>JAPVLO010000036.1:2736666-5473333 GCA_027257055.1 Cephalopachus bancanus
GAAACTTTTTACTACAAATACAGTCATACATTGCTTAACGAAGAGGATATGTTCTAAGAAATGCATCATTAGACAGCTTTGTCCTCGTGCAATATCACAGCTTTGTTATACAAACCTAGATGGTATAGCCTATCTTATACCTCAGCTGTATAATACCATATACATATACCATATACAATTGCCATATACAATTGCCTACAGTATTTGGTACAGTAGCATACTATTTAGGTTTGTAGCCTAGGAGCAAGGATACAAACCTAAATAGTATGCTACTGTACCAAATACTGTAGGCAATTGTAACACAATGGACTTGTGTAATTAGACATATTTAAACATATAAAAGTTACAATAAAAATATGGTATTATAATCTTACGGAGCTATTTTTGTATGAGTGGTCTGTCAATGACTGAAATGTCCTTAGGCAGTGCATGATGAAAAAGTGAGAGGGGACTCAAAGAATCCTGGTGAGTTCAGGATGGGAATCCCCTATTGATAGGATGAGGCTCACTGGATTGGGATAGACACACAAGTCTCAAAAATGTCAAGTCAAGGAGACAGCTAAAGTGCACTGTGGCAGCAGCAGACATTATAAGTATTTGCCATATCCAGAAAGCCTGAAGTCATTCTGCTTACCGTGTTGAGTCCAGTTGGAACATGGCATGAGTATAGAGGAAAAACAGAAGTGGAAAATGCCCTGGAAAGTCAGTAGTGAAGGATATGTGATGGTTAGATGTTTATGTAATTCTTTTTGCATTGAATTTAAACTGCCTGAATTTTTAGGACACCAACATGGGCAGTTTATTCGTGGCATTCAAAGTTGCCATTACTCTTTGTCTTTCTAGTTTTTGGTCACCTTGTCAATATGTTTTTCCTTTCTATCCTTGTCATGCCTGGTATCTTTTCTCAACATTGGTAGAAATATTTTTCTTAGATCATTTTGCTGTATAGTTCTATTCTTTTGAAATCATCTTATTGGATCTAAAAATTGAAGAATGGTGTATGAAAATTTACCTTGACAATTCACTGATCAAGCACCTTCAAAGGACACAGGGCTTTGGAAAGATTAATATATATATTCTCAGCATGGTCAGAAACAGTAGTGGGTTCAGGTTCTCTTCCTCTCCCTCTAGATCACAAATAGGATTCCATTTGACAATTTTCATGTTTGTCGCCACTCTTAGATCGGGTCAACATAAGTGAAGCTGCAAGTATAGAAGGGATGAATTTTAGCTCTCTAAATTCTTTCCCGTAAGCAAGGAAAAACATCTCTGTCTCAAGTTTCATTATTCTCAAGAAAGACAGCTTATTTCAGCTGCATTCAGAATGAGTTGATGCTATTTCATGTTTGTATAAATAGTACTTTGGCTTCATCTCATCTGTGTTTTCTAGAAATCTTTATTTTGCTTCCTTAGATTTGGGGATGAAACCTTCATAACATTCTATGGGAGAAAAACGAACAGATAACTTTCTACAATTCTTCCCTGGTTTACTTGATGCCTACACCATGGGGACTCCCTACTAAGCTGTTCAAAAAAAAAAAAAAAACCAAAGGACAGACAGCCTTGGTGCTAACCCCTGATACCTTTGACCACAGTAGCTGACATATTCAACATGGCCCTAACTTTTTGTTTTATATAATAGAATATTAAGATGTATGTATGAATTGGAGTTTTCTCTCCCACCCCTCATTTTCTTCCTAGGATTACTGGTAGTCTGTGACAGTTTTCTTATGTTCTATCTCTTGTGTACCAGGTTCAAAAATTTGTTCTTAATATAGATCAGTCATCAGTAAAGAAGAAAAAACAGAGATGTTTAGAGTAAGAAAGACTTGAACCTGACTTCCAGCACGTATTTGTGCAGTTGAAAAAATGTCACTTGTGATGTGCTCATTGCTATGATTGGCATAGGGTAGGCAGGTCAGAAGAAATCATAGCAAGTATTATTTTTTAATGAAAATCCAAATGGCCTTTGTGGAGCATTACCTAAGAAGCTTGCCTTTTCCAACAAGTTTTACTGCATGTATTCACAGGAGTTTGTCACTGCATTGTTGATATTGATGAACTAGATCTTGGTGGAGAGTATGAGCTTCAGGGCCAGGGAAGGGTTACTGTGGAGAGGCAGTGACTTCATAATCCCAAGTGATAAAGGCACATTCATTCTATCCCTTGTGTACCACCCCCACCACTATCATGGCCTTCTCAAGGAAGCCCACAGAATTACCAAGGAAGGAGTGTTAATAACTCATAACAGATTTGGCCCATCTGTTATCTCCAAGACAGGGTATTTTGAGAGGACGAAACTTGCTCAGTGCATTTAAATTGAGAAAGAAGAAAGGAAAAGGCTGCCTTGTTTATCTAGGGAAAAAATCAACTGGAACCAGAAAGGTTAACAATGCCTATCCCTTATGAGATAGATACTCCAAGAGGTTTTGAAGGCTTAGAAAACTTGCTCTTGAGACTTTTACAGTTTGGTGGAAGGTGATTCCTTGTTTTAAACAAAGAAATTAACAAAGTTACAAATGTGTATTTATGTGTGTTTTTATAACTATGCCAGTGGGCAGGGCGGAAACCAAATGAGGATAATAAAGGAAAAAAAGATTATTCAAGACTGATTAGGGATAAACTTATCAACTGACTCTAGAGTTTTGTTCAGAATTGTCTGAACAGCTTCTTAAGAGTTATAGTTTTTTTCAGCATCACTGATGCCGAAGACAAAAGGAGAACCAGTAAGGAAATGGATTGTATGGAGACAATGCAATAAGGAAAGTACCCCAGTTCTGAAGATCAGAATGTCTCAGTACAGTGGTTTTGCCCTGGACTCTCATAAGGAGGAACATAGGGTGACTTAAAGTTGGGGTTGCTTTGCAGTCAGGTGAAGTCACAGTCAATATTAGCTAAATAGAAAATGCTTACCTCTGCATCTAGCCAGTTTTAGGGGGAAGGGCAGTTCTAATCTTAGTGATTCATTAATGAGATAAAGAACAAGAAGTTGAAGGGTCTGTGTCTGTGTCTGGCCTTGTCAGCTAGTTCAGGAAAAAAAAAAGGCCCATGTTTGGCCTTATCAAAGGTAAATAAGGGGATTATCCTTGAAAGTCTCATGGGAGGCAAGAGAAAGAGGGAACACGGAGTCTTATTTCCATCTTATGGGAGATGGTGGTTCTTGGTGGTGGTGAGCCATCTCTTAGGACACAAAAAACAGAATAGATTTTTGAGAACCAAAATTGTTGGGGTGAATTCCTTAAGTAGTGCTGTTTTATAGGAGCATGGACTCAGGTAAATTTCAATATTGACACTGACAAATTTTTGGGTCTCTTTTTAGCATTATAATAATTTGTGCCAATAATTATTTATTTAAAAAAACAGTGGTATCATGTTCTATACTTATGTTTTTATGTTTATTTTTGCTTTATAGGAAAAATACAAAGTATTACCCATAAATATCTAGTAACTATAAAAAGCAGTGAAAAAAGCATAGGGATGCCATAGGGAGTAGACAAACTGTATCTGAATTGACTACATGTTCTTCATATTCTATTTCACTTTAGTCATTAGAGAGTATTTCAGAATTTAGAAGTCACAAAACTATATCCTAGTTAATCTTTAAAACCACAGGCATGAGTCTATGTAATCTATAAGACATAAAAGTTAGCTGGGCTCGGTGGCTCAGCCTGTAATCCCGCGCCTTTGGGAGGCTGAGGTGAGTGGATTGCCTGAGCCCGCGGGTTTGAGACCCGCCTGGGCAGCGAAATCTCATCTCTACAATAAATCAAAAAATTAGTCGGGTGTGGTAGTGCATGCCTGTGATTCCGGCTACTTGGAAGGCTGAGGTGGAAGGATCACTGGAGCCCAGCAGGTCGAGGCTGTGGTGGCCAGGAGCAGCCACTGCACTCCAGTCTGGGCAACAGAGTGAGACTCCAACTCAAAAAAAAAAAAGTTATATCAAGAATTTTGTTGTTTTGGGGGGGAGGTTGTCTATTTTTTTCAGTTCAAGGTATCAAACTGTCATTCTTACTTAATGCTAGAATGTAATAATGTGAGAATGTCTTCTCTTCTGATATAGACTTTTGACTAACACAATGGATCCATAATTGTGTTTATGCAGACTTGTGCTTGGTGTGTATGTTTGTATGAGTGTACTGATATATGTAAAGAAGTAAGGAATGGTATGGAAACAGTTTTTTGAATTAAATATCTAGGAAGCAAGGTAGAGTAAGAATGGAGTTATATGTAGGGATTGGTGAAAATTATATTCTCAATGGTGATAATTAGATGTTAAACACTAAGAGACAAAAAGTGAAAACAGAAACTCTTTGGCTTATTTACTCAAAGGAATTTCACAGAGTTTGGAAATGTGAAGTTGAGGCTCCTGAGAAACTAGCAAGGTCAACTGGCTTCCGTTGTACTTTTGGGGAAGCCAATTTTGCTTCAGAAGCCAAAAAGAGGAGTTTAGAATGGTGTCCAACTATGCTACTGATGGTTGTTTATATGGCAAATTCCCCACTAGGGACTAAAATAAGAAGATTCTTCCAACTCTAACCTCCCATGAATTACTGAAAATGGAAAAAAAAAATTTGGTCTCCGTTACATTGGGTAAGATTAAAAACAAAAACAATACTATTTATGGTTAACGGTTTAAATATTAAAGGAAACAATATGCAAAAAATCTCAGAATCATCATTTTGGGAATGATATAATGAAAAACAAATTTTCTAGGGAAATGTTTAATTAGCTAGGAAGTACTTCTCTGACAAGCAAAGTGGGATATGTTGGTGTTCTCTTGCTTTAAAGCAAATTTACAAATAATTATACACAATTTACCATCTCACATGTATCTCTATCTGCTGTCCTTTCTCTCTCAGGGAGTCTTAAAGAAGTAAACTCATCATTAGTATTCTTCATGGGTCTACAGGACACACATTTGACTTCTCTGGGCAATTATCTCAGCAGCAAGATAGCTTTTGGGCAAAGCGTGATTGGTTTTCAAAATTTGAACCCTTTACTCACTTAAGTGAGAAGCATATGCCTTTAAGCAAGAGGCTAGAACCCTGGTCCAACACCTAGAAATTAAGTCTCAGACTGAAGAATGATGAAAGACACCTGATATTCTATATGAAATGTATGAAGGGAACCTAGAAATCTAAAGAGTTAGAAGTTACATCAAAAAGTTTGATGAATACTAAAAGTTGTAGCAATCTTCAAGTGTGTTGAAGGAAGGACCTGAAGGGAATTGCACCTCCTTTACAATCTTTCAGAGAGTCTTTCCTGAAAACCGTATTCCAGTGACCCTTTGAAGTGGCAAAGTACATTTGGGATCTCATCATCCTATAATGCTAATGGGTAAAAAGTGATACCTTTCATCTTTAAAGCTTTCAGACAAACTTGCATCATTCAAATTCTTCAAGCAGTTCACTTTTCTTACTGAGAAATGACTATTTCCTCTTTCTTTTTTTTTTTAAACAAATTTAATTTTTAAAATATTTCTTATGGGTTAGATAGGAAATTATGGGGTCATTCTGTCTTTTGTTTCCCCAAATTTTGTTTCAGAAGGAACATACTGAAGAAAGACAGCTCTGTGCATCAAAATTGTCCTGTCTCACTATGCTTTCAGTGGAGACTTATGAGTTGCAAATACTTTGGTTAAGTTAAGCCAAGGGTCGCATATAATTTCTGAAAACACAGGGTATCTAATACTTGATGGATTTAGAAAGCATGTGTACATAGCACAATAAGGACAGTTGAAACTGACCAGTAAATTCTTGATTATTTGATATGCTTAAGAATGTGGGAAGTAAAAGGTGTATTGAACAAAGAGTTAGGAAACCTAAGCTTGATTCTTACTTTGTCTAATAATTTTATAAATGTCTCTGGGTGTCAGTTATATTGTTCATAAAATGTAGGAAGCAATGCCTATATCCATATGATGTTAAAACAGAAAACAAAGATGAATATACTTTGCAAATTTTAAAACACTGTGCATATGTTTTAAAACACCTAAGTACTTTCAATTAATGTGATTAATGAAAATTCGCTGTTTCTAATTTTAACTTTATATTGGTTGGTATGGAATATATGTAAATCTCACTACTTTTACAAAAATATCTTTCTTTTCTATCTGTGTACCTCTCTCCTAAAAGCAAACAAATGTTCTCCAGTATGCACATCCCCAGGGACAAAGGCTAGGTCACTCCATGAAAGTGACTGCCTTAGCAGGTTTGTATCCAAAAGGAAGATATGCTGTCTAAGCTGTCATTCTCTGCCCTGTAAGGTCAACGTGGAAGTGAAAGGGCTAATTTGGGGCCACATCTTGTCTAAGTTGCCTTTATCTGGCCCAAACACTTTTTAAAGGGTCTTTCGTGTCATTGTTGTCACTCCCCTCAATGTTCTTGTGGTCAGGAATTTTAAGATTACATACTTTGTAGCCATGTTTTCAGTCCTTTCTATTATTGGTGTAGCTTGGTCAACTGGGTTGAAATAATACAATTTAAAGGAATAAAATGGAACCTGTGAAAACTTGACAGCTCGCTTATTGCCTGACAGATGTTTAGGAATACAGTAACTACTTAGAGTCATTCTTATCATTATTTTAATGTATAGATTAGTGCATTATATATAAGACAGCTCTCATGGAAAATAATATAGAGTTTATGTACTGTCGAAGTTTTTGCCTAAATATCAAATTATCTATCTTTTTTTCTGATAAAGAAGAATATTATGAGTAATGTCAGTAAAATGGTAGAGTAAACATCTCTCAGGATTCTCTCCTTCATAAAGACAATAAGAAAATCGGCAAAAATTGTCATAATTATTTTTTTGAGGACTCTGGAAATAAGCTAAAGCCACAATCTGGGAACTATTTATCCAATTTTAAAAAATGTCTGAATCTTGATAAGATCAGAAAAGTTTTCCTATTTCTATATTTCTCTCTTCAGCTGTACAGTATCCTTGAAAACCAATAGTCTGCAATCACCATGGAAAACCAGCACTCTGGATGGAGCAATATGGGGTTCGACAACTTTCAAAGGCTCATTGAGAAATAATTGTCATTATTTAACCCTCATGATACACTGTACCTTGAAAGAGCCAGTTATAAGGCTGAGTTTACCTGATATGACTCAGAACTCACCAGTATGAAAAGCCTCTTTCTCAGGGACATTGTTAAATAGATTTGAAAAGCATTGTTTAACTTTGTGGCCACCTGAAACAGTAGATGGGCAAGCAGATAAGCACAAAGTTTTAAAGGAAAAGCTGAGGAATAAGATGATTTGAAAAGCTCCAATGTATTTTTTTGAATATAGATGATTATGCACATGCATATGACTATGCTTATGCTCAGAGAAGACCAGGCAAGGGTCTAAGCTTTTACTTCTGGTTGACCTAGATGATCTATGTAAGCAAGATGGGGTAGGGGGAAGCTAAAGCTATAAACTCTCAGAGCACTGAAAATGTAACCCAACACATATAGAACCACCTAGCAAAGACTAGGAGACTAATTGCTTTGAAATGTTTAAGAAAATTTCTGTCAAATCATTAACTACCCACTAAGCTAACTGAGCAAAAACTTCATTGGCCACATATGACAAAGGATGTAGATTTTACATAATTACTCCAGAAAAGTCATTAAACAAACAAACAACAACCATGAACAGCAATAACAACAAGCCCTAGGGAAGGGAGAAGAATATGATTTGCATAGCTGTTGCATTATATTATGTGAAATGTCCAATTCACAACAAAAATTATTGAGACATGCAAGGAAACAAAGCATGACTCATACACAAAAAAAGCAATGAAAAGAAGCATTTTTAAAGGAAGCTTAAGTGCTGAACTTAGAAAAAGACCTTAAATCAACAATTTCGCTCAGTATTGTGTTTTTAGGTTTTTTTTTTTTTTTAAGAGATAGGGTCTCACTATGTTTCCCAGGTTGGTCTGGAACTCCTGGTCTTAAACAATCCTCCTACCTTGGACTCCAAAAGGACTGAGATTACAGGTGTAAACCACCACCATGAATGACCTAAATCAGCTTTTTAAAATATGTACAACAACATAAAGGTAACAATGTCTAAAGAACTAAAAGAAAATATGAAATCTCAACAAATAGAGACTATCAATAAAGAAATATAAATAATAGAAGAGAATCAAATAATGTTTGGTTTAAAAAGTATAAAAACTGAAATTAAAAAACCACTATCGTGACTTAACAGAAGATTTGAGTAGGTAAAGGGAAAAAAGTCAGCAGACTTCAGGACAGACCAATTGAAATTGTCCAATCAGAGGAAGAAGGAAAAATGGAGGAAGAAAAATTAACATTGCCTCAGAGGCCTTTGAGACAACATGAAGTATACCAAAATTAGCATTAGGCAATTATGAGATTCCCAGAAAAGGAAGAAAAAGGCAAAAAAAGCAAAAAGAACATTTGAAGAAATGATAGTTAAAATATTTCCAAGTTTGATGAAAAGTGTTAATTTACAAATTCAAGATGCTCAACAACCTATAAATAGAAAAACTCAAAAAGATTCACAACTAGATACATTATAATCAATATGTTTAAAAAGACTCTGGAAAGAAGGAAGAAATTAACAAAGTTTCATGTCTGATCATACCTCAATAAAATTAACAGCTGATTTTTCAGTGAGGTAAAAGAGGTTATTAAGGACAGAAGGTAATGAGGTATCACATTCAAAGAACTCAAAGAAAAGGACTATCAACTAAGAATTTTTAATCCAGTAAAATTATCTTTCAAAAATGAAGGAGTGTGATCATAATAATGGTGGGATAAGAGATCCTACACTCATTTCCACACAGCAACAATATTTTGACAGTCATCCATTGATAAGTGCCTTTGTGTGGGCTTTGAAATACAAGTAGAAAGTTGTGAAACTCTGGTGAAGACAAACACTGAGAAAAGACATTTTGAGGAGGTAGACCCATGCCCAGGTTGCACACTCCCTAACTGTGCTTCTGACTCCAGACTGAGAAAGTGGCACCCCTGATTTCAAACTATATTACTAAGGTATAATAATCAGAATAAGTGGTAATGACATAAAAGCAGACACACAGACCAATGAAACAAAATAGAGAGTGCCCCCCAAAAAAATCCATGTATATACTCTCAATTAATACTTGACAAGGGCACCATGAATACACAATGGGGAAACAATAGCTTTTTTCAGTACATGGTGTTGAGAAAACTGAATATTCACATGCAAGAGAATGAAATTTGATCCTTATTTCACATCACACAGAAAAAAAACAAGTCAAAATGAATGAAAGTCTTAGATGCAAGATCTAAACTGTAAAACTGCTAGAAGAAAATAAAGGGAAAAAGTTAACTGGCATTGTTGTTTTGTTTTGTTTTGTTTTGAGTTGGAGTCTCACTCAGTTGCCCAGACTGGAGTGCAGTGGCTGCTCTCGGCCACTGCAGCCTCAACCTGCTGGACTCCGGTGATCCTTCCGCCTCAACCTTCCAAGCAGATGGAACTACAGGTGCACGCTACCATGCCCGGCTAATTTTTTTGATTTATTGTAGAGATGAGGTCTCGACAAGTTGCCCAGGTGGATCTCGAACCCGCTGGCTCAGGCAATTCACTCACCTCGGCCTCCCAAAGCGTGGGATTACAGGTTGAGCCACCGAGCCTGGCCTGTTTTTTAATTATAAACTCCAGGGCCACCTGGAGTTACACAAAATTTTAACACAAAAATTATATAGTATCAAAAAAACAGACAAAATAGTACACTATAAAATATCTATTTAACACACAAGAAGGTGGTAATGGAGGAAGAGATAAACAACAACAACAAAAATAAGACATATAGAAAACATAAAATGGCAGGTACAAATGCTACCACATAAATAATAACATTAAATGTAAGTGGACAATCATGTTAATTGAAAGTCAGAACTTGGCAGAATGGATTTAAAAATTTTTCAAAATATATGTTCTTTCCAAGAGACATACATTAGATTCAAAGATTCAAGTAGATTGAAAATAGAACAGAACAAAAAGAAATACATGCAAACTAAAAGAAAGCAGGAATGCCCATGTTACCATCAGACAAAATAGATGTTGAGTCAAAAATTGTTACTAGAAAAATAATATTGTAAGATGACAACAGGTCTAATTTATCAATAGCATATAACAATTATAAACAATTATTCACCTAACAACAGAATCTCAAATAGACACGAAGCAAAAATTGTCATAATTGAAGCGAGGAATACACAATTGAACAATAATACTTGGGGACTCCAATACTCCAATTTCAATAATGGATAAAAGAACTAGACAGAAATCAACAAGGAATTATAAGACTTGAACAACAATAACACCATCTAGACTTAATACACATATACAGACTTGCCTTATTTTATTGCACTTAGCTTTATTGTACATCTTTTACAAATCAAAGGTTTGTGACAACTCTGCATGAAGAAAATCTATCAGTACCATGTGTTTTTTCATTTCCCTGTGTCATATTTTGGCTATTCTCATAATGGTTCAAACTTTATTATTATTATTATATCTGTTATAGTGATCTGTGATCAGTGATCTGCAATGTTACTATTGCAATTGTTCTAGGATGCCATGAACTACACTCAATTAATTTAGTCAAACTTAGTCAATAATGTGTGTGTTCTGACTGCTTCACAAGCAAGCCATTCCACAACCTGTCTTCTTTTCCTTGGGCCTTCCCATTCCCTAAGACAAAACAATATTTTTTTAATATTCTTAAAATTATATTTTTAACAATATGTTTAATATGCCATTAATAATCTTACAATGACCTTTAAGTGAAAAGCAGAGTTGTGCCTCTCTCAAAGGCTCAAAATAATTAAGTTTACTAGAGGAGGCATATCAAAAGCTCAGACAGATTGTAAACTAGGCCTTTTGTGCCAAGTTGTGAATGCAAAGGAAATTAATAGTGATACTTTAGTGAGCACACAAAAGAAAAAAAAAACAACAACAAAAAATCTTAATGCTGACATGGAGAAACATTGTTCTGAATAGAAGTTCCAACTAACCACAGTATTTCCTTAAGTCAAAGCCAAATCTGGAGCAAGGACTAGCAGAGGTTGGTTCAAGAAGTTTAAGGAAAAAAGCCATCTCCATAACATAATGTACAAGGTGAAGCAGCAATTGCTGATGTAGGAGCTGCAGCAAGTTATCCAGAAGATTTAGCTCAACACATGGTACTGATAAAAGTGATTACGCTAAACAACAGACTTTCAATGTAGATCAAACAGCTTATTGGCAGGCATGGTGGCCCATGCCTGTAATTCCAGCCCTTTGGGAGGAGGCTGAAATGGGAGGATTGCTTCAGGTCAGGAGTTGGAAACCAGCCTAGGCAACATAGCAAGATCTCATCCTTACAAACAATTAAAAAAAAATTAGCTGAGCCAGAGAGACCCCCAACTCAAAAACAAGCAAGCAAACAAACAAAAAAAGTATCTTTTATTGAAAGAAGATGACTTTCAGGACATTCATAGCTAGAGAGGAGAAGTCAATGCTTGTCTTTATGCTTCAAAGTTAGGCTGAATCTCTTGTTAGGGGCTAATACAGCTGATGCCTTTAGGTAGAAGCCAATGTTCATTTACCGTTCTGAAAATTCTAAGGTTCTTAAGAATGATGCTAATTCTACTTTTCCTGGGCTCTATAAATGGAACAACAGAGCCTAGATGACAGTATATCTCTTAACAATGTGGTTTACTGAATATTATTAGCCCATTACTGGAAATTTTTAAAAAATTTCCTTTAGAATATTGCCTCTCATTGATAATATACTTGGTCACCCAAGAGCTCTGATGGAAATGTATGAGTAAATTCATGTTGTTTTCATGTCTGCTAACAAAATATCTATTCTGCAGTCCACAGGACAAGGAGTAATTTTGGCTTTCAAATCTTATTATTTAAGAAATATATTTATTAAGGCTATAGCAACCATAGAAAGTGACTACTTCTCTGATGGATCTAAGTCAATTAAAAACATTCTGAAAGTATTTGCCATTCTAGTTACCATTAAGAACATTTGTGATTTATGAAAGGAAGTCAAAATATTAACATGAATAGGAGTTGAGAAAAAGTTTATTCCAACCTTCATGGATAACTTTAAGATGTTCAAGATTTCAGTGGAGGAAATCACTGAAGATGTGATGAAAATAACAATAGAGCTAGAATCAGAAGTCGAGCCTACAGATGTCACTGAATTGCTGCATTCTCTTGATAAAAATTTAATGGCTGTAGAGTTGTTTCTAATGATTGAGCAAAGAAAGTGGTTTCTTGAGGTGAAATCTATTCCTGGTGAATATGCAGCAAACAAGGTTGAAATTACAACATGACAACAAAGGATTTAGACTATAACATACACTTTGTTGATGAAGCAGTGTTAAGGTTTGACACAACCAACTCCGATTCTGGAAGAAGTTCTATTATGGGTCAAATGCTCTTAAATAGTATCACATGCTGCATATAAATATTTTTTGACAAGAAAAGACAATTGATGTGGCAAATTTATTGTCTTATTTTAAGAAATTGCCAAGACCACCCCAACCTTAAGCAAGTACTACCCTGATCAGCCAAAAGTCATCAACATTAAGGCAAGACCCTCCACCCAGAAAAAATATTATGATTAGCTGAAAACTCAGTGATAACTAGTATTACTGGAAATAAAGTATTTTAAAATTAAGGTAAACACATTATCTTTTAGGCATAATGCTATTGTACACTTAGTAAAGTACAATATATTATAAATATAACTCTTAAAATTGGGAAATTAAAAAAAAATTATGTGACTTACTTTATGGAGATATTTTGCTTTGTTGTTGGGGTCTGGAACTGAACCAGCAATATCTCCAAGGTGTGCCTGTATGGGACATTCTATTAACAATAACAGAATACATATTCTTCTTAAGTGTATATGTACTCCACAATAGACCATACATCAGGCCATGAGACAAGTGTCAAGAAATTTAAAAAGACTAAATAACACAAAATATGTTCTTTGGTCAAAATGGACTTATATTAAAACTCAATAACCAACATAAATTTGAAAAATTAGCAAATGTAAGAAAAATTAAACAATACACTCCTAAATAACCATCAAAGAACAAATCACTCAGAAATTAGAAAATATTTTAAGATTAACATGAATGTAAACACATCATCTCAAAATTTATGTTATGCAGCTAAATGAGTGTTTAGGGAAATTTATAACTATAAATGCCTATATTAAAAAAGAAAGGGGATGCTGACAAGATGGCAACTAAACAGGTTAGACTGTGAGAGTCTCTGCAAAAGGAAGTGTCCATAAAGACTCTCTCCATGAGTAGGCATGTATTGGTGGGTGAGTGAAAGTCCATCTGAGGGGAGACTCAGGTTCATGCACATGGGTTCCCCCTCTGAAGATGACTGCAAGCCCCCCACCACCCTGGCATTGGAGACGAGGGCACTCAAAGTTGTCTTCTGTTCATGGGACTTTCTTGAGAAAAGCCTGCCAATACAGTTGATTCTCATCACCTGGAACCTGACCCACACCATCACCTATTACAGCAAATCAGCTGGAGCCTGAGATCTGATCAGTAGAGAGAGAAAATTGGGGAGAGCCTAAGAGGATCCCCATCGCAGGTGAGGAAATGCTGACCACAGCCATTTTCCTTTGTCCCAGGACCAGGCAGAGACCTGCATTTCCCTGCCGAGTGCTGCCCAGCTCCACCTGGCCTCCAACTTGGAACCTAAGGTAATCTCATCAAACTGAGAGACAAAAACCTCTCCCCCATGCTGAATCATACACAGACAGGTCAGATCTGAGAAGCAGATTTGACAGGCAACAAGTTGGGTAAGTCCAGATCTGGTCCACCCTCCTTCCACAGTAGTTCTGGGGCATCTGACCCAAGCTGTGAGCAACCCTATCAGCCTGCACTGAGAGCTAGAGATCAGAACTGAAAGGACATTGGACTTACAGAAACAAACTCAGAGTGAGCTTAGTTCCTTGTTTTTATTTTTTTATTTCTATTTTTTTTTTTTGTCTGTTTGTTTTGCTTATTTTGTTGGGTTTTTGTTTAAGGTTTTTTCTCCCTTTCTTTCTGTTTTTGATAACATTTTCGTGTTTGCTTTGTTTCTGTCATTTTACTCATTTTTCTTTTCTTTAAGCTTTCTGTTTGTGTATGTGAAGAGTACATCAATAGGGAGGTTTTTGTTGGTTTGTGTGTTTGTATGATTGTATGTTTCAGTTTTTTTACTCTTTTCTGTCTTTGTATCTCTTTTCATTTGTTAATCAGTACATCTGTCTGTTTTTCTTCTTGCTCTTCTCTCTCTCCACTTTCCTTTTGCTCCCCTCCTTCCTTTTTCCATTCTTTTACTATTTCTTGCCTCATTTTGCTTTCAGGGAGCAACCTATGTCCCCACTGCATGGACAGATTGGAAGGCAGTTGGAAGTGGGTTCCAGGGTGCCCATATACCTGTCAGTGGATACTGGGATCTTCAGATAGATTTTGAATCACAGCTCCCCCTTCAGTTAAATCTCAAAACTGTAAAAAGTACAGTCCTCAATCTACAGCCTAACTTCAGAATAGAACAAAGCCAGAGGATCCACATAGGGAAGAACAGGAGACTGAGCAAACTGAAGAAAAGCAACCCCACCATTCCTGAACAACAGAATTAAAGAAAAGGGGAAAATAAAGGTGGGGAGGAGGAAAATCTACACAAATTAAGAGAACCCAGAGTAAGAGTATGGGTCTCACACACATCCCTGGGTGGTCAGATACTGAGAAAACAGACTTTGGAATGCAAACAATGAAGAGTCCTCAAAATGACTGATCTCAAGCTACAAAGCCAGATATCAAGACATTAATAGAGAGAATAAAAAGAATTGAGGAGAGACAAGAGGAAAATAGGAAGGAGTTGATAACTGAGATAATAGCGGTAAAGAATACTGTGAATGAAATAAATAACAAACTGATAAGCATGGAAAGTAGAATTAGCCAAGCAGAAGAAAGAATCTCAGAGCTTGAGGACCAAAATATAGAACTAACCCAAACTGCCAAAACCATAGAAAAGAAGCTTAAAAAGACAGAACAAAACCTTCAAGAGATGTGTGATTATTTAAGAGGCCAAACCTAGGAATAATTGAACTTCCTGAGGCAGAAAGAGAGACAGAGACCACCCTGGAACAAACATTCCATAAAATTATTCAAGAAAACTTCCCTCATTTCATCAGTGATGCAACCATTCAAACACAAGAGATTCAGAGAACACCTGCAAGACAACAAATGAGAAGACCAACTCCTAGACACATAGTAATTTGCCTAAACAAAGTAGGTATAAAAGAAAAAATTCTAAAGGCAGCAAGAGAAAAAGATCAGACTACCTACTAGGGAAGACCAATTAGAATAGTAGCTGTTATATCTATAGAAACACTTCAAGCTAGGAGAGCTTGGAGTCCAATCATCAATGTTCTCAAAGATAAACAATTTCAACCAAGAATAACCTACTGATGAAGTTAAGCTAAACTTCATCAGTGAGGGAAAATTAAAATATTTCCCAAACATTCAATCCCTAAGATCTTACCCTAAGACCAGTTCTATAAGAAACACTTAAGAAAGTATTAAACACAGAAGAAAGGAAAAAAAAGAATGACAAGGTTCTTCACAAGAGTTCAGGAAAAAGATGGAAAATACACAAGAATCAACCCAAAAATCAAAAGAAAGACTACAAACAAACAGGAGCAACAACTCTAGAAAAACCTCAGGACAGGCATAAACTCTCACATTTCAATAATTAACCTGAATGTGAATGGACTAAATGTACCACTGAAAAGACATAAAATGACAAAATGGATAAAATATCATGAGGCAACAATATATTGTCTTCAAGAGACTCATCTCACCAGAAAGAACACTCACAAACTCAAAGCAAGATGGTGGAAAGCAAGATTCTAGGCGGATGGAACACAAAAGAAAGCAGAAGTTGCGATCTTAAAATCAGGCAAAATACCCTTTAAGCCATCAAAAATTTAAAAAGATACAGAAGGTCACTACATAATGATAAAAGGTTCAATCCATAAACAAGAAAGATCCATCCTAAACACATATGTACCAAACATAGAAGCACCAGCTTTCATAAAGCAACTTCTAGGCAAACTTAAAAAGGTATTGACTATAACACTATCATAGCTGGGAACTTTAATATTCCACTCATAATTCCACATGGATCATCAAAACAAAAAATCACCAAGGAGATCCAGAACTTCAATGTGACTCTTAACCAAACAGACTTAATAGATGCCTACAGAACACTCCACCCAATGACCACAGAATATTCATTCTACTTATCACCACATGGAATGTACTCTAAGATTGACCACATCCTTAGCCATAAATCAAGCATAAACAAAATTCATAAGATTGAAATTCTTCCATGCACCATCTCAGACCACAGTGGAATAAAAATAAATATCAACACCAATAAAGTTCTCTCCAAACCCACAAAGATATGGACACTAAACAGCATGATGCCAAGCAACTGCTGGGTCAACATGGAAATCAAAACAGAGATTAAAAGATAACTGGAAACAAACGAAAATGAAGAAACATCTTACCAAAACCTCTGGGATGCCAAGAAAGCAGTAGTAAGAGAGGAATTCATATCTCTACAAACACACATGAAGAAAATGGAAAGATCAAAAGTTAACAGTTTAACAAGTCACCTAAGGAAGCTGGAAAAGCAAGACCACCAAAACCATAACTTCAGCAGAAGAATCCAGGTCACCAAAATAAAAACCCAAATGCAGGACATAGAATACAAAAAGATAATACCAAAAAAAATCAATGAAATTAAAAGCTGGTTCTTTGAAAGGATAAACAAAATGATGGTTGCCTAGCTAGACTGACCAAGAAAAAGAGAGAAAAAGTCCAAATAACCACAATCAGAAACACAAAAGATGAGGTCACAACTGACCCTGAAGAAGAACAAAAGGCTATCAGAGACTACAATGTACATTTGTATGGAAACAAACTTGAAAACCTAAAGGAAATGGAGGACTTTCTGACATCACACAACCTCCTAAAGTTAAAACAAGATGAAATTAAGACACTAAATAGACCAATAACAATACAGGAAATTGACTATGTCATAAGAAAACTACCTACCAGAAAAAAAAATTTAAAAAGCCCTGGACCAGATGGCTTTTCAGCAGAATTCTACAAAACATACAAGGAAGAACTGATACCAATCCTATTGAAAGTATTCCAGGTGATTGAGAAAGATGGAACTCTCCCTAAATCATTTTACGATGCTAACATCACATTGATACCCAAGTCAGGTAAAGATCCAACAAAGAAAACTACAGGACAATATCCTTGATGAAGATAAATGCTAAAATTCTCAAGAAGATCCTAGCAAACTGGATTCAATAACACTTCTGAAAAATCATCCATAGCAACCAAGTAGGCTTTATCCCTGGGATGCAAGGCTGGTTCAACATTTGTAAACCCAAAAACGTGATTAAATACATCAACAGATGCAAAAACAAAAACCACATGATTATATTATTAGATGCAGAAAAAGCTTTTTATAAAATCCAGCATCCCTCTTGATAAAAACCCTCAAAAATCTAGGCATAGATGGAACATACCTCAAAAATAGTAGGAGCCATCTACGAGAAACCCACAGCCAGCGTACTGCTAAACAGACAGAAATGGGAACCATTTCCCCTGAAAACTGGAACAAGACAAGAATGCCCACTCTCACCCCTGCTCAACACAGTTTTGAAAGTCATAGCTAGAATGATCGAGAAGAGAAGGTGAACAGGGGAGTAGAAAAAGAGGAAATCAAGTTATCCTTCTTTGCAGACCACATGATTCTATACCTTGAAAACTCAAGAGAATCTGTCAAAAACCTACTTGCACTGAAAAAGGACTTTGGTAAAGTCTCAGGATATAAAATAAATGTGCAAAAGACAATCACATTTTTATGCACCAATAATAAACAAAGAGAAGTCCAAATAAAAAGCACAATTCCATAGATAATAGCCACAAAAAAAATGAAATACCTTGGCATCTTCCTAACCAGAGACATGAAAGACCTTTACAACGAAAACTACAAAACACTACTCAGAAAAATCAAAGATAACACAAACAAGTGGAAAAATGTTCCATGCTCATGGATTGGAAGAATCAACATTGTTAAGATGTCCGTTCTACCTAAGGCAATCTACAGATTTAACGCAATATCCATCAAATTACCAGCAACATTCTTCACAGACCTAGAAACAATATGGGAATTCATATGGAAACATAAATGATCACAAATAGCCAAAACAATCCTCAGCAAAAACAACAAACAAACAAACAAACAAAAGCAGGAGGTAACACACTCCCAGACTTTACACTTTATTACAAAGCTACAATAATCAAAACAGCCTGGTATTGGTACAAGAAACAATATACAAGGCATATAGACCAATGGAATAGAACTGAGATTCCAAAAGCAAAACCTCAATTTCTCAACCAACTCAACTTTGACAAAGCCTCCACCACCAACCACTGGGGAGAGGAGAACCTATTCAGCAAATGGTATTGGGAAAACTGACTGACCACATGCAGAAGATTGAAACAGGACCTCTATCTATCCCCATACACAAAAATCAACTCTAAGTGGATCAGAGACCTAAATGTAAAACCACAAACTATAAACCTTAGAAAATGCAGGAGACACCCTTATGGAAATTAGAACTGGCAACCAATTCCTGATCAAAACCCCAAGTACTCAGGCCATAAGAGATACGAAAGACAAGTGGGACCTCATCAAACTGACTAGCTTCTGCAAACTCAAATAAACCATCAAGAGAGCAGGGAGACAGTCCACAGACTGGGAAAAAAATATTTGCAAACTATATGACTGACAAAGGCCTAACATCTAGGATCTACAAGGAACTCAAATGTGCTGAAAAGATAAAAACAAACAGCCACATGACAAAGTGGGCAAAAGATATGAATAGACAGTTCTCAAAAGAAGATATATAAGCAGCCAACAGATACATCAAAAAATGTTCAGCCTCACTAGTCATCAAAGAAATGTAAATTAAAATGCAATGAGATAACACCTAACTCCAGTCAGAATGGCCATCACCAGTAACTCAAATATATCAGATGCTGGAGAGGATGTGATGAAAGGGAACATTTCCACACCATTGGTGGGAGTGTAAACTAGTAAAGCCTCTGTGGAAAACAGTGTGCCGATTCCTAAAAGTCCTATAAATTGACCTTTCATATGACCTTGCAATCCCCCTAACTGGGAATATATCCAGAAGAACTCAAATCACTCTATAAAAAAGATACCTGCACACGTATATTTATTGTAGCATTGTTCACAATAGCAAGAACATGGAACCAGTCATGCTGCCCATCAAAAGAGGACAGGATAAAAAAAATGTGGTACATATACACAATGGAATATTACACAGCCATAAAGAAGAACAAATTCGTGAATTTCTCAGCAACCTGGATGAACTTAGAGTCTGTAATACTGAGTGGTCTTTCACAGAAACAAAGAACTGAGTATCACATGTTCTCACTTATAAGTGGACCTTGAACAACTATAATAATACTATAAGAAAAGGATTGACAGTAGCCAGTAACTGTGGGAGGTGTTCAAGGGGCGTGGAAGTGGGATTGGCAGTAGTGGGAATCTGCCTGGGGAAAGGGCTGCACAACTCATCAACAAGGGTACCTATATAATGAATATTTGTATACCTAACCCTAAATTGTACCCCACAATTTTAAAATAAGAAATTTAAAAGTTAAAAAAAGAAATAATGTACAAATATAAAAGCATTTTTTGACTTAAAGTAAAAAGAAACATTCTCAGGGAAAAATTTTGTCTTTTATGTTACTAATAAGGGCACTTCCCTGTCCCCCATATATTGAGATATTCTGAAGATTTTCTTGTCAGGTATCAATAAGTAGATCGCAAACAGTCCTTGGTTAAAAATGCATTTGTAGCTGGGCTCGGTGGCTCAGCCTGTAATCCCGCGCCTTTGGGAGGCTGAGGTGAGTGGATTGCCTGAGCCCGCGGGTTCGAGACCCGCCTGGGCAGCGAGACCTCATCTCTACAATAAATCAAAAAATCAGCCGGGCGTGGTAGCACGTGCCTGTAATTCCGGCTACTTGGAAGGCTGAGGGGGAAGGATCACCAGAGCCCACCAGGTCGAGGCTGCGGTGGCCGGGAGCGGCCACTGCACTCCAGTCTGGGTAAAAGAGTGAGACTCCAAAAAAAAAAAAAAAAAAAAAAAAAAAATTGCATTTGTTTCTGAAGTAAAAGACTCCCCCAAGGCAGAAATTTGAATCCAGCATCCACTAAGGACCAAGTTTTCAATGAATTTGTTTTACGCCACAAAATATATTATTGATCCAACAATAGAATGAGAGATACTTCCAAGTGAATTTAACAACATTATAATTTTCAAATTTATTTTTAAATAAAATTGCATTATTACTTTTAAAAAAAGGAAGATCTGAAATAATCTAACCTTACTTCTTAAGATTCTGAAAAAACGAACACATTATTGCTAAAATAAGCCAAAGGAAGGTATCATAAAAAAGGTAAAGTGGATAATAAAAAGTAGAGTGGAAATAATGAGCCAGAAAAATCAATGAAGCAAAAGTTTATTATTTGAAAAGATCAACAAAATTGACAAACCTTTATCTAGTCTTATAAAGATAAAGAGAGATGACTCAACTTACTAAAATAATGAATAAAAAAGAGACCTTACTACCAGATAGATAGATAAAGGCAGACAGCCTTTAAAAGAATATTATGAACAATAGTATGGCAATAAATTTGATAATCTTGATAAAGTTATTAATTTCAAGGAAGACACAAACTACTGAAACTGACTCAAGAATTAATGGAAAATTTGAACATACCTATAACAAGTAAAGAGATTGAATTGGTAATCCAAAAATTTCCCATAGTAAAAATACCAGAACTAGATAACTTCTCCGGTGCATTCTATCAAACATTTAAAGAGAGCCGGGGTGGTGGCTCAGCCTGTAATCCCGTGCCTTTGGGAGGCTGAGGTGAGTGGATTGCCTGAGCCCGCGGGTTCGAGACCCGCCTGGGCAGCAAGACCTCATCTCTACAATA
The DNA here is from genome assembly GCA_027257055.1 of Cephalopachus bancanus. Lineage (NCBI taxonomy): Eukaryota > Metazoa > Chordata > Mammalia > Primates > Tarsiidae > Cephalopachus > Cephalopachus bancanus. Next base: position 2,757,804 of record JAPVLO010000036.1, read on the forward strand.
AATCAAAAAATCAGCCGGGCATAGTAGCACATGCCTGTAATTCTGGCTACTTGGAAGGCTGAGGCGGAAGGATCGCCAGAGCCCAGCAGGTCGAGGTTGCCGTGGCCGGGAGCGGCCACTGCACTCCAGTCTGGGCGACAGAGTGAGACTCCAACTCAAAAAAAAAAAAAAATTTAAAGAAGAATAGCACTAGATTTTCACATACTCCTGGAAAATAAAAAGTAAAGGAGGAAATATTTCCTAACTCATGAAATTACTGTCTTCTTGACTCATCACAAGAAAATAAAACTATAAACCAATATTCCTTATGAATGTAAATGTAAAACCCATCAACAAAATATTAGCAAATAAAATCCAGTAACATGTAAAAAGGATTGGATACTATATTCAAGTGACTTTACTTTAGGAATGGAAGATTAATTTCATATCAAAAAATCAGTCAGTGTACATATGAACATCTCAATAGATGCAGGAAAAGCAATAACAAGACCTAAAACCCTTTGTGACAAAAACACTCAACAAAGAAGGAATGAGACATTTCTCATTCTGATAAAGGGCACTGAGAAAAATCTACAGCTAGTATCATATTTCATAAGGAAAGACATAAAACTTTCCTCTGAAAATCAGGAGCAAGAAAAGAATGTCTGCTCTAACTACTTCTGAAACTCAACCTTGTGCTGGATATTCCAGTCTAAGGAAATAGGTAAGAAAATAACATAAAAGACATCTAGATTAGCAAAGAAGAAGTAAAACTATCGCTATTTGTAGGTAACCTCGTTTTACATAAAGAAATTCCTAAGTAATCCACAAAACAAAATAAAACAAAACAAAAAAAAACAGTAAGAATTAGAGCACATAAACAAGTTCATCAAGGTTGTAGGCTATAAAAATAATATACAAGAATCAATTTTTTCTATATACTTGCAATGAAAAATCTACAAGAATATTAAAAAAATAAGTACATTTACAAAATCATCAAACAATAAGGTACTGAGAAATAAATTTTACACAAAAAATTTAAGACTAATAGACTGAAAACTACAGAATCACTGAAAGAAACTTAAAAAGTCTTCTTGTCTGATGAGTTGAAAAAGTTAATGTCATTTTGATGGCAAATTAATGGACAATCTAAATGCAATTCCTGTAAAAATTCAAGATAACTTTCTTTTGTCCAGAAAGTGACAAGCTGATCCTAAAACTCACTTGGAAATTCTAGGTATATAGAAGAGCCAAAAAGTCTTGGCAAAGAAATAAAGTTGGAGGGCTCACACTTTCTGATTTCAAAATTTACCACAGAGCTGTATTAATCATGACTATCTGTGAATAGCATAAGGATAGACAAATAAATCAATAGTACACAATTGAGGGTTTAGAAATAGACCCTAAATTTATGGCAACTGATTTTCCACGGGGTGCCAAGACTAATCAATAGGGGCAGGAATAGTCTTTATAACAAATAGTGCTAGGAAAATTTGATAATTTTTCATCCCACCATATACAAATAGTAACTCAAAATGAATCAGGAATCTAAATCTAAGGGCTAAAACTATTAAACTCTTTAAGAAAGCATATGTGTAAATCTTTGTTACCTTTGATTGGGCAATGATTTCTTTGATATGACAATAAAACACAAGCAACAAAGAAAGAGCAAACAAATTTTTCTACATTATGATTCTAAAAATTTGTGTTTTGGGCTGAGCATGGTGACTCATGCCTATAATCTCAGCACTTTGGGAGTCTGAGGCAGGCAGATTGCTTGAGCCCAGGAGTGTGAGACCAAATAAAATTTTAAAAAATTAGCTGGGTATGGCAGCATGCACCTGTAGTTTCAGCTACTTGGAATGCTAAGGTGGAAGGATCTCCTGAGCTTAGGAAGCAGAGGCTGCCACGGGCCACGATTGCCATGATACTGCACTCCAGCTTGGGCAACAGAGTGAGACTCTGACTCAAAAAAAAAAATGTGTTTTAAAGAACACTATCAAGAAAGAAAAAAACAAAAACCTAAATCACTGAATGGCAGAAAAAATTTTTTAAATTATATATCTGATAAGGGTATAGTATTTAGAATATATAAATAACTCATGACAATAGATAAACCACTCATTTATAAAATGGAAAGGGGATTTGAATAGATTTAAAATAATGCAAGTGGTCAATAAGAACATAAAAAGATGCTCAGTGGTCTTTAGGGACATTCAAATCATAACCACAATGAAATATAATTTTATTTTCACTAAGATGGCTACTATCTTAGAGAAAAAAAAGGCAATAACAAGTGTTGCCAAAGGTTTGGAGAAATTAGAGCCTTCATAGATTATTGGTAGGAATGTTAAATTGTGCAGCTACTTTGGTAACAATTTGGTTGCTCCACCAAAACATAAATGAAATTATCTTGTGACATAGTAGCTCCACTTATAGGTATATAACCAAGAGAAATGAAAACTCACGTCCACACAAAACTTTTTACTCGGATGCTCACAGCAGTATTGTTAATAATGGTGAAAAAGTAGAGGTAATTCAAATATCCATCAAATGATGAATGCCATAAATGTGGAATATTTATACAATGTAATATTGTTTAGTCATAAAAAGGAATGAAATACTGACACGTTATATTGTGGATGTCGCCCAGGCTGGAGTACAGTGGCATGCTCATGGCCACTGCAGCCTCGACCTGCTGGGTTCAGGTGATCCTTCCACCTCAGACTTCCAAGTAGCTGGAACTACAGATATGTACCACCAGCTAATTTTTTATTTACTGTAGAAATGTGGTCTCAACAAGTTGCCCAGGCTGGTCTCGAACCCGTGGGCTCAGGCAATCCTCTCACCTTGGCCTCCCAAAGTGCTGGGATTATAGGCATGAACCACTGTGCCCGGCCAATATATCTATTTTTAGTAGTCTGTATGCTACCACCTCCATAGGGTGTTTCTGATTGCCCCCTCTTTCAGTTCCTGCTTGTGGTCAAGTTGTTTGTCCTAGTCTAAATGGGATAGATTTCTTCTCTTCTCACTGGGTTGTTCATGGAAAACCCACACTCTTCTTGCTTTCTTATTTAAGGCAAGTCTATTATTTTTCTTTGCTCAGTTTTCTCAGCCACTTATCTATACTCAAGTGACTCACCAACAGGTTTTCATAGAAACAATACACTATTGCAGGAGAAAACCATTCTGGTCTCTTTAAGAGTTAGATGTTGCTGCATTTGGTTGTGATTTTAAATAAATTATTTCTCATCTTTCCTTTAATGGATTTATCTTGACAGCACATAAGTACCCATATTTGTGAACCTAGAACTGAAAACAATGTGACTGAGGAGTTCTAGAAGGCCAGACCTTAAAGAGAAGTCAGATAGCATTTGTGGTAAGCAGACTGAGAATCCGGGCTTTAGTAGAGGTTGTGAACAAAGCAGGGAAGCTGAACTGCTGCTTCCTGGCACAGAAGTATGCTAAGCATAGGCTTGCTAATTAAAATTTTAAAAATAAATAACTAGAGTTGTTCTGGACACACAGAATTTTTTTGTCTTTGCTTCCTCTTCTATTTTTTTCTTTTCCTCTAAACTTTTTTTTTTAAATCTTTATTTTTAAACAAGTAATCTGACATAAAGGTGTTAAGTTAATTATGAATCACAGCCATAAGTCTATTTTAAAAAAGCAAGTTTTGACCCATTTTTAGCATATGAAATAAAACTTTTAAAAAGTATTTCTTATGCTAGAGTCCCAAGAATAGAAAATATTGTTCCATCCATCACTGTTATAAACAGTGGATATTTCCTTCTTTCTTCTCTCTCTCTCACAGCAAATGATGTAATATGCAAAAAATGGTATATCTTTTAATTCATATTTCTTTTGGTAATTTTAACCTAATATCTTTCTTTGTATATATTTACAAATTTTATTTCCTCTTTATGTCAGTTGACTGTATCTATCTTATTTGAATTTCCTTCCATTTTCAATATTAATGATGATAAATATTATCAATTTACAACTTAATTCCAAATTATGTACATAGAAGTTATTTTTAAATAAATATTTAGAATTTTATTAAATAGCAATCTTTAGTAATTTAGTAAATATTGATAACTTTTCCTAAAATAGATATTAGGTAGTCATTGCAGGCACTATTGGTTCTCAACCCAGATTCCCTCCAAACTTTTTTTTTACCATTTCTGTGTGACCCTCGTTTGACTTCCATGTGCTTTTGCTTTCAGTGGCATCCATTGGTACTCTCTGCTGGGAAATTACCCTTAGTCAGTCAGAGCCTTCTTGATGAAACATGCAGAAAACCTAAAATATCTGGGTGTTTGCATTCCTACCAGAGATACCCTTAGCCTTGACTGACCATTGTGAAAATATGAAAGCTCAGCTTCCCTTGATAAGGTTTGGAACAAATTTTGACCTGAGTTACACTTCCATTTCCCCTTTACAATTTGTCTTAAGCCTCCCCCCCGCCCCACCTCCACCGTGGTATCGTGGTATACAGTCTTTTGAGGCTCTTCCCTTTTTGGTTCCAGTTTCCTTCACTCCCCAATGAGTTGTCTGTAGGAGAACACTCACATTTTCTGGGTAATCTGATCTATGATAGCAATGCTTTACTGTGAAGAAAAGTAGAAAAATAATGCATTGGAAAGAGGTAAATTGTGGAAAATGGAAAAAATTTATGCTACAAAGAGTTTTTATGTTTTTTTCAGATATGAGAACTAATACAGACTGAGAGAGACTGTGTGGTTTTCTTCCAAGATCTCACAGCCTGGACTAGCACTAATATTTTTATTTGCTACTTGCACGGGATCAGCCTAGCACATGATTTTGGAGTCATACTGTTTTGAATGAAGATCCTGGCTCCATTATTTCTGACTCCATGATTGATGGTATTTATCACAACCTTTCTGCTTCAACTACCTCAACTGTAAGACAGAAAGAAGTATTATTTCTGCTTTATTTGGTTAATGTCAATATTAAAGGAAATAATACATACTAAATGATTAGAAGAGTTACTGACATGTGGTAGTCATTATTGGGGAAAAAACTGCTTAATTTAATATTCTTTATATCATGTGAACTTGAACTAATTAGTTGGTAATGTTATTGCTATCGTATATCACAAGTGATACCATTCACTAGTTATTGCAATTTACATTTCACAAAGTGCTTTGATGTAACTTTCTTTTATTCTCACAAAACCCTTATGTTTCAGAAAAGGAAGTTGAGGCTTCAAATAGAATCACCTGGATGTTTTGCAGCCTGGTATAATTATCTTTTTCCTGTATCTCAGCTATGTATGATAAAAAGCTACAAAAAAACCTTAAGGACCAAGATACAGAAGATGAGTGACAACTCCCTTGACAGATCTTCAGACAGACTTATTGATGCAGCTTGGAATATCGATAATGCTAAGTACAGGTAAGATAGGCTACCACAGCCCAAGGGATGGACAACTGGGTGGCTGTGCCCAGATAATTTATTATAAGGCTTTTGAGTTCCTCTTGGAAAATAGAAGGAAAACTGGAATAATCTGACAACCAGACAATTATTTGTATGAGTGATAAGGGACACAATATGAATTTCTACATTTATGAAGCTATCTATGAAGCCAAGCTTGATTAATTTGTAATGAGAGTCAGTAGATGCATCCCATATGGCAATTGACTATATGGTCATAAAACATCCATTACAAAAAAAGGCATTGTTATAGGAACCAAGGAGTGAAAATAGTACATTTTCCTCAGATACCTCGTTAAGTCAAATTGAGCTTGCTTTGACATTCAAAATCTGATTAAAACTTTCAATAATAAGCCTGTTAAGAGTACCTGATTGCCTGATTCCCATTGTGTGAAACTGCAGTAACTAAATGTTGAGAATAAATTTTAACTCAGAGAGAAACAATACCAAAATGCCATTTTAAATGCTCAGAAAAGCCAAGTTCAAATAAATTCCCAAATAACAAATTTGTGTGAAATCACAAGCTGTGTTACATCATATAATTTTCCCTCACCTTCTCCCTATTGTGTGTTATTTGTTTGTTTTATTTTCTTGTTAAATATTTGGCTCATAAAGAATACTTAAAGATGGAACACCAGAATGCTTTACTACCAAATAATAAAATACCATTCAAGACTTTCATGTTAGCTGAGGAAGGGATCTTTCTCACAAACACACAATTACAGGGCTGCCACTTTCTAAGAGAAAGATGCTTTTCTGATTGCCTATTAATAAAAATCCACATAATTTAAGAATAATTCAGACAAGGGTGGTGGGGAGATTTCTTGAGCAACTGAAAAGCTGCAATAGGATAAATATAACTTACAGTTGACTCAATTTTTCAGGTTTGTAATTATGCAATTCTCAATGAATTTTTAATTTTATTAGATTCACATTACTTCACATTTTGCACATAAATTAAGATTTTATTACTATTTTATGTAGTATTATTTCAAATGTGCATAAAATCCACTCATGCTTTATTAGGTTAATGTAGTGAGCATTCAACCACAGAAGGCATCTCTTAGGGGGGAATCAAGTTCTTCTCCTCTGTCCTTGTTCCTTCTTCTCCTGCCACATAAGAGAAGAAGATTTTTATAGTTAAAGGACAAATTTAGTTCTAAGGACAGTATGCTGTATATCAAAGAGAAGGAGAAGAAAAGCATTAAGGATGCCTACTAGATTTCTGATTTTGCTAACTGGATATTTAATGGTGCCAACCCTGAGAAAATGGATCCTGAAAAAGGACCACATTTGTGGAGAAGTTCATGAATTTGGTTTGGGGCATGTTGAGTTGGACAGTCCTGTGAAGCAAAATAGTAGGATTTTGAATACACAAGTTTGTGGCTCACAGAAATGGTAAAAGTGTATATAAACAAAAATTGCCAAATTAATGTTTTGTATTGTTATACTTTAAAATGTGTCCCTTGAAAAACTAAAGGAACAAAATTCTAAACATGCCTGTTCTCTATAAATATCCAAGATCCATGTGAAAATCTCTCTTAATATAAATCAAATACAACTTGACAGAATAGGAAACAAATAGACTTCAGTGGGACACAATTCACTTTCAAATTCTTAGGGATTTGGAGGTCTCAGGAGACAGATTATTTCCTGTATGAAGATAATGTATGATACATACAATTCATTCACAGGCATTGCATTCATGTTGCACTATAGAAAAAAGTCCGAGGCATCAAACAAATTCTTAACAAGTATACCCTGAGCTATATGGAAAACAAAAATAAAACTAAAGATTTTTCTCTGATCAAAAATGTTATTTTTATAGTTTAAATTGGATCCTGCCTATAGAAAATTTGGGATATTTGAAGACTGCATTACACCTTGTACTCATATATTTGGGGGAGCTGAAATTATACTTTAAATTATTTTATTTCTAAACATGACTTTGCCAAAAGAGAAATTTACACTGTGCCAACAATTTCTAACTTTTATATAACAGTCATGATGATAGTTAATGTTTCCTAAATGATATCTATTTAAATCAGTCACTTCTCATCCTAATTCCGTATCTGTGTGTATGTGTGTTTTGTTTAAAACCTGTATTAACATAAAGCCAATTCATTTCTTATCGATGTATGATGGCTACTCAGCCCTTCCTAATTCTGATTATTTTTCTAACATTAACCCTGTTCTCCACCAAGTGATTTAGAAGCGTAAACCTAGAAATCTAGATTCTGATTATGACCATTTGCAAACGTAGTAACTTTGATAGTGGGACCCAGTGCACTAAATCAAAGCACAGAAGAGCAAGTATTTGCTTGACCGAACAGAGAGTTTATAAATGCTACATAATCACAGTGCCAAAAGACACAGATAAATGATTCAGTGTAAGCCAAATGTTATGTTTTGGTTTGTCTTGAATATAAAAGCATGTCTGGAAAAGTCAGAGAGATCTGCTGGAAATAACTTCAAACAAAAGAGTGAGCTTGAATCCCAGCTCTGTGTCACATTCAGTGTGAAGTTGTGGATAAACAGCTAGCAAGTTTGTGAATTTAAGATTATCATCTGTAAAAGAGGATAACAATGCTTTTCCACATGATCATTGAGAAGACCTAATGTGATAATGCCTATAGATAATGTACGTGCCCTTTTGCATGTTGCATGAAGATGAAAGCCATGAAAATAATGATTTCAGGATATAAAATGCGACAAGTATAAGTAAGTCATCCTGTGGTGGGTGGAGAAATAGGGTCACAATGACCATTACAAAGTGAACAACTACTCAGTATTCTGGAACTGTATCTTGTATCTCCCTTTAAATTCTTATCCATAGCAATGTGTCACATACATTTAGACATGTGCCATCTTAAATTAAGTGAGGTGCTGTTGCCTCCTTTGGTTGAAGGTGCAGAAGCTATCAAAGTAGCTTCCTCTTTAGGGCAACCCAATTCTGTAGGCATTCTTGTCCTTCATCCACAGAAAATTGTACGGAAATCTTCTAGTGGCTGTTTTACCGTGGATTTCTTTGTCTGTCCAAAACTGTCTTTGGATGAAATCTGTGTATTTTGACTCACTCATTCTTCTAGTCTCAGTCCCTTTTGTAACTGGACAGCAGTCAGTTTCTGCTTCAACGTAATGGCACATATATAAGGTATTCATACCCATACTGAAAATGTCTAATTATAATATACTTGGCTATAAGCACTTTTTATATGCTTATAAAAAGTGTCCTTGCTGCAACAAGAGCATGTTCTTTCCTCAAGCATTAACTGTCATTCTTCAGAAGAGAGATAGCCAATATTTCCTCCCTTTGCCCTATAGCAAGAGTGGAAGAGGAAGGCTGAGTTGTGAGTTGTTGGGTCTATAGTTTAGGAATTTTTTTTTTTTTTTAGGTTCCTCTCTTCTTCCTGATATACAAACCAAGGGTAAATTTGTCCAGAATTGAATCCTATATTTTTTGTCTGGAATTCATTATACTTCCTTCTTCTCCTTGACTATGAATCATGTATAGGTAAGTCTTCGGCTCAATTGCAAACAAGTTTTTATTTTCTGATTTTTATCCCTTTGTATTGCCCCTACTTACTTAAGTCGTTAAGCCAAACAATCCCACAATACACAATGAGTCTGAGAGCAGAATGAGCAAGCTGAGCTCCTCTTTGGTTTCATAAGACATAAGGGTCTAAGAATCCTTTCCCTTTCTCTCCACTTTTGTCTTTGCTTCTCCTAAAGTCTATCTCTGGACCCTTTGATTTTCTTTTCTTATATGTTTAGTCCCACATTTGTAAATGAAGTTGTTCACTGCTCTTCTTTTTCTTCTTCCTCTCCTTCTTCTCCTCCTCCTCCTCCCCCTCCTCTTCTCCTCCTCCTCCTCCCCCTCCTCTTCCCCTCCTCCTCCATCCTCCTCCTCCTCTCTTCCTCCTCCTCCTTCTTCTTCTTCTTTGCTGTCTCTACTGCCTCTTTACACTTCTTACCTCTTTTAGTTGGGCATGCTAAGATACTATTGAATTCTTGCTTCTTTATCCTTGTTCTAATTGTCTATTTCACCTATTTCTTCTATGATGTTCCATTTTATTTTTTAGAAGTAGGCAGGGAATAAATAATAAAACATTTACTTTATACTTCAAATACTTGAGCCATAAGCACTCATTCACATTTCCATATAACTGTCTCAGACTCTACCAATCAACATGTAAAAACAGAAAGATCACTACCTTAAAGAATGAAAAGGTTAGAGAATGGAATCTTCATAATATCACTCGCTTTTGCCTGCTGAGTTCAAAGGACTGTTATTCTTTTGAATAAAACAACTTACAGTCAGATCTTTCCATTCAGGCCAGAGTGGAAAAAATGATGCTTTTTTGTATAACAAAATCTCATGGCAAGGAAACAATAAAAAAGCCCACAGAATTTATCATATGGTAATACATCTGTATATAGTATATGCATGTATCTAAACATTATCAATTGGGAGTTGTTGAGGAAAACCATATTTCACTTGAATTCTAAAACTTTTAAGTAATGGAAGAATTTCAAAAAACTCAATTTTATCATTTTAAGTACATCCAGTAACACAAACTACTGGTAAATTACTGCCAAACTGTTTTCTTGCCAGGCATGATTTAATAACTAAAGTATTCCTTATACTTAAATTTATTTTAATGGCCAGGAAGATGAATACGACAGGATATTTTCCTCAAACAGCTTGTAGTACAGAAAGCAAATAGACAAAATTGGACACAGGCACATCAACAGGTACAAAAGTCTGAAAAACTGACACCAGTGAGGAGCTGATGGAGGTCTGGGAAGAGCCCAAGAAGAGAGACTAGATCCTTGAGCTTAGTGTGTGAGGCACAGTCCTTGCACATAAGTGCTTTATTTCAGTCAAAACCTTATGTTATTTATGAGTGTCATGGGAAGTTTTAGGAAACGGTCAGAAGGAGCCTTAGAATCTTCTGAGCTTTGAAAATCCTCATTTTAAAGGTGAGAAAAATTTTGGAATGAGGCTTGGAAATAGAGAAGGATGATAAGGATGGAAGAAAGAATTTGTAATGGATAAAAGAACTCAAACATAAATCAGCAAAGAAATAATGGTGGGAATTATTAGATCTTTGAGGAAACAGGTCTCATTGGAATAGTTGTATTTTGAACAACTGTTATATTTTAAAACTTTGACATGGGGGACTTCCTGTGTCTCTTCATTCATCTTTGTAATCCAACATGAATGATTTCAGTGAACTGAATGAAATGAACTACCAGTAATTTTATGTTAAATAGGATTGGTTGAGAATGTTTGCTGAAACCACAGTGAGAAATTGTCATATCTGACTTAGATTTTCAGCATTGTCAGGCCTTTGGCCTCTGGTCTTATGTGGCATCACCTATTATCACATCCTGCAAATGACTCATATTGGCTCTTCCTGAACTGGTACAACCTGATTTTGAGAAAGACAATTGAAAATATTCATTTAGAAGTAGTAATTGGACATCCACCATGTGTCAGGTGTTTGGCTAGATGCTAGGCTAAAGTCAGTCAAAATAATAATTAAAATAATTTCAGTATTTAACTTGTATCTGTCAGAAAATATTATTTGTATTAAAATAAACTCAGCAACACTCCTCTCTTTTCACTTCTTCACAAATTCTTCTCACCTAAGGCTACTTGAAAGCCAATTACTCAGCAACACCCAGAGCTCCGCCCCATCCCTGCATCACCCCGTCATTGCATCATCAGTTGCTTTTTATTCCTACCTTTCTCTCCCAACCCTTCCAGTGCTGTACCAGGTCTTTCAACTTTGTCTCCTCTTTCAATTTATTTTTCCTTTTCGCAAGTCCCACTCTTCTCTGCTCATTTTTTTGATCTATATCAAAGTTCTAAACTCCATTTCTGCAGAAAGTCATACATCTTAGCGGGAGGTGAAGGCAAAAATCAAGTTGGCAAAAAGAACCTTGTCCTAAGGGATTGGGAGGATCATAGAGGGGTCAGAGTATTACAGTTCCCTCCTTTCCTTTTTTATATCCTCATTTTCTTCCATCTCGTATGTTTTACCACACCATAATAGTCTCTTGCTCAATGTTTGTTCGTTTGTTTGTTTGTTTGTTTGTTGAGTTGGAGTCTCACTCTTGTCAACCAGGTTGGAGTGCAGTGGCACACTCATGCTCATGACCACCGCAGCCTTGACCTACTGGACACAGGCGGTCCTTCTGTCTCAGCCTTCCAAGTAGCTGGAACTACAGACGCACGCCACCACACCCGGCTAGTGTTTGTGATTTATTGTAGAGACGAGGTCTCACCAAGTTTCTCAGGCTGGTCTTGAACCCCCAGACTTAGATAATCCTCTTGCCTCAGTCTTCCAAAGTGCTGGGATTTCAGCATCTGGCCTCTCTTGCTCAATCTTTGTTTCTGTCAGTCTCTTAGTCTCTCTCTCTCTCTCTCTCTCTCTCTCTCTCTCTCTCTCTCTCTCTCACACACACACACACACACACACACACACACACACTATAATGTGGCTCCTACAAGTTATAATTATTTCTATGATGGTACATCTTACAGGAATTGAAATGTTATTAGGTAACTTTGAAGATACAACCAGATGCAGACTGTTTAGGATCTTCTAAATGGATTTTCTTACAAATTAAAGTTAGTGAATGGATAGTTTCCTGGAGAAGAAATACAATGTTATTATCTGGCCCACTGAGAATCTCTGTGCATTAACTCACTGTAGGTTATATGCTCACCAGAATGACAACCCTCCCAGTTTCTGGCTGCCACTAGATGTCCCTCCTAGCCAATACTGAAATGCCACACTTTCTATTTTTCCTGGGGTCTCTGAAGTGTAAATAGGTAGACGCTCAGGTGTGCCTGCTAAACCCTATTACAGTGTTTGCAAATTAGAGCGGGTTATTTTCAAGCTGGTAGTGATTCTGCTTCTGGTTGGCTGGCTGGCTGGCTCTGATGGGGATTTAGGAAACTGTTTATTCACACTGAATCAGGCATGGCTTCTTGGTGGTGTTTCAGAAATGTGTTTTAGCTGCCATACCCAGCCATATTGTGTATTGTGTCCTTGCAGTGCCTCACGTCTGAACTTCACTACTCTTCTCTACTGTCTAGCAATCATATCTTCCTTTGTCCTATGCCTGGCATGATTTCATCGACAGTGAAACCATGAGGCTCTCCAGAGTAATAATATCCTCCAATAGAGTTTATTCAATGCTGTGACAGACGCACACTGTGATGACCCCTGAGGAGTCACACCCTTGTATAATTCTCTCCACTTGTGTGATGTAGAAACTGTGACTGCCTCTAACCAATACAATATGGCAAAGGTGATGTGATGTCAATTTCATGGTTATGTTATGTGGCAAAGATGAAAGTATTTTTCAAGTGTAATTAAAATTTCTAATTTGTTGATTTTGAATGAATAAGTAGGAGATTATCTGGGTGGGCAACCTAATCAAATGAGCCCCTTTAAAAAGGGTCTAGACCTTCTATGAAGTTAGAGGCTCCAATTAGCAGATGTTCTCATTCTATTATCTCTCTCCCTCCCTTTCTTTCTCCCTCACTGACTTTAGAGAGTCAAGTTGCCATGAATACTTCAGTTGTAAGAACCTGAAGTCTACCAACAATCTGAGCAAGTTTAGAGTTGGATCCTTCCCCAGTAAGACCTCCAAATGGAAACACAGTGTGGGCAACACCTTGATCTGAACTTTGTAAAATTCTGAACTCAAGAACGCAGTTAACCTGAGACTTGACTCCTGAACCACAGAATTTGTGAGATAAGAAATAAGGACTATTTTAAGTCTCTAAATTTGTAGTAATTTGTCATATAGAAAGTAATATAACTACTGATATTACATGCATTCCACCATGTTCAATTTAGCTGCTAATGCATACCCAGGAGTCTTTATCCTATACCTCATCCAAGTGTTATGTCCTCCTCCTATTTTTCCAGTCTAAGTGCATGCTTACCCTTGTTTTGTCATAAAGGTATTTTTAGGCATGGGAATTCCAACACTATCATGCATTCATTTCAGTATTCTTCAAAGAAATATTGGTTATGTTGTTGCTTAAATGTTTTGTATATAATAAATAATATTTCTTTATCTCTGAGATTCTGTTGTTTTCCTATGGATTAAAAAACTTTTTGGATTTTTGGCAATAATACCAAATTCCTACAATACAACTGTTGCTATTCTTCATAACATTTTAGGTTGGCTATTCCAGTCTTTCTCCAAATTGTGGCTAGGGCTTAGGTTTACTTGTTATGTGACCACCTGTCTGTGCTCATCTCAGGTAGGCAGCAGGAGTGTAAGAAGGCAGGAGGACACATGGGTGTCTCATAACATCTTCACTCAGAAGTGGCACAAGGTCACTGTTGCCCACTTTCCATTTCTCAGAGCAAGTACCTGTCCAAACTCAAAGAAAGCAGAGAAAAAAAGTATATCCCATCCCAAAGATGTGGGAACAGGAAAGAGCTTATTTGTTGATAATACAATTCATTGCACTCTGTGCCTGTGGTATCAAGGTCATGTTTCAGCTCTTGGCCTGCTATGTATCTATCACTGGTGTCATAACTTTAAATTTATAAGTAACCTGTATTATCATCATTCAAGAGTCTGTTTAACTGATAGATCATCTGGTCTTGATCATGGAAGCAAAACAAGCATGTTTTAAATTTTTATTTTATTTTATTTTGAGTGTGTGTGGGGGTTCTCACTCTGTCACCCAGACTGGACTTTAGTGGCACAATCACAGCCTCCACCTCCTGAGCTCAAGTCATCCTTCTACCTCAGCCTCCCAAGTAGCTGGGAGTACAGATAAGCATCACCACCCAGCTAATTTTTTTTTTTGGTAGAAATGAGGTCTTGCTTTGCTGCCCAGGTTGGTCTCAAACTCCTGGACTCAAGCAATCCTCCCTCATCAGCCTCCCAAAGTGCTGAAATGACAAGTGTGAACCACCATGCTCAACCAAAAATGAACATCTTTAACAATTAAAGTAGGCCAGACCATCTCTTGATATTCATGTGATATAAGTCAGTATCTGTGGAAGTTAAGGGAAAAATAAAACAAATGACAAACTTCAATTTTGTATTTCATGATGGATAAGTACTTTGCTGAGTTCTGTTCAAGTGTGAGATTATGCATATGTTTGTGGTTTTTTGTGTGAAAATTTTAATAATTGAATAGCATGAAGATCTTACTAGGATATCAACCTCTCAAGAACTCTTCAACATTCTTATATAATTCCTGATTTAATAGACACTTCTTCATCAGCTCCATTTTTCCAATAGGTTGGCAGTCAGGAACAAAATAAACATTTGACTCACATTTTAGTGATGACTTCTATCGTGACTGAGAATAGCTGAGTGTTGGAGCTGAAATCCAAAATCCTAGATGATAACCCTCTACAACAGGAATAACCCAATCCCCAGGCCACAGACTGGTCTGTTGCTTGTTAGGAACTGGGCTTCAGAGACTGGAAGCAAATAGCGATACAGCTGCCTAATTATTTTAGTTGATTTGGGAATTAGGGAAATCTGTGAATACACTCATGTTCTGAGTTTTTATTCATAGCAGGAGGTGAGTGCTGGGCAAGCGAGCAGAGCTTCATCTGTATTTATAGCTGTTCCCCATTGCTCACATTACCACCTGAGCTCCGTCTTCTGTCAGATCAGTGACGGCTTTAGATTATCATAGGAGTGTGAACCCTATCGTGAACTGTGCATGTAAGAGATCTAGGTTGCACACTCCTTAAGAGAATCTAATGACTGATGATCTGAGGTGGAAGTGAGGCAATGATGCTAGCACTGAGGAGTGGCTGCAAATATGGATTAACATTAGCAGTGAGGTTTGACTATACCCCCACCCCCTGGTCCATGGAATAATTGTTTTCCACAAAACCAGTCCCTGATGCCAAAGAGGTTGGGAGCCGCTGCTCTAACATATTTTCCCAAAAGCCAAAAAATGATTCAGTCCCAGAATGATGTTGTTTTAAAGAAACAGTTTTCCAGCCAAAAGTACTTAAAGAAGCATCCAATTATTTATTGTTGCTTCTCAAAGAACATCGGGGGATTTCCTATATTAACATTGGTCACAAAAATTTTATAAAATCATTCTACTTTCTGGACCCCCCCCAGATGTTCTTGCTCAATTTGCTTCAACTAGCGGTATACCTGCTTGTCTGCATACTCATGCCCTGCCATTTCTTGTCTTTTCTTATAAGAAATAGCATCTTTACCCTTGAGGAAGGGAAGAGATTGGTAGTAAATATGGCTACAGGTACATAATTCTTTTTGTTGATTTGAGAAATTAGAGAAATCTGTGAACACTCTCATGTTCATAGTTTTTACTCCTAAGCACAGAGTCTTAAGGCCTAATTGGTCATTTCTCAAAATCTCTGAAAGCAAATTTTGGAAGATAATTTAAAGTTATCCTAATTAGATTACCATTGTGTATCAAAATGTGCTCTTCCACATATCAGATAAGAAAATTGATGAAGTACTACTGTTGACACAGTGATCAAATGTAGAGACATCAACTACAACATTATCTGTTTGGTATGCTCTAAAGAAACTTCCAGTATATATTCAGAGTTAATATAATCTCAGTACAACTTCTACCCCAAAATCCTAAAAGTGTCTCTTAAGAATGTATTGCTAAATTATTTTCTATCTGATGGTCCCTTAAATACTTGAAGATTATTCATTCCTATTATTTGACCATATAAGTGTCATTTCAAATGCTCTCAGATAACATGGACTCAAGTGTTCTCATTACCCTGGTAGTCCTACTCCAAGGCAATATGCATTTGTAACTTTCATTATGTGCACTTGCCTCTGGTGATTTGACAAGCAACATGTAGAAGAAGACCCATTAAATCTCCTTCCCTGTATACAGTAATCACAGTAACTCAGTTTCAACTTCAATAGCATTTTGAAAGGGAGAAAAGCCTGGTTCTGTAAGAACTACAACATGGAGTTAAATTATTTGGATAAGTAACCAGATTCAGTCACTTGCTAGATGGTTTCTTCATCAATGAATATATATACATATATGATGCCAGTTTTATGGGTTTTTTGCAAGATTTCAATGAGATAATATCTGGAATATTCATAATGTCTGGAACAAGATATAAAGGCTCAGTTAATATAAATTCTTTTTCTTTTTTTGAGTTGGAGTCTCACTGTCACCCAGACTGGAGTGCAGTGGCTGCTCCTGGCCACCGCAGCCTCGACTTGCTGGGCTCTGGCGGTCCTTCCACCTCAGCCTTCCTAGTAGCCGGAACTACAGGCACGTGCTACCACGCCCGGCTAATTTTTTGATTTATTGTAAAGATGAGGTCTCGCCTGCCCAGGCGGGTCTCGAACCCATGGGCTCAGGCAATCCACTCACCTCAGCCTCCCAAAGGCACGGGATTACAGGTTGAGCCACCGAGCCCAGCTATAAATTCTTATTATTACTGTTACTCTGAAAACCTCATTTTAGAACTCATAGTAACTAAATTTTCCAGCCTCAAAAATTGCATTCAACATTTTAAAATTTATGGTTATTGTCTCTTTATCCATTTGTTCATGGTTAATTCTACCCATTCAGTGAATCCCATTGCCAAATTAAACATAGACTACTTGCCACAATACCCTCGATATCAAAGAAATCAACTCAGACCTGGAGATTATCCTTGAATACTAGATCTCTTTGAATAAAACTTGCTCCCTTTGAATAAATATCATAAAAAATAGTAGCAGCAATAGGAACACCAATTACTCTTTGTTGTTTTTTTGTGTGTGTGCGCCAGGCATTGAGTTAAAACTTATACAAACACACAAACACATCTCAAATACACCACACATACACTCATATTATTTTGTTTCTGGCTTTTCCATCAATAATTTAAGAACAACAATCATGACAATGATAGTAATAGCAGCAGCTGCTACTCTCCCTTAGTCACAGAGACATTAGTGGAATAAAGAGACATTATCTGAATGTGTCTTTTCCAGGACCTGCTACATTTTCCAGCAGTATTTGCATTCACAATTGGGACTATTACAGAGGCATTTTCTTTCCCACTGAAAACTTCCCCACAAGATCATTCCATATATTAGCACAGCTTCCTTTTGGAAATTAACATCACAACTCTCAACATTTTGATATAATTTTAATACTAAGAAAATGCTTTCGTAAACATCATCTCATTTAAGCCTCAAGAAAATCCTACAGCAAAGAACTCTTAAAGAGCTTGACAACACTTGTAGCAAAGCTTGCAAAGCAAATTAGGGTGATGGAATTAAGGCTTGCATCCACAGAATCTCTAGTCTCTCTCATTCCCCTAAACAAAGATGCCTTCTGAGAACCTTCACCTGGGAGTCAGGAGGCCTAAATGGGAATCCTGGTTCCAATACTCATCCTGTGTATGGACTTGGGAAAGTCACGTGACCCCACTCACTATTGCTTCCTCTCTGGAAATGGTCAAAATAATCCCCCTCTTATAGAGTTGGTGTTCAGCAAGATAGTATGGATAAAAGCACTCTGTAAACTTGCATGTGTTTAACAGAAGTTACACATCACACAAATATGATGTGTGAGCGTAACGTTTTACATAAATTTCAAACTAATCTCCATGCTGTCAGAATGATGGCTATTATATAATTACTGCTTTCAACAATTTGAGTCACCATTTCCAAGTGTGTGTCTAATAAAAACATAAAGAAAATTTCTAGCCATTGGTAAATAAGTACTGACTTTATTTTTCAGGCTGGGAAAGTTTTTCTAGCATCTCTTTAAGATATGTAAAGTGCATAGTTCAGGTAGGTAACTAGTGCTATTCCGTATTTCCTTGATGTTCTACCCAAGCTTAATAAGGCATTTTGTACATTTAAACCTCATTTATATTTTGGAGACATGAGTATAAAAATGTAAATAGTACCCACCACCCTCACTTGTGTATATTGTACCCAATAGGGTGGTGGGATCTCTTAAAGCCAGGACAAAAGACAATTTGTATCCCCAAAAGCTGTTGAAATTTAAAAAATAATAATAATGTAATGTATTTGAAAAAATAAAAAAGTAAACATCGAATATATATAAATTGGTTTTAAATTATAAAGAGTTACAATATATTTTATATTAAAATTACTATTATTTTAAAGATTGCTTCTTGGTTTAATAGTCCTTGCTTGGGAAACTCAGACATAAAACAGAAGTTGACATGTATCTCCTTCTGTAAAATTACTTGACTCATTTATTTAAAAAGCTTTATACACTGGAAAAAAGATCTGAGCATCAACCAAGTGGAGTAATAGTTTTGGTCAAGTAGTTTATCAAGAATATAATAAATAAACTAAAAAACATTTTTAAAGTGCTTTACAATTTTCAAAGTGCTTTCATTACACACAAATACATAGACACAAAATATACATATCAGGGAAAAATTATAAAATTTCACAGTGTATGCCATAGATGGCAGTGCCATTCATAAAGTGCCTAAGATTTGTCTGTTGTACATCTTGCTCCCTAAATCACAGTAAATGAGGCAAAACTTTAAATAATGCTCACTGATCCACTAATCTCATTAAAGTTTGTAAGGCAGGATTTTAAAACATATTGCAATAACAACCATCAGTTACAGCTAACTGGATATTACTGAGCAAAAAAAAAAGTGTTTACTATTCACTTTTCCAGGTCTTTCTCTTTTTTTTAACAAATCAATTTATCTTCTTCCAGTATAATCTATTCCATGGAATTAGAGTGAGTCAGTTTCAAGCAGATTACAGTGTTAGCAGAAGAGTTAGCAAAAAGTCAGCACACACACCAATGTGTGCTTAAAATTGATATAATGTAACAGATTATATAGCATAATAAGACAGAAAAACAATAACTTTAAATAAATTGAGGAGTGAAAAAAGTCTACAAAAGAGCTATCCTGCTTTATTTCTGTTAAAATGCTGACACCTTCTCTCATTTCATAAATATTTTCCCTGCAATTCTCACACCATTTGAAGCTAACATCATTGCCGTCTCATTCTTCTTTCCCCCTGAGACTTCTGAATCAAGAAAGCTTCTTGCTGGCTGTCTCTTGCATCCTTAGAGTTTACTCATTCTCCAACTCCTTTGCAATCTAACTTCCACTCTTCTTATCTCATCAAAATCCCTAGCTCTTTATTTGGCCACAAAATGTTCCTTTAGGCCAAAGATAATGATCTATTTCCCATTCTCTTCCCTCTTTGATCTGTACAGAGTTCTAACTTATTTTCCATTTTTTCTTTCTTAGAATTCCCTACTCCCTCAGCTTCCTTAGCACTACCGTCTCCTTACACTCCTACCGTCTTTTGATATACTCCTTCTAGGCTTTCTGGACTGGTCCCTATTCCTCAAATATATGACTTCATCAAAAATCAATTTTCAACTTTCTGCTTCTGAAAGTCTATACATGCTTCCTTCCAGATATCAGTCATCTATTCAGTTTTTCACTAGACAAAGTTGCCATAAAAGAGTTTTGTTATCAAATTACCACCTCCTGATTATATATTTTTCAAATTTAAATATTTTACTCTCACTTCTTGCCTGAGTACCAAGGTACTCCATCCCTGGAATCACCACTGTAGATTCATACTCAAAATATACCTAAAAATGAATTTATCCTCTTTCTTCTAACTTGACTAATCCTCATAACTTCTCTGTTCTCTTTACAATATGACGCTGTTCCTGTCACTCAAACCTAGTGCACTGGAGTCATCTGTCTATTTCTTCTTACATTACCAACAAATATAAGTAGTTAGTAAGCACTATCAATTGTTGTTTCTGAATCATAGCTGTGGCATCTATTCCTTCCTTGTCAATATTAGTGCTGTTCCTCTCTTCAGATTCCCTCATATTGTCAGAGCAATTAAACCATCTTATGACATTCAGTGGTTGTTCCCAAACTCTGCTCATCCCCTCATCTCTAACTCACTTTATTCTTTATTGCTAGAACCATTCAAATAAATACTAATTAGAATCATCTTCCTCGGATCCTAAATGATTCTCCACTGTATAAATAATTATAGATTTGGGGGGCCCTCCACAGGCTTGCCTCATTGTACTTTCCCAGCCTTATTTCCAATGTTTGCCTTACACGGACTTGAAACATTGAAGACATTCTAGATCTTACCATTAAAACCTCAGTCTCAGGCCCTTTACACATACTAAGTCCCATATTTGGAATATGACTTCTTCTCCTCCACTTTATTGATCATACTATTCTATCAAGATTTATAAGTTGTCTTTTATCAACTAGTATATCACTTTTGTTAACCTGTACATCATCCTTTCCATTATACAAGAGCCCTTGATTCTATCCCATAATTGATATCATGCATCACTTATTATCTTCACCATTTACCTAGTACTGTATCCATAGATTCTCAAACAATTCTTATATTTCAATCATGAAAGGTGGAATATAGAAAATATGGAGAATGTGATAGACTAGAAGAAGGATAAAATAGTAGCCCAATCTCCCAGAAACAAATACACCAAAATTGGTAAGTACTGTCTTCAATTTTTCCATTCTGTTTAATTCCACTATGCTTTCAAACCATATAAATATGGCTCTATCTCCAATTGGATCTTAAAACTCTTAAATGCTGGCCTGAGTTATATTACCTTTGTTTCATTAGTTCCTGACATATAGAAAACACTTAATAAGTGTTCATTAATATTGAATATTGAAGGAAAATTACACACATAGCCATAATTAAAATTATATTCTTATTTACATTTTGATCTGTATTTTTAAAAAGTTTATAGAGGGATTGGCAATAGCAGGATACTTCCAGGGTAGGGGATGGGAGACACAATGTCAATAAGAGTACCTGATCTCAAACCAGGCAAACTGGGGATATAACAGAGGCCCAAACTTTACCTGCATGATAGCCACTTGTGTACCGAATCCTTACTTGTACTCCACATCTTTAAAAAAAAGTTTGTAACAATTGTCTGTACATCTCATTATGACAGGGTATATCAGATTTGTTCAGTACTGCCTACCTAACACCTACCACAGTATTTGAAACAATAAATTTGTTGAATAAATGAATATATTAAAAACACGTTACGGGGGCATGTACTATAGGATTATATGGAAAACTCTTGTATATTTTCCATTTATATAGAATTATCTCATACAGTCTTTAAATGTATGTTGTCAGTTGATATAGTATATGGTTGATGTTGTTTTGTATATAATAGTAAATTTTGTTACAACCAACATTTTGGTTATAAGAGAAGAAAAAGAAGAAAATAAGTAAAATTTCCACTTTGGGACCTTCAACTTATGAAACAAAACCTATCAAGTGATTAATTGATTAGCTAGGCATTGAGAAGGATGGGATTAATTGCATATAGTTTATCAATAGACATATGTCAAAAGTATATACATAAACTATAGTGAAAATAATTATTTACATTCAATTCAGTTCAAAACAGTAGAAATAATTGTGAATTGTGAAATGGAAGAAATTCATATCTAGGAAAAGTACATCCCAGCCTTTGTGTTAACAAGCCTTCTGTGATCCTCATTGTCCTGGATTATGCAATAGTTATGTCACCCAAACTTCCTTCCATGTTGTTTATCTCTTCTAAGAGAATGACCATAATCCAGGAATAATCATATGAAGTTTGTCAGTAAGCTGCAGTTGAGGGGTACAACACTGAATGTAAAGAGTGAGTGGTTAATACTCTGTCTGCTGGTTTTATTTTCTCATGGTCATTTAATTCATTCACTCATTGTGGTCATCATCTCCTGGAATTCATTTTTGGATTTTTTTCTTCCTCTTAATTGCTGGTGAAAGGGGACTGTAGAAACTACTTGACTTCATTTAAAACCTCAAGATTTTCCATACTAGATAAAATGAGACTTTAATGTACACAAAAAGGTAATATACTTTGTTAGGACAAATTCAGAAGTTATCCCAGTGGCCTTTTATCCCATTGGTCTGGCACTATCCTCTATATATGCATTTTCTTCTGGTCATCTCATGTCTCTGGTCTACCTATGGCTGTAGAGGTTGGCTCAGCTGTTTGAGGATTAATTTGGGAGTTCAAATTCCTGAGAATTCACTATTTGCCACACTCCACTAGAGAAAAGACTATCATGAGGTACTAGTGGGATGAGAGCAGCGTGTGTAGGAAAACAGATGTCTGACTTCATCAGGCTTATTCGTGTGGGTGTCTGGGTGCATGTAATTGCACCTGTCAAAGAGGCTTGAAAACTGCCTATTATTTGATGCACATACCTCAGAACAGTGAGGATCTGCAAAGAATATTTGCTTTCCCAGAATGATGGCGGTGGCAGCAACAGTAGCAACAATAACAGAAACCCAACCTACCACAGCACCAGATCCTTGTTAAGCCGCTCCTAAATCCATGCATCTCAAACACCATAATTACATATTTGTATAAAAGTAATTTGAATTTTGGCCGTGGCAATACTTTCCATAACAATTATAAACCCAGGATATTCCTAGGCAGAACAGGACTGAGCTTTATCTTAATTCATCCCCTTCATTTTGCAGGAAGAAAAAGCTAGATGTTTAAATTGGGGAAGAGATCAGGCCAAACTCACACAATTAGTGAAAGAACTGATATTACATGCTATTTCTTCTCCAAGTCCAGTGATCTATTCCCTACACCAAAAGACTTTTTTTTTAACCTCCCAAAATTACTCTAAACATCAGTGATTTTTCTCATTTAAATAACAGGAATTTAGGGACACAACAAAAATATATCCCATCTTTTAAATGTTAATGTGGGTGTCACTGTGCATATACATATATAACTTATCTATTATTATCTTTATTCAGTGTTCAATTTTAAGTCCTAAATGTAAATTAGATTCAGCCATTTTATATTGTGGCAGAGCAAACAAATAAGCAAATTATCTCAGAAACAAAGATACTCAAATTTTCACTATTTAAAACCTCTCTCTCTCTTTCTCTCTCTCTTTCTGTCTTTTACACACACACACACACACACACACACACACACACACACACACACACACACACGTTGTTGGTTGAAATTAATTCTCATTTTAATTTTCCAGGTCATTGAGTATTTGTCCATAGTCTCCCGCTACTTCCTCTTTATAAAAAACATCTTCCTTTGGTAGAATATTACTTGTTTTAAGCATACATATGATCTAAGCATACATACAATAGCAGAGGTCTGATGTATCTTGAATATTGTAAACACAGGATATGTATGTAAAATTTGGGAGTAAATTTGGTGGTAAGAGAAAATGAGACACCCTCCCACCGAACTCCTTGCTTTGGTTAGAGTAGCTGATGATTATTCCCCAAATTGCATTCTAAGCAAGGAATTCTAGCTAAATTCAGGCTTTTGCTTTGCTAAGAGGTGGAAAAGTTTGGGTTGGTCTAGACTATAGAAGAGATTTGTATTAAGTGGGAAGCAAAAGAAAGGAACGAAGAGTGGTTTGCTCATTTAAAGAATTTTGAGAAGAAAATAATGGATATATCTAATAATTTTAAAGTAAGTTTTTGCTACCTGTTATTTATTTTCTTTTCCATCTCCCCATGGAGTTAATCATCAATATAGTATCAATTTTTTAATGTGTGGATTTGTTTTAGAGTTATTTCAAGGACTGTCTTGTTTTAAGATAAGTGGGGAGCAATAATAGGGACAGCCCATGTCTCTCTCTCTTATTCTGTGTGTGCATATGTGTATGTGTGTGTATGAGTTTATGCATCTGCATTTACTTGGAAAGACCTGAAAAAAATAGCTTCTTAAATATTGCCTGCCTTTAAAAGTTAGAGGACTTGAAGGTTCTAGGCAGTGTCCCAAAGTCAGGATCTGACCTCAATATTTTAGGTCAATATTTTGTCTTTTTGTTTTGTTAATTGTCTCCATTGTTATAAGATGCTTTTTAGTTTGATGTAATCCTATTTGTCTATGTTTTCTTTTCTTGCCTGTGCTTTTGGAGTCATATAAAAAAACGTAACTTAAGCATTACTTTCTGTGGAATACCAATTCCTTAAACATCACCAACGTAATTTGTTGATAAAGCAGACTGTTTTTTACTTATCACATTAAGAGAGAAAACCATCAAGACAAAGCCTTGTAGTTCTCAGAGAAGGAAGGCAAGGTTGGTTTTATTAAGGATAAAATGTTTGATTTACGATGTGTCTTTCAATGAAGAGACATGATTCTCAGCAAGTTTCTGTTTATTGAGATTCTGGTGGTAGTAAAAAAAAAAAGCATCTATGTCTTAAGCTTGAGTATATGTATTTATTTTCTTAAATTTTAAGAATCAAGTTGTCATGGACAAAGTTCTATCTCAAGAGTCCAAATTCCAGATTGTGTGGAAATCTATTCATTAACATATATTTCTGAAATTTATCCTGGGATACTGAGGCACCTTATTTGAGTCCTCTCTCGATAAGAGCCACTGCTCAGCTGGTGGTTCTTTGGATCTATTGGGTATAATGTGACGTCTGTGGGAATGTAACTTTTTTTCTATGATCTCAGCAGACTCAATTTGACAATCCATTGCGATCCAAGGGGAGCAGCTGTCAGTAGAGGGGATGGTGTTCAGGAAAGTCTTAAGTGATTTTCATCTTGTCATTGGGTTGGGCTTAGGGACTAATGAATTATTTTGATTGAAATTGAATTAGAGATTTAAAAAATTGATGAAAGATTTTTCACTCACTAACGAAGTTTATTCATGGTCCAGGGAAATAAATTAAAAGCTTAGAAAGGACAAAGTCTTGGGGGAAAAGAACGTATTAAAAAAAGGATATACCATTTTTACAAGGTTTTGAAAATATTTTTATTCCTTCATTTGTTCAACTTTCAATAGCAGTGGCTTATGGCTTCAGGAAGTATTGAATCCTGCTGTGTTGGAGAAATAAAAAGAAGCCAGCTCGAGCTTGTGTTTCAGGAATGCAAGACCATGACATTGCTAAGAACTTTGCCTGTTATAAATTTCTCGTAGGAAAGCAGGCTGTATCCTTGGACACAGTTCCTTCAGTTACAGTTAGAATGTTAGAAGTGCAAGGAACTGAAAGTGGTGTTTGGGAGGGTCAATAAGAATATTTGCCACAATGGAAAGAGAGATCAAGTGTTATTAAGTATGTGGCTTGAGTGTTAATGGGAGTAAGAGAAATTCAGGAATTCACTGGGGATTAGTAGATATCATCATTGTAAAATTCTGCCTGAGTATTTAATTTGTCATTCATGGATAGATGTCAGTTCGTTTGCATTAGTAGTGCAACTTTTATCCAAGGTGTAAACATCAGAGCCATAGTTAACCTTTTGTGGTAGATAGTCTGCAAAGATGTTTGTCACCAATTTCTTTCCTACCCTATTGTGCATGAGGCTCCTTATATCAAGATATTGGATCTAATCCACCTCCCCCTAAATCTGGGACATCTTAAAGATTGTTGATTGATTCTATTTAGTGAAAGTGAAGTTACTGTATTTCCAAGGTGAGGTCATAAAAGCCTTTGTGATGTCTTTCTGGGCCTTTCAGAATTCTTCTTGTTGGTCAGCCACCATGTGGCTATTGTTATTTATTGCTAGGAAAAAACACAACATCAAAGTTTATACCTTAAAATAACAAATTATTATTATGAGAAGTCCAAGCTACATGAAGAGGCCATATTTGGGTCCCCTGTTCTACAATCTCACCTGACCTCCCAGCCAAAATAGCTAGTGTGCCAACTGCTTCCCATATAAATGAGCCATATCTTCATCCATCTTACTTAAATGTTCCAGTAACTTTAACATCATCTGACTGAAGTCTCATTAGATACAAGTGATAGCTGCTAGCTGAGCACAGTCAACCCACAGAACGCTGACAGGAAATAAGTTGTTGTTTTAAAGCGTAAACGTTGATGTGTTTTTTCCTAGCAATAAATAACAAGAGAGCTTCTCAATGTATTATTTACACAAATTTCTGTCAGTTCACAGTAGGTGGATTCTAGAAAATCAGTATGAATACATGCACAAAACTGAAAACACAAAAACTTGCTATTGTTCTTTCTTGTGTTTCTTCTGTCTATCCTGTTTCCCCAGACAATATCATACTTTGTGATATGCAACAATGAATTCAGACCTGGCAGCATTATGCTTTCTTCTTTTGATAGTCCTATTTTATGATGGAATTTCTATTGAAGATTATAGGCTTCTTCAGTGATCACATTTTATTTAGGACTCTTGATTGCATTGTCTAAATAACTTTGGTGATAACTTGGTATTCCAAATTTTTTCTCATAGACCCATGGCATTTGTAAAGAGACAAAGCAAGCAATGTCAGGTGGGAGTAATTCATCATAAGAGGTGTTATAAGAGCAACATTAGTTTCAGTTACATACCAGGTAGTAGCTGATGGTAAAGAGGCTCAACCAGAAATAACTCCCACATGGCCAGGAAAGAGGAAGAGGATTGATTACACAAGCAGAAGACAAAGCATTTTCAATATTTCAGGATTAAGGTAAAGGTATAATCACTTTGCTAGAATGTACTTATTCTGTGTTTCTCTGTGCTGAATTAAAAATGAGTTTATAATATATTTTATAGGGTTACCAAAAAATGTGTCACTTGATGGCTCTGGTATTACATGCTATTATCTGGTACACAATTTATACCCTAGACTGGTAATCCTGGCTGGGCATGCCATACAGTGTGATTAGAAATGAGAAAGTGAGAGGTCAGTAATTGCTTGACCTAGGGCATAGTATCGATATGGTTAAATTTAATTCTGGTAATGTTCTGATATTTTGAGGTTTTCTAGGGAACTATCAATGAGTCTTTAGGAATCTCATTACAAATGCCATTTTTCTAGATAGGGATTGAGGAACTATTAAAAGAAATAGTTAATTTAAAAAAAAACAAAACAGGGAAAGGTTTTCTTCCTCTCCTGATACTATACGTTTTCTCTCCGAGGAGACCGCCTTTATCTTACTGCTCCATGACAAGGATAAAAGAAAAGATGTAGAGGAGAATCGCCTCCACATGCTGACCTATAGAGGGAACTCAAGACTTTTTATTCCTCATCTCACTACATGACTGCCCTCCACAACCAACCTCTAATAGTTCCTCCGATTTCCAGTTCAGTGTCTTCTGCTTACATCGTGTTGCTTTGTTATCATTATTATTTTTAAAATTTTGCTTACCATAAAACATTATCTTAGTGAAAAAATATGTTCATCACTCTCAAAGGAAGAAGAGCTATTAAATGTATCCTTCATCATACATTCTTACTCATCGGAAATCTGTGCATGTATGTATATATGTATGTTTATATTCTTTAAGTATCTGTATATATGTGTACATATGTGTGTGTTGTATTTTCTTGGTGGTGTATAAATATGCACATAGACACATATTCCTTATGTGTGTGTATATACATGCACATTTGTCAATAAAAATACGTATATCTTTTATAATTCAGTAGTGATATAAAGCTATCGCAAAGATGCAAGCAAAAGTTTAGCTGAAAAGCCGCTTATTTTTAACTGAGATGCCTTTGAAACAACTAGAATCATGCATGGTAGGTACTGAATAATTCAAAGAAAGTTGCAGATAACTCATGCTCCCTCCTTGCAGTCACTGTCTGATCTACAAATAGCTTGAAAAATGATGACGTCTGATGGGTTTTTTTCCTCCTGACAAATAACAGAGTATTATGTTTCTATAATTACTCTGAAATAGTTTAGCAATACAACCAGAATCATGTCAAAGTAACTGAAATCAGGTTAACAGCAGAATTATAAAATAGCAGAGATCTTTTAGAGATATTTGACTGACTACATCTAGAAAAAAAGAAATATTTAAAAGGTCACGTTGTAATAGCAGGACACAGCTCACCTCAGAGAATTTTAAGAAAAGGTGGGGTGTGTCTTAAACATGGCTGTATTTGACTAACTAGTCCTATGTGCAAGGCAGAGTCATATAGGAATCAGAAATGAGCATTTTAAATATCTGAATTTTTATTATTGTCTATTATTTGTGTTTGTGATTTGGAAAAACCTCAAACTCAACATTTTCCATGGATTTAATCTATAAATTATGTAATAGTATAATACTTTATGATTGTGTAGGTCATTATGTTTTCCAAAAAGTAAATGTTATCTTATTAAATCTACAAAAACCTTAA
Organism: Cephalopachus bancanus; assembly: GCA_027257055.1. Taxonomy (NCBI): domain Eukaryota; kingdom Metazoa; phylum Chordata; class Mammalia; order Primates; family Tarsiidae; genus Cephalopachus; species Cephalopachus bancanus. The sequence goes on from JAPVLO010000036.1 coordinate 2,786,396, forward strand.
GTAAAATAGTAATTATTATAATCTGAAAAAGAAACTACAGTTCACAGAAGTAAAAATAATTTTCTCAATCACACGATTGAGGAGTCAGAATTTGATCCTAGGATTTCTAACTCTAAATTCTATAGTATTTTCATTACCATGCATTTTTTTACTAACTATTCAAGAATTTATGATGAGATATTTTGATACTTAAATGAACACATTATAATAACAAAAAATAGTATTTTATTTATTTTTGTGTAAGTTACACCTTTTAGGGTCATGGTGATTGGACAAATCATCTCAGAATGTCTTTTTGATATGCCTTGTAGTTAATTTGTAGAAATGATAACAATAAGTAAGAATATATACAAGCTAGGTATTAGAATAGAGATCTGTATGCTAAATTATGAAAAGTTATTTTCTACATGTGGTGGAATCTCAATAACTTATTGGTGCTTGCAATGATATTTGATGTTTGATATTGCTAATGTTTCTGAAATTGCCACTGGGACATTATTTGATTGGGTTTTGGGGAGTTTACATCAGTTTTCCAGGTTTTTGAAGATCAGATTTCAGCACTAGCTTAACTCTTGAAGAGTCAGAGAATTTCTTCCTGCTTGTGCAAAAAGTGTTATACTAAAATAAATTTAAAAACCTAACCGGGCTTGGTGGCTCAGCTTGTAATCCCGCGCCTTTGGGAGGCTGAGGTGAGTGGATTGCCTGAGCCCGTGGGTTCAAGACCCGCCTGGGCAAGTTGGTGAGACCTCATCTCTACAATAAATAAAAAAATCAGCCGGGCGTGGTAGCGCATACCTGTAATTCCGGCTACTTGGAAGGTTGAGGCGGAAGGATCTCCGGAGCCCAGCAGGTCGAGGCTGCAGTGGCCGGGAACAGCCACTACACTCCAGTCTGGGTGACAGAGTGATACTCCAACTCAAAAAAAAATCCTTTCACTGGAAACATACAGAGATGCATAACAAATTTTAAAAAACACGATTTAATATATAGCTGAGGTTGCTAGATTGAAAAGGAATTTCTCAGGTGCTAGGAAAGGAAGGTAAGATTGTACTTGAAAATGCTGAACTAATTGTGCAAGGAATTGCTGCAGCCCTATTTTTGTTGCAGGAGAGGCTGAAAGGCAGGGCAATTGGACAGATGGGAGATATGTAGATCAATAACCTACAAAAATAATTCTTCCCTCCCTCCCTCCCTCTGTCTCTCTCTTTCTTTCTCTCTCTCTCTGACAGGGTCTCACTCTGTCACCCAGGCTGGAATACAATGGCATGGTGGTAGCTCACTGCAGTCTCAAACTCCTGGGCTCAAGCAATCCTCCCACCTCAGTTTTCTGAGTAGTTAGGACTACAAGTGTGAGCCACTACACCGAGCTAATTTTTTAATATATATTTTTAGAGATGGGATCTTTCTCCATTGCCCAGGCTGGTCTCAAAGTCCTGGCTTTGAATATTCCTCCCACCTTAGCCTCCCAAATGTTAAGGTTACAAGACTGAACCAGTCCCCAACAATGTTTCTTAATAGGAATGATTTTGCCCCACTGCAGGGACAATTGGCAATATCTAAAGACATTTTTTGTTTGCCCCAACTGTGAGAGTGCAAATGTGAGTGGTGTTAGTGGCATCTGGTAGGTAGAAGCTAAGAATTCTGCTAAACATTCTACCATACACAAGAAATCTTCCAGAAACCTAAGAATTATGTAATCCAAAATCTCAATAACACTCAAGTTGAGAACCTTGGCCTAAAGTCTGGTAGGTACAGTGAAGAAAGACTTTAGTCTAAAGGGATGGAAATTTAAAACTGAGACCACCAAAAGGAAAGTCTTAATCCTAGAAGGATTATATCTTCTAAATTGAATAGAGAATAACAAAAACAGAAAAGAAAAGAAAAAGATGTGTTGAAACATTTTGCTTTGTTGGTTTTTTTTTTGAGTTGGAGTCTCACTCTGTCACCCAGACTGGAGTGCAGTGACCACTGCCGGCCACTGCAGCCTCGACCTGCTGGGCTCCAGCAATCCTTCCGCCTCAGCCTTCCAAGTAGCTGGAACCACAGGCACGCACTACCACTCCCGGCTAATTTTTTTGATTTACTGTAGAGATGAGGTCTCACCAAGTTGCCCAGGCGGGTCTCGAACCTGCGGGCTAAGGCAATTCACTTGGCTTCCCAAAGCGCGGGATTACAGGCTGAGCCACCAAGCTCGGCTACATTTTGCTTTTTAAATTTCTGCCTCCAATTTGGGGTAAAGAAAAACTTCCAATGAATCTAAACAATCTCACAGTTTGTGATTCATATTTACCAAACATATATCTTGAGTTCTAATATTTAGGGGAAAAAATGAACCTTATTTTGGGTAAGTTATATCCGTACAATTTCTCACAAAAGTAAACACACAATCTCTCTGGCAGGATAATTTCATAAATTATTCTACAAGAGTATCTTTTTAGAAAAAAGTAGAGTTTAAATTACAATAAAAATTTTAAAATGTAATGCACCTAAAGGGAGAGGTAGTGGACTCAATTAACAGTAATATTAAAGTTTGAAACACTTGTGATAATAAAATAATCAAAAAGGGAAAACAAACTAAGTTTAATGCCAACAAAATATTTTAAACGTAATTAAAACCCTATGAAAATGTAGACACTATAAAATAGAATAAGTGGATCTGCAAAAAGAAGCAAACCAAACTTCCAGAAATAAAAAATTGTCATTGGAATAAAAAATCCAATTAACAATTTAAACAGAAAATTAGATACAAATGAAGAGAGAATTGTAAACTGAAATAAACATATGAGCAATTAACTAGAATACCGCACAGATGGGGAAAAGCAACCTAATATTGTTGGAAAATATGAGAGAGAAACATGCAATTTAGGATAAAAAGTCAAAATTCATGTAATAAGAATTTTGAAAGAAAGACTAAAGAATAGGGAAAAGACAACATTCAAAGACGATGGAACTTATACTTGGTAATGGTGGATTAGGCTAATTGGTCAAACCCTCATGCTAAATACAACTATAATATTAAGGAAGTAAGAAAAATATCTTTCTGACAGCTTGAAAGAGGCAGCATGCTAGTGATAAAAAGGGAGGTAAGCTTGTTATTTTATAAATCCATCAGACAGTGGGGGGTTGCTGATCTGAAAGAAGTAGCTAAGAAACAAAGAATATAAGAATCTTTTAATATATACTTCCATTCTCCCTTTCTACTTTTAAGCTGTTGTCATATATTTTATTTATACATGTTACAAGCCTTGCAATATGTTACTGTCATTGTTTTTGCTTACATAATAGTCTTTAAAAAGATTTAGGTAACAGGAAAATACTATCATGTGTTACATGTAATCTTATATCTTAGATATAATCATTAATGTTGTTACTATTCCCAGTGGCTTCACCAAATTTGGAGAAATTTCACCCCATATTTACTTAAATATTTTTCAGCTACCCCTCCCTTAGGACTCCATTTATACATATACTCAACTGCTTATAGTTTTCCTGTAGCTAGCTGTTGTTCTTTTCATCTTTTGGTTTCTTTTTTCCTTAGCGTGTTTTAGCGTGGGTAGTTTCTATTACTAGATCTTCAAATTCACTAAGCTTTTTTCCTGCCACATCTAATTAATCATTGATCCTATCCAATGTATTTTTTTTAATCAGACATTACAGTTTTCATCATAGTATTTTGAGTTGTGTCTTTTTTATGTCTTCTCTCTACTTAAGCTTTTGAACATATTAAGTATGATTATATTGTCTATTTTAGCATCCTTGTCAGCTAATTCTGACAGTCATCAGTTTCAATTCATTGATAATTTTGCTTATTATGAGTTATGAAATATGTTTCCCAGTAATTTTTGATAGAAGGCTAGACACAATTTTATCTTGTTGAGAATTAATATACTTGCATTTTCTAAATCTTCTTTAGTCTTGTTCTGGGATGCCCTAGGTTATTTTAAAGCAGATTGATCATTTTGGGCCTTACTTTTATGATTTTTTAGACATGCCCAGAGCTGTACTCAGTTATGTCTAATTATTCCTAATCTAATGTCCCATTGATTAGGAATGTTTCTAGTCTGGATAGTGAGAACAGCCACTATTTCTAACTCTGTGTAAAGCCTGGGCACTGTTCCTTTACTATCTTTCCCCCCTTTTCTCTAGTTATTTCTTCATATGCTTATGCTGATAAGTACTCTCCTGAATACTCCTGCTTGGGAACTCTATCCTACAAGCTCTGACCTCTTTGGTATCCCTGGACTGTCAGTACAATTCCCTCGACTCAGCAAGTATGCAGAACTCTTTCTGGATGCCCCTTCCTGCACTGTGGCCCAGAGACCTCAGGTCAGTGAGCAGGAGCAGCTATGAGGCTTACCTCATTTGTTTCTTTTTTCTTAGAAAGCAGTTTTTTTATGTCCAGTGAATTCTGATGTCCAGTGAATTATAAGCTATTGTTCACACAGTATTTTCAAAAATTTGTTTTAGGTAGGAGATTATATCTAGGCCCCTTTCCTCTATCTAGGGCAGAGATAGAATTATCATTACAGTTTAATTATCCTTTGGAGATGAACACCTAGCCCCCAAGGTCTATAACACAAAGAGAACTATGGAAAACACTTTTGTGAATGTCTCCTTATGGACCAGTTAAAAAAATTTTTTTTTTTTGGAGAGCGGAGATGATGTATGCTTTCAGTAGTCAGGTCACTGAGTTCTAAGACACATGCAAAATTAATTTTACATTATACTATTAGATTGTCTTCTAGAGTGGCTATGCCAATTTGCCCTTTATGCACTGATGCATAAGACTTCTGGACTCCTCCACATTCTTGCCAATACTTGATATCAACCAAATTTTCTATTTTTAATTCATTTTTGTTATGTGAGTGGTTCATTTTTTTTTTTTTTTTTTGAGTTGGAGTCTCACTCTGTCACCCAGACTGGAGTGCAGTGGCCACTCCCGGTCACTGCAGCCTCAATCTGCTGGGCTCCGGCGATCCTTCCGCCTCAGCCTTCCATGTAGCTGGAATTACAGGCGCGTGCTACCATGCCCGGCTAATTTTTGATTTATTGTAGAGATGAGGTCTCGCCAAGTTGCCCAGGCGGGTCTCGAACCCATGGGCTCAGGCAATCCACTCAACTCAGCTTCCCAAAGTGCGGGATTACAGGCTGAGCCACCGAGCCCGGCTATTTGGGTGGTTCTTTAATCTGAGAACTATCCTCTGATTTTTTCTTTTTTTTTTTCCTTATCCAAATTTCTAATTAAGAGGCTTGGAGAATCATACTAGTCAAGCACTCACCAGATGAGATTTTATTACTCTGTCACCCTATATACTGAAGTTTATTTTCCATCCTGACTCTGGCATAACATCACACACAGATAAAGAAGGAAGCTAAACTATTTTTTGACCCTGCAAAGTCTCCTGGGGATTCCCAGATCCCAATAATCTTGTAAGACAATTATCTATCCTTTCTGAAGTCTGCCACATCTACATATCAATAAACTTCAAGTTTTTCTGCTCTCTTATCTTAATCAGACATCTCCTCTCCTGATTTCTAAAATTCCTTATATGGAAACATGTCGCCAGTCAACAAATCCTTAAGTCCACCTATAACCTGAAAGACCCTGCTTGAAAATGTCCTTCCCCAGGATGTGTGGTTTTCTGAAACTTATGCCTCCCCAAAATGTATATAACCAAACTGCAATTCCAACACCCCAGACACATGCTTTCAAGACTTCTTGAGGTTGGGTCCTAGCCCTGGTCACCAATATTTAGATTCGTAATAAACCTCTTCAAGCATTTTTTGCTGAACTTGAAATTTTTGCATTATCAAATCTAACAATTCATTTCTTTGATCAATTCTAGGAAGTTTTTCACCATTATCTTTTGAAATATATATCTGCATGTTTCTTGTTATTCTTTGTTTCTGGAAATCGTATTTGACTTAATTTGGTCCATCTTGTGGGGTTTTTTGTTTGTTTTGTTTTTTCATTTTTCTTTAAAGAAATGATAGTTTTACTTGAGATTGTCCTTGATGAAACAGCAAAAATTAATCTTAATAAAGTAACTTTGGTACCCACATCTTTAAAATAAAAAAGAATAATTTTTTTAAAAAAACATAATCTTCAAGTACATGTCTTTTTAATATTCTGTGTAATGAAATGGGAAGTGTCTACAAAGCAATTTTTGCACCAAAGGAAGAATGATGGCTGTCTTAAGGAAAACTAATTGTGTGATTCAGTTGTAAGCTGAACTAACCTTCTTCTTCTTCTTTTTTTTTTATTTAATGGGAAACCATTTTTACTTCAAAGAAGAACTGATAGACAAACTGTGGTTTTCATTTTTCATGTTCTAACTTTTCGTCTATATTTTCTGTCTGATCCCCTCTCTATTATACTTCCTCTATGACTCTTCTTCAAATCTATGCACCAGTCAACTGTGTTTGTCTCTTATTTAACCTGTCTCTTTAGGGCTTTTTTTCCCCCTCATGTCAAATGATTATTGCTTTTGTTTCTATAACTTTACTTGGTTCTTTCAAATATTCTCATTTTTTTCATTTTGCCTTTTTTTCTTGCATTTCTGTTTTCTCTTCTTTTGTTATTGTTTTGAACACATTTATAGTACTTTGAAATAGCAAGTCGATTTAAATTTTTCTAGTTCTTGGAGTTCACGTTCCTATATTTGTTGTAACGTATGGCTATCATAGAATTTTCTTTTTGTATATAATTTGTTATATTTGATAGATAGTTTGTTGTCATTAGAGCATGTTTCCTGTTGGTGTCCCAGCTTCTTCAGTTGTAGAGTGGCCCCTCTGAGGAATAGAGAATTACATTTTGCCTCTGCTAAAATCTTTTAGTTTATATCATGGAAGACACAAGTTTATGTTAATTTCTTAGCTTAGATTTTCATACTTGGTAGATATTGTAAATTTAGACAATACCTCTGGGCCTGGCATAGGCTAAGCTTTGGGTCATTGCTGGGTTACTCTTCTCTTCAGACTCCAGGTGGATATCAAACTTCCTTCCTCCTTTTTATTTTTATTTTCCGTTTCCATTTTATGAAAGGATGGCCTTTGATGGTGTTTCCTTAAGACTATAGAGTAAAATATTCTACTTCCCATTTTATAAAGAGAATTATCTTTGATGGTAAATAACTTTACATAAGAATTTCAGTTCCAAGTTTACATTTTTGTGGCTTGAAGCGGTAAAACTTGTCCTGAAAGGGCAGTCAAAAATCACACTTCACCTCTCTAAGTTCATTATCTAGTTTAATATTTCTTGAATCAGAACTCTAACTATTCTGACTTTGAGTACTCTCCACGAAAGAATAACAAAACACTCGAGAGTTTCTTTAGCCATGAAAGAGACAAATCAAATTAAATTGAGAATTGCTATGATACATTAAAATTGAATGGAATGTGAATGTCAACCTAGAACCCAGTTAGGTAATGACTTATGATAATACAAGTGCTATAAACACAGAATCAATTTCAAGGCTATCAAAAGGCGTATTTATGATTTATTGTGGCGATGAGGTCTCGCCTGCCCAGGCGGATCTCAAACCCGTGGGCTCAGGCAATCCACTCTCCTCAGCCTCCCAAAGGCGCGGGATTACAGGCTGAGCCACCGAGCCCGGTTAAAAGGCGTATTTATGGAAAAATTTTAAAAAGCCCTTGGTCACAGCTAGGTTCTTTGCAAACTTTACATTAAATAATTCTTAAAACCCCTCCTATTTTGCAAGATTTTTATCTCTATTTCGAAAGTAAATTGAGTTTAAGATAGTTAAAAATGTTTTCAAAAGTCAGATGACTGGTATGTTTTTATATTATTAAGTCAGTGAGATTAATCACTATATATATGGATCAAAAACCTCAGTATACATAAAAATTATCTGGCTATTTGTTCAAAATACATATTTTCAGGCCTCAACATCAAAGACTGGAATATGCATTATCTTAAAGATGTCTAATAAACTTGACAAGTGCATGAAATTTGGAAATGGTACATTACACTGAGATTGAACATTACTCAGATATCAAAACTGAAAAGTAAGAATATTAGACAAACTAATATTAATCTCACAACGGAAAATAGCTGCCAAATTAGTAGTCCTTCCTTATTTTTGGGGATATGTTCCAGAATCCTAGTGGATGCTAGAAGCTGGGGATAATAGCCAACGTTATATATATTGTATCTTCTCCTATATATACATGATAAAGTTTTGTTTATACATTAATCATGGTAATAGATGAACAACAATAACTAATAAAGTAAAGCACTTATAATAATAAACTATAATAAAGTTATATTATGTGGTCTCTGTCTCTCTCTAAATATCTTATTGTACTGTACTAACACTTCTTGCATAATGTGAAGCAATAAAATGCTGATGTGATGAAATGTGAGGTGAATGAGATGTAGACATAACATTACACTATCACTAATCTTCTGACTATACTTTAGAATGAAGATCATCTGCTTCTGGTGATTCTAGATCATCAAGCCATGACGATGTTGATGGGATGGTTGGGTGTCAGCAGCAGATGGTGTTGATGACTAATGGGTGGGTAATATATACAGTGTGGATACACTGGACAAATGGATGACTCACATTTTGGGTAGGATGGAGCGGGGTGGCGTGAGATTTTTATCACACTATTCAGAATGGCCTACAATTTCAAATTTCTAAATTGTTTATTTCTGGAATATCCATTTAATACTTTTGGACCACAGTTGACCACAGGTTACTGAAATTGGATAAGACAAAACTACAGATAAAGGATAATTGCAATATCTATAAATCCATTATCATCAAATAGAGTCAATTCTAGAAATACAAAATTTAAAAGGAAGAAGTCTTCCTATTTCTAGCTTCTTTCCCAATAACTATCACTTTGGAGGAATGAGGTAATACAGTATTAGAAATCATGTTGGCCACGTGATATCATTCTTGCCAACAAGAGAAAAACTAGCCCAAAATTTCCTCAAAAACATATTTTCTCCAAGTATTCTAAATTACAGAATTAGAGTAACTTCTTCAATTGTCTATCAAAGTCGATTTTCTGCAATCAACATAGAATAAACAACATATTTTAATTCTATATTGTCCAGAAGCCTTGTCTTATTCTACACTGGCTTTATGCCTTGGAAAGTGTAATGCATAGTTCTTTATACAAACTTCTCTGCTCTCTACACCTTTTTTTCTGTTTATCTTAATAAACTGTTTTTACTTTCATAACATAGAATACAATTTATAAATAAAAGGTATATATTATTTGATGATCACCTTTTATTCTGACTCCATTGGTTTTGTTTTCCTTGCTATTTCTGAGACTTAACAGAGTGAACAGAATATAAGAAAAGGGCACTAGATATTTTTGAAAGTATGAGTGAGAGGATAAATTCTGATCATCCAAAAGCAATATGTAATTTTTCTGGCTTTTCAAAGCCACGATATTATAGAATTCTATTCAGCGGCTCAGTGAAGGACAGCATATCTGAGAATTTCAATCATATTTCATTTCTAATTCTGTTATTTTAATAATATGACAACACAATAACACAATATCAAAAAATGAATGTTTAAATGGTTTTGAAAAATTATAATTTATTAGTGAAACACTTGAGAAAATTCCACTAAAATCAAGAATAAGAAAAGTATACCCACTATTACTTGTATTATTTATTTTTCTTGAAATTATGCCTAAAAAATTACAATAGGGAAAATAAACAAAAATTTAACTCCCTAAGGGAAAATAAAATTTGCCAATATTTCTAGTTGTTTTAATCAACTACTTAGAAAAATGTTAGAATAAGGTAAACATGTACTTCAAATCACAAGTATTGGGTATTGTGGTTGGTCGTATATTTATCCCAAAGCTATCCAATTCCTAATGTCTAGAACCTGTGATTATTGTCTTATATGACAAAAGGCATTTTGCATATGAGATTAAATTAAAGATACTGAGATGAGGAGATTATCCTGGATAATGTGAATGAGTACTAAATGTAATCCTAGGAGTTCTTATCAAAGATAGGGTTTAAATATGCTTTTAAAAATGTATTTCAGAGCCAGGATGGGTGCCTCAGCCTGTAATCCCGTGCTTTGGGAGGCTGAGGTGAGTGGATTGCCTAAGCCCGCGGGTTCAAGACCCGCCTGGGCAACTTGGTGAGAACTTATCTCTACAATAAATCAAAAATCAGCCGGGTGTGGTAGCACACACCTGTAGTTCCAGCTACTTGGAAAGCTGAGGCAGAAGGATCGCCAGAGCCCAGCAGGTAGAGGCTGCAGTGGCCTGGAGCGGCCACTGCACTCCAGTCTGGGTGACAGAGTGAGACTCCAACTCAAAAAAAAAATAAATAAATAAAAGAAGAAAAAAAAGTTATTTCAGAATATAAAATAAAATGTACTCAGAAGTGTATGGTGTTATTTTTTTCAATTTTGTTAAAGCACTTATTTTATTCCAATTGATATTTTATATAATTTTTTGGTTTTAGAATTTCAAAATATATTCTACATTTTATATGGAAGAATAAATCTGGGAGAGTAAATTAAGAAAAATTAAAAGAGAAGAGTAAGTGGAAGACAAGAGAGAGGGGGGAATATAGCTTATGTTATTTAATATGAAAATGTCTTATAAAGATAAAATAATTTTTTCAACCTTGCATTTTTATAGTACTGGGTGGAGGCAAGTTTATCTTTTTTTTAATGAAACCATTTTTAAAATTTTATTATAAAGATGTGGGCTACAAGTCAGGATTAGGTACATAAGTAATGTATGTGCAGGTGAAGTTTGGGTCTCCAGCTGGTCCTCATTTCACCTGGTTTAGGATCAAGTACCCTTGTTGATATTACATGCCCCCTTTCCTCCCTCCCCTGGCAGTGGCCCAAGACTGTGGATCCCTCCTTTATGCTTTTGTGATTAATTGAAACCGGACTTTAATAGACCAGCAACAACCTTGTGTGTGTGTGTGTGTGTGTGTGTGTGTGTGTGTGTGTGTGTGTGTATAAACATTTTTAGCATCTGATAAATGTGACATATCAACTAAAGGAGAAATTATGAATCATTCAATAAATCATGCTGGGACAATTAGTGTTATCTCTGTGGAGAAATTATATACTTTATGCCAAAACAAATTCCAGAAAGATCAAAAAATGAAATCTAAAATGAAACAATAAAAAAGAAAATAGTTCTTAAATAAATTCGCAGGCAGAAATTATAATAAAATGTTGATATATTTGCCTACAAACACTTAAAAATATGTATATCTCACAAACAAGGCAAAACATAAGCAAAAATAAAAGGAATAAAGTAAGCTTGAAAAATAAAGCCGGGCTCGGTGACTCAGCCTGTAATCCCACGCCTTTGGGAGGCTGAGGTGAGTGAATTGCCTGAGCCCGCGGGTTCGAGACCCGCCTGGGCAGCAAGACCTCATCTCTACAATAAATAAAAAAATTAGCTGGGCATGGTAGCGTGTGCCTGTAATTCCAGCTACTCGGAAGGCTGAGACGGAAGGATCGCTGGAGCCCAGCAGGTCGAGGCTGCGGTGGCCGGGAGCTGCCACTGCACTCCAGTCTGGGTGACAGAGTGAGACTCCAACTCAAAAAAAAATATATATATATATTAAAAATTTGACAGAAAAAGTATTACTTTTATGTAAAAACATTTTTATATGTTAATAATTAACAGATTGAACACCAATAAAAATAAGTAAAAGACTGAAGTAGATTGTTCATTAAAAATATACAGATAGTCACTAAACGTCAGAAAAATAATCAATCTCACTCATAATAAAAACACAAATGTAAACAAAGAAGTTCTATATTGCCTTCCCAAATGGTAAAAACGGGAGTGGGGGATAACACCCATTGTAATAGTTACTATTTTTAATACAATGAACATATATTAGTGTTGTAAAGAAAAAACAGTGCAAAACCAATATTGAAGCAAAACTTCCAAAAAATCTTTGCTCTCCTTTCTTGTCTAGAGTATTCATTTATTTATTTGACTGGGCCACATTACATAATTACTTCCATCCAGGAAATGTGCTAAAACTCACAGTCAAAGATCTTAAATTATTTTGTAAGTGGTTGCCTATGTGTGGTTGGAGGGTGAAGGGTGAGAGGAGAGGCAAGCCAAGTCATATTTACAACCCAGGTTGATAAAATACTGGGTGTTTTATGGAGAACAAGAGTTGTGGCTACAGAAAAAGTCTATCTCAAGGGGGCCAGGAAACAGTCAGTGGAAGGAGGTATGTGAGCTAAGGGTGAGAACCTCCACAGACAAAAAGAAGCTCTTCAGTTAAGAAATGGGGAGCAGAAGGGCTTTCTAAGGGAGAGAAGTAACAGAGAAGTGGGTGGGCAGAGGGGAACTGGAATAATAAGAGAACTGTAATAGTTTTATCGGGTTGAAGTGCAGATGATTAGGCAGGATGTCTGTGTACTGATAATGAGTTTTGTTAGGGTTGTCATGGAATTCTTGTTTGCCAGATTTAGGAAATGGGATTTTATTCTGTAACTCTTGAGGTTTCTCTGAAAGTTTTCAGCAGAATGAAGGTAAGATCTTGGAATATAAATAGAAGCAGAAACCAGAGAAATCCTGAGTTTATTCCATCTGCAAAGAAGAATTAAAATCATACAGAAAACTGTTCCTGTTTCTTTACAGATGTACTTTTTTTCCATTTGTTTATTCATTAGTCAGTTATTAAACAAGAATTGCTGAGCTCTCACTGAGCCCATAGGCCCATGATTAGGAATTCCAAGGGAGAAGCAACACAGTCCCTGGCCAGGTGAACTGAGGTCTAGAGAGGGAGTTAGGTAAGCAAACAGGCAGATTGCAGTAGAGATTGATGTGCAGTCTAACAGATGTAACCAGGTAAGGAGGAGGTGTCGGGCAAAACTTCTTGGGGAGGTGACACAATTATTGCATCTTCTTTGATCTGAGGGTTCCGTGTGCAAAATAACAATCCAAGGGCAGAGAGTCTACACAAGGAAAAGGGCCACACTAATTGGATATGATCTCATCACAACTGTGGATTTTGAACTCCTTTGAGAATGGGCTGACAGGAAACCTTTTCTCCAGCTTAAGGGCCCCTGATGTCTTAGGACTTCAGCAGCCCAAGCCCAAGTAAGGTTGCCTTGACATTTTTTAATTTGACTAAAGAAATTTAATTGTTCTGTTTCTTCCACAGTTCATTGGAAATAATCCTAGCTTTGAATACTATCCAAGGGGTATTTTAAATAATGACTGTAATTTCCATTCCCATTCCAAATACATAGACTAAAAAAAGGAAGGAATAAAGAATGAATGGAAAGAGAGGAAGGAAGGGAGAAGAAGAGAGAGCAAAAGATGTGAGAGAAGGAAAGAAGAAGGACAGAAGGCCAGGACTTTTCTCTAAATAGTTATTTGAGATTTTTACTTATTTTCTCACCAGGTGAGTGTGGAATTACTATGATTCAATTGGTGAATGGGGCCCCCTTGGAACTTGCTAGAGCCAGGAAATCAAAATAAGAGGAATGACCAGTAGCCCATATACCTCTCCTGCATGATGAAATTCTTTCTGACCATTCTGCTGACTCTTTTTAAAGATAATTTTAACTCCACTTAGTAGGAGCAAAATGTCTTGGTCTTTAAAAAGAAAACAGGTCCCCCCACCCCCATACCTTCTGCTAAGTGTTCTTTATGAGAAGGAGAGATGCAAGGTTACTGGAAAAATGAGGGTAAGGAGATAAAGAGAGGAAAAGGAGGGCAGATCAGCTTCTGTATTTTAGCTCACTGCAGCTTGCCTCCACTTATGGTTCTGCTGCAGCCCAGCACATATCCCAGCTGAGTCCAAGCCTCACTCTGTGAGCACAGTCAGTCCCATGACGTTTTAACAGGAGCATTCTGATCAGGCTCACATAGAGATGCTGACATTTTGCAGGTTCATCAGGAAGGCAAACTCTGTAAACCATGCTTAGTTATTCTTTCCAGGAGCAATATTCAGTTGTTTGTATGTTTCTGAATAGCCCAAATCTGAGAGAGAGAGAGAGAGAGAGAGAGAGAGAGAGAGAGAGAGAGAGAGAGGAGGGAGGGAGGGAGGGAGGGAGGGAGGGAGGGAGAGAGAGAGAGAGAGAGAGAAATTTCTTCTTAGAAAAGGTAAGCCGGGCTCGGTGGCTCAGCCCGTAATCCTGCGCCTTTGGGAGGCTAAGGTGAGTGGATTGCCTGAGCCCGCGGGTTCGAGACCCACCTGGGCAGGTGAGACCTCATCTCTACAGTAAATCAAAAAATTAGCCGGGAGTGGTAGCGCACGCCTGTAGTTCCAGCTACTTGGAAGGCTGAGGCGGAGGGATCGCCGGAGCCCAGCAGGTCGAGGCTGTGGTGGCCGAGAGCGGCCATGGCACTCCAGTCTGGGCGATAGAGTGAGACTCCAACTCAAAAAAAAAAAAAGAAAAGGTAAAGAATTAACCTTTCTCTTTCTTGACTGCCTCTCATCCATGAAACTAACTCTAATCTGCTAGTTGGAAAAGATGTCTTATGCCACTAACTACATGCCATTTATTACTTTTCCTTTCCAATTTGTATTACAGATATGTAATCCCAGGTGCATTGATTAGGTCCTACCAGAGAACAGTAAGCACATTTAACTGGGATGTTGAAGACAATTTGATTAAGGGACTATTACAGAGGAATGGACAAGGCTATGGAAATGAACAAGTGAAACTGAGTTACCCAGGAAATAACCAGAGCAAGAGGCCATTACCACTCTATACTTTAAAGGCAAGGACAAATACTGTAGTTCCAGATTTAGGTGACAGCCAGAGTTTTGGAAAGGAAGCTTCCCAATTCTAGTTGTAGTCAGAGTGCCATAACCATTGTCAGAAGCATGGTGTTTGGGCGAGAAAAAATGTGTGCGTGTGCATTTGTCCTGCCAGTGCCTTTTATTGTCTTCTATTAATTAACACCAATTAGAAGCCACAGGCATGGTAGCTCGGAGATGTCAAGGTCAGCCTCAAGATCAGTCCCAGGTAGACATAAAGTAGTCAAAGAGGGTTAGAGAATGAGATAGCCATGGGATCTGAGAGACAGAATTACCAACCATCAGGTATATTATCTTAATGCATACTGCTGGTTAAGAAATAAATAAACAAATTTTATCTTTTGTTAACTGGTCAAGTACACTTGTGCAGTCCATAGAGAAAATACCAAGGATAATGAGAAAGGGGGGAGATAGGCTTCTGTGTAGCTATTGAACACTATGATGGTATTATTATAATTGTATAATTATGATTACTATCTCCACTATTAAACTGTGTTGCTGGGCTCAGTGGCTCAGCCTGTAATCCTGCACTTTGGGAGGCCGAGGTGAGTGAATTGCCTGAGCCTGCGGGTTCGAAACCTGCCTGGGCAACTTGGAGAGACCTCATCTCTACAATAAATCAAAAAAAAAAAATTAGCCAGACATAGTAGCACACACCTGTAGTTCCAGCTACTTGGAAGACTGACGCAGAAAGATCACCAGAGCCCAGCAGGTCGAGGCTGCGGTGGCCAGGATCGTGCCACTGCACTGCAGTCTGGGAGACAGAGTGAGACTCCAACTCAAAAAAAAAAACACAAAACAAAAAAACTGTGAGTTAATTAAGGAAGAGATTCTTTCTTGGTTTATTTCTTTATCTAGTCCCCATATCCGTGTCTTCCCTCAGTGCCTTGGTCAGGGTGGATGCTTTCAAATAATTTTCAAAAAAAAATTTGCATAGGAAAAGCACCATAATCTGGCATCAGAAAATTATCTATTAACCAATACGCCCTTTTGGAAATATTTCTCTAGTTCAGTGTCATATGCTGATAACATTTTGCAGGAACATTTTGATAATATGACCATGTTTGTTAAAGAGGACTCTGAAGGACACTTCAATCCTTGTAAATATGAAAGTATTTTTCAACAGAGTAAAACATAATACATGTGAAATTAGAAAAAAAAACCTGACTGTTTAAACTATTACAGTTGACATACAACAAATACAGATTTGAATATTTTATTCTGGAGGACAAACACCATGTTTATATCAGAGAAATAGTCTTTTTAATAGTGCATTATAATTAATTTTTTAAAACTTTCATAGAGAATAACTTATTTGGAAAAGAAAGTTAGTATAAATATCTGTCAACAAACTAGCCTGTCAGTTCTGGAAGAAATTGGGAAACACCCTTATGCTGATTATTGTTTAGGAAAAAATAACTCATTAAACAATTTCAACTGGAGAGAGGACAGTGGAAGACAGAGAGGAAAAGTTAATAATAAATTTGAATTTTACTACACTTATAGTCACTGGTAAATATAATTTATGAATATAAGATTATTCATTAATCAGTGGTGATGAATATGGACAAAGAAATGCCATGACCTGAACCCCAGTAAGTACTTAATAAAATGATGCTTCATTGGCAGATACGTGGACAGGAATTGCCTTGGTTGGGAGCAAAGTTTCATTTGAATAAATACATCTATGATCACAAGGATAATAGTGTGTTCATATGAAAATGATAAGTTAGAAACTAAATACTGTATAATACTATTGAAATATGCTAGTGTCAAAAGATGGTCTCAAAGCAGTCTTCTAGTACAGTTCTTACAAGTAGTGACGTCCCTCATGGGATGCTATTTCTAACAAACAGGCCACATATATGTGTGGAATGAGCAAAAATGCATGGGTGACATGTCATAAACCTGTGTCTACTGATTGCTCGCTTCCGTGGCCGGGATGTGCAATTGATACTTTTGTGTAAATCAACCTTCCTAAGATTTATGTCAGCACCATATTTCCACCTCCAGGGTCCCTAGATCTCTTGAAGGTTTCACTTAAAGAAAGCCTCTATTTATTTTCTACTTTGGTCCATCTTCATCAGCATCAATGATGAAAGACTATGAAAAAGAAGACCCATTTGGGTGAACTGCTCGCTCATACCCAACTCAATGTATTCAATTTCCTCTGAAATAATTTCCATCCAGCACTTCGGCTGCTTGGAACACATGACACAGAAATAGTTAAAAACCTAAAAGTCTACTCTCTTCTGAGTCTGTCTGAAATAGAGAATTCTGAGCTTTCCTTGTTACAGAGTGGACCTCAAGACAACCTTCCTAATAAGAGCATCCTTGTGAGAGAAATGAGTATAGAATCATTTTTTAAAAATATACTTATTACTTAGAGATAGCTGTAGATGTATGCAGTAGTAAGAAATAATACAAAGAGATCTGTGTACCCCTTACCAAGTTTTCCCCCGATAAAAACATTTTGCAGCCGGGCTCGGTGGCTCAGTCTGTAATCCCGGGCCTTTGGGAGGCTGAGGTGAGTGGATTGCCTGAGCCTGCGGGTTCGAGACCCGCCTGGGCAGTGAGACCTCATCTCTACAATAAATCAAAAAATCAGCCGGGTGTGGTAGTGCATGTCTGTAATTCCGGCTACTTGTAAGGCTGAGGCGGAAGGATTGCCGGAGCCCAGCAGGTCGAGGCTGTGGTGACCGGGAACGGCCACTGCACTCCAGTCTGGGCAACCGAGTGAGACTCCAACTCAGAAAAAAAAAAAAAAAAATTTCGTAAAACTATATCACAATCAGGATATGGACATGATACAATTCACCCACCTTATTCAGACTTACCCCGTTCCACCTGTACTTATTTGCATGTATGTGTAGGTGTACATTTAGTTCTATATGATTTTATCACGTGTGTAGGTCTGCTGTGTTCCCCACCATAGCTAAGTTACAAAACAGTTCTGTCACCACCAGGATGCCTCCTGTTGCCCTTCTTATAACCACACCCAACTTCCTCCTCCCACACTATCTACTGTCACCCTTAAGTCTTGAAAACCACTAAGCTTTACTCTGTTTCTAAAATGTTATCATTTAAAATTTTATACAAACAAGCTCCTACAATATATAACTTTTGGAATTTACTTTCTCTCTACTTGCATATTTCTCTGGAGAGTAATCCATGTTATGTGAAATCTGTAGTGTGTTTTCTTGTATGGCTGACTAGTAGTCCATGCTATGGATGTACTACAGTTTGCTTAGCCATTTACCCACTGAAGGATACCTGAGTGATTTCCAGTTTTTGGCTACAGATAAAGCTGCTATGAATATTCCTGTGTATGTCTTTATGTAGACATAAGTTTTCATTTTCTCGGGATAAATGACCAAAAGATCAATTTCTGGGTCACATAGTAATTGCTCATTTACTTTTTTTATATTTTATTTCTTTTACATTTTTGTCTTAGAAGGAATTTTATTTTATTTTTAGTTTTAGAGTTGTGGGGTACAAATGGGGATTTACTACATAATCAGTTGCATGCAGGTGAAGTTTGGGCTTCTAACTGAACCTCTCTCCCCTGATGGTGAACCAGGTAACCAGTGTGTTGTCATATACCCGCTTCTTCCTCTCTTGTTCCCTCCCCTAGCAGTGTCCAGCATCTGCTGATCTCACCCTTGTGCAAGTGTGACTAGTGTTCAGGACCTGCTTATGAGTGAGAACATGTGGTATTCAGTTCTTTGTTACTGCGAGCAGTTCGCTTAGTATAGTGGTCTTCAGCTGCATCCAAATTGCTGCAAAGGCCACATTTTTGTTCTTTATGGCTCCATGATATTTTATTGTGTGTATGTACCACATTTTCTTTATCCAGTCCATTTTGATTGGACATTTAGGTTGATTCCAAATGCCCATATAATAGTATTATTGTGAATGGTGCTGCAGTAAACATACATATGCAGGTGTCTTTTTGAAAGAACAATTTTTGTTTCTCTGGGTATATGATCAGGATGAGGATTGCTGGATCACATGGAAGCTCAGTTTTTAGTTCTTTGAGGGATCACCACACTGCTTTCCATAGAGGTTGTACTAGTTTACATTTCCACCAACTATGTACAAACATCCCTTTTTTCTCCACATTCATGCCAGCACCTGTGGTTTTCCAACTTATTAGTGATAGCCATCCTTAACGGAGTTAGGTGATATCTCATTTGTGTTTTTAATTTGCATTTCTCTGATGATTCATGAGACTTAACATTTTTTCATGTGTTTATTGGCTACTTCTATGTCTCCTTTGAGAAGTGTCTGTTCATGTCCTTTGCACGCTTTTTAATGCTTTATTTTTTTTTCCTTTTAATTTCAGTTCCTTGTAGATTCTGGATGTTAAGTCTTTGATGCATAGCTTGCAAATATTTCTTTTTTCCAATTCTATGGTTCTCTCTTTACTCTTTTGGTGCTTCATTTTGCTGTGCAAAAACTTTTCAGTTTGATAAGTTCCCATCTGTCTATCTTAGATTTTTTACAATTGCTTTTGAGTACTTTGTCATGTATTCATTGCCTCCTCCGATATCCAAAAAAGTAAAAGTTGAGATGGTCAATATAAGAAAGGCCTATTCTGAAATTCTGGAAATAAATAATTCCCTTCTGGAATTTCAAAGCTTCAGGTTATCGGCAGCCACACCAGCATTTTAGTCATTTTAATGTGTGTACACTGATATTTCATTGTGGTTTAATGTGCATTTCTCGGATGGTAAATTATCTTGAATATGTTTCCATTTGATTGTCATTTACATAACCTCTGATGAAATGTATGTGTATGACTTTTACTTATTTTCAATTTGATTGCTTGTTTTTCTTTTGCTGACTTTCACAAGTTTTACATATTTTCTAGATACTCATTACTTGTTAGATATGTGGCTTGAAAATATTTGATCCAAGTCTAGCTAACTTTTAAGCCCAGGAAGCAGAATTGATTAGGTAGAAGAAGGAATTTAGAGCTTGAAGAGCAAAATATTGAACTAACCCAGTCTGACAAAAAGAAGGAGAAAAAACTCAAAAAGAATGAATAAAGCCTATGAGAGGAGGGACTATGTAATGAAATCAAATCTATGGTTGATTGGTATGCTCAAAACAGAAGGAGAAACTGAGAACACCCAGGAACAAGTCTTCCATGAAGTCATCCAAGAAAATTTCCCATGTATCACTTGAGAGTCAACCATCCAAATATAAGAAATTCAGGGAAACCCTGCAAAGCATTACATAAGAAGACCATTCCCAAGACATAGTAATTCATTTCCATGAGGTAAGCATGAAAGAAAAAAAATCCCAAAGACAGCAAAGGAGAAGGATCAGACCATCTACTGGGGAAGATTCATCAGAATTGTAGCACACTTCTCAGTAGAAACCTTAAAAGCCAGAAGGCACCACAGTCCCATCTTCAGTGTTCTCAAAGATAAGCAATTCAAACCAAGAATGTCTTACCTCACAAAGTTAAGCGCCATGAGTGATTGAGAATTAAAACATTTCCCAAGTATTCAATCCCTAAGAGAATATGCCACCTCCAGACCAGCCCTTCAGGAGATGCTTTAAAAAAGCTTTGAGCACAGGAATGAAAGCATGATTTCACTCATCACAAAAGCATAGGCAAGCACAGAGCATACAGATCATCCACAAACTGGAAAAGAAAAAGGAAGCTAAGCAACCACTTAAGACCCTTATGACAGGGATAAATCCTTGTATATCAATAATTAACTTGTTTGCTTTTTAAATAAATTGCCAAACTTTTTTCCAGAGTGGCTGAAATACTTAACATTTTCACCAACAATGCAGGAACATGTGTTTTCAGATGTTTAATTTTCATGCACTTTCCCAGGAGTATAATTCCTTAGTTGCATGTTTAGCATGATAAGAAACAGCAAACTATTTTTTATTCTAATCAACAATGTACAGTGTAAATGATCCAGTTTTTCTGCAGCCTCACCAGCATTTGGTGGTGTCATTATTTTTAATTTTAGCCATTTTGATATGTGTACACTGATATTTCATTGTGGTTTAATGTGTATTTCTCTGATGGTTAATTATCTTGAATATATTTCCATTTGATTTACATTTACATATCCTCTTTGATGAAATGTATGTGTATGACTTTTACTTATTTTCAGTTTGATTGTTTGTTTTTCTATTGTTGACTTTTGCCGGTTTTATATATTTTCTAGATACTCATCACTTGTTAGATATGTGGCTTGCAAATAATTGATACAAGTCTAGCTAACTTTTTATTCCTCTTAGCATGGTATTTAGCATTTAAAAAGTTTTCAATTTTAATGAAGTTCAACTTATTAATTTTTCCTTTTAAAAGGTGATCACAGTTTTGTATCAAAACTAAAAACTCTTTGCTTTGTCATATATCATGGAGATTTTTTCCCCTGTTTTTTGTCTGAAAGATGTACAGTTTTATGTTTAAAAATACTTTTTTTTACAATTTACATATAAGTCAATGATCCATTTTGAGATAATTTTTAGGCAAATTATGAGCTTTAGATCAAGGTATTTTATTTGTTGATGGTGGTATTTTTTGCTTATGAAAGCCCAAGTACTCCAGCACCATTTGTTTAAAAGGCTATCCTTTCTCCACTGAAGCAGAAAGGAAAACTGAGAACATTATGAAAAAAGTATCTTATGAGGTCATTCAGGAAAACTTTCCACATCTGATTCCACAATTAGAAACAAAAACGGTGATGTCACAAGTGACCCTGAAGAAATTCAAAAGATTATCAGAGATTACTATGAACATCTGTATGCAAATATACTAAAATCTAAAGGAAATGGATTTTGTGGCATCATACAATCTCCCAAGGTTGAAACAAAAAGAAATTGAAACTCTGAACAGACCAATAACAACCAAGGAAATTGACTCAGTCATAAGAAATCTCCCTGCCAAAAAAGCCCTGGACCAGATGGTTTCCCAGCTGAATTCTACAAGACATACAAGGAGGAGCTGATACCAATCTTATTAAAAGTATTCCAGTCAATTGAGAATGATACAGTTCTTCCATTTTTATAAGGCTAACATCATACTGATACCCAAACCTGGCAAAGATCAAACAAGGAAAGAGAATTAAGGTCAATCTCCTTGATGAACATAGACACAAAAATTCTTAACAAGGTTATAGCAAATTTATCCAACAACATATCTTTGCAATCATTCACCATAACTGGGTAGGCTTCCTTCCTGTGATACAGGGTTGGTTCAACATTCACAAGACCACAAAGATAATTCAGCACATCAACAGATGTAAAACCAAGAACCAAATGATTATTTCATTAGATGCAAAAAAACATTTGACAAAACCCAGCATTCCTTCTTGATAAAAATTCTTGAACACCTAGGTGTAGAAGGAAAATTTTTCAAAACAATAAGAGCTATCTATGATAAACCTGAGCCATCATTTTGTTCAACGGGTAGAAGCTGGAAGCATTCCTTCTGAATACTGGAACAAGACAAGGATTCCTACTCTCACCTCTCTTATTCAACATAGTGCTATAAATCCTACCCAGAGCAATCAGGCAAGAGAAAGAAATCAGGGGCATCCAAATAGGAAGAGGATATCCCTCTTTGTGGAAAATATGATTCTATGCAGACTCCAGAGAGTCTGTCAAAAACCTCCTCACACTGATAAATTACTTTGGTATAAAGTCTCGGGTTACAAAATCAATGTACAAAAGACAGTTTAATTTTTACATACTAGCAACAAGCAGATGGAGAACCAAATAAAAAAAAAAACACAAACTCATTCACAATAGCCACACAAACACAAAAATGAAATACCTTGGCATCCATCTAACCAGAAAAGTGAAAGGCGTTTACAATAAGAATAACAAAATGCCTCTCAATGAACTCAAGGATGACACAAACAAATGGAAAAACATTCCATGCTCATGAACTGGAAGAATCATATACAAACAAAAAGACCATGAATAGCCAAAGCAATCCTCAACAAAAGGAACAAAGTGGGAGATATCACATTCCAGACTTTAAACATTACTATAAAGCTACAGTAACCAAGATGGTATGGTATTGGTAGAGGAATAAGTACATAGACCAATGGAACAAATAGAGATTCAGGAAGTAAAAGCATGGTCTGTCAACCAACTCATCTTTCACAAAGCCACCAGTAAAAATCATTGGGGAAAGTTTTTCTTATTTAGCTAATGGTGCTGGGAAAAATGGCTAACCACATACAGAAGAATGAAACCGGACCCCTACCTATCACCACATACAAAAATCAAATCAAAATTGACCAAGGACCTAAACATAAAACCTCAAACTTTAAGAATCTTGGAAGAAAATGTAGGAAACACGTTTCTGGAGATCAGAGTAGGCAATTAATTCATAACCAAGCCCACAAAAATAGGTGCTACAAAAGTTAAGATAGACAGGTGGGATCTCATCAAACTGAAAAAGTTTTTGCACATCAAATGAAACTGTAAAGAGAGTAAAACACACAAACAAACCCAGAATAGGAAAAATAATTGCAAATTATGCATCTCACAACAGCCTAATATCCAGGATCTACAAGGAACTCAAATGAAGTTTTCTCCTTTTCTCAAAGGAGAAAAGTCAGTAACCCCATTAAAAAGTGGGCAAAGGACATGAAGAGACACTTCTCAAAAGATGACATACAAGCAGTCAATAAACACATGAAAAGTGCTCAGCCTCTTTAATCATCAGAGAAATGCAAATTAGAATCACAATGAGATATCACCTAACACCAGTAAAGATGACTATCATAAGTAAGTCAAAAAACTTCAGGTGCTGATGTAGCTGAGGAGAAAAGGGACCACTTCTACAACTGTTGGTGGGAATGTAAGCTAGTTTAACCTCTGTGAAAAGCAGTGTGGCAGTTCCTAAAAGAACTAAAAATTGTTCTTCCATACAATCCAGCAGTCCCTCTCCTGGGAATATATCCAGAGGACCATAAATTGCTTTTCCAAAAAGACACCTGCATGTGCATGTTTACTGCCACACTATTCACAATAGCAAACACATGAAACCAACCTAGATGTCCATCGAAAATGGACTGGATAAAGAAAATGAGGTACATATATTCAATGGAGTATCATGCAGCCTTAATAGAGAATAAAATCATGGCCTTCACAGCAACTTGGATGCAGTTGGAGACCATCATGCTAAGTGAACTATCACAGAAACAAAGAGCTGAATATTTCATGTTCTCAGTCATAAATAGGCCTGATCACTAGTCACATTAGCACAAGAATGGGATCAGCAGTTGCTGGGCACTGATAGGGCAGGGAGAGAGGCAGAAAGTAAGGGGCATGTAGTAATACAAATGGTACCTGGTCCACTACCTGGGAGAGTAAAAGCCATCTAATGTCACCTGCGTGCAGCCTACTCATGTAGTAAGTCCTCACTTGAACCCCACAATAAATACATTAAAAAAAAACAGCAGAAACACTGAAAGGAATCAAAATTGATGAGTTCAAAAACTATTTTGGGCAGTGGAGAAATGTCTCTATTAGGCATATTGTATCAAATGGAGAGTACTTTGAAGGTGATTGAAGTTTAAACAGAATAAATACACAATAATAATAATTATTATTATTATTATTATTTATTTTTTTTTTTTTGAGTTGAAGTCTCACTCTGTTGCCCAGACTGGAGTGCAGTGGCCACTCCCGGCCACCGCAGCCTTGACCTGCTGGGCTCTGGCGATCCTTCCGCCTCAGCCCTCCAAGTAGCCGGAATTACAGGCATGCACTACCACGCCCGGCTGATTTTTTGATTTATTGTAGAGATGAGGTCTCGCCAAGTTGCTCAGGCGGGTCTCGAACCCGTGGACTCAGGCAATCCACTCACCTCAGCCTCCAAAGGCACGGGATTACAGGCTGAGCCACCGAGCCCAGCTAATAATTATTTTTTAAATAAATAAATTCTGGTTTTTTCTGTGTCCTCCCTCATATAAATATGTAATCTGAACTCATCCATAGTTTCCCTAATTATCCCCAGGATGGTACATTTATTATAATTCACAACCTCCAATGACATCTCATAATCACAAAGAGCCTATAATTTCCATTAGGGTTCACTCTTGGTGTTATACATTCTATGAATTTGAATAAATATATAATGATAGGTATCCATTATTAAAGCATCACACAGAGTATTCTCACTGACTGAAAATCCTCTTTTCTACCTAGTCATCTTTCCCTCCACCCAATCCCTGGTAATAACTGATCTTTTCAGTCTCCATAGTTTTGCCTTTTCCAGACTTTCATAAAGTTAGAATCATACAGCATGTAGCCTTTTCAGATTCAATTCTTTCACAGAGTAACATGCCTTTAAGTTTCCTATCAAACCTTTCATGGCTTGGTAGATCTTTTTTTAAAGGACTAAATAATATTTTTTGTTTGGATGTGTCACAGTTTAAGTATCCATTCATTTACATCTTGGTTGCTTCCAAGTCTTGCCTCCTATTCTCCCATTTCATTTCTGTCCTCTCTTATTTATTATTTATTTATTTATTTATTTATTTATTTATTTATTTATTTACTGGTTGTTGTTGTTGGCTGGGCTAGAGGCTTATCCATTTTATTTATCTTCTCAAATAATGAGCTTGAGGTTTTGCTGCTTTTTTCTATTGTTTTCCTATTTCCTATTGATTTTTGCTCTATTTCTATTATTTCTTCTGCTTATTTTGGATTTAATTTGCTAATTTTTTTTTAGTTTCTTAATGTGAAACTTTGGATTATTGATTTTAGATCTTTCTTTTTCTCTCTCTCTCTATTTTATTGTTGAGATGCAGGGTACAAGTCAGGATTAGGTACATATGTAGTCTACACGTATGTGAAGTTTGGACCTCCAGCTGGTCCTCACTTTCCCTGGTTTAGGAACAGGTACCTTTTGTGATGCTACGTGCCCTCCCCCATTTCCCCTTCCCCAGCAGTGTTCTGCGACTGCTGATCCCTCCCTTGTAGCATTGTGATAAATGTTCAAGACCCATTTATGAGTAAGAATATGTGGTATTCAGTTATTTGTTTCTGTGATAGATCACTAAGTATGATGGACTCTAAATCTATCCAGTTTGCAGCAAAGTCCATAATTTTGTCCTTCTTTGTGGCTGTGTAATACTCCACATGCATGTACCATATTTTATTTATCTGGTGCCCTTTTGATGGGCATTAGGGTTGGCTCCATGCTTTTGCTTTTGTGAATAGTGCAGCAGTAAACATGCATGTGCAGGTATCTTTTTTTGTAGAATGATTTAAGTTCCTCTGGGGATATTCCCATAAGGGGTATTGCTGGGTTGTATGGAAGGTCAATTTTTAGTTCATTTAAAAATTGCCACAGTGTTTTCCATAGAGGTTGGACTAATTTGCATCCTCACCAGTAGTGTAGAAGTGTTCCCTTTTCTCTGCAGCCATGCCAACGTATGTTGTTTTTTGATTTGTTAATGATGGCCATCCCTACTGGATCTAGGTGGTATCTCAATGTGGTTTTAATTTGCATTTCTCTGATGATTAGCCAGGATGAGCATTTTTTCATGTGTCTGTTGGCTGCTTGTATGTCTTCTTTTGAGAAGTGTCTATTCATGTCTTTTGCCCACTTTTTAATAGGCTTGTCCCCCCTGCCTTTTTTTTCTTATGGCTCGTTTGAGTTCCTTGTAGATCCTGAAGTTAGGCCCTTGTCAGATACATAATTAGCGATTATTTTTCCCATTCTGTGGGTTGTCTCCCTGCTTCTTGATGGTTTATTTTGCTGTGCAAAACTTTTTTAGTTTGATGAGGTCCCACTTGTCTATTGTAGCATTTATGTCATTCACTTTTGGGGATATGATTATGAATTGGTTGCCTATTCCCATGTGCTTAAGTGTATATCCTACATTTTCTTCTACGATTCTTATAGTTTGAGGTTTTGCATCTAGGTGTTTATCCATTCAGAGTTGATTTTGTGCATGGTGATAGGTATGGGTCCTGTTTCATTTTTCTGCATGCTGTGAGCCAGTTTTCTCAACACCATTTTTAAAATAAAGTCTCTTCTCCCAAGCACTTGTTATTGCTGCTTCTTTTTTTTACATATTCATTTGATGCTATAAATTTTTCTATATGCACTGCTTCTGCTGTCTCCTACATATTTTGAACACGTGTTTTCATGTTCCTTTAATTAAAAATATTTTAAAGTTCTCTTGAAACTTTTGGACCCTTTTGTTATTTAGAAATATGCTGTTTAACCCTACAGATTATGAGATATTCCAGCTAACTTTTGTTGTTGATTTTTAGTTTAATTACATTGTAGTCTGAAAACAAACATTACATATATTTTTTCTTCCAAACAGTGTTTTATGACTCAGAATGTGATCTTATCTAGGTGAATGTTCCATGCATGTTTGAGAAGAATGTGTTTCCTGTTGTTGTTTGATAAAGTAGTCTAGAATTTGATGAAATTCAGCAGGCTAATGATGTTGTTGAGTTCAACTGTATTCTTACTGATCTTCTGCCTGCTGGATCTATTTCTGATAGAAGGTTGTTGAAGTCTCTATGATAGTTGATTCATCCATTTATCCTTATATTAGTTTTGTTTTTTGTTTTTCCCCTCATGTAGTTTAGTGCACTGTTGTTCGGTGCTTACATCTTAAGAATTATACTGTTCTTCCTGTAGAATGATCTCACTTATTGTGATGTAATGCCCTTTTTTATCCCTGATTACTTTTCTTCCTCTTAGTTCTGCTCTGTTTGAAATATAGATATTCCTGCTTTCTTTTAGTTTTAGCGTGGCATATTTTTTCCATCTCTTTTCTTTTTATCTTTATGTAACTTTATAGTTAAAATGGATTTCTTGTAGATAACATATGATCATTTCCTAATTTTTAATCTACCCTGACAGTCTCTGTCTTTAAATAGTGTATTTAGACAATGAACAAAGCGATTATTGATATAGTTGAATTAATATCTGCCATCTTTGCTATTGTTTTCTTTTTGTTACCCTTGTTCTTTATTTCTCTTTTAGTCTTCTGCTCCCCCCTTTTTTGTAGTTTTAATTAGCATTATATGTGTTTCTAGTTTTACCTTTCTTAGAATTTCAGTTTTCTTTTTAAAAACAAAACAAAACTATTTTTAGTAGTTGCCATAAAGTTTGCAAAATGCATTTACAACTAATCCAATTCCATTTTCAAATAACACTGTAACATTTCATAGGTAGTGCCAGTAACGTATCATAATTTAAAGACCGAATTCTTCCCTCCCATTTTTTTTGTACCATTGTTCTCATACATTTCACTTATATGTCAGTGTGCAAAGCATATATGAGGGGGGACCAAAAGAAATCCAGAATTAGTTTTTTGAGGGCAAGCCCTTTATAGTACAGGCTTCCCCTGCTAGGTAAGTGTGCTAGGAACACATTGGCATCAGTACAAGCTAATGCTGCTGTGAGAGGCTGCATTTGGCTTCAGTTAATTTTATTTTTTTTGGAGATTCTTTCAATGTGTTTGCCAATTTCATGATGGATGATTTACGAGTGCACCTGCACACACCACACTGAGTGTTCTGCAGTTTTTGACCCAAAATGGCGTGACTCCCAAGCCCTTCCTATTCACCCAATCTCAGATGTCACCCCGAGTGACTTTTTTTGTTGTTGGTTCTCCAGAAGGAAAAAATCCTCAAAGGGAAACTTTTGCCAATGTGGAAGAGGTAAAACCAGCAGAAGCATTAAAAGGCATTAGAATTGGTGAGTTCAGAAACTTTTGAGCAGTGGAAAAAAATCTCAATTAGGTGTATTTCATCAAGCAAAAAGTACTTTGAAGGTGACTGAAGTTTAAACATGTAAGAATAATTACATTTTTTATAAATAAATTCCTTTTAGGGGGGAGTCCCCATTTGTATGTATGTGTCATGCATTTGTATGCTAGGTGCATAAGCATATATAATTGAACACCTTGTTGCTATTATTTTGAACAAACAATTATCTTTTTGATCAATTAAGTATAAGAAAATTAAAAGATTTTATTTTACCTTTATTTGTTTCTTTGATGCCCTTCCTTCCTTCTGTAGATGTGAGTTTTTGACCTGTATCATTTTTCTTTTCCCTAAATAACTTCTTTTGGAATTTCTTTAAAAAGCTACTGGCAACAATTTCCAAATTTTTGTTTGCCTGAGAATGTCTTTACTGATATATCACTTTTGAAAGATAATTTTGCAGTGTTTCAAGTATTTCTTCCATTTCGTTCTCTTTTTCTTCTCCTTCTGGTATTCCCATTACACATAAGATAAAACTTCTGTAGTTGTCCTACAATTCTTGAATATTCTGTTCTGCTTTTTTCTTTGTTCTCTATGCTTTTCAGTTTTTAAAGTTTCTATTGATGTATCAAGATCAGAGATTCTTTTCTCAACAGTTTCCAGTCTGTTAATGAGCATATCAAAGGTGCTCACTTCTGTTACAGTGTTTTTGATCTCCAGCATTTCTCTTTTGCTTCTTCCTTAGGATGCTCATTTCTCTGCTTACATTGTCCATATGTTTTTGCATGTGCTCTACTCTATTAGAGTCCTTACCATATTAATCATAGTTGTTTTATGTTCCCAGTCTAATAATAAACATCTCTCCTATATATAGATTTGATGTTTTATCTTTCTTTAACTGTTTTTTGTTGTTGTTGTTGTCCTTTTGTATGCATTGTAATTTTTTCTTGGTTGGTGGATGTGATGTAACGGGTAAAAGAAATTACCCTAAATAGACCTTTAGTAATGTGGTGGTAAGGTTTTTGGGGGAAGTATTCTGTAGTCCTACACTTAAGTCTCAGTGTTTTAGTGAGTCCATAGCTCTTCACAAGTATTTCTCCCACATGGAAGATTACAGCTTAGTGGAGTTGGGTATTTTCATTCCCCCAGGTCAGCTATGCTCTTGTAATACCCCAGCAGATTAGGCTCTAGCTAATTAGTTTTTTCTGATAGCAGGCCTTGCTAAACAGAACAGAGTACTTTGGTGTATTTCACAATGTTTTCTTTTCCTCTTCTACTCTTGGAATCACAAGAGAATATTTTTCCCTGATGTTTACTGTGGGAAATTGGCATGCTCCTAGTGGTAAATATCACAATATTGTGCCTGGGTCCACCTGGACTTTTTAACTCTCAGATTTGTCTGCACTGAGATTCATCAATTACAGTTCAGGTTTTCCTACTTGCAATGGTCTCCATTTGTGAGTCCCTTTTCTGGTAAGCCATGACTTTTTGTATTTACCTGTTTGTCTTTCCAATCTTTGGGGTGGTACTCACCAATTTTATAGATCCCTAGAAGAGTTTTTGATTTTTTAGTTTGTTTGATTTTTTACCTGTTGTTAAAATAGTAGCAACTTCCAAGTTCATTATGTGTGGATCCAAAACTGAAAGAGGCTTTGATGTATTTTTAAGAACTGGAGATTTTATGTAATGGGATGGCTGCCTCCAGATGTGCTATAGTCATGAGTATCCTTTTGGGGATATGGGCCTGAGTTTGGATAAGCCAGTCTTGGTGAAAAGGTAGCAAAACAATTGTCCTTACTACTACTAATGGTCTCTAAGATCCTAACACAACAATCAGTCTCATTATCAGACCTGGGAAGGCAAACAAGTAATGTCACTAGTTGACATTGTCTGGGATTTTCCTGCTCTAGAACCATATAAACAAATCAGTTAGGTTGAGCAGAGCTTATAAACACCACTTTTGAGACTCAAGTCCACACTCTACTTCAGACTGGCTTAAAGAACTGTCAGACTGAGAAAGGGTGTTCCAATGTAATCATTCACATTGTCCAGGAGGTCACCAGAAAATGTCTCATCATGTCCCACAAGACAGCTGAGGCCATTGCACATACCAAATTGGATCTCCACATTACTTGATTTCAGAAGCCTCATTAAACAAGATCAACTTTTGCTTGACATCTCTCTCACCTTCCTGATTATAGAAAAAGTTGTAGTCACTCTGATGGTGGAATTTTGTAAATATGTGGTCCTCATAGAGTTGTCAGAGGATATTAGGATTTAAAGGTTTCTTTATATTTTAACTGTATAAAATGCTCAATTAGCTTCAGGGAAAAAAAATGAAGTTCTGAAGCAATTTGCCTTACATAAGTTTGATATATCAATACAGAGTTTTAGGCACAGCTTTGATATGGGGAGACACCATATAACTCGAAACTATTATAATGTAAGTGAACATTAATGACAGTGTCTGCTGTAATATCCATAGTTCTGAAAACATTATTGAGTTGGGCATGGGAGATAATGTAGAGATAATGCTGTCTCTTGATTCTTAGTTTTACTTGACTGGAAATCACTGGCCCAGCCATCTCCTAGAGAATTTTTACTTACCTGCTCACTTCTGACTTCTGCTACTATTGTTGCCTAGGCTGTTTGTCAGATTCCATCATTTGGGCTATTGTGCAGCTGGGGATCCTTCACAAAGACATTAGTTATGAAAATGTGCTTCAGATTTTAGGGCTGAGCTTACGTCACTACCACAACACACTCAAATGTATAATCTACCTGGTCCAGACAAAGGATGTCACCCCATATCAAAGTCAAGCCTTTGATGAAACAGCAGATTGCCATTACTCTATCAATTTCTTCACTCCTCCATCCAGAGGTCCACAGTGGTACAGAAGAACATATTTCTCATTAAATAAAGCCTTGGATGAGGCATGGTAAGGAGGGCAGAAAGAATCTAGATGAGTCCAGCTGGGTTTGAAGTTCAATACTGCAAGTGGAGCCTACCATTTCAGAAGCACTTGAGGCATCAAGAGTTTATGAAGTCATTCACAAAGGGCTTTCCTTCTTCCTCTAATTAAGTTTTTCTTTTAGGCAAGAAAAATGCAAAGAAAGTCTTTTACATAGCCTATAGACAGCATCAAAGGCTAACTCTTGCTGAGATCAACATTTATGAATAGAGAAAAAGATTTACCCACTTCTCTGGCTACTTCACCAATAAAACCATTAAGACAATTTGCACTGAGATCTCTATAAATATTGCTGTAATCTCAAGAAGAAGAACAAAGGATTATTTTCTTCTCTCCATCCATCTATCTCTGTTCATATTTTCATGTTAAACTCACTTTTTCCTACTTCAAAGAAGCTTTCTCTATGGGACTGGGATAGGTGTCTCCTCCGGACTTAAATTTGTAAACTTAGAGTACTACAAACTCATGATGAAGAAGAAAAAGTACTCCTTGGTAGTTTTGAAAGAAACATCCTGAGAAAGATTCTAATTGGCTGGACTTAGTTCCTGAGACTATACCTCAAACTATGCCTATGGTGAGAAGGACAGAGTATTCTAAATGGGATGGGGAGGTGTGATTTAAATTATCATGATAATACAACACATTAGAGTGTAAGTGGAAGCTCAATTCTGCAACCTCAAGGGCCCTTTGTTCTTTTTAAACAAGTCTTGAACAGTAATTTCTCTGCTTTAGAATGTGAATCTTTATTTGGCTAAAATATATCCCAAGTAATCTTACTGTTTCTGACGTGTCTTGACACATTCTACTTTGGTAACGTAGTCTACCAATGAGAGTAATTGTTCGCATCACTGGTCAACCTCCTTTAATGGAAAGTAAGCAGTCTAACACTTGGTATTAAAAAAAAGTTACAGTTGAGACCTTTAGATGATACTTTCTCACTGCATCAACATACAGGAACCAGAGAAGTCCAAAATGCTAGGGTACGGACGGACAGGGTGAGGGTGGAGAGGTGCAGAGAGGCGCGCAGCACTGCTGGGGCTGGCAAGCCAGAGGTGCGCGCTGGCAACCCAGAGATCCGAGTAGATTGCAAAGAATTTGACACACGGAGATGAGAGAGGAAAAGATTTTTTTTTAAGAAAAGTTCACCCCCCACAGACAGGGAGTGGGCCTACACTCTAGGTGAGTGTGGCGTCGTAGCCCCCCAGAGTCCTGGCTTAAATCCTTTTCTTGAAGATGTTGCACGTGACTGCTGTGACTACTGCGACTTCCTTTTCGACCACCTGTGGATGTCTTGGAGAACCTGTGACACAGAGACCCATTAATGTCCGCCCACATCATCATAGCCCCTAGAGAAGGGCATGACAAGGACTCTAATGTTCCTGCACCTTCCCAAACGACATTCCTTAGAGCTAGTGGAGGGTGCTCCTCCCCTTATCTCCTATGCATTCCCAGGGGGTGGCTTCAGGGGATCCTTGGCTTCCCTATAGATAGTGCCCAATTTCCTGGAAGATCCAATCCCCACCTGCTCTCCCTCTGAGCAGTTATAACTTTTGTAATTACATGTTTCATGACTTTTACAGTCCTTGCCCAATGCATGATGTCTTAGACCTTGTAAATTTCCTTTACTCTAGGCAAGCTTGATTGCCACTATGAGATACCTCAGGTACCTGGAAGTCTGTTTCTGAAAAGACAATGTCGGTAATGTTAATTATACCTAAAGTGTGCATTACTCCAAAAGCATAGCTTCTACTTTCTCATCATTATGTCAGGGTTTAAGAACAAGATGAAAAACGGCTTCCCACTCTTGGTCTGTCCTTTCATAGAAGGGCCTGTTTGGCTCTGTCAAAGTGATAGCATATGTTATGGTGATCTTTAGAACCTCCCTCTAGCTCTGTCTCTGGATGGGTCAAAGTCAACCCTTCTCAAAGCCAGCCTTTGGCCTTCTCCCGTCTGTTGTATTTAACACACGTAATGGCCTTCAGCTCCACTTCCCAGTTGTCATCCTTCTGTCAAAGCTTAGTTTACTCTTTTCCCTTAAAATCATTCTGTCAAAACTGTAGAATTCTCCTTCTGAATTCTGAAGTCACTTTATTCCATTTTTTTTTCTTTAGTTGGAGTTTTACTCTGTTGCCCAGACTGATCTTGAACCCCTGGGCTCAAGCAGCCCTCTTGCCTTGGCCTCCTCAAATGCTGAGATTACAGGCATGAGCCACTCCACCAGGCCATTTTATTATGTATTCAATGTAATGATTTATACCCATGTCTCACACAATATCCTTTGCACACAAACGTGCGTACACACACACACACACACACACACACAAATTGTTTTTCTTGATTTCCTTCTTATCTATTTTTTTCTTTCCATTTCTGTCATGATATGTATTGAGGCTTTTGATTTTCTTTAATTTCTTTAGGTATTGCTTGTCTGTTTTCCATTGGAAGTTCCAGTTTATATTTTGACCCTGGAGTGGAAGCTGCTTGAGAGTGCTCCTCTAGCATTCATATGGCCTGATTATCAAGAACATTTTAGCTTTCTCCAGTTATTCTGCCTTGTATACTGTTTCACTTCTGAAGCTGCAATTTATCATCTTCCAGGTGAAATTTTTAATGAAGAAATGATCCTCCCAGGCACTGGAACCAATGCTAGCAATGCTGAGGACCGGGGTTAACCACATGGGATTGTTCCTCTTAGGCAGAGAGAGGTTAATCCAGTTAACCCCAGAGGGCAAGAATCTTTAATCATTTACCAATACTCTACCATTAGTTATGGTGCTTAGAAGTCCAGAGATAATATGAACAGTCTTAGTTTGCCCATGTTTCTTATTTCACTCTCAAAATTTCCCCTATGTGAATAGCAAATTATATGGTATCCCCCACTTGACACCAGGGCAGTATGAAGAGAATATTCTTAAAACCACTTCAGTACCACTTGAGCCTGAAATTTATGATGTGACCTGGTTAGATCTTGATTCTGGTCTCTGCCATGGCTAATGACATACCTTTCTACCAAGGCCACAGTTGTTCTTCAAGGTGCAAAAGAGGAGGAGCCCCTCACTCACACCTACCATATACATTCAGCCAAGTGCACTTCAGCCAAGACAATCTGAATTCAATGTTTAAAGCTCCTTTTACCCAGCACAAGTTTTTTTTGTTTGTTTGTTTGTTTTTCACCAGGGGTTTATCCTGATTGACTTCAAGGGCCCTTGATCTTGAATAAACTGAGTCCCTAAGATGTTTAATGGGCCTCTTATTTTCATGTATTTTACTATATCAGCTTCAGGAGAAAATCTTGATCTATTAGAAAAAAAAGTATAAGAACTATTCACTCCGATGTGGTCCTTTCAGATAGAAAAGTTCAGTTTTAACAGTATACAAATATTATACCTGTTTCAGGTTCCTCTCTCAGGGTAATGACTAATTTATATTTTGAACACTTATAAATGACATCTTTGAGGCTGACAGTATCTTAGTATCTTAGTCTGTTTAGTCTGCTATTAAAAAAATTACATAGACTAGATGGCTTATAAACAGCAGAAATTTATTTCTTACAACAGAAATTTATTTCTGAAGCCGAGAATTACAAGATCAAAATGCTGACTGATTTAGTGTCTGATGAGGTCCTGCCTCCTGGTTCATACACAGCCATATTTTTGCTGTGTCTTCATGTGGCAGAAGAGGCACAGGTGTTCCCTGAGGCATCTTTTACAAAAGCACTAATTCTAGTCCTAATCCCCTAATCACCTCCTAAAGGCTCTGTCTCCTAAAATCATTTACACTGGATGATAGGATTTAAAATATGAATTTTTTTTAAAAGAAGAAACATAAACACTCAGTTTGTAGCACTCAGTTATATTTTGTTATCTAGAAAACATGCTTTTAATTTTTTGAATAATCTTTTTTTACTTTGACTTATTCTTTTTTTAGATAAAATATCCTGAATCTTCTTTAGGTTGTAAACGAATGTCCTCTTGTTCTTTTTATTTGTTTATTTATTTTATCCAACTTTAATTTTTAATTTTTATTTTTTAAATTTATTTTAGAGTCATGGGGTACATGTGAGGATGTGCTACATAGATTATGGGAAGGCAAGGTTTGAACTTCTAGTGAGCCCACTCTCCTAGTAGTGGACATGGTACCTAATGGGTGATTGTGTACCCATTATCTCCCTTCCTCCCACTCCCTGTTAACAGTGCCCAGAGTCTGTTGTTTCTTTCTTGGTACCTGCATGACCAATGTTCAGGGTTCACTTACAAATGAGAACATAGTGGTATTCAGTCTTTTGTTTCTGTGACAGTTCACTTAGAATGATGGTCTCCAGCTGCATCCATGATATTGCAAAGGACATTATTTTGTCCTTTGGCTGTGTAGTATTCCATCTCATATATGTACCACATTTTCTTTGTCCAGTTCACTTTTGATGGGCATCTGGGTTGGTTCCATGTTTTTGCTATTGTGAATAATGCTGCATTACACATATGTGTGTAGGTGTCTTTTTGGTAGAGTAATTTATGCTTCTCTGTGTATATTTGCAGAGTGGGATTGCTGGATTGTATGGTAACTCAATTTTTAGTTCTTTGAGCAAATGCCACACTGCTTTCCATATAGGTTGAACTAGTTTATATTTCTACAAACAATGTAGTAGCATTCCCTTTTCTCTGCAACCTCACTGACACCTGTTGCTTTTTGACATTTTTGTGATAATCATCCTGATTGGTGTGAGGTGGTGTCTCATTGCACTTTTGATTTCATTTCTCTGATGATTAGTGAGGCTGAGCATTTCTTCATGGGTTTACTGGCAACTCAGATGTCTTCCTTTGAGAAATGTTTGTTCATGTCACCTCATCAACAAGGGTATCTGCAAAATGAACATTTGTGTATCTCTTGCTCTTTTTAAAGGAACTTTGTTTAATTGACCTGATTTACTCTGACATATGTTAATCATCTTGCCTTACAGAATCTTTGCATGTATCTGGTGATTTTCCTTGACTTTCATAAATTTAAGTATAGTACAGTATTGCAACTTGAGATGAGATTTTCATAGACCTTCATGGAGAAAGAAAGACAGTTTTTAGACTTACTGATGTTTTAGACTTACTGATGTTACATTCTGGAAAAGTTCCCTCAAATAGCTCCAGAGCTGTTTCACATATGAATATTGTGTTGCCCCTGCAGTCACCTGATGATATGCCCACTTGTCTATTGGCATGGGGGGGGGGCTTATTGTGCAGCCTGTTACGTGTGTGCCTTCATAGTTCCATATCTGCATCACCAACTGTGGGAAGCCCCAGCAGTTAGAACATTTGCTTCATGTTTCTGCAGTATCATGATTCTCCCACCATCTGACTGGCAGTCCTCCCTCTCCCCAACTCCAATTGTTCACTCCAGTGATAGTGTCAGTTATCCATGCATGAGGACTTTGCCTCTTAGAAGTCCCACCTCCTAGTAATGCTGCAGTAAGAAATGAAACATTTGTGCGGCATTAGGGATTAAGTTTCCATCACATAAACTTTGGGGGCCATATATGAGCCATAGTACCCTGGTGTTGCGTACTATCTGTGCATTCTTAGATAAGAAACCTCACTTCTATGAGCTCTGTTATATAGAATTGGCATATTGATAGCAAATACATAGGGTATTATAGCAAAGCAAAGCCAGATGAATGTACAGCATGTATTACATATCTGACATATTGGAGAATCATTACTGGTCTACCATCTTGTATCTGCCATTTGGATATCCACAAATCTTGGAAAAGCAAAGAATTTTGTGACTAATGTTCTCTTGTTCTTTTTAAAGGAACTTTGTTTAACTGACCTGATTTACTCTGTCATATGTTAATCATCTTGCTGTCTGGAATCTTTGCATGTATCTGGTAAGAATCTGGATCCAAACCTTTGTGAGGCTATTCAGTCTTTATTTCTCCCTCTTATTGTGATTATTTATAAGTTTGTCTGAAGAATAATTAATATACTTGATTTTCAGTTGTTACTTAACACATAATTGAGGTTGTGATATCATATATGGTATCTATATATCCCATAAAATGATTCTAAAACCTGGGAGCCTTCAAATGCTAAAACAGGTCTGGGTTTTGATAAAGAATTTTTCTTTATTTTTGTTGGGATCTTGCTCTGTTGCCCAGACTGGAGTACAGTGGCACCCTCATGGTCACCACTGCCTCTACATGCTGATCTTGATACTTCCATCTCAACCTCCTGAATAGCTGGGACTACAGGTGTATGCCACCATGGCTGGCTATTTTTTTTAAAATTGTAGATATAAAGTTTCACCAAGTTGTCCAGATTGGTCTCGAGCCCCTGGACTCAAGGCTTAATAGGGAATTTTGACCAGTGTTAGCTCTTCACCTGACTCTTATAAATAAGGAGCAGGGAGTACCAAAAGTACAAAATGGAGCCAAGGTCTAGGTCTAAAGCAGGGTATTAGAGAAACAGAACTTACTTTACTAGATATTTAGTGTGTAGTGTGTCAGTGTATCTCATGACTTGAAAGGAACTTGGAAGGGAGCCCTTGACCTATATGCTTGTGTTCTCAGGCATCACTGAGCTGCAAAATCATTTGGATTTCATCTTTGGAAAGTGATTTGGATTTTTTTATTGTTGTTATTGATCTAGACTTAGTTAATGATGAAAATCTCAGTTGCCTAGCTGTGCCACTAAGTTGCTAAATAATTACTCTCTTAGTTTTATCTCTAAAAACATCTTCATAGTCAAAGGTGTTAGATGACGTGGATGTAGGTTTAGAGAAGAAGAAAAGTCCTGTGATTGTGATTGGGGCCTAAATCTTTAAAACTGGGGCAGGGGGGAGCATTGTACTGTACAATCAGCTACTTACCACTAACCTGAATTTCACTTCTATTCTTTAATTATAATCTTTACAACATTCCTGCAAGACATTTTATTCCTGTTTTATTTATCTATTTATTTTTAAAGGTAGATTTATTAAAGGGAAGATGCGTTGTGAAGAGCACAATGGGCAGAGCAGCAGAGAGAGATTGTTTGCTGTTTGCCTGTTCCTGTTTCAGAGGTGAAGAAATTTAGTTATTTCAGAGGGTTTAAGTGATTTGGTGACAGGGAAAATTAGCTAGGATAGTCCTGGATTTCACAGTTCAAGTATTCTTACTCTCATTGCACATCTTAAACATTTAGTTTTCCTTTTGTTATTATATACTTGTGTTAAATCTCTGCTCTCATGTGAGAATTATTAATAGATATGTGTGTCTCTGGTTTTGCAAAGAATATAACCACTCCTTTGCTCATGCTGCTTCCTCTTCTTTTTGTTTTAGGGATCAAATAAGAGATGTATTTTTGATATACAATCGTTCATTCTAAGGTCTTTATCCACAGTTCCTGGGAGGGAACTTTTTTACACTGGGTATTTATAGAGTAACAGGACCATGTTTTTGTTGTTCATGGTGAGCCACTTGGACTACAGGTGAGTTTATGCTAAGGAGATGGATCAGGAAGAGACTTGGCTGTGTCACAAAGACTAACCATGTAGTTAGAGAGTTGGGACTTGGAGACACTTGCTATTAACTCAATATCTAAGAAGGAGATAATGGCTAGAGATTGAGTTCAACCTCATGGCCACTGATTCAATTAATCACGTCTGTGTAATCAGCTCCCAATAAGAACTGTAGACACTAAATTAGAATTTTCTGGTTGGTAATACACATGAATGTCCCAGAAGAATGACATGTCCTGACTCCACAGCAAGTGGACACAAATTTTTCATCTGATACGCTCCCACACCTTGCCCTCTGCATCTCTTCCTTTGGCAAGTCCTAATTTGTATCTTTTACTGTTATAATCAAACTGTGATTATAAGTATAGTGCTGTTGACAAGATGCCAAACTCTGTAAAAATATTTAAGATGGTTTATTCTGAGTCAAGTGTGAGTGACCTTAAGCCAGTGACACTCATCCCAGGAGATCCTGCGAACATGTGCCCTCAGTGGTAGAATTGCAGTATGATTATGTATATTTTAGGAAGATAAATGTTACAGAAAAACATAAATCAAGACATGTGAGATTTACATTGGTTCAGTCCAGGAAGGCAGGACATCCCCAAGTTGGTGCTTGCAGTTTATAGGTGGATTCAAAGATTTCCTGACTGGCAATTAGTAGCAAGAGTCAGGCTCTTATCCAAAAAATTTTAAAATCAGTATAGGAAATGGGCAGCTTGAGGAATGGTAAGGAAGTCAAGTTTCTTGATATGCAGGTGAAGCCTCATGGACAGCAGACTTCAGAGAGAATAGGTGGCAAGGGTCTTAAAGTTGTCCTGAGTCCAAGAGCCCCAATAAACAGCTTTACAGGGTCATAAAATACTTTGATTTTCCTTCTTTTTCTGTTATTGATGTTATGCAGAGTCAGGTTGGAAAGCAAATATTATAAAGGGTTAATAATAAACCTGTTTCCAAATTAGTTAGGAATTTGGGGAAAGAAAAAGGTAAGAATTTAGTCCTCAGTAGTTTCCTGAGTTCTATGAGTCATTTTAGAAAATTATCAAAGCAGTGGGGACGGTGGAAAGTCCTAAATTCATAGCCAATTGATTAGAAGTGTGTATGGCCTGGCAATCCCCAAGTTGGCAGCTGGCATCTGAAGAGAGGATAGTCTCACTTCAGTGGAGGACTATTTAAGTTACAAAGTTCAGCTTAACTCTGGGTAGTAAGTGTCAGAACTGCATTGCACGAGGTTACCACTTTTTCCTTTTTTTCATTTTAAACCATGATTCTGTTATGGTTTTGAGAATATTCAGTATTCAGATATAACCACTAAATAGGAAACACAGCATAGGCAAGATGAGAATCAGTGTGGAAGGGCTGCCCAATCAGCTCAAAATCACTGAACATTTTCTCTGGGTTGTGAGGAAATTAAAGTAACTCAAAGCAGTCTGAGCTGTATGAGGTATGCAAAATCTATCAGACAAAGAGAGATATGAGTATGGGACTTCAGTTAAGTCCCTCACTCCCATGCTCAGGGCAACTGTTTAAAGATAACGCTGTTCCTAACTAGGTGTCTTACCCAATAGTTTCATGTTCCTGTAATTTGTGGTACAAAGAACAATGTATATATAATTACTAGCTCATGTGATTTTAATGTCAATTCCCAATAGACAACTTAGAACCTGCTTCTTCTTTTCTTTTAAAACCCTACTTGTAACTGTTGCTAATCAGAGTGGATATTCAGGGCAACTTGAATCTACGC
The DNA here is from genome assembly GCA_027257055.1 of Cephalopachus bancanus. Taxonomy (NCBI): domain Eukaryota; kingdom Metazoa; phylum Chordata; class Mammalia; order Primates; family Tarsiidae; genus Cephalopachus; species Cephalopachus bancanus. The sequence continues at coordinate 2,827,104 of JAPVLO010000036.1, forward strand.
TTCCAGGTTGCAGTCCTCAAGGTTGCCCCAATTAAACTCTCTACTTATATTAATTTTGCATCAACTACTTCCTTTTCATTTGACAGTTATAATAGCTGTAGCTGACTTTAAACATATTTGTCAGAAAGAGAAGAAAGAAGTAATGAATTAGTTACAAAACAAATTGGCTTAAATGGAATGATCACTACAAACTGCGTTTCCATTAGAGCAAGACTATGATGCAGCCTGAATCATGATCGAGGTTTGACAAAAGAAAAACCATCAAAGAAAGAATTGAAGTCTCATCTTCCTGGAGAAGTAATAGGACCTTGACTATCCTTGACTTTTCTTTGTAGGTACTTAATAGGAGCTTGAAAGATAACTCCACCCCACAACAGAGAAGCCCTGCTATAAGTTTTCAGATACTAGTCATAAAAAACTTTTTTTTTTGCTGTTTATTTTGTGTGTGTTTGTTTGCTTTACTAAAAATGAAGTGTGTGTGTGTGTGTGTGTGTGTGTGTGTGTGTGTGTGTGTGTTTATAAAACCATATCTAAAACCTGTCATAGATTAAAGTCTCTATGATTGGAATTAGTGAAAAGGAGCATATACACAAGTTACTCCTTGATAATAGAGACAATACATAATACAATATGACACTGACACTAGAGAGAGACAGACTATTACAATAGTAATTAATATCATTTTAATCATTCAGGATATTCTTCTATACTAGGTAATTTTTGGCTTGCTTTTTTTTTTTCACATGAAGACAGCAAACCTGAGAGAACTAAGCATTCACATATGCAATCCCTGGAAAAGAATAGCAGACACACCAAAGCAGAGCTATCCCAGCTCCCAGAACCTGAAGCAGAGAAGCCTCAAATACCCACAATGTGCAGTGAGAAGCAAGGCTACCACTGATCTCTGCCTAAGTCAGCTATCTCCAGCTGACACACAGATGTTTGAGATGATTGTTGTTCTCAGTCTTTCTGTTTTGCAGCAGTTTATTGCACATTTACTGACTGATATAGATCCTGAACACCGGAAACAGGTTGTCATTTCAGATTCACTTAACATTTCTAAAATTTTAAATTGTATGCCATCCATTAGTGATTTACTTTTAATTACTGAAGCCATATCATGAGTCAAAAGGTAATACAAAATCAATTATATACTATTTATAAAATAACAAATATGAGAACTCTATGCATTGGGTTGATGCATAAGTTCGTAGTGTTTTTCACTTGACCGTGGAATGCAAATGTCGCATGATTGTTGACTGGTCACAGTTCATTGCAATTGCCAATTCTGATGTGGATCATCATGGATTAAAGCATTTAATCAGGTTTCAAAGCCCAATGGTCTTCCTGAATGGAGAATCACTCAGGTCAAAGTGACCCTCTTTGAAATGACAAAATGATTTTCTTGCTGTGCTTTCTCCAATGGCATTCTCCTCATACATGGCACAAAACCTCTGCTACCTTTATTCTTCTGCTAAACTCCAACAGAAGAATGTGTCAGAAGTGTTTCTTTTTTTCCACTTGATACTCCATCTTCTTTGGTCCAAAAATAGCATTAACTGACTCCAAATCTGCAAAATGCAAGGCATATTCACAAACACAACATTGTCATGACAAATGACAAATGGTAAACTTCCAACAGCACAGTGTTGCCATACCAAAAACAACTGCTACACGTTTATACATCAACCTAATGGTTTATGAAAAGTGATCAAAGATATACAGAAAAAGATGTAGTTGTAAGTACTATTAATATTAACTAAGAACAATAGAATACATATATCTTTTATATGTACAAAAGAGCATAAAAATATGACAGGAAAAATTTATACCAAACTTTAACAGGCCTTGCTGACTGGATGAATTGGCTTATCCCTGTAAGCTCAGAGCTGTGGAAGGCCAAGGTGGAAGGATTACTTGAGCTTATGAGTTTAAGACCAGCCTGGGCAAGAGACCTCATCATTACAAAAAAAAAAAAAAAAATTGCCAAGATTAGCCAAGTGTAGTGGTGTGTGCCTATAGTTCTAGCTACTTGGGTAGCTGAGATGGGAGGATTACTCTGAACCCAGGATGTTGAGGCTGTGGTAAACCGTGATTGTGCCACTACACTTTAGCCTGGGTGACAGAGTGAGATCCTAATCAAAGACAAAAAAAAAAAAATAATAGGACTTACTGCTTGGGAGAGAAGATAGTTGGAGATACGGTTGGTAGACATGGGAAAGATACCATCTTTTGTTGTGCATAATTTGGTAGTGTTCAAACTATTTTCAAACATAGAATCTTATTATGCAGCTTAATAAGAGAAATCAAATTGGAAGAATGCTGACAAAATGTTAGGGTTGATTATATCTCGCTGTTGTAGCCATAGCTATATTTTTAAAATTATGAGTCTTACTTTGGATTTTTCTGAACATAAAGACCATAAAAGGACTTTCAATCAAGTAGTCTATTTAGGATGTGAAACCAGGTACAGGAGTGAGGGAAGAGTGAGACAGAAAAGGTGGATAAGGCAATAGCATTGCCACTGTGGGCAACAGGTGCTTTATTCCACTGGAACCTCCTGAGAAGTATTCAGAATGTCTTCCAAATCGACAGGAGGCTGGAGCATTTATTACTGCCTTCCATACCTCTTTGGTTGAGAGCTAACTGCAGAGATAGAGTGACTCGTCTATACTTCTAAATTGTGGTTATGCAGGAACTGAGTTGGTTCCTGCAACACTGGAGAAATTCTGAAGCCAAAGGTCAGAAACTCTTGAAGGATGCTGACAATAGAGGGTGCATCTGAGCTTAAATGGAATTATTTGTAGCTATGACTGCAGTCAGCAATGGTTTCAGGGAACGTGATGCAGTGTTCATTACATTATCTTTTTTGTTTTGTCTTATATTTCCTAGTTTTTCATAAAAAATATTAATTCTTTATAAAAGGTAATTGTTTATTCTGAACGCATCTTGGTGAAATCCATTTTTCCCTCAGTTACAGGAAGAAAGGATGTTAGTAAGCATTTTTAACACTTATATATAATATTGTGCAAAAAAATCTTACTGCAAATTTTAGAACCACTTCACTCACATATTTTACAAATTGTAAGTTTTTTAATTAAATACATTGACAAGAAAGCACAGGCTCTCTGAGATATGTTGTTTAACACGGATGTGAATACATTGTCTTTTTGAAAACCACTGGAAGATACAAATGCTAAATCCAAAATGTTAAGAAAAACATAAGTAAAAAATAGATCTATTGCTGTTTGTATTTGCTTATCTTAGTCAATATTTCCTCACTGGCTAGGACTGTTTTGTTTTCATTTTTACCTGTTATAGCAACTTCAAGGGGCAATGACCAATCCAGCATCATATGTTGTCCCTGATCTCAATGGTAAGCTATACTATACAGTATCTTTTCATGACATCAGTATTGAACTAGTCTCTTAACTCAGACTCCTTTTGGTTTCCCTAGCCACCATAACAAATCTTGATGTGTGTTTTTGCATTTTCATTCTGAAATAGTAATTTATCTATTCATTTAGTCAACCAACAGATTTCTATAGAATTCTTGCTGTCTTTCAGATATTATGCTGAGAGTTGGGGTTAAGTGGTGAATCATCCTCACAAACCTATAAGCTGGTAAAAATTTTATAAACTGTCTTTCAGATTTGACACTCAGCATTGTTTATATAGATATAACCTGGGCTCTTCTAAACTAAGAAGTTTTTGTTGTTGTTGCTTTTTTTCCCACAAGACTTTGTTAACTCAGTTATTGCCTTGAGGAAATAACCTTCTCTACTTGGGACTATAGAGCTTTGTCCCTGAGATCTCTTACAGCAGCAAAGTAAGACCATGTATTCACTAGTTATTATGTAGTTTTAGATATACATTTACCAGAATAACTTCTAAATATTTTACTCTAACAGTGAATCTTTTTACTAGATGTTTATGGTGATTACATTCATTTAAGCAATATACATACATGTTTAGTCATAAGATGTTAGCTAAATTTCTGTGACAAATATGCTTTTTTAAAAAATCAGGAATATTACAGAGTTAATGCAGTATAATCTAATTGTCACTGAGTTTCTTAAGTCTTCACTTCAGATGCTGTTATTTCTAGGACAGGTAAGCAGGAAGAATCTTTGGTTTCTACAATAGATTGCAAGCAAGAAGTCAACAATTTTAAGAATGTTTTAAGTGAACAATTTGCAAATCCCAGGGATGGAAAAGTCCCAATGATGCACAATTGTGAGCACTCACAAACATCGCACTGTGACTGAATATTGTCCATGCCATTCTTCTAAAATAAGATCTCAAAGCAGTATAGTTCAAAATAAAGGGGTTAACCAAAGATTGGCATATGTACAATTTCTCCACCAATTTGTGTGTTTCAGCCACTTGGTTAACTTTTCTACTTGAAAAAGTACAATAGAAAACCACACACCATGTTTCACTACCTAGTTATTATTCACAATTACAGTGGTTACAACTTGGGTTATAGCATCACCAGTACTGCCCAGAGTCAGTTTATACTACTGGCTAGTGTTCATATGAACCAAAATGGCTAGACTTGGGGAGAAACAAACGCTGCCCTAATCATCTTCTCCGCTTAGAAAGTTTTCAAGTTACTCTTTATTGTGTCAGTTTGCTTCTCTGTGGGTGTTAAAGTTGTCTGGATACCAACTTGAAGTGGGAATGACCAATCTAGCATCATATGTTGTCCCTGATCCCAAGGGTAAGTTATAGGATTCAGTTCAGTACTGAACTAGTCTCTTAGCTCAGTTAGACTTCTTTTGGTTTCCCTAGCCATCGTAATCAATCTTGATGTGTGTCTTTGCATTTTCATTCTGAAATAGTCATTAATTTATCCATTCATTTATTCAACCAACAGATTTCTACAGACTCTAAAGGCAGCCTTTTGTGCTGCTTTCTGCTTTAACACTGTCCATTCAAACACGTAGTCATATTGGTGGTTTAGGGTGTTGAAAAAAAATGAGTAGTAGCTGCCTCAGATACATGTAATACTGGGCTTCCTCAAAGCATAGCCCATTGCAATAGTTAGAGTACATGGCAATTCTGCAGGTAACCTCATACATAAAACTTCAGCAATCGTGGATGTCTTCTTTTCATTAATCATTTCATGTTTTTGTTTCCTTGTTGCAGCCTTTATTCTTTGCCCTGACAGTTTGGTTCCATTAAAACATACCAAAACACATACTAACCATTCCATGTCATTTCAGGGACTCTGCATATCCTAATCATTCCATGTCATTTCACTGCTGCTCAATACCAAGAAAGGCACTGAAGCTAGTATATCAAACCGTGCCAGTGAGGTTTTTATGGTATGAATCACCTTGTCTTCTTGACTCTGTACTTTTTGGTCAAATCAAAATCAATAAGGAATAACTGCTTCAATCCTAAGAAAGATGAATCCTGAGAAGTACTAATAGTCATGCTTCTTTTTCTCTTCCCCACTTATTACAAGGATGTCCAGTACCTATCCTTATTACAAGGATGTCCAGTACCTATCAGGAAGTATCTGGTTTAATGTTTCTGTTTATAAAATTATTTGTATGCACACATTTAGTTCTACTGATCATCTGGTCAACTAATGGAAGTATAGTTTTCATTGTGAAACTTCTTGAGCAGAAACTGTAAAGGTCTTCAAGACTGGGTCTCAGAAGATCCATGACTGGTACCCTGTAGTCTTCTTCCTGATCACACCACTGGATGTGGGGTATGCCAACTCCACCTTGAAAAATCCTGTAGAGTTTGATCTCCTGAAACAACTGGATATGCCTGGTCTTCTGAGATTCTAACTTCATTGCCACTTCCTCACTGTTGGTGATGTTGATTGCTAGGCAAATGCCCCTGAAGGAGCCAGAGCCAATATTTTATACCAGTTTTTATTTCCTTCTGACAATGCATTTGGTCTGGGACTCACTGCTTCTCACTGTCCTGAGAGGACAAGATGGAGGCTGCGTCCCAGCCCTGATACCTTAGGAGGAAGATGGAGACCCTGGGGCTTGTACATAGGTGAGGCTGCAGAGGAAAGCAGTGGAACATGGAGGCCTTTCCTGGAGTTACAGGCCCAGAATTGGCCAAGGGGTGCCCGATCACCACTGCTCAGTCAGGTTTCTTTTTCCAGCACAGTTTGTGAGGGGCTCTGTGATGGCCAAGCTGGGCCACTTGTTTCTGGTGTCATTAGGGCTTGAAGAGGGGCATGGTGAGCTACAGCAGCTACACTGCTGCCAATTCTGACGTGGGCTTCCACCTTGAGGGAGCCCTGTTGTCACCAGGCCAGTCCCAATGGGCAGTGTGCATCTTGTTTTCCTATTCTCTTAAGAAAACCTAACAGAATTACCTTCTCTATAGGCATAGTGGTTTGAAGGGTCTAGTCTCTTGTCAGATACCAGTAGAAGTCCAGACCCTCTCTGTGAGACCAGTTTAGACTGAAACTTGCCAGTATGGACCAAGGCCTATGACTCTCAGTCACACTTAGCTTATTCACATTTCATTATAATGCTAAAATTCCCTCCCCTGTGAGAAAGTATCTGCTATTTTGAGTACATGGAACGTATGGAGAAGCATGTCTGGAACCTGCATGTCTGTGAACCTGCACGTCTGGAATTCCACTCTGTTAATGCTTATAAATCTCCCCCATCCTTCCCCCAACTCTAAAACTCCTGCATTTCCCGGTGCTTGGGAGAAGAGGGTTTCAGAGCAAAAACTCCCCGTCTCCAATCTCTGGCCAGTGAATAAAAATCCTGATTGCAACCGGGCTCGGTGGCTCAGCCTGTAATCCCGTGCCTTTGGGAGGCTGAGGTGAGTGGATTGCCTGAGCCCGTGGGTTCAAGACCCGCCTGGGCAGCGAGACTTCATCTCTACAATAAATCAACAAATCAGCCGGGCGTGGTAGCGCATGCCTGTAATTCCAGCTACTCGCAAGGCCGAGGTGGAAGGATCGCCGGAGCCCAGCAGGTCGAGGTTGCGGTGGCCGGGAGCGGCCACTGAACTCCAGTCTGGGCGAAAGAGTGAGACTCCAACTCAAAAAAAAAATCCTGATTGCCTTTCCCAATTAGATGTTCTTTCTTCACAATGGATATAAAGTACAACAAGTATGTGGTGTACTGGTGACACAGTTGTTCCACTGACATGGTAGCTCCGATGGCACCACCATCCTGTCACTCCAGCATCCCTAGACACCAAATACCCCCAGGCCCTGAGAGCTGCTTCTTCATGGTGCAGAAGACTCTGGGCTGAATCATCTTTAACATACAACATGGCAAAAGACAATGAATCTCTACGCTCTAGCAAAGAGTTTGTTTCAAGAACATGCTGTATTCATTTTTTCTGTGTTTATATAGGCTTCACTCCTTAATTTACTAACCAGTGTTGCTTCAAATAAGCAAACTTAGCTGCACTTAACATCAGAAACTATTAACTGGGAAAAATTATGCCAAGGTTGTTTTTGCCATATCTCTTTTAGTAAATGCCTTTTCTCAACTAGGCCTATCTTTCAATGGACAGTGGGGACATTCTCTCTAGATTGCAACTTGTATTTCTAAATACATGATTTTATCTCTAATATATTTTCAATAGCAGAATTTTCTCTGGTTGTTTACATTTGAAGCTATAGTTCCCTTCTTAAGGTTTTCCAACTATATTTATTTTCACGGCCCAAAACTCCCCTAAATGTTAATCTATGTTGGCAATTAAGATGAATCTCTTAGACTATGCTATTTGCCCTACCTTTTCCTAAACTAACTGAAATAGAAACTAATTTTCTTTAATGGTTCAGAAACATGTAAATCTCTTTTCTTGAAACTAAATATTAACTGCAATAAAGGGTTTTATCTTAAAATGTTGGAAAATATAATATTTTTTACAAAATAAAACAGCATGGTCTCAGATTTACCTTACATTCTAATTATTTGTTTAAGAAATATACACATAAGCTTTAATATATTTTAATAGGCTACTGAATTCTGTTTTCCTGGCTTACATATGCTAAATAACTAAACCACGACAGGAATAATATCTTTATTCCTTTAGCTTGTTAAGTAAGAAAAAGTAAATTGTAGAGGAATTCATAGAGAAAATAAAGCACCTTAAGAATGATCTATAATACACAATTTATTGTTTGAAGTCTTGTTTTTGACTATGAACTCCTTTGTCTACAAGCTCTTCTTTTAACATTTAATTTTCTCAACATTCATTCAGCCAATCTTTAAGCAAACATTTAAGTATCTACTGCTCTCAGTCATTGATTTAAACACTATAGTAAAAGACATGATCCCAGTCATTTAAGAGCTTGGAAAATAGAAAGCAAGATAGTATATTAATCAGAAAATGAAATATGACATTATAATGGTGATATCCAGTACTCATTTATTCATTCACTTATTATTTGCTTTTTTTTTTAAATTAAAATTTTGGAAATTGCCCTATGTATAATATGTTAGTCATTTGAGGACAAATAAGACATAGTTTATGGCATCAAGTAACTAACAGTCTCTAGGAAAAGAGAGACAAAAAATTACAGTAACATATTAAATATAATAATAAAGATGTGCAAAAGACACTGTAGGAGAAAAGAGGAGACACTTATCCTTGTATGGGAAAGAGTAGAAAAAATAGTATTTCTTTCTCAATGACGCTGGAGGGAAGGGAAAGAAAAAAACTTTCAAAAAATGGAGTACAGCATGAGCAAAGTTATGTGAGAAGAATTAAAAACATTTTAGTTTTTCTGGAATGTTAAAGGAAGGAGTAACCAATTAGGCTACAGACATAAGGGGTCTGGCTTAAGAAGGGGAGATATACCACTTTTTAGAGATCTTATAATCTAATCTGTAAAAATGAGGGCCCATTGAAAGTTCTTAAGTGGGGAAGTGATGTCAGTACATTGTTCATTTTTTAAAAAGCCTCCTTTGCTACTAGTGTGTAGAAGACAAGGAAAAAAGATCTGTTAGGTGGCCCTTGCAGAAACATAGTCATAATGAGAGGTTAAAACAGGTTCAAGGAATGATGAGAGATAGGCTGGTCGGGAAAATATTTAGCAGATCGTGTTATTCATCAGTTCCATAGGGGCAAGTTGCTCAATGTATAGAGTTAGGTCTGGGTAGATAATGGTGCTGCCAATGCTGATGGAGACTAAATGAAGAAGGGCTGGTCAGGAGCAGTGGCTTACACCTATAATAATCCCAGCACTATGGGAGGTGGAGGTGAGAGGATTGCCTGACGCAAGGGTTCGAGATCAGCCTGAACAACATGACAAGACCTCGTCTCTGCAATAAATAAAAAAATTATCCGAGCATGGTGGCACATGCCTGTGGATCCAGCTACTTGGAAGGATGAGATGGAAGGATTGGCTGAACCCAGCAAGTTATGGCTGCCGTGGCTGTGAGTGTGTTCCTGCACTCTAGCCTAGGCAACAGAGTGATACTCTGACTCAAAAAAAAAAAAAAAAAGGAAAGAAAAAGAAAAAAAAATCATAAATGAAGAAGGGCCAGTTGAAGACTGAATATTTCAATCTAGATAGGTTCTGATTAGAGGTCCAATGGAGAATTTCGGCAGGCAGTGGACTATGTGAGCAGGTTTACTCACATGCACTCACAAGACTGATAGTCATCCAGCGCACACTAATGTAACTTAAATTATTCTGGGAATACTCAGATATGTTTCTACTGATTGCCAATTGTGGTTTTCTCTACGTTTCTTTTCCACATTTCTTCCGTAGAAGCAAGATAAGACAGAAGCATGAAAGCTGGCAGAAACTCGTGATTCTCTTTAGAGTTTATACTAGGATGTGCAATGCACCACATCTATGCATATTATATTGGCTGAGGCAGTCTTCCACATGTGTGTATATATGAATGTAAATAGCAGTGGTCATCAAAACATGTAACATCTTGTATGATGTGAGCACTGGTCAATCAGAACAGATGCACTGGAGTAAGGTCTAGTGAAACGATGTCTGCTAGGAAGGAGTCATGGTAGGAGGAATAAAATAATATGGAGGAAGATAATAAATCAGCTTTGGTTATATTAAGTATATATGGGCTAAAAAGTTCAACTTTCAGTATGTCAGTCTGACCGCACAAGAGAGTTCTTGCTGGAGAGAAAGTGAACATTGTATAATTGTCAAGATGTAGATCACCAGGACATGAAACACAGAAGGTATAAGGGAAAAGATTGATACATTTGTATAAAGAGGAACATGTAATGTATTAATATCAAATATTTAACAAACCCTGTAATAAAAGTCACACAACACTTGCAGAATGCAATATATATGATAAACTTTTAGTTCATTTCATGTATAAAGAACACATAGCTTAAAATACTATCAAACCAATAGAAAAACAGGTATATGTAAACATTTTTTTCTTAATGTAATATAAATAAACATATTTATAAACCTACAGGATGATGTCAACTCTCATCATGATTATATTATATGTCTTTAAAAATATTTTAGTAATCAAATAAACAAATATAAAAATGTTTCAAAATGAACACTGCTAAAAAAGATGGAAGGAAATGAGCTGATGTTGGAAGTATTAGCACTGTTAGTTGGTATACACTCTCTGAAAATCATTTTTTTATGTCTATCAAATTATTAAGGAAAAACACTCTATGAACAGAGTATGCACTAATTTTTGAAGATGAAAAGTACACATACATGGACACTTACAGGAACATGCATATTTTCCAATAGAATATTTAAGAAATTTTTGCTGAGATTGCCTCTAGGAGAGAGGCTTGGAATACTGGTGAAGAGAGGAGAGTTCTTTTACATTGGTGTTTAAATAATTTATCATTTGCTCTGCTATTTTTTTACTCTTAAAAAAAAAAGAAAACATGTATACATTCTAACACACGCAAATATTGGTTAAACAGTGTTTATGGGAATTTCTGTATAGAAAATAATCATGCAGATATATTTAAAAAGCTTAGGAATGTTTCTAAGACATCAAGAAATTTTTGAAACAACAATTTTAGAGGTTTGTATGCAAATTACTCAAACATAGAAGAGTTTAACTTCTTTAGAGTTTGAAAATTTAAAGGAAGAAAACAAGTAGTAGAAAAAATTTGTATTTTAAGAATCATATCCACACTTTAAAAACTGAAAAACAAAACTATTTGTACCTTTATGTTCACTTGGTCTATACTGTGCCCAAACTAACATCACCTCTGATGATTCTGTGTTTTGTCTACCCATACACCACAATTGGATTATGTATAGAGAAAAATAAAAGTTTAATCTCCTGGCTTGTCTGCCACAAAAACTCAAATATTGATTCTTTCCTTTTGGAATATACTTGCATAATACCATTTTTATTTTTTCAAGACTTATTTTTGTTGTGTGAAATTTGAGAAAAAGACAACCATGATAACAACTGTGAGGTCTGTACGTCAGTATTGAACGAGGACAGGAAAAAAGTGGTAATATTTACCTTATGTCAGAAGTTTGGTAGAAGACAATCTGATATGATTTGGATTTGGGATTTTGGTCTTTATTAACAGGAGCAATAAAGGAAAATTCAAATATATCACACACTTCTCAAACTTGTCTTCAAAGTTCAATATATTGTAGCAGAAATTTGACTTGATTGTCATTTTCTTCAAGGCATGCTTTTATTTTATATTGAACATTCTTATTTCTCACTAGATAGGTTGTCCTTTGGTGAATGTCTCGATATCCTTTCCAATGTCCATGATCCAGGGTGTAACACTAATCTCTCTGCAGATTCGTGCAGCCTCTAGATGATTATCAGAAAAAAGACCAGAGTTACATTATTTTACCACATACTGTATGAGGCAAAGCCATAAACACTTTCACAAGAGTATCTGAATAAGTAAATTATTCCAAACAAATGTCAGAGATGGTAGTGACAAAATTTTTAAAAGCGAAATAAATCTGGGTGTGGTGGCCCACATCTATAATCCCATCACTATGGAAGGCCAAGACAGAGGGATTCCTTGAGTCCAGGAGCTTCAGATCTTCCTGCACAACATAGTAAGACCCTGCCTCTACAAAACACTGAAAATTAGCCTGGCATGGTGGTGCTGAGTTATGATCTTCCCACTGCACTCCAACCTGGGTACTGAGAGAGATTCTGGCTCAAAAAACAAACCAAAACCAAACAAAATAAATAAATAAAAGTAAAACAATCAACTTTATACTTACACTCTGGCTCCTAGGCAAATATAGTTATTTTGCTGATATATACACACATATATATCTATATCTCTTTCTATATAGATAGATATACATGCACACATATATGTATACACAAATTTTCTTATTCAAGACAAATTACCTAAATCTTTGTGAATGCCATACATGACTCTATTTTCTATAATCTTGTAGCTATGTGTTAATCTGGAAGATGTGTGTAAAACTTTAGATCATTTTAATTTTATTTTTAGAAATCCTACCTCTATAATTACAAGTGCATAGATTTTGAAATGACAGAGTGTAAATATGACAAAAATTATACTTATTAAAAATTTTCAAGATAATTATTCTCAGTTTTCAGATGATGAAATTAAGGGAGTAGAGTAACTTGCCCATGGATGCAAAACTATACCAAGGAGTAAGTAAATATGATCCTGGAGCCACCTAGATGAAAGGCCCACTCTATTTCTAGTACCCTGTAATTCTCGAAATAAAATTCATAGAAACAGAATACAATGGTGATTTACAGAGGTGGGGGGTACGTGTAGGGAAAATGAGAAAGTGATGGTCAAAGGGTTCAAAATCTCAATTAGACAAGAGGAATGCACTTTTTTTTTGGTTCTGTTTTACAACATTGTCAAAACAGTTAATAATAGAGCATTGTACATTTCAAAATGGCTAAGGGACTAAATTTAAAATGTTCTCACTGCCAAACATTCAATTAGATGTTAGATGATTTCATTGTTCCATATTTTAGTCATAATTATAATATAGCTTTGTATCTCACAAATTTATACAACTATAAACTGTCAATTTACAATTAAAATAAACAAAAAGTAGAACTTGAATTGTTTTGTCTCCCTAATCTGAAAAGGAAGCTTCACAACTTTGAGTATGTACCTTTAATATTTTGTAAAGATACTGTACATGTACATCCCCAAACAGTTCCACTGGGTTTACAGTATACTATAACATAATCCTAGAAATTCATGTCTGTGACAATTTTGAAATATATATTTGGACTTCGTTCAGTCTTCTGGAATACAATTTCTAAAATCCAGGGACTCTTCAAAGTAATAATTGTGTTTTTGTACACTAATGAGTTGACTGGTATCTGGCAGCCCCTTGATAGTTTCAGGATGGAGTCTGGTCACCCGAAAGACTAAAGCCTGACTAGAGGATTGGGATTTTCAGTCTTACTTCACAAACTCTGGGGAGGGGAGAGGGCTAAAGGTTAAGTAAATCACCAATGACCAATGATTTCACTTTCAGAACTAAGTAAAGAAGCCTCAATATAAATCCAAAGGACAGTTTTGAAGAGCTTTCAGATGAACAAAGACATGAAGGTTCCTGGAGTGTGGCACACTCCAGGAGGACATAGAAGCTCACATCCCTTCCCACTTGCCTTGTTCCATGCCTTTATAATAAACCAGTAAGTGTAAGTAAATATTTCCCAGAGTTCTGTGAACCTCTCTAACAAATTAACTAAACTGAGGAAGGGATTGTGGAAACCTCTGTTTATTGGTAGTTGGTCAGAAGTACAGGTAAAAGAAATTGAATCTTGGGTTTAGCAATGGAAGTGGGAGCAATGTTTTGAGATTGAGCCCTCAACCTATAGGGTCTAAACACTATCTCCTGGTAGACATTGTTGGAATTGAATTAGAGCCACCCAGCTGCAGAATTGATTGATTAGTTATTGGTGGGAAAACATTCCCACACATTTTGGTGGCCAGAGGTCACAAAAATCTGCTGTTGACGGTTGCTGAGTGAGAAGTTAAGAAAGCACTTTGGTTTGGTTTTCCCTATATCAACAGAGCGCCTAATAAAATCTTAACAGATCCCTGCCTTCTGCCTGCCTTGAGACTGCACATTGCAGCTGGGCTTGACTACTCAATGCTCCTGTTTTGAATACAGTTACAGCTACAAAACTGTCTTGGGTGCTGACTACGGCCATGAAATTGAAACAAGCTAAATGACCTACAAGGAACTGTTTCAGACCCAGTTCCATAAAACATTGGCATTGACTAAAATTAATCTATTTTTTGAGCCTGTTGCTATCAGGTTGCCAAGGAAGCTGATGCAATCTCATGGTCTGAAAAAAATAAGAAAATTGAAACTATTGTTCTCATATGAATCTTTAACCTTGGTGCTGGCCCTGGAAAAGTATCTCCTTATTTATTCTTTTTAACACCTAGCTCTCACAAGCATTCTGTCTCCGATGCCATATAGATGAAATAACAGCCTGGACTCAGTGGGTAGAGAAATGTTTATGATGAAAGAACTGCATGATTAAAAGGTCTTGCTACACATGTGAATGGAATAAAAGATAGGTTTAGTTCATCTGTACAATGGTATTCTGACCACTTCCTATTTGCCATACTGGTGAAGGAGGAATTCCATGCTCTAAGTAGTATAAGATGGACAAGCATATGACACCCAACAATGGACAGATGAGATTGGCAGTGATTTATTAGTCACACATAGACCAGGAAAAGGGCACAATGCATGCCATGGGGGCACATGCATGTACCCCACTCCCAAGCATATCCCATGAGGGCATATGCTCAGGAGTAGCTTGAACCAGAAGGTGTTGTGGGAGACAGGTTTTATAACAACAGAAGGATGGGGTGCTCTTTGGTTCCCATGGGGCATGTGGTTGACTTGTTTGAATGATATTGTGGGATGGCAGGTAGGGGAAACCTATTAGGTTGCTGAGGATCAACTAAGGACCTTATGGGATCCAGCTGTTTTAGTTGATAAGGGAACTGGCTGAGCAAGAAGTCTTTCCCACCAAGTGGGGCATATTTGGTGAGAAGAGGGGAACACACAAGATTTTGGTCCCTGTGATGCTGAAACATGTCAAGGCAGCACTGAAAATTTGGGGTCTAACAATACAAATGGCCATAATAATTTCCTACCACACAGATCTGTGAGGATAATAAATGAAATAAATATGTAAAATTACTTAGCAAAATGAAATGTGTTTTTAAAAATTCTGTTATTCATGCGACTCTAATTAGAAAAAATTCAAAGTTTAATTCTTGGATTATATTTATGATATCTAACCTATATAAAACTTTATTAATAAGTGTTATAGAATATACTTTCAGTCTTATTTATGGGTTTACCTCTACTTGTTGCTAATGAAGAGAATAGCATATATAGATTTGCTATATGTAATGACTAATTTCCATTAGGCTAAACTGAATGAATTGTGTGGGCTATTCATGTGGTATTATAGAAAGTCAAAGGCACCAAGAAGGTCAAGATAGTGAGTGCTTATGATACTTGAGTTCCCAAGACAACCCTCAGGTTCAGTAATTGGCTAGAAGGACTCAAAGAACTCAGAAATGCCATTAAACTCATAGTTCCAATTTTTCAAATTATTATTTTTATTTTAAAGATGTGGATTACAATTCAGGGTTAGGTACATAAATGGTTACAGAGAAGGTAAAGTTTGGGTACCCTTACTGATGTTATGTGCCCCTTCTCCCTCCTGCCCCAGCTGTGTCCCACTGCTGCCAATCCCTTTCTTATAGTATTGTGATAAATGTTCAGGGTTCAGTTATAAGTGAGACAGGAAGTACTCAGATATTTGTTTCTGTGATAAATCACCGAATATTATAGACTCGGAATCCATCCAAGCTGCCGCAAAGTCCACCATTTTGTTTTTCTTTATGGTTGTGTAATATGCCATCATGTATATGTGCCACATTTTCTTTATCCAGTCCACTTTCAATGGGCAGCATAGTTGGTTCCATTTTTTTGTTACTTTGTGAATAATGTTGCAATAAACATGCGTGTGCAAATATCTTTTTCATGGAGTGATTTGAGTTCCTCCGGGTATATTCTTAGAAGGGGGATTGCTGTGTCGTATGGAAGTGACTTGCCAACTGTAAATCTTACAAAGTTACAATGTTTTTATGCTGAAAAGACACAGAACAAAATCAGCCAAGGGAAGGGGCACACATGTCTGAGACTTACCAGGTGTGAGCTTCCACTTGTCCTCTGCTTGTGGGGTCCTGTGTATGGCCCCAATTTCTCCAAGCAACAGCATGTAAAAATATACATGGAATACTGCCAACAAGAGAAGCTCACCCCAACTTTGGTGTCCAGAATTTAACTAAAGCTTGGTGAAGTACATAATGGTAATCACCCATGTAGGTGACCTTAGTCTCTAACCTCTTCAGAGGTTGAGCTGATAAGTGTCCGGAGCTCAACCTCCCCACTCTAAACTACAGTATTAGCATTGACTCCATGCATATCCCAAAGTTTCCAAATGAGCAAAAACACTATCACCAGATAAGAGATATTATAAAGGCTTTAAGGTCAGCTCCCAGACCTCTTTCTGGGCAAGGCTGATCCTTTACTGCTCACTGACATTCTCCTTCTAACATTGATTCACCATACATGATAACACTGGGTTTCAATTTCCTCACCTAGAAAATAGGAGAGTTGAACTGGTTGTGTGGTTTTCATACTTAACTCAGAACAGTATTAAGAGTGTGTTTTAGGATTAACTGAGATTCTACTGAGTATAAAAGGGAGGGGTAAAGCTACTGTGAATCTGCCTCTGGAAAAACAATGCAAAACAATTTATATAGTGGACTTTTATCTTTTTCCTTTATAAAAAGAAAATGTTCTGAATGTCCTGGAATTTCCTAGAAATATGTGCTTTCTAGAGTTCCTCTCAGTTTTAGCATTGACAGATTTTATGGTTTTAAGAAAAAACAAGTCATTATTAGATGATTATGCAGATAATTTGTATTCTAATGTACATAAGATCAAAATATTTTTTCAATTTTAAAGGTATCATAACCACATCTAGTCTATTCTAGAGCTGCATGAGTATTCATGATGCTTTTTGATTAGTGGTAGTTTATTTACCTTAAACTTCTTTTGACTCTCTGTAGATATTATCTTGAATTCTATCATGTAAGTGCTATTTTTCCATTTTCTAGATGAGTATTTGGTTTTAATATAGATAAGAATCCTTTGTAGTCAAATTACAATAAACAAATATGAACACTAAATGCTTTTGGAAAATAATTATTATATCCTAATTAATTACACAAAAATGCTGAATGAATTTTAACAGGATATTTTGGCACAGAGTAAAATATTAGAAGTCAAAAGTAAATTTAGTTATTATCTGTCTTAACACCAATCATCTAACTACTTCATTGGAGGAGTGGAGCTCTAGTAGTTCCTGAGCTTTTTGTACTTAATTCAGATAACATGATTCCAAGTTTTTTTTAATTTGGAAACCGACCTAGTTCTCTTAATCAAATCAAAAGCTATGGTGAAAAAATTAAACAAATGACTAATTCCTTAATCCAAAATTTGTAAGGCATCCTGGGTATGGCTAGGCTAGAGGTAGTCGACTTAGGCATTAGTTCCAGCTCTGCAACTCTTGAGTTCTGTGACTTCGTACTAAATAACCATTTTTCTCATCAGTCTTTTTATGTATCTAATGAGGAGATTTAGATGAGACCTCCAGTTTGTGCAGTGCTTGAGGTTCATTGCCTGACCTTTTACAATCTAGTGTTAGACATTTGAAACCACAAAATCCAGCATACATTTTATTTTTTACATATTTTGTGAGAAATCATTTCATTACATCTTAATCACCTGTCAGTGATTGCTTCAAAGAGGGCAGTCAAGTAGGTTCAAGGTTTGTTGGAACCCTACTTCTACGGTTCAGTATATTTTACACAGTTCTCAAGTTTCTTTGCTTAAGTCATAAAAATGTACTTGGCTGTATAAAAGCTTCAGAAATTTGTTTTCTAATTCATTTGACCTTTAAGAATAACTAGCACACTCCCAGTTTTACCACATCTGTTCAATAACCAGCTATAAAGGGCATGCATTTGCTGCTGCTACCAATGATTACTCAGAAACTATGATGTATGGTTTCCAAACTATGCAATGTTCCTATGTATGTAATGCAGGCTGTGAGATCATTTTGTGCCATGTTCATGTTTTGTTAGCCTATTTTGTTTCATTGCAGGTTGACCATAAGCATGTGAAAACAGGCAACACATACAGGAACCTTATCTAGTGGTGGCCATCAAATAACTATACAAACATTGTATCATACAGAATGGGTCATCTCACTGTACTGAAATAACATTCTTAGCAACAGTCACCTGCTGAGCTTTTTGTCCATCTTATAAGCAATTAGGACTATACATATGAATCAAATCACTAAGTTTGAATCAGCCAAAGTTTATCACCCATTCCAACCCCTCTGCAATAAGTACAATTTGACATAAAATAGATAAATGTTTTTAAAAAATTCCACCATTCTCAAGTGGAAGTGCTTCTTTGAAAGCAAAATATTTACCATAGTTTCCCCTTATCGGTGGAGGATACATTTCAAGACCTCAAGTTTATGCCTGCACTCACGGATGATACTGATCCCTATATACACTATATTTTTCCTATACATATATATCTTCAATAAAGTTTAATTTATAGATTAGGCACCATAGGAGTTTTACAACAACTAATAATAAAATAGAACAATTTTAACAGTATATTGCTCACAATTTAATGGATAGAAGATTTTTTTTTACCATAGATCTCAGCAACCACAGCATATAATTTTTTTCTTTCCTTATTACATCAAGAACTATCATTTTTTTTAATTTAAAGGAAGTGCTTTATAGCTTCTCTTTGGCATATCTGAATTTCCAGCCTCATTACTCATGCTTTGGGGCCATTATTTGGTAATATAAGGATTACTTGAATACAAGCACTGTACTACCTCAATAGTGGATATGAAAACTGAAAGGGCCACTTTGTGACTAAGGGCATATGGCAGTAAACAGCATGGAGCCACTGGACACAGGGGTAATTTACATTCTGGATAAGACAAAGTGGGATGATGGAGATTTCATCACGTTATACAGAACAGTGTCCAGTTTATAAATTGCTTATTTCTGGAAATTTTCATTTAATTAATTTCCATTTAATATTTTCAGACCTTGATTGTAGGTAAATGAGAATGTAGAAATGTGAACTGGGTAAAGAAAGACTACTGTGTAGTCATTCTGAATATATTAGCTGATAACAATAGAAACACAATTCTGTGTGAAAAGCTGCAACTGGTAACCAATAAATTAATTTTCATCAAGTTATTCCATGTAAGCAAAACGTTCTTTATGTTCTTTTAGCTGTATGATAGCAAGCTTATGTGTAAGCTAAAATCAACACAGTAATTAAAATGTATAGTACATTTTGGGCTCACTTTGAATGAGTGAAATGTCTAACCTAAAGTAAAACAAACTAATTAGGAAGCCATACAGACAAATTAAATATCAAGAAGTAGAAGATAATTATGTGGACTCTTAACATTGTCATGGTTTCTGGTGGTTATGGGAAGACCTACTGTTAGAGTTAGGTAACATTTAACCCTTCACATAGATTAGTGTTTCTCAGCCCTAAATGAGTAATATAATTACCTATGTAAATTAGAAGAAATACTTATGTCTAAGTCCCACCACAGATATTTTACTTTAATTGGTGTGTTGCAGGGTCCAGTCATTGACATTTTTTAATATTCTTCAGGTGGTTTTATAAATTCCCATTTTCCCCATTATGCAGGAAGCAGCAAATTACATCTTCCATTTCCCTTGAACCTGAAAATTATTTTAACCAGTTCTTTTATATGTTGCATGTGGGCTATTAGACTATATTGATAAAATAACATGAAATATTTCCTTCAAATGTGTCTATTATCAGTGTGTTAACTCTCTCAAGTATTCTTATGCAGTAATAGTGGATGTTTTCTCCTTTAGATTTTCCCTTTAAGAATCTTATCTAGAGAAGCATAGAATCATTTTTGCCTGTTTCATATTTTTAGTGCTATGTTGTATACAATAATAGCATTTTTTTTTTTTTTGAGTTGAAGTCTTACTCTGCTGGGCTCCGGCGATCCTTCCGCCTCAGCCTTCCAAGTAGCTGAAACTACAGGCATGCACTACCACGCCCGGCTCATTTTTTGATTTATTGTAGAGATGAGGTCTTGCCAAGTTGCCCAGGCGGGTCTCGAACCCGCGAGCTCAGGAAATCTACTCACCTCAGCCTCCCAAAGCACGGGATTACAGGCTGAGCCACCAAGCCCGGCTAATAATAGCATTTTTAAAGAAAGAAATAGGGTTCAGGAACAAAATAGAAATAGAGACAGTAAGGACATGAAGGGCAGATTCAGTGAGCTAATGGTGAATCTAAAGCTGCGTAACATAGAGGGGAGAAATTAGGGACTGATGAATAAATAAATGAATGGAAAAAATAATAGAAGGCCTGAGATTTGATCACAGGGGAAAACTTTAGTTTGTGAAAGTTTAGATGTAAGCTGTTTGGGGTGAGGACAAGGTTGAGATAGAACTGTGCCTCCACAGAGGGATAGTTTGATGGAATTAGAAAACTCTTTTGTTGACAAGACCAGAAATGTGAGATCAAAAGTTAGAATGGACATCACCCTACTGATGTGTATCACTGCAAAAGATGATAGAGAACAGATGGAAAGAACAGTGAGAGGCAGTTGCTGAAGTCCTGTGGAAAGTGAAGGAGGGTCTCGTGATGGAATAGGGATGTATAGAGTCATGAGGAATATAGCATAGACTTCACAAAGAGGTACACTGAGCAGAGGCTTAGAGAGGCACACTGCAGAAAGAGAGGAGAGAGAAACAACTCTTTTAATCATCTTCATGTAACACGTATGAAAACAGCCTGTAAATTACAAAACAAAGCACGGGCATTATGTAAGACACTGATTAGGGAGTTCATATTGAGACAATGAGAGTGAAATAAGTTTATTTCTTTATACACTGATATAGATGATTCTTTAAATAAGATTGACAATGATGGTAACTATTTTAACTGGAAATCTTAGAGAAATTTTAATTAGAGAAAAACTAACGATTTCCTGATGTATGACAGGGATAGGGAAAAGCCACATTTGATATTAATATGGAGTGACAATTCCCACAAACTGGAACTTTCAAGAAAAGGGTGCTTTCCACTCAGGAGGGAATGAAAACAATAGTGTAAAGGTACATGTGAACATGAAAAGCATCTTAGAGGAAGATTGGTCAAAGGGTCTTTGTGTAGAGAGAATTCTGTAGGCCAGAACTCTAGATACCAGATCATAAGAAGGAACTATATTTTTATATGTGATAAATAGAGGCTATAAATCAGGATACTAATTAAAATAAGCTAGCATAATCAATTGGTGCCATTTCCATTATGTAAATAGAGTTAGACTTCTAGATTGAGCAATGGTGAGACCAAGAGGGAGTGCAACTATTAGAATCTTACTTTCCAATATTGTTTACACCTCTGCTTTGAGCTTTCTTTGTTATGGAAAGAGGATAACACTGGTATTTATCCATTGAATATGTACACTTTTTATTCTGCTCTCTAAAGCGGCTCACTGTTCCTTCTACATCCCTGCAGTCCTGTATTCAGAAGTTACTACTGCCTTACTCCCTTGAAGAGAGCCCCTGTTCTATAGAAGCTGAATTTCTTTCCAAAATGGGAAAAAATGATTATTTGCGTATTAAACTATAGTGAGAATTAAAGCAGAGAATAGGCGTTAATACTACCAACATTACTAAGATACACTTATTAAACATTTAGTATTGCCTCCCCCCAAAAAAAGTATAGACTTAGGGACTTTAAGCCCAGTCATTATAGAGACTTTCCTTGCTCTTTCCAGGTCAACTACCTGCTTCTAAGCCTTCTAGGTAATGATGACTTCTTGCCTGCATTTAGGTGTTTAGTACATGGTGAACTAAATGAAAGCAAGAATGAATGTGAGGGCATTGTCTCTATGAGCACTGTTCATTGCTGCTTTACTCTCTGCTGTGGCCTGTAATGCTTTCTCTTTTTTAAAAATTAATGTTGCAACAGCTGTAAGAACAGATTGAGCTCCCACCCAAAATCTGATGATGCTGATTAAACTCCAAAAGGGTATGAAAAAGTTTGTTACCTATCTCATGAGACTTTATGGGGTTATCAGGGCAGCCCTCTACAACTGGTCTGAAAATGGCTTGAAACAGAAAGGAAAATAAACTGTTTTGTTTTTGTGTTTTTAATTAATTTTTTTATGAAGGTTAAAAATGAGACTAGGGTGATAATTTCCACACTGGAAGGGGATTGTAGTTTGAAAATCTCCAATTCCAATGAGAAACCTGGATGCTCTCTTATCAGATTGCTCTGATTTGGAGGCACTAAATAAATAAATAAATGTGGGAGGGGTAAAGCCTTAATAATTTTAGCCATAATTTTTTTAAGTTAGATTCAGACAATTATAGCTAGACACTGACATTCTATCTAAGTAAATGCAATCCTTTTTCACCATAATCTCTTGACTGTAGCCTAGTGACTGGATTTCTGCAGGTTTCCTATATCTGGGATGATTATTCCAGTATAAACACTCAATGATTGCCTGGATTAATCCTTAGGTCCTGGATATCCTTGGTGTGGTTCTTTCCACTTGCAACTAAGTACAAAGCTTATGATCTAATGGAAGTTATTGATGGTGTCTAAGCAGGGGAAAGACAAAAATCAAATGAGCATTTAAAGAAGATTAAGTTTGCAGCAAGATTCAAGACAGTGAACCTAGTGCTCAGAAGACCAAGTAGGAGTCTACTGACAAATTCTAAGACGGAGGCTGCAAACTTTGAATGAGTCATTGTGGTTGGTGTATTGCAGAGAACAAGAGGAATGTGAGAGAGATCTTATGTGAGTGTCCAAGAAGTCTGGCAAGATTTCATTCCCTTTAGAAAAACTAGCTTTCTCTTTCAAGCAGTGATTCGAGACAGTGGATTCATTACTTTATGAAATGATTAAAACATACTAAATAGGAAACAAGCTGTATCAACCCTGTAAAATATGGAAGGTCACATACATGAGTCAGAAACTTGGCAGATTTCCTACAAAATATATTGTCAGTAAGACTGAATAGTGAGAAACAAAAATGAAGAGTCTACATTTAGCAAAAGCTAAGGGAAGTTCCACCCAGGTCATACAGCAATGGAAAGCACATTATGATATCTTAAATCCCTTATTTAGTCAGTCTTAGTTCTCTGACTAGGGGTGGCAATAGGGGGCTGGAAGCAAAGGTAAATTGAGGAGTGGTTAGTGAGGGGAAAATAACCTTACAAAGATTTTTCGAAGTATATTAAGTGTTGGTGCCTAGTTTGCTTGGCTCCTTAAACTTTTACTGGAATGAATAGTATACCAAGCAAGACAGGAATACTGATAATGTAGAACCTTAATAATGGTAGTCTATCAGTAAGAATACATGATATTTATTGAAAATGTGTGTGAATGCCCTATCCTAATTTTGTTGAGAGTCTTGTGCTCTTGCAATCTCTCATGGTCACCTCCAGGTCAACTTTCCTGTGTCTGTGAAATCTAGACCATTTGTTCCTTCCACTACACTGCAACCCAAATAAAGAGTATGTACCGATGTCCTTGATTTCCTATAATGCCTCTTTCTATAGGCTGTTGCAGGTAGCTGATTTCAATGAAGCTTTCATGAAATTGAAAGGAATTGCATGACAGAAAAATACAACAGAACTATTTTTAAGATTATATACTTGACATCTATGCTTTTAAATATTCATAGACTATTTTGAATTGTTCAGTGCTGATATTTCTCACAAAGCCTCTATATTGCTTGTCTCATTCTCCTTCTTCTCAGGTTACTTTCTTCACTGTCCTTCTCTACTCTTCCACACTGAAAAAAAAAATCCCAGCTTATTTTATTAGTTAAGCAGTTTAAATATTTATTTGTTTGATACCTCATTCTAAACTCCATGGACCTCACTTTTCACATGAACAGCACAATTTCAAAGTCTTTTGTTACTAAAACTGACTGCCAATGCTAGTGAGCATTCCCTTAGGAGCCGAAGCAATGACAATCACCTGAGTTTAAAACAGTAGCTTTTAAAGACATCTGCTACACAGAGGAAAATTGACTCATAAACTTTTTCTCTACAAACTGTATCCAAAGTTAAGTCCTTTTCAATAATTAATAGACTTAGCAGCGCTCCTATATATCATAAAATCTATGGACATTGTAACATTTTCTTCATTTCTATGATTTACATTAAAATCTTTGAAGCATAACCTATAAAATCTGTGAAAAAAATCCATTTCAAATCAGGATAATATATAGATTTTATTCTATGAAGAACAGTGAAAAATCTTAACTTAATAGATATACCACAAAAAAATGAAGGAAAAAAATTCATTCTCAATAACATTTGAGAAGACATTATCTAAGAAATGGGGGAAAGTCGAAGATGAAGAAAAACATCTTTATTATGAGAAGAACTTTATTAGAAATTCTGTATTTTTCCGCACATAACTCTTGAGTCAAAGAGAAAATCAAAAGTGAAACTAGGGATTAAGCATAAAATAGTAATAACACAAAAATAACATGACATAATTTAAGACATTAAATGTTGTACTCTGCGACAAAATCATATCTTGACTTTCTATTAGAAAATGAAAAATGTGAAAGTAAGTGAACTAAACATCTCATTCAAGAACTCACAAAAAAGGTGATGAAGAAGATACTTGAAGTAAGATGACAAAAGTAATGAATACAAGTAAATGAATAATAAATTCAAAAAACAAATGAGTTTAACTAAATATATTTAAAATATGATTCTTTAAAATGATTTAAAAAATACATACAAAATTTGGTAAGGTTGATAAGAAAACAATGCAAAACTCAAACATCTAATGTTACACAAAGAAATGAGTTTTATTCATAGATGATTGACAATATCATAATATATTTTAAATTCTTGGTAAATAAATGATTTTCCAAGCAGCAACAACAAAATAGACTCAAAAGGTATTTAGAAATCTTAATTATCAAATTATAATGAAAGAATTTAAAATATTACTTCAAAAACTTTGCCACAAAAATCTGGGCTCTGAGACTTTCAGGGCAAAGTCTATGTTTTCATCAATTAAAAGATTATTTTAATAATAAGTAACCTTTTTTCTAGAATGTAAAGGAGAAAACCTATTTCCTTTAAATACAAAAATATAACTAGCATATTTTTAAAGAGGAAACAAATTATTTCTTTTTATAAATACTCAGATATTAATTCAAAAGGAGGTATAATTTTTTTTTTTTTTTTGAGTCGGAGTCTCACTCTGTCGCCCAGACTGGAGTGCAGTGGCATGCTCCCGGCCACCGCAGCCTCTACCTACTGGGCTCCGGCGATCCTTCCACCTCAGCCTTACAAGTAGCTGGAACTACAGGTGCGTGCTACCACGCCCGGCTAATTTTTTTGGTTTATTGTAGAGATGAAGTCTCGCCAAGTTGCCCAGGCAGGTCTTGAACCCATAAGCTCAGGCAATTCACTCACCTTGGCTTCCCAAAGCGCGGGATTACAGGCTGAGCAACCAAGCCCGGTCAAAAGATATAATTTTTAAAAATCAAACCTATATTATTATATTAAAAGCACACTTTTTGTTGCAATAGCTTGAGGGATACAAATAGTTTTTAGTCTGGGCTTTAAAAGTACCTACTACCCCCACCTGTGCACATTGTACCCAATAGGTGATTTTTTTGTCCCTCTACCCTTTCCCCTTCTCCCTTCTGAGTCTCCAGTGTCCATTATACCATTCTCTACTTCTTTGTATATCTTTAGTTTAGCTCCCACTTATAAGTAAGAATATGTGGTGTCTGGTTTTCTGTTCCTGACTTAGTTCGAGTTTGTTAAAAGCACACATTTTGACAAGTAACATTTGTTTCATTATTTTGAAACTATTTCACTTTCAAAAAATCTATTTCCAGGTTTTGATCTGCCTGCTCTAGTGAACTCATCTCTAGATACTAAATTACAAGCTCACACTCTTGCATGTGTCTAAGGAGTACTGTAATTACACCCTCCCCTAACTCCCTGACTGGCAGACAATACCACTCCAAGCCCTAGTAAATCTAGTTTAGGACTCTTTTAACTGTATTTTAACAAATACAAATTGGGAGCTATATATTGCTCTACAGGACTTATTTTAGGTCTTATGTTCGTTATAAGATATACTATTAAAAGGATTTGATAGTTCTTGGCAAATGATATCTCATTTCATGGGATACCTGAAAATGATCTTAGTGATCATTGAATTAAATAGTCTCATTTCATTAAAGAGAAAATGTGGCTTCAGTTTTATTTGCAGGTGGAAAAAGAAGAGGAGGTGGCCAATTTTGACTCTGATGACTAAAAGTTACCATTAATAGAAATGCTTAAATAAAGAAAAGCAGAGCCGGGCACAGTGGCTCATGCCTGTAATTCCAGCACTTCGGGAAGCAGAGGCAAGAGGATTGCTTGAGACGAGCCTGGGCAACATGAGACCACGTCTTTACAATAAATAAAAAAATTAGCACGCGTCTATAGTTCCAGCTACTTGAAAGACTAGGAAGAAAGGTCACCAGAGCCCAGCAAGTCAAGGCTGCAGTGGCTGTAAGTGTGGCACTGCATTCTGGTCTGGGTGACAGAATGAGACTCTGACTTAGAAAAAGAGAAAAAGAAAAAAAAAAGAAAAACAGTTCTGAAAGTGATGTGATGGAGCATGCTAGCTATCCCCTAGTATCTTTTCTCCCTCCTCCCCTTTATTTTAAATAACAGTCAATCCCCAGTTTTTCCAGAACACAAGGTTGCCTAGAATGAAATCTATATATCTTATCCTCTCTGCAGCTGAGTACAGCCATATAGTACCAGCAGAGAGAATGCAAGCAGCTTCCAAGAATTGCTTTTTCTTCCCATCTTTCCATCTTCCAATTGGCTTGAATGCAGCCTTAATAACTGACATTCTAGCAGGTATCTTGTACCATGAGGTGGTAAGGAGAATGGAATCATGCACAACAGAGGAATAAACCAGAAGGAAAGTAGATCCCTGACCCGGTGTCTTCCAATCAGCTCTTGAGCAACTGCATCTGTCAAAATGAAACAGAATTGGACATAAGTTAAAGACAACAGTATAGGCTCCTGCAGTAGGAGAAACAGACTTCAGTATAAACTGTACTCAGCTCTCATCCAGGCTGAGATGACTGGGAGTTTTAAGAGAGCAGAAAGAAATGGACACTAAGACAAAGTCAGGGAGGGAAAATTATAAAAGCTGGGTGAAGAAGACTGTGAACTGTTAGGCAAGACAGGTGTTAGGTTAGGGTATAACTTTGCAGTTTTCACTGTAACAAACAATTCATTTTGGGGAAGCATTAAGTTATCTCAGCCAAGAAGTTAATGGGGCTGGGTCATCCCAGGGACATGGACTTGAGGTGCTAGAAATCGCGTTAGTGTTTATTCAAGTCTCTAGCAGTAGAGAGGATGAAATCCTTTGTGCCAACAGTTTGCGGTTCTCATAGGCCAAGGGTTAGGCCTAGTTGAAAAGAAGTCTCAGAGGAACTTGAGTAAAGTTTGTTCAAGGAGATAGTTGGTCATCCCAGACATCCTGAATATAAAAATTAAATTAATTTTGAAGTCATTAAACATTATCTAGGTTTTCTGAACTGATTTCTCACTAATTATAATCAATTCAAGTTGGTTTTTTTGGAATAGATTACTCCAAATATAGATGATGGATTTTACAATGGAAGATGGCAGGCAGAGAGTTGATATCTGATGGTGAAGTTAAGGAAAGAGGTTAGGACTTGTAGGAAATTAAAAAAACTAGTATGGACACATCTGTGAAGTTGAACTTAACAAAGGTTAAGAATGGCTGAGGAAGATAAAACAGGATAAAATCTAGAGCTATGCCTACCTTTAGTTATATGTCTTAAATTAATTTTTCAAGATTGAAGTTGGATTTTCTTTGCTTCATTTATCTTTTAATTTCTCAAAATAGAACTGGTTTGTGGGTAAAAGATGTAGTAGTTGTTTGGTAAACATGGTTACCTGGAAGAACATTGTATTGCATTTTATTCTCAAAATCAATTCTTAACACTTAATGGATCATATGTTCATTTCTCCTCATTTTTAAATTTTTCTTGTTGTTATCTAATTTGAAGATTTTTAAGACTCTTGTTCCTGTGAAACATTTTTATCTTGATTTATTTTTATTTATAAGTGCTTCTAATCATTTCTTTAAATCTTATGTGCTTATGTGTAATCTGATAGATATAAGAAAGAAACTAGTTTTCCCTACAATATTTAAAAAGCTTTGTATAATCTGCAATATTCATATATGTATCTTTAGTCTAACTTTTTT
This sequence comes from Cephalopachus bancanus, assembly GCA_027257055.1. Lineage (NCBI taxonomy): Eukaryota > Metazoa > Chordata > Mammalia > Primates > Tarsiidae > Cephalopachus > Cephalopachus bancanus. The sequence goes on from JAPVLO010000036.1 coordinate 2,855,518, forward strand.
TTTTTGAGTTGGAGTCTCACTCTGTCGCCCAGACTGGAGTGCAGTGGCCGCTCCCGGCCACCGCAGCCTCGACCTGCTGGGCCCCGGCGATCCTTCTGCCTCAGCCTTCCAAGTAGCCGGAATTACAGGCATGCACTACCACGCCGGGCTGACTTTTTGATTTATTGTAGAGATGAGGTCTCGCTTCCCAGGTGGGTCTCGAACCCGCGGGCTCAGGCAATCCACTCACCTCAGCCTCCCAAAGCCAGGGGATTACAGGCTGAGCCACCGAGCCCGGCTAGTCTAACATTTTTATTGGGTATTTTTCTCAGATATCATATTAACTTTATTATTGTAGTCAATGAGATTAGTAATATTATAGTCAGTGAATTTAGTAATATTGTAGTCAGTGAGTTTAGTAATATTCGGATGGTTGACCTAAGGATAGCAATAGAAGTTAAATAAACTTAATATTTTCCTAATTGAAACTTGGATCTCTATATTAAATCCTCTTCCAAGAGACTGAAGAAATAATGAGAATAAGTATTGAGACTTTAGGGGAAGAAACAAGCAACTCTATGGCAGAAGTGTGAACATCTCTAATATTGTTGACTCTGGTTGACCAGTTGATTTTTACAGTGTCCAAGTCTACCACCTCTACTAAAAAGAGTCTAAACATCACCAACCTGATGAATGAAAAGAAGGGACTCAACAGCATAGTGAGCAAAATCTGGAATTTTTATCTATAATTGTTTCCTCATCTGCCTCATGGACTCTCAAAAAAGACATGATAAGGATAAAAATTTCTTTTATTTGTAAATGGACAATTTATAATTGTATCAAGTTATGAGATACAAAGAGAAGATATAATTTATGAGTATAATATGGAACAATTACATCAAAAAATTACATCAATTCCCCCAATACTTAACATTTGGTGTGATAAGAACATTTGAAAATTACTATCTTAGCATTTTTGAAGTGTACAGTATTCCATTATTAACTATATTCACTATGCTATGCAACAGAACTTCAACAGGTCAGTACTGGAGTGGCCTTACAAGTAGCTGTTGCAGCTATTTTTTTTTGGAATTAGATCTCACTCCATTGTCCAGGCTAAAGTCCAGTAGCACGCTCAAGGCCACCCCAGCGTCACCAGCTGGGTTCCGGCGCTCCTTCGGCCTCAGCCTTCCAAGTAGCCGGAACTACAAGCACGCACTACCACGCCCAGCTAATTTGTGATTTACTGTAGAGATGAGGTCTCACCAAGTTGCCTGGACTGGTCTCAAACCAGCAGGCTCAGGCAATCCACTCGCCTTGGTCTTCCAAAGTGCTGGGATTACAGTCTGAGCCACCAAGCCTGGCCTTGATTCCTTTTGTAAGTGTCCATTGTTCATATGGAAATGTTACTAATTTTTTCACGTTGATTTTGCATCCTAAAAATTTATTGCATTTATTTATTAATTCTAACAGCTTTTAAAATAAAGTCTGTTGGGTTTTCTATATATACCATTACATCGTCAGCAAAAAGTGACAATTTCACTGCTCCCTTTTCTATTTAGATGACATCTATTTCTCTGTCAAGAACTCTCATTACTATGTTGAGTAGAAGTGATGAGAGTGAGCATACTTGTTTTATTCCAAATCTTAGAGTAAAAGCTTTCAATGTTTCCCTGTTGAGCATATTGTTAGCTGTGAGCTTTTCATAAATGGCTTGTATTTTGCTGAGATACTTTTCTTCTATACTTAATTTGGTGAAATAATTTTTTTGTCATGAAAAGATGTTTAATTTTATTAAATGCTTTTTCTGCTTCTAATATGATGATCATATTTTTTGGTCTTTTATTCTGTTAATGTGATGTATCATGTTTATCGATTTATGTATGTTGAACCATTCTTGCATTTCAGGGATAACTCCTAACTGAAATTGGTCACATTGGATAGTTGTTTTAATGTTGTTGAATTTGTAGTATGTCATTGAGGATTTTTACATATATATATTTTTAAGGATATTGGCATGTAATTTTTTCCTGTAATGTCCTTGACTGGTTTTGATATCTGGTAATGTTGGCCTTGTAAGAAGAATTTGAAAGTATTCTCTCCTTTTCAGTTTTGTGAAGAGTTTGAGGATTGGTGTTTATCCTTTTATAAACATTTGTTAGAATTCAGCTACAAAGGCATCATAGCCAGGACTTTTCTTTGTGAGAGACTTTATCATTGATTAAGTTTCCTTACTCATTATTTGTCTGTTAGGTTTTTATTTCCTCATGATTCAGCTTTGGTAAGTTGTATTTGTCTGGGAATTTGTCCCTTTCTTCCAGACTGTCCAATTTGTTGATATATAATTATTCATAGTATTTTGTGATGATTCTTTGTATTTCTGGGGTACCATTTGTAATGACTTATCTTTAATTTCTGAATTTAGTTTTTTGAGTCTTCTTTTGTTAGCCTCATTAAAAATTTATTAATTTTGTTTGACTTTTCAAAAAACTAATACTTTTTTCATTGATCCTTTTAAATATTTTTTTATGATTACTAATTAATTCATTTCTATTTGATCTTTATTTTCTTACTTCTACTGACTTTGCACTTTGTTTGTTATTGGAGTCTCATTCTGTCACCCAGACTGGAGTGCAGTGGCATTCTCCTGGCCATCACAGCCTCAACCTGCTGGGCTCCAGAGATCCTTCTGCCTCAGCCTTCCAAGTAGCTGGAACTATAGGCATGTTCTACCATGCCTAGCTAATTTTTTATTTATTGTAGAGTCAATATCTCGCCAAGTTGCCCTGGGTCTCGAACCCGCGGACTCAGGCAATCTACGTGCCTCGGCCTCCCAAAGTGCTGGGATTACAGACTGAGCCACCGAGTCCGGCCTAGTTTATTGTTTTAAGGCTTAACATTAAGTTGATTATTGGAGATCTTTTTTCTGATGTAGGTATTCATTGCTATAAATTTTTGTCTTTATAATTGCTTTTGCTATAGCCTATAAGTTTTGGTATGTTGTGTTTCCACTTTTGTTTATCTCCAAATATTTTTAAATTTTCATTTTAATTTCTTCATTGACCCATTTGTTGTTGAAAAGCATATTTAATTTTCTATATTTGTGAATTTTCCAAAACTCTGCTTGTTGCTAATTTCTAGTTTTATTCCATTGTGATCAGAAAAAGATACTTGATGTAATTTCATTTTTCTTAAGTTTTCTGGGATTTTTTTTTTGTGTCCTGGCATATTATCTATCTTGGAAAATGTTCTGTGGGTGCTTGAAAAGAATGTGTACTCTGTTGCTGTTGGGGGTAATGTTCTGTATATGTCTGTAAGGTCCATTTGGTCTGATACATTCTTTATGTTGAAGTCTCCTTATTAATTTTCTATTAATAATAGAAATAATGAATAGATAGATAATCTATTCATTGTTAAAAGTGGGGTACTGAAGTCCTCTCCTATTTTTGCATTGAAGTCTATCACTCCTTTCAGATCTTTTAATATTTGTTTTATATATGAGGGAAGACCTCTAAAAATGAAACTGTCTTTTGGAGGGTGGAACCCTTGTAGTACAGGCTTCCTCCACTAAATAGCTGTTTTAGGAACACATCAGCATCAGCATACCAGTTAGTGTTGCTGTGAGAGGCTGCATTTGGTTTCAGTGAAATATTTTTGGGGATTCTTTCAAGGTATTGCTTATTTCATGATGGGTGATTTATGAGTGCACCTGCCCATACCACCTGAGTGTTTAGCAGTTTTTGACTAAAAATGGCATGAACCCCATGCCCTACCCTCCCTATTCACCTGACTCACCCTGAACAACATTTTCTGTTTGTTTGTTTCCCTGGAAGAAAAGTCTTCAAAGGGAAACATTTGATTGATGTGGATGAGGTGAAACAAAAAATGGCAGAAGCACTAAAAGGCATCAAAGCTGATGAGTTAATAAACTGTTTTGAGCAGTGAAAAAAGTGTCTCAATAGGTATATTGCATCAGATGGAAAGTACTTTGATGGTGGTTGAAGTTGAAACATGTAAGAATAAATACACAACTTTTTGTAAATAAATTCCGTTTTGGGGGGATCCTCCTCCTTGTAGTTAGGTGCTTTAATATTGGGTACATATATGTTTACAATTGTTATATCTTGTTTATCATGTATAATGTCTTTCATAGTCTCATTTTAAAGTTTTTGACTTAAAAATCTACTTTTTTTCTAATAGAAGTATATCTAACACTGCTCTCTTTTAGTTTCCGTTTGTGTGGAATATGTTTCTTCTGTCCTTTCACTTTCAGTCTGTGTACATCTTTAAAGATGAAATGAGTATCTTATAGACAAGATATTGTTTTTTCTTTTTAAGATTTTTAAAATCCATTTAGTCACTCTGTATCTTTTTATTGTGTAATTATCTCTTGTTGCTTTCAAAAGTTTGGTATTTTCTTGTCTTTGAATTTTATAGTTTGATTACTGTTTGCCTCAATAGTGTACTCTTCTTTTGGTGAATTTTTATTGGAGATTTCTGCTTCATATACCTGGGTGTTAGCATCTATTTTCAGATTAAGAATGATTTCATCCAAATTAAAAAAAAACAAACAACTTTCTGATCCTTTTCTCCTTTCTTCTTTTTTTGAAAATATTTTTATGTAATGATTTTGTCTTTTGATAGTGTTTTATAATTCCCCTAGGCTTCTTCATTCCTTTTCATTCTTATATTCTTTCACTTTCATTTTAGGTAATTTCAAATGGTCTGCCTTCCAGCTCACTGAGTCTTCTGTTGGATTGAGTCAGCTGTTGAAGTTGTTCTGTTAATTTTTTCAGTTCAGTCATTGTATTCCTCATCTCTAGGATTTCTATCTAATATTTTTTATTGTTTTTATTTTCTGTCAAACTTCACTTTTTTAGCCTATTGTTTTCCAATTTTTATTGAATTTTCTATCTGTAATTCTTATAGTTTACAAAATTTCTTTATGAATGTTAATCTGATTTTTTTGTCAGTCATTTCATAGATCTCCTTTTCCTTCAGGTCCATTACTGGAACTTTATTAGTTTTTTGGGGAGGTATCATGATTCCCTGATTATTTGCAATCCTTGTGTCCTTGTCTTGTTTTCTACATATTTGAGATTGCTTCTTCTCCTATCCTTTAAAGGTGTTCTTTGTCAGGAATAGACCTTCACTTTGTAGTCTAGCTGGTAATTCTGGATGAATCTGCCTTTGACAACCCCAGGCATATTGTCTTTAATTGTCTTTATATTGTCTTTAATTGGTTAGAGCAATGCCTTTGCTCTGATGTTTGGTGAGGCTGATGACTAGGCTCCACTGCCCTGAGAGACCACTTCTGGGTCTTTGCTATCGGGTAGAGCTGGCTGTGTACTGAGATAGCTTCTAGTGAGGTTGCTCATGAGACATATTTTCTGACTGGACAATGCCACTGTTTGCAATCTGATGTTAACTGGAGCTACAGGCTGGTCTCTCAGGATAGGTAGAGTCACTGCTCCAGAGAGCAGGGAAAAGAGATTATGCTCCTTAGAAATTTCAGAATTCTGACTGGAGTTAGGTGGTATCTCAGTGTGGTTTGATTTGCATCTCCTTGATGATTAGTGAGGTTGAACATTTCTTCATGTGTCTGTTGGCTGCTTGAATGTCTTCCTTTGAGAAGTGTCTGTTCATATCTTTTGCTCACTTTATAATGGGGTTGTTTGTTTTTTTCCTTTCAGCATGTTTGAGTTCCTTGTATATTCAAGATGTTAAGCCTTTGTCGGACCTGAGTGGCAAATACTTTTTCCCAGTCTGTGGGCTGTCTCCCTGCTCTCTTGATGGTTTCTTTGGCTTTGCAGAAGCTTGTCAGTTTAATGAGGTCCCACTTGTCTATCTTATCTCTTATGGCCTGTGGGTTTCAGGTTTTGTTCAGGAATTGGATGCCAGTTCCAATTTCCATAAGGGTATGTCCTGCATTTTCTAAGATTCTTATGGTTTGAGGCTTTACATTTAGGTCTCTAATCCATTTAGAGTTAATTTTTGTGTATGGGAACAGATAGGGGTCTTGTTTGAGCCTTCTGCATGTGGTCAGCCAGTTTTCCCAGCACCATTTCCTGAACAGGTTCTCCTCTCCCCAGTGGTAGGTGGTGGCCATATGACCCTGTAATCCCCCTACTGGGAATATACCCTGAAGAACTCAAATCACTCTTTAAAAAAAATACCTGCACATGAATGTTTATTGCAGCATTGTTCACAATAACAAGAACCTGGAACCAACCATGCTGTCCATCAAAAGAGGACTGGATTAAAAAAAGTGGTACATATACACGATGGAATACTACGCAGCCAAAAAAATAACAAAATCATGAATTTCGCAGCAACCTGGATGGAACTAGAGTCTATAATACTGAGAGATCGCTCACAGAAACAAAGATCTGAGAATCACATGTTCTCACTCATATATTGGACCTTCAACATCTACTATAATACTATAAAAAAAAGGACTGATAGTGGTGGGAAACTATGGGGGGGTAGGGAGGGGAAGGGAGGTGGGACTAATGGTAGTCAATATCTGTCTGGCGATGGGGAGACATGCCTTATTAACAAGGGTGCCTGAACGATGCACATTTGTATACCTAACCTTTAACTGTACCCCACAATTTTATACTAAAAAAAGTTTTAAAAAATTTTAAAAAGTAGTAAAAAAGAATAAATCAGTCAAAAGGTAAAAAAATAAACAACAACAACAACAAAAAATAAATTTCAGAATTGAGGATTGAAATCCATGAAGGTGAGAGTATTCCTGCATATACAGTATTGCTGCATGGGCTTATTTATTTGGTGGAACAGCTGCTTGAGTTCCTGTTTCAACCTGGTCTCTGAGTTTTGTGGAGGTGGAAGTCTTTTTGACTTGTTAGGGTTGTTAAGAAATGCTTTTAACTGAGTGGAGCTGCTGCTTGAATTCCCAGGTCAAGCATGTTTAGCTCTTTCACATTTTGGAAATCCACAGAGCACTGCTTGCCTTTCCAGGTCAAGCTTGTCTAGCCCCTTAACTTGTTTGTAGTTTAAGGATGTGGGAGTCTCCCTGCCTGGGTTGGGTAACTAGGTGGACTTTTTGACTAAGTGGAACTTCTGCTTTACTTCTCTCAGGCCTGTCTAGCTTTTTTGCTTCTTTGAAATGGTATTTAGAGAAGATCTGTACCTGGGCTGTGTGGAAAATCAGGCTAAGGATTCAGGCCTGAAAGACTTGTATACTGTGTTTCCTACAGTGTAGTGTTATTGATTAATTTCTCCGGTGTGGCATCTCCATTGACTGGAATGCGGAGCAACCACCAAGATCACAGGTTGATTGCTATGAGTCCCACCCCATTCATTGTTTCTAGCTGACTTTAGGGGGTTAAGCCTTGCTGGTGCTCCCACTGTTTCCTGTTGGATATGACAGGAGTGAGCTTTCTGTGGAGGGTCCCAGAATAATGAGAAAGTTGAATGTTTAACTCCAATTCACTTTTCCTACTATAGAAATTGGATCCAGGGGGATTTTCTGTGTATAGTGCTATGCCAGCTTGAGGCCGAGATGATGTGGTTTAAAAGAACCATTCCTCTTACCTTTCTGGTGTGTGTGTGTGTGTGTGTTGTTTTTCTCAGTTCTGTGGTCCAAGGGGTTGTTTCAGTGTTACCCCAAGTTCTGTGATAGTCAAGATGATACTCTTGTCAGTGAATAGTTGCTAGCTGGAATTTTGTGGGGGCAGTAAAGCCAGAAAGCACCCATTACACCATCTTGCTGATGTCATTCCTCTGTTTCTTAACATCACTTTTTATATGGGAACTTTAGAAAAGAAAAATTGCCCATTTGATTATTAAGCTATGGTTATAATCATAAATATTTCTATTCAATTTAATTTAATTGATATTCAATTTATATCTTTTTGATACCAATAGTATGTAAATACTGTGCTAGACTCAAAGGATACAAAGTGGTTTGAGATCAAACCTCTGAGTACTTAATAAGGAGTATTAAATAAACATATGGTTGCAAGTCACTGCAATTAGAGCTGCGCATAGGAATCTAGTAACAAGGACAAGACAACTAACTACTCGTAAGTGTATAGAAGAAATATAACATAGGACAGAGTACACTGAGGATATGATGCTTATATTGAATAACAGTGAATGAATAAAAAATTATCAAGTGATAAAAAGAGGAGAAATAGGCTGGGATTGGTGGCTCAACCTGTAATCCCAGCAATTTGGGAGGCTGAGGCGAGTGGATTGCCTGAGCCCACAGGTTCAAGACCAGTCAAGGCAACTTGGAAGGACTTTGTTTCTACAATAAATCAAAACTGAGCCAGGCATGGTAGCGTGTGCCTGTAGTTCTGCCTACTTGGAAGGCTGAGGTGGAAGGATCATCGGAGCCCAGCAAGTCAATGCTGGGGTGGCCGTGAGTGTGCTACTGTTCTCCAGCTTGGGCGACAGAGTGAGACTCCAACGCGTGCGCGCAGACACACACACACACACACACACACACACAACACACACACACACACATGCAAGATAGAAGAAATATGTAGATAAGGAAACATTTGCTATTTAGAGAAGTTGCAAGTATTAAAGATAGTTTCAACAGAGATGGTATATGGAAGACAGACAGGAGAAGAGTTTTAAAAGATAGAAGAGGCCAGATCATTTATTCCATAATAAAAAATTTACAACATAAATACAACAGAATATTTTAAGTAGGAGAGTGTATTAGGTTTTCAAAAGAAACAGAATCAATAAGATATAGAAATATAAAATAAGATTTATTATGAAAATTGGCTCACAAGACAATGGAAGTCAAAAAGTAACTTGATATATTGTCTGCAAGCTGGAGAACCAAGGAAACTGGTGGTGTAATTCAGTTTGAGTTTGACAACCTGAGACCTACAGGAGCCAATGGTATAACTCCCAGTCTGAGGCCAAAGGTTTTATAGGCAGTAAGGTCAGAATGCTGGTACATGTCCCAGTGTCTGAAAAACTAGGAGATTCAATAACTGAGGGCAGGAGAATATGAGTGAACCAGCTCAAGAGGAGAGAGAGAAAATTAACCCTTCTGCCTTTTTGTTCTATTCTGGCCTCAAGGAATTAAATGATTCATGCTCATACTATTGAGGGCATATCTTCTTTACTGGACCTACTGATTCAAATGCTAATATTTTCTGGAAACATCTTCATAGACACACCAAGAAATAAGGTTTTTCCATTCATCTGGATATTGTTTAGCTCACTCTAGTTAACACAAAATTAACCATCACAGAAAGTAATGACTGAGATTTGTGGTTTATGTATATGACCCGGATGGCATTGAGAAATTAGGAGCTAGGAGAGTAGAAAAGATGAAGTTATGAAAAAGGTGTAGGGAGAATGTTCAGGCTGTGCTTAAAACCCATAAAGGAGACTGATGTTAGTGTAAAGGTGCTCACAAAGTAATGTCTGAATTCATGTTATGGCAGTAGAAATGAAGAAGGATAGAAGGAGTTTACACACAGTAAACAGATTTAAAGAACTGAATTTTGCATGTTCTCACTCATAATCAAGTCTTAATCATTGGTCACACAAAAACAAGGGTGGGATTGGCAGATGCTGGACACTGCTGGGGAGGGAGGGAGGCAAGTGGCAGCACACTGGGTACCTGGTCCACTATCAGGGGGAGAGAAAGCAAGCTAAAAGCCCAAACTTCACCTGCATGCAACTTACTCATGTCATAAATCCTCACTTATACACAACAACTCTGGAAGGATCGCCTGAGCCCAGCAGGTCGACGCTGGGGTGACTGTGAGCATGCCATCGCACTCCAGCCTGGGCAATGGAGTGAGACTGCAACTCAAAAAAAAAATTTTTTTTTAAGCAGATTTAAAAAATTGGTGACTGATGGGATATGGAAAATGAGAGAAAAACAAGTGGTTGGAATGATTCTCATGTTTTGTGCTGGGTAAAACCCAATATTCATTCTGTTAAAGAATTTAGAAGGGTTACCATGCATCTATATAAATTCAAGAATATAAAATTGTAAGGGGACTGGGAAGGGAAAGGGGGAGGGAGAATTACTTGATGGGTACAATGTACAATGCTTGGGAGATGAATTCACTAAAAACCAAGACTTCACTATTATGTAATATATACATTTAACAAAATTACACTTGCACCCTTTAAATTCACAAAAATAAAAAAAACACAAGAAATTCGTGAATACCATTTTAGGCAGAAAAACTAAAACCATCAACTAAAAAGTTGGTGAATTGTGGCACAAGGTAATTCACAATGAATTGCATCAAACATAGTTATCTTTAAACTTTTAAAAGTCACATAAAAATCATGATTACTACTTAAGATGTTTATAGTTACTAATATATACCATGTCATTAACATGAGCAAAATTTTTTTTTACTTTGACATTTATTTGTTTTTATACACAACTATGAACTCAAAGGATTATGTTCAATGTATCTAACTTTACTTTTTTAATAATGTACTATTAAATGCTTGGCACATGTAAATGACTGAGCATAATCTAAATATCAATATAATGATAATAACACATGGAAAGATATATTTATCTTATATTAGATATTTATATTCAGGCATCAGTGTTGGGGGGTTTCTTAATGGAATCTATACTTCTTGTAGCTGCAAGAAAGAGTGTCTTGATCCTGGCGGGGAAATTTGGGTGGCACACAATAACATCTATAACATTCCTTTATTTATTCTTGATTCCACTTGTATCATACAATTTGCTAATATGAGTTCTGACAATTAAGTTTACGAAGTTGCCACTATATGCTTATGTTGGCAACACTGTACAAAAACTTGGTAAGGTTTCATAACCTTGATATATCAGTGTCTCACAGCTGTGTTTGTGTTTATGTGTGGTGGTGTCTTGCTGAGTGGTGTTCATTATTGTTGCATATTTTTGTGTGCTGTAGCAAGACTATCAGAACTTGAATTAGAGAAACAAACAAAGGTTAAATTTTTGTTAAATTTGTCAAGAGTGGAAGTGAAATCAGGGACATGTTAGTCCAAGTTTATGTGGATAATGCCATGAAGAAAATGGCAGAGTACAAATGAATTAAATGTTTTTCTGAGGGGACAGAAAGCATCACTGATGAAGAGATATCAGGACTGCCAGTAATGAGCAGAACTGATGAAAACATTACAAAAGTTCATCAAATTGTATGTCAAAATCATCAGCTGACTGTGAGAAGCATAGCAGACCAAATAGACATTGATAAAGAAATAGTTAGAAAAATATTAATGAAAATCTTGGCGTAAGAAAGATGTGTGCAAAAATGATCCCAAAGAAGCTCTTGCATCACAACAAAGCACCAGCTCACACAGCACTGCCTGTGGGGGAGTTTTTAGTCAGCAAATAAGTAACCATTTTGAAACACCGTCCCTACTCACCTGATCTGATCCCTAATGACTTTTTTCTTTATCCAAAGATAAAGGAAATATTGAAAGGAAGACATTTTGATGACATTCAGGACATCAAGGATAATACAATGACAGCTTCGATGGCCATTCCCAAAAAGAATTCCAGAATTTCTTTAATAGGTAGACTAGGTGCTGAAATCAGTGCCTAGCTTCCCAAGGGTAGTACTTCAAAAGTAACTGTAGTGATAATCAGCAATGAGGTACGTAGCATTTTTTTTTAGGATGAGTTCATAAACTTAATTGTCATATCTTGTAAAGTGCACAAATTTTAAGTGAATAGCTTTATACTTTTTGACACTTGTGATTACTCATGTGGTCACCATCCAGATCAATGTATAAATAATTTATACCACACAAAAATTGTTCTTGGGCTGTTTCCCAATTATTTCTCCTTATTCCCAGTTATAACAATTATTCTGAGTTCTATTCCTATGTATTATAGTTGGCCTGTTTTAAATTTTACGCGGGTGGTATTTATTAGCTTATTTACTTTTATGTATCTGGGTTAAGATCAATCTAATGTTTGTGAGATTATTAATGTTGCTGCATGTATCAATATCAATAGTAACCATAGAATTTTGTTAATATATATCAATCCAACTGCTAATAGCCCTCAAAAATATTCAGAAAAAATGTACAAAACCTCCATATTGTTTTGAAATGTGCAAAAATATACAATAAAATATAAAATACTCTACAGTGGAAGCCAAAAAAAACTATGAAGTAAAATCAATAAAATCTGAAGTAAAAAAGAAATAGACTTTGTTCATGGATTGCAAAACTCAGTATTGCTTAGATGCAAATGCCTCATTAATGTTTCTGTACTCTTAGACCAAATCAGTAAAAATTTCAGCATTATTTTTACAGAAGATATTGACAAGCCCCGAACCTGAAATTTACACGGAAATGAAAATGACCTAGACAAACCAAATAATCATTAAGAATCATTGAGGGTCAGGCTTGGTGGCTCAGCCTGTAATCCCGCGCTTTGGGAGGCCGAGGTGAGTGGATTGCCTGAGCCTGCGGGTTCAAGACTCGCCTGGGCAACTTGGTGAGACCTCATCTCTACAATAAATTAAAAAACAAAAACATTAGCCGGGCATGGTAGCGCGCGCCTGTAATTCCAGCTACTTGGAAGGCTGAGCGGAAGGATCGCTGGTGCCCAGCAGGTTGAGGCTGCAGTGACGAGGAGCGGCCACTGCACTCCAATTTGGGTGGTAGAGTGAGACTTCAACTCAAAAAAAAAAAATTATCATTGAGGAAGATTTACACTACTTACTACCACAGCTTCCAACATTGCTACTGTATTAAGATAGTGTAGTATTGCTATAAAGACAGATAAACCCTGAAATATTACATTATATCATTATATTACATGTTACACATATTTCTAAAGATTATAATATACATTATTATATTTTTCCTGTTAATATGAAGAATTACATTAATTAAATTTAAAATATTAAACCAACCTTGCATTTCTTTTCTTTTTTTTGAGTTGGAGTCTCACTCTGTCGCCAAGACTGGAGTGCAGTGGCCGCTCCCGGCCACCGCAGCCTCAACCTGCTGGGCTCCAGCGATTCTTCCGCCTCAGCCTTCCGAGTAGCCAAAATTACAGGCATGCACTACCATGCCCAGCTGATTTTTGATTTATTGTAGAGTTGAGGTCTCGCTGCCCAGGTGGGTCTCGAACCCACGGGCTCAGGCAATCCACTCACCTCAGCCTCCCAAAGGCGTGGGATTACAGGCTGAGCCACCAAGCCCAGCTTGCACTTCTTGAATAAACTTTATTTGGTGATGATTTATTGCGTTACACTTGGTTGACTTTGACTTAGTAGCATTTTATTTGGGAGTTTTCACATGTATGATTATGAAAGAAATTGTTCTTTGAAACAATTCTTAGAAAGACCTTGTTTATTTAGATCAGGGTTATAGCCATCAGGTTGGCAAGTGTTCTTCTTTTTTATTTTCTGGAAAAAAAATCATGAAACATTCGTTGTTTTCCCCTCTAAAAGCTTAGAATAGACTGAGTATGATGGCTTGCACCAGTAATCCTGGTGCTTTGGGAAACTCCTGTTTGAGGTCAGGAGTTTGAGACCAAACTGGGCAGCATAGTAAAATCCTGTATCTAAATTTTTTTTTGTTCAAAGTCTGTGTACAGAGGTGTATAGATTAAGCACTGTACAACTCTCAGGGGTGCCATTTATATAATGGAATTGTAGATTTGTATATATTTTATGATAGTTTGTCAGAAGATGGCATCACAGTTCCTTCCTCCAACAAAATCAGTATATTGCAATAGCATTCTGGGAGAGGGAAGTGTCTCGGGGAAGGGACTTCCTTTTCTTTCTTTCTTTCTTTCTTTCTTTCTTTCTTTCTTTCTTTCTTTCTTTCTTTCTTTCTTTCTTTCTTTTTCTTTCTTTCTTTCTTTTTTAACTTTTTTTAATTTTAAAAATGAGGGGTACAATTCAGGATTAGGTATACAAATGTTCATTACTCAGGTACCCTTGTTGATGAGGTGTGCCCCCCCCTGGCAGATTCCCACTACTGCCAATCCCTCATCCCCCAACTCTAAATTTTTTTTTAAAAGCCAGGCCTGTTGGTACACTCCTATGGTCCAAGACTAAGGTGGGAGGATCACTTGAACCCAGGAATTCGAGGATGCTGTGAGCTACCATCATGACATTGTGCTGTAGCCTGGGGAATACAGCAGGTCCTCTTTTTTTTTTTTTTAATGTGTAGACTAATTCACATGGAAAACCTATTGATTATGGAGGTGGTTTATTTGTTGGTGCGTGTGTGTGTGTGTGTGTGAATGCAAAAAATTTAAATTATACATCCATTTATTTATAGATTTAGGACTAGTAAAATACTGTTTCTTCTTGTGTTAATTGTGGTAATCTATGCTTCTGTCTAGAAAATAGTTCGTTTAGTTTACATTTCCATATTTATTGACATAAATTGTTTCATAGAATTATTTCATTATCATTCTAATAACTTTGGAATCGATACTGACATTGTCTTTGTCATTGCTGATATGTATAATTCATGCTTCTTTATTGCTTGTTTTCTTGATAGGCTTCCCAGAGGTTTATCAATTTCATTGCTTCTTTCAAATGACCAGTTTTTGGCTTTGTTGATTTTCTCTAATATGCTTTTGTTTTCTCTTTGCCTTCATTTATCTCATTATCCTTGTAGCTCTTTTCCTCATTTTTTCCATATAAAAACTTTCCTTATTTTTCAGTAGAATTTGAAACATTTTGTTATTAGTGCTGCAAAAGAGATATTTGATTGTAACTGATATTATTTCATTTGTAAATTGTTAGATTTTCATTTCCGGATATTTGTGAAAATGTTTATTTTGTGGTTAATTTAAAAGGTTACTTGCATATGTGTATTGAAACTTTTTCTGCATAATGATTTCATTCACTATTCAGTGTTTCCTTTCCATCTTTAATCAGGGAAGTTCCCCCCCCCAATATTCTCTTATACATTATTTTTTCTACTTGATCTCCATTTCTCTTTTCTTTTGCTGTATAAAATTTCTTCCATATTTAATTTTTTAAAAATAATTTTAAAGATGTGGGGTATAATTCAGGAACAGGTACACAACTGGACATCTTCTAGAACTTTTATCTAATTCAGTTTTCTACTATTCCAATCTGGGAGTCAATGCAATCAGCATAATTTATACTGCAATTATGATTTTAATCCACCTCAAATATTTTTGGGTCTTAGATTTTCTTTTTGTGATTATTTGATCTTTTGTAGAAGAAATTTACTATGGAATTTTGAATTTTGTAATAATTTAAGTAAGAGATATTCTAAAAATTTTTTGTTCCCCTTAACCTTAATCTTTTTGCCATAGTTTAAAGATTATGCCTGTGTATGCCAATCTTTCTACTAGACAATACAAGTAGTAAATATGATCTCTAAACAGTTAGTTGGGTTTTTTTTGTTGGTTTTTTTTTTTTTTTTTTTGAGTTGGAATCTCACTCTGTCGCCCAGACTGAAGTGCAGTGGCCGCTCCCGGCCACTGCAGCCTCGACCTGCTGGGCTCCAGCGATCCTTCCGCCTCAGCCTTCCAAGTGGCTGGAACTACAGGCGCGTGCTACCATGCCCGCTAATTTTTGATTTATTGTAGAGATGAGGTGTCGCCAAGTTGCTCAGGCGGGTCTCGAACCCGCGGGCTCAGGCAATCCACTCACCTCAGCCTCCCAAAGCGCGGGATTACGGACTGAGCCACTGAGCCCGGCAAACAGTGAGTTTTTAATGCCATATTCATAGCTTTATTTTGTCATTAAAAATACAAAATAAATGAAATTTTATCATTATATGTTGCCTAATTAACTTACAGAATGACATATTCAGTTCCCTGCATTTAGGTAGAAATAGTGTGAAAATTTGGCATACAATTGAACTAGATTCATGAATGAGCCATATTGATGAAAAGTCTCTGAAACATACCCTAAGATGAAAACTTAAAGGAACTGGAGGAATGTGAAAATGTTTCCAAAAATCTCAAGACTGCCAGGAAGATGATTAAGTCTACTATTTCTGTATAGCCCTAAGATATAGAAAATCAGACAGTGCAATCTAAAAAGTAATATTTTCAAAAAGTCCAGAGTGTGCCAAAGGAAAACTATATGCAGCAGAAAATGTATGAATATAAGAGACACGTAGGAGACTCCAATCATGGACTTGAGGACACAGGGACTGACCCAAATGACTATCAATGTTCCTTCTAATCATGAGCTTCTTTGATTCTACTTTGTCTTTCTCTTCAATCCAATTTCTACAGCAGGACCAAATTTCATGAATCTGGTATGGACAATAAGAACTAAGATTGTTTCTCCAAAAATATGTGTAGGTTAAAATACATCATGCACTTTCATAACTGATGGAGGTGTCTATACAAAACCTACACATGAACATTTATAGAAGAAGCTTTATTCATAATTGCCAAAAGTCGGAATATGTATTGATTAAAATATAACATACACTTCCATAACTGATGGAAATGTCCATACAAAACCTACACATGAACGCTTATAGACGCTTTATTCATAATTGCCAAAAATTGGACACAATCCTTCAATAGATGAATGAACAAACTTTGCTACATTTATACAATAATATGTTATTCAATGATTTTTAAAAAGTTACTGAGCCAAAAAGGCATATATAAATCTTAAAACTGTTTTGCAAAGTGAAAGAAACCAATCTAAAAAGGTTACTTACTATATAATGCTAACTATAAACATTATGAAAAAGAAAAAACTGTAGAAATATAAAAAGATTAGTGTTTTCTAGGGTGATAGAGCTGGGGGATGGGTAGCAGACTGGAGAATAAATAGAATACAAGGGATTTCCAGGGAGGTAAAAATATTTTACATGTTACAGTAATAATAAACACGTCTTTATACATGTATCAAAACTCATTGAATATGCAACACAAAAAGTGAGCTTAATGTAAACTATAGATTTAGCAAATAATAATGCATCAATATTAGTTTATCAGTTGTAACAGATGTACCACACCAAGACTAGATGTTAATAATAAGGGAAATTGTGGAGAATAAGGTCGACAAAAATATGTGGAAACTCTCTCTACTTTCTGATCTATTTTTCTATAAACCTAAAACTGCCCTTAAAAATAAAATCTATCAATTTAAAAATATATATAACTTCCTATATACTTTAATAACTGATGGAGAAACTTTTAAAAACAATGTAAAAAAATCAATGCAATATTAAATGAAAATGTTTCTTTAAGAAATGAAAAGATAATATACTCTACTACCTTGAGTGTGTTTTCTTCTTCTTTCTTAATTGAAAAGCAATAGGATAAATTTTATTAAATGATCAATGTTGATATAAATATTAATAGTTTGTTTTATGGTCCACCATATTCAGCTCAGTTAAATAAGATTATTTGCTTTTTTACTGAGCTGTATTGTTTGGCTGAGTTTATCATTTTTAAAAAATACAAGACACCCAAGAATTTCTTGTTTTCCCTTCAATTTTGGTTTCATTTCTATGTGCCAAACTCTTAATTGAGGTAATCTATAACCAGTCTTTTATAATATACATATATACATATATGTTTTTATATACTAATCTATACACTGGCAAATATTATTTTGTATTTCTGCACACACATACTAGTCCTAGACTCAGCTATGAACTACTTAGAAACTACACTTCTGCCTGATAAATACTGTGTGGGCTCTCTTTGAAGATATTTTCAATTATGCATTTGAATCTCCTCAAGGCACATAGTTTTCAATGCTGGGAATCTGCTCCTCTGCCTCCAGTTAACTCTATGTGTAGCAGTGGTGATTGGAAATAATACCTTTAAAATTATGTAATTGGGATAATTTTTGTAGTTGGCAAATTGTTGCTGTTACTGTTATTTCGTCTTCTTCTATGGAGGTCAGGTGGGATAAACTATTTTTCCTCCAGGCCATTTTATTCTTGCCTCTGGGTATAGATCATGGTGATTTTTAGAGTTGGATTCAGCCCAAGTCAGGATTCAAACATGATATTTCTCTGTTTCCTTGGAAACCTAAAAGACATTTTCTTCTAAATTGGAGACTTGAAGCTTTTGGCGTCAATGTATTGTGCCTAACTCCCAAGTTCAGGCTTAAAATACTGGGATAAGTCTCTCACTTTTTAGGGTGGGGAGTCCCTCTTTTTATCCTGATAAATCTCAACTTCCTAGAACTGTCTCAGCTTCTAGTACACACTGGGAGACTTACTGAATTTTCCTTATATTTTATTCCTCCATCAATTAAAATTATTCACAAACATCAATGGACAATTGTCTGGATATATGAATTGTCACTTTAAAAAGTGGTGTTGTTCTCTGGAAAATTAGCTTTAGGGCCTAAAAAAATGTAAAAGAAAGTAGGACATCCTCAATATCTTACTTTATTAACAAGTATTCTGAATATTGTTCATGTTTATATGAGTATTCTCAGACTGTAATCTACCACAATCACCTGGAAGTCTTGTTCAAGCAGAGATTGCTGAGCTCTATCCCCAGATTCAGTATGTCAGTGTGGAGCCTGAGAATTTAGATGTCTAACAAATTCCCAGGTGTTGCTGAGGCTACTGATTCAGGGACCACATTATGAGAATCACCGCTCTATGGGCCTTTTCTCATGGGAGGGGCATTTGATTGTAGGCCTTAACCGGGGTATTGGAAAGAGTCTGGTCTTCAAAAGCAGACAGACTGGGTTTCATTTCTTACTCTGCATCAAATTGTATGATCTTGTAAAATATATCTGAACTGTAGTTAGCTCATGCAGCAAATGGTGAAAATAATGCTCCAAATCTCTATAGTCATTTTGAACTTTCTGATATATTCATTCTTATTTTCTATCAGCAATAATTGAACAAATATTGTGTTCTATAGATCCTAAGCAATTTAGTGATGTTTAAAGCAAAGTCCCTACTAGTAAGTAGTCTTATCCTTTTAGAATTGAAACATTCTAAGACATTCTATTTTATTGATAAAACAGACAAAAACAAATAAATACAGTCTATAATTTTATTAATACACTGAATACTACGAGATCATAGTTTTTTGTTTGTCATTTTACTGACATGATATATTATGCTAACTCATTTTCAAATGTTAAACCAGTCTTGAATTCATGTGCTAAATTCCAGTTAATCTTGGTGTATCATTCTTACATATTGGTGGATTTTGTTTGCTAATATTTTGCTAAGGATTTTTACACCTGTATTCATAATAATATTGATTTGTTTTCTTTTCTTGGATATCTTTGTCTGAATTTGATATCAGGGTTACATTGATTTCATAAAATGAGCTGGAAAGTAAGTGATCCCTTTTCTTATGTATTTTGTAAAAGTTATAAAGATTTTGCATTAATTCTTCTTAAAATATTTAGGATTTAAAGAATTTGCCAGTAAAGTAAAGCTATCTTAGTGTGAGCACCTTTTTGTGGAAAATTGGTAATTATTAGTCATTATTAATTGTAATTAGTATTAATTAGTGATTATAATGTAGCTTTATACTTGTCATGCATTTATTCAAATTTTTCATTTCTTCATTAGTTAGTTTCAATAATTGTGGCTTCCTAAAAATTTTCCCCTTCATCTGTTACCTGATTTGTTAGCATATAGTTACTCAAGGTATTCTGTATTCTCTTATGATTCTTTTTATTAACATAAGGTTGGTATTTATATCCTCATTTTATTTATGACTTCAATCATTGAGTTCTTTTATTTCCTGGCTAGTATAACTAAAAATTGTTAATTTTGTTGATATTTTTGAAGAACCAACATTTAGGATTCTTTTTTTTATTGGAAAATATAGTTTATTTAAGAAAGTAAATGAGAGCAAAAGAAGAGAAAGATAGAGATTCACTTCTCCAGGGTAGGGGAGGTGCCACTTAGGGTTCTTAATTTTGTCAATTGTACATATTTATAAGGTGCCTGTAATACTTTGATACATGCATGTAATGTACAATAATCAAATTGGGTAATTTGCATATTCATTACCTCACATATTTATCATATCTCTGTGGTGGGAACATTCAAAATCCTCTCATCTATTTTACAATATAAACATAATATAATATAATATATTTATATGTAAATATTATATTATTTAATAAATCATTGTTAGTTATAGTTACTCAACTGTGCTATAAAATTATGGAATCATGTTTTATGTTCTTCATATGCTCTAACCTTGAGAAAGCTTCATATGCACTTTATGTCTTTTGACTTTTGTCATCATTTTTGCATGTGTAAACTACTATACTATTCAGAAGATTTTTATGTCTATGCTGAATAGAATTATTTCAATGGGGGAAAACATCAAGGAAGATTCTATTATTTTTACTTCATTAGTGAGGTGGTATAATTATGAATAGCTTTGTTAAAAAGTATGCTTAAAATCTCTAATGAGAACTAAACATCACTTTCCTGATGGGGTACATAATTTGAGCACCTGCTGTATGTCAGTTTGCTTAAAGTCTCAGTTTCTAAGAATCTATCAATGACATTAAATGAAGATTTACTGTAGTTTTTCTCTGTGGAGAGCATTTGGTAATACTTGTCTCAACATGATTCTCTTATTTTTTTTTTTTTTGAGTTGGAGTCTCACTCTGTTGCCCAGACTGGAGTGCAGTGGCTGCTCCCGGCCACCGCAGTCTCGACCTGCTGGGCTCCGGAGATCCTTCCGCCTCAGCATTCCAAGTAGCCAGAATTACAGCATGCGCTACCACACCCGGCTGATTTTTTTTTGATTTATTGTAGAGATGAGGTCTCGCTGCCCAGGCGGGTCTCAAACCCGCGGGCTCAGGCAATCCACTCACCTCAGCCTCCCAAAGGTGCGGGATTACAGGCTGAGCCACCAAGTGGCTTCAACATGATTCTAAAATAATCATCTGGGCTGCCAAGAATAGGGCTTACATACATCAGGTGTTTAGTAAACAGTTATTGATTAATTCAGAGTGGAATTAATTTTTTTACTCATAAATTTTTTTCTTTGAGTAATGAAAAGATTGTATCTGACTTGCTTTTTTCCCACGTATATTCTTTACAGATTATTTTCTAGGGAAAGAAATGAAAATCAAGTCCAGGAATGGGAGAAGATATACTCCTTATATGTATTTCCTTTGGGTTAGTAATAGCCTTGACCCAGGCATTGTTTGGACTTCTTTAGGCCCAATTTCCCTGGCTCTTACTTTTCTGAGGACCACAGGTATAATTGATTATGAGAGTAGAAAACACAAAATGAAATTCAAACTCAGGAGTAGTCTTACTTGGTTAGGGTGTGGATTCTACCTGGCAACATTGCAACAGGGACTCCCATATATTTTGGAAAATTCTCTATTCTACAAACCAATACCAAAGCATCCATGTTGCTTCACAGAGCGGGATTTTGATGAAAAAAAAAATAGTTGCTTTATTATTACCATAATAGTGCATGATTTTTGTTTTAAAAAAAAAGCAGAAGTAGTATATAGAATCTAGAATACAAAAGCTATTTTTATCCCAAACCTGTACCTCTTATCAACTCTCTGTGCATTTACACACATATCATTTATTAACTAAACTAATGAAATTTCAGCTATTTAGTATCTTCATTTGGGGACTTAACAAGTAGTTCATTTATATTTTATATGATCATTAAATATATCTGGTGTATTATTATTTTTACTTTGTCATTATTTTTTGACAAAGGTATTTATTTGAGATTCTTTTTGTTGCTAGGAATTAAAACTGTAAAATTAATAAGGGATTAATGTTTTCACTTTGTCATTTTAGTTTTAATTCCTCCAATACTCAGTATTGTTGAGCATTTTTTGCTATGTGCATGTGAGAAAAATGAAGTCAGTCAGGCTTTCATGCTTAGCTGGAACAAGATGGTGTACCCTTACGACTGGCAAGTTGATGTAACCTGTTAGACATAACCATGAGCTCACGATCTGACTGCAAGTTATTATTATGTAAGTCTGTATACAAACAGACCCAGACAGACCAAAGTGCAGACACTGCTCCCACTGTAGTCACTGGCTGCCACTATTAAAGTGCTATGAAACTTCCTAAAGCTCCTCAATTGTCTTTGACCTGTTTGAATCCAATGTGAACCTGCTCAGAACTGAGCTCTTCCAGAACACTTGGCATAGCTAGCAGAATTTCTTTCAGATTGGTATGAAACCTGCTTCCCAAGGGGTTGGGAGGGCTCCAGGATGGCCCGCCACTGGTATCTGGCATCCTGTGGCTGTGGTGTTATCTGCCTGGGCACCTCCCCCCTCCACCAAGAATGTGCTGAAGTACATAATATGACCATCAATGTGGAAAAGTCTTTGCATAGCCTGGGAGAAATTTTTGAGAAATGCGGGATGTGAATGGCTGCTGGAGCCATAGGGTGAGTGTTTCTGACTGCCCTCCTGGGAATAGATGTTCTGCGGGGTTTATGGTTAAAAACTACTGCTGGAGAATTCAGGTTAAGAGTGCATGCTGTTAAGGGAATAATAAGAGAACATGTCAAACATCCCCCTGTAGTCTTACCAGCTCCTACATGGGTCACTAATACTAAACAATACCACCTCCCAGGAGACCAGGAAGAGATTACAGCCACCAGAAGAGAGCTGAAGAAAGTGGATATTATAAGACCTGTGCATAGTCCATATAAATCTCCTGTATGGCCTGTTAGAAAACCAAATGGTAACTGGTGTATGACTGTTGATTATAGAAAACTCAATAAAGTGACTCCTTCATGACACATTGTGCTGCCCTCCATTGCTGATTTGTTGGACTGCCTATCCAATGAACTAGGGACATATCATTTTGTAGCAGATTTGGCTAATGCATTCTTTTCTATAGATATTGCTCCTGAAAGCCAGGAACCTTTTGCCTTTACATGGGAAGGCCACCAATGGACATTTACAGTTTTGCCTCAAGGATAATTACATAGCCCTACTGTATGTCATGGGCTTGTTGGCAAGAATCCGGTTGCTTGTACACTCCCCCAAATGAGTAAAGTTGTTTCATTACATCGATGATGTTATGTTAACCTGTGACTCTCTTTTAGATTTGGAGCTAGCCACTCTGTTTGTTACATTTAATGAAATGTGGCTGGTAAGTCAATGCCTTGAAAATCTAAGGGCCACCTGGGCAACTTGATGAGACCTCATCTCTACAATAAATCAAAAAATTAGCCAGGCATGGTAGCGCGCGCCTGTAATTCCAGCTCCTTGGAAGGCTGAGGTGGAAGGATCGCCAGAGCCCAGCAGGTTGAGGCTGCGGTGGCTGGGAGCGGCCACTGCACTCCATTCTGGCGACAGAGTGAGACTCCGACTTAAAAAAAAAAAAAAAAAAGAAAATCCAAAGGCCTAGGTTATCAGTCAAATTCGTGGGGGTTGTTTGCTGGGGTAAGACAAAGGTGATACCTGAGACTATTGTCGATAAAGTTTAGGCTTTCACCTACAATTAATACCCTACCGGAATTTTTAGGAGTGTTAGGGTACTGGAGAGCGTTTATCCTTCACTTGGCACAAATTCTGAAACCCCTATACATCTGGCAAAAAAGGGTGCCCGGTGGAAATGGGAGGATGTAGAGACAAGGCTTTAATGGCAACTAATCAGGTGGTCACCAGAGTACAAGCTTTAGAGGTATATGATCTTGTCCAACCTGATGAACCAGATGTCCACATCACTAATGAGGAACACGGTTGGGGGTTATGGCAGAAAAGTGAAAGATTACAGCAACCAATTGGATTTTGGTCTCAGCTACAGAAAGGGGCCAAAACACTTTACACCTTAATAGAAAAGCAGCTGGCATCCATTTATTTCACTTTGAGGGCAATAGAGCCCATCCCTGGAACTAGTCCTGTGACAGTCCCAACTTCATACCCAATTGTGGGATGGGTATGAGACTGAACTGAGAAACCCTGTAGTGGGACTGCACAGACTCCCACATTGGCTAAATGGGGGGTATACTTGCAACAATGAAGCTCACTGGTTAAAAGCTCTCTAAGTGCTAAGCTGGAGTACATTTTGGGACCTAGTCAGTGGCAGCAACACCTCTCACAGAACCAATGCCTAGCCCCTACAAGGAATGAACCCCACTTATACCAGCAGAAGCATGGTATATGGATGGCTCTAGTTGAGGAAATTCAACATGGTAGACCGTGACATCCTTTCAGCCACCAACGGTGACCATCTGGTGGGAAATAGAAGCCCACCATAGAAGTCAATGGGCAGAATTACGAGCTGTATGGCTGTTGATAAATAAAAAGTCAATGCCCCCAATCATATGTACAGATACTTGGACTGTATATAGAGGGCTCACTTTATGGATTACTTCATGGCAGGAGGAAAAGTGGACTATATTATATCGGCCTTGTGGGATCAAGCTATGTGGCAGTAGTTGTGAGAATTAAGCCACGAAGGATATTATAAAGGATATTATAGTTTATCATGTCACCAGACGTGCACCTTTAATATATCCTGGAAACGATGACATTGATGCACTAAAATGGTTAGAAACTGTTCCCATGAAAGATTTAGCCAGTTGGCTACAGTGGAGACTGCTGCATGCCAGACAGAAGTCAATGTAGGTTACAGCAAAGCCTTGGAATTTGCCCTTACAGTATAAGGAAGTAGCAGAAGTGGTCACTACATCCATGGTATGTTCCAAAGACTATCCAAAGTGTATTCTCACTGTTCAAGAACAGCTGTGATGATGCAGATTGCTCCTGTCTCAATGGCAATTGTATTTTATTGGGCCTGTCCCCTGTTCTGAGGGAGTCCATTATGCCATGGCTAAGGTGGATACAGTGACAGACCTACTGTTTGTTTATCCAACTAAAGCTGCAGACCAGAAAGCAGTAATCTATGCTTTGGAAAGATTGTATGCTATCTATGGGTGACCCCTCACTATAGAGAGTAACAATGGGACTCCTTTCACTGGAACTGAAGTGAAAGGTTGGCAACACAAATAGGGGTGAAATAGAAGTTCCACACTCCCTACTACCTGCGAGGGGTTGGTCTCATAGAGTGTTACAATGGTCTCTTAAAACAGAGTCTATGAACTTAGCCGCATGACATTCTTTGCATGGGTGAACAAATGTCTCTGAAAAGTCCTCAGGACTTTGAATAAACAACCATGGGCAGAATCCCTGGCCCCTGTAGAAGCCATCTTGCATTATGCTGCCTTCTTCATTCTACTTCAAGTGAAATCATCAGATGATCTATTAAAACCTGGATTAAGTCAACAACAGAATATTTTGTTGCTGATCCCCACAGCACTAAGCCCTGGGAAGCGACTAGAATGGACTTGGCCATGGAAGGTGATAGCAACAAACTTTCAGTAGTTTGCTCTAATAGCCCCTATCCAACAACCCAGAAGGGGATGGTCTGGCACAAAATGTGACAGATATGCCATGGATTACTGCTATTTGGCCCCCAACGGTACAGGTCTATTGCCCACTTGAGGTGAAAGCACTAGATTCTAAAGGGAATATTTATGTTATCATTATGGCTAGTGCAAGCCTCGCCTTACTCTTACATGTAGAACCACAAACTATTAAAGCAAAGGGTGACAAGGTATGACATACTAAACCAGGGAAACTGCGGTGCCTACCTCTATCTTAACATGGGATAAGACTTTAGCTTGCATGCTAGTGAAGGGAAGGGACTTGCCGATGTTGGTACCTATAACCTCTCTCTCTTATCACCCTTAGTTAGGTTGCCACAAATTTTCTAATGGACTGGGCCCGTACCTACACTACTGTGACTAACCAATCAGCATGCTGGATATGCACTGAATTACCTCTGAGTGCTGCCGGAGGCGTACCACGGAAGCTCAAGCCTACCTCGTTCTACATTTGGGGTTGGTTAAGCACTTGGGATGCCACTGATCTTTTGTATTGCCTGCACTTTCCTTATCTGTTGTCACAGCTTGTGTTGTTCTAGAGGCATTTGGACGCAATGTTCCTCCCTACTTGCCCAGGAACCTTCACGGAAGAATCAAATTGCATAGATGGTACGGTGAGAAACCCTGAAGGGGTGGAGGGTTAGGAAAATGAAGTCAGTCAGGCTTTCACACTTGACCAAAACAAGATAGCACTCCCATGCCTGGCCAGAACAAGATAGTGCTCCCTTATGACTAAACAAACAGATGTAACCTGTTAGACACAACCATGAGCTCATTATCCAGCTGCAAGCCACTATTGTGTAAGTCTGTTAAAAATAAAAATCTAGGTAGGCCACAGGGTGGACACCTCTCCCACCGTAGTCGCCGACTGGCACAATAAAAATGCTATAAACTTTCCTAAGGCTCCTCAATTGTTATTTAGCCCATCTGAATCCAGTATAAACCTGCCTAAAATAGAACTCCTCCAGAACAGTGCATTATTCATATATATTTTCCAGTGAATTACATTTTCATCTTTACCATTTTAAAGTCTTTTGTAATTATAATTTGTATTTAAAATCTTAATATACAAAGGATATTGTTCCAATGATCTATTAGTACCTTTTAAAAATCCAAAATGTAGTTGCTTAAAAAAAATAACATTCAATTTATTCACAAATTTGCAACTTGGGCAGGTTTGATGAAAACATCTTATTTCTGCTTGACTGTCTCATTTGGGCCAGATTAAAGGACAAGGACTAGAATCATCTGAAGGCTACTTAATCACATCCATGTTTCTTGGTTGAGCTGACTTTCATCTTGGAAATCATCTATGGCTGAACTTTCTTTGTGGCTCGAACTTCCTCAAAATGTGACAATTAAGTTCCAAGGGAAAACATCTCAAGGGAGATTCAGGAAAAACCAATATTGCCATTTCTAAACAAGTCTTGTATGTCTGCTGCCTTCCATTTGTTACACACAGATAGTTCAGACTAACCCACAGTCAGGAGGAGAATTAAATACCAGACTTTATCTTTCATTGGAAAGAGTGTGCAAGAGTTAGAAAAAAGTTTCAAAACCATACCAGATATCAATCTTTCTTTGTAATTCATTTTTATAACTTATTTTTTGTTTGTTTTGTTTTAAATTATTTAGTCATTTAGCCCACTTAGAAATATGCTTTGGGGTTTCTGGGTTTTGACATTTTTAGGAAGGGTTTCCCTAAAGTAAGATTGTAAAGACATTCTCCTACTTTTCCTTTAAGGGAGATGCAAAGGACCTTATGTTATATTTAAATAGATAATTATTTCAACACAAATTATTGAAAGACTCATTCTAATTCTGAATGTCATCTTTTTTAAAAATAAATTATTACACATTAATTACTCAGCTTTTGGGTGCCTATTTAACCCCATCAATTAACTGGTTTGTTTTATGCTCATTTACATATATGCATGTGGGTTTATTTATTTATCTTACTGCCATCTTATGGAACTATAATGTCAATGTCAATATCAGTGCCCTAAAATTTCTTTTAATTCATAAAGTCACCTTTATTGTATAAATATAGGCTTATGTAGTATCCCCCCAATTTAGTGAGAAATTCATTGCCTATTATTAATCTCTAGAATTTTTTGGTGGCAGGAAAAAAATGATTGAATACATTTGTCCTAAACAACTTGTACTCATTTTTCTTTCATTTTCCAGATTTCTAATGTCTCTTGTGATTTTGAGTCTTTTTCTGGAAGTTTGGGCTAATGGGAATGACTAAACTGAAATTCATGTCTTTAAAAGTGTCTTAGTCAGCCAGATTCAGTGCTCAGCCTGTAATCCTACGCCTTTGGGAGGCTGAGGTGAGTGGATTGCCTGAGCCCGTGGGTTCGAGACCCGCCTGGGCAGCGAGACCTCATCTCTGGCGTGGTAGTACATGCCTGTAATTCCGGCTACTTGGAAGGCTGAGGTGGAAGAATCGCCAGAGCCCAGCAGGTCGAGGCTGCGGTGGCCGGTAGCGGCCACTGCACTCCAGTCTGGGTGACAGAGTGAGACTCCAACTGAAAAAAAAAAAAAAACATTTAGTCGGGCTCGGTGGCTCAGCCTGTAATCCCGCGCCTTTGGTAGGCTGAGGTGAGTGGATTGCCTGAGCCCGTGGGTTCAAGACCCGCCTGGGCAGCGAGACCTTATCTCTACAATAAATCAAAAAAATCAGCTGTGCGTGGTAGCGCATGCCTGTAATTACGGCTACTTGGAAGGCTGAGGCGGAAGGATCGCCGGAGCCCAGCAGGTCGAGGCTGTGGTGGCCGGGACCGGCCACTGCACTCCAGTCTGGCGGTAGAGTGAGACTGCAACTCAAAAAAAAAAAGTGTCTTAGTCATTTCTGACAGTATATATTGCTCGTGTTCTGCTATTTTTCTCCAGTCTCCAAGGCCATTTGCATACTGTTTATATCCTCTTTATTAACCTTTCCATATAATTTTAATATACTCCTTATTTGATTCCAACTCTCACCATCTCAAGATGCCTCTAAAAAAATCCACGTTTTCCCTAATCTGTTCTTCAGAGCAAAGCAGTTCTCTTCTCCATAGGTCATTATGGTCCTTATCTAAAAATATACATTTTTAAAAATATATATTTTCCATTCTTTCACATTAAATTTTCAAGATGAATTGTATAATCAAATTTTTTTAAAAGAAGAAAAAGCGGCGGGGCATGGTGTCTCAAGCCTGTAATCCCAGCAATTTGGGAGGCCAAGGCAAGAAGATTGCCTGAGCCTGCGGGTTCGAGACCTGCCTGGGCAACATGGTGAGACCTCATCTCTACAACAAATCAAAAAGTAATCGGGTGTGGTTGCGTATGCCTGTAGTTCTGGTTACTTGGAAGTCTGAGGCAGAAGAATCACCTGAGCCCTGCAGGTCAATGCTGGAGTGGCCATGGGGTGGTCTCTAATGCCTGACAGTGTCAGAACTGAGTATCAACCTTTTATTGAGGCATTGACTCTACTTTATTTAGACCACACTGTCATCTTTGCTAACTTTTGGAATTAAAAAAAAGACAATAATCAAGACATTCTATAGTTCTAGTCTCTCTCTCTTGCTTGCAACATTTCTTCCGAGTTTATACATTTTGCTCAGTTTTTTCTTTCAATAACCTTGATAGTTAAGTTTCCTCCATGTTGCTGCTCTATTCACAATAGCAGAAACATGGAACCAACCGTGCTGCCCATCGAAGCTGGACTGGATTAAAAAAATGTGGTACATATACACAATGGAATATTATGCAGCATAAAGAAGGACAAATATATGGACTTTGCAGCAACTTGGATGGATTTGGAGTAGATCATACTCAGTGATTTATCACAGAAACAAAGAACAGAGTTCCGTATGTTCTCACTCATAAATGGACCTTGAACAATCATAATGCTATAAGAAAGCAATTGACAGTAGTGGGAAACTGTCAGGGGTGGGGTGGGGGGTGGGATTGGCAATTGAGGGAAACTGCTAGGGGAGGGAGGGGCATACCTCATCAACAATGATTAATGTTTATATACCTAACCCTGAAATGTACTCCACATCTTTATAATAAAATTTTTTAAAAGCTCATTTAACATAGTATTTTAACTTTATTTCATTTTTAAAAATATTATAGAAATTTCTTACTATCTACTGAAAGTTTTTTCCCTCATATTTTAAAGGTGAGTATTACTTATATTTAAGGATTGATAATTTCTGATGTTTGATTACCTTGAACATATATGCACACATATATACACAAATATCTACATACATATATGTATTATATATCAGTTAGTTTATTTATATATGGTTATAGATGCACACACCACATACATAAATATTATGCATTATATATAAAATGTATGTGTAACCATATACATATATAACTACAATTGTTTTTTAAACTCATTGACAATTCCTGTGCTTGGGCTATGGGCTCTGAGCTGAGATGCCCCTGGGAGGTCTGCGGCAGCCTCTGTCGCACTGGGACCTGCACCATCAGCGGGAGTCATAGGAAAGACCCCGGGACACCACAGAACCCAGAAATGAAAAAACAATGGAAACACCAGAACAGTGAAGATAATCTCAAAAAACCCAAGGGAAATCTAAGAAGTCATGTGATAAAGAGATTCTGTGAAAGTAAAGAGGATCATCAAAGTGGAGAAACCTTCAATCAGATTCCGAATGGTATTGTGAACAAGAAAACTTCTTGTGTAAGACCACATGAAAGAATTGTAAGTAGAGAAGTCAGCGTGCTTCATTCATCCCTTAATGGGCACAATGGAGATGACACTAGACACAAGCCATATCAATATAAGGAATATGAAGAAAAATCTAATATACATAACAAATGTGAGAAAGCCTTCAGTTATCACCACTCCTTTTGAACACATGAAAGGGCCCACATAATAGAAAAATCCTATGACTGGAAATAATTTGGAAAATCATTCTTTCTCTTGGAAACCATTGAAGTCACATGGTAGCACGCCATGGAGATGGACCTTATAAATTATAAATGTAAGTTGTGTAGGAAAGCCTTTGATTGTCCTAGTTCACGTCAAAGACATGAAAGAATGTATGCTAGAGAGAAACCTTATGATTGTAAAGAATGTGGAAAAACCTTCAGTTGTTTTAAAAGCCTTGTAGGACACATGGTAGGGCACTGTGGGGATGCACCTTATAAATGCAGGATTTATGGAAAAGTCTTTGATTGTCCCAGTGTGCTTCAAAGACATGAAAGAACTGACATTGGAGAGAAGCCATAAGAATGTAAGAATTGTTGTCAAGCCTCCTGTACATGTAGTTACTGTCTAGCTCATGAAAGCACTCATATAGGAGAGAAACCTTATGATTTTAAAGGATATAGAGAAAGCTTCATTTGTCTGCAAGCCCTTAGAGAATACATGATAATGCACACTGGACTGGGACCTTATAAATGTAAGTTTTATGGGAAAACTTTTGACCTGCTTGGCTATGTGTTATACATGAATGAACTACACTGGAGATAAATCGTATGATTGTAAACAATGTGATAAAGCCTTCACTTGTGGGACTTAACTTAAAATACATAAAAGAATTCACACTGGAGAGAGACCCTATAAGTGTAAACAATGTGGGAAAACATTCAGGCTTTTCAATTACATTAGATTACTTGAAAGGACTCACGCTGGAGAAAAACCCTATGAATGTAAACAATGTGGAAAAGCACTTTCTCACTTGAGAAGATTTCAAAGACACATGATAACACACACTGGAGCTGGACTTCATAAATGTAAGATATGTGTAAGATAAATAATATAAATAAAAAGTCAGTAAGATAAACGTAAAATGTGTGGGAAATTCTCCCAGTTCATTTCAAAGACATGAAAGGACTCACACTGGAGAGAAACCTTATGAATGTAAGCATTGTGGAAAAGCCTTCAGTCATTTCAATTCCTTTTGAATACATGAACAAATTCATACTAGAGAGAAGTCGCATGATGTAAGAAATGAGGGAAATCATTCAAGTTTCCCAGTACCTGTCATGAATAGGAAAGGAAACACATTGTAGAGAAACCCTATAAGTGTAAGGAACATGGGAAAGCATTTCATCGTATCAGTGTCTTTTACAAACATGAAAGAACTCACTAGAGAAAAATCCTATGAATAAAGAAACTTTGGAACTTTTCAGTTAGTTATAAATAGATGAAAAGACTCACTGGTGAAAAGCCGCATGAGTGTAAAACTGTGGTGAATATAAGGGATATGGTAAGCTTTCTTTCTCTAGCAAACTTTCAAAGTCTCATGTTATGACACACTGGCAATGGACCTTGTAACTGTAAGGAGTGTGGATAAGCATTCACTAGTCCTCATTTATTTCATTACATAAAAGAAGTCAAACTGGAGCAAAACACCATGAATATAAACAATGTTGTAAAACCTAAGTAGTTTCAGTTTCTTTCTAATACAGTTCTCCTCAGTATCTGTCAAAACTTGGTTCCATAATTTTGTCCTCCTTTATGACTATGTAATACTTCATTGTGTCTATGTACCACATTTTCTTTATAGAGTCTACTTTCATTGATCACAATACTACAAGAGAGGGATGGGCGATAGTGTGGGACACTGCCAGGGGAGAGGCAAGGTCACATAACATCACTAAAGGTACTTGATCCTAAACCAGGGAAAGTGAAGACCAGTGAGAGGCTCAAACTTCACCTGCATGTAGACCACTTTTGTACCTAATC
Organism: Cephalopachus bancanus; assembly: GCA_027257055.1. Taxonomy (NCBI): domain Eukaryota; kingdom Metazoa; phylum Chordata; class Mammalia; order Primates; family Tarsiidae; genus Cephalopachus; species Cephalopachus bancanus. The sequence continues at coordinate 2,887,557 of JAPVLO010000036.1, forward strand.
TTGATGCATAACCTACATCTTTAAAAGGAAAAACAAGGCTACTGCTCCCCTCAAGAATACCTAAAAATATAAAAAATAAAACTCATTGACATACAGCATTTGTCTTTCTTTAAATTTATTTATTTATGTATTTATTTAAAGACATGGGGTATAAGGCATTTGTCTTTTAAAAGCTTCTATCTGTAGTTACATTAGCTTTGAGATTGCTATTATTGGATATTATTTGTGGTCAGAAAGTTCAAAATCTTGTTTTTCACCTACCTTTTTTTTAAGGACTAGCTCTTGGTTTCATTTTATTATTATTTAATCTTTCATTTCAAAATTTCATTTTTATTCATATACTTATATTTTTTTTAGTATCTTGTATTTTTTAGAAAATCAGACAGTTTTTCTTCTTTGAGAAACTTGCCCATGGTAGGTCTTTCTGCCATGTATCTTCCATTTTCCTTCTTCTCTTTTCCTCACTAATAAACTTTATTTAAAAATATAAAAAAGAAAGAAAATTAATTAAAGAATACATATGTATTTTTGGAAGATACATTATGTATTTTTAATTTCCAAATTAATTATTTTTAGATATCCTTACACTAATAGGTCTTTATTATTTTATAATGTTTTCAAAAAATTTTCCTATTTACTTCTTTTGTTGTGTGATTTAGTAAGCATTGTACATTAATTATAGTATGATGGATATTTGTATTAATTTTTTCTTGGGTATCAAAATACTTTATTTTAATTGGATAAGAAACTTCCAAATACAAAATAATTTCTCTTACAAAACTTTTATTCAACTTACTTCTCCATTTATTTTACATACACACATAGATAGATTCATGTAACATATCAATCTCTGAGAGAATGCTGTTAAAATCTTACCTCACCTTATAATTGTGGTTGTGCCACAAAATTTATATTGCATATTAATTTCTGTTTTTCCTTGTATTTATTCAGCAGATGTTGCCATAAATAAGATCTTTATAGGTAAAATCTATCTATCTATCTATCTATCTATCTATCTATCTATCTTCTATCTTTCTATCTACGTAAATGTTATACCAATTTTTCTAGAGACAGGCAAGATGGTGATGAAAATGGCTGGAGTGTGAGAATCTCTGCAAAAGCAAGCATCTACAAAGACCATCTGTATGCGTGGGTGTGTGGTGTTGGGTGAGCGAATGTCTGACAGAGGGAATATTCGGGTTCAAACACCCAAAGTTCTCCTATGAGGTGACTACAACCCATCACTGCCTTGAGATCAGAGGCCTGGTATGCGGGATAATTTGCCATTCTTGGGGGTCACTTGGGAGAAGGCAGCAAAGATCAACTACTCCTCAGCACCTGGCACCTGGCCACACCATCACCAGCTGAAGCAGACTGGGCACTAGCAGCAAGAACTGTGGAGAAGGCAAAGTGGGGAAATCTGGAATTGAGCCCCACTGCTGGTGAAGAGTTGCCAACCACCACCATTTTCTCTGTCCCAGATGGGCAGAGACCTGTGTTGCCAGTTCTTTCCAGCCTCTAACCTGAGACCTTTCTGGGATTGACACTCTGGTATTGACCACCAGACATGGAGAGACAGACACCCCTCCTCCATGCTGGATGAGGCACAGACATGGCTGATCTGAGTAGGAGACTTGGCAGCAGCAGCAGCAGCAGACAAGTTGGGTGAGTCCGGATCTGATTCACCTTCCTCCCCATAGCAGTTGGCAGGGCATCTGACCCATGCTGAGAGCAATCCAAAAGGCCTGCACTAAGAGTCGAGGTGGGCTAGAGACCGGAGCCCCTCCCTAATGCAGTGGCAGCCAAAAGCATCAGTAGTTCTTGGAAAAGGAAACTGAAGTTCCAGAAATGGCCACAGAGAGACCTCTTTTGCTTTCTTTCTGTTTTTGTTTATGTTCTGGTACTTGCTTTGTTTTTATTATTTTAATGTTGTTATTTAGATTTTCTTGTTGGGAGCTAGCCATGGAGGCCCACTGAGCATTAGGGATCAGGAAGGGCCATTGACCCTGAGACCACTAGGATGCGTTTGGGAGCTATTTGACCCCATTTCCTCCCCCTTTCTACTTAGCACTAACCAGATTAAGCTCCTGTGAGCTCAAAACATAAAAACTCTGAGACCGGGATGAACACAAACTAACTTCAGAAGCTCTTTGCTCCCATTCTTCCGCAAACTGCAGTTTTGGCTTTCACACAACTTATAATTCAAACTCGTGTCACATCTAAGAGCCTTAGTATTGGTCACAGGCTTCTGGGTCATGATCTTAGGATTTATTGAAGGTGTAAATTGTAGAATATAGTTTTAGAAGACAGCCATTTTGTTGAAAGAATGCGGCTGGGTTACTTGCAGGTAGCCCACTGTGAACTTTGGACTGGGCCACATTTCAAACATTCTAGGATGGGCCACTTTCGTTTGTAAAGTAAATACTTAAGCTTCTATAGAATTGTTTAACTTGGCATAAATCAATCAGTTTAGGATGAAAAAGGTTTATAGAATATGTCAGTCACAGATTAGGTTATCCTTTGTTATGGGATTTTAAGATTATCATATGAAAAGGGTTTAAAGGCAATCATTGATTAAGTTTTCATGGATTAAGGTTTCTGGTGGGTGGGGGACGCCCCTTCCACATCTGACTTTGTGTATAAAAGACCCGTTGTAATTCCCAATAACACACATCGCTTCTTCACTAGACTGGAGTCCAGTCTCTTTCTTTCTCTCTCTTTCTCTCTTTCTTCTTCCCCCCAATCGCCAATGCCATCTCCACCTTTGGGGTACCCTGAACCCGGATGGAGCTGGTCTCTGGCATTTTCTGTTTGTATATGGGTATTTTTGAGGGTGAGTGCATCAATGAGTTTTTTGTTTGTTTGTACATTTTTGGTTTTTTGCATTTTCAGTTTTTGTTTGTTTCTTTGTTTTTTCATTAGTTGTTGTGCCTGTCTGTTTTCCCTCTTTCCCTTCTCTCTCTTTGTCTGCCTTTCATTTCCCTCCTTCCTTTTTCTGTTCTTTTCCTTTTTCTTATCTCATTTTGCCTTCAGTGGACAAACATACAGCTCCACCACATGGAAAGATTGCAAGCCAGTGGGAAGTGGGTTCCAGGGACTTGCACACCTGTCAACTGACACTATGATTTGCAGATAGCCTCTGAACTACAGCTCCTCCCTTCATAAAATCTCGCAACTGCAAAAAGCACAGTCCCCTAAACCTAGTTCAGCTTCAAAATTGAACAAATTCAGAGGATCTACCTAAGGAAGAATAGGGGATTAAGCAAACAGAAGTGAAAGCTATCTCCCCCATCACTGAATGACAGAATGAAACAAGTGGTGGGGGGAGCAGAAGGAAAACCTTCACAATTGAAGAAGAAGCAACGGAAGAACACAGGTCCCATACAGACTCCTGGGAAGACAGCAGTTGAGAATATAGGCTTCTGAACTCAAACAATGAAGAGACCCCAGAGCAACTGGTCTCAAACCACAAACTCAGACATCAAGATATTAATAGAGAGAATAAATAGAAATGAGGAGAGATAAGAAGAAAGAATAAAGGAGTTGATAACTGAGATGATGGCAATAAAAAATACAGTCAACTAAATGAATAACAAATTGATTAGCATGGAAAGCAGAACTAACTTAGCAGAAAAAAAGAACACAGCTTGAGGACCAAAATATGGAACTAATCCAAATTGTTGAAAACATAGAAAAGAAGCTTAAAAAGATGGAACAAATCTACCAAGAGATGTGTGATTATATCAAGAAACTGAACCTAAGATTAATTGGAACTCCTGAGACAGATAGAGAGACATAGACCATCCTGGAACAAACATTCCATGAAATTATCCAAGCAAACTTCTCTCATCTCATCAGAGATATGACCATTCAAACACAAGAGATTCAGAGAACCCTTGCAAGACATCAAAGGAGAAGATCAACTCCTAGACATATAGAAAATAAATAACTTACACAAAGTATAAATAAAATGAAAAATCCTAAAGACAGTAAGAGAGAAAGGTCAGACTACCTACAAGGAAAGAACAATTAGAATAGCAGCATACTTATCAACAGAAATACTGCAAGCTTGAAGAGGCTGGAGTCCAATTATCAAAGTTCTCAAAGAAATAATTTCAACCAAGAACTTCCTACCCAGTTAAGTTTTATCAGTGATGAAGAATTGAAATCTTTCCAAGACAGTCATTTCCTAAGAGTTTATGTGGCCTCCAGACCAGCTCTACAAGAAAATCTTAAGATAGTTTTAAACATAGAAGAAAGAAAAGAAAAGAATGACCACACACTTTCCAAGAATGCAGGAAAATGACTGAAACCACACATAAAATAACCACAAAATCAAAAGAAAGCAAACAAACAAATAAACAAACAAACAACAACAAACTCTATAAGAAACTCATGACATGGATAAACTCACATCTCAACAATTAGCCAGAATGTAAATGGACTAAATGCACCACTGAAAAGACAAAGACTGGAAAACTGGATAAAAAATTATGCAACAATGTGCTATCTCCAGAAAAAAGGGCACTCACAGACTCAAAGTAAAAGGGTGGAAAACAAATTTTCAAATGAATGGAACACAAAAGAAAGCAGGAGTTGTGATCTTAATATCAGACAAAATATCCTTTAAGCTATCAAAAATTCAAAAAGGTATGAAAGGTCATGAAATAATGATAAAAGGTTCAATCCATCAGCAAGAAATATCCATCCTAAACATATATGCACTCAATATAGGAGCACTAACTTTTATAAAGCAACTTCTAGGCAAATTAAAAAAGATATCGACTCTAAGACTGTCATAACTGGGGACTTAAATACACCACTAACAGTCTTAGACAGATCATCAAGGCAAAAAGTCAACAAACATATCTAGAACCTCAACTTGACACTTGACCAAATGAACTTAATAGATACCTACAGAACACTCCACCCAACAAACTCAGAATATACGTTCTACTCATCACCACATGGAATGTACTCTAAGATCAACCACATCCTCAGTCATAAATAAAGTATAAACACATTTCATAAGATTGAAAAAATGCCATGCACCTTCTCAGATCACAGTGGTATAAAAATAAATATAAACACCAACAAAGTTCCTCCAAATCCACAAAGACATAGACACTAAACAGCATAAAGGTAAGCAACTCTTGGATCAACATGGAAATCAAAACATAAATTAAAAGATTCCTTGAAGAAAATGAAGAAACATCTTACCAAAATCTCAGGGATGACATGGAAACAGTACTAAGAGGGGAATTCATATCTCTATAAACACACATGAAGAAAATAGAAAGAGAACAAGTTCACAGCCTAAAAAAATCACCTAAGGGAGCTAGAAAAGTAGGACCACCCCCTCACTTCAGCAGAAGAATCCAGATCTCTAAAATAAAAGCCCAAATACAAGACATAGAAGACTAAAATAAATAGAAAAAAATCAACAACAACAAAAAAGTTGGTTATTAAAAGGATAAACAAAATTAATGGACCCCTAGCTAAATTGACTTAAAAAAAAAAAGATTAAAAGCCCAAATAAACACAGTCCGAAATGCAAAAGATCAAGTTACAACTGACCCTAAGAAATACAAAAGATTATCAGAGATTAGTAATGTATACTTGTATAGAAAAAAACTTGAAAACCTAAATGAAATGGAGGACTTTCTGACATTACACAATCTCTAAAGGTTGAAACAAGAAGAAATTGAGACCCTAAATAGATCATTAACAACCCAAGAAATTGACTTTATCATAAGAAAACTATCTACAAAAGAAGTCCTGAACCAGATGGCGTTCCAGCAGAATTCTATAAAACGTGCATAGAGGAGCTGATACCAATCCTATTGAAAGTATTCCAGGCAATCAAGAAAGACAGAACTCTCCCCAAATCATTTTCTCTAGCTAACATCACATTGAGCCACAAAACAGGTACAGATCCAACAAAGGAAGAGAACTACAGGCCAATATCCTTGATGAACATAAATGCAAAAATTCTGAACAGGATTCTAACAAACTGGATTCAATAACACATCTCAAAAATTATCTACCATGACCAAGTAAGCTTCATCTCCAGGATGCAGGGCTGGTTCAACATGCGCAAGACCATAAACGTAATTAAATACATCAACAGATGTAAAAACAAAAACCACATGATTATATCATTAAATGTGGAAAAAGCTTTTGATAAAACCAAGCATCCCTTTTTGTTAAAAACCTTTGAACACCTAGGCATAGGTGGAACATATCTCAAAATAGTAAGAACCATTTACAATAAACCCACAGCCAACATACTGCTAAACAGACAGAAATTGAAACCATTTCTCCTGAAAACCAGAACAAGACAAGGCTGCTCAGTCTCAGTCCTCTTGTTCAACATTGTGTTGGAAGTCCTAGCTAGAACAATCAGACAAAAGAAGGAAATCAGGGTTATCCAAATAGGAAAAGAGGAAGTTAAGTTATCCCTCTCTGCAGACGACATGATCCTATACCTTGAAAACCCAAGAGAATCTGTTAATAACCTCTTTGCACTGAAAAAGTACTTTGGCAAAGTCTCAGTATACAAAATAAACATGCAAAAGACAGTCACATTCCTATACACCAACAATAAACAAACAGAAACCCAAATAAAAAGCATAATCCCATTTACAGTAGCCACACACGCACAAAAAACTTGAAATACCTTGGCATCTTCCTAACCAGAGAAGTGAAAGAACTTTACAACAAAAACTACAAAACACTGCTCAAAGATGACACAAACAGATGGAAAAATATTCCATACTCATGGATTGGAAGAATCAACACTGTTAAGATGTCCATCTTACCCAAGGCAATCGACAGATTTAGTGCAACACCCAATAAATTACCAGCATCATTCTTCTCAGACATAGAAACAACAATATAGAAATTCATATAAAAACATAAGTGACCATGGATAGACAAAACAATCCTCAGCAAAAGAAACAAGGCAGGAGATATCACACTTCCAGACTTCAAACATTATTATAAGGCTACAAGAATAAAAACAGCCTGATATTCATACAAGAAGAGGCAGATAAGCCAATGGAACAAGATAGAGATTCCAGAAGCAAAATCTCAATTTTTAACCTCTTTGACAAAGCCTTTACTAACAACCACTGGGGAGCGGTGAACTTATTTAGTAAATGGTTCAGAAAAGCTGGCTGACCACATGCAGAAGATTAAAACAAGACACATCGCTATCACCATACACAAAAATCTACTTTAAATGGATCAAAGACCTAAATGTAAAACCTCAAACTACAAGAACCTTAAAAAATGCAGGAAACACCCTTATGAAAATTGGAACTGGCAACCAATTCCTGATCAAAAGCCCAAATGCACATGCCATAAGAGACAAGATAGACAAGTGGGACCTGATTAAACTGAAAAGTTTCTGCAAAGCAAAAGAGACCATCAAGAGAGTGAGGAGCCAGCCCACCAAAAGGGAAAAAAATATTTGCCAATTGTATATCTGACAAAGGCCTCACCAGGATCTACAAGGAAATCAAGCATGCTGAAAAGGAAAAACAAACAAACAAACAGTTCTATTAAAAAGGGGGCAAGAGATGAGTAGAAACTTCTCAAAAGAAAACATATGAGCAGTCAACAGATACATGAAAAAATGCTCAGCCCCCTAGTCATCAATGAAATGCAAATTAAAACCCCACTGAGATACCACCTAACTCCAGTCAGGATGGCCATTATCAATAACTCAAAAAACAGCAGATGCTGGAGAGGATGCAGGGGAAAGGGAACACTTGTACACTGTTGGTGGGAGTGTAAACTAGTACAACCTCTGTGGAAAACAATGTGGCAATTCCTAAAAGATCTAAAAATTGACCTTCCATATGAATCCACAATCCCCCTGCTGGGAATATACCCGGAGGAATTCAAATCACTCTATGAAAAAGATACCAGCACATGCATGTTTATTGCAGCGTTATTCACAATAGTAAAAACATGGAACCAACCATGCTGCCCATCAAAAGAGGACTGAATTACCAAAATGTTGTACATATACTGATGGAATATTACATAGCCATAAAGAAGGACAGAATGATGAGCTCCATAGCAATTTGGATGGACTTAAAGTCTATAATACTCAGTGATGTGTCACAGAAACAAAGAACTGAGTACCACATGTTCACATCCATAAGCGGACCCTGAACAATTAACATAATATATAAGAAAGGGATTGGCAGTAGTAGGAAACTGCTGGGGTAGGGGGAGGGTGGCACACCTCATTAATAAGGGTACCCGATCTCAAACCAGGTGAAGTGCATACCAAAGTGAAGCCCAAACTTTACTTATACAATGAACATTTCTGTACCTAACCATGAATTGTACCCCATATCTTTAAAATATATATATACATACATGTACTTTTCTAGTACCTATGATGAAAAAATATCTTTATTCTGGGAAACAATCGTATCTCCTATATGTTTCTAATGTGAAATTTGAAAGCATCTTTTTAGCTGTTATATTTTATTTTCCTTTAGAATAGCTCAGTAGAAATTGCCTTAACCCTTGTTATTCAATAATTTTCAATATAGAAGACTTAGATCAACTTACAAAAGTGAGGTTGTCCTATCTCCCTTTGGACTCCATCCAAGAATCAAGGTTAGGAAGACTATTGCAATGGAAATGTAGCCCTGACCAACCAAGTTCCTGTAATAGGGAAAGTTTCAAGGAAGAAAGATGTGTTTGGATGGTGATCCATCTTTAAAACAAAAGCTCATGCAAAATAGATGATAATAGTGCAATAAGAATATGTTATAGAATGTCTGACTGAGGCTGGGAGAGCAAGGGGCTGGGAGACACTTTCTAAAAAAGTTGAAATTTGAAGAACAAGTCTCACTTAGCTGGCAGTGTTGGTTAGAGCATCACGGCACCAGAATTAATGGGTACTCCCTTTCTCAGGTGTGTAAAAAAAAGCTGAGTAAGATAAAGCAGCAACAATAACAACAAAATGGTTAATGATAAAAGAAAGATGCAGAATCCTTTCATAATAGAAATAAAGGAGGGTCTTAAATCCTGCTGGCTAGGCGATAAAACAAAGACCTAGGAAAATGTCAGAAGTGGACTGAGTCTAAGATTTTGACATAGGAAGGCTGGAAAAGATGTGCCCATTGTGCCTTTGAAATGGACAGATTTGGACCTGGGAACGTTAAAGGGAAAGAATGAACAAAGATAAAGTGAGAAAGAAGCCTGATTCTGTCCTAGGCATCTAGGGGACTCCTGTGAGAAATACTGGTGTGGAGTTTTAAATTAAACACTAACATGCTGCTGGAATCCTCAAAGAAATTACTGTTAAGAATATTCTAAATTGTAACACAAGCAACTGAATAAGTTATATACATGCACACACACACACACACACACACACATATGACAAGGAGAAAATGAAAAACCATTCTATAGACACTTTGTCATTAATAAAGTGTACAATAGATTCCCCTTGGGAGAGTGGCATTATAAAGAAAATAGAAATTTAAAATACTCATGATTTGAGTGATAGAGCAGTTTGAAAGGCACAATAAAATAAATATGTTGAAAGGATTGTATGGATAAAATGAGGATTAGAAAAAAATGGAAACTCTAAGATAAACAGGTGTATTTTAAAAGGAATCAAATAAAACTTCTAGAAATAAAATTACAGCCCTTAATATAAAAAACTCGGTAAATGTTAAATAGTAGACTAGGCACATTTGAAGAATGATTTAGTGAGCGGAAAGATGAATCTAGGAAATTATCCACATAGTACAGAAAGGAAGAAAGAAAATATGAAAAGTAAAAGAATATACCAAAGAGAATTGGAACATATCTAAGAATCAATCTACCAAAGATGTGTAGCGTTATTATAGAGAAAACTTTAAAATTTTGCAAAGACTTAAAAGAAAGCCTGTATTAATAGAGATATATCATTTCGTGGATGAAAGACTCAATACTTTAAAAATGTCACATTTTCTCAAATGTGAATAAACATCTAAATGTATTTTTCACAGAGCTTAACATAATAATCTTAAATTCTGATGAGTAAATTTCTGAAAGTAGTCAGGAAGTTTTTAGAACAGAATAATGTGGGAGAGTGATGAGAAGCTGCCCTACCAGATATCTAAATATGTTATAAAACTATTGTCATTAGAACTGTCTGATATAGGCAAACATTACAGAATAGAAGCAAACCCTTTATGGTAACTTGATATATAGTCACAAACTCATAAAACTGAAAAACTGATTGGTTAGCAAATACTTTCTTTGTGTTTTTTTAGTTGAGTCTCACTCTGTCACCCAGGCTGGAATGTAGTGGCATGCTCATGGCCACCGCAACCTCGACCTATTGAGTTCAGGCAATACTTCCACCTCACCCTTCCAAGCAGCTGGAACTACAGGTGTGTGCTACCATGCCTGGCTTATTTTTTGATTTACTGTAGAGATGAGGGCTCACCAAGCTGCCCAGGATGGTCTCGAACACATGAATTCAGGCAATCCTCTCACCTTGGTCTCCCAAAATACTGGAATTACAGGTTTGAACCACCGTGCCCGGGCAGCAAATACTTTCTTAAGGGACAAATGATAAATAATTTAGGCAGCAAGGGCATTATAATCTCTGCCACAATACTCAGTTCTGCTGCTGTAGCACAAAAATAGCTAATATAGACGCAAATGAGGGGGGCTATGTCCTGAGACAATTTATTTGCAAAAATAGGCAACTGGCCTGTGGTTCCAAGTTTGCCAGTCTCTGCTTTGTTTAATAAATTTGCTTTCAGATATGCGATAATTTGACTCAAAAAATTGAGATTGGGTTTTTTCTCACCCTGCACATGGAATCAACTCCACAAGGATTTGAGTTCTAAATATGAAAAAGAAATCTTTAGAATGCTTAGAGAAAAATATAAGAGAATATCAAGATGAGAAAAAGTTTCTTGAACAAAAAAATAAACAAGAACTGTAATAAAAATATTGATATATTGGCATTAAATTTTAAACATTTGTATACATTAAAATACATTACATAAGTTTTAAAATAGGCTACAGTTTAGAAGATGGTATTTGCAAAATACATAACCAGTCTAGGATTAGAGTGCTTACGGATCAATAAGATAAACTTACCAAAAGAAAAAAAGAAATGAACAAATGATATCTACAACCAATTGAAGAAAAGAAAATGTATATCAGTAATATTCATATGGATTTCCTGTAATGAGGTAATTAAATTTTAAAATGTGAGACACTATTTAATAGCAATCAATGTCATGGATATGAAGAGGTAGAAAGTCAAATATTGCTACTCTGAGTGTAAATGCTTATGCCATGTTGGAAAGTAATTGGGCAATATTTAGTAATATAGACATTGTGCACACGTTAATGTCAATTCCCAGCATATATTCTGGAAAAACTCCTACATTAAAGGGGGTCTTCAAAAAGTTCACAGAAAATTCATAAAATGGAAAAACTTTGCATTGACTTCACCATTGATTTGTACCAAAATAAACTCATACTAACTTGGTATAACATATCTGAACAGGATCTAGTTTGAAGCACTACCAAGAAGGATAAGACATCCATTGGCAAAGGGCCCCTATCAGAGCAACATGAATTTTTCTAAAATTGAAGCCAGAACAAATATCAAATTTATGGTGAAACTTGAATGTAAAAATGGCGAAATAATTGATGCTTTACAAAATTTTACAGGGACAATGCCCCAAAGAAATCAGTAGTTTACAAATGAAAAACTCATTTAAAAAAAAAATGGGATAATGTTGAAGATGAAGCCCACAATATCAGGCCACTTGATCTTGTTTGTATTATAATTGAGAAGGACAAATGATTAAGAGTAAAATCAAAAGGCGATACCATAGACATCTCAACTAGTTCAGCTTACACAATTCAGACTGAAAAAATTAACATTGAGCAAACTTTCCACTTGGTGGGTGCCAAAACTGTTGCACACAGAAAAGAGCAGAGCTTTCAATGAAAATATAAACAAGTGGGATCAAGATCCTGAAATATTTCTTCAAAGAATAGTAATAGGAGGTGAAACATGGCTTTACCAATATGGTCCAGAAGACAAAGCATAATCTAAGCAATGGCTGCAGAAAAATGGAGGTGGTGCTGTCAAAGCAAAAGCAGACCAATCAACACCAAAGATTATGACAACAATTTCTGGGGATGCTCAAAGCATTTTGCTTGTTGACTTTCTGGAGGGCTAGAGAAAGGTAACATCTGCTTATTATGTGAGTATTTTGAGAAAGTTAGCTAAAGCTTTTGCAGAAAATCATCCAGGAAAGGCCCATTAGAGAGTTTTTCTCCACCACAATACCTCTGCTCATTCCTCTCATCAAACAAGAGCAACTTTGTGAGAGTTTTGGTGAAAAATCATTAGATAACCACCATACAGTCTTGACTTAGCTCCATCTGGCTTCTTTTTGTTTCCTAATCTTAAAAAATAATTAAGGAACACCCATTTTTTTCTAAATTATAATGTAAGAAAGACTGCATTGACATGATTAAATTTCTCAGTTTTTTAGGGATCAAATGGCTGGTATCACCACTTAGAAAAATGTTTTGGATTTAATGAAGCTTATGTTGAGAAATAAAGTTTATATTTTTTATTTTTATCTTTTAATTCAATTTTCACAAGCTTTCTGAAGTGCCCTTGTATATTCATATGGAAACATACAAGAATATTGCTGTGGCATTGTTTAGAGTATAAAAAAAATAATAGATTGGGCGTGGTGGCTCAAGTCTGTAATCTCAGCAATTTTGGAGGCTGAGGTGAGAAGACTGCCTGAGGGGTGGGTTCAAGACCAGCCTGGGCAACATGGTGTGACCTCGTCTCTACAATAAAGTAAAAAAAAAAAAAAAAAATTAGCCAGGCATTGTAGTGCATGCCTGTAGTCTGGCTACTTGGTAGGCTGAGGCAGAAGGACTGCCAGAGCCCAGCAGGTCGATGCAGGGATGGTCGTGAGCATGCCATTGCACTCCAGCCTGGGTAATGGAGTGAGACTCCAACTCAAATAATAATAATAATAATAATAATAATAATAATAATAATAATAATAATAAATATTCATCAACAGAGGAATGGTGAAAACTTCATGTTAATAAATACATTATTTTCATACATATTGACATTTATGTAAAACAAAATTATAACATTGTGTTAAAATTTCTTGCAGAATTATAAGTATAACAAGATTACTTTTATGTAACAATGGAAAGTGCAAAACGCAACGCAATATATTGCTTTTATAGTGACATGGGTAAGAGTATAATATATGAATTTGGCTGAAGAGAATAATCCCAAATTTCAGGACAGTGGATTCCTCTTGAGAAGGAAAGAGAGAAATGAAATTGGAAAGAAGAACAAAGGAAATGATAACTGTATCTGCAATATTTTATTTTCTTAAGAGGGACATTAAGCAATGTTGATGCTATATATGGGTAGCATCACATCTGATTTTTGTAGTTTTCTTCATGCTTTAATAATTTGTAAACAGGGAACAGAGAAAAAGTATGTACATATGGGTCTACAGACATGTATATATATAAAAGTAAACATGTGTAAATATATATATATACACACATGCAAACATATGCATGCAGATGAAAAGAGCAGTTGGATAACTCAAGGCAAGTGTGCAAAGGAAATAAAAGAATTGTAAAATTTCAGGGCTGCAGGTACAAGATAAAGTTTAAAATATTAGTAGATAATAGATCATGCAGCATATTATTAAGCAAAGAATTACATTGAAGAATTTTTAATTGAAGTGGGAGAGAAGATGGCTATAATAAATTCAGTTTTAAATGTCCTGCAGAATGCAGGATGCAAAATGAACTGGAAGGTATATCCAAACTTTGTGGGACAATCGCTAAGGCAGCTATTTTAGTTATTATCAGTATTTAGTTGTATTTAATAGGAACAATGTCAACTCGTAATGAATCAGAGTGGGTAAGATCAACAGAAGTTGATGATGTATTAGGGGAAGGAGATTAAAGTATCAAAATTATTCTGAATATTTGGCCTATTTTGTGATGCCTCATTATTTATGATATTGCAGGGGAAGGTGAAGATTACAATTTCAGTTTAAAATGTGCAGTTATGTGAACTTGAGAAATTTCGCATCTTTCTGGAGCTCATGGAGCAGTTTGGGTTGGAGATTTTTTCCTATGTTGGTAAGTGATGCAGAATAATATTGTATACCCTAAAAGAGCAGATAGTGAAAGGAAAAGTGGCCCTGATTTATAACATTGAAGAACCTCAGCTTCAGATGGTCAATATGAAAAAGATGTATCTTATGAAATAAGACTGAGAAGTTGTCAGGAAATTAGGATTTAAAAAACCAGGAAATAGAGGAGACAATAATGACAAAAGAAGACAATTCTTCAAGGAAAAAGTAGTCAGATTGCATTGAAAGTCAGTGGGAGGTGAAGTAGGATGCAGATTAAACAATATCCACTTGCCTTAGTGGCATGGCTACTATAGAAAGAGATAGAGACTGATAGACAGTTTGTCTGAGAACTCAGTGAAGGGAGAATAGATGAAGATGATGAGCATAAACATTCTTAAACTGCTTTGTCTGAGAGAAGAGAGAGATGGAAAATCTTCTGGGTCATTATTGGATAGACTCTATTTAATGGGAAATTAAACTGAAAGAGGATATCAATTATCCTAAACAGAAAGACATACAATTTAATGTGACTTGGATTGGTGTTTCTAACTATAGGTAGAGGAATCCAGCTCAAATATAAGAAAGGACAGTTTACCTTCTGTAACAGTAGGAAAGGGAGGCCCATGTAGGAAGTGGATATTAAAACTGCATGGTGGAGTGTATGGGAAGAATGGACAAGGTTTGAAATAGTTATTTCAGAGAATGAGAGAGCATGTCAAAGAAAGAACTGGAATAAATTTGCCTAGCCATTTTGCATGCCCTTTTGAGGTCAGGTTAATGATTTTATGACAGAAACCATGTACAATGATAAGTGAAATTCTCCAGTAGCCATTGACTTTTTAGATATAGGCACAGAGAGAGTATATAGTAGAGAATATGCTAGGTTGGGCTTTTGCTCCATGCTATGCCATTCAAGAAGTTTCTGTAGTAGGATAGAATGTGCTAGAATATAAACTGCAATGTTTTACAGCCGGTGTCTTTTTTTTTCTGAAGAAGATAAATAGCAAAATTGTTAGATTATGTTTTCAAGCAAACCTTTCTATTCTCCAAAAATGATTCATAGGGAGTGAATTTCTGAGCCCTTGTTTGCTTTCAAAATCTATTTCCCCCCTAGTCATAAGTAAATCATAGTTTAGTCAGGTATTTTCTATTGTTTTCTTAGAGAGGGAGGTGGTATAGGAATTAAAAGCTTAAACTCTCAAACAGTCTGTGTAGTCTTGAATCCCATCTCTGCTTCTTACTAACTTTGTGACCTCATAGAAGTTGCTTAACACTCTGTGCCTCATTTTCCTCATCTGTAAAATAGTGATAAAAATATTGATTTACTTATTTGGTAATTGTAAGAAGTAAATGGAATACTATATGTGATGCACTTAAAACAGAGTATGTACAATATAAATGTTAATTAATTCAAAAATAGAGTCAAAATAATTGTCTTCAGGAATTTGAAGTTTTAAAAGTTTTCTTCCAATATTCTTTATTGAAGATAAATCTAATATCTATCAGTATATAATTCATATTTAGGTATCTCTTTTTTCATTTTTTCTTTATCATTGATGTAGACATTTTAGCCATATTAGACCAAAAAAAAAAAATTGCTACTTGAACACAGGGAACTTTTCAATCCAAAGTCTCAACATGTATTTCACCTTGAGAAAATGTTTACTTCCAATCTTATTATTATTAAGATTCATATTATTTTCTTTTCTCTTATTCTGTAATTCATATTACAATGCCATTGCATTTTCTGTTATTTGTTGTCCATTCTTACTTCCATTTTCTATTTTAAATTAAACTCCTTTTTCCTAGAATTAAAAAAAATCACCAATGTATCTGATTTAGATGTTCATAATTTTTTAATCTTAATTTTTTAAGGTTGTGGGGTACAAGTCAAGACTGGGTACATAAGTGATCTAAATACAGGTGAAGTTTTGGACTTCCCCTTGGGCCTCACTTCACCTGGATTAGGATCAGGCACTGTTACTGATGTTATATATCCCCTGCCCCTGGCAGTGTCCCACTACTGCCAATCCCTTTTTGTAGTATTTTGTTAGGTGTTCAAGAACCACTAATGAGTGAACATATTGGTACTCAGTTCTTTGCTTCTGTGATAGATCACTGAGTATGATAGACTCTAAGTCCACCCAAGTTGCTGCGAAGTTCATAATTTTGTCCTTTTTATGGCTGCATAATATTCCATTGTATAAATGTACCACATTCTTTTCTTCCAGTCTAGTTTCGATGGGCAGCCTGGTTTGTTTGGGGGTTTTGATATTGTGAATAGTTCTGCAAAAAACATGCATGAGCAGGTTTCTTTTTTGTAGAATGATTTGAGTTCCTCTGGGTATATTTTCAGAAGGGAAAATTGCTGGGCCATATGGAAGGTCAATTTCTATTTCTTTTAGAAATTGTCACACTATTTTCCATAGATGTTGAACTAGTTCATATTCCCACCAACAGTGTAGAAGCGTTCCCTCTTCTCCAAATTCTCACCAGCATCTGTTGTTTTTGTTTTTATTAATAATAGCCATTCTTACTGGAGTAAGGTCATACCTCATTGTGGTTTGGATTTGCATTTCTCTAATAATTAGTAAGGCTGAGCATTTTTCATGTGTCTGTTGGCTGCTTCTGTGTCTTCTTTTGAGAAGTATCTATTCACTTCTTTTGGCCATTTTTTAATATGGTTCTGTTTTTTCCCTTTTGGCATGTCTGAGTTCCTTGTTTATTCTGGTTATTAGGCCTTCGTGAGATGTACAGTTGGCAAATACTTTTTTCCCATTCTGTAGGATGTCTCCCCACTCTCTTGATGGTTTCTTTTGCTTTGCAGAAGTTTTTCATTTTGATGAATTCCTACTTGTTTATCTTATCACTTACGGTATAAGCATCAAGGGTTTTGATCAGGAATTAGTTGCCTATTCCAATGTGCATAAGGGCATCGCCTGCTTTTTCTAAGCTTCTTATAGTTTGAGGTTTTATGTTTGGGTCTTTGATCTATTTAGAGTTGATTTTTGTATATGGTGATAGGTAGGGGTCCTGTTTCATTCTTTTCCTGTGGTCAACCATTTTCCCAGCGCCATTTACTGAATAAGTTTTCCTCTACCCAGTGATTATTGGGTGATGCTTTGTTGAAGATGAGTTGATTAAGAAATTTTTTGCTTCCAGAATCTCTATTCTGTTCCAGTAGTCTATATGCCTGTTGTACCAATGTCAGGCTCTTTTGAATATTGTAGTTTTATAATAAAATTCAAAGTCTGGGAGTGTGATACCTCCTGTTTTGCTTCTTTTGTTAAGGATTGTTTTGGCTATTCACGGTCTTTTATATTTCCATATGGAATTTCCATATTGTTGATTCCACATCTGAGAAGAATGATTATGGTAATTTAAAGGGTATTGCATTGAATCTGTAGATTGCCTTGGGTAGGATGGACATCTTAACAATGTTGATTCTTCTAATCCATGGGTATGGAATATGTTTCCATTTGTTTGTGTCTTCTTTGATTTCTTTGAGCATTGTTTTACCATTTTCATTGTAAAGATCTTTCACTTCTCTGGATAGGAGGATGCTGCAGTATTTCATTTTTTGTGGGTAGCTATTGTGAATGGAATTGTAATTTTTATTTGGTTCTCTGCCAGTTTGTCTGTGTATAAGAATATGATTGTCTTTTACATATTTATTTTATACCTTGAGAATTTGCTGAAGTCCTTTATCAGTGCAAGGAGATTTTTGTCAGATTCCCTTGGGTTTTCCAGATATAAGATCATATTGTCTACAAAGAGGAATAGCTTAACTTCCTCTTCTCCTCTTTGAATATCCCTGATATCCTTCTCTTGCCTGACTGCTCTAGCTAGGACTTCCAACACTATGTTGAGCAGGAGGGGTGAGAGGAGGCAGCCTTATCTTATTCAGGTATTCAGGGGAAATGCTTCCAATTTCTGTCCATTTAGTAATATGTTGGCTATGGGTTTATCTTAGATGGCTTTTATTATTTTGAGATACTTTCTGTCTATACTTAAGCATCCAAGGGTTTTTACCAAGAATGGATGCTGGATTTTCTTGAAAACCATTTCTGTGTCTAATGATACAATCATGTGATTCTTGTTTTTACATCTATTGATGTATTTAATTAAATTTATGGTATTGTATGTGTCAAACCTGCCCTGCGTCCTGGGGATGAAGTCTATACTTGGTCATGGTGGATAATTACTGAGATATGTTATTGGATCCAATTTACTAGAGTCTTTTTGAGAATTTTTGCATTTATGTTCATCAGCGATATTGGCCTATAGTTCTCTTTCTTTGTTGGGTCTTTGCACGGATTGGTTATTAGTGTGATGTCAGCTTGATAAAATGATTTGGGGAGAATTCCATTTTTCTCCAATGCTGGGAACACATTCTTTTTTTTTATCTGTGTGATTTATTTATTTTTATTTGTTTTTTTTTATTATAAAGATGTGGGGTAGAATTCAGTGTTAGGTATACAAACGTTGATTGTGCAGGTACCCTTGTGGATGAGGTGTGCCCCTCTCTCCCCTAGTAGTTTCCCTCATCTGCCAACGCCATCCCCTCTTCCCTGACAGTTTACCACTCCTGTCAATCCTTTTCTTATAGCATTATAATTATTCAAGGTCTGCTTATGAATGAGAACATATGATATTCTGATCTTTGTTTCTGTGACAGTTCACTGAGTATGATCAACTCTAAATCCATCCAAGTTGCTGCAAAGTCCATATGTTTGTCCTTCTTTATGGCTGCATTATTATTCGTTGTGTATATGTACCACATTTTTTTAATCCGGCTCAGCTTTTATGGACAGCATGGTTGGTTCCATGTTTTTCTGTTGTGAATTGAGCTGCAACAAACATACTTGTGAAGGTATCTTTTTGTAGAATGATTTGAGTTCCTCAGGGGGTATATTCCCAATAGGGGAATTGCTGAGTCATATGGAAGGTCAATTTCTAGTTCTTTCAGAAATTGCCACACTGTCTTCAAAGAGGTTGCACTAGTTTTCATTCCTTACAGCCGGGTAGAAGCGTTCCTTTTTCTCTGCATCCTCACCAGCATCTGTTTTTGTGTGTTTTATTAATGATGGCCATTCTTACTGGGGTTATGTGGTATCTCAATGTGGTTTTGATTTGCATTTCCCTGATGATTAGTGAGACTGAGCACTTATTCATGTGTCTGTTGGCTGCTTGTATATCTTCTTTTGAGAAGCGTCTATTCATGTTTTTTGCCCACTTTTTAATGGGGTTGTTTGTGTTTTTTTCCTTTCGGTGCATTTGAGTTCCTTGTAGATCCTAGATTTTAAGCCTTTGTCAGATATACAGTTGGCAACTATTTTTTCCCATTCTGTGGACTGTCTCCCTGGGTCTTGATGGTTTCTTTTGCTTTGCAGAAGCTTGTCAGTTTGATGATATCCCACTTGTCTATCTTATTTCTTATGGTATGAGGACTTAGAATTCTGATCAGGAATTGGTTTCCAGTTTGAATTTCCATAAGGGTGACTCCTGTGAATTCAAAGATTCCTATAGTTTGAGGTTTTACATTTAGGTCTTTGATTCATTTATAGTTAATTTTTGTGTGTGGTGATAAGTAGGGGTCCTGTTTCAACCTTCTGCATGTGACCAGTCGGTTTTCCCAGCACCATTTACTAAATAGGTTGTCCACTCCCCAGTGGTTGTTGTTGGAGGCTTTGTCAAAGATGAGTTGGTTGAGAAATTGAGGCTTTGCTTCTGGAATCTCTATCCTGTTCCATTGGTCTACATGCCTGTTATGTACTAATACCAGGCTGTTTTGATTACTGTAGCCTTATAGTAAAGTTTGACATCTAGAAGTGTGGTACCTCCTGCTTTGTTTCTTTTGCTAAGGATTGTTTTGGCTATTCATGGTCATTTATGTTTCCATATGAATATCTGTATTGTCATGTTCAGGTCTGAGAAGAATTATGCTGCTAACTTATTGGGCATTGCTTTGAATCTGTAGATTGCCTTTGGTAGGATGAACATATTACCAATGTTGATTCTTCCTATCCATGAGCATGGAATATTTTTCCATTTGTTTTTGTCTTCTTAGATTTCTTTGAGCAGTGTTTTGTAGTTCTCATTATAAAGTTCTTTCACTTCTCTGGTTAGGAAAATGCCGAGGTATTTCATTTTTTGGTAGCTATTGTGAATGGGATTGTGCTTTTAATTTGAGTCTCTGCCTGCTTGTGGTTGGTGTATAGGAATGCAACTGTCTTTTGCATATTTATTTTGTACGCTGAGACTTTGCCAAAGTCTGTTATCAGTGCAAGCATGTTTTTGACAGGTTTTCTTGGATTTTCAAGGTTTAGGGTCATATCATCAGCAAACAGGGATAACTTGACTTCCTCTTTTCCTCTTTGGATACCTTTGAAATCCTTTTCTTGTCTAATTGTCCTAGTTAGGACTTCCAACCTAATGTTGAATAAGAGGGGTGAGAGTGGGCAGTCTTGTCTTGTTTCAGTTTTCAGGGGAAATGTTTCCAGTTTTTGTCCATTTAGCAATGTGTTACCTGTGCATTTATTGTAAATTGCACTTACTATTTTGAGGTATGTTCTTTCTATATCTAGGTATTTTAGGGTTTTTATCAAGAAGGGATGCTGGATTTTATCAAAACTTTTTAATGCATCTAATGATATAATCACGTGGTCCTTGTTTTTACTTCTGTTGATGATTTTAACTACATTTATGGTCTTGCGATTGTTGAACAAATCCTGCATACTGGGGATGAAGCCTATTTGGTCATGGTGGATGATTTTTGAGATGTGTTTTTGTATCTGATTTGCTAGAATCTTGTTGAGTATTTTTGCATCTATGTTCATAGTGATCTTGACCTATAGTTCTCCTTTTTTGTTGTATATTTATCCAGTTTGGGTATCAGTGCAATGTTAGCGTCATGAAATGATTTGGAGAGAATTCTATCTTTCCCAATTGCCTGGAATACTTTCTATAGGATTGGTATCAGCTCCTCCTTGTAAGTTTTGTAGAATTCTGCTGAAAAGTCATCTGGTCCAGAGCTTCTTTTTGCAGGTAGTTTTCATATGACAGCATCAATACCCTGGGTTGTTATTTGTCTATTTAGTCTCTCAATGTCTTCTTGTTTCAACCTGGGGAGGTTGTGTAATATCAGAAAGATCTCTATTTCATTTATGTTACCAAGTCTGTTCCCATGTAGGTGTACATAGTAATCTCTGGTAATATTTTGTATTTCTTCAGGGTCAGTTGTGATTTGATCTTTTTTATTTTTGGTTGTGTTCATTTGGGCTTTTTCTCTCTTTTTCTTGGTCATTCTGGCTAAGGGTCCATCAATCTTGTTAATTATTTTGAAGAATCAGCTTTTTGTTTTGTTTTCTATGGTATTTTTGTCTTCTATGTCCCATATTTGGGCTCTTATTTTGGTGATTTGGATTCTTCTGCTATAGTTGGGGCTTTGGTGGTCTTCTCTTTCCAGCTCCCTTAGGTGATTTGTTAGGCTCTCCACTTGTGATCTTTCTGTTTTCTTGATGTGTGCTTGTAGAGATATAAATTCCCCTCTGAGAACTGTTTTCATGGCATCCCAGAGATTTTGGTAAGATGTTTCTTCCTTTTCATTTGTTTCCAGAAATCTTTTAATTTCTGCTTTGATTTCAGTGTTGCTTTGATTTCAGTAGTTGTTCAGCATCATGCTGTTTAGTGTCCATATCTTTGTGGGCTTTCGGGAAATTTTGTTGGTGTAGATATTTATTTTTATTCTATAGTGGTCTGACAAGATGTATGGCAAGATTTCAATCTTATGAAATTTGCTTATGCTTGATTTATGTATGGCTAAGGAGGTGATCAATCTTGGAGTATGTTCCACATGGTGATGAGTAGAATGCATATTCTATGGCTGTTGGGCAGAATAATTTATAGGTATCTATTAAGTCCATTTGGCTGAGTGACAAGTGTAGGTTCTGGATCTCCTGGTTAATTTTTTGCCTTGATGATCTATCTAGTGCTGTTAGTGGAGTACTCAAGTCCCCTGCTATAATAGCACTAGAGTCAATATCTTTTTTTAGTTTACTTAGTATTTTCTTTATAAATGCTCGTGCTCCTGTGTTGGGTGCATATATGTTTAGAATGGATATTTCTTGTTGATGGATTGAACTTTTTATCATTATGTAATGTACTTTTGCATCTTTTTAAATTTTTGTTAGCTTAAAGATTGTTTTGTCTGATGTGAATATTGCATTTCCTATCTTCTTTTGTTTTCCACTGGCCAAAAAGTTTGTTTTCCATCCTTTAACTTTGAGTCTATGGGTATTCTTTGTAGTGAGATGAATTTCCTGGAGGCAGAATATTATTGGGTTATATTTTTTCTTTAATCTAGTTTGCCATTCTGTCTTTCAGTGATGTAATTCATTGGTGCTTAGGCTGGTAATTGAAATGTGAGAATTTTTACTGTCTTGAGGCTTTTATAAGGCTGTTTTGTTTTCTTTTAACATTTGGGTTGATATATGTGTGTGTTTTACAGTCATAAGGTGTGTTCTGTTGATTCTATATTTTCCTGCATCTTGGGAAGTATATAGTTGTTATATTTAATTTTTTTTCTTCTGTGCTTAATATCTTCTTGGGTGTCTCCTCTAGAACTGGTCTAGAAACAGCATACTGTTTTAGGGATTAGATGTCTGGGAAGTATTTCAGTTCTCCATTGCTGATGAAGCTGAGTTTGGCCAGGTAAGAAATTCAAGGTTGAAATTGTTTATCTTTGAGGACTTTGAAAATTGAACTCCAGTTCCTTCTAGCTTGTAGTGTTTCTGCTCATAAGTCTGCTGCTATTCTGATTGATCTTCCTTTGTAGGTTGTCTGACCGTTCTCTCTCTCTGTCTTTAGGGTTTTTTCTTTTATACCTACTTTGTATAGGTGATTTACTATGTGTCTACAGGTTGGTTTTCTCATTTGATGTCTTGCGGGGGGTCTCTGAATGTGTTTGGATGGTCACATCTGTGGTGAGATGGGAAAAGTTCTTGAATAACCTCTTTAAATACTTGCTTCAAGTTGTTCTACATTTTCCTTTCTTCTTCTGGGATACCAATCAGATGTAAGCTCAGTCTCTTGATTTAATCACACATCTCTTGAAGGTTGTGTTCTTACTTTCTGAGTTTTCTTTCTATGCTTTTCCAGATCAGGTTAACTCCCTGTTGGGGTCTTTAGGTTCTGAGATTCTTTTTTCTGCTTGGTTAATTCTACTTTCTGTGCTTGTCATCTTGTTAGTATTTCCTGGATGAAGTTTTTTATGGCCAAAGTCTCTGTTACAAGTTCTTTCAGTGTTGCATCTTGTCTTTCTTGAGTCTTATCTACTCTTCCCATCCATTCCCTAATCCCTGTTCCATTCTGGGGTCAATTGTTGGTGATTTCCATTGATTGGGCTTTGAGGTCTGATATTTTGGGTGTTGCCGCTTTGGTATACTTGGAGTTACCTGTGATCTTTCATTGCTATTTTCTCATTTATGACATCACTCTTTCTTTTCTCTTTAATTCTGTTATTCAGTGGTAGTGGGCAGGATTTCACTTCGGTCACTTTATCAGCCCTCTGTTCTTCCATGATTAGAGGCTCCAAATTTGTTCTATTTTGAAACAGGGTTGGGGATGGGAAGTTTGCTGTTTCTTGTAGTTTTGAGTGTCAAATAAGGTGGAGGGAGGGGAGCTAGAATTTGAAACTACTTGCAAGTTACAACATTCAGTGACTGGGGTATGGGCCTTCTGAGACCCACCCTCCACCACCACTGTATATGATTATGTAATGGGTATGTGTGTATACCCCCACTTGTGATCTTCCTTGTCCTTTTCTAGTTGCACCTTTTGTCCTGCAGCTGGGTCAGGGTAGGCGGTGGGGTGTCTGAGACTCTACACTCCCTGTCTCTCTGAAGTTTGTGCTTTGGAATATTCTCTCTGGGTCACAATCAACCCCAGATCAGTTAACTCACCAGTCACAGAAAGCAGGTCTGTTGCTCTATGATGAGCAAGCCAGAGCACTTCCCTGCCCAATTTTCAAGATGGTGGCCAAGTGCCTGTTTCATCTTCTCCAGTGGGACTCTGCATTTGGCTCCCTTACTCTGCTCCCTCCACAGCCCTCACTGCCAGCATCTTGCCTGATGCTGCAGTGGTTGGGCAATCTCAAATGGCAGTTGCTCCTGGTAGCTTCTTCCCAGAAAATGCTTTGCTGATTTTAGAAAATGTCACTCAGCTTCTGTGCCCTGCAAAGCACTAGGGTACAAGCAGAGCAGCTGTGGCACCTGCCATTTCACCAGGAAAACCCTGGCCACCTACTCCTGAGTCTCCACTCAGTCAGCCACTCACAAGCCCACTTACACACAGATACACACAAAAATTCTTTCATTCACACCCTCACTCACAAAGGGTCTTTCACAGTCTGACTGGCTCTGCTGTTATCTTTTTTCTCCTCACCAGGTGTTCATAATTTTAATGTACTTTTGTCTCTCTTCTTTTATTGTTAAATAATAATGTATAGAATCAGGTCAAAATATTTTAACATAATTAATTATCATAAAGTGAACACCCACATAAGGGGAGACTCCCAAAAAACAGAATTTATTTTTACTTATAATTTTTTAAAAATTTAGTATTGAATGTTTAAACTTCAGTCACCTTCAAAGTACTCTCTGTCTGATGCAATTTACCTATTAAGACACTTTTGCACTGCTCAAAACAGTGTGGAACATGTCAATTTTGATACCTTTTAGTGCTTCTGCTGTTTTTTTGTTTCACTTCTTCCGCATCAGCAAAACTGTTCTCTTTAAGGACTTTTTTTCATACAGGGAAGCAACAAAGTCACACATGGCAAGATCAGGTGAATAAGGAGGGTAGACCTTGGAAGTCATGCCATTTTTGGTCAAAAATTGCTGAACACTCAGGACAGTGTTGGCAGACGTATTGTCATGATGGAACAATCAATCGCCTCTTTGCCACAACTCAGAATGTTTCTTTCACAAATCGTGAGGCAACCTTCTCAAATTTCCAGATAAAAACTGGTTGACCATTGTATCTAGAGGAATAAATTCTGACTGTACTATAAGGGGCCCACCCTCCAAAATATAAATCTGTTTTTGGGGAAGAGGTACCCCCCTCCTGTATATTACTCAGATAGACCATTAGAGTATTTCTAGTGCCCAAAAGAGTACCATGTACCTTTCACTAATTACAACCTCATCATTCTCCCCAGAGATAAACATTATCCTGAGTTTTATTTTAATAATTTTGCTGTGTTCTTTATAATGTTACTATTTACATAAGAATTCCTCTAAATTATAACTTGGTTACTTTTACATATTGAATTTTAATATACAGAACAATAAAATATGCATAATTTGGTGTTTTTTAAACTTCATTCATGCTTTTGCAAGTGGCTATATATCTATCATATTCATTGCTGTATAGTATTCCATTGTATAAGTATTTCACAATTTACATATTTGCTATTGAGGAATATTTGGATTATATACCATTTGGAGTTCTTGTGAACAGTTCTTGCACATGTAATTCAATACACATATGCTTGAGTGTTTTTGGAAGTAGAGTTGCTGGGTGATAAGGTATGTTAGCTTCATATTTACTAGATACTGATAAACAGGATTCCATAAAATTTGTTCAGCATTACATTCCACTCATAGTTTACAGAAACCCCCATAGCTCTACATTGCCAACACAGTTTGACATAATCAGATTGATTTTTAATTTTTCTAAATCTAGTGGGATTGTAATTGTGTTGTTCCCATCAAGATTTCCTCTTTGGGATGTGCCTGTTTAAGTCTTGTTCATTTTTCTATTGTGGTATTTGTCTTTTTCTGTTTATTCACAGTAGTGCTTTATATTATAGTAATGTAAATCTTTGTTTTTATATGTACCGCAAAAATTTTTTTTTAGTTTTTTACTTTTTTCTATCTTTATAATATATTTTGATGAATGAAGTTTTTAATATATTCAAATTTATCAATTTTTGGTAGTACTTTTTGTGTTTTCTTTAAGAAATCTTTCCCTATTGTGATATCATAGATATTCTCTCATCATCCTTTAAGAGCATTATATTTTCTTAGTTTACAGTGAAGTCTTTAATCTACTTGACATTTTTCTTATATATGGTGTGATGTAAAATTTCAATTTTTTTATACATGTATTCAATTTTCCAATGGTAATTTATTGAAAAAAGACTTATGCCAACTGTTCATTAATTTTGGGCTTGCTTTTAGGAGATCTTCTCTGACCTATTTATGTATCATATACCAGTGCCACATTTTAACTATATTTTTAAAATAAATCTTGGTGTCTGATTTAGCCAGTTTTTCTGCTCTGTCTTTTCAAGACTATCTTGACTATCTTGGTTGTACTTGACCACTCCATTTCCATGTTCCATCAAATCAACCAAACAAAAGAGAATACAAAGATAAAACCAAAGGTGAATTTGATTAATATAATTATAAATTTATGGATTATTTTTAAATAATTTGTCATTATAATATTGAGTTTTGCAATCTAATAAGAAAAAATCTCATTTACTGATTTTTCTTTAACAACTTCCTATAATGTTTTATAATCATATCTATGAAATTATTGCATCCATTTTGTTAGATTTATTCCTGGGTAATTCAGATTTTTGATGCTATTTTAAATTATATTTTTAAAATGTTGCTTTATAAACCTTTCTGAATGGTATATAGTATGGCAATTAATTTTTATATATAGATTTTGTGTTGAGTCAACTTGAATTTTATAAATTCTAAAATTACATTTCTATGTTCTTTTACTACTCATGCAATCATACCATCTGTTAAAAATAATTTCTTTATTTCTATCCCCTATGTCTTTTAGATATTTTATTGACTTCCTTAGTTGGCAACTTCTTCTAGTACAATGGGTACAAATGTGGTAAGAGTTGGATATCTTTTTTTTTCTGAGTCAGAGTCTGACTCTGTCACCTAGGATGGAGTACAATGACACACTCATGGCCACTACAGCGTCGACCTGCTGTGCTCTGGCAATCCTTCCACCTCACCCTTCCAAGCAGCCAGAACTACATGTGCATGCTACCACGCCCAGCTAATTTTTTATTTATTGTAGAAATGAGGTCTCCCCAAATTGCCTGGGCTGGTCTCGAACCCACAGGCTCAGGCAATCCACCACCTCAGCCTCCCAAAGTGCTGGGATTACAGGCTGAGCCACTGAGCCTTGCTAGAGTAGGACATCTTAACTTTGATTTTTAAGGGACAGCTGTCAGGCTTTAACCATGGAGTATAATGTCACAAAATTTAAGTTGACACCTCTTATTAAGATGAAGGGTATTCCCTCCTAACATTACTTGTCTATGAAATCATATAGAAATATATTTCTTGCTATGTTGTCTTCTACTGAAATAATCATATTTTTCTCCACTTACTCAAATTATAGTCAACTGCTAAATCAAATCATCATTGTGTTTGTGGGAAAATTAAACTTTCCATTATGTATTTTCCTACCTACAGGTTTCTTGATTTAGTATGCTTATACTATGTTTAGGATTTTTATAACCATCTTAATGAGTAAAATTAATTCAAATTTTTTAATGATATTCTTGTAAGATTTTGTATCAAGGTCTTATTGGCCTTATAAAAGTAGGGTGTCAATTTTTTTCTACTTCTTGGAAGACTGTTAAACAGTATAATTTATTTCTTGAATATTTTAAGTGGCACACAGATATACTCATTTCAGTTTAAATGGAATGTGTGGGATCTTTTTGATGACTGATGAATTTTGTGTTCTGCATCTTCAGATGTTCATTAATGCTCTTAATTTTTTTCAAAAAAGAAATATTTGACTTGATTTTTCTTTCTGGTGAAAACACTTTTGTCATTATCAAGTGTCTGTTATTATTTTTATTTTTTTCCTTAAAGTTTATTTGTCTGATATTGATATAATAACATCAGTTTTCTTTTTGTCAGTTTTGGATTGATATAGTTTTTCCAATTATTTAATCTCAACATCCTTGTATCCTTTTTTAAATTATTCATTTTTAGTTTCTTCAGGAAGAATGGTCAGAAATGCCTTACTCCCAGTATTACCAGGAGTGCAGAATCTAAGTTGATTTTTAATTTTTATATTATACATTTACCATGTCACCCTAAGATAATCAAAATGCTTAGGATTTACTTAAGAATTTATTCAAGTGCAAAGTGAAGGTGACCATCTGAGAAGCAGACCTACACCAAAGAATGGTGTGGAGTGCTTTATATCTCTTGAATGGGGGAAAAATTGAAGATCATTTATATAACAAAAAAATGAAGATTCAGAACAGAATTACATTTTCCATACAAAGGTCAACATACAGATATAGAATTTGATTGGCTATACTCTAAGAGGGTTGCTTAACATTCTATTGTAAAGAGGTAACAATCAAAAAACTCTCTCTCTAGGTTTGAATGGAAAATAAGGAGTCTGTTTCATATATAGTATCTCAACACAAAGGTCAGGAAGCTATGTCATGCATCAGAGAAGGAAAATAGTCAATTATGTGAATTCATTTTCAAGGCTTAACATTTTCCTTTAGCATAATAAATGTAGAAGGTCCTGAAATTTTGTTTTGTTTTCACAAATGCCTCAAAAAACTCCTAATTCACGATTTCTCTTATATAGCCTTCTCTTATTATCAAATAGATGTTATATTATGTTAGAAATGCCTGCTAAAACTAATCAGTATTTCTATTTAGTTATCTTCCTGGGTTATTGTGTGTTCTCTTTCTCCACCAGGCTGAAATGTTCTGCTCACCCATCCTTGTGCTTCTCTAACACAAAATTTACTTTTTTCAAGTGCATAAACAGTTTAAATGTCCTGTTCATATTTTGCAATGAATGACTAAATCACTAATTTCAGGTAGTTGATAAATGTTTACAAAGTGCCTGAGACTCTTTCTGCTATGGGCATTTCCACAGGATATAACTGTTGACTGTAGGTAGGTGGCTGAGATATGCCACAGGGCAGATCGTCGTTTAGGTTACATGAGCAAGGAGCATCCAGATAACTAAAAAAGCTCTAATTCCTTCAGTCTAGAGGTTTAACCTATTTTACTCATAGGTTGACTGCTCTCCTAGCCACAACGCTTTTTGTTTCTCTTTATGTTTATTGTGGATGTGTGTGTTGTGTTACCTCCTTCTGGGATTGCTGCATTTCTTCTAGTTCTGGTCTCAATACTCATACAAGGAACAATCTGAGTCAGTTAGAAACTTTAGGACATTGCCAAATTTTCTTGCTGTAGCCTGGGGCACTGTTTCCCAAAGTGTGATCCAAGGACTAGCATCATTAGCACTCCCTGGGAACTTGTAAGAAATGCAAATTCTTGAAGCTTAACCCTAACCTATGGACTGAGAAAATCTGGACATAGAGCCCAGAAATGTTCTTGAACAAGTCCTCTGGGCAATTCTGATGTACAATAAAGTTAGAGACTGGCTCTTCAAAAGGAAAGGACACTAAGTCAACTCCTTCTCATACTCAGGGTAGAAAAGAACTGTCCCAGCAGACTTTGCAATTCCATATGCCTTTAATTAATTACACTGATGGCAGTTTGTTTATTAAGATCTGTTTTCTGTCTTTGTTCTGGCTTTCATTTCTTAATCATCCCCTGTGGTGCTTATTTCTGTCTGAGGTTCTTCCATGATCTGGGCTCAATCTTCTGTGCCAAATTTCCTCAAATTTCAGCATGCCAGATGTGACACCCAATCCTGCTTTTTGTGCACTGCTTTGAAGTTGTTTACATATAATGTATGGGTATAGATGTATACATACGGTATATGTGTGTATACACACATGAGGAAATATAAATGTGTGTGTGTGTATATATGTGTATATGCACACACATATTACATATATGTATGTATTTTATCTCCTTATCATAAAAGACTATTGAAGTGTGTGAAACTGCACCTTGCTTCCTTAAAGCACACGTTCATTCTGTTACTGAATTCTGTGGGTTCTACCTCATAAACATTCCTGTTCTCTCCCCTCTTCTCCAGTTCCATTGATGCCAAACATTTTAGGTTTCTCTTATTCTTCACTCAACTTATTCAACAACTTTCTCAATATAGCTTCTGACTTCTAAGTATTTTACGTATTTTATCTGTAAAATAAAGTGAGTGCAATGGGTACCTGGAAGAAATGGAAGGACAGACTTTATAATTAAATAAAAATGAACCTTTCAAAATCTGTTGGCTCATTTGTAAAATGGAGATATTTTTTTTATATTAATTACAAGGACCGACACTTGTCATTTACTAAAAATCTTTGATAAACTACATAAGTTTGCACAGTAAGGGATAAGCAAAATACTCTGGACATCAACAAAGAAGAACTTTTTTTGTATAAGTTGACTTTACCACACTTTGCTATTGCATGTAGTCATCATCCTGGTGGCTTTAAATTCTGTTTCCTCAATCCTGAGATCTCATTTATTATAAGACACACAAGCAATTTAATAACGGCTTTTTAAAACTTTAAAAAGGAAAACACATCCCCACACAAATATTTGTATTGATTGCAAAAAATATCCTAGAATCAGAAACATTAAAATGAGACATGTGTAAATGTTAAAAAAGAAAATACAGTGGGTAGATAATTAGTAACTCTACTATTTCATGTTAGCAGTTGTGAGGCAACAGAGTTCTCTGAGGGTTGGGGGAGGGAGGAGTGCTATATCTCTCATTCTATGGAAAAGGAAACTGAGGCTCAGTAC
The DNA here is from genome assembly GCA_027257055.1 of Cephalopachus bancanus. Classification (NCBI taxonomy): domain Eukaryota; kingdom Metazoa; phylum Chordata; class Mammalia; order Primates; family Tarsiidae; genus Cephalopachus; species Cephalopachus bancanus. The sequence continues at coordinate 2,918,500 of JAPVLO010000036.1, forward strand.
AGTTCAGCAATTTTCCTAGACTCTACAAATTTGGAAACAGCATGGAAATGCATGTTTCAGCGATTTGCAATTGCAGGCTCTTTTGGTACACTTTACTGTCTTTGTAGGACAAAAAGTATCACCACTTAATCCCAGTAGAGGCATTAAATACCATCCTCTTATTTTGTCTCATTTAAAAAGTTTAACAAAACAAATATCTTTATTTTTTTCTCTAGAACTAACTACAGTAATAGTATCACTATTCCTAGGGAGTAAAAACAATTTCAGCTTCTCTTTGAGAAGTTATTTCTAGCCATTACTCTCCAAAAATTTAACAAGCATGGAAAATCCTTAATAACATGATCTGTACAAGAAATGTAGATTTTTTTCCATCTAATTGAAAGTGAATAAATTTACAAAGCCTCCTGTAAATCCAAGTATTTTCTTGTAACTTTAAACAGAATTTCTATTCAGGTGCTTGTGTACTTATTTGCAAAGCTATCGTAGACTTTTCCTGCCCACAGCTAATTGAAGGTGTTTAATAGTGAAGCATTGGAACATAGCTTAACATATCCATTGTTAATCTTAGTATAGTGAGATAGAACAGGGATCCCTCTTAGGTGCCTGCTACATACCCCAAAAGCATGGATATAAAGAAAAACCTTGAGTTCTTTCGAGGGAAATTCCAGACATCTAGCTAGCCCTGAGAAATAAATGAGCAACTCAATAAGCAAGAAGATAATAGAAGCTTAAAGCGATGACAGTAAAGTTAGGGTCATGAGATGTTTGGTTCCCTATAGAAACTAAAAATAACATCTTAACATATGTGCTTGAGTTGTTTTTCAGTAACCTGAATACCTACCAAATAGCATCTTAGCATATAGACCTAAGATATGAAGGAACTGAAAACTGAACTCTGAGCACTGTCCTTTTTTCTAAATGACTTCCTAAGGGGCCAGGAGGAAATCACTCCCACAGGCCAGACTTAACTTTCTTTTTTTTTCTTCTGACACCAAGTCTAAATTCATACAAAGTTTCCCTTCCTTTACCAATTGCAAATCACAAAATTTTTGAACCTGCATATGACCCGTAAGTGCCCACTTCAAGATATCTGCCTTTTTATTGCTAAACCAATGTATAACCTCCATGTATTGGTTTATGATTTTTGCCTATAACTTCTGTTTTCCTAGAATCTATCCCTGTCTTAAAAAGTCCTTGCTTGTAAACCATCTGAAGGTTGGGTATTAAGTGTGGGCTGCCTGATTCTCCCTGCTTGACTCCTTGAAAATAAACATCCTCCTTTCTCCTGCTGCAAAACCTTGGTGTGGATGTCTGGCCTTACCATACAGTTCAAGCGGATCTCAGTTTTGTTCAGTAACAATGGCTTCTAATGTTTTCCTAGCTATTTTTTCTCTTTAAGGTAAAGAGAAAATCATGGGCCACTTTAACTAAAAGTACATGGAAACATGGAAATAGAGTACATATTTCCTTTTACTAATCCCCATTCAAATTGTGCTGCTTTCCCTTGAAGTTGCAACCTGTACTATTAAAAATGTGTTATTTCCGTTTATGCTCTTATCAGAATTCAGACTTTTCAGTGTTATTCATAGAGTAAATCATTATTCGACTATTATTTAAAGACATTATCACAGACTAGTGATTAGGAGAGTCTGCTGGGGTACAGATGGCCTTATGTACAATTCAGTCTCTGTTATATAAAAGTTGGTTATGTATTCTAACCCCTTCAACTTCTTCATCTCTGAGGTTGAAATAATAAACAAAATTATTTTCTGTGATAAGAATTAAATGAGACAGCACGGGTAAACTTAATAAATGTGAGCATATTTCAGACTAATGGAAATATATATATATATATTTTTTTGTTGTTGTTGTTTGTTTGTTTGTTTGTTTGTTTGTTTTTTCCCCCCAAGGCTTTACCTTTGCTGCCTGGTATACCTGTTAACTGGTTCATATATAAGATTTTTCTTTTTCTTTAGAAAACAAATCATTAATAATTGAGATTTCATTTTCCCTTTTTCTTCTCTTTCTTTTTTTGTCCTTCCTCTCTCACTTTTGATTTAGGTCAGTAGAAAGAGAGAGAGAGAGAGAGAGAGAGAAATCTTGGAAATTCCAGCTATTCAAGGAAAGGATTTTATGTGAAAGACGCATATTATCTTCATTTCCAGCATCTCACAGAAAAATGAAAGTATAATGTCCAGCTAACTGATTCAATTATTGGTGATTTAACTATCTATTGAGTTAGTTAACACACAAAAATGGATTATAGTATATTTGATTCCTCATAGACATAGCCTTTCTAATGTTAGATACATTAGAAGATTATACTCAGGAATTTGGTATAATGCATAGAAAATATTTTAAATGTTTTTAGATCAAAGTTGGTTTCTGGGTGGTCCTCAAATAATGTTCAGAGTCCCTTCACAAAGTTTAATAAATCGTTTCCCTAGATAAGGCAGAGGCCACCTCCCAAATCATAAACTCTCATCAACCACTTTTTGTTCATTGATATCTGCAGTTTTATCTTTAACTCCTTGCGGAAGGCAGCTGGAAGGTTCTCACAGAATTCATTAATACTTCTCAGCAATGTCCTCAAAATATTTTTTTTTCCTTTAAGAATAGAGAGGAATGAGTTGAATAGAAGGAGAATTATTGAATATTATGAGATGGCCCATGAAGTTTTAGTGGCTACATCATATGCATTTGATCTTGTACTTTATTCTAATTACTTAAGCCTAAAAGAGACCTGGAGAAAATTGTTTAACTTTTCCATTCTTCAAGTGGTTCAACTTTAAAACCATAGACTTTAAGACATAATTTTCATTTTTGTAGCATACCAAAAGGATAGACAAAAGGAGAATCTCCCTACCCTTCAAATGTTGCTGAAGGTGGATGCTGGGCAGAGTATTTTGCCATTTTGTGTGTACTTCAGTGAGGAAGGGAAAGCATGAACTAAGAGGATTCTTTGCACATAGATTTCTAAGGTCCACACATATCTTAAATAAGTCATGATTCTTTAATGACAGCTTAAGGACATGATATGTGCCAAAATGTAAATCATGAATTTTTCACCAAGTAAATTTATAAGAATAAAAGATTCTAAAGATTTGTATAACATTTAAGTGAACAAGGAATTGGAAAGGGCAAACTGTACATATATGAATTCTGATTTATGCTTCTAGTGAGCACAGTTAGGGTGATTTTTTGTTAAGCAAGTATAAATCATGTGGAACCTCTTCTAGTGCTCTGGGATTCCAGATAGTGGATTGCTCACAAACAATCCATTAAAACAGTTTTTCTTTGGACTGTATAAGCAAAAGTAAGCAAAATAATGCCAAACATCCATATTTTATATGTAAAGTTTACAGAATTAATGTTTTATGCGAATGATCTTTAAAATAATAAATCAGTGTTATAAATATCTTATTATTTAAAAATAACTAGATGGATATTTGCAGATATTTAGTGACACATCAAGTCACAGAGGCAGTAGGTGATAGGTCAGAGGACATCACAGGTCTGATTCCTTGACAAATGCTTTTTCCATATTGAATGCTTCTTTTGACCCTTAGCAATCATCCTTTTACTTTTTTTTTTTTTGTATTTGAATCTTGCTCTGTTGCCCAGACTCGGGTACAGTGGCATGCTCCCGGCCACTGCAGCCTCGACCTGCTGGTCTCTGGCGATCCTTCCACCTCAGCCTTCCAAGTAGCTGGAACTACAGGCACGCACTACCACGCCCGGATAATTTTTTGATTTATTGTAGAGATGAAGTCTCTCCAAGTTGCCCCAGTGGGACTCGAACCTGCGGGCTCAGGCAATTCACTCACCTTGGCCTCCCAAAGCACGGATTACAGACTGAGCCACTGAGCCTGGCCCTTTTACCTTTTTTAGTTCATCGTTTGTTCTTTTTCTCTACTGTTTCTTCTCACTGTTGCTCCAAAGTACCTACTGCTTGATTATGTACTAAAGTAAGTATTTAATAGGGATATAGTCCAGAAATCCTAAAGATCATTGTGCTAGCTATGTTTCATGAAATAAAAATGTTTTCATAACACTTGTTAAAGATGGTAAGGAAGACTTTATTCAAGAGGAGTTACTGCAATGGTGGTTTTGTAATTGGAGAGAGATATTGGACTCACCTCAAAGCACAACAAAGACAAGTGAGGATTTATAGATAGGAAGCAGTGTGAGGGTCAGTGGATAGAAAGTTACTAAAAAGAAACAACAGGGGAGAAAGAAATTCTAGATAAACAGATTTGACAGGATTTTTGCTGAAGTCAGGCTAGGATGACAAAACATGAAGGATAGAGAATGAAGAATGTGAATAAATATCATGAGTGAAAGATTTTCACTAAACTAACTCATCTGATTTCTTTTTAAAATGGACTTAGCAGGTCAAGGACAAAGTTCAAGAGCAGGTCAAGGACAAAGTTCAAGATCAAGGCCTGACTGAGATGAGGTCTCATTAGAGTCTGACTCAAATTTGGTCAAGAAGAGAGTCTGTCAGTTTTTTTCATCCTATTGAAACAAAGAGAACCTTTGGTTCCTTGCTGCACTCTCAGTGTGGTTATCCTTTATCTCCATGATAGGAAAAATATGCCAGCCAAGGGACAAATGTTAATGTCACTTTGAACAAGCAACCTAAGATGCTATGAAAAAAAAAAGGTCAATTCTTCTCTCAGTAGTTAGTGAACTAAGTACCATTCTTCCTTGGGCAACTTTTTAAGCAGCTCAAGGATTGGCCCAACCGCGATGGGCTACAAGAGCTGACATATCCAGAAACATCCTAAGTGTCATAGGTGAAACATCATCTATTTATCTTTCATTTCATATTGGTTTTAAAGTATATCAGATGCGTGTGTGCAAAAAATGAATTATTTGTTTGCTTTTGCTCATTTTTGCAAAAGATTGAAGGGAAGAAATGTGTCTGCTCTTCTTATATTTCAAGTTGCAGATATAGGATTGTGACTACCTCAATTGTATTTAGTTATAATACAAAGTCCAGTGAATTTTTTGTTTATTTTGCAATCTAACATTGCCATTGCTCATTGATATCTGAAACAGATTCCCTCTCTTTCTTTTGCCACTCAGGATGGCTCAAGCTATCATCAATTCTCCCTGAGAATCACAGCTTGGTGGGAGTCACAGCTCATTAGGCCAAGTAATGACACCTGTAAAATTCAGTGAAACTCAAATTGTCTGGGATTAGATGCGGGGACTCTTTGTATGCTGCTCCAACCATTCTCACTGATGCTGAAACCGTGTCATTAGACAAAATAAAATGTGCCCTTACTTTTTGTTATTTTATTGTGAATTAGTACCACTTACTAATTTACAGAGGAAAGAAAAATTTTCCCTTGACGTGACTTGTCTCAAAATTTATTAGTATTAAACTTCATCAAGCATTCTAAAGCCTTAACTTTTGATCATGGGGGATCTAGAAGTTTTTGTGCTTTTGGAGAATCTGGTGGCGGGTCTTGTTGAGAATGAATAAACTTTTTCACCTGAAATATAGTATTAGTGTATATGCTATACACCAGTGCAGAGACTTATTTATCGAATTTGTGTCACTACCTATTTCCAGTTAATGAATCAAATTAAAATAACTTTATTTAAAATGCATTGAATATTACAGGTAAATCATTCATTCATGTATTTGTTTTATGTATTCAAGACATATTAATGAATATCTCATAAATGACAAGATCACAGCAATGACAGGCAAAAAAAAAAAAAAGAAAGAAAGAAAGAAAGAAGGAAAGGAAAAAGACATTTTTCTCTTCAGCAAATGGGCTTGTGCAGAAGACAGACCCAAATAAACAAAATTATACAATCTTGTGCAAAATTGTTGAACACATGTTGCAATAGGAAAGCACTTTGTGTTTAGTCCAGAAGAAAGGGAAAGACTAATTATTCAGTATGATCTACAAAGTGAGTAGAAGTAAGATATTATAAGAAAGGAAGAAAAAGAATCCAGGTAGAGGAAAAATTATATAGAAAAGGGTGTGTGGTGAAAGGTGTCAAACACTGAAAGTCTCACTTACAAATACAGTGAGATTCTGAAAAGTAGTTTATAAAGCCCACTCTGAGGAGGGCACTCAGGTCGCTAAAAATCAGTTTTGTTTATACCCCAAGAGCAGTGAGCATTGCCAAGGCCTTTTAAGCCTGGGACAGGGGTTAGAGAATGGACTATGATCTTGTTAGTATTTTGGCAATAACTATTTGACTGCAATGATGATAAAACTTGAATCAAGACCTGTAACATGTTAACTCCAAATCTGAGAGGGCTTGCATTGCAATGTTTACCTTTTTCAAAGAAGTCATCTGGAGGTTCAGCAGGGAAAGACATTGGGTTATTAGAACTTACCAGAGGTACCAATGATGGCCAGTTGGTGAAAAATCCATTCCTCAGGACAGTACAGCAAGCAGTTTTATAATCAAGCAAGTTAATTATTCAAATTTCTATATGGTGTTTACAATTACATTGATTAAGAGTGACATGTACATTGTTCTCAGTGTTGCTTGATCACCTTCATCCCATGTATCCCTTGTATCCCATGACTCACTACTGGGATTATGCATATCCTTCCTAGACCAACATTGGCCAGAAAGACTGCTCCCTGAGGGAGAGGGAAGAAAGAGGCCACATATAGGAAGAAAAGAGTCTGTTCAGACAATACTGTATAAGACCAGAGTAGATAAGGATGAAAGAGTTAAGAGATGTGACATTAGATCAGGTAATAGATAATGGTGGCTTAGACTTCGAAAGTACAGGTAGAGATGAAGAGAAATAGATTGTAGAGCTACTGAAAAATTCAGCCTTAAACCCGATGCAAGTACACCAAAATCTAACATTTTTTCTGAATATGAAAATAGCATGTCCTTCATAAAGAACTCAGAAAAATTTTATGATTGAAAGACTCAGTTAAAAATTACAAAAATTTAACCCAAGTTACTGTTCAAAGAGTCATCAGATTTAACATTCTCGACAAACACTTGCACTTGAATGTGTGCTGAGAAGGTTAAAGACCTTTTCTCGTTCAGTGCCTTCCCTCGCTGCTCTATTAGGAAGATGACAACAGAGGTGAGGGAAGTTACTTTATGGTAGAGATTTAGGGGTTGCCTGATTTTGGAAAATGAGTCAACAATGCCTAAATTTTGTGAGTTTCACCATCATATAAGCAAGTTCAAAGAAGAATATGTTGTCTTCCTTATACCTGTGTGTTTATTTATATTTATATGCCTATGAATTTTGAGATTTAATAAGTTTAGTTGACATTTCATTAAGTGACTTTTATTATTGGTTTCCGAGGTCCGAATAAATTTTATGGCTGTTTTGTAGGAGACAAGGCTGAGCTGAACATACTTGCTGATAATTTTCCAGTGGCAAAGGGAATTTCTACAAGTAAAGAGAGCCATAGAATTTTACAGGCTTAAAAGAGACCTATTAACATTTTATCTCCTCCCAGACTTTATACCCTTTCAACATTACAAAATGTACCCATTTATTTCAACATTATAAAATGTACCCATTTATCTTTAAAAATACCATTTGCTTAGTGTCTGTTTGGCCTAATATTAATATTTTTTGATCAGTATTTACATTTTGTTTTATTTACTTTCCATCATTTTGTACTCTAATATCTAAAGAATGTATATTATAGCACCTAAATGTTGTTTTGTTAGTCTATTCTGTTAATCTTTGTTATTAATTAGACTGTACCACTTAATCGTAGTTAATGATATAGTTGAGTTGAAGTTGACTACCTTGCTACAAGTTTTCTTTTGTCTCAAACATTCTCATTTCTTTTATATTAATCAAATTGTTTATTGTTTAAGTTGTCCCTCAGACAATTTTCAAGTATTATGCTTGTGAGATATTCTAGAGACTGCAATAGAAATCTTAAATTTGTTAGTCTACTTTAAATTGCTACTTTTATTACCTCCAAAAAATGGGAAGCAACTTACAAACATTTAACTTCATTTATCTTCTCTCATCCTTTATACTATCATTTTCATGTATTATTCATCCTAAATTTTTGAAGCCCTTCAAAACATTATTAGTATTATTTTAAACAGTCAGCAATTATTTTGTATTTATCTCGATTGTGTGTTACTTTTATACCTTTTTATTTTTACATATACCTTCTTAAAATTTTTTTATGGAAGTTACTAAAATTCCATGATTCTTTTTTTTTCTTACATAAAAAGTTTCTTTAGCAGTTATGTAGAACTCCAGCCCAGGACTCGTATAGGAATGTTCAATTGTTTTTATTTTTTTATTATTTTTATTTTTGGTCTCATTAAAAATGTGGTTCTTTTTTCTTATCATTTTTGTTGAGAAATAAGATATCTATAATAAACTAAATCAATTTAAGTTGTACCATATAGTTGGTATTGACAATTATATAATATAATAAAACTAGTTTAACAATCAAGGTTCAGAATATTTCCGTCATTCCCTGAATATATTTTATGCCCTTTGTAATAATCCCAAAGTCTACTTACGTCCTCAGGCAAGCAGTGATACACATTTTTTCACTATAGATTACTTTGCATTTTGTAGAAATGGAATCATACAATTATGTATTTTTGTATATGGCTTCATTCACTAAACATAATAATTTAGGGATTCAATTATGTTGTTTCATATATCAGTAGTTGTTTCTTGTTATGGCTAAGTAGCATTCTATCATATGGCTCTACCACATTTTCTTTATACATTTCCCTGTTGATAGACATTTGGGTAGTTTCCAATTTTTTGCTTTTATGATTAAAGATGAACATTCCTTACAAGCCTTTGGGTTGACATATGTTTTCATTTCTCTTGGGTAAATACACAGGGATGGAGTAGTTGAGTCATATGTTAGATGTATATTTAACTTTTTCAGAAATTGCCAAACTATTTTTAAAAGTGTTTGTACAATTCTACATGACAACCAGCCATGCATAAGAAATCTAGCTGTTCTATAACTTTACCAAGGCATAATCTTTTAAATTTTTTTTTTATTTTTAGACATTCTTTTGTGTATGTAGTGATATTTTATGGTGGTTTAGAATTTGCATTTTCTTACAGACTAATGATGATGAACATATTTACATGTGCTGTTTGGCTACTTTTTGCCTATATTTGTTTATGAAATGTCTGTTTAAATGTTTGTCCACTGAAAAAAATTATGTTCTTTATTTAATGTTAGAATTGTAAATATATGTATATGCTGATAATTTATCCTGCTCTATAACTTCGTCTCTGTATTTTTATTTTATTGTATTTTGTTTTATTTTCTTTTTGTCTTCTTTTAAAGAGTGCAGTTCTTAAATTTGATAAAATTTCTTTTATTATTATTTCCTGCTTCATGATTTCAATGTTCTAAACCCAGGTTACAAATATTTTCTCATATTTTTCATAGTAATTATAAAATAAACATTTAATAATTTTAGCTTTTATGTTTATGTCTATGACTCATTCCAACTTAATTTTTCTCTGTGGTGTGAAATTATATTGATGTGGTTTATGCTGTGCAGATATTCAGTTGTTTCAGCACAATAGACTTAAAATTATGTTGTGTATGTCTCCCAACTTTGTTTTTCTTTTTAAGTTTTGCTTTGAGTAGTCATATTTTGCAGATTTCCTTGTATACTTTAGAATCAGCTTGTGAAATTTGACAAAAACATCTGCTAAAATTTGATGGTGAATTGTGCTGTTTCAGTACAACTGTTATGCCTATTGCTAAGTTTTTTAAAGATTTTGTATGTTTTTGTGTTATAAATATTTTAAAACTTTATTTTTCCTTTGTTTACTATTTGTGCATAAAATACAATTAATTTTTGTATATCAGCTTTGCATGCTGTCACTTTACTAATATCTCTTTTTAACTTTAATAGTTGTTTTGTAGTGGCTGAAGATTTTCTGTGTAAAAATAAGCTGTTAATAAAGACAGTTGAAGTTCTTTGTAATTATTGTTGTGTTTATTTTTACCTTTCTTGTGTATTATACTGGATAGATATTTTCTACTTTCTTTTAGCAATGTTTTATAGCTTTTAGTGTTTACTTATTGCACATCTATTGTTAATTTTTAAATAATAGATATATTTATTTATTTTTAAATATATTTAGTTTTTTTAATGTTTTATGTTACTTAATATTTTGGTGTTACTCTAAACATTTTTAATTTTTTTATTATTTGCAAATATTAGCCTCTCTATTCTGTTTCATTAGTCTATTTGTCTATTTTTTCCCAATATTATGTGATCTTGATTACTATAGCTTTAAAATAAATGTTGAACTCTGCATTGTGAGTACTCTAACTTTGTAATTTTCAGTATTGTGGTGCTTATTCTAGGAATTTTGTCTTTCCATATAAACTTTAGAATTATTTTGTTGCTATCTACAAAATAGCTTTCTGAGATTTTTCCTGGGCTTATGTTGAGGCTGTATATCAAATTGAGAAGAATTGATCTAACACTATTGAGTCTTCCAAACACATGACCAGAGAATATCTCTGCACTTATTTAGATCTCCCTTGATTTCAGTTTGGCAATTTATCCACATATAAACCTTATACATATTTTATTAGATTCATACTTCACTATTTTCTTTTGTTGTGCTATTGCTAATTGAGTTTGTTCTTCAATTTAAAATTCCAATTATTCACTGATGGTATATAAAATAGCAATTGGCTGTTATATATTAACCTCAAGGCATAAGACCTTGATATACTCAGTAGTTACAGGAATTTATTGTTAATTCTTCAGAAATTTCTACACAGGCAGTCATGTCACCAATGAAGAAAGACAGTTTTATTTCTTCCTTTTTAATCTCTATATATTTTGCTTTCCTTTACTTGTGTGATTGTACTAGCTATGACTTCCAATAGGATGTCAAACAGGAATGGTAATAGAAGAGAACCTGCCTATTTCCAGTCTTAGGGTATAAGCATTCATTTTCTCATCATTAAATATGATGTCAGTTGCAGATATTTTGTAGATGCCTTTATTGACTTGAAAAGTTTGTTTTTATTCCTATTTCACTAAGAATTTTAAATTATAAATGAGAGTTGAATTTCTGGATTAATTGCTATCATATGTTTTTTTTTTCTTTTTTTCCCCCTTCATTCTATTAATGTGATGTGTTACAATGACTGATTTTCTTACGTTTAATTCCTGTGATAAATCTCACTTGGTTAGTCATCATTTTAATAACGTGTTGTAACAGGCTGGTTTTTTTTTGAAAAAAATTCGCATCTATATTCATAAGGGATGTTACTCTGTAACTTTTCCTTGCGGTATCTTTATCAGTCTTTGTACCAGGGTAATGTTGGTTACACTGAATAAGTTAAATGTTCCCACTTCTTGTATTTTTGTTTCAGAAGAGTTTCAGAAGGATTGGCATTAATTCTTCTTTAAATGTTTAGTAGAATTTATCAGTGAAGACTTCTGCCTCTGGATGTTTTGTGTTGGTGGGAGTTTTATTACTGGTTACCTATTTTGGGTCTGTTCAGAATCTCTACTTCTTTTTGAGTCAGTTTTGTTAATCTGTATGTTTCTAGAAATTTCTCTATTGTATCTTGGTTATCTAATTTGTTGATGTACAATTGTTCGTAATATTCTTTTCTAGCCATTTTTTATTTCTGTAAGTTCAGTAGGAATGTTCTCATGTTTTTCTAACATTAGTTATTTGCAACTTCTCTCTTTTTTTTCCTTTACCAGTCCAAAGTTTTGTCAATTTTATTAATCTTTTCAAAAAATCAACATTTTATTTTCTTTGTTTTTTTCTATTGTCTTTCTGTTCTCTGTTTTATTTATACCAACTAAAACTTTTTATTTTTCCTAACATTGGGTTTTATTTGCTCTTCTTTTTCTAGTCCCTTAATGTTTAAGTGTAGACTATTGGTTTGAGATACTTATTCTTATTTACTGCTATCAATTTTTTTCTGAGCACTTTCTTTGCCTTACTTTATAAGTTTGGTAAGTAGTGTTTTTGTTTGTCTTCATCTATATATATTTTCTAATCTCTCTTCTGATTTCTATTATCTCTTATTATATTCATTCAAGCATGTGTTGTTTAATTTATACTTATTTGTAAACTTTCCAGTTTTTCTCCTATTATTGATTTCTAGTTTCATTTAATTGTGGCCAAAGAAGATATTTTGTATGGTTTCAATCTTTTTAAATTTTTTGAGACTTCTTTTGCATGCTAATATATGGTCTATCCTGGAGAATGTTCCATGTGCTATTGTTCTGCTATTGTTTTATGGAGTGTTCTCTATATTTTTGTTAACCTGAGTGGGTTTTCAGTGTCTTCAGTGTCTCCATTTCATGTTGTTCTTCTGTCTGAGTGTTCTACTCATTAACGAAAGCAGGCTCTTTTGAGTCACCAACTACTTTGGTAAAACTATTTCTTGCATCAAATATTTTGGAGTTCTGGTGTTTGTTATATATGTTAAGTAAACATATTGAAATATATAAATTTATATATTAAAATACATATATTTATTTATAATTATTAATAATAATTACTATAACTTTGTTATTAAGAATTGACACTTTTCTCAATATATAATACTCTCCTTTATCTCTTGCAAGATTTTAGCCTAGAGATTTTTACTATTCTAGTCTCCCTAACTCTCTTCTGGTTACTATTTATCTTGGTTATCTTTTCCATCCTCTCACTTTCAACCAATTAGTATTTTTAGACCTAAGGTGAATTTCTGTAAACAATATTCTCTAGGATCAAGTTTTTAAAATCTGTTCTACCAATTAGTACCTTTTGATTAAATGTTTTCTCCCTTTATATGTAAAGTAAATACTGAAAATAAAAGATTTCTGCTATTTGATATTTGTTTACAGTATACCTTATATGTATTTTGGGTCTTCATTTCCTGTATTATTGTTTGTTTGTGCTTTAGTGATTTTTTTAATGTAATGTCACATTTGGATTTCTTTTTCAATTCCTTTTGGGTATACTTTTTAATCATTTTCCTAATGCTTAACACAAAGATTATAATTAAGTTCCTAAATTTATAACAACCTACTTTGAATTGGTGCTTCCTTAACTTCTATAGTACACAAAAACTCTGATTCTATACAGCTCCACTGTATACTTAGTTTGTCCAGTATTTTCCTGTTGTAACAATTAGACAAGGGTATCTGCAAAATGAACATTTGTATACCTAACCCTGAATTGTACCCCACATCTTTAAAATAAAAAAATTACATAAAAAAGTTAGAGTAACAGCTTCTTCACATGTTGGTGCTAAAATCAGAATTTCAATATCATTTATTTTTACAACTGAGCATTATTACAGGGTAAATATATACAATGCTTTGCCTAACCATTCACCTATAACAAAAAGTTTTTTTAGTTGTTTACAGTTTTGTTTGCTATTATAATAAAGCCACTCTGAAAAATTTTGCATAGGTTTTTAATAGACATAGTTTTTTTTTTCTCTGTGACAAATAACCAAGCATGCAATTTTAATTATAGTTTTATTTTTTTCTTTTTTGAGACAGGGTTTTGCTCTGTTGCCCAGGGCTAGAGGGCAGTGGTATGAACATAGCTCACCACAGCCTTAAACTCCTGGACTCAATTGATCTTCCTGCATCAGCCTCCCAATCAGCTGGGACTACCACACCTGGCTAACATTTTTTGTTTTTTTGTAGAGACAAGGTCTTACTATGTTGTCCAGGTTGGCCTCAAACACTGGGCCTCAAGTGATTCTCTCACCTCAGTCTCACAAAATGCTGTAAGTAAATGCCTGAGCCACCACTCCCAGCCTAAATATAGTTATTTTCAAGTACTTGTCTGTTAACTGTAGTATGTTAATCATCTGTGAGTCAGCTTCTACTGATTATCTTTTTGGCTTGATGATATATATATTTTTTGCTTCTCTGTGTGACTATTTTTAAACATTTTTTACAAAATATTATGAATAATATATAGTAAATAAAGATTATTATGTTATCTTTTTCTAAAGACTTAGTATTTATTGACTTTCAATTAATTAAATCATTAGTGTATCACTTTGTATTACTGTTTGTTGGCTTTTGAGCTTTGTTAAGCAAATTTATTTTAGTTTTTCATATTCTTTTTTTTGAGTAGGGGTCTTATTCTTTTACCCAGGATGGAGATATATTCTTAAAAGATTATAAACCTGCATTTGGTTGAGGTACAGCATCTGCAAGGAGTTGCTTTTTATATTTTGTCAAGCTGTTATATTTGTTTATGAAAGAACTGTAAGTCTGAAACATCTTTTCATGGCTAGAAAAAGATATTACCTTAAAATTGTATTCTTATACAAAGATTTTAAAGAGTACTTCTCCTAACTGACAAACTTTCTACTTTGGTTGCTTCAAATTTTTAAATATTTTAAATAATTATATGCATAAACTTCTTTATACACAATTTTAATATTAATTACAATAATATTTGTGGCATTAAAGACTAGAAGTCCAGAAGAATAATCTTTAAGTTGAAAGCTTATGAGAAACATAGAAGAATATTATGTAAGTATCAATTAATGAAGGGATTATAATAATTATAAATAAATATATGTATCAATATATAAATATATATCATATATATATATATATATATAGAGAGAGAGAGAGAGAGAGAGAGAGAGAGAGAGAGATTTAATGCAAGAAATATGTTTTACCAAAGTAGATGGTAACTCAAAAGAGCCCACTTTTAGATTTTTATGTATTTTGGGAGATTGCTATTCTGGGGTTTATTTTTAAAATTTTTTATGCCAAAAAACATGAAATTTACCATCTTAACCATGAAAAAGCATACAATTCAGAAGTGTTAGGTACATTTGCATAGTTGTGCCACCAATTTTGATAATTTGTTCATCTTTAAAATGGAAACTCTATACCCATTAAAAACAACTCCTCATTTCCCCTTCCCAGTTTTTGGAAAATCAGTATTCCACTTTCTGTTTCTACAAATTTGAATGATCTAAGTACTTTACATAAGTGCAAAAATAATTTGTATTTTTGTCCTTTCATTACTGGCTTACTTTACTTAGCATAATGTTCTCAGGCTTCATCCATGTGGGTCAGAATTTCCTTCCTTTGTAAGACTGAATAATATTCATTAAGTGTATACCACATTGTGTTTACACATTCATCCATAAATAAATACTTGGGCTGCTTTTACCTATTGGCTATTGTCAATAGAGTACTATGAGCATGGACGTACAGATATCTCTGTGAGATACTGCTTTCAATTCTTCTGGATTTATTTCCAGAAGTGGAATTGCTGGTCATACAGTAATTCCATTTTTAATTTTTTAAGGCACTGATATAGTGTTTTCCATAAGTGCTGTACCATTTTATACTCCCACCAACAGTGCACAAGAGATCAATCACTCCACATCCTTACCAAAACTTGTTCTTTTTGGTCATGTTTTTTGTTTTTGGCAAACCAATTAATATTTCTATATGAGTGTGCTTTCCTTGCACTTGTCAATGCTGGTTATTGTCCTTAAGATCATTATTTTTGTTATTATAGTTTTGACATATTCACTTATTTAATATGAAACAAAGAATATCTTATAAAAAATAATGTCTGGGGAGGCGTCTGCAGGCGAGTCTCAGTGAGTGGGTGGGGCGGGACGGGGTGGGCCGAGACGGGCCCCGGGGCGGTGGGGTGCTCGGCTCTGGGCTCCTGGCCATCCGTGCCCGTGGACCGGGCCTCTGCGGCTCCTGGCGCTGCCCAAGAGGCAGACACGCCTGGATGCAGGCGTCCTCCTCCAAGCACCCGAGTCTCCTCTCCAGTAGAGGCGGCATGTGCCGCAGGCAGCTTTGGGGTCTCCTCTCGTGTGCAGTTGTGACCCCCCTGCCCCAACGAAAAAGTGATTTCCAAGGCCTTGCAAGACTCTGGTGTGGCCGCCAGCTCCTCAAGCTGTGGCTGTCGCGATGCTTCCTGTCTTTGTGGAATCCTCTCCCCCCTCCCCCATACCCCTTCCTCCTGTCCCGTCTCTCCTAATTTACACAAAAAAGAAAGGAAGAAAAAATCTGAGGCCATTTCCTTGTGAGACCCTGGTGTGACCATGTGCTCTTTGAGCTATGGCTGTCGCCATGCTTCCTAGCTTTGCCCTCCCCAACTTACTTTTAAATAAACTATATTTTATCATCTTAAAAAAAAAATAATATCTCTGTTCACTGGAAAAGTTGAAAAAATAAAAATTTCTTATAATTTGAGAATTATTTGGCTCCTTATATTTTGAAATTTTTCTTTGCAATCTTTTTTGGTTAACCATTTTAGATTAATGTTAAATTTTACATTTATATTTTCAAAGTATTTATTTGCCATTTCAGAATGTTAAAATTTTTTTATAGAGAGTCATTTACAGTTTTTGATTGTTTTATAAGAATTTGATTTTTTATTTTTTCTTTTAATTATTATTTCTATTTTTATTCCCAAAGTGGATGAATTTTCATCAAAAACTCACATTACTGGGAACTTCTGGCAAGATGACGAAGGGGCAAGTTGATCTGTGAAACTCTCTGCAAAAGTGAGTTACCATAGGAACTCTTGTTCTCCCCCAGTGCCTCCTGCTCCCACCACTGCCAGCCTGCTCGTTGTCCAGCCATGCAGGGCTGAGGGCTGCCAGAAAACAGCTCCACGCACTGCTCTGTTCACTGCACTAGCTGCCACTAACGCCGCCCCCGCCGCCACTGCTACTGCCACGACCCACATTGGCCTGTGGGCTGGAAGGCCCTGGGTTCCCGTACTGCATTGCTGGCTCAGCCGCCACCACCGCTGATCCCTCCCACAGTCATTGCACTCACCCAGATTGGCTCTAGATTCCCAGCTGTGGAGTTCCTTCCATGCACTGCACTCCTTCCTGTGGCTGCTCCCTCCCCCCAACCAAGGTGGCCTTCAACTCCTGGACTCAGGAGCTCTGAGCTTCCACACCTGCTTCCCCACTCCACACTGCCTGAGCCACCCAGCATCACACTGACCTGCGGCTCCTGGCTGTCCCACACTGCGCCTCCTCCAGTTTGGTCCCACAGGTGGGTCAGAGAACAGCTAGAGCCCTGAGACCACGCAAAGACTGCATTGACCCACCCAGCACAGCTGACTCCACACAGCTCTCCAGCCTCAGACCAGCTCTGCCCATCTCCAGCTTGAGATCTAAGGTAATAAAATCAAACTGGGAGAGACAGAAACCCCTCTCCCATGCTAGATCAGACACAGGGCAGATTTGAATGGCAGACTTCTCAGGCAGCAAGCTGACTGAGCTTAGATCTGATCAAACTTCCCCCTACAGCAGGCCTGGGGCATCAGATCCTAGCAACGAACAACCATACCAGTCTGCAAGGACAGCTAGAGATCAGAGCTGAAAGAACATTGGACATAGAGGAATGATCTAAGAGCATGCTTGGTTCCCTTGTTTTTATTTTTTCCATTTATATTCTTTGTATGTTTGTTTTACTTATCTTTTTTCTTTTTTTCCTCTTTTTTTCTCTCTTTATACTGTAATTGATAGCATTTTCTTCCTTGTTTTGTCTCTGTTAGTTTACTGATTTTTTTTTTCTTTAGACTTCTTCATGTTTGTACAGGAGAATAGTATCAATATGGAGGCTGATTGACTTGTGTGTCTGTATGATTGTCTGTATGCTTTAGTTTTTCATTTGGGTTTTTGTTTTCTTTATCTTTTCTGTCTTTGTGTCTATTTTCTTTTATTAGTCAGTACTTTTGTCTGTTTTCCCCTCTTACTCTTCTCACTCCTCACCTTCCTTTTCCTCCCCTCCCCTGTTCCATTCCTTTCCTTTATCTTACCCCATTTTGCTTTCAGGGAGTAAACCTATTCCCCCACTGCATGAAAGATTGCAAGGCAGTGGGAAGTAGATTCCAGGGTATTCATACACCTGTCAGTGGATACTGGGATCTGCATATAGATTTTGAATCACAGACTCCCCCTCAATACAATCTCAAAACTGCATAAAAAGGCGTACAACCCTTAATGCACAGCCAAACTTCAGAACAAAGCTAGAGGATTCACACAAGGAAAAATAGGAGATCAAGCAAACAGAAGCAAAAGCAACCCTGCCACCCCTGAACAACAAAATTAAAGAAGCTGGGAGGCGGGGGAAGAAAAAGTGGGGAGGAAAACCTACACAAATGTAGGAAAACCAAAAGAAAAATATAGGTCTCACACAGACCTCTGGGAGATCAGACACATGGAAAACAGACTTTGGAATGCAAACAATGAAGAGCCCCCAGAATGACTGGTCACATACTAAAAACCCAGACATCAAGACACTAATAGAGAGAATAAAAATAATTGAGGAGAGACAAGATGAAAATAGGAAGGAGTTGATAACTTAGATAACCACAGTAAAGAATAGTGTGATTGAAATAAATAACAAACTAATAAGCATGGAAAGCAGGATTAGCCAAGCAGAAGAAAGAATCTCAGAGCTTGAGGACCAAATTATGGAACTAACCCAAACTGTCCAAGCAATAGAAAAGAAGCTTAAAAAGACAGAACAAAACCTTCAAGAGATGAGCAATTACTTTAAGAGACCAAACCTAAGAATAATTGGACTACTTGAGGCAGAAAAAGAGATAGAGACCACCCTGGAATAAACATTCCATGAAATTATTCAAGAAAACTTCCCTCATCTCATCAGAGACATGAAAATTCAAACATAAGAGATTCAGAGAACTCCTGCAAGACAAAAAATGAGAAGACCAACTCCCAGACACATAATAATTCACTTAAACAAAGTAGGTATAAAAGAAAAAATCCTAAAGGTAACAAGAGAAAATGGTCAGCCTACTTACCGGGGAAGGCCAATTAGAAAAGCAGCAGATTTATCTACAGAAACACTTCAGGCTAGGAGAGCTTGGATCCCAATCTCCAAAGTTCTCAAAGATAATAAATTTCAACCAAGAATAGCCTACCAGCTAAACTAAGTTTCATCAGTGAGGGAGAATTAAAATCTTTCCCAGACGCTCAATCCCTAAAAACTTACATTGCCTCTAGACCAACTCTGCAAGAAACACTTAAGAAAGTATTAAACACAGAAGAAAGGGAAGAAAGAACTACAACATTCTTCACAACAGTGCAGGAAAAAAATTGAAAACACACATGAATCAACCCCAAATCAAAATAAGCACAGCAAACAGGACCAATAACACCTCTAAAGAACCCCATGACATGGATAAACTCTCACATTTCAGTAATTAGCATGAATGTAAATGGAATAAATGCACCACTGAAAAGATACAGACAAGCCAGGCTCAGTGGATCAGCCTGTAATCCCATGCCTTTGGGAAGCTGAGGTGAGTGGATTGCCTGAACCCATGGGTTCAAGACCCACTTGGGCAACTTGGAGAGACCTCATCTCTACAATAAATAAAAAATTAGCCAGGTGTGGTAGCATGCACCTGTAGTTCCATCTACTTGGAAATCTGAGGGGAAGGATCTCCAGAGCCCAGCAAGTCGAGGCTGCGGTGGCTGGGAGTGGCCGCTGCACTCCAGTCTGGGTGACAGAGTGAGATTCCAACTCAAAAAAAAAAAAAAAGAAGGAAAGACATAGAATGACAAAATGGATAAAATATCATGAGGCAACAATATATTGTCTCCAAGAGACTCATCTCACCAGAAAGAACACTCACAGACTCAAAGTAAAAGGATGGGAAGCAAAATTTCAGGCAAATGGAAAACAAAAGCAAACTGGAGTTGCCATTTTAATCTCAGACAAAATACCCTTTAAGCTAACAAAAATAAAAAATGATGAAGAAGATCACTATATAATGATAAAATGTTCAATCCATCAACAAGAAATATCCATCCTAAACATATATGCACCCAACAAAGGATCACAAAAGTGCATAAAACTGCTTGTATGGAAACTTTAAAAAGAGGCTGTCTCTAACACTATCATAGCTGGGGACTTTAATACACCACTCACAACCCTGGACAGATCATCAAGACAAAAAACCAACAAGGAGATCTGGAATCTCAATGAGACTCTTGAACAAATGGACCTAATTGTTATCTATAGAACACTCCAACCAACAACTACAGAATATACATTCTACTCATCACCACATGGAACATACTCCAAGATTGACCACATCATTGGCCGTAAATCAAACATAAGTAAATTTCGTAAGACTGAAATTTTGCCATGCACCTTCTCAGACCACAATAGAATAAAAATAAATATCAACACCAATAAAGTTCCCCCAAAACCCACAAAGACATGGACACTAAACAATATGATGCTAGGCAACTCCTGGGTCAATGATGAAATCAAAACAGAGATTAAAAGTTACTTGGAAACAAATGAAAATGAAGAAACATCTTACCAAAACCTCTGGAATGCTATGAAATCAGTAATAAGAGGGGAATTCATATCCTTACAAACACACATGAAGAAAATGGAAAGATCACAAGTTAACAGCCTAACAAGTCACCTAAGGAAGCTGGAAAAGCAAGACCACCAAAAGCCTAACTTCAGCAGAAGAATCCATATCATGAAAATAAAAACCCAAATCCAGGACATTGAAGACAAAAAGATAATACAAAAAATCAACAAAACAAAAAGCTGTTTCTTTGAAAAGATAAACAAAATAGATGGTCCCCTAACCAGACTGACCAAGGAAAAGAGAGAAAAAGCCCAAATAAACACAATCAGAAACTTGAAAGTTGAAGTCACAGTTGACCCTGAAGAAATACAAAAGATTTTCAGGGACTACTATGTACAATTGAATGGAAACAAACTTGAAAACCTAAAGGAAATGGAAGACTTTCTGACATCACACAGCCTACCTAGGTTGAAACAAGAAGACACTGAGACCCTAAATAGGCCAATAACAATCAAAGAAATTGATTATGTCATAAGAAACTACGACAAAAAAAAAGTTCTGGACCAGATGACTTTCAAGCAGAAGTCTACAGAAGATACAAGGAGGAACTGATACCAATCCTACTGCAAGTATTCTAGGCGATTGAGAAAGATGGTACTCTCCCCAAATCATTTTATGAAGCTAATATCACATTGATACTCAAGCCAGGTAAAGACCCAACAAAAAAAGAGAACTACAGGCCAATATCTTTGATGAACATAGATGCTAAAATTCTCAATAAGATCCTAACAAACTGGATTCAACAACACATCTCAAAAATCATCCATCACGACCAAGTAGGCTTTATCCCCAGGATGCAAGACTGGTTCAAATTTGTAAGGCCATAAATGTAATTAAATATATCAACAGAGGTAAAAACAAAAACCATATGATTATATCATTAGATGTAGAAAAACTTTTGATAAAATCCAGCACCCCTTCTTGATAAAAACCCTCAAACATCTAGGCATACGTGGAACATTCCTCAAAATAGGAAAAGCCATCTATGAGAAACCCACAGCCAGCATGCTCCTAAACAGACAAAAATTGGAACAATTTCCACTGAAAACAGAAACACAACAAGAATACCCACTCTCACTCCTCCTGTTCAACAGAGTTTTGGAAGTCCTGGCTAGAGCAATCAGAGAAGAGAAGGCAATCAGGGGTATCCATATAGGAAAAGAGGAAGTCAAGTTATCTCTCTTTGTAGATGACATGATTGTATATCTTGAAAACCCAAGAAAACCTGCCAAAAACCTCATGGCACTGATAAAGGACTTTGGCAAAGTCTCAGGGTATAAAATAAATGTACAAAAGACAATCATATTTCTATACACCAATAATAAACAAAAACCCAAATAAAAAGAAAAAAATCCCATTTACAATAGCTACAAAAAAAAGAAATACCTTGGCATCTTCCTAACCAGAGACATGAAAGACCTTTATGATGAAAATTATAAAACACTACTCAAAGAAATCAAAGATGATACAAACAAGTGGAAAAATATTCCATGCTCATGAATTTAAAGAACCAACATTGTTAAGATGTCCATTTTACCTAAGGAAATCTACAGATTTAATGCAATGCCCATCAAGTTACCAGCAACATTCTTCTCAGACCTAGAAAAAACAATATAGGAATTCATATGGAAACATAAATGACAAGAATAGCCAAAACAATCCTCAGCAAAAACAAAAACAAACAAACAAAAAAACAAAGCCGGAGGTATCTCACTCCCAGACCTTAAACTGTGCTATAAAGCTACAATAATCAAAACAGCCTAGTATTGGTACAACAACAGGCATATACACCAGTAGAATAGAACTGAGATTCCAGAAGCAAAATTCTCAATTTCTCAATCAACTCATCTTCGACAAAACCTCCACCACCCACTACTGGGGAGAGGAGAACCTATTCAGTAAATGGTGCTGGGAAAACTGGCTGACCGCATGCAGAAGATTGAAAGAGTACCTCTACTTATCCCCATACACAAAATTAACTCTAAATGGATCACAGACCTAAATATAAAACCTTAAATTGTAAAAATCTTAGAAAATGCAGGAGACACTCTTATGGAAGTTGGAACTGGCAACCGATTCCTGATCAAAACCCGAAGTGCCCAGGACATAAGAGATAAGATAGACAAGTGGGACCTCATTAGACTGACAAGCTTCTGCAAAGCCAAAGAAACCATCAAGAGAGCATGGAGACAACCCACAGACTGGGAAAAAATATTTGCCAACTCCATGTCTAACAAAGGCCTAACATCAAGGATCTACAAGGAACTCAAACGTGCTGAAAAGAAAAAAATAAACAGCCCCATTACAAAGTGGGCTAAAGATATGAATAGACAGTTCTCAAAAGAAGACATATGAGCAGCCAACAGACACATGAAAAAATGTTCAGCCTCACTAGTCATCAAGGATATGCAAATTAAAACTACACTGAGATACCACCTAACTCCAGTCAGAATGGCCATCATCAATAACAAAAAATAACAGATGCTGGAGAGGATGTGGTGAAAAGGGAACACTTTTACACTGTTGATGGGAGTGTCAACTATTACAGCCTCTGCGGAATCAGTGTGGCAATTCCTAAAAGTTCTAAAAATCGACCTTCCATATGACCCCACAATCTCCCTACTGGGAATATACCCAGAAGAACTCAGGTCACTCTATGAAAAGATACTTGCACACGTATATTTATTGCCGCATTGTTCACAATAGCAAGAACATGTAACCAACCATGCTGCCCATCAAAAGAGAACTGGATTTAAAAATGTGGTACATATATACAATGGAATATTATGCAGTCATAAAGAAAATCAAAATCATGAACTTCACAGCAACGTGGATGGAATTAGAGTTTATAATACTGAGTGATTTCTCACAGAAAAAAGAGCTTAGTATCATATGTTCTCACTCATAAGTGGACCTTGAACAACTACCATATTACTGTAGGAAAAGGATTGAAAATTTTGGGAAACTGCGGGGAGGGGGGTGGTAGCTGGGATTGACAGTATTCAATATCCTCCTGGGGAAGGGGGCACATCTCATCAATAAGAGTACCTGTACAATGAACATTTGTATACCTAACCCTGAATTGGACCCCACAATTTCAAAACAAAAATTAAAAGAGAAAAAAAATCACATTTGCTATGAACATGTCACCCATATTGTTCTTTCTTATGTTTTGCTCATATTTACTTTCTAATTTTTAAATAATATTATTTTTAAATAATATTACTTATATTTTCAATTAGTGATGATATAGTATTTTTATTATATACATTCTGTAATGAAAACTATCATCTTAATATGAAACAGGACATTCTCAAAAGTAATACTGTAATACCAAAAATACACTTTAGTTTTATTCTTTACAATATAAATTCAAGTAATAATATACTTTTATATCAAACATTAAAAATTTTTGAAGAATGCTTGTGTCATATGTTGTTTAAATGTATATTAGCAATGTTAAATTCAGATTAATTTGGTAAATTCTTTTTGGGTAAAAATATAACAATATCTATAAAAACTTTTAAATTAGGAAAACTGACAAATGTATTATAATTTTGGAATTTCCTATAAAAACAATTGCTTTTGAAATAATTCATTTAAAATATATTAAATGCAGAATTGTTCACAATATTATAAGACTGGAAATAACTTTTTTGTCAAAAATTTGAAAAATTAAGAACTGCATACACACTATTGATAATGACTATGCATTTTTTTAATCAACCTGGAAAGCTATTTTGCTATTTTCTTTGCAATCAAAATATGTGTACAAATATTTTCACGATGAAATTCTATATGTTTGTATATGCATCTGAAAGTATATGTGTAAATATTAATAATGCTTATTTCTGAGTAGTGACATTTTTAGATAATTTTTATTTCATCTTTTTTCCTTTTGTATTATCTTTATTTTCTAAATGCTTATAATAATCACATGTTTACATGCTTTTATGTTGTAAATTGTTAAATAACAAATTGACATTTCAAAATTTCAAGCTGTGTTTGTGTGTATATGTGTATATATGTATGTGTATGTGAGACAGAAAAAAAGAGAGAGAGAGGAGAGATGTTTTCTATGGTCTGGTTGATTTTTTTTCCCCATTTCAATATGCTTTCCTTCCTTTATCTGATCTGAATATTTTCATCAGAGACAATGAAATCTGCTGATAAAAACTTATGTTACTTGAGGTAACTTCTTGGATTATGAAAGCAAAATTCTTTTCTTCACTATGGTAACCCTGAATATATGTAGTCCACAGCCTTAAACAAGAGGCTTAATAACAAAAAGGTAAGCCATTGCTGCACACTTGCCCACTTAGACCATAAAATACCATTGGCAAGTTTTAGTCATTTTTCTTCAAATGCAAAATCCTCATCTATCATTGCTCCATAGAAACGATGTTAAAAAGTTAGCACATTCGTTGTTTTATATCCCCTATTTTTGTGACCATTTCTCCTTTAACTAAAGAATGAATTGTTATATGAGCTGTTGAAATGCTTCTTTGTTTTCTTATCTGCCCGTTTCTCAGCTTTACTGTGTCTGTATACTCTTCATTCATCTTTATTAGATCTGCAAAAGGCTGAAAAAGCCTGTCTAGTGTGAAAGTTCTTGTCAATTATTTAAGCAAGAAAAAAGCTCTCTAAGATGGAAAAGCTTACAGAATTGTTCTGGTTTCTTTTCCTTATGTACCTAGCGAATATTTGCTACCCAATCCCACAATTCAAGAAGACTCAGATTTTCTTGAAACCCCTATAAATCATGGAACAAAAGCTTTCATTCTAATTGCATGAATTGAAGCAGAGGGAAATGAGACCTCCTCCAATGGTTAATGTGTTGTGAACAGTGGAATGCATGGATTAGAATACAATGACACATTTTTTTAAATGGTCTATTTCATAATTAGGCTGATTTCAGCAGATTCAGATAGAATTCACTCACCTTGATTTTCTGATCTCAGATCTTTTCTCAAACTTGATAATAAATATTGGTATTAAAGTTTTATTCTTTTGGGTTTAGCACTCAATCTTTTTCAGGTTTAGCACTCAAGTGCTTTATCCAGAGAGTGGATACTACCAAGGATATCATGACTCGTCAGCAGAGCTTTCTGGGAAGATGTACAGGCATCTCGGTGCTAAGGTAATGGGGGTCTATTACGAACAGAATGAGAAGTGTCATACGAAGAGAAATGTAAGCCACGAACCAGTAAGTGAAGCACATGAATAAAGAACCAGGAGTCTATTATTAAGTAGGTGGTGAGACTAGAAGATCAGAATGCATAAGAGGCTGGAGAAGCAAACTAAGATTTTCAGACACTCAAAGAGATCAAGCATTAACACCACATATAATCCATTTCATTCCATAATTTTGCTGGGCTCCTGATATTACTTTATTGGAAACCTCTCCCATTTATTAGACTTTATTAAAATTATCTATACAATGTATATGTAAATTATAATAATAAAAGTTACTAGTAACCCTTCTGTCCTAAGATATTTTCTGTTGATAACTTTAATTTTCTTCTTGTATTAGTTTAAAAAATAAAACCCTTGAGATTATACTGTATATGTGGTTTTACAACTTGTCATGTAACCATTATTCAATAACTTTCTCCTAAATGTCTTTACTGTGTATACAAAGTGTATAACATTAATTTTTTAAAAATGGTTTCCATGTATTTGGGATACCTTTAATTTTCTTTTCTTTCCTTTTCTTTTTTTTTTCTTTACAATAAGCAGCACTGCTATGAACAGATTTGTGTATACATTTTATCCTAGAATGATTGCCAGATTATTTTCCAAAGGATTTGTAACACATTACTCTTAAAAGCAGAGTTTAATGAGTGTTTCTGAATTTTAATGAGTATATGAGTTACCTAGAGACTGTTAAAATTCAGATTCTGACTCACTTAGATCTTGGGTGTGGCCAGAGATTCTGAAATTCTAATAAGCTCCCAGTTGAGCCAATGCTACTGCTCATGGATTACATTTTCAGGTTGCAAGGTAAAAGATTACATGTTCAATACATCTCTTTAGACTATGAGTATTTTAATTCTTGAATCTTGGATATTTTAGTAGAATGAGTAATCACAGAATGTTATTTTTTATTGCTAGAGAAACTAAAAATGTTTTGCAAATTTTACATTTTCTCTTTCAGTATCCGTCTGTTTATTCCCTTTGTCATTGCTTAAGGAGATAGAGAGAATCAGTTTTATATTTTAATAGGCTTTAGAATGCACTTGTCATTGAATGACTTTCTGTTATCCCCAGTGTCATAAAATAATAGATGAATAAATTTGATATCAAGAAATTCTGCTTATCTCCTACTTTAAGAAACCTACTTCATGTAACCATTATTCAATAACTTTCTCCTAAATGTCTTTACTGTGTATATAAAGTGTATAACATGAATTTTTAAAAAATGGTTTCCATGTATTTGGGATACCTTTAATTTTCTTTTAAAAACAGATTATAAATTCTGAAAAGATATTTTCAACATATATAACTTACAAATAATTAGCATCAAATATAGGAAAACTTTTAAAACTAACAGAAAATATAATAGATAAGTGAGCAAAATATAATAAATGGGCTATCAGTTCAAATAACAGAAAACATATATTGCAAATATGCTTTTAAATGCTCTTCTTATTAGAATCATAAAAATGCAAATCAAATCTCAATGACATTTAATTTTAAGAAGTAAAATTTCAAAGTAAAACCAGACAGTGCCAATTATTAGAAGAGTCATGAATTAGAAGAATATCTTTACACGTTATTGATAGAGGTTTCAATTGGTTCAATTGCCTTGGAATCCATTCTAGCATTCTCTTGTAATGCTGAAATATCACATACCATACACCCCAACAATTCCATTCTTGGAATGGAAAAAACCATATGTATAAGAAGCAACCTACAAAGGAATGTTAAGTATAAGAGAAAATGCTGACGACAACACACATGTCCATAGGAAAGATAAGTGATGCCACGATATTATTATAGAATATTCTTACAATGAAATACCCAAAGATATGGAAAAGGTCTATTTTTCAGCTATGTAAAATAACATGTGTAAATCGTAGTAACATAATATTGTGTAAAAGGGAAATCCTAAAAAATTATATATATATGTGTATATATATACACACATATATATATAATTTATGCACAATTCCCAAAAGAAAAAAATCTAAAGGACTTATTTCAGCATGAAGAACAAAAACTTTTGAATAAATAAATAAATACGAAGCACAGCTAAGTGTGATTTTTTACTCTGAGCAAGAAGATAAGAGATGGTATAGTAAAAGGACAATAAGTATGCATATTTTTTGGTGCTGTTCTATTTCATTAATTGGATTGTCTATTGTGTGTTTTATTTCTTAAAGTCAGGTTAAAATCTAGGTTTGAATTGAATAATCTGGATTACCAGATATAAAAATAAAATCATAAGACCATTGAGCATGGAGAAGTAATGAGAAAGAAAAACATGAGATCTCCAATTAAGTTTAAAACTTTTAAACTAACATACACTCGAAGAAAGATAGGCAACAAAACCAACAAATTAAAGGCCAGCTTATGAATTCACTCCAGAAGAAATTAAAGTAGCATAAAAACCTGAAAACACTTGTAAGTACTTTACTTGTTCAGGAGATTGTTAGAAAATACTTAATGTCTTCAGGTTTATTAGAAAAAAAAAGCTATGACTGTGTATTAAGCATTTAATGACAAAATATTCTGAACCCAAACTCCTTTCCTCTAACACACATATCTTTTCATTTTTATGTTAATTATGCATCTGAAGCATGGTTAATGCTTTATGTGAAATATGGATCTAATATTTAAAAGAATTTTTCCACTTAAAAAAATAGGTTCCAGCATTGATTGGTTGATAGTAACAACTCTACTGTACATCAACTTCCAAATACAAATCTGCTTATAATCTCTCTCTTCTTTTATTTCACTAGTTGCTTATTCAAATAAATTGCTGTATATATTACTATATCTTTGCAAATATATTGATATAATGTCAGGTAAATTATTCTACCTTGCTATTTTTCATAGTGTAACTTGTTTGGGGTTATGCTTAAACTATTCTCCTCATAGTTAAAATGTTCTCCATTAAGTTTTAGCATGCCTTGATGAAATATTCCTGGCCCATTATCGATTTCATGCTGTTATTGTGTATAGAATGTTTGGTATATTTTCAATTGATTTTGCATATTGATATTTCATCTATCATGCCTGCAGAAATCTTGTAATATCGGAAACAATGTGTATAGTATATTTTACACTTTCTATGTAGGTGACTATAACATTCATAAATAAAAAAAAGTTCTTTTCTTTTCAATTCTGATACTTCTTTATTAATAGGATATCTAGTACAATCAATAGATGTGGTTACAGTAAACTTTTTGTCTTGTTTATAATTTCTAAAATTGCATCACTTGCAGGTTGTTCACCTTAAAAATTTTATAATACCACTTAGCACATTATAAAAATTCCCTTTTATTCCTCATTTGGTAAGCTTCATTGTGAACATTTATTTAATTTTTTTCAAATAATTTTTCTACATTTCCACAATTCTTCTTTTATCTGTTACTATTCATTTTCTTTTGCACCTTAACTGCTGTGGAGACTGTTCACAAATATTCACTCCCCCTATTCCTTGTAAGAGATGTATATATCTGTGCCTATTGTCACGTGCTTTACTATTGCTATGTCAAGTATGGGTCTAAGTGAATGCTTTGCTACAGTTTGGACAGAGCCACTGCTGACCTGCAGTCTATATGAACAAAATTCCAAAGAAATTTTTGTTGTCACAGAGATAGAGGATTGTTAAAGCAGAAAAGCTGACTAAAAGTGCTGTATTCTATAATATCTGCTCCATAATGTTTTCATTGCATTCATTTATAAAGATTCAGAAATTAAGTGTTGATTGTTTTCTTGTGTTCCAAATTATTTTGGGATCCACTTGTTTTCTTTTTGCACTGATATTTTCACCACATTGTTTTAAAATACATTAGGTTGTACTATATCTATGAATGATAATTTATTTTATTTTATTTGAAAATATCTTTCTGCTATTTTTAGACCATGCTAGTTATGTATGTGAGAGTTCACATATATACATATATATCAAAACTTCCATATTTATCCTGTCATTTCTATTGTCTTGATTATTCTATTTATCCCTCAATTGCTGAAAATGAAGAATAAAAGCTTAAAACAACCAACAAATATCTATTAAACACCTTCATAAAGAAATGAATCATTTTCAATATGCAATTACTCTGATTTTTTTTTTACTTGAATTTAATATCATGGCTTTTTCTTGCTTTTTGTTTGCAAATACATGCTCTGTCTTGTTCACTCTTTTGAACATTTATGAAATCCTTTGTTTCAGATATTGTAATCTATTTTAGCATGACCTATCTTTTAAAAAATATTTTATATAATCATAAAAATATATTTTATTTTATTTTGATCATTTTCTTCTTTATTTTTTTTTCTGAGTTGGGGGGAGGGGTCTCATGCTGTTGCCCAGGTTGGAGTGCAATGGCATGATCATAGATCACTGCAGACTCAAGATCCTTCCTCCTCAGTCACCTGAATGACTGGGACAATAGGTGTGCACCATAATACCCAGCTAATTTATTTAGGCTTTTAGAGATGAGGTCTTGCTATGTTGCCCTGGCTAGTCTCAAACTCCTGGGCTCAAGAAATCCTCCCTTCTTAGCCTCCCAAAGTGCTAGATTACTGGCATTAGACATTACATCCATTTTTTTTTTCTTTTTTTAGATGTATGCTTTCCACCTATATTTCGTAGTGTCTATTTTCTTTAACTTTTTTTGTTTGTGTGTGTTTTCCTTCCAAATATTTAAAGCATTTAAATTCCCTCTTTTCTTAGTTTACAGGCATAAATTTTACATACATATGCAAAGCTGTTAACTGAATGTTTGTGCCCCCCCAAATTCATATGTTGGATTTAACCCCCAATATCTTGGTATGACAATAGAACCCTCATAAATCAAATTAGTGTCTTTATTAAAGAGTTCCCAGAGAGCTTCCTTGCCCCTTTTACCATATGAGGAGGGAGCAAGAAGACAGAATTCAATGAAACAGGAAATGAGCATTCACCAGACACCAAATCTGCCAGCACATCATTCTTGGGCTACCTTGTCTCCAGGACTGTGAGAAATAAATATTGTTTTTAAGCCATCCAGTCTATGATAGTTTGTTATAACAGTCTGAACACATTAAGACATAAACACACACTTAAAAACGTTAACTTTTTCATCTTCATTTATTGACTTTAGTAAGTGTGAATTTATTCCCAATTAAAAATACAAAATCAGTACTTGTAATCCTTCAGTATTTTCTCTTCCTAAATGCTTATCTTGTCTTGTTATATTTTATAATCGTATATTTACTTATGATAACTTTAATTGCATTAATTCAAAATAAAGTATTTGCTTCCTGATTTATTATAGTTAGACTTTATTATATAGAAAAGATGAGAACTATACTTACTATGAAAGAGAACTGTGACCTCATACTTCCTTTGACTCCCTTATCAATTATACAGTTATATTTATATTTTTATATTATCAAATTATTAATTTTATATCATATTTCATTCTATATATTGTAAACCTTTCTATCTTACTTTTATGTTTCAACTGATATGAGTCTCACTAATACTTTGTTATTCTTGCTTTTGCTTTTTTTGCTTTTAGTAATAGCAAATTTTTAAATTCTAGGTTTCAAAAGTTGTCTTCTCTCTTGTTTGGAATTTTTTTTGGTCAATCTATTGAGATAATCATGCTTTTTGCTCTTTTGATGTTTCAAATGTTGAATTATATTGATTGATTACTAAATGTTTAACCAAACCTTTCATTCCTAGATTGAAGAAAACAACTGGGTTAGTGTGTATTATAATTCATCTATATTGGGGTTATAATTTGCTAATATTTGATAAAATATATTTTATTTATATCAATGAGAAATTTTTGTAGATTCCTTTCCCACTTCAGTTTTGTGATTTGGTAACTGCTTGCCTCATAAAATGATTTGAAAATATGGTCGACAAAATAATGGCCCTCCCAAATGGTTAATCATTCCTTAATCCCTGGAACCTGTGAATATATTACCTCACATGGCAAAACTTTTGCAGAAGTTATTAATTAGGGTCTTGAGATAGAAAAATTATTCTAAATTATTTGGGTGAGCCAAATGTAATAACTCATTTTCTTATAAGAGAGAGGCATAACAGTCAGAATCAGAGATGTTAAAAAAGAGGATTTAAAAAAAAATTATTCTAAACATGTGGGGTACAAGTAAGGATTGGGAACACAGGTGGTCCATACACTAGAAAGAAGACTCTTAGGGGAAGCAGGAGAGAAATTATGTTTCTGTTTTGCATGTAGAAGAAAAATAATTTAAATGATAGTGTAATTGTTCATCAGAAATGATAGAGATTAAAGGAAGTTGCACAACAATTTTTAAGTCCTGAAAGTAAAGACTATCAACCTAGAATTTGATATTTAGAAAATTCTCTTAAAGAAAAAAAAAGAAATAAAGGCAGATGAAAGACAACTTTCAGACCTACCTCAAAAAAAGTTCTTTAATAAAAGGAAAGTGTTTGAAGAAGATGCTTCAGATTATCAGGAAAAAAAAAAGAATATGGTAAACAAAAATATAGATGTGTGAAATAGACTTTTCCTCTTGGATTTTTAAAATTTGTAACACTGCCCATTTGATTATAGATATATGTAGAGAATATATTTGACAATTATAAATGGGAGAGGGTAAATAGACTAAAGGGAGATGGGTTTTCAATATCTCATTCAAACTGGTAAAATAACACTACCAGTAGAATGTGATAACATATAGTTTATATAATGTAAAACTTTTAGCAACTATTATACAAGGTGTAAAGAGGGATACATTAAGAAACACTACAGGTAAATGAAAGTAAAAATTTTAAAAATATTCGAGTAAACTATAGGAAGGCAGGGAAAAGATGAGAGAGAAACAGAGAGAACACATAGAAAACAAAATAAAACAAAAAGGCAAATTTAAACATCAGCATATCAATAATTGTATTAAATATACATGGTCTAATATACCGATTACAAAAAAGAGACTAATCTAGTGGATTAAAAGTTATGACCCAACTATATTCTGTTTATAACATTTCAAATTTACTGATATAGGCAGGCCAAAAGTAGAAGGATAAAAAAGATGTGTCATGCAGACAATAAAAAAGTAGAATTGGCTATATTAACATCAGTTTTACCTGATTTATGAAAGCAAAATTATCACCATAAACAGAAAGGGACATTGTATAATGTAATCTTTTATTCTTTTTTATTTTAAAGATGTGGGGTACAATTCAGGATTAGGTACACAAACATTGATTATGCAGGTACCCTTGTTGATGAGGTGTGCCTCTTCCTCCCCTAGCAGCTTCCCTCAACTGCCAGTCCTATCCCACCCTCCCCTGGCAGTTTCCCACTACTGACATTCCATTTTTATAGTATTATGATAATTGTTCAAGGTCCACTTATGATTGAGAACATATGGTACTCTGTTCTTTGTTTCTGTGATAGATCACTGAGTATGATCGACTCTAAATCCATCCATGTTACTGCAAAGTTCATATGTTTGTCCTTTTTTAAATGGCTGCTTAGTATTCCATTGTGTATATGTACCACATTTTTTTTATACAGTCCAGCTTCTATGGGCAGCATGGTTGGGTTCCATGTTTTTGCTACTGTGAATAGAGCTATAACAAACATACTTGTGCAGTTATCTTTTTGTAGAATCATTTGAGTTCCTCTGGGTATATTCCCAATAGGGGAATTGCTGGGTCATATGAAAGGTCAATTTCTAGTTTTCAGAAATTGCCACACTGTCTTCCAAAGAGGTTGCACTAGATTGCATTCCCACCAGCAGTGTAGAAGCATTCCTTTTTATCCACATCCTCACCAGCATCTGCTGTTGTTTGTTTTATTGATGACCATTCTTACTGGGGTTAGGTGGTATCTCAATGTGGTTTTGATTTGCATTTCTCTGATGATGAGTGAGGCTGAGCACTTTTTCATATGTCTGTTGGCTGCCTATGTATCATCTTTTGAGAAGTGTCTATTCATGTCTTTTGCCCACTTCTTCTTCTTTTTTTTTTTTTTTAGTTGGAGTCTCACTCTATCACTCAGACTGGAGTGCAGTGGCCACTCACGGCCACTGCAGCCTCGACCTGCTGGGCTCCAGCGATCCTTCTGCCTCAGTCTTCCAAGTAGCTGGAACTACAGGCGCGCACTACCACACCCGGCTAATTTTTGATTTATTGTAGAGATGAGGTCTCGCCAAGTTGCCCAAGCAGTTCTCGAGCCCACAGGCTCAGGCAATTCACTCACCTCAGCCTCCCAAGTCACGGGATTACAGGCTGAGCCACCAAGCCCGGCTTGCCCACTCTTTAATGGGGCTGTCTCTTAAAGCTATATGTACCAAACAACAGAGTTACAAAATATGTGAAGCAAAAATTGATACAACTGAAAGGGGAAATAGATAAATTCACATTTCAGTTAGAGAACACAATAGCTGTCTCTTAAAAACTTGTACTATTATTCTTTCAATGCAGAAATAGCTTTTGACAAAATTCCACACCCATTCATGATTAAAAACTCACAGAAAAATAGAAGCAGATGGCAACCTTCTCAACTTGATAAAATATCTATAAAAACCTATAGCTTATTTTTTTTTTGTGAAAGAATGCTGCCCCATAAAATTAGAAACAAGGAGAGTGTGCTCTCCTCCAATTAATATACAGATGCAATGTAATTCCAATCAAAACAACAGTAAGATTTTATTTATATAGAAATTATTATTA
This sequence comes from Cephalopachus bancanus, assembly GCA_027257055.1. Classification (NCBI taxonomy): domain Eukaryota; kingdom Metazoa; phylum Chordata; class Mammalia; order Primates; family Tarsiidae; genus Cephalopachus; species Cephalopachus bancanus. The sequence goes on from JAPVLO010000036.1 coordinate 2,952,783, forward strand.
ATTTTGAACATAATAAAATGGATAGAATTAGTCTATCTGATTTCAAGATTTCTTAAATAGTTATGATGATCAAGACTGATATTGGCAAATACATAGGGAATGGAAGGTAATAGAGCAGCCAGTAATAGATATACACAAATATGCTTGACTGATTATTTTTTTGACAAAGATGCAAAAGCAATTCAATGAAGGAAGGATTTTTTTAAATGCATTTTTTTAAAAAAAGGATTGCTGGAGTAATTAGATATCCAGCGCCAAAAATAAAAATTAAAAAAAAAAAGACTTCAACTTGAACCTTACAACTTACACAGAAATTAGCACAAAATGGATCACAGAATTAAACATAAAATGTAAAAATATAAAAGTTTTGGGAAAGCAACATATGAGAAACTCTTCAGAATCTAGGGTTAGATGAATAGTTCTTAAGTTGGCTCCAAAGCTATGATTCAAAAGAACAGATGATACACTGCATCTCATCAAAATTAAAACTTTTGCTCTGTTCAAGATTCCCATGATGGTGTGGCAAGATATCCTATAGAGTAGAAGAAAAATATCTACAAATATCTGACTAGAACTAGTATCTAGAATATAGAAAGAACCCTTAACATTCAATGGTAAAGACCCCAAACCATCCAATTGGTAAATGGATACAAGTGACATAAACAAATTGCACTAAAGAAGACATATAAATATCAAATGAGCACATTAAAAGATGTTTAACATTACTAGGCATTAGAGAAATGAAAATTAAAACCGCAATGAGGTATCACTACACACTTATCAGAATGCCTTACTAAAAAATAGTGCCAATATCAAACAACACCAGTAAAGAAACTGGGTGACTCATACATTGCTGGTAGGAATGTAAAATAAGTCAGTCACTCTGCAGAACAGTTTGGTAGAACAAAACATGAGATTGTTATATGACCCAGTAATGTATTTATTTGAGAGAAATAAAAACGTATCTTTATATAAAAACTTGTCCATAAATGCTTATAGTGACTTTATTAATAAAATCCAAAAATTGAAAACAACTTCACTGCCCTTCAATCGGTGAATGATTGAATAAACTGTGGTATATTCATACTATAAAGTACTTTTCAATAATGAAAATGACTGGACTTTTGATATACAGAATAACCTAGTTGAATCTCTAGACAATAATACTAACTGAAAAACTCCTATCGAAGCTCACATACTGTATGATTCCATTTGTGTAATATTTTTAAATGACAGAATTATAGAAATGGAAAATAGATTAGTGGCGACCAGATTTTTAGGTCAGGAATGTAAATAAAAGGAAGGTAGATATAACTTTAACAGGGCAAGATAAGGGATATGTCTATTAATGAAAATGTTTTAAATGTTGACTTTATCAATATCAATAATTTTTTTGTGATATTATATTAACAGTTTTTCAAGATTTCATCATTGGAAAATTCATTAAATGGTACATGAATTCCTTTGTACTTTTCTTACAATTGCATGTGAATCTTCAATGATCTCAAAATAAAAGTTGAATTAATAAAATAGAGAATATTACAAACATTTATATATTAATTGCATACTTAGATGAAAATTTCCTACAAAAATGCAACTCACTTAAATTCAGTCAAAATTATATACAAAATTTGAAGTATCTTATAACTCCTTAAGAAGCAGAATAGCCGGGCTCGGTGGCTCAGCCTGTAATCCCGCACCTTTGAGAGGCTGAGGTGAGTGAATTGCCTGAGCCCGTGGGTTCGATACCCGCCTGGGCAGCGAGACCTCATCTCTACAATAAATCAAAAAATCAGCCGGGCGTGGTAGCGCATGCCTGTAATTCCAGCTACTCAGAAGGCTGAGGCGGAAGGATCGCCGGAGCCCAGCAAGTCAAGGCTGCGGTGGCCGGGAGCGGCCACTGCACTCCAGTCTGGGCGACAGAGTGAGACTCCAACTCAAAAAAAAAAAAAAAAAAAAAAAAAAGAAGCAGAATAGTAATTAAAACAGTTTTCATAAGTTAATCTTCCAGCTCATTTGGCTCCATAAAACAATTCTTTCAAACGTTTAAGGAAAAAATACTCATAAATCTTAACACAAATTCTAGCTATAGAAACTAAGGAAACATTCCCGCTTTAGTTTCTTAGGGCTGCTGTAACAAAAGACCATAAATCTGATGGCTTAAAACAACCCAAATCCCTTCTCTCACGATTCTGGAAGCCATAGTCCAAAATCAAAATGCCAGTGGGGTCATACCTCCTGTGTAGTCTGTAAGAGAGAATACTACCTTGCTTTTTCGAGCTTCTGGCTCCAGTAATTCCTTGACTGGTAGCAGATAACTCCAATCTCTGCCTCAGTCTTCACATGGGTCTTCTTCATGTGGTCTCCTTCCCTGTTTCTGTGACTCTAATCTCTCTTTGGCTTTCCCTTGTAAGGACAACTTTCATTTAATTTAGGGCCCACACTAAATCCAAAATTATTTTATCTCAAGATTCTTAACTTATAACATCAAACACCTTTCTCCTAATAAGGTCACATTCACAATTCTGGGGAAGTTAGATAGCGACATATCTTTCGGGGACCAACAATGAAACTACCACATTTCTTAGCGTATTTTATGATGCCTTAATAGCAATACATGATGAGTATATTATAAGAAAGCCATAAACCAATTTCCCATAAACCAGAATAAACATTTTCTAAAACAATATTAGCAGATCAAATCCAGAATAATTTTAAAAGGGACAACACATTAAATTATATTTTTTCCAGAAATGCAACATTAGTTTAAATGTTTAAAAATTAATTGTAACATTTGCTATAGTCACAAAATAGAAAACATGATCATCACAAAAAGTAGTCATTATAAAAACTCAGTTAGGAATAGAGGATAAATTTACTGATGCAATAAGGAACAATTTAATTAAAAAACACATTGAAAATCTTTCCTCTGCTATCACAAATTTTATCAACAATACAATACCATTCTTTGCTAGTGTCATAAAGCAAAAAACAAATGGTAGAGGGCATGAAAAGAAAGAAATAAAACTGTCATTATTTGCAGATGACATAAATGTGAACAAACAAAATTCAAAAGAATATACACTTCAGATTTAAGACTTAGTAAATTCACAAGATCATTGGATAAAAGGTCAACATAAGAAATCAATTTTATTTCAATTTACTAACAATCAGCAGATAGAAAATAAATTTAAGAAATGGTGCCACTTAAAAATGCCATTAAAAATAAAATAGAAAAAGAATCTATCAAAAGAAGTATTCTTTCTCTGAAGATTACATTTGTAGTACAAATTCATGACAAAGGACTATTATCCAAAATATAGCAAAGATGTATGCAAATTACTTTTTTTTAAATGGTCAGCCAAATGGAGAAAAAAAGACAAGAGGTTTAGAGGAACTTCATAAAAGAGGCTATCAACATGGTTGATAAATGTATAGAAAGTTGCATAATATAATTGGTTATTGTAGAAATACAAATTCCAGTCCAATGACATAAGGTTTAAAATAAAATGACACCACCAAATATTGGTGAGGATGTGTAACATAAGGAGTTGTCAACCAATCTGGAAACTGCTTAACAAAACCTATAAAGGTTGAATATATGTACACTCCAAGGTTTAGCATTTCCACTTCTAGGGATATATCAAACAATGGTGCAAACATATGTTTACCAAAATACATGTACAGTGATATTTACAGAGGCACTACTTGCAATAACAGAAATTGGCAATAGTAGAATAGATAAATAGTTTGTGATATATATCTACATAGAACATGGTTTATAATACTGGAGAAGGACCTCAAAACCATAAGTTTGAGCAAAAGGGTCATGATGTAAAAAAGTATATACTGTACAATTTCATTTATATAACTTTCAAAAACTAATCAATGGTGCTAGATGTTATTAAGTTACCATTGGAGAGAATTAGTGACTGGGAGGCCCAGGGGACACTTCTAAGAGGCAGATTTTTTTTAACCTAAATTTTAGTTACATGGTCCATTTAGTAATTTTTGCATTTTATATGCATTATGCTTCATCAAATGTTTACAAAAACAGAACAACAAACACAATGCCTGGCTTTGGTGTCTAAAAATTTTGTTTTGATCTTCACATTGAGAAGAATATGCATTCTGGTAATAAAAAACATTTTAAATAAATGAGGGAATTTTGGTCTTTCCAAAAATTACAATGGAATAGCTGGCTAAATCTTTGGAAGATAAAGTTAATTATCACTGTTAATTATCACTCATTTATCCTGTTTATCCTTCTAAAGCATCTATATTTAATTTTTATGCATATTAAAATAATCTCGCTGGGGCCTCCAAATGTTATAGCTGATGTGTGAGGAAGGAATTGCCACACACTGAGAATTAAATTTTGAGTCCTTCACTAGCCGGCAGTCAAGAGTGGACTTATGTCCAAAGAACTCTCGACCCTGAATAGAGTAGGCAGGGGGTTTATAAGGGCAAAAACCACAATTTAAACTAGTGTTTAAATAGTTAATTATCACTGTAAAATTAAAAATTGAATATCAAATAATTTATTGTTATCAGGCATGCAATCAGCAATCTTGATAATGAAATAGTTATTTCAAGTAATTGAAATGACTGTTAGCATGTTAGCCTCTCAGTTCCGCCTCTCATCCCTCCTCCATATGACCATCCCAACCTTCCAGTAAACAGTAAATCACATCCTGCTTGGTGGGAAACCCAGATAAGCCATTCTTTAACTGCTCAAGATAAAATCTCACTCCTCCTCTATATGACTGCCCCAACCTTCCAGTAAGCAGTAAATCATACCCTGATTTGCGGAAACCCAGATATGTCATTCTGTTACTACTCCAGATAAACTGTTCTGTAACCGAAAATTTCCTGCTTGCACTCCCCCTGACTATGATAAAATTGTGGTTTTTGCCATTATAAACCCCCTGCCTACTCTGTTCAGGGTCGAGAGTTCTTTGGACATAAGTCCACTCTTGACTGCAGGCTAGTGAAGGACTCAAAATTTGATTCTCAGTGTGTGGCAATTCCTTTCTCACACGTCAGTTATAACATTTGGAGGCCCCAGCAAGATTATTTTAATTTTGGTTTTTGCCACAAGCCTGGGAGGCAACCTCACTCCAGCTCGCCCTGGCTTGGTGGAGATGTTATAGGGGAGGCGCCCCTGGTCATTCCAGGTCCCCATAACCTCTCATCTGGCTCGGAGGGAGAAGGAACATCTGCTGATTTTCTCTTGCCTTTAAAATTCCTGAGTCTGTCTGCGTTCTCCTAGGAGGTAAGAATCTGTTTGATCTGTTTATTCTGTAGGTGGCCACAACTCTTTTAAGGATGACAGAAGCCGGGCTCAGTGGCTCAGCCTGTAATCCCGCGCCTTTGGGAGGCTGAGGTGAGTGGATCGCCTGAGCCCGCGGGTTCGAGACCCGCCTGGGCAGCGAGACCTCATCTCTACAATAAATCAAAAAATCAGCTGGGCGTGGTAGCGCATGCCTGTAATTCCGGCTACTTGGAAGGCTGAGGCGGAAGGATCGCTGGAGCCCAGCAGGTCGAGGCTGCGGTGGCCGGAAGCGGCCACTGCCCTCCAGTCTGGACAACAGAGTGAGACTCCAACTCAAAAAAAAAAAAAAAAAAAAAAAAAAGGATGACAGAGCCTGACGAGGCCACTTCTTAGACTCTGTTCGTTAAAGCCAAGATGCTGGCTGAACAGAGTCTCAGTTGAATATCTGGTTTCTGTTTGGGTACCCACTTTAATTTCTGATTGCTTATGATGTTGGTACCTTTCCTTCCTTTGTGTTCTTGCTGTGTTCTCTGCTACAGGGCTTATTTCTGCTATGTTTTTGGGCTGATCATCAGGTCATAAACTTCTGCTGGGTTTTTTTATTTATCTCCTTGTGGTTAAAGGTCTGATCCTCATCAGGTACCTTCTGTAATTTACTGGTTTTAACAATATGGGGCAACAGGCTTCTTGACCCTCCAGTCCCCTGGACTGTGTAATAAAAAAAGTTTCTACAGGATCTTGGAGGACAACTGACAGTTTCTGCCTAGGGCTACTCCCTTGGGAGGCAAGAAGGTCCCCAAAGGAAAGTTCAGACTGTCAGCTACCACACGGGTGGGAGATGAAGTGCTTGGTTTCTTTGCCCTATGCTTTTCTGGTTGGCAAAGTGACTCCACAAAGAATCCTGAAACTCCAACAGCTGCATAGTGTTCCTTTCTGCACCTCCAGTGAGTTATCCCTCATTTATCATCTACAATATAAGCTAGGGGATGACAAAACCTGGCCAAAGGGTGGCTCCCTAGCTCCTAACACTCTTTTTCAGCTTAACTTGTCCCATGTATTCAGGCCTTTTATGAGTTAGTTCACCACCCAGATATCTGTTCCTCTTGTCATACTTTTATGTTGGCTCCCAAGATCCCATTGCCCATAGGATCATCAAAGGATAGCAACCCTGCTGACTTAGCCACTCCTCCCTCAAAAGATATTGGGGTTCTTACTTGTTTGTCTTTTTGACAGTAAATTTCTCTCAAGTTATATCTAAACTGGGACTATATCAACCTTCTTCCCAGATGAAAGTAAAGGGACAATGTAAATTAATCCTGTTAACTAACTACAAAAAAAGATCAATTGTAATTTCAATCTCTTTTTCCAACCAAACATGCAAGTGCTGTAGTAAAATTTTACTTTCAACTTTACCATGCGTTAACACATTAGTGTGAAATAACACCACTGTTTATGTCAGGCTCACTAAAGTTTTATTTTATAACTAAAAGTTTAAATCACCTGTTGTGCCTAACTTGCACCCTCTTATAAGACAGGTAAAGCTTTAAATGCTAAACAGCCTGCATGACATGATAAGATTTGGGAACTGGCCATTTCCACCTGGTTAAGTTACTTTTACTAAGTTACTTCTCCTGTCAGATAAATAAATTACTGGGTATTCTGTATGAACACAATAAGGATGGAAACTGATCACTTTCACCTAATTGTCCATACCTTACAATTACAATTTAGTAATTTATAAGGGTTTTTAACAACTTTGCCTGTTCATAATTATAAATAAGTAGGGACAGATTATTACACATCCATGTGGTCTGTTCAATCTAAAGGACTTTGCATCAGACTGTCACAGAGAAATGGTTAAAAAATTTCATATGTATAAACAATTTAAAAAGGAGATTTTAAGGTTTATTCAGCCAAAACATTAAAAAAAACAAGTGCCAACATGGAGGGCAGCAGAACCAGAGGGCCAAAGAGGCACCCCAATTGACAATCGCAATTAGTGACCAAAACTCCAAGTGTCCATCAAAGACCTGGTAAAAACAAACCTGCTAAGGAATGGTGTCAATTGCTTAGGGGTACAGTCAGTGGGGACCTTGAAAGCGTAGTTGCCCGAAAGAGGCCCAAGTCGCCTGGACCTTGTCCACTGTGCTGGCCAGAAAACCATTGGAAAGCAGGTACACTCTCTTCTGAAGAGAAGAGAGACTATTTGGTTCACAAATGATAGCCACTTATGAAGGTCTACAAATCTGCTAAACTGCCTGACATTGGCTCACCATTACCCTAGCAACCCCCCAGGTGAGTATTAGGGTGCTGGAACCCAAATTAATTTCTTAATCAACACAGGTGCCAGCCGTTTGGACCTGGTCATCCATGTTGATATTATAAATTTCAAAGTCTAAATAGTTAACCTGAAACTACAGGGTTAAATAGAAGCTTTTAAACTCTAGTTCTTTCTTTCTGCCTGCTTTGAATCTGCTAGTAGCTAAGCTTCTGGTGTTAAAATAAGCTCACTGTTTCAAGGTTAAATTTTTTAAAAATTGTTTTTCTTATAAAGTTCAGTCAGTTCTAACTAAAATGTAAACATTAAAAACTCATTTAAAACTGAAGAAAAATAAAGCAGCTAAACCTTCTGAATTATCAGTAAAATGTTCATGTATTTAACTTTAAAGTTCTTACTTATATTACACCAGATGTTCACAGCCTTTAAAAATGATTAGCCAGGAAATAACTTAAAATAATAAGTAGCCTTGTCTAAAATCTCAGCTTTCATAAGTAATTAAACTGCTATAAATGAATAAAATAAAATATAAGTGAAACAATGCTTATGGGTAAGCTCTTCATGTGATTTAAGAATCTTAAAGTTGTTTTAAAAACTTATTAAATGTCTTGGTTACTTTCAATTAAAAAATTATACTATAAAAAAGGTTTCTAAAATTATATAAAGGGTCTCATCTAAAAAACACTAATATCTAACAGACATTTCAGAATTTCTTGTTTCCTATGTTTTCACTAAAATTTTAAATTATTTTATATAATCTAGAGATTATTTTTAAAAATAAAAATCAGTAAATAGAAGAAAAAGGTGTAAAAAGAGTTATGGATATAAAGATATATTTTTGACAAGAAAAGTTATAAAAAATAATTTTGTATGATAAAATTTTGTCCTAAAAGAAAATGACTGATTATTAAAAAAAAAAAAAAATACAAGGCAAAACAGAAAGTCCAAGCATGTTGTCAATGGTAAATAGAAGTCAGGATAAGGTTCACAAAGGGGAATTTATAAAAGAAATCTTGGTATATAATTATGCTTGTTATAACGTTTTCTCCAGTTCTAACTGCTATTATGACTGAAAACATTTTTAATTACTTAGGAAACTGAGTTTTAAAAAAATTAAAGTTGTTACATCATCAGTTTAAATTTTTAAAAAATCTTGTAGAGTATATTTTTTCCTATAATAAAATGACAGTTTTTTTTAGTATAGGACAAAAATAAAAGGTTCAAGCATGTTTTAAAATGGTATACTAAAGGTTTGTTAAAAAAAAAGTAATTTACAATGACTTGTAATCCTGTGTTGTAACATGATGCTTTTAAAAATTTTAATACTTTAACTCTTCAAGTTCTCAATTTAGTCTCTCTAGAGTGGGGTAAAAACAAGTGCCATAAACCATACCTGCCCCACACCCTCCTCTTAAACTGCCTGCAGACCAAACACAAGGATTATTAATCCAGCATAGGATAAATAACCTGGGCTTCACCCTCTAGCATATCAATCATTGTAAAAGTATATCAGACCTATTATAAAAACAAAGGGTACAGTTTTCTCTAACTAATGTTTACGTGTTTTAAATTACCTTGTTCATTATTATTTCCTGCAATTTAAGCTATGACCTAACCACATGTCTCTAATGTTTCCAACTTTTTTTCAGACTTTTTCAAAGTGGCTATATTTTCTTATTAAAATACAACTATAGGTCATTTAGAAGGGAATATTGCAACTTATGTTAATAAATTAAAGGCTTTAGCTTATCGTACATATAATGTACAGAATTACTTTCACTTTTCCAGCATTTTTTTCTAAGGCAATAACTTTTTTCATTATCATTTGCTTAATAATTTTTGCCTGTGCTCTTGCTTGGTGTTTTATTAAATCCAAATAGTATTCAGTTAAGGTTCCACCATTTCCTGTTCATGTCATAGGTAGGATGAGCCGTAGGTAGGGACATCTCTATGGCCCATCTCAGCAGTAAGCAGTTATGGAAGATTGATCTTCACCCCATTTCTGAGAAACATAAGAATATTTCCAAGAGCAGGAGAGGGGAAATAAAAGGACAGACCAAGAGCAGGAAGCCATTTTTAAATCTTGTTCCTAAACCCTAACACAACGATGAAAAAGTTGAGGCTATGTCCAGAAAAACCACATGCTCAAGGTAAAAATTAACTTTGCCAACTTTGTATTTTCAGAAACACAGACTCCTTAAGCATAACTGGTATCAGCGTATGGTAATTTGTCTATTTTAGAAATCCAGACTTCTCAAACATGAACAGTATTGACCCATTGTATACTCAGTGCATGGTGACCAGGTCCCCCCTCAAAGTCTCCAAGACATCCACAAGTAGTCAACAAGAAAGTCAGGCAGTCACGTCTACCAGGTTGCAGCATCTCCAGGGAAAAGGATTTAAGCCAGGACTTGGGGGGCAACCAGGTCACACTCATCCAAAGTGTAGTCTTGCTTCCTGTCTATGGGAAGTAAATCTTTCTCTTCTCTTTTACCTTCGAGGAAGGGGTTGGTGCCACAAGAGGGCTCTGTGTAATGCTAGAAAAATCATGGGGTTTTTATGTCAATAAATCAGGAGTCATTAAAGTCACCCTCCAAAATGTTCAAAAAATTTAAACAGAAGACAAAAAAATAAATAAATAAATAACAAATCCTGGTTTCAAACCTTGTTTAATTAAAACCCATGGCTAACTACCTTAACTACAGTTCTGGCTGGACCTCTACTTCTCCTCCTTCTCAGTCTACTCATCGGGCCCTGTATATCAAATTAAATAGTTTAGTTTGTAAAACAATGAATCACTTCTGCAAAACTCATGTATTTGGGGCCCATTATAACCCCCTACCCATAATAAATGAGTCAATGCTTTGACTCATGACCAACTAAAAGAAGGGAATGAAATGACTCTTAACATGTTAGTCTCTCAGTTCCCCCTCTCATCTCTCCTCCATATGACTGCCCCAACCTTCCAGTAAACAGTAAATCACATCCTGGTTGGCAGGAAACCCAAATAAGCCTTTCTGTAACTACTCAAGATAAACTGGTCTGTAACTGCTACAGAACAGAAAATTTCCTACTTGCACTCCCCTTGACTCTGATAAAATTGTGATCTTTGCCCTTATAAACCCTCTGCCTACTCTGTTTGGGGTCAAGAGTTCTTTGGACATTAGTCCTGTCTCAACCTCCGGCCAGTAAAGAACTCAAAATTCTATTTTCAGTGTGTGGAGATTACTTTCTCACACTTCGACTATAACATAGTTATAAATTAATCATATAGCAATGATTAAATAGATAAAAATGCATTGAGAGGCAAATCTCCCAGCGAGAAAAAAAAATGTTAACAATAAACATGAGAAAATATTCACTTTTTGTGATCAAAGAAATGAAAGTAGAGTATCTGCAAGATAGTGCTAATAAACTATCAACATGCAAAAAAAATGGAATAAAGATGAAAAGAAATGAAAACAGTATCATGGCAAGTATTGTCAAGTGGTGCAGGAAAGGAATTTCTCATATGTGTTAAACAGGATATTTTTTCTTTCTTCTGTTTTTAACTGGATATGTGAACATCTGTAACATGAAGTAGGTTCAGAGAAATATAAAATTGTCTTAGTGAGATATTATTAGACAAATACCTGTACAACCACAGTCTAAGCTTATCAATAGAATTTGTTTGCCAGTCACCCCAGAATTTTTTTTTTTGACCTCTTAAAGTCTCATACTCACTTCCCACAATCGAGCCTTTTACAAGGGGACACCACCAAAAATCCTGAAATTATTTTTTTGGAGTGCAGACCCCTTGTAGTACAAGCTGCCCTCACTAGGTAAATGTTTCAGGAACCCATCGGCATCAGTGTACCAGCTAGCATTGTTGTGAGAGGTTACATTTGGCTTCAGTGAATTTTTTTTTTCTTTTAGATTCTTTCAATGTAATTGCCTATTTCATGATGGGTGATTTACATGAACAATCTGTCTACACTGTACTAAGTGTTCAACAGTTTTTGACCAAAAGCAGCACAACCCTGACCCCACACTCACTATTCACCCAACTTTGCCATGAGCAACTTCTTTTTTGTTTCCCTGAATGAAGAAAGTTCATTTTTCCTATGTGAAAGAAGTGAAACAAAAAATGGCAGAAGCATTAAAAGGTATCAAAATTGATGAGTTCAAAAACTGTTTAGTGTATTTCATCAAACAAAGAGTACTTTGAAGGTGACTGAAGTTTAAATATTTCAGAATAAATACACAATTTTTTATAAATAAATTCTGGTTTTAGGATGTGTGCCCTCTCGTATAGTATGCATATCCTTACATTTCTTTATAGTTTTATCTCCAAAAGTTTCATCTTTACAACTTTTAAAAGTCTTTAAATCTATTGACTCCCCCTCCATACCTTTCTTTTCTTTGCAATTTATCTGTTGAAGAACCCTGGCTATGTGAGCAGGAGAGTTTCTCATAGTCTTATATCACTGATTGCATCCTTAGTCAGGATTTTCTCAGTTAGTGAAAATACAGGAAGATAAAAAGACTGAAACTATGTCTTGTGTTATTAGTGACTCTTAATACTCAGTGCTTAGAACTATTGATTCATTGAGAGGTTTCAGTATAGTGACATTTGACATTGACTACTGCTTTTTAATTTATTAGTCAGAAAGACTTTATAAAATGACAGTTCTTTAGCCACTAGTGTTTGATTACCCAGTGGTATAGTTCATATAGGAATGACAGGAAAAATGCTTAATATTGTCTTTTGTTTTTTATCTTTTTCAAGATAATAAATTTGCTTCTCACCATCTTCTTACTTATTAGCTTTTGTTATAATATGTTTATAAATGTACTGATTTAAATACATTTGGTGAGTTCCAATAGATCGAAATTATTATTATCTTTTTTTAAAGCTCAAGCTGTCTCATCTTTGGTCAGTCAAAGCCTATTCCTATTAGCTCTTGACATTAACGTAGTAGTTTTTGAGTTTCCTTGCCCTCTGTTATATGAAGATATACGTCTCCTGCCTCAGGCATGGAGTCAGCTATTTCTCCTGTTTTGTTTTATTTTTCTTTTAGTAAAATATGGTATTTCAAGATCATAATCTGGGCACTAAGTTTACTTGACACTCTTATATTGTTGATTTTGTATCTAGTCCTCTTCCATTGACAGAACAAGGAAATTGTACATGCAAAATACACACACATATACAGCACAGTACCCATGAGTTCACATCAATATTTCAAAATCAAATTCAGGATGAGTTTTGCACCTGTGTATTCTTCTGAGAATCCTGGTGCCTAAGACAGTGGACGATAGTCTTAAAATATTCAATAATTATAAATGTATTTTATGTCTATTTACTGACACAGGCATTTCAGGATATCATTGCTAATTCTACCACCAACAATATACCAGAAAGAGTTAAAATGTGTTTTCATATACTCTCCACATTCTCTCCCCCTATTTTTATCCTTGTATAATATCTACATCACCTGTGCATAGAGCTATAACAAACTACAGGTTTCCTCTTCTAAATTCCAATTTTACAAGGAACTATATGTTTAATGAACATTACTAGTTCTTATGAATGTCTTTTTAGCTATTTTGTTTGCTTAAGCTCATTATCTAGTAAATCCCTTAGGAAGTGTTATGGGAACAATATTATCAAACATTTACATGTTAGTTAAAAATAGTTTTGTGTATGGTTTTTAGACCTGAATGTCAGATTTGCAGGATATAAAATCCTTGGCTCACATTTTCTTTCTTTGAATATGTAAATATATTACTCCTTCTTTTTTATGTTGTCCATGTGTTGCTGTGGAAATATATGATGATAATGTAATTTTCTTTGCCTTATAAATATCTTGGTTCCTCCAGGCCCCCATTGATGGCAAATGTATTTTTTTTTCTTTTTTAATAAAGCTTAGCAATTTTACTACATTCCAGGTTGACATTGTCAATATGTGGTGTGCCTTTTGCTTTATAGTTTCAAAATACACATATTTTGTATGTGTGTGTGTATATATATTTTTTTCATGAAAGTTTTGAATTGTAGTTTTTAGTATTTGTTTGATTCCCTTATTTTGGTGTTACTCTTCAGGCATGCCTATTATCCACAATATGGATATACTTTATTATTTGTAAAGTTATTTCAAAATTTTTTTATGTTTTCTTATTTATTTTTAATGCATTATCTATTGTGTTTATTCACCCGTGTTATTTCAAGTTCAATCTCCATTCAAACACTTTTGTTTATTTCTAATTATTTCCTGATTTCTGTCATCTCATTTGAGGTTTTTGAAATTCTGATTAAGGTTGTTTTATCAAGTCTTGTAATGCTTTCTACATGTCTTTTAGCTCATTTTTGTGGTGTGAATTTTAATCTTTTTGTGGCATAGCTTTCTAATATGCTTTCATAATCCATAGAAATGCTATTATTCTCCTTATTTTCATTTGTCTTATATAAACTTATTATAGATAATTGACCTCAATACTTTTCTGTTGCTCATCTCTTGTAAAATTAATTATCTGAAAATTTTAGAAGGAAGCATGGTTTAGAGTAGTTTTTCTCATTTCACAGAGCTCCCTCTTCTGTTCTTTTCATGTAGACTTCACAATTATAGTGGATTGCTTTCTGAAATCTCTGGACTCTTCTCTCCCCCAATTTCACCTGAATCTCATCTTTACTTTTCTCTGTCCTGCACAATTTTAATGCCAGTATCTTCTCACTGCATAGTTCTAGGTGGTCCAAACTCAGAGGGAGCTAAGCAAGTGGATTCTGAGAGTTCACAGGGAATAAACTCATTTCCTTTCAGTCCTTATTACAGCCTCTTTATACCTAGTCCCTATGGGATGTGGTAAAACTATCCCCAGTTACAGACACTGGTATCAAAATGGTCAGTCATGCTAGCCAGTGAGAGTTTATGGGTTTTTCTGAGATTCTATTGTCCTCATGTATGCTAGCCACCCCACAACTACTCTTTGAGGTAGGCCTTGTGACTATTAACAGTTTATTTTCAGCTAATACCAGGTAAGTCTTGTGGCTATTAACAGTTTGTTGCCAACTGCTTGTAATGTGATGCTTGTGGGTATAATTTTTAGCATTGGTTTTATTGTAAGTGTTGTCCACATACCTTGATTTTGCTATTTACTCTTTTTTGTTTTAACATTTAGATTTGAAGATACTCAAAATCTATATAACTCCTTCATCTCATGGTGGAAAAAAGGATCATCATGGGTTGAACTTTAAATTAATAATTAAAGAATGCTTTTACTAATTTAATTAATTCAATTAATGCTTTGCAGTTTGGCAATACACCCAATAGCCTTGAGTACATATTAGTGATCAAGCAATTTTACTTCTCAGGTTTCATCCAAAATGCATAATGAAATAAGACCACAATGATGTTTGACAAAACTTTTCACTAGAGTGGATTTATAATTGCAAAAATTAAGAATAACATACATTTACCATAATAGTAACATGGTTCAAAAGTAAATGAACAAAATGCTATCTACCTATCAAGAATATGATATAGAAATATATTCAGAAATAAAATACAAAACAGGCTCCGCAATACAATCCTTACAACCTATAGATTGCGACATAAACATATCTTTGTATATAAGTATAGCTGTGAAGATAAATGAGATGCTACAGTGATTGGTTTAGTAGAATTTTAACAATTCATTTACACCATTAACTTACACATATATACATATACATATGCAATGTGAATTCAGAATCTTGTTTATTCAATGCCCTGACTTACTTATGGTTGTTGAATAGTAACCTAAAAGGAATGACTGCCAAGAGTGTCAACACTGGAATTGTAAATGAACTCCAGAAAGACTATAGCTAGTGGTGTATATCACAAAAAGGAATTTTTCTTCTCTGCTAACTTCTGCAACTTGGCTTATTTGCAATCACTAAAAAGTTATAGGTTTGCAGTTTCTGATTTTTTATTGGGGGGATGGAATTTGCCATCAGTCAGCAATGTCTGTGACTTTCCATTAGGCTTTTGTAGGTGAGAGTTCAAAAGGAAATAAAATTCGTTAATCCATAGGTAAACTAAAAGGAAATAGAAAAACAAAGCCTCTAATTTTTTTCTGTCATGTTTCATTGGTTTTTAATGAACTGTTTAAGTTTATTGAGTAACAAAGCCAAGCCAGATGTTTAATGGTCCAATAAAGTAATTAATCGGTACTTCTGATTTAACAATGTTTTGCCTATCAGACTCCATGGCCCAATTTCAAATATACTGGATTGTTTAATTGCATTAACCATGGCCAGTTAACCCTTTATCAACAATTATGACAATTTTTTTTTTATTTATCACTTTTACTTTGTGTTACTACATGGGTTCACATGAATTTGAAACTTGATAAATTTAATTACTTTATCTTGCCCATCTGTCACAGATTATTTTTTCTGTTTTTTTTCTTTTATTTATTTCTTTTGCCATTATTCTACCACAGGTACATAGTATCTATCTTTTGGAATTTTAAACTTGTCTCATTTTGTTTTAATACATGTTTACACTTTCATGAGAATCTTTTTCTTAATTAATAGTTTCGTTCTTATCATGTCACTTTAGATTCAAAATACTTGATGGCTCACGATGTCTCATTACAGGGTTGCATGCTCAAAATGTTTCTGGGGGCCAAGCAGGTCAATAGGTCACAAAAACAAAAGGAGTGCCAAGGCAATGCAATAGAGAATTATAGAGTCTGAAGAGTGCTAAGCAGCCAATAAATTTAAAGCCATTCTTGCTGAACGTTTGCAAGCCCAAAAGTTAAAAGTTTGTAACCTCTGCCCTGGAAAATAGAATTTTAAATCGCGATGTGAGCATACAAAGAGCTGCTATCCTATCCCAAATTCATCTTTCCAATTGTCACTATTCCCATGTAATGACAGGTAAATAAATAGGCACAGGCTCTTGTTCCTCCATGTCCTCGGCCCCGATACAAACACATACTTTGGGATCACACTTGATTATTTTTCAGTATTTGAATCATATTTGTTTTCTTTTGTGTAGATTTCTGCAGCATCTTAGTTGCTTATCCAGCTGATTAATTTTACTTTGAGCTGTCCCCTTACTGTTCTTTGATCAATTTGCATATATTATCACTGCATTGTGATTTTTTATTGGGCTTCTTAATATACTCCCCAAGCTTCTTGGGAAAGGGGGCTATGGATCCTTCCCTATCAATCCATGGTACCTCTGCCAGTGCCTAGCTCAAGTTTAATGAACATAGCTGAATAAGTTTAGTCCTCTCTTTGATTTGTTCATTATAAAAGCAATAACATTAATATTTTGTTTAACTTTGTTGTTGTTGCTCTAAAACCTGGACTCCAGTGTGCATCTCAGCAAAAACACATGGTCGCCAGGTATTTCATGTATATTTCTTGAGTTTGCTAGTAGCATTTTGACTGTAAAAAAGCACCCTCTAGATATTAGGTTCTACTAGGAACAGAAAGAGCATGTGAACTAGGAAAGCATAAATTACAGATTTCTGGTTTAATGGGAGAATTTTAGAAGTTTCACCACAGTTAGTGGAAAGGCTGGTCCCATTCGCTTACTGCAAAATTTTAGAAAGAGGATTTACCTTTTTTTTTTTTCTTTTTCAGTGTATTCATAGAAATCGACAATACCTACAATACCAAGTTGCTGTCAAAGTATAATCAGGCACTGGATACAAGGTGTTTGCACAGTGCCCTGCACATTGTAAGTATTGACCTCCCCTATAAACCAAGAAAATGCCTTCCTCTTTCCGCACCCCCTTCCCTTGATAGCTGAATAGCAACCCCTCTAAGAATATTCAACAGTAATCAGATCCTAATAAATACTCTCCGAGACCTCATGTTCACTGAATAATATTTTTGGAATCCAAGCCAGTTGTGAGCATTTTTAAAAGTTTTAGAGCAAGAATTTCAGACTGTTGCTTTCCGTAAAAATTGCCAGTTAGACCTGGTTTGAATTCAAGTGCTCTGCTCCAATTGAAATTCCAAATGTGTCCTTAATCACCTCAGGAGCAAAAATCCTGGTAAGGACACCAATGTGGATTTGGAGTGTCTGTACGGAAAAGGTTAGCATTTCTTCTGCCTGGGGGTGAATGGTAATGCTGCTATTACCCTCCAAGCTGACATATCCATGAACACAGATGGGCAGGTTGGTTTAGGACATAAAGCATGATGATGTGCCGAGTTTTGGTACATGTGGATTTTTAGTTGCTCACTGAACATCTTCAAATGAAGGAGCAATCAGGGGAAGACTTTTAGTTCATACCACTCATAAAATAACACGAGGGAGAGAATAACAGGGAACTTATATAGAGATAACATTTCACATGAACCCAAACAAGTCACCTCAATCTTCACTGGTCTGAATGTTTCTCCTTCTGGAAATTCATGAGAAGCATTTGGACAATAAATAACAAAGGCTTATAAAACAAAACTAAACAAAAAACAGCTGCCAGCTGGTTTTATGCTGAGGCAGCTACCAGGTGCTGAGCAAATGTAACCAGAGACCCAAATTTAGTCAATTTCATGAAATCCAAACTTTCCTTACATCTTGTGATTGCAGTAAATGACTAGCCTATCTGTTTGAACACACCTGAACTCCATCATCACATATAGAAAAGTATGCTACCCCTCTAAGAACACCTCATATATCACCAATATTTCTGCCACTACTTTTTGTTTCCACTTCAATGCCAAAATTGTTCGGCAGTATGCATCTACATTCTTGAGCAACAAATGTGAGTTCACACATTCCTGACTCATGTTCCAAACCTGGCCTTGGTTTATGTGATCCTCTTACAGACATCAAAAGGTGCCTGATGCTATGGTGTGACTTTTCTATCCTGCTTCTGACTCCTCTGTTCAATATATGATATATCAATCCATTCTCACCTCTCATTTAACACATCTAAAAAATAGAAATTTGTTGTCAAACATGAATATGAGATGGAAAAAAAGTATTAGATTTCAAGTATATATCTTCATTCCAATTTATTGACTTGCTGAAAGCAACTATCATGAGGAATAATTCAAATCTCCTAAGCATCCACATAAACAATCTTAGAAGAATTCTATTTCATTTCCTTTGTGGAAGCTTAATGGACTTCTTTAGTGTGCCTAGGCAACTCTTAAGGACACCTCAGTTTCACAGAAAAACACATTATTACACAATTGTGGTTTATCTGTCATTCTCAATCACTTACCTTCCCTGACTATTGCATCTGATTAGAATTAAGTTGTCTTTCCCCTGCTTGATATTTGTGTTATACATATTTTCGAATTTAATATGTTTTTCTGGTACTGAAATCAACCACATTGGCATTAAACTTCTCTACTTGTGGAAACTCTGACCTTAATATGAGGGACACTTCTTACTTGCTGGCATTTTGAGACCACACATTTAGAGTCATTGATAAGGCCTGTGCCAATGCCCTTTGGAAATCTAATCAAATGTAATTTTTAACCAAATTAGAGATTTAATTAGGCAGATGAGATTGCAATTTTTCCTTAGTGTTCTGTTGAAAGCAATTGTGAATGACTGCCATTTGTCTTACAATCTGTCCTCAACCATACAGTTTCTCAGATTTCAAATCAGCATTAGATATGGTTATTTAATTTGGGGACTTGGTTCTCAAAGATATAGCCCCTCATTTTAGAATGAGGACATTGAAATCTTATATTATTCAAAAAGTGAACGGTAAAGCTGGCAATGGAAATCATATTTTCTGAACTCTCAGTCCAAGATTAGAGTTTGGGACATTAGAAAAAATCAAATCATTCTAATGAAGAGCAATAGAATATGGAAATATATAACACATAAAGATTCATAGTCATTATTTTTAATGTGGCAGTGTTTTGTTTGCTTATACCATAAAAGAAAAATATTTATATTCATGTTTACATATGTGTGTTTGTGCATATATGCTCAGATATCATCGGTAGTATGAGATGACATATCAGTGATTTGAAGATTTCCATTATTAAACATTACTGGGAAACAGAAGATTTTCCAGAGATTTTTATTCAGGTTTTGGGTGGGGGCCAGTAATATTTATTACTTCCTATCTGAATTCTTATGTTGATAACCATAAGTCATACTTTCAATTACACTGTTTTATAAAGTTTCTTCTTATTTTGCCTATGGTCAATGCTATGATTATAAATAACTCCTTCACACTGCCAACCAATGAAGCTTATTTTTAGGTACCATTAGCCATTGGCCGTACACAGAAAAAAACCCTTAAACCCTTAACAATTCAGTAATGCTGCATTTGAGATTTAAATTAAAGAGATACAGGAAGCCACACTGTGACAGTTGAACTCAGGGGACACCTTTGGGATAATATCCTGATTTTATTTTGTCTCTGAGGCTTTAAACTCGAGAAGTGGGAAGAATGAAAGGGTTCTTGGACTATATAAACTGAATAATATATTTGCTGTCTTTTTATTCTTAAAAATATGCAAGGTATTGGGTTTTACAAAATTTTCTCAAATTTTAGTTCTGGCCCTACTTATGTTGTGTGATGAAATGTATTCTTTTATTTGGGTTGGTTAGGAACTAGAGGAGGAAAGAGTGGTAAGGGGCTAAACCAGAGTCTCTCCTGTGGTTAGGAACTGGTGACAATGGAAACTTAGTATTCAAAGTTGACTTACTTTTTTAAATTCTAAAAACAATCAAGAATCAGGATAATGGGTATTAAAGATACAAGTTCAAGAATGTCACTTTCCATTGATTCCCTTTGAAGTTTGTATTCTCGTAAATTTTGCCCAAATTTGGCTTTCTTAATATGTTATGCCATGGATGCTCTTTAGATCCAAGGAGTGCAGATTTGAGAGTATGCTGTATTTTAAAGTCCTGAAATGTCAGAACCCACAAACTGTTTACACATTTTTAAAAAAGCAATAATTCTCACACTCAGCAAGCCATGTCCTTCAAATGTTAGATCAAGGTTCCAGTCTTTGACACGACAGCTGGGCCAGCGTTGAAGCAATCTCTCTGTTTTTCAGCACAAATGAGTCTAGGATTTTTTCATAGTTTCCACCTAAAGTTTTTCTTTCATTTCATTATTCTTTCTTTCATTACATTATTACAGAGTGCTTTTCTTTCATTACATTATTACAGAGTGCTAAACTACAAATGGAAGTTGTTAACTTTTAGGTGAAAGTAGAATGATACTACTGTAGTCTAAAAGAGGCAAATCTTTTAGATTTAGAGCATTAGAGATCCTGAATTGTGGAATCTCTTTCCATTCTATTATCAATCACCATTTTTCTTGTATGGATTTTAGTTCTTCCTGCCACCGCAGATGATGCTTTTGTCTCTGAACTCTTGAGATGGCTGTGCCTTACCTGTTTGTGGAAGAGAAGGTAAAAGTCATGCAAGGATGGTTGTGGTGTCAGAATGCTCAGGAAGACCTCTAGTGGGGCTAGGGCAGCCTTGGAACTTGGCTAAAACAATCAGAAAGGGATAATAACCATAGAAATGAATGCTGATGAACACAGCACATGTTCACCAGGCCTGCTCAAACATACATAAAACAAAACATACTGGGAAAAAAATTCTTTAAACGTTGTAGATCCAAATATAAGACATGGTTGGAGGTGAGAAGACTTGGTGAGTTCTTATAGGTCTACAAGTAATACAACATATGCAGGGCTGAGCCAGGCTTCTAAGTAAACTATAGATGACTATTTTTTAGAAGTGAAATATGCATCTTTGCTTTTTAAGTAGAGTTAGTCATGTTATCAATAGCATAGACAATTCTTTAGAGTCTAAGGAGGAAGCATATGCTGTGAAAGGGGTTTGCTCTGCCAGGTTGCAGATAAGAGATACTAAGGAATAAGGCACAACCTGGAGTTTTAACCTGAAGGATTCATGTGGAAGCTCTGGAGAGATCATGAGGACTAACTTGCCATTCTTGCTAAGTGACTTAAAGGAAGAAAATAGATAAATAAAATCTTGTAATTAATTGCGAGACTGTGGGTACTTGGGGCCTATTATATCAGCACAATCTCAGTAAGAAATTTTCATCATGATGTACTGGTCCATCATCCTAAGAGCAGAGAACAGTATTTGGCATCCATACGTATTTATGTGAAAATCTCAACTGATCCTTGCGTTTTTATTTGTAAGTCCCAAAGCATGATGTGTTACTCATAGGCATGTACAATGGGAAAGAACAGTTGAGGGGCTCAATTATTCCCTCCAGGCTGTAGACGTAAGTACTTAAATCTTAAAGTACAAAAAGATTCTCTGAAGTCCTGATGGCACTGTTGATTGCTGTTTTATTCCCACATAAATGCTGAACTCTTTGTATATTATGCATAGATTTGTCATATTTGTATATTTGTCATGTAGGGTGCCTAGATGACTTTGTGTTTGGTATCCTATGCAAAAGGGTAACATATTTAGATCATATTGAATTTACGTTTTTATATTGGCCGTTATCAATTATGCTTTAGTTAGTTTGTTTTGACTTTTAGTTTAGTTATTAAGAGCAGCTGCCTCAATTCGAGTGCCTGGAGAGTATGCTGATGCAACCACTTTTCATCTATGTGATCTCCTGAGCAAGTTATTTAATCATTCTAAGCTTCAGAGTTTCAAACTGTAAAACTGAGATAGCAATACTACTCACCACGTAAGATTATTGTGAAAATTAAGTGAGATACTTTACATAAAGCCCTTAACACATATTAAATTCTTATCTAATGAGAGGTATTATTAAATGTTATTTAAATTGCTCATTAATCTGGACTCTCTGGATCACATCTTCATTCTGTCAAAATAAAAAAATCATTGGAATAATAATAGATATAAAAATCACACACATATTGTGTATTATGTTCTAGCCACTGTTATAAGAGGCCTAGTCCATATTAACTCTAACCTTCACAATAGCCCTCTAGGGCAGGAACTTAACTGCAGTCATTCACAGATGGCAGTGGGAGCAGCAGGTCCAGGCTGCCATGTCTTTGTGCTTTTTTTCTCCAGAATTCTGCTTTGGCAGTGTTGATGAAATGGTGCTCTTTATGGTCCTCACTTTTCAGTTTTTGGCTGTGAGACAAAGAAATGCACAAGATTTTTTTTTCTTAAAATAAGAAAAAAATTATTTGATTTTTCTTTTCTAAATTCAACAGAGTAGGGTATAGAAACCAAATGCCAATTTTTCTATTTAGACTGGAAGTTTGTTATGCCTTCTATCCAAAGCCAGATTCATCACACTGATTAAATCAATTCTGATTTTGCTTCAGCAGCAAAATGATGTCAAAACACACACCTGCTTGACCTCGATTCTGCTGAACCGCCTCCTCAAATGCTCTGAATGCAAGGGTCAGCTTCATAGTTATTCAACTCCGTTTGACTTCCTTTTGGGAAAAGTCAGCTCCCGAGCTTCTCTTCCAAAGCTGGGATCCAAGGAGACATAGTCATGAATGCCTTCTGCTCACTGGGAGGGGTAGCTTGGAATTGAGTATTGATTATTACTTAAGCTGCTCTGTGGATTGAATTGCAAAGTTTTTGTTTTTGTTTTTGTTTTTTTTGCACCTTCTTAAAAATAGTTTCCTGAAAACGCGTGACTTAGATATTTTGCTTCTAATTATAGATTTATTTCTGTAAAAATTCCCCAAGTGGTTACAATAAAACTAGCAAAAACTTCAAACTTTGCAGCTGAATCTTTAGGAGTGCATACTTTTAATGCTTAATTGTGTGACACAAATACAATTTTAAAAGTAAGCCATATTTATCTCACCATATGGTGTGTGATGCCTTCGGTCTCTTCCAGCAAGTCACTAACTGCCTATAAAAGACCATGATACAGGATGTTTTTGCTCGGGTATGATCCTTATTTGATTGGGGTTTCATTTTATTTTAAAATGCCACCTAAATCTCCTTAATTTCTCTTCATTAAAATGTGTCTATTTAAAATGCAGGGCAGGAGTAATCTTTATTGTTGATGTGTTGATAGAAGTCTCATTCACTCACCATTCATTTCAGAATAAATTACCAACAGATTAGGTGGAATAAGAAGAGGCCCCACCTACACGACACAGAGGGCAGCAAAATAGTGATCTTGATTAGCAACCACAGGGACCAAACAAGGTCTGCTTTATAAATCAGCAAGATAAATCAGGCATGGTTCTACTTAGTGCAAATGGACTAGCTGTTAAGTATAGACAAGCTGTACGCCCTTCTTTGAAAGTACTACTCAAATATACCTCTCCTACAAAAACTTCCTGAATTTCTTCTCTCACATTCTTTTATTTTAGCCTGAAAATAATTTCTTCTTTTGTAAATATCCATAGCTCAAAAGATAATAATTATAATAAAAATAACCATAATCATTTTAGAGTTTACTGTGCACAAATCAATTATCTTATTCAGCTAAAATTTAATTTTCATTTTCTAACTTTTGAGTCAGGGTCTCTGTGGCCCAGGCTGGAGTGCGGTGGCAAGATCACAGCTCACTGTGCAGCCTTAACCTTCTGGGTTCAGGCAATCCTTTTGCCACAGCCTCCAGAGCAGCTGGAGACTACAGGCAAGAGCCACCACACCTGGTTAATTAAAAAAAATTTTTTTTTGTAGAGATGATGTCTCACTATGTTGCCTAGGCTGGTCTCGAATTCCTGGGCTCTGCAACCTTTTTTGAATTGGCCTCCTAAAGTGCTGGGATTACAGACATGAACTGCTGTGACTGCCCCAAAATATATTTTTTATTTCTAATTACTTCAAGTCTCATAGCACAATGCCTGTCAAATAGAAAACAAAAAAACAATTACTGAAAGAAAAAAGTGAAGAAATGGTGAACTATAATGCAACATTGAAATATCTCCTTTCCATGCAGCCTCAATTTTCCAATTTAATCTGATTTCTATTTGAAACACAAGTTAGTGTTTCCCTTCTTTTTCTCCCCATGTTTCCCTTTTCCATATTATTCTAGAAGCATCATGTCTTTTCAATTTGTGCGTCTCACTACTAAAATGTATAGGACTTCAGGGTTAAATGATGACTTCTGCAGAAGTTTCAAAAATCTAAATCTCTCTATCCCAATTGAAATGACCAATCTTCACTTACTCTCTACCTCCTAGAATAGATATATCCAGGGATGTGGCAAAACTAAATCCCAGCAGTGCTCTCTATAACACAGCTCTGCTTACCTTCTGAGTGTTTTTGTTAAGTAATCAACATAAGAGGAAGACCCAGGTCTAGAGGAGTTACAGAGGACTGGAGCTCAAGCTGTCTGAACAGTGGGAGTATTATCAATGCACATCTAACTAAATCCCAATAGAACTTCCTGGCGCAGAAGAGAAGAAGGAGCAAAACTTCCTGGGGGGAAAAAATTCAAGAGTAAGTTTGGTGTTAGATTTGTCAGGTATAATCTCTTGCAGTATTACTAAGTTCTTATGGCCTAAGTAAAACATTTTAAGGTTATGCTGCTTGGGCAATAAAATGAGAAAGAAATATCCTGAAGTTGAGAAAGGATCCCTAAGTTCATCAGCATTAGAAGGATGAAGATGCCATCACAAGAGAAAGTGAGGCTGAGGACCTTAAATTACTCCCAGTAGATTAAAAAATAAAAAATCTCTATTTAAACCAGAAGAGGAAGCTCCTTTACTTTCAGAGTAAAATTAAAGAGGTTGATATTGTGTCTGATCCTGCGTCAGCTTATGTGCCTTCTTCTCCAAATGGGCAAAATTTAGTATTGCAAAATGTAAAAAATTTACAACCTACACATCATTCATTGCTCAGAAGAAATAAAAATTAATAACAAACTATAGCATAAAACCCAAACAACTTGCACATTTGTAAAGGACAAACACAATATCTTAAATAAATGCTGAGTCAAAGGATTAATCAGACCTAGAAATACAAAAAGCTGCAAAATGCCTGGGCTTTCCAAATATGGAAAATTTGTACTGGGCACAAATTTATAGCATTAAATAATTTTATTAGGAAACAAAAATAATGAAAATAAATTAACTAAATATTCAAAGTTAAAAGTTAGCAGAAGAATAAGAGCGCACATGAAAACAAAACAGAAAAATCAATACATAAGCAAAAATTAAGGAATTTATAAACAAAAAGCAGTAAAAATTAAGTAATATCCAGACCTACTTATAAAAGCAAGTAAGAACATATCCAGTCGTTAACTAGCTTGTTCAACAAAGAAGGAAATAAAACTATAACCTATTAATATCTAAACTGCTTATACAGAGAATTAAGTTTAAGTATGAATCTATATTAATAAAAATATGAATTATTTTTTAGAAACGAAAGCACTTAAGGAAAAATAATGTCATGACTCAAGAAATAATTGAAGACAAAATAATAACTACAGAATCCCAGCCTTGTCTATTCAACTGTCTACTTAGTATCGCAAAGACATCTCAAAGTAAACTTGGTCAAAGTAATGATTGACCTTTTCTCAAGTAAACCTATTCAACCCAGCTAAGGAAGCAACACCTTTCTTTCCATTTTCTAAGGCCAGAAACCTGAAGTCATCCTTAACCTTTTTTTTCCCCTCTCCTTCAGCAATGGCAGTTTTCATTATTTTTGCTTCATACTCAGAATCTGACCTCCCCATCATCTCTCACTACAAGCTTGGCCCTCTCTCAGCTAGTGGCAGGGATGGGGACTCCACCTGTTGCAGGACTCCTCCCATGGCCTACTTCCAGCTCTTCCTGCTTCTGCTCTTAGTTCTTTAAAATTTGAATCATATCACAGCTGCCAACCATTCTTTGCTACCCACCTCACTCTTGGTGAACATCCAAGCCCTCATCATCACCTACAGGCCCTGTGTGGCGTGGCCTCCCAGTTTCCTCTTGGATCACCCTTTCCCATCCTTCTCCCCCTATCACAGGCCCATGCTTTGCATTTACTGCCCCATTGCCTATGGGAGAGGATATTGGTAAGCCTTTGCAGACTAATTTGAAAATGTGTATTAAAAGCCTTTAAAAATGTGTATATTCTTTATTCCAACATTTTTGTTTTGAATTTATAATGACAAGTATGCACATAATTTTTGCAAATAAATTTACTATCGTGCTATTTTAATTTAAAAAATTTTAAAGTACAATCTTAAGCATCTGATAAAAGTAATAAGTGAATATTTAAATAAATTATGGTATATATATTGAATAGAACAAGTAAAATAAATAGTATAAATGCTTATTTATAGTAAGAGAGATTTTTACTATATTGTACTATATTTTGTGGCAGTGTTAAGATACAATACATGCATTATAACCTGAATTTGGACTATATATAAGCACACATGTAACATATATTTATCATATGACTTAAATATTACATGAGTTTTCTCAAAAATGAATGTTAAGAATATATTTTCATAATTGAATTAACCATGATTTCAAAATTTTGATCAATAACCTTTCCCTCATTCCCCAAAATTTTAAAAGAAAATTATTGATTTTACTCAGGAAGTTATAAAAATAAAAAGAATTGAGGAGACTTTGTATGAGAAATCTTTCAAAGTCTATGGATCCATTGTGACTATTATTGATATTGATCATTATTTATTGAGAGCTTATTTTATGTGACAATATCTCACATATGTTTAAGTGTTAATTTAATGCAACAAAAGTTATGTTGTTTTGTCCCTTTAACAGATGAGGATACTGAAGAAAAAGGTAGCACAATGCATTATACTAATTTTATCATGGTATGTATGCAGTTATTCTAACTCTACAGCCTTCATATTGTTATGTGTATGTGTGTATGTGGTTACATACATTTTGATTTCACAAATGTAACTTAAATACTTGCAAAAGAGAGTATGTATAAGAGAGCATAAAACATTTTCAAAACATTTTGATGTCAAAATTTTTTTGTACTATACATTTTGTTCTTCTTTTGAATTAATCTTCTCTCATTTGTATGTATACATCATAATAGTTATTTTCAAATCTACAATCCTAATTGTCTAGTACCTTGCTACTCAGCATAAAGCCAACAAAGCAGCAGCACTGGCATCACCTGGGAGCTTGTTGAAATACAGAATCTCGTCCCCCCACCCCGCCTCCCTGACCTGCTGAATATGAATTCACATTTGAACAAGGTCCCAAGCGATCTAGATGCACATTGAAGTTGAAGGAGCTCTGATCTAAAAACTTTCCTAAAACATCAAATGAAGGAAAACCTTTCCTTTTCTCTTGGTTTTTCACATAAACTATTATGACACATTGTCCTTGGAAGTACAAGAATTTTTTTTTCTTTTATGGTGCAAGCAATTGTCTTGCTCTTGGTTGTCTCCTTACAGAGCACTTGACTTAAAGAAATCTGAGATAAAACAAAGGAATTGCCTTTTCTCATAGTGCTAGAGAGACTTGTTTTTTGTTTGTTTGTTTGTTTGTTTGTTTGTTTTTGCACTTTGCTGCTTTTCACATCTGTGAGTTAACCTTGATTTCTGACTTCTTTAGCTCCCATGAGTTGTGTAGATTTTGGTAGCAGGGAGGTGTGCCGGCACATGGAGACAGTCTCTGGTTCCTGCACTCTGGGGATAGCACAATAACACCAGCACCTACATCACAGCAGTGGGCAAAGAAGCAAGTGAGGCGTCAAAGGCTGTCAGATCTTCTTCCTTCGCATCTGTCAGACTTGGCACCATTTATCATTTGTGGAAAGGCCCGTTTTTCAGAATGCAAGGATTCCCAAATGTCACCTTCCTGTGTCTTCCTGGAACTTAGGCTGCAAATGCCTGCCTTCTCAGAAAAATTATCAGATAGAAACAATACATTCATACAGTAATTTAAAATTTACACTGTGGTTCACAGAGGCTAATCTAAGACACAGCCATGTGTAATAGGCATTGTCTCATTTGCTAAATGAGTGAATGTGTCTCAGACAGTTTAGTTACTGCCTCAAGTGTCACTTTAATGAAGAGTCGTGTGTCCCATATCCAGATCTCTGTCTAAGGTCCTGATCCCAGGAGTGGGAAATTAAAGACAGCAAAGGGTGATTGGGCACCTAATGGGCACAGAAATATCAGTCTCTGTTGGCTTTTGGTCTCATCAGTTTCTTTCCACAGCTCTTTCTTCTTGCCTAAAACTGCAGCCCTTAGGACCTATCTAGCATCAAGTAACTTCTTTTTAGTCACAAATGGTTCCTTAAACCAGCTATTCCACCCTAAACTGAAGTTCCATTACCCTACAAAAAGAACCAGTCTCCTCTGTCCTGTTCCTCCAAAATCTTCCTGTACCACTTAATTGCCTGTTATTAATTGTGAAATAAATTCATTCTATGTTTCTATCTTTGTCTTACCCATCAGATTTGTTGTATCCTGTTGTGATTTTATCTGTTCAATTAGCCATTCCTTCTTGGGTTCCCTAATACAGTATGACAGACCATACAACATGGTATGATATCTATATTTGTCCATACATCACTCTCCAGGGGCAGTGGGTGCTACCAACTTCCATGCTCACATCTTACAGGAGGCAGTCAGGCAGCTCCACTTTCCACATTTGTGCACCTATTTTCAAGTCCAAGATTTTGTCTTGCCCGCTGGCTCTGATGTCTTATCTTAGTAGTTTATTACCAAGGACAGGGGTTGGCCTCTCATTGGCCAATTGTTCCATTTTCTCTCTATCAGAATTTGAAATCAGAGTTTGTGTCTTGGGTCCTGCCACTGACTAGGAGTAATGGCTGCCCACTTGTCAAGCATCCTCAGCTCTTTGCCTGCTGTGTGCTGGGCTATCCTTCTGGCACATTTCAATAACTTTTTCCGGGTTCTGATACCAAAGGCTTATCTGTACCATGATTTATGGATAATGCTCATCTTG
This sequence comes from Cephalopachus bancanus, assembly GCA_027257055.1. NCBI lineage: Eukaryota > Metazoa > Chordata > Mammalia > Primates > Tarsiidae > Cephalopachus > Cephalopachus bancanus. Next base: position 2,982,141 of record JAPVLO010000036.1, read on the forward strand.
AAGACACTACCCTTCTGTTTTCTCCACCCATGTCCCTTACCCTTCATCACTCTTTGTTCTCTTCTTAGCAAAAGAATCCAGTTATAGGTCTCACCTTCTTTCTATCTGTAGTTATCAATGTCCTGTCTGCCTAGCCTCTTTGAGAAGACAGAAGATAAGGAGAGACACAAATGAGCCTGAAAATATTCCAACAACAAACTGCAAACTTCACAATTTTTCCTATCTGTCCAACTTTGTGTCATGATAAATAAAATATATAATGAAGACTGAGATACACAACAGCACCATTCCTTGTTCTGCCCTTTCCAATCTTTGGTGGAAGACAGATGGATTCTTGAGAAGCAACTTATGTCTAGTGGCTCTTTCCCTACTTCCCTTTCCCTTATTATCTCACTATTTTTATGACACTACAGGCTGGGAAGAAGAAATAAAGAGCTTTCTGGCCACTCTAAGAGTGAACAAAAAGATTGAGATTTATGGATTTTTCAACACTGTCATGAACTGTAAAAAAAAAATCCACTTAATGTTCCAAAGTTCTTATACTGAAGATAACAGCATACATTAGGAAACTTTCTTTCCTTTCCCTCTCTCAACTCATTTTCTTCTTCCCCTTCCTCTTCTTCTTTCTCCTCCGTCTTAACATTCTCTCCCTCCCTCCCTCTGGGAGCATCTAGCACTAACTAGGAAGGGCATCCCTTAGTGCTCTCAAAGGCTACTTGCATCATCATCATACTTCTCAAGGTTAGTAAACATTAATAAATGAGTCCTCGCTATATCTAAGTAAGAAATGTATTCCTGAAATAAATCCCTGTCCAGAAATCCTAAATCCTTCAAAAAGTTCCTGACCTGAATTTTATATCCAAAGCCATCATTACAGTTCAGTTGGAATGAAAAACTATGGTTTGCAAGATGCTTGCCAATCACTAAGGTCTTCCCCAAGTTTGGGATCCAAGAATTTAAATACAGCTACTTTATATATTCTTTTAGTGTAATTTTTGCCCTTCCATGGTATTACTATACTATTGGTAATGGCAGAAAAGATGATTTTTAAAAATAAGCCACACATATTTCTCACAGCTGCAAATCCCAAGTGAAGAGATGAACAAAAATATGATACTGGCATATTTTTAAAAAACCCACTATGGATTTCAAGGGACCTTTGCAGTTATAACACATACAAATACCACACTCACAACTAAGGCTGTGCACAGTGACTTGAGTATGGGGAATGCAGAAGTCTCTGTTGAGAAGAGGTGGTGGAACCTCACGGTAGCAAGGCAATATATACCCTCAATTTTAATAAATGGGATAGAAAATACCCTCAATTTTAATAAATGGGATAGAAAACTGCCATTTAGTTTAGTGTCTGCTTTCCAATGCTTTATTTTTGCATGTACGTGACTACATATTTATTTGTGTATTTTTGTGTTTCACATACAAAGATTTGAAAACTTAAATGGTAAGTGAAAATCTATTTGGAGCTGTTTTCCTGCCATGTGATCATGTCCATGCTGTATGACCATGGCAAGTAACCTACACTGTTTTAGGCTCAGCATCTTTATTTTTTAGGTAAAGTTCACAGCAATTTTTGTGAGAACTTACGTTTAATTTTGAAAGTTCATAGTGGAAACCATACAGTATCATATAGTTCTTTCTCTTTCTCCTTCTCTCTCCGTTTCTCACTATTTTTATTTTTATTGCTATTCATTTTAAGAGCTTGGTGTCTGGTATGATGATCCAGTCCCAATTCACTATATAAATTGCATAAACATATATTTGAATACATGCTAGTTGAAGATTCAAAAACTAGACCAAAAGTGAGATGCTGTACTTTGGCTTCAAGTGTAGTACAGTATTTATTGAACAGCTACTATTGATTTGACATAGAACTAGGTTCTTTACATTTATTATTACTAATGCTAGCAAAAAAAGTTACAGGTTAGTATTATATCCCAAGTTTGTCAAATAAATAAATTTATCAATTTAGAGATTTAAGTGCAAAGTTAAAAACTTATATAGTCAGTGATTGCCAAAGCCATAATTTGAATTTAAGGACTAAATTAGCAGGTATTCCAACTCTTACTTCCTGCCTACTCCATTTTAACAATCTTAGGAAACTAATATTGGAAAGTGTAGGTGTTATGACCACTTGGGGAATGCTTTTAGAATTTTATATAATTGTCTGGTTAGCTTTGGCCACAAACTTATCTCAATGCTTCAGGGAATAAAATTACTTTGGTCATCCAAAGTCCAATTACCTTGATCATATTTTTACCAGTTTCACCTACATTTAACACTTGCTATTAAAAAGATTATATAAAATCTACTCTGATATTTTAATCATAGTTTTGAAATCACATAATCAGTTAAAAGAGCTGATAGTTATAGTGAAAACTACCCTTGGCTGTGGGAAGATGATTTATTCACTGTTTTCACTGCTTTTTTTCCTGGGCAATTAAGCTTGTGCTTTGAAGCTAGGTTGTTCAATGCTGGACTTCAGAGCTCTTCCGTCAAGTGACACATGTCAGGTTGTCCATCAGAGCTCCTCTTATGCTAGTCAAAGGAAGAGTCCTCATCCAAGGGGAAGCCCATGCCAGAACATATTATCATAAGACTTTTCATTTGGCGTAAGTGGAGTGGATAGAACTTGGTATCTTCCACCTCGAGTTCTCTTTGGGCCAGTTTCCCAATTGGACTCAAGCATAGATGACTGGGCAGGAAGAGATATTGAAGATTAAAGGAAAAGCGATGTATCATTTAAACAAAAACAAATCAAAACAAACTCATGAGACTCTAGGTCCGAAGATACCCCAGAAGGGTAGATGTCTTAAAGAGCAAGAAGTATTCTCCTCCACTTCTCCCCAGTACATATCCACACATTTAGAATCACATTCAAATCTCTAGGACACCAGTATATTGGACATTGGGAGACCCTCAATATTACTAAATAGAATGTGACAGTGGAATCTAGCAGAATCAGTCTCATGCTGACATGACATCCTCAGAATTCTCAGAGTGGCAAAGTCTGTTAAAAGCAGCAAAACTCAGAAGCCCGGTGAGGTAGAGCCTAGCAGAAGAGACTGAGCACAGAAGAAGCATAAAGAAGTCATAGACGTCTCAGGCAACCAAACAGGCAGATAATCTGAGTTATAGAATGGCTTGAGGTCCTTGGGCTAGTGCTCTATTAATATTTCCTGATAAGGCTTTAGAGCTTTTTCCTGGATTTCCGACCCATATAAGCATATGTGAGGTAACTGTCCGGACATTGACCCTTTCCCCCTACATCTGGTTTCTTTCTGCCTTTCCCTTAGGGAGAAGCGTCTGACCAACTCTGATCTCTGCAGTATATGCATATTCCCAGTAATAATGCATGGGATGCAAGTGATCTGAGGACAATGTGGGCAGCATGCTTACTCACTGTAATTGTAAACACCATATAGCAATTTGAATAGTTCATTTGCTTGTTTATAAAACTGCTTGCTGTACAGTCTCATGGTGCAGATTCTTTCTTCACCGACCAGCCGCTTTTGGTACCTCCAGGTGGATTAGTTCTTCACTGACTGGCTGCCATCATACATCCTGTAAGTTTTAATAAACCAATGTCTTTCACTGCTGGACCTCTGGGTGACTTATTTGGAATATGTAAAGAACCCTATTCACAAACCCTCTCAGATTTGTGCTGTAGCATATAATATTACATTGAATCTTAGGTTAAATTAAATAACTTTCCTTTTATGGTGCTTGTCTTTAAAAGCAAACAGTATAATGGCTTTGTGCTTCAGGGCTGTGTTTTTCTTTTACTCTTTAAGTGCAGTCAATATTTTTTGAAACTACTCCAGAGCACAGAATGTATTTCCAACATATATTTCAGTCCAAACCTCATTTCCAGTATAGAATTTCTGGTATATTTTATATGAAATACAATTTAAGGAATTACAAATTTTAGCATATAAAAATGAGTCAGGGGTTCATAGTTGGCTTTGTAGTACATGTAGTCAGCTTTTCTGCCCTGTTGGAGTCAGGGGAAGGAAGCTTTATGAGCAGGGTCCTAGTACTTTGGACACAGGGTCATCATATTTTATGCCTGCTGAAAGGAAAGTTCATGCCCATGAGGTTACACATCAATACCTAGAAGAATAATCTTTACTTGGCTATAATGTTCAAATAGTTCAAAGAAGCCATGGGGAGCCATGATGTGTGGCCTAAGAACATAGTCAGAGGAAGAGAAGCCTGGCAGAATTCTCTGGAGTTCAGGTACCAATTGCAAAATATCAGCTAGCAGTAGCTTCAATTCAGAGAAGGAAGCCAATAGGAAACTTGTAGCAATGTGTTTAGGTGCAGGAAGATTAAACAGCATCACTCAAATCATATGATTCCTGCTCTATATACATTTTACTCTTCTTTTTTCCTTGTGAAAAATTCCATCCATAGTGCATTTTCCATTTCGGCAAGAGACTCATGGACTATTAACTGATCTACTCTTACTTTCCTAGAGCAAAGGTGGCTTAAAAAGATAACTTCAAAGCCAAACTTGCTCTGTCAGTTCTGCTAAAGTATTTTCTGGACAAATAAACTACCATGTGCACAAACAATTTCCTCCATGCAGCTTGAATGTGCTCTAAGATAGGAAAGATTGTGATTTCCTGCCAGACATATGTATAGTAATAGTAATCGTATCATGGAGATTAAACTCACCAGAGCTTCAGGGTACTTTGTAAGAGGATGAGTAATCCTAACTGTCATTCAATGAAAAGATAAAGAATAGATGGAAGCAGAAATGGCTCAGAATCCATTACCACTATCCCAAACCTTGGCTCTTCCTATGTCTTCCCTATTTAATTAATAGTATCAGCTTCCACAGTCTTTAGCCATAAACCCTGCAATCATCCTTGTTTTCTCTGTCTTTCTTACATGCTCATCTAAGGAGTTTCCAAGCCCTATTCGTTCTACAGTATACAGAGAGCTGTGGAGTTTTAAATCATTTGGAGGGTGGGTGGGAGTGAAGGAGCTGATGTACCAGAAAGACACACATACATATACAAATCGGGTAAAATGAACACTATTCGTGTGATGGGTACACTAAAAACCCAGATTTCACCACTGTACAACATGTCCATGTAACACAACAAATAACTGACATAATTTCTGAGACTGGAAGGATTTAGTGACTTTAGTTATGGACTGCAGCATTACAATTTTTTTTTTTAGTTGGAGTCTCACTCTGTCACCCTGGCTGGAATGCAGTGGCACGCTCCTGATCACCACAGCCTTGACCTGTTGGACACCAACGATCCTTCCACCTCAACCTTCCAAGTAGCCGGAACTACAGGCATGTGCTATCATGCCCAGCTAATTTTTATTTATTTATTATAGAGACAAGGCCTCACCATGTAGCCCAGGCTGGTCTCGAACCCATGGACTCAAGCAATCCTCTCACCTCGGCCTCCCAAAATGCTGGGATTATAGGCTTGAGTCACCACACCCAGCCTGCAGCATTAAATTTTTAAGATCTCTGCCGGGCTCGGTGGCTCAGCCTGTAATCCCGCGCCTTTGGGAGGCTGAGGTGAGTGGATTGCCTGAGCCCGCGGGTTCGAGACCCGCCTGGGCAGCGAGACCTCATCTCTACAATAAAACAAAAAATCAGCTGGGCGTGGTAGCGCATGCCTGTAATTCCGGCTACTTGGAAGGCTGAGGTGGAAGGATCGCCAGAGCCCAGCAGGTCGAGGCTGCGGTGGCCGGGAGCGGCCACTGCACTCCAGTCTGGGCGACAGAGTGAGACTCCAACTCAAAAAAAAAAAAAAAAAATTTTTAAGATCTCTAACTTCGCAAAAATCTATTCAATTGTATTCAGATGTATGTGTCCTATTTCAACCTTCAACACTTAGCACCATTTTCCCATGCTCCTTAAAATTTCAAATCTGACCAAGTTATATCATTCCTTAAAAACAATCATTAACAGCCAATCCTTTTAACACGGCATAGTATGACTTCTTAGCTTCAGTGTTGGTCATAATCTTATTTTCCAGGAATAGAAGTTCATATACAGTTGTTAAAACAATTTTCATACTTGAATGTCTTTATCACGCTGCTTCAACTCTACAGTCTCTCCTTTTCTCATTTACTCCCACATACCTACCAACTTTGTACCCACTGTCTCCTCCTCTTCTTTTGAGTTAACCTTACAAATTTCTTCTCAGCTTTAGAGTCAAGTCCCCACTCAATTCTTTCGTAACTTCTTCATGAAGAATTAAACACTTCCATATTCCTGGTCTGATGATCATTTTACTTAAACTATCATCACCGTATATTATTCACTGTATTAAAAGTAGTTGTTTGTATATCCGTCTTTCCCAATACATTGTGATTCTGTGTAGTTTAGACCTGTTCATGCTTTTACCTCCAGAATCTAGCACACTGCTTGGCAAATAGTAAGGTGTTCAACATATAGGCAAATGACTAAAAATAAATATTAAATTAATTTACTTTTAATGACTGATGAGAAGCATATTTGGGCTGAATTTCAAACTCCAGGTGTTGATATGCAGAAATATTTTTGTTATTACTGTCTCCAGTTCTGAGAGTTTTGAGAATTGGTTTAAGAGATAAGAAAGAAGCTAGACTCGGTGGCTCAGCCTGTAATCCCTCACCTTTGGGAGGCTGAAGTGAGTGGATTGCCTGAGCCCGCGGCTTCGAGACCCACCTGGGCAACTTGGCGAGCCCTCATCTCTACAATAAATCAAAAAATAAGCCGGGCGTGGTAGCACACTCCTGTAGTTCCAGCTACTTGGAAGGCTGAGGTGGAAGGATTGCCGGAGCCCAGCAGGCGAGGCTGCGGTGGCCAGGAGCAGCTACTGCACTCCAGTCTGGGCAACAGAGTGAGACTCCAACTCAAAAAAAAAAAAAAAAAGAGATAAGAAAGAGAATGGTAAGACAGGTGCATTCACCAAACCATTCCTTAAGTTCTTGTAATTAGGATTTAATAGAGGGAAAATGATAATGTATGCAAGGAAACCTACATTTCTGCAACTGCCTTCTTATCCATACCTCTACAGTTGCACTGTCCAAAACAGATTCTGCCAACCAAATGTGGCTATTTACATTTGAATTTAAATTAACTAAATTTACATAAAATAAAAATTCAAGTTCTTGGTAATACAAGTCACATTTTTAGTGCTCAGTAGTCACACGAGATTAGTGGCTGCCACATTAAACAATGTAATGTAGAACATTTCTATTTATCATCACAGAAAGTTCTGTTGAATAGCAATAATCTATAAGATTTTCCAAAGTGCTAAAAATTATCTTTGTAAATACAGAATGTTTATGTCACTCTGATTCCCTAAATCTTTAGTGGGTGAAGATCATTTCTAAGATCAAAATTTAAAACTTTAGTATGTATCCCATGTCTTTCATGAACTGCCCTTTTTGATGATCTCTCCAGCTTTATGACTTTTCATAATTCTACATGAACTTTATGTGCTAAAGGAAGTGGTACTCTTGCAAGTTGATCCATTGGCAAAACTCTGACTACATCTAGACTTTTGCCTGGAATTCCTGCCCATGTGCCTAATTTCCATGATCTTTCCAGGCACAACAACATAAAACTTTCCTTCAGTTCTCTCATTTGGTGCCTTATAATCACCTGTGTTTTCATAATTCCATGTGCTTATTGTTTATCAATTAATATACTAAATTTTCAGGCACAGTTTTCCCAGAACAGTAGTTGTGCGTACTTCAAATCTTTCATGTATTTAATATAGTTATTAAAGGTATAATGATTTATCCTGTGGAATAAGTACATCAATATTAAGTAAAATGTTCTCCTATGACCAAACTTCATCTCCCCAGATGGAGATAATACATAAATAATTTCTAAATTTGGTGATAGTTTAAATTAAATATTGCTACAAGATTAAATTATACTATGAATTTGCACTGTTCTCTGATTCATAAATTTATTCTCTATTATCTTTTTATAAAATGAAAAGAGCATCTACTTTTGAGTTAGTTACCTAAATTACATAACTGTCCACATTATCCTGTTTATTGGTTTTAATACACTTGCCTACACCAAGATTATGTTTACATATTCAGAGGTGCTTTTTGAAAGCAAAGAATAACACAAGAAGTTGAAGAAATGTATCATGAAATCCAATATTCAGAGAAATAATTGGAGAATATATTATATTGTCAACATTTAGCCATTATAATCAACTTTAATCATCAAAGCTGCCTTGGAGTCTTTAGTATTTTAACATTAATTTCAAAATAATTTATTCTATTATTACACTGACTTTTATATTAATGTAAATGAACTTAATAAGATGAAACTCAAATATAATGTTAAAACAGAAACATAATAGAAATTGTAACCCAAATGAGTACACTCCAAAGTAAAGAGGTTTTTGGCTGCCTTCTGTAGAGGAATTTTCATTTCCTTTAATCCATATCACAGACTTATCACATCCCCAAAAGGGGAGATAAAAATTCTAATGAAATCTTTTTTGCATTTAAATGATAACTTGTGTTCTGCATTCATTTGCCTATGAAATTGATTGTCCTGAAAACATGGGTGTTATAGGGTTAAAAATACAATTGTGAACAGCACTTGCTCATATACAGGCCTGCTCCCTCCTCCACAATGACTTCATTCTTCAGAGATATTTCTGACTCTTCATTCTTCTCAATTAAAGACAAAATGATCTCTGTTTAATTTTAATTTTTGGAAATTATAAGTAGTGCTCAATTAGTCTTTGTCATTAAGTATAATCTACATTGGTTACCTAGGAAATGACAAAAATTAAATGTACCTGTTTAACTCTTAAATCCGAGATAAATATTTGCTGATGTTACATTATTCTAATTACAAATGATGAGAATACAAAATGATACCTTTGAGTTCAAGGATATGTAATACGCACATGTAATGCAGGATAGTCATTGGGGCTTCTTCAGTCTCTGTTGTTCTTTGTCATGAAAATTTTTAACATTTAGTTCATATTAACTATAGCATAAAATAAAATATTAAATAAGTGAACTATAATATTTAGATTCCCTAAAACATATGAAAATTTTATCAATACCATTAAATAAATAGTACATTATCTCTCAATCTAGCCTAATGGAAATATATTTTATGACTTTAATAACCAAATAATTAAATGAGAAGATGAGTGATATAAAACATACACATGACACAGGCATCTTTAATTTTATTTACTATGACTTTTCCACCTCTTGGTCATATTAGCTGTGGCCTCCCCATGTCATTTTTCATTATAAACACACACACATGCACACACACACACACACACACACACACACACACACACACACACACACATCTGTACAACTACCCTGCCCCAGGTCGCTGAATCATTTTGTAGATCATCTTCCAGTTGTCACCAAGTGTGACACAATAAAAAACATTGTGTTCTCAGCCTAACACCACTGGTTTTATAACAGGACCCAATTACTTCTGTGTTCAAAGTGCTAATATACAAAGAATCACCTTTTATCCCTGTCATAGTTCCTTTTCTGTGGTTTGTACATGTGTCTTCCCTCTTGTCTCTGTTACCATTATTTCAAAGGCTATGTTATAAGATAATCATTCTTTTACATATGCTCAATTATAATTATTTCTAAGGCAGAGATACTGAGGTTTGCAATAATCTGTACATTATACAATGTCCAGATCATCCTAGAATAGAACTTTAAAAGCATAACTTGCTTGCAATGACCCTTTGCTCTAATCTGGGATAAGATAATCTAGGTAGACTGTAACAAAGGCTGTTAAATATAGCGAAGTTTGTAACAAAAACTGCAATACTACAATTGCTTCTGACCACAGTATCTTCAGCAATAAGTTGGCCACTTCATAATTTCCACTCAACTCTTAGAAACTTACTTTCTATACAAGTCATTGGAAGCCCCTTATAAAATCATAACTCTTTCTAGTGAAGTTAAATTTTGATGTGGATACTACTGATTAAACAACAGTCTTGTAGTCTGTGGCTATTGGTACTTTATGAGACATGGGTCTCCTCACACTAAATGTCATTAAACAATTTGCTGGACCTAGAAGGAAATTAGCAAGACAGTGAAATATCTTTTAGAATTCATTCCCCTGCAAAAATATCAATTTGAGCAACTATACTCATACCAAAATATCTTCACAAGCACAAAGGAAAAAAGGTGAGAGATTATAGCACCGAGATGTGGGAATCAGAAATAAAAAAAGACACATTGAAAAGGGTAAGAAGGACAATTTTACATTAACCACATCACCCCTATCCCAACCCCAGGTAGTAGAGAGAAAAGAGATATACACATAGCCTCTGCATGAAGGAAAGAGTGGGAAGTGAGCACTATGCTTTGTCTTGAACTCCAACACTGGAACTGCTCCAGAAAAAAATCCACAGTCCCTAAGTTGAGACTAGTACCCATGGACTAAGCCTCCAGACCCATCTAAGTACCAGGAGAGATACAATAGCCTCAGGTTCTAGGCAAGCCTGGTAGACTTGGTCTTATGGGCCTGCCTTATTTCCAGGCCAGCCTCAGAAGCCCCAGACTTTGGACTGCCCCCAGTCCCAGGCTGGTCTCCAGGGCTTCAGGATTTTGGCTCACCTCATCTCTAGGCAGGCCACAGCCCAAGCCATGGAAGTGGCACTGTTTGGTCAACCTCTATGAATACAGACTTCATGCTTACCCAGCACTGGGCAAGCTCCTGTGGCCCTGGGCTCCAGGCCTGACCTAAGTTTCAGACCAAACAGGACTGGATTGGTCACCATAGCCCCACGCTTCAGCACCACCCCTTGCCAGGTGGGCACTTCAGGCTTCAGGGCACCAGTGACTCCAGTCTTAGGCCAGCCGTTGTCCCTAAGTTTCAGCAGACACAGGGTCTAAACCCATCCTAGTAGACCCCAGTGCTAAACCAGACTTCATGGGTCTAGGCTCCAAGTCTACCCCATCAACTCAGATTCTAGGTCAACTCTTGAAGCTCTAGGAGCCAGGTTAACTCTTGCAGACCTAGCCTCAAGCCAGTACCCATATATCTAACCTCTGACTGACAGCAGAAGTCCCAGGCTTCAGGCTAGCATCCATGGCTCTAGGCACCAGCAAGTACCTAAGAGCCCAGGTTTCAGGCCTACCCCCACAGACCCAGATTCTAGGCCAACCCCTACAGACTCAAGTAACAGGTTCACTTCAGCAGATCCAGTCTCCAGGCCCACTCATATGTTGATCCAGGCACCATGTAAACCTACCTGAAGACTCCAGCAAAAATCCCTCCTGAAACCCATGATAGAAAGCCTGCCCAGAATCTCTAAATGGAATAACTGATGAAGGGCTTTATCAAACAAAGCCCTTCTGCAATGTTTGACATAAGTCCCTACTTTTATCACATTCAGTGGCACCAATGTAAGTCACCAAGATATATGACAATTAAAAATACATAATGCCATAAAAAAAACCCAGAATAATCTCTCAATAACTGATCTCCACAAAATGAAAATATGCAAACTGCCTGACAAGCAATTTAATAAGATAATCTCTCTCATATTCTTAAACTTCTGTAACATTTGTTCTTGTGATGTTCTGTAAATCATTTAAGTTTCTTCTTGCTTTGAAGGAACTCAATGAACCTCCAGAAAATCCAGAGAGAAAAAATTCTGTAAAATCAGAAAAACAATAAATGATCAAAACAAGAAATTTGATGGAGATAGAAATTATTATTAGGAAACTAAATTTTGGAGTTGAAAAATACCATGAATATATAAAAAATGAATCAGCAGCAGAACTGAGCAAGCAAAATAAAGTCTAAACTTGGAGAGTTGTTGAATATATCTAGTCAAAAGAGAAAAAAGAATGATAAAGAATGAAGAAGAAACTTAAATGATTTACAGAACAACATCACAAGAACAAATGTTACAGACGTTTAAGAATATGAGAGAGATTATCTTATTTAAATAAATAATAAAAGAAAATAAATTTGGAGAAAGAGAAAGATGTAAATGTTCAGATATAAGCATATCAAAGACCTCCAGTCAGATCAATCCAAACAAGACTACTAAGGCTGTTTATGATCAACCTGTCAAAATCAAGACAAAGAGAAAATTTTGACAGCAATAATGTAAAACAAATAAATAACATATAAGAGAGTTCTAATAAACTTAGCAGCAAATTTCTCAGCAGAGACTTTACAAGCTAGCAGAGAATGGAACGATATATTCAAAGTCCTAAAGGAAAAAACAACAAACCCCCCAAAACTGCCAAATCAAGAATACTTTATTCAGCAAAGCTGTCATTCAGAAATGAAGGAGAGAGATAAGGACTTTTCCAGACAAACAATAGCTGGGGATGTTTATCAATGCCAGACTTCTTGGACATGGTGTGCTAAAGGGAGTTTTCAAGCTGGAAAAAATGATGCTAATTAGTAACATGAAAGCATATAAAAGTATAAAACTCACTGGTAAAATTAAGTTCACAATCAAATTCAGAATGCTGTGATAATATAATGGTGTAAATTCCTTATATCTTTAGTATGAAGTCAAACAATAAAACCATTAGAAGTAATAATAGCAACAAGAAGTTGTTAAGGCATACATAACATTAAAAAATGTAAATTGTGTCATCAAAACCATACAATATGGAAGAGGGAAGTAAAAGTATAGAGGGTTTTGTTGCAATTAAAATTGAGTTGTTATTAGCTTAAAATAGCCCCTCATAAATATAAGATATTTTATATAAACTTTGTGGTAATCACAAAGAAAAACCTATAGAGTATACACAAAATATTGAAAATAAGAAACCAAACATATGACTAATCACAAAGGAAGATAGCATGAGAGGAAGAAAAGAGCAAAAGATCTACAAAGCAACCAAAGACAATTTTTAAAATGTCATTGGGCTGGCATGGTGGCTCATACCTTAATCCTAGCACTTTGGGGGGCCAAGACAGGAGAACCACTTAAGCTCAGGTTGAAGATCAGCCTAGACAACATAGTGAAACCTTGTCTCTACAACAAATACAAAAATTAGCCAGACGTGTTGATGCATACCTGTAGTCCCAGCTACTTGGAAGGCTGAGGTGGAAGGATTGCTTGCACTCAGGAGGCTGAGGCTGCAGAAGCCTAAATTGTGTCACTGTACTCACTCCAGTCTGTATGACAGACAAAACAAAAGCATTTGTAAGTCATTATATATCAAGAGTTACTTTGGATGTAAATGGAATAAATTCTTGATTAAAAGAGAGTAGTGAATAGATTAAAAAACAAGACCCCAAAATATACTGCCTACAAGAGACCTTTTACCATTACAGGCACATCAAGTCAAAGTGAGGAGATTTAAAAGAAAAGATATTCCATACAAACGGAATTCAAGAGAAAGTCGGGAGCTACACTGACATCAGATAAAGTAGACAGTAAATCAGAAACTCTAAAAAGAGAAGATAACTATAAAATGATAAAGAGGTCAATTTATCAATGGAATACAATTGGAAATATATATGCACTTAACATTGGAGCACCTAAACATACAAAGCAAATAGTAAAAGATTTAAAGAGAGACATAGATTGCAATACAGTAACAGTAGTAGACATCAATATCTGACTTTCAGCAATGCACAGACCATCCATACAGAAAATCAGTAAGCAAAAATGGGACTCAAATTACACTTTAAAATAGATGGACCTAACAGGTATACAGAACATTCCATCCAACATAAGCAAATCTATAAATGTGATACACCACATTAAGAGAATGAAGGACAAAACCCAGATGATCAACTCAACAAATGTATAAAAAAGACATTTAACAAAATACAACATACTTTCATGATAAAAACTCAACCAATTTGGTTCAGAAAAAAATGTACCTCAACACAGTGGAAGACTGTACATGACAAACCCACAGCTAACACCATACTTAATGGTGGAAAGTGATGTTTTCCTTTGAGATCAAGAACAAGGTATAAAACGAATGCCCACTCTTCTACTTTTTTTCAATATAGTACTGGTAGCCAGAGCAACTAGGCAAAACAAAGGGGTGGGGGGGGAGACATTCAAATTGGAAAGGAAGAAATTAAATTATCTCTATTTGCAAATGGCATGATCGTATTTATAGAAAATCATAAAGACTCCATCAAGAAGTGTTAGAACTAATAGTAAGATAGTAGGATACTAAATTAACATACAAAAATCAGAGTGTTTCTGTTACAATTCCATTTAAAATAACCATGTAAAAAATAAAATACTTAGGAATAAGTTTAACCTAGGAGATGAAAGACTTGCACATAAGTGGTCCTCAATGTTTTTGGCATCAGGGATGGTTTCATAGAAGATGATTTTTCATGAACCAGGGGTGGGAGAGGCAATGATTTGGGGATGACTCAAGCACATAACATTTATTGTGCACTTTATTTCTATTAGTATTATATTGTAATATGAAATGAAATAATTGTACAACTCACCATGAAAAAAAGGTGTAGATGGAAGTGGTAAATAAAATAATGGGCAAGCCATGTGTGGACTAAAATAAGTGTCAGATTCTGACTTAAAGCCTGCCACCAGATGCAGTCATACAATTTAAGTACCTCAGCTCACTTGCTACTCACGGATAGTGTTTTGATATGAGTCTGTAGCAATTGATTTATTATGGTCTCTGTGCAGTCAAACCTCATTAACACTAAATTTGCATTTGCAGCCACTCCCCACACTAGCATCACCACCTCAGCTCCACCTCAGGTCATCAGGCATTAGCAATAGATTCTCAGAAAAAGCACACAACATGGCTCAAGCCTGTAATCCAAGCACTTTGGGAGGCCAAGGTGAGAGGAATGCCTGAGTTCAGGGGTTCCAGACCAGCCTGGTCAACTTGGCAAGACCTTGTCTCCACAATAAATAAAAAAATAAACCAGGCGTGGTAGCACACCTATAGTTCCAGCTACTTGGAAGGCTGAGGCGGAAGGGTCGCCTGAGACCAGCAAGTTGAGGCTGCAGTGGCCATGAGCGTGCCACTGTACTCCAGCCAGGGCTACAGAGTGAGACTCCAACTCAGAAAAAAAAAAGTGCACAAACTTGCATGCACAGTTCACAATAGGGTTCTTGCTCCTATGAGAACCTAATGTTGCTGCTGATCTGATAGTAGGTGGGGAACTCAGGCGGTAATAATGCAATCAATGGGGAGTGACTGTAAATACAAATTAAGTTTCTCTTGCTCACAGGCTGCTCACCTGCTGTGTGGCCTTGTTCCTAACAGGCCACAAACCAGTACTGGCCCATGGTTTGGGGTTTGGAGATCCCTGCTATATATGAAAAACTATAAAATGTTGATGAAAAAATTTGAGTAAGATAGAAATAAATGAAAATATATCCTATGTTCAAAGACCGGAAAAGTTAATATCAAAATGTCCCAAATACCCAAAACTATCTACAGATTCAATACAATCCTTATCAAACTCTCAATGACATTTTTCAGATATATAGAAAACAAACGTAAAACTCTTGCAGAATCACAAAAGGCCCCAAATAGCAAAAGCAGTCTTGAACAAAAAGAATAAAGCTGAAGGTATCTACCTGACTTGATAATGTACTACAAAGCTGTAGTGATCAAAACAGCATGGTACTGGCATAAAAACCAAAGTGTAGACCCTTGGAACAGAAGAGATCTCTAAAATAAATCCACACATTATGGTCAATTGATTTTCAACAAAGGTACCAAGACCATATAATGGAGAAAGGGTCGTCTTTTCAAAATAGTGTGGAGATAGCTGAATATCAATGTGCAGAAGAATGAAATTAGACCATTACCTCACACTGTATACAAAAATAAACTCAAGGTGGATTACAGACTCAGTATAAGGCATACAATTGTAAAATTATTAGAAGAAAATATAAGGGTAAATTTCCGTGCTATTAGTCTGGGCAATATTTTTTTAAGGATCTCAAAAGCACAGGGATCAAACACCAAAATTGACAAATGATATTATATCAAAGTGAAAAATTTCTGCACAGCAAAGAAAACAATTTGTAGATTAGAGAGACAACCTATAGAATGAGAGAAAATATTTGTACACCATAAAGGAGACCATATTTAAAATACATAGGAAACTTAAAGAACTCAATGGCAGGAAGACAGTCTGATTAAATTTTGAACAAAGGACCTGAATGGACATTAGTGCAAAGAAGATATAAAATTGCCCAATAGGTATTTACAAAAATGGTCACTACCATTAATCGCTGGAGAAATGCAAGTTAAAATAACGATGCATCCCACACACATGTATATTTTAAGACATATTGTTACAATAAATGTGTACAATTTTTATTTATCAATTTTTAAACAATAAAAAGTTACTAAGACTGAATACAAAGTGTTAAAAACTTTATCTCTGAAATCAGACTGCTGGATTTGAGTCCTAACTTTACTTCTTCCTAACCATGAGACCTATATCTCAGTTTCCTAGGTTTCTATAAGTTTTCATTTATACCATGGAGGTAATAAGATTGTAAGAATTAAATGAAATAATTCATAATGTAATTAACAGAGTGACTGGTACAGAACTCACTGTCTATAAATGTAATTTAATGATAACTTTTGGGAAGCATAAATGAGATTTATAAATACATGACCTATTTACTATCATCACAACTTTAGCATACTGACTGCATAAGTGAATCTTATAAATGTATTTAAATATTTCTATTCATTGGTATTACACATATCTTATTAATCTTTACATTTCCAGTACTTGCATAATTTATAATATTGTACATAATAGACATGCATTTTTTAATCTGATGATCAGTGAGATGAATGATTTAATGAAAAGAACTATTATATAAATGGCTAGCTGAAATTATATTATAAATGGGTAAAATCTCAATTGTTTTAAAAAGTTTATTTTATTCATTAATTTATATGACTAGCCGTTTTTTAAAAGATATATTTATTAGATTAAAATGGGATAACGTATAGTTAACCTGGAGTTTCTAAACAACATTTGTCATAGAAGGTGTACTGTGCCTAGACTTCATCCTAAATAAGAGCTCCAATTAGAATCCTCCTATCGTATTCTTTCTCCTTTATACCTGTTTTCTAGATGAATGTCTATCGTAAGACAGATATTGAGCTCTGAAGTATTCCAGTGAACAGGATAGGAGAAAAAAAGGAAGGGACTACAATGCAAAGTAAATATGTTGCTGAATTAGTGTCCTTTCTTTAGGGGACAACTCCTCTCCAAATTTATACTCCTAGCACTGGTGTGCATTATGGTGTACTATCCCCTTTCTCACAGGTAAACAATGACTCTCATTTGGGGAGCCAGAGTCCTTTGCAGGACATTTCTGACACTGCTAGTAAGAAAACTATTTCCTTCTTTGGGGACATGTTGACAGGATATGACTTTGGGACTGTCAGAGCCAACTTCTCTGACCACATAGAGAAAGCCCATATGTCTTAGGAAAGAAACAGGTTAGCCTTTAAAAGAAAATAGATCCAAATAATTGAGAGTAAAAGAGAAACTTAGTAACTTTATTTGAAACCCTAGATGGAGCTGTGTTTGAAGCTACTTCCTACACCTCCTCCAGAGGCTTCCCACTTACAGTGGCCAATATATATTTTTTGTTCAAATTTATTTTTATTTTTGTCATTTTTCTACAGGAAGTGTCCTGATTAATTTAGCTTTGGACAAAAAGTAAGATAACTTTGATTTTAATTATTCCCTACTGTCCAAGGAAAGAAAATAAACAAAAGGAAAGCCATGAGCTAGAACTAAGATATTTTCTTTTCTTTAGCTACACATGAATTTATAAATATTTATTGAACACTTACTATGTGCTGGGTTTTTTTTGTGTGTGTGGTTGGTTAGGAGGAATCAATAGAGAAGAAGGTCAGGATTTTTGCCTTTCTATATATTACACTCTAATGGGGAAAGTAAATGCATAATTAATATATTTATTGTATAGTTTGTTTAAAGATTATATTGTTGCAAGATGTGAAGTAGTATGGAGGAAAAATTAGAACAGGGTTGGACAAATATGTACTGGGGAGGCTACAGTGGAAATCTTGTATAGAGTGTTATAATGTATCTTGTATAGAGAGGTACATTAATCTGGTATAGAATTGTATAATGCAGGTTAAGCCTATTTGAGAATATGAGATTTGGGCAAGCCTTTGAAGGAGGTGAAAGTGAAGAGTTCCCAGCTATAGAGACAGCCAATGCAAGAATTCCAAGGTAATCCTCAGAATGTTTGAGGAACAAAGAGAGTCTTTTTGCATGATTAACAAAATCAACATGAAGGAGAATAGGGAGAAGATGCCAGTGAGTTAATTCCCAGAGGAATTTGAGAGACCATTTTATTTTTATTCTAAATGAAATGAAAACTCTTTGAGAATTTTGAGTTGAGGAGTGATATCATATGACTTTCAATTTAAAAGTATATTCTGTTACTCTTTTAAGACTAACCTTTGTAGGCACGGAGGGGCAAAAACAGAGAAGAGGCAAGCTAGAAAGATATTGCAATAATCCGGGTAAGGAACACTGATAACTTGCCTAAGGTGAGAAACTGTGGAGGTTAGCATAAGATCACTAATGACCACGTATATTTTGAATGTAGAGCTTATATAATCTTTTATTTCAGATTTGACATAGGGCTTGAGAGAAAGAAAGGAAATAAAAAATGATGTCAAAACCCATGGAAGGTAAAAAGGCTGTGGAAGGAACATTGGAAAAGATAAAGAGTCTAATGGGGTGTGTTATGTTTGGGGTGTGTTATGTTTGAGATGCCCAACTGACACACAGGTAGAGATGTTAAATAAACACAGTTGAAGATGAGAGTCTGTGGTACAAGCATGAGATATAGAAACATAACAGAAATTGTTTAGTTACAAATGGGTTTTTAAGTCATGATACTGGCTAAGATCACCAAGGAAACAACACTGATGGATAAGTGAAGAGGACCAAGGATTGAGCCTTGGCGTATTCTACAGCAAGAGTTAAAGTCAAAGAGGGGGCTTGGCAAAAGAAAATGAAAAGCAATCAGTGAATTAAGAAAACACAAAATGTGCATAATTTCTTAAAGCCACATGGACAAAGTGTATTAAGAAGAAGGGAAGGATGAACCAAATCAAAAACTGAAGAGAAATCAAGTAAATTTAGAAGTGCATATTGAGCATTAGATTTAGCAATGCAGTTGTCATCTGGTGACCTTGACAAAAGTATTTTTGTGGGATATAGTTCTGGTAGAAATGACCTAATAGAGGATAGAAAAAATGATGATGTAAGAAAGAAAGAAGAAGAGAGATGCTATGGTGATGCCCTTGAATATGTGAGAAAGAATGGAGCCTATTAAAAAGTGGAATATTTTATATAGGAACATAGATAGTTAATTGTTGGTAAAAGGTGATAATGCAGAATATGTGACTTTAGATACGAGTCGACAGATGTGGGGATGGGAGTCTGTAGAAGTCTCAATATTCTCAATGAATTAGGTGGCAAAGTTATCTTTTGAGTATGAAAATGTGGGAGAAAATATTGTGGTTTGCTGAGAAAGGGGAAATTATAAAACAGTCACAAAAGAGAGAGAGAGTAAACAGGCAGGCTACATACAGTACAGTGGCTGGACACTAATCAATTCGGCATCCATAGTCATTCACTTACAGAGGCCATTTGTCAGATTTTTTGTTTTGTTCCAATGACATGCTACTTTTGAAATATAGGCACAGAGAGAACAAGGTTATAATTTTACCAGTTAAATACCACAGAGTGAGAGAAAGGCAGAAATGTAAGGGCAATAGAGTAATTATAATTGGCCATTTGATTTATCTAGGAAAGAAAAGGGGAAAAACTTAAAAGAATAAGGGATAGCTAACTTTTGAAGGATTAATGAATTGAGGGGAACTGGTAGGTCAAGGATAGTTGTAAGTCAATGTACTAGACTGAGTGAGTTGAAAAGAGTAAAGACAGAACTTGCTAAGAGCACCCAGAATACAATACATGCATTAGAGATAATGGAAGAGTGGTTGGTATTGATAATTAGAAAGTCTAGGATATATGACCACGGGAATGAGGTGGACGATAATATCACTGAAGGAAAGGCTATTAAGGAAGTGGCAGGTGAAAATACTTTGAAGCATTATTTACTTGCTCGTTGAAATTCTGAAAAAAATAAGGTCGAAGTAATACTTCTAGCAAGAATGATGATAAGTGAGAAGTTAAAATTATTGCAACATGAGGGGGAAATGGGCATCATAAACGAGGAGAGTAATAAATAGTTCCAAAATACTTGAAACCTTTGGGACCATCTGAGAGAAATGTTCTATCAGAGAACAGTAATCTGTGGACTAGGCTGAAGAAAAAGTACTTAATGACATTATGTCTGAGTTTCATTGTCTATACAGATCCTTGATTTAGAATGAATTTAAGAGATTTGGGAGAAAAATTGATTATTAGTGAATTAAACCCCAGGCCTGTGCCCTTGTTTCAAGGTTTCTTGTGTGTTTTGTAGGGAGTTGGTGGTATTGTGTCAAGTTTAAGAACTGAATTGTTTTACATACTGATGGCTAGTGATAAGTAAGGAGATAGCCAGCATTTGCTCATTATGATTTTTTCAAATTTTCCTCTTCTTTTTTTCCAGTTGGAGAGATTGCCACCTAATGTAAGCCATCAGTTGCTGATGGAGAGAGTAATTGGGGATATAAATTATTTGGCCTAATTAGCTAATTTTGATGATAAATTTATCAAGCAAAAATAGTCACAAAACAGATGTGTATTCAACCGAAACTCTATTATTCTAACAAAATTTACTTTTCTTTATGAGCTCTCATTCTACTTGGAAGTGAACATTTTCATTTCTACACCCTCAGGTATATTCAACCTGAGTCAATCATTTACTCTATCAAATTAAGTACTATTTTCTTATTTTCTGTTCTAGGTCACCATTTCTGTGTTACCTCTGCCCCTCCCTCTTGATTTTCTAAACTTCATGCAGAACTTACATGTCACTTGAGAAGGGTGTTGGAAGAGAACAAGGCATGTGCATGGTTTCAGGCACTGGTGGCAACTGTTGCTGGTTATTGGGGTAACTAAGGAAATAAGCGACTGAGATAGGGTGAAAGACGATCATTAGAGGAAGACACCTCAAGGTTCTAAAAGACTGTATTTGAAGAATCATTTACATGTATGTCAACATAGCAAAGAATTAATTTAGAAGTATCATCAGAAAAACTTGTCATAGACAGAAGATGTAGCTGGCTTGGTTATCTGGGACTTCTGTAATTTCCTGGCACATGGATGGTTCTACAGAGGTTTGTAAATCTTTGCTGTGATCCCAGAGAATAGGTCTCTTTTATAAGCCTCTGCTCATTGGTTATCTTTTCTTTGCTTGTTGGCCATTCAGGAGATTATCAAGTCAGCACAAATTTTCTGATAATGTCTATAGCTTATTCTGGATCTCAGTAATAGAAATGCAAGTAGGAGAAGAAGAATTTAGTAATTTGAATTTAGAGTTTTCATTTTAAACTAGATGGTGCATTCATTTCAAACCATGCCCTTTATTTTCACACTCAGATTGGAATAAGAAGCTTCCAGGAGCCCCATGTAGCATAAGAAATTGGGTTCACTACATAATCTTTTGTGATGAGTTTTGAAAATGCATGAAGAGAGCTCTTAGGTTATTAGGTCATTTAGAAGAAACAAGTGCCTACAGTCACATACAAGTGTCACTTCTGCCACTTCTTCTCTGAAGCAGCTAAGACATACATTTCTAATTGAATAGGATAACAAATTCTTCCCAATTTTCTGCCCTCCCTTATTCTCATGCCCTATTCCATGAACAATGGTGAATTAAAGACTGCAAGCTAAATGGACATATACAAGCATTTTGATAAAGCTATGCCTGTATCTCTAAACTTCTCAACAACGTGACTTTTCAGTATCAGAATAACACTAGGAAAAACTGTCAATAATCAAGTAGTAAGAGGAATCATGGAGGCTGAGATAGGGATACAAACCCTTTTATCTTGTTCAAGGAGCGATAGAAAAAACCTCTGAGGATCTACAATTTACTGCTGATAGACAGTCTGGAAGGCCTCAGGGCTGTGTTCTATGAGATATTATAAGGAAAGAGAATCTGAGGTGTTCATTACTGTCTCTTTGACAGACAGCCCAGATGCTTCATTCATGCATGATTAAACTATTACTTAATATGACTTTCAGTGATAAATTTTAGAAGTTTGTGTGTTGTATACTTATTCATATGTGACCTGATAATTCTCTCACATGACTGTGGGTACTAAGCTGCTTACTAAAGGTGGAAATGAGTGTCAGGCTATTGAATTATTATTTCAGCATTAATTGCTGACTGGTTTTAGAAATGAAGATATTGAGAGAAGTATCCAGTCAGTTGCACCTTCAGACCATCAACATTTTCTCTAGTATGGTGTGCTATGAACCTTGGTCAACTTCTCATGCTGTAACCACAGAATTTATGCATTAATCCATCATAATTCTTCAATAGATTATCTTGTGCTGGTTGTAGTTTGCTCAAAAAGTCTTGACTAGAACGGATTTGAAGAGCAATAAATGATTCTATTATCAGAAGTTTGAAATTTTAGTGTTTTTTTTAATTATGCCCAAATTTACTTACAAAATTTGAAAGTGTTTTGCTAAACCTACTAAAAACCTTCCCAAACAGAGGAGAGAATGGAGCTGATATATGGTCTTACTGACCCATGCCATTAGAAACTTCAGCATTGTTTTCTCTACTTTGCATGTAATAAAAGGACAGGAATTCCAGTTGCCCATTTTCCTTGCTTCAGGGTAGATAAAAAAGGCGATTATGGCACATAATACTAATTAGTACTTATTTTCTATCTCCCTTATTTCTGTAATGGAACCTTCATTAGAACATCGCTATCCAGCTAAAGACTTTGTTACCACCCTTTATTTCTTGATGTTACATATGATCGTACAGTTAAGTTTCAACAAACAGAATGGGAACATATGCAATGAGTACCATTTCTGGGCCTGCCCATACATAGAATAGACATGCACTCCACTTTTCTTATTCTCTCTTCTCTGTTTAGAAAGCAGTTTATGATGATAGAATTGAAGCAACCATTTTAGACTATGAGATGAAATTCACATGTTGAAAATGGCATAACAACATATGAGAATCTACAATATCAGCCTGGATTTACAAAATTTGTCCTGGATTTTTTTTCTTTCTTTCTTTTTTTTTTTTTTACTTGGACTGATATATGAGAGAGAAACAAACTTCCACTTATTTAAGCTACAACATTTTATTTTGGTCTTAAATTTGAGAATTAAACAGTAATATGACTATTATAGGAGCAAATGACTACTTTCTAAGAGTATATTTGAAAGGCTAATTGGTTAGGGGTTATGACTTCTCAGCATAAATCAGGAAAAAAAATCACCACGACATTCAAGTTCAATGTCACAAGATACAGAATTAGGTAGTTTCAGAAAAACATAATCTAGTTTTTTTTTTATTTCAACTTTTTAAATTTTATTTTATCACAGAGATGTGAGGTACAAGTGAGAATTAACTACATAAGTAGGCTGCATGCAGATGAAGTTTGGATTTTTAACTGGCCCTCACTTCCCTTAGTAGTGGACCAGTCACCCTTTGTGTTGTCATGTGCCTGCGCTCCTCCCTCCTAGTGGTGTCCAGCAACTGTCAATCCTTCTCTTGTGCTAATGTGACTAATGTTTAGGGCCCACTTATGAGTGAGAACATGCAGTATTACAGTTCTTTGCTTCTTTGATAGTTTAGTCAGTACTATAGTCTCCAACTCCAATCAATTTTCTGTGAAGTCCATGATTTCCTTCTTCTTTATGACTGCATACTTCATTGTGTATACGTACCACATTTTCTTTATCCAGTCCACTTTTGATGGGAAGTAGGGTTGGCTCCATGTTTTGCTACTGTGAATAGTGCAGCAATAAACATGCATGTGTAGATGTCTTTTTGGTTGATTGATTTATGTTCCTCCAGGTAATTCCCAGGACAGGAATTGCTGGATCATATGGAAGATGAATTTTTAGTTATTTTAGGAATCATTACACTGTTTTCCATAGTGGTTGAACTAGCTTGCACTCCCACCAACAGTGTAGAAGTGTTCCCTTTTCTCTGCACCTGCACCAGTACTTCTTATTTTTTGACTTATTAATGATAGCCATCCTTATCAGAGTTAGATGGTATCTCATTGTAGTTTTGATTTGGATCTCTCTGATGATTACTGAGACTGAGCTTTTTTGTCGTGTCTATTGACTGCTTGTATGTCATCTTTCAAGAAGTTTCTGTTCATGTCCTTTGCCTACTTTTTAATGGGATTGTTAGTTTTTTCCATTCACTTTTTTTGAGTTCCTTGTCTATCCTGGATGTTAGGCTTTTGTCAGATGCATAATTTGCAAAAATGTTTTCCTATTTTGTGAGTAGTCTCTTAATGCTCTTGATGGTTTTTTTTTTTTTGTCAAATTGTTGAAAAGTAGTTTTATATTTGAAAGTAGATCCATTGCTATCCTTGTTTATGAAGCATAGCAGATATTCAAGAGTGAGGCAGTCAAGCGGATGCATGGGGTCATCTGTCTACCTCTATCCACTTCTTGGGGTACATGTGGGGAGAATGAGAATATCTAGGACTGAATTAACCAAGAGAATCCCTGACAAACAAAAAGTGAAGAAAACAGAAGAAAGGGAAAGTCACTGTGACTCTTAGAGGGTGACTCACTGGTGCGGGTAGGAATAAGAGTTGCCGTAACACTGACAGAAGAAGGCCCTAAACTGTCTTCCATATATCTTAATATAGACACTTCAGCATTTGAATCTGTGGAGGAACCTGCTCAATTTAGGTTTGGTCGTTCATTCATCCAATTATCATTTAACTTTCTACCTAATAAAGAATCTAAATCAATAAATAAAGATTATGTCTTGCCGGGCTCAGTGGCTCAGCCTGAGCCCGCGGGTTCGAGACCCACCTGGGCAGGCGAGACCTCATCTCTACAATAAAATCAAAAAATTAGCCAGGCATGGTAGCGCGAGCCTGTAATTCCGGCTACTCGGAAGACTGAGGCGAAGGATTGCCGGAGCCCAGCAGGCGCGGCTGCGGTGGCTGGGAGCGGCCACTGCACTCCAGTCTGGGCGACAGAGTGAGACTCCAACTAAAAAAAAAAAAAAGATTATATCTTACTACTTCTCTATACTTGTGGTTGAGTTTAAATGTTGGTGAATTTTTTAAAATGTTGCAACACCCTCATCTCATGAAACTATATTCTAGAAACTTACTCTATTTGTAAAGATCACTAAATTTATAATTTATTGTTTAAGTATTATATTTCTTCCCTTGACTGAAGGGTGTTTTCTAGTTTTAATGCATTTATTATTAGCACAGTGGCTTATTTTTTGGAGATAAATCAAGAGTTCTCCTTTTCTCTGGGAAAAAAGTGAGAATTCTGATATTGCGTATACTTTGCTTACCTAATTGAATTTTGTCCACCTTTCTAAATACCCTCCTGTTAAAGAAACTTACTCTGCGGTTTGGAACTTCAGTAGAGAATTTATATTCACACTATTTTATGCTGAACTAAAAAGTTTGACAGTCACTAATGGTACTGTAATGAAATAATAATAAGTCCAATTTTCTGGTTATAGAAAAGGAGAAAATTGTTCTACTTCTTCAAAGTATTGAGTTAATTGGGGTAGATAGTTGGGGTAATTACAATGGTTTATTCTGATAAGATGGTAGCTTCAGTAATTGTATTTTTTCTTTTATATATTGATGATCTCTGTCTCTATGATAATTAGTGAGATCAAATACTCATTTAATAATTGCATTTTATCATTTAACAGAAATGTTTATAAGAGCTTATCACAAGGAAATCTTATAATGAATTATTTCATTTGAATTCTAAATTCATTGGACTATTAAGTTTACATAACACAAAGAAAGCTAGTACTGTTAACTTTGAGTAGGATGTAAATATAACAAAATCTATGGGTTTAGATAAATTGATATATGGCAAATTAGAGTCTTTGTATAAACATATTACATTTTGAAAGACACCTATAATTCAGAAGTCCCAAATTTTACATGTACTTTATTTTATAGGAGGGGGCACTGTACATTGTTTAATCCTGCGCCTTGGGAGGCTGAGGTGAGTGGATTGCCTGAGCCCGCGGGTTCGAGACCCACCTGGGCAAGCGAGACCTCATCTCTACAATAAATCAAAAAATTAGCCGGGTGTGGTAGCGCGAGCCTGTTCCATGTAGTTCCAGCTACATGGAAGGCTGAGGTGGAAGGATCGCCGGAGTCCAGCAGGTCAAGGCTGCGGTGGCCAGGAGCGGCCACTGCAATCCAATCTGGGCGACAGAGTGAAACTCCAACTCAAAAAAAAAAAAAAAGAAAAAGAAATTACCCTCTCTAGATCATAAATGAGTAATTTGATAAGTTAGAACTAGACATGTCTTGACAATAGGATAATATTATAGAAACTTAATTATCTCAAAATTATTTCTCTTCTAAAAGTTGAAATTCTGAGTTGACTTACTTCCTCTTTTCTTGTATAGTTTGGAATGTTTATATTTTTGGTTCTGAATCATTAGCCAAATATTTGGTCTTTCTTGAAGAGCTCACTGAAAATTGGAATTATTACATTGTTATTTTGAATATCCCATATATAGCATAACTGTTTTTTTTATTTTTCCATCTGGAATTCAAATCCATTGTTGAAAATGTAGACTCAATATTATCAAGACTAAATAGCTTTCTCAAGGTTAGATCTAGCTGAAGCTAGAATTTAAACATTAGTTTACTCAATCCAATCATTTGCTATTTCAGTGAAATTCTACAAGAACCTTATATATTTTTAGGGTGGCTTGTGATTCACAGTTTATTTTTTTCTTCATTTTCAGTCATAGATAGATAGATAGATAAATAGATAGATAGATAGATAGATAGATAGATAGATAGATAGATAGATAGATAGAGAGATAGATAGATAGATCTTATTATATCGGAGCTGGATGGAGACCAGATAAATTTTTAGCAGTTGTCAAAACTAGCAAAGATTTGCTAAAAAATAACATATCTTACTTAGTTCTTATTATTTAAAAAGTTAATATAGAGGATAAAATAGCTAGAATTTCCATTTGGCATTTTCCATCTAAATTCTTAAACTTAAGAGAAGTCTCCACAGGATTTGATCTAGTATTTATACTATTTATTTTCAAAAGATGCTGTCTTATGAGACAGGAAGAACAATTAAACCAGCATTTCTACATAGCAATTATTTTTTTGGCATGTGGTACATGACAGAAAACTGCATGTTATTTGAAATGAGGGCTATTGCAAGCTATGACATAATGACAAGGGTTTAGTAATCAGACAGACTTGGGTTCTAATGCTGGCTCTGCTATCGATTGTTCTATGTACTTGGACTTGGGCAAGTTAAGATACATCTCTAGTACTAGTAATAGTCTTGAAGTGCAACTTTGGAAGGGTCCATTTCAAGGTCTGACTGATGTTGAGTGATACACTTTTATTTTCTTCTCTAGAACTTGAAACCAAACACTGATGGACAGATAGGAATTAAAAGGCAGTGAAGAATTGGTCAATCCATTTTCACCAAATCGCTTTTGTTACTTTTTGATATTTTATCCTAATTGCACTGCTATTGTAGAATTTTATTAATCCAAATCTTGGAATCAGAAGGCTTGAGATTCTTTTCCTGCCTTTCAATCCAATGATAGTTGTTTAACTGTGCTAAGTCTCAGTTTCCTAGATCGTGAACAGAAAAATATCTTCCTTATAGTATTAGCTTAAGGATTAACTATGGCTAAAAATTATGACAATAGTGGAAATAATTTTTCAATTATATAGTACAATATAGATGCACAGGCTATTTTTGCTATTTTTATTATTACATCATTATTATTTCTCATTCTTATGACTTTTGAGACCTATGAAAAGACAATAATTACTAATCATTAACATGCTTCCTTTTTAAAAACACAAGCAAGTTGACAAATCCGAGGGAACATGCTAGAAAAGAAAAAAACACAAAAAAACTTGTGTTTTTCCCGAAATAAATATTTAACTTAAGAATCCATGCTGCATTATAAATCTGTAAGTTTTCTAAAAAGAGAAAGATAGTAGGTTAAAACTTGTCTTTGCAATACTATAATCAGCATTTCAAATATGAAAAATTGTGACATTCAATTTAATACAGTGAGTAGTCTGCTAAGAATTATCTTTCAGAGTTCTCACCCTGTTTTCCATAATTCATAACAAAATCATATCTCCTATTTATGCAAGAACTATTTGCTCCAAATGCCATTTCTTACTCTGATCTCTCATAATCAGGCCAAGCTGTGCTCATGCTAGAGCATCACAGCAGTAACCACAGCCAAGAGCTCAGGATTTTGAAAACTGATTAGTTTCTGCAATTTATATTTCATCATTGACATAGCAATCTTTAAATAGATCTAGGACTGTGCATGTTTGAAGTGAAATTTACACATTTAACAACTGAAGATCGTTCATTTTAAAAATAAATTAATTCACTCCTAATGAAGGATAAAAGACTGAACCATTCGTGAGTTTAACATTTTCCATCTCCTAGAACTCAAATCACCATTTATAGGACTACCTGAGAATGTTATTGTCCAAACATCTGATAGTTAATAAAAATAACAACTTCAATTTTAACTCAAAATTTTACATAATATTTTATTTGTCCAAATTACTAAAATATGAGTATTAGAGGAATTAAACATAAATAAAGTTGGCATTGATTTAGTACTTAATGAGTCATTCTTTTATAATCTTCCCTTATTTCACATCATGGCTTATAAAAAAGAAAAAAAAAAACTTTTAACAAACACTAAGACAGAGTACCTTTTGAAGACTTTTGTAAAAAAAAAAGTAAGCTAAAATCTTATGTAAGCAAGATTTTACAGATAGAGAGAAAATCTGCCAGATAAATTCCCTAATAGAAGAAGGTTAACCTTCTCCCGCTCCCTAAGGATTTAAAAGCCAAGGAATTGTACACACCTGAACATTGGACACTGTTCTTGTATCACATTGTCTACTTATTGTGATATACAGTGCATGTATATGCGCATGTAGAGGCATATGAATGACCAGATACAATTCTTGTCTATTTGTCTTACTTCTATCACTTCTCATTTTGCTAATATTTGATAACAATATCAGCAGTCAAAAATTAAGTCATGGTGTAGCAGACTCTGAAAGTGGGATATTACTCTATTCCCTACGATATAGTCAGAAAGAAAAATGATGCTTTACGGAGGTAACAGTTTCTATTGACCATTGATTTAGTGTCAGATAACTCAAATTCTCTTTGCCTCTTGATATTCAAAAATGTGAAGGAGACTGATTTAGTCACTGGTCACATCTTGTTAATGTTGCCATTCACAACAAAAACTTCTTCAATCTTCAGATTCAGAACTTTAGATAATACAATTATCCTTTGATTAAAATATCTGAATTTCAAATATTACATTTAATAACATATAATATTGAGTATACTTTGGGAACAGCTAGAGTGTTTTAATCACTTTATATGTAGTCTCATATTTAATATTCACAGTGGTTCCAAGAAAAAGATTTTTGTATTATGCCTATTTTTCAGACGATTGCACTGGGGCATTGAGAAGATAAATATATTGCTTAATATTGCCACTCTGTATGTGATGCAGTAAATGGTTAAAGCAGAGACCAGACTTGAGCCTAGATCTTTCAGCACTCTATTACTCTTTTGTTCTCCCTTTTAAAGACACAGCAGTCTGCCTTTTTTCTTTATTATCGTCTTCCACATTTATCAACTCCTGTAAAATTTGTTTTAAGATTTGTACTTTTCTTATAAGTTGTTATAGAGCATCTTAAACCTCTCCACTACATCGCAAATTCAATGTTCTGAATCTGATGTAGTTTAATTTATTTGATGGTTTTATTTTTTCTTTATTTAACAATTATACTTTATTTTAAATTATCCCCTTAAGGGGGAAAAGTAGATGCTTTCTCATTGATTTTTCCTGCTTTTGAATTATCATCCTCATTATTGTTGACACTGCCTTCTATTTGTCTCACTCCTATCATGCCTGTAATCCCAGCATTTTGGGAGAATGAGATGAGACGATTGCTTGAACCCAGGAGTTTGAGACCAGTTGGGCAACATAGTAAAACCTTATCTCTACAAAACAAACAAACAAACAAACACACACACAAAAATCCCTGAATTAATTATATTTTTGCTATGGTTTCCTGGTTTTGCATTTTTTTTTTTTTTTGCTATGGTTTCCTGGGTTTTGCATCTTTTTTCATAATACAACACTGCTATTATTCAGAGGATTTCCCTCAATTGATCCAAAAGTTTCAAAATTCCTGTAGATGTTACCATTTTCTAGCTGCAGTTATGATGAGTTTTCTACCCTGCTATTGTTTCTATTTGGATAATTTTAGTACGATTCCATATGATGGGCTAAGATACTTGCTTACATGTCCTCATTGATTTCTTAAAGTCAAAATTTCATGTCCACTTGAACTTATTAAAAATATAATTAGATTGTACCCAATACTCAATTTTTTTCTTCCTCCTCATAGTAAGTAAGTTTGTAAAGGAGATAATATCAATGTGTTATAGTTCAGAGTGATTTTTCTCAGTTTGCTTTTGTTTTTAATACATTGAGTTGGTGAAACATGTTGCTTAAATTTTCTATCCCAGAAAAATGTAGCAGGAGATTCATTTATTGTTTAAGAATAAGATGCAATAACAAAGAGACACAAATGTGTAATTGTCAACACAATAGGTGAAATTTGATTGTTCACTTTAAGATCAATGGTGGTCGCAAGAGAGAGGGGAGGGCAGGGAAGCAATATTTAACACAGTCATTTGCAAATGCACACAGAAAGTAACTCTGTTACCTTAACACACGGATTCCTAGATTTCTTGAATTACCATCAATCAAGAAGAGGAGGAATAATGTGGAGCAGCACAGAAAGACTTTTTTTTGGCCACGTCTGGAGATGTAACATATCACATCTGCTCACATTCCATGAGTGACAGCTGACTATAAGAAAGTCTGAGGCCGGGCTCGGTGGCTCAGCCTGTAATCCCGCGCCTTTGGGAGGCTGAGGTGAGTGGATTGCCTGAGCCCACGGGTTCAAGACCCGCCTGGGCAGGCGAGACCTCATCTCTACAATAAATCAAAAAATCAGCCGGGCGTGGTAGCGCATGCCTGTAATTCCGGCTACTCGGAAGGCTGAGGCTGAAGGATCGCGGAGCCCAGCAGGTCGAGGCTGCGGTGGCCGGGAGCGGCCACTGCACTCCAGTCTGGGCGATAGAGTGAGACTCCAACTCAAAAAAAAAAAAGAAAGTCTGAGAAATACTGTTTAATTGTGCTCCCCCAAAAAAGAGAAAAATTATAGAGAAAGAATACCCAGCAGCATACTTTATTCCATATAGTTTTTTACTGCTTATTTAGAAATTTGTCATCTCCTATATGTGGGTAACATGACTATTGCACAGTGTATATCTTGAGATCAAATGTTGCCTTGAGTTTCTCTTCTACTTGTAGCCTCCACTGTAAGATATTCTTCCAGTGGGAATCCTATATAAGGAGATGCTTTCTATGGATAATGGAAAAATATGCAAACTACTACTTCCAACTTCCAGGTTCTATTATTTCCAAAGTGTTCACATCTACACAAATGTGTTCGTTGCACTTCATTGGTGTTGAAACTCTAACTTTTTACATACTCCTCTTTCATAGTTTGGAGACTTGAAAATTAGTTTTTTCTGAGAAAAAAAGTGTGTGTGTATATGTATATATATACATAAATATATACACTTTTTCATATACATATGAAAAAGTGTATATGTATATGTATATAAAAAATATATATTTGAGAAAAATGTTTAGAATTGTATTAATTTTACTCTGCAACAATTTTCAGAAATCATAAAATTGTCTACTTTTTTCAATGCATTCTTTAAGTGGCAAATCAGGATGTGCAGTTAGTCATCTGTTCTTATGTAGTTTAGAAATAAGAAAGCAAAATAACATATCATGCAAAGTCTGTTCTTTCTTCCTAAAGTTGTTATTTGCCAAAAGTTTTAGGAGTTGAAAATGAGCAAAGCTTCATTTATCTTTTGTTTATATATTCATCTGGATTTTTATTTTGCTTAAATTGGGATAAAATCGTGATCTTTAATATAAATAAAGACATTGGGTCATAATTTTGACTTCTAAAGATATGAAAATGTCTATTATTGATACAATACACTTACAAATGTAATTTCCAAATAATTTAGGAGTCTTACACTGCCATATAAAAGCTGATATTTTAATAGGTTGTGAGAAGAGACAAGGGTTGAGTCTTTAGGAAAATTACCCGGCAACCCTCTTGGGTCCCCTCCCACTGTGGGAGTTTGTCAGTCCTCTCGATAAATCCTACTTTATTAAAAGAAAAGAAAAGAAAAGAAAACTACCTTCACAGAGCAGGAAAAGTAAATGGTTTTGATACTTTTGAATGTAAGTTTATGAACTCTGCAAATTAAGGCTTTATCCATTTCTTCTATATCTAAAGCATGCTACCCTTTGATAAATGTAAAGGTTTAAGTATGTAATGATGATTCAGATTTAACCTTGACAAATAAACTAAGAGATATTAGATTTGTAATTCCAGTTTAAAAGTCCAAAAACTATTAAACTTACAAGGAGGCCAGGCCTGGTGATATGCCTGTAATTCCAGCACTTTGGGAGAGGGAAGCAAGAGAACTCCCTGAGCCCAGGTGTTTGAGACTGGCCTGGGCAACTAGGTGAGACTTCGTCTATAAAAAAAAAACCAAAAAAAGCCGGGTTTGGTGGCTCAGCCTGTAATCCCACGCCTTTGGGAGGCTGAGGTGGGTGGATTGCCTGAGCTCGCGGGTTCGAGACCCGCCTGGGCAACGAGACCTCATCTCTACAATAAATCAAAAAATCAGCCGGGCGTGGTAGCGCATGCCTGTAATTCTGGCTTCTCGGAAGGCTGAGGCGGAAGGATCGCCGGAACCCAGCAGGTCGAGGCTGTGGTGGCCTTGGGTATGCCACTGCACTCCAGCTTGGGCGACAGAGGGAGACTCTAACTCACAAAAAAAGAAAGAAAGGAAGAGAGAAAGAGAGAAATAGAGGAGAAAGAGAGAAAGAAAGAAAGAGGAAAAAAACCAAATGGAGCTTATACATTTGATATGAATATGCATTGTACTTAAAAATTGTATAATACTTCAATCTCAGATATAAGACACTGATATTAAAATAATTCAACTTTATTTTATTTCAGGATTGCTCAGATTTTGATGGAGATCAAGTGTGTCTTCTTTACTACCTAATTTAACCACGTTTTTCTAACATAAATGTCACATCTTCCAAAAACTCTCTGTAGGGTATTTTTTAGAAATGCAGACAAAGAACTTTAAAATAAATCAAATCTGTAATCTATATTCCCATAACTCTTTAACTTAAGAAACAGTGTTGTAACAAACAGCCATTTTCCTTAGCATATTATTAATAGTTTGAACATGTTTGCCAGATTTCAGGAGTACTTTGCATCCAAAGACTTTGCATCCTCTCACAATGGAGTGGACATGACAGCCTAAGAAATCAGTTCACTGACCATCTTTAAGGTCAAAACCAAACTAATTCTGAATTGTTACTTCTGTTCTTTCACTGTGTATCTTCTTCATTCTGTGATCAGAAACCATAAAGAATGAGAATATTTTCATAATAGCAAGAACCTAATAAACTAGGAGAAAATCCTGGAACATTTTCTGACCGATTTAAAAGTTTTCTTGTTCATTTTAACATCAAGTCTGAGAAATATTCCTTTCAGTTTACATAATTTGACTTTCTCAGGAGAGACTTGTATGCACAGACATTTGCAAACTGACCTTATATTTTTAACTTAATCTCAACCCCATTTTCTTCTGAACAAGATAAATAGGAAGAATAAATAATCCTAGAAGTTTCCAAAATATTGAGAGTATTTCAATTAAAAGAAAGAAGAAAAAGAAAATAGAAAGCCAGATGCCATGTTTAATAGAAGTAAAATGTAAAATGTTTTAATCACAGATACTTATAGAAATCTTCTTTTCATAGGGAGAATGAAGACAATATCAATAAAACCACCCTTTGACCTTAGCAATTGTCACTATATCATTTGAAGATGGTAAAACAAAGATAAAGAGACTGACTCATTAGCACTAATACAGTATGTTTTATTTTATAAATCTCATCTAACAACAATGGCAACCCTATGAAGCAGTTCATCTTATAAGAAGTTTAAAAGGTAATAAAACAGAATGTCAGAAATGCAAAGGAACACAGTTAGTAAGGTCTTGAATCAAGATTATCTCTGACAGTCATTATTTTAGTCATTGCAATATATTATATTGTCAACACATTTGACAAATGAATAAATAATTTTATAGAGTCAACTTAATTTAGAGCTATCAATCTCAAGTGAATATGACATAAGAAAGCTACATAAGAATGTTGTGCCAGAAATGTAGAAAGGTAGAATTTCTATTTCATAAAAAATGTACAAGTAGACATGGTATTGTTTTGAGTCTCTGTTTGGAATCCAGTCAGAAAAGATCTGGAAACCAAGTCAATGGAAATAATCAATTACTATCATTAATTTGTATACCACATTTTTCTAATGTAATAGAACATGTGCTTGCAAGTCAAAAAGATGTTTGAGTCTTATAATTGCTGTAAATTTTGTCTATATTCATAAAGCATATAATTAAACATTTTGAGCCTATGTTTCTTCCTTTGCTAAGCAGTGACCATAATAACATTTAACTGTTATGTATCATTGTGAATAATTATATAGTGAGTTTTGCATTACTTTAGATTCTGTAAATGGCTGTCAGTTATGGTTGTTTTGTATCAATATTCAATGTGGTTTGGTTATTGTTGTTCACATTTTTGTATATCATCCACAAATATTGTTTACCATGAGCTTTGGAATTTTGTCTGACTCAAGGTTTTACCACATCCCAGCAATGTGACCTCAATCAAATCATTCTGTCCTTCTCAATTACAGACTCCCTGCCTGCAAAGCAATAATAACTCTACCTTCAAATTTAGTTAAATGTTCCATTTTCACTTAGGGTGACGAAAACTGCAAGAGAACATGAATCTCACTCTGCCAACAAGAAAAGCCAGTTAAGGGACAAAAATCTTAACTTTGAGCCTACCAGAGTGTCAAGATTTAAGGCAACTAGGTAGACTGAATTCAAAAGTGTAAGAAGCTCCTTCAAAGATCAACAGGAAAAATTGCTTTATTTTAGTCAGAATATGGGAAGATATGTGTTAGTCATCAAAGCAAATAAGAAAAGAACTGAATTTTTTAAAAATTCTTAAAGATCAAGAGAGGCTAGCATGGTATTCCAAAAGTCTGTGTTTCCCAGACCAGTTTTTTCCATAGGCTTCCAATAATGTTCATAAAAACAATCTGGAGCAGGGCAGGAGAGCTGAGAAGGCCTCTTTCACCCAATGTACACCACCAGTAGTACAGGTGTACAGGATGAAAATATTTGAGGGATGTGTAATGAGAGAACCTATAATCTCCCACCTGAGATCTAGGTCTTGCATGTGAACAAGGTGATGATCTTCTGTCACTGGGGGGTGAACTAGTGGGGAAAGTAGACTACAGAACACACAGAAAAGACAGAAAACCAATAAGAATATAGATGACTTTATTTTATAAACTGACAATGTGATTCACAGTTACAGAATACTCATACAGCAAAGGCAAAATACACATAATTTTCATAACCACTGGGGCATTCATTAAAAAAGTACATATGATAAATCATAAAACACATTTCAAAAATTAAAAAGCATTGAAATGAACCACGGTATGAACTTTAACCACAGCAGAGTTAAATTAAAACTCAGTACCAACTAGACATCAGGAAAACAAGTATTTTGAAATTAACATTCCTATTTTTATTAAACAAATAAATCACAGCTAAATAAAAATAAATATGCAGCATATTAAATTGTCTATAATATGCTAAAATAGTGCTTCACTGATATTTATAGATTTAAATTCTTATTATAGAAAAGAAGAGATATTCTCCAATGGCTTAAGTTGCCACTTAAAAAAATATCAAAAGAAGAGAACACTAAATACAAGCTGAGCAGAAGGGAGTAAATAATAATAGTAAGAGAAGAAATCAATAAAATTAAAAATAGAAAAGCAAGAGAAAAATTTAATCAGGGTTGATTTTGAGGATATCAATGAAGTTGATAAATCTCAAGTCAGTCTAAAGATAAGTGAGCTTACCAATGGTACAGATTTTAAGGTAAATGTACAGGAAATTATTTTAGCCATACACAGTTATTACTGAAAAACAAGTTATTGCAGAAAAATTAAAGATCCAAGTAAGATGAATTTTATACCTTGTTTATGGATCAAAAATCTCAGTTTTGTTAAGATGTCAGTTCTCTCCAAACTCATATACTAGTTCAGTGCATTCACCAGCTTAAATCCCATAAATCTCTATTTTTTTGGTAAATATTGACATTTACTATACATGCAAATTATAATTGAGGTTATAAATTAAAAGGTCCTAGAATTCACAATTTTTATAAAGAATAAAGTAAGAAGCATTCCACAATGAATATGTATTTCAAAACATCATGTTGTACATGATAAATATACATAAGTTGATTTAAATTAATTAATTTTAAAACTTATAAATCCAGAGGATTAAAAATGTTTGATTTCAAAGCTATAGCTAAATAGACAGTAATTTGATCGCTATAATTAATAAGAAAGTATAGTATTGCAATAAGAAAAATATTGATCAATGAACCACAATAGTCTGTCTCTCTTTTTCTCTCTCTTTTACTCTCTCTTTCTTCCTCTGCTTCTCTCTTTTCTTATAGATCCAATTGTATTTAAACAAAGATTACAAATAATTCAGTGATAAAAGAATAATATTTTCATATACTGTGCTAGAAAAATTGAATATCCATATGTAAATAAAACTCAATCTTTGCCACACATATACAAAACATTTACTCAGAAAGAATTATATCCCTAAACATAAATACTAAACTATACAAGCTTTAGAAGAAATCATGAAATAAAGTGTTTACAACCATAGATTTAACAAAGATTTCTTAGGATAAGACACAAAAGTTATGAAAGTTTGAAAGTTTAAAGAAGCAAATAATAAACCAGACTTTATCAAAATTAAAAATGCATGTCTTCAAAAGAGACTAAGGAAAAGAGAAGATAACACTGGTGGAGAAAATATTTGCAAAAGTATATCTGGGAGAGGACTAGTATCCAGAATTTCTAAATCATGTATATGAATGTCCAAAACAGATTTATTCATAGGATTTATAAATTGAAAAAAAGTATCAATCAACTAGTGAAAGAATAATCAAATGTGGTCTATCTCTGAAATGGATTACTACTCAGGTATAAAAAGGAACAAACTACCCATCCCTGACGCAATTCCCTTTTTCAGTTCTACCCTTCCCCATTTATCAATTTTCAGGTAAGTATTACTCTTTTTTCCCCACTACATAATTCATTTTCTAGAATTTTGCATAAGCAGAATCATATAATATTTACTGTTTGTGTGACTTCTTACTTTTAATATAATTATTCTGAGATTCACCCTTACTTTGTTAACAGTTCAGTTCTTTAGGTTACTGAATGGTATTCTATTCATAAACTTTATCCATTCATATTTGAGTTATTTCTATATTTTACTATATATAAATAAAACTATCATGACTATCAAAGTACAAGCATTTATATAAGTATAAACTTTCATTTCTATTGGATAAATGTCAGAAAGGGAATGACTGGGTCATACGAGTAAATATTTAACAGGAAGAAATTTTCAAACTGTGATTCAAATGTGCCATTTATATTCCCACAGAGTGGCATTTCTAGTTGCTCCAT
Organism: Cephalopachus bancanus; assembly: GCA_027257055.1. Classification (NCBI taxonomy): domain Eukaryota; kingdom Metazoa; phylum Chordata; class Mammalia; order Primates; family Tarsiidae; genus Cephalopachus; species Cephalopachus bancanus. The sequence continues at coordinate 3,020,157 of JAPVLO010000036.1, forward strand.
AACCTCATCAACTTTAACCTTAGCCACTCTCATAGTTGTGTAATGGTATCTCATTTTGGTTTTCATTTGCATTTCTCTAATAACTAACAAAGTTGGTTGTTTTATCACATACTTAATTGCCATCCACATGTCTTTTTTGGTAAAATGTTTGCTCATTTTTAATTGAGTTATGTGTCTTCTTATTGAGTGCTGAAAATTCTTTAGATATTTTGAAAAATACATTCTTTGCAACTATTTTTCCCAGTTGAATGCTTTCATTTTATTTTTTAGCAATGTCTTTTAAACAGAACATGTTTTTAACTTAATGAATTTCCATTTATCATTATTTTCTTTTTTGGATCATAGATAGTGGTGTTTCTTAATATATACTTTTCCTATATTTGTGAGAGTTTTCTTTACTACTTACTAGCTCATATCCTTTACTGCAATCATGTATTACAGTTAATAATTATATTAAACTTCTCATGTTCAAATTCCCTTTTAGTTTTCTCTGCTAAGATTTATACTGAAACACTATTTAAGAAATATTTACCTAGCAAACGTAAAAAGGACTTTCTTCTATGATTTATTCTAGAAGTTTTATATTTTAAGGTTTTATATGTGTCTATGATTCATTGCAGATTAACTTTTTGCATATGATACAATAGTTTGTTCCCCCCAAATGTATATACAGTCCTTCCAGCACCATTTACTGAAAAAACTAACTTTTCCTCAATGAATTCCAATTGCATTTTTATCAAAAATCAGTTATCCATATGTGTGAGGATCTATTTCCATTTGCTTCATTTCTTTGCCATTGTTCTTTGTGTTCATCTACATGCCAATATACCACTTTTTTAATTATAGTAGCCTAATAATACTTTTTGATATCATGTAGTTTTAGTTTTCCAAATATAAACTTTCTCAAACTTGTTGCTAGTCTAAGTCGTTCACATCTGTATATATTTTTAGATTCAGATTTTTTATTTCTCCAAAAGTATGCCAGAACTTTGTTGAGGATTGTATTAAATCTATATATCGATTTAGGAGAAATTGACACCATAGCAATATTAAATCTTCTGACTTATAAAGATGGTTTATCTTTCCATTTATTTAGGTCCTCTATAATGTGTGGCAGCAATTTTTTTTTTCATTTTGGGTATATAAGTCATCCATATTATTTATAAGATTTATCCTTAAAATTTTCTACTTTTTTATTCTATTTTAAATGCTATTGTGTTTCTGTTTTCAGTTTCCAATTGTTAGCTGTTGTGTGTAGAAATGCAACTGTTTTTTTTTTGATAAGTTATTGTATCTGCTGCCACTCTACCAAACTCACTTAACAGTTCTAGAGTCCTAGAACCTTTTTAAAAATTCTGTATTTTCTTTTTAAAAAATTTTATTTTGGAATCAGGGGATTCAAGGGCATGATTGTTACATGGGAATAATAGTGTAATAGGGATTGGGCTTCTAGTGTACCTATCACCCAAATATTGAACATCGCATCCAATAAGTAATCTTTTGATCCTCACCCCCCCCTTCCCCTTTCGGAGTTCTCAGTGTCTATTATTTACATCTTTACATTCATATGTACCCATTATTTAGCTCTCACTTTTAAGTAATAACATGTGATATTTGATTTTCTGCTTCCAAATTGGTTCACTTAGGATAATGGCATCTAGTGCCATCTATATTGCTGCTAAGAACATGATTTCATTCTTTTTATGGATGCATAGCATTTTCTTTATCCAGTCAACCACTGATAAACCTTAGGTTGATTCCATACTTTACTATATGAATAGTGCTACAATAAACATACCAGTGTGTCATCTGTGAATAAAGGAGATTTTACCTCTTTCCATCTAATCTGGATTCCTTTTTTAAAAAAATGTTGCCTTTTTCACTAGCTAAAAACTTTAGTGCAACATTTATTAAAGTGACAAGAGCATCTATCTTTGTCTTATATCTGATCTTAGGAAGAGAGCATACCATTTTTCATCATTAAGTATGAAGTTGGCTGTAGTTATTTTGTAGGTGCCCATTTTTGAATTGAGTAAGGTTCTTTCTCTTTTCTGTTTGCTGAGAGTTTTTGTCAGGAGTCAACATTAGACTTTTTGAAATAACTTTTTTTATATAGTTTATCTTTGTTGATATACATATGGAGAACTACATAAATTAATTTATAAATTGGATTCCAAAAATAAGCTTCAGTTGGTATATTTATACATTCCCTTTTTATATATTTTTGAATTTTATTTAGTAAAATTTTATTGAGTATTTTTAATTAAAGTTTTTAATTTTTCTTATAAAGTTTTTTTAATATTTCACTCAGAGTATTTCTAGTCTCATGAGTTAGTTGGAAAGTATTCTTCTGTCTTCAATTTATTGGAAGATTTTATATTTAATTGGTATTATTTATTTAAGTATTTGGTAGAATTCTCCAGTGAAGCCATTTGGGCTAATGTGTTCGTCTTAGAAAGTGTGGCTAGAACTAATCAAATTTATAGATATTTTCTAGGAACTCATTTATCTTTTTTACTTTTTTCTTTGTCTTATATTTCATGATATTTCTAATAATGTTTATTTTGGGTTTCCCTTAATCTTCTTTATCTAGCTTTTTAGGGTGAATGCTCACATTATTAATATGAGACCTCACATCTAGTCTACTATTGGAGTTTTATGATATATATTTCTTCCTAAGTGCTACTTTAACTGCATCCCCAGATTTTTTCATTTTTATTTCAAATTTTGCAATTAGATTTGCATTTGAACTTTTTTTAAAGAAATGTATTTTTTAGTTTCCAAATAATTGAATACCTTCCAGATATTTTTAAGCTGATTTCTAACTTAATCTTATTATTGTCAGAAAGCATACTTTGTGTGTCTTGAATTCTTTAAATGTATTGCTACTTTTAAATTATCTCAAATATGGTTTATCTTGGTAAATTGTCTATGTGCACTTGAAAAGAATCTATAATTTGCTATTGTTTAGTGGAGGGTTCAATAAATACAAATTAAATTATTTTGGTTGATCAGGATGTTCAATTCTTCCATGTTTTTACTGAGTTCATCAATTAATGAGAATGAGAAGTGTTGAAGTATCTGCCCACTGCTATAGATTTCTCTAATTCTACTTGTGCTTTTTAAACTATGCAGAAAAACTTGGAATTGTTACGTCGTTTTAATAAAGCTATTTTTTATAATTATAAAGTGATAGTTGTTATCCTGATAATATTCTTTACTCTGAAATTCACTTTGTCTGATATTAATAACAGTCACCCTCACTTTCTTTTTATTAGTAGTAGCAAAATTATCTTTTTCTACTCTTGCTACTTTTCTACTCTACTTCTACTAATACTACCTTTCTCCTCTACTTCTTCTAATCTTTTAAACTATTTGTGTTTTTATATTCAAATATATAATTTTGTTTGTGATTGTTGTAATCAGCATATAATAGTCATTTTTAATATGCACTCTGGCAATCCCTGTTTTTAATTGAGTTGTTGGACCATATATATGTAAAGTGACTACTGATATTGTTAAGTTTAAATTCACCATCTTGTTATTTGTGTTTTATTTGATTTTTATAAATTTGCCTCTTTTTTCTTCCTACTTTTGTATAAACTGTGTGTGTGTGTGTGCTTATTAATCAATTTTTTCTTTATAATCCCATTCTTATCTTTGTTCCTCTATAAGTAATATGTTGTTTTTCTCTGGATGTTTTGAAGATTTTCTCTTTTTCACTGAAGTTAGATAATTTGACTGTCATGCACCATGTTGTAGTTGATTTTGCTTTGGGCTTGTTGAGTTTCTCCAATTGGTGAGTTTAGAGTTTTAATTGAAATTGTAAATATTTCAGGAATTATTTCTTTAAATTTTTTTCCTGTTCTTTTCTCCTCTCTTTTCAAGGACTCCAGTTAGACAAATATTATGTTGCTTGAATTTTTAACACTTCTTTTTGCAGTTAATTTTGTATTTCTTTTTTTAATCAATATTTTTTATTATGATATTGTGGGGTACAGTTAAGGGTTAGGTATACAAATATGATTTGTTCAGGCACCCTTGTTGATAAGAGGTGTCTCCCTGTCCCCAGACAGATATTTACTACTGTTAATCCCATCTCCCTTCCCCTCCCACCCTCCCATGGATTCCCACCACTGTCAGTCATTTTCTTATAGTATTACATTGGATGTTCAAGGTCCATTATATAAGTGAGAACATGTGATACTCAGATCTTTGTTTCTGTGAGAGGTCACTCAGTATTATAGACTCTAGTTCCATCCAAGTTGCTGCAAAATTCATGATTTTGTTCTTTTTTATGGCTGCATTGTATTCCATCGTGTATATGTACCACATTTTTAAAATTCAGTCCTCTTTTGATGGACACCATGGTTGCTTCCAGGTTCTTGCTATTGTGAACAGTGCTGCAATAAACATGGTATCTTTTTTATAAAGTGATTTGAGTTCTTCAGGGTATATTCCCAGTAGGGGGGTTGCGGGGTCATATGGGAGTTCAATATTTAGAGCTTATAGGAATCGCCATACTGTTTTCAACAGATGTTGCACTAGTTTGCACTCCCACCAACAGTATAGAAGTGTTCTCTTTTGACCACACCCTCTCCAGCAACTGTTATTTTTTGAGTTATTGATAATTGCCATTCTGACTGGAGTTAGGTGGTATCTCAGTGTGGTTTTGATTTGCATCTCCCTGATGATTAGTGATGTTGAACATTTTTTTTATGTGTCTGTTGGCTGCTCGGATGTCTTCCTTTGAGAAGTGTCTGTTCATATCTTTTGCCCATTTTATAATGAGGCTGTTTGTTTTTTTCTTTTCAGCACGTTTGAGTTCCTTGTAGATTCAAAATGCTAAGCCTTTGTTGGACCTGGAGTTGGCAAATACTTTTTCCCAGTCTGTAGGCTGTCTCCCAGGTCTCTTGATGGTTTCTTTGGCTTTGCAGAAGCTTGTCAGTTGAATGAGGTCCCACTTGTCTATCTTATCTCTTATGGCCTATGAGTTTCGGGTTTTGTTCAGGAACTGGATGCCAGTTCCAATTTCTCTGAGGGTATGTCCTTCATTTTCTAAGGTTCTTATGGTTTGAGGTTTTACATTTAGATCTCTGATCCATTTAGAGTTAATTTTTGTGTATGAGAATAGATAGGGGTCCTGTTTCATCTTTGCATGTGGTCAGCCAATTTTCCCAGCACCATTTACTGAATAGGTTCTCCTCTCCCCAGTGGTAGGTGGTGGAGGCTTTGTTGAAGATGAGTTGGTTGAGAAATTGAGGTTTTGCTTCTGGAATCTCAATTCTATTCCATTAATATATATGCCTGTTCATGTACCAATACCAAGCTGTCTTGATTATTGTAGTTTTATAGTAAAATTTGAAGTCTGGTAATGTGATACCACCTGTTTTTTGTTTTGTTTTGTTTTGTTTTGTTTTTTTGCTGAGGATTGTTTTGGATATTCTTGGTCGTTTGTGTTTCCATATGAATTTCTGTGTTGTTTTTTCTAGGTCTGAGAAGAATGTTGCTGGTAATTTGATGGGTATTGCATTAAATCTGTAGATTGCCTTAGGTAAGATGGATATCTTCACAATGTTGATTCATCCAATCCATGACCATGGGACATTTTTCCACTTGTTTGTGTCATCTTTGATGTCTTAGAGCAGTCTTTTGTAGTTTTCATTGTAAAGGTCTATCACGTTTCTGGTTAGGAAGATGCCAAGGTATTTCATTTTTTTGGTGGCTATTGTGAATGGAATTGTAGTTTTTATTTGGGTTTCTGTTTGTGTATTATTGGTGTGAAGAAATGCAATTGTCTTCTGCACATTTATTTTATATCCTGAGACTTTGCTGAAGGCCTTTATCAGTGCAAGGAGGTTTTTCACAGATTCTCTTGGGTTTTCACGGTATACGATCATGTCATCTGAAAAGAGAGATAGCTTGACTTCTTCTTTTCCTATCTGAATACCCCTGATTGCCTTCTCTTCTCTGATTGCTCTAGCCAGGATTTCCAATACTATATTGAACAGGAGGGGTGAGAGTGGGCATCCTTGTCTTGTTCCAGTTTTCAGGGGAAATGGTCCCAGTTTTTGTCCATTTAGGAGTATGCTGGCTGTGGGTTTCTTGTGGATGGCTTTTACTATTTTGAGGTATGTTCCCCAATCCCTAGCTATTTGAGAGTTTTTATCAAGAAGGGGTGCTGGATTTTATCAAAAGTTTTTTCTGCATCTAATGATATAATCATGTGGTTTTTGTTTTGACATCTGTTGATGTATTTAATTATATTTATGGTTTTACTAATGTTGAACCAGCCTTGCATCCCAGGGATGAAGCCTACTTGGTCATGATGGATGATTTTTGAGATGTGCTGTTGAATCCAGTTCACTAGGATCTTGTTGAGAATTTTAGCATCTTTGTTCATCAAGGGTATTGGCCTGTAGTTCTCTTTCTTTGTTGGGTCTTTACCTGGCTTGAATATCAATGTGTGTTGGCTTCGTAAAATGATTTGGGGAGAGTTCTGTCTTTCTCAATCACCTGGAATACCTTCAGTAGGATTAGTATAAGCTCCTCCTTAAATGTCTTGTAGAATTCTGCTGGAAAGCCATCTGGTCCAGGGCTTTTTTTTGTAGGTAGTTTTCTTAATACCTAGTCAATTTCCTTGATTGTTATTGGTCTATTTAGGGTCTCTATTGCTTCTTGTTTCAACCTAGGCAAGTTGTGTGATGACAGAAAGTCCTCCATTTCTGAAAGGTTTTCAAGTTTGTTTCCATACAAGTGTACATAGTAGTCTCTAATGATCTTTTGTATTTCTTCAGGATCCGATGTGACTTCATCTTTTGTGTTTCTGATTGTGTTTATTTGTTTTTTTATTTTTTTCTCTTTTTCTTGGTCAGTCTAGCTATGGGATCATCGATCTTGTTTATCCTTTCAAAGAACAAGCTTTTTGTTTCAATGATTTTTTGTATTACCTTTGTGTCTTCTATGTCCTGGATTTGGGCTTTTATTTTGGTGATCTGGATTATTCTGCTGAAATTAGTTTTTTTGTGGTCTTGCTTTTCCAGCTTTTTTTAGGTGGCTTCTTAGGCTGTTAATTTGTCATCCTTCCATTTTCTTTATGTGTGTTTGTAGGGATATAAATTCCCCTCTTACTACAGTTTTCATGGTGTCCCAGAGATTTTGGTAAGATGTTTCTTCATTTTCATTTGTTTCCAGGTATCTTTTAATCTGTTTTGATTTCATCATTGACCCCGGAATTGTTTAGCACCATGCTATTTAGTGTCCATGTCTTTGTGGGTTTGGGGGGGACCTTGTAGGTGTTAATGTTTATTTTTATTCCACTGTGGTCTGAGAAGGTGCATGGTAAAATTTCAGTCCTTTTAATTTGCTTATGCTTGATTTATGGCCAAGTATGTGGTTGATCTTAGAGTACGTTCCATGCGGTGATGAGTAGAATGTGTATTCTGTGGTCTTTGGATGGAGGGTTTTGTAGGTATCAATTAAGTCCATTTGATCAAGAGTCACATTGAGGTTTTGGATCTCATTGCTGATTTTTTGTCCTGATGATCTGTCTAGGGTTGTGAGTTGTATATTGAAGCTCCCAGCTATGATGGTATTGGAGTCGATGTCTGTTTTTAGTTTACCTAGGAGCTGCTTTATGAAAGTTGGTGCTCCTTTGTTTGGTGTATATATGTTTAGGATGGATATTTCTTATTGATGGATTGAACCTTTTATCATTATTTAGTGGCCTTCTGTACTTTTTAAAATTTTTGATAGCTTAAAGGGTATTTTGTCTGAGATTAAGATCATGACTCCTCCTTTCTTTTGTGTTCCATTCACCTGAAACTTTGTTTCCCATCCTTTTACTTTGAGTGTGTGAGTGTCCTTTCTAGTGAGGTGAGTCTCTTGAAGGCAATAGATTGTTGCCTGGTGATATTTTATCCATTTTGCCATTCTCTGTCTTTTCAGTCGTGCATTTAGTCCATTCACATTCAAACTAATTATTGAAATGTGAGTGTTGATTCCTATCATAATGTTCTTACAGAGTTGTTTTTCTTCCTGTTTCTGTGTTGTCTTTCTTTTGGTTTTAGAGTTGGATCATGTGTGTTTTTAATCTTTTGCCTGTACTCTTGTGAAGAACATTGTTGTTCTTTTTTCCTTTTCTTCTGTGTTCAATACTTTCTTAAGTGTTTCTTTTAGAGGTGGTCTTGTGGCAGCGTAGGTTCTTACAGATTGGATACCTGGGAAAGATTTCAATTCTCCCTCACTGATGAAGCTTAGCTTGGCTGGTAGGTTATTTTCGGTTGACATTGTTCATCTTTTAGAACTTTGAAGATAAGGCTCCAAGGTCTCCTAGCCTGGAGGGTTTCTGCAGATAAATCTGCTGCTATTCTAATTGGTCTTCCCTTGTACGTACTCTGACCTTTTTCTCTGACAGCCTTTAGGATTTTTTCTTTTATATCTACTTTGTTTAGATGAATTATTATATGTCTGGGAGTTGGTCTTCTCATTTGTTGTCTTGCAGGGGTTCTCTGAATTTCTTGTGTTTGAATTTTTTCATCCTTGATGAGATGAGGGAAGTTTTCTTGAATGATTTCATGAAATGTTTGTTCCAGTGTAAACTCTGTTTCTCTCTCTGCCTCAGGAAGGCCAGTTACTCAGGTTCTTTCTCTTGAAGTGATCATTCATCTCTTGAAGGTTTTGTTCTGTCTTTCTGAGCTTCTTTTCTATGCTTTTGACAGTTTGGGTTAGTTCTGTGTTTTGGTCTTTGAGCTCTGAGATTCTTTCTTCTGCTTGGCTAATTCTGCTTTCCATGCTTATTAGTTTGTTATTTATTTCCATCACAGTATTCTTTACTGCTGTTATTTCTGACATCAGCTCCTTCCTATTTTCCTCTTGTCTTTCCTCAATTTTTTTAATTCTTTCTATTAATGTCTTGATGTCTGGGTTTGTTGCATGTGACCAGTCATTCTGAGGGCTCTTCATTGTTTGTGTTCCAGAATCTGTTTTCTCAGTGTCTGATATCCCAGGGGCCCGTGTGAGACCTATATTCTTCTTTTGGTTTTTCTTCATTTGTCCGGTTTTCTTCCCCCTCCCTACTTTTTCCTCCCCTCCACATCACCGTCTTCTTTAATTCTGTTATTCAGGGGTAGAGGGATTGTTTTTACTTCTGTTTGTTCAATCTCCTGTTCTTTATGTATGTCCTCTTACTTTGCTCAATACTGGAGTTGCATTGTAGGTTGGGGGTGGTCCTTTTTGCAGTTTTGAGATTTACTTAAGGGGGAAGCTGTGATTCAAAATCTATCTGCAGGTCCTGCTATTCGCCAACGATGTATGAATAATCTGAAACCCACTTTCCACTGCCTTGGAATATGTCCATGCAGTGGGGCTGTAGGTTTACACCCTGAAATAAAATATGGTTAACAGAGGGAAGAGAATGGAGCAGACAGTGGGGGAAAGGAGGGGTGGAGAGATAGAGGAGTAAGGGGGGAACAGACGAGTGTACCAACAAATGGAGAGAGAGACCTATACTGACACAGATAAAGACAATAGACCACAGCTACAGACTAACCAACTCCCATACCAAAAAAATAAAACATACAATGATGCTAACATACAAGCTAACCAACCACCTTATTGGTGTTCTGTTCCTCTATACAAAGATATGGTTTACAGAAAGGAGAAAAGAGAAGAAAAGGAAGAGGAAAAAAAGAGAGAGATAAAAAAGGAACAATACATTAGGAATAGAATTAAGTCACTTAACTAACAGAACCAATCAAACATACTCTGAGACTTTTCATTTAAGTCCAATGTCCTTTCAGCTCTGATTCCTAGCTTTCTTTTCAAGCTGGTAAATTAGTTTGCAGTTAGGGTCAGTTGCCCCTGGCCTGCTGTGAAGGACCACTCAGATCACCCTCTGTTCACCACTCTGGCCTGTGTCTGTTTTTCAAGCTTGTTTCTCCCGTTTCGGTGTTGTTACCTTGAATCGCCAGCAGGTGGTGCTATCTCAACTGCTCGCCCCAGATCAGGTGGGGCTAGACAGGAATGAGCAGAGGTCGGAGATGGAAGCTTGCCTCAGGGCACATGGGAGGAGACCCACGGCAGGCAGGATGTCACAGTCACAGGAGAGGTGGCAGCGATCCCAGCAGATCTTGCCTGCAGGGGCTTCGAGAACTGAAGTCGTGGATCACCTCAGGCACGGGTGGCGCGATGTGCTATGGCTGCCACAGAGGCTGCGGCGGTGCCGGCGGCTGCTGTGTCTGTGCTGCAGTGGTTGTCCAGACCGCTGCAATGCCCCAGTGGTGGCAATGGCCAAGCTCCGTGTGAAGAGCAGGCTACAATGTTGGGGTCTGCAGCCCCCAGGGAGAGATCAGAGATCCTTTGCATTCTCCTTTGCAGAGGGTTTCATAGACCAGGCTGCCCCATCGCCGTCTTGCCAACAATTTTGTATTTCTCTTCATCAACATGGTGGGTTTGGATTGCTCTGTGAGCTGCAGATCAAAATAGAGGACTGATTTTCTAGCATTTTCTACATAAGACTGATTTAAGTGATTCATGAGATGTCCTCTTGATTTTGTCAGTAGTTGATGGTATATCCAACTTTCTCTTATCCTGGATTTTGCTGGATGTGTCCTGCCATAGTTTCTAACACATATAGTTTTAAATTATGTGCTTCACAATGTCACATGTACCATCCCCATATACCTAACTAGGTCACTGGTTCTTAACTCAGTTACCTTTGTTGACTTGCCTCAAGAAAATATGCAAAACTCTGGGCCCCCCTCTTTGTTACTTGCTTAAATAAACTAAATTTAAATTCTTCCTTGGCAAAACCATGTTGTGCCATCAAGTTAATTTAGAAAAGGCTAAATGTCAAGTTGCTTCAGGGATAGAAACATTTTTAAAGAGGTAGATTAGCAATCCCTTCTCTATGTACATTTCTTTTTTTAATATATAATTTTATTTTAAAAATGTGGAGTACAATTCAGGATTAGATATACAAGCTGACATTGTACAGGTAAAGTCTGGGCCTCCCTTTGACCCCACTTAGCCTGCTTTGAGGTCAGGTATCCTTATTGATGTTGTGTCTTCCCAGTCCCACCCCAGCAGCACCCCACTAATGCCAATCCCTTTTTTATAGTATTATGGTTAAAGTTCAGGTTCTACTTTTGAGTGAGAACATTTGGTACTCTGTTCTTCGTTTCTGTGATAGATCACTGAGTATGATAAACTCTAAATCCATCCAAGTTGTTGTGAAGTCCATATGTTTGTACTTCTTTATGGCCATGTAATATTCCGTTATGAATATGTACCACATTTGTTTTATCCAGTCCAGTTTTTATGAGCTGCATAGATTGGTCCGTGTTTTTACTAATGTGAATAGTGTTGTGATAAACAGGCATGTACAGGTATCTTTTTTGTAGAATGACTTGAGTTCCTCCAGGTATATTCCCAGTAGGGGGATTGCTGGGTCATATGGAAGAACAATGTCTAGATCTTTTAGAAATTGCCACACTGTTTTCCAAAGGAATTGCATTCCTACCCGCAGTGTAGAAGTGTTCCTTTTACTCCACATCCTCATCAGCATCTGTTGTTGATTGTTTTATTACTGATGGCGATAGTTACTGGGTTTAGGTGGTATCTTAATGTGGTTTTGATTAGCATTTCTATGATGATTAGTGAGGCTGAGAACTTTTTCATATGTCTGTTGGCTGTAAGTATATCATCCTTTGAGAAGTGTCTATTGATGTCTTTTCTCAATTTTTCACAGGGCTTCCTGGTTTTTTCTATTTGGCATGTTTCAATTCCTTGTAAATCCTGAATGATAGGCCTTTGTCAGATATACAGTTGGAAAATATATTTTTCCCATTCTATAGGCTGCCTCCCCACTCTCTTGGTGGTTACTTGTGCTTTGCAGAAGCTTTTTAATTATGATGAGGACCCACCAGTCTATCTTATCTCTTATGACACAGGCACTGGGGTTTTGATCAGGAATTGACTGCCAGTTTCAATTTCCATAAGGGTGTCTCCAGCATTTTCTAAGATTCTTAAAGTTTAAGATTTGACATTTAGGTCTTCAATCCATTTAGAGTTGATTTTTGTGAATGGTGAATGGTGATAGGTAGGGGTCCTGTTTCAGTCTTCTGCGTGTAGTCAGTCAGTTTTCCCAGCACCAATTACTGAATAAGATCTCCTCTCCCAGTGGATATTGATGAGGTTTTGTCAAAGTTGAATTGGTTGAGAAATTCAGGTTTTCCTTCCAGAATTTCTATCCTGTTCCATTGGTCCATATGCCTATTCTTGTACCTATACCAGGCTGTTTTGATTATTGTAGCCCTAACCCTAACCCTAACCCTAACCTTAACCCTAGTCTAGAGTTGCGTTACCTCCCATGTTGTTTCCTTTTGCTAAGAATTGGTTTGGTTATTAGTGGTTGTTTGTGCTTCCATATTAATTTCTGTATTTTCATTTCCAGGTCTGAGAAGAATGATGGTGGTAATTTAATGGGTATTGCATTAAATCTGTAGATTGCTTTTGATAGGATGGACATCTTAACAAGGTTGATTCTTCCTATCAGTGAGCATGGAATATTTTTCCATTTGTTTGTATCTTCTTGGATTTCTTTGAGCAGTGTTTTGTGGTTTTCACTGTAATGCTCTTTCACTTCTCTGGTTAGGAAGATGCCAAAGTTTTCTTTCTTTTATTTTTTTTTTTGGTAGCTACTGTGAATGGGATTGTGCTTTTTATTTGGTTCTCTGCTTGTTGTTTATGTACATAATGCAACTGTCTTTTGCACCACATTTATTTTGTACCCCAAGATTTTGCCAAAGTGAAAGCAGGTTTTTGACAGATTCTTTTGGGTTTTTGCAATATAGGATTATATCATCAGTGAAGAGGGATAACTTAACTTCCTGTTTTCCTGTTTGGATACTTCTGATTTTCTTCTCTTGTCTAATAGCTCTAACTAGGCCTCTAACCCAATGTTGAACAAGAGGGATGAGATTGGGCAGCCTTGTCTTATTCTGGGTTTCAGAGCAAATGTTTCAGTTTCTGTCCATTTAGTAATATGCTGTCTGTGGTTTTATCATAGATGACGCTTACTATTTTGAGGTATGTTCCCTCTATGCCTAGGTGTTTAAGGGTTTTTAATCAAGAAGGAATACTGGATTTTATCAAAAGCTTTTTCTGCATATAATGCTATAAGCATGTGGCTCTTGTTTTTACATCTGTTGATGTATTTAACTACATTTATGATCTTGCAGATGTTAAATCAGCCTTTCATCCTGAGGATGATGCCTACTTGGTCATGGTAGATTTTTGGAGGAGATATGTTGTTGGATCGGATTTGCTAGAATCTTGTTGAGAATTTTTGCATCTATGTTTGTTTATTGGGGATATTAACCTGTAGTTCTCTTTTTTTGTTAGATCTTTACCTAGCATGGGTATCAGTGTGATGTAAGCTTTGTAAAATGATTTGGAGATAATTACATCTTTCTCAATTGCCTGGAATACTTTCAATAGGATTGGTATCAGCTCTTCCTTGTACATTTTTTAGAATTTCACTGGAAAGTCCTCTGGTTCAGGGTTTTTTGTTGTTGTTGTTGTTGTTGTTGTATGTGGGTAGTTTTCTTATGACAGAGTCAATTTCCTGGGTTGTTATTGACTTATTGGCTTAGTTAGTGTCTCAGTGTCTTCTTGTTTCAACCTTGGGAGGTTATGTGATATCAGAAAGTCCTCCATATCATTTAGGTTATCAAGTTTGTTTCCATATAGGTGTACAGAGTAATCTCTGATAATCTTTTTTTATTTCTTTGGGATCAGTAGTGATTTGATCTTTTGTATTTCTGATTGTGTTTATTTGGGCTTTTTTTCTCTTTTTCTTGGTCATTCTGGCTAGGGGTCTATTATCCTTGTTTATTCTTTCAAAGAACCAGCTTTTTGTTTTGTTGATTTTTTTTCTATGATATTTTTGTCTTCTATGTCCCATATTTGAGCTTTTACTTTGGTGATCTGTATTCTTCTGCTAAAGTAAGGGTTTTGGTTTTGTCTATCCAGCTTCCTTAGATGATTTGTTAGATGCTAAATTGTGACCTTTCTATTTTCATGATGTGTGTTTGTAGAATTATAAATTCCCTTCTTAGAAATGTTTTCATGACATCCCAGAGGTTTTGGTCAGATATTTCTTCTTTTTCATTTGTGACCAGGAATCTTTTAAATTCTGTTTTGATTTCTGTACTGACCCAGTAGTCATTCAGCATCATTCTGTTTAGTGTTCATGTCTTTGTGGGTTTGGGGTGAATTTTGTCAGTGTTGATATTTATATTTATTACACTGTAGTCTGAGAAGGTACGTAGCAATATTTCTATCTTATGAAATTTGTTCATGCTTGATTTATGGCCAAGGATATGATTGATCTTGAAGTATGTCCCATGTAGTGATAAGTAGTATGTATATTCTGTGGATGTCAGGTGCAGTGTTCTGTAGGTATCTATTAAGTGCATTTGGTCAAGTGTCAAGTTGAGGTTCCAGATCTCTTTGCTGATTTTTTGACTTGATGACCTATTTAGGGTTATTAGTGGGATATTTAAGTTCCCACCTATACTAGTATTAGAGTCAATATCTATTTTAGTTTACTTTGTAGTTGTTTCATAAATGCTGATGCTCCTGTTTTGTGTGCATATATGTTTAGGTTGGATATTTCTTGTTGCTGGATTGAACCTTTTATCATTTTGCAGTGTCCTTCTTTATCTTTTTCAATTTTTGATAGCTTAAATGTTACTTTGTCTGATATTAAGATCATGACTCCTTCCTTATTTTGTGATCTATTCACCTAGAAACTCATTTTCCATCCTCTAACTTTGAGTCTGTGTACTTCCTTTGTGGTGAGATGAGTTTCCTGAATGTAGTTTTGAGAGTCAAATAAGGTGGAGAATTTGAACTAGGATTCACAAACTACTTGCAAATCACAATGTTCATTGATTGTGGTATGGGTTCCCTGAGACCCACTCCCCACAACCACTCTATATGACTAGACAATGGGTACATGTGTGTACCCTGAATCCAAGATGCAGTAGCAGAAATGAGGGGAACAGTGTAAAGCAGAGTGAAATAAGACAGATTAAAAAAAAATTTTTTTTGAGTTGGAGTCTCACTCTGTCACCCAGACTGGAGTGCGGTGGCTGCTCCAGGCCACCACAGTCTCGACCTGCTGGGCTCCGGTGATCCTTCCGCTTCAGTGTTCCAAGTAACTGGAACTACAGGCATGTGCTACCATGCCTGGCTAATTTTTTTTGATTTATTGTAGAGATGAGGTCTCGCCAAGTTGCCCAGGCGGGTCTCAAACCCGTGGGCTTAGGCAATCCACTCACCTCAGCCTCCCAAGGTGCGGGATTACAGGCTGAGCCACCGAGCCCAGTTTAAAAAAGGAATTTAAATTGAACCCTTACACTAGTATTGTATTCACAAAGACATTGAATTAAAAACGAACAAAAAAGCAAAAACAAAAAACTGAAAGATGAACACTGAATCCTTTACATACACACATAAGCAGAAAATAAAAAACAAAAGAAGAGAGAAGGAAAAAAGAGAAGAAAGAAAAAAAGGGGTGGGCAGGGATTCAGACTGAATCCTCACATACACATTCATGCACAAAGGACAAATATTTAAAAATTTAAAAATAAACAACAATAAAAAAAACCTGCCCTCTTGTGGCAGTTTCTATAATTTCTTTCTCAGCTGCCCCTCTGCTGTCTCCTGCAGAGTTTCAGCCTCATTCACAATCTCCCCAGTGTCCTGCCCAGGAAAGGAGGAGGGGGCAGTGAGGGTGGGTGGGGTTTCAGTCCTCCTTTTCAACTTTAGTATAGTTGGGGGATCCTCCCTGTTGGGGAGGTGTGGGATTGTCTCTTCCTTAGGTCTGGTGGTGGGGGATAGGAGAGGAGGGGTGAGACATCCCAGCCAGGCTTATCCTGGTGTTGCATTCTCCTATTGCAGGTGACATCCAGTCTCTACCTGGGTTTGTCCCTCTCAGTTGTGCCCCAGCCATGTGGGTCTGACATTCAGAGAATTGCCGGGGAGGAGGGGGTTGGTTCAGTCCTGATCCACCACTGATATCTTTGGAGGTCTTCCTCATCATTTTCTGGCCACACACTTTGTCCCACAGCTGAATTTGCACAGGGGGTGGGTAAGGCACCTGAGACAGCACTCATCTTGTCTCACCAGAGTTTGTGTTCTCAGTGTATGCCCCCTGGGACATGATCAACCCCTGAGTAGTTAATCTGCTGGTTACAGAGATCGAGGTGGATCTGTTGCACCATAGTAAGCAAGCCAGAGCACTTTCCTGCTCAGTTTTGAGACAAGTGACAAGATCCACAGAGTCCACTATTGGCCAGCCTGACTTGGAACTAGGCAGGCTTGCCTGAATCACTGTACAAAACATGAGCAGCCTCTGGTTGCAGGGGAGAACATGAGTGAGGGAAATTCAGGAGTTCTGTGCTCCTGCCGCAGACTCTGAAGGCCCTCTGTGCCTAACGGGACTCCAGTTCCTAACAGGAAACTGCCTTACCTCAGCCTTGCTCTGCCTTAACCCAGTGCAGGAGAAAAAGTCCTAAGCAGTTCTAACCACCTTGCCCTGGGATCTTAAACCTTCCTGACAGCTGCTTTCTCCTGTACATACATTTCTTATTAATCTATATGATACACATACACACTCTGAGACTTTTGTTTGGAGATAAGAGATATAAATACATACTTCAGTAGAATCTTTCATCCCCTATCACTTTTCTTATTTATAAAATCCTTCAGTAGAATATTAAAGAAAATTTACTTTTCTTCCTTTTTCAGTATAGCTAGATTGTGAAGGCTGAACTTTGGGTACAGTTCATATGTACAAGAACATTCACTTCTCAATATTAATCTATAAAGAAAACAATTAGAATAAATGTTTCCAAGTGAGTCTCATTTTATGATACAGAGAAAAGTTTTTGGAAGCTTTTATCAAAACTCTAAATTCACTCTGATTTATGTGGAACATTAACACAGCCAGCTGTGAACATTGTTCTCAATAGAAAATTATTTTGTAGGATAAAGCAGAAATTGACCAGCCTCCTAGGGGAGATGACACCTATAAATGTGATCCCTTGAATTCATTTGCTCAATCTGATCTTACTCAATCACAACAGTGAATGAAAAAATGGAGAAAATATCATTAGTGAAACCTTTTAAACTTTGAAAAGGTGGCAGTTATATCTTGTATTTGGTGTGTCACACTAGAGTAAGAATGGGGTCATGTTGATTGTGGTAAAATAATATATCTTCCACTCTGTTCTAATTTGCCTCTCATTATATATTTTTTGACATAGGTGTGAAATTCTTGGGGCTATGCCTCATGACAATATTTGGCACTTAATATTTTTCTCTTTTCCAGCTCTTCTCTTGTTACCAGTGGGAATAAAATGACATTTGTACCATTAATAGTCACTAAATGCTAACATATTAATGCCGAGAAATGTACTCATGCTACTGTTAATTTCTTCTCATTTACGTCAAAGCAATCAAGTCTTGTTTTTGACAGTCTCATACAGCATTTCTTGACACATATAGAGTAGATGACTATAACATTGAGCATGTCTTAGGCTTTTTGTGTCCCATGGAATTGGAAAATGCCATTTTGTTTTTATAGCTATTTTGTTAACAGTTTTATCTAATCCTAGGAATCAGCATAAATTCATAGAACTATTCCAGATGATGAACTCAGTGAGAGACACTAGGCTGTGTTGAGAATCACTGTCTCTTCCTCACTCTTGCACAATTGCTTCTAAGTCAAACTTGCAGTTCTCAATGGTGTTCTCTTGCAGTTCATTCTTCAGTGGAAGTTTTTTCTGCCTTACTTCCTTATTTTAACTTGGTTCTTTAGACATGCCCAGAGGCAAGAAACAAAATTGGAGGAATATATTAACCCAAATGGAAACACTGGGGAAAAAAAATTCTTCGGGTAGGAGGAAATCAGTCATTCAGTTTTTAATACTTAGGTTTGAATTTCTATTAAGGTAACTTATGAAGCAATAGCTGCTGGAATAGTGGCTGTAACAGACAATATAGCCTAAATGTCAGCACAGAGAGATCTTGTGTTTTCTAGAGAAATATTACAGTGTTTCCAAATCACTACACAATCAGAATATATATGACCAGGAGGTGAGGCTGAGGGTCATGAGCCATCACAGTTCAGAGAAATCATATGCACTATGGTTCTTTCAGATATTTTGCCTTGGTAATCATATAGCAATTTTCATAATACATAGTTTGCTCTTATTCACCATTATGGGTTAATCAGTAAAAATTCTTTCAATGAGGTGTAAGTGTTTGGTTCAGTAATCTAACCTTGTCTTGAATCTCATTTAGCTTAGATATTGTATATTCTTATAAATTTTTGAGTTAATGTTATATGTAGGATCCAGCAAAGACTCAAATTCTCAGGTATCTCTCAAAGAATTAGATACTGATGTTCGTTTAGCAATAAAAATAAGACACTTTATTTCAGTAATAATAACAATGACAGGTATCAATTATCAAAAACCCACTATGCATCAGACTATATGCTATTTCATATATTTATCACACCCAATCTTCATACTACACTAAAAAAAAAAAAAAGAAGAAAAATTCTCAGATGCAAGCCAACAGCAAAACCTAAAACCTCAGATAATGTCAGGTATCTTTGGTTGTACAGCCAAACATAACAAAATATGAAACAGCAATCATTCTATTTAGCTCAGGGTTCTGTGGGTAAGCAAAATGATTTTTCTTGTCTAGGATCCCTGACTTATCTGTCTGGGATCAGGCAGGGGTTCACTACAATTTGAGTGGTCTAGGGTAACCTTGCTTGCATGTCTAGTGTTTAGCATTTTGTTAGTAGGGCACCTACATCCCCACCACATGGCCTCTTCAGGACGCTAACTTGAGCTTTTTCACGTGACAACCTCACAGTTTCAAGGACAGCAAGTAAGAAAGATTCAGTGTATAAGCTCTTTCAACTGTGTATTGATGTCTCATTGGCCAAACTAAGTCATGGGTCAAACTCAGAGTCATTGATAGAAAAAAGTCCAAGAGTGGATAGAGCTAAAGGAATATTTCAGTCATTTTTTGAAAAAAAAAATCTACTATTAGTAAAACTACCTTGTTGAATCTATAAGTAAAAATAGAATTGAGGAAATCATTAGACTCCAGTACAACTCCAACAGGTGTGACACAGACAAGCATGTACTCTGTGCATCTGTGTGTGCATATATATATAAATATATATATACACATATATATTTAAATATCCTACATCTGTGTGTGTATTTAAAATATTGGTAGTCTTATTTAAAACCTAGTTCAATTCCTAAGGTTGGCGAAAATCATCATTAATCACAATTAAGCACCAAGATTTCTATAATCCGGGGACTGTGATATTTTCCTTCTCTCAATTTTTATATTTAAGACTCCATATTCTTTTGTCATTTATATTCCTTTCTCTAACACTGGCAGAGAATTCCAATGTAAAACCAATCAGCACTTGATACCCCCAATGAGTCAGGGCCCTTGTATAGCACTTCTTCAGTTCTAATCTAACCACATTTTGTTATGGTGTTATTGTTTTCAACTATCTTTACATTATCATTGAAGAGACTTACATTCAGAGAAGTGAATTGTCTTGGTCACAGAAAGGTAGAATTCATCAAGACATACTAAGAAGTATATGCTAGAGATTTCAAGCAGTGGAACACTATTCACCTTCAGTACACGGGTCTCAGCCTTTGAATACTGTCATCAATATTAATTGAAGTGGATGACATGTAAGCTAAGAGAAGTTTAAGTCTAAAATAATTTCTATCAGTGTGGTCTACTGGTATCTCATTCATTTCTTCTCATTTTTAAAAAGTTAGAGTTGGTTCTATTTCTCAGAATAGAGAAAAATGAATGAATTTGCTGGTGTTTCTTGAAAAATATTAACATATTTTTTTCAAAATGTCTTCAACCTATGAGTGGATGTAACACAAGCGTGAGAAACTTTCAGTAGTAAAGACCATTATTCTCTCCCCCAGTTTTTCTTGATTTTGGGGAATTTTAACTATTTTCTTGATATCTGCATGGAAGCCATGCAACAAGAAGTAAAGAGCTAGTACCCACCAACCAGGGAAATCTAACAGAAGATTCTGTGTTTAATGTTGAACTCTGCAAGAACTAAACCAATAATACAAAAAGTAAAACCTAACATGTAAGGATGAATGAGACATAAGGCACACTGGGCAAAAAGAACAAGAAATGTTGATAAGTGAAGGTGGAAAATCTACCAAGGAAATTTATAATTATAAATCAGCTTTTTATAGTGTTTGGAGTCCCATGCAAACTAATTGTGTTGGCCCCAAAACCTCAAGTGATGTAGTTATGTATTGACAATACCTTTAGGCAACAGGCAAAAGCAGATGAGGCATTCACCTTCATGTCAGGACTCAAAAGTTTTTTCATAAAGAAAATAAGTATCTGCAGTCAAAATCACAAAACATGTAAGTTAACAACACATTGCGAACAAGAATTAGTTAAACAACCAACAGGTAAAACAAACTAAAAAATTCAAGTATTATAATGATAAGAAACAGAATATAACTCTGTATATTATGTTTAAAAACATGAAAGAGACATTTAATAACATAAGCAGGTTAACTGGCAAGTTAAATAAATTAAAAATGTAGAAATGAAACATCAAAAGGTCAGAGAAAACCAAAAGAAAAATTGGTGAACTTGATTGTAGATTCAAGATTAAAGGTTAAAGAAATGAAGGTTTGCAAAATATTAAAGAGGTATTTATATTTAGATCTAGCATAAAAATTATTGGAGTTTTAGTAATAAATAAGAAGATAATTGGGAGGAAAAGACTTAATGACAAGAGTTTCAAGAAAATTTGAAAGGCACAAAATCTGATATATAAGAAACCCTACAAAGCCATAGAAGATAAGTAGAAAAGGAATCCATATATGGATAGAATAGTCAAGCAACAGAATCCTAAAGAAAAAGAGATATCTTAAATGTAAGCAAGTAGAGAGATAACACAAACAGCAATCACAGTAGCCAGAAGAGGATAGAATAACATCATTTAGTATGTAGAGGAAAAAAAATGACTTTTATCTTGTAACCAGAAAAGAAAACTTTTATGAATGAGGAGGAAATAAATGTATTTCAACAAGCAAGATCTGAGGCAGTTTATTACCTTTCTCCCCAGAAAAACAAAATAAAACTCTCTAAAGTAAATTTCAAAGTTAATGTTCAAAGGCACTGGTTCTCAATCAGTGACAATTTTGTACCACAGAGGACATTTGCAAATATCTAGTGATATAGTTTGGATTGTTGACCCCACCAAATCTCATGTTGAAATGTGATCCCCAGTTAGAGGAGGGGCTTAGTGACAGGTGACTGGATGATGAGAGTAGATTCTTCATGAAAGGCTTGGTGCCATTTTCACAGTTATTTCATGCATGAGTTGATTGTTTAAAAGAGCCGGGCACCTCCTTCTCTCTCTCTCTCTCTGGATCCTGTTCTTGCTATGTGACATACCTACATGCCTGCCTCTTCTCCGCCTTCCACCATGATTGCAAGCTCCCTTAGGCCTTATCAGAGGCCCAGTAGATGTCAGCACCATGTAGAATATGAACCAAAATAAATCTTTTTTAAATAAATTACCTTGCTTTAGGTAGTTCTTTATGCCAATGCAAAATGGACTAATACATCTAGAGACCATTTTGTTTGTCACAACTGAGGGGAAGATTCTATTAACATCTAGTGAGTAGAGGTCAGGGATACTTGTTAAGTATTCTACAATGCACAGAACAACCCTCCTCAACAGTTATCTGACCCAAAATGTCAAAAGTGCTGAAGTGGAGAAACCCTCATTTAGGGAGTAAAAGAAAGATCTAGGATGGGAAATTTAAGATGCAATAAAAAATAATAAGTAAAGATGATTGGAATATATGTAGATAAACTGAAATCAAATATATAACATGTTCAATTTGTGACAGGAAAATAGGTTAGCTATTTGTTTTTCCCAGATGCCTAATGATGTCACCAATAAAAAAGTGCTAGGCAACAATCACCTGATTGGTAGTGAGTAATTCGTTTTAGGGTCTTTAAATCACTTTCATTTTTTGGAAGGAAATCTAAAAATAATTGAATAGCTTTAAGGTTGAGTGTGATGGCTCATACCTGTAATCCCAGCACTTTGGGAGACTGAGGTGGGAGGGTTGCATGAGCCCAGGAGTTCAAGAGCAGCCTAGGCAACAAAGCAAGACCTGGTTTATATAAAAAAATTATCCGGGTGTGGTAGTATGCACCACAGGAGGCTAAAACAGAAGGATATCCTCATCCCAGGAAGTCCAGGCTGAGGTGAGTCATGATCATGCTACTGCACTCCTTAGGAGACAATGTGAGAGCCCAACTAAAAAAACACAAAGAAGAAGAAGAAAAGACATTTAATAGCTTTAGATATGATTAACCATGCAAGGTAGAATAGTTAACAATTACAACCACAGGCATACCTCATTTTACTGTGCTTCACTTTGTTACATTTTGCAGATACTGCATTTTTTACAAATTGAAGGTTTGTGGCAACCCTGTATCAAGTAAGTCTATTGGTGCCATTTTTTTCACCAGCATGTGCTCATTCTGTTCTCTGCATCAGCATTTTTTTTTTTAGCAATAACGTATTTTTTTAATTAAGGTATGTACGTTATCTTTAGATATAATGCTATTGCACACTAATAGACTATACTAATGAAGTATAGTATAAATGTAGTTTCCATGTTCACTGAGAAAAAGATTTGTATGACTTACTTAATATCTTGCAATATCACCTTTATTGCAATGGTCTGGAACCAAACTGGCAATATTTCTGAAATATGCTTGTAAAAGTAAAAAGCAGGGGAAAGCAGCATAAGAAGAAGAAGAAGAAAAAAAAAGAACACAAGAAACAGAAAAAGCATCACAAAGATAAAGCACTGTTGAACTCTCAATAAAACTTTTCAAAGCAGATGTCAACATGATGCTTTCTCTATCTCCTTTTAGGCAATTTACTATTGTCATATCAATTTCCTGAATTCTCTATTCTTAAGTCACCAATGGTCATGTCATTTAAGCTAAGGGGCATCATGCTATTCTCATCTTATCTGACCTTTACTAACATTTGCATTTCTTACTATCTTTTCTTTGAATATTCTACTCTTAAGTATACATGACTTCACATTTTCATGGCATCCCTGGTTCTAGTCTCTGCACCTTCTCTAACTCATCTTCTATTTCTGAAGTGTAAATACCTGTGTTCCTCGGAGTTTAGTAAGGAGCACTTTTCTTATCTTAAATTCTTTGTTACTACTCAAGCTTATCTACTTGTATGCCTTCAGTTATCACCAATCTGCTGAAACTTTCAAAAATATCTAGGTCAGATTTTTATTCTTAGCTCTAGACCTATATATTATTCTTAATCTAACTTATTTGCTTGTATATCTCACATCAAAATCAACATGTCTAAAGTCAAACATATTATACCTCCTTTTCCTCAAATTTGATTCTCATTCGGATGTTTTTGCCTCATTAAAGTAGCACAGTGTTATAAACCAGGCCCTTAGGATTCACACCCGACCCCCCTCTTCCTTTGTTCCTATAATATATGATCAAGTTCTAAAAATGCTAGGTAGAGGTAGCACTAAAGTCAGACTTTGAAATTTTTAAATTACCTCCATCAAAAATCAGCAACACCACCCTGCCCTAAATAAACATACCTTCACAGTAAAAGGATATTGGACACTATAAATGTAGCTTCAAGTAAAATCTTCCCTGAATTGCCTTCCAATGAAATTGCTACTCTTAATTCCCTCTAATATCAAAATTCTAAAGTCACCAATGGCTCTTATCTCTTAACTAGCTTTCAAATCCATTCTCTACACTGAAGCCGAAAAAAACAAAACAAAACAAAATCCAAAATCTATCACGTTCCTTCTCATTTAAAAATCCTTCACCAGATTCCCACTGCTTTTAGAAAAAACAAAAATCTCAACAATTATCATAGTCTATGCATATCATCTAAACAAATCCCTGGCCTGGACTCTAACCACATCATTTGCTGTAAATTATACAATTCTACATCTAACTCTGGGATTTAATCACAACAAACCAGTTTTCAGCATCTTAAATGAACTATTCTACTGCCCGCATTAAGTCGTTCACTTTCTTTTCTCTTTGACTGGAAAGCCACTAGCCAATTCTACCATCAAACTAATCCTTTAATTGAACAACAAGCAGTAAATTGTCAGAGAAGACTTCTTTAAATCCCCAATGTGAGTTATTTTTCTCCTGTTATATAGGCTCCCTTATTATGCCTTTTTTACTTTTTATAGAATTTATTACAATTCTATTTAAATAGCTAAATATATAATTGACTACTTAATATTCCCCTACTAGAAGTTAAGCTCCCTGAGTCAAGGGACTGTCTCCCTGACTTATTATAAATTCAACGTTTAACATAGTACCTTAAATATGTTGAGTCTTCCATAGTGATTTGCTGAACAAATACATAAAACAATAAATTGAATCTACCTATTTATCTTCTTTTATACTTCTAAGACCAGCATCCTTATAACTAGCTACTTTAAGAATAAAGAATATAACTTCTAAAAACAAATACAAATAACAATTACTACTACTATTACTATTATTAATAGGCAGGAGACCATTCTAAATCCAAGCTTAGGAAATTAAAGTCTCTAATGAAAATATAATCTTCTGGCCATTGCCTTACTAGATTCTGGTGTGGCTATGTGCCCTTTGAGCTATGGCTGTCACCATGTTTTCTGGCTTTGACCTCCTTCTCTACCTTGGGGAGGTGAATTTCCTCTCTCTCTCTCTCTCTCTAATTTACTTTTTAAATAAATTTTATTTCCCAATCTAAAAGAAAAAAATATTCCATGACATAAATCTGCTGGAAGATACACTCAATTTAAATTAAAACAAAATACAATATCTTCCTCTGAAGCATACAGACTCTAATAGGTTTATTGCATTCAGATCTTCTATGAAAACAAAGAATTCTTGCTTTATATTTGCATAATAAAAGGACTCACTAAAATGTATCTTCCCAGAACGAAGAGATATTTTGCAAGAGAGGTGAAATTCAGGTTTAATATAGAAAGCAGATGTTGATAGAAATTTTTAATCTGCAGATATTTTCAGTATTGACCTTCAATCATTATCTCACCTACTAGTCACATACAAGAAACACTCTCACTGAGAACACATTTACACTGAGTATGTGCACACGTCAATGTATACAAATACGAGTGCATATATATGTATTTAACATGTTTGTGTATGTGATTGTGTATATGCATTGTGTTTGTGTATGGGTATGTTTGCTGAGTATGTTTATGTCTGTATAGGTGGATCTGAGGTAATTCATAATAGAGATTATCTATAGGTGTCAAAATTATTGTTTTTTCTGTTTAAAATTTGTTTTGATTGATCATTTGTTGCTTAGGTAATAAAATAAACTAAAACAAAGCACTAAAAGCTATCTCAAAAAAATGTCAGAGAGTCCATTGGGTGAAAGCTTTTATCTACAAGTCAATTGGTATGAGCGATATTTGCATAGCAATGGGACAAATTCTATCTCCCAACCTGCCTCAGAGACTAGCCTCCTTGCCTTGGAAGTGACCTTTATTACTCCCTTTCATTGAGAAAACATTCTGAAATTTTCTTTGATAGAACTTAATTTCTAAATCTTCCCTGAAATCAGTGTGTTTTCTTTTTGTTTTGTTTTGGTTTTTTTTTTCGTTTCATTGCAAATATTTAAAACCTCTCAACTTTCCTTCCTGTTCTCTCAATGCAAACAATATCTTGGAGATTGAGCAACTTGCATTTCCAACCAACTACTCTGTAAGTAAGTCACTTGGCTATGTATTTCCCTGCAGACTCAACACCTTCAATAAAACCCAAAACTGTCACTTTTGTGCTCTTCGTTTTTCTAAGTATCTGCTAAAATTGCTTCCTGCCATGGAATTACTGCTACACTAACTCTTCTTCTCAGTAAGGCTCTATTGTTTATGCTTGCTTCATAAAATGAGTTTCCCTAAAGGGATCTGGAACATCTGGGACTCATAGGTATGTCCTCACTGATCACTGGAGGATCAGTGAAAATCTGTGTGTCTTCCACCATTGTCCTCATCTTAAAATCTTGCCTTTCCTCCACTTTCATTCAAGGCCCGGATTAACATTTTTTACTACAGTGAGAAAAAAAGAGAGATTTCAGTCGGACTCGGTGGCTCAGCCTGTAATCCCGCGCCTTTGGGAGGCTGAGGTGAGCGGATTGCCTGAGCCCGCGGGTTCGAGACCCGCCTGGGCGGCGAGACCTCATCTCTACAATAAATCAAAAAATCAGCCGGGCGTGGTAGCGCATGCCTGTAATTCCAGCTACTTGGAAGGCTGGGGCGGAAGGATCGCCGGAGCCCAGCAGGTCGAGGCTGCTGTGGCCGGGAGAGGCCACTGCACTCCAGTCTGAGCGACAGAGTGAGACTCCAACTCAAAAAAAAAAAAAAAAGAAAAGAAAAGAAAAAGAGAGATTTCTTTTCTCTCTTTTTCTCTCACTATAGTAAAAAATGTTAATACAGGCCTTGAATGAAAGTGGAGGAAAGGCAAGATATATAGGACCAACTTATATGTACTCTGTTGTTCAGCTTATTCTTTCATTTACTCTATCGGAATTCTTGAAATGACATATATCTTATAGAGAATATAAGATAGCAGAATGAACACATGCATCCATTTTCTTTCCTTCAGAAAACCACAGTAATTTTTAAAAATAACAAATCATGACCTAACAAAATCAGAGAAAACAAGAGAAGAGAGAAGAAAATAGCAAAATTTTGGAAATTGGAACCAATATGGACAATTGGTACCTGTTATATGACCTTTGTCCTGGGTGGAAGAATCCAAAACTCCTAGAATTTCCCATGTGATAGAATAGTCTTTGTTATTTATAAACCCTTGGGTCACAACTGAGTTAATGCTTCCAAGACAGCTTCAGGAAGGAGACTGTTCTGTAGAAAGCCTATCATGTGATTACAAGTTTGAGATTTTGTGCCATTCTGACCATTAGACATGGGGGCTGGAGAGTGAGTTCAGTTACATAGTCAGTAATAAATCAGGTCTGCATTATGAAGCCTTGATAAAATCTCTGGACATTGAGCTCATTGGATATTTCTAGTTGGTGAACACATCTAAGTGCCAGAAGAGTGATGTGCCCTGATTTCACAGGGAGAGGGTGCAGAAGCTTTGAGTTCAGGACTCTGCCAGAGCTTGCCCTACATGTCCCTTCATTTGACTGTTTCTGAGTTTATATTTTGTAATAAAATTCCAAGGTATTCTAGTGAATTATAAAATGGTAAAATTGTAGAAACCCATCAAATTGTACCTAGCTGGTCAAAAGTGTTGGACTTGTGCCTAGCTTCTGAAATGAAGGCAGTCTTGTTGTGAATCACATCCTTTAACTGATGTGCTCTGTACCAATTATAGGTGGTTAGAGTCTAATCTGAATTGCAATATACCCAGATGGCATTGGTGTCAGAATAGTACCATATTTAGTTGTTTCTGAGTTGCACTTTTTTTTTTTTTACATTTTGTCACCTCTGTATTTTGAAATGCATTCATAATTGATAGTATGTTGTATATTAAATTGCAGTGATTTTTGGTAATGGTATGAAAGTGAAATGGTAGTTTCTACAAGCAGAGATGTCTAAGATTTGAGGACATACTGCAAATCACTGAGTATACTCTGATCTGAGAAAGCCTAGTCCCAAAACTGAGGTGTGGAGAGGTAAGAAACAATTCAGCTTTCCACAACAGAGTCATTAAAGCTCATAAACATCATGCACTCTTGAATTGGGACATGAAAGGGAGGTGGGTAAAAATAAAAATGACTGCGTAAAATCTGCTTGCAAGGATAGGTATGAGTTTCTTATAAAAAAATGAGGGATTAGAAACATTAAGTGACCTTATTCATTCTGAATTATGAATATAAAACCATTCCCTTTCAGCTTCTAGAGTGCTGCCAACAGAAATTTGTATTCCAATACATTTAGAAAATTAGAAAAATGCTATTTGGTATATTTGATGAGCACAAGATAAATGACCTAAAGATACTGATGAGGAAATTCGCTTAAAAATAGACTTGAAACAATTATTACTTGCCTATTAGTTTATTTTATTTTATTTATGGCATACAAGTGCAAATTTGCTATGTAAGTAGACTGCATGCAGGTGAATTTTGGGCTTCTAGCTGGTCCTCTTCCCCCTTGGTTGTGAACCAGGTACCCATTGTGTTGCCATGTTCTGCCATCCTTTTCCCTCCCTCCCTCTCCTAGCAGTGCCCAGTGTCTGCTGACTCCACCCTTGTGCTAGTGTGATTAGTATTCAGGGCTCAATTATGAGTGAGAACATGTGGTATGCAGTTCTTTGTTTCCTGATAGTCCACTTAATATGATGTTCTCCAACTGCATCTAAGTTGTTGCAAAAGCCATGATTTTGTTCTTTAGGGCTACATAGTATTCCATTGTGTTCATGTACCATATTTTCTTTATCCTGTCTACTTTCAATGGTTATCTGGGTTGGTTTCATGTTCTTGCTATTGTGAATAGTGCAACAAGAAATATGCATGTGCAGGTATCCTTTTGGTAGTGTGATTTATGGTCCTTTTGGTATATTTCTAAGAGAGGGATTGCTGGATTATGTGGAAGCTCAATTTTAGTTCTTTGAAAAATCACCATACTGTTTTCCATAGAGTTTGAACTGGTTTGCATTCCCATTAACAGTGTAGAAGCATTCCCTTTTCTCCAGAGTTGCACTAGCAGCTGTTTTTTGTTGTTGTTGTTTGTTTGTTTGTTTGTTTGTTTGTTTTTAGTAATGATAGCCATTCTTTCTGGTGTTAGGTGGTATCTCATTTTAGTTTTGATTTGCATTTATCTGATGATTAGTGAGGCTGAGCATTTTTTTTCATGTTTGTTGTCTTGTATGTCATCCTTTAACATGAACGGACATTCTTTTCAGTTTGTTTGAGTTCCTTGTAGATCCTGGATGTTAAGCCTTTGTCAGATGCATAGTTTGCAAATTTTTTTTCCCATTTTGTGGGTTGTCTTTTTCCTCTCTTGATGGATTCGTCTTGCAAATGTTTTTTAGTTTGATAAGGCTACACTTATCTATCTTAACTTTTGTTGCACTTGCTTTTGAGGACTTGGTTATGAATTAATTGCCTACTCCAATGTCTAATAGGCTATTCCCTAATTTTTCTTCTAAGATTCTTATAGTTTGAAGTTAGAGAACCCTAGAAAGCCTATCAAAAACCTTCTCTCACTGATAAATAACTTTGGTAAAATCTCAAATTACAAAATCAATGTGCAAAGACATTACATTTCTATAGATCAACAACTAGCAGGCTGATAAACAAATAAAAAGCAAAATCCCATTCACAATAGCCACACACATAAAATGAAATACCTTGGCATCCACATAACCAGAGAGGTGAAAGACCTTTACAATGAAAACTACAAAATGCCACTCAAAGAAATCAAGAATGATACAAACAAATGAAAAAACATCCCATGCTCATGCACTGGAAGAATCAATATTGTCTAGATGTCTATCTTACACAAGGCAATCTACAGATTCAATGCAATACCGATCAAATTGCCACCATCATTTTTCACAGATCTAGAAAAGACAATACATAAATTCATGCCCAAATGCTAGCTCTCTATGGATTACCTATGATATTTTAGTATTAGTAAGAATGATGTATTCCACTGGATGATATGTTGTTTTCTTCTAACCAGATAAATCATCCTTTCAATGTATTCGTTCTTTGAAAAATCACATTTAAAATTCTCAAAGGATTATTTATTTAAATTCCTTAAAGATCAAAAAAGAGTTCATTTTTCACACTCTGTTAGAAGTGATATCAAAACATCTTGGGACATTAAGCAGTGTTACTGAGAAATAATGCAAGTATAAGTTATTATGCAGTATGTAGAGCTCTTCTTAGATTGTTTTCATGTACTTAAAATAATTAGAAAACACTAAACCTTAATAATAAATAAAAAATATTTGTAAGGAAAAGCTGCAGCTGGCTATTCCTTCCCAGCTCATCTTAGGGATTTTTGTTTGGTTACCCAGAATGAAATATCTTGGAAAAAACATGTGCAAGGAAATTCCATATTTCTCAAAATAACAAATTTTTCATCTGAACAACAGGATGATAAATAACTTGTGCTAATAAATAACATTCATTTATTGTTTTAGTTTTAAATGTTCAAAGACATCTGGCTTTGTAGAAAGTAAAATACAATATACTTTGAGAAAAGCCATATCGTCATAATAAACAAATGAGTTTCTCACTACACTGCTACTGAGTGGAAGTTCCTTTGGAATGGGTCAAGAAAACCTGGAAATAATGAAAAAATCATGGAAGTGCACACATTTAGCCATTTGTTACTCCTGTACATGCTGTGATGAGTGTCCAACCTAAAAAGAAAAAAAATAACACATTTGGCTTGCAAAACCACCTGCCCCTGCTAGCTCTCAGACAGGAATTGGCAAAGCATCTGAGGTCACAGAGGACCAATCTCTAAATGTGCGGATTGCCACCTGAAAGGACCCACCTGCCCCCAAGGGAATAAACATTTGCATTTAACAAATCTCCTTTCACTACATTGTATCAAAAATGAATTTTTTTTGCTGTTTGTACATTGCAAACAACCAAGATTTTGCAAACCTTTGCAGACCTTGGTAACAACCATTCATGCATTTTCCTCCCCTTATAATCGTGTAATTGGCAAGAAGTTGCAATTGATACTCCAATTGAAAATAGCCAATGCTTTATTTTTTACAGAAAGATGAGTTTTGTATTTTGAGTCATTTCTTAAATACAGTCATGCACTGATTAATGACAGGGATACATTTTAAGAAATGTGTCTTTAGATGATTTCATCTTCGTGCGAAAATAATAGAGTGTATTTATACAAACTAGATGGTATAGCTTGCTACTGTATGGTATAGCCTATGGCTCCTAGGTTATAAACCGATAGCATATTATGACACTGAACACTAAAGGCAATTGTGGCACAATTATGGGTATTTATGCATCTAAACATAGATAAAATGCAGTAAAAATATGGTATTATAATCTTAGGGGACACCATAGTATATGCAATCTCTTGTTGATGAAAACACTGTTATTCTGCTTGTGACTGTAACAGAAAAAAATTCAGATTGAATCAATTTTAGTTGTCTTATTTGGCTTATTTGTTTATTGATAAATATTAACAATATTCTTACTATGAATTTTTCTAGGATGCCCAGAATTCTAATGTACCAAATGGGTCTTCCAGGAAATCATACACTTACACAGCTATGGATATACAATTTTTATGTAATTATTCTATGCCAATTGCTATGGAAAATCAGAAGGACCCCAAACAACATTGGCTTAAATGGTCCTGGGAAAATTTTATAAGAGTTTGTATTTGCCCTTTTCTAAGGGCAAATGAAATTAACATTCTCTGACACGTTTCTTCACTGTGCTAAAAGCTTTGTTTAGGCTGTTTCTGCTTATTTTCACAAAAACTCAATGAAGAATCATTATCTCCATTTTATAATTAAGGACACACACAAAAAATCAAGTGGGGTAGTTAGCAAATATGTAGATAACCAATGAAGAAATGGCAAAACAGGACACAAACCCAGATATTCTCATACCAATTGGGATTCTTAGAAATGTCTATAGTTGAAAAAATGTAGTCTTCAGTTGTATCTGGTGATCCCTTTAAAGTAAATCGGAATCAAATATGAAATCTTAAATAAAAATAAGCTGTGATTCAAAGTTTGCTGTTACACCATTATTCGTGCTGATTTTTATGTTTGCACTATTTCAAAATAACTTTATTAGGTAAAGATATAAAAAGTTAACAGTCCACAGACTGAGCTTTCTGAATCCAGGATTAATGAAAAAAACATACTCTGAAATATATCAAGGTAAAATTCTTCATAAAAGGTTAAAGACAAGTTTCTAGAGATAAAACAACAACATTAGCTATTTCATTTAAACAAGAGCTACAAAGTCATAGTATATCATCAATAGACTATTGAAGAAAAGGAATAGAGATTCCTGAATATAATGTTTAGCCAAAATAATATTTTTGTGGCCATAGATAAGAACATTTTTGAAATATAAAGTTTCAGAGTAGACCACTCATTTTTCTGATATTAAAATCAATGAATTTTTAGTGAAATATATAGAGAAGATTACAATGTGATTGAGAATTTGTGTTTGGTAAGAACACTTTCTATAGTAGATTAGATTGCAAATAAAATCTTGTAATAAACTATCATCAAAGTTTTAAATAATCTTATTGTGAGAATACACAAGACTCTGAAATGCATTTAAAATATGACAGTTCAGCCGGGCTCGGTTTCTCAGCCTGTAATCCCACGCCTTTGGGAGGTTGAGGTGAGTGGATTGCCTGAGCCCGCGGGTTCAAGACCCACCTGGGCAGGCGAGACCTCATCTCTACAATAAATCAAAAAAATTAGCAGGGCGTGGTAGCGTGTGCCTGTAGTTCCAGCTCTTTGGAAGGCTGAGGCGGGAGGACCGCCTGAGCCCAGCAGGTCGAGACTGCGGTGACTGGGAGCGGCCACTGCATTCTAGTCTGGGCGACAGTGAGACTCCAACTCAAAAAAATAAAATAAAATAAAATAAAATTTGATAGTTCAAACAAAAATGAGCAGAGAATTTGAGTAATACAATCAGCTAGCCAAATTACATAAATTACATACATATATTGAACTATTTGAACAATTTAATTCCTACAAAGTCAGAATCATACCTTTTCTTATTCATGAAAATGCTTTTTAAGAAAATATTATATTAAGGAAATCTTAATAAATTCAAAATGACATTTTTAACTATAAAAAACTAATAAATCTAGAATGAATGTCTAAATGACAACTAACAAATCTAGAATGAATGTTTAAAAGATGACAAAAGAAAAAACTGCACAGGAATTAAGAAATGCTTTCTTAGTTGGTATTAAGATAAAAAAAAAAACTCAGAACATAATTACAAAACATACATAATAGATTTTTAAAAAGACATTGTGTAAGAGAGCATAGAGAGAACAGTTAAAGCTATACTCAAAATTAACATTATAAACATGAATTTTTAAAGGTATTATAGAAGAAAGACTGAAAACATGAATCAGAAAGGTAATTTAAGGAATTAGAAAAAAAAGAAAATATATAAATTGAGAAAAGAAAGTTATAAAAATTAAAATTAAAATTATAAAAATGAAATAAGTAAAAAAAAACCCAAAATTGTTTTTTTCCAAAAATAGATTAATAAAGTAAATATAATTCAAAACACCCAAGTAATAATTTTTTTCAAGTGAGATATTGAAAACTTATAAAATATCAAAACTGACAAGTTATAATTATTGACCAGTTTAAAAAACTTGAATTTTTGTGTAAATTAATTAGAAAACGTTATACAGTGCTGAGAGCACTGTATAACTTTTTTTTAGATTAGAAAATATAGTTTATTTAGAAAGTAAATTGAGGAGAGAGAAAAAGAGGGAATTCATCTCCCCAAGGGAGGAGAGGGGGCCAAAGCTTAAGAAAACATGACGTGACCATAGCTCAAAGAGCACATTTCTACACCATAGCTTAGTAAGCCAATGGCCTATAAATTTTTTTTTTTTAGAAAGGATAGACTTCTGAACCTGATTTTAATAACAGTAGCAAAAGCATACTGATAAAGAAAGCCATATAAATTTTGAAAACTTAATATTTACCATTAACAGAACACTATGTAGTTTTGTATAGCAGTAGTTTATTCATGACCATTGTTGTATAGTATTTGACTGCAAGAATAGGTTGCAATTTATTTATTCTTTTTATTGCAAATGGATATTTGATT
Source organism: Cephalopachus bancanus (assembly GCA_027257055.1). Taxonomy (NCBI): domain Eukaryota; kingdom Metazoa; phylum Chordata; class Mammalia; order Primates; family Tarsiidae; genus Cephalopachus; species Cephalopachus bancanus. The sequence continues at coordinate 3,054,172 of JAPVLO010000036.1, forward strand.
TTAGTGAGTACTGCAAGTGATGCTATGGTCAATCGATAAGTTCAGTTTGTCAGGACTGTTTTTGATGCTATCTCCTTAAAAAATTATTAATCTTCCTCTTTAAATTACCCACATTTTTATCTGAGTAATGGGTAAACTCCCATTTTAATGTATGCAATTAAAAGCCTACTTTGATGATCTGGTGCCTCTTCACCTCACGCTTCTTCCCACCTAAGGAAAATTAGGCACTCAGGACACATAAGATAAATACATCCAGACATATTATAATGAATTTAAGAACATCAAAGCAAAGTGAAAGCTTCATTAGTTTCCAGAAAGGTATAGTAGATACCTTATCAAAAGGGAAAAAACCATTAGTTCATGTAAATGTTGAAAGAATAAATATTTTCATGAGCTTAATAAGTTAGGAGTAACCAAAATAAGAATAAAAATATATTGTGTACATTTCAACCATCCAATGAATAAAACTATTGAACGCAAATAGATAAAAGGGAAAACAAAACAAACAAAAACATAGTAAATGGAAAAATGACATGAGATGGCAGACAAGTCATTTTAAAGCAGCAATTGATATGAAGTAATTAAAATACAAGTACAGAATATTAAGATAAATAAGTGTCAAATGATATTTGTGTACAAGAGAATGATTTTACAAAGCTTTGAACATAAGTGAAAAAAGCAAACTACACAAATATAAACCAATTTGATATAATGTCAGTAACAAAGTAGTGTGCTGTGTGTGTCTGTTTTATAGATAGATAGATAGATAGATAGATAGATAGATAGATAGATCGATCGATCTCCCTCAAACCTGGAAATTATTTATAAAAAATTGTTATTTATTCTTACATGTTTCAACTTCAATCACCTTCAAAGTACTCTCCTTTTGATGCAATAGACCTATCGAGATGTTTTTTCCACTGCTCAAAACATTTTTTGAATTTGTCAATTTTAGCACCTTTTAGTGCTTCTGCCATTTTTTTGTCTCACCTCTTACACATCGGCAAAACTTTCCTTTGACGATTTTTTTCATCTGGGAAAACAACAACAAAAAAGTCTCTTTAGGTAAGATTGGGTGAATAGAGAAGGTGGGGGCACAGATGACATGCTGTTTTGGGTCAAAAACTGCTGAGCACTCAGTGCAGTGTGGACAGTTGCTCTCCGAAATCACTCATCATGAAACGCGTTGAAAGAATCTCAAAAAAATAAATAAATAAATAAAATAAAATTACTGAAGTCAAATGCAACTTCTCACAACAACGCTAACTGGAATGCTGTTGCTGATGGATGGGTTCCCTAGAACATTACCTAGCCAGGGAAGCCTGTACTACAAGTGGTTTGCCATCAAAAAAGATAATTCCAGTTTTCTGAGTCCCCCTCTTATATGTACGTGTGTATGTGTGTGTGTGTGTGTGTGTGTGTGTGTGTGTGTGTGTGTGTGTGTGAAAAGAAAACTAGAACTTAAAAACCCATAAAATTTTGTGTACCAGAAATACAACTTTAAAATACAAGAATGCTGTCGTTACCAATGCATTTGGAGATTTAACACAATCTTTTGAAAATGTAGTAGATCAAGTATCGCTAATTAGGTAATTTGAGGCTCAACCTACCGTGACATTTTTTTCCTGTAGGGAATATCTAATATTGACAAGATATACCTCTGAAATAGTCCACAAGAAAGTTTGAAATTATTCATGGAAGCATCATATGCACTATGCTGTTTAAGGATAAGACAATGAAACAATTATCCCATAGGGACTATGGCCTTCTAGTGAACAATGCAGTGTCAAGGCATATATTTTGTTATTTTTTAATTTCATAATTTTAGACATTATAGAACATTATAGATCTCATGTTTGTTTGTTTTTTTGTCTTATAGTATTGAATGATTTTTTGGGGAAATGTGATTTCACATTTCCCCAAAACAAGCTAAAACAAGTTATAAAACAAAAAATTATACCCCACATCTTTAAAATAAAAAAAAGAATAAATAATAAAAAACAAAAAAGGAGTATTATTTATATAATTGACCCTTAGAGATAGGCATTTTCAACAATTCTTCTGTAGCCTCTGGAAATTTCCTGGGCATAAACACATATATGTGTAAGTATATTTGTGTATATTTATGTGTGTGTGTATATTCCAACAAAACAAGCGTTCTATACACAAAATTTTTTCATCTTTTTTACTTTATGTAATTTATCTTTGAGAATTCAAATATGAACTTATTCTAAATTACCTTATTTCCCCTAGCTACTGTATAGAATGCCATTGTAGATGTTCATGATTTATTTAAATGCACTGGTATGAGGGCAGTTAGATTATTTTGTTGAGTTTTCATTTCACTTGGTTGTGTTACAACAGAGAGTGGTGCTTGAACCTCTTCCATATAAACATTTGTCTGAGATGTCAGTATATCTCTAAGGTAAATTCCTTTAATTTGAATTTTTGAAACAAATGATATATATTTTTAAATATTAAAATAACTTTCAAAATGTCTAAAATTGAATGTTTTTATCATTGCTTGTGATTTTTCAAAGAGTAAGAATCTACATTATTTAACATTTATAATTCTGCCTATCGTAATTTTTATCTTAACTCTCCCTCATTAGTCTTCTCTTCCTTTCCTTCAGATCTCTCTACTGCCTCCTTATTAATTATCACTATGTCCTGAAACAGTGATTTTCACTGTGTGATATAAGAACCATTTGTGGTGCTAGAGATAATTGTATATGTTCTTTTAAGGAACACATTTACTTAAATATGTATTCATTTTAATGTGAATTTGTAAAAGACAACTAGCTTAACAAATTAATTTTCTTAGATCAAATTTGTAAGAATTATGTTTATTTAGATAAAATATTAGGTAATATACCATCCACATAATATTCCAATTTGGAAAAAAGAATTTGGCATTGGGAAGGTGCTTGAAGTTTTGGAAACACTGCTGTGGTGTTATGTCAATTCATCTTCATTTCTTAGACTTCCATTGCTTCTGGGTAATATAGTGTCCCCCATGATTTTGAAAACACTTGAGAAATTTTTGCCATTCAATACACAATGAATAAAAATTGTAATTTAAATGTATGTATTTGGGGTGGGATAAACAAAATGACTGTTGCAACCTTTCCCAGAGATTTATGTTTTCACAATCATTTAAAGTATTACAAACTTGGCATGAGATCTTGAATAACATTGAAAAAGAGAAAACTGTTAGATTAGTAAAATGATTTGGGCAGAATTCCATCTTTCTCAATTGCCTCGAAGATTTTCAATAGGATTGATATCAGCTCCTCCTTGTACGTTTTGTAGAATTCTGCTGGAAAGACATCCAGTCCATAGCTTTTTTTGGTAGGTAGCTTTCTTATAACACAGTCAATTTCCTGAGTTGTTATTGATCTATTTAGTGTCTCAATGTCTTTTTGTTTCAGCCTTGGGAGGTTGGGTGATGATAGAAAGTCCTTCATTCCATTTAGGTTATCCAGTTTTTTCCATACAGGTGTGTATAATAATCTCTGATAATCTTCTGTATTTCTTTGGGATCAGTAGTGATTTGATCTTTTGTATTTCTGATTGTGTTTATTTGGCCCTGTTTTCTTTTTTTCTTGGTCATTCTGGCTAGGGGTCCATCAATCTTGTTAATTCTTTTCAAAGAATCCACTTTTTGTGTTGTTGATGTTTTCTTTTTTTTTTTAATCAATATTTTTTATTATGATATTGTGGGGTACAGTTAAAGGTCAGGTATACAAATATGCTTCTTTCAGACACCCTTGTTGATAAGAGGTGTCTTCCCATCCCCAGACAGATATTTACTACCGTTAATCCCATCTCCCTTCCCTCTCCCCCATAATTTCCCACCACTGTCAGTCATTTTCTTATAATATTACATTGGATGTTCAAGGTCCATTATATGAATGAGAACATGTGATACTCAGATCTTTGTTTCTGTGAGAGGTCACTCAGTATTATAGACTCTAGTTCCATCCAGGTTGCTGCAAAATTCATGATTTTGTTCTTTATTATGGCTGCGTTGTATTCCATCGTGTATATGTACCACATTTTTTTAATCCAGTCCTCTTTTGATGGACAGCATGGTTGCTTCCAGGTTCTTGCTATTGTGAACAGTGCTGCAAAAACATACGTGTGCAGGTATCTTTTTTCTAGAGTGATTTGAGTACTTCAGGGTATATTCCTAGTAGGGGGATTGTGCAGTCATATGGGAGGTAAATATTTAGAGCTTTTAGGAATCGCCATACTGTTTTCCACAGAGGTTGTACTAGCTTGCACTCCCACCAACAGTGTAGAAGTGTTCCCTTTTCACCACACCCTCTCTAGCAACTGTTATTTTTTGAGTTATTGATAATTGCCATTCTGACTGGAGTTAGGTGGTATCTCAGTGTGGTTTTGATTTGCATCTCCCTAATGATTAGCGAGGTTGAACATTTTTTTATGTGTCTGTTGGCTGCTCGGATGTCTTCCTTTGAGAAGTGTCTGTTCATATCTTTTGCCCATTTTATAATGGGGTTGTTTGTTTTTTTCTTTTCAGCACATTTGAGTTCCTTGTAGATCCAGGATGTTAAGCCTTTGTCTGACCTGGAGTTGGCAAATACTTTTTCCCAGTCTGCAGGCTGTCTCCCTGCTCTCTTGATGGTTTTTTTGGCTTTGCAGAAGCTTGTCAGTTTAATGAGGCCCCACTTGTCTATCTTATCTCTTATGGCCTGTGGCTTTCTGGTTTTGTTCAGGAATTGGATGCCAGTTCCACTTTCCATGAGGTTATGTCCTTAATTTTCTAAGGTTCTTAGGGGTTGAGGTTTTACATTTAGGTCTCTGATCCATTTAGAGTTAATTTTTGTGTATGCAGATAGATAGGGGTCCTGTTTCAATGTTCTGCATGTGGTCAGCCAGTTCTCCCAGCACCATTACTGAATAGGTTCTCCTCTCCCCAGTGGTAGGTGATGGAGGCTTTGTTGAAGATGAATTGGTTGAGAAATTGAGGTTTTTGCTTCTGGAATCTCAATTCTATTCCATTGATGTATATGCCTGTTCCTGTACCAATACCAAGCTGTTTTGATTATTGTAGCTTTATAATAAAGTTTGAAGTCTGATAATGTGATACCACCTGCTTTTTTTTTTTTTTTTTTTTTTTTTTTTTTTTTTTTTTTGCTAAGGATTGTTCTGGCTATTCTTGGTCGTTTGTGTTTCCATATGAATTCCAGTATTGTTTTTTTCTAGGTCTGAGAAGAATGTTGCTGGTAATTTGATGGGTATTGCATTAAAGCTGTAGATTGCCTTAGGTAAGATGGACATCTTCACAATGTTGATTTTTCCAATCCATGAGCATGGGATATTTTATCCATTTGTTTGTGTCATCTTTGATTTCTTTAAGCAGTCATTTGTAGTTTTCATTGTAAAGGTCTTTCACATTTCTGTTTAGGAAGATGCCAGGAAATTTCATCTTTTTTTGAGGCTATTGTGAATGGAATTGTGCTTTTTATTTGGGTTTCTGTTTGTTTATCATTGGTGTAAAGAAATGTGATTGTCTTTTGCACATTTATTTTATATCCTGAGACTTTGCCAAAGGTCTTTATCAGTGTAAGGAGGTTTTTGACAGCTTCTCTTGGGTTTTCAAGGTACACAATCATGTCATCTGCAAAGAAGGTAGCTTGACTTCCTCTTTTTCTATTTGAATACCACTGATTGCCTTCTCTTCTCTGATTGCTGTAGCCAGGACATCCAATACTATATTGAACAGGAGAGGTGAGAGTGGGCATCCTTGTCTTGTTCCAGTTTTCAGGTAAAATGGTTCCAGTTTTTGTCCGTTTAGGAGTATGCTGGCTGTGGGATTCTCATAGATGGCTTTTACTATTTTGAGATATGTTCCCCGTATGCCTAACTGTTCGAGGGTTTTTATCAAGAAGGGGTGCTGGATTTTATCAAAAGCTTTTTCTGCATCTAATGATATAATCATGTGGTTTTTGTTTTGACATCTGTTGATGTATTTAATTACATTTATGGTTTTACAAATGTTGAGCCAGCCTTGCATTCCAGGAATGAAGCCTACATGGTCATGATGGATGATTTTTTTTTTTTTTGAGCTGGAGTCTCACTCGGTCGCCCAGACTGGAGTGCAGTGGCCTCTCCTGGCTACCGCAGCCTCGCCTGCTGGTCTCCGGCGATCCTTCCGCCTCATCCTTCCGAGTAGCCAGAATTACAGGCATGTGCTACCACGCCCAGCTGATTTTTTGATTTATTATAGAGATGAGGTCTCGCTGCCCAGGTGGGTCTCGAACCCACGGGCTCAGGCAATCCACTCACCTCAGCCTCCCAAAGGCGCGGGATTACAGGCTGAGCCACCGAGCCCAACTTGATGGTTGATTTTTGAGATGTGTTGTTGAATCCGATTTGCTAGGATCTTGTTGAGAATTTTAGCATCTATGTTCATCAAAGATATTGGCCTGTAGTTCTCTTTCTGTGTTGGGTCTTTACCTGGCTTGGGTATCAAGGTGATGTTGGCTTCGTAAAATGATTTGGGGAGAGTTCTGTCTTTCTCAATCGCCTGGAATACCTTCAGTAGGATTGGTATAAGCTCCTCCTTAAATGTCTTGTAGAATTCTACTGGAAAGCCATCTGGTCCAGGGCTTTTTTTTTTTAGGTAGTTTTCTTATTACATAGTCAATTTCCTTGATTCTTATTGGTCTATTCAATGTCTCAATTTCTTCTTGTTTCAACCTAGGCAGGTTGTGTGATGACAGAAAGTCCTCTATTTCCAAAAGATTTTCAAGTTTGTTTCTATACAAGTGTACATAGTAGTCTCTAATGATCTTTTGTATTTCTTCAGGATCAGATGTGATTTCATCTTTTGTGTTTCTGATTGTGTTTATTTGGGTTTTTTCTCTCTTTTCTTGGTCAGTCTAGCTAGGGGACCATCAATTTTGTTTATCCTTTTGAAGAACCAACTTTTTGTTTCATTGATTTTTTTGTATTATCTTTTTGTCATTTATGTCCTGAATTTGGGCTTTTATTTTAGTGATCTGTATTCTTCTGCTGAAATTAGGGTTTTTGTGGTCTTGCTTTTCTGCTTTTTTAGGTGGCTTCTTAGGCTGTTAATTTGTGATCCTTAAATTTTCTTCATGTGCGTTTGTAGGGATAAAAATTTCCCTCTTACTACAGTTTTCATGGCGTCCCAGATATTTTGGTAAGATGTTTCTTCATTTTCATTTGTTTCCAGGTATTTTTTAATCTCTGATTTGATTTCATATTGACCCAGGATTTGTTTAGCATCGTACTGTTTATTGTCCATGTCTTTGTGGGTTTTGGGGGAGCCTTGTTGGTGTTAATGCTTATTTTTACTCCACTGTGGTCTGAGAAGGTGCATGGTAAAATTTCAGTCCTTTTAATTTGCTTATGCTTGATTTATGGCCAAGTATGTGGTCGATCTTAGAGTATGTTCCATGTGGTGGTGAGTAGAATGTGTATTCTGTGGTCTTTGGATGGAGGGTTCTGTAGGTATCAATTAAGTCCATTTGGTCAAGAGTCACATTGAGGTTTTGGATCTCATTGCTGATTTATTGTCCTGATGATCTGTCTAGGGATGTGAGTAGGGTATTGAAGTCCCCAGCTATGATGGTATTGGAGTCAATATCTGTTTTTAGTTTACCTAGGAGCTGCTTTATGAAAGTTGGTGCTCCTATGTTTGGTCCATATATGTTTAGGATGGAGATTTCCTGTTGATGGATTGAACCTTTAATCATTATGTAGTGGCCTTCTGTACTTTTTTAAATTTTTGATAGCTTAAAGGGTATTTTGTCTAGATTAAGATCATGACTCCTCCTTTCTTTTGTGTTCCATTCTCCTGAAACTTTGTTTCCCATCCTTTTACTTTGAGTCTGTGAGTGTCCTTTCTAGTGAGGTGAGTCTCTTGAAGGCAATAGATTGTTGCCTGGTGATATTTTATCCATTTTGCCATTCTCTGTCTTTTCAGTCGTGCATTTAGTCCATTCACATTCAAACTAATTATTGAAATGTGAGAGTTGATTCTTATCATAATATTCTTACAGAGTTGTTTTTCTTCCTGTTTCTGTGTTGTCTTTCTTTTGGTTTTAGAGTTGGATCATGTGTGTTTTTAATCTTTTGCCTGTACTCTTGTGAAGAACATTGTTGTTCTTTTTTCCTTTTCTTCTGTGTTCAATACTTTCTTAAGTGTTTCTTTTAGAGGTGGTCTTGTGGCAGTGTAGGTTCTTACGGATTGGATATCTGAGAAAGATTTCAATTCTCCCTCACTGATGAAGCTTAGCTTGACTGGGTAGGTTATTCTCGGTTGAAATTGTTCATCTTTTAGAACTTTGAAGATAAGGCTCCAAGGTCTCCTAGCCTGGAGGGTTTCTGTAGATAAATCTGCTGCTATTCTAATTGGTCTTCCCTGGTATGTACTCTGACCTTTTTCTCTTACAGCCTTTAGGATTTTTTCTTTTATACCTTCTTTGTTTAGTCGAATTATTATATGTCTGGGAGTTGGTCTTCTCATTTGCTATCTTACAGGGGTTCTCTGAATCTCTTGTGTTTGAATTTTTTCATTCTTGATGAGATGAGGGAAGTTTTCTTGAATGAATTCATGAAATGTTTGTTCCAGTGTGGCCTCTGTGTCTCTCTCTGCCTCAGGAAGGCCAATTACTCTTAGGTTCAGTCCCTTGAAGTAATCATTCATCTCTTGAAGGTTTTGTTCTGTCTTTCTGAACTTCCCGTCTATGCTTTTGACAGTTTGGGTTAGTTCTGTGCTTTGGTCTTTGAGTTCTGAGATTCTTTCTTCTGCTTGGCTAATTCTGCTTTCCATACTTATTAGTTTGCTATTTATTTCCATCACAGTATTCTTTACTGCTGTTTTTTCTGACATCAGCTCTTTCTTATTTTCCTCTTGTCTCTCCTCAATTTTTTAAATTCTCTCTATTAATGTCTTGATGTCTGGGTTTGTTGCATGTGACCAGTCATTCTGGGGGCTCTTCATTGTTTGTGTTCCAGAATCTGTTTTCTCAGTCTCTGATCTCTCAGGGGTCTGTGTGAGATCTATATTTTTCTTTTGGTTTTTCTTCATTTGTGCAGTTTTTTCTCCCCCTCCCTACTTTTTCCTGCCTTCCATGTCACCGTCTTCTTTAATTCTGTTATTCAGGTGTAGATGGATTGGTTTTACTTCTGATTTGTTCAATCTCCTATTCTTTATGTATGTTCTCTTACTTTGTTCAATTCTGGAGTTGCACTGTAGGTTGGGGGTGGTCCTTTTTGCAGTTTTGAGATTTAATTAAAGGGGGGGGTTGTGATTCAAAAATCTATCTACAGGTCCTGGTATTTGCCGACAGGAGTATGGATAATCTGAAACCCACTTCCCACTTCCTTGGAATCTGTCTGTGCAGTGGGACTGTATGTTTACTCCCTGAAACAAAACGTGGTTAGTAGAAAGAAGAGAATGGAGCAGATAGTGGGGGCCAAGGGGGGCTGGAGAGATAGAGGAGTAAGGGGGGAAACAAACGAGTGTAACAACAAATGGATAGAGAGATCTATACTGAAACAGATGGAAACAATAGAGCACAACTACAGACTAACCAACTCCCATACAAAAAAAACATACAATGATGCTAACATACAAGCCAACCAACCACCTTATTGGTGTACTGTTCCTCTATACAAAGATATGCTTTACAGAGAGGAGAAAAGAGAAGAAAATGAAGAGGAAAAAAAGAAAAAAGGGGAACAAAACAGTAGGAATAGAATTAAGTCATTAAACTACAGAACCGGTCAAGTACACTCTGAGACTTTTCATTTAAGTCCAATATCCTTTCAGCTCTGATTTCTCGCTTTCTTTTCAAGCTGATAAATTAGTTTACAGTTAGGTTCAGTTGCCCCTGGCCTGCTGTGAAGTACAGTTCAGATCACCCTCTGTTCACCACTCTGGCCTGTGTCTGTTTTTCAAGATTGTTTCTCTTGTTTCAGTGTTGTTACCTTGAATCGCCAGCAGGTGGTGCTATCTCAGCTTCTCTCCCCAGAGGGGTTGGGGCCAGACAGGAACCCGGCAGAGGCCAGAGTTGGAAGCCTGCCTCAGGGCACACAGGAGGAGACCCACAGCAGGCAGGATGTCAAGGTCACAGGAGAGGTGGCAGCGATCCCAGCAGATCTTGCCTGCAGGGCCTTCAAGGACTGAATTCGTGGATCGCCTCAGGCATGGGTGGCGGGATGTGCTATTTCTGCCACAGAGGCCGCAGCGGTTCTGGCGGCTGCTGTATGTGCGCTGCAGTGGTTGTCCAGACCTCTGTGATGCCCCAGTGGTGGCAATGGCCGAGCTCCCTGTGAATAGCAGGCTGTGATGGTGGGGTCCACAGCCCCCAGGGAGAGAGCCAGAGACCCTCTGCGTTCTCCTTTGCAGAGGGTTTCATAGACCAGATTGCCCTGTCACTGTCACCATCTTGCCGGAAGTCCCTGTTGATGTTTTCTATGATATATTTGTCTTCTCTGTCTCATGCTTGATTGAGTTTTTACTTTGGTGATCTTGATTCTTCTGCTAAAGTTATGATTTTGGTGGTCTTGTCTTCCTAGCAATCCCCCATTGGGAATATATTCAGAGGAACTCAAATCATTCTACAAAAAAGATACCTGCACATGCATGTGTATTGCAGTACTACACACACAATGCAAAAACATGGAACAAACCATGTTGCCCATTGAAACTGGAGTGGATTAAAAAATTGTGGTACATATACACAATGGAATATTATGCAGCCAAAAAAAGACAAACATATGAACTTCGTAGCAACTTGGATGGATTTAGAGTCTATCATACTCAATTATCTATCACAGAAACAGAAAACTGAGGACCTGGAATAATTATCAATACTATAAGAAAGGGATTGGCAGTAGTGCGAAACTGAGAGGGGATAGGGAGTGGGATTGGCTATAGTGGAAACTGCCAGGGGAGGAGGGGCAAACCTCAACAAGGGTACCTGCATAATGAACATTTGTAGACCTAACACTGAATTGTACCCCACATCTTTAAAAGAAAAAGAGAAAGAGATGAATAAAGACAGACATTTACAAAAGATATGGAGAAGAAAAGATAGTGTGTGAAGGGCCATAAAAAGTGACAAATACAGAAAAGAAAAAGAGAGAGAGAGAGCAAGGGATGGAGGGAGGGAAAGAAGAAAGGAAGGAGGGAAGGAAGGAAGGAAGATAAGAAGGGAGGGAAGAAGGAATAAGAATAAAGAGAAAAAGAAGAGGAACATACAGCATTGTAAATTTCAAGTTGGGCTCTTTTGTGCCAAGAATCTACTCCAGTACTGAATATTAAATCACTTTAAAGAAAATTAGTTGTAGGCTCCATAACAAGTAATTAGAGAACACTTTTCACATTCCACATTTCAAATATATCATCAGATTTCTACTTTTGTACTTAAAGAAAGTAACATCAATAGTTCTGAATACAGTTTGTTATACTCAGAGTTACATACTCATAAAACATTTAACTCTTGTTAATGTTACTATAGAACCATGGATTACATAGTTATGTCTATAGAATCTGTTACTTTTTATTTATATAAATAATTAGCAATGCCTAATAGATGTAATGATACACAATAGGTGCTCCTGTCTACAGTATAATAGGTACTCACATTTACAACAAAGTTAGAGTTCTAGCTAGGGCAGAAAACACTGACATACTAAACTCACTTTTAAAATTATATAGTTATGGAGGAAACGCTGGACTTAGCATGTTTGGCAAGAGCCACACTTGAAAGATAGCTCCTACACATTTATGCATCAGACTAGGAATGCAATTGTTGTACCCTTTCTAATCAACATTGGACTGCAAAGTCTAGTCAGTTAAATCAGGAAAAAAGAAAGAAAGAAAGAAATATTGCCCAGATTGGAAAGAAAGAGGTAAAACTGTTTCTAATCAGAGATGACATAATCTTGTATGCAAAAAAATCCTTAGAAATCTGCAATGAAACTCTTAAAACAAATAAACAATTTCCTCAAGGCTATAGGATACAAGACCAAGTTCAATGTAAAAAAAAGCAAGGATATTTGTATATATTATCAATGACCAATATGAAAATAAAAAATAATTCTATTCCCACTGGTTTTGAAAAAATTAATACTTAAGGATGAATTAAGTGAGTATATACATCATATACTGAAATCTAGAAAATATTGTTAAGAAAAGTTTAAAAAGATCTAAGTCAGTGACTCTCAAGTAGGGGTAAAAACATCCCCTAGGAGATATATGGCAATGCCTACAGATAATTTTGTCTTTCATTAGAGGAAGGTTGCCACTAGCCCAGAGATTATAGTAAACATTCTTCCATGCACAGAACAATCCCCTAAAAAACAAATTGACTGATCCAAAATGTTAATAATATCAAAGCAGAGAAACTCTGATCTAAATAAAGGAAAAGCTATCCAATGTTTATAGAATGTAAGACTTGGCATGATTAATATTAACAATAATTAATATGTTGATTATTAATATTAATCACTAATTATCACCAATAATAATATTATGTTGTCAATCTCCCAAATTGGTCACTAGAATCAATGCAATCCCTCTCAAAATTCCAGCAGACTTCCCCCCACCGAAATTGAAAAGATTCTAAAATGTATACAGGAAAAGCAAAAAACCAGGACAACCAAAACAATTGTGAAAACTAAGAACACAATTCAGAGTTTAGGCTTCTTCATTTAAAACTTACTATAAAGCTATAATAATCAAGCGAATGTGCTACTGACATATGGATAGGTAGTATAAATAAATGAAATAGAGTTATAAGTCCAAAAATAAATTCTTAAATTTATCCTCAACAAAGGTGAATGGAGTTAAGAATAGCTTTCAACAATGGTGCTGAGACAGTTAGGTATTCACACCCAAATGATTTTAGACTCCTAATTTGCAAGTCGATACAACTGTTCACTAAAAAAGCAACTAGACCTAAATGTAACATTCGGGGTGCCAAAATAATGTATACACATTTTAAGTATGTCAGTCACTGAAAAGATGGCATTAAGCAAATGAATGCTAGTGTCACCATGCAACAGGCAGGACAATCAAAGAAAATGGTGGAAGCACAGTTGAGCAAACATCATGCTACACATTGCTATCATAAAGTAATTCAGCTTCAAAAAGTAACACATAGATAACGTCTCTTAAAATGTGCATACTTTTTTTGGTACCCCTGTATATACCTAAATTACTTCTAAAGAAGAAAATAGGGAAACATTTCCATGACCATGTGTTAGACAAAGATTTCTTAGATACAGCATTAAAAATGCTGCCATATATATATATGTATGTATATAAAAAATCAAAACTTTAAAAAATCAAAACTTTCTGCACTTCAAAAGACATTATTCATAAAATGAAAAGAAAAAAGTCACAAAATAGGAGACAAAATTTTCAAATCACATATCTGATAAAGGAATTATATTCAGATTCTATCACAGATTCTTGCAAATCAGTAATAAAAAGACAAATAAAAAAATGAAAAATTGGGCAGAAATGTTTTACCAAAGAAGGTACATGAATATCTAATAATAACGTAAGATGTTTGATATTATTAGTTATTAGGAACATACAAATTTAAACTAAAATAAGTTGACATTTTACACATACTAGAATGGCTGTAATAAAAAAGATACAGTATCAGATGTTTGTAAAGAGGTGGAGAAACTGAAACTCTTGTCTGGTGCTGGTGGGAATGTAAAATAGTGCAGTCACTTTAGAAAATGTGTGATGATTTTTAAAATGTTAAATATAAATCTTATTTGCTACCCAAACATTTCACTCCTCTGTATCTATCCAAGAAAAAGGAAAACATAGGAATGTATACACAAAAATGTGGACATGTATGTTCATAGCAATCTATCAACTGATAAATGGATAAAGAAAATGTTATATATCCATGAAAAGGAGTACAATCCACCGGTAAAAATGAAAAAGCAGTCCTATTACATGCCATAACGTGGATGAATTATTATAACATAGTTATATATGTTATATAACATAGTTATATATGAATTATATTATATAACATAGTTATATAACACAGTTATATATGAATTATTATAACATATACTTAGTATACTAAGTAGAAGAAGCTAGTTGCAACAGGCTACATATTGTATAATTCCATTTATATAAACTGTGCAGCAGAGGTAAATCTATAGATTAAAAAAAAAAAAAAAGATTAGTAGTTGCCTGAGTCTGGGGATGGAAACATGTATTGACTGAAAATTGGAACAATTAATATTTTCTAGGTGATTAAAATATTCAAAATGTGGATTGTGATTGTACAACCCTTAAATTCACCTAAATATTGTTACATTTTACATTGAGAATAGGTAGCCTTATGGTATATAAATTCTACTTCAATAAAATTCTGACAAATAGAATTTGACAAAAAAGTGAGCACTGGTTTCTCAGTTTGGAAGGATGTTGAGTTACTGATAATCCCTACTGTATCAGCCCACTTCTGTTTTCCTGCTCATATGCTCTTGCTTTTGCCATTTCTTGTCATGATGCCTAACTTCCAACTGCCAGCATCTGCATTACTTTTTCTGAGAGGATTTTTTGGCCACATGATCTTACTTTTGCCTGCTCAGGGAAGAGAGGAAGTACTGCAGGTATTAATGACTCATTGTAACCAAACTTCAGCAATAACTGGCAGAAACTCATGAATTATAACCTGAGTTCCCTTACCCCTAAGTGGTATAGTATAAATTTCAGTTTTCCATGGTGTCAACTTGTTTGATAATGTGTGCTTGTTACCTTCTCTTCCTGCTTTTATTACAATGTATTCCTTTACATTGCACTGAAATTTCTTCATCTACTGTGTTCTCCGTTTGTGACAAACTGCCTTGGGAGTTAATCCTATAAGATCTATTTCTCCTCCTTCTTGCTGGATGTGTGACCTCCTAGTACCAATTAAATATGTCTGTCTCTCTTACAGCTAGATGTCCACATGTAATGTGAGCAGAGATGATGTGTGTACTTTCCAGGTCATTTCTAAATAGAGGTAAACCATTCTTATTAGATTCTGGCTCATTTTATTATTTTCTATGTACTAGAATTATAAAGCTTTGATTATGAAAATAATCAAAACATATAGCTATGACCATGTAAATACCATTCAACAGAAAAACATCAACATAAGATAGAGGTATCCTAAGTCTCTACTGCTAGCCTATTTGTCAGACTATTATATAAGCAAAATAATCATTTTGTATATTATTTAAGTAATAGCTTGAGGGGTTTCTTTGTTGTAGCAACTAGCCTTCATCTTAATATACAACCTTCCTGCTTTGTGTTCAGTTTCTTTTGTACCACTTGTATTATTAAGAGAGGGGTCAACTGCTTAGTAATTTAGAGTAACCTAATTGGTTTTAAGAACTTGGGAATTTTAACAATATATATATTTTTTCTCAGACTCTTTGAATTCCTACCAGTTGAAAAACACAAATTTTTGTTACCTTTTTGGTACTCTGTAATTACATGCAATATACACTGTAAACCCTTAAGATCTTGGTTCATAAACCCGATTCTTTGGTCTTTCTGTGTATTAGTAGTGAGTAACATGGCAGCAGATGGTATTCCCCTGACAACTAGGTTTCTAACTCACCAGTTCTTGTCAGTACCTGCTTGAAGATTTCAAACTTGTAGACAGTTTAATTCCTTTGATAGGCTTGCTGAAAAAACAGCTCAGAGGATCTCCGTTTGGAGGCAAAAACTTTCTAAAATTCTTAACCGTCCTGCATCCAGTTCATTTGGAGAGCACTTGGTTTTATCAGGGGTTTAGAATTTTAATCACTTGCTCATAATAAACTGAACATAACTGAATTTTGCTGTCCACCTACTGACTTACTGAAAGAGTCAGTGCTTAAAATGATAGGGATAGTATATTGGCTTAGTAAATGCTTTAACTAGTTAAGTGTATTCTGGTTAGTAACCATAGAGGCTGAGTGGGTGAGATGTCTTTGAAATATGTTGTACTAATAAACCAGTAAGATAGTACTGGCCTCCTTGAAATAACTGTTCCAGTTAGGAGAAGAATCCTCATATATGGCAAGTTGGGTCATCCAAGAAGCAGATGTTTGTTAGGGAGTTCTCTTGGGGTCAACTTCTGTGTAAGGGAAGGGACAAAGGAAGGATTAAGCAAAGGGAAGAGCTGAGCTGTAATCATCAGCCTCATCCAACCCCACAGGACTGGCTCTGAAGCCAGTATATGTCTTATTATCTGACCTGTCTTGTGGAGAGGGAGCTGGACCTTTGAGCTCCTGCAACAACCAATCATTGTGGGTAGGCAGCCTCAGGAGGGCAATGACATGGGAGAAACAGATTTCTTCAGCTGTGGGTAATTTCTAGAGAAGGTTGATAGCTTTCAGGAATCAGGTGACAACCTTTTCAGCAGCTTGGGTATAAGAAGTGAAAAATAAGATTGAGAGATTCTGAAGGAAAACTCTGGATGACTCATCACAGGATCTACTATCCCAGCACTTCTGTGGTGACTCCAAATGTCAGTTTCTTCATTAGTTTCAGGCCCTGGTATTTACCGCTACTACAAGTGATGATTTCGTCTCTGGAGTCAGCTATAAATACTTTTTTTCACCATGGGACTAGCAAAGAAAAAAAAAAGTACCAGCTAAGGAGTGGCTGGGATTTGTAGCTATCAAACATCAGATATCAAATAATCCCTTTGCTTGGGTGTTTTACATTTCATTAAAATGTGTTAGGCTGGGACTTTGTCTCTGTTCTGACTCTAAGTATAACTCCTGTTCCCTTGGAGTGGTTATTTATTCTGTTATTTATCACTGCATGCTTTGGATTGTTCCATGTTGAACAATTTTCTCCTTGAAAACTGGGTTTTATGCAAAATGTTATCAGGTTCTGTCTTAATTTGCCAAAAATATAATATTTCAAATCTAAAAGTTTTCCTCCCTTGATGTGAGACTATAGTGCCCAATACCCAGTCAAGTGCCTTAGAACAAAATAGGATTAGGTATTTATTGAAGTTACATTGAATCTATAGAATCTGCCCCCCACCCCAAAATTTGAGAGTTCTATTTATGTTTCTATTTGTTATTTTACATATCTGGAAATACTTGAATGTCAGGAATTTGAAATGCCTTTGAAAATGTCCTGGATGAGTGAGCTTTCTCTTAAAAAATATTATCTTCACTTTTTACATAATATAGACCATTACTATTATTAGTATCATGAATCTTCATTCAGAATTCAAATGCCAGGGGACTTGATTTATCTAGTCTGATCACACTCATATTCCTTACACTCACCATGCTTGTCTTCTGATTCTTTTTATGTTCCTCATTCTGTGCTTCTCTTTCAATGAATGTCAATATCATCCTCCTGGTTGCCCAAGTTAGAAATGTAGATGTCTTGTGACATTTATATGCATAGTTATTGTTGCAAATATAAATACATCTATTATAACATCTACATATACTAATCTATTAATACTTTGCCCACCTCTCTACTTCCCACCCCAACTCCCACTCATACACACAAAGAAGGCTGCAAACTTTTTATAGCATGAATTACATCTTGTTTATTTTATTGTATCTACTTTATATAGCCACACAAAAATTGACAACAACAAAAAGTAATCTTTCTTGTTCCTACCCACTCAAGAAAGTTCAATTACATTTTTAGTTAGAGCTTAGTATTTATACAAATCTATATGTACAATATGCATATATTAGATATGCAGACCTATATATGTGTGTATATATATATGCACATACATATATACATTTCAGAATGATACATGCACATATTTTTAAAATGCTGAATCATATTAAAAGACTCATAACGAAGACAGCAATGTTCTCTTTCTGATGCCAAAATTCAGTTACCTGGAAACACTTTTAATTTTTGCTGTTTTTATGACCTTTTTTGCATACATATTAACATGCTTGTAATAATATTTCTCAAGTAACCAATGCTAGGTTTAGTGTACTGATCTCTAATTATGTCAAATATGAATGTATACCTCCTTGGTACTTCTACATTCAAAATACTCCTCATGTAGTCTGCCCCATTTTTATAAATTACTGTGAACATCTCTGTTTTTCTGAATCCTTATCCTGTTTTTGGCTTATTTGCTTAACCATTTGTTCTAAACTCATTCTATTTCGATGATTTCCTCAGATACTCCATTGAACTTAACAGTACAGTTTTGAGAGTGAGCTGCTAAAATGCTGATTAGAAACTGTTTATGTGTCTGGCTTATTGATAAGATAAGGAGTAATTTTTCTGAGCTCCTTGGTTTACTCCTGGGATACCCATGGAGTTCCATTTTGGATGCTGATAATCTTAGCAATATATTTTTCAGAGGCAGAAGTTGTAGGGTACTGAAAGTTCTAATAGTTGCATGTGCATGTATGCATTTGGTCTCCTCATTTTCAATAGAACCCTAATCTTGCTTTTCACTGTGACTAGCGTCCCTCATTCTAGAACTTCTGATTTTCTTTCTCCATAGGAGAAAAAAATACCTGTTTCCTGCAGTGGGTGAAGAGAAGGTAGGCACATGATTGTATATATATTAGGTATGAGGATGCAGGAGACTACTAGTCAAAGTTCTTCACAGTTCTACACAATCTTTTTATTTTCTACCCTCTGTCTCTCCCACATTTTTTATGGTCTCTTGCTGTGCTTCAAATTTCTAAGCCTTTCCAGAGTAGTCTGTGGCAAATTGGCTTGCCTCTTGTCAATGTCTTTTTCAAGAGTTATTTGACTTTTAACTTTATATTAATCTTTTCAATTTCAATTGAATGCTAAGAATGACTTAAACAATGTATGATTGAAATTGTATGAAAAAACATATTGGATCTTATCTAACAAAAACACTTCATTTACTCTGCTTGCTTTTCATTTATTCATTCATTCACTCAACCTAGGTTTATTGTGCTAGGCACTGTTTAGTTTATTGAGATACAGTAGTGAAGAAAACAGAGAAAAATACCTACTTTCATGGAACCTGCTTTTTAATAGGGGTTACAGACTACAAATAATATTTTAGAAAAATGTATACTGTGTTTTAGATAATAATACAATACATAATGCTATACATAATATATAATATGTACTTGTATTTTAGATAGAAATACATATCTTTTCCTTACAACTATAAATAGAGCATTATAACACAAGAAACCACAGTGTAGCATGCCCCAATTATGTCCCCCTTTATTTCTGCCACAGGTAACCACTGTTCTGATTAAAATCATATTAATTATGCCCATGGTTTTCCTTAGAGTTTTTTTTAACACCCAAAAGTGCATTGGTTAGTTTTACATGATTTTGGAGTTTACATATGAATTATACTGTATTCTTCTGCGATTTGCTCCTTTTTCTTTACATTATGTTTTCCAGATATAAGTATATTAATATGTGTAACTATAGTACATTTATCTTCAATGAGTTTTTTATTGCACAGTTTATTTATTCACTTTACTGTTAATGGATTGTGATTCTCATTTTTTAGTTTGGCTTTGTTTCTGGCTGCTATAAACAATAATCCTATACATATTCTTGCACAAGTATGCCACGTGGAAGAATTTGCTTGGGGTTTATATATAATAAATTGCTGAGTCATGGGTTATGCACACATTCAACTTTTTCAGATATTACCAAACTCTTGTCCAGATTGGCAATGGTTGGGAATTCTTCCTCCATATTCTACTCAACACTTGATATTTTTGATCTTAGGGTTTTTGGTCAATATGATTGGGGAAATGAAAAGTCACTCTGAACTTAAATTGAATTCTCCTAATTATTAATGAGATTGGATATCCTTTCATATATTTATAAGCCTTTTGTGTTTCATCTTTAAAATTCCTATATATTTCATTTGTGCATTTTTGGAATATATTGGGTTTTTTATTTCCCTATTGACATGAAAGTCTTTCTAATATGTTCAGGTAGTAATAATCTTTTAAATGTTTTGCAAACATTTTTGTAAGTTTGTGTTTCAATTTCTGGTTCTCATTATCATGCTTTTTCTTTTCTTTCTTTATTTTTGTTTGTTTTTGAACAGAGATGAGTCTTGCTCTGCTGCCCAGGATGGTATCAAACTCCTAGGGTCAAGCAATCCTCCTGCTTCAGTTTCCCAAAGTGTTAAGATTACAAACATGAGCTTTCATGCCTGGCCAATTATCATGATTTTTTTTAAAAAAACAGAAATTCTTAACTTTATTGAAGTAGAATTTATCAGTCTTTTTCTTTCTGATTTAACTTTTTGGTTTAAGAAGTCCTTTTCTACCTCCAAGATTATAAAGATATTATTGTATATTGCCTTTTGAAAGTAGTAGAATTCATTGTTTTAAGCAAAGAATGTATAACTAGAAGCCCAAAAACAAATGCAGCAAAAACAAAAATAAGCAAATGGGACTAAAATTAATCTTCATAGTAAAATAAATAATCAATAGAGTAAATTAGGCAACCTACAGAATGGGAGAAGATATTCACAAACTATACATCTGTCAAAGTACTAATATCCAAAGAGCTCAAATATATTAGCAAGTAAAAAGAAAATAACCCCATTAAAAAGTGGGCCAACAACATGAACTGACATATCGCCAAAAAAAAGACATACAAATGTCCAACAAATGTGAAAAAATGCTCATCATCCCTAAACATCAGAGAAATGCAAATTGAAACCACAATGAAATATACTACTTCACACCAGTCAGAATGTTCATTATTAAAAAATCAAAAAGCAATAAATGTTGGTGTGGATGCAATGAAAAGGGAATGCTTATAACCGTTGGTGGCAGTACACATTAGTACAACCTCTATGAAAATTGGTATAGAGATTTCTCAGAGAACTAAAAGTAGATCTACCATTTGATCCAAGAATCCCAGTACTGGGCATTTGCCCAAAGGAATAGAAGCTGTATCTATACTCAGATGTTAATCACAGCACAATTCCCAATTGTGAAGATGTGGAATCAACCCTAAATGCTCCACAGTTGATAATGAAAATTAAATTTCAATCATTTATGGAAGCCATTCATGTCCCTTCATATTTTGGACAAACAAGAAACATAATTATGAACCAGACTCACTTATGGAAAGATGAAAATTCCCAATCCAATGATTAACAAATTGAATTCAGGCAGTATAAAAATAATACTGCATCATGATCAATTTGAGCTAATATCAGAAATGCACATTTCTCCTAACATTAAAAATAACATATAATTCAGTAGATACAACAAGAGTTTAAAGAAGGATGATCATTCATCATTTTAATAGATTTTTTAAAGTTTTTATTTTTTAATTTTTTTACAATTCAAAGGTTAGATATAAAAATATTGATTATACACATACCCTTGTTGATGAGGTGTGCCCCTCCCCACCCCCACTAGCGGTTTCCCTCAACTGACAAAACTCCCTCCCCTGGCAATTTCCCACTGCTGTCAATCCTTTCTTATAGTATTATGATAAATGTTCAAGGTCCACTTATGCGTGACAACATATAGTACTCTGTTCTTTGTTTCTGGGATAGATCACTGAGTATGATAAACTCTACTTCCATCCAAGTTGCTGCAAAGTCCATACATTCGTCCTTCTTTATGGCTACATATTATTCCATTGTGTATATGTACCACATTTTTTTTTTATCCAGTCCTGCTTCGATGGGCAGCATGGTTGATTCTATGTTTTTGCTATTGTGAATAGAGCTGCAACAAACATACGTGTGGAGGTACCTTTCTTGTAGAATGACTTGAGTTCCTCTGGGTATATTGCCAATAGATGAATTGCTGGGTCATATGGAAGGTCAATTTCTAGTACTTTCAGAAATCTCCACACTGTCTTCCAGAGAGGTTGCACTAGTTTGTGTTCTCACCAGCAGTGTAGAAGCAGTCCTTCTTCTCCACATCCTTGCCAGCATCTGTTGTTGTTTGTTTTATTAACGATGGCCATTCTTACTGGGATTAGGTGGAAACAAACTTTTTTCCTATCCATGAGCATGGAATATTTTTCCATTTGTGTCTTCTTGGATTTCTTCCAGCAGTGTTTTGTAGTTCTCATTGTAAATGTCTTTCACTTCTCTGGTTAATAGAATGCCAAGGTATTTCATTTTTGTGTGTGGCTATCGTGAATGGGATTGTGTTTTAAATTTAGGTCTCTGCTTGCTTGTTGGTGGTGTATAGGAATGCAACTCTCTTTTGCACATTTATTTTGCAACCCGAGACTTTGCCAAAGTCCATTACCAGTGCAAGCAGGTTTTTGTCAAATTTTCTTGGCTTTCCAAGGTATAGAATCATATCATCAGCAAACAGGGATAACTTGACTTACTCTTTTCCTGTCTAGATACCCCTGATTTCCTTCTCTTGTCTAATTGTCCTAGCTAGGATTTCCAACACAATATTAACGAGAGGGGTGAGCATGGGCAGCCTTGTCTAGTTCCAATTTTCAGGAGAAATGTTCCTGGTTTCTGTCCATTTAGCAGTATGTTAGCTGTGGTGTTATTGTAAATGGCACTTATTATTTTGAAGTATGTTCCTTCTATACCTAGGTGTTTGAGTGTTTTTATCAAGAAGGAATGCTGGATTTTATCAAAAGCTTTTTCTGCATCTAATGATATTATCATGTGGTTCTTGTTTTTACTTCTGTTGATGTATTTAATGACATTTATGGTCTTGCAAATCAGCCCTGCATCCTGGGGATGAAGCCTACTTGGTCATGGTGGATGACTTTTGAGATGTGTTTTTGGGTCAGATTTGCTAGAATCTTGTTGAGGATTTTTACGTCTATGTTCATGAGGGATATTGACCTGTAGTTCTCATTTTTTGTTGGATATTTACCCGGTTTAAGTATTAGTGTGGTATTAGCTTTGCAAAATGATTTGGGGATAATTCCATCTTTCCAATTGCCTGGAATACTTCTAATAGGATTGGTATCAGCTCCACCTTGTACGTTCTATAGAATTCTGCTGAAAGGTCATGTGTTCCAGGGCTTTTTTTTTTTTTTTTTTTTTTTTGTAGGTAGTTTTTGTATGACTGAGTCAATTTCCTGGGTTGTTATTGATCTATTTAGTGTCTCAGTGCATTCTTGTTTCAACCTGGGGACGTTGTATGATGTCAGAAAGTCCTCCACTTTATTTAGGCTATCAAGCTTGTTTCCATATAGGTGTACATAGTAATCTCTGATAATCTTTTGTATTTCTTACAGGTCAGCTGTGATTTAATCTTCTGTATTTCTGATTGTATTTATTTGGAATTTTCTCTCTTTTTCTTGGTCATTCTGGCTAGGGATCCATCAGTCTTGTTAATTCTTTCAAAGAACCAGCTTTTTGTTTTGTTGATGTTTTCTATGATATTTTTGTCTTCTATGTCCCATATTTGGGCTCTTATTTAGGTGATTTGGATTCTTCTGCTAAAGTTGGGGTTTGGTGGTCTTCTCTTTCCAGCTCCCTAAGGTGATTTGTTAGGCGCCCAACTAGTGATGTCTCCATTTTCTTGATGTGTGCTTGTAGAGACATGAATTCCCCTTTTAGATTAGCTTTCATGGCATCCCAGAATTTTTGGTAAGAGGTTTCTTCATTTTCATTTGTTTCCAGGAATCTTTTAATTTCTGCTTTGATTTCTACTGCTGTTGACCCAGTAGTTGCTCAGCATCACGCTGTTTAGTGTCCCTGTCTTTGTGGGCTTTGGGAAATATTGTTGGTGTTGATATTTATTTTTATTCCACTATGGTCTGAGAAGGTGCATGGCAATACTTCAACCTTATGATACTTATTAACTCTTGATTTATGGCCAAGGATGCAATCGATCTTGGAGTATGTCCCATGTGGTGATGAATAGAATGTATATTCTGTGGTTGTTGGGTGGAATAATCTGTAGGTATCTATTTACACCATTTGGTTGAGTGTTAAGTTTAGGTTCTGGATATCCTTGTTGACTTTGTGCCTCGATGATCTATCTAGGACTGTTAGTGGGATATTCAAGTTCCCTGCTAAAATAGTGTTAGTCAACATCTTTTTTTTAAGTTTACTTAGTATCTGCTTTATAAATGCTGGTGCTCCCGTGTTGGGTGCATATATGTTTAGGATGGTTATTGCTTCTTGATGGAGTGAACCTTTTATTATTATGCAGTGTTCTTTTATATCTTTAAATTTTTGATAGCTTAAAGTTTGCTTTGTCTGATATTAAGTTCACAGCTCCTGCCTTCTTTTGTGATCCATTTGCCTGGAAACTCATTTTCCATCTTTTAACTCTGAGTCTGTGTATGTTCCTTGTGTTGATATGAGTTTCCTGGATGCTGCACATAATTGGGTCATGGTTTCTTATCCAGTTTGCCATTCTGTGTCTTTTCAGAGGTGCATTCAGTCCGTTCACACTCAGGCTGCTTATTGAAATGTGATTGTTTATCCCTCTCTTGAGGTTCTTTTAAAGTTTTTCTTTGTTTGTTTGTTTTCTTTTGGCTTTAGGGTTTATGTATGTGTGTGTTTTCAAGTTTCGCTGTTGATTCTGTGCTCTACTCTTCACTTGGGTAGTGTGTGGTCATTTTTTTTTTCCTTTCTTCTGTGCTTAATACCTTTTTAAGTGTCTTCTGTAGAGAAGGTCTGGAAACTGCATAATCTCTAAGGAATTGGATTCTGGGAAGGATTTTAATTCTTCATCACTGATAAAGCCAAGCTTGGCTGAGTAGGAAATTCTGGTTGAAATTGTTTATCTTTGAGGACTTTGAATATTGGACTCCAGTCCCTTCTTACTTGTACTGTTTCTGCCATAGGTCTACTGCTACTCTGATTGGTTTTCCCTGGTAGGTAGTCTGGCCTTTCTCTCTTGCTTCCTTTAGGATTTTTTATTTTGAGCCTGCTTTGTGTGGGAAAATTACTTTGTGTCTAGTGGTTGGTCTTCTCTTTTGATGTCTTGTGAGTGTTTCTGTATCTCTTGTGCTTGGCTAGTCACATCTCCTGTTTGATGAGGAAGGTTTTCTTGGGCTACCTCCTGGAATACTTATTTCCAAGTTGTTCTCCATTTCCCTTTCTTCTTCTGAGATGCCAAACAGGTGTAGGTTCAGTCTCTTGATATAATTATTCATCTCTTGTAGACTTTGTTCTTTCCTTAAGTCTTCTTTCTATGTTTTTTACAAATCAGGTTAATTCCATGTTCTGGTCTTCAGGTTCTTTCTTCTGCTATATTAATTCTGCTTTCCATGCTTGTCATCTTGTTATTTATTTCCTGGATGAAATTTTTATGGCTAAAATCTCTGTTACATGCTTTTTCAGTTAACATCTTGTCTTTCTTGACTCTTATTCACTCTTTCCATCCATTTCGTAATCCCTTTCATATTCTGGGGCCAGTCATTGGTGACTTCCATATTTTGGGCTCTGAGATCTGATTTTTCAGGAGTTTTCTCTGTGTTACACTTGAAATTACCTGTGGTCTTCCTTTGGTTTTTCCTCATTTGTGACAGATCTCTTGCTATTCTCTTTAGTTCTGTTATTCAATGTCAGTGGGAGAGGCTTTCCCTTCTGATATTTGCTCAGCCCTCTATTCTTACCTAATCTGGGCTCTGGATGTATTATATTTTGAAATAGGGCTGTGGGTGGAAAGCTTTGTTGTCTCTTGTAGTTTTTGAAACTTGAATAAGGTAGGGGATGGGGTGCTAGGATTCAGAAACTCCTTGTCAATTACAATGTTCACTAATTGTGGTATGTGTTGCCTGAGACCCATTCCCCACCACCACTCTATATGATGATGCAAAGCAGAAACAAATGCAAAAAAAAAAAAAAAATTGAACACACACACACACACACACACACACACAGACATACTCCCACTCTCCAAAACAAACCAGAATAATAACAAAGTGAAATAAAAGAAACAACAACAACAACCAAAATCCCAAAAAACTGAACACACACACCTAGCACAAAAAGTGAGTAGAGAAGGAAAAAAAAGGAATTCAGACTGAACCTTCAAACATTTATTGACACACACCTTAAAATATTAAAATTAAAAATTGAAAAGCAGAAGAACAAAACAGCACAAGAAACCCAACAACAACAAAACTGAAAGATGAGCACTCAGTCATTGCCATATACATATAAATAGAACAACAAACAAAAGAAAGAAACAGAAAAAAAAAAGGAAAAAGGGAAAAAATTGGGAGAATACAGCTCAAACCCTCATGTACACATTCATACACAAAGGAAAAATATTTTAAAAGTAGATGAACTAACAAACAAACATTCAAAAAATTTTTAAATTAAAAAATAAATTATAAATTAAAAAGCAAAACAAAAAAATCTGCCCTCTTGTGGCAGGCTCTGTAATTGTTGCATTAACTGGTCTCTCCTAAGAGCATCCACCTCTTTCACTCTCCTCCCAGTGTCCAGAGCAGGGAAAGAGGAGGGGCAGAGGAGGTGGGTGGGGGTGCAATCCTCCCCTCCCACTCTCATATGGTCAGAGACATCCCCTCTGGTGGGGAGATGCGGGATTGTCTCTTCTGCAGGAATGGATTTAAGGGTGGTGCCCCAGCCAAGCCTGTCCTGGAATGGAGTTCTCCTATTGCAACTGACATCCAGGCTCCACTTTGGTTTGTCCCTCAGTTGTGGCCCAGCTATGTGGGTCTAGTGTTCAGAGGATTGCTGGGGAGGATGGGGTTTGAGTCAGCTCCCGACTCACCACTGATCTCTTTGGAGCTATTCCTCATCTTTTTCTGGCCACACCCTTTGTCTCACCACTGGATCAGGGTAGGGGTTGGGGCACCTGGGACTCAGTAATCGTCAGGTTGCTCTGAAGTTTGTGTTTTCAGGATATTCCTTCTGGGTCACGATCATCCCTGAAAGGTTGATCCGCCAGTCACAGAGATCAGGTCTGCTGCTCCATGGTGAGCAAGTTGGAGCACATTCCTGCCCCGCCTTAAAGATGGTGGCAGGGTGCCTCTCTTGTCCTCTTTAGTGGGCCTTTGTCTCTAGGATCCCTCTGCAGCCCCTGCTGCCAGTGTCCAGCCAAGCTATGAAGTGGTGAGGTAAAGCCTGGAGCCAGCAATCTCACCTGCTGCAGTGGTGAGGCAGAGCCTAGGGCAGTAGTCTCTTCCCACTGCTTCATCACAGGAAAACTTTTGTCCATTTAAAAAACAATGGCACTCAGCTTCTGTGACCTGGGAAGAGCCAGGGACCAAGCAGAGCAGCTGCAGCACCGACTATTATACCAGGGACCTGGCCACTTGCTCACAAGCCCCCACTTAGTCTCTCCCAGCATTTTCTTCCCAGGAAGGATTTTGTTGATTTTTTAAAAAATGGCACTGGCTTCTGCATCCTGGAATCACTAGGGTCCAAGTTGAGCAGCTGCAGCACCAGCTACTACACCAGGAGAACCCTGGCCTGGCCGCTAGTTCCCTACCTCTCACTCAGTCAGCCTCTCACATGTCCACTCACACACCAGCATGTACATAAAATTTTCCAAACACTCATTCACTCACACAGGGACTTGCATAGTCTGACTGGCTTGGCCGCCATCTTCCTGAGGAACTCTAAAATTTTTTTACACAAAATGTTGATATTGAGTTTATTCTAGCTTCACAAAAATACCTGGAAATTAATTATGAGTTTTAACATTAATTTTTCCCAAGGTTCTTCTTCTTCTTTTTTTTTTTTAAACTAAAGTAACTTTTAGCTTGACTGATGCTTTTAATTAAATATTTGTTTTCTGTTTCATAATTACTGATATTTATTATTTCTTTTACTGTATTTTTTGGAGTTCATTTAGAATTCCTTCCTTTAACTTTTTTGATGGATCTTTGCCTCATAATTGTTGGTTTAAATTTCTTTGAATATAAGCATTTAAAGTCACAAACATTTTTAAGTGGTGTTTTAAAGTACACATTTTATGTTCTGTATCTGGCAATTTTATTGCCTGGATTATTTGAAATTCTTAGTGGTCTAAATCTTCTATTTCTTGTTTTTGCTATCTCTTGCTAATTGGTTGGGTTTTGTTTATCTGCTTGTTTGTTTTGCTTTCTTATTTATTACATTATTTCATATTGAAAGCTCATGGTTTGTGAAACTGTATCTGATATTCCTGCCTGGCCTGTTGCAAAATGTCTCCTATGAGGAAAAAAAAGGGCAGGGGCTTTGCCTAATGACAATTAAACTAGTTTGCAACTTATAATAGAGCGCTAAAAGCTAGAAATGCAACCATGACTAAATTCTTGCCGTCAAGGATTTCACAGCAAGAACTGGTATAGCAGCAATAGCATTAAATTATTAGTGTCATATTCATTCTCATTCGTATTTCCATGCTTTCCCCCTTCTACCCTTCTTATGTTTGTTTGTTTATTTACTTATTTATTTATCCCTGATACCTGTTTTTTCCACACTGTTACCTAATCTGTCTTTTAAGAAAATGTGTTTTTTTTCCTTGACCCTTCTTTAGATATAAGGAATGTAAGAAAGGAGAATGAATCAAGAGAAAATTGCCTATAGTAAAAAATAGAAGGTGAACAAATGGCAAAGACCATATCTACTGGGTACCGAAAGAGTTGTTAGAGAAAGAAGAGCAGGGGCAGTTAACAGAATGAGAGCTGGAGACCAGCTGTACTAAGATACTGTCTAGAGGAAAGGGTCCTTTAAAGAGTCTTTCCTCTGAGTTACAAATTGAATCCCATTTATGTTACTGAAGTCACAAGTAAAGATTCTAATTACAATTTCATGTATTTGTTCACCAACTACTGACTAAGTGCATTTCATGGTTGGCACCTTTCAAGTCAAGAAGGATACAGCCGCAGACAAAACAGGCAAAGACTTCACTCCTTGCTCCCACCAGTATTTGCATATTATAGAAAGTGGATTTTAAAAAGAATAGATAGTTATATAATATACTTTATTTGTATGAGTGTTATAATGGAAATAAAGCAGATTAAGGGAGCAATAAGGGAGAGAGGGGTGTTCTTTTATGTGTGGTGATCAGGTAAAGCTTCTGTGGTAAGGTGACTTTTGAGAAGAGATCTTAATAAAGTTGCTGGATTTTCTTTCCAAGAAGGAGATGTTGAGCAAGGACTAAGCTACACAGAGGTCCAAGTGCTATTGGGGTTACAGTGACAGTAGAGATAATCTCAAGATCCCTTGGGAGAACAAATGCAGGCCATTAAACCAAGTTTGGCTTAGTAAGTTTATGAAAGACTGCCATGAGAGTGACCAAAATCTCAACAATAATAAAAAAATTAGAGAAGACAGAAAAAATGTGCTCAGAGAAAATAGTGTGCTTGGAGGCATAAAAGAACATGGAATAGTAGACTGTAAGTCACTTGGTTTGCTCTAGCCTATACAATATTTTCTTTTCTTTCCTTTTTTTTTTCTTTCTTTCTCTCTCTCTTTTTTTTTTTTGTAAAGACAAGATCTCACTATATTGCCCAGGCTGGTCTCAAACTCCTGGGCTCAAGCAATCTTCCCGTCTTGGCCTCTCAAAAGGCTGGGATTATAGGCATGAGCTACAGTGACTGGCCTAGTATGTAGGCTTATAATGGTGATTAGGTTGAGAGATGCAAGCCGAGGAAAGACAAAAGTATTCTTGTAATGAGTTAGGTAGTCTGGATACTACTCTGAGGCAAGTAGGGGTGGGAAAAAATGAGATGATTTTGAAGAAGGGAGTAACAAGGTTTATGTTATGTGTTAGAAAGATCATTCTATATGTTGGAAATTTATAGAGAATGAATTGCAAGGAGTAAG
Source organism: Cephalopachus bancanus (assembly GCA_027257055.1). NCBI lineage: Eukaryota > Metazoa > Chordata > Mammalia > Primates > Tarsiidae > Cephalopachus > Cephalopachus bancanus. The sequence goes on from JAPVLO010000036.1 coordinate 3,083,910, forward strand.
ACTGGAATCTAAGAAACTAGTTAAATTGCTGTATTTGTCTAAACATAGATGCTATTCCTAAATATGATTGACTGCAAATGTCTACCTTGAATAGGGAAATTCTCCCATGAGCTTGGTGATACATATATAAATAGAATGTAAGTATTTGACCGCCTTAGCCTTTTCCCAGGTAGGACTCAAGTCATTCATTCAACATATATATTTATTAAATATTTTTGTACCTATTATGTGCCAGACATTTTTCTAGGAACTCATAATATAGCAGAAAATAAAGCCAATGCAATACAATAAAAATGCGTTATGAGACATCTAGTTATATTGCTATTGTTTTCAAATTAATCCCTGCTTATCGCTTTCTGTTCATATTGGATTTACCCTTGATGGTGTTGTTTTTCCTCTGGACATGTTATTAAACCATTTATATCATCGGTAAACACAATGATCAAAAGTATCCTCTCTGGTTTCAGTGCGCATGACCAGCCTTTTATTGTAACTCATAAAATTTAATAGTTCTAAGACAGGACTAGTTGTCTCCTTCTAGATTTCACTGCATCCATCATAATTAAACTCACATTCATATTTAAAAATTCAATGCCATTGTCTTTCATTGCATCAGTGTTCTATGTTTTTCAATATTACAAAAGAGTCTTGGTTACAGGTTATCTAAATCATCAGTTTGTTATAAAGAAAACTGCTCTACCTTTACAACTTTTTCCCAATAGTTTGGCTTTGTCTATACCTTTCTCCTTTAAAGCACATCATTAAAGTTTGCTTGACAAATCTCTTCATACTATTTTTCCTTTAGATTGTTTGGCAGTGAATTGAGTTCTTTCACAAAACATTTTAACCACACATTGTACAATTTATTATCTCTAACTTTCTTAAATGTGTAAAAGCTTCACCTCCATAGTACTCTTAATTCTGCACTTTTGCCAATTACTTTATACTGTGACTGAGAGTCAATTCTAAAACCATCACTTGTCCCTTCTTTTGAATGCAGAGATACCATTATAGATCTACCCTGCAAAGAGATTATTAACCACCTCTCCTGTTCACTAGCCGATCTGTCAATAACTGATACATAAGGAGAGGAACTCAACAGATTTTATTCCTTATTCTCCCTATACTTGAAACAAAGTGACATGCATTTTATATTGTAGGAGGAGCATCTTTAATTTTATGCTACTATGTATACCTATGCCAGTTAACCCAAGCTTTACAAAGAAAATTTCTGCATATTATGAAATCTCACTAGATATAAACAGAATAGACTATGTGGTTTAAAAAAGGCATAGATTTTAGAGTTTTATCATTATACTTTGTTATTGATTTTGACATTTCCTAAGAGTAGTAAATTGAGCGACTAACATTTCTTTTTTTTTTTTTGAGTTGGAGTCTCACTCTGTCGCCCAGGTTGGAGTGACAAGGCATGCTCACAGCCACCCAGCGTCGACATGCTGGGTTCCAGCAATCCTTCTGCCTCAGCCTTCCAAGTAGCCGGAACTAGAGGTGCACCCTTCTGCACCCTGGCTAGTTTTTTTGACAACTAATATTTCTAAATCAAACTTTCCACATTTATAAAATAAAGATAGTAATAACTTATATCATGCTTCAAGTTATGAATTAAAGTTTTTTTCAAAAAAATTTTTTTTACCAATTCTCATATATTTTAGAGTCTGTGTGCAGTTTATAATTTAATTATCAACTTCCAAAACAATTCTCTGGGTTAGGATTTAGAATTGCATTCAGTTTGTAGATTAATAATTTTCCTTTGATTTAGGATCAAAATTTATTTCTCCACCATTCAAGGCCTTTGTGTCTCTTTTCTGAATCTTTTTGTCAATTTTTGGTTGAGATACATTCTATCCCTTGAGGGCACTGATAGACATGGAGGCAGCCAAGCATTGGCTGCTTTGTTTTGTTCAACATCTTGACTGTGAAAGGGTCTGCAGGTAGAATAGGTTTCCTTCTTGCTTTTCATTGTTTTATCTATAATATTTATCTTTCTCCTCCCTTAAAACTATTTTCTTTGTGGCAGTGTAAATTCTACCTCCCTCTTACTCGTTTAAAACATTAAAATCTAGCACATACTCTTCACTATTATTCACAACATAATTCCTGCAATAATGGTTTAATTATGAAAATGGCCTAAAAAATCTGTTTTTTCTTATTTTCATGAGCTTTGTAATGTGACTTTGCAAATCCTCCTGAAGAGGAGCTAGTCTATTTCTCCACACTGTGAACTTGGCCTAACTTTGTAACTTTGTTCATATACTATAGTAGAAGTAACACTGTGTTCTTTCTGAGCCTAGTTCTCAAAGAGCTTTGCACACTCCCCCTCTCTCTTGGATTGCTCTACAACAGAACTTGCCTGAAATTGGCTGCTCAAAGATGAGACACCATGGAGCAGAGCCAAGTAAGCTCTGTAGTCCCATCTGAGGCCCTGAACCTCTGAGAGAACCCAGCCAAGAACATCAAAGCCAATCTGCAACTGACCCACAGCTGTTCGCAGATGTATGAGTAAATCTGCCAATACCAGTTCAGATCGGCAGAACAGCCAACATGATCCACAACTGATGAGCAAAAATAAATTTATATTAAAATAAGAAACTAAGATCTGGCGATTTTTACTCAGTATTATTGTGCCAATAAGTGATGCAAGAATTGGTTGTAAGAAAATGGAAATTTCAAAAAGTTATGATATACAAATAGAATAACAAAGCTAATAAAGATTATATGCCGAAACTGAGTCCTTGATTACTCTACAGTAATACCGTATCTCTTAACGGTCTATGAACCTATTGATAAGGGCCCCACAAACATACTAGTCAGTCTGGCCAACTCCATTTCAGAATTCTTTATTCATGACCTAAGTCCCAGGCATATACCTCAGGAACTGAAAATTTTGAAATAAAAGTTTGCATTTCAGGCCATTGCTTTACTAAACTCTGGTGTGGCCATGTGATTTGTGAGCTATGACTGCTGCCATGTTTTCTTAAGCTTTGGTCCCGTTTTGGTCCTCTCTCCTACCTAATTTGCTTTCTAAATAAACTACATTTTCCAATCTAAAAAAAAAAAAAATTGCATCTTGTATAGAAAATGAGAAGTGAGGGAACATTACAAGGACGGTTTTAAGATGCCTGACAACTGGTGTGCCATGCATGCTTTTATGCTTGGTGTCCCAAATTGTAAGTTTCTGGGACATTCTATGGATTTCTTTCTGAAACATATCCTAATAAGCTGTACTTACTCCACAGGTACACTCTCCTTAGCCATTTCTACACACCAGGAATGAAAACATCAAGTGATTTCCACAGACAGTCACAGAAAAGATTTAAAGTCACAGAAAAGATTATTTTAGCAGCGTACTGTACTTGATCTCAATCTTGAAATAATGAATATTCTTCTTGAGGTTTGCCATCTGGGCAATCAAGGTGGAGCTCCTGAAACACATTCTCACAAAATTGAAATCTATTAAAATCTATCCAAAATACCTTCTTCCTTTGGCTTGTGGCAAAGGAAATATGTTAGAAACACAATTTGGTCAATTGGCAATGTAGTGGTTCCCCTACCTGACATGAAGGACTTAAAATGTCTTTGGCCTCAAAGCACAAGCATGACACAAATAATGATGAATGCACACATGTGAAGTAGGAAGGTGTCACCATGACAGTCATTGTGCAAACTTGAGCCTGCATGAATTGTAAACTTGAGATGTCTTTCAATCAGTTTCTATAGAATAACACAGGCACAGATATGCTTTTTCTTTTAGTAATGGCAACATAGAATTAAGATGTAAAATTTATTTCATTCTTTTGAAAACAGTATGCTAATATGTTCTTTAAAAGCATGAGATTTAAAATGAGTGAAATAAGACAGAACTCTAGCTTTTCTGCTAGTTGATCTCGTGATCTTAGGGCAGGTTATGCGGTAACTCAAAAAACTGTGTCAATGACCTCTGTAAAATGGAAGCTATATTGTTTACCTCAGTGTTTGGGGTATTCTTTTTGCAGGAGTATCTAACTATCAATTACCTCTCAGTGCCTTTGCAAAGAGTTTGTACTCAGTCAATTCCTTTCTTCTGTTTCAGATACCTTAAATCCTTTTTTGTATTGTAGGCACATTTTCATTCTCTTTATATTCAAATTATTTTACACCAAGACCTATATCAATCCCCACCTAACCTATAAACTTTACTCAAATGTTTTTGATTTGTCTCCATTTTGATTCTAACATATATACTGCCTAATTAAAGTTTCAACCATACTCATTTTGACAAAATTCCTTTTATTATATTCTAAATATTTCATTTTCAATAGCTCTTTTTTTCTTAAAATATTGACAAAAGTTTAGGGAATAAGAACTCTCTCAGTTCTGTTACAAACTGCCTATCACAGTATCAGCAGTAGGACTGAAAAAAATATATTTTTATTACTAATGTCAGTGAAATAAGCCTCAGAATATTCTTTAAAAGTCTGGGAGTCCTTGTTCTGTTGGAAATTTAATCATTTTATTTTAGAGTACAAGAACCATTTTGAATCTGAAAAATTTCTTCCTAATTATTTAAAAGGTAAAGTGTGCTTTTATAGTACTATATTTCTGTGTAGTCATTCATGAATTCTTTTTATTACTTGTTTTTTAGTGAAGTAAAATTCACCATTTTAATCATTGCACAATATTCAATTCTGTGGTTTTGTACATTCACTATACTTAGCAACCATCACTGCTGTCTATTTCCAGAACAGTTTCTTCATGCCAACAAGAAACCCATACCCATTAGCAGTCACTCTGCAACTCTCCCCACCCTCAGCCCATGGAAACCCAATAATCTGCTTTCTGTCTATATGGATTTTTTCATTCTTGACATTTTATATAAATGTAATCATATCACATATGAAATTTTATGTTTGACTTTTTAAAAATAGCATGTGTTCAAGGTTTATCCATTAGTAGCATGTATCAGTACTTCATTTTTAAAATTTGCTTTTATGGCTGAATAATATTCCATTGTATGGCTATGTCACATTCTGTTTACCTATTCCTCAGTGGATGGTTTCTTTACACTTTTTGGCTATTGTGAATAATGTCACTAGGGACATTTATGTACAATTTGTGCACAATTTTTTGTTTATACACCTGTGTGTCTCTGAAGAATATACTTAGGAGTGGATTTAGCAGATTATGTATATTTACAGATTATTATGGTCATGGTACGTCTAAATTTCTGAGGCACTATGAAGGTTTTTTTACACAGGGGTTAGATCATTTTATCCTATCAGCAGTGTATAAATATTCCAGTTTCTCCATGTTTTCATCAACACTTAGAAATATCTGACTTTTGATTCTAGTCATCCTAGTGCATATGAAGTGATATCTCATTGAGGTTTTGATTTGTACTTCCCTAATAACTAATTATGTTGGGCATCTTTTTATGTTCTTAATAATACTTGTATATCTTCTTTGGTAAAATATCTATTCAAGTCCTTTGTGCATTTTTAAATTGGGTATTTGTACGATTCAGCAATACCTCCCCTGGGAATATACCTGGAGGTACATAAATCATTCTACCAAAAAGATACCAGTACATACAAGTTTATGGCTGCATTATTCACAATAGCAAAAATATGTAACCGGTCCCACTGCCCTTCAAAAGTAGACTGGCTAAAGAAAATGTGGTACATTCACATGATGGCATATTATACAGCCACAAAGAAGAGCAAAATCTGGATTCACAGCAAATTGAATAGAATTGGTGAACATCATATTTAGTGATCTATCACAGAAACAAAGAATTGAATACTGAACATCTCCACTTATAAGTGGAACCTGAACACTAATCACATTAGCAAAGGGTGGAATGGGCGGTCACTGGACACTGCCTGGAGCGGTGGGGGGGGGTGGTACTTGGTCCTAAACTAGGGGACATGAGTACCAGCTGGAGGTTCAAACTTCACCTGCACTCAGTCTGCTTGTGTAACTAATCCTGACTTGTACCCCACATATCTATAATAAATAAAATAGAAAACAAATTAAAACCACAATGAGATACCACCTTACACCAGTCAGAATGGCCATTATTCAAAAAAAATTTTTTTAATTGGGTATTTACATATTTTGAACATTAAAGCCTTTGAGTGAGCGCACACACGAGTTTACTTCTAAAAGCTCAATTCTATTCTACTGATCTATATGACTATTCTTACACTTGTACCACACTTATTTTATTACTGTAGCTTTGTACTACATTTTGAGATTGAGAAGTGTGAGTTCTCCAACTTTGACTTGTAAAAGTTTTTACTTTTGATGAAGTATGATTTATCATTTTTTTTCTTTTTTACTGCGTTTTTGGTCTCATATCTAAGAACCCATGGCCAAGTTCAAAATCATGACTACTTACTCCTTTGTTTACCTTTAAAATTTTTAGTTGTTACATTTATGTATTTGATCCAGTTTGAGATTTTTTTGTGTGTGTGTATGATGTGTGATAAGTACCCAAATTCTTTCTTTTGCATGTAGTTATCCAATTGTGTCTGTACCATTTTTGAAAAGATGATACTTTTTCCATTGGATGGTCCTGGTTTATTTGCCAAAAGTTGACTGACATGGATGTGAGAGCTTATTTTCAGAATCTCAGTTCTATTATGCTGATCTATACACTAATCTATATGACTATCTTTATAACCATACTTATTTGATTACTGCAGTTTTGTAGCAAGTTTTAAAATTGGGAAGGGTGAGTTCTCCAATTAAGTTCTTCTTTTCAAGATTCTTTTCACTATTTTCTTGCAATTCCATATGAAATTTATGATCAATTTCTTGATTTCTGCAAAAACAGCAGTTGGGATTTCAACAGAGATTGCATTGAATCTGTAGATCAATTTTGGAGGCATTAATATCTCAGCACTATTAAATATCTTAACACAGGAACATGGGATTCCTTTGTATTTACATTTACTTCAGTCTTAACTTCTTTCAACAGTGTTTTGAAATTTTCAATACTAGTGTCTTGTTCAGACTTCTTTCTGTTTTATTCTTTTTGATGCCATCACAAGTCATTTTTGCTTTTTATTACTATTTGATATGCATATAATTGTACAAGTCTCTACCATTAACCTAATCTTTTCCTAGAAGCATTTCTAGATACCACACAATGAAATTCCTGCATTTGAATCTACCACTATGTTTATTATGCATATTGGCACATGATGAATTTTTTTGTTTCATTTTCATAGAAATGATTGGTCCAAGGCATGGTGGAATAAATTAGGAAGCAGTATGGAGAGCTGAGTTTCAGAAAACAGAACATACAGACTAATAGCAAATGATGCATGTGCAGAAAGTGGCATTTATTTTGTAAACTTTATATATGTGACATATATATAGTCTAAAAGTTATAATTATGCAGCTCAATGTATTGACACGAAGTCTACTCACATGCATCTATTACAAAGATCAAGAAATGAAACACATTCATTTCTTGAAAAATCTCCTCATTTTTCCTGTTAATTATTAATACCTGTGCAAATGCTACCTCTGAGTGCTACTGATGGATATTAATTTTCCTTGTTCAAAATATTATATAAATAGAGTCCACAGTATTTACTTTTCCATGCCTACCTTCCTTCCTTCCATGTTATCTATATGATAATCCATTTTTTTCATATAGCAGTAGCTTGTTCTTTGTTACTGTAATCCCATTCTATGTCCTTCAAGGATCAGAAAATTTATTTTTTAAAAAGATCAGGTAGTGTATATGCATGTTAATGGTTAAGACACACTCCTTTAAAGTATTCCATTATAGAAATATGCCATGATTTAGCTACCCATTCTATTGTTTATGGGCATTAGTAGTGTGTCTACTTACTAACTATTATGTGTAATGCTGCTATGATTGATCATGGGGCTGTGATTCTTTTTTTTATTTTATTTTTAAAATGTGGTATACAATTCAGAATTAGGTACACAAGTAGTTTTTGCACAGGTAAATATAGGGCATCCTTTTGGCTAACTTTGCCTGGTTTGAGATCAGGTACCCTTATTGATGTTGTGTTCCTTCTCCACCCACATGCCCAGCAGTATTCCGCTACTGGCAATTCTTTTCTTATAGTATTATGGTAAATGTTCAGGGTCCACTTATGAATGAGAACATGTACTCTGTTTCTTGTTTCTGTGATAGATCACTGAGTATTATAGACTCTAAATCCATCCAAGTTGCTGTGAAGTCCATGTGTTTGTCCTCCTTTATGGCAGCATAATATTCCATTGTGTATATGTACCACATATTTTCATCCAGTCCAGGTTTGATGGCGAGCATGGTTGGTTGCATGATTTTGCTATTGTGAATCATGCTGCAATAAACATGTGTGTGCAGGTATCTTTTTTTGTAGAATGATATGAGTCCGTCCGGGAATATTCCCAGTAGGAGGATTGCCGGGTCATATGGAAGGTCAATGTCTAGTTCTTTTAGACACCACAACACTGTTTCCCAAAGAGGTTGCACTAGTTTGCATGCCACCAGCAGTGTAGAAGCGTTCCTTCTTCTTTGCACCCTCGTCAGCATCTGTTGTTTTATTAATGCTGGCCATTCTTCTGGGGTTAGAGGGTATATCCATGTGGTTTTGATCTGCATTTCCCTGATGATTAGTGAGGCTGAGCATGTTTTAATGTGTCTGTGGTCTGACTGTATATCATCTTTTGAGAAGTGTCTATTCATGACTTTTGCCCACTTTTTAATGAGACTATTTTTTTTTCTCTTTGCCACATTTGAGTTCCTTGAAGATCCTGGATGTTAAGCCTTTGTCAGATATAAATTTGGCAAATATTTTTTCCCATTCTGTGGGCTGTCTCTCCGTTCTCTTGATGGTTTCTTTTGCTTTGCGGAGCTTTTCAGTTTAATGAGGTTCCACTACTTGTCTGTCTTATCTCTTATGGCATGGATACTTGGGATTTTGATCAGGATGGTTGCCAGTTCAATTTCCATAAGGGTGTCTCCTCCATTTTCTAAGGTTCTTATAGTTTGAGGTTTTGCATTCAGGTCTTTGATCCATTTAGAGTTGAGTTTTGTGTATGGTGATAGGTAGGGGACCTGTTTCGATCTTCTACTTGTGGTCAGTCAGTTTTCCCAACACCATTTACTGAATAGATCCTCTCACCGATGGTTGTTGGGGGAGGCTTTGTCAAAGATGAGTTGGTTGAGAAATTGAGGTTTTGCTTCTGGAATTTCTATCCTGTTCCATTGGTCCATATACCTATTCTTGTACCAGTACCAGGCTGTTTTGATTATTGTAGCCTTATAGTAAAGTTTAAAGTCTGGAAGTTTGATACCTCCTACTTCATTTCTTTTGCTAATGATATTTTTGGCTATTGTGGTTGTTTATGTTTTCATATGAATTTCTACATTGTTATTTCCAGTTCTGAGAAAAACAATGTTGATATTTTAATGGGTATTGCATTGAATCTGTAGATTGGCTTTGGTAGGATGGACATCTTAACAGTGTTGATTCTTCCTATCCATGAGAATGGAATATTCTTCGATTTGTTTGTGTCTTCTTGTATTTCTTCAAGCAGTGTTTTGCAGTTTTCATTATAATAGTCTTTCACTTCTTTGCTTAGGAAAATGCTGAGGTATTTCTTTTGTGTGTGTGTATGGCTATTGTGAATGTAAATGTACTTTTTTATTTGGTTCTCTGCCTGCTTGTTGTCGGTGTATAAGAGTGTTGCTGTCTTTTGCACATTGATTTTGAATCACACATCTTTGCCAAAGTTCTTTATCAGTGAAAGAAGGTTTTGAACAGATTCTCTTGGACTTTCAAGGTATAGGATCTTATTGTCAGCAAAGAAAGATAACTTGGCTTCCTCTTTTTCTATCTGGATATCCCTGATTTCCTTCTCTTGTCTAATTGCCCTAGCTAGGACTTCCAACACAATGTTGAACAAGAGGGGTGAATGTGGATAGTCTTGTCTTGTTCCAGTTTTCAGGAGAAATATTTCAGTTTCTGTCTGTTAAGTAAAATGTTGGCTGTGGGTTTATCATAGATGGTGCTTATTGTTTTTAGGTATGTTCCTTCTCTATCTCGGTGTTTGGGGATTCTTATCAAGAAGGGATGCTGGATTTTATCAAAAGCTTTTTCTGCATCTAATAGTATAATTATTAGTTCTTGTTTTACATCTGTTGATGTATTTAATTACATTTATGGTTTGGGGGATGTTGAACTAGCCCTGCATCCTGGGCATAAAGCCTACTTGGTCATGGTGGATGATTTTTGAGATGTGTTATTGGATCCGATTTGCTAGAATCTTGTCAAGAATGTTTACATCTATGTTCATTAGGGATATTGGCCTGTAGGTCTTTCTCTCTCTTTTTTTTTTTTACTGAATCTTTACCCGGTTTGGGTATCAGTGTGATGTTAGCTTCTTAAAATGATTTGGGGAGAATTACATCTTTTTCAATTGCCTGGAATACTTTCAGTAGGATTGGTATCAGCTCTTCATTGTACGTTTTGTAGAATTCTGCTAGAAAGCCATCTGCTCCAGGGCTTTTTTTTTCTTTTGGTAGTAGTTTTCTAATGACAGATCATTTTCCTGGGTTGTTATTGGTCTATTCAGTGTCTCAATATCTTCTTGTTTCAACCTGGGGAGGTGGTGTGATGTCAGAAATTCTTCTATTTCATTTAGCTTATCAAGTTTGTTTCCATATAAGTGTGTAGAGTAATCTCTCGTAATCTTTTCTATTTCTTTCAAGTCAGTTGTGATTTGATCTTTTACATTTCTCACTGTGTTTATTTGGGCTTTTTCAAGGTCATTCTGGCTAGGGTTCCAGGATTCCATCAATCTTGTTTATTCTTTCAAAGAACCAGCTTTTTGTTTTGTTTATTTTTTTCTACGATATTTTTGTCTTCTATGTCCCATATTTGGGCTTTTACTTTGGTGATCTGTATTCTTCTGCTAAATTTAAGATTTTGGTGGTCTTGTCTTTCCAGTTCCCTTAAGTGATCCATTAGGCTGTTAACTTGTGATTGTTCCATTTTCTTGATGTGAGTTCATAGAGATATAAATTACCCTCTAAGAACTGTTTTCATGGCATGCCAGAAGTTTTGGTAAGATGTTTCTTCATTTTAATTTGTTTCCAGGAAACATTTAACTTCTGTTTTGACTTCTGTGCTGAAATCATTCAGCATCATGCTGTTTAGTATCCATGTCTTTGTGGGTTTGGGGATAATTTTGTTGGTGTTGATGCTTATTTTTATTCCACTGTGTTCTGAGAAGTTGTATGGCAGTATTTCAATCTTATGAAATTTGTTTATGCTTTACTTATGGCCAAGGATGTGATAAATCTTGGAGTACATTCCATGTGGTGATGTGTAGAATGTATATTCTGTGGTTGTTGGGTGGAGTATTCTATGGGTATCTACTAAGACCATTTGGTCAAGTGTCAAGTTGACGTTCCAGATTTCTTTGTTGATTCTTTTTTCTTGATTTTCTATCTAGGGCTGCTAATGGAGTATTTAAGTCTGCAGCTAAAATAGTGTTAGAGTCAATATCTTTTTTCATTTACTTAACAGTTACTTTATGAAAGTTGGTGTTCCTATGTTGGGTACATTTATGTTTAGGGTAGATATTTCGTGTTGATGGATTGAACCTTTTATCACTATGTAGTGTTCTTCCATATCATTTTAAATTTTGATAATTTAAAGGTTGTTTGTCTGATATTAAGATCACAACTCCTGCCTTCATTTGTGATCCATTCACCTGGAAACTCATTTTCCATCCTCTAACTTTGAGTCTGTGTACATCCCTTGTGGTGGGGTAAGTTTCCTGGATGCAACAAATTATTGGGTTATGTGTTTTTTTTAAATCCAGTTTGCCATTCTGTGTCTTTTTAGTGGTGCATTTAGACCTTTCATATTCAGGCTGATTATTGAAATATGACTGATTATCCCCATCATGAGGTTCTTATAAAATTTTTTCTTTGTTTTTGCTTTTTAGCTTTTGTGATGATGTATGTGTCTGCTTTCAAGTTTGCAGTCTCTATGTATTCTGTTGATTCTGTGGTTCTTTGGGAAGTACATGGTCATTTTTAAAAAAATTTCTTCTGTGCTTAATACTTTTTAAAGTATCTCCTTTAGACATGGTCTGAAAGCTGCCTAATCTCTTAGGGACTGGATGTCTGGGAAGAATTTTAATTCTCCATCACTGATGAAGCTTAGTTTGCTAGGTAGGAAATTCTTAGTTGAAATTGTTTATCTTTAAGGACTTTGAATATTGTACTTCTGTCCCTTCTTGTTTGTAGTATTTCTGCAGATTGATCTGTTGCTATTCTGATTGATTTTCCCCAGTAGGTAGTCTGACCTTTCTCTCCTGCTGTCTTTAGGATTTTTTTCTTTTGTGCCTACTTGTGTAGGTGAATTACTATGTATCTAGGAGTTGGTCTTCTCATTTGATGTCTTGTGGGGGGGGTCTTTGTATCTCTTGTGTTTTGATGGTCACATCTCTGATGAGATGGGGAAAGTTTTCTTGGATAACCTCCTGGAATGTTTGCTCCAAGGTGTTCTCCATTTCCCTTTCTTCTTCTGTGATACCAATCAGGCCTAGTTTCAGCCTCTTGATATAATTGCACATCTCTTGGAAGATTTTTCTTTCTTTCTGAGTTTTATTTCTATGTTTTTTTACAGATCATGTTAATTCCATGTCTTTGTCTTCGAGTTCTGAGATACTTTCTTCCACTGGTTAATATTGCTTTCCATGTTTGGCATTTTGTCATTTTAGTTCCTGGATGAAATTTTTTTTATGGCTCAAATCTCTGTTACAAGTTCTTTCAGTATTGCATCTTTTTTCTTGAGTCTTATTCACTCTTTCCATCCATTCTCTAATCTCTTTTTTATGCTGGGGCCAGTCATTGGTGACTTCCATTGTTTGGACTCTGAGGTCTGATTTTTCAGATGTTTTTTCTTTGTTACCATGGGAATTACCTGTGTTCTTTCATTGATGTATCCCTATTTGGAACAGATCTCTCTTTTTTTCTCTTTAGTTCCATTATTCAGTGGCAGTGGGAGAGGCTTTGACTTCTGATGTTTGCTCAGTACTCTATTCTTCCTTGATCAAGGCTCTGAGTTTGTTCGATTTTGAAACAGGACTGTGGATGGGAAGCTTTGCTGTCTCTTGTAGTTTTGAGAGTTGAATAAGGTGGAGGATGGGGAGCTAGGCTTCAGAAACAACTTGCAAATCACAATGTTCACTGATTGTGGTATGAGTTTCCTGAAACCTATTCCCCACCACCACTCTATATGATGATGCAACGGGTACATGTGTATACCACCTGATTCCAAGATACAGTAACAGCAGTGAGGGGAACAGAGAAAAGTAAATGAAATAGGATAGTCATAAATTTGAAAAAATTTTAAAAACCCAGAATTACAAAAGCAGAAACCAAAGCAAAGAACAATAAACACACATACACACACACACACACACTCATACCAAAACAAACTGGAAAAACAACAAAGCAAAACAGAACAAACAACAACAACAACAACAACAAACAAACAAAAAACCCCAGGAAAACCAAACACACACCCAACACAAAATGAAAGGAGAAGGAAAAGAGAAAAAAAATGAGAAAACACAAGCAATTCAAATCAAACACTCCACATATATTCACACATACATTAAACTAAAAAAAAGAGAAACCCAAAAAAGCAAAACAAACAAAAAACTGAAGGATGAACACTAAATCATTCATGTTCACACATAAATAAATTTTTAAAAAATGAAAGAAGAAAGAAAAAAAGAATGAGGAGGATGCAGATCAAACTCTCACATACACATTCATAAACAAAGGAAAAATATACAAAAGTTAAAAAGCAAACCAACATAAAAAAAGCTTCCTTCTTGTGGCAGGTTCTGTAATTGTTCCTCTCAGCTGTTCATAGGTAAACCACCCTGCTGTCTCCTGCAGCACTTGGCTTCATTCACAATCTCCCCAGTTTCTGGCCCAGGAAAGGAGCAAGAAGTGGTGAAGGTGGGCAGGGCTCCAGTCCTCTTTCCTACTCTCCTATGGTCAGGGGGATTACCTTCAGTGGGGAAGTGCGGGATTGTCTTTTCCCTAAGTGATGGCAGGGGGTGCTCCAGCCAGGCTTCTCCTGGAGTACAGTCCTCCTATTGTGGCTGACATCCAGGTTCCACCTAGGTTTATCCCTGTCAGTCATGTCCAACCCATGTGGGTCTGACATTCAGAGGATTGCTGGGGAAGAAGGAGTTGAGTCAACCCCAGACTCACCACTGATCTCCTTAGAGGTCTCCCTCATCCTTTTCTTGCCACACTCTTTGTCCTGAAGCTGAATCAGGGTAAAGGGTAAGACGCCTGAGACTCAGCGCTCATCCTGTCCCTCTAGAGTTTGTGCTTTCAGGATATTTCTGCTGGGTCATGATCAACCCCTGAGTAGTTAATCACAGAAATTGTCAGTCACAGAGATTGGGTCTTTTGCTCCATGGTGAGCAAGCCAGAGCATTTTCCTGCCCGGTTTGCAAGATGGTGGCAGGGTGCCTCTTTCATCTTCTCCAGTGGGACTCTGCCTCTGTGATCCTTCACTGTGCTCTCTCTGCAGCCCTTCCTGCCATTGTCTGGCCAGGTGCTGCAGTGGTGAGGCAGAGCCTGGAGCCAGCAGTCTCCCCTGGCAGCTTCTTCCTGCACCCCTGGAATTGTTGAGGACCACGAATAGCAGATACAGTATCAGTTGCTTCACCAGGAAAGCCCTGGCCATTTGCTCATGAGTCCCCACTCAGATACTCACATGCTCACTTACTCTTCAACACATATGCAAAATGTTCCATAAACTCACTCATTCACACTGGGACTTGCATAGTCCAAATGGCTCTTCTGCCATCTTTCTCCCTTTCTAGGGCCTGTGATTTCATAAGCAAAATTTTTGGTTTTTGGAGACAATGTCTCAACTCTATTGCTCAGCCTGGAGTATAGTGGAGTGATCATGGCTCACTGTAACCTTGAATTCCTGGACTCAAGAAATCCTCCTGCCTTAGTCTCCTAAACAGCTAGGACAATAGGTGCATGTCACCAAACCCAGTTAATTTTTTAAAATTTTACTTCATTTTTTGTAAAGATCAGGTCTTTCTATTTTGCCCAGGCTTGTATCCAACTCCTGACCCAAAGTTAGATACAAGTATGAGCCACCATGTTTGGCCTCAAATATTCTTATATCTGTTGAGTGTGTACCTAAAATCAGAATTTCTGTGTCAAAGGGTTTGCTTTTATTTGTTATATAAGTCATAGCTAAAGTGTTTTAATCAATTTATATGACGTCTGGTAGTGTTTCAGCATTTCTATTTTCAATATTTTAAATTTCAGTAATTTTTATGAGTGATTCACAGTAGATTCTCATGAATTTAATGGGTAAATTCCTATTGACTTATGGGTTAAATGTATTTTTATCTATGCAACATTATGTGAAATGACTGCTCATCTCTCTTGCCCATTTTTCTATTGGACTGCCTATATTTTCATAATGATTTGTAAAAAAATTCATATACGCGTATGTTAGACTAAGTTGTCTTAGATATGTATTAGAAATGGTTTCTGCCACCCTATGAATTCATGGTTTTAACACTCTTCTGTTTTATTTTTCTCACAACTATATGATTTCAATTCTACTTTTGTTATCTAAGGTTTCATTTTTTATTAATATTTATAGATAGAAAAATTGCTTTTTCTATCCCAAGCTCATGAATATATTATTTTAAGTTCATCTACTAGACCTTTTTATTTTTTTTTTTTTTGCATTTAGGTCTGCTATGTACCACAAATTGATTCTTTATATGGTAGTAAGTATGGCTTAAGGTCCACTTTTTAATTCATATTGATAGCAAATTGACCCACTGATGTATGCTGAAAAGATTACCTAATATCTCTCAATAAAAATTATAGTGGAGAAAATGTCATAAATTAGAAGTATGTGTGTGTGTGTGTGTGTGTGTGTGTGTGTGTGTGTGTGTTATATATATATATATATATTTGTTTTTGGAGTCTTTTTCTGTTCCATTATTATAGTTATATATAGTTCAGTTATTATAGCCCATTATTTACCCAAAGCACATTAACTTATATTTTGATAACTTTACAACCATTTAAATATATAGCAATATAAAACTGCTAACTTTTTACTTTTTCAAATTGCCTTGACTGTATGATATTCTTTGCATTAACCTAGAAAATTTGGAATATTTTGTCAATTTTCAAAAAATAACTTGATGAGGTTTTGACTGCTATTATATTCAATCTATGAATCAATCTTGAAAGAATTGTCACCTTTACAGCATGAGCTTTTTAGCATATTAAAAAATAGAGACTGTCAGATTGGATGTAAAATCAATATCTAATTATATGCTGTCAAAAAAAACTTCACTTAAAATATAAAAACATTGATTGACTGAGATGACGAAGAAAGATACTTTTTGAGAACATTAACCTAAAGGAAACCACTATAACTTTCTTAGTTATACAAAATAAACTCCAGAACAAGAGACACTATCAGGGATTAAGAGTGACATTTTGTATTGATAAGTGATTAACTTTCCAATAATATATAGCAATCCTAAATGAAAACATACCTAACAACAGTATTTAAACATATCTGACACAAGAACAGATAGAAATTAAAGGAGAAATTCACAAATCCACAATTTGAGTTAGAGACTTCAGCATGACTGTTAGAACTTCATAAATCAAGTATAATGATAATCAATAAGGATATAGATGAGTTGGATACAATAAACCAACTTGACCTAATGAACCTTTATAGAACATTGCACTTAAAAACAGCAGAATGTACCTTCTCGTCAATTTCATAAAAAGCGTTTATCAATATAGATTACACTCTGGGCCATAGGACAACCATTACCAAGTTTAAAAGAATAAAAATTATAAAGTATGTTATCTGATTATGATGTAACTCAACTAAAACTCAAAAGGAACAATATTTTTGAAAAAAACCTCAATATTTGAAAATTAAACAACATACCCCTAAGTAATTGACGACCTACTGGAGAAGTCTCACATAAAGCAATACCCAGAGGAAAATTTGTAGCTTTGTGCTTATATTAAAAAAGAAAAAAGTTCTCAAAAAAAACCAAACCCCTAGACTTTTAGTTTAAGATATTAAAAAAGAATAAATTACACTTAAAGTGACAATAATAGAGGTAATTATGAAGATTACAGAATAAATACATGAAATTATAAAAAAGAGAAGGAACTCAAAAAATCTTTTTTCTTTGACAAAATATGATATTAAACATAAGATCTTTTTCAAAAAATGTGCATAAATGTTTACACATTCTGACAAAGAAAAAAGAGAGAAAACATGAATGAAAGAGAGCCAGTCATTGTTTCTTCATAAAAATCAAATAGCTAATAAAAGAAAAGCATGAAAAAATTCTGAATCCGTTAGTTAACAATGTAGATAAAACAAATCAATTTTTGAAAAACATGATATATCAATACTCATTCCATAGAGATAATCAGGTTGAATGCAATGGCTTATGTTCATAATCCTAGCACTTTGAAAGGCAAAGGTAGGAGTATTGCTTGAGCCTAGGAGGTCAAGATCAGCCTGGACAGCATAGTGAGACCCCATCTCTATAAAAAATAGAAAAATGAGCCAGGCATAGTGGTGCATGTTGGTAGTGCCAGCTACTCAGGAAGCTGTAGCAGAAGGATCCTTTGAGTCTAAGAGTTTGAGGTTGCAATGAGCTATGATTGTATTGCAGCACTCCAGCCTAGGCAAAGAGCAAGACCCTTTGCTTAAAAAAAAAAAAAAGAAAAGGAAAAAGAAAAAAAAAGATAGAGTAACCTTATAGAGTCATGCATCTATCATAGAAGTAAAATTTGTAACTAAAAGTTTCCAAACAAAACAAAACAAAAACAAAAACCTCCCAGGCCCAGATGATGTTAATAGTAAATTTTGTCTGCCGGGCTCAGTGGCTCAGCCTGTAATCCCGCACCTTTGGGAGGCTGGGGTGAGTGGATTGCCTGAGCCCACGGGTTCGAGACCTGCCTGGGCAGCGAGACCTCATCTCTAAAATAAATCAAAAAACCAGCTGGGCATGGTAGCGCATGCCTGTAATTCTGGCTACTCGGAAGGCTGAGGTGGAAGGATCGCCGGAGCCCAGCAGGCGAAGCTGCGGTGGTCGGGAGCGGCCACTGCACTCCAGTCTGGGCGACTGAGTGAGACGCCAACTCAAAATAAAATAAAATAAAATAAATTTTGTCAAACACTTAAGGAAAAAATAATGTCAATTTTAAAAATACTCTTCCAAAAATAGAATTGATTTTTAAAGTAGTGAACACTAAATAATTTACAAAAGCACTTCTAGAACAAATAAGTTTAGCAAGATTGTGGAATACAAGATTAATACTTAGAAGTCAATCATATACATAGAATTTTAAAACTACTATTTATAATGGCACCAAAAATAAAATATTTGGATATCCATCTAATATTATCTATATATTTATGCATAAAATTACAAAATGTTGATTTACAAATCAAAGAAGGCTTAAATAAATTGAGATAAGACATATTCATAAACTGGTATCTTATGATGTCATCTCTCACAATTTTATCCTTTTTTCTTTTTAATTAAAATATAATAGATGTACATATTTTCAGAGTATTTGCGATAATTTGATACAGTTGTATAATGTGTAAATATCAGGGTAATTGGGAAATCCATCACCTTAAATATTTATCTTTTATTTATACTAGAAACATTCTAATACAATTGGATCTTTATGTCTTATCGCAATCAAAATCTCTTGAGGGTTTTATCTAGATATTAACATGTTAACCTTAAAATTTCTATGGAAATACTAAGGAACTAGAGCAGCTAATTCTGATACTCTAAAATTCCAGACTAGAAGAATGAAGTCATAGACCAAGTTACTCAATTTCAAGAATTACTGTAAAGCTACAATAAACAAGATAGTGTGGTATTGTCAAAAGAATAGAGACATAGATCAATGAAGAAAACAAAGGGCCTAGGAAAAGACCTATACAAATATGTTTAACTGATTTTTGACACATATATATTAGAAAATTAAATAGAAAAAGAATATATTGTGTTATCAAAAATTAATTTCTTTCATAATTCGTACCAAATGGCAAACACCTCAAAGTGAATCATAGACTTAAATAAAACATATGAAATTATAAAGTCTCCTAAAAAACACATAAAAGTAAGTATTACATTGGTTTCATCAAAGAGTTTTTAGAAATCAAAAGTTTAAACCTAAAATAAAATATTGATTAACTGTACTCTTGTATCAAAATTTGAAAATTTTTTGTTATTGAAACATATTATTATGCAAATGAATTATTTGCAAATCACAGATGTGAGGAATTACTTATACAAAGAATATCTAAAACTGTCTCAAACTCAACAATAAAAAATTCAAAAGCACAAACAATAAAAGCATGTGCAAACATTTGAGTAGACACTTCATAAAATGGGAAATTAGTGTATGAAGAAATGGTAAATTACATCAATCATTAGAAAATTAAAATCAAAACCATAAGAGACCAGTACACACATATTAGAATGTTTTAAATTTTTACAACCGACCATATCAATGCTTATGGAGATGTTAAAAGCTCTCATGCATTTCTCTTGGAAATTTGAAATGAGATGGTCATTTTGGTTTTTGTTTGTTTATTTGTTTTGCGTTTTTTTCATTTTTTGTTTTTAATTTTAAAGATATGGGGGTCAGGGTTAGGTATACAAATGTTCATTATGCAGGTAGCCCTGTTGATGAGGAGTGCCCCTCCCTGTCCTAGCAGTTTCCCTCAACTGCCAATTCCACTCCCCTTCCCTGGCAGTTTCCCACTACTGACAATCCCTTTCTCATAGTGTTATGAAAATTGTTCAAGTTCCGCTTATGAATGAGAACATGCGGTACTCTGTTCTTTGTTTCTGTGATAGATCACTGAGTATGATCGACTCTAAATCCATCCAAGTTGCTGCGAAGTCCATGTGTTTGTCCTTCTTTGTGGTTGCATAATTTTCCATTATGTATATGTACCACATTTTAAAAAATCTAGTCCAGCTTTGATGGGCAGCATGGTTGGTTCCATGTTTTTGCTATTGTGAATAAAGCTGCAACAAACATGCGTGTGCCGGTATCTTTTTTGTAGCATGATTTGAATTCCTCCGGGTATATTCCCAATAGGGGGATTGCTGGGCCATATGGAAGGGCAATTTCTAGTTCTTTCAGAGATCACCACAGTGTCTTTCAAAGAGGTTGCACTAGTTTGCATTCCCACCAGCAGTGTAGAAGCGTTCCTTTTTCTTCGCATCCTTGCCAGCATCTACTGTTGTTTGTTTTATTAATGGTGGCCATTCTTATTGGGATTAGGTGGTATCTAAATATGGTTTTGGTTTGCATTTTTCTTATGATTAGTAAGGCTTAAAACTTTTTCAGGTGTCTGTTGGGTGCCCATATATCTTCTTTTGAGAAATATCTATTCATGTCTTTTGTCCACTTTTTAATGGGGCTTTTTTTCTTTTTTTTTTTTTTTTGGTGCATTTGAGTTCCTTGTAGATCCTAGATGTTAGGCCTTTGTCAGATATACAGTTGGCAACCATTTTTTCCCATTGTGTGGGCTGTCTCCCTGCTCTCTCAATGATTTCTTTTGCTTTGCAGAAGCTGGTCAGTTTGATTAGATCTCACTTGTCTATCCTATTTCTTATGGTATGGTCACTTAAAGTTTTGATCAGGAATTGATTGCCAGTTCCAATTTCCATAAGCGTGTCTCCTGAGTTTTCTAAGATTCTTTTAGTTTGAGGTTTTACATTTGGGTCTTTGATCCATTTAGAGTAAACTTTCGTGTATGGTGATAGGTAGGGGTCCTGTTTCAATCTTCTGCATGTGATCAACCAGTTTTCCCAGCACCATTTATTGAACAGGTTTTTCTCTCCCAGTGGTTGTTGTTGGAGTCTTGGTCAAAGATAAGTAGGTTGAGAAATTGATACTTTGCTTCCGGGATCTCTATCCTGTTTCATTGGTTCTTGTACCAATACCAGGTGAGACAGCCATTTTGAAAGAGTTTGGTAGTTTCTTCTAAAGTTAAGCAGATGCTTATCACATGACCCAGCAATCCCACTTACCCATGTCACAAGTGAATTCTGAAATCTGTGTTCTCACAGCTTTATATATGATTATCAAAAACTGGATTTAGCCCTGTGAAGGACAGAATAATGATCTCCTAAAGATGTCTACATCCTAATTTCTGGAACCTGCGAATAGAATATGGTAGTTTACATGACAAAGGAAATTTAACATTTCAGATGGAATTAAGGTTGCTAATCAGCAGACCTTAAAATAGGTAAACTATCCTGGCTTATCCAGGTGGGCCTATTGTATTCACAAGGATCCTTAAAAATGGAAAATAAATAAGCAGCACCAGAGAGATGGTAGTGTGAGATCAACTCAGTCTGACATTGCTGACTTTAAAGATAGAAGAAGAGGGCTATGAGATAAAGAATGTGGGTGGCTTTAGAAACTGACAAGGGCAAGGGAAGGGGTCCTCCCTATAGGCTCAGAGAGGAATGCTACACTGCTGACACATTTATTATAGCTTAGTAAGACCCATTTTGGATCCCGCTCTCTAGAAACTAAAAATAATAAATCTGTGTTGTTTTAAGTTATTAAGTTTGTGAGAACTTATTACTGCTGCATTGTAAAACTAAAACATCAGGAGGAGGATACACAAATAGTGCTGCATCTATACAATAAATTACTACTCAACAATAACAAGGAAACAACATATGTGTTAATAGATTGGAAGGTATAAATTGTAAAGGCATTTTACTAAATTGAAGTAGCCAGATCCCGATGGCATCTTTATGGGATTAAGGCAAAATGAAAATGAGAGAGATGGAAACAGATAAGTGGTTGTCAGGATTTGAAACTGGAGGAATAGGTTAACTACAAAAGACAGAACAAGGGAATTTGGGGACAAATTGAACTGCTCTTTATTATACATGACTATATGTGTTTATCAAAGCCCATGAAATTGTATACCCCAAAGAGAAAATTTTAACAAAATGCAAATTTTAAAAAATTATCCCACAAGTTAGGGAAAACTAAGGATATGTATCGTTTAATTTGCTAAAAGTATCAAAATTAATGCAAAAATCAATTCCATTTATGCTTCAGAGAGAAGCATTGTCAACAATTATTATGCACATTCCCAAATCTTCATATTCACATAGAGAAATATAGATATAGGTTGCTTTTTAAATTTACCAGTTCATACTAAATAAATGTTCATGTCATTTCAAAACCACTGAGGTTTTTCAATTGTTTCAATTTTTTCAAATATTTGCTTATGATGATCTGAACTAGTTTCATTAGTGCTATATTCTATTAATCCTACTGAGATTAAAATTAGCAATTATCTAAAGATGTTTTCCTCCTTCTTTTGGTCCTTCATATGGAGATTTACCTTAAGGTCACAAATTAGACTCTTTTTCTAGGTAGTTTCTAGGTAGTTCTATTTCTTGTTTATTTGCTGCTTTGTAAAGACAGTAGTCTGATGTTTTCTATTATTGCAAATGGGTAGGTTTCTCCTGGACATGGCATGAGTTTGTTTTATACATCTTTTAGATTCTGAAGATGTCAGAAATAAAAACTGGGTATTTATATGAGATTCTATAATCATAAGTGATTCAGGCTATGGTCAGAGGCAATGACTACAGAGGCATTTGCTTCTGTGTTGAATAACTTCTTTCCCATAGTTTATTTGTTTATTATGTTGCAGTCTAAGGAAAGGTGGGATTAATTTTCATCCTTGTATCTTTGTAAGTACTTGGCTATAGAGGCTCTCACTCCTCATTTGGTCCTGTATTAATTATCTATGGTTGTATATCAATACTACCACAAAATTTGCAGCTTAAAACAACATATATTTATTATCTCATATTTTCCTTGTAAGTCATATTTTATTTTTAGATCACAGCTTAGCTGGCTTCACTGCATAGGATCTTACAAGCCTGTGATCAAATTGTAGGTGAAGAGCCGGGCTCGGTGGCTCAGCCTGTAATCCCGCGCCTTTGGGAGGCTGAGGTGAGTGGATTGCCTGAGCCCGTGGGTTCGAGACCCGCCTGGGCAGTGAGACTTCATCTCTACAATAAATCAAAAAAAAAAAAAAAAAAATCAGCTGGGCGTGGTAGCACATGCCTATAATTCTGGCTACTTGGAAGGCTGAGGTGGAAGGATCGCCGGAGCCCAGCAGGTCGAGGCTGCGGTGGCCGGGAGCGGCCACTGCACTCCAGTCTGGGCAACAGAGTGAGACTCCAACTCAAAAAAAAAAAAATTGTAGGTGAGGGCAGAGTTCTAATCTGGAGGTTTGACTGGGGAAGAAACTGCTTCCATTGCTGTTTGGTTGTTGGCAACATTCACTTCCTAAAGATTACAGGTCTGAGAGCTTCAGTTTTTCCCTGGATGTCAGCAGGAGATCACCCTCAGCTCAAAGACATAACCTAAAATTCCTTGGCCTGTGGAGAAAGAAAGTGATGCCAGCAAGACATATGCTACAACCTTATGTAACATAATCATGTAGTCATATACAGATATTCATGTACATCTATTGCTTTTGCAAATCACAGGTTCTCTCCACACTCAAGGGAAGAGGATCACACAAGGATGTGAATACCAGGAGGTGAGGGTCATAGGGCTCCTTATTAGGATATGTTCACCACAAGTGCATTTATCAAGAATCAGTAAAGAAGACAACCTCTGGTGACATCCCACGTTCTGTTGCCTACAGTGATGGTGGCCACCCCAAAGGCATGTAAAAAATCTTTATATTATCTCCACTGTATACCATTATTTCTCGTCCTTATCACTCCAGATTAGTTATGGTGGAAGGTAGTTTCTTTCTACTTCTCAGGAAAGTTGCTCTTTCACTTTCAGTTTCATACTTACACCTTCACTTGCATTAAAGAGTGTTCTTTTCTTTTTCTTTTTCTTTCTTTTTTTTTTTTTTTTTTTTGAGTTGGAGTCTCACTCTGTCACCCAGACTGGAGTGCAGTGGCCGCTCCTGGCCACCGCAGCCTCGACCTGCTGGGCTCCGGCGATCCTTCCGCCTCAGCCTTCCAAATAGCTGGAACTACAGGCGTGCGCTACCACGCCCGGGTAATTTTTTATTTATTGTAGAGATGAGGTCTCGCCAAGTTGCCCAGGCGGATCTTGAACCCGCAGGCTCAGGCAATCCACTCACCTCAGCCTCCCAAGGCGTGGGATTACAGGCTGAGTCACTGAGCCTGGCTGAGTGTTCTTTTCTTAATTAGTGCTTATTTGGTCATCCCATAAAAATGTCTTAAAATTTTGAACATGTGTGTGGTGCCCAATCTCTGGGGGATAAAAAGTTTCATCTTTTATATACTATTTAATCATTTCAACAAGAATCTGGAGAGAAGATTTACCCAAATTACCATATTTATCAGAATTAATGAGAATATTTTAAAGTTTTATTTGAGGGGAAAAGGGAACAATGTTGTAACAAATACTACAAGTGTTAACTAGGATAGCTGTATCTGCCAGTCTGCTCGTATTTAAGAGATATCTCAATTTTTAAAATATACATATATTTGGGGAAAAACAAAACAAGAAAACATGACACATATGCATCTCTTTCAGGTTTTCTTTGCGTCCTTTTGTGGCCAGGTTTAAGACTTCTGTCTGCCCAGAGGAACTTATGAGAGGAAAAAGGCACCTCTCCTTCCCTTGGTGTTTCTTAGGGCCTGGGGTCTGAGAGAGCTCTCAGTAATACTTCTGTCTCAGGGCTATACTTGCTTGTGCAACAGACAAAACTACATTTGGTGAGGAATTGGGCAATATGGGATCTATGAGCAGTGTGTCTTCTCCATGGGCATTTGCTAGTTGGCTCTTAGATGAATATACAAACGAGATTTTCCAACACCATCTACCCTCATAACGTAAGATAAAAGAGAAAGGCAAATAATTGTTTCTTTCCATTTTTTGCAGACACATTAAAATTATCCATCTTATAAAATGTCCAAAAGTGATCTAAATTTCCACTTTCACTTTGCTTACCAATAAAGTGTGTATAATTCATGCAATGCTGATCACTTATTCAATGCCATAAAAAATGAAATGAAATTATAATGTCTGTTTAGTTTACCACATCATTTTATTTCTGCTAGGATTACTGGAGGTTTTTCTTCTTATTATTCGTTTTTTGTTATAATGTGTATTTCTGTAGAGTCTGGAAGTACTTTGTTTCCCTTACCTTTATCTATGTGTTCCCAATTTTCTGTACTATAAGAAAATCCACATAGGTTAAGATAGCAACCATTGATGTGAAAAACACTTGTTTAAACAAAGCTTTTAACTACCTTTGCTATCAGAAAGCAAAAGCTTATCTACAGCTTAAAAAGAAGTAACTTTTCTTAAATGGATATAATTGTTCAGTGAAACATGATAAATTTGCAAAAGAATATGCTATGAATTCTGAATAAATGCCACAACTGAGATAAAAACATAGCTTGATTAGGTATTCATGTATATGTATATATAATTATATATGTACCATAAATGCATAATGTGTGTATATGTGTACATATACATATATGCACACAATTATAAATTTTAAATCTACTATTATTCATTTCTTGCCATTCTTGTTAAGATTTCTATTCTATGTACTAATGAAAAAGAAAACCCTGTTGATTGATTTGTTTGCCCAACATTGGAAGCCTACATTTTAGAGTATTCTATTTAAATTTTATTTAGAATATTGGGTATGCCATATAAATTTTGAAGAAAGTCTCGTTGTAAGGAAAAATCTCTATAGCATATTTAAGGCATTGATTCTTTATCTCTGTGGACCATGTGCAGAGTGTTATATGTCTGTAGTTACACTATATATAATTTATACAGTCTTAGACAAGTTAATTAAGATCTTGAAGCCTTGGCTACTTTGTAAATAAAATAAGAGATTGGAGAAATTTTCTTAAAGAGTTTGAGGATTTAATGTATGCAAAGCACCTGTACACTGTCTGGTGAATGTTAACCACTTAATAAATATCTATTAATATCTATGATTTGTAATATATTTTTTAAAGGCTTGAAGCACTTGTTTGTACATAATCTTATTTGATTCCCAAATAGCTCTGTGATATGGAAATTATCTTTTGAATTTTACATATGAAATAACTGAACACTGGAGATACTAAGTAACTTAAGCTTCCACAGAAAAAGAACTGTGGATCCTGGCCTTGAAGTGGGATGATTTGACTCTGATCCTGCATGCTTTACAGTCTTCCACAGATACCAGGAGGTCTAGAAAGGAGATATATCTTTCATGGACATTCTGCCAATCCAACAGCTGACTAGGTCATCACTATTTTCAAAGCAACAAAACTCCAACCCCTCAAAAATTTTCTATTACCTCCACTTCACATTGCTAGTCTAAGGACCACTATTTGTCTGTTGGATTGTTGCACTGCCCTCCTTTGTTTCCATCATTGTCAACAGTCAAGCCAACACACACAGAACATTACTACTCTTCTTAAAATCTTTATTCAACATTATGTCTGCCTCATTTGCCAGGATATTATGTAAAAGTTAAATAGATGTGAATGTATACATGGTTAAGTGGATAAGTACCCTAAAAATAATGTGGTGCATAGGACCTGTATAAAATAAATATTAATTCTCTCCCCTTTCTTCATGGTTTATACTCAGCATTTAATGAGACTGAACGGTGACTCATGCCAAAGACTTAATATTACAAGGATAAACTGATTGAAATAAGAAAAGACCAAAGATCTTGTGGTTCCTGTACCAAAACCTCTCCATTTACCAAGTCACCTTTTTAGAAGAGATATTCTTTTTAAAATTATATTCCTTGGAAGTTCAACTTTAAATGTATTCTCCTGCAAAAGGGATGCTATCTGGTTTTTTGTTTGTTTGTTTGGTTTGGTTTGGTTTGATTTTTTTTCATGGTCTAATGTTACAATTATCAGCCAGGTACTGGTCTATTCTGCCTGTGTACAATAAATCAATCATCATGACATGGACTTGCAAAAGTGAAAAGATTTATTCATAAGAGTACAGAGTGAGAAGGCAAGAGAACAGGTCTCAGATTTGCCTTCCTGAAGATTAGGATTAGGGATATTTATAAATTAGGGAAATGGGGTGGTCTAAGGTTTGGAAAAACATAATTTGCAGTGGTTAAAAAAAAATAAAGTTACAGGTTTGGTCTGTGCAAGCAGAGTTCATACTATTTCATAGGACATATGTACAGAAAATGGTGGCATTAGCATAATATGAGAGTGAAGATTTCGGTCCTCTGATGTCAGAAGGCCATTTCATGGACATTTGTGCAGCCTCAGTTGAAGGGTCAGTGATCTCAACCAGTTTGAACTGGACAGAAGCTGGTCCAAGTTTCTGAAAAACAATGGAAGCAACCACTAGAATGGTGACCTATGAATGTTATGTATAAAGTAGCCAGTGAAGATTAAGCTTCAGTATTCAGCGGTGAGAACTTCAGCTACAGTGGCCTTTAACTTTATGGAAAAAAGAGGAAAAAATAACACAAGGCATATGACTAAAACAAGCAGGACAGGCAGACTTGGTTAAATTAACTCCTTGGTTTCAGTCTTTCTTGGTTTGTTCTCCAGTGTTCGTTTTTGAGAGATCTGGGGCAACAATCACTCTAGCTATTTCCTGCTGAAGTGGGGCATAGATCTGGACTAAAGGAACAGAATTGTCTGGAGCTCATTTGAAAACATTTTCTTGTTTTGGGTTAGCATTTTAGATTAGATAAAGAACTTTGGTATTTTGTTTAAGGGTTTTAGTACAACATTTGAAAGCACAGTTTATAAACAAATACCCTTGCAAAAGGATAAAAAGTATAGATTTCCTAAATTTTAGTAATCCTTGGAGACTAAATGTAATTCCCTGGGAAATCCAATAATGCAATTAAGAAAAACAGTCAAAGCCCAGTACTTCCAGGGAACTTTGTTGTAGCCAGATATCTTGTTGTCTTATTTTTTCTATATGGGTTTCTATTTTAGCTGAAGCATTTAGTTACATACAATTAAGGGGTATTTGCTGAAGAATTTATATACATGCAACAAGAGATATTAGCAGCAGCACAGATTCCACCTTGCTCATCTAATATACATCCTAATGATATGTAGGTATCTAGGACTATCTTGGCTAATGATACAACTTCTTTTTTATGGGAAGCAGTGGCTAAAGCTTTTTCATTTACTGTTATGTTTAGAGTAACCGAAAGATTTTTGGTCATATGTTTATATGATCCATATCATGGAAAGAGTATTTTACCAAATATATACCAGAATCCATCCTCTTGGTATACAGGCAGGTAAATCATTCTTTTTATTTTAGAGAACAACTCTAGAGAGCTAGTCAAAAGCTGAATCTCACTAGAGTTTTGGATAGAAAAGGGAGTGATCAAATAGTCCAATAATTATGTGCCGTGAAGTTCTTTTGTGTCCTCCACAAACAAATAGGTATCCTGTAGAAGAACAAAGAACACCAGATAGAGTTGGGCATTTAGACAGGCTTCCCATAGGATGATCAAAATAATAGAATCAAACCAGGGTCTGTCTTGGGCATCTTTCGTGGTTTGTTTTCATTCTTGAGGGCTGTGATCAGAAACCAAAATGGTATTTTGTAAGCACTTGTTTAAAGGGTCACACAAGAGGGAATAAGGATTGTCCAAGGAAGCCAAGTCAAGCCAGGTTTTACCAAGGGAAAGGATCTTATATTGTCCATTACAGATCCATAGAGAGTATCCTGAAGAGGTGGAGTCATGGATGGCATGACATTCTTTTAAGCAATATAGTCTATCATTTCCTTAATCTGACCAGCTACTGCTGGGATGCAACTGATCCATTGACTAACTGGGTACATTTGAATACCATGGTGTATGACAGAGTGTGTCTATGGATGTGGAGGGTCAGAAAAAACAAACAAACAAAAACTGCGGATGAATTTGTGTATTGATAAATCTGAACCCAATAAGTGGCATAAGGGGGCATAGTCAACAATGAAGTTGGGAACACTGGACAAATTGTAGACAGACAAAATGATGGGAACACTGGGATCAAGCAAGGACTTTGGGGGACATATTCAACATTTAGAGAGATTGCCTGATTTTGACATTGTCTGAGAAATTTTTATCATTGTGTTTCTCCAAGCCTGAGAGGTTCATGGTCAATAAAGTGAAACAGGGAAGGAAGAGAGTGGTCATGTCTATGACTTAAGGAAGGGCCTGTTTGTCCAGCTTGTAGAAAAAGGGGCTGAAGCCTTCAGGCAAAGCATAACAAATCATAAACCAGAAAAGAAATAAGAGAAAATAAACAAGTAAGCAAAAGAGCAAAGCAAGAACCTGGAAATTGTTCATAACTTATCTCTTGGAGGCTATTTCTTAAACAGTTGTTTGAGGTCAGTCATAGGTTCACTGACCCATTTGGTTAGCATCTGGTATATACCGCCAGCTAAGGTTGGGTGATCTTGACTATGATGTTCTTCTGCCATGTGACATCTAATTATTTAGTTTGACTTCCCTTGCGTCCTTCAATTGATCCTTTGAGCACAGGAAGGATCTCCATATAACATTTCATAGGGATTCAATCGGAGTTTGCTCCTAAGGGGCCACTCTTATTCACAGCAGGACAACTTGTAAGGCCTTATTCCAAGGTAAATTAGTTTCCTGATAAAATTTAGCCAAAAGTCTTTTTAAGAGTATGATTCATCTTTTCTGTCTTGCCAGTAGATTGTGGCCGCCAAGAAGCATATAATTTCCAGCGAATGTCTAAGTTACCAAAAGCTTCTTGAGTTATTTTTGCTTTAAAGTCTCCTCCATTGTTACTTTGGATAGACATGAGTAACCCAAACTGGGGACTTATTTCTTTTAACAGAATTTTTCCAATCTCAGAAGGCTTTCAGACTAGCAAGGTAAGACCTCCACCTATCCAGTAAAAGTTTCCAGAAATATTAACAAGTACCTGAACTTTTCTGTGGCTCTTAGCAACATGGTAAAGTCAATCTGCCAGTTTTCTCTGGATTTGGTGCCTCTGGATTGTACCCTCTTTAATTGTTGGTGGAGATCCTATTTAGATTGCCTGTTAACATGGCTTGGTACTAGCCTAACCTCCTGGAGTAAGCCACTATCTTCCTTTTTGTTCTGATAGAGGAAGGAAGTACACAGTGGGAGTGTATACAGTGGTGTGCTGGCCCCAGGTGGACTTTCCACTTCTTGCAGTAAATCACAGATGACTGCTACCATCCTCAGGTATATAGGTCATTCTTCAATCATTATGTTTAACTGCTTTGAGAAACAGGTAACAGGTATTCTCGTATTACCTAGATCTCAAGTTAATTTTCCAAAACGAATCCTTTGTCTTTGTGGAAAAACATACCAAAACATTTTCTAAAGTCTAGGAGACCTAGAATAGAAGTAGTGAGTAATTATAATAACTTGGAAGGGCTTATGGCAGTCATCAGTCCAACTGAAGGGCTCACTCTTTCTTCCTTTAAGAGCTTCATAGAGGGGCATAGCTATCAGTTTAAAACTGAGGATCCAGATATGACAAAACTGTGCCATGCCTATTGTCTTCTGGTGGTGGATATTCCTACACTTTCCTGTCAGGGAGTAAATTCCTTTATCCCTGTGACAACTCAAAACCTGGGTATTTAATAGAAGGTTGGGAAATCTGGAACTTTTTTCTCCTGAAGATTTTAGATTTCCATTCAGTCAGGAAAGGTAATCTCAAGATTGTGTCTTGGTCTTAGACTTCATTAGTATTGCTGGCAATCAGGATGCCATCTATTTATTGGAGAAGAGCACTTTCCTTTAATTGATGATCCCTCAAATTCGAACTAAGATTTCATCAAAAAAGGTGGGAAAGTTTTAAAAACCTTCAGGGAGAGTAGTCCAACAAAATTGTTGTTTGACCCTACTCATAGGATCTTCTGATTCAGAAGCAAAAAGCTCCTGAGAGTTAGGGCTCAGATGCATGTAAAGCAATAAAATAAAATAAAAATACACCCTTAAGTTCCAAAACAGTAAACCAGTCAAAGTCTCCAAGCACAATGGTAAGCAAAGCACAAGAGTTAGGCATCATGGGTGGATGTCTTCTATAATCTGGCTAATGTCTCTTAAATCCCGCACAAAGCCATATTCCTGTGTGCCTGGCTTCTGCATTGGCAACACTGAGTTGTTATTTGGGTACTGGCCTGGGCAGATGAGGTGATATTCAAGAACGGGAATCAAGAGGTTGGTCACCTTGTCTAGAATGTACTTTTAGTGGATATGATCCCAAATTTGGAATTCTCAGACCAGAAAATACTTTAAACGGTATAGATGCTGTTCTCTTTGTACCGGTCTCCTATCCTCCCATACATCTGATCTTACCTCTTCCAAGATATCTTCAGGAACCTCTGATGGGGTTTCTTGACTTCTGTAGTAGTGCCACTTGGAGGGCACATACTTGTTCCAGTGTTCCATCTGAGTGCAAGTGTCACTCTAGCATTCAGCTTGGTTAGTAGTTCCCATCCCAGGAGTAGTGTGGGTCATTAAGACATATATAAGGAGTTGCATTTTAGATATGATTTGCCCATTTGGTAGCCTAAGGGTTGGAGAAATAACTTTTCAAGGCTTTTCCAGAGACTCCAGTCACTAGCATTGTCTTTTCAAATAACTTGGAAAGTTGAATGTTTAAGATTGGATATAGGTAGTCCCAGTCTCAATCAGAAAATACTGAAGTCTATTTCTCACCCTTATGATCACCCATAGCTCTGTTTGGAAAATACTGAGACTGAAAAGTGCTCCCTGGCCTCCATATCCTTGATAACTATCATTGATCTCAGGCATTTGGTGCACGACTTGCTGTGTTTCTTCTTCAAGAGTCTTATTTCATTTGTGGCACTTTTTCTTCCAATGGTCTTCTTGTTTGCAGTAGGCACAGAGGTTTCACTGTGAAGTATCCTTTATAGATTGAACTGAGGCAGTGAACACTTACCTTTAACCAGATTCCTTCTGATTCTGGACTGATTCAGGTTATTTCCTGGATCAATGTCACCATCAGTAGACTGGCTTATTGTTTCATTTTCTGTAGCTCCTTTTCTTCTTGGACCTGATCCTTGCCATTGAAATTTTCAAAGGCAATCTCAACCAGTTGAGATGTTGGTATTCCCAAAACCCCTCTTTTTTTCTGTAGTTCTGAGTATCTGAAGCACTTTCACTGATATATTTCACATTTGCCATTTTTAAGTTTTCAGGGCACTTCTGAATCTATATTTATGTATGGCCTATATGCTTCAAAAATTATTCCCAGAACTTCTGAAGGGTCTTCTTTAGGTTTTTGTTTTTACCTCCATTGACTCCTTTGTTTGGGAATCCCTTTTCAGAGCTTTGCTAAAATGCAGTCTCAGTGATGTTCAAGTCAGGCTCTGTGTCTTGAATTTATATTCCAATGAGGGTCAGTTGTGGGGATGACTACAACACTTCAACCCTTACAGAGTTTGCTGAGATCTTCACATGTAGCAGATTGGCTTTTTTCTAGTCTTTTCTAAAACCATGCAGTGTTCCTCAGAAGTGAGGAGAGTGTTTAATAAATTCTGTACATCAGCTCTGGAGGGATTATGAGTTACAAAAATTGATAAAAATATTTTTCATTATCTTGGGATTATCCCTATACGTGGACATGTTGTCTTCCAATTATACAGATATCAGGTAGAAAAGAGAGAGTGGACCCAAATCAGTCCCATTAGCTTTGGCTATATCCATGTCTCTGATAAGAACTTGCCTTAGTGGGTATATTCCTACCTGGGTTTGGATAGCCCTCTGGCTAAAATGAGCACTGTGACCATGTGTGAGATAGATTACATGTCCTGACTTCTGGGGACTGAGGGAGTCAAAACCTTCTTTTATGAAACAAAAGATTAACAGTAGGGCATACCACATGTATGGGTGCTTATTTTCATCAGAATCAGGTAAAATATGTTACTTTTTCTTTCCAGTAAAAGTAGAATTCCCAAAATTTGTTAACAGTCTTATTCTGCTTACCAACATAAAGAAACTGAACATAAGGTAATTCATCTCATTTTCTCACAAAAATAAGCAAATACTAAAAAGTCACATATTTTTATATTTAGGCAAATATCAAAATATAATAAAATAACAGTTATATAATTGTTTAGATATTTTAAAATATTTAAATGTCTTTATTCCATTTTAACAAAAATTTTAAAAATTATCTTTATTTGCTGAAGAATATTAAAGTCATGAGGATTTTAAAAATTTGGGCTTACTTAGTTAATTTTGGGGTATAAAATTATAAATTTTTATAAGCCAAGCATAATGCATAAACAAGATGATTGGATTCAACTTCTTTTTCTGACAAAACTGAAACCTGTTCACATGACTAAACTTTATTTGCCCAGATGGGTAAAGCAGTTTCCATGGTAGTCTGATTTCAAAAAACCTCTTTCACCATTTTTTTTTAGACAAGTAACCTTGAATTAGTAATACCATAAACAGTAAGTTTTATTTCAACATTAGTAGAAAAGTAAACAGATTCAAATCGACAGGAAAAAAAAAGAGAGAGATAGATAACTTTAGAAGACAATATATGTTAACTCTTTAGTTGCAGGTTTTCTGAGCAATAACTATTTAAGCTCTGGATTTTCCTTCATGGAATGTGGCCATCGATTTTAAAATGTGCACTAAAACGAACCATAATATGTACCTGGCTGGAATCCTAGAAAATCTAGTATGCCTTAATATTTGAAAGTCCTATTTTGACCATTTCTCTATGAAGTCTAAAGAATATTGTGGCCACACAATTTTACAGAAAAATATCATCTCTTTCTTTTTCACTGATTCATAGCTGAAAGTTTGGAGAACACAGCCTAATGAGCTGCAGGTGAAGATTGAATTAATATTTTCCATTGTTTCAGACTTTAGGCACAGCATGTGAAAATATATAAATATTATCTATGCTGCAGGTAGGACCAGATATCAGAAAACCAGAAATCAGATAGAACTAGGAGAACTCCTGTGAGTGGAGATTTCATAATCTTTCCCCAATACTAAGGTTGTCCCTTAAATCAGGACCTTCACAATGAAGGTCAAATCAGGACTTCTTTTTGAAAGCAAAACCAGAGAGAAGGAGAAATAATCCAATCACTCCCCCAGAAACAGTTTTTCTATTCCAAAAGTGTAAAGTATGTGGCACAGATCTGGGAAGATCCTAGGGGAGGTCCCCTAGAAAGCAGCCCCAGACAGCAGCTTGTTGCAAAATGTGGAAAGGCAATTGGTAGTAGGGAGCAAAGAAGTAACAGGTTTGTTCTGTGCAAGTGTAGCTGAAATTCATGGCATATCAGAGGACACGTGCACAACAAATGGTGACATTAGCATCATCTGAGTGTGAAGTTTTTGCCTCTTTAATGTCAAAAGTAGCATTTTCACAGCAAAGAGTTGGTGGTCTCAACCAGTTTGAACTAGACAGAAGCTGGCCCCCAAGTTTCTGAAAAACAACTAAAACAACCATTGCCATGGTGACCTATGAATGTTATCTATAAGTAGACAGTGAAGTTTATGTTTCATCATTCAGCAACAAGGGCTTTAGCTAGCAGAGCCATTAGCTTCTCGGAAAACGGGTGGTGAAACAAGCAACAAAAGCAAGCAGGGCAGGCGGCCTTATCAAATTTACCCCTCAGTTTTATTACCAAAGGCAGTTTAGAAGTTAGGAGATACACATTATATTCCAGATGCAATCATTGCCTTTTGCTTAACTATAAGTAAATTACTTCTACACTCTGTACCTCAGTTTCTTCAACACAGAAAAGCTTATGTTTACACTAATTTTTTAGTTAAAACAATTTGCAATTCTATAGATAGCCATAAAGTTTATCAAATTCTTGGAACTGTGTTTATTCAATTAAACTTTGCAGTCCTGTAATTAAAAATGATTACATATGAACCTAAAATAGAGCTTTATCTTGACCTTTAGAGACTAAGACCAGCTTATTATTATTTCTTTTAATGCTGCTTACATTTACTGCAAAAAATCTTCTAAAATTTTTCCATGTTCTTACTCCTTAATCATATTCTACTTACTGTTTCCCAGTCTGGGCTATACATCATACTTGGAATCACACCCAGTGAGAACATTTCAGCTCTCGTTATATGAGACCTACCCCCTGAATTTTGCTGCTTTGTTTTTTACCACTGACAACCCTAAATAAAGTCTATCTTACTCGTTACTTCTTGGCTGCAAATTTAGTTTACATAAGTCATAAAATCTGTGTAAGGAAAAAAGTTTTAAGGTTGGTTTGTTCAAATGCCTAAATATTGCTCATGATCTGTTGGTTTCTTCAAAAATTCTTAACTTGTTTAAAGTTTGAAATATTTCAACTCACTCTAATTTCCAAACTAAATGTTTTAAAATGGAATATATGACTAATTAGGAGTCAACTTCTGCTGTTTTCTCCAGCATCTTATCCACCACTCATCTCCATGAACCTGATACTTAATAATGAATCCAGAATTCGCAATGCAATTTTCCTTAACTTTTATATGTAAAAGATTCACCATTTTGTCTGAAAAACACATTTAATCTTCTCACTTTCTTGTCCTTTCACCTTAACTTTAGTTTATATTTTATAATTATGTATTTGGGTGATTACTCCCAGTCTCTTGTTATACTAAAAGTTCCATGAGGTCAGGTAACATGTCTGTATTTCTCATCACATTATACTCGTGACACTATATACTCCCTCAGAACTGTGCCACGTGACTATGTGTTTATGTTCTTCATTGTGTTTTTTAAAAGGATAAATGTGCGAATTAATGCATTTTCCAAATGATTCTCTCTACAATATGGTCTTTGATTTGTTTTTCCCTCTCCCTTCACAACCTCTGACAAAACCATTAACTCCCATCTCTTTACCATTGGCATATTATTTGCAGGCCTATTTGGTACATTTTGTGTTTATTAAAAATATTGGCTTCTGAAAGGGCCTTTTCTAATTTTTATTAGTTCTGCCAAGTACAGTATCCAGATACTGTCATTCTTTCAGTAAATATTTCTTGAGCAGCTAATATGAAGCAAGTAATTATAGTCAGAAAATAGTTTACTCATCTTTATAAGCAAGTGTTTAGCTCTTTTTCTGACTGATAGACAATGTAACGATGATATACCAAAGAAAAAAATGGATGAATCACTGAGCTCATCATTCTGTGCTAGCACATTTCTACACAAAAAGCTAAATAATTAGGGTAAGTTAAATAATCACTCATGACAAGAATTTTGTTAAAGTTAAGCAGCTTATGGTTCTTTTCATTAACAATAAGTTAAATGGCTCAGGTTTTTGTATCTGAAGAAAACCAATTAGGATTTGAATTTTTTTCTTTATGTGTTTGAACTATGGTACAAGTATGTCCTTTGTAAAAAAACAAAAATTTGGAAAATAAAGACCTTATAGTGACTTCACTAATTACAGTGTAACTACCCTCTGTAGAGATAATCAACATAAACATTTTAATATATAGTTTGAGTCTTTATTAAAGAAAAAAATGTATATTCTAATGTAAGTAATTTAAAGTATTCAGATCTGTTCATGATTTATATCATAGTTATTAAGGCAGAATCAATTCTTTTGTAGTAACTCTTCTACAACATACCTATTAGTAAACAATGCCACATATAGATATGACACAATTTTGTCTTTTTTCCTCTGATTGATTTCTAGATGTCTTTGTTTTTTAAAAAATTGTATTTTGTTTGAATATGACATTTCTGAAATAATTTTATTTACACTTATCCTGCTAAGTTCTCTGAGCTTCTTGTTTCTGTAGTTTTATATCTTTCATTAATTTGGATAGTTAGTATGAATTATCTCTTCAAATGATTTTCTCTTCCTCATTTTCTCTCACTTCTTCTGAAATATATATATTTAATAAATATATATATTTAAGGATATATTTATATGTAATACAATATACATCTTTACATGTATATTTAAATATAAAATATATATTTAAAGACTTCTTTGAAAAATATTGTTCCACAGATTGCTGATGCTTTGTTCCAATTTGTTTACTTTAGACCTGTTTTCAAGGTTTATAACTCTTTCCTCTTCTATGTGCAATCTATCAGTTAGCCTATCAGAAAAGACAACAAAAAAAAGACTCTTCATCTCCTTTCATTTTCACTTCTGGTATTTCCATTTTGTTGTTGTTGTTGTTTACACATTTCATATCTCTACTTAAATTTTCCCAGTTTGTTTAAGGATATTTCCCACTATTTCCAAAAGATCTTTTTATATATTTATCATAATTTCTCTAATATCCCCTATGTGTAATAATTCATGATTTGGGCCATCTCTATCTCTATTGACTTCTTCCTTTCTTAATGATGGCTCATATTTTCTTGGGTTACTTTTCTATGTGTCTTGAAATATTTATTGTCTTGCTAAACATTTTGCATAGAGAAAAGTAGTAGAGATTAAGTTAAGTAATATTTATGCTCAGGAAAAAGCAGTCTTCTTTTTCTATGAGATAATAATGTGTGGCCTGCATTTGGGTAGTGAGAAAAATCTAATCTGCCATTGGTGAATCTGGGCTTTGTTGTCACTTCAACTATATTCAGTTGTAATAACTTCTAATTACTTGAGAACTTTTCCTTCACAAGGCTTGGCATCTGAGTACCTGAAGGGTATGTTTTAGTTCTCTAGCCCTATCCTCAGATTTTAGTCTTCCACTTAACTATGCCTTGGAGGAGTCTCAGTTCTTGTCTTCTCCCAGAGCAGATTGGGCACTGCCTCATCCAGTATAGTGTGTTCAGAAGTGTCCCATAGTTGTCCTGCTATGCAACCTCAGACAGAGCCGACTTGGAGAAGTTGGACCTCAGATGTATTCTCTCTCACCTATTTCTGCCTTCTTTTACTTGCAAGATATATGCAGCCTGAAACTAAAGGTAATACCTACTAACAACTGGTTTCTCTCTATTATCTTGCTCTCCAGACAATTGAAGATCTGATGTGTCTTAGCCTTTTGGTCTGGTAAAAAAAAGTGCCATAGACTGAGTGGTTCATCAGTGACAGAAATTTACTTCTCATAGTTCTGGAGGTTGGAAGTCCAAAATCACGGTGCCAGCATGGTCAGTTCTGGTGAGGCCTTCTAAGTTGCTGAATGCTGACTTCTTGTGTTCTCACATGGCAGAAAGACAGCTAGTAAGCTTTCTGGCCTCTTTTTATAAAGTCACTAATCCTATTTTTGAGAAATTCTTACCTCATGAATAAAACAACCTCCCCAAAACCCATTATCCTAGTACCATCACATTGGGGGTTAGAATTTCAGTGTATGCACCTAGGGGAACAGGAACTGACAGCCGTAATACCTAGTGTGCCTACACATCAGAAGGGTCCCTGTCAGATCTCTAGCTGCTCCACCTGCATCAGATGGCCACTGCCTCCTACTCAGTGAGGCCTGAAGTGTGGGAGAGTTTCTTCTGGGTCTCCTGCTTTGCACCTGTGTCTCAGAGGGAAATTTTTCTCAGTTCTCCATTTCTATATCCAATCTTTTACATGAGCGCTAGACAAAGGCTCACGAAAAAAAGTCAGTGAATGGGCACAAGGATTCCTTTTGCTGGAGCTCCCAGAACTTCTAGAATGCCATGCCAGCCCACACTCATCCTTTACAAATTTGTCATAATTTCTGCAGTTTTTCTCTTACTTGTGTCCATGGCATCTGTCTCCTCTTCCTGCTGCTCTGCCAAAGATGAAAGCAGCTGTGCATCCTGCCTGTGTCTCTAGGTAGTATCTTATTCTCTCCTAGATTTTAGATTACTTTGTGACCACAGTTCTTTGAAATAACTATAACTTTTTAGATTATTCAGTTGTTTTTGTAATCAGGCTGGGAGTGATATTTCCTTGCTACATTTTGTACCCTAGAAGAAAGCAGAAATCTATCTAACTTTTTGAGATGGAGCTTTAGCTCGTTATTTTTCACGTATTATCTTGGATATAACTGCATACAACAAAAAATACTTCTCACATGGATTACTTCTCAAGACTATGGCCTTCTATATTTTATTAAGGTATATCTGATCTAATACTAAAATATTTCACTATCTTCTCTTTGTAGATGGTAAAAATTTAAACTGACTCTAAGTATTACACAGGTATCACAACAGTTTAAACAAGGTTAAATGAATCACTAAAAACTAAAACATTTATTTTTTATCCTCTTTTTTTAAAGCCATGTAAGCATCTATCTTCTATCTTTTCCATATTTTTTTACTTTTTCTGAATTGTACTATCCTCTTAATTCTCACTGACTCCTCCTCTGGCCAAAACTAATTATGTTTTTCCTGTTATTGGTGACTCTACTAGGAATTCAAATTCCCTCACATCCAATACATTTTGCAGATTAAATCAGCTAACTCTGACAACTTTAAATTATTTTTCTCTTCTAGGTATGTTTACTTAAGTCATAATAGAATACAAGTAAATGTATCAGTTAAATTAGTCTTTTGACAATTTCTTATGTGTCAGATTTCATTCAAGACAGTCAAGATACTTTAGACACAGTAGTAAACACATAATTATTTTTGTCACCATAGAGTTTATGAATTAAGTATTAGAACTACAAATATCTCCAGACATTATGCAAATCTTGTTGTTCTTAATTTTATGAGTGTGTGAGTATGCATAGACATATAAATTCAGTATACAAGTTCTAGAGAAAGAAGTATGAGAGGAATGGATTGAATGTCCTAATTTGGTAATAATAATTGCACCACTGGTATATGAAAAATAAATGCAAAACCAAACAAATGAACAATGTTGAACTTTTTCACCCATCAAAAAATACTTGTTAAGTATGAGAGTATAATATTAGTATATTGAAAACAAACTAAAACCTCAATAGAATAACATAAAATTCCTTAGGAAAAGTGATGCAAGTTTACATATTTTTAGTTTGTAAACTGAAATAAGTAATTTGGAAAACAACTTGTGAATACATCTGAATAATTAAAAAGTATTTATGTTTTAACTTAATTATACTATTCCTTGAAATGTATGTAAAATTATTTAGTAGAAAATAATATTTTTGAATAAAAATATGCTTTCTACCTCTGTCTCTAATAAAGCACATAAAACATATTTTGACATTATAGAAAAATGCTTAAATTGCTTATACTTTCTCTCTTCCACTTTGTTATTAATCTCTTTTACTAAGGTCAAAACCTTATGCTACTTCATCTATCTGTAATCTTAGACAGTTGCATTAAATGCTTATCAATAAATATTTTCAATTAGCTGTAAAAGCCTGCATTTCTCCTATTTTTTTAGAGATACACCTGAGCTTCTTCCTATAACATGAGGCAATGAACATATTCTCTTCTGAAGAAAAATTTATAATGAGTAGATATTTTAGTAGAATACAACATTTTAAAAAAAAATTAGAGGAGATGTCTTAAATGGTTGAACTTTGCAGGGTTCCAACAGAGTGAACTCTATCTCAAAATATATTTTTTATTATCATCATTCATTATTATGATGTATAACATGCAAAAACTAAAGAAATGAATGAAACTCAACCTCATTTTCCCTACCAGAAACAAAATTCATTAAAATATTAAGACATTGGTTTACTCTAAGAATGGATATTATAAAACGACATGAAAATTTTTTTTTTCATTTTGTATCTTTTGTTTTTTTCCCCTAAAAATTAAAAATGAAAAAGCTGATTCTACTGTCTGCTAATAAGCTACTTCAGCAAAAATTCTACTTCACATGCAGTTTAAACTCTCTATAGCATTTGCAGTAATTTAGCAAGATTAGAGTAGTTATTTGTTTTTAATAGGTATTTGAATGTTATACTTCTGGTGCTCATAGCAATACTTAATGATAATCAGCTCTTGTGGACCCAGTGACTGAAATTTGAGATAGAAGATGTAAAAAAAGTTTGCTACTGTCAAGTCTTTATGCTTAAGTATATCAAAGTCCTT
Organism: Cephalopachus bancanus; assembly: GCA_027257055.1. NCBI lineage: Eukaryota > Metazoa > Chordata > Mammalia > Primates > Tarsiidae > Cephalopachus > Cephalopachus bancanus. Next base: position 3,124,998 of record JAPVLO010000036.1, read on the forward strand.
ACCCAATTCAAAAATGTAAGTGATTTACATTTCTGAACAAAACTTCAGCTCTGCTTTTATGATTTTAGTATAGCTTATTAGAAAATCACAATGATTGTTCAATAAGCAGGGTGGAAAATTAGTGTGGATGCAATAATTGTTTGTTTTTTGCTGTTGTTTTATTTAATCTGTGGGTGTATGTTTTGTAGAAATTTTCTGCTCCCTGATGGGCATCACACTTCATTCTCTTTCTAAATGTATTGCTAGCATTGATTAAACAACATTCAGTTTAATTCACCAGTGCAGAAAGCAACAGCCTATTGTTTAACAAATCTAAATCTACTTTCTCCTCCACTTAAATTTGTCCTTGTACTAAAGTATATTACATGGGTAGTTTCTGTAAAGAATTATTTTCCATTTTGAACACCCTTTTTATAAACACTTATTGTACCACATAATTAAAATTGCGTTGTTGTGCATCAAATTTCTATGGATCATTATTACTATTTTGAACATTTTATGATACTTAATACATTTTAAAAACCCATTAATATATAGTCAAAGAATATAATTATATTCACACTTTAATAAAATATGGTGCTAAAGTACTGATTTTAAAAAACTCAATACTGTATTAGAAGCATAAAAGTTACTCAATAAATATTATCTCTTTTTCTTTTGTTTCTGGACATTATGTAGCTACAACCACTTAGGCAAGAGGAAAATAAAGCATGAAATAAATAACATGATATAAAAGAGATTATAATCTTGGATTTGATTCCACTCAGTTTTATGGCACTTTCACAACAGCAATTTTAATTGTTATGTTAATATATAGAATTCCTAAGATATAAGGACGTATTTTTTGGTGTATTTGTTATGTTAATTAAAAATTGTTTTGTCTTTCTTCTACTTTTCTGGAAGAAACCATGTAAAGCAGTCTTATATATTTCTAGACCTTTCTTTACTTCATATAAAGTTCAGATTGAAGCTGCCATTTTCACATCTATGAGTGAAAAAGTGTCTATCTCTCAGATGTTTTTGTGGAGTGGTTATTAATTTAGTCATATAAAGAACCTGAAAATTGTAAAGTTTCAGAAAAATATCACCTCCCTCTTTTAATAATTGAATAATGAAGATAATACCTGGTAGCCTTTTTATTCTTTTTTCTATTTCTTGGTCCTAAGAACTTTTTTTTTGTTCCCCAATGGCTTTGCGGGATGCATGTAGTTTTGGTCTAGGCTTTACTTGTACACACAAACCCTACCTGTGCACATTGCACCTGATAGGTGATTGTTTGTCCCTTCACCCCTTCCCCCTTCTTCTTTTGAGTCCCCAGTGACCATCATATCATTCTTTATGTCTTTGCATAGTCTTAGTTTAGTTCGCACTTATAAGTGGGAACACGCAGTGTTTGATTTTCTATTCCTGAGTTAGTTCACTTGGGATAATGTTCTCCAGTTCCATCCAAGTTGCTGCAAAATACATTATTTCATTCTTTTTGATAACTAAATAGTAGTTCACAGTGTATATATATCACATTTCCATTATCCATTTATCAGTTGGTGGGCATTTAGGTTTCACGTTTGCAATTCTGAATTGTGCTACAAATAACATATGAGTGCAGTTGTCTTTTTTATATAACAACCTCTGTTCCTTTAAGTAGATATCTAGTAATGAGACTGCTGAATCAAACCACAGTTTTATTTTTGAGGTATCTTCATACCACTTTCCATAGAGATTGTAATAATTTCATTTCCACCAACAGTGTATAAGCGTTCCCTTTTCTCCACATCCATGCCAGCATCTATTGTTTATTGATTTTTTTTTTTAATAATGGCCATTCTGACTAGTGTGAAGTGGTATCTCACTGTAGCTTTAATTTGCATATTCCTGATCATGAGGGATTTTAAGCATTTTTTCATATATTTGTTGACCATTTGGATAACTTCTTTTGAGAGATGTCTGTCCATGCCATTTAACCACTTTTCAATGGGATTATTGGGACTATTTGCATTTTTCTTGCTGATTTGTTTGAGTTCCTCAGAGATTCTAAATATTAGTCCTTTGTCAGATGTATAATTTGTGAATAACATCTCCCATTTTGTAGGTCACTGTGGGGTTCGTGCAGGACATGTGTCATGTTCCCCCTCCCCTGTTGATAATTGTCTTATGATTGGGAGGATGGCCCCTAGCCAAGGTGGTCTGTGTCTGGTCAAAATGATCTTGAAGATATGCCTATCTGCGAACTCAAGGAAGTTTCTGAGAGAGAGAAAAAAAAGCTCTATTTAAGTCGGGTAATGTGAGCCTCCAGATTTGTTTTTTATGCTTAGCATTTCTTTGACTATTCTGGCTCTTTTGTGATTTCAAATGAATTTTAGGATAGTTTTTTTTAATTCTGTGAAAATTGACATTGGTAGTTTGATAGGGATTTCATTGAATCTATAATTTATTTTGGTCTATGTGATCATTTTGACAATGTTAATTTTTCTAATTCATGAGCATGGGATGTTTCACCATTTGTTTGTGTCCTCTATAGTTTCTTTCATCATAGTTTTGTAGTTCTGCTTGTAGAGAGCTTTCACCGCCTTGGTTAAATATAGTCCTACATAATAGCTTTTTGGCTGATATTGTATATGGAATTGAGTTTGTGGTTTGATTCTGAGCTTGATCACTATTGGTGTATAGCAGTGCTACTGATTTGTGTGTGTTGATTTTGTATCTTAAAACTTTACCATATTCATTTATCAAGTCCAGGAGTCTTTTGGAGGAGTCTTTAGGATTCTTTAGGTATACAATCTTATCGTCAGCAAGCAGAAATAGTTTGATTTCTTATTTTACAATTTGGATACACTTTATTTCTTTTTCTTGCCTCGTTACTCTGGTTAGGATGACAGTGATTGTGGGTTTGTCATATATGGCTTTTATTATTTTGAGAAATGCTCCCACTGCCTATTTTGCGGAGGATTTTTAATTATAAATGGATGCTGGATTTTATAAAATGTTTTTTTCTGCATCTTTTAAAATGATCAAATGATTTTTGTTTTTAATTGTATTTATGTAGTGGGACACATTTATTGACTTGTGTATGTTGAACCACACTTGCATCCCTGGGATAAAATCCAATTGGTCATGGTGGGCTTTTCTTGTTGTTTGTGTTTAAATATGCTGTTGAATTTGGTTTGCTAATATTTGGTTCAGGATCTTCATGTCTATGTTCATGAGGAGTATTGGTCTGTAGTTCTCTTTTTCTGTTGTATATTTTCCTGACTTTCATATCAGAGTGATACCAGCTTCATAGAATAAATTGGAAAGGATTCCATCCTCTTTATCCTGTGGAATAGCTTCAGTAAAATTGGTACCAGTTCTTCTTTGCAGGTCTGGTAGAATTCAGTCATGAGTACATCAGGTCCTGAACTTTTTGCTTATTTTTTTGTATGTTTGGAGACTCCCAATTACTGTTTCAATATGGCTATTCATTATTCTGTTTACTGTTTCTATTTCTTCCTGATTCAAGGTTGAGGGTTGTATGTTTCCAAGAATTAATCCATTTCCTCTAGATTTTCTAGTTTGTTTGCATGGAGATGTTTATAATAGTCTCAAATGATCTTTTGAATTTTTGTTGTATCTGTTGGAATGTCTCCATTTTCATTTCTGACTGAGCTAATTTGAATATTCTTTCTTCATTGCTTAATTAATTTAGCTAGTGGTTTATAATTTTATCTTTGCAAAGAACCACCTTTTGTTTCATTAACCATTTGTATGTATGTAAATTTCAATTTCATTTAGTTCTGTTCTGATCTTCATTATTTTTTTTTTCTTCTGATAACTTTGGGTTTGCTTTGTTTGTGTTTTTCTAGTTCCTTGAGGTGTGATGTTAGGTTGTCAGTATGCAGTCTTTCAGCCTTATTAATGTAGGCCTTGAGACCTATAATTTTCCTTTAAGCACAGCTTTGGCTGTGTCTCAGAGGTTTTGATAACTTGTTTCATTGCTGTCATTTGTCTCAAGCAAAATTTAATCTCCATCTTCATTTCATTGTTGACCCAAGAATCACTCAGAAGCAGATTGTTTAACTTCCATGTTTTGTTTGGTTTTGCTAGGTCTTCTTGGAGTTAATTTCTAGTTTTATTCTATTGTGGTCTGAGAAAGTGCTTGATATGATTTTGATTTTTTTTGTATTTATTGAGACTTTATTGGTGGCCTATCATGTGGTCTATCTTGGAGAATGTTCCATGTACTGATGAGAAGAATGTATATTCTGCAGTGTGGGGATGTAATGCTCACAGATGTCTGTTAAATCCATTTGCTCAAGAGTCTAGTTTAACTCCAGTGTTTTTTGTTAACTTTCTATCTTGTTGTCAGTGGAGCGCTAACCTCTCCCAACATTATTGTATGGTTGTCTATTTCTTTCTTTTTTTTTTAATTAGGTCTGGTAGAATTTGTTTTATATAACTGGGGCCTCTGGTGTTAGCCATACACACACACACACACACACACACACACACACACACACACACACACACATATGTATACATATGTATATTTTTAAAGTTAAGTCTTCTAATTGGATTGATCCCTTTAATATTCTATAATAACCATTTTTTCTGTTTTTACTGTTGTTAAAGTCTTTTTTAAAAAAATCTGATATGAGAATGGCAACTCCTGCTCATTTTTTGGTTTTCATTTGTATGGAATATTTTTCTCCAACCCTTTACCTTGAACCTATAGAAGTCTCTGTGAGTTAAGTGGATCTCTTAAAGGGAGGATATATTTGGGTTGTGATTTTTAAAATCCAGTCTGCCAGTCTATATATTTTTATTGGGAACATTGAGACCATTTATATTCAGAGTTAATAATGATATATAAGGTAGTATTCCATTCATCCATTCCATTACTGGTTGCTATCTGGTTGCTTTATTTAGGCGTTTAGGTATTTATTTATCTCTTTTCTCTATTGTGTGGTGTTCCATGAGGCCTTTGAGCCTTATGGTTTCCACTGTTTTTCTTCTGGTGTATTTTGACCTGTTGTTTCAGTATTTAGAATTTTTTTCAGTATTTATTGCAAAGCCTATATAGTGGTGACAAATTCTCTTAGCATTTACTTGTCCAAGAAGAACTTCATTTCTCCTTCATTTATGAAACTTAGTTTTGTGAGATACAAAATTTTTAGCTGATTGTTATTCTCTTTGAGGAGATTGAAGATGGGGCCCCAATCCCTTCTGGCTTGTAGGGTATCTTCTGAGAAGTCTGCTATCAGTCTGATAGATTTACTCTTGTAAGTTATTTAATGCTTTTGTATCACTGCTCTTAAAACGTATTCTTTCACATCCATTTTGCACAACAGATGATTACATGCCTTGGGGATGATCTTTTGGGATTGAATGTTCTTGGGGTTCTTGGGGTTTCTTGTGTCTGGATGTTTAGATCTCTGGCAAGGCCAGGGACATATTTCCCCATTATTCCCTCAAATAGGTTTTCTGCTTCTTTTACTTCTTCCTCAGGAACATCTATGATTCTTAGGTTTGGTATTTTGCACAATCCCACATTTCTTGGAGGCTTCATTCTGTTCTCTTTGTTCTTTTTTCTTTATTGTTCTCTAACTGGATTAATTCACAAGCCTTGTATTCAAGTTGTGAGAGCCTTTCTTCTGCTTGCTCTAGTTTACTGTTAAAATTTTCCACTGCATTTTGTACTTCCCTAAATAATCTTTTCATTTCCAGAATATCATCTTCTTCTTTAAAGTGTCTACATCTTTGGGGAATTTTTATTCATGTTTTGATTAATTTTTTAAATTTCTCTATATTGGGTTTCAAATTTCTTCTGAAGTTCATTGATCAGTTTTACAACCAATCTTTTGAATTCTAAGTCTAGAATTTCAAATTTTTCATTTTGGTTAGAGTTCACTGCTAAAGAGTTGGTGTGGTCTTTTGGGGGTGTTGGAGAACTCTGTTTTTTCATATTATCAGAATTATTTTTCTCATTTGGGTAGACTATTTCTTCTTATTTGAGGTTGGCAGGGGCCTGGCGTAGGCACTGTAGGATTCCCTTGGTTATATATAGCCTTTGTTTAGTTAGTTTCTTAATTGCTTGCTGTGGCAGTAGTGTGTTGGTTACCTGCACTGGCTCATGGTGTCCTATGTGGCTGGTATGGCTTGGAAAGTGGTGGTAGCCAGGGTTCTTCCCAAAGCTGAGGTTTTATATCAGATGTGATGAGCTATAATGCTGACTGCTGGACAGGAGATAGCACTTATGGGAAAAAGCCAATTGTGTGGTGACTGTGGACTTTTGCCTTAATGTATTTGCTCCAAGGAAATGCCTAGCCACCCTAAGCAGAGGACAAGTTCTAGGAATTACCAAAGTTTTATGTCTGTTCTGAACTTTGAAAGGAGTGCAGAAGGTATGGGGGTAAGGAGTTTGAGCACTCCACAAAAGTGCATCCTTGGTTACTCCAGTGAGGAATAGGCAAGAATGCCCAGCAAGTGGAGTAACACTGTTATACAGGACAGACACAGAATAGGTTACAAGTGAGTGACATTGCTAGAGCAGTGAGTCTCACCCAGCTTCCCACCTTAGCCTCAGGCAATTTGCCTTCCAAATGTCAAAGTACAGCTAGCCTCAGGGTCTCTGGTGTTCGAGGCAACCAACCCCAGCCAGGAACTGTATGCAGCCACAGAGTTTGCTCTTGGGGCCAGTCCTCTTCCAGGCTGACTAGAAAGCAGAAACACTGCCTGCAAAAGTTGAGTTCCTGGGAAATGGTGGCTGCTGCTGCTCAAGGTTTTCTTTTTTCCTGTATCATTCCATGTGGGGCTTTGGCAAACCACAACTATGAGTAAGGCAGTTTCCTGTGAGGGACTGGAATTCCACAAGACTCAGGGGACTCTCCAAATTCACAGCAGGATCACTGAACTCCTGATTTTTCCTCACCTTTTCCATTGCATCTGGAAGCTACTGGTGTACTGTGGTGGTGTAGGTGAGAGTTTCATTAATTCCTGCCCAAATTGATGGTTTTTTCTCTTCTTTGCACTCTGTGGTTTGTATTGCTTCTTTGAAGAGTCATGGGGTATGCTGCTGGTCTTGTTTCTGGGTGCTGAGGAAATTCTATCTTGGTTTACTCTATAGGAGAAACTTATTTTATTCGCCTCATGTCAACCATCTTAATCACCTTCTTCTTATCAAACAAAACTACATAGGAACATATTTATCACTGAACATAATGATACAAATATTACATTGAAGTTAGATGTACCAGAAAGCAAGGATAATTAACATTCATCAGCTATATATTTTATGGCAATTATTTCTCATACACTATCTCTTGGAATCCCCTCACATTCTTAAAACTATTCAAGAGAAGAAAAATATCCTCATTCACAGGATTCATACAGCCAGTAAATATTTGTCCTATATGGGAAATGATCTGCTTCTTACATGTATACTATCTTTCCATTCCTCATATCTAATTTCCATCTCTGCATTATCCAAATAGTATGCTCTATGTAAAATGTTAGATATTTTATAGTATGTGATCAGTAAGAGTATTATACAAATAAAAATACATGAAGAGTAGAAGGATTGGTTTTTCCCACTAAGAAGTCAGGTCAGAAAAATAAATGCAACAAGGCTTAAGATAGAATTCTGAGTTCAGTGGCCAGGGATACATTTGAAGGTATACAAATGAGTAAATTGTGTTGTTTAAATGGTATGCATTATACCATCCTATATTATGCCACAGATAATAGTTACCAGACCTAGAGCATGGTTTTTGTTCCCACAAGAGGCATGCTTCATATGCTTCCATACAAGAGGCAAACTTCAATAGTGGAAAGAACAATGGTTTGAGTGTTAAAAATCTGAGTTCTGGTCTCTGCCTCTATGTTTGATTGGAGCAGCCTGGAGTTTCTGATTTTTGAGCCACTAGCTCTTCACTAGTTTCTAATTTAGAGAGTCGAACAAGATGACTTCAAATGTGCCTTTAAGTTCACAATTGTATTTGACCTGGTAATATAACCATACCTTTCTGTATATCTTTTTTATCATTAAAAAGCAATCATATTATCACAATATGCCAACTAACAAATTGTCTTGATCGCCAGAGGAGAAAAAACATTTGAAAGAAGGTCAGAAACCACTATACCTTTAGAAACACAATGGGATATAAACTCTTTTTCTGATATTTGAAAGGTAGAGATTATGTTCCTCAAAATAACACAGGCACAGCATAGAAAAGAAACTCTCAGAAACCAAAACCAAAAAATCACCTTGACTCTTACAGTCTCCCTGCTGTGAGATGGTTTTAGCAAAAATCTCAAAACCATCAAGCTAGCATGAATATTGTCATTATTTGGAACATAATTACATTTAAGTATAACAGAAATTTAATTTTATGTGCTTAAAATACTTTCATGTGTAAATGTATGAGGACTGAAAAGCTGTTTAGTGAAGGGATTTTAATGAAAGTAGTTAAACTATTTTACCCTAGAAATATTTGCAAGAAAAATATCTCAGTGCTAAAGCCTCTTCACTGACTCTCAGAGGAATGCTAAGAATAAATATTAATAAAAAGAAATGCCTGTTACAACATTTTTTGTGACTGAAAATGAAGAGAATTATCTTTGTCAGATTGATCAAAGAATATAGATAAAAATTCATAAATTCCCTTCAAGTTTACTAGAATTGACTGATAATTTTTAAAATTTAAGAAATATTTTCTTTTACCTTTTAAAAATATAGATCTGGAGTAATTAGGAGTAGAAAGGGAAAAAGAATATCAGTTTTCCATTTTGATTCATTTTTCTCCTACCTCCTGTATTTTGATATGCTTTCTATTTAATTCAGTGAAACTTCACCATTAAAATTTTCAAATCCTGTTACAGTTTTTTAGAAGTTGATTATTTTATACATACTCTTTTAGTGGTTATTTATATATATCTTGTTTGTCTTTATTTGTGTCTTCTGTTTTTAAAAAATAAGTATTTTATTTTAAAGATGGAACCAATTACATAAACTAATACTAACCACATATTTGACTAAATATTTCTATCAGAGTGAAGCTTAATTTTAAAGAATTATCAATTTTATTTAAATAATAAAACACATTAAATAAGACATTCTGTAGCATTCTGTTAATGGTGAAATCAAAGGAGTAATTCATCAATTCAGGAATAAGGAAAGTTCTATTACATGATTCTGTTATAGGAAGTTTAGCATAGTGACTTTGCTAGTGGAGTATCAAAAACTTAAGTCTTGTGTACTATACAAAGAACCAATGAATCAGAGTCTCAGAATGGTGATCTGTATATCTCTACTTATTTCAAAGATCTAAGGAAAATGCTAATATATTGACAAAGTTTAGAAGTCTTATTCTACAACATAAAATTAAGATGCTTGAAAAATTACAATTTTTAAATAAGGTGACTCAATAGCCAATCTATATAGGAGATATTATACATAAGATAAACCAATAAAACGAGACTTGTTTAGAGATTGTTAGGCAATTTTAAGTGCTAATGTGTTAAAATGTATATATTTTAGAAAGTCAATGGATTTTATGTAATCAAATTAAAAAAACTCAAGATTCTTTTGGAAAATGATTTTGCTAAACACAATATTAATATACTTATAATAGACTCAAAAATACAAGTGCATAGCTACAACGTTATAAGAAGTATTTTTAAAATTATAGGAAGAAAATTATTTTAAAAGATTTTTTTTTAATTCTGAAAAAATGGACGATCACATATTTAATTCATCATACCACAACAAGCATATTTAAACATTAGAGGGAAAAGAAAATATTAAAATTATATTGACCAGGCACAGGGGCTCATACTCATAATTCCAGCACTTGGAGAGACCAAGGTGAAGGATTACCTGAGCCCACGGTTTTGAGACCAGTCTGAGTAACTTGGTGAGACCTTGCCTCTACAATAAGTAAAAAAATCAGCTGGGTGTGGTGGCTCATGCCTGTAGTTTCAGCTACTTGGAAGGCTGAGGTGGAAGGATCACCTAAGCCCAGAAGCTGCAGTGGCCGTGAGAATGCGGCTGCACTCCAGCCTGGGCATCAGAGTGAGACTCCAACTCAAAATAAATAAATAGTTACAATTATATTGATTAATCTCACTATTCTAATTTTTTTAAGTAATACAAATTTCAAAATGTACCCTAGACAAATTTAAAATTTTTAAAAATGAATAAAGAAAACAGGTGATGAAATATTTATAAAGTACTCTTCAAATTACTAATCAGAAGATAAAAACACAACTGGAATTATTAACAAAGCCTATAATAGGCTCTTTACTAAAATAAATACAAATGGCAAGTGGACATAGGCATAAATATTCAAACTCACTAGCAATCAAGAATACAATTTAAGCATGAATGGAAACCAATTTTTTGCCTATTGAATTTGAAGAGAATTTTAAAAATCTAGTTCGTTAGGTGGAAGGTGAGGAGAAATGAGCTCATTCAATCACTGCTGACAGGCATGCTAATTGCTAGAAACTTACTTGAGTTCAATTTAGAAATATTTATCAAAAGCTCTGAAAATGCTCATGCTATTTTGCTTAGGAAAATTCATTCTAAGGACCTAATCAGAAATATGTGGGACAATTATGGTATATAATGCAAAAAAATTAGAATGAAAATCCTAAATGTTTATCAGAAAGAGAGAAGTTAAATAATTTATAAGTACAGACATGGATCTCCAAAGCAAAATATTATTTTAAATATGTATATATAGAGAGATAGAGAAAAGCTAACAAAATGAGGAAATGCATGGATAATTATAGAGGAAAGATCCAAAGATTAATGAATATTTTAATTATCTAACCCTGTGCACCACAATAAAAAATCATGTTTTACATTGTGTTATCAAGAAAGTGAAGACAGTAGATGACTTGCACACTCTCAGATGTATTAAAAGCTAATTTCAAGCCAGGCATGGTGGCTCATGACTGCAAATGCAAACTCAGCACTTTGGGAGGCTGAAGCAAGAGGATCACTTGAGCTCAGGAGTTCAAGACCAGACTGAACAATAATATGAGACCTTGTCTCTACAAAAAGAATTTTAAAATATTAGCTGAGTGTGAGGCATTTATCTGTAGTCCTAACTACTCTGGAAGCTGAGTGGGAGGATCACTTGAGCTCAGGAGTTCAAGGCTGTGGTAAGCCATGACTTCACCCACTGCACTCCAATCTGAGTGACAGAGTGAGACACCAACTCAAATATATATATACACACACACACACACACACATAAGCTAACTTTGATTAAAACATAGTAATATGTTTCATAATAATGGGTAACATTATCTACATACTTAACATGGACCAATTTATTCCCCCATGATTGCTCTCTAAAATAATTAAGCTTTTCATCCCCTCTGATAAATGAGGAAATTACGCACTGAACAATCATTTATGAAAGTGAAATAAAAATATTGTTGGATTATTTCCTCTGTATGATTGTATCTGTGAACAAAAAGTGTATCTATTGCACTATCAAAAACAAGTTATCTAACCAGTGATAAAAACATTATTTAGAAATACAAATGTATCAATCACAGAATTTAACCACAAATTAGCTGACAAAGTATGCCTGAATAAATTCTAAGGAATTAAATCATAAGACTATGTTGTAAGCCTATAATAAGGTAAAAATATAAAATTATAATAAAGTAATGCCTTTTACAATTCTAAATATTTGGAAAGAAAACAGTGAGTGGCTAAACAACACTTAAATAATTAACAATACATAATACATTACTAAAAATTAGAATTGGCCATGAATGAAAAGCGTATATGCATATATTTGCGTAGGTAAGTATGCAGTGTATACATCTTAAAACAGTATTTATAGAGGAAATGAAACACATTCATCAAGAAATAAGAAGAATTTATTGCAAACCAGATGAGAATTTAAATCTATTGCAGAAAAAAAATTAAGAAAATTCAAAAAATTCAGAGCAAATTAGAAAAATCAAGAAGAAAGGACATACATTTATGACACAGAGGAAAAAAACCAAAATAGAAAAATTTAACCTAGAACTGTTTTTTATAAATATTAGGAAGACTGATTTTAGCAAATGCAATAAAGAAAACAAAAAAGAAAAGAAAATATAGATTATAGCATTAAAATGAATAATGATGATAAAAGACTATCAGACTGACTAGTCTGTATAATGTAAGTTTTAAAATTGTAAATGAAATGAATGCATTTCTAAAAGTATATATTGTTTTAAAATGCCCAGATAGTTACTGGAAATTTATATTGACCTCTAACTGTTTAAAGACAGTTTCATGGTATAGTATCTTTCCTAAAGTTTTAGACAATAATAATTCCATAGGCCAACTGTTTTAACTTGTGACAAAAAGAAACACACCAAAAAGTTGTCCCATTCACTTAATAAGATTAATATAACCTTAATTCCAAATTCAAGTAAAGATATTATAAAAAATAAAATGAAATCTCATCCATTGCTGTTGAGAATGCAAAACGGTACAGCCACTTTGAAAGAGAGTCTGGCAGTTTCTCACAAAATTAAACATACTCTTACTATGTGATCCAACAATCACATACCTTAGTATTTATCCTAATGAACTAAAAATATATCACAGAGTTTTGTTTTCACACAAAACTCTGAAACTGGATATTTATAACAACTTTATTAATAATTTCTAAAACTTCAGTGCAACCAAGTCCTTCAGTAGGTGAACGGAAGGTAAGTAGACTGCAGTACATCCAGACAATAAAATATTATTTAGCACTAAAAATAAATGAGGATGAAAAGACATGGAGGAAACCTAAATGTATATTAATAAGTTAAATAAGCCAGTCTGAAAAGGCAACACATTATATGATTCCAACTTTATGACAGTTAAAAAAAGACAAAACTAGCCAGGCTCGGTGGCTCAGCCTGTAATCCCGTGCCTTTGGGAGGCTGAGGTGAGTGGATTGCCTGAGTCCGCGGGTTTGAGACCTGCCTGGGCAGCGAGACCTCATCTCTACAATAAATCAAAAAATCAGCCGGGCGTGGTAGCGCATGCCTGTAATTCCGGCTACTTGGAAGGCTGAGGCGGAAGGATCGCCGGAGCCCAGCAGGTTGAGGCTGTGGCGGCCAGGAGCGGCCACTGTACTCCAGTCAGGGTGACAGAGTGAGACTCCAACTCAAAAAAAAAAAAGACAAAACTATGTAGACCTTACAAATGTCAGTGCTTTCCAGCGGTTGGGTGAACAAAGAAAGGAATGAAAAGGAGAAGCATAGGAGATTTTTAGGGCAGTGAAAATACTCTGGTTGATAACTTTAAGGGTGGGGACATGTCATTATACATTTGTCCAAACTCATAAAACGTGTAACACTATGCGTAATCACTATCATAAACGTGGACTTTGGTTAATAATATGTCCATGTAGGCTCATTGATTGCAACAAATGAACCACCCTGGTTAGGATATTTATAGTGGGAGACATTGTACATCTGTGTGGACAGAGGTTATGTGGATATTCTGTACTTTCTGTTGAAGTTTTTTGTGAACCCAAAACTTCTGTATAAAATAAAGTCTATTTTAAAAGAAATAAAATGAAAATTACATTTAATTTGTTAGCAAAAATATAAAGATCTTAATGTATTCATTAAATATTTATTATATGTGAGGAAATATTCTAGGCTCTGGGTATAAAGTACTGAAAAAAAAGGTTGAATTTTTGTCAACATGGAATTTATAATCCAAGGAGAGAAAACAGATAATAAACCATCATTCAATAAGCATCTGTAGGAATTTAAATGTCCTAGAAAAAAGTACATCAAAATAAGCACACAGGGGTTTTTCTATGCTTTTTATGAGCAGGTAAGGAAAGGTCAGTCTAACAAAGTTAGATAACAAAGCTGATTATATTAGTGCCACACACTAATCCTTATTCTAGTAAATAGGAAGAGGAGGGCATAGATGAGCATGGGTTCTTGTATGTTTTTGTAGAGGATGTGACCAGCCTCATAAATTTATTCCCTCTAGACATAGTTTAATATGAGTAGGAAGTATATGTGAACAGTGCAATAAGTGAACTGTAGCGGATATTGTTGGTAACCTTGTAAGAATCCTTTTATTAACTGGTGCAGACATCTCCAAGCTGCTGTTGTTGTTGTCTAATAGCAGCTCATAGCTTCCCTCTTTTCTAGAAAATTTGTGCTTGGAAAAACAAGTGCTAGTCTGGGAGAAAACTCCAGAAAAACAGTAACAGCAGCAACAACAAAAAATATCTTTGCTAATGACTAAGATTGTAGTGAAGAGATTTAATCTCTGAAGGTGGGGATTAACTCTGTAGAATAATTTGTGCTACAGAATTTTCTGGTATGAACTGGATACTATAGGGTTCTGCCTAAAGTTGGGACAGATTTGAAGGACTAGCCTAACTCAATAGCTCCACATAAAATTGACTTAAAGTTTTCTTAAAGTCTGTGTAGGTCACCTTCTCTCTCCCTAAACCTGAATCTCCCACTCTCTTAGAAGTATATTTCCTGAGAGTATACCTGATAAATCTTCAACCTTCTGGTTACAAGTATGTTTCTAAGACACACCAAAACACTGGGAGATAAACTCAAGCTAGTCTTAGATCACACCATATTTTTGTTTAGCTTTTTCCGTATTTACCTGGCTTCCTCCACTTTTTTTCTTCTGAGGGCAAGCCTCTAATAAGTAAACCCAGCAAGCTTGTCTTGGCTGCTACCTCTAGGGAACTGGCATAAAGAAGATGATATTTGAATCATGACCTGCAAATTGTAAAAAGAAAAAAAAAGCAAGAAATCTGTGTGTATATATAGTACATGAGGCATGAAACAAATGACAAGTAAACAGGTAGAAGTTTAAAGAATAGGTAGAAGGATAGTGTGGCTAGAACAGAGTTAGTAAAGAAGAAAATGGAAGAATTATTTTTTTTAAATGGTCTTTGGAAAGATGTGGTCAAATGATACTGGGAAACATTGGAGGATGTAGAGGTAAGGCGTTGGCTGGTACCTTTTATATTTTAAAATAATTATTCTGAATAGTCTTAGGCAACCAGAATTTATGGGAGCCAAGAGTAGAATACAAACCGGTGCATGTGGATGTGTGCCTATGTAAATTTCTCAGTGTATAAAAAAAATCATCCTTCTCATCTGGGATTATCCCCTGAATGCAAAGATGACTGTCAACATTAGAAAATTTATCAATCTAATTTATAATGTTTAAATAAATCTAAACAGAAAAACAAGATGTTTATCTCCTTAGGTTAAAAAAGCATGACAAGCCTCGTCAGATGTTTATAATAACTTTAGCTAACCAAGAACATAAGATGATTTACCAAATTTGATTTATGTTAAATCTTAAAGATATGCAACAATTGTATTAAGTACTGTAAATCAGAGTATTTTAGGTTATCTGGTAACAAAAGTCTCCAAATCCCAGGAACTTAAAAAACAAAAGTTAGTTTCTTGCTCATGTCACAAAATAATGTGTGCCATACAACTTTCGTGAACAGTTTTCTTAATGACTAAATTCTATCAGAGACTCAGTCTTTTTTCATCTTGTGATTTCAGGATCCCGGAGAACAGTCCCAGAGTCTTTACCCCAGATTCTTTGCATGTAAATGTTTAGTACAGAAGAGGGAGTAGAAGATTGCAGGGAGCATTTTAGTTAGTTCAGGAAGTGACAAGTATAACCATTAATATTACTTTGTCACAGCCCCTTGACACAAGACCCTATCCTAATGGTAGGTTAGGCTGGACAATATAATCTGCAATCTTCTTGTGTGTCTAGAAAAAAATAAATAAGCTGAAAAGCAACTTTAGTTAAGAATAGCAAAACTATAGACATAGTTTATTTTAACATCAGAAATGAAAATGCTTGTTACTAGTCTTCATATTGTTTTGGAGGTCTGGCCAAAAAAAAAAAAAAAAGGTAAGAAGATGAATAAAATTGTATCAAGATAAAAAGGAAGGAAATAAAAATTTATTTTAACACACAGAACAAAAGCAGTAGAATATATTGATAACATAGCAATATATCTAGAATATAATGATAAAAATCAGAGCTATTGAGAGAATTATATGAATTTGGCAAATACAGCATCTTTTTTTTTAAAACTATATGTATTTCATTATAAAATTTTATAGAAATATGATTCATTGATAATAATAACTAAAATATCTAGTATCTTGAAGTTAACTTAAATAATATATATAATCCACATAGAAAAACTTTAAACTTTTTAAAAGTATGAAAAATATTTTATACTGTAATAGTTTATCAAAATTATTTATTTTGGTAATAATTTATCAACACTATATATGGCTATAACAATGTCTTGTTTTCTTTAAAATAAATCAGTTTTGAAAAATAATGGACAATAAGCAATAAGTCTAACAGATATTAAGATATATCTCAAAGTCACTGTTGTGAAAATAATAGATCATTAATACTAGAACCTAGACTAATGGAAAAGAATGAAAGCTCAGAAAACGAGAAATTTATGTTGTAAACTCATAAAATAAGGTAGCACTATAAATTTATGTGGAATTAGTGGACTCTTTGAAGGGCAGTTTCCAATAAAGGAGCTCATTGTATAAACAAAAACAGAGTGAAAAACATACCATACACAAAGTTACTAAAAATAAAAATATAAAATACATAAAAATGAATTGAATAGAAATCATGTAGGATAACACTTTTATGACATCTTAAATGCCTTTCTTTAAATTTCTTCAAATTGATTATTTCTGTTACACCAAGGCCATCATAGACAAGGTGAGTGAGAAATGGCAGATGACTAATATCTAAAATATTATTTAAAAATCTTACAAAACACCAAAGACAAAACAAACAAGAACCCAATAAAAATTGGTAAAAGTTGGGAATAGACCATACAATATGTTTTTTAAAAATCTTGTGTCTATAAGCATTTGAAAAGTTATGTTCATTTATACCAAATAAAAATGAAGCAAATTATAACAATGGAATAACTGAGTGGCAAGACTGTAAAATCTGATAATGCCAAGTTACCTGGTATTAGGTCAAACTACCAAGTAAAGCAGTAGCAGTCCTTCACAAGACTGTCCTCACCTCAGATATTACTCACAAGTTCAGGAGTTCCCAGGACCACCCGCACTTCTGTCCAATTGGCTACAAATGTAAGATTTACCACAGACTTCCTCAGATTCCACAATTTGCTAGAGCAACCCACAGAGCTCCTGTAAAGTTCTATTCTTATAATTACATACAGTTTTATTATAGAAAAGGGAGATAAATGAGAACCTGCCAAAGGGAGAGACAAATAGTGTGTGATCTGGGAAAGTCCCAAATGCAAAACTTCTATTGTCCTCAGGGCCATGTTACCCTCCCAGCGAGGGTATATTGCTGGCAAGCAGAATATTGCCAACCAAGGAAGCCCTTGAGCCCCGGATTCTGGAGTTATTACAGAGGCTTCAGTAAATAAGTTTGATTGATAGAATAATTGATCACATGGCTGAGCAAAATCTCCAACCCCCACTTCCCTTTCTAGAGGTGGAGTTGATGTCACATCACTCAATGCCCCAATCCTCTAGTCACATGGATGATTTTCTGGCACCTTGTTAGCATCAACTATAAGATGTGGTCCCCGGGGTCCACAATGAATAATAAAGACATTCGTATCACTCAGAAAATTCCAAATATTTAGAGATTGTCTTCCAAGAATGAAAGGCAGAAACCAACCAATTTCTTTTTTGCACACAAGTCTTGTCATGACTTGGGCCAACAAAATCTCACAAAGGAATGATGGAAGGGCAGACTGAAATCCCATTTGAAAGAGAAATTTAATTATTTAAGCAAATTGGTAATAGACAAAAGCTATCTATTAGAAATACCACTTTTGAGTATTTATTTCAGGGAAATTCTCAAATCTGTTCATAGATCACATGTATTTGTTTGTTCCCCAAGACATCACTTCAGATGACTAGGATTTGGAGACAACTTGAAAATCAACTGTGGGATAGCTACAGATAAATAAGATGTGTGTAAAACAGTTAGTAGAAATGACTTAGATGTATACTCAGTGACACAGATTTATATTTAAAACATATGACTACATGGACCAAGAAAAAAATAAATTCTACAAAAGTTATAATACTTAAAACCAATGACAGCAGTAACAAGTCTTTGCATTGGGCAAAGATATCTACCTTATAATTTATGAATAAATATTAAACACGAGCCGGGCTCGGTGGCTCAGCCTGTAATCCCGCGCCTTTGGGAGGCTGAGGTGAGTGGATTGCCTGAGCCTGCGGGTTCGAGACCCGCCTCGGCAGCAAGACCTCATCTCTACAATAAATCAAAAAAAATCAGCTGGGCATGGTAGCGCGCGCCTGTAATTCCGGCTACTGGGAAGGCTGAGGCGGAAGGATCGCCGGAGCCCAGCAGGTCGAGGCTACGGTGGCCGGGAGCGGCCACTGCACTCCAGTCTGGGTGACAGAGTGAGACTCCAACTCAAAAAATATATATATATATATTAAACACATAGCAATCTCTATGAAGGGAGTAAGTCATAAGTGGAATGGATATAAAAGAGAGACTTGTAAATGAACCCAAAGCTAGTGAACCAATAACATATGAACTGAGAAGTGTAATTACCACTTGATGCTATTTTTTTAAAAAAAGACATTCCTATTCCCATTCTTTTTAGACTATAGAGTTGCTTTAATAAAATAGTGTAAAAATTCTGCGAAAGGTATTTGCTAATTCATTCACTTAACATTTATTGAGCACCTATTATATTCCAGATATTCTACCAACTAATGATAAAAAAACAAACTTTGCCATAACACTTGATAACTATAAATTCCTTGGGTACAAAGGCATGTATAGAAGCCTTTGCAATACAATGAGGGGCACTCCAAGAATAAGGCCCATAGAAGGAGCTATACAGATGTGAGGAGACTGATGTATTCTTTCTCCAGACTGCATATTAGTATGGCCCATGTATTCTGTGGGACAATTATCATCATAATACTAAGCACACCTTCAAAAATTGCTCATTTTTTCTTTACTTCTTGAGGACAGTTACCTGATCTGTGTTGCTCATTGTGGTATTATGAGTGTCTCACACAAAGAGAAACCAGCTGGTGCTCCACAAACATTTATAAAGTAAGCAACTATACGAGACGTCCCTAGTTAACATTTCAGAAGTACAATTTTGCTTCTTTAGAATTTATATTCAGAAAATTCAGAAAAAATTACATGGCTGACATTACAGACAAATGCTGATGTCCCCAATTTTCAGTAAACTAATAATGTCTATGAAATTACAAGTACATATTTTTACCACTATCCCAGTGTGTAACAATTTTAAATTTGACCATGCGGTTAACAGTCAATAGGGTCATTTGGTTGAATGCTCACTTAAAAGAACTTTTTCAATGTCCACTCATAGTCAATCATGGTTTTAGTTGCTGAGAATTGAAAGATGGGTTAAATGCAGTCTCTGTCCTTAAGGAGCTCACAGTCCATCTCTGTGCCATTCACTTGAATTAATTCCAAATATTCAAGTATGCTGAAAGTACTGCAAGAATACAGAAAAGGAAATAAAATTTGCCATAAAGTTGAAGAAGCTAAGGGCAACTCACAGGCAAAATGATACTTGAGCTAGATTTTAAAAGAAAAGCAGGAATTTGCCATCTGGACAATTAGAAAAAGTCATCCAGTCAGTATAAACAACATATTTAGTTAGAGAATAAAACCATGGAAAGAATCAGGTGTGGTTTAAAAAATAAAAAGGTGTTTTTCTTGTTTTTTGTTTTTGTTTTTTTCCTGTGGAATAGACTCAGAATGAGTCTGCAAAGACAGTTTTGTTATCCAATTACAGAAAGTGGATTTCAATTTTCTTCAGTAGGCAATGGGAACTGATTAGCAGCCTTCAAGTTATTTCATTTATTTTCTTTTCTACAGTTTGTATTTCTTGACTCACTAAGTTTTTGGCTTATGAAAAAGCATTATTTAAAACTGATTGAAAAGAGTCTGAGAATCCATACATCAACAACTCCTTTCAGCCATGTATTAGTACTTGGGTTTGACTTACAGAACCAATTCAATTTGGGAACACTATTTTAAAGTTCATATTCATGGATAGAGTTAAACATGCCAGAGTCAGTGTTTGCTGAATCAGGAATATAACTAACCTGTCAATACCACAACTTGACAAAATCCATATCTACTCACTTGTATTCTGCCGCAGATATTAAAATTCTCTGTGGAGAATGGAAATTTGTTGCACACATATACAGTAGAGTAAATTAAATAAGAAAGAGTAATGTGAGGCTGCAGACTCAGATAAATGGTGTATGAATCCAGATATTAAATTAAATGTTTCACTGGGCAATGATGAAGTGTTGTACGTTTGCTCTCTCTTGATGTATAAGAAATTGATTAGCTAAATTTCAAATTCACAAGGTAACTGAATGACACTCATTTTGCATAATTCCCGAAAGAGTGCTTAAGATACATGACAAAAGTCGACCAGGATACTAACTCAAAAAGTAATTTCTAGACTGTATATTTTACATGTGAGCTGTGATAATGCAAGAATTATGAAAAGGCAGCAATAACATTTCCAATGCCATGACTGTATCAATAATGATTTTCTTATTTTCATTGTCAGACTCATTCTATTGACATGCATATTGTAGGCAATATAGGTCTAGGAGATCAGTATTTTTGGTATCTTTTTATTTTAAAGTAAAGATATGGCAATTTTTGATGCATGTAGTATCTCTTTCTTTAAATCTCTAAGAGATATCCATGAGTAAGATGCTGACTCTAGAGTCAGTCACACAGAACAATGAACCTGGAGATTTTAGTGGGGTGGAGACATAGGCAACCCAGGGTCTCTTTGCTCTATTAGCAACCAATGTAATAAAGTTTGAGTAAATAGGGTCTTCACTTTCCCTCAGTATCACAAATTGAATTCCTTTATCTAACTCAGTTTTTTTTTCCAAGTTTCTTGTGAAATTAGTAAAAAAATATGAAATAAACATGGAGACAGATATACCGGTAACAACTGTTTCGGACATCAAAAAATATGGTCCAAACTCAGGAATTTAGTGTTAAGTGGTAACCTACTACATTACATGACAGAACAAGATCATGCAGATAGAAAATTGAGTTCCTCCATCCCCCTGTAGATCTACATATGCAAGAACAAACACACAAAAAAAGAAATTGGAAGCAGCAGGGGCTGAGAATTATGGAAAACTTAGAGGTGGTGACCTGAGGCTAACTTGAATAACTAGAATAGTTTCTGACTCTACCATATCAGGAAACCAATTCATTTTGAAACACATACTCACTATTCTTTTAACAAAAATAAATAGGTATACCTTGAGGATTGCTATAGCCAACTCCTAACAAAGCCTTCAAAAAGGGGAGCAGATCCTAAGCTAGCTCAGGCATGGTTAGTGAAGCAGTGTACTTACTTCCCAGTCATATGTACCACCCTCTATGTTCTTCACTGTCACCATGAATAACCACAGATTAATCAAATACAACTATAATAAGTACCAGCTTTACCAGTTTCCATTTACAGTTGGACAAACTGAGTGAAGGCAACAGATGCATAATACAGTTACAGAGTAAAAGGGGGAATCTTATGAGGATTTAGAAAAAATATCCTATTATGAAATAGTTGTAGTCTAAGCAACATAATAAAACATAAGAAAAATTGGTTTTTTTAAATTTTTTAATTTTTTTAGAAAGCAAGATTTATTGAGAGGACAGAAAATCTCCCACAGTGGGAGGGGACAAGAGGGGGTTGCCCAGAAAAATTCTAATTGGTACTTTTTATGAAGATTGAAGAAGACTATTTTAAAGAAAAATATGACAAAAATCAGCCAAAAATCTTATAGATAAAATGTGATTAAAATTTTAAAACTTTAAGAATGACTAACAAGCAGATACTGAAAATATGCTTGGGAAAGCCTTGTGGTTTACTGTCTCACATCTTCACTTCCAAGGTCACCTCACCTGTGTGACTTTCCCAGACTTTCTATCGTGAACCTGGAGTCTACACTAAAGATGCTTACTGTTTTGTTCTTCCCATCACATCTAACATGCAATATATTTCCTTGTTTACTTGCTTTTATTCCCCAAAAGAAGCCAGGGCCTTTTTTGCTTCATTCATTGTTCTTGCACTCCATTATCAGAACCATCTATCAAGCATCGCAGCTGCTCAGAAATCATCTGTGGATAAAGGAATGAGCGCTAGTGAGAGAGTGCATCTGACTACAGAGGCATTCCTAACCAAAGCCATCACTTCAGCGAAGGGGCTAACCTCTTTTTCCAGGAATAAAATAATTCCACTTGTTTTCAGAAGTCTATTTCAAGAAAGACTAGATTGTAAACAAACACCATCTCTCCTATCCTTGTTCTTTAGAAATAATATTTTCGTGTTAAATTGTCTTGAGCCCTTTAGTGGCATCATATAAACTACACTGAGTTTTTAAGGCATAAAACCCTAAAATCCATGCTCCTCCAATGCATTTTAATTCAACATCAGAATCACATAAAAATATCTGACATAATTACAAAAACCCAGGCCTTCTTATGCCAGCTGAGACCAAATCTCTAGGGTTAGAGCTAGACGTTTGCAATTTTTTAAGATACATTACTTTATTTTAATTGACACATAATTATCCATATTGATAGAGTACAATTTGATTTTTAGATACATGTATGTATTGCATAATGTCAAATCAGTGTCATTAGCAAACCCATCATCTCAAACATTTCACCATTCATTTGTAGTGAGAATGTTTAAAATTCTCTCCTATGTATCTTGAAATATTGGGCTGGGCTCCGTGACTCAGCCTATAATCCCGCGCCTTTGGGAGGCTGAGGTGAGTGGATTGCCTGAACCCGCGGGTTCGAGACCCGCCTAGGCAGCGAGATCTCATCTCTGCAATAAATCAAAAAAATCAGCCAGGCGTGGTAGCGCATGCCTGTAATTCCGGCTACTCGGAAGGCTGAGGCGGAAGGATCGCCGGAGCCCAGCAGGTCGAGACTGCGGTGGCTGGGAGCGTCCACTGCACTCCAGTCTGGGCGACAGAGTCAGACTCCAACTCAAAAAAAAAAAAAAAAAAGAAATATTGAATACATTATCGTTAATGATGGTGACCCTACTGTGCAATAGGACACAAGAACATATTCCTACTATCTAACTGTAACATCTTACCTAGTGACCAAAGTCTCTTCGCTCCTCTCACCACTTTCCCTCCTCAGTCTCTGGTAACCACTCACTGTTCTAGTCTCTACTGCTGTGAGATCAACTTTTTAGATTCCACATATTAGTGAGATCATGTAGTATTTATCTTTCTTTGTCTTATTTCACCTAACATAATATCTACTAGGTTCATTCATCTTATCTATCTATCTATCTATCTATCTATCTATCTATCTATCTATCTATCCATTCATTCTTGGAAACAGAGTCTTGCTCTGTTGCCCAGGTGCAATCATGGTGAAGTGGCCTAATTATAGTTCACTGCATCCTCAAACTCCTAGGCTCAAGCATCTTCTCACCTCAGTTTCCCAAGTAGCTGGGATCACAGGCACATACCGCCATGCTTGTTTTGTGTTGTTTTTTTAAAGTAGAGACAGGAGATGCACTATGTTACCCAGGCTGGTCTTGAACATCTGTTGCAATTTTTTAAAGCTCCTCTGTGGAAAGCAGTGTGGCGATTCCTAAAAGCTCTAAATATTGACCTCCCATATGACCCCACATTCCCCCTGCTGGGAATATACCCTGAAGAACTCAAATCACTGTATAAAAAAGATACCTGCACAAGTATGTTTATCGCAACATTGTTCACAATAGCAAGAACATGAAACCAACCATGCTGTCCATCAAAAGAGGACTGGATTAAAAAATGTGGTACATATACATGATGGAATACTATGCAGCCATAAAAAAGAACAAAATCATAAATTTCACAGCAACCTGGATGGAACTAGAGTTTATAATACGAAGTGATCTCTCACGGAAACAAAGATCTGAGTATCACATGCTCTCACTCATAAGTGGACCTTGAACATCTATCGTAATACTATAAGAAAAGGATTGACAGTGGCGGGAAACTATGAGGGGGCCAGGAGGGGAAGGGAGGTGGGATTAACGGTAGTCAATATCTGTCTGGGGATGGGGGACACCCCTTATCAACAAAGGTGCCTGAACGATGCATATTTGTATACCGAACCCTTAACTGTGCCCCACAATTTTAAAATAAAAAACATGTTTAATAAAAAAAAGCTCCTCGAGAGATCCTAATAATAGTGATCCTAAAGTTAATATTGGAAGTCATTGCCATACCACTTTCTCTCTCTCCCAAAAGAGTTAGTGTGTTTCTGCATTACTCATAAAAGATGACTTAGTCTCCATTCCCTTGTACAAATTTTCTATTATCAATTTTCTAACATGATTGCTAGGAGGCAATGGAGATGTGATTGAGTATGTCACAGGGATGTTTTATACCAGGTAAAGTGTTCGGTGGCCTTTGAAAACTTATAAACTGGCTTAGAGTTTCAGCAGAACAGCCAACTTAGGCTATATGAGGAGATGACTAGCAAACAAAGGACAGAGAAGATCACATCTCCATGTGATCCAGAAGATAAGTGGGGAGTGAAAGATAAATAGGTACTATGCCAAAGCTAGAAAACACGGGGTTCTATTCACCTGGAGACCTTTTAGGGAATGAAATCCCTCAGATGAGGATTCACTCTACATGAAATAATGAGCTTTGCACCTCCATAAACCTCTTACCAATGTACTTCACACCACTGAATTCTAGTGAGACTACCATAGATAATCAAATGTAAAACTTTTTAAATTTTGGCTCTTCATTTTTTTTCTCTAGGATTGCACCATGCTCTTTTGAAAATGGCAAACATGAAATGCCTACTTCATTTCTTGTATTTCATAACAGAACATGACTGTAGTAATGTTCGCACCTGACACACACAAACACTCATATGGGAAGCAGTAAGGAGCAAATGCGGGTACTCTAATTTTATCACTTAGAAGCCACTCTACTCATCATATTTAGTTCTCTGCAAATCTATCCATCAATATTTTGAGAATTATATCCAGCAGTATGTTTAATAATATATTTTGCAATTAAGAGCTATGTGTTGACGTTCACCTTGTGTTTCTTAAGGAGGAGTGTTCAATAGAAAAACTCAATAATGCTCCTAGAATTATCCAGGGTGACTACTAAAAATGCAGATTCTTGGACACAAAGTTCAGATGAATTGGAATTTCTAGAGATAAAGTCTAAGATTCTCTACCTCTATGGATTCCAGTGCCCATAAATCTGAGCTTTATTGAATTAAAGAAACTGACAAGTGAGACATCAGAATATAAATACACATATAGTTAAATAACCTTGAAAACAATGTGTGTTTCATAATTGTTGCCAGTATTGGCTACTAGATTTGTAATGCAGGGCCAATTGCTCTAAAATTATTAAGAATTTCAACACATGATTTTGGAGCATTATCAAGCACAGGCCCTTCTAAGTGGGAACCAGTGTGACTGCATTATTGCATGGCCATGAAGCTGGCTCAAATTGTTGCATGCAGTGTTCTGCACTTGCCACCTAGGCCAGTTTTGTTAACTTTAAAATCCATAGCACTTATTACTTTTTTTTTTTGCTACTTACTATATCAGTTGCTAAAAGATATATGCTAAAATCTTCCATGATGATAACTTATTTGTCTATTTCACCCCACAATTCATTACCTAATTCATTATTCAGACCTAAATTTAAAGATTATTTTATTAGTGCAAACAAATTCAAAATTGTAATAACGTTCTTGTGCATTTACCCTTTTAACATTACAAAATATTCCTCTTTACCTTTTGTAATTCATTTTACATTTCATACAGGTAGACCTCCGAGACATTGCAGGTTCAGTTCCAGATACTACAATCAAGTTGTTATTTCACTAAAGCAAATCATGTGAACTTTTTGGTTTGCTAGTGCATATAAAAGTTATGTTTCACTATATTGTAGTCTATTAAGTGTACAATAGCATTCTGTCTAAAACAATGTACATATCTCAATTAAAAATACTTTATTGCTTAAAAATGCTAATGATTATCTGAGCTTTCAACAAGACAATCTTTTTGCTGGTGGAGGGTCTTTCTCTCCATATTGATGGCTGCTGACTGATCAGGGTAGTGGTGCCTAAATCTTAATATGAGACAAAAGTAAGTGTTTGCCACAACTAGTTGACTCTTCTTTTCACAAAAGATTCCTCTGTAGCATGCGATGCTGTTTGATAGCATTTTATCAACAGTAGAACTTCTTTCAAAATTGGAGTTAATCCTCTGCTGTTTTATCAACTAAATGTATGTAATATTCTAATTCCTTTGTTATTATATCAACAATGAGTAAATTACATCTCAAGAAAATGCTTTTTCTCCTAACTCATTCAAATTTTATCATGGATTGCAGCAGTTCAGTCACAAGTTTAGGCCCACTTTGAATTCTAATCCTCTTGCCATTTCTACCACATCTGCAGTTACTTCCTCTGCTGAAGCCTTGAACCTCTCAAAGTCATCCATGAGGGTTGGAATCACTTCTTTCAAATTCCTGTTAATGTTGATATTTTGACCTACTTCCGTGGATCATGAATATTAGTAATGGCATCTAGAATGGTGAATATTTTCCAGATGGTTTATAATTTACTTTGTCCAGATACCTCATGATTTATAGCTGCTATAGCCTTGGAAAATGTATTTCTTACATAATGAAACTTGAGAGCAAAAATTATTTCTTGATGTATGTAATTGTATTTAGAAGGCATGAAAACAATATTAATCTTCTACATCTTCATCAAAGCTCTTGGGTAAACAAGTGCATTGTCGATGAGCAGCAATAATTTTAAAGGAATATTTTTTTCTGGGCAGTAGATCTCAACAATGGGCTTAAAATATTCAGTAACCCCTGTTGTAAACAGATGTGTTGTCATCTAGGCTTTGTCATTCCATAGAGTACAGGCAGAGTATACTTTGGGTTTCTTAAAAGCACTGAGAGTTTCAGTATGGTAAATAAATATTGGTTTCAACATAAAATCACCAGCTACATTAGTTCCTAACAAGAGAGCCAGCCTATCCTTTGAAATTTTGAAGCCGGGTGTTGACTTCTTTCTGGCTATACAAGTCCAAGATGACATCTTTCAATAGAAGGCTGTTTCATCTACATTAAAAATCTGTTGTTTAGTCACCTTCATCAATGATCTTAGCCAGATCTTCTGAATAACTTACTGTTGCTTCTCCATTTGAACTTGTTCCTTCATCTCCCACTTTTCTGTTTTGGAGATAGTGTCTTTCCTTAAACTTCATCTGCCAGCTTTTCTTTAGCAGCTTCCTCATGTCTCTCAGCCTTATTAAAAAGAAAGTTAGAACCTTAATCTGAATTAGGCTTTGGTTCAAGGCAGCAGTGCCCAGCATTTTTGGCATCAGGGACTAGTTTTAAGGTAGACAATTTTTCCACAGACTGTGATGGGGAGAGGGAGGTGGTTTCAGGATGATTCAAGGACATTACATTTATTGTGAACTTTGTTTCCATTATTATTACATTGTAATATATAATTTAAAAAATTATACAACTTGCCATAATGCAGAATCAGTGGGATCCCTGAGCTTGTTTTCCTGCAACTAAATGGTCACTTCTGGGGGTTGATGGGAGATACTGACACCTGAAGTGTGTTGCTTATGTCCAGTCTATTCCATCATCTCGTCATGGTTGCTGTCACTGCAGAAAGTCCTGTTTCACAAAGATAGCATGTTGGAAATAGAAGCAGGCTTTTTGGTGGTGATCTGACAGGAGGTAAAGCTGAGACAGTGATGCAAGTGATAGGAAGAGATTGTAAAAAACAGATGAAGCTTCACTCACTTGCCCACTGCTCACCTCTTGCTGTGCTGCTCAGTTCCTAACATGCTACAGACTGATACCAGTTCATGACCTGTGTGTACGAGACCCCTGGTTTAAGGGAATGTTGTGACTTGTCTGATTTATCCAGGTCACTGAAACTTTCTTTACCTCAGCAATAAGGCTGTTTTTCTTATTATGTCATCTGTGTGTTAACTGGAATAACACTAAATTTCCTTCAAGATCTTTTCCTTTGCACTCACAACTAGGCTAACTGGCTCAAGAGGCCTAGCTATTTGCCTGTCTCAGCTTTCAACATGCCTTTCTTACTAAGTTTATTACTACCTTTTATTTAAAGTGGCAGACACGCACTGTTCCTTTTACTTAAACACTCAGAGGCCACTGTAGGGTTATTCATTGATTTAATTTTAATATTTTTGTGCCTCAGAGTAGCAAGGTCCAAGGAGAGGGAGGGGGAGAGAGAGAGAGGGAGAGAGAGAGACAGAGAGAGAGGGGAGACAGGGAAATGGCCACTGGGTGAATAAATCAGAAAATACAATATTATCCATTTAGTCTGTCATCTTATGACTGCAATTCATGGTGCTCCAAAACAATTATAATAGTAACATTAAAGGTGACTAATCACAGATCTCCATAACAGATATAGAATAATTAAAAGTTTTGAAATGTTGCTAGAATTATCAAAATGTGGCACAGAGACATAACGAGAGCACATACTGTTGGAAATACATCACCAACAGACTTGCTAGACACAAGGATGTCATAAATCTCTAATTTGTAAAACAAAACAACAACAACAACAAAAACTAGCACCTGTGAAATGCAATAAAGTGCCTGAACTGGTTTTACTTTGGGTTATATTTTTATGAAAAATGTTTGCGTTACTTCACTTTCAACTATTCTATGTTTTCATGTAAAACGTGTCTCTTTTAAACTACATAATTTATTTTTACATATATATACTATGTATATTCATATTCTGTCTGATATCACTTGCTCTTAAGAGTATTTAATCTATCCACATTTAATGTAAGCACTGATGATTTTGATTTAAAATCTAATAGCTTATTATCTGCCGTGTACTATCTTAAGTATTCTATGTTTCTTTTCTTGTCTTTTATTAGACAGATTAAGTGTAATTATTTTTATTTCTTCCTTCTGTTGACCTGTTAATTTACTAATTCTTTATTGCTTAGTTCCTCCTCACTTTATTAGGAGTTTAAATTTTTTTCTTTTCTCTCTTCTTCATCTCTAACCCTGATATATAAAGTGTCAAATAGGGTCCCCTTTTCCTTGCATTGTTTCCATGCAGAAGACTTTTTCTTAAGCAAATCTATGGATCCTCTATCAACCCTATACTTACTCTTCCCTGGGAAGTTGTTGTATATGCTCACTCTGCCCCGTTATATTTGAAGAATAACTTGCCATTCTTATCTGTCATTGGCCTTCCTGGGAATGAGGTCTATCCACCAAAACACTTGTTCTTCTCTTCTCCTTCAGATTGTTATTTACCTATGAGCTCCCTCTTGATGGAGAAGACCTTCTCAGTCATTGATAGTATACCTGAGTGAGTAAATCTGAGTAACATTAGGATTCTTGTTAAGATATTTACAAAAAACTCAAAACAAAATTGTCTGCTATCTTACATCTTATCAGTAATAAAGGTCATATTTTGGTCTTCATCTTTTTTTTATTAAATCATGTTACAATTTATTTTTTTTACCATTCAAATTGGAAAGATTAATGATACTGAGAGACGGACACCTTCATAAAGAATGCACTTACTGTGATAATTATATGAACCTCTTGGTTCAGATTTCTGAAAAACAGCAGAGTGTAGAAGGGAATGGATGTGACTTCTAGATTCAGAAGTCTGATAAAAATGCCTCTTTGACTCATCCTTTTGGAGGTAATGTCAATTCTCAATGATGTTATTATATCTTGTTAGATTTTGTCATCATTTATATGGAAAGAATAATGGTTTTCTCTGTCAAACTAAGGTGATTAATAAAGTAGGAACTTCTTGGATTATTTTTCAGACTGCTTCCTCCTCCTACATAGATGGCTCATCGCAGTCCTGCTTCTGCTACATAATACTTCATGGAGACTGTAGCCTTTATCTCCCCACAAAATTCTGAATGTTGAAAAGACAAAACAACTGTTAGTTTTTGAGAGTCAAATTAAGTTACTGAAAAATTCTAGAGGGAAAATGCACAAATTCTAACTGTTGCAGATCCTTGTTTTAACACTTCCTCAGGCCTCATTTTCCTTGTATTATAACACTCTTTCTACAGCATTCCTCATGGTCATTTTTCCTGGACTCATTGAAATTAACAACAAATAATACATAAATATTGGAGAATTCTATATCCAATATCATTTTTCAGCTACTGTAGAAAGCATACTATACCAATCACAGGATCAAGTATATAATATTGGCATAGATTTAGGACACATCAAAAAATTATGAACACTGCCTAGAAATATTTAAAACATCTGATTTTACATTCTCTCTGTACTCAAACACAGAAAATTATAAATTATCTCTCTATTTGTGTAGATAAATAAATAAAAAATTTAAAAGGCATATATAAAAAGGTTCTAGGCCCTTTGTTTTTGAGTTCAATAAATTTTGGAGTTAAATTATAATAATTTCCAATTGTATGCTCAAATACATGTTTGTCTTTTATCATATATCTATATCTATATGACTGTGTTTGTGAGTTCCTATGTGTGTATATATCTTGGTGTGTGCTTGTGTGTGTGTATATATATACATAATGTGTATATGAACTAATACCAAATGTGAGAAATGGGAAGATGATAACTAAGAAACATATTTTATATATTAGTTATATGCATATGTGTGTACAAGAAGGAAGCAAGGGCAACCCTCTCTCAGGTCCCCTCACGCTGCGGGAGGTTTTTCTGTCTTCTTAATAAACTCCTGTTTTCTCACAAAAAAGAAGAAAGCAGCTACTCACATGCACATACAATACCCATAGTGTCATTAGATACTACAATTAATTGTTTAAATAATGAAAGTTACTTTTCTAGATTTTGAATATACATTTACAGATACTAAATATGGATGAAGACAAGTAATTAACAGCACTCTGATAGCTTTAATGATAGAAACAGATGTTCAAATTTAAGGCATCAAAATCTGAGTGGTTATCATTGAACTGCTGCTTGTGAGCAGTATTATGGTCCTTTTTCATAGGAGAGAATATTGTAATGCAGATTATTGTGATTGTCTGAAATTATCTCCATGGCTGATAATACTTTTTTTTTTTTCTACTCTCTTATTTGACAGTTAAATGGAGACTGCATTTAACAAGCACAATTATGTCCTCCCTTGCCTATTATGCTGTATTTAATCAGAATTGCTTGAAGAAAGCCTACAGAAGCATCTTCAAACTCAAGTTTCTCATTTCCAGCAAAACTAAAGAAAAATATTCTACATATTATGTTTCTTAACATTTCATGACTAAAATGTGAGATATATGATAAGTTTATTAAAACAGATTAGGATTAAGTTTTATTAAAACAGAGTCTAAGAACTTAGTCTGAAAATTCTGACTCAGGCCTCATTTTATTTTATTTTATTTTATTTTTCCACAGAAAAATCAAAGATCCACTCCATACCATAGATATCTTGCTTTTAGGAAATAATAGCTCTCATATAACCAATTTTCCATGTTTTCATTTTCATTGGGCAGAATAGCCCTCCTGTAAGTGACCCAAGCATTTATTTCCATTCCTGAGTTCATGTTTTCTAGGAGTAATAGATAAAGGCTTTTAAGGATTTGGGGAATCTAGTACATAACAGTTTTATCTTAGTCATTGAGCTTTAAATATACATATAGATATATGTTTTTAGAAATTCTTGAAATAAAAATATACAAAAAAGTACACAAAATTAACATTATGATGTATTTTTCTAAATTAATTGTTCATCAACAACCTGAGTTGAAGCTTCGTATTTTATCTGTATATGTAATGTATTTGTATCTGTAAAATTTATGTAGTCAGTTTTTTCACTTTCTAGACATTTCATTTGTTTCCAATTTTTCTCTGTTATCAATTACTCTGACTTAATTTTTTTTTAAATTGGAGTCTCACTCCATTGCCCAGTCTTGAGTGCAGTGACATACTGCCACCCCAGCATCGACCTGCTAGGCTCCAGCATTCCTTCCGCATCAGCCTTCCAAGTAGCCGGAACTACAGGCACGCGCTACCATGCCTGGCTAATTTTTTATTTATTGTAGAGAAGAGGTCTTGCCAAGTTACTCAGACTGGTCTAGAGCCCGTGGGTTCAGGCAATCCACCCACCTTGACCTTCCAAAGTGCTGGAACTACAGGCTGAGCCACCAAGCCCAGCCAATTTAATTTTATGTAATAATTTTTCAAGAGCTTTAATTATGTTTTAGGAAGGGTTTTTTTTTTTAGTATTATTTTAGTGGATTAAATATTCAGAATTCTAAAATTTTATGCTATTCACTAAAAAATTGTTATTGAGGAAATTTTGGTAATTTACTCTTCCAAATGGGGAGGGGACATCTGCAGTTTAAAAGATGAAAAAATATCTCAGTATTATTTAAATGTGTATTTCCATTTATTAGGCTCCATATGATGTTAACTAGCCATTTAAATGGTTCTCTTTAATATTTTTTTTCCTCTTTTATTCTTTTGACCATTGACTGTTTCCCATTACAGGAAGAAGAATTTAATTCTATAAAGAATATTGACCCTATTGAATATTAGAAGTTTGCAAGTATATTTCAGAGGTAATAGCTTGCTTTTTAATTTTAGCTTAACATATTTATTTGCATAAATATGTATGGATAGTTTCAATTTGCACTTGGGCAATTCTATTGAACTTTTATTATGTGTTTTTCCCATTGCTTTCCATTATTAAATGTTAATATTTTACTGTATTTTCAGAGAAACATTAAAAATTTAACACCAATTCATTAAAAACTTTAAAACTGAGCCAAATATTTCTGCCTGCTCTTTCAATTTATTGAAAATAAGTTTTTCATTAAAAAAATAAAAATATTGCCATATTGCCATAATCTAACTGTGGTAGTTACTTAACACCTCTAATAATGTTTCTATGTAGAATACAGGTAGTTCTTTTTTCAAAATATCATCATAATTATGTCCTTTCACAGTTTCAAACTGTTCATGTAAGTCTGAAAGCACCAATGTTTCTATTCTAATGACATAATACATTCTTTATTTCCTACTTAGTTGTCTGGGTTTAGAAACAGATGTCATTTTATGTGAAAAACAAATGTACTGAACAATTAAGGAGAAGATTTTATTCAGGCTATTATAATAAGATAAATGTTCATTAATGAGAAACATCTGAAAGAAACAGGAAAGGGATCTAGGAATAAATATAGTCAGGTATATAAGGGAGGCATTTACCAATCTCATAGATGTCTTGAGAAAAGAGGCAAACAGATTTATCTTGGAAGCATGAGGGCAAAGTGGTCCTTTGCTGGTTTAGCTGTTTTCCAAGCACAAAAGGATGGGATGGATGAAAAGTATTTAACTGTTCCTATTTTCCAAGAACATGATAGTGGCAACATTGGCAGTTAATATGTAATGTCATGTGGATCAAAAACTCTTTTAAGTATTGATTGTTGAATTTTGTAATCATTAGTCTTCATGAGGTGGCGACATAGATAAACCTGATTATTAATTGCACACAGCCAATTCTAATATTTCCTAAATGTAAAGATTTGCTAATTTTTTTTAATCCACAAAGTGATAGCCTGAAGAAGATATTTTTAGTTATACTATAGCTATTCAGAAAGTATTTTGAAACCTTCAAACTTGGGAAAATTATTTCCATTGCACCAATCCAAAAGATTCCCTAGGGTACTCTGCTAAGTACTCATGTGAAGAAAGTTATGTTCAGAAGGCAAGCTCATTAGGAGGCAAATTGTAAAAGAAGTAGCTACCACAGATTTTTTTGTTTGTTTGTTTCTCATGATAATAAAATTGTGCCTGAAAAATACAGCCAAGTGACTAATTGTGGCTGAAATTGGGCAATTACTCCCAAATTAGCCAAATGCAGGTGTAATTATTATTTTAATAATACTAATTGCTCAGTGGTAATTTGGTGGAAACACAAAAACTCCAACTATTTCACACAGCAAATATAATTTGATATAAAAATCTGAGTAAAATCAATTATATTTGTGTATATATAAATATATATACATATGTATATAAATAGAGAGGGAAAGAAGGAGAGAGAGAGTAGAGAATTAATGGAGTCAAGAGAAGATAACATACATGTTGTAAGAAAATAACGGAATAACGAGAAGATTAAGTGATAACGTGACACTAAATTTTTCATGAAAATGCCTATGGCAGTTGCTAAATGGAGGAAAATAACACTTGAAGTTAAGACAAGTATTCAGCATATATAAGAATCTTAGTGGATTTCTAAAGCTAATCACAGCTATCAAAAATTATTTTTAAAAGTCATGTCAATAGAAAATTACTACTATATTTTTTCATAATTTTTTACACTTTTAAGCTATAGTTATTTCTTACCTGGATTACTGAAATGAATTCCTAATTAGTCTCCCCTTTCTGTATTTTTGGCCCACAGTGGCCAACATAATTTAAAAACTATAGATCGAAGCAGATTACTCTCATACTTTAGCAGTATTCTACCACACTTAAAAATGAACAAACAAACAAAAACTTAAAGGCCTGACTGTAACTTACAAGGTCCTTTATAGTATGTGCTGACTTGGCTCTAAGACCCCTTGCTACCTAACCCAAATTAGGCATCAAGAATTTTTTTTCCTGCAACATGATACTTTTAATCAGACAAAGCCAGATTCTAATTTGGAGCAGAGGAAGGCGGAGCAGCTACTCAAGACTTCAATCTAGTTATTCAATTTCTCTAAATCTCAGTTCCATTATTTCTAAAACAAAAACAACATGACCACATGACACTACTTGTAAGTCTCATAACTTGACCTGTTCCTTCTAAGCAGAATAGCCCACTATCCATCGATCTGCCCCTGACCCAGGAAATTCTCTACCCCAGGAATTTGTCAATCACTGGTTGCTTTAAAGATTACCTAATGTCTGTTTCCTCTCGTTTATTCAAATGCTAGAAGCAGAACCTACAGAGGACAGGCTCATGTTCTGAAGATCCCCGTAACTGTCTCATTAAATCAGGGCTTGGCAACCTTAAAAATCCTTTTAATGGCTCCCCATCACTTATTATAAGACAAATTCTAAACTTAACATAGCACATAAGGTCTTCTCCCTGACCACTGCTCCTTTACATTTGTGGCTTCTATTTTTTGCCACTCTCTATCTTGTGTTTTTTTTTTTGTTTTTGTGGATGATAAAGAATTGTTTTTACTTTATACTTTCACCCCCCAACCTTGTCCCATCTTTCTCCCACAATGAAAAACATTGTGTTTTTTACCACCTGTTTTTGAAAGGTTGGCAAGCTAAATGTCCACAAAAAAAGTTTTATTGGAACAACAGTCATGTGCACTAATTTATTATTATCTATCTGTTTGTGCATTACAGCAGCAGAGCTCAGTAGTTGCTGCAGAAACTGTATGGCCTACAAAGCCTGAACTGTTAACTATCTAGCCTTTTATAAAAGAAAAAAATCTTTGATACCTAATTTAGATTCGGTAACAAGGGGCCTTAAGGTCAGCTCAGCACGTACTATATATTATAGCAACTTTAGTTTATTTAGCAATTGTAGTACATACTACATCACAGTAATCTTGTAACTGTTTTACATGCATTATCTCATGTAACACTGAGATCAATCATCTGAGGTTAATGTAATTATTTTTGTTTTAAAATGACAGAATTGAATTTTAGAAAAATTGAATAACTAGATTGAAGTCTGAATAGACTCCCCATCCTCTGCCCCAAATTAGAATCTAGCTTTGTCTGATTAAAAGTCTTGGCATTAACACTAGAGATATTTTATACAAAAAAGCATGCTATTGCTTTGTTTTTGCATTTGATTTTTGTTTTGAAATAATTATAAATTCACAGAACATTATGCAGGGATGTACAATGGGATGTAAATAAATGTACAGGGAAATCCTCTGTGCTCTTATCCAGTCTCCCCCATTGTAACTCTGAAGCTTAAATCTATACTATCTACAGATACTTTTGAGATTCAAAGTGCCTTGGTTGATGGACTATGTAAAGCAGCAGATCTGTATAGTGGGGACTTCACAAGGCCACGCCACAGCATGGACATAGCCACCACTCTCTCAGAGGGCAAGCCTAGTATATACAGACTTAACAGAATGCACTAGTGTCCACCACATTTGTCAAATTGATGTTGAATGAGGTTTATTATGGTGAGGAGCATTCCATGTTATGTAGTCTGCTGTGATTTCAGTACTGTAAATATACATTAGATGGTGCTAAAAGGGGTGTGAGGCCCTTGATAGACTCAAGTGCATTTATGTAAGTTAAAAATTAAGATTCTAACACTTGATACTTTCTACAGGAAAATTCACTTGTTTGTTCTTTAATTTTGTACATGCTCATCAGAAAAGTAATGTTACATAATTTTTAAATAATTATAGACTCATTAGACATTGCCAAAAAATTTTAGGAAAGTCCCATGTAAACTTCATTCAGTTTTCCCCAAGGTGAGTACATTATACAACTACAGATGTACAATATCAAAAAAGAATAAGATAATACTAATGTAGTCCTTAGTGCGTATTCAGATTTTACCAGTGTACAGATACTCATTTGTGTGTGTGTGTATGGATGGGTAGCCATATGTGTACAATTTGTCACACGTGTAGTCTTGTGTGCTGCTTCCACAATCAAGATACTCAATCGTACATTGCCACAAGGCTTATTTGTGTTATTCCTTTAAAGACACATCTATGCCTTCCCATCACATCCCTAACACTTGGCAACCACAGATCATTTCTCCTTCTCTAAAATTATGTTTCACATATACTACAAAATGGAACCATGCAGTACGCATCTTTTTCCGATCGGCTTCTTTTATTCTCTAAGCATATTTTTCTTGACATTTATCCAAGCTGTTAGGTATATGAATAGCTCATTTCTTTTAATTACTGAGAAGTACCCTGTGGCATATATGGATGTGTCATAGTTTGTGTAACCATTCATCCACTAAAGGACATTTGGGTAGTTTTCTCTTTACAGATATTATGAATAAAGCTATAAAAACATTTCGTACAATTCCCTGCGTGAAAATTATTTTTTAAATTTTCTTCCAAAAATGCCCCCCAAAACAATAACTAAGTTGCATGGTAAGTCTACTTTGATTTTCAAAAGGAACTGCCAGGCTGTTTTCCAGAGTAACAGCAACATTTTATACTCCCAATCCACTAGCTCCAAGTCTTCACTAGCATTTGATGTTGTTACTATTTTTTTTATTTTTCCATTTTGATAGATTTTTAATAATATCTCATTATGTTATAATTTGCATTTTTAATTGCTAATGAAGATAAATATCATCTTAGATCTTTATTTGACATATCTTCAGTAAAATGTCTGTGCATGTCCTTTGCCCTTTTTATTATTGGATTGTTTTGTTTGTTTCACTGTCACATTTTAAGAGTTCTTTATATATTCTAGATATGATACCATTACTGGAGTTTGTGACTTGAAAATATTTCCTCCACCATGCAACTTGTCTTTTCATCTTTTTCTCAGAGTGAAAATTTTTATTTTGATAAGTTTCAATTTATAGATTGTTCCACTTATGGATCTTGCTTTTGGTGTCAAGTTTAAGAATTTTTTTGCTAAGTCTGAGATCCCAAATATTTTCTTCTATGTTCTTTCTCTAGAAGTTGTTTCAGTTTAGATTTTACATTTTACTCTATGATACATTTTTGCTTAAAACCATTTATTAAAATCAAAATTTTTTTGGCTGTTTTGGTACTTTGCCTAAGTAAATTTTAGGATAAAGTTATCTATGTCTACTATAAACATGCTAAGATTTTATAATTGTTTAATCCATTGATTGATTTAGGGGCAAATGACAACTTTACTATGCTGAGTATTCCAAACCAGAAACATGGTATGCTTCTCCAGGTAGTTAGGTCTTTGATTTCTTTCATCAACATTTCATAATTTTCATCATACAGAGCCTCTGTATGCTATGTTAGACTTATATATCATTTTATTTGGAAAAACTGTAAATGGTATTATGATTTCATTTTCTGTTAAAACTTGTTCATTGTCAGT
This sequence comes from Cephalopachus bancanus, assembly GCA_027257055.1. Classification (NCBI taxonomy): domain Eukaryota; kingdom Metazoa; phylum Chordata; class Mammalia; order Primates; family Tarsiidae; genus Cephalopachus; species Cephalopachus bancanus. The sequence goes on from JAPVLO010000036.1 coordinate 3,163,182, forward strand.
ATCTAAATCTGTAATTGATCTTTGTTCATCATGTGTCTTGTGACCTTACATTTAAGTCTTAAGTCTAAGTAATTTTTACTTTTGTAGATTCTTGGGATTTGATACCTGAAAAACGATACTGTCTGTCAAGAGAGACCATTTTATTTTTTCCTTTCAAGTCTGCATCTTATTTTTTCTGTCTTATTTTACTGTCTAGGTGTTCTAGTATTAAGCCAAATGAAAGTAGAGAGAGAATGTATTTGCCTTGTTCCTCATCTAAAAGTAATGTACTGTCTTTCACTGTTGTTTTCTACTCAAGTATAACAAAAAATTTTAATCATAAATGAGTATTGAATTTTGCAATCAAATGACTTTGCTGCTTTGACTTGTTGTAATGGTGGATTGCATGATTGATTTTTTAGAATCTAGAATCAGTTTTGTGTACCTGGAATAAAAGATCAAAAATAGTTATAATGTTTTATTGTTTTTATACATTGTTGGATTCAGTTTGCCACAATTTTGTTAGTTTATTTGTGTCTAAGTTCATGAGAATTTTTGTTTGTTGGTTGGTTTGTTTATGCTGACTTTGGTTTTGGTATTAGTGTACAACTGGCCTCGTAAAATGAATTGGGAAGTATTCTCTCTTTCTCTGTTTTCTATAAAGTATTGTATAACATTGGTGTTAATTTCTTTCTTAACATTTTGATAAAATTATATACTAAAACCACGTGGGCATCAAAGAATTCCTTTTTTTTTGGAGCTCTTTAATTAAACATTAAAATTTTAATAGTTACAGGACTAGTTGCATTATATTATCTTGGCTGACTTTTGATACAATGTTTTTTAAAGAATTAAATACTTCTAAGGTGCTGAATTTTAAAAGGGACTTTTGCATGTAGTATTTTTAAATTATCCTTTTGATGGTTGCAGGCCCCATTTGGACATTCTTTAATTCATTTCTCTTATCATTGAGTTTTATATTACCTTTTTAAAAAATCTTTGTTTATCTTTCTAGATTTTATGAGAAGCACTGTCTGATGCAACCACTTAATGGGTAAAATCATCTGAATAAAGTCTTAGATTAAACAAGGTTTTAGTCTTCTGTGAGGACTATTCTGTGTAGTCCCTGAGGCATCCTGTTTGAAGGGGTGCATATATGCTGATAGCTTGAATGGCATTCTTATTCTTCTTTTTGAAGTTTTCTGTTATGTTTGAATATTTTATAATAAACACATATTAATTTTACAATAGCCATTAGGTAATGTTTCTTAAAAAAATAAGAATTTGTATTACTTTGAAATAACATGTAGTCAATTTTGAATTAAAAAGGGCTTAAAAATGTTGAATGCATTTTATTTTTTAAGCTAGCATAGACTTTTCAATTTCAAAAACTTGCTGACTAACATTTGAGACCAATTAGCAATCAGGTAGTATGTAATTTGGAAGTGAAATCCTTCTGTATTAAATTCTGATCCTTTTTAATAAGATGCTTCTAGATGAACTCAATTGTAACTGTCAAAAAGGTCAGTATTTATTGTGTAAGAGAAATATGTAGTATAGTTTAAGAAAGCCAAAGCCAACTTGACTACAATTCTATTTGGAAATCAAAATCCCCAACATGAGTCCCTCCAGAACTAAGTTTTATTTTTTCCCTGGTAAGATTGCTTTAGGCAAAATATGAATCAATGATGTGGATTGAATTAAAAATTAAACATTAATTTAGCTAACACAAAAATTAAGGTTTGTTTATTACTGTACAGGACACACCAAGCTCATAATTACCCATCTTTTGATATAAATACCAGATATTTACCCATAGAGTTTCTCCACCTCTAAAACATTATAAGAGGTTTCAAAAATTGTATATACTGTTATTGCTTCTAGACTTTCACAGAAGATCTCTGTATTGGACTAATCTCATAATGTCAGAGGACGTTGTGACTCACATAATCCAACTACCCAATTGTTTCTGGTAGAAAATACTTAGTGTCTTTTGTCAAAAATTCTAGTTATTACAGCTAGAATTAAATGTACTAACCAACTTTGACAATTCAGGGTCATTTTTTGAAATTTATTTTTCATGGTAGCATACACTAAACTTGATTTTTTTCTTTTTTTTCTTTTTTTTGGTAGGAGGTGGTGATACCATTATAAATTTTAGTAAAGTTATATACTACCACTACACACCACACAATTAGCATAGAAATTTTCCATCACCCTCAAAAAATCTTTCATGTGAGAATTTTTTGTAGTCACCATATCTCCCAAACCCTGGCAACCACAGATCTGTTCACTCTATCACGATATTTTGTCTATTTTTAAATATCCTACAAATGGAATTATACAGGATGCAACCTTTTAAGACTGGTTTCTTTCACTCAACAAAGGGCATTTGATATTAGTCTTAGTCCATTGGTGATACTATAACAAAATAGCCGAGACCAGGTAATTATTTTTTTTTTAAAAGTTATTTCTCATGGTTCTGGAAATTGTCTAAGATCCAAGTATAAGACCAAGGTGCCAGCAGTAATGATGCCTGTTGAGGGATACTTTCTGCTTCCAAGATGGTGCCTAGAGGGAAGGAACACTACGTACTTACATGGCAGAAGAGGCAGAAAGGTAAAAAGTGCCTAAGCTAGTTCACTCCAACCATTTTAAAAGGCATGAATTCACTGATGAAAGTGGAGCCCTAATGACTTAATCACTTTCTAAAAAGCCCCACATCTTACCACCACAGTGGGGATTAAATTTAAAGAGAGTAGACACACATTCAAACCTAGCAAGACTCATTCGAATTGCTGAATGTACCAATATTTTATTCTGTTTATTGCTGAATAGTATTCCACTGAATAGCTCCACCAAGTTTGTTTATTCTGTAAGCAATTGAAGGACATCTGGGTTATTTACAGTTTCTAATAATTATTAATATATATTCTCTTTGGTAAACTTCAGTCTTTGCTACATTTTAAATTTTATTGTTTTTCTATTTTTGAATTTTGATAATTCTTTGTACATGAAATGTCTACATTTGATATATACAATATGTCTGTGCGAGTATATATATGTGTGTAATATATATGCAAATATATATGCATATCCATATATGCTGAAAACAGATTGTCAGATTTATGATTTGCAAGTATTTTCTTTCAGTCTGTAGATTAGCTTTTTTATTCTCTTAATAGTGTATTTTGGGGAATAAACGTTTTAAATGTTAATGAAGTCACATTCATTATTTTATGTAGCTTGTGCTTTTGTGTCACAACTCAGAACTCTTTGCCCAACCCTAAGACATAAAAATGTTCTTCTGTTTTCTTACACAAGTTTTATAGTTTTTTTATTTTACATTTACATTTATGATATATTTGTATGAAGCAGAAGATATAAGTTTATGATTTTTTTTACATGTGGGTGTCCAATTGATCATATAACATTTATTGAAAAAAAATATTTCTTTATTCAGTTGCCTTTGCTAATTTTGTATAGATTTATTTCTGGAATTTATAATCTGGTCCATTGATCTATGTATCTTTTGGATTCCAAAATCATACTGCCATGATTATTATAGCCTAATAATAAATCTCAAATTAAACCCTAAAATTTCTCCAACTTTATTCTTCTTCTTAAAATGTCTTTTGGCTATTTTAATAAGTCTGTTTTTCCATATAAATTTTAGTATCATCTTGATCATATGTCTTACAGTTTGACTGGAATTTTGTTAAGTCTATAAATCAATTTATGTAGAATTAATATATATATATACTATTTTAAGTTTTTCAATCCATGAATATGGTATATCTATCCATTTATCTGTCTTTTATTTTTAAAAATATATTTTATCTAAATATTGTAGTTTTCAGTATACAGATCCTCAACTGGTTTCATTAAATTTATACCCCAATAATTTTTACAAAACTGTTGAAAATTGACTTTTTCCTTAAATTCTATTTGTAATTTTGTGTTGCTATAATAATACAGAAGCAAAGTTAATTTTCTTCTGTTGTCTTTGCATTTCTAAACGAACCATTTAGTTCAAGGAATTTGAAAAATCCTGGAGATTTTCTCAGTAGGCCATCATGGCATCTGCAAATAAAGATGGTTTTGTTTCTTTTTTTTAATCCATTGTTGTTGTTGCTTTTTAGTTATTTTCCTTCTGCAAATACACTGGCTATACTTTCCAGTACAATGTTACATAAGAGTGGTAAGAGTGGCATCCTTGTTTTGTTTCCTATCTTTGGAGGAAGACTTCAATCTTTCATCATTAACTATTATATTAGCTGTAGATTTTTAAAAAGATATCCTTTATTCAGGTTTATTAATTTGTCTTCTATTCTCAAGTTGTCATATCCCACTTCTATCATAAATGAACATTGAATTTTGCCAACTTATTTTCCTGCATCAATTGACATGATCATGTATTTTCATTCTTATTTAGACTATAAATATGGCAGATTGCATTGACTGATTTTAAAATATAGAACCAGCCTTACATTCCCAGAATAATCTCTACTTGATGTCTCTTTCTCTCTCTCTCTGGAATCCATTTTTTTTATACTGCATTTGTCTGGTTTTGGTATCAAGGCAATAATAGGCTCATAAATGGGTTTAGAAGTATTTTATTTTCTATTTTCAGGAGTAAATTTTGTAAAATTTGTGTTATTTCACTGGGAAAGAAGATTTTTGTTTTATAATATTTTCTAAATTATTTTATTTAGTAATTTAAATATAATTGAATGCAATTTCTACATTATATTTATAAATTTCATTATAAATTTGATTTACTTAATAGTTATAGGATGATTCGGGTTATTTATTTTATCATAAATGAGTTATGATGGTTTTGTTTTTAAAAAAATGTTTTTTTCATTTAAGTTGAAAAATATATGCTTAGGGTTGCTTATTGTGTTACTTTACTATGCTTTAGTGTTTACAATATGTATAATGTGTACTCTTTGTGATCTTAATATTTGTTTATTAGTTTGGGGGCCACTTTTAATGGTAGTTAATTTGCACGTTTTCTAGGTTCTAATCTTTCTGTACATTGTAAGAGAATTAATATAAGCCATTTTTGTAGTGCACAAGACAACTTCCCCCTGCAAAAATGAAATAAGACATAGTCAAATGCTATAAATCAGATTCTGGAGTAAATAAATATAACTAAACTTAATTTTCTTTTCTAAAATAGTGTAGGCTACAAACCAGTGCCAGTTCAAAAAACTGCTACTGGTACACAAAAAGATTAGTGCAGCAACTAGGAATAAGGATTTAGAAAGTGTTACAGTAATATGATGAGAATTTTATGTTTTTTGAATAAATAATAAGAGTTAGGTTATCCTTAAATGCCTTTCTATATCAATTTTCATATTTTTGGTATTCTATAAAAATATCAATTTGTGGAAGAATAGATTTCATAAAAGCAAAACTGTCTTTCACTATACATGTTTTGAGGGAGCCACTCTAGAGACAGTGCTCACCAATCCATCACTTTTTTTCCTTTATAAAAATAATCAGAGCAAATATTCCTGTTTATTCCTCTTTTGGGAAATCATTTCCATAGTCATAATAAAAATTCTATTTTCAGTAGCTATAATTTATTGAAGAATTTTTGTTTTCTTTCTTGTAAAGATGGACTCCAAATATATCCATTCCTGTATTAACATATCCTATATTGCTAGGCATATAGTGCTGTCCCTATCACCTTTGCTTATTGATTTTTGGTAATAGAGTGTTAGTTTAACCATATATGCCTTTACCAAATCTTTTTCATATTGTTTATAAGACATTAACAATCTTTGCAAGAGTTAACCTTTATGCTTTATTTTTGTTCAATTTTGATATTTTTATTTATAAGACTAAAGTGAGGACACTTGAGGCTAATATCTCACCTACTACATCTGCAATTTTCTAATGTGTTTATGTGTGAGTGTTTTTTGTATGCAGAATCATTGTCAATTATTAATTTATTATTTTATTGCTTTCTGAATTTCTAAAATTATGTAAGAGAGATTAAGCTAAGGGTATAGTTTGCCCAAGAAAAATAACTTTTAACTTGAAAAAGTTCTAGACCATGCAATGAAACAGGGAGGTATGAAGACAAATAATTTTTAGAGATGTTAAGCAAACTTGAGACTTTTTTTTTCTTGAAAGAATAGTGAGTGTGATTAAATGGTATATAAAACCAATGGGAAGTAAATAGATAAGAAGCCTATTAAGCTTTTTTAGAGAATTTAAATATCAAAGAAACAAAGAACCTTGTCTAACAAACTTCTGATTGTGAGTTTTAGAGGAAAAAGAAAGCAATATAGGAAGAGTGGGCAGCTTCAAAGGAGGGAATACCCAGTCATGGCACTTTAGATGTGATAAGGAAGATGATTGACCAAAAAGAGCATCTCAGGAGTTGAAGCCCATAGTCATGACACATAGTGAACAAGAGCAAAATATTATCAAAGTCTAATTAAGGAATTTTCTTTGATCTGTGTTTCTAATTATTCTATTCAAATGAAATATTTATTATAGTTAAGCTAGTTTTGTTCCACTACTGTGTATTAACTGAGGGAGGGAGGGTAGAGCAAGCAACATCTTTTGAATTCAAAGGTCATTGGACCATGAAGGTACTTCTACACCTGATGAAGAACCTGGGGAACCTGGACCTAAGCCGGATGCAATTAGTAATGAAATTTTGATTACCTACCTTGTAAAAAGAGTATGTTCAATGTTTGGGTAAAAAGAGGGAACTGGTAGTTAGTGAACACAAGGGCAGATTATGGCCAAAAAAAGAAAAAAAGAAAAAAGAAAAAAAAAAGCTATTTTCTATTTGTATCAAACTCTGCTTTATTCTCCCCTTTGAAACATAGGAAAACTATAATTACTGAATTTCCTTGATGTATTGTTCAATTTGACCAAATTCCAAGCCATAGAATGAGGGTATTATATTTTTAATTTATTTTTATTTTTGTCAAAACTGGGAAGATACTGCTGACCTCTAGCTGGTAGAAGCTTGTGATGCTCCTAAACACACAGGAAATTTGCCCACAATAAAATAATTATTCAACCCACAATGTCAATAGTACCAATGTTGAGAAACCCTTTTCTAGATAGAGGATTTCTTGGTGCTAGCATGACTGTATTGGACAGAGTCCTCCTGCCTACTTTCATTAGATGATAAATGTGAGCCACAACACTTTATAATGTTAATGTACTAAAATTTGTGGTGCTATTACAGCTTTCTAACATATTGAGAATGTTAAATAATTGGTCTAAAGGTTTAGTAATAGCTAAATTAATTTTTTTTAATTTGTAAAACATTTAGAACAGTGACTGACAAAAAGAGTCTTTGTCTTCACATAACTTTCTCCTTTGTATTTTGCAAGCACAGTCATGCACTACATAATGACATTTCCCACAATGACAAACCGCATAAGCAATGGTGGTCCCATAAGATTATAATAGAGCTGAAAAATTTCTATCACCTTACAATGTCATAGCCGTTGTAACATCGTAGCACAGCATATTACTCGTGTATGTAGTGATGTTGGTGCAAACAATCCTGCTGCACTGCCAGACCTTTTAAAGTATAATATACAATATGCACAGTATATAACACTTGACAATGATAATAAATGACTGTGTTACTAGTTCATGTATTTACTATACTATACTTTTAATCGTCATTTTAGAGTGTACTCCTTTTACTTATCAAATAAAAAACAAAGTTAACTGAAAAAACAACCTTAGGCAAATACTTTTCAGGATGTATTTTAGAAGAAGACATTGTTATCACAGAAAATGAAGGTTCCATTTGTGTTATTGCCCCTGAAGACCTGCCAGTGGGACAAAATGTGGTGATGGATTACAGGTCTAGGCTTATGTGTGTGTGTGTGTCTTCGTTTTTAACAAAAAGAGTTTAAAAAGTAAACAATAAAAATAAAAAAAGAAGAAAACTTATAGAATTATGATATAAAGAAGGAAAATATTTTGTACAGCTGTGTAATGTGGTTGCGTATTAAGCTAAATGTTGTTACAAAAGAGCCAAAAGATTTTTCAAAATCATAAACTTTATAAAGAAAAAAAGTTACAGTAAGCTAAGGTTAATTTATCATTGCAGAAAGAGATAAAGTTTTATAAATTTCATATGTTCTAGGTGTACCATGTTTATAAAGTCTTCAGTGGTGTATAGTAATGTCCTAGACCTTCACATTCATATACCACTCTCTCACAGACACATCCAGGGCAACTTCCAGCTCTCCAAGCCCTATTCATGGTGAGTACCCTATACAGGTGTGCTATTTTTGATCTTTTATACCATATTTTTATTGTACATTTTCTATGTTTAGCTATGTTTAGAAACACAAGTACTTACCATTGTGTAACAATCGCCTACAGTGTTCAATAGAGTAATGTGTTGTACAGGTTTGTAGCATAGAAGGAATAGGCTATACCATATAACCTAGGTATGTAGCAGGCTATACCATTGGCTATGCTATCTAGGTTTATGAAAGTACACTCCATGTTGTTCACACTAAGACAGAATCTTCTGAGGATACATTTCTCAGAATGTGTCCTAATTGTTAGACAGCACATGACAGTATTATCGTACAATTTCCTTTTGAATATGAAGAAATTAAGACAGAGAGGTTGAGAAACTTGACTATATTCACAGCAATAGTAAATAACAAAACTAGGATATGAATCTGGGCAATCTGACTCCCAGGTTTATGTTTCCAATATCACACTGCAGCTGCCTTTCATTGGGAAGGGAAAAGAGATCCCACAGATGTGAACTCTTTCACTTGAAAATATTTCACTTCACTGTGTATCAACTGATTATAGAATCAGTTGTTTTTGGAAGTTCAGTATTGAGAGGTATACTATACAGAAACTCAGGTAATTGTAGATATACTCCACAGTATATCCATGCTTTAACATGGAGTGGTGGCCAGCATCCAGAGTAAGCAGAAAATTAGATATTGAAATCTTGTATTTCATGGAGAGGCTTCCCTAATTAAAATAAGTAGCTATGCTGAGATATAGTTCACCTGCTGAGACTGCTCAGACATCAGGCTGCTGGATCATACTGAATGAGAGATTGAAATTTATAGCAAGCAGCCTTGTGGCTAAAATCTGAAAAAAAATATTCTGATGGATTCCATCCTTAGAGTGAAAAATTAAAAAAGAATATTCACTAAGGAAAAATGCTATTATATAAATCTCTGTTCAATAAAAAGCATTGAAAAAAAATGAATCACTGAAAATATAAAACATACAAAGAGTAGTTTTTTTATGTGTGAAAGGGGTGCAATATGCCTATAATGTGAGACACTCCATTTTTCCCGCTCAATGATGTACATGTGCACAATCTTTTTGGTTAGGAAGTAGAAAACTGACACAGGATGTGTTAGTGATAACTCAGAATAAGGAGTACAGGGAATAGACACCTGATCCAAAAATAGTCAATCAGAACATTGAGATGTTAAGAAACAGATACAACATTTACATTAGGGTTGCTGATATAGAATCATTTGACTATAATTAAATAAGTAGCCATCTAGCTAGTTATAGAGAAAGCCTGCATTCGTCTATTTATTCATTTAATGATTCTTTAAAATGTTGACTATGTGCCAAGTACTTTTCTAATTCCAGGAGATACCAGAATAAAATAGAAACACTCCAGGTCCCTTAAAAGCTAACTTTCTGGTAGAAAAGCTATAGGGAGATTAGTTTTAGATAAATTTTGTTTTGCTAAACTAAAACATAATTGAAAAATGCAATATAAAATGGTAAAGGTGGTTTGGATAGCACAATCAGGGAGGAAAGCTGTCCTGTAGAAGGGTCAACTGAGCACATGCATAAACAAAATAAAGGAGCATGCAAGGAAAATATCTGGGGAAGTCAGAAGTAACAGTGAGTGTAAAACTTGAAATTAAAGTATTTACATTTTTTAGTGCTTAACGATGAGCATGAAAGACAGTGTGGTTGAAGCAGACAGCATAAGAATATAGGTGGCCTTTCACATCCAGATGTTTCACAACCATGGATTTAACCAACTATGAATTTTTTAAAAATTGTGTCTCTATTGAACATGTACAGACTTATTTTTCTTGTTATTATTCCATAAACATAGTATAGTATCATAAATATTTACATAACATTTACATTGTATTAAATATTATAATTAATCTAGAGATGATATAAGTATACAGGAGAATGTGCATAGATTATATGAAAATACTATGCCATTTTATATCAGGGACTTGAACATCCACAGATCTCAGTATCTGTGGGAGCTTCTGAAACTAATCCCTCACAGACAGTGAGGGAAACTGTAATGGTAGGACATGAGGTTGTAGAGAAAGCCAAGGATAAGTGCATATATAGCTATTTAGGCTAAATATGCATTTTCAACTTGATTGTAATGTGAAAGACCATGTAATAATGTGGCTGAGCGAGTGATGTGATGAGATTTACAGGTGTGCATAGAGCAGAGTTTTGGTAGCAAAGAGGATAGTATACATTAGGAGAGATATTCTAAACATGTTAGGAGACGAATAAAGATTAGATGAGAAAAATGGCCCTGCTTGTGTCTAGGGTGATGGCAGTGGCAGTGGTAATAATACAAAATAAGTATTTTCAAAATAGAGATGACAGAGCTTGGCAGGAAAAAAAGTAAAGAAAGGGGAACAAAGGCAGATCATAAAAGAAGAGAAAAAATAGCAATTTTGTCTATTTAAGTTCAACTATGTCAATAATTGCATTAAATGTTCATAATCTAAATTCCTAACTTAAAAGACAGATGCTATCAGATTTTATTTAAAAAGTAACTGACTAGCCAGGCTCGGTGGCTCAACCTGTAATCCCGCGCCTTTGGGAGGCTGAGGTGAATGGATTACCTGAGCCCGCGGGTTCGAGACCCGTCTGGACAGGCGAGACCTCATCTCTACAATAAATCAAAAAATTAGGCGGTCGTGGTAGCGCGCGCCTGTAGTTCCAGCTACTTGGAAGGCTGAGGCGGAAGGATCGCCGGAACCCAGCAGGTTGAGGCTGCGGTGGTCGGGAGCGGCCACTGCACTCCAGTCTGGGCTAAGAGTGAGACTCCAACTCAAAAAAAAAAAAAAAAAAAAGGAACTTACTACTATATACTATGTATAAGATAATGTAAAGATAAAAACAAATTAAAGGCATACAAATGTTAAAAATAACATGCTAACACAAATCAAAATAAAGCTGAAATGGTTATGTTAATATAGGACAAAGTAAATTTCAGAACAAAATACTGTCAGTAAAAAAGAATTACATTATAAATAATAAAAAAAGTCTATTCAATATTAGATATAATAATTCTAAATTCTTGTGAATCTAAAAGCAAAGTGTACATAAAGGCAAACACTCTTAAATGGAAAGAAGAAACATAAAAATTCACTATTGTGATAATATGAAATGCAAACACCCTTATCACAATACTGTATAGATAATTAGACAGAAAATAAATGTGAATATAGAAACTTGAACATGACCAATCAACTCTACAAACTGGTATTTATGAAACATTCTGCTTAACAATAGCAGGAAACATAGTCCTTTCAAGTACACACTGAACATTTACCAAGATGCATTAATGGGAGATCAGTTTTAGATAAATAAAGTATCAGACAACCCTTTCGGGTCCCTTCCCACTCTGGGAGCTTTTCTATCCTCTCAGTAAATCCTGCTTTCAAAACAAAAGTATCAAACACATCTCAATGAATGTCGAACATTCAAATCACTCAGAATATATTATCTGTCAACATAGAATGAACATGTTTAGAATATCTCTCCTAATGTATACTATCCTCTTTGCTACCAAAACGCTGCTCTATGTACACCTGTAAATCTCATCATATCACTCACTCAGTCACATTATTTATTTCAATAAATTGTCATCAATATTACTGTCATCATCATCATCTCCATCAAATAATGATGAACTCCTTTCCATCACCTCAGAAACAGTGAAAGGATACCTAAAATCTTTACTGCATTTCAACATTGTACTAAATGAATTAGTCAATGCAATTAATTAAGATAAACTAGAAATATAAGAATGACAAAAAGTGAGTAAGGTTATCTCTATTATAAGTGAATAATAGTATACCTGTAAAACCCTATGCTAACAATTATAAAACTCAAATGATAAAAAAACTATGTAGATGGTAGTATAGCAAATGCCACTAAGAATCAATGTTCATACATCAACTTCCCACATGATAATGTGAAGGGCTCTGCTGACTCATTCCTCAGTAAAATAGGTAAAAATCATTTCTAAAATAAATAAATAAAATTTCTTAAAATGGTACCAAAGCCAAACAACAATAAAGAAACCATATATTCAAGAAAATCTATGAAACTATGTTAGAAACATGCACTCTATGAAAAAGATACCTCCACACTCATGTTTATTGCAGCATTATTCACAATAGCAAAAATATGGAAACAACTGTGCTGCCCATCAAAAGAGGACTGGATAAAAAAATGTGGTTGCATATACATGATGAAATATTATACAGCCATAAATAAGAACAAAATTATGAAATTCACAGCAACTTGGATGGACTTAAAGTCTATAATACTGAGAAATAAAGAACTGAATACCACATGTTCTCACTCATAAGTGGACCTTAAACAATTATCATAATACAATGTAAGAAAGGGATTGGCAGTAGTGGGAAACTGTCAGGAGAGGGGGAGGCAGGATTGACAGAAGCGGAAAACTGCCAGGGGAGGGGTGACACACCTCATCAACAAGGGTACCTGCATAATGAACATTTGTATACCTAACCCTGAATTGTACCCCACATCTTTAAAATAAAATTTTTTTAAAAAAAGAAAGAAAAGTGAGGGTCTACGATATTTGAACCAAGACGTCTTTTCTCCCCATTTTGGCTCAGTGAGACAGAGAATCAACTTCTGATAGCTGCAACCAAGAAGACAGGGCTTCTTCTACCCTCAACTCTAAGTCAGATTACTATTATTATTTTGTTTTTACTAAGAGGAGCAGGACTTCAGCATTTGTTACCTTGCCCTAGGTGCCTGTTGCTAAGGTTAAATCCTGGGTGACTGTGGTCAAGACATGGTGACTCCCTCCTGCCCTGCCCATACTCACAGAATAGAAGGTCTACCTTGGGTTTAGCTCACAGAGAACACTGGGATCACAAAGGCCTTCCAATAGCTCTGGAAGCTGTAAATTTTATTCCAAAAGAAGCAAACAAAGGGGAATCTACTGCGATGTGCACATCTACCAGAATGGGATGTCACTTAAAAAGAAGCTCGTCAGTCAGGCTTGGTGGTTCAGCCTGTAATTCCGTGCTTTGGAGGCTGAGGTGAGTGGATTGCCTGAGGCCGTGGGTTAGAGACCTGCCTGGGCAACTTGGCAAGACCTAATCTCTACAATAAATCAAAAAATTAGCCGGGTGGGGTAGCGTGCGCCTGTAGTTCCAGCTACTTGGAAGGCTGAGGTGGAAGGATCGCCAGAGCCCAGCAGGTTGAGGCTGCAGTGGCTGGGAGCAGCCACTGCACTCCAGTCTGGGTGACAGAGTGAGACTCCAACTCATAAAAAAAAAAAAAAGCAGCTTGTCATTTATTGTCCCCATGGCCACTTTCTGTTACAAAGCTCTGATTCAGAGATTTTTGCCTGGAGTGGAGGGAGAAGCAAGCTATAAAACAGCTCCTAATTTCCTTTTTATGAATCAAATATAATTTGCAACTGAGTTTGAAAAAGTTTAAACCTAACGAACCTCTCAAAACAGTGGAGATTATGGTGAAGAAAATTGGAAGGAGATTCTTGTCTCTAATAAATATATAGCTTAGACTGTCGGCCAGATAATTTTCAGGAAAGAACCAGAGAATCAGTGAAAAAGATCCCTTCTGAGGTAAGTACATATAACATACACTGACGTAGAAACTATTCCTTGGAAAGAACCACAGTTTGTACGGAATAGCTCATGGAGGGATTTGTGTTTCAAGGCAACTTTATAAACAATAGAGCAACTGGCCCATAATCAGTGGAGTTTAACAGATGGGTTTGGTCAGGGAAAGAGATAAGGAGTGACTTAACACTGTTATTATAGAGTAACTGTAGGTATACTGAAAGCTGCCCCTTTTTTGAGGAGACATATCAGAGACTTAACCATGCATAAGGAATTACTTTTACTAAAATAATTCAGCCAGTCACTGAAAAATTAGAAAACAAATCATAAGAACAAACCATGGGGCTGAGAGATGTACCAATAGCTGCTGTATTTTTCTAAAATGTCCAATGCCCAGCAAAAAATTATGAGTTATGCAAATAGGAAAATATAACCCATATATTGGATTAAAAGCAGGAAACAGAAATTGCCTGCAAGAGCAATCAGATGTTGAAATTAGGAGGAAAAGATTTCAAAGTAGCCACTATAACAGAATTAAAGAAAAACTTGATGAAAGAAGTAAAGAATGATTACAATATCATACCAAATAGAGAATATCAATAAATTGATAGAAAAGGTACAATATGTAAGAAACTCAAATAACTCTATAGAAACAAAACAAATAATTCGATTTTTAAAAATAGGTAAGGAACATAAATAGGCAGTTCTCAAAAGAAAACATTAAAATAGTCATCATATATATTTTTAAATACCTAACATCAAAAATCACTAGAAAAATGCAAATTAAAATCACAATGAGATATCACCTCACACTTGTCAGAATGGCTTTTATTAAAAAGACAAAAGAAAACAAATGTTGACCGAGATGTGGAGAAAAGGGAACATGTGTGCATTGTTGGTAGGAATGTAAATTAGTTGAGCGATTATGGAAAATGGTGTGGATATTTCTGAAAAACTAAAAATAGAATTACTATATAATCCAGCAATCCCAGCTCTGGATATTTACTCAAAAGATTTTAAATTAGTATGTTAAAGAGGTGTCTGCATTCCCATGTTCACTGCAGCACTACATATCTATACTATATACTATATGTAAGCAGGGAACCCCCCAAAAACCAGGATTATCTTTTGGGAGGTGGGCCCCCTGTAGTGCAAGCTTCCCCCGCTAGGGAGGTGATCAAGGTATCAGTGTACCAGCTAGCATTGTTGTTAGAGGCTGTTTTAGGTTTCAGTGTTGTTGTTTTTTTTTTTTATTCTTTCAACCGTTTGTCCATTTTATAACGGGTGATTTACGAGCTCACCTGTCCACACTGTGCTGGGTGTTCAGCAGTTTTTGGTCAGAAACGACATGACCCCTCTGCTCCATCCTCCCTATTTACCTGATCTCACCCCAAGTGACTTTTTTTGTTTCCCCAAGTGAAAAAAGTCCTCAAGGGGAAACATTTTGACAATGTGGAAGAGGTGAAACAAACAATGGCAGAAGCACTAAAAGGTATCAAAACTGATGAGTTCAAAAAATTTTTAGCAGCGGAAAAACATCTTGATAGGTATATTGCATCAAACAGAGAGTATTTTGAAGGGCACTGAAGTTTAAACATAAACTTCACAAATACACAATTGTTAATAATAAATTACATTTTGGGATCCTTTCTTGTATATATGCTATATACCATGATAGCTAAATTTGGTGTTCATCAACAGATAAATGAATTTTAAAAGGTGGTACATTTGAATGATGGAATACTATTTAGCCTT
Source organism: Cephalopachus bancanus (assembly GCA_027257055.1). Lineage (NCBI taxonomy): Eukaryota > Metazoa > Chordata > Mammalia > Primates > Tarsiidae > Cephalopachus > Cephalopachus bancanus. The sequence goes on from JAPVLO010000036.1 coordinate 3,178,814, forward strand.
TTAAAAAATATTTTGTGACACTATGCGCAGAATTTTAGAACACCATTCTAAATTAAATAAGCTAGGCACAAAAACACAAATACTTCATGTTCTCACTTAATATGTGGAAATCTAAAACAACAAACTCAAAGAAGCAGAGAGTAGAACAGTGGTAACCAGAGGCAAAGGAAAGACGCAAATGGGTAGATGATGTTCAAAAGATACAAATTTTAAATTAAACTGTTAAAAAGAAGGGATTTTTTTACATTGAGATCTATGATGAATACAGTAAATAATATATTGTACATTTCAAAATCTCTAAAATAGTAAATTTCAAATGTTCGCACCACAAAAATGGTGTTTTAGGTGATGAATATGTTATTAGCTTGATTTATTAATTCCATGACATCATTTTGTACCAACTATAATATATCCATTTACAATCAGCATCACTTTGTACCAACTATAATATGTCAGTTTACAATTAAAAATAAAAATGTTTAAGTGTGTAAAAATTCAAAAGTTTTAAGAAAGAAAAAGTACAATGACTGAATTAAAAAAATACTAGAGGGATTAACAATAGAGTTGAACTAGCAAAAAAAAAGAATTAGGAAACTTGAAGGTAATCAGGATTATACAAGCTAAAGAACAGAGAGAAACATAGTAAAGAAAATGAAGACAATCTCAGAAATATGGACATCATTAAGCACACCAACATACTCATAAGGGAAGCACCAAAGTACTTAAGAGAATAAAGAAAAAAAATATTCAAAGATATATTAGCTAAAACCTCCCCAAATTTATTGAAAAACAATAAATTTAGGTATTTAATAAATAATATAAATAAATTTAGTTCATTCAACAAATGTCATAGGATACATACATAGAGATCCACAATATATCATAGTAAAAATGCTGAAAGTCAACAAGGAGAAAGCCTTTAAAACAGCAAGAGAAAAATACTATGTCTCTATAAAGGTTTCCCACTAAGATTAATGACTGACTTCTCAACAAAAACAGTGAACACCCAAAGGAAATGAGATAACACTTTCGAAGTGCTCAAAGAAAAAAGTATCAATCAAGAACCCCATTTCAAGTAAAAATATTGTTCAAAAACAAAGGTAAAATAATGACATTTCCAGGTAAATAAAACTGAGAGTGTTGTGTTGCTAGCAGACTTACAAGATATAGTAAAATAAGTTTTTCAGGTTGAAAAAATTATGTTACAAAATATTCACTCAGTGCAAACAAAAGCAGTAAAGGAAGAATAGAATAGTAAAATAGACATAGATACATGAAAAACAAAAGAGAAAGACAAAAGATGTAAATCCAGCTATATCAATAATAACACTAAATGTGAATAAACAATCAAAAAAGCAGAGATTGCCAGACTGGTCAACAACAAGATCCAACTATAGGTTGTCTATAGGAGACAAACTTTGGATTAAAATATACAAATAGATTGAAAGTAAAAAGATGGAAAAAGATATTTCAGGACAATAGCAACCATGGAAATCTGGAGTAGTAACTATACTAATATGAGATAAAATAAATGCTAACAAAAATGTTTACTGACTGTAAAGAGGGATATTTTATAACAATAAAAAGTTCAATTCACTAGGAAGATATAACAAAATTGGACATCTATGTATTCAACAACACAGCACCAAAATCTATGTACCAAATACTGGCTGACAGAAATGAAGGGAGAAATAGACAATTCAACAAAAATAGACTGAAGGGTCAATACCCCACTTTCAATGATGAAGAAATAACTAAACAGACGATTAACAACAAACTAGAAAATGTAAGTGGCACTAAAATTATCTAGACCTAGTAGACATTAAGAAATATTCTAACCCAGATGAACAAAATATAATTTATTTTTACACACAGAGGGAACATTATTTTTGATAGATCATATGGTAGGACATAAAACAAACCTCAATAAATTTAACAGAATATAAGTAAGACAAATATGTCCTGTAACTGCAATGACATAAAATTAGAAGTCAACAGCAAGGCAACTTTGGGAAGCTCACAAATATGTGGAAATTAAGCAAAACATTCCCAAATGGTCAATAGGTCAAGAAAAAAATCAAAAAGGAAAATTACAAAAAAAAATTGAGGAGAATAAAAATCAAGATAGAAATCAAAAAGCAGAGGGAGAAATTTATAACTACAAAAGGCTGACTTAAAAAATCCCAAGTTAGAAAGCTAAACTTCCACTGCAGGCTGAGGGAAAAGATAGGCAAACTAAACCCAAAGCAGATAGAATGAAGGACATTAATAAAGATGAGAGTGAATATTAATACACTGGTTAATAGTTTAAAAAAAACAGAATAAACCAAAAACTGTATTTTGAAAAAGATTAGCCAAATTAGCAAAATGTAGCTATATGATCAAGAAAAAAGATAAAAGACTCAAATTAATAGAGTAGAAAACAGACTAGAATGGAAAAATGAAACCAGGGATATTGCAACAGACTTTACAGAAGTGAAAAGAACACTGTGGATAATTGTACACCCCAAAATTTAATAACTTAGATGAAATAAATTCCTACAAGAAAGACATAATCTTCCAAAATATACTGAAGTAGAGAGACAGTCTGAATAGCTCTATAACAAATGAACAAATTAAATCAGTAATAAAAATGCTGAAACTAAAAGTCCAGACACAAATAGCTTCATTACTGAATTCTATCAAACATTCAAATAGAATTTAATACCAATTCCTTACAAATCCTTCCAAAAATATAGAAGAGAACAATTTCAACTCATTCAGTGAGTCGAAAATTCACCTGATACCAAAACAAAACAAAGACTTCACAAGAAAAGAAAGCAATAGGCCAATATCTCTTTTAAAATTATCAAATTAAATTTCAGTAATATATAAAAATTATTATATACCATAAGTAGGATTTTTCCCAAGGATGCAAGGTTGACATACCTCTGAAAACCAATTAACGTAATCTGTTGTATCAATAGAATAAAAAACAAAAATCACATAATCATCTCAATAGATGCAGAAAAGAAATGTCTGGCAAAATTGAACACCCTTACTCTTTTGTGATAAAAACATTTAAAAAACCTAGAAATAGAAGGTGTTTTAGTTGGGGTTCACCAGATAAACAGAATGAGTAAGTACATAATATTATATATCCTTATGTTATATAAAGATATATAAATTATATAATATGCATTATATATACAACCATATTTATATAATTTTAAGTCAAGACTCAAGATAATTTTTTTCATAAAATGATGCTGGGTCAACTGGATGCTCATATGAAAATAAATAAAGTTGGATCCATACCTCATATCATATACAAAAATTAACTCAAAATAGACTAAATATCAAAGAAAAATTTTTAAATAGATTAATTATTGGAGAAAAATTATAAGAAGAAGGTACAGAAGCAAACCTTCATAACCTTGTATTTGGCAAAGGACTCTTAGATGTGCACAAAATCTCTGAATGACAAAAGAAAAAAATGGAAAAATTGGGCCACATCAAAATATAAAACTTTTGTCCTTCAAAGGGCACCATCAAGAAAGTGAAAAGACAACTCACAGGAAGGGATATCATTGCAATCGTGTATCACATAAAATACTTGTTTCTAGAATATATCAAGGACTTGTACAATTCAATAACAGAAACATAAATAACCTAATTAGAAATAGCAAAAGATCTTCACAGAATTTTTCCAAAGAAGTTATACAAATGGCCAAGATAATTGAAAATATATGTCCACACAAAAACTTGTCCACAACTATTTATAGTAGCATAATTTACAATAGCCAAAAGGCAGAAAAATATTAAAATGTCCTGTACAAATGAATAAACAAAATGTGGTATAATCATACAATGAAATATTTTTTGGCCATAAAAGGAATAAAATGCTGATACACGCAACAACATGAAGCTTCAAGCATTATGTTAAGTGAGACTACACAGTCACAGAAGACCACATATCATACAATTTTATTTATTTGACAGTTCGGAATAGAGAAAGGTGAAGAAACAGAAAGTATATTAATGGTTGCTTATGGCTGAGTGAGGAATCTGGTGTATAGAGATGGCACCTAAAAATGTTTGGTTTTTGTTTTGTTTTGTTTTTTCCTGGAAGTGGCGAAAATGTTTAAAATTTACTGAGTCAGTAGTTGTATCTTTGAATATACAAAAAACATCCAATCATACACTTTAAATGGGTAAATTGTATATTATATAAATTATATCTTACTATGTCTGTTTCAAAATTGACATTTTTATAAATGCAAAGTCATCAGTAAGAAAATAACACTATTTACAAAAGAAAAAATATTAATTACTTAGCAATCAACTGAAGAAAAATAGGTGTAGGGCTTTTATCATGAAATTTTACCAATTACTTTTTCTTCATGTATTGAGATGATCATTTTTGGTTTTTGTTTACAGCTTTATTTTTGTAATGGAGTACAATTTTTATTTTGCCCATATTGAACCATCCTTACATCCTTGAAATAAAATCAACTTGGCTGTGGTATATTATCTTTTTTATGTGCTATCAGATTTGATTTGCTAGTATTTTGTTGAAGATTTTTGCATCTGTGTAGTTCAAGGAAATTGGTCTGTGTTTTCTCTCTCTCTCTCTCTCTCTCTCTCTCTCTCTCTCTCCTGTCCTTGCCTGAGTTTGGTATCAGGGTGAATTAGAATGAAGTAGAATGAATTAAGGAGGATCCCCTCAACAAGCTAGGCATACGAGAAACATATCTCAAAATAATAAAAGGCATGTATGACAAACCCACAGATAACATCATACTGAATAAGGAAAAGTTGAAAGCATTTCTCCTAAGAACTCTTATGAGACAATGATGCCCACTTTCACCATTCCTATACAACGTAGTATGGAAATTCTAGCCAGATTACTCAGGCAAGAGAAAAAAAAAAGGCATCCAAACTGAAAAAGAGGAAGTCAGTCAAATTGTCTTTGTTGACAATATGATCTAATACCTAGAAAACCCTAAGAATTCCCCCAAGAGACTCCTAGATTTTCTAAATGAATTCAGTGGAGTTTCACATACAAATATAACATAAAACTCAGTAGCATCTCTATACACTGTGATCAAGTGTGTTCTAACAAGCAAACTGAGAACAAAATAAAGAAGTCAGTCCCATTAACAATAATTTTAAAATATATAATATATTTACTTAAGGAGGTTAAAGGTTTCTACTTAATAAAACTACAAAACGTTGGTGAAAGAAAGTGTGGAGGACACAAACAAATATAAAAACATCCCATGCTCACAGATTAGAAGATATGATATCATTAAAATAACCATATGGCTTAGACCAATCTACAGATTCACTGCAATTCCTAGCCAATTACCAGCATCGTTTTTCTCAAATCTATAATAAAAATACAGAAATTTGTATGGAAGCAGAAAAGAGCCTGAGTAGCAATCCTAAGCAAAAAGAACAAAGCCAGAGGCATCACATTGCCAGATCTCAAACTTTACTACAAGGCTACAGTAACCAAAGCAGGATGGTATTGGTACAAAAACAGACACATAGAACAGTGTACTAAAATAGAAAACACAGAAATAAAACCACTCTCTTGCAATTATCTCATGTTTGACAAAGTCAATAAAACAAACACTGGGGAAAGGACACCCTATTTAACATATGGTGCTGGGAAAATTGGCGAGCTATATGCAGAAGAATGAAACTGGGGCCCCTCCTCTCACCATATACAAAAATTAACTCAAGATGGATTCAAACTATAAAAATCCTAGAAGAAAGCCTAGGAAACACCCTTCTGGACATCAGCCTAAGCAATGAATTCATGTCCAAGCTGTCAAAAGCAAATACAACAAACATCAAAAATAACAAGTGGAACCTAATCAAATTAAAGAGATTTTATTTAAAATATGATACATATACACCATGTGATTCTATGCAGCCATAAAAAAGAACAAAATTATGTACTTTGCAGCAACATAGATGCAGCTGAAGCCCATCTTTCTAAACAAATTATCACAGAAACAGAAAACACATGTTCTTATATATGAGAGCTAAATACTGAATACACATGGGCATAAGGATGGAAATAACAGACACTAGGGACTCCTAAAGAGGAAGTAAGGAAATGGGTTAAGTATTGAAAAACCACCCACTGGGTACCATGCTTACCATGTGGTTGACAAGATTAATAGAAGCCCAAACTTCTCCATCAGACACTATATAATATACCTAAAACCTACAAATGTACTCCATGAATCTAAAATTAAAAAATTAAAATACAGCAATAAAAAGTAGTAAATATGCATTTCAATTACAAAATGGTATTGGGACAAGGGTGTATATTTTGGGGGGAAAAAGATAAAATTAGATCCATACTCTAGGCTGACAAGAATAAATTCCAAATGAATCATTTATCTAAATGTAAAACGCCATCACCTAAGGAAACTAGAAAAGCAATTATCACCAAAACCCTAACTTCAGCAGAAGAATACAGATCACCAAAACAAAAGCCCAAATTCAGGACATAGAAAACAAAAATATAACACAAAAAGTCCAAGAAGCAAAAGCTGGTTCTTTGAAAGGATAAACAAGACTGATGGACCCTTAGCTAGACTGACCAAGCAAAAGAGAGAAAAAGTCCAAATAAACACAATCAGAAATGCAAAAGATCAAGTCATAACTGACTCCAAAGAAATACAAAATTATCAGAGATTGCTATGTATACTTGTATGGAAACAAACTTGAAAACCTAAATGATATGGAGGACTTTCTGACATTTCACAACCTCCCCAGGTTGAAGCAAGAAGAAATTGAGGCCCTAAACAGACCAATAACAACCCAGGAAATCAACTATGTCATACAAAAACTAACAACAAAAAAAGCCCTGGACCAGATGGATTTCCAGCAGAATTCTACAAAACATACAAGAAAGAACTGATGCCAAACCTACTGAAAGTATTCCAGGCAATCAAGAGACGGAACTCTCCCCATATCATTTTATGACACTAACATCACATTGATACCCAAACCAGGTAAAGACCCAACAAAGAAAGAGAACTGCAGGCCAATATCCCTTATGAACATAGATGCAAAAATTGTCAACAAGATTCTAAAAACTGGATCCAACAACACATCTCAAAAATCATTCACCATGACCAAGTAGACTTCATCCCTGGAATGCAGGGATATTTTAACATCTGCAAGCCATAAATGTAATTAAATGCATCAACAGATGTAAAAAAAAAAACCCACATGATTATATCATTAGACGTGGAAAAAGCTTTTGAAAAAATCCAATACCCCTTCTTGATAAAAACCCTTGAACACCTAGGCATAGATGCAACATATCTCAAAATAGTAAGAGCCATCTACAAGAAACCCACAGCCAGCATACTGCTAAACAGACAGAAACTGGCACCATTTCCTCTGAAAACCGGAACAAGACAATGATGTCTACTCTCACCCCTCCTGTTCAACATAGTGTTGGAATTCCTAAATAGAGCAATCAGACAAGGGAAGGAAATCTGGGTATCCAAACAGGAAAAGAGGAAGTTAAGTTATTTGTCTTTGCTGATGATATGATCCTATACCTTGAAAATCCAAGCAAATCTGTCAAAAAATCTCCTGGCACTGAAAAAGGACATTGGCAAAGTCTCGAGGTAAAAATAAATGTGCAAAAGACAGGCACGTTCCTATGCACCAACAATAAACAAACAGAAACCCAAATAAAAAGCACAATCTCATTCACGATAAGCCACAAAAAAAGAAATACCTTACCATCTTCCTAACCAGAGAAGTGAAAGAACTTTACACCGAAAACTACAAAACACTGCTCAAAGAATCAAAACTGAAACAAACAAATGGAAAAATTTCATGCTAGTGGATTGGAAGAATCAACCTTGTTAAGATGTCCATCTGAACCAAGGCAATCTACAAATTTAATGGAATACCCATTAAATTACAAGCAGCATTCTTCTCAGACCTGGAAATGACAATACAGAAATTCATATGGAAACATAAACAACCACAAATATCCAAAGCAATCCTCAGCACACACACACAAAAGTGGGATGTATTACATTCCCAGACTTTTAACTTTATTATAAAGCTACAATAATCAAAATAGTCTGGTACTGGTATAAGAACAAGCATATAGACCAATAGAACAAGATTGAGATTCCAGAAGCAAAATCTCAATTTCTCAACCAACTCATCTTCAACAAAACCTCTACCACCAACCAATGGGGAGAGGAGAACCCATTAAGCAAATGGTGCTGAGAAAACTGGTTGACCACATGCAGAAGATTCAATCAAGACTCTTACCTATCACTATACACAAAAATCAAAAGCAAACAGATCAAAGACCTAAAAGTAAAACCTCAAACCATAAGAACCTTAGAAAATGCAGGAGACACCCTTGTGGAAATTGGAACTGGCAACCAACTCCTGATCAAAACCCCAAGTGCCCGTGCCATAAGAGATATGATAGACAAGTGGGACTTCGTCAAACTGACAAGCTTCTGCAAAGCCAAAGAAACCATAAGAAAGCAGGGATACAGCCCACAGAATGAGAAAAAATAATCGCCAACTGCATATCTGACAAAGGCCTAACATCTAGGTTTTACATGGAACTCAAACATGCTGAAAAGAATAAATCAAACAACCCCATTAAAAAGTGAGCAAAAGATATGAATAGATGTTTCTCAAAAGAAGACATACGAGCAGCCAAAAGATACATGAAAAAATGCTCAACCTCACTAGTTATCAAAGAAATGCAATTAGAACTACTCTGAGATACCACCTAACTTAATTCAGGATGGTTGTCATCAATAACTCAAAAAACAAGATGCTGGAGAGAATACAGGCAAAAGGGAACACTTCTACACGGTTGATGGGAGTGTAAACTACTACAGCCTCTGTGGCAAACAGTGTGTTCAATTCCTAAAAGATCTAAAAATTGACGTTCCATATGACCCTGCAATCCCCCTGCTGGGAATATATCCAGAGGAACATACCCTCCAATGCATGTTTATTGCAGCAGCATTCACAATAGTAAAAACATGGACCCAACCGTGCTTCCATCAAAAGAGGACTGGATTTTTAAAATATGGTACATATATACAATGGAATATTATGCAGCCATAAAGGACAAAATTATGAACTTCCAGCAACTTGGATGGACTTAGTGTCTATAATACTGAGTGATCTGTCACATATACAAAGAACCGAGTACCATATGGTCTCACTCATAAGTGGACCTTGAACAATTATCATAATACTATAAGGAAATATAGAGATTGACAGTAGTGAGAAACTGCCAGGGGAGGGGTGACACACCTCATCAACAAGAGTACCTGCATAAAGAACATCTGTATATCTAATCCCGAATTGTACCCCACATCTTTAAAATTTAATTAATAAATAAATGTAAAACCCCCAATCATACAAGTATTTGAAGTAAACCAGACTTACTCTGTGTACTTGGCATAGGAAAAGGATTTCTAAGTGTAGCTTCAAATTTAGAGGCAATTTTTCAAAAAAGACTGATAAGTTTAAATACATACAATTTATAAACACTCATGGCCAAAGAACCTTCATGAATGAAGTAAAATATAATAAAAGACAATTGAAAAACTAGAATAATATATTCAGCAAAGTACTGATATCCCCAATATATTAAATATAAATGAGAAACAGATGTCCAAATGAGAAAAAAAGATAGAAAAATTCCTCCATAAAAGCATAAAAATATAAACACATAAAATGTATAAATATATAAAACATATATAAGCCTATACACTTTTCCAAACTCTCTCATAGTTAGAGAAATTCTAATTAAAATGCTGATATTATATCTTATGTACCAGATACTGTTTTTTAAATGCAGGTCATCGTATTCTCATGTCTAAGCTGTGAGAAAGCAAACCCTTTCATAGAATGCTGATGGGAATGTGAACTTGTACAACCCTTCTGAAAGAAAATTTGGAAATACTTAATAAAACTACATAAACTCCGTTTTTTCTGGGAGCCCTCCAATCTCACGTCCAAGAATGTTTTCTGGAACTAGACCTCCAATAACAAAAAATATGTATGCACAGTATTCATTGCTGTATTGTTTGCAATTGCAAAACAATGAAAGTAAACTAAATGCTCATGGATAAGGTACTAATTTAATAAAATGTGCTTTGTCTATACATTGAAGTGTTATGCAGCCATAAAAGTTTAAAGTGATCTCTTAGAACTATTATTCAGGGAAATCCAGTAGTCTCTAGGACCTAAGGATGATTTCCAGCCAGCAGCAAGAAGAGGTGAGGGCCTGAGTCATACATGCAAAAACAGTACAAATGAATTCTTCAGCAACTGGAAAGAGTTTGGAAGTGGATTATTCTGCAGTCAAGCCTCCAAATAAAAATGTAACCTACACCTTGACAACAGCCTTGTGAAACCTTGAGCTGAAGGCCCGCTAAGCAGACTCAACTCTTCTGATCTCTAGCAACTGTGAGATATAATGTGTGTTGTTTTAAGCAGCTGTATTTACAATAAATTGTTTCACAGTCATATAAAACCAATACAGTGATATGAAAACGTTAAATAAATAGTAAATAAGGAAGAGGCAGCTCTTCTTTAAAGTGAAATTCCAATCACTAGATGTGGGAGTAATAACAAAAATAAAAAATAACTATTGGGTAAATTCCCTAGTAGTAATGAGGGAAAACTCATAAATGGGTGTTAAGGTTACTGGGCAAATACAGGCAGTGCCAAAAAAATGTGTAGACATTTTAAGAAATATAATTTTCATATTACTTTCCAAAGTTGAATTAAATTACAATAGCAATGCATAGTATGACATTCACTCAACCATACTTCTGTCATTTTCTTTGTCCTGCCTGTTGCATGGTAACACTAGTATTCATTTAATTAACACCATCTTTTGAATGAACATCATACTCAAAATGTCTATACATTTTTTGTCACATCTTGTATATAATACAAGGTATTTTCATGATCTCAAAAAATTTCCCCACAAGACACTTAGTAAATCATAACAAAAAAAAGTTGCAACACTACAGAGGATGCCACCTTAACCAAGTGACCAAGGTTTATACCACTAATAATGAGACATATAAATATCATGAAAACCCTAGTATACTGTATTGGGAATAGCATCATTTTCTCTGTAATATTGTCAAATGAATAACTTTAATGTAATTATAAGAAGATTTCAGATGAATAGAAATTGATAGCCTACAAAATAATTTTTCAAGAATATTGGCTGGGTGCAGTGGCCTCCCAGCACTTTGGGAAGCTGAGGTGAGAGGATTGCCTGAGCCCAGGGGTCTGAGACCAGCCTGGGCAACTTGGCAAGACCTCGTCTCCACACTAAATAAAAAAATTGCTTGGTGTGGTAGCATGTTCTTGTAGTTCCAGCTACTTGGAATGTTGAGGCAGAAGGATCACCTGAACCCAGCAGGTTGAGGCTGTGGTGGCTGTGAGTGTGCCACTGCAATCCAGGTTGGGTGACAGAGTGAGACCCCAACTCAAAGAAAAATAAAAAGAGTATTAAGGTCCTGAAAGACAAAAAAAAAAGACTGAGAAATTGCAACAGACTGGGGGAGATTGAGACATGATGGCTAAATGCAATGTGAAATACGACATTGGATACTAAAAAGGAAAAGAAAAATATATTAGTAGGAAAATTAGCAAAATTTGAATAAAGTCTGTGATTAATTAATAACATTGTATCAATATTGTGAAAATGTCCTGGTATTGACAAGTGTACTATTGTTATGTCGGATATTAACATTAGTGTACGAAAGATAATGGAAATTTAAAAAATATTTTTGCATTTTTTATAAATGTAAGATTATTTAAAGGAAAAATTAAAGAAAAACAAAACAGTATATGTCATAATCTTAATAACAACAAGAAACCAGAATTGGTAGATGCAAACAAGGATTTAAAACAGGAATGGCTAATATAGAAAAAAAATAAAAGAAATCATAACTATTAATAAACATTAATATGAAAATATGTATACAGGAGGTGTCAAAAATTGTATACACAGTTTAAGTGGTATTATCTATATATTACTTTTCAAAGTTGAATAAAATTACATTAGCAATGTGTAGTATAATGTTCATTCAACCATGCTTCTGCCATTTTCTTTGACTATCTTACTTGTCACATGGTGAAGTTAGCATTCATTTGATTAATGTCATCTTTTGAGTGAATATCATACTTAAAATGTGTATACTTTTTTGGCACCTCTTGTATATAACTTTATACATTAAAATATGATTGTTACATATTTAAAGCTATCATATTAGATTAAAATTAAAACAGACCAAATTTGAGTTACAGAGCTGGAAATATGAACTAAGATGTCAAAAATGGAAAGGGACACCCATTCTTGTATATCTCAAAATAGGTAAAAGAGAAGATTTGAATGTTCCCAACACAAATAAATGATAAATGTTTGAGGTGGTGGGTATCATAATTGCACTGATTTGAGCATTACACATTGTATGCATTTATCAAAATATTACACATATGCCATAAATATATACAATTATGTATCAATTAAAAATGAAAAGCTAGACATGAAAAATAAAGAAGCACTAACGTTTTTCTAGTAAGAGTTTAAAGTACAAATGTGTATAGAAAAAAGAAAAAAATGAAATTATCAAAAGTAGAAAAACATTTCCATCAATTGAAACAAAATTTAGAGCTCCATTCGTTTTTGAGCTAGATGAATGTCTTTACTTAACACTGTGAAAAGCTTGGTGATATTTTTGTAATTCAAAAGGTAAAGAAAGGGCTCTAAAATCTTCAAAAGATAAAAAAAAGCTATTTAGAAAAAATTAAAATCACATTAGCATTACACCTCTTATCATAAATATTTAGAAAATTAGAAAAAATTATAGAGGTCACTAGAAGATACATTCAAAATTTTCTGATGTTTCAAAAATTGTAGAAGTCACTGTAAGAAACATTCAAAGTTCTAAAGTAAAATTATTTTGGATCTATCATTTTACACAGCTAAGCTAGTATTAAAATTAGGGAGCAAAGTAATTTTTAAGACATTTAAAAACTATTTTTTGCATCTATTGGCCCTCTCTGTTATGTTTAGTAAAAAAAAAAAAATTTTCAACATAGAAAAAGTGTTCAGAAATACAAATATCCGGGCTCAGTGACTCAGCCTGTAATCCCACACTTTGGGAGGCTGAGGTGAGTGAATTGCCTGCGCCCGTGAGTTCGAGACCTGCCTGGGCAACTTGGAGAGACCTCATCTCTACAATAAATCAAAAAAATTAGCCGGGCATGGTAGCGTGCGCCTATAGTTTCAGCTACTTGGAAGGCTGAGGCGGAAGGATCACCGGAGCCCAGATCGAGGCTGCGGTGGCCGGGAGCGTACCACTGCACTCCAGTCTGGGCGACAGAGTGAGACTCCAACTCAAAAAAAAAAAAAAGGAATACAAATATATGAGACACAAAATTTGTAGTGAAAAAAATTAACAGCATTGATTTTAGTTGGCTCAATAACTTTTGACAAAGGACCTAGAAAAAAAAAAAGCAATTATTTTATCGTGAAAGAGTAGGCAAGCACAATGCAAAAATTACAATGTTAGAAATATGTTAAAATGCATCATTAATCATAATAACATAGAAAGAAACATTTAGTGTAACTCAGATTTGTAAAAGCAATGATTAATATTCTCATGAGAATAAGAAAAGTTACTAATTTTCTGTTGAAATATATGCAAGGGAAGGGCAATTAAAATGTGGTTAAGTTTTTTGTTTGTTTTCTAGCTGGGTGGATGGCATAGATCCTGACTGCCTTTAGATGCTGAGAAAACATAAACACTAATCTGTAAGTGTTAAAGTGTAAGTTACCAGGATGAAAAAATGTTTGTGATATAATATTGCAAATATTTATATTTTTCATACATATGAAATTTTACAAAGAATAGGTGATCAACCCAGCAAAGGCAGAATATGATAATGTCAAATGTTCATTCAGTTTCACCTGTTGGTGGTGTGTGCATCTGTAGATTTCTTGTCTTTAAGCAAAATATTTGGATGATCTCTTACCCATCTTGGTGGCAGCAGGGTCCATGGAGATCAATCAATCTACAGGCTATCATGATCATCAGCGACTCAAGTCAGATTATAAAATCACCCACCAGTAGGCGCTTCACTTTCTCCCAGACCCGGGATTTTCTTGCAAGCATCATTGTCTTAAGCAGAGTAAGTAAGACATAGTGGATGCATAAATTTTTTCACTTATGTATGCTAAATAATCACGTTACAGGAGATCGAACCTGTATTCATGCTTACTTACAAACGCAATATCACACTTCTGTGATCTCACGTGTGATTTTTATAATTTGGTATTGATTTTTGTATTTTACTTCAGATTCTTTTGAAATAATACAAAGACTTACATTAAAGGCTTAAATTCCAGTACAAAGAATTTTTTCTGAACTACTTGAAAAAAACTATGTGTTAACGAAGTGGTTCATTATCCCTAAATACTTCATTGTATATTTTTTGCAAGCAAAAACATCCTCCATCATAACTAAAATAAGGAATTGGTATCAGGCAACTGACATTAAGCCTGTGTACCAGGCTTATAATTTTTGCACCTCACTCAAGTTTTACTAATTGTCCAATAATTTATTTAAAGTAATAGTTTCTTTATAATTCAGAATCATTCATTTTGTTTAGTTGATAAGTCTCTTTAGTTCTCTTTAATCTGGAACAGTTTCTTAATCTTTCCTTATGTCTCCATATCTTAACACTTTTGAAGATCACAAACCAGTTTTTTTTTTAAGAATATTAACCAATTTTGGTTTTAATTATGGGTTACCTTACGAAGAAACTCAGGTTATATATCTTAGGCAGAAATTCCACGTGTATAATATGATGTTTGTCTCATTATATTTTATCTGGTAATGAAGATTTAAGTTTGTCCTGTTACTGAAGATTTCTACTTGGATCACCTGGTATCTGTTGGGACTAATGGATACATATTTTATTCAATAAGCTATAATTCATTACTATTGTTATCTTGATATCTCATGTTGTCTATGATTTGTCCACTGAAATGTTATTTGAAGTGGTTCTTGTGTTCTTTTGAAATGTTTCAGCTATTCATTGAGCATATCCTTACTGTCTGGCACAAAAGGTGTTATAAATGCATCTTGTAGTTTATCTTCCTCTGTCTTGAAATCAGACATTTCTGCAGAGCCCTTGTCTTTTTAATGACGGACAGCAATTAGAAACTAACATCTGGATATTATATGTGCTCATTGTTGTTAGACTGTCACTGTTTCCAGATCCTCACAGAGTCATTTTCATCTACATTTATTTCTCTACAGTGGTGATTTCAGTTCCTTAGAGCATAATGTAGCTTTTCCTATCCCTAAATTTTCTTTTTTTTTTGTATCTGTACCTTGTTTTTAAGTATAATAGCTGCTATTATACTTATAGGCGAAATGCCCCAATATGTACCCATCCTTGCATATTCCTTTGTAGCCTCTGATTCACCATGCACCCTTTTCCCAGTTATCTCAATGTCAATATCTTTTAGTGGTATAGTGCAACACCATACACAGAATACTGACATCTATATAATAAATTGATCTTATTGTTTTCCAATTTTAGTTTATTTATAGTGTATGTATGTGTGTCCGTGGATGTATAGTGGTAATAATTTTATCACTTGTGTAGGTTTGTGTATTCACCACCACCAAGATACTGCACTATTCCATCACCACAAGGATCCCTGGTGTCATCCTTTTTATAATTGCACCTAATCTTTTCCTGTTTCCTCCCCACTTTATCCTCAACTTATGGTTACCACTATACTTTCTTCATTATAAAATTGTGTGATTTCAAAATTATATGAATGACATCACGCAATAAATCACCTTCTGGGATTTGCTTTCTTTATGCAGTATAAGTTCAAAAACATTCACTCAAATTGCTGCACATATCAATAATCCATTCCTTTTTTCAATGAGTAGTGTTCCATGGTATGGTTGTATTATAACAGTGTATATATAACAAAAGTTTACTTAAATAGTGTTCAAACATATGTATAACTAATTTATAGATGTAGAATTTTGAATAACATTTATTTTTGAGGAATGTAGAACATTGAAGGGTACAGGAAGGGATTTTCTTAAATTCTAGTAATGTTTTATTTCTCATTCTGGGTGCTAATTGCATGGTAGCCTTACATAAAAATTCATAAAGCTCTATCATTATTTGTTCACTTTTTAATGCATAGAATGTTAATTCTTCAACATTAATTAAAATATAAAATAAATATAAAGAAAATACTAGAACATTAAATGAATTAAAAGTCCTCATATACATTAGAAATGATATTCAAAGATAAAATAAATATGTTAATTAAGAAAACTAGTTGCAATATTCCTGAAACAATTTATTACCTTAATGTACAAAGAATGTTTTTACATCAATTAGAATGAAAGGTGAATGCAATAACAATACCAGTAAGAAAATATAATAGAAAATAGTAATTTCTCTCTAAAAGAGCAACCTAAAACATAATAGCCAGTAACACAGGAATAAGAAACGAATAAGTAGAAAACTTTACAACTTTGCTAAAGGACATAAAATAAAACCTAAAGAAACGGAAAGGCAAGCCACATTTTGAAGAAGTACCCATGGTATAAAGATGTTATCCTCCAGAGCCTACCATTGAGTGGAAAGAACAATGCAGAAAAATGTGTAATTCCATTTATATGAGGAAAATACAGATGTGTATATGAATACAGGCATAATTGCATAGAAAAAGCATTGTAAAGGCAAATACCAGGCTCCTGAAAGTGATTGTTTCTGCTCCTGAGAATTTTAGTAATTATATTTGTACATGTACGGAAAGGGAAGTGGAACAAAGTTGAAATTTAAGGTTTTATTAGATATTTTTAATGAATTGAGAGAAAAATATTATTTAGAAGAAAAAATAGGTGAAATATATGAATATGCACTCATCAAAATGCAAATGCCAATTAAATATATGAAATATGTTTAGACCTATTATAAAGATATATAGCATTTTTTCAATAACAAATATATCAATTAATTTCTGGTATGACAAAAAGAAAAAAAATTATTTTAATAGGATGACAGGTAGTAAGGAAAATAAAAAGAAGACACCAGGCAACTAGAGGTGGAGTCTTGAGAAAGAGCAATAAAATAATTTCACCAGATGCACATTTGGTTGAATTTAGTTTTACCTTGATCCTGATCTTCCTGAGTATACACATATTCTTAATGTCCTTCTGCAAACACATACAATTGTTTACCAGATAAACCATAATTAATAGATTTCAAAAGTAAAATATTTATAGTACCTACAAATTTAGCTTACAAATGCACTACTCAAAGATTTGTGATCTATAACAAACATAATATAAACCGTATTTATCACTGACAGACTGGTTCTCAACTCCTACTTAGTAGAGAAAAAAGCAACATGAAAGAAGAATTTAAATGAATTCTGCAGAGCTACAAGAATTCAGGAGAGTATGTTTAAAAAGGAGAGTATCTGAGAGGAGGCAGAATGCCTGGTAGGAGGTTTGGTGGAGGGTCAATAGCAAATATATATATAGAATTCCCAAAAGCAACAGTAAAAGGGCCAGTCCAATTTTAAATGGGTAAAAGGCAGGAAAAAGAATTTCACTGAAGATGATGTATAAATTGCAAGTAAGCCCATGAAAAAATGTTCAGTACCATTGTTGATTAGGGACAAACAAATTAAAGTCACAATTAGGTATCATTACTCATGGATCAGAATGAAAAATAAATGACAACACCAAATACTGGTAAGAATGCAGAGATACTAGATGATGCAGATATTACTATTGGGAATGTAAAATGGTACAACTACACTGGAAAATAAATTGGCAGTTTGTTGTAAAAACTAAGCATGAAATTATCATACAACCCAGGGATGAGCTCTTGGACACTTATACCAGAGAAATGGAAATGTGTGTTTCCATGTAAGCCTAAACCTGTTTATAAGAACTTCATCTCTAGTAGCTTAAAGCTAAAAAAGAGCTCAGACATTCTTCAACAGATGAATAATTAAGCTGTGGTACACCCAAGTCTGGCGATACTTTTCTGCAACACTGAAAACACCAAATGCTGACAAGGATGTAGAGCAAGAGGAACTCTCGTTTATTGTGGGGGAAATGCAAAATGGTATGGTCACTTTGGAAGACAGTTTTGCTGTTTGTAAATAAAACTGAACATAATCCTACCATACCATTCAGCATTAGCACTCCTTGGTGCAATTTACCCAAAATCACACTCTATCCAAAAGAGTTGAAAACTTATGTCCACACAAAAATCTGCACACAGATGTTTATAGCAGTTTTATTCATAATAGCCAAAACTGGAAGCAATCAGGTTGCTCTTCAGCAATGAATCGATAAGTAAACTGTAGTACATCAGACAATGAAATATTGTTCTGCGACCAAAAAAATTTTTAAAAAGAATCACAAGTCATAAAAAAATGGATAAACTTTAAATGCATATTAATAAGTGAAATAAGTCAACGTACAAAAGCTATATACTATGATTCCACCTATGACAATCTGAGAAGGGCAAAATTATGAAGATAATATAAAGATCGGGGTTAGGAAAAAGAAGGGATGAAAAAGAGGACCACAAAGGAATTTTAAAGAAGTCAACTTATTTTGTGTGGTACTGTAATAGTGAATTCATGTCATTATACATTTGTCCAAACGCATAAAATAAACATCAAGACTGAGACCTAATGTAAACTATGGATTTGGGGTGATAATGATGTGTCAATGTAAATTCATCAGTTGAAACAAATATACCATTTGAATGCAAGATGTTTATAGTGGGGAATGATATGCATATATGGGAGCAGGGAATATGTGGAAAATCTCTGTACTTTTGCTCAGTTTTGCTGTGAATCAAAACCTACTGCAAAAAATTAAATATATGTTTAAAAATCACTTTGGTGTTCATGATCAAATATCAACATTTCGATTTCAATGCAGTGTTATTTGTGAATATACTCTAGGGAATCAGCAAGTTCTCCAGGTTGAAAAGCAAGACATTAAAATATGTCATGGTTATTTTAAGTTAAAGGAAAACACCAATAGTTGATGAAAGTTATTTTGTAAATATATACAAGTGTTTCGAACACAAAGCAATATTTCAATTCTCTATGCATGTGATGTATTTCTCTATACTTACTTTTTAATGTTTTCTTTTAAAGTCACATCAGATAAATTCTTTTAAAGATCTTGTGTTTTCAAGACAAAGGGTATAAAAAGAACATTTATATATTTTGATGTTTTAGCTACCTGGTTAGGAGGTATGGGTGGTCTTTAGGAATTGTGTTTTATTAATGCAACAACAAGTAAGGGAAGTTCAATGTTTTGCCTAGTGGTAGCACTTCAACCATTAAGCATGTAGTGTCCAGAGAATGCTATTTCCAAAATAGATTAATTAGTATTTTTTCACCTGCAGCTACCTTCTGGTCCACACATTCTTGCAACCCTGGTAATTATGAAAATTAATCTGTGTCTGTCCCTCAAGCTCTGAAAAGAAAGAAAGAAACAAATCTGAAGACATGCCCTTTCACAAAATACATATTTTTTCTGAGTTCTTGTTGAAGAAACCAAAATTATCTGAGCTTCTTCAGAGGTTCATTGAGGACCACTATAAGGAGATTATTGCAGCAATGCCCATGTGTATCTTCAGACACCATTCATATGCTCAGTAGTTATATAGGAACATTATATGGTTTCAGCTGGGGATCAATACCCCAAAATGAAGGCCCCAGAAGCGAAAATTTTTCTCTGACCTTCTGACCTTCTGTCTCAATCTCATTATTCTCCAAGACTAGCATCGAAACTAGAATCTCTCTTCCCAAAGTTAGAGACTGAACCTCTTTTCTTCCAAACCAGTATTAAAACCTAAAACTAGTACTCTAACATTCCTTTTGTCTTTCTGTGCAAAAAGCTGGCCATCAAGAAATTACCTGACTTGCCTTGTTTGACTGCAGGTTATAAGACCCCCATTCAAAAGAAAACCCTATTCCATACCCAGAAGGAAAGAATGCTGCACAGAGAGACCAAGAAGAATTAAGACAGGCAGACCTTGCTGGGTTTCCCCATTTAGAAGATTAGCATCAAAACATATCTTTTTTGTCTTGTCATATCTCTACATGAGTGTGCATACTTTGTTGAACTTGAGCATAAAAATGGGCAATTTCCTTTGTATCTTTGGGTCTTCGTTCTGAAGGCTCCTGTATGTACACATTAAATCAACATGTATGCCTCTTCTCCAAGTAATCTGCCTTTTACTTGTTGATTTTTTAGTGAATCTTCAGAAGGCCAAAGAAAATTCGCTTGCCTACATTTTCCAAACTTTTAATTTTCCCAGCTTACTTCCCATCTCTCTTGTTAACTGCTCCTACTTCTGACTGAGGGGCATTTAGTATTGCCTCACTGGAATCTTTACCCAGTTTCTGCACAAGAAGACCCTTCAGACTGGGTTAAACCATTGCCTAGTGGACTGCATCCCCCGATCTGATCTTATCGATACCATTTATTCCAGAAAATCTGATATTTTAAAACTATTTTATATCATATATCCTAAAATTTTAAAAAAAGAATTTGATTACAATTTATAAGATGCATAAATATTATCTCCAAATTGTCAAATTAACTATAGGAATGAAGAGAAAAGGTGTTAACAAATTAGAATTCAACTTGGAAGAATACACTGAGTGAAACGTAAAGAAGTGGTAGAATGAAAGTGAGGGTGCAAGAGGCAAAGGAGTCTTACTAGAAATGCAGGTGGGAGCTGATGGAATCTTTGATGAGGGTAGTGACAGTCAAGCGGGTGGGAAGGAAGAAAATTCTAAAATTATTAAAAAATATTTGGTGAATAAAATAAATAGAATTTTTCAACTGTTTAGAAATAGTGGACTTTGAACAAGCTGTAATGCTGACAATAATAAAAGCTGAACAAATTATGGAGGAAAAAAATTTAAAACCCCAATTAAAGGCACTATCAACATATATAATTAGACAAAAAAAAAAAAAGAGAGAGAGAGAGATAATGTTAGATGGTGTGTTTCACGTGTACCTGAATTTTCTCCTCCATTCTCACAAAGATAAAATCCAGGCAATTTGACAATATTACCAGAAGGAGGAAAGAGGTCCGATGTCAGAAATGCAAAAGTGACTGGAAACTGGAGTTGAAATGGGAGTGGTGCTGAAGTCCCACAAGAGGAGAGTCACAGAAATATAAAATTTACATAAAAATTCCCCTCAAATTGTTGTTTGACATGTAAACTATGTACATTGAAGTTGTGCTTCCAAGACATCTAATGGAAAACTGCAATGAGAGCAAAATAGCATAACTGAGATTTCAAAAGCTGCACAGTTCAGGAAAATAAGTATTTGGAGTGCAATTTTCACCAAGTTAGAGGGGTTTGATAGACACCTCAGGTTTTAACTGAAAGCCAGAAATACCAAACACTAGGACTAAGAGTAAGCTAAACTGTCTCTCGTGAAGCCTAAACTTAACTCTTTCCAGGATCAAGGTGATCTTCCTAACTAAAAAAACTTTAAACTTTTTGTAGAATAAGATCTTTCACAGTCTCTATAACTTTTTATTCATAATTTTGTGTATCTAACAACCACGAAGAAATTAAAGCCTTAAACAAAAACCAGTGCCAATTGATTGAATAATAATAAGAGAAAGAAACCCACAGGCAATTCAGATATTGGAGTTTGCAGAGAAGGATATTAAAATAACTATTTTAAATAATGGTAAGTAAAATATAAGAATAGAAAGACGAAATAGAAGAAAGTTGAAATTACAATAGAAAAGTTAGAATCTATGAAAGACAATTAAATCAATATTTAAAAGTTGAAATATATATATCTAAACTTAGAGACTTACTAGATACATGTAATAGCAGAAAATAAAATTGATGTTGAATACAGGTCAATAGAAAACATCAAAACTGAAGAAAACTCCATCAATGAAGATATAAGTCAGAATACTGGGATATACACAGAATTTAGGCCACAAAGGAAACATATAAATAAGTTGGAATATTAAAAATGTAATATAGAACATTTAAACCACAAGAAAAACATTCCCACAAGGAACAGAAGAAATAATTTTAAAATATAGTGAAATCTGCAGTTAAAATAAATAAATGTATTATGTTACTGAAATAAGTAACAATTCAATAAAAATACATACCTAGACTGTCTTTCTCTTTTTCACCGTTCTCTTTCTAGTCCTCTACTCTGCTACTTGGCATAAACTTCTTACAATAAAAGGGGGAGCCCAAAAAACCAGAAATTATATTTTGGAAGGCAACCCCCTTGTAGTACAGGCTCCCTGTGCTAGGTAAGTGTTCGAGGAACCCATAAGCATCAGTGTACCAGCTAGCATTGTTGTGAGAGGTTGCTTTCGGCTTCAGTGAAATTTTGGTGGCAAACAGGTGACTTGTTCTTCCATGATGAGTGTTCAGCAGTTTTTGACCAAAAATGGCACGATTCCCATGCTCTACCCTTCTTATTTACCTGTTCTCTCCCCAAGTGACTTTTTTGTTTTCCCGATTTAAAAAGTCCTCAAAGGGAAACATTTTGCCAACATGGAAGAGCTAAAACAAAATATGACAGAAGTACTAAAAAGTCATCAAAACTGATGGTTCTAAAACCGTTATGAGCAGTGGAAAAGTGTTTCCATAGGTTTTTTGCATTAGAGGTGATTTTGAAGGAGACTGCAGTTTAAACATATAAGGATAAATACACAATTTTTTATAAATGAATTCTGGGTTTTTGGGGGATTCCCTTTCATGTATAATACATACTAGCACTTTATACTATATATACTATGTATGTGTATATTTCACATTTTTAATGTCCATAATTTAAATAGCATCATGTGCTTATTTATTCTTTTTATTCCTTATAATAGAAAAGCATAGTAGAAAGGCTAGACTTTAGAGGTCATTTTCTTACACTATCTGGTATTGCATAATTGCTTTTTAAGAACAGTCCTAGCCGGACTGGGTGACTCAGCCTGAAGTCCTGTGCTTTGGGAGGCTGAGGTGAGTGCATTGCCTGAGCCCGCGGGGTTCGAGACCTACTTGGGCAACTCGGCGAGACCTCATCTCTACAATAATAAATAAATTAATAAATAAATAAATAAATTAGCCGGGTGTAGTAGCGCACGCCTGTAGTTCCAGCTACTTGGAAGACTGAGGTAGATGGATTACCGAAGCCCAGCAGGTCGAGGTTGCCGTGGCCGGGAGCATGCCACTGCACTCTAGTCTGGGAGACACAGTAAGACTCCAGCTCAAAAAAAAGAGAACAGTCCCGTAGAGATAGTAAGTACCTTGTTTCCTAGCTTCAATTATTTTATCCAAACAGACCTGATTTTAGTCAACAGGGAAGATTTTTATCCCAAATTCACTTTCACCTCTAACACTTGCCTTAATAAAATAACTAATTTCTGATTTTCTTCCTTTTCAAATTTCATTGTTCCTTTTTGTTCACAAGCATACAACATATAGTTATTAATTATATTTACCTATCAACTTATACTTGTGTTATTTATTAGTGGCATCAGCTAGTGATGAACAGAATCATTGAACACTTGTTAGAAATTAAGAACAAAGCAAGTATGATTTGAGCTGTTGTATAAAAGAAATTTAGTAGAACTCATTTAAGCCAAGTTGTATTTCAGTGCTCTAAAACAGCCTCTTATAGTTTGCTTGCTGATTTGCTTTAATTTGCTACTGGTCCCTCTGTGTGTGAGTGTTTATGTTCTTTTCTTTAGTTAAATGCCTTCAATTCAGAGGTGCTACTTGTATCATAAAATGAAGATGATGAAGAATGCACTGCCAGAAGTAGACCAAAGTGGTTAATTGCAAGCTAACATCAGTGTTTTGTCCCTGTTTGTAAGGAGAGGAAAACAGGTGGCATGCGGTTCTCTGCCAGAACATTGCTATATAAATAATCATGCTCTTTGAAAATAATACCTGTAAGTCATTTCAAGATAATATCAATGTTTATAGATGTCTTTTTGAAGAAGCCTGGAAATATTATACATTTGCCACCTGATGTTTAACCCTTTCTCATGTCAATTTAATTGGATGATTTAGAGTACTTCAACAATACATTTAGCCTGAAGGATAAAAGCAATCAAACCAAAACGGGAACCAAAAGAGTTGAGTTTAAATAATGGCTATTGTATCTTACCAGTGTAGTCAATTTTGTGAATATTTGCAAACCACTGTGGCTGGAAAGTATTTTATGTTCAGTATATATTGTTTTCTCTCTCCTTTTTTTAACTCTTTATTTTCTCTTTTCACTTCCTTCCATATAAGCTGTTAGTAGATTTTGTTCTCCAGAAGGAATGTGATTGAGCAAAAAGCTATTCTGTCTATTGGTAGAACTGAAAGTTGGGTCTACAAGGATTACTCATGCTCTCCCTTAGTCCACTACACAGCTTTTCCAACAGACCCTTTTCTAATCACTTCAAATTGCCTAAGAAGTCCAGGGCCAAGAAGAGGTTACAGCTAAAATGAGCATCCACCTGCCTTAAAAAGCTCAGGACAAATCCATTGTGTCACACATCTTTGGTGCCCTTAGATTCTGAGGAGACTAAGCCTCCTAAGTCAGCCTCCATTGCTGAGGATCTTGGACCCATGTGACTCTAATGTGATTCAACTCCATCTGCTTCCCTTTGACTCAGACCTCTCATGGCAGTTACTGCAAAAGAGTTTGGTTTAATAAAAAGAGACTCCCCATATCCTCGTAGTCTTCTCAGAGCATCCCTTTGAGACCTTGTTCTCTTAGTAAATGCATGCTCCCTGAAGTCACACTTTCTCCTGCAGCTCCCTTTATATGTGATTATTTTATTTCCACATCTTATTTCATAACTGATTTGCTCTGTCACTAACCACCACTATCTACTGTCATTCTTTTGGTTATTTTAACATCATGCATATGAGAGGAGTCCCATCAGAAATATAATTTGTTAAAAATTCTATATTTATTCTTCATGTTTCAACTTCAGTCATCTTCAATACACCTGTTTGATGCAATACACCTATTAAGATACTTTTTCCACTGCTCAAAACAGTTTTGAACTCATCAATTTTTATGCTTTTTACTGTTTTTGTCATTTTTTTGTTTTACCTCTTCCACGTCAACAAAATGTTTCCCTTTGAGGACTTTTTTTTTTGTCCAGAGAAACAAGCAAAAAAAGAAGTTGCTTGGGGTGAGATCTGGTGTATAGGGATGGTGGGGCATAGGAGTCATGCCATTTATGGTCAAATATTGCTGAACACTCAGTATGATGTAGTCAGGTGCACTTGTAAATCACCCATATGAAATGGGCAAATGCGTTGAAAGAATCTCCAAAAAAAATTCGCTGAAGCTAAATGCAACCTCTCACAGCAAAACTAGCTGGTACACTCTTGTCAATGGTCTCCTGGAATATTTACCTAGTGGGGGAAACCTGTGCTACAAGGCACCCACCCTCCAAAAAATAATTCCAGTTTTTGAATCCTCCCCCCCATCCCACACACACATATAATTAACTCAATGTCCTGATCTCTCTGTGTTGGGCCTCCACACTCCAAATGCTCTAGTTCTCTACTTCAATTTCAGTTGTGATATCAGACTCTGGAACTCACCATTATCAATTAATATAGCACCTCTGGCATAAAGCATTCCAGTCTCTCACTATACTTTCTCATTTTTATACACCCTCCAGGACTAACACACCACTAGGACCTCCATTGACCCTACCATGGCTTAACTATCTAATACTCACTCTCACAATATAGTTTGGTTTAGATAGTCCACTATTACAATCGCTTCATTGGTTTCAGCATTACTCTTTTACTACGTCTATATTCCTATTTATTTTCTGGCAAATCTCAATCTTGGCTAAATCAATTTTTGCATCTGCATTCTTGAATGTAGCTGAAGAAAAACACATATATGATGACCAATTACACCTAAAATTTATGAAAACTGAGTTTAGGTTCAATTTTCTTAGAGCAATAAATATCTGTAGGATGGGGACAGGTAGTTGGGATTTGGGGGATGGTGGTAGCTCCAGCACAGATTTAAATAAGGTAATCCTACAAAGCCTCATTGCAAAGGTTACATCTGAGAAAAGCTCTGGAGGTGATATGGCCCATATGAACACCCAGGGATAGAGTAAAGAGAAAGGTCAGAGCCAACCCAAGACAAAGAGTCAGGGTATGTTTTGGCAAGTTCAAATTCCACAAGAAAATTAATGGGACTGGAGCTGAGTGTACAAGAGGAAACTTGATGGGAAATATGAGGATAAACGATCAGCAAGGTTACTGGAGTCAGACTCCAGAAAGACCTGTAAGCAATTATAAGAATTTTAGATTTAATCCCTGTGAGAAGAGAAGCTATTATGGAGTTGAAGACAGAAGACTGACACAATCTGAATTTACATTTTATACTGATCACTCTGGCTATTATGTTGGGATAGAACTTGGGTAAACAAGGGAAGGAGTAGGGTGATGAAGTCTAAAATCATTGCAAGACTTTAGGTGAAAGACTTCAATTAATTAAACACGGGTGGGAGAGATGGGCCAACACTTCTAAATCACAATCCTACTTATCTCATCTTGTTGAGCCAAGGAATTTGCTCTAGAAATTACCCCTTCTACATCCCTCTCTCTTTTCAAGTTTATTTTCATCAGTATATAAACGAGTTGTAATATCCTCTTCTTGATCAAATAACTCTACCAATAAAAATAAAGAACGCTTCTTACCAGAGATTGTCCCCAGTTCTCTACTTCTTTTTATATAAAAACTCCTCAAAAGAAGTACCTATATCTCTATTTCATTCTTGTGGCTCTTGTACACTAGCAATTCTAACTTTTTTTCATTACTTTCTGAAGAAACTACTTCTCCACAGACATTATCTTTGGAACTTCTGTGTTACCAATCCCAGTGGGCAACCTGTGATGGCCACTTTCAATTATTTTTGATGTTTCTTCTACTATTTGCCACCATATTTCTAAATACCGTGCTATTTTACTATTTCTTGATTATCCATGCTGCATACGCACAGAAACCCAGTTCTCTCTATATGATCTTTTCAATGTAATTATACATTTTGATTAATTAATATTTACTGACATGAATCTGCTATTTTAAAATTAATCACACTTGAATCACTGCATTTTTCTCTGATGGCTTTTATATTGTCTCCTTGATTGATCAGTTTTTTATATATGTATTACTAATTCATTCTAAAATTTTTTGCCAGATTAGTAAATCTCTTCTCAATATGATTAAAATATATTGTGAAAATTTGCCATTTCTAACTTTTTTTTCTGAATACTTCCTTCCAAAAATCCTTTTTGCTCAAATCTGGGTAGATGCTTTCACTCAAGTTTTTCTACTTTCTTTGTTAAGCACTAAATACCGTAGGTCTAAGCATAAATACTATATTATACAAATTCTAGGAGAATATCCACTTACTGGATCATAGCTTGATGGGATGCAAGGATGCAATTCATATGTAAGAAATTCTAGGTTGAAAATCTCAGTCATGTTTCCTAAAGCCTGTACCAATTACCTCTTGAGAATTCTGATGTCTTTCTGACTCTGAATTTCCTATTTTTGTAAATTTAACATAATCAATTTTTCCCCAATGTCTTGAAATATCATGATTACCTAATGTGTGTTTTTTTGTGTCTGTTTAACCACTATGCAATGCTTTCTCAATCTAGAATCTAATTTTCCTTACTCCAGTCCCTATTTTCTGCATCAGCCACCCATATCCTCACAGTTGCCTATTTGTGTTACAAAAAAATTCTGTGGTGCAAAACAGCCTGCTTCTGCTCTTCTTCTCTTGTGTGCATTGTAGGATTTCCTGTACATTAGCTCTCTCCTTCCGGTATGCTAGGTTGTCTCATCTCTCTGCTTTCTAGCACCTAAAATTGTGCTGCTCTTGTTCCTCTGCCATTGTTTTATCCTTGGAATTTTATGTCTAATTTAATGTCTCTAATTCTTTAAGAAAGAGTTTATGGAAAGCAAGTAATAAATGTAAAGAGCAAAATCTTTCCTCTATGTCTAGCCTACATGGGCACTGTTTTCCTAGGACATTGGTAACACTGGGATCCCAGGGCACAATTTACTGACTGATTTCCTCCTCCCGTGTTGGCCACTCTCTGTATCCTTTGTTGAATTTCCCTGCTATATGTGTTTCTTTTTCTCTTTATATTTCTCTATAGTGACTGCACTGCATTCTGTGAATTTAAAAATCAGCTAAATAACAATGACTATAAAATCTACATCTCTACCTCTAACCTTACCCCAGAGTTTCACACTAATATATTCCAAACCTCCACGTGGATTTTTCAAAGGTTTTTCAGTCCTAATATGTCACTAATTGATCTTTTGTTTATTTCTCCATCTGAATCTGAGCCTCCTAAAATGGCAACTTACCCCCCACCCCAGTTGCTCAGGACATAAAGGTAGGCATCTGACTCCTCATTTTCTTGGGTGCTTCACAGCAAATTCTACTAGCTCTAACTTCAAGATATGTGTCAAGTGTATACATCAAATCTGAGCACTTTTTACCACTTCGATGACTGCCTCATGAACTTTTAAGACCCCTTGGCTGGATCCCTGTATCAGCAGTATAATAAGTCTCACTGTTCTTTTATTATTTACCCAGGGTCTTTTCTCTACAGAGAAATCAGAGTGGCCTTCAAAATACTTAAGTCAGGTCATCTCACTTCCTTGCTCAAAACCCTCCAACATTTTTAATTGCACTTTGACAAAATTCAGCTTTTAATATAAACTGCAAGTGTATCTTCTTTCTCAAATATTCCAAGATCTTTCTCAACTCAGGGCCTTTGTACTTGCTAGAGTACATTTTTCCCACATATTCTCATGTTTCAGTCACTCGAATTTTTTTAGGCCTCTCTTCAATTGTGACCTCTTTTAAAAAGTCTTGCCAGGTCAAAGTAGATGAAATGGCAGCCATTGACATTCAATGTCATTTTGCACACTGTTGTTGTTGTTGTTGTTGTTGTTGTTGTTTTAAGAGCACTTGCCAACACTTAATGCTATGCTATATATCTTGTTTATTTGCTATTGCCTGTCTCCCTCACTGCAACATAAACTGTTTGAGGTCAGGGGAGGTATCTTTTTCATGCTAATATACTCAGCTCTGGAACTGTGCCAGGTACATGGTGTGATTCAATAAACACCCACTTAATAAATGAATATTGAATGACCCAAAAACCAGGCACTGTTCCAAGTGGTGAGTGGAAAATACTGAACAAGACAGATTAGGTCCCCCTCTCTCTTGATTCTTATATTCTACTGGTCAGTCATTCTTGGTAGCACATAAATGTTTCTAAATTTACTTTTTATGTGAACCTATCTCTTGAAAATAATGTTCTTGAGCTCAACTGTGTTATAGTCATCTTGCTGTCATGTATATAACCTAGTACCTGGAATATAAAGTCTTGTTAAAACGTTTGCTGTTATCCTATATATTTCAATTTGTTTAGTTTTATTTATAATAGATTATCTAGCTTATCACAAATTTTGCAATGGTACTCTAAAATTCTTAGTAAGCAACTACTATTCTATAAGTCAGTTAAGACTTTAGTGGCAAATGGCTAATATCCCTATTTACAACTAGGAAACCACAAGAGAATGTTGAAGTAACTTTCCCAAGGTTATCCAATGAATCATTGCCAGAGCTAGAATTAAATCCCATAACTCATTCTTGTTTAGGAAGCACTTTTATTCCTGGTTCTAAGATACACTGGGAGAACAGTGTGTATCACCATCATTTTTCACTGGAGAGCTTAGAATAGACAAGGCCTAAATCAACTTCATAATAGAGGTCTTTATTTCATTTTGGAGTTTCAGTGAAATATGGCTAAGGATCATTAAGTATTACAGATGGGTTTAAGCTGAGATTAGCTTATTGATCATTAATCAGCTAGTGAATTCTTAAATAATTCATTCCACATATTGGAAAAAATATTGCTAAATTGTTCAAAGTTTATAGTATCTGCTATTAAAGATGTCTTTAATCAACTAAAAAGTTAAAAAAAAATTTGTCAGCATCAGTATAATTGTATTACCTTGGCTCAACCATTGCTTATAGAGAATATTAATTTACACAAAGTCAAAATACTCTTCTCTTATCAATCTGCAGTTATTTTTCTCAAAGTGAAATGAGATATTGGTAGCATGAAGCAATGAACATAATTAATATTGTTGTAATAGTATTGTAGCTACCTAAATTGAATTTTGGCTCATTAAAATCAGCTAGTACTACCTTATTTTGAAATACTCTTTGTTTGTAAATGTATTATATGTTTCTCTTTTTTCCCTACATCTTGATAATTATGCCTTATAAACAATACAATCGACTTCCTTACAAGACTGCATGATTCTTCTCTTTTTCCTCTTGCAGTGGTAAGAAATATCTTTCCAACAATATAAATCTTATATCTTTCTGCTTAAAAAAAAATCTAGTTGATTTTCATTTTATTTCCTATAAAATCCAAACTACTTGTCATAGCCTATAATGTTCTATGTGATTTGGTGCCTTAAACTCATCATAAATCCATCTCCCACACTATTTGTCTTATTCATTACGTTCTAGGCTTGTTGACATTATCTGTGATTATAAAGACCTGAAGCCTTAAGACTATTGAACTCGTTTTCTTTCCTGTATCTGTAATACTTTTGCTTGTCTTTGTTTTGTTCTCTTTTCTGATTGAGGTCTCATCAGTGATGACATACTAATAGCATTCTACCTAGAGTAGTAATTTTTTTCTTTTTTTTCTATTATCCAATTTTTGTTATAGATAGGCCTTGTGATATTCTAATTCTTATTTTCATACATATGTTCCCTCACTAACTTCCCTAGAACTCACCAAAACATGTACTTGCTGGAGTCCAGCTCCAGGAGAGAGTCAGGGCTTGAGACGGGGGAATCGGGAAGCGGCGAAAAAAAAGACAAACACAACAGGATCCTTCTTCCTGGGGAGAGTTCAAGACTCTGCCAATTTTTATTCAATTCTTACAAGCTTATATAGTTTTTTACTGACCCCCCTACCCACAAAATGTATCCCATGTTACACATTAAATGTTTGCGTCATGTTTTTTCTTTTGTTTATGGGGAAGTTGACCTTTACAAGTTTCATTTTGTTCTTTCCTGCTACCGGTGGTGTAACAAAATACCAGCTGCCAATTTATCAGCCACATCCTGTGACCTCTAGGCCAACTGAATCTCTTCCCTTCACTGTTCTATCTATTTTCTTAATTCTACCCATTTTACATTTTATAATTCTAAACAAAACTTATGTCTAAATCTACACTTATATATGAAATTAATCTTACTTCTAATCCTAAATTTATTTAATTTTAAACCTACATTAAGTGTATATAATTAAGTTTACCTTAAAACTTAATTATTTCCTATTCCTTATATTTAACTAATACCTACATCTATAATAAACATTTATCATTTAATTATAACTGCTATTTATTTAATTCTAATCCCTACTTTAATTTTAACCCTCTTTCTAATTAAACTATAATATTTCTTAAATCAAAAGGCATGTCTGTGACTTGTTTTTCCCGAAAACACCTGTTTTTGGAGATACTCTGTCTCAGTTTCTCACTTCCTCATCAATCACAACTGTCAATGTTGTTACTTATAAAGGGCATAAGGAAGTACTTGTTTTTCCTTTTTTAGCTAAAAGTTGCAAAATTTGCATTCCCTTGTCCTTTCAGGGGGGAAATTTTTGCTGTTGAGCTCTTTTTACATTTCTATACATAGGTTTACTGCTAATTCCACATCCTTGCACATTCTAGCTAATTGTTTTATTTATCAAGGGAAGTGTTTTTCAAGCCTAAGCATGCATTCCTTTCAGGCCAAAAGGAGTCCTTCAATAGGATCCATGGGGCTCTGCCTCCATCATGGCCACTTCCCACTGGGGCTCTGCTCCCAGTCAGCATTTTTCTCATTTTTGGGTAACCTCCATTTTGCCTCTTTAGGGGTTGTGGTTTCTGGCATGTACTCTATGAGAGCAATGACTTAAATCTCTCTGCTTTACCTCCAGAACTTAGGAAAATAATAGAACATATATTAGGTGCTCATTAAAGATGTTGTTTGGATGAATGAAAACTTTTTTCTCCAGTGCTGCTATGCTTAAAAGATGGGTAAGAAAATGGACCCCAAGTTTATTACTTCCTCTTAACATTATATGAACACAACTTCAGTGCTTGATATTGAATTCATTATATTTTTACTCTAAATTTAAAAAGAGATTATTTATACAAATTATCCTGAGGGCTTGTGTAATTTAATAATTCAATATGCACAAGTAAGTATACAACCAGTGACAGAATTTAATATAAGTGTCTCAAGTTCTCTTCTAATTTGATTTAAATTATATTGTAGCAATCAGTATACTTTGAAGTATGTAAATGCAGACTTATCCTAGTATCAACAGAGATATTTAATTTTTGACTATTTTAATTTTTTGACTGTTTTAAGAATGAGAAACAATTAGAATATTCACTAATCCCTATCTGTCTTCAAATTCTAAATATCCCTCAGAAAGCATTGCTCCAAATTTAATGTAATATTTGTGACTGAGTACCTATGATATTTCAGCCTTATATATGCCAGGCTCCTGTCTCTGAAATACAAGACTTTTATAATTCCTTACCAATTCTGACTCCACTACTGTGAACAACCTTTTTTTTATAATAAAGAGTGAGGACCATTTTCATGAGAAGCAGGAAGTAGATATTTGCATGTAAGCATGACAGTTTTGCCAAAACATTATTAAAAATTCTATATTTATTCAATAAAA
The DNA here is from genome assembly GCA_027257055.1 of Cephalopachus bancanus. Taxonomy (NCBI): domain Eukaryota; kingdom Metazoa; phylum Chordata; class Mammalia; order Primates; family Tarsiidae; genus Cephalopachus; species Cephalopachus bancanus. The sequence goes on from JAPVLO010000036.1 coordinate 3,211,767, forward strand.
TAAAGCAAATATTTCTGTAAAAATCCAGAAATAATGTATTTAAAAATTAAAACAACCCTTAAGATTATTATGATGCTACATATTATTTAGGGAAAATAATGTCATTAATTCATTTTATACTAATCACAGAATAGACTGCATAAATAAAATTATTCAAGTTTAACAGAAAATATCTCCAAAGGCCTTCTCTCTTAGAAAAATTTGAAAATTGGGACTGCACATGGTGTAGCCTCAGCTGCAGCCTGCACTGACCTCGGCAGAGCCCCTGTCACACTGCGCACTGCCTGTGCCACTTGCACAGGGTTGGGGCATGGAATCAGGGCCCGTGTGCATGGGTTTGGGGAGTTCTTCATGTATTAAAGATACATTCATTCATGGACTCACCATTTATTGAATGCTGTCTATGCAGCAGGCACAATCCTAGGTGCTTGGGATGTAGCAGTGAAAAAAGAGACAAACCCCCTACTATCATGGTACTTACATTGTTGTGGACCAGATAACAAACAAGGGACCAAATCTACATACCACTGCACAGACAGATTGTAAGGCAGTGGGAAATAGGTTCCAGTGGGCTCATACACTGGTTGGTGGATGCTGGAATCAGCATATAGATTCTGAATCACAGCTTCCCCATCAATTAAACCTCAAAACTACAAAAAGTACAGCCCGCAGCCCACACTCCAAACTCAAAAATGAATAAAGCCAGAGGAACCTCATAAGGAAGAACAGGAGATTGCACAGGCAATGCAAAAGCAATCCCACCTTCCCTGAAAAACAGAATTAAAGAAGGGGAGGGAAAGGGGGAGAGAAAGAAAAATCTAAACAAATGAAGAAAAACCAAAAGAAGAATATGGGTCTCTCCCAGTCCCCTGGGAGGGCAGACACTGAGAAAACTGACTTAGGAATGCAAACAACAAAGAGCCCCCAGAATGACTGGTCTCAAACTACAAACCTAGATATAAAGACAATTAATGGAGAGATTAAAAAGAATTGAGGAGAGACAAGAAGAAACTAGGAAGGAACAGATGACTGAGATAACAGTAATAAATAATACTGTGAATCATATAAATATCAAATTGATAAGCATGGAAAGCAGAATTACCCAAGCAGAAGAAAGAATCTCAGAATTTGAGGACCAAAATATAGAACTAACCAAAACTGTTAAAAACACAGAAAACAATCTCAAAAAGATAGAACAAAACCTTCAAGAGATGAGCAATTACTTCAAGAGACTGAAACTAAGAGTAATTGATGTTCCTGAGGCAGAAAGAGAGACAGAGACCACACTGGAACAAACTTTCCATGAGATTATTCAAGAAAACTTCCCTTATCTAGTCAGTGATGCAAAAATTAAAACACAAGAGATTCAGAAAACCCCTGCAAGACAACAAATGAGAAGAACAACTCCTAGACACATAATAATTTGCCTAAACAAAGTAGGTATAAAAGAAAAAATCCTAATGGCAGCAAGAGTAAAAGGCCAGATCACTTACCATGGGAGACCAATTAGAATTCAGCAGATTTATCTACAGAAACCCTGCAGGCTAGGAGAGCTTGGAGCCCTATCTTCAAAGTTCTTAAAGATAAATAATTTCAACCAAGAATAACCTACCCAGCCAAGTTAAGCTTCATCAGCGAGGGATATTAAAATCATTCCCAGATATCCAATCCCTAAGAACTTATGCTGCCACCAGAATACCTCTTCATGAAACACTTAAGAAAGCACTAAACACAGAAGAAAAGGAAAATAGAACAACATTCTTCACAAGAATACAGGAAAAGACAAAAATACACATGAACCAACCCCAAAACCAAAAGAAAGACAAAAAACTAAGTGGAAGAACAACAACTCTATAAGAACTCTATGGTAGGGATGAACTCTCACATTTCAATAATTAGCCTGAATGTGAATGGACTAAATACACCACTGAAAAGACATAGAATGGCAAAATGCACAAAATACCACCAGGCAATAATATACTGCCTTCAAGAGACCCATCTCACTAGAAAGGACATGCACAGACTCAAAGTAAGAGGATGGGAAACAAATTTTCAGGAGAATGGAACACAAAAGAAAGGAGAGTCATGATCCTAATTTCAGACAAAATACCATTTAAGTTATCAAAAATTTAAAAAGATACAAAGGGCCACTACATAATGATAAAAGGTTGACTCCATCAACAAGAAATATCTATCCTAAACATATATGCACCCAACATAGGAGCGCCAACTTTTATAAAGCAGTTTCTAGGAAATCTAAAGAAAGATATTGACTCTAACACCATCATAACTCGGGGCTTTAATACTCCACTCACAACCCTAGACAGATCATCAGGACAAAAATCAGCAAGGAGATCCGGAACCTCAATGTGACTCCTGATCAAATAGACTTAATTGATACCTACAGAACACTCCATCCAAAGACCACAGAATACACATTCTATTCATCATCACATAGAACATATTCTAAGATCTACCACATACGTGGCCATAAATCCAGCATAAGCAAATTTAAAAGGACCGAAATTCTACCATGCACCTTCTCGGACCACGGTGGAATAACAATAAACATTAACACCATCAAGGTCCCCCCCAAACCGACAAAGATATGGACACTAAAGAGCATGGTGCTAAACAACTCCTGGGTCAATGATGAAATCAAAACAGAGATCAAAAGATACCTGGAAATAAGGGTAAAAGATGAAACATCTTACCAAAATCTCTGGGACGCCATGAAAACTGTAGTAAGATGGGAATTTATATTCCTACAAATGCACATAAGAAAATGGAAAGATCACAAATTAACAGCCTAACAAGCCACCTAAGGAAGGTAGAAAAGCAAGACCACAAAAACCCTAATTTCGGCAGAAGAATCCAGATCACCAAAATAAAAGCCCAAATCCAGGACATAGAAGACAAAAAGATAATACAAAAAGTCAATGAAATAAAAAGCTGGTTCTTCAAAAGGATAAACAAGATCGATGGTCCCCTAGCTAGACTAGCCAAGAAAAAGAGAAAAAAAACCCAAATGAGCAAAATCAGAAGCACAAAAGATGAAGTCGCATCGGACACTGAAGAAATACAAAAGACCATTAGAGACTACTATGTACACTTGCATGGAAACAAACTTGAAAATCTAAAGGAAATGGAGGACTTTCTGTCATCACACAACCCACCTAGGTTGAAACAAGAAGAAATTGAGACCCTAAATAGACCAATACCAATCAAGGAAATTGATTAAGTAATAAGAAAACTACCTATAAAAAAACACCCTGGCCCAGATGGCTTTCCAGCAGAATTCTACAAGAAATTTAAGGAGGAGCTGATACCAATCCTACTGAAGGTATTTCAGGTGATTGAGAAAGACAGAACTCTCCCCAAATCATTTTACGAAGCCAACACACATTGATATTCAAGCCAGGTAAAGACCCAACAAAGAAAGAGAACTACAGGCCAATACCCTTGATGAACATAGATGCTAAAATTCTCAACAAGATCCTAGTGAACTGGATTCAACAGCACATCTCAAAAGTCATCCATCATGACCAAGTAGGCTTCATCCCTGGGATGCAGGGCTGGTTCAACATTCATAAAACAATAAATGTAATTAAATACATCAACAGATGCCAAAATAAAAATCACATGAATATATCATTAGATGAGGAAAAAGCTTTTTATGAAATCCAGTACCAATCTTGATAAAAATCCTCAAACATCTAAGCATACGTGGAACAAACCTCAAAATAGTAAAAGCCATCTACGAGAATCCCACAGCCAGAATACTCCTAAATGGACAAAAATTGGAACAATTTCCCCTGGAAACTGGAACTAGACAAGGATGCCCACTCTCACCCCTCCTGTTCAACATAGTATTGGAAGTCCTGGCTCGAGCAGTCAGAGAAGAGAAGGCAATCAGTGGTATCCAAATAGGAAAAGAGGAAGTCAAGTTATCTCTCTTTGAAGATGACATGATCGTGTACCTTGAAAACCCAAGAGAATCTGTCAAAAACCTCCTTACACTGATAAGAGCCTTAGGCAAAGTCTCAGGATATAAAATAAATGTGAAAAAGATAATCACATTTCTTTACACCAATAATAAACAAACAGAAACCCAAATAAAAAGCACAATTCCATGCACAATAGCCATTAAAAAAAGTGAAATACCTTGGCATCTTCCTAACCAGAGACATGAAAGACCTTTACAATGAAAACTACAAAACACTGCTCAGAGGAATCAAAGATGACACAAACAAGTGGAAAAATATCCCATGCTTATGGATTGGAAGAATCAACATTGTAAATATGTCCATCCTGCCTAGGCAATCTACCGATTTAATGCAATACCCATCAAATTACCAGCAACATTCTTCTCAGACCTAGAAAAAACAGCACAGGAATTCATATGGAAACACAAACGACCAAAAATAGCCAGAACAGTCTTCAGCAAGAAAAACAAAGCAGGTCACATTACCAGACTTCAAGCTTTACTATACATCTACAATCATCAAAACACTTGGTATTGGTATAGGAACAGGCCTATAGACCAATGGAATAGAATTGAGATTCCAGAAGCAAAACCTCAATTTCTCAACCAACTCATCTTCAACAAAGCCTCCACCACCTACCACTGAGGAGAGGAGAGCCTATTCAGTAAATGGTACTGGGAAAACTGGCTGACCATATGCAGAAGATTGAAACAGGACCCCTATCTATCCCCATACACAAAAATTTAATCCAAATGGATCAGAGACTTAAATGTAAAACCTCAAACCAAAATAACCTCAGAAAATGAAGGCCATACCTTCATGGAAATTGGAACTGGCATCCAATTCCTGAACAAAACCCAAAACCCACAGGCCATAAGAGATAAGATAGACAAGTGGGACCTCATTGAACTAACAAGATTCTGCAAAGTCAAAAAAACCATCAAGAGAGCAGGGAGACAGCCTACAGACTGGGAAAAAGTAGTTGCCAACTCCAGGTCTGACAAAGGCTTAACATCTCGGATCTACAAGGAACTAAAACATGCTAAAAAGAAAAAACAAACAACCCCATTATAAAATGGGCAAAAGATATGAACAAACACTTCTCAAAGGAAGACATCTGAGCAGCCAACAGACACATGAAGAAATGTTCAACCTCACTAATCATCAGGGAGATGCAAATCAAAACCACACTGATACCACCTAACTCCAGTCAGAATGGCAATTATCAATAACTCAAAAAATAACAGTTGTTGGAGAGGGTGTGGCAAAAAGGGAACTCTTCTACACTGTTGGTGGGAGTGTAAACTAGAGCAACCTCTGTGGAAAGCAGTGTGGCGATTCCTAAAAGCTCTAAATATCAACCTCCCATATGACCCTGCAATCCCCCTACTGGGAATTTACCCTGAAGAACTCAAATCACCCTATAAAAAAGATACCTGCACACGTATATTTATCGCAGCATTGTTCACAATAGCTAGAACCTGGAAGCAACCAGGCTGTCCATCAAAAGAGGACTGGATTAAAAAAAATGTGCTACATATACACAATGGAATACTACGCAGTCATAAAAAAGAACCAAATCATGAATTTTGCAGCAACCTGGATGGAACTAGAGTCTATGATATTGAGTGCCCTCTCACAGAAACAAAGATCTGAGTATCACATGTTCTCACTCATATAGTGGACCTTGATCATCCAATGTATTACCATAAGAAAATGACTGACAGTGGTGGGAAACTATGGCGAGGGGAAGGGAAGGGAGATGGGATTAATGGTAGTAAATATCTGTCTGGGGACAGGGAGACACCTCTTATCAAGAAGGGTGCCTGAATGAAGCATATTTGTATACCTAACCCTTAACTGTATCCCACAATATCATAAAAAATATTGCTTATTAAAAACATTTTTTTTGAAAATTTATCGACAGTAGATTATTCATTATAAAAATTTGCCAGGTTCGGTGGCTCAGCCTGTAATCCCACGCCTTTGGGAGGCTGAGGTGAGTGGATTGCCTGAGCTCATGGGTTCGAGACCCACCTGGGCAGCGAGACCTCATCTCTACAATAAATCAAAAAATCAGCCAGGCATGGTAGCACATGCCTGTAATTCCGGCTACTTGGAAGGCTGAGGTGGAAGGATCGCTAGAGCCCAGCAGGTCAAGGCTGCGGTGGCTGGGAGCGGCCACTGCACTCCCGTCTGGGCAACAGAGTGAGACTCCAACTCAAAAAAAAAAAAAAATTCACAGGAAGTTTAATGCAGCATCAAATATGATGTATTATCTTAAATTGGTATTCAAAGAACTAAAGCAAACTAACCCTCTTTCAGGGGCATTTGCTTATATTTTGTCTATTTTTTATGGGGCTCGCAATGGAGCAGTTCTACTCAGTGGCTCCTGGACCAGCGACATCAGCATTACCTGGGAACTTGTTGGAAATGTGTATTCTCAGGCCCCATACCAGACTTACTAAATAAGAAATTCTGGGCCAGTTTCGGTGGCTCAGCCTTTAATCCCAGCGCTTGTGGAGGCCGAGGTGAGTGGATTGCCTGAGCCCGCAGGTTCAAGACCCACCTGGGCAACTTGGGGACACCTCATCTCTACAATAAATCAAAAAACTAGCCGAGTGTAGCACAGGCCTTTAGTTCCAGCTATTAGAAGACTGAGGCGGAAGGATCGCCAGAGCCCAGCAGGTTGAGGCTGCAGTGCCTGGAAGCGGCCACTACACTCCAGTCTGGGTGACAGAGTGAGACTCCAACTCAAAAAAAAAAAAAGAAATTCTGGTGCAAGCCACAGTAATCTAAATGTCAAGTTATTTAAAAGGATGATTCTGATGCACATTGAGGTTTGGGTTCTATAGTCATACATAGATCAATTCAGGACGATTTGTCAAAATGGTTTTCAGATTTATGAAATGCTAACTTATTCTAGCTTGGGAAGAATGTAAAAATTGATCAGACTAGATTATACTCATTGAAGAAAGATTTCACATATTCTCTTCAATTTCTGTTTGCCGAAATAATATTTTCATTATTTTTAATTTAATCAGGCTTGTATCCTAAAGTACTATCTGTCCCTTGGTGCTATAAACTTTCTGCCTACATAGTCAAAATTTTGTTGTGTTTGCAGCCATGCAGAGCAACATACATTCAGTGAGTAAATATTGTGTAGTCTAGAAAAATTAACAAGTATATATGTTTGCCTCACCTCTTATATCTTTAAAATTAAAAATGTTGACTGTCATATAAAATTACACATAGTAAATTTATTGTACAAGAACACAACACATTCAAATGCCATCACTGCAATTTACGCTAATATATAATTTAAAAAAGAAAACAAATGTCTACAAAACTCATTTGTTGTCTTGATAGAGGGTTTTCTGACTTATGTACCCATTGTGAGTCCTCATGCTTGTCACTTCAAAAGTATTAAAAAATAAACATGGACTCATAAGCATAATTGTGAGGGTTCTGGCATAAGTGAACTGCATAATGGATTCTTTAATTGGTGCACTTAAATCCTATTAATCTTAACGTGCCAGCCTTCTAAAAAAGATACAGTATATTTTATAGTTTATTCCATGAACAAAAGCGCATGCATACACACATGCAAAGTATTAAGCAGAATGTTCTTTTTATCATAAAAATAGGACCAGGATGGTAGCTAAATTAGTTTGTTTGTAAATCAAATAAAAATGATAACTTCATTACAAGCAGGGGATTTTATTTTAAAACTAATGATTTTCATTAAACAAAAGTAACCTTTATAATATGGGAAAGGCTAGCATACATTTTAAAATAAGACATAAAATTATCTACAGTTGATATTAACAAAATTAAGATACATGTCAAAATGACCATTATCCTTGTTACTCATCATAATGAGTAAAACTCTAAATGTGTCATGGAATGACTAGGAAGCACTATACTTGTGTAGGAGAGAAAAGTTTGATAATAATGCCAGGAAACATAGATTAGCTCTGATAACATATTCCATTATATTGAGTGAGAATAAGTAAAGACTGTCTTCTGAGACTTCTACCTTGAATAAACATCATACCTGCTTATTCATCTTCCTCCTAATCTCTATTTCAAATCATTTTACTTTTTATTTTGTTGGATGACTGCATGAAAACTATAGATTACTATATTTTCATACAAAATGTAAAATCAGCCCCCCACCCTTTACTCTTCATTGTAGACTCAGGTCAGTTAGTAGTACTCAGGTCAGTTATGTACTACTAAGGCAAATAGAATCATAAACAAAGTTCACATTAATTATTCATACTCATATTTCACATTTAATTTACCAATCTTACTAAATCTTTTTTTTCAAATTAGTTGCCAAATGTGTTGCCTCTTCTCTACTCTCACCATGTTTTTTTACTTCAACCCTTATGGTAGCAAATTCTTGTTATCTTCCAAGATACTAGAATCTTCAATATTAGCTAGAGCTATGGACTTCAGAATAAAATCTTTATCATCCTATTATATTCTTTGTAGCTACTGGAGGCCATGTAATAAACTTCTTGCCCCTTGGAAAGTTGTATGAATACATAGAAGACAGTGTTTGAGGTGAGAATATGATTTTCCATCCATTTTACTCTTCTTGTTGGTTAAAATATGACCAAATAGCAAGAGCTACAGCTGACATTATAGCACAAGAGATGACTTAGAGAATGGTAATCAGGCAATGTAGAACTACCAAAGAGACAAATATGACCCTGACAATGTGAAGGGCCATTTTCCCTCTACTGACATACTAGAAACTTCATGAATATGAGAGAAAAATATTTTTCTATCTTGATTAATATGGTTATTTTACATATCTTTGTTATTATTTCAATACGGTTTCCAGATCTAATCTTAAAAAATACACACTTATGTTTGCTTGAAAAATTTTGCAATACTCTCCCACCAATTCAATACTATTCAACTGTCAAACACACTTCAGATAACTGCCAACTAAAGCTTTCAAAACCCAAATCCAATCAAGTTAATGTGTTATTCTTGCCCATAAGATGAAGTTAAACACATCTGATATACGGGGGATTTATGATCGTGCTTAGTCTCTCAAAGCCGACTCAATTCCTGCCACTCTTGCATTCTCACCATATTTTACAGAATTTATTAGCTAGATTACTATTGAGTGCCTACTAAGGGTCTGCCCTCCCAAGCACCTCAAATACTTTCTCAGCCCCATGGACCAAAACTTGTTGCCTCCTCTACTTAAAAGGCTTTTCCTTCATCTCTGTTCAACACGGGCTTACTTTTTGCCATCTATTTGATGTCCTTCCTATCTCTTCTTCTAATTCATCATCTTTTGGCTGTTCCATACCATCTTGTGCATGTTTTAATTCGTATTCATGCCATATCACATTCTTTTACATGGTTGGATTTCCCATTAGACTTAGACCCTCTTACAAAGAGGATTATAATGTTCTCCAAATGTTTAGTATCTGGCAGATTTCCTGGAAGATAGCAATAGTAAAAATATTTGTAAAAAAATTAATAAAATAATTTCAGACCTAAAAGGATGCTACATATCATGCTTCATTTTTTGTTTTTTTACTAGATGAGAGAGGAAAGGGACCAAGAAGCTTAACATCAAGCAAAATCACATAACTCTTTATTAACAAAACCATGATTATGTATAGTGTTGTCTGGTCTATAAAGCAATGGCAATTTTCTCACTTCATGTTACTTTTTTTAAGACCTGAGAAAGGACATTAAATATTTTCTATTAGCAATTAATTTATATTTTTTCATTTTCTCAAAACTTATAGTTCCTCTAATATTAAAACAATGTTTGTTTTTTCAATTATTAAACAATTTAATTAGTTTTCCAAAAATCAGAACACTATTAGAAGAAAAAGGCTGAGAGAAAGGTTAATGAATAGAATTAATTATGCAAAATCCTCATAAACATTTGAACCTTTAAAGAAGAGAGAAACTGCAACATTCTGAATTTTTCTCATGTGCAAAATCCATCATTTCATATATTTTTCTATAATCAATGAATCACTTTACTAATTGTGATGATAACTAGCAGACACAATTGAAAGCTATATCTGATATAGTTAAATGATGTTGAAAATGTTCATAAAAGGAAAATAGAAGTAATTTTTCTAATCTTTGCAAAACATTCAGACACTGGCTTCCTCAAAAAGCATAGACCACAAAGTTATCTTCATTGTGGAAGAACAATAGGAGTCACTCAATCTTTTGGATCACATGTTTAGAAAGCTAGCAAGGGAAAATTAATGATTCCTAGCTGCATATAAAGAATTACAAGAAAAGTATGACTGGAACTTTAATTTCTTTTTATAATTTTTTAAATTTAAGATTGACACATAGTAATTTTGCATATTTATGAGGTACATTGTGGTGTTTCAATGCATGTTCACATTTTATAATGATCAAATCAGAGTAATTACCATGTGCATCACTTTATACATTTCCTTGTAGTCATAACATTCAAAATCTTCTAACTATCTTGCAATATACACTTGTGTCTTCAGGTAAATGCAAATCCAAACCACAATGAGATATCACTTCACCCCAGTTAGAATGATTACTATCATAAAAGACCAAAAAAAAAAACAATGCTGGCAAGGATGTGAAGAAAAAGGGACACTAGTACATGGTTAGCAGGAATGTTAATTAGTACAGCCACTGTGGAAAACAGCATGGAGTTTCCTTTAAAGATTTAGAATTACTATATGATCTAGCAATCTCATTACAGGGCATATATTCAAAGGAAATGAAGTCAGTATGTTAAAGTGATATTTGCACTCCCATATTAATTGCAATACTATTCACAATAACCAAGATATGGGGTCAACTTAAATGCCTATATGCATATTAATGGATAAATAAAAGATGACATATATGTACTATTTAATCATAGAACAGAATTAAATCCTGTCATTTGCAGTAACATAGATTAATAGGGAGGACATTATGTTAAGTGAAATAATTCAGGCCTCCCACTACTATCCACTACTGCTGCTGGCTGCCACTGACCAAGTCAACCAGAAAATAAAGAACAGTGGAAATCGTAAAGTTGTCCATAAAAGTAAGTCATTCGGGATCCACAACAAGGTAGATGCATATCAGTGTAAAGTAAATCTGGAGTAACAAAAAGTAAAAATATTATATCTGGAAGAAAGTACATACATCTCTGTAGTTAAGGGATGGTCTTTAAATATAAATAGTTATTCAAAAGGCTGTTCAAATTAAACCAGGGAGACAGAGAGCAGAAAAAATTACACTTTTCATAAATAAAGGAAATTGATGAAACATCCAAAATAGGCCCTGGAAGAAATGTAAGGAATGAAAAGTGTGTGTGTGTGTGTGTGTGTGTGTGTGTGTGTGTGTGTAGAGAAAGAAACACCTGCTTGATGGCAAAATAGAAGTATAGATTCATATTTGAATACAGAAAAATTTCCTTGTAGTACTCAGAAATTATGGCATTTGGGTCCTCAAAAAAGAATTATATACAAATATACTTATTTTCTCTGCAGTAAATATGTTTCACAGAGGAATAAACAATATTCTTGATTATTTTTCAAATTTTAAGACCTACCAAAAAAAGAAGCAAAAAACTTAATTATGGTTATAAAATGAAAGATAAATGTTAGCCTACTGACAAATGATAAGAGAAAAATAAGAAAGAAAATAAAGCTGGAAAGAAGAAAACTAAATAGTCATTTGAATAAGATTCTCTTCATGAATGATGGAACAAATAATGAATTTTTTATACATGCTGTTAGCAATTGAAGAGTTGACCAATAGGGACAAGAAGAATAATACTTGCCTACATTGGGAGAATGGAAGACAATATGTTAAGAGTAATCTAAATAAATTAAAATTTATTATCATAATAAAATAATGTTAACCAAATATAATCTAAAATGGATGTGAGTATACTAATAAAAATACTTCATTTAGAAATGGAGGCTTTATATTAGTTTTCTATCTCTGTTTAAATAATTCACAACACACTGATTAACAACTTAAATATGTATAAAACTACTAGTTAACCTATGCAATGAGGAAAGAATTTTTTGCAAATTGTTTATCTGATAAGAGGTTAATATACAAAATGTATAATAGACTAATACAACTCAATAGCAAAACCATAACAAGAAAATAATTTAATTTAAAAATAAACAAAAGACATAAATAGACATTTCTCAAAAGAAGACATATGAATGGCCAACAGGTACATAAAAAGGTGCTCAACTTCACTAATGATCAGTAAAAATGCAAATTAAAACCACAGTAAGATATCACCTCACATCTGTTGCAATGGCTAATAGCAGAATAACAACAACAATAACAACAACAAGCATTAGTCAGGGTGTGGAAAAAGAACATCCTTGAAATATATTGATGGAAATGTACATTGGTGTGACCATTATGAAAAACAGTATGAAGTATCCTCAGACATTTAAAAATAGAACTAGCATGTAATACAATAGTCCCACTTCTGGGTATACTCGTATACCCAAAGAAATGAAATCTGGAGCACAATGAAATATCTGCACTACCATACTCATTGCAGCATTAGTCACAACAACCAAGATACGATAGCAACCTGAATGTCTGTTGACAAAAGAAGGAAATCCAGCCATTTGCAATGACATGGATAATCCTGTAGGGCATTAGGGTAAATGAAATAAGCCAGACATAGAAAGACAAATACTGTATGAACTCACTTATATGTAGAATCTGAAATACTGATAGAAGCAGTGACTAGGATAGTGTTTGCCAGAGTCAAGAGGAGGGAAAAATAGGGAGATGTTGATCAGAGGGTACAAAGTTTCAGTTATGTAAAAATGAATTGTGGAAATCTAATGTAACACATGGTAACTATAGTTAATGCTACTGTGTTGTATACTTGAAATTTACAAAGAAGTTAGATCTTATGTGTTTTCATTACAAAAAAATAACTAAGTGAGGTGATGGATATGTTAACCAGCTTGTTTTTGGTAGTCATTTCACAATATATATTATATATGTATATCAGAACATCACATTGCAATCTTAGAGATATACAATTCTTTTTTGTCAATTATACCTTGATAAAGCTCATTTTGATAATAAAAAAATTCTTTTACAATTCTGTAAATCAGATGTCTCAGTGACTCAGCTGGATTCTCTGCTCAGATTAATTAGAACAAAATGGCAGCATGATCTTATGCTATAGCCTGTTATTCCATTCTCAACTTTCTAGAAATGAAAGGAAAAATGTTTAATAATAAATAATAAATGAATTTCTGATCATACTGAAATGTAAAATAAGCACATTTATTGGGTGAAAAATTGTCAGCAGTTTCCAAAAGACAGAGAGCCTATGCCAAAATACTGTAGAGAAAACTAACAGAAAGATGTGGATGAAAATTTAAAACAGAAACTTAGAAGTGAATATTGACAACTAAGAGAATGAATGGTGGAGTTGAGCTAGGCATGTAAAACCACTCCTGAAGACCCATGCATTGTACAAAAGACATACCAGGCCCCACCTCCTTTACTAAGATATATGAGCAGGAGATGTCAGAAAGTTATCTTGAATAAGAGAAGCAGAGCAGTGGTGTAGGTTTGAAGTTCCCACTCCCAAAGCACTAATAATGGCCAGGCTAGTGTTAGTATTGCATCTCTCGAAAGTTCCTGAAATGGGATTAGCACTCACAGAAAGTTAATTTTAAAAGCAAAGATGAACCCTACTACCATCTTGAAGGCGGGGCAGGAAAGTGCTCCAAATTGCTCACCACAGAACAACAGATCTGATCTCTATGACTGGCATATCAACTACTCAGGGCTTGATCATGGTCCAAAGGGAAATCCTGAGAGCACAAATTTCAGAGGGATCTAACAAGTTCCAGGTGCCCCACACCCTACCCTGATCCAGCCACCAGACAAAGGCTGTGGTCAGAAAAGGATGAGGAAGGATTCAAAGAGATCAGTGGTGAGTCTGGGATTGACCCAAAACCCCTCGTCAGCAGCAGCCCTCTGAACAGACCCACATAGCTGGACCACAACTGAGAAGGACAAACTCAGGTGGAGCCTGGACATCAGTCGCAATAGGAGAACACCATTCCAGGATAGGCCTTGTCTGAGGCACCCCAGGGAGTACATACCTGGGAAAGCAACAATGCCCCACTTCCCCACTGGAGGAGAGCTCCTTGACCATATGGGAATGGGAGGGGAGAACTGCAGCCCCACCCACCTTCACTGTCCCTCCTCCATCCCTGCTCTGGATATTGAGGAGAGAGTAAAAGGGGTCGGTCTGCAGGAAAGGCCTGATTAGTGGAACAATTACAGAGCCTGACACAAGAAGGGAGCGTTTTTTTTTTTTAATTTTAAAAAATTTTTTGCCTGTTCATCTATTTTTAAAATGTTTTTCCTTTGTACATGAATGTGCATGTGAGGGTTTGATCTGCATCACCCCCAAATTTTTTATTTCTTTTTCTGTTTCTTTTGTCTTTTATTTGTCATTTTCTGTTTCTGTGTGTATGTGAATGATTGAGTGTCCATCTTTCAATTTTGTTGTTGGTGGTGGTCTGTTTTTGCCCTTTTGTTCTTCTGGGTTCTTCTTTTTTTTTTTTTTTTTTTTTCATTTTTTATAGTTTAAGTTGTGTGTCAAGAGTTCCATCTGAATTCCTTTTTCTTTTTTCCCATCTTTCTGTTTTTCTTCTCTATTCACTTTGTGCTAAGAATGTGTGTGTGTGTGTGTGTGTGTGTGTGTGTGTGTGTGTGTTTAGTTTTCTTCTTTTTTTTGTTGTTATTGTTTGTTTTGTTTCACTTTGTTGTTATTCCAGTTTGTTTGGGGGTGTGTGTGTATGTCTCTGTGTGTGTTTTAAATTGTTTTCTGCATTGGTTTCTGCTTTGCATCATCACATAGAGTGGTGGTGGGGAGTGGATCTCAGGGAACATATACCACAATAAGTTAACATCGTAATTTGCAAATAGTTTCTGAAACCTAGTGCCCCATCCCCTACTTTATTTGAATTTCAAAAACGACAAGAGACAACAAAGCTTCCCATCCAACATCCTATTTCAAAATAGAACAAATCCAGAGCCCAGATCAGGGAAGAATAGAGGACTGAGCAAACATCAGAATGGAAAGCCTCTCCCACTGACCTGAATAAAAGAACTAGAGAGAAAAACAAGAGATCTGTCAAAAATAAGGAAAAACCAAAGGAAGACCTCAGGCAATTTCAAATGAACCAAAGACAAAACCCCTGAAAAATCAGACCTTGGTACCCAAACAATGGAATTCACCAAAAACTGACACCAGATTAGGGAATGGATGGAAAGAGTGAATAAGACTTAAGAAAGACAAGACACAACACTGAAAGAACTTGTAAGAGAGATTTTGGCAATAAAAAATTTCATCCAGGAAATAAATAACAAGATGACAAGCATGGAAGGCATAATTAACTTGCCGAAGAAAGAAACTCAGAACTTGAAGAACAGAAAATGGAATTAACCAGATCTGTATAAAAACATAGAAAGAAGACTCAGAAAGAAAGAACAAAGCCTACGAGAGGCATGCAATTATATCAAGAGGCCAAATCTATGCCTGATTGGTATCCCAGAAGAAGAAAGGGAAAAGGAGAACAACTTAGAACAAGGATTCCAGGAGGCAATCCAAGAAAACTTTCCCTATCACACCAGAGATGTGATCAGTCAAGAACAAGAGATAAAGAGAACCCCACAAGACATCAAATGAGAATACCAACCTCTAGAAACAAAGTAATTCACCTACACAAAGTAGGCACAAAAGAAAAAATCCTAAAGGCAGCAAGAGAGAAAGGTCAGACTACCTACCGGAGAAAATCAATCAGAATAGCAGCAGACCTATTGACAGAAACACTACAAGCAAGAAGTGACTGGAGTACTATATTCAAAGCCCTCAAAGATAAACAGATTTAACCAAGAATTTCCTATCAGGCAAGTTCAGCTTTATCAGGCATGGAGAATTAAAATTCTTCCCAGACATCCAATCCCTAAAACATTATGCAGCTTCCAGACCAGTTCTATAGGAAACACTTAAAAAGGGATTAAGCACAGAAGAAAGAAAAAAAAAGAATGACCACACATTTCCAAAGAGAAGGCAGAGCACAGAATGAACAAAGAATAGAGCACAACAAGAAACTTGAAAACACACACACACATCAACCCCAAAGCAAAAAGAAAACTAGGAAACAAAGAAGAAATTTTATAAGAGCCTCATGACAAGGATAAACAATCACATTTCAATATTTAGCCTGAATGTGAATGGACAAAATGGACCACTGAAAAGACACAGAATGGCAAACCGAATAAGAAACCATGACCCAGCTGGGCTTGGTGTCTCAGCCTGTAATCTCATGCCTTGGGAGGCTGAGGTGAGTGGATTGCCTGAGCCCACGCGTTTGAGGCCAGCCTGATCAACTTGGTGAGACCTTATCTCTACAATAAATCAAAAAATTAGCAGGGCGTGGGCATGGTAGTGCATGCCTGTAGTTCTGGCTACTTGGAAGGCTGAGGCAGAAGGATCGCCGGAGCCCAGCAGGTCAAAACTACAGTGGCTGGGAGTGGCCACTGCACTCCAGTCTGGGCAACAGAGTGAGACTCCAACTCAAAAAAGAAACCATGACCAATTATTTGCTGCATACAGTAGACTCATCTCACTACAAGGGACGCACACAGACCCAAAGTTAAAGGATGAAAAATGAGTTTCCAGGCAAATGGATCACAAAAGAAGGCAGGAGTTGTGATCTTAATTTCAGACAAAACAACCTTTAAGCTATCAAAAATTTAAAAAGATGAAAAGGATGCTATATAATGATAAATGGTTTAATCTATCAATAGAAATATCCATCCTAAACATATATACACCCAACAAAGGAGCACCAACATTTATAAAGCAGCTACTAAGTAAACTAAAGCACAATATTGACTCTAACACTATTATATCAGGGGCTTGAATACCCTGCTAACAACCCTAATAGATCATCGAGGCAAAAAATCAACAAGGAGATACAGAACCTAAACTTAACATTTGACAAAATGGACTTAATAGATACCTACAGATTATTCCACCTGTCAACCACAGAATATACATTCTACTCATCACCACATGGAACGTACTCCAAGATCTATCACACCCTGGCCATAAATCAAGCATAAACAAATTCCATGTGGTTGAAATCTTGCCATGCACATTATCAGACCACAGTGGAATAAAAATAAATATCAACACCAACATTTCCCAAAAGCCCACTAGACATGGACACTAAACAGCATGATGTTGACCAACTACTCGGTCAACACTGAAATCAAAACAGAAATTGAAAGATTCCTGGAAAAAATGAAAATCAAGAAACATCTTACCAAAACCTCTGGGATGACCTGAAAACAGTTCTAATAGGGGAATTTATATCTCTACAAAGACACTCAAGAAAATGGAAAGATCACAAGTGGGGAGTCTAACAAATCACCTAAGGGGGCTGGAAGGAGAAGACCACCAAAACTCCAACTTTATCAGAAGAATCCAAATCTTCAAAATAAGATCGCAAATATGGTACATAGAAGACAAAAATATCACAGAAACATCAACAAAACAAAAAGCTGGTTCTTTGAAATAATTCAAAACATTGATGGGCCCCTAGCCAGAATGACCAAGAAAAAGAGAGAAAACACCCAAATTTACACAATCAGAAATACAAAAAAATCAAATCATAACTGACCCCTGAAGAAACACAAAAGATTATCAGAGACTACTATGCACATCTATATGGAAACAAACTTGATAACCTAAATGAAATGGAAACTTTCTGAGATCACACAACCTCCCCAGATCGAAACAAGAAGACATTGAGACACTAAATAGACAAATAACACCCAGGAAATTGACTCTGTCATACAAAAACTACCTACCAAAAAAAGCCCTGGACTGGATGACTTTCTACAGAATTCTACAAAATGTACAAGGAAGAAGTGATACTAATCCTATTCAAAGTATTCCAGGCAATTGAGAAGGATGGAGTTGTCACCAAATCATTTTACAAAGCCAACATCACACTGATACTGAAACCAGGTAAAGATTAAAAAAAAAGAAGAAGAAGAAAACAGGCCAATATTCCTTATAAACATAGTTGCAAAAATACTCAAGATTCTAACAAATTGGAACAAAAAAATATCTCAGTAATCATCCACCATGACCAAGTAGGCTTCATCCCCAGGATGCAGGACTGGTTCAACATTCACAAGACCATAAATGTAATTAAATACATCAACAGATATAAAAACAAGAACCACATGATTATATCATTAGATGCAGAAAAAGCTTTTGATAAAACCCAGCATCCATTCTTGACAAAAACCATCAAACACCTAGGTATAGAATGAACAAACCTCAAAATAGTAAGTGTCATCTACAATAAAGTCACAGCTAGCATATTGCTAAATGGACAGAAATTGGAAACATTTCCCCTGAAAACTGGAACAAGACAAGGCTGCCCACTCTCCCTCCTCTTGTTCAACATTGTGTTGGAAGTCCTAGCTAAGGCAATTAGACAAGAGAAGGAAATCAGGGGTATCCATATAGGAAAAGGGGAAATCAAGTTATCCCTCTTTGCTGATGACAGGATCCTATACCTTGAAAATCCAAGAGAATCTGTCAAAAACCTACTTCCCCTGATAAAGGACTTTGGCAAAGTCTCAGGGTACAGAATAAATGTGCAAAAGACAGTTGCATTCCTATACACCAACAACAAGCAGGCAGAGACCAAATTAAAAGTACAATCCCATTCATGATAGACACCAAAAAAAAAAAAAAGAAATGCCTCGGCATCTTCCTACCCAGAGAAGTGTAAGACCTTTATAATGAGAACTACAAAACACTGCTCAAAGAAATCCAAGAAGACACAAACAAATGGAAAGAGATTCCATGCTCATTGTTAGGAATAATCGACATTGATAAAATGTCCATCCTATCAAAGACAATCTACAGATTCAATGCGATATCCATTAAGCTATCAACATCATTCTTCACAAACCTGGAAATGACAATACAAAAATTCATATGGAAACATAAACAACCACAAATAACCAAAACAATCCTTAGCAAAAGAAACAAAGCAGGAGGTATCACACTTCCAGACTTCAAACTTTACTATAAGGCTATAGTAATCAAAACAGCCTGGTATCGGTACAAGAACAGACATATAGACAAATGTAACAGGTAAAGATTCCGGAAGCAAAGTCTCAATTTCTCAACCAATTCATCTTTGACAAAGCCTCCAACAACAACCACTGGGGAGAGGAGAACCTATTCAGTAAATGGTGCTGAGAAAACTGGCTGATCACATGCATAAGTATGAAACAAGACCCCTAGCTATCACCATACACAAAAGTTAACTCTAAATGGATCAAAGACCTAAACGTAAAATCTCAAACTGCAAGAATCTTAGAAAATGCAGGAGACACCCTTATGGAAATTAGAACTGGCAACCTATTTCTATTCAGAACCCTAAATGCCCATACCTTAAGAAATAAGATAGACAAGAGGGACCTCATCAAACTAACAAGTTTCTGCAAAGCAAAAAAGAAACCATCAAGAGATAGCCCACAGAATGGGAAAACTATCTGCTAACTGTATATCTGGAAAAGGCCTAACATCCAGGATGTACAAGGAACTCAAATGCGCCAAAAGGAAAAAAACAAACAATCCCACTAAAAGTGAGCAAAAGACACAAATAGACATTTCTCAAAAGAAGATATACATGCAGCCAACAGAGACATGAAAAAATGCTCAGCCTTACTCATCATCAGAGAAATGCAAATCAAAACCACATTGAGATACCACCTAACCGCAGTAAGAACGGCCATCATTAATAAAACAAACAACAAGAAACTTGGCAAGGATGGGGAGAAAAAGGAATGCTTCTACACTGCTGGAATGAAAACTGGTGCAAAACCTCTTTGAAAGACAATGTGGTGATTTCTGAAAGAACTAGAAATTGACCTTCCATATGACCCAGCAATTCCCCTATTGGGAATATACCCAGAGGAACACAAATCATTCTACAAAAAAGATACCTGCACATGTATGTTTGTTGCAGTGCTATTGTAAATAGCGCAAACATGGACCCAACCATACTGCCCATCGAAACTGAACTGGTCCAAAAATGTTGTACATATACACAATGGAATATTATGCAGCCATATAGAAGGACAAACATATGAACTTCACAGTCACTTGGATGGATTTAGAGTTGATCATACTCCATGATCTATCACAGAAACAAAGAAAAGAGTACCACATGTTCTCACTCATAAGCAGACCTTGTACAATTATAGTACTATAAGAAAGAGATTGGCAATAGTGGGAAACTGTCAGGGGAGGGGGGGTGGGACTGGCAGTTGAGGGAAACTGCTAGGGGAGAGAGGGGCATACCTCATCATCAAGTGTACCTGCATAATTAATGTTTGTATGCATAACCCTGTATTGTATCTCACATCTTTATAATAAAAAACAGAAAACGTCTTCATCATTTTTAACAAAAATACGTGCACAACTACATAACTATTAGAATGGCTAATTTTAAAAGACTGATCAAACCAAAGGCTGGCAAAGATATAGAAATACTGGAACTCTCACACGTTGGCAAGAAGGTGAAGGTACAATTACTTCAAAAATCAGAATGAAAGTTTTTGTAAGCTAAATGTACATCCAGTAAATTGTTCAATTTTAGTTACTTATTCAAGAGTAATAGTAGCATATATTAGCAAAAATATTTATTCACACACATATTCTTAGCAACTTCATTTGAAATAACCAAACCTGAAATCAACCCAAATTCATATCAATAGATTAATGCATAATTAATTTATGCACATTTATAAAAGAAAATACTGCTGAGCAATAAATGTATGAATTAATGATAAAGAGGTTCTCTCTTGCTCTCAGCTACCTGGGAGAGGACCCTCCCAATCCCACTGTTTCTCTGTCTCTTTCTTTTCTCATTCCTTCCCTCCTACTCAGGCCCTGCTCAGTGGAGGCTGGACCCCTGCAAGTGATGCCTGAACAGGGACCTGGGTATTGGGGATTGGCATTGGCTGGAGATGAACCCTCATGGAGGCCAGCATTTTTTGTGTGCAGTGTTGCGATTCATGAGTCTTTGGCATTCAAAAGCCAGGAGGAGGCAAGCTGTAGTGAGGAATGGTGACACCATGATAGCAAGAGGGTAGCATTGGAGTCTTACTCTGTCGCCCAGTCTGGAGATGCTCCCAGTCACTGCATCCTCGACCTGCTGAGCTCAGGCAATCCTTCTGCCTAAGTCTTCCAAGTAGCCAGAACTACAGCCCCCTGCTCAATGCCAGCTGTGCTGGTACAAGGCCCAGGGAACATCGGTCCCATGCAGGGCCAGATGCTGTGGCCCCCGGCTGCAGATGCTCCACTATATGTGACTCCCACCTGCTCAGGAGTCCTGGATCTCAGCTCCCTCACTGGCTACATCAACATGCCCAGCACCAAGCACCAAACTGCCAGTCACTGAGGGAGGCTCTGGGCACCCGCCTCTCAGAGATACTGGTCCCATTTCTGGCTGAAGTACCCTGTGAGGGACCCAGGCCACCACGTCCCCTTTGGAGCTTTGGAGCTCTGGATCCCTGGGCCCACACTGGCTGAGGCACTCAGCATGTGACTTCAAGCTTGTGTAAGGGAGCAGAACCCCAAGCTTGTGTAAGGTGCTGATTGGAGGCTTCCAGCTCCAGAGGAGGGTACATCCGACCCTCTCCTCCACCCCAGCCTGCTGATGACACCCCAGATCCAGTGCCCAGCTGTGCAGCTGATCCCAGATGAGCATCCTAAAAGTGAAAGTGGAACTACAACCTCCGCCATTCTCCAGGCAGATTTGCATTGTTCCACCCACCTATCAGAGCCTCCACCTCAATTCCCATGGTGACGTCATTAAACAGGAGACAAAGCAACTCCCTATGCTGAACAAACTGAGGCAACTAAGGGTCACAGACCTTCCAGGCAGCAGGCTAGCTGCTTGCAACAAAAACAGAAGGGAGATCCTGGAGACCAGAGCTCAAGTGACTTTAGCCACTAAGGAAAGATTACAGAACTAGTCTGATCTCCTATTTGGACCTCTGGTTTTATCATTCTGACTACGTTTTGCTCACTATTGTTTGCTTTCTAACTTACACTATCTGTTTCATGATCTTATTGGTCTATCTCTGTGTAACTACCAGTATTCTTTAAGGAATTTTTCTCCTGTGTTTTTTTTTTCACTTCTCTCCAGCCTTGTGTCTCTTTTCCACCTGTTAGTTGGTATGTATGTCTGTTTTTCCTCTCACTCTTTTCTCTTTCTAACTTCCTATTGACCCCGCCCTTCCTCCATTATTTTCCTCTTTTATACCTCCTTTTGCTCCAGGGAGAAGAGAAAAATCTACACAAATGAAGAAAAACGAAAAGAAGAATATGTGTCTCTCCCAGACTCCTGGGAGGGCAGACACTGAGAAAACTAACTTTGGAATGCAAACAATGAAGAGTCCCCAGAATGACTGGTCTCAAACTACAAACCTAGATATAAAGACATTAATGGAGAGATTAAAAAGAATTGAGGAGTCTCAAGAAGAAACTAAAAAGGAACTGATATCTGAGATAACAGTAATAAAGAATACTGTGAATGAGATAAATAACAAACTGATAAGCATGGAAAGTAGAAATACCCAAGCAGAAGAAAGAATCTCAGAGCTTGATGACCAAAATATAAAACTAACCCAAAATCTCAAAACAAGCTGAAAAACAGAAAATAACCTTCAAGAGATGAGCGATTACTTCAAGAGACCAAACCTAAGAGTAATTGGTCTTCCTGAGGCAACACTGGAACAAACCTTCCATGAGATCATTCAAGAAAATTCCCTTATCTAATCAATGATGCAACAATTTAAACACAAGAGATTCAGAAAACCCCTGAAAGACAACAAATGAGAAGACCAACTACTAGACACATAATAATTTGCCTAAACAAAGTAGGTATAAAAGAAAAAATCATAAAGGCAGCAAGAGTAAAAGGCCAGAACACCTACCATGGAAAACCAATTAGAATAGCAGCAGATTTATCTACAGAAACACCGCAGGCTAGGAGAGCTTGGAGCTCTATCTTCAAAGTCCTAAAAGATAAACAATTTCAACCAAGAATAACCTACCCAACCAAGTTAAGCTTCATCAGCAAGGGAGAATTAAAATTATTCCCAGATATCCAATCCCTAAGATCTTACACTGCCACCAGACCACCTCTTCATGAAACACTTAAGAAAGTACTAAACACAGAAGAAAAGGAAAAAAGAACAACATTCTTCACAAGAGTACAGGAAAAGAATAAAATACACATGAACCAACCCCAAAACCAAAAGAAAGACAGAAAACTGAGTGGAAGAACAACAACTCTATAAGAACTCTATGATAGGGATGAACTCTCACATTTCAATAATTAGCCTGAATATGAATGGACTAAATGCACCACTGAAAAGACAGAATGGCAACATGGACAAAATACCACCAGGCAACAATATACTGCCTTCAGGAGACCCATCAACTAGAAAGGACATGCACAGACACAAAGTAAGAGGATGGGAAACAAATTTTCAGGAGAATGGAACACAAAAGAAAGGAGAGTCATGATCTTAATTTCAGACAAAATACCATTTAAGCTATCAAAAATTTAAAATAATACAGAGGGCCACTACACAATGATAAAAGGTTCACCCCATCAACAAGAAATATCTATCCTAAACATATATGCACCCAACATAGGTGCACCAACTTTCATAAAGCAGCTTCTAGGAAAACTAAAGAAAGACATTGACTCTAACACCATCATAACTCGGGACTTTAATACCCCACTCCAACCCTAGACAGATCATCAGGACAAAAAAATCAGCAATGAGATCCAGAACCTCAATGTGACTTTTGACCAAATGGACTTAATCGATACCTACAGAACACTCCATCCAAAGACCACAGAATACACATTCTACTCATCATCACATGGAATGTATTCTAAGATCAACCACATACTTGGCCATAAATCCAGCATAACCAAATTTAAAGGACCAAAATCCTACCATGCACCTTCTCAGACCACAGTGGAATAACAATAAACATTAACACCACCAAGGTCCCCCCAAAACCCACAAAGACATGGACACTAAACAGCATGATGCTAAACAACTCCTGGGTCAATGATGAAATCAAAACAGAGATCAAAAGATACCTGGAAATAAATGAAAATGAAGAAACATCTTACTAAAATCTCTGGGATGCCTTAAAAGCTGTAGTTAGAGGGGAATTTATAACCCTACAAACACACATAAAGAAAATGGAAGAAACACAAATTAACAGCCTAACAACTCACCTAAGGAAGCTGGAAAAGCAAGACTACAAAAACCCTAATTTCAGCAGAAGAATCCAGATCAACAAAATAAAAGCCCAAATCCAGGACATAGAAGACACAAAGATAATACAAAAAAAATCAATGAAACAATAAACTGGTTCTTCAAAAAGATAAACAAGATGGATGGTCCCCTAGCCAGACTGACCAAGAAAAAGAAAGAAAAAATCCAAAAAAGCACAATCAGAAACACAAAAGATGAAGCAACATCTGACCCTGAAGAAATGCAAAAGATCATTACAGACTACTATGTACACTTGGATGGAAACAAACTTGAAAACCTCAAGGAAATGGCAGACTTTCTGTCATCACATAACATGTCTAGGTTGAAACAAGAAGAAATTGAGACCCTAAATAGACCAATAACAATCAAGGAATTTGTGCAATAAGAAAACTACCTACAAAAAAAAGCCCTGGACAGATGGCTTTCCAGCAGAATTTTACAAGACATTTAAGTAGGAGTTGATACCAATCCTACTGAAGGTATTTCAGGTGATTGAGAAAGATGGAACGCTCCCCAAATCATTTTATGATGCTAAATCACATTGATACCCAAGCCAGGTAAAGATCCAACAAAGAAAAAGAACTACAGGCCAATATCTTGATGAACAAAGGTGCTAAAATTCTCAACAAGATCCTAGCAAACCAGATTCAACAACACATCTCAAAATCATCCATCATGGCCAAGTAGGCTTCATCCCTGGGATGCAAGGCTGGTTCAACATTCGTAAAAAAAAAAAAATGTAATTAAATACATCAACAGATGTTAAAACAAAAACCACATGATTATATCATTAGATGCAGAAAAAGCTTTTGATAAAATCCAGCACTCTTCTTGATAAAAACACTCAAATATCTAGGCATACAGGGAACATACCTCAAAGTAGTAAAAGCCATCTATGAGAAACCCACAGCCAGCATACTCCTAAGTGGACAAAAATTTGAACCATTTCCCCTGAAAACTGGAAAAAGACAGGAATGCCCACTCTCACCCCTCCTGTTCATTATAGTATTAGAAGTCCTGGCTACAGCAATCATAGAAAAGAAGGCAATCACGAGTATCCAAATAGGAAAAGAGGAAGCCAAATTATCTCTCTTGGCAGATGACATGATTGTGTACCTTGAAAACCGAAGAGAATCTGTCAAAACCTCCTTACACTGCTAAAGGCTTTGGCAAAGTCTCAGGATATAAAATGTGCAAAAGACAATTGCATTTCTTTACACCAATAATAAACAAACAGAAACCCAAATAAAAACCACATTCCATTCACAATAGCCACCAAAAAAAGTGAAATACCTTGGCATCTTCCTAACCAGAGATGTGAAAAACTTTTACAATGGAAACTACAAAACACTGCTCAAAGAAATCAAAGATGACACGAACAAGTGGAAAAATATCCCATGCTTATGGATTGGAAGAATCAACATTGTGAAGATGTCCATCTTACCGAAGGCAATCTACAGATTCAATGCAATATCTATCGAATTATCAGCAACATTCTTCTCAGCCCTAGAAAAAAACAACACAGGAATTCATATGGAAACACAAACGACCAAGAAAAGCCAGAACAATCCTCAGCAAAAAAAACAAAGCACGTGATATCACATCACTAGACTACAAACTTTACTATAAAACTACAATCATCAAAACAGCTTGGTATTGGTATAGGAACAGGCATATAGATCAATGGAATAGAATTGAGATTCCAGAAGCAAAACCTCAATTTCTCAATCAACTCATCTTCAACAAAGTTTCCACTAACTACCACTGGGGTGAGGAGAATCTATTCAGTAAATGGTGCTGGGAAAACTGGCTGACTACATGTAGAAGATTGAAACAGGACTCCTACCTATCCCCATATACAAAAATTAACTCCAAATGGATCAGAGACCTAAATGTAAAACCTCAAGCCATAAGATGCTTAGAAAATGAAGGACATACCCTCATGGAAATTGAAACTGGCATTCAATTCCTGAACAAAACCCAAAACTCACAGGCCATAAGGGATAAGATAGACAAGTGGGATCTCATCAAACTGACAAGCTTCTGCAAAGTCAAAGAAACCATCAAGATAGCAGGGAGACAGCCTACAGACTGGGAAATAGTATTTGCTAACTCCAGGTCTGACAAAGGCTTAACATCTTGGATCTACAAGGAAATAAAATACGCTGAAAAGAAAAAAACAAACAACCCTATTATAAAATGGACAAAAGATATGAACAGACACTTCTCAAAGGAAGACATCCAAGCAGCCAACAGACACATGAAGAAATGCTCAACCTCACTAATCATCAGGGAGATGCAAATCAAAACCACACTGAGATACCACCTAACTCCAGTCAGAATGGCAATTATCAATAACTCAAAAAATAACAGTTGTTGGAGAGAGTGTGGTGGGAAGGGAACACTCCTACACTGTTCTTGGGAGTGTAAAGTAATTTAACCTCTGTGGAAAGCAGTGTGGCTATTACTAAAAGCTCTAAACATCAACCTCCCATATGACCCTGCAATCCCCCTTCTGGAATATACCCTGAAGAACTCAAATCACTCTATAAAAAAGATACCTGCACATGAATGTTTATCACAGCATTGTTCACCATAGCAAGAACCTGGAACCAACCATACTATTCTTCAAAAGAGGACTGGATTAAAAATGTGGTACATATACATGATGGAATACTATGCAGCCATAAAAAAGAACAAAATCATGAATTTTGCAGCAACCTGGATGGAACTAGAGTCTATAATACTGAGTGACCTCTCACAGAAACAAAGATCTGAGTATCACATATTCTCACTCATATAGTGGACCTTGATCATCCAAAGCACTACCATAAGAAAATGACTGACAGGTGTGGGAAACTATGGTGGAAGGGGAAGGGGGATGGGACTAATGGTAGTAAATATCTGTCTGGGGACAGGGAGACACCTGTTATCAACAAGGAGGCCTAAATGAAGCATATTTGTATACCTAACCCTTAACTGTATCCCACAACATCATAATAAAAAATATTCATTTAAAAAAATGATAGACAATAATAAGTGAAAGAAATTAGAAGGAAAAATAGTATAATAATATGCCATGTACATAAAATTCTAGAAAATAAAACTAACTAATAGTAACAGAAAACAGATAGTGGTTACTTTGGGATACTGGGCAGAGAGAGGTTGTGGAGGGAATTATTAAAATAAAGAATGAGAGACTAAAATATTACCATGCAACTTCTCTGATCACAAGGCAATAAAAAGAAATATCACAACCAGCAAGGCCTCCCAAAACACACAAATCATGGACACTAAATATCACACTCCTGAATGAATCCTAGGTCAACACAGAAATCAGGACATAAAAGATTCCTGGAATGAAATGAAAACAAAGACATATCTTACCAGAATTTCTGGGATGCCATGAAAGCAATAATAAGAGGAGAATTTGTAACTCCACATACACATATTTGAAAAAGCAGAAAGACTACAAATAGACTAGCATAACACCTAAAAAAAAAAAAAAAAAAAGCTGGAAAGGCATGATCACCAGAACTCTAACTTCAGCATAAGAATCTGGATCACTGAAAGAAAATGCCAACAGAACATAGAAGACAAAAGTGTCACATAAAAAGTCAACAAAACAAAAAGTTTGTTCTTTGAGAGGATAAATAAGATATGACCTGCAGGCAGACTGACAAACAAAAGAGAGAAAAAAGATCAAATAAACACATTTAGAAATGCAAAATATAAAGTTACAACTGATCCTGAAGAAATAAAAAGTTTATCAGAGATTACTATGTACACCCGTGCAGAAATAAACTTCAAAACATAAATGAAAAGGAGGAGTTTCTAACATAACACAACCTCCTCAGTTAAAACAAGAAAACACTGAAATCCTAAATAAAACAATAAAAACCCAGGAAATCAACTCTGTCATAAGGAGCCTACCTACAAAAAAAAAATCCTCAGATCAGATGATTTCCTAGCAGAATTCTGCAAAATATACAAGTAGGAGCTGATACCATTCCTATCAAAATTATTTCAGGCAATCAAGAAAGATGGGATCCTCCCCAAATTATTTTAAGAAACTAACATCACACTGATACATAAACCCAGCAAAGACACAACAAGGAAAGAGAGCTACAGGCCAATCTCCTTGATGAGCATACATGTAAAAATTCTCAACAAGATTTTAAAAAATGGCATCCAACATCATATCTCAAAAATCATCCACCATGACCAAGCAAGATTCATTACCAGGATGCAGGGCTGGTTCATCATCCACAAAATCATAAATGTAATTCAATACATCAACAAATGTAAAAACAAAAAAAAACCCACATAATTATATCATTAGACACAGAAAAAAGCTTTTGACAAAATCCAGCAACATATCTTGATAAAAACCCTCACCACAGAAGGAACACTACTCAAAATAGTAAGCACCATCTACAATAAACCCATAGCCAACATACTGCTCAATGTACAGAAGTTGGAAGAATTTCCCTTGAAAATGGAGACAAAACAAGGTGTCACTCTCACTGCTCCTGTTCAACACTGTATTGGAAATACTAACTACAGCAATCAGGCAAGAAAAGGAAATCAGGGGTATCCAAATAGGAAAAGAAGAAGTTAAGCTATTCCTCTTTGCAGATGATATGATCCTATACCTTCTCCAAAGAAGACATACAAGCAGCAAACAGACACATGAAAAAATTCTCAGCCTCACTCATCATCAGAGAAATGCAAATCAAACCACATTTAAATATCACCTAACCCCAATAAGAATGGCCATCATTTAGAGTCAGTTTTTGTGGATGGTGATAGGTATGTGTCCTGTTTTAATCTCCTGCATGTGATCAGCCAGTTTTCTAGCACCATTAACTGACCTCATCAAACTGAACTGCTTTGCAAAGCAAAAGAAACCATCAAGACAGCCAGGAGACAGCCCACAGAATGGGAAAAAGTATTTGCTAACTGTATATCTGACAAAGGCCTAAAATCCAGGATCTACAGGGAACTTAAATGAGCTAAAAGGATAAAAAACAAACAGCACTATTAAAAAGTGGGCACAAGACATGAATAGACACTTCTCAAAACAAGACATATGACCACCAGTCAACAGATACATGAATAAAAGTGCTTAGTCTCATTAATCGTCAGAGAAATGCCGATCAAAGAAAGAATGGCCATCACTATTTAAAAAATTAAAAAATTAACAGATGCTGGCAAGGATGCAGAGAAAAGGGAACAGTTCCACACTGTTGTTGGGTGTATAAACTAATTTAACTTCTGTGTAAAA
This sequence comes from Cephalopachus bancanus, assembly GCA_027257055.1. NCBI lineage: Eukaryota > Metazoa > Chordata > Mammalia > Primates > Tarsiidae > Cephalopachus > Cephalopachus bancanus. The sequence continues at coordinate 3,241,500 of JAPVLO010000036.1, forward strand.
TGGTGTGGCAACTTTTAAAACATCTAGAAATTGATCTTCCATATGACCCAACAATCCAACTTCTGGAATATACCCGGAGGAATTCAAATCATTCTACAAAAAACATATTTGCACACACCTGTTTATTGCAGCACCATTCACAATAGCAAGAACATGGAACCAACCATGCTGCCCATCAAAAGTATACTGAATTTTTTAAAAAAGTGGTACATGTACATGATGGAATATTACGCAATCATAAAGGAAGACAAAATTATGGACTTTTCAGGAACTTGGATGGATTTAGAGTCTGTCATACTCGGTGATCTATCACAGAAACAAAAACTGAATATTACGCTTTAGCTCATATGTGAGTCCTGAACATTTATCACAATACTACAAGAGAAGTATCAGCAGTAACAGGACACTGTCGGGAGAGGGAGGGGTAGGTGCACATAACATCACTAAGGGTATCTGATCCTAAACCAGGGAAAGTGAAAGACCAGTGGAAGGCCCAAACTTCACCTGTATGTAGACCACTGATGTACCTGACTTGTAACCCACATCTTTAAAATAAAATAAAGAGAGAAAAAAGAAAACATGCATATACCCACAGCTGAATATAAACAGAAATAATGAACTCTGAATAAGAACAGTAAATAAATTATTGTATTTATTGTATTTGTTTTGCAAATGTTATCCTGGAATAAACTGGGTAATGTATACATAGGAAAAATAAAATAATAGAAAATGGAGAAAATTATGTGGGTGGTGGATATATTAATTATAGTGATTGTTTAATGTTTCTTAAGTATATATGTATGTATATATGTATGTAAAAACCTACAAAATCTTACACTTTAAATGTATACAATCTTTTTTTTTTTTTGAGTTAGAGTCTTACTCTGTCACCGAGACTGGAGTGCAGTGGCATTGTCACGGTCACCTCAGCGTCAATCTGCTGGGCTCCAGCGATCCTTCCATCTCAGCTTTCCAAGTAGCCGGAACAGGCACTAGCACACCCCAGCTAATTTTTGATTTATTGTAGAGACGAGGTCTCACCAAGTTGCCAGGGCAGGTCTCGGAACCCGCGGGCTCAGGAAAACCTCTTGACTTAGCCTCCCAAAGTGCTGGGATTACAGGCTGAGCCACTGAGGCCGGCCTACAGTTTATTGTCAGTTAGTTATATCTTAGCAAAAGTTTTTAAAAATACAGATGCACATTTTTCCCAAACTATTTTTTAGAATCATTGGTACCACTCAAAATTTTAGGAGGTTTTTTTTTATACGAAATAACATCTTATTCTAAAATTATAAAAAAATGTAATAAGCATTTTGTTAAAAATGCCCCAGTAATCATGAAAAAGTAAAATAAACTTGATCAAAGTTTTCTGTAATGCTACAGAAACCACACAATAGTGATATACAGTTGACTCTTGAACAGCCATGGGAATTAGAGATACCACCCCCATGCAGTCATAAATCTGCATGTAACTTCTGACTCCTTAAAAATGTGACTACTAATATCCTACTGTAGACTTGAAGCCTTACTGGTTACATGTATTTTTGTGTGTTATGTGTATTATATTCTGTATTCTTACAATAAAATAAGATAGATAAATGATAATGTTATTAAGTGGAAGTGGTCATTGTAAAGATCTTCATCTTCGTTATCTTTAGATTGAGTAGGCTGAGGAGGATGAAAAGAGATTGGTTTCAGAGGAGGCAGAGGTGGGGGAAAAATGTATATAAGTGGACCTGCACCATTTAAACTAGTGTTCTTCAAAAATCAGCTGTAGTTTAATAAAACAAAGCAAAGTTCTGAAATAGTCCTACACTTTTATGATAGATTTATTTCCAACAATGTGGCCAAAGTAATTAAAGGGGAAGAAATTGTCCTTTCAACATTTTTTTTCTGAAATAAAAAGATTTGGAAAAAAAAAAAAACTATTTCAGTCATGAATTCTTTTATTATATCATGCTCCAAAATTAATTTGAAGTAATACAACTAAACATAAAAAGTAAAATACTAAAACTTCTTTTAAAAAGTGAAAGGAAAATAATTTAAACAGTTGGGTAAGCAAAGACTTTTATACTTTAGACACAGCAAGCACAGAACATTTAAAAAACATAATTTGAACTTTGTCAACATAAAAAATGCATACCCTCTTAAAAGCACATCACTAAGAAAATGAAAAGTTAAAGCACAAACTGAGAAACTTTCTTCACAATACTTGTATCTGAATATATGAAGAACACTTAAAAGACAATAATAAAGAGGAAAAAAATCTAATAAAAAATGGCAAGGACTTTAACAGACACTTCACAAAAGAAAATTTACACATGTCTAATGAAAAGTATTCATTATGATTAAACCTTAAAAAATATAAATGAAAATCACAATGAGCTATAATTCACTAGAATGAGAAGAGGGAGCAACATGAACTCTCACATATTGAAGATGGAAATGTCAAATGTCATCCTCTCTTTGGAAGATTGGCAGTTTCTCATAAAAAAATAGCCTATCACAAGACTAGATAACATTTTCTCAAATATTTATCCAAAGGCAAAGGAAACAAATTAACAAACAAAACTTTAACAAGCATGCTGACTACAGCATTGTAAATAAACATTACATACTGAAACAGTCCAAAAATCTGTCAATAGATGAATGGACAAGCAAAGGGTATTATAGCCGTACAACTAATCATTAGAAGGTCACAGAAATAATTGCATCATGCTGGACCCACTGATGAATATTAAAATTAGTGAGAAAACTTTGAGGAGACAGAATATCTTCCCTCAAAATATTTTTTAATAATTATTATGGTCTTATGTCCACAAATATGTCCACAAATTATTTGATACTCCTTTCTCCAGGAAGTGAAGCTTGATTTCCCTTCACTTAAAAGTGGGCTAGACATGGTTACTAGCTTCCAACAAACAGAGTGTGGAAAGGAAAATTAATAACTTAAGAGTGGAGAAATTTGGCAGACCTTGCTCAAGTAATGAAGGTTAGTCTTACTAGTAATATGTTAATATCATGTACTCCCTTATTTGATAAAATGTGAAGACTACTTAACTTCTGTGGCAGTCTTCCTCAAATGTATAATAATGTGTAATATGTAATGATGACAAAACATTAGGCAAACCAAAGCTGACTGTATATATTTAAAAATAGTAAGGTCCTGGGCAACCCCCTCTGGTCCCCTCCAACTGTGGGAACATTTTTGTCTTCTCAATAAATCCTGTTTTTAAAAAATAAGATAAAAATAAATTTTTTAAAAATAGCAAGGTCCTGAAAGACAAAGAAAGATTATAATACTGGACAGCATGGTGATTATCATTAATAACAATGTATTACATACTTGAAAAATGTTAAGAAAATAAGTTTAAATACTCTCATCACAAAAATTTATAAACATATTTGAGGTAATAGATATGTAATGAACTTTATTTTACATTTACAAATCTGTACATATATACATCAAAATATACAATGTTTCATTTGTCATTTTTAAAAAATCTTAATTTTCTTAAACCAGTCATGGATAGAAGGGCACTAAGAAGATAAGACTAAACATAATTTAGTCCCCCATATTGGATGCTAAAACAAAACAAAACAAAAATTAGTAAAAACAAATTGATGAATGTTAATGTCTAACTTGTGACAAACATAGCATTGCTTTGTAAGATGTTAAAATGAGAAAAATTAGCCAAAATATGTGATAATTTTTATCCTATCTTAGTAAATCTTCTGTAAATTTAAAATTTTTTAGAAAAAAAGCTTATACAAAGGAAAATAGTATAGAAAACACCACAATTTCTGTAAATGGGAGCATTTTTTTTTCCCTTCTCATGTGGGGAAGGAAACAAAAGGACATTTTAACAACAGATACATCTCAAAGTCAACAAAACAAAAGTCATAATATGGAAAATAAAAGAAATAGAGGTGAAGGATAGAGCCAAGTCATTCATCATTCATCTAAAAGGAATTTCAGAATAAAAGAATAAGAATAAGAAAAAAGGGGAAATAACTAATTTTTTAAATGACCTCCAGGAACTACAAATGATACAAGTCTTTATTTTTAAAAGCTTACCAAATAATTAATAAAAATGAATAAAAATTGGCTCACATCCAGAAAAATTTCAAGAATTCTTACAAAATCCAACATACAGAACTTAATATAATATGCTTTAGAGGTAAAATTAATAAAGCAATGAGGATCAAGTCAACATTAAGATTTTGGTCAACAAGATTATGACAAGATAATGACGAAACGTCTCTCATGTAACAAAGAAAAAAATTAAATTCAGAATGCTATGACTCAGCTACAAAAATAAGAAAAAAAGTATTTTATATTTTGTTCATTTACTATATATAAGAAATAAGAAAAAAGTTACTAAAAATAATTTTTTTAATTAAAGAAAAGGAAGACATGAAATTCATAGCTAAAAACAATGTTGTTTATGAACTTTTCAATTTTTAGAATCATTTATAGATAAAGCATTAGAAACAATTATTGTTGACAAGTTATAGGCCTTGATTTGATAATAGTACAACTGCTACATTTCAGATGCTGAAAGAGATGGGTGGGAATTGGAGGAAAATAAATTAATTATTATTTTTTATTGCATGGAGTAAGAAAATAATGCCTAAAGTTGATTTATAATATCAGGAAATATATATTTAAATATATTTGAAGGACATTGACACAAAAGTAAAGTGAATATAATTATAAAATTAACAAAAAAATTGGGAGATAGATTGTGGGAAAATCAAAGAAAACTACGATTTTTTAAAAATTTCCCATTATTGCAAAGGGAGATTCATAGACATAATTTGAAATAGATAAATGATGAAATGAAATACAAGTGTCTGGAATATTTAAAATTTGATTTTGTAAATAAAAAGAAAGAGAAAAAAAAGCAGAAATGAAGACATAAGCTGAGAAAACATTTCTTATCCATCATTTTTCCTTCTACAGTACTTCAATGTGTTCTCGTTTTGCTTCAGTTGGAATTTACTACTTTTTTGCTTCAAAGTTTTAAACTAGACTAACTGAAAAACATAGTGATGACTGTTTGCTAGAACTAGAAGCAGTTTAGAAGAAACAGTGATAACTGTGACCTGACCTCATGCCAATGTCTTAACCCCACATTGCCTGGCTTAACACCATATGATCTGGCTAACTCACTCTGAAGCCAGATCAGTTGGGTTTATCTTGCGTTCCACCACTTTGCAGCCTTATGACCATTAGGCACTTACTTAAAATGTCTGTGCCTCAATTTCCTCATGTTTAATATTGGTAAAATCATATTACCAGTTATGTGCAGTTATTATAAAAATGAAATGTAATAACCACTATGTACATAACCCTAAACTGTACCCCTCATCTTTAAAATTAAAAAAAGAAATGATACTTGCAAAGTGTTTAAAAAAGTGCTAGATAAATTAAGCTCCACGTAAACGTTTGCTTTTATAATTATTACTCAGTCTACTAAACAAGAACTGAGGTTTAAAAATAAGAACTAATTTTTAGTATTTGAAAATGGGTTTTCCTGTTGCATTATCTCATTGTTTACTAGTTGATATAAAGGAAAAAAATGTCAATTTATTTATCAAAAGGAAGGACCAAACAATAATTTTAAACATTTTATGTTTTCAATTTTTCTGTGAAAGAGGTCAGTCATCTCGCTCATGAAATTTGTACAAGTTATTTCATACGTAATTCATCAAAATTCAATTTTGTTTAATGTTCTTCCAAATTAATTCAGTCTAGAAATAATGGCACTGCAGTAGAGGGTGATACTCAATAGCTATTTACAATAATCAAATTTACACAAATTCTAAATGTATAAGCCTAAGTAAGCTTTAAGAGCTTCTTAAAAATGTATTGCATAGCACAGGTGCTGAATTAACAATACTAACTGACAGTAGGTATCAGGACTCTTATTACCAGGAGTCACATAACCAGAAGATATTTTGGTACAGCATTTTTACACATCTTTCAATTAAACTTTGCACCACTTCCAGTGCCCAATCTTGCACCATGTCACTTTTAAAAATACGTAAATATAACAGAAATATATTTAAATAAATATTCTCCTGTAAAAGAGGTTTCTTTCTTTGAAAGGTAGATGAAAATACCTGACCATTATTAACCTTGGAATCTACATATATTGTAATTTGATTTAGACTATTTATACTTGTCACAGTATAGCTTTTTGTATAATTACATCATGGATGCTAAAACAATTGAAATAAATGGTAAAGCAAGAATAATAGAAAGTTATATTTCTTGCATGTTTTTAATATAATACCAGACAAGCAACAGTAGTAGCATTAACATTTGTAAAAAGAGGTCAAGAAGTCAAATGTACACTGAGTACTAGCTGAGTCAGAAGAAGGTTTAAATATTTTTAATTTAATGAATGATTGAAATGTTTTTAGACAACAGGTGCATTCTGAATTTTCCTGCTTTACATAATTAAGATAACTAATGGATCTCTGGACCTCCTTAAGTCTACCAATTTTGAAGTGTATCTTATTGCTCTTTGAGTTATTTTATCATTTACTTTTATAATAATGAAATTTTTAAAAAGTTTATTAGGGAAAGAAGAGGAGAACGATAGAGGAACTTGCCAGAGTGAACAAAGATGTGTTTTTTAAATTTTGTGTTAAGACATAACCCAGGCACAAACTAAAGCTTCCCCTCTCCTTAGATATTTATTTAGCAAAATATATTTAGTGCTTGCTGTATGCAATATATTATCTCATTGTGTTTCCTTTATCTTCTATTGTTTCGTCATATCTTCCCTGAGTTTATGTGATCTGTTTTGAGCTCTTTGATAGTTTTAAAATATAATTGAGTTTATGTGTGTGAGCATGGTGAAGTGAATGGTATAACCACCATTGAATGAATAGAGCATATTCCCTGCCTCTGTAAGTATCTTTTAGCAAAGTAGACAGAAAACAAGCAAATTAATATAGTTATATTTCACTGTGTTCACTGATAATAAGTGCAATAAAGGAAGATAAAACAATAAGAAAGTAGAAAGTGATAAATGGATAAATGTTGCTAATTTAGATAGACTGTTTAGGGATGGTTCTTTCTGAGGATGCAACCTTTAAATCAAGACCGTAAAAAAGATAAAATAAGAAAAAAAATTTAGGCAGAGATATTCACAAATGTAAGTGCTTTCAAATGGACCGATCACGTGTAGCTCATTGAGAAATAGAAGGGAAGACAGTGTAGTCAGAGCCTAATGAATAAGAAGAAATGTGTGGAGATGAGTTTGGAAATCGAGACAGAGTTAGATTATGTGGGGCCCTCAGGCAAACTGAGGATTCTGTTTTATTTTAAATAAGTTGGGAATCTATTCAAAAGTAAAACACCTGTAAATGATGAAAAACATTCTTGAATGAATGACTGAAAAATAGTTTAAAAACAAAAATGAATAATCATGGAGTATGAGGAATTGTGACAGTTCCTTGAAAAACAAAGTAGTGTCTGGACCAAATCAATGTTAGAAATTGCAACAAAATGCACATGTAATGGACGGTTGAAAAATACGTTTTTTTGGAGCCCCTCCCAAAGGTTGTTTCATACAAGAAAACTGTAAACCAAAGGAAGAATGAGCTCAGGAGCAACCAATAGGGTCATTTGTTGGGACACCGTGGCCGGAGGAGTTACAGGAGGATGCCTCTAACCTTCTCTCCAGCCATGGAATATGATTCAACTCATTTTCTAGAGTTCATATTACCATGATGCCCAAAGTGAACAAGTACATACATGGATAAGAAATTATAGACTGATCTCACCTCTGAGCAAAGATTCAAAAATACTAAAAACAAAACAGATAAAATACAGATATTTAAAAATATAGTTTTATGACTGATTAAGATTTATTTAAGGGAAAAATTTTATTAAACAGCAGAATTTCTGTTAATGTTTCAATAAATGTGAAGGATAAAAGTAAAAATTGATATAATTATAATTAGATGCCAAAACTATTTTTAAAATTCAACACGAAATCATATTTAAGATTATTGAAAACCTAAAGGTAAGAGTAGAATTCTTTATTTGACTGAAAATATGTTTATGTGAGATATATATATATATATATACATATATATATATATATATATATACACATGTATATGAAAGTGTCAATATTTTACCATATTGTGAAATTTAGATGCCTTCTCTATAAAATCCGGAATGAGAGAAGAGTATCCAACACAGTATCACTATTTCATTCAATAATGTATTGAATGTTGAATAGAAATAACATAGCAAAAAAGGAAAAATTATAGGGATAAGAAAGAAGCTAAATATTTGTATAGATGATATACATGGAAAATGTAAGTAATGTACAAAATAACATACAACTAACATAAAAAGAGCAGCAAGCTGCCAGATACAATAAAGCTCAATCAAGTGCTTTTGACAAATTTAGAAAATCAAAACAATTTTTTATTAACAAAGGCAAAGAACGAAAGAGAGACAGAGAAAGAGGGGAGGAAGAGAAAACAAAAGAAGGAAGGAAGGAAAGAAGGGTGAGAGGGAGGGATGGAGGGGGGAGGGACAAGAAAGAAAAAGAAGGAAAGAAAGAAAGAAAGAAAGGAAGAAAGAAAGAAAGAATAAAAGAAAGAAAGAAAGAAAGAAAGAAAGAAAGAAAGAAAGAAAGAAAGGAAGGAAGGAAGAAAGAAAGGAAGAAAGAGAAGGAAGAAAGGAAATTACTACAAAGAGAAAATTATAAAACTTTACTAAAGAACATTAAAAAATACCAAAAAATAAATGGACCAGTAAACCATATATGTGATGGAATGACTTTAGATTGTAAAAGTCATAAAATATAAAGGAATCTATAAATTCAATTCAACAATAGTCAAGTCCCCAAATGGAATTTTGTTAGAAATTGACAAGATGATTTTAAAAGTTACCTGAAATAGTAACTATGGAAACAGAGATCATTTTAATAGATAAAAGGTAGGCCACTTGCAAGGATTTTGAGAAATATTGTTCCCTGTGACAGAGTGCAGGGCTGCAGGTGACAGCAGACAAAGGGTTAGCACAGTCCTTTATTCTGTTAATAAAATATCCCTTTGAGTTTGCACTGAAGTTTCTTCATTCACAGGAATAAAGTATATGAAACAGGAGGAAAGAAGATTTGGTGTCCAACAGACTCTTGTACAGTGATTCAGGATCTACAATGTCTTATATTCTGACTGGTAGCTAAAATAAGCTTTATTTAGAGATGCTCTTCCCAAGCCTAAATTAACTTCCTGATGAGTGAAGACTTATCACAGGGATTAAACACAGCACCTATTTTTTTTTCCACAAGGTATTATTCTTTCCAAGATTTTCCTTTAAAGTATGACCTTGAATTCAAATTTTAAATGCACAGACTACATTTCTGAATCAATGTCAACTTATTGCTAACTCCAAATGTTAATCAACTAGCATAAATAAATATTAAATAAATAAATTTCCTTACCTAAACTTCCCTATGGAACAGTTTGTACTGTAATCCCCTTTACTGACACACGTGCTGTGAAAGGCAAATATCTTTGCTGAAAACCTCATGCAACACATTGCCCATGGTCCTCATTACAATACCTGAAATACACTACATTTTACAAAGCACTCTCTTTCCTAGGCTTTTCAAATTTTACTATCTAATTTTAGAAATATGTATTGTTTAAAAATGTGAATGAGTCATGATGCTTTTTTTAAAGAAAATAATTCAATAATCATTCCCTCGTGGTAATTATGTACTATGTTTACTATAGGATCCACTGTAAAAATGCTTGTAAATAATTGGCAAAAGTGGTAGAGTAAGGAACTTTTACTGTTCATCCAAAAAGCAATGAAAAACTGACAAAAACCACTAACAACAATTTTTACAGAAATCTTGAAACTAACAAGCAAGGGAGTACTTATTCAAGAAAAGCAGCTGAATCTCAGTAAAAATAACCGTATTCATGACTGACCAGCTTATCAATAACCTTGAAGAGAAAAGCTCACATTTCTGATATCAGTATAAGAAGATACACAATAAACCTGATTTGCAAAGAATTGTAATTATTGTGTTATTAATTATTTGTCTGATGGTACCCTGTGGAACCAACTCAAAAAACTTGCCTTCATTTCTATTAACTCAGAATTCATCCAATGTTAAAGTTGTTACCTGAGATGCATTTGTCAAAAACTAAGACAAATATTTTAGTTACTGCTGCCTAAGGCAAAAGATAGCACCCAGTGTAAATTATAGACTAACCAAAAAATTTGGAAGGACAGATGAATGAAATGATTTGTTGAGCAAGGTCTTGAAAAATATTGCACATATTTTTGGAAATCCGGTGACCATGCACAAGCCCATTCATCATTACCTGACCCAGAAGCTCTGCACAAATAGAAAGCAGTCAATAAAAACTGTCCCTGAGAGCCGGGCTCGGTGGCTCAGCCTGTAATCCCGTGCCTTGGGAGACTGAGGTGAGTGTATTACCTAAGCCCACAGGTTCGAGACCCGCCTGAGCAACTTGGCGAGACCTCATCTCTACAATAAATCAAAAATTTGCCGGGCATGGTAGCGCCCTCCTGTAGTTGCAACTACTTGGAAGGCTGAGGCTGAAGGATCGCTGGAGCCCAGCAAGTCGAGGCTGCAGTGGCCGGGAGCTGCCACTGCACTCCAGTCTGGGCGACGGAGTGAGACTCCAACTCAAAAAAACAAAAAAACTGTCCCTGAGAAAGCACAGACATTGGACTTACTAGACAAAGAGATTAAATCAGCTAATTTAAATGTGTTCAAAGATATAAGGAAAAAATATTTCAAAGAACTAAAGGAAAGCATGAGAATGATGTCTCACCAAATAAAGAATGCATTCATGTGCTGCATAATAAAGTTTTGATCAACAATGAATCACATATATTATGTGGTTCCATAAATTATAATACGGTATTTTTACTATAGCTTTTCTATGTTTAGATATACAAATATTCACCATCATGCTATAATTGTCTACAATATTCAGTATAGTAACATGCTGTACATGTTTGTGGCCTAGGAGTAATAGACTATACCATATAGCCTAGATGTGTAGTAGGCTATAACATCCAGGTTTGTATACGTACACTCTATAATGTTTGCACAATAGTGCAGACTGTATTTAAAAAAATGATTAAAACCACATCGAAATTCTGGTGTTGAAAAGAACAATAGCTGAAAGGAAAAATGTACTAGAGAGGATCAGCAGTAGAAAAATATACTAGAGAGGATAGAAAGAAAAAAGGAATAAAGGAAATTAAGCAGTTTTAAGAGCTGATGTGACATTATCAAGCATGCCAACTATGCATAATGGGGGTCCATTCAACTTGTCAATTTCCACAAAGAAATCAGTTGAAATTTTGTCAGGGGTAAAATTGTAGATCAAAGTGAGGGAGTTTTCCCATAAAAATAATAGTTTTTCAATATGAACTTGAGTTATTCTTCCATTTATTTACATGTTTAATTCTGTTTAATTCATCTCACCAATGTAAACTACAATATCAAATTAGCAACTTGATACATGATGGGCACTCAAAAAAATCCAGAATTATTTTTCGGAGAACAGATCCCTTGTAGTACTTCCTTCGCTAGGTAAGTGTTGTTGGAACCCGTCAGCATCAGTGTACTAGCTAGCATTGTTATGAGAGGCTGTGTTCAATTTCAGTGAAATTTTTTTGGAGATTCTTTCAACACATATACATATTTCACGAAGGGTGATTTAGGAGTGCATGTGCCCACACCATACTGAGTGTTCAGCAGTTTTTGACAAAAAATGAAATGACCCTTGTGCCCCACCCTACCTATTTACCCCATCTTGCCCCAAGTGACTCTGTTTTTGTTTCCCTGATGAAAAAAGTCCTCACAGGGAGATGTTTTGCTGATGTGGAAGAGGTGGAAGAGGTGAAACAAAAAATGGCTGAAGCATTAAAAGGCCTCAAACTTGGCAAGTTCAAAAATTGTTTTCAGCAGTGGAAAAGGCATCTTGATTGATGTATTATGTCAAATGGAGGGTACTTTGAAGGTGACTGAAGTTGAAACATGTAAGAATAAATACACAATTTTTAATAAATAATTCTGGGTTTTTTGGGTCCCCCCTCTTATAGAATTTATTTAATGAGAAATTGATAATTCTGTAAATAGCTATTATCTAAATGTCTCCTTTTTTTTTACTCAGAATTCTGTCATTTTTTCACCCCCCCTTTAATCTACTGTAACATAATTTCTCTCCCAGTTTGAGGCCACCCTTTCCTATAGCTTCTCTCCGCTTCTATTATTCCCTCCTTCCTATTGCATTCTCACATAAAAGCAAAATAATTCCTTTAAAAATAGATATATAGATGGCAACATATTTACCTAGTTTAAACACTTTAATTGTTTCTTATACAATTAGCAAGAAAGGAAAATATTTTCAATGGAGATCTCTGACCTTCTTAGCAATTGAAACTAGAAGCCTAAAGTGACTGGCAGTGGGAAACAACTTAAAGTGTAAGTGGGACTCTTAATCTCTTCCCTGGTGAAACCATTCCCCATCTTGCAAGCAGAGTCTCTAGATCCACAGAACAAAACTGCAGGAAATGGGAATTTAAAAATTGCCTAAGTGGATGAATGTAAATCTGATTAAGAGGTCCTCACTTATTTCCATCTCTTGGTTCCTAAACCCATAATTTCCTCTTAACCAGGATGGAGCAATATAATACAGTCCTGGATTAAGAGTGCATGCAGCATCCTAGAGGATTGGAGCCCGGTTTTTTGTTTGTTTCTTTGTTTGCTTGTTTATTTTAGATTAGGAAATATAGTTTATTTAGAGAGTAAATTAGAGAAAGAGGAGATTTACCTTCCCAAGGTAGGGGAGGGGGGGAGCAAAGCTTAAGAAAACATGACCTATGGTTTATGCCTGTAATCCCAGCACTTTGGGAGGCTGAGATGAGAGAATTGTCTGAGCTCACAGGTTTGAGACCTGCCTGGGCGACCTGGAGAGACCTCATCCCCAAACTAAATCAAAAAATTAGCTGGGCGTGGTAGCGAGTGCCCGAAGTTCCAGCTACTTGGAAGGCTGAGGTGAAAGGATCACCTGAACCCAGCAGGTCAAGACCACATGGCTGTGAGCTTGGTTCACTGCACTCCAGTCTGAGCAACAGAGAGAGACTCTGACTCAAAAATAAAAAATGAAAAAGTAAAAGAAAACATGGCCTGGCCATAGCTCAAAGAACACATGGCCACACCATAGCTTAGCAAGACAATGGACGCAATGGCCTGCGCTGGCCTAACAATGGTGGGGACCCCATTTTTTAAGAATATTATCTTCAAGATAGTGTATTAGATGCACCTTCAACAAGCTGTTTCATTGCTTCCACCAGTCAGCAGCTTCAGGATGGTGCAATATATAGTAAGAGCAAAGGATTCCACCTAATACTCTTCTTTTACTATTAAGTCAGTCTTTTAATCTCAGATAATAAAATATAAGATCCCATATTGGTAGCTAAAATCCTCTCTTAGCTTTCAAATATAAAATTAGCTGTAACCCTTTGAGCAAAAAAGGCAAACACACACCTTAAATATCTGAGATCTTAGACATAATCAAGATGAACTGTTGATCTTCCCAGTGTGGAAGATGACTGAAACAGTCACCTTTTCTTTTCTTTTCTTTTTTTTTTTTTTTAGTTAGAGTCTTACTCTGTCACTCAGGCTGGAGTTCAGTGGCAGGTTCACGGCCACTGCAGCCTCAACTTGCTGGACTCAGGCAATCCTTCTGCTTTAGTCTTCTAAATAACTGGAATGACAGGTACATGCTACCATATCTGGCTAATTTTTCTTGATTTATTGTAGAGATGAGGTCTCACCAAGCGGCCCAAACAGATTTTGAACCCCTAGGCTCAGGCAATTCTCTCGCCTCCATCTCTCAAAGTGCTGGGTTTACAGGCATGAGCTACTGCACCCAGCTCTTTTCATCAATTATCTGATTGACCTCTTCAAGGAATAGTGCCATATTGGGTCTCAATTTTTACCTCTATCTCTATTAGTTTGGACATTTGGCATGGCAGGAACTGGATTGTCCTTGAGTGAGAGCAATCCTATTGGGCCTATGCATAGCTTCTATTCCTGATACCCCATCCATAAACATATTGGACCATAGAAGATGGCACCAACTGGTTAAGTCATACTGCTTTCTATGTTATTTAGTACTTTTTCCATGTAGGATCCTCTCTGGTGGAAATATTTTTTTAAATGTAGTACAATTGTTTTCTAACTTTAGGACCATTCACACAGGTCTATTCACATAACTTTTCCAGACTTATTTGCTTCCAGGTCTTCCAGACCTTTCCTTCCAAGCAGTTTACCACTACCAATGAGTCTGTGTTTGTACTTACTTTGTATATGTTTTAAAATACAGTAGTAAAAAGTGAGCAAAAGATATGAACAGACACTTTTCGAAGGAAGACATCCGAGCAGCCAACAGACACATGAAGAAATGTTCAACCTCACTAATCATCAAGGAGATGCAAATCAAAACCACACTGAGATACCACCTAACTTCAGTCAGAATGGCCATTATCAATAACTCAAAAAAATAACAGTTGCTGGAGAGGGTGTGGTGGAAAGGGAACACTTCTACACTGTTGGTGGGAATGCAAACTAGTGCAACCTCTGTGGAAAACAGTGTGACGATTCCTAAAAGCTCTAAATATCGACCTCCCATATGACCCCGCAATTCCCCTACTGGGAATATACCCTGAAGAACTCAAATTACTCTATGAAAAAGATACCTGCACACGTATGTTTATCACAGCATTGTTCACAATAGCAAGAACCTAGAATCAACCATGCTGTCCATCAAAAGAGGACTGGATTTAAAAAATGTGGTACATATACATAATGGGGCCATTTATGCAGTCATTAAAAGAAAAATCATGAATTTCGCAGCAACCTGGATGGAACTAGAGTCTATAATACTGAGTGACCTCTCACAGAAACAAAGATCTGAGTATCACATGTTCTCACTCATATAGTGGACCCTGAATATCCATCGTAATACCATAAGAAAATGACTGACAGTGGTGGGAAACTACGGGGGGGGGAGACGGGATTAACGGTAGCAATATCTGTCTGGGGACAGGGAAACACCCCTTATCAACAAGGGTGCCTGAACGAAGCATATTTGTATTCCTAACCCTTAACTCTACCCCACAATATCAAAATAAAAAATATTGATATATAAAAAACAAAAATAAAAAAGTGATACTGAAAAAGAAATAGAAAATTTGAAACTAAACAGGAGATGATTGCCATTGAAAAGTTAGTTTGTTGCTCACAATGCCCAAGAGAAGGGAAATTGGGAGGCCACAGAGGAAAGCACTGAAGTCAGGCAGGAGGTAGGAGAAATAGGGAGCACTCTGGGCAAGAGCATTTATTGTGGTTTCTGCAAGATGAAAGAGACAGGATAAGAAGTCTTTGGATTGACCAGTTTAAAAAATTTAAGTGGGATCTGAGGCATAGTAGATACCCTAGTTGTCTTGTATCAGGCCCTGAGGTAATTAGGACAGGGAGACAGTGGTTCCGAGAATGAGAGTTCAATAAATGGAGTTTGGAATCTGATTGGTTGGTTTGCATTTGAAAAACACATTCATAGGCAAGCTGTTTACTATCTAGAGAAATTGGCTAATCTTGAGAGGGGCAGACCCTCCAGAGTCAGCAAGACCCCAGTATGCCAAAGCATCAGAATACAAAAAAGTAAAAGACATGATTAATGCCGTATATATTCTCTGTTCACACAAAGTGAATCACCATGTTACCGTGTAAAGCTCTTTCCATGTGGAGGATTTATCCTCACTATTTTCTTTCAGGGCCACTGTTGAGTAGGACAATAGTTCAGCAGTCATTTATTTTTGGCTTGTACCCACATGTTGAGCTGATCCACCCATGAATAAGATTTCCCTTTTCTCCTCTCTTTCAGTTGCTCACAGGAATCCTCATATGGCTAAAGAAGAGGCATAAATGCAGTGGTGGTGGCTACAGGTCAGGTTCACAAGCAAATGCAGCTTACTTGTGCCCTCTAAAACTGCTGTGTCCAATCTTGTAACTACCATTTCCATTTGCCATAAAGACTACTGGTGGCCCCACTTGAAATTGGGAATTTGTGTGCAAGAAAACAGTTCAACCCCTAATGAGAAGTTCTGAACATAGAGGCACTTGATGTGCTATTTTTTATCAGGACTCAGTAACATATGGGGAGATTATTTTTTTAGAAAAAATTTACATAAAATAAAATTAACTACGTAAATGTAAACAATTCAGTGACATTTAGTACATTCATAATGCTTTGCAATTACTACCTCTATCTAGTTCCAAACTTTTTCATCATTTCGAAGGAAACCCTGTATTCATTAAGCAATTATTTCCTTTCTTCATCCTTCCCTAGCAACCTCCAATCTATTTCTGTCTGCATGAATTCCTCTTTTGGAAATATTTCACACAAATGGAATCAAACAGTCTGTGACTCTTTTTATCTAACTTCTTTCATGATGTTTTTGAGGTTAATCCATATTGTAGTATATAGTATTATCCATTTCTCTGTATGTTTAAATAATATTCCATTGTATGTATATACCAAAACATGTTTATTCATGCATTTTGTGATTAAATTTTGGATTGTTTCTATCTTTTGCCCTGTACTTCAGGGGACCTTTAGTGCCAAACCAACATACACTAATAAGAATGGCATGAGAGTGCTGAATCAAGGGAGAAGGACATAAAGTTAGATAATGATGAGTTTAATAATATGAAAAAACCTGTCCCAAGACACAGGAATAAATAACTTGACAAGAATCAGGGAGACTGTGGCAATATGCTGCCAGAATAACTCTTAAAATTTCAAAACTGCAGTAACCCATACAAGTAGAATTTTAGCATAGTGATATACAGGTCCTTTCCTCCTTTATTTGACCAAGAACTTATCTTAGGTGATTTTTGCTGAGATTTGAACCTAAATTTGTGTATGGTAACTAGGAGAGGAGTTCTGAGTGGATCCCGAGAAAAGCACTTGCATTCTTTTCAAGGCATTAACCTTTGTAGAGTCTTCAAGTTATGAGAGGGAAACACTAACTGGGAATACTGGCAGACTTCTGAAGACACATAGAGCTCTGGTGTTTTGGAGTTTCAAGGTTCTCAAGTGCATCAACCCAGATGGCTCAATCCAAAATCCGTTTGTCTATTTGGGCTCTAAATTTAATGTTAGAAACTTTTAAGAGTGAGCATTCCAATTTTTTCTTATGCTTCATGACTTTTAAAATTAAGTTTTGGCCTGATATTCAGATATATCTGCCCTCGAACTTCAGATAACAGTTTCTTTGTAAGCTGCCAAATAGGCCCTCTATGTTTAATATATTGCCTTAAATTTGTTATTAATCACACTTCACCTATATTGTCCTTCTTCAATGCATTGATGGCACCTATCAATGGACATTCCCTTCCATAGTCCTTATATTATCCTGTAGCTCTCAAATCACTGAGATAATGCCTCAGCCAGTGCTCCTTCAAAAAATAGCCAAACTATATTCTCCACTAAAATGTGTTAATAATAGTCCTGCTTCAGCCATCACAGGGACTACCAGCACTCCACATGTCACAAGCTGTGGAGTTTGCTTGAAATAAATGTCTTAGGTTGATATATTTGTAAACAGACTTTGGAATATTTTGTGAGAGGGATTATTGGGGGATGCACTCAAGAACAACCCCTGTAAGAAAGAAAAATTGACCATTGAGTGAAGTTGAATTTTAATGTAAAGTCATGTTATATAATGACATTTTGGTCAACAATGAACCACACATAAAATTGTAGTCCCATAAAATTATGTTGGAGTCAAAAATATCTATCACCTAGTGTCCTAGCCATTGTAATGTCATAATTGCATCACTCACTTGTTTGTGGTGATGCTGCTGTAAATAAACCTATTGTGCTACCAGTCATATACAAGTATAGTACATACAATTATGTGTAGTAATGCTCATAGTACTTAATAATGATAATAAGCAATGTTGTTATTGGTATTGGTTTAGGTATTTACTATGCGTTTATCTTATTTATTTATTTAATTTTTTTTTAGTTGAAGTCACTCTATCACCCAGGCTGGAGTGCAGTGGCATGCTCACGGTCACCGCAGCTTTGACTTGCTGGGCTCAAGTGATCCTTCTACCTCAGCCTTCCAAGTAGCTGGAACTACCGGTGCATGCTACCATGCCTGGCTTATTTTTTTGGTTTATTGTAAAGACGAGGTCTCACCAAGTTGTCCAGGCTGGTCTCGAACCCAGGAGCTCAGGCAATCCTCTCGCCTTGGCCTCCCAAAGTACTGGGATTGCAGACTTAAGCCACCATGCCCAACCATGTATTTTCTTTTTAATCATTGTTTTAGACTGTGCTTCTTCTACTTAAAAAAAAATGTTAACTGTAAAATTGTTTCAGGTAGATATTTCAGGAGGTATTCCAGAAGAAGGCATTGTCATCATAGAAGATGACAGCTCCATGTATGTTGTTGCCCTTGAAGACCTTCCAGTAAGACAAGATATAAAGGTAAAAGACTGATTGATGATTGTGACTCTGTGTAGGCCTAGATTATTTGTAACTTAGTTTTTAACAAAAAAGTTGAAAACATAAGAAACAAAACAAAATTATAAAAATAGAAAAAATTTAACAAAATAAGGATATAAAGAAAAAATATTATTTATTTATTCATTTATTTTATATCAATATTTTTTATTTTGATACTGTGGGGTACAGTTTAAGGTTAGGTATACAAATATGCTTCGTTCAGGCACCCTGTTGATAAGGGTTGTCTCCCTGTCCCCAGACAGATATTGACTACCGTTAATCCCACCTCCCTCCCCCCCCATAGTTTCCCAACACTGTCAGTCTTTTTTTTATAGTATTATGGTGAATGTTCAAGGTCCGCTATATGAGTGAGAAAATGTGATACTCAGATCTTTATTTCTGGAGAGGTCACTCAGTATTATTGACTCTAGTTCCATCCAGGTTGCTGCAAAGTTCATAATCTTGTTATTTTTTATGGTTGCATAGTATTCCACATTTTTTTGTATCTGTACCACATTTTTTTAATCCAGTCCTCTTTTGATGGACAGTATGGTTGGTTCCAGGTTCTTGCTATTGTGAACAATGCTGCGATAAACATATGTGTACAAACAAAAACATATCTTTTTGGTAGAGTGATTTGAGTTCTTCAGGGTATATTCCCAGTAGGGGGATTGCAGGGTCATATGGGAGGATGATATTTAGAGCTTTTAGGAATCGTCACACTGTTTTCCACAGAGGTTGCATCAGTTTGCTCTCCCACCAACAGTGTAGGAGTGTTCCCTTTTCACCACACCCTCTCCAACAACTGTTATTTTTTGAGTTATTGATAATGGCCATTCCGACTGGAGTTAGGTGGTATCTCAGAGTGGTTTTGATTTGCATCTCCTTGATGATTAGTGAGGTTGAACATTTCTTCATGTGTCTGTTAGCTGCTCGGATGTCTTCCTTTGAGAAGTGTCTATTCATATCTTTTGCCCACTTTATAATGAAGTTGTTTGTTTTTTTCTTTTCAGCATGTTTGAGTTCCTTGTAGATCCAAGATGTTAAACCTTTGTCAGACCTGGAGTTGGCAAATACTTTTTCCCAGTCTGTAGGCTGTCTCCCTGCTCTCTTGATGGTTTCTTTGACTTTGCAGAAGCTTGTCAGTTTAATGAGGTCCCACTTGTCTATCTTATCTCTTATGGCCTGTGGGTTTCGGGTTTTGTTCAGGAATTGGATGCCATTTCCAATTTCCATAAGGGTGTGTCCTGCATTTTCTAAGGTTCTTATGGTTTGAGGTTTCACATTTAGGTCTCTGATCCATTTACAGTTAATTTTTGTATATGGGGACAGATAGGGGTCTTATTTGAGTCTTCTGCATGTGGTCAGCCAGTTTTTTTAGCACCATTTACCGAATAGGTTGAAAAAATATTTTTTACAGCTGTACAATGTTTGTGTTTTTACCTAAGTATTATTACAAAAAAGTCAAAACATTTATAAAGGAAAAAGTTACAATAAGCAAAAATTAATTTATTATTAAAGAAAATATTTTTTAAATAGAGTGCAGCCTAAGTGTGTAGGGTTTATAAAGTCTACAGTGATGTACAATAATGTTCTAGGCCTTCACATTCACACAGCATTCACTCACTGACTTGACCAGAACCACTCCCAGTCCTGCAAGCCCTGTTCATAGTTAGTGTCCTGTGCAAGTGTATCATTCTTAAAATGTTTTATGCTGTATTTTTACTGTACATTTTCTATGTTTAAATACACAAATACCATTGTGTTAAGAATTGCCTCCAGTATTCAGTACGTTAATGTGCTATAAAGGTTTGTAGCTTAGGAGCAATAGGAGACATCATATAGCTTAGGTACACTGTAGGTTCTACCACCCGGATTTGTGTAATTATAGTATACCCTGATGCTCAAAAAATGATGAAATCACTTAATGATGATTAGGTGATCATCCACTATACAGCATCCACTATAATAGCTGCATTAGGGAAAAACATCTTAAATGAAGGAATGTAAATATAAAATTTTCACAGTAAAGGTAAAATTGCATTTAGGTATGAATCATGAATTAAACTTTCCCTATGTGATAGGGTCAAGAAATAGGCAATGAAATCTCAATAAAGTTTAGTGGAGCTTCCTGATTAGTGAACACATTAATGTACTGAGAGGGTGACAAATCTGGATTCCACAGAGTATGAGCATGAAGCTCTGTATGTGTAACTCTCCAAGACTTCACCCTGTGTATCTCTTTGTCTATTCTTGATTTGTACCCTTTACAATAAAACTGCTAAATCACTATAATACTTTTGAGTTCTATGAGTCATTCTACTGAATAATCAGACCTGAGGGAGATTGTGGGGTCTCCCTGGATTGACAGCCAGTTTGTCAGATGTGTGGGTGGTCTGGGTACTCTACTTGTGAATGGCATCTAAGGAAGGGAATCTATTGCTGGGGACTGTTCCTTTTAACTTGTTGAATCTGCACCAATTTTAAGATATTAGTGCCAGAATTGAATTGCAATAAACCAGTTGGGGTTGGTGTAAGAAAAAAAAATGCCCTACTTAAAATACTTTCAATGAGATCGAGGTCTTTTTCTGCTTGCTCACTGCTCTGTCCCTAAAATCTAGAACAGTGACTGTTACAACACAACAGGCACTCAATATTTGCCAAATGGATCAAACATATTATTCATTATAGTAAATCCACTTTCTTCCCTTGAAGTGAATTAATTTCTTTGGACTCTATTTTAGAAGTCTGCATTGTTTTCTAGGTCAGTTGACTTCATTGTTAGATTTCTTTCCCTTTTTTTCCCATTGTTTTTTTCTTAAATTTCAATTTTGTATTTAGAGTCCATCATCAACTTTTTTTTCTGCGATGTTTTCTGTGGTATTTTTATTTGTTTTGTTTAGTTTCCATGTGAGGTGTGTTAGTTTTTAGAAAGAGTTTATTATGCATTAACTCCCTTCATAACTTAAAAACACTAGTTTTAAAATACATGAAAATTAGCCTTCCATTTATCATAACATGTAATTTAAAATAATATTCCATCAAAGTTGTGATGTCATGGATTGAATGTCTTGCAGCAATTTTTGCTGATACACAGTAAATTATGAATCTGGCTTTTTTTTTTTTCTTTGTTGGCAAACTATTCCTGCTTTCTGAGAAAAACTCTTTAGTGCTTTCTCTTTATTTCTGAGATAAAAATTTTATAATGCATTACCTTTCAGAGTGTTTATTGTCTTGAAGACCTTGCTTGAGGTTATAGGGGTCAAGAATAGACGAGTAGATGATTCTACATTATGTTGAAACAAAAATTGCCTTCCTGTGGGTGAGAGAATTTTTAGGAGCTCTAAGCCTTCCAAAGAAGATGCTCTACTTATTAAAGAAAAAAATTATCTGCCTTTGGATTAAGTGCAAATACCTCAGAATCTAATCTCTTTGTGTAGGAGGTGTAGGGTTGGGAAAGAACTTGGAAAAGGAGGTTGGACCAAATTGTTCCACATGAAGTTCTTGATTGATTTCTGTAGCTGCTTGCTCATGTTATTTGCTACTATCTAAATCTATGGACATAGAACTTGAAACCACTCTGCAGTGCTAGGAGGAACTGCCTTATCCTACAGACTTCCTATGGAGTATGTGTTGGGGTTCGGCTTCCTTCATCCTTGTTTATTTTTTGGTATTCTCCTGTATCATTTGTTTTCTGTTCAATTGTAAGATACCTTCTCTAAAGAAGAAGAATAAAACTTCCTTCATTTCTCCAGAGGTATGTATATATGTATACATATGTGTACATATTCTGTCTCATTTTAATTAGGTTTGAGAGAAGTGTATAGCTAAACATTTTCTCATTTTATCCCTTGAACTAGAAAGTCACAAAACTATATTTCTGGATGTAATTTTCTGATATAAAAATATTTTACTTTATATTTAATATTTATTTATATATTAATAATTTATTATATCTTTTTCTGCAATGTAGCAGAGAGGAAAATATGTTTCTATATAACAGTCTATGAGGGTGCAACAAAATTATGGGTCATAAAAAATGTTTTTTGAGTCAAAAAAATTTTAACTTCAATTTTGCTTGGAATTATTATCTTTGGTTTTGTTGAATGTTAAATACTCTAATGCATCCTGCTTTTGCTATATATTTAGTCATCTATAGATAAATTTTTATGTGACCTCCCCAGACCATTTACAATGCCATTGGGTGACTTTTATTGTATAATAACTAACAATAATTATAGACATTTGTAAAATATTCTACTGGCTGATTTTATAGATTAACAAATTAATGCTGGATACCACATAATAAAATTATAGGTAAGATCTGAAAAAGAGGTTTAAACTATAAAACAGGAAGATGTGTATCATGTCGTATGATACAAAATAAAAATAAAAATGAGTATGATTCCATATGCCTAAATCAAAGGATAACTTTATTTTTATCATAATTAGACTTTTAAAATCTGCCTTAAATATTTTCTTCCCTTAAATATGTTTAGAGAGTCCATACTATATTAACTTCTACAACTCCCCACAACCTGTTTTGTCTTATTTTACAACCCTTAATTTCTACATTTCAATGAAATAGCAATTTACTTTTTTCTTGACCGTTTTCAGAAGTACAGAAACAGCTATCTCTCTTTAACAAATGCTGCTTCTATCAAAATATTTATTCAAAAGCAGCCAGTGTAATTCAATTTATAACTCCATTTAAAAAATTTTTCTATAAGATTTAAAAGACAAATGCATAAAATATTATAAATCTATGCTAAGGCATGCAAAAAATACATAGATGTGATTTGTGACATAAATAAAATAAAGTAAGAGGTTTTAAATATAAAAGAGTAGTGTTCCTTTATATAATTGAATTTAAGTTGGTATCAATTTAAAATAGATTGTCATAACTTCAGGACATCTTATTTTATGTAATCCCCATGGTAACCACATAGAAAATACCTATAGAATTACAAAAAGAATTGAGAAAGAAATAAAAAATATCACTACAAAAAAATTAATTAAATGCAAAGGGATGCAGTAGGGAAGAAAAGGAGGGTTAAAAGCCAGAGGTATAGGGAAGAGAACAAAATGGCAATAGTAAGTCCTTTAATAACAGTAATTACTTTAAATTTAGATGGATTAAACTCTCCAATTTAAAAAAAGGGATTGGCAGAATGGATTATTTTTAAAGGGATACAACTGTGTGCTTCCCACAAAAGGTTCACTTTAGATGTAAGGAATGCATGAGTTGAAAGTGAACAAAATAGAAAAGATATTCCCTGCAAATAGTTACCACAGAAAGAGCGGTATACCTGTTTTACTATCACACAAAGTAGACTTTCAGACAAAAACTGTTATACAAGACAAAGAAGGGCATTATATACTATAAAAGGGCCAAGTCATCAAGAAAATATAACAACAATAAAATATATGCACCAAACAATGAGTTTCTAATATATGACAACACACAACACTGAACGAAGAAATAGACAGCTTGAGAATAATAGTTGGAGACTTCAATACTCACTGTCAAACAGAACAATAAGATAAAGAGTAATAAAGGAATAGAGGAATTGAAAAAAAAGTGCAGACTAATTGGCTCTATCAGAGTGACCAAAACCCTTCAACCAACAGCAGTAGATTATTCATTTTTCTCAAGAGCATATGGAACATTCTCTAGAGCACACCATATGTTAGTCACAAATAAAGTCTTAACAAATTGAAAAGCTTGAGATTATAAAATATTTTTTTCATCACGATGGAATGAAACAAAGAATTAATAGCAGTGGAGGGAAAACTGGAAAATCAAAAAATTAAACCACACATTCTTTAAAAATCAACAGTTCAGAAAATAAACCACAAAGATAATTATAACATATATTAAGACAATAAAAATGAAAACACAACATACCAATGCAGCAAAAACAGTGCTAAGAACAAAATTTATAACTAATTACCAGCACACCTGTACCTATATATATATTCACATTGAAGAAAATTAAAGACAAAGAAGAAATATTGAAAGAAACCAGAAAAAAAGAAATAAGGATTAGAATAGAAAGGAAATAATTAGAAAAAATTAAGGATTAGAATCACAGTAGAATTCTTACTTACTCATTACTATATAAAAACTTTATAGTTTTACTTAAAAGTGAACTCAGATTAGTTGTAAATGTATACTACAAACTCTAGGACAGCAACTAAAACACAAAAAAGAAAAAAATTATAACTGATATACTAAGAAAAGACAGAAAATGGAATAATATAAAATGCTCAAATAAACAACAAAAAGCAAAAAAAGAGCAGAAGACAAAGATAGGAACACAAAACAAGGCAATATATAGAAAATAGTAATAAATATGGTAGATATTAATCCAAGTACATTTTCAACTACAACCAACAGCAAAGTCTATAATTACTTTAAACACAAATGATCTAAATGTTCCAATTGAAAGAAAGAGATTATCAGAGTGAATTAAAAAACAAGACCAAATTTTTTTTTTTGTCTACAAAAATCTCATCTTAAATATGAAGGCACAAATAGATTAAAGGAAAATAGGTGAAAAAGAATGTACCATGCCAAAACTAATCCAAAGTGGGAGTAAATATATTCATTTAAGACTGAAAAAACCTTCAAAGTAAATGTATTAGATAAGAGGAGTATAATAATGGTAAAGGAGGCAATTCTCCAACAAGACATAAGAATTCTTAATGTATATGCACCTAACAAAAGACATAAAAATGTACTTGGCAAAAATTGATAGGAACTATAAGGAGAATCATTCTATCAGATAAAGACAAAGCCAACAGGCAGAAAATCTGTTAAGTATATAACTGAACTCAACAGTATCATCAATCAACTGGATATGGACTACTTCATTTAACAACAAAAGAAAGCACCATCTTCTCAAGCTTACATGATGCATTTATCAAGAAAGATCACATTCCAAACATAAAACATACGCTAGCATATTAAGAAGAGTAGAAATCATGCAATGTCTTCTCTCAGACCACAATGCAATTACACTAAAATTTAGTTAAAAAAAAACTGGAAAATTCTAAAATACTGAAGATTAAACAACATACTTCAATAGCCAAAGCAATCTTAAGCAAAAAGAACAAAGCTAGAGGCATCATACAGTCAGACTTCAAACTTTGCTATAAAACTACAGTAACCAAAACAGTATGACACTGGTAAAAAAAAAAAAAAAATAGACACATTGACCAATGGACAGAATAGAGAATCCAGAAATAAAACCTGTGACCTACAACCAACTCATCTATAACAAGGCCGACAAAATCAAGCACTGAGGAAAAGATACCTACTCAACAAATAGTGCTGGGGAAACTATTCATATGCAGAAATATAAGACTAGACCCCTAGCTAACACCATATACAAAAATTAACTCAAAATTGATCAAATATTTAGACGTAAGACCTCAAACTACAAATATCTTAGAAAGAAAAAAAAAAAAAAAAAACACTAGGGAACACTCTCCTAGACATTAGCTTAGGCAATAAATTTATAACCAAGTCTGCAAAACCAAAGACAGCAAAAACTAAAGTTGACAAGTGGAACTTTATCAAGTTAAAAAGCTACACAGGAAAAGAAAGTATCAGCAGAATAAAGAGACAACACACAAAATAGGAGAAAATATTTACAAATTATACATTCAAAAAAGGTCTAATATCCAAAATCTACAAGGAACTCAAATTAATCAACAGGAAAAAGAATAAATAAATAATTCTATTCAAAAGTGGACAAAGGACATGAACAAACACTTCTCAGAGGCCGACATACAAGTGACCAACATACATGAAAAGATGTTCGACATCACTAATCATCAGAGGAAAGCAAATAAAAACTACAATGAGATACCATTACATGTAAGTCAGAATGGCTAGTACTTAAAAATAAATTTTTTTTTTAAACGTTGGCGAGGTTGGAGAGAAAAGTGAACACTTGTATATTGCTAGTGGGAACATAAGCTAGTTCAACTCCTGTGGAAAACAGTTTGGAAATTTCTCAATGAAATATAAATAGATCTACCATTTAACCCAGCAATTCCAATACTGGGTTTATACCAAAAGGAACATAAATTGCTCTACCAAAGAGATACCTGCACCCATATGTTTATTGCTACACTATTCACAATAGCAAAAACATGACCCTAACCCAAGTGCCCTTCAATAGTGGACTGGCTAAAGAAAATGTGGTGTATATAAACTGTGGTATACTTCACAGCCATAAAATAGATGTAATCATATGATTTGCAGCAAGACAGATGTAGCTGGAGGCTTTCATTCTAAGTCAATTGTCACAGAAACAGAAAACTGAATGCCACATATTGTCATTTGTAAGTAGGAGCCAAGCACTGGGCATACATAGACACAAGATTAAAAACAACAAACACTGAGAACTACTAAAGGGAGGGGAATGGAGGAAATATAAGACTGTAACTCTGCCCATTGAGTATCATGCTCACCACCAGAGACAGGCTCATCAGAAGCCCAAACATCGCCGTAAAGCAATATATCTATGTAGCAAATCTTCACATGCAAACCTTGAATCTAAAATAAAATGAAATTAATTAATAAAAAACAAAATAACATATGGGTCAAAGAAGAAATTACAAGAATAGTCCTAAAAAGTTTAATCGAAATAAAACACAATTTATCAAAATCTGGTGAATGCAGTGAAAGCAGTGCTTAGAGGAAAATTTTTAACATTGAATGTACATATTAGAAAAGAAGAAAGATCTAAAATTAATCATCCAAGCTTTCAATAATCTAGGCTTCCACCTTAAGAAACTAGAAAAAATGAGTAAACAAAATCCAATGTAAGCTGAAGAAAATAAATAATAAAAATCAGAGGATATCAGTCAAAACAAAATTTAGTAGAGAAACCAACAAAACCAAAAACTAGTACTTGAAAAGATCAATAAAATCAAAAAGCCTCAAGCCAGATTAATGACTACAAAAAAAGAGACACAAATTACTAATATTAGATATGAAAATGAGGACATCACAAAACCCCCATGGACAATAGAAGTATAGCAAAATAATTTTGTGAACATCTCTATGTCCACAATTTGACTAACCTATATGAAATGAACTGACCTTGAAAGACATTGCCATAACTCATACAAGAAGACATATATAATCTGAATAGGTCTATAATTATCTAAGTCATTAAATCAATAATTAATAACTTTCTAAAGCAGAAAGCACTAGGCCTAAATGGATTCACTGTAAATTCTGCCAAACCTTTCAGAAAGAAGTTTTGTTTCATTTTATTTTATTTTAAATGAGAAAACAGGATTTACTGAGAGGACCAAAAAAGCTCTCACAGTGGGAGGGGATCCAAAGGGGTTGCCCCAAGAAAGAAGTTTTCTATAATCTCTTCTAGAAGATGGAAGTAGAGAGAATACTTCCTAACTCATTCTAATAAGCTAACATTACCTTAATACCATATACAAAGACATTATATAAAAAAGAAAATGACAGATTAATCTCTATCATCAAATATATACAAAAATCCACAAGAAAATATTATTGACTTAAATTCATCAATGTATAAAAATACTTTTATATTATAATTAGATGTTATCAAAGGAATACAAGGCTTGTCGAACATTTGAAAATCAATTCATGTAGTCTATCACATCAACAGGCTTCAAAAATTTGCATAATCATATAATAAAAAAACAGACAATATCCAATATTCACTTATGATTTTTAAAAAACTCTCAGTAAACTAGTAATGGGGGTCCTCCTCAACTTTGATTAAAAAAAAAAAAATCTACAGAAAAACCTGTAGCTAACATTAGCCTTTATGGTGAAAAACTAGAAGCTTTTTTTTTTAAACTAAGATCAGTAATAAGGCAAGGATGTCTCCTCTCATCACTGCTTTTCAACATCATACTAAAGCCCTAACTAATGCAATAAGAAAATAAAAAATAAATAAATAAAAGGTATTCAGATTGGGAAGGAAGATATAAAACTTTGTTATTAACAGATGACATGATTATCCATGTAGAAAATCTGAAAGAATTAACCAAAAAAACCCACAAAAACTCCTAGAATTAATAAGGGATTATAGCAAAGTTGCAGTTTAAAAGGTTAAAATAAAAAAGTCAAATGCTTTTCTGTGTAGCAACATTGAATAAGCACCATTTGAAATTTACTGTGTTTTTTTTCCTCAGCTCTTTTAAAAGGCATGCAATTTTATAAAATAATAATTATATCAATTTATTGAGTTTGTAATAGTATAAGTATGTAAAAGTAATATGTATAAACATAGTAGCACAAAAAGGAGAAAGACATACAACATATAGAAATAAAGTTTATATCTCATTGGAATCAAATTAGTATAAATCTATAGTAGGTCCAAATAAGTTAAAATATATATTGCAAATCCCTAGAAGAATCATTAATAAAATAACAAAGAAGTGAAAAAATATTAAAGTATTAAAATATCACACTAGAAAATATGCATTAATAAATGGAAAATAAATAAAGATGAAACAGGGATACCAAAAAAGACACAAAACAGACGGAAAAAATAAAGCGGCAGAGGTAATGATATCAACAATAACATTACATGATACTGGATTAGTAAATCCAATAAGGGTGCAGTGATTATCACACTGTATTAAAATATTAACAAACAATTAGCATGAGCTAGTGTCTATGGAAGACACATTTTAAGTTCAAAGAAAAAATATATTGACTATAAAAAGAATGGAAAATATATATTATATTAATTGCAATCATCAGAAGAATAATGTGAGTAAATTAACACTAGACAAGATAGACCTTTAAGCAAAAAATATTATTAATATAAATAAGCATATTCTATATTGACAAGGTTTAATTCATTAAGCATATGTAACAAATATTTAAAATATACACTATAAAATTAAAGAGAGAAATAGACAATTAAACAATAATAGCTGAATACTCGACTTTTATAGTAAATAAGGCAACCAGGCAAAATGTGAACAAGGAAATAGAAGCTCTGAGCAGCACTGTATACCAACGAGATGAAACAGTATAAATTGAGCATTCAACCAAAAAAGCAGAAGAATACACATTATTTTCACATTCACCTGGAACACTCTCCAGGACAGACTATTGGTGGACATAAAACAAGACTCAATAATTTGTTTTCAAAGTTGAATTAAAGCAAAATATTCCTCCAACCAAATGAAATGTAATTACAACTCAGTAACAGAAGGAATTTTGAAATATACAAAAATATATGGAGATTAAATAAAATACTTCTAAATAATCAATGTGTCAAGGAAGACATCACAAGGTTAATTAAATTAAATTGCTTTAAGATTAATGAAAATATAACACATCATGCCAAAATCTATGAAGTGCAGTAAAATAAGTCACTATAGTGAAATTTAGAGATACAAACCTATATTTTAAAAAAGAAGAGAAATCTCAAATCAGTAATATGCTCTTTTTGTCTTAACACACTGGGAGAAAAACAAATTGAAACTAAAGCAAGCACAAGGAATGAAACAGGAAAAAATAGGGTTAGAATTTAATGATTAAAAAAACAGCAAAGAAAATCTGCAAGTCAAAGGTTTTTATGAAAAGACAAAAGCATTGCCAATTTTTAGCTAGACAGATGAAGAAAAAAGAAAGAAAAGATAAATTACTAAAATTAAAAAGCAAAAAAGGAGCCATCACTACTGACCTTAGAGAAACAATAATGATTATAAAGTAATAGTATGAACAAATGTATGTCAACAAATTATATAACTTAATAAAATGGAGAATTCCAGAGACAGACACAAACTATTAAACCTTACTTTAAAAAAACCAGAATCTAAATAGATGCACAAGTAAAATTTTTATATTAGTAATTTTTTAGTTCCCATATAGAAAAACCAAGATCCAGATAGCTTCACTGGTGAATTCTTACAATGGTTTAAAGATAATTGTTCAAAAACTCTTCCAAAAATATAGAAGAGATGCAACCGATTTCAACTCATTCTATGAGACCACTATTACCCTGATATCAAAATCAGATAAGGACATCACAAAAAATAAGTCTACAGAAATATCTTTTATAAATGGTGATGCAAATCTTTTCAAATTACAAAATAGCACACCATATACCACAACATGTAAAAAAATATATACACCACAGAAAACTTGGACTTATTCTAGCAACATAAAGTTGATGTAGCATTTCAAAGCAAACAATAAAATAAATCATATTCGTATAATAAAAGACATTATCATCTGGTAAAAATGCAAAGTGGTGCAGCTGCTCTGGAAAACATTATTCCAGTTCCTCAAAATGTCAAACACAGAGTTATCCACTATTTCTTCTCATAGGTATATAGCCAAAAGGAATGAAAACATATGACCACACAAAACACAAGCACAATGCCCATTGCAGCATTATTCATAGCCCAAACTGGAATGTCCACTAACTTTTATTATTACTTTTTTTTTTTGAGTTGGAGTCTCACTCCATCACCCAGACTGGAGTGCAGTGGCCACTCCCAGCCACCGCAGTCTCAACCTGCTGGGCTCCAGCGATCCTTCCACCTCAGCCTTCCAAGTAGCTGGAACTACAGGCACACGCTACCACGCCCGGCTCATTTTTTGATTTTTTGTAGAGATGAGGTCTCGCCAAGTTGCCCAGGCGGGTCTTGAACCCGCAGGCTCAGGCAATCCACTCACCTCAGCCTCCCAAAGGCGTGGGATTACAGGCTGAGGCACCAAGCCTGGCTGTCCACTAACTTTTAAATGGATAAATAAAATGTTGCATATCTATGAGATGAAATATCGTTAGTTGCTGGAGTCCAGCTCCAGGAGAAAGTCAGGGCTTGAGACGCAGGAATCGGGAAGCAGCGAAAAAGAAAGACAAAGACAGGAATCCTCTTCCTGAGGAAAGCTCAAGACTGCCAATTTTTATTTATTTTTCACAAGTTTATATAGGTTTTCCACTCAGCCCTGCACCCACAAATGTATCTTATGTTACTAACCAAACGCCCATGTGCATCCTTTTTGCACTCACAATAAGGTTGACCTTTAACAATTTCAACCACTTAAGAAAAACCATAAATGTTTTTCTTAAGTCAAACATTTATGAACGTCCTGTTTTTCTTCCTAACTTTCTCATAACTATTTACTATTATAGGCCTATAATATCCTTATCCTATAAAGCTAAACCTTAACCCTAAGTCTTATTTAAACTTACTTACTACTATATATTTATTTCTATTAAACTTATTTCTATCCTTATGTCCCTATATTTTCTTAACTATCACTTATACTATTATATATCTCTTATCTTACTAGTTTATCTTATCTTACTATCTTATTATTAATATTCTAAATTCTATCTTCATTAAACTACCTATTTAATCCTAAAATATCTTAACCTATTTTTTATCTCACATGCTTGTTTTTCACCAGCTCTCAATCTGGGGTCTGTTGTTTATGAGGAAGTGGTCGACTCGTTCTTCTTGGCCTCCTGCTGTTACCAAACAACATCCTTATACATACTAAGGGGCAGCCTTTCTGCTGCAATCTCACCTCCATTATGCCTGTGTATAATTTTTGCTGTCAAATGCCATCATCCATTTGTGCATCTATTATCTCAATTAAAGAGGGAACGTTCTCAAGCCTATGCATGCAATTGTTCAAAGTTAGGGAAGGTCCGTCAACAGGATCCATGGGGCTTTGCCTCCGTCGTTGCCGTATTTTACTGGGAGCTTGCTCCCAGCCGGCATTTTTCCTGTTTTCAGGTCCCATTTACCTTACTTTTACTAGTGATTGCGGCTCCTGACAGTTAGTTATAAAAAATGAAGTACTGAAACATGCTACAATATAGATGATCCTTAAAAATACATTTTGGGTGTGACTGAAACATTTTAAAATTGATTGTGGTAATGACTGCATTCCCATGAACATATTAAAAATCATTGGATTAGATACCTTAGATGGGTGAATTGTAAAGTACAGTTGTCCCTCTGTATATACAGGGGACTGGTTTCAGAAACACCCTCTCAAGCCTACAAATTCAATCCATGTATACAAACAGGTGGCCCTGTATACAAGGGGTTTAATTTGCAGTATGGTTGGAAAAAAAAAAAAAAAACTTCAACAGTTCAAACGTGTGTTGATCAAGGGTCAACTGTATACAGTATAAATTATATCTCAATAAAGCTGCTACAAAAACTCTACTTCTTTACTTCTTTGCTATTTGCTTTATATACAAAATAGAACATTTATACAGTTCACTTGGCCATTTTGCTTATTGGTCTTTTTCTTTCCTATGTACTGGGGAAGATTTACAGGAAGTTAAATCACTTAAATTTGTGATTCTATATTTCACAAAAAAGTAGGATTTTTATATGTTCCTGCTTATAAATTCTTTCTCTATGTATAAATAACATTGTGCAATTCACATATCTAACATGGTTTCAAAAAAGGATGTTTCTTCCAATATCATAGTCTCATAATTGTAGTACGTGGGTGACAAGTACACACACAATTTAAGGAAAGCATTAAGTTTTTAAAGAAGATACCAAGAACTTTTTTTAAAGTTCTGAAACCTTCATCCTGTTATCACTCTTACATAAAAGAAGCCTAGAGTTTCAGGGGATGCTTTGAAGAGAATTCAAAGAATGAGAGGACACAGTGTCACTCAGTCTCAGCAGAAATCTTGTCCTCTTCTGTCTAGTTTAATATATACATGTTTATAATTTCTTGAAAATTTTAAATATACTCATTTTGTACAGTGTTTCAATTTCATTCTGCTCTATATTTTTTGACCACTTAGACTTAATTGGTGTAAAGAAACATACATTTTTCTTGAATAGATAATGTGAAAAATGTAGCTCAATTGATGGTAGTTAGACAATGCTTCCTAATTCAGTTTGTGAGTTTTTTCTCTTTTGCATGTATTTTATTTTATTTATTTATTTTTATTTTTTATTTTTAGTTGAAGTCTCACTCCATCACTCAGGTTGGAGTGCAGTGGCACACTCACAGCCACCCCAGCATCGACCTGCTGGGCTCCAGTTGATCCTTCTGCCTCAGCCTTCTAAGTAACCGGAACTACAGGTGCATCCTACCATGCCTGGCTAATTTTTTTATTTTAGAGATGAGGTTTTATCAAGTTGCTCAAGCTGTTCTCAAACCCGTGGACTCAGGCAATCCCCTCACCTTGGCCTCCCAAAGTGCCGGGATTACAGGCTTAAATGACTGTGCCCAGCCTGCATGTATTTTGTTACATTTTTTTCTTTTTTTTATTTTCAAGATGTGAAAAGGTGGTACAATTTGGGATTAAGTATACAAGTGGTCATCCAACAGGTAAAGTTTGGGCCTCCCTTTGGTCCCCACATAGCCTGATCTGAGATCAGGTACCCTTACTGATGCTATGTGTCCATTCCCCCCTCACTCCAGGCAGTTACCAATCCCTTTCTTATAGTATTATGGTAAATGTTCAGGGTCTGGTTATGAGTGAAAACACGTGATACTCACTTCTTTGTTTCTGTGATAGATCACTGAATATCATAGACTTTAAATCCATTCAAGTGGCTGCAAATTTCTTAATTTCATTCTTCTTAATGGCCGCATATTATTCCATAGTGTATATGTGAGTTTCTTATGAAGTTTTTTCTTTGTTTTCTTTTAACTTTTGGGTTTATGTGTGTGTGTGTGTGTGTGTGTGTGTGTGTGTGTGTGTGTGTGTGTTTTCAAGTTTGTAGTTGCGATGTATTCTCTGTTGATTCTGTGTTCTCTTGTTCTTTTGAAAAGTGCATGATTGTTCTTTTTTTCATTCTTCTGTGCTTAATACTTTTTAAAGCATCTCCTGTAGAGCTGGACTGGAATCAGCATAATCTCTTATGGATTGGATGTCTGGGATGTTTGTTAGTTTTTAGCATAAATTTTAAGAGAAGAGAACTTTTTATTTGGGATTGTAGAGGTATCAGCAGTTAGTAAAGTATATCTGAATCCCTTTCCACATCTGTTATTCTATTACACATTTATTCACAAGGCATTTATTTCAACCACTTTTTGTCTCTTGATCTAGTTTTTTATCCTGTCCTATCAACAAATATTTAAAAAGTATTGTTCTGTCATATATTTTCAGTTATATATCACATAAATCAAAATCTCAACTTTAAAACCAAAGAAACAATTAGTTAGGAGTCAAAGATAGTATGTTTGCCAAGTATTAATTATAAAATTATTGGAAGGCAGAGGGAGATTCCAAGAGCTAATGCAGGAACTTGGGGCTACTCACAGCAGAGTTGTCACTATCCATAAGCTTGAAAGGTTAGAAGAGATTGAGATTTTTAGAATTGTAGCCTAATATAAAATATTTTTATTCTTGAAAGGTTTTTTATTGATTTATCATTGTATTCTCCAAAAAATTATTTTTTGAATTGAAATTTGTAAATAATTTTCTTTGAACATAGGCAATACATACTTTTTTCCTTATCAGTGTATAATTAAAAGAACCAAAAGTACTTCTAGAATGGTTAAGTAAAAAATTATTCCTATTTTCATTTTTTATGGATTGCAAAAGTGAGAAAATTTGTACATAGGGTTGGATTTGGATGCCATTTGACAATGTAGTATCACTCAGTTCTCTAAAGTCCTTCCGAGTTATACACACATGTTGCATAAAGATGTATTATCAAAAAGATTTTAATCAGCTAATAACACAGTTAGGCACTCTGCAACAACTCAACATGCCAAAAGCAAAGTATTGAAAATTATAAATCTTGGAGAAATGTTTGTGACATAATCATAAATCATTTTTGTCAGTTTTTAGGAATTAATACAGTATAGATTAAGCAAGTTTTATCAGAGGAGTATAATGTTCACTTGTAGAGACTTTGAAGTTGAAATTAGGTGAAATAGGGCCAAAATAATCATATGAAATTGGAAATATCATAGTTCCTTCCCAATTTCAATTATGTAAGTAAACTAAAAGTATTTTAAACAAGAAATAATGACTGACACCTAACAATAATTACATATATATTAATAAATCTATTCATAGTTGAAAATGATATTTGTAATAAAAATAAAATATTTTATAACCCAATCTTAAATCATTGCAACTGTTTTCTAAATTTCTGGACAAAAATATCTCAGATTAAATGTTAGAAACATTCTAATACCATAGATGCTTTTTTGGCACATAGTTTGCTTTTATGACAGGAATTTATTTTTTGTAAACTAATAGCAAAAAGAGAAATAGACTTTGGGTTATCAGTTAATGTGGGACTTATTAAAGGTGTATTAATTGCTGTTTAATTGGTATTATAAATTGTTATTTACAATAATATCTTTTTAAAAATTCCCACTAATCTAGAAAATGCTTGGAAAGAATAAAGAAATAAAGAGGTACTCACAAGTTTAAAGATATTAAGAGACTTTCATCCAAGTATTGCATGACTATCAATTTATAGCCTCCAGGACAATGTACTACAATAAAAATTAGATAAGATTTACTTTTGGTATACTGGTAAAGCATGATGACTAATGAGAGAGAGAAGAGAGAAACAGTCTGAGATATTTCCAGAATGAGCATTCTGGAACATCTCACTTTTAAGAAAAAATACATATTAAAATTAAAGATCTGTAAATTAATAGTATTGAAACAACCCGTAATTATATGCCCCTTACAACATCTTTGTGTTTCCCTAAAGATTTACATTCCAGTGTTTGAAGACAACTACTAAAGATATGCCTTCTTTCAGTAAAGGAAGTATTATATGAAAGTAATATTCAACAGTATAAGTAAACATATGTACTGATGTTAGCCCTATGGTGGTATTAATGGTGTACAATTTCATAGGACCTAAAAGATGACATATAATCTTTCTATTTGTCTTTTTTACATAAATAGCTAAATATTTCTATATTTTATCAGCATATATTTATATATAAATAAACATTTATATATAAATAAATGTAAAGAGTGATTGTGTCTATTTTCTCCTGTTCTTTCACAGCCTGACGTGCATCAATCTCTACGAAGTTTTGTCTACAGCACTGGGTTGATAGTCTGTAAACTACATCACACAGCTTCACTTGATAGCAGTTAGACTCTCCTAGTGGGAAACCACTATGGTAGACAAAGTAGGAAGGGAAGAAAAGATAGTTTCTTCTTTCTTTCCCTGATTTTAGAGGCACCTAAAAGTACTCACCTCCCTTCTGTACTTCCAGTGTCAACCACACCTGCATTTCTAGTGAACTATGTGATGAGCTACACTGTGATTGAAGTTTAGCAAAATGGGCCCTTATTTTGTATTTCTGGGACTGAGAGCCCCCTAGTACCACAGAACCAAATGTCCAAGGTTCTAGTCCTAGCATGGTGATGGCTTCCTGAAGTTACTAATCTCCAGTTATCAGCTCTTTCTTTTTTTGTTTCTTATCCTTCAACACCCTTTTCTGTTTCCTTCCTATGTCTTTTAATAGCTAGGTAACCAATTGCCTTTATTAAATTAAAAAAAATTAGGAACTTTAATTTGTTTTACTGTTTTCTTTAATTGGATCCTGTATGATAGAGTAATATAAAATTCAATATCAAACAAAATTACATAAGTAAGAAAAGGGGTAAGCAGAATAGAGTCTCTAGGTCATAAATTATCTTCAGCTTCACTGAGAATTTAAAATTAACCACTCTGGTAAAGATGATGTACAAAGTAATGAGTGAGTCCTGGGAGACATAGGATCCACCATCTATAGGGCATCTGACAATGATGCATCATCTCCTTATAAGCTACTTACATATAATTGAATGGTTACTCTCTTTTTAAGTTGTTTAAAAATTAAATTCATCATTTTTACATTATTACAGATTCACTTGCAGTTGTATGACCCAACATAGAGAAAGCTCATGTGCATTTTATCCACTTTCCCCTAATGAGAATATCTTCTAAAATTATAGTACAGTGTCACAAGGATATGGACAGTGACACAATCCTCTGATCTTGTTCAAACTCCCAGTTTTACTCATGTTGTGTATCTGCATGGGTGTTTAGTTCTATAAAAATCTTATCACATTTTTGTGTATCCAACAACATAATCATGATATAGTATATTTCTATCATTACAAGGATTCATGCTGCCCTTTTTAAACCACACTCACTTCCCTCCTATGACCATCTTCCCCTTTAACCCCTGACAACCACTAATTTGTTCTACATTTTTATAATTTGCCATTTCAAGAATAGTATTCAAGTGAAGAAACATAGTAAGTAATCTTTTAGGAATAGCCTTTTTATTCCAACTAATTTCCTTGAGATTCATCCAAGTGGTTACATGTATCCATAGCTCATTCATTTTTATTGCTGAGTAATATTCAATGGAGTAGACATATGACAGATTGTTTAACCACTTACCAGTTTTCAGGTAGCTGGGTTGCTTCTGGGTTTTAACTGTTTCAAATAAAGCAGCTATGAGCATTCATGTAGAGGTTTTTATGTGAACATATATTTCTAATTTTCTGAAATAAATGTCCAAGAGTGCAACTGATGTTCAATATATATATATATATATATATATATATATATATATATATATGGTAATCACATGTTCAATTTTTATAAGGAAACATCAAACCATCTATCTATCAGAATGACTAAAATAAAAAGTAGTAAAATGTTGTAAATGACGCAAAGAAACTGATCACTAATATGTTGCTGATGCGAATGTGAAATGATACTGCCACTTTGGAAAACAGTTTAGTAATTAAAAAAAGAACTTTAAAAAATTACTTTAAAGTAGTTTTATATTGAGACCAACTGCAGCCCTTCTTATACATGGACTTCACAGTCCTGTTATTCTTTCTTCTCTTCTCAGCCCAACTGAATGAGTGATGACCTGTGAGCCAACCTCTAACACATTTCCAACAATGCTGACATGATAGAGAGGAAATTGGTTGCAGTGTAGATATACATTAACAAAGCAGTTTTTCACAGATGGTTTTGAGGAATCTTTGTAAATTACTGTAGCCATTGTAAATACACAACAGAAGAAAATGCTAAACCTTGTAAAACATGGCTATTCATTATAAAATGCTTTTGTGGCATAATGTTAGTGTGTATTTGAAAATGTTTTTAAACCACAAAAAGAAAATGGTTTGCATCTGATGAAACAGAGAGCGTTATTAATGGAGACTGAAAAATACAGAAACCAGCTGCTTGAGGAAAAGCACTGCAAAATGCTTTAAACTAATTTTATCTATCTGCATCCTTCAACATGAATACTGTAGTAAAAATGCAGTTAGCTAAAAGCAAGCTCCCGGTAGAATTATTAAAAATAAACCTATAAAAATATCAAAAACTTATCATATACAAACAAATGTGTTAGTGTATACATGGAGCCATTGCCACAATTGTTTTTTCAATTTATACTTTAATGATTGGTGAAAAGACATGTAAACTGAAAGTAATACTAATGACAGATGTAGAGATAAATGCCTTTAAAAATTAAAACTAAACTTGTAAGTAAAAACATTTCATGAAAGGCAAAAATTAATTCAATACAAAATATATCATGAGAACCATTGAAAGCTTGAGATTTATGTTGGGAGAAAGAAAATTGAAACATCTACATATCTCTTCTATTTTCTTTCTTTCTTTCTTTTTTGCAAAAAGTAGTCTTCCTAGACAAGTTTAAATCTGGATGAAAGCAAAAGGCTAACATTGTAGTTCAGACAGAATTTAAGAGTTTCATCTCATGTTTTATAAATAACATTATAGTACGGGGTTCTTAATATTTTACAGATCAATATATAAAACAAAATTTTGAACTGCTACATAAAATCCTATTAATAGAATATATTTTAAATTAAATAAGCTCCTATAGCTCATACTTTAGTTATTTAAGATGTGTTGACATCACAAACACATTGCAGTGGCCAGGTTTTACACACATACACACACACACACACACACACACACACACACACACATCCATCATATATCTTTGGTTGTTTGTCTAAGTATTGGGAAAAACTCCTAACATAATTAAAAGAGTAATATCATTTTATCACAATTAAAACATTAGGATATATTGCCTGAGTTTTTACAAAATAAGACCCAGGTTGCATTCAAACTGAAAGCATATATCCCTACTAGTTAACTCACATCCAATCACTGAATATCGAAAATATTTACTATTCTTGGAGGAAAATTATATTAGTTCTCATCTCTTTCATTATCATTGAATTTAAAAATGCTTTCACATGGTAATTGGCCTTTTTTATTCTCTTTTTATAAAATGTATTCAAATAGTAGTTCTTTGAAATGTTTTTATTAAGATGTTAATATTTTTAAATTAATTTACAAAGGCTTCTCACATAGGAGTTCATATATTTTGTAAATATTTCCCCAGTTTGTCCTTCTACATATGGTTATTTCAGGCATGAATATTAATTTTCTTATAGCAAAAACATATATTACTTTCTTTTGTTTTGTCTTAAGCGGTATACTTTTAAGATTGTCTCAGAAAAAAAGAAGGAAATACCTAGTTTTTAATTTTCTAACTCTTTGGATGTCATGTTTTATGCTTAAAAAATTTAATTTTCGATTTCCTTTGGGAATGTTGTGAAGGTATTTACATGTTTTAGAATACATTTTATCAACATAGATAAAATTTACAGTTATTGATGAGGTTCTATAAGTCATGTAGCACTTTTTGAAAGTCTATATTAAAGTTATAAAATTTGGTGGAGATATACTATCTTATGATGTTGATTATTCACATTTAGGAATATTATTTCTAAGTTATCAAGCTTTAAATGTATTTTGCAGTTTTTAAAATATTATCTAGCTATGTATGCATTTATGTTATTATGTTGTGAATATATACTCATTATAATATAATTAATTTTTAACAGCCAATTTTTAATTTTTACTTTTTTCTGTATTGTTATCCAATCAGAAAATATAAAATATGATATAATTTTTATCAACTCAGCAGATACTCTGAACTAGATTATCTTCATGCTAATAAGTATATTATTCTTTCTAATGGTGTGTGATGAACAAAATTAGAACTTTTGAATTATACAGGTCTTATTTTAAATCACCAATATTATGCTTATTAATTGTTGAATTTGAACAAATATTTTATCCTCTGTGTAATAGGTTTAGAATAATATTTGACACCTAAGGTTAATGTAAGTTTTGGAAGGTTAGATTTTTTAAAAATGAAGATTTGAATGTAATATTCAATTCCTAGAAAACA
Organism: Cephalopachus bancanus; assembly: GCA_027257055.1. NCBI lineage: Eukaryota > Metazoa > Chordata > Mammalia > Primates > Tarsiidae > Cephalopachus > Cephalopachus bancanus. Next base: position 3,282,367 of record JAPVLO010000036.1, read on the forward strand.
TTAAATCACACATTTATTTTTATTTGTGTAGTATTTTTGTCAATAATTTATCTATACCAAAATTATTGAACACCTCCTTTTGTGTAAGTCATTAGTAAAGTAAGTTACTCTATTAAGGCATGTAAGCTTAAATATTAAATGAGGCGGGATGGGAAGGTGGAAAGAAAGTTAATAAATACACTAATTCATTGTTAATTGATAGTGCCTGTACTGAGAGATAATGAGAAGTATTTAAAAAATGAATGGGTAATGTATGGAGACTGCCTGCAGTGGAGGGGACTCTAACTAGAGAAGCGAGGTTTGACTTTGACTAGGGTCAGAAAGAGAAACAGTTTGGGAAGACCAAGCAAAAACAGTCCAAACATAAAAATGATCTGGTGAAGACAACTGAGTCTCCTTAAAAGACAGAAAGAAGAGAAACTTAACTAGGAAACGTGAACAAATAGATAGTTCATAAGGGATTCTATTGAAAATTGAATTATAACCATAATAAGTGATTTCAGATACTTTCAGTGAATGCAGAGAAAAAGAACATTTTAAAATCAGTAAGCAATAACATTAAAAATGTGGGAAGCAAAACTATCAAATTTTAGAATAATTAACCCTAACTTTTCTTTAAAAAATTCAGAAAAACATAGAAAAATAAAAGGGAAGATATAGTAGAAAAAAATTCTTGAAAAGAAAAAGGACTCTGCAGCTTAGAAATATTTGTTTCAGAAAAACAAATAATAAAGAATGTAAACAAGAAAATATACCTACTAAGTTTATAGAATTGCAACTATCAAAATAATGAGAAATTAATGAATAAAAAGTAGTAATTTACTAGGGGAAGGGAGGCAAACTGGCATTTGAGTTCTCCACAAACATTCAGGCTCAGAAGACAATTGCAAAATTTTACCATATCTACAAAATTTGAAGGCAAACAAGTGTGATCCAAGGTAAAAATTTCCAGCAAAGTTGTCTTTATATATATGTTGACAGTTGACTCATGTTCTCAAGCATTCAAAAACAAAAATTAAAGGAAACTCCATATATGACTGCTTCATGAGGAAAAAGGATTTATGAGAAAATTCAAAAGTAATCAGAACTGAAGAACTTGTGGAAAATCAACAGGAAGTTAGCGTTTAGTTTATGTCAATATGGAACTAAGGCTAAACAACTGAGAATTTATGTTTACAACAGATAATGTATGAATTATAAGTCCTATTGCTTCTCGGCCTTTTGACTAAGATCATGTGAATTATAAATCTTGGCAATGAATCAATAATCATTTACCAAATATTTTAAATGACAGTATAGAGGAGGTGAAAGGCAGAATAAGGAAGCTAATTTCTAATCTTTTACAAAAGATGATTAATAGATATTTTCTAAAATTGAACTATGCAGTTAAAATTTATGTTCCACAAAATTGTATTCTTCCATTAGCTTTAGAACATCTTTTTTTCCTTTTTCTTTTTTTGAGTCAGAGTCTCACTCTGTAACCCAGGCTGGAGTGCAGTGGCATCATTTAGCAAAATATTTATTTTAGGAGACATTTATTTTGAGTATAGTGATTGCTTTTGCTTTACATTAGCAACATTTTTTTGTTACTTTTATTTGGAGTAAAGTTAAATTCAATATACTTTTCCAAACTTGGTCTGTCTTCCTATCTGTTCATATATAGAAATTATCTTAAAATAGTATTCTCCTCATAATACTGAAGCTGGACTGGATTTTTAAAAATGTGGTACAGATAGTTATTTCTAGTCATTGATTGGTGTTATGCTTTCATTTTAGTATCACCTAAAATAATACAAAATTTTAATTTTTTAAATTACTAAGCCCAATTTTGTTTCCACCTTATAAATTAAAATGTCGATTTTTTTTTCTTATTTAACTGTTTTACCTGATTAAGGCAGTTAGAAACATTAGCAGCCAATTTCTCCAGGTTCATTTTTTTCCAATGTCAGAATGCCAGCAATTGCCCAAAGGTTAGTTAGCTAGGAGTTACAGGAAGTCTTTTTAGTAATCTCTCCACACATTCATTAGAATTATTGATGTGTTGATAAAAATATCCTTGCTCTTCTATAATGAGGACTCCAGATGTGTCAATACTATCAGGTTATTGTAACTATTTCCCATATTATAGTTAAGGTTGTAGATTTATCACAATACTCATAATTTATAAGTACTACTGACAGCTCTTTGTAAGCAGCAAAGTGTTGCTAACTGAAATTCATTTTACATGCATACTAAGTCATGTCTTCTCTATCATTCCTGGCAATTCTTTCTTTGATTATAATTGGTAGGTGAACATTTACTAGCTTTATGTCTTTTGAGTCAGAGAATCAATGACGTAGATATTGGCTGCATAGGTGAGTAATATAAGGCACAGTTTGAATTTTTATTGTGCTTTGGGAAAAAGGCAAAAAGTGTTTATAATACATGCTCTGCAATTTCTAAGCAAACACCTTAGAGATAAAGTAGAATTAGAATCCATTATGGGCATTCTAGATTCAGGAGTTCTTCATTTTGAATCCTAGCCCTCTTACTTATTGTGTAATCTTGGAAAAGTTAATGCTTCTGACACTTAATTCTAAGACTTTAAAAATTAATTAAATTAATAAATAAAATGTATAACTGTGACAGGCTCCTTTGTGCATTATACAATTTTTTTTGTTTGTGCTTTTTAAAAGATTGCATTCCAGCTCCATTAAAAACATTTTGCCTCCAATTCTTAGTATTTTCATTAAAGGTAATAGAATATAATGGCATTTCATTATGTTAAATTTTAATGTCCACCTGAAAACTCTAATTTTATTATTAAAAAATGAATTAAAAATTAAGACATTGAATAGCTCTAAGATATAGCTCTCAATGATCTATTTTTAATAAAAGTACAATGATTTATTAAAATAGACTCTTTTCTGATTATCAGTGTATAAATGTATATTATAAGCCTAGTGTATTATTTTAACCCACTAAATGTTTTTTGCTTGAATGGGAAGTTATTAATAAAATCATTAATATTTATTATTATTAATCTTGTAATAAAATAATTACCCCTTCATGTAAAAATATTACAGATTTATACAGGTGTTTGAATCTTAATGCAAGGTTTCTGACTTCAAATGCCAAAATAAAGGTGTGGCATTAGCAAGATGGCACAATAAGAACTTTCTACCATTATCCCCACCCCAACCATAGATTTTGACAGCTATAGACAAGAGCACCATTGTGGGAGTCTGGGAGTCCAGCAGGAAAATTTCAGCACATGAATGGAGCAAAATAATCTGAGAATAGCCACATTGAAGAGAGTAAAAATAATAATTTCACTTTACGTATGTCACCCTTCCCAAGATGGCACAGGTCAGTGCCAAGAGAGACTCTTTCAGCATGTGGTTTCTCCCACAGGAGTATGTGAGAGTATCATGAAGACCTCCTAGCTTTCTCAGGTTTGTGTGATGCTTCCCAAAAGATCCAGTCTTTCTTTCCTCCTCCAGTTGCTGAGGTGATCAGCACAACTGAGTAGGAGAATCTGGCAACAGGGATAAGAGGCCATGGACCCATGACCTTCATTAAGATATTACTTCATGGCCGGGCTTGGTGGCTCAGCCTGTAATCCGGCGCCTTTGGGAGGCTGAGGTGAGTGGATTGCCTGAGCCCGTGGGTTCGAGACCCGCCTGGGCAGCGAGACCTCATCTCTACAATAAATCAAAAAATCAGCCAGGCGTGGTAGCGCATGCCTGTAATTCCAGCTACTTGGAAGGCTGAGGCGGAAGGATCGCCAGAGCGCAGCAGGTCGAGGCTGTGGTGGCCGGGAACGGCCACTGCACTCCAGTCTGGGCGACAGAGTGAGACTCCAACTAAAAAAAAAAAGATATTACTTCATGTACTTCATTAAGAAACTTGCCAGCCCCTTGGGATATCTCACTTGTGGACACCTCAACTGACCCATAGACACCCCAAATGCTCCCTGTGCCTCACCCCCTTGAGGCCGTCTCTTCAAGTATATTCCCACAGATAGCAAGTGCAAGTGTCTCACATGGACAACAGCTAGACTCTGCAGCATTGGAAGAAGGAAGAAGGTTCACAGACTTGAGCATTTCAGGGCACCAACCTAGGGAAAACAAATGAGAGGCTTTCAGTTCCCTGCCTGACTTTGAGTAGAAAGGAGGCACACAGAAGGAAACAAGAGGTGTGGAGCAGTGCATTCATAGAAAAGATCTGAGAAAGCCTTAAAACTTGTATCCAGGTTAACTGATGAAGAGGCTTCTCTCCTAAAGGCAGTCAGTAAAGACTAGAGGACATAATTGTTTCTTCATATGCAAAGAAAGCAATGAAAGACTTCAGGACACATGCAAAATCAAGGGAATATAACAATGCCAAAGAACACAATAATATGCTAATAACTGATCAAAAATGAATGGAGACTTATGAATTGCCTGATAGAGAATTCAAAATAACTATTTTAAGGAAGCTCCGGGAGCTACAAGGTAACACAAGATAGATAACTCAATAAAGTCAGAAAATAAAAAACAACACTAGAACGAAATTAGAAGTTCAATAAAAATATAAATGATAAAAAAGAGCCAGACGCAAATTCTCAAGTTGCAGAATACAGTAAATGAAATTTTAAAAAATGCAATAGAAAATATCAATAGCAGTCATGATCATGCAGAAGAAAGAATCTATGAACTAAAAGACAGATCTGATCATAGGGAATAAAAGAATAAAGGAAGCTTATAGGACTTACAGAACATCATCAAGAGAGCTAACTTTTACCTTATGGGATTTCAGGAAGAAGACATGTGATAGAAAAGAACAAAAAACTTATGTTAAAAAAGATAGCTGAAAACTTCTTAAATCTTCAAAGAGATACGGCCATGCAGGAACATGAAACTCAAAGCTTTCAAAGATGGTCTGGTCTAAAGCAGACTTTTCCAAACACATTATAATGAAACTCAAAAATCAAATACTAGAAAGTATTTTTAAAACAAAAAAAAAAAGAGGCCTTCATCAGGCTATCACAAGTATTTTTCAACAGAAAAACTCACAGGCCAAGGAGAGTGGGATGATATATTTAAAGTGTTGAAAGAAAATTTTAAAAAAGAAACTACTAGCCAAGAATACTGTACCTGAAAAATCTATCCTTCAAAAATGAAGGAAAGATAAAGAGTTTCCCTGACAAACAAAAACTGAAGTAGTTCATCACCACTAGATCTGGCTACAAGAAATACTAAAGGAAGCTCTTCAAGTTTAAATAAAAAGATGATATGAGAACATATAAAGGTGAAAAGCTTACTAGTACATCTAAGAATATAGGCAAATTCAGAATATTCTAATAATGTAATGATGGTGGGTAAATCACTGCTAACTTTAGAGTAAAAGTAATCAACAATAATCTGTTAATGGATATACAAAATAAAAGATGTAAATTTTAACATCAAAAACAAACTTTAGGGGAAAGTAAAAATATAAACTTTTATGTGATTGAAATTAAGTTGTTATCAGTCCAAAATAGACTGTTATAACAATATGATGTTTTATGTAAGCCCAAGGTGATCACAATAAAAACTGTAGAAGATACATAAAGAAAAAGGAATCCAAGCACAACACTATTTTTAAAAATTATCAAATCACAAAAGAAGAAGCAAGAGCTAAACAAAAGACCTACAAAACAGACAGAAAACAATTAGTAAAATAGCAATAGTAAGACCTTACCTATGAATAATTACTTTAAGTGAAAATTAATTAAATTCTACAATTAAAAAATCATAGTCTGTATGAAAAACAAGATCCAGTTATACACTGCCTAGAAGCACATTCTAGCTTTAAGACACATATAAGGTGAAAAGAGAGAATGGAAAAAGAGTATTCATAAAAAATGGTAAACTTTAGCAAGACCAAAATAAAAAGACTATTCAAATAAATAAAATATAATGAAAGACATTACAGTTGATACCACATAGATACAAAAGATCATAATAGACTATTATAAATAACTATGTGTCAACAAATTGGATAAAGTAGAAGAAATGGGTAAATTCTTAGAAAGATATAACCCAGCAAGTTTAAAACATAAGAAAATAGAAAATCTCAGCAAACTAATAATAAAGAGATTGAATCAATAGTTTTAAAAAAGAATCCCCCAACAGAGAAAATCTCAGGAACTATGGCTACACTGGTAAATTCTACCAAACATTAAAGAGTTAACACCAATCCTTCTCAAACTCTCTCTCTCTTTCTCATATTTATACATACATATAAATACACAACCAGATATTATTTAGTCTTAAATAAAAGAAAATCCTGTCATTTACAGCATGTGACCAAACTGAAGGACACTGTGCTAAGTGAAATACATTAGATACAGAAAGACAAATACTGTATGATTTCATTTATATGTAGAATCTAAAGTGTACAACTCATAGAAACAGACAGTAGAAGAGTGGTTACCAGGGACTGGGAGGTGAGGGAAATGGAGAGAGTTTGATCAAAATGTACAAACTTTCAGTTATAAAATAAATAAGTTCTGGAGACCAAATGTACAGCACTATGACTACAATTAACACATTTTTCCATCATAGAAGCAAAAGAAAAAAAAAGGTTGCTTGGAGCAAGAGCGGGTGAATAGGAAGCGTGGGACATGGGAGTCATGCCGTTTTTGGTCAAAAACTGCTTAACACTCAGCACAATGTGGACAGGTGTGCTCGTAGGTCACCCATCAGGAAATGGGCAAACACGTTGAAAGAATCCCCCCAGAAAGCTGAATGCAGGCTCTTACAGCAATGCTAGCTAGTGCACTGATGCTGATGGGCTCCTTGAACACCTCTCTCCAGTAGGGAAATCTACTAAAAGGGGCCCACGCGCCAAAAGATCGTTTCCTTTTTTAGTGGGGGCCCTTGTACATCCAGGCTCCAACCACTTCTAACCAACCTCACCATTCCACCTTGGTCCTAGCTCCTTCATCTCTTTCCTGCATTATTGTTGTTCGTCTTCCTGCTTCCACCTTTGCTTCCCAGGAGCCTAGTACTCCCCCAGAGCCAGAGTCTTCCTTTTAAAACAAAAGGTGTTACTCAGCTGATCATATACCCTAGCAATTTCAATTTTACTCAGAGTAAAAGTCCTTATATTGACCTAACATCTCTTATTTTACCCTATTCTCCTAGTTCAATGACCTAAACTCCTCCCACTTCCTCTCTCACACAATCTAATTTAGCTACAAACTGTACTGAACACTCCAAGCATCTTTTGCTCACTGGAAATTTGCACTTGATGTTTTCCTTGCTTGGGCCACTATTCTAAATATTATTGTGATTTGCACTCGCTTGCTTTAAGTCTTTCTGTGTATAGATTTCACTTTATTGATATACCTGTAGTAATGCTGGTCAGGAAAGAGTAGGGTTCCTATAATTAATAACAGTATACTGTACTATACACTTCAAATTGCTAAGGAGGTAGACCTTATATTAAATGTTATCTTGAAATTACACACATAAATGAACAACATAGATCAGTAAATAAATAAAGAAGGCAAGAAGAAACTTTGAGAATTGATGGATATATTTACAACCTTCATTATGGTGACAGTTTCTTGGTTGTATACATTTTCCCACATTCATCAAGATGCATGTATTCAATATGTACATACTTCAATTAAGTAGTTAAAAAAACTGTTTAAATAATAATTAACAATTATATTTTCAGCCAAGCTATATGTGTATCTATACTCACGTAGATATACAGACTGTATATGCATACATTAATTTACAAACTATATATATATTTCTGCATATGCATGTCAAAAACAGATAATTTGACCCCTTTTATTCATTTTATGATCAAATGGACTTCATAAAATAAAATTGTCTAGCTACAATGTTACCATGGAACAAATTTCTAAGAATTGACATCATAAAAAGTTAATGCACAAAATGGAATGCAATTGCATATAATTCATCCAATAATATACTAATAATACATTTTATTTGTACAGTAAGACACATACATATAAATAAAATGCACACAATTAAAACATGATATTCATCATTTATTCATAATTAAAAGTATGTTCGACAATGCAATCTAAACAATATACACATTTAAATGGTAGCAAATTATCACACATGAAAACTTAAGGGCTTCAGTAAAAATAAAATTTAGAAGAAAGTTAATATTTTTAAATACATGTGTTAATAAGATAATTATGTGAAAAGAATTATATAACAAATCTAAGAAAAGTAAAAGGGAAGGTATTTAAATAAGTATAAAATCAATAAAATAAAAAAGAAATGAAGAATAAAAGGGCTAAACAAAGCCAAAAGAGTTTATTCAAAGGTTATTCCATTCTGTTTTTCTTTACATTACTATTTTTTTTTTTGAATCAATATTTTTTATTATGATGTTGTGGGGTACAGTTAAGGGTTAGGTGTACAAATATGCTTCATTTAGGCCCCCTTGTTAATAACAGGTGTCTCCCCGTCCCCAGACAGATGTTTACTACCATTAGTCCCACCACCCTTCCCCTCCACCCACAGTTTCCCCCACCACTGTCAGTCATTTTTTTATGGTAGTGCATTGGATGATCAAGGTCCACTATATGAGTGAGTACATGTGATACTCAGATCTTTGTTTCTGTGAGAGGTCACTCAGTATTATGGATTCTAGTTCCATCCAGGTTGCTGCAAAATTCATGATTTTGTTCTTTTTTATGGCTGCATAGTATTCCATCATGTATATGTACCACATTTTTTAATACAGTCCTCTTTTGATGGACAGCATGGTTGATTCCAGGTTCTTGCTATTGTGAACAATGCTGCGATAAACATTCATGTGCAGGTATCTTTTTAATAGAGTGATTTGAGTTCTTCAGGGTATATTCCCAGTAGGGGGATTGCAGGGTCATATGGGAGGTTGATGTTTAGAACTTTTAGGAATCACCACACTGCTTTCCACAGAGGTTGCACTAGTTTACACTCCCACCAACAGTGTAGGAGTGTTCCCTTTTCACCACACCCTCTCCAACAACTGTTATTTTGTCAGTTATTGATAATTTCCATTCTGACTGGAGTTAGGTGGTATCTCAGCGTGGTTTTGATTTGCATCTCCCTGATGATTAGTGAGGTTGAGCATTTCTTCATGTGTTTGTTGGCTGCTTGGGTGTCTTCCTTTGTGAAGTGTCTGTTCATTTCTTTTGCCCATTTTATAATGGGGTTGTTTGTTTTTTTCTTTTCAGCACATTTGAGTTCCTTGTAGATCCAAGATGTTAAGCCTTTGTCAGACCTGGAGTTGGCAAATACTTTTTCCCAGTCTGTAGGCTGTCTCCCTGCTCTTGTGATGGTTTCTTTGGCTTTGCAGAAGCTTGTCAGTTTAACAAGGTCCCACTTGTCTGTTTTATCCCTTATGACCTGTGGGCTACTGGTTTTGTTCAGGAATTGGATGCCAGTTCTAATTTCCATGAGAGTATGTCCTTCATTTTCTAAGGTTCTTATGGTTTCAGGTTTTACATTTAGGTCTCTGATCCATTTGGAGTTAATTTTTGTATATGGGGATAGGTAGGGGTCCTGTTTCAATCTTCTGCTTGTGGTCAGCCAGTTTTCCCAGCACCATTTACTGAATAGATTCTCCTCTCCCCAGTGGTAGTTGGTGGAGGCTTTGTTGAAGATGAGTTGATTGAGAAATTGAGGTTTTGCTTCTGGAATCTCAATTCTATTCCATTGATCTATATGCCTGTTCCTATACCAATACCAAGCTGTTTTGATGATTGTAGCTTTATAGTAAAGTTTGAAGTCTGGTGATGTGATATCACCTGCTTTGTTTTTTTTGCTGAGGATTGTTCTGGCTATTCTTGGTCATTTGTGTTTCCATATGAATTCCTGAGTTGTTTTTTCTAGGTCTGAGAAGAATGTTGCTGGTAATTTGATAGGTATTACATTGAGTCTGCAGATTGCCTTCGGTAAAATGGACATCTTCACAATGTTGACTCTTCCAGTCCATGAGCATGGAATATTTTTCCACTTGTTCGTGTCATCTTTGATTTCTTTGAGCAGTGTTTTGCAGTTTCCATTGTAAAGCTCTTTCACGTCTCTGGTTAGGAAGATGCCAAGGTATTTCATTTTTTTGTGGCTATTGTGAATGGAATTGTGGTTTTTATTAGGGTATCTGTTTCCTTATTATTGGTGTAAAGAAATGCGATTGTCTTTTGCACATTTATTTTATATCCTGAGACTTTGACGAAGGCCTTTATCAGTGTAAGGAGGTTTTTGACAGATTCTCTTGGGTTTTCAAGATACATGATCATGTCATCTGCAAAGAGAGATAATTTGGCTTCCTCTTTTCCTATTTGGTTACCCCTGACTGCCTTCTCTTCTCTGATTGCTCCAACCAGGACTTCCAAAACTATATTGAACAGGAGGGGTGAAAGTGGGCATCCCTGTCTTGTTCCAGTTTTCAGGGGAAATGGTTCAAATTTTTGTCCATTTAGGAGTATGCTGGCTGTGGGTTTCTCATAGATGGCTTTTACTACTTTGAGGTATGTTCCCTGTATGCCTAGATGTTCGAGTGTTTTTATCAAGAAGGGGTGCTGGATTTTATCAAAAGCTTTTGCTGCATCTAATGATATAATCATGTGGTTTTGTTTTGACATCTGTTGATGTATTTAATTACATTTATTGTTTTACGAATGTTGAACCAGCCTTGTATCCCAGGGATGAAGCCTACTTGGTCATGATGGATGATTTTTGAGATGTATTGTTGAATCCGGTTTGCTAGGATCTTGTTGAGAATTTTAGCATCTATGTTCATCAAAGATATTGGCCTGTAGGTCTCTTTCTTTGTTGGATCTTCACCTGCCTTGAGTATCAATGTGATGTTAGCTTCATAAAGTGATTTGGGGAGGGTTCCATCTTTCTCAATCACCTTTCTCAATCACCTGAAATTCAGTAGGATTGGAATCAGCTCCTCCTTAAATGTCTTGTAGAATTCTGCTGGAAAACCATCTGTCCAGGCCTTTTTTTGTAGGTAGTTTTCTTATTACTTAGTCAATTTCCTTGATTGTTATTGGTCTATTTAAGGTCTTTATTTCTTCTTGTTTCAACCTAGGCAGGTTGTGTGATGACAGAAAGCCCTCCATTTCCTTGAGGTTTTCAAGTTTTTTTCCATACAAGTGTACATAGTAGTCTCTAATGATCTTTTGTATTTTTTCAGGGTCAGATGTGACTTCATCTTTTGTGTTTCTAGCCGGGCTCAGTGGCTCAGCCTGTAATCCTGTGCCTTTGGGAGGCTGAGGTGAGTGAACTGCCTGAGCCTGCGGGTTCGAGACCCACCTGGGCAGCAAGACTTCATCTCTACAATAAATCAAAAAATCAGCTAGGCATGGTAGCGTACACCTGTAATTCTGGCTACTCGGAAGGCTGAGACAGAAAGATCGCTGGAGCCCAGCAGACGAGGCTGTGGTGGCTGGGAGCGGCCACTGCACTCCATTCTGGGTGACCAAGTGAGACTCCAACTCAAAAAAAAAACCAAAAAAAAATCTTTTGTGTTTCTGATTGTGTTTATTTTGGTTTTTTCTTTCTTTTTCTTGGTCAGTCTATTAGGGAACCATCGATCTTGTTTATCCTTTTGAAGAACCAGCTTTTCGTTTCATTAATTTTTTGTATTACCTTTTTGTCTTCTATGTCCTGGATTTCAGCTTTTTTTTTGGTGATCTTGATTCTTCTACTGAAATTAGGGTTTTTGAGATCTTGTTTTTCCAGCTTCCTTAGGTGGTTGGTTAGGTAGTTAATTTGTGCTCCTTCCGTTTTCTTCATGTGTGTTTGTAGGGATATCAATTCCCCTTTTACTACAGCTTTTAAGGCATCCCAGAGATTTTGGTAAGATGTTTCTTCATTTTCATTTGTTTTCAGGTATCTTTTGATCTCTGTTTTGATTTCATTATTGACCCAGGAGTTGTTTAGCATCATGCTGTTTAGTGTCCATGTCTTTGTGGGTTTTGGGGGCACTTTGGTTGTGTTAATGTTTTTTTTTTCCACTGTGGTCCGAGAAGGTGCATGGTAGAATTTCGGTCCTTTAAAATTTGCTTATGCTTGATTTATGGCCAATTATGTGGTCGATCTTAGAATACATTCCATGCGGTGATGAGTAGAATATGTATTCTGTGGTCTTTGGATGTATTGTTCTGTAGGTATTGATTAAGTCCATTTGGTCAAGAGTCACATTGAGGTTCCAGATCTAATTGCTGATTTTTTGTCCTGAAAATCTGTCTAGGGTTGTGAGTGGGGTATTAAAGTCCCCAGTTATGATGGTGTTAGAGTCAATATCTTTCTTTCATTTTCCTAGGAGTTGCTTTATAAAAGTTGGTGCACCTTTGTTTGGTGCATATATGTTTAGGATAGATATTTCTTGTTGATGGAGTGAACCTTTCATCATTATGTAGTGGCCCTCTGTATCTTTAAAGTTTTGATAGCTTAAATGGTATTTTGTCTGAAATTAGGATCGCAACTCCTCCTCTCTTTTGTGTTCCGATCACCTGAAAATTTGTTTCCCATCCTCTTACTTTGAGTCTATGCATGTCCTTTCTAGTGAGATGGGTCTCTTGAAGGCAGTATATTGTTGCCTGGTGATATTTTATCCATTTTGCCATTTATGTCTTTTCAGTGGTGCATTTAGTCCATCACATTCAGAGTAATTATTGAAATGTGGGAGTTTGTCCCTATCATAGAGTTCTTATAGAGTTGTTCTTCCACTTGGTTTATTGTCTTTCTTTTGTTTTGGGGTTGGTTCCTGTGTATTTTATTCTTTTCCTGTACTCTTGTGAAGAGCGTTGTTCTTTTTTTCCCCTTTGCTTCAGTGTTTAGTACTTTCTTAAGTGTTTCATGTAGAGGTGGTTTGGTGACTGCGTAAGTTCTTAGGAATTGGATGTCTGGGAAAGATTTTAATTCTCCCTCACTGATGAAGCTTAGTCTGGCTGGGTAGGTTATTTTTGGTTGAAATTATTTATCTTTTAGGACTTTGAAGATAGGGCTCCAAGCTCTCCTAGTCTGCAGGGTTTCTGTAGATAAATCTGCTATTCTAATTAGTCTTTCATGGTAGGTGATCTGGCCATTTTCTCTTGCTGCCTTTAGGATTTTTTCTTTTATGCCTACTTTGTTTAGGCGAATTATTATGTGTCTAGGAGTTGGTCTTCTCATTTGTTGTCTTGCAGGGGTTCTCTGAATCTCTTATGTTTGAATTTTTGCATCACTGATTAGATAAGGGAAGTTATCTAATTTGAATGATCTTTAATATTGAATGATCTCATGGAAGGTTTGTTCCAGTGTGGTCTCTGTCTCTCTTTCTGCCTCAGGAAGGCCAATTACTCTTAGGTTCGGTCTCTTGAAGTAATCGCTCATCTCTTGAAGGTTTTTTCTGTCTTTTTCAGGTTGTTTTCTGTGTTTTTAAGAGTTTGGGTTAGTTCTATATTTTAGTCCTCAAGCTCTGAGATTCTTTCTTCTGCTTGGGTAATTCTGCTTTCCATGCTTATCAGTTTGTTATTTATTTCATTCACAGTATTCTTTATTACTGTTATCTCAGATATCAGCTCCTTTCTAGTTTCTTCTTGAGACTCCTCAATTATTTTTAATCTCTCCATTAATGTCTTGATATCTAAGTTTGTAGTTTGAGACCAGTCATTCTGGGGGCTCTTCATTGTTTGCATTTCAAAGTCAGTTTTCTCAGTGTCTGCCCTCCCAGGAGTCTGGGAGAGACCCATATTCTTCTTTTGGTTTTTCTTCATTTGTGTAGATTTTTCTCTCATCCCTGGAGCAAAAGAAGGTATACAAGAGGAAAATAATGGAAGAAGGGGTGTCAATAGGAAGTTAAAAAGAGAGAAGAGTGAGAGGGAAAACAGACATACATACCAACTAACAGGTGAAAAAGAGACACAAGGCTGGAGAGAAGTGAAAAAAAAAAACACAGAAGGAAAATTCCCTAAAGAATACTGGTAGTTACACAGAGACAGACCAATAAGATCATGAAACAGATAGTGTAAGTTAGAAAGCAGACAATAATGAGCAAAATATACAGTCAGAATGATAAAGCCAAAGGTCAAAATAAGAGATCAGAGTAGTTCTGCAATCTTTCCTTGAAGCCTTATCTCCAGCCTCTCCCCTCTGTTTTTGTTGCAGGCAGTTAGCCTGCTGCCTGGGAGGTCTGTAACTCTTAGTTGTCTCAGTCTGTTCAGCATAGGGGAGGGGCTGTGTCTCCTGTTTAATGACGTCACTGTGGGAACCGAGGTGAAGGCTCTGATAGGTGGGCAGGGCAATGCAGATCTGCCTGGAGAATGGCAGAGGTGGTAGTTCCACTTTCACTTTTAGGGATACTCATCTAGGATCAGCTGCATAGCTGGGTGCTGGATCTGGGGTGTCACCAGCAGGCTGGGGTGGAGGAGAGGGTCAGGCGTTCCCTCCTCTGGAGCTGGAAGCCTCCGATCAACACCTTACACAAGCTTGGATTTCTGTTCCCTTACACAAGCTTGAAGTTGCACGCTGAGTGCCTTAGCCAGGGTGGGCCCAGAGCTCCAGAGTTCCAAAGCTCCAAAGGGGAGGTGGTGGCCCTGAGTCCCTTACAGGGCACTTCAGCCAGAAATTGGACCGGTATCTCTGAGGGGTGGGCGCCTAGAGCCTCCCTGGGTTACCGGAATTTTGGTGCTGGGTGTTGGGTGTCATGATGTAGCCAGAGAGGGAGCTGGGACCCAAGACTCCTGAGCAGATGGGAGTCACATATAGTGGAGCATCCACAGCCAGGGGTCACAATGTCTGGCCCTGTGTGGGACCAAAGGTCCCCTGGTCTCATACTAGTGCAGCTGGCAGTGGTTAGGGGGCTGTGGGAAGAAAATAAGGGTCTTTTGGGGAACTCTCTTTCGGAGAGTCTCACGAATCTACCTATGCCATCACCATCTTGTGGAATCTCCCCCTTCTTTACATTGCTAAAGTCAACATTTTATATAACCGATAAGAAAATAGACAAATATCACAGATAAATAGTTTGAACTAATTCAAGGAACATAACTACAGACAAAAGTAAAAGTTTTTAGAATAACAAGAGAATACCAGAATAAAATATGTTGATATATTTTAAAGAGATAAACTGTTTAAATGAACTTAAAAAATAAAACCTGTGAATGAATAAAAAACTGACATTAAATTTGTATCAAAATTATCCCTTTTAAAAGGCCACTAGATGGCTTTATACACAAGTTTGAGTAAATCTTCAAGGAAAAAATAAACTCTGTGTTCTGTAATCTTTCACAGAATAATAAAACAGCATTCAAATTAAAATATTTATGCAGTTAATATAAACTGCATACCTAATTTGGAAAGGTGAAATTTTGAATTTGAAAAATATGGACTCAACTCACCTATAAAATATATACACCTATAATATATATGTAAATCAAATTCAGCAGTGCAAAAAAATGCATATACAAGGAAAGAATATGTTTCGGCATCAGAAAATTTTTAGGTGCTAAACATCACATCAATAGATAAAATGTTGATAATCTTATGATAGCCTCATAAGATCTATCTATTGATATAGCTCTGTAATTATGTATCAGTGTATCTATTATGAATACATAAAAACAGAGAGTACATAGTTACCAAGGGTGTGATGGAGTGGGGAAAATGAAGGAATTTATTGACCTAATGAATACTAAAGGAGACCCAAAGAAAGCAGAATTATCTTTTAGAAGGCTGACCCGCTTGTAGTACATTCAGAATTTGTTCTTCTGAATCAAATGATCAACCAAAGTTCTTATCTGGAAGTTTTGAGAAGGTTGCATTGCAATTTGAGGAAGAAACATCCTGAGTGGTGGCAAACAAATGACTTCCACCATGACAATACACCTGCCTACACCTTGTCAAGTGGTCAGCAGTTTTTTGCCAGAAACCACCTGACCTCCCTGCCTCATCCTCCCTATTCACCTGATCTCACCCCAAGAGACTTTTTTTCTGTTTGTTGGCTCCAAAGAAAAAAGTCCTCAAAGGAAAACTTTTGCCAGATCAGAAGAGGTGAAACAAAAAGTAGCAGATGCACTAAAAGATTTCAAAATTGATGAATTCAAAAACTGTTTTGAACAGTGAAAAGTGTCTCAATAGCTGTATTGCATCAAATGGAGAATACTTTGAAGGTGACTGAAGTTTAAACATGTAAGAATAAATATATTTTTTTAATAAATTAATTAGAGGTTTTTATGGATCCCCTCATAAGTCAAGAGATCTAATGCACAACAACATGAGAATTATAGCTAGTAGTATTGTATTATATGCTGCAAAGTTTTTAATAGATAGATTTTAGGTATTAATGTAACAAAAAAAGTTAACTGTGTGATGATGGATGTGTTAATTTGCTCAACTGTAATAATCACTTCCCTGTCTTTATGTGTATAAGAACATTATGTAGTGCACCTTAAATATATCAAATAAAATATTTTTTTTAAAAATAAATCATAGGAGGGCATGAATAAACTTTTAGATCATGGACTGGATGGCTTAAAATGTAGGATCTTAGCCAAGGGCAGTGGCTCAAGCCTGTAATCCCAACACTTTGGGGAGCTGAAGTGAGAGGATTACCTGAGCCCAGGGATTTGAGAACAGCATGAGGAATTGGAAAGATCTCATCTCTACAACAAATCAAAAAATTTGCTGGGTGTGGTAGCACATACTGGTAGTTCTAGCTACTTGGAAGGCAGAGGTGGAAGGATCACCAGAGCCTAGGAGGTGGATGCTGGGGTGGCTGTGAGTGTGCCACTGTACTCCAGCCTGGGAGATGGAGTGAGACTCCAATTCAAAAAAAAAGTAGAATCTAATAAGGTGGGAATGACTTCAGATTGAGTAGTATTACTGGCATAATAACTTTGGATTTGTGTGTACAGTGAGGTAAAAGTCTTAAAGCAAGTCTTGATGAGAGAGCTGTTACAAAGTACTCTGGTTAATAGGTTCACACCTTATTTTACATGGGTAGGTATTTATATAGCAAGTAGTTTAATTTTGTCAACATCAATTTTGTTTATTTTAAAAACAACATCAGCCGGGCTCGGTGGCTCGGACTGTAATCCCGTGCCTTTGGGAGGCTGAGGTGAGTGGATTGCCTGAGCCCGCGGGTTCGAGACCCGCCTGGGCAGCAAGACCTCATCTCTACAATAAATCAAAAAAATCAGCCAGGTGTGGTAGTGCATGCCTGTAATTCCAGCTACTCGGAAGGCTAAGGCGGAAGGATCGCCAGAGCCCAGCAGGTCAAGGCTGTGGTGGCCGGGAGCGGCCACTGCACTCCAGTCTGGGCGACAGTGTGAGACTCCAACTCAAAAAATAAAAAAAATAAAAAACAACATCAAAAAATAGATAGCTCATTCTAAAATTATTTAGCACAAAATAAGAAATGATCCCCTATTCCAGTATTGGGTAACATAGGGACAGAGGATTATTTGATTTAAGTTGTTTGGTATAAGTCAACAAAACTAAAAGCCTGAACAAAATGTAAAAACTCTTAGAAATTATAAATCTATCATATTAATAAGTTAAGAAATAGAGCATTTTATAGGTCAAAACTTTTTTCAAAATTATAAACTAACTTTGGAGATTGAGGTAAGAGAATCTCTTGAGCCTAGGAGTTCAAGGTTGTAGTGACCTATGATCAATTCACTGCACTCCAGCCTGGATGACACAGCAAGATTCCATGGGGGGGAATCTAAATAAAAACTATTCACAATTCACATTGAAAAGTAAACAAAAACATTCTCTCTTTGAAGATGACATAAAATCTAACCCCAATGAATTAACAATAACAATTTGTAAAGGTAAATGAGTTCAGCAAGGTCATAGGATACATGACTAATATAGAAAAACCAAAGGCAGTTTGACATAGTCAATTTTTTTGTTGTTGTTGTTATTTGATTAGTGACTGGCCTGGGAATTATTACAAAATTAACATTTCAACATACAACAATCTAATCCATATTAATACCAATTTAATTTTGGTAGTATATCAAACTTGGCCTCTATATAGCTCCATTGTCTCTTCACTTCTTTCTGCCTCAACACACACACAGTCATTCAGTCAGATGAGAAGACTTATTGGTTCCATACACTTAAAGAAATCTCTATCAAATCATTAGCTGACTAGCAAGCTAACTGAGTAGAGACTTCAGAAACCACATATGACAAAGAACCATTAACAACAAAAAAAACCACTACCAAACTTTATGGAAGAGGTAAAATCTGATGTCCAGAGAAGCCAAGTTTTATTATCTAAAGTGTGCAGTTTTGTCTCTATATACTTTTAATCCTTTTATTGATGTTCTGTATTTTTTAAGGCTATGTTATTGTTCTTTCCTTTTGTTCTTTAGCCATGGTTCCCATTAGTCCCTTGAATGTATCTCAAACTCTGATTTAAAGTCTTTTTTAGGAAGCCCAACATTTGTCTGTGCTCAAGGCAGTTTCTACTGAGAGTTTTTTCTGTAAATGAGTCAAAATTTTTTTATTTACATATCTTGCTGATAAACTTAGAGCTATAAGTTGCTCTCTGGGGTATCTAACGTCTTCAATCTCTTGGATATTTGAAATTTTCAATAGTTAAATTGAGTTTGATTATTGGAGTCAACTCCTGAAACATTTAGTCATTTATTATCTAATGAGTTAGGTACCAGTTATTGATTCATTTTCCCAAAATTTTTTCTCTGTTTTTGTAGATTTGTCTTTTAAAAGACTTAATTTTATGCCATCTCAGAGAAGATTTGATGTTTCATTACAATTGGCTATGGATAATTTAAATTTAGTACCTTATTTTTAAAAACATGAGGAGACTACAAAAAAGTATTAATAACTTTTAAAGCTGGATAGTTGACAAGTATTCATAATCTTATGCTTAAAACTTTAGGATTTCAATATTTAATAATTTTAAAGGGCATGGCAATGACTAGAACTGATCTTTATTGGCTGGTTTACTAGTTTATTGATCAGGTCATATTCAATGATTTTTTTCATTGAATTGACACATGAATTAATTTATTGTACTTAAATTCAATTTATCATCTATGTCTAAACCTTTTTCATTTTAATCTGGATTACTGTGTTACAGATTTATTTTTTTGATCTATTTTTCCTTATATTTTTCTAATAATTATATTTGTTCAGCACCGGTTTTCTTCTAAACTTTTCATTGAAACATCACAAAATCTAGATGTATTTTTAATATTAGTAACACATTTATTTTCTAGTGAAGTAACCCCATAAAGTGTCCACAATCTATATTCAGATATGTACAGACATAATATCTGTTATATTCCTTCTGGCATCATAAAAATTTAAATAACTCTCTGAATGTACTCTTCAATGTTGTGCTTTTAAAGTACATTGTGTGTGGCATGCTTTGTCACCATAAGAAAACGACAACAAGTTCTTCTAGTCCAGATATAACACCACACTCTTCCAAAAGTCCAACTTGACAGCACTCATCTCCCTACATTTTCTATTTATATATTTTAGAAATTTAATAATTGAAATTTGCCCCACACTAGACAATGAAATTGTTAATTTCAATTACCTATTATATTTATCTTTTATCCTTGAAGCTTCAAAATATTTAAATGTGTGTGTGTGTGTGTACATATATTTGAGTTAAGAAAGGAAACCAACAACCAGTCTAAAATCAATTCAGTGATAATTTTTCTAACAATCACATCGCAATTCTTTCCTATTACGCTTTTTAGGCTTAATACATACTTCCATGCCTCTGATTATGTATTTTTAAAAAGCTCAATTATATGAGATAATATTTATATATTTTGTATACTTTATGGCAGCTAGCATAATGCTGAACTCAGAAATTAAGTTCCGATTGACTGATTATTTCATTCTTTGGTAAATGTATCATACTTTTTACAGATGAAATTGAATATTACTTTACAGAGTCTTCTGCTCTTTATGTAAACTGATAATGAAGGGAATGTCACCATGTGACTTGACGATGAAACAGCACATAGAAGCACGTATTACTGAAAAATATTACAGGTTATGTATTTTGTAGAAAAAGTATAAAACAATGCATGAAGATCTGTGATTTTAAGAGTATAGAATGTGTATGATCATAGGTGCATGAATAACAAGACATGGTTCCAAGTCTTTCCAAAAGATTGGTCTTTGATAATCAATAAAGCAAATGAGTTCTGTGACTTTGGGTTCCCAGGTGCTTTAAACCCATTCAGAAATAGCTATTATTGTCATGTGAAGTAAAGAAAATTAGCTTTTGTGCATTATGAAAAAACAGCTGTATGCAATAAGAACTGATTGGAGATTGTTTTAACTATTTTACAGGAACATTTGCAAGAATTCATTGTATCAGCTGTGACATCTGTTATAAGAAGTGACATCTGGTTGGAAGATCACTGGTCTGGTATAATTGTATAAAATGACAACTTTTTTCATGTAATTAGCTTTGGTGAGTTGTGATGTTGAAGATTTGGCATATTTTAAAATACACTTTTCTTTAAAATACATGAGTACAAAATCATTTATGCAATTTAATCTTTTTGTTTAGCTTTGTATTCTACTAAGATTTAGACTGAAGAATATTTTAAAAGTGAGGTAAACTCTTATCTCTTTGAATGATGAAAAGTCACAAAAGAGATTTCCTGGTGAGATTCTCAGGTATGTTTTCCAACTTTCCAATCAGTAAATTTAGATTTTTCCCAAGGTCCAACCTTTCCAGGTTGTGTCATCACTTCTTTGGTTATCTACTTCAGTGCTTCAAAATTTTACTGTCATATATTTAAGTATGACTATTATGAAGAGTTTCATAATTCTTTCCATGTCATATCAATTTTGCATCTAAACTGTGTCTTGATTCTGTCTGTTCACCTTCATTTCTCATGTCTTATCATAAGTCTGAGGTTGTAAAACTCTATTTTTCTCAATAATCATACTATCAGACTAATATCAGAACATGTACCAATCAGAATCTTTCTTCTGTATGAGAGTATTTTCACCTGTAAGTAATACAAAACATTGGCCAAATTCTCAAGCAATTAGGAACTTATTACCTCATAAGATGTCCAGAGGTAGGACAGCTATGGGATTGGTTAATTCAGGAACTTAAGGATATCACATAATATCCTTTGATTTATTAACTTTCTTATGCATTTATTCAACAAATGTGTACTGAGCAGCTATTATGTGTTAGGATTTCTTCTAAATATTTTATTGACATGAGTGATCAAAACAATCATAGATTTTGCTTTGTGGACATTACATGACTACTGTGAGTAGAAGATAAATACTATATGGTATACACAATAAAAAGTAAATAATTAAGCATGCTAGAAGGTAATAAAGCTATGGAGAAAAAGGGCAGAGGAAAAAAGATTGAGAATTCTGAGGGTGCTACTTAATACAGGGTGAGCAACTAGGAAAAAGGTAATGTTTGAGCAAAGTCTTCAAGGAAGTAAGGAGATTTGCTAGGCACTTAATAGAGTCATAAAATCCAGACAGAATAAATAGCTAATGCAACAATCCCAAGGGAAGATTGTATCTGACAAGTTAAAACTCTAAAGATGCCAGAGACTCTAGAGCAAAGTGAACAAAGATTAAATTAGAATGAAGTGAAGTTGAAAAATTCAAAGAAAAAATGAGCTTTCTAGACAATTTTAACTGCATAGGCTGTTATAATGTCTGAAATGTGAAGCAATTACTAACTTTTAATTAGAGAAATGACATAAAATGACAGTCTCTGTGCACTATATAAACAAAAGACTAAATATAAAGGGAGTAAGGATAGAAGCATTATTGTGGTAATCCAGCAAAAATGATAGAGGCTTACAGTATAGGGCACATGAGAGTCAGTGAAGTCTGCATATATTTTGAAGGTAGAGCCAGCAAGCTTTTCTAGTAGGTTTTAAATATGCTTGCAAGAAAGAAAAATCAATGATGATGCTATAGTCTTGCATTTTTATTTTTAATGACTTTGAACATTAATGATCATAGGAATATGAAAAGTCCTTAACAAACATCATAATTAAATAAATAACATATATTTTATTACTCTGTTTTTTTTCAAAGTACTCCCCACCTAACTAAATAAAATACTAGTCTTATTTTAGAAAATAAACTACCACTCAAGAATTATCTACAAGAAAACAAAGTTCTTAATAATTTATAAAATCCACAAACTAGAGTTTAAATACATGAGTACACTAGATGTAAATAAAGATTACACTTGGCCAAACTATCTACACCCATATTTTCAAGTTTGAATACTAAAGCAATATATTTTATAACAGTTTATATCTTCTCATTATTCAAGATACTTTAAATATATATAGACTTTTGGGAAAAGTAATGCTACAAACATTTTATAAAACTTTTTTATAGTATGTTTAAATTAACAGTGCTTTTTTGCATCTTGAATTTCCCTTTTACATTTATATTTCATACTTCCATATCATAATTTAATCATCTTAATATTTCTAATTTTCCCTTTTTAAGATTAAATACAATAAATGTTTCTAGATTTTGTGCTCAATAACAATCTATTTGCATTCTTCTTCTTGTAACCTGATTTCATAGAATTATGTTTTTCTTAAATTAATGAAGTGCTACAAAATTACATATTTACATATATTTTCTGGAGACTATGTTTTGGGGGGGTTATTATAAATTTTCTTTATTTGGGTTCCGAAGATACTTTCTTCCTAGATTATTAGCTTTAATATATTTTCAATATTACTTGCTGCCCCAAAACAAATATTACATACCTGCCACTGTGTCCCATCTTAAACACAAGCCCAATCATGTTAATACCTTGTTTGAAATCCCAGAATGATTATTTATCACCATGACAACACAAATTTTCTTTTCTCTGGGGATATAAAACATGCCTTTCAGAGATGTTTGTTTCCATTCACTTTCCCAGCCTCATTTCTTGTCACATCTCTGGTCACTATATTTGGCTCATTTTTACAACAGTACTAAATGTATCTAACCTCCCTATGTTCCATCACACCTGGGTGCTTTAGTAATTCCTCCTTCTGCTCATCGATCCACAGGCTCTACTACTTAATACCTTTCATCTGTTACCAGTCAGCTTTACTCCGTTACAATTTAATTTAACTTGCAAGAAAAGGATTCTTTTCTTGCAAATCTTTTTTTTTTTTAACTAAACTTGGTTGGTACCTCTATCACAGTACTTTCCATATTGCATAAGAAGGCATGAAAGTAGAAAGCATTCATTTGAGGAGAGAAAAAAGACATAAAACCTGGGTTTGCTAATCTCACTCTAAAACAAATTATGATGAGGTGACCAAACTGGAAACAAAAAATGAGCAAAACAAGAAATAGTCAATGAAGAAGAATTTGCATTGGCTACAACTGGAAGGTAGGACACGTTGCATATTTTCTTCAATCAACAATTTTGCCTTTGATGGTTTTAAGCTATTTTAACCTCTACCCACATAATCAGTGGTTGTCTTACTTTTAATTTTCCTAATTATTTCAGATATAGTCTAAAAATTTAGCCAGTATTTTAAAATCATAAAATTCTAGCTGAGATAATTCTTATTTTATAATAAATTAATATTTGATATAGCAGATATTTTGTTATGGAAAGAGCCTCCATAGGGGACTATAAAATTATGAAATCAACTTCTTGGTGCTCTTACGCATAAATAGTACAGCTAACTGGGAGGAAAATGCTTAATTTATTTCTTCACACACTATATTATTTATCTTTTGATCTGCCTTAATTAGCTTTTTCATAAATCAAAGCTGAACTCCAGCTTTTCTGATTTGTTCTCTCTACTGTGGCAAGAAAGCAGTGGAAGAGAGGGAGAATGACAACTATGACATCTTGATGAAGGAGATTTCAATATTTAACAAATTTGCATGTCATTAATAAATGCATTAGCACTTGAGCACCTGGCTTCTCAAGCAAACGCTTTAATAAGCGGATGGTTCTGACTGAGTGACCACTTTAAACACTTACCATTTAGCTGTGACAATTTGCTTGAGACAGGCTGGCATTGCTCATCAATTTTGGCATCTTCAAAAACAGCAAGCTATTTATTATTTTAAAAAACATTTTTTCCAAGATGTTAAGAATAAAATTCAAAGTATACTTACATATTTTAATTTAAATCCCAGTGCTTATTTTATTTTCTTCTTTATGTATGTGGCACTTGTGGTACAAATCAGGCCAGGCTCGGTGGGTCAACCTGTAATCGCAGCACATTGGGAGGCCGAGGCGAGTGGTCTGCCTGAGCCTACGGGATTGACACCAGTCCATGCAACTTGGCAAGACATCCTCTCTACAATAAATCAAAAATTAGCTAGGCGTGGTAGTGATCGCCTGTAGTTCTACCTACTTGGAAGGCTGAGGCAGAAGGATCACTGGAGCACAGCAGGTCGACCCTGGAGTGGTGGTGAGTGTGCCACTACACTCCAGCCTGGTCAACAGAGTAAGACCTCCAACTCAAAAAAAAAAAAAAAAAAAGAAAGAAAATGGGAAAAAATTTATAATTATATTTATTTTAACTTTATATTTATTTGTAATATAATATATTGCCCAGTCTTTTATTTAGAGAGATTAATTTAAATAAAGATTTGACTTTGAACATAAATTCAGAGAATAGTACTAAGGAAAACAGCAGAAATAGATATTCTTTTCATGTGAAGTGCAATTTATTTTCAGACAAAAAAATACAACTTTTAAGCTGAAGATATCTACTACAATTTCCTCCTTACTTTCAAAGACGTGCAAACCAGCATTTTTGTGCTAAGCCAAATATGTGAATATTTGAGACATAAAAAGTATCAAACAAATATTAGGAGGCATAACACTGGTACAAAAAAATGCATTATGCACTAAGAACAAGTGATTTTGAATAAACACAAATAAGAGTTCTAGAGACATGGGCAAATAGATTAATCTTTTGAGCAAGAAAAAAATAAAATGTTATGTTTTGTAATGCATTTTTTACTCTTCCTAAGTAGTTATTCTCCTGGATTCTTCCTTAAAAGTGAAATAATTCACTAGGACTTTTCAGAAATAGTCTCAGTATTCAGAACAGAGAAAAATTTCAAAGGAAGAAAATAATAAACATTGGTGTCTACACATACTTCAGGCCACCACAAGCATTAACAGTTACCATTTATTGAATAATTACATTGTGTCAGGCACTGTGCCAGGCATACTTTATATTCATTATTTCATTTAATCCTTATAGTAATTCTATAAGGCAACAACTAAAAAAAATAGATTGAGAAAATGGAGGTATTTTGCTGAGTTTCAAACAGCCTTGAAAAGTTATAGTCAGGATACAAATTCATGTCTGATTGAGTCCAGAATTTAGAGCACCACTGAATCTTGTCTATACCAAGGAAGAAACAAGAGTGAGTGAAATGTTTTTGAGGATATTACTAATTATATTCCTAGAAATTTGTTAGTAACCTATATTCTTACCAATTTTGATTTCTCAAAAAATAAAAATCTCAGTCATGAGATTATCAGGTCGAATAGTAAATGCATATTAAATATGAGAAAAAGTTTCTATAAAACTGTTTTACATTAAACTGTTGCTCAAGAATGTGTGAAAGTGCTTGTTTTTGCAGTCTTGCCAGCCTTAGATATCATCAAAAATTTTAATATTTGTCAAATTTGTATGTTTTGAACTTCCTTGAGACATAATGCTGAGAATCTTTTCATGTGTGTGCTAGATATGTATAAAAAGTTGTTTCATGTCATTCATTTTTAATGTTGTGAGGTGTGTGTGTATGTATATTTGTGTGGTGTGCTTCACCGTGCAAATTATGATTAATGATATCGGATCTCTCCTGTCAACCTTAAGAGCCAAACTTGACTTCTCCCTTTTATACATACTCCACAATCAATCCATCAACCAATTCTGTTAGTCCCACTTTGAAAATATATCCAGAATCAAATCATTTATCATGACCTACCATCATCATGTCACCTGGGCTATTGTGAGATCCTGTAGACTGACTCATCTATTCTTGATACAGTGACACTTTTAAAGCGTACGTCAAATCATGTTGTCTCTCTGCTCAATCTGAGCAAAAACTGAATCCTTAGTTAGCCACTGAGTCTCTGGTCCTTGGCTATCCTTTTGGCTTGTGTCCCCCTCCTTTCCCCTCATGGATTTTCTTGTTGTGTCACAATTGGCAAAAATATCTTTTTCTGCCTTCAGGGTCTTCCTCTGCCCCAAATTTTCTCTCAGCTATTCATTCCCTCTCTCCTTTCCCTACTCCCTCCTTCCATCCTTTTTGAGCAGTCCTTCAACATCCTAGGTAAAACATCAATCCCCAACAACACACTTTCTTTACCTAGTTGTTCTATTTTATTTATTGTTTGTATAGCAACTCATTAACACTCGAAATATTACGTTTGTTTTCATATGAATCAATTTTCATTTTAAAAGGGGAATCATAAGAGTGTTAAAAAATATAGTCGGCAGGAGGCATAAATAGGATTGGTGAATTATTTATAGTAATTGAGAAGTGAAGGTACTTCTAGGCAGTGAGACAGGGATCTTGATTTATTAATATACTCCCCACCACTGGTTATTGAATGATCTCCTTTTCCCCACTGATTTGAAAATGTCACTTTCATTTTTTACTAAATTCCCACATCCATAGGAAACTATTTTAAAGCCATTTTATTTTAAACTAAATCCCCATGTGCATTTGGATCTATTTGGGGGATTTGCCAGATTTTTCTTCAGAAAGATCAAACAAATATAAAACTCAAATAAACATGTGAGCAGGCTTATTCTCCCAAACCAGTCACCAATACTCAGTAATCTAATCTAAAAAAACTTTTATATTTGCATATTCAGGTTTTTTTATTTCAGATAGGAATTTATATATCTGCACACAGATATGAATATTTTGTATATATATTTATAATGATTTTTATAGATACAAGATCTTTATATATCAATGGTATTTAACTTTGATTTATTCTTATAGATAGAAAATATGTTTTTCATTTGAACTGTGCTTTTCAACTTATGGTATTTTTTTTTTTTTTTTTTTTTTTGAGCTGGAGTCTCACTCTGTCGCCCAGACTGGAGTACAGTGGCCGCTCCCAGCCACCGCAGCCTCGACCTGCTGGGCTCTGGCGATCCTTCCGCCTCAGCCTTCCAAGTAGCCGGAATTACAGGCATGCGCTTCCACGCCTGGCTGATTTTTTGATTTATTGTAGAGATGAGGTCTCGCTGCCCAGGCGAGTCTCGAACCCACTCACCTCAGCCTCCCAAAGGCACGGGATTACAGGCTGAGCCACTGAGCCCGGCTAACTTATGGTATTCTTAATATTAATTTTTATTTTATATATTTGGTGAATTCCATCTTTTGCATTGTTATAAAATTCTGATTTAAATATTATTTATTGAAAAGATTATTGTTAAATTTACTTTCTTTTAAGATACACATTTTTCATGGATTTGAAAAAACTGTATGATGATTGCCTCCTTAGGTTCTAGATTTAATCTGACTTGGATTGGTATCTTGCTTCTTCTTCATGCTGTATGCATAACTTCATGAAACTACCCTACCTTATTTAGCCTTTATATTCTCATCTTTATAGTGGGGTTAAAAAAACACCAACCAAGAAAGGTGGTTTGGCCAAATAAATAGATGACATATAAATCGTTTCATATGGTGACAGAGAAGATTAGCACAGTAATATAATAAAACAAAGTTAATGTGTATTATCAAATTAAATTCTGGTGTATTGCTGCGTTTTAAAATTTCACATTAGAGATAAAACATTTCATATCAACCTATTTTAGTTTGAAATATATGAAGATAGAAGCAAAAATAAACAAAAATATCTTTTGGAGGCCGGGCCCCTTCTAGTACATGCTTCTCCTGCTAGGGACCCATCAGCATCAGTGTACCAGCTAACATTGTTGTGAGAGTCTGTGTTTGGCTTTAGGTTTTTCTTTTTGGTTTCTTTTTTTTTTTTTTTTTTTTGAGATTCATTTTGGTGTTTGCCCATTTCTTGGTGGGTGATGTACAAACACACCTGCTCACACTATGCTGAGTGTTCAGCAGTTTCTGGCCAAAATGGTATGATCCTCATGTCTCATTCTCCCTATTTACCTGATCTTGCCTTGAGAGACTTTTGTTTGTTTGTTTTACTGAATGAAAAAGGTTCTCAAAAGGAAACTTTTTGCTAATGTTGAAAGACAAAACAAAAAAATGGCAGAAGTTTTAAAAGGCATCAAATTTGATTAGTTCAAAAACTGTTTTGAGCTGTGGAAGAAGCATCTCAATAGGTGTATTGCATCAAACAGAGAATACTGTGAAGGTGACTAACATTTACGCATGCAAGAATAAATATGCAATATTTTATAAGTAAATCCTGTTTTTCAAAATTGGTTTCCCCTCAAACAGTGTTTCAGATTTTTTTTTAAGCATTAGAAATTTTGCCATTATCTATTTAGGTCTAGCTCTTCATAATTTCACTATGCAAATGGTCACTTTTTATTCTGTTTGTCTAAACCTTCATTTCCCAGTTCCACAAGTTACTCCCCCGACCCCCATATTCCTTATTTTAGTACTTTTCAGGAGGCTCTGTTTTCTCCTTCAGGAACTACTGGTATCTCAGACATTCATATACCTCAGTAATTAATTTACTTCAAATTATATATGTTTTACCCAAAACAAATATTTGTATGATTTTTTATTCAATTCACAATTTATTTCTTTGAATTCCTGCTGTGTATGGTTTTCATGACATGAAATTATTCTATGTTTATAAAAAATTTAATTGATATCAAATATCCCTTTGCAAAATCACAACCTCTTCTTGATTATCTTACATAAAACATGAAAACTATTTAGGTTTTGTCCTGGAGTAAGCCTACTCTATTGGAGGTAACTACCACTGAATTTTCAGAATAGTATTTCTTTTAAATGAATGAAAACTTTTGTATATTTATACATGAATTTATAAGTTGCTTTCAGATTGGCGTGGCTTTCTATTCATGTATTTTAGTATAAATGATCAAAAGAGAAAAATATTTACATTTTAGCTATTTTATTTTTCTTTATTGGAGTTCTGTTACCTGAGAGGCAGTGAGGAAATGGGAGACCAAAAACCAGTTGCAAGGAAATTATCTGGTTCAAGAGGGAGGGTTTCCTTTCATATTAATTGTAGAACACTAATTTTTTCAGGGACTATCTTACCTTCTCTAACTCCCACAACAGGTCTCACACAGAGCTCAGAGCTCTCTGCCACAATGTCAGTGTTTTGTCTTTCTCCTGAGATATTCTGTCCATAATATATCAGGCAGGATTTGTTTTACATGTCTCACATTATCTGCTTTTCAGTACTTCCTTTGATATAATCCCATCTACATTCCCCATCCCTTCTATTGATATTGATGACATCTATTCCAATCTTCTACTTTTGATAGAGGACAGACTTTTTTTCATTTTTTAATACATTTATTTATGAATGAAAAGAGTTAAATATGTACATTCAAATAATGTATTTTTGAACGTTTCATGTTTGTTAAACTTTAATGTACCTTAGAAGTGGCATCCCATCACAATTTTAACCAAAATACTTGTATATTTATGTCATCGTCCTCCATAAAATAATAATTAAATGTGACTAATTTTCCTTTTCATTCTTTTGTATGGCATGGGAGTATGTATTAGATGCAGAGCCAGAACACATTTCTATCAGATCTGGAAAAATAAGTACAATTGAGTCAGGTACTTTTTTTAAAATCCTAATTGTAATATCACGCCAGTAACTTAAAATTTTTCATTGACTTCCCATCATCTTCATCCAGACTAATTGTTTGAAGTCTTTTTTTTTCCTCATTATGTAGTTTATGAGACAAGGAGTTTGGTTCAGTGTGAAACATGATTCTTCCACAGTTTGGAAACAGGACAGTAGAATAGAAATAGCAAAACCTTTAAGAACTGTCTTTAAATTTCCTTTCTACCTTGTCCTTGTTTCAAATATTAAGCAGTTCGTCAAACATCTCAGATCATCTTTTTTACAATCTATAAAATGGTGAAAATATCTACACTATAATATTTTGAAAAATTAAAGATGTTGCCAGACACATTGTTATTCATCGATGAATGTCAATTTTCTCCTTGTGGAAGCTTTACGTTGACATAGTTGGAACTGATTTCAAATTTCTCTTACACATCCTTCTTCCTCTTTGCTCCATTTTTCCACTGACTACTTTTTAAGAGTGAAAATATAATAACTGAAAATTAAGTAATTGTAATGTTAAAGATCCGTATATGAGACATAGATAAAAATACATAATTAGACTACAAATGTGTGATGACAAAAAAGTTCCAGGAGTTTGGGAGAACAATTTTTTGAGTCACTTAATTTGGAATTTTCCTCTTTGTAGCAAATTTAAGAAGAGAAATAAATAAGTTGTTTGATAGAGCAGCTCAGCTGTCAATGTCACATTTCATTATAGCTAAGTCCAACAATTCTCTTGCTATTAATGAGATCTTTGACTGACAACATGATTGAATTACATATGGCTGTGATGCCGCACATCTGGTTGAAAACAGTTTTGATATCTAACAGATGAAGTCTCTAATTTGACACCAGATGAAGCCACCTTGGAGAACACAACTACAGCAGTCTAATTTTTCTCGATAGTTGTCATTTTATTTATTCTTCCCCAAGATGACTTCAGTAACTTCAATGAAATTTGCTGTGACAGTGCTTTGGAAAGGTGAATTATGCATCTTTTCATATCATGATGTAAAGAGACAATACTTCCTTTCATATATTTATGAATCCCAACACTTTAAATATGTATTAGATCATAGCCATCAATTTATTCAAATAACTCTAAAGTAGTAGACATTTTTAATATGCGAGTTCCAAACTTTTGTTTAAAATCTTTTTGCAAAAGTCTAAACCATATTTAGAATTTATTGATGATTCACTATGCTCTAGATATTGTGCTCTGATAACCACAAGCATCAATAGATCATAACATAAAACTTTGATACAATCAGAATATAAATAGACTAGACAAAATTTTTAAATACAAAATAGACTGTAATAGATAAAAATTTTTTTAAATTTCTTGGAAACAGATAAATGGAGATATTTCCTGATTGGATTATATTAGAATGATGCTTTGATAAAATGGTATCAGATCTGAGTTTTGCATAGTAGGAATTTTGCAAGCAATATCAAAGTATAAAAAATGCAAGTTTAGGAAGAGATAAGTTAATGGCAAAGGAAGAAGTCTTCCAAATGAGAGAACAACATTGTGGCCAGCTAGTTTGTATTCTGATAAACACATTTGTATTAAAATTAAAAATAGCCATCATATATTGATAAATAAAGTTAACATAAGATAAACTTTCAAGAGCATGTAAATTTTAATCTAATTTGTGAGAAATATATGTAGTGCCAGTTTATATAAGAAAATTGACTGAAATTCAAAAATAAATACACTAAAGTATAAAAAATAATTGGTTAATCTGGTGACAGCCTAAATATTCTACTTTTCTTCAGTAAACATAATCTATGTGTGTTATAAATTTTTTTAAAATTTTGACATATCATTTACTCTTGCCTTTGATCAATTATATGCTGTTTAAGTTTGTGACTTTGATAGAGTTCTAGAAGTATGCAAATCCACAAAAATAAAACACCAAAGGCTCAAAATTTTAATAAATGAGTGACTTTCTAAAAAAGGAGATTTAGTCTGTTAGTGAAAACTATAGCAAATTGGGTCAAAAGAAACAAAATGCTGACAGATGGCAAAGGGGAATTTTTTTAAAACCGTATCAAATACTTCAAACATAAAAGCAATTCAATACATGAAGTTTCAAGTCCATTAATAAATAAAGAGGTATATGAAATCTACAGTAGCATCACAATAGCAAAGCTATTGACTTGCTTTTAAGATAGGTGCTTAATAAGAATTGTTTTCTTTTAAAATATTACAGAAATCAGTATTACTACCTGAATTTACAAGATGCACAGTGATAAAGGTAAAAGTGATAGGCATAAACACTTTAAACATTTAAGTCTAAACAAATCACCATCTAGGCAAAACACATTCCAGGATGTTGAAAATTCAGCCAAAAAAATTACATTGATAAAATTCTGTAAATTATAAAGGAATTTGAGTGATGTTTTCCAATATTTCATGCATATGGGGGCTAGTGATTGATGAATTGTAAGGAACTAGATTTCATAAAAGAATGTAAAAAGAATTTTTTGAAAGGGACTGGAATAAAATTATAAAAGTCATTTATATTTTTAAAAACTTAAATTTTGTTAGAATCAGAAATAAATAAGACTTTTATTAATACATAAAGAATACATTAGAATCATACCAAAGTAAAGGTAAGTTTATCAAACCAATCATTGTTTCTCTATTCATGTCATATATTCTGATTTTTGACCTAAATTTTGGCACCCTTTTGTATTTGTCGAGACTGTATTGCTCTGGATATATTATTTTATTATAATAATTTACCTTGCAAATCATTATCCTGCATTTTTATCAATATCTAAGAATGAGTTATTTATTTATTTATTTGTGCCTGAGCTAGATCAACTTTGTAAAGACTTTATTTCTTTTATAGATTATTTTACTTGATAAATACATTTTTTAAAAATTAATGTGTTCTTATTTTTGCTCTGTTTTGCTTCAAATATTTATCCATGAAGCAGTACATTATTTAAAAACCTATACCTTATTTAAATTGATAATATCCTAAGGTCTGTGGAAGAGGTCTAGAGGAAGACACAAATGATGCCAATTTCTTAGAAATATATGCAGTTTCCAAAACCAAATACTATTCCTACTTTTATAGGCTAATCTGTGATGGGAAAAAAAAGGCAAACAAACAAAAAACTCCTAGCTACAATTATATTAGCCTAAACACAATATCAATAACAGGCTAATAGAACTTACGAAGTGCTCTCAAATATGTTATCACAATTAACATTCACAACACTTTTAAAAAGATTTATTAATTTTTTCCTTCATTGAATATTTATGAATCATTCATATATGCCTATTATAGTTTCATATGTTTGACACCTAGCTCCTCTTCCATATTTACTTCTGTACAGTGCTGTTACAATTCGTTCATTGGGTTAAGTGAAAAACTGAGGTGACATTTTGATTAAGAGTGAATAAATCATATTATAGCATTGTAAAGTATACTATGTTCATTATATGATGTTTGTATTAATTTGGGAAAACTAACAATATTAAATCCCCATACCCAGGACTGGACAAACCTCTTCATTTATTCAATTCTAGCTTTGTAACCTTGTTTATTTTATAGTTTTAAATAAAAGACTCTCACAATTATTTTATATTTAAGTTGTTTGCTATTGCTGGAATATAGGGCAAAGTTCCAATTTCTTACAGCACAAGCACCAAACCCTCATTGCTTAGATGCTCATATCTACCAGAAGGAGAGGGAATGAGAATGGAGAAGTGCCCTTCCCAAGAACATACTCAACATTCCAGGTATCAGGCACTAAAGTCTCACCTTTTGCAAGAGTAGCTTTCCAATACTTTTAGAGCATGGTTCCCATGCTTATTCAGATCTTGTCAGTCTTCTGTCTTTCAGACATTCCCTTGTCTGTGGTGAACTTAGAGTATCTCTACTTGTTTTGTACTATTTTAGTAAATGTATTTTTATCATTTTTATCAAATTTGGAGCAGTTGGTGGAGGTCCACTACATCTTCATTATATCAAAGAGAACTGCAATAATACTTTTATATTTATACATAAGTCATCATTTCTTTTAAAATATATTTTCATGAAAATGTATTACTTTTAATAGTAATTAGTTCCAATCTCACACCTATATTAAATTTTTGAAAACTACACTTACACTCACTGATTATATTTTTCAACTTCCTCAACCTATACCAATTTGATTTTTACCTCATCACCCCTACAAACAACACTTATCAGGAAAATTAGTGGGGGGTTTGGGGAAAATGGTGGCCAAGTCAGTCAGACTACAGGTGTGAGGGAGTGAGTGTATGGAAAATTTTGTGTACATATCAGTGAGTGAGTGGGTGTGTAGGTGGCTGACTGAGTGAGGGCTCAGGAGCAAGCAATCAGGGCTCTCCTGGTGCAGCAGTTGGTGCCGCAGTGGCTAGACTTGGACCCTAGCAATTCCCAGGATGCAGAAGCTGAGAGCCACTTTTTTTTAAATCAACAAAACCCTACCTGGAAAGAAGATACTGAGAGAGACTGACTAAGTGGGGGCTCATAAGCAAGTGGCCAGGGCCCACCTGATGAAGCAGCAGGTGCTGTAGCTGCTCTGCTTGGTCCCTAGCACTTCCCAGGTCACAGAAGCTGAGTGCCATTTTATTTTTAAACTGACAAAAGTTTTCCTGAAAAGAAGCAGTGGGGAGAAACTACTTCAGCAGGAGAGATTATTGGCTCCAGGCTTTGCCTCACGGCTTCAGCACCTGGCTGGACACTGGCAGCAAAGACTGGGAAGGGTGCCCAGAGGCAGAGTCCCACAGGAGAAAATGAAAGAGGCACCCCACCACCATCTTGAAATCGGGGAAGAAAAGTGCTTTGACTTGCTCACCATGGGGCAACAGATGTGATATCTGTGATTGGTGGATCAACTACTCAGGAGTTGATCATGACCCAGAGGGAATATCCTGAAAGCATAAACTTTGGAGAGACAGAACAAGTGCAGAGTCTCAGGTGCCCCAACCACTATCCTGATTCAGCCTCAGGTCAAAGGGTGTGGTCAGAAA
Organism: Cephalopachus bancanus; assembly: GCA_027257055.1. Lineage (NCBI taxonomy): Eukaryota > Metazoa > Chordata > Mammalia > Primates > Tarsiidae > Cephalopachus > Cephalopachus bancanus. Next base: position 3,317,153 of record JAPVLO010000036.1, read on the forward strand.
AGGACAAGGAAGATCTCCAAAGAGATCAGTGGTGAGTCAAGGGCTGACCCAACCCCCCTCCCACCCAGCAATCCTCTGAACCTCAGACCCACACAGCTGGGCCAAACTGAGAGGGACTAACCCAGGTAGAGCCTGGACATCAGCCTCACTAGAACTCCATTCCAGCATAGTCCTGGCTGGGGCAACCCCATGAGTACATATCTGGGGAAAAGACAATTCTGCACCTCCCCACTGGAGGGACTCCCCCTGACCATACAAGAGTGGGAGGGATAGACTGCAGCCCCATCAACCCCCACTGACTCTCCTCCTTCCCTGGTCTTGACACTGGGAAGAGAATGAAAGAGACAGAAGCTCTGCAGGAGACAGCAGAGAAGCAGACAAGAGGAACAATTACAGAAGGCAAGGTTTTATTTTTTAATTTTTTAAAAAGGTTTTTGCTTGTTTGTTTTTCAATTTTTTAAATATTTTTCCTTTGTGCATGAATGTGTATGTGAGGGCTTGATCTGCTTTCCTCCTCCTTTTTTCTTTTTTTTTCTTCTTTTTTTTTTTTGTTTTCTGTTTATGTTTGTATGTGAATGATTGTGTGTTCATTTTTCCATTTATTTTGGGGTTTTTTAAATTTTTTTGCCTTTTCTGTTGGTTTGTTTTTGCTCTTGTATTCTTCTCTTTTTTAATATAGTTCAAGGTGGGTGTGAATATATATGTGAGGTTCAATATGAATTCCTATTTTTTTCTTTTTTTTCCTAGGTGTTTGTCTTTTTCTTCTCCATTGATTTTGTGCTAGGTGTGTGTGTGTGTGTGTGTGTGTGTGTGTGTGTGTGTAGTTTTCCTGGTTTTTTGTGGTAGTTGTTTTTTGTTTTGTTTCACCTTGTTGCTATTCCAGTTTGTTTTGGTGTGTGTGTGTATGTGTGTGTGTGTGTGTGTATGCGCTCAATTGTTTTTTGCTTTGGTTTCTGCTTTCATTGTTCTTTGGGATTTCTTTCATTTTTTTCTTTATTATTATTATTTATTTTTGCCATCTTATTTTATTCTACTTGTCTCTTTTCTCCTCATTGCTGCAACTGTATCTTGGAATCAGGGGTTACACACATGTACTCATTGCATTGTCATATAGAGTGATAGTGGGGACTGGGTCTTAAGGGATACATACCATAATTAGTGAACATGGTGCTTTGCAAGTAGTTTCTGAATCCTGGCTCCCCATCCTCTACTTATTTGACTTTCAAAACTACAAGAAACAGCAAAGCTTCCCACCTACACTCATGTTTCAAAATAGAATAAATCCAGAGCCCAAATCAGGGAAGAACAGAGGACTGAGCAAACATCAGAAGTGAAAACCTCTCCTACTGCCACTTAATAGCAGAATTAAAGAGAAATGAGATCTGTCACAAATAAGGAAAAACCAGCAGAAGACCACAGGTAATTTCAAGTGTAACTAAGAGAAAGCTCCTGAAAAATCAGACCTCAGAGCTCAAACACTGGAAATCACCAATGATTCACCCCAGAATATGACAGGGATTAGGGAATGGATGGAAAGAGTCAATATGACTCAAGAAAGTCAAGTTGCAACACTGAAAGAATTTGTGACATAAAAATTTTCATCCAGGAAACAACAAGATAGCAGGTATGGAAAGAAGAATTCATCTAACAGAAGAAATAAGCTCAGAAGTTGAAGACAAGAACATGAAATTAACCTGATCTGTAAAACACACAAAAAGAAAACTCAGAAAGAAAAACAAAGCCTACAAGAGAGATGAGATTATATCAAGATGCTGAACATATGCTTGATAGGTATCCCAGAAGAAGAAAGAGAAATGGAGAACATCTTGGAGCAAGTATTCCAACAGGTTGCCAAGAAAACTATACTCATCTCACCACAGATGTGATCAGGCAAACACAAGAGATATAGAGAACACCCACAAGATATTAAGTGAGAAGACCATCCCTAGACATATAGTAATTTGCCTACTTTGTAGTAGGCACAAAAGAAAAAATCCTAAAGGCAGCAAGAAAGAAAGATCAGACTACCTACCAGGGAAAAACCAATCAGAATAGCAGCAGACCTATTGGCAAAAACACTGCAAGCAAGAAGGGACTAGAGTCCAATAGTCAAAGTCCTCAAAGATAAACAGTTTCAACCAAGAATTTCCTACCCAGCTAAGCTCAGCTTCATCAGTGATGGAAAATTAGAATCCTTCCCAGACATCCAATCTATAAGAGATTATGCAGCTTCCAGACCAGGTCTACAGGAGACACTGAAAAAAGTATTAGGCATAATAGAAAGAAAGAAAAAAGAATGACCACACACTTCCCAAGAGAACAGCAGAGCACAGAATCAACAGAAAATATGGTGCAACAGTAAACTTGAAATTGCACACATCCAGCAATCCCAAAGCTAAAAGAAAACAAGCAAACAAACAAATTAAAAAAGCTATATGAGAACCTCATGACAGGGATAAACAATCACCTTTCAATAATCAACATGAATGTGAATGAACTAAATGCACCAAGAAAAGACAGAGAATGGCAAACTGGATAAGAAATCATGACCCAATTGTTAGCTGAATCCAGGAAACTCAGCTCAACACAAGGGATGCACAAAGACTCAAAGTTAAAGGATGGAAAACGAGTTTTCAGGCAAATGGATCACAAAAGCAGGCAGGAGTTATGACCTTAATATCAGACAAAGAAACCCTTTAAGCTATCAAAAATTTTAAAAATATAAAAGGCACTATACAATGAGAAAAGTTTCAATCCATCAATAAGAAATATCCATCCTAAACATATACACCCAACACAGGAGCACCAGCATTTATAAAGCAGCTACTAACTAAACTAAAAAACATATTGACTCTATTATAGCAGGGGATTTGAATATTCCACTAGCAGCCCTAGATAGATCATTGAGGTAAAAAAAATCAACAAGGAGATCCAGAACCTAAACATGACACAACCAAATGGACTTAATAGATACCTACAGATTATTTCACTCAACAACCACATAATATACATTCTGCTCATCACCACATGGAACATAATCCAAGATCAATCACATCCTTGGCCATAAATCTTGTATAAACAAACTCTATTAGGTTGAAATATTGCCAGGCACCTTCTCAGGGAACAGTGGAATAAAAGTAAGTATCAACAACAAAATTTTCCTAAAGCCCATGAAGACATGGGTACTATACAGCATGATGCTAAACAACTTCTGGGTCAACACTAAAATCAAAAAAGAAATAAAATGATCCCAGAAACAAATGAAAATGTATAAGCCTCTTATCAAAACCTGTGGGATGCCATATTATCTGATCTAAGAGGGGAATTTATATTTCTTCGAACACACATGAAGAAAATGGAGAGATCACAAGTTGACAGCCTAACAAATCACCTAAGAAAGCTTGAAAGAGAAGACCACCATAACCCTAATTTAGCAGAAGTTCCAGATCACCAAAGTAAGAGTCCAAATACAGAAAATAGAAGACAAAAATATCATAGACAACATCAACAAAACAAAAAGCTGATTTTTTGAAAGAATCAGCAAGATTGATGGACTCCTAGCCAGAATGACCAAGAAAAAGAGATAAAAATCCCAAATAAACACAATTATAAATACAAAAGAACAGATCACAACTGACCTCAAAGAAATACAAAAAATTATCAGAGATTAATATGCACACCTGTATGGAAACAAACTTGATAACCTAAATGAAATGAGGAACTTCCTAACATCACACAATCTCCCCAGATTGAGACAAGGAGACATTGAGACACTAAATCAACTAATAACTACTCAGGAAATTGACTCTGTCATATGAAAACTACCTACCAAAAAAAGCCCTGGACTGATGGCTTTTCAGCAGAATTCTACATAATGTACAAGGAGGAGCTGATACCAATCTTATTGAAAGTATTCCAGGCAATTGAGACAGATGGAATTTTCCCAAATCATTTTACAAAGTTAATATCATAGTGATACTCAAAACGGGTAAATATCCAACAAAAAAAGAGAACTACAAGCCAATATCCCTTATGAACACAGATGCAAAAATCCTCAACAAAATTTCAGCAAATTGGATCCAAAAACACATCTTGAATCATCTCAAAAATCACCCACCATGACCAAGTAGGCTTCATCCCCAGGATGCAGGGCTGGCTCAACATCTACAAGACCATAAATGCAATTAAATACATCAATAGATGTAAAGACAAGAACCACATTATTATGTCATTAGATGCAAAAAAAGTTTTGATAAAATCCAGCATCCCTTCTTGATTAAAACTCTCAAACACCTAGGTATAGAAGGGGCATACCTCAAAATTGTAAGCACCATTGATGATAAACCCACAGCTAGCATATTGTTAAATAGACAGAAACTGGAAACACTTCCCCAGAAAACTGAACAAGATGAAGATGCCCACTCTCACTCCTCTTATTCAACATTGTGTTGGAAGTTCTAGCTAGAGCAATTAGACAAGAGAAGGAAATCAGGGACACCCAAATAGGAAAAGAGAAGGACAAGTTATCCATCTTTGCTAATGATATGATCCTATACCTCAAAAATCCAAGAGAATCTGTCAAAAACCTGCTTGCACTAATAAAGGACTTTGGCAAATTCTTGAGGTAGAAAATAAAGACACAAAAGACAGTTGCATTTTTATACACCAACAACCAGTAGGTGAAGGACCAAATAAAAAGCATAGTCCCATTCACAATAGCCACACACAGAAGTGAAATGCCTCAGCATCTTCCTAACCAGAGAAGTGAAAGACCTTTACAATGAGAACTACAAAACACTGCTCAAAGAAATCCTAGAAGACACAAAGAAATGGAAAAGTATTCCATGCTCATAGATAGGAAGAATTAACATTGTTACAATGTCCATTTTACCAAAGGCAATCTACAGAATCAACACAATACCCATTAAAGTACCAACATCATTCTTCTCACACCTGGAAAAGACAGTACAGAAATTCATATGGAAACCTAAATGACCACAAATAACCGAAACAGTCCTTAGCAAAAGAAAGAAAGCAGGAAGTATCACACTTCCAGACTTCAAACTTTACTATAAGGCTACAATGATCAAAACAACCTGGTATTGGTGCAAGAACAGGCATAAGGACCGATGGAGCAGGGTAGAGATTCCAGAAACAAAGCCTCAGTTTCTCAATGAACTCATCTTTGACAAAGCCTCCAATACAATTGCTGGGGAGGGGAAAATCCATCAGTAAATGGTGCCAGGAAAACTGGCAGATCACTTGCAGAGAGTGAAACAGGACCCCTACCTATCACCATACACAAAAATTAACTCAAAATGTATCAAACTCCTAAATGTAAAACCTCAAACTATAAGAATCTTAGAAAATGCAGGAGCACCCTTATGGGAATTGGAACTGGCAATCAATTCCTGGTCACAACCCCAAGTGCCCATACCATAAGAGATAAGATAGACAAGTGGGAACTCATCAAACTGATAAGCTTCTTTAAAGCCAAAGAAACAATCAAGAGAGCAGAAGACAGCCCACAGAATGGGAAAAAAATAATTATCAACTGTATATATGACAAAGGCCTAACATCTAGGATCTACAAAGGAACTCAAACAAGCTGAAAGTAAAGACCAAACAGCCCCATTAAAAAGTGGGCAAAAGACATGAATAGATACTTCTCAAAAGAAGATATATGAGCAGCCAACAGACATGAAAAAGTGCTCAACCTCACTAATCATTAGAGAAATGCAAATCAAAACCACATTGAGATACCTCCTAATGCCAATAAGAATGACCATCATTAATTAAAAACAACAACAGATGCTGGCAAGGATGCAGCGAAAAAGGAACATTTCTACACTGCTGGTGGGAATGCAAACTAGTGCAACCTCATTGTTAGACATTGTGGCAATTTCTAAAACAACTAGAAATTGACCCTCCATATGACACAGCAATCCCCCTATTGGGAATATACCCGGAGAAACTCAAATCATTCTACCAAAAAGATACCTGCATACCCATGTTTGTTGCAGCTCTATTGACAATAGCAAAAACATGGAACCAACCATGCTGCCCATCAAAGCTGAACTGTATATAAAAAAAATGTGGTACATATACACAATAGAATATTATTCAGCCATAAAGGACAAACATATGGACTTCACAGCAATTTGGATGAATTTAGAGACTATCATACTCATTGATCTATCACTGAAACAACAGAGTACCATATGTTCTCACTCATAAGCAAATCTTCAACAATTATCATAATACAATAGACATTCAATTAACTTTTTTTCTCTTATTTTTCAATTTGTTTTGGTGCATCTCACTACCTAGCTTAATTTTTTAATTCAAAAATAGAACTTTAACAAAAGATGAAAAATATAAACTGTTAATAACTCAATGACCATAACATAATTTTGTTGATATTATGTAAGTCTTTTTCTCATTTTCTCATTGTTTTTCCATCTATCTCTCTGTCTAATCACTTTCTTTTTTATATGTTAATATACATATATAATCATTTGAGATACATTTATTCAGTTGAACTTGTATATATTATCCCATCCTCTATTACGTTACTTGTATCAATATGTAGCAATTAAGATTAAGCATGTTTGCAATTATCTTTCTAAGCACTATGTAAGCCTGAGAGACAGACTATTAGAATAATTTAATTATATCATATTTAGCTAAACATGTAAAATGATTTCTTTTTTACTTAGGTTGTGATGTAGTATAATTAATCAATAATAGAATACAATTACAAAAATGTGATAACATTTGATAAGTGTAAATTTTGATTCTCTTTATTATTGACTCTAGGACAAGATTCACAAAATGAACAATCACAATTTCACAAAACTACCGATAGCTCTTGCTTTCTTCTGTTTATTTTTATGCTGTAAATCAATTTGTAACAATTTTAACATACACTACTAACACTGGATTATGTTATTATTTAATTTCTGATTTACACTTGTAAAAGTTTACCTTAAGATTATTTAACCTACATTTTTATGTCTCTAAGGGAAGGAAAATCAAATCTTTTATTACAATTTCCAGTCTATTTTTAATATATTGTAAACAAGAACTAATTGTCATTTCATACAGCTATCTTGTCTATTGTTATCTTTAAAATTTGACTTGTTTAAACCAAATCAAAAGAAAATAAATCATTTAGGTTGATGAAATCCTTTAAAAAAGTATATTGAACCAATAATTTGTAAAATGAGAGAAAATTTATTTTATTTGAAAAAATTTAAATTGAATCTTAGTAAAATGTAAATGTTACCTAAATATATTATATTCTAATAAATAAATGGATATAGAAGTTCTCGAATACTTTGAAATAACATAATCTTAATTTTAATTAATAATTGCTGTTATTGCAACTATTTCTTATCCTGAATCTTACAAGATATTCTCATTTTGTTTGTTGAAATTTCATTGTCAAAATATATTGGAGTTACCTATGTTTAAAATAATGCAGTAATTACATTATGAAAAAGAAAATTACTATACTAACCTCTAATAGTAGGTTGAAATCCACAAATAAATTTATAGAAAGATGTAATACAAAGTTAATGGCAACCTTTCATATTACCAAAATTGTTATCATTATCCATAGTATTGTTAAAGTTCCTCCAGATCTAAAATAAATACCAAGACACATTGCTTTTATTCTAGTGATGATAATCCACAGAAATATAAGAATTCATATTTGTGTTCAACTTTTATGTAGGTTTGGGGTTTAATTTTATTATTATTATTATTATTATTATTATTATTATTATTATTATGAGTTGCCGTCTCACTCTGTCGCCCAGACTGGAGTGCAGTGGCTGCTCCTGGCCACCGCAGCCTCGACCTGCTGGGCTCCGGCGATCCTTCCACCTCAGCCTTCCAAGTAGCTGGAACTACAGGCACGCGCTAGCACGCCCCGCTAATTTTTGACTTATTGTAGAGATGAGGTCTCACCTACTTGCCCAGGCGGGTCTCAAACCCGCGGGCTCAGGCAATCCACTCACCTCAGCCTCCCAAAGGCGCGGGATTACAGGCTGAGCCACCAAGCCCGGCTAAAAAAAAAAATTATTAATACCTGATTCCTTGACCTCAAATTTTTAATAACTGTTTGTGTATAAATATAGGTTTACCAATTGTAGTCTGCTCAAGGGAGACACTTCCTAAACAAACCATTGTAACCTTTTAATCACCTGCAGTTTTTCACCAAGAAATAGAGGTTAAGAAACGCAATTCTAGTCGGGCTCGGTGGCTCAGCGTGTAATCCCGCGCCTTTGGGAGGCTGAGGTGAGTGGATTGCCTGAGCCCGTGGGTTCGAGACCCGCCTGGGCAGCGAGACCTCATCTCTACAATAAATCAAAAAATCAGCCAGGCGTAGTAGCACGTGCCTGTAATTCCGGCTACTTGGAAGGCTGAGGCGGAAGGATGGCCAGAGCCCAGCAGGTCGAGGCTGCTGTGGCCGGGAGCGGCCACTGCACTCCAGTCTGGGCGACAGAGTGAGACTCCAACTCAAAAAAAAAAAAAAAGAATCGCAAGTCTAAGTCTAAAGGGGAAAAAAAAAACCTGAAAAAAGGAACAAAAAGCCTTGTGATAAGAAATGTTATAATCAAAGTTTAAAACCCTAAAATTAGCTGGGCTCGGTGGCTCAGCCTGTAATCCCGTGCCTTTGGGAGGCTGAGGTGAGTGGATTCCCTGAGCCCGCGGGTTCGAGACCCACCTGGGCAGGCGAGACCTCATCTCTACAATAAATCAAAAAATCAGCCAGGCATGGTAGCGCATGCCTGTAATTCTGGCTACTCGGAAGGCTGAGGGGAAGGATCGATGGAGCTCAGCAGGTTGAGGCTGTGGTGGCCGGGACTGGTCACTGCACTCCAGTCTGGGCGACCGAGTGAGACTCCAACTAAAAAAAAAAAAAAAAAAAACCAAAAAAAAAAAAAAAACCTAAAATTGACATAATTTTACATGTGTGTACCCATATACCTATGTTTTTAAGGAACTGAAGCACTAAATTTCATTATAAAATTCCTAGTGCACTTGGCAGTTATATGCCTTGTATTAAAAATTAACAATTTCAATTAATAATATAGTTAAGACAATTTAAAGAGCAAAAAATTTTAAAAAATAAATGTCTAACTCCTAAATATATTTTAACATGAAAATATAGTAATAATACAGGCAAAATATTTAAACAATGTTGAAGGTAAAAATCTACATTTTTAAATTTAAATTATTTTTTAAAAACCAAAAAAAAAAAAACCGGATGAAGGACATGAGTAAAAATCAGAAGATTTTTTGTGAAATCATAGAAGAACAAGAAAGAGCTGAGTTCAGTTTGCTCTTTTTCATATAAAATGTCTTTATTGTGCTTTTCTTGCACTTTTTAAAACTTTATTATTATTATTATTTTTTTTTTTTTTTTTTTTTGAGTGGGCGTCTCACTCTGCTGCCCAGGCTGGAGTGCAGTGGCAGGTTCACAACCACTGCAGCCTCAACCTTCTGGACTCAGGAGATCCTTCCGCCTTGGCCTTTCGAGTAGCTGGAACTACAGGCATGTGCCACCATACTGGGCTAATTTTTTGATTTGTTGTGGAGACAAGGTCTCTCCATGTTGCTCAGGCTGGTCTCAAACCCCTGAGCTCAGACAATTCTCTCGTCTCGGTCTTCCAAAGTGCTGGGATTATAAGCATGAGCCATAATATAATATAATTTTAACTACATCATTAATTGAAATTGTTAATTTTTAATACAAGGCATATAACCGCCAAGAGCACTAGAAATTTTATAATGAAATGTAGTGCTTCGGTTCCTTAAAAACATATGTATATGGGTACACACATGTAAAATTATGTTAATTTTAGGGTTTTAAACTTTGATTATAACATTTCTATTTTTTCTAAATAAAAAACATGCAAGTACATATAAATTACAAATCACATATTTACCACAACTCTGTTAAGACCTTTTGTGTGTTTCTTTTTTGTATTTTAAGTATTCTTACCAAATAAATATATGTTGACAGAATTTATGAGTATATAATATTACAAATATATCAAGTTTGATCCTTATTTCACTAAATATTAAATTAAATAACTAGAAATTTATAGTATAAAGCATATTATACTTTTGATATTTACCTTATATATTTTTAAGTAATTAAATGATAATTTTAAAGCTGTATCTAACCACATAATTACCCTATATTTAAATTAATTAGCGCTTCAAAATATATAAGCATAATTCAGTAACTCATAAAAAATAGCAAGACTACATTAAGCTTATGGAATATTTAAACAAACATTAACTCCTTAACCTAATTGTCTTTTTCTTTTACAGTTTTGTTGAGCTATAATTCACACACCACCTTTTACTCATTTAATACATACAATTCAATGTTTATAAGTGCATTTACAGAGTTGTACATACAACACCACAGAGTCATTTTAGAACATTTTTGTCATCCCAGAAAGAAAGCCTATAACCATTTTCAGTCCATCGCCATCCCTCATCCCCACCTCTACCCAGTCTTAGGCAACTACCAGTCTGCTCTCAGTCTCTATAGATGTACTTATACTGAACATTTTGCCAAAATGGAATTTTACAATATGCGACCTTGTGTGATTGACTTCTTTCGCTTAGCATAATGCTTACAAGGTTCATTCATGTTGTAGCTATTAGGTCAGGAAAAGGAGCAGATGGGAAAAGAGAGATGGGAGACAGGTGACTCAACATCAACACAGGTTTATTCCAAGCAGGAAACCTGCGGAGTAGGACTCCAGATGAGACTGAAGTCCACCCCCACTTACAGACTAGGGCAGTTATAGGGTATGAGGGGAAAATTTTGTGGTTGTGAGGGGGGTAACTAAGTCTTGTGGTTAAGTAAGTTGGGTGAAAGACTTGCAGTTAGGCTAGGTGTAACATACAGCAGGATGTTTTGTAGCTTTTACCTAGATGGTAATTTTCCATCCTGGGGTAGTTAACAAAGTGGTAGATCTCTAAGATGTCATTCTCCAGAATAATGTTCCTGTCTTTTTGTTTATATATATTTTATAGGAGAAGAGGGCACATGGGCGTGGGAAGAGGGCTATTGTGGGTTGTCTAGTTGCTTGCTGCTGAGATGGGGCATAGCATTTAGGGTTAAAATTGTGTGGTGCCCTCCTCAGGGTTGAGATTGCTTATTTGCTGGTATTGAAGCTTATGAAATGTGGATCGATGAAGCAGGAAGATGTTGTTGACATGTTTTTCTGTGCTAGTTTGAATAAAGGCATTTAGTTGTTGGGAGACAAAATGGAAGATACAGTTAATAAAGCAACATCCAAAAGTGAGTGAGAGAAGGATGAGGTGTAGAGGTCTGAGAAATGGGGTTATCGAGGGTATCCAGCTAGAGAGAGATGACCTAGTCCACTGTGAGCTGGTAGTTTGCCATTTGAGTTTTGTTGCCCAGTTTTGAAGTTTCTGAGCTGCATCTTGAATTATGCCTGACTCATTAATAAAAAAGCAACATTCTTCTGGGAGATACATATAGATACCTTCTTTTTTTTTAGCTGTAAGGCGGTTAAGCACTCTCCTATTTTTGAACACTACCCCTGCTAATGAATTTAATTATAAATGTTTAATTCTGCTAGTAAGGGCAGGAGTTGAATTGCCCTTTTGGATTTAATTGCATCTGGAGATGGGTGCATTAAAGTACAAATGTCTGACCAATTGGTGAGTAGACAGAGATAGGAGGAAGTGCCATATAAGAAGAAAATTCCCAGGGAGGAAAGACAAAAGCTATAGGGAATGGAGGTTAACATTGTGTCTTCATCTTTTTCATATTCCTAAGTGGAATATTTACCTGAAAGTGTAGCTCCGGTGAGGGCCTGAAAGCATAGGTTAGTAGAAGAGACTGAAGTCAGATTGGTTATATAAAGATAGGAAGAAACTGGCGTTACAAATAATGAAGTATTGGTTGTGATGTGTTGAATTGTGAGAGGTTTATAGAATGTGTAGGTCAGTGTGTTTGTAGGTTTTCTTCATGTCTTTCCCCATGCAACTATACCTGGTAGGCATCATTTACAGAGACACAGCATGGGAATGGCTTGATAATTTTCTATGACAATGGATGGAGGGGCAGAGAATTGTAGAAGGTAAATATAGATTTTGAGGTGTTTGGATTGGAGGTTTCATGAAGGTATGAGAGATAATGGGTCTTCAGATTGGAGGTTTAGGGTTTTGGGTAAAAAATGGGTTAGGTAGCCAGGCTCGGTGGCTCAGCCTGTAATCCTGCACCTTGGGAGGCTGAGGTGAGTGAATTGCTTGAGTCCGTGGGTTCGAGACCCGCCTGGGCAACTTGGTGAGACCTCATCTGTACAATAAATCAAAAAATTAGCTGGGCAGGGTAGCACGCGCCCGTAGTTCCAGTTACTTGGAAGGCTGAGGGGGAAGGATCGCCGGAGCCCAGCAGATCGAGGCTGCGGTGCCAGGGAGCAGCCACTGCACTCCAGTCTGGGGGACAGAGTAAGACTCCAACTCAAAAAAATAAAATAAAATAAATTTAAAAAAGAAAAAAAAAGAAAAAGAAAATGGGTTAGGAAAAGCCGCAGTTCTTGAAAGTATTGTCTAAAATAAAGGTGTGTACCTGATTGGGTGAATGCCCCTTTGGAGGTTCTGGAATGGATCATCAGGCGATTCAGGTCACTAACATTTTTTAAATGAGAATTTGTTTGAAATGTGAGATGTAAATTTATGTTAGTTTGGGCCCAAGGGGCTAGGTTGACTGGGATGGCTGTAAACTGCTAGGTTTGGGTTGACAGACAAATTCGGTAGTTAGAGTTAAATGGATGGTGTGTACTGTGTAAGAATTGGCATGTGAGATTGATTAAAGGAGCCTGACTGATAGAGGATAATGTAAGTGGAAATCAGATGTATAAGGAGGCCAAGGCTAGAATAAGAGACCAATGTAGGAGAGAGTTGAGCTTCATGGTGTAGTAAGGAGGTTGTGAACTAATGCATGCAAGGAAGGCATATCAAGTGATAAGGTTGGGGGAGGAATCATAGCTTTCTTGTAACTAAAGATTAGCAATTGTTTAAAGTAGTTGGTTTACTGAGGTAAACGGATTATTAAGGAAGTAAAAGGCAAGGTTGAAATAAAGGAAATATAAGAAACTGTTGAAGGAGGGGTTTATTAACTTAGGGAAGTAGGAAAGTTCACAGGAGCTACAGGGTGGAGGTTTTTGATAAAATATTTGATAACATAGGTTAAGATGAATATTACAGCAGTGACTATGGACAGTATTATATAAAGAGCATCCATATATATATGGAATTATTAAGGACCCTTTTTGGCATGTGATTTAGGAGATTTGGAAGTTTAAGAATGTTGTCAGTCGAAGAGAGGTAGGTTTTGTGGGAAATGAAGTATATTTAGGAGGCTTTGGTGTGGGTGGAGGCATGTGAAGTGTAGGACTGGGGTCCCTTTTAATTTTGTATTGTGTATTTAGTGTACAAGGCTTGCAGCTAGCTTTGATTGTCGTGGGTGTAGAAGAGGAGTTATGTGTTGGTAGAGTGTTAGGTTTAGTGTTTTGGCAATTTGAGCTTTAGTGGGAGAGACTTGTTATCCATGTTTATCCAGAAAGTTGAGTAATTGAGAGGTATGTTGAATGTAAAGAATATGAGGGACTGTATAGGAGAAGATCATTAACATATTGTAGAAGGGTGTTGGGAGATAAGTTTAAATTAGATAGGTTTTGAGAAAGGGCTTGTCCAAAAAGGTGAAGATCCTTGAAGCCTTGTGGCAAGACTGTCTAGGTTAATTGGGTTGAGTTTTGTGAGTCAGGGTCTACCTAGGTGAAGGCAAGGAGATTTTGGTGGACTGGGTTAAGGGTAATGGTGAATAAGGTATCTTTTAAGTCTAGGATGGGGAAGTGGGTGGTTTTAGGTGGGATGTGAGAGAGCAGAGTGTAGGGATTTGGAATGATGGGGTGGATGGGAATGATGGCCTGATTAACAATATGCAGGTAGGTGTTGGACAAGCTGGTATGAATTATCTCTTTGTTTTTTTTTTAACAGCTAGTATGGGGGTGTTGTGAGGAGAATTGGTTGGGTTTAAGGTATTTGTCTGGAGCAATTTGGAAATAATGGGTTTGAGTCCCTTAAGTTAGATGGAATTAAAGGGTATTGGGGTTGGTTAAGGTAAGACAAGAGGTTTTATAGATTGACCATGATGGGGGTGTGATGGTGTGTGACACTGGCTGTGTAAGTGTCCCAAACAATAGGATTTACAGAGGGAAGGAGGGAGGATAGGGAGGATAAGGAGGAATGGGGGAGTGGCATCTGGGAAGCAGAGTAAAATGAATGGGGGTGGAATTGTAAGAGGGTGAACTGTATTGAAGCCTGAAACTTTGTTAGGATATTCCTTTTTAGAATAGGTGTGGGACATTGTGGAATAACTAAAAAGGAGTGAGTGAAGGGTGTGTAGAATAGAAAGTAGAGTAGTGACTCAGTCATTTTAGGAGTGAAAGATATGTTATCTACTTTGACAATAGAGATAGAGGAATTAAGGAGGGGTCAAGACTGAGTACAAAGCCCCATGTTCAGTAAGAAAGAAACAGGTTTACCAGAAACTGACAGCGTTACCCTAAGTTCTGCAATGGCACAGATGACACAGACCCTGTGCCCTGTCAGTCTTCAATAGCCAGACCAAGGAATTCAGCCAATCCCAGCCATGGATGAGGAAACCTGGGAATGTTAGAAGTGACAAAATGGTAGGGAAAGTCTTACTGGTCACAATCTGACTTCCAGTGCTCTTTTCCCACAAATAGAACATGAGTTGGGGACAGCCTAGGATTTGGACATGCCATTACCTAATGTCCTAGCTGACCAAACTTGTAGCATTGTCTTGGCAGTAGATGGGGGTTTGTTGGAGGTTGGAAGCATTTTTGAAACCATCAGAACCCTGTTGAAGGGCTGCTACCAGTAAGTTTCTGGTCTGATTTCCTTTTAGTTTTTGAGCCTTTCACGCCTCATCTCTATTGTTAAAAACCTTAAAAGCAGTTGTTTGTTTTTGTTTTATTTTTAATTTTATTTTAAAGATGTGGGGTAAAATTCAGGGTTAGGTATACAAATGTTCATTATGCAGGCACCCTTGTTGAGGAAGTGCGCCACTTCCTTCCCTGGCAGTTTCCTTCAACTGCCAATCCCACCCCCACTTCCCCTGGCAGTTTCCCACTACTGCCAATCCCTTTCTTATAGTATTATAATTGTTCAAGGTCCACTTATGAATGAGAACACATGGTACTCTGTTCTTGGTTTCAGTGATAGATCACTGAGTATGATAGATTAAAAGTAAATCTATCCAAGTTGCTGCGAAGTCCATATATTTGTCCTTTTTGATGGCTGCATAATATTCCATTGTGTATATGTTCAATATTTTTTTAATCCAGTCTGGCTTTTATGGGCATCATAGTTGTTTCCATGTTTTTGCTATTGTGAATAGAGCTGCAACAAACATAAGTGTGCAAGTAACTTTTTGGTAGAATGACTTGAATTCCTCCAAGTATATTTCCAAAAAGGGGACAGCTGAGTCATATGAAAGGACAATTTCTAGTCCTTTCAGAAATTGCCACACTGTCTTCCAATGAGGTTGCACTAGTTTTCATTCGCACCAGCAGTGTAGAAGCATTTCTTTTTCTCCACATCCTCGCCAGCATCCGTTGTTTGTTTTATTAATGATGACCATTCTTACTGAGGTTAGGTGGTATCTCAAAGTGGTTTTGATTTGCATTTCTCTGATGATTAGTGAGGCTGAGCACTTTTTCATGTGTCTGTTGGCTGTCTATATATCTTCTTTTGAGAGTGTCTATTTGTGTATTTTGCCCACTTTTTAATGGAGCTGTTTGTTATTTTCACACATTTGAGTTCCTTATAGATCCTAGATGTTAGACCTTGGTCAGATATACAGTTGGCAAATATTTTTTCCCATTCTGTGGGCTGCCTCCCTGTTCTCTTGATGGTTTCTTTTGTTTTTCAGAAGCTTGCCAGTTTGATGAGGTCCCACTTGTCTATCTTATCACTTATGGTATGAGCACTTGGGGTTTTGATCAGGAATTGGTTGCCAGTTCCAATTTCCATAAGGGTGTCTCCTGCATTTTCTAAGATTCTTATAGTTTGAGGTTTTACTTTTAGGTCTTTGGTCCATGTAGAGTTAATTTTGTGTATGGTGATAGGTAGGGGTCCTGTTTCAGTCTTCTGCATGTGATCAGTCAGTTTTCCCAGCACCATTTACTGAATAGGTTCTCCTCTCCCCAGTGGCTGTTGATGGAGGCTTTGTCAAAAATGCGGTGGTTGAGAAATTCAGACTTTGCTTTTGGAATCGCTATCCTTTTCCATTGGTCTGTATGCCTGTCATTATACCAATACCAGGCTGTTTTATTACTGTAGCCTTATAGTAAAGTTTGAAATCTGGAAGTGTGATACCTCCTGCTTTGTTTATTTTGCTAAGGATCATTTTGGCTATTTGTGGTTATTTATGTTTCCATATGAATTTCTGTACTGTCATTTCCAGGTACAAAAATGATGTTGGTACTTTAATGGGTATTTTGTAGATTGCCTTTGGTAGGATGGAAATCTTAACAATGTTGATTCTTCCTATCCATGAGCATGGAATATTTTTCTATTTGTTTGTATCTTCTAGGATTTCTTTGAGCAGTGTTTTGCAGTTCTTATTGTAAAGGTCTTTCACTTCTCTGGTTAGGAAGATACCAAGGTATTTCTTGTGTGTGTGTATGTGTGTGTGTCTGTTTGGCTTTTGTGGATGGGATCGTACTTTTTATTGGGTTCTCTGCCTGCTGATTGTTGGTGTATAAGAATGCAACTGTCTTTTGCACATTTATTTTGCACGCCAAGACTTTGCCAAAGTCCTTTATCAGTGCAAGAAGTTTTTGAGCAGATTCTCTTAAATTTTTGAGGTATAGGATCATATTGTCAGCAAAAAGGGACAATTTAACTTCCTCTTTTCCTAAAGGCAGTTTTTATAAAATCTTGACATGAAGTCTGGGGACCATCCTCTAATCTTTGAAGTTTCTTTACATATGTCTGGGGTTGATTGAGAGATAAAATGAAGGTCTAAGAAAATTTTACCTTTATCAGAATTTGGGGAAAAAGTAGTATATTTAAGAATGGCATCTGGGAGGGAGGAGAAGAAAATGGCATTGAACCTTGAGTAATTTCTTTGATTTATTCATAATTAACTAGTTTTAGAGCAGCCTTGTCCATTCCAGTTAATAAGCAAGTCATTATGTAGCCTCTTTTCTGTCTATCTGGGGAGTTAATTTGATAATCCCAGGAGGGTTCTGTGTAGGGAACTGCTGTGGTGCCTTTAGGATTATGGACAGGGTCCTGCAATTTAGGGTGTCAACATGGGATTGAGCTGCTGCTCAGATGCTTCCCTTTCCTCTGGGTGTAAAGGGATGAGGAAAGAATAACATACAAGTTATGCCAGGTGATGTGAGGAATTTTTATGGTAAATAGCGGAGTTAGAGGCAAAGAAATCTAGGCATTTTTCAATTTGAGAAAGGTTGCCCAGGGATAAAGGAACATGAACTTGTACTGTGCTCTTTGCCACGGCCACCTCTCTGAGAAAAGAATGGGAGCAGAACTTTGGGGATGGCGGGGGATGGAGGACATTGGGTACGAAAGCAAGTGTGAGGAGGAGAGGGAAAAGGAAGGAGGAGACTGTGAATAAGGAGGATTTGAAAAGGAGTCTAGGTTTGACAGAGGTAGGGCTTGGATCAGAGATAGAGGAAAGCTCGAGCGTAAGAGAACTCAGACATTTTCCATTGCATCGGAGTGAATTATTGAGGTTATAGAGAATATGGAAGTTAAATTGCAAAGGATACAGAGTATTTGGAAGTTAAAGATTCTGTCTTTGGGCCGTTAATTGTTATTGTCCCATTGATATTGGGGTCAAGTCATATTATAGAAGAAAATGAGACATTTTGTCCTTAGAGAAATACCTAAATTTTTGAGACATTTGAGAGACGCTTTGGTCTTAGATTAAGAACTAAATTTTTGAAGTTGTGAAGGAGACACCTGAGAGGAGTGTCTCAGAGAAGTTTAGAGGAGGCTTGACCCATTTGGAGAAATTTGGAAGGGTAAGCAATTCTATACCCAGCAGCTCCTAGAGCCCTAGGAGGGAGAAACAGTGGAAGGATGAGGAGTCTCCACAGATTTCAACTGTTTCCAAGAGCTTATGTGGTGGTGTGATGGCATCCCCCAAAGCGATGACCTTGGTCACCATGTGATGGTAACAGGAGGAGACCTCTCACCCAGCACCAGTGTTTTTGGCAGTGGTGGAAACTTGTCCACAAAATGCAAGAGAGAGTAATCCAGTGTTAGGAAAGGAAAAATTCACCCACTGATTAGTGATCGATTTTGGATGAAATGTCCAGCAATGGAGAAGGTTCTGCTGGAGCCACCTGAGTTGGGGGAGGAGCAAGAGGATAGGAGAGAGAAACAGGATGGGGAGAATAGATGGAGGAGAACAGGGCTAGGCATGGGGACAACTTAGGAGATGGCCCATAGTGGGACATTAACCCCATTCTTGGGTTTTGGCATCATATGTTAGGTAGGAAAAACAAGCAGATAGGAAAAGAGAAATGGGGAACAGGTGGCTCAACAGCAACACAGGTTTATTCCAAGGAGTCAATCTGCAGAATGGGACTCCAGATGAGACTGAAGCCCATACCCACTTACAGGCTAGGGCAGTAGTAGTGGTTGAGAGGAATATTTTGTGGTTGGCATTGCCAAGGAGGTAACTAAGTCTTGTGGTTAAGTAAGGTGGGATGAAACCTTGTAGTTAGGCTAGGTGTTACATACAGCAGGATACTTTGGCCTAGTTATTAATTTTCCATCCTGGGCTAGCTAGCAAAGTGGTGGGGGGGAAACAAAGATGGCATTCCCTAGGCTAACAGCAGCATGTGTCAACACTTCATTTATTTTTATTTTCCAATAATATCTCAATGTATGGATATGCCACCTTTTATTTATTCATTCATCAATTGATGAAAATTTGAGTTGTTTCCTCCCTTTGGTTTTATAAGTAATATTGCAATGAATACTTGTGCACAAGTTTCTGTGGAAGGTACATTTTCATTTCTTTGATATTGACTTATATAGAATACACACTACAGCTACAAAATATAGATTCTTCTAAAGTGATGTGCTTGTTGTATCAAGATCAACCATAAATTGTGTCATAAAGTAAGTCACAACATATTTCTAGTAGCTGAAATTTTACAAGAATATATATTATGTAACTAAAATGGAATTAAATTAGTAAAAATTGAAATGGTAAGAATTTTCATATTCATGTTTAATTCATTGTTAAAATCTATTTTTTGATTACATATATATATACACTATTTTTTCTTTTGATTGCATATATTTAAGGTTCTTTTTATTTTTATAATATTATTTTATCCTATTACTTTCTTCTCACATTGCTAATTTTCTCTTGTTTCCATTCAGCTTGTCATTATTTTCAAAATATTTCTTGTTCTGATGGTGAAACTTCATGCCAAAATGTTTAAAGTGGTCTTCTCTTTCTCTTTGAATACTTGTATACATATTGGTTCTTTGTTTTGATCTTTGGTATCTTTTCATATGAAAGATATCTACTTATTTTCTTTAGAGAGAAAATTTGTACTTATCTCTTTTGGGAGTTGAAATGGGCTCTCTCATATTTTGAATGGTTTCTTTTCCTCTTCATAACTTTCATGATTCTTCTCTCTGCTCAAGAGTACCCTTTACCTTTCCTTGTTTGTTAGAACAGGCAGCAAGTAGACTGGCTTAAAAACAAAGAAACAACAACAAAATACACAGGATTACCAGTGCCAAGTGTAAAGTGGAAGGATATACAATTTGTTACCTAAGGTACTTTTCAGAAATATTGATGCTGAAAAATTTATCTCGAAATTTATTCCAACTGCCCCACAGCTGGCCTATCTAGTTGCACCAAAAGTTTATGCTTTTATGAAGTTCTCTTTCATTTCAAACACTGCTTGACCTGATATGTTGACTTTTCTTTCACTATCCTTACATTAAAACAAACTAAATGAGGTTTGTAAAACTTTTAAGTTATCTTCCTTAATTTCTAGCATTAATGCAGTTT
The DNA here is from genome assembly GCA_027257055.1 of Cephalopachus bancanus. NCBI lineage: Eukaryota > Metazoa > Chordata > Mammalia > Primates > Tarsiidae > Cephalopachus > Cephalopachus bancanus. The sequence continues at coordinate 3,337,317 of JAPVLO010000036.1, forward strand.
TATATTTCTGTTTTCATACTACATAAAGTATTCTCAGGACAATATACAAGGAGGAAATTTGGATGCAGTTGCTTAATTCTCCATATTTCCTATAAATATATTTTTCATTTCCACATTAAAAGAAAACTTTTTACATTATTTAGCCTTTAAATATTTTTATTCTATCAAAAAATAATTTATATGTTTTTAATTGATGCTTCAACCTATACTTTATAGTTATGTGCAAATGCAGAACAAAAGACATATGAAATTGTTATGGGAAAGGGTTATAATAACAGCTTTATTTGCAGAATAATAGGAGATTTATTTTTTAGTAATCAAGATCCTTAACACTGGACTCACACTTTAGTTCTGACTCCTAAGTGATGTGATGACATTAAAACATAAAATGTCTTTTATATTTCTTGCCAATAGTGAGTCACTTTTTTTCTAATTTTAGGTACTTTTGAATGTCATCATTCCCTCATGGTATAAATAAAAAACTAATTGGCAGAAAGAAATGACTTCCTATTTTTTGTTGAACTTATGTGCTTCCCATAATGGAATTATTTCTTAGAGAAGCACATCCTTCCTTCAAATATTTTTATTTGGCATGGAAATAGTTTCTACTTGGACAATAAGCAAACTTGAAATCAAATTCCAGGTTTTCCAATTAAATATGTGAGCATAGGCATTTAATACATCTTGCTATCACAGTTTTCCCATTTCAAAACTAGAAAAGGTAACCATGATCAGTAATTCTGCATATAGAGCACAGAAAATGCACAGGAAAATACATACCTTTTTATCATTCACTGATATTTGATTCAAAATTTCTCAGATTCCTCATACTGGTAAAATAAAGTGTCATTTGAAGAAAGTTATTTTATATTTAATGTTATGTTAATTCTTTGAGTAAAGGCAGATTTTAAAAGTTTGCTGTTTTGCTTTCTAGGCTGCTTCCTCATGGTTTTTAGGCCTTCTACAGGTCAATACTTCCTTGGCTCTTTTACCTTGGAGGTAAAAGAGCAAAGTAAATGAGGTTTTGAAAGAGAAGGATTCTAAGATTCAGTAATCCTGTCTCTGAAGAAATCATTGTGTGCCTGAATTATCTCAGAATTTATCCTGAGGATAGAATGAGTGTGCGAGTGTGAGAGTTACCACAAGCTGTTAGAGATACTATTGACAATTGCCATCTATTTTACAAAACTGGTATGAAAATTCCTGAAACATTACAGTGCTAAAAAAACTAACCAACAAACAAACAAGCAAGTGTAAAAGCAAACACGTTTTCTTTCTACTAAAATTTGTTTTCAGATCCTCCAACAGGATCAACAGTGTTTTTATGTTATGCCTATTTATTTATGAATTCATTAATATTTCACATAGTCATAAACTTGTCTCTGGAATTTCACCTTGTACTATTTATTTAGGGGTAAATACTATCTCAATAACTATAAGATCTATCTTAAGTCAAGTCCTGTAGTCTTTCTTCTAATTTTGTAATTATCCTTGGCTCCATACTCTTCATATAAATTTCAGAATTTGCAAAACAAATTCCTTGAATAATACAATATTAATTGCAAATATATTAAATTTTAACTAATTTGGAGATATAGTAATAATATTGAATCTCTCTATCAACGTAGTTATTTTCTTAATTTCTTCACAGAGGCTTATTGTTAGGTTCAGTACGATAGATATCACATAGGATCAGATTTTCTATTATATTAAATTAGTTATTATTCACACACACACACAATATATATATATATATACTATATATATATGTATATATATATAATATATATATATATATACCCAGAAACCTCACTAAACTCTTTTTATTTTTAAGAGCTTTAAATTATCTAAACTGCAAATATATCATCTATAAGTAAAAAAAGAACTTTGGTATTTTCTCAAATACTTATATCTCTTTTTTCTGTATATTATTATTTTACTGAATTGCAAAGGGCCTCCATTGTTATATTGAACCAGTGCAGAAGTAGTAGATATCTCTGCTTTGTTTCTTGATTCAGTAAGAGACACTTTAAATTTTTCAATATAATGTTTGCCATTACTGTAAATTTTTTATAAATGCTTTGAATTAAATTAAATAAATCCTATTTCCAAGTATATTAAGATTTTTTAAACATGATTGATTAATAAATGTTTACCAATGCTTTTAATTTTTAAATTTGAAATATATTTTGTTTTTCACTGTTATCATGTATTTCCTCCTTTAATCTATGAATAGGGTAGGTTATAAATTGGTTTTCTGATATTAACACATCTCCACATTTCTAGATCAATTTTAATCAGTCATTGTGTGTATTTGATTTGTAGTATTTGATTCAGTAATTTAACTACAATATCTGTTAGAACATTGATTAAAATTTAATTTTTTCCTCAAAAAATTCTTAGCCAGTTCTTCATCATGGTACATTCATCAGTCAAAAAAACTTCTGAGTACTTCTTCAGTGCTGGGAATGATTTTGAGTGGAGCTATGGCAGTGAAAATAAAAAAAGAAGAAGAATTTTCTTACCTAATGAAACTTGCATTCTAGTGTCAATGCAAAAGTGATATCAAGTTGTAACGCATGCAAGATAGGAGTAGAGATATTTCAGATAGGATAGTAGAGATATTTAAGATAAAGAGAAAAAAGAAAGACATGTGGAGCAAAAAGCAAACTGAAGTGAGAAAATGGCCTGTATAAGATTGACATTTTACAGGTATAAAGGTAAGAAATAACAAGAGCTTCAGCGTGTAAGGATTTATTCAAGAAACAGAATATTGGTATTGGACACCAGGAATGACATAAAGAGTAATGTATAATGACCCAGAGACCGTAAAGTGGAGATTCCCTACTGCCTATGGTAAGGATTTTGATTTATACAATAAATGTAATGTCACCTCTTTAGAAGACTTTGCATGGGATAGTGACATGAATCATGAAAATGGTTCATGAACAGAGTACATTTCTTGCCGAACAATGGGATTCGGGGTTAAAGAGGTAAACTAGGACCAGAGTGTGAACAACCTGGTGGAAAATATGATACATTTTTGTTATTCTGTCCTGGAAGCAGTGGATGAATTGAAAAATCATAATCAGATGAGAGGAATAATAAGATTTTGTTTGTTTGTTTGTTTGTTTTAGAAAACTCAATATAAATGTGGCAGATGTAAAAATGAGAGGGGTATTCAAGCAATATGCATCTCAGAAATTGAATAAGTGGATAGAGTTGAGTGCTGACAGAACATGAACAAACTAGGAATATTTTCAGTTTTATGGCTTTTAATTACCTCAGATTAAAAGCTAAAAGATAGACAATGTGAGAAATTAGTTCACAGTGGGATCTTCATATCAAGTTGAGATTTTAAAATAGAAATGCTGTCATCTGTTCATATTTTGGAAACTAGCAAAAACATTTGCTTACTGAATACATGGCCTATAAAAAATGATGCTGGAACAGAAGAAAGGATCCACGTTCTACATTCATACATTTTATTTTCTGATTTTTATATCCTCATGCATTTCTTGGTATCAGGTATATATTTTCTAATCTTAGCAAAAACAATATGAAGTTAGTCCATACAGAACTAGAAACACATGTGTTTCACAACTTTTTGTCATTCCTTTCTTCCATATACACCGTGGACATCACCAAGTCAGAGAGATTCTCTTTTTAAAATATCTCTAAATTTTTAATTCAATGGGTAGCTACTATTGTGTATGCTAAGTCAGACTTTTTGATTTGAATATCTCTTTACTGTTTTATGTGTGATCTTCAGAGAATGATTTAATCTTTCTGTGCATTGGTGTTTCTGCATCTTTTCCTTATTTAAAACTATGATGGTTCTTTCCTTTGTTATTTGAATAAATAACAGATCACTTGTCCACAAGTACCAGCATAATCTATCCCCTACACTTCTTTCTGCCTTCATGATAGACCACTCTCTAGCTGAATTGACACTAGTTTTCTTTCACAGTGGTCCACACAGGTTTTATTTCATGCTCTGTCGTGTGTGTCTAAACTGACTCCCTAAGGGAGAGAGAGACTGGTTGAGCAAAGAATTGCATTGTTCTGCCAAGAAGTGCAGATTAGTTTATAACTACCCTAGCAGTCCCAAAATAACTTCTTCACTTTTGCAACCGGTAAAAACAATTTTGATATCTATGTGCTTTGACAAGGATCTTGCTTTATTTCAAATTGTCTGTAGCAAGTGAAGATTATATGTGAGCATTGTACATGGAGCACAGGTGTCCCTACAGCTCCTACAATCATTCCTATAATTGGTATTTGACCTTTGATGACTGCCCATTGACCTTTCCAGACATTACTAGGAGGCTCAAATCTTAACAGTATTTGTTTTTGTTTAGAGCATCAACTATCTATGAGAAACAAGTAATGACTCTAACCAAAAAATCAGTCATGGTTTAAGCAATTTAACTGTAGTTTTTCCCATGATTCTCATGTCAGATAAAGGTGCAATAGCTAATCTTTCTTTAACTAGTACAAAAGACTTCTCAACAACTTAGAGAAGTGATTCTGTTTTATATAGAACAATGCAAAGAAAATTGAAATCAATAGCCACCTATTTATCACCGAGATTTAATAAATGTTAGAACTGTAATATTTAATTCAGGGTTTTTAAAAATAGAATTCTAAAATATATTAGAAATCCCTTCACAACTTTTCAATCTTCTTCAGAGTAAACTACTGTTTTGAAATTGAGACGTATTTTTACGTGTATTTTCCTAAACCCAAGACAAATGTATAAATTTTAAAACAGCATGTAACATTGCTGTATCTTCTTAAAATTAACATAAATGGTGTCATATTTTTATAACTTTATTTTTTATATAATTAAACTATTGTAGAAATGTATCAGAGTTTCTGGCTTGTTAATGGCAATATTCCTTTTTCAGGAGTTTAGAGTTCAAGATATATGCTTGAATAGTCATATCATGTGGCAAACTTTAAGGGCAATTTCAATGATTAGCCTCATTCATTTGCATGTTTGCAAATGAAAGCCAATGATTTCTTTTTAACCGAAAGAAGTAAACCAACTTCGCAAAACTATAAGCTACTTTCATTGTGTTCCCCAAAAGAAAAATATACATATGAACAAACAGATACAAAGAATGCATGTCACTATTTCTAAAATATAAATAAAACATAAAATTTCGGTGTGCAGAAGTTGCTCTTTACATAATTTATAACTCAGAGCATACTGTTTTCAATTGGATCTGCCGTTCACTAAGCCTGAATCTAAGATGGATAAAATTTGAGGTCTTATTTCCTCATCTCTAGCTTTTCCTTACTTATATTCTTGTCAAAAGTGGAAAACTAACTATTTAAAATTTGAAATATTACCTTTCTTCAATCTAAGCATCTTTTTATGCATTTTTGGAAACTTTCCCTAGAGACTCAGGCTTGCTGTGTCTAGAATTGGGTACTCTAAATTGCCACCCCAGGTATTTATAATACAGGCAATTTTAAAAATATGGATTAGCAATGTAACTAGCACACTAGTGGTACTCAGTTACATTTACTTTATCTTTCCAGAATACTTTCACTATGCCATTCACTCACATATCATTTAGATAACCATGTCATAATAAAATAGAATATATTTAGGGATGCAATTCCAGTTTTATTCTGCATGATGCAAATAGTTTAAGTAAGGGTATTCTTTAGAACCACTCCAAATAAGATTTTTATATACCTAGCACAGAAGGATACAATGATGCCTTCACTATTTTATGGGGCTACACATTTAATCTAGTTGCTATGCATCTTGTTTGGTTTTGGTTATTCAGGAGGAGAGAGACATTGAAGTCTCCCCACGGGTGATAAAGGTATTAAAGTAAAATTTGTTGGGAGCTTTGCTGTCTAATGAAAAACATCTGGCTATTTGAAAACAGGCAGATGCTCAAATAAATTTTTCACTTTTCACAAAGCGTGCCTGCCACATGACTGAAAGTTTAGTAAATTCTGTGAAAATATAATATAAATGCTTCATTCATTCATATATCTAAATAATATAGGTAGCTAAGAATGAGCAGAATTACAGGACTACTTCATTACTATGTCCTACTTTATAATTATAAATTATCTTTGTTATTTGCATGTAAGTATTTTGTTAGAGTGCCTATCACAGTTTTGTTCTATTAGATTGTGACTTTTAGAGAAAATCCAAAGGGCTTCTTTACTTTCTCAAAGATCACTAAAACAAAAAAGTTTTTTAAAAAACACATTATATACTTTTCATAAAATATTTTTTAAACTCATAGGTGGAAGATAGTGTACAGAAATTTCTTTTGTAAAATGACCCATATACTGCAGAGTTAAAATCTTTATGGATGCCGGGCTCGGTGGCTCAGCCTATAATCCTACACCTTTGGGAGGCTGAGGTGAGTGAATTGTCTGAGCCCGTGGGTTCGAGACCCGCCTGGGCAGCGAGACCTCATCTCTACAATAAATCAAAAAATCAGCCGGGCATGGTAGTGCATGCCTGTAATTCCGGCTACTTGGAAGGCTGAGGCGGGAGGATCGCCAGAGCCCAGCAGGTCGAGGCTGCGGTGGCTGGGAGCGGCCACTGCACTCCAGTCTGTGTGACATAGTGATACTTCAACTCAAAAAAAAACAAAAAAATCTTTATGAATGATGGAACAGATCACAGGTGACAAAATGATGAATTGAAATGCTAGAGATAAATAAAATATGAAGTTCTAGATTCAAGAATCAAGATTTCTAGGTGTCTGTTGGCTTGTTTGAAAGGATTTCTTTTTAAATAATCCAGCTAAAATATTTCAACTCTATCTGAATAATTAGTAGCGCATAAACATCACCAAATTAGAAAACATGATGGAAATTATATATTTATGCTATTCTGTGCACTCTTTAAAAATAATGTTTGTTCTATTTTTAATAAAAACTTTTTATTATAAAAATTCCAAAATCATAGAAATTAAAATAACAATAATAGAAACACATGTTTCATCACTGTGTCTCTTGAGTGATCAATTTGTTATCAATATTGTTTAATTTACAGCACTCCAGAATCCAACACCCTAGCCCATATTATCTTTTTGTTATATTAGGATATAATTCACTCATCATAAATTTCATCCTTTTAATAATTCAGTGGTTTTCAGTATATTCACTGGATGTGAACCATCATCACCCTAAAAAGAAACTATATATCTATCAGCAGTGACTCCCAATTAACCCTTCCTTCTAGACTTAGGCATCCACTAACTTATTTTTGTCTCTATGACTTGCATACTCTGAACATCATGCCAATAGAATCACATAATATGTGGTCGGCACAGTTTTCAAAGTTCATTCATATTAAAGCATGTATCAGTATTTCATTCCTTTTTATGTCTGAATAATATTCCAATGGATATTTCACATTTTGTCAGTTATTCATAAATTGAATAATTTGGGTTGTTTCTGCTTATTTGACTATTTGAAATTAGCTGCTATGAAAAGTTGCATACAGGTTTTCATATGAATGTATGTATTCTATTCTTTTGGGTATAGTCCTAGAAGTGAAATTATTGGGTTGCATGATTACTCTATGCTGACATCTTTGAGTAACTGTATTTCCCCCACTGAATGTTCTTGGCACTCTTGCTAAAAATCAGTTGGTCATAGACTGTGGGTTTATTTATTATAGACTATATTCCATTGATCTATAAGTCTTTGTGAGTTTCATCCTTTATTCCATAATTTGGCATATTACATTGCTTGATTTTCATATGTAGGATCAACTTAGCATTTTCTGGGATAATTGTCATTTGGTTACAGTGTGTCATCCTTTTCATATGCTGCTGGATTCAGTTTGCTAGTATTTTCTTGAGGATCTTTGTGTCTATATTTACAAAAATATTGGTCTATAGTTTTCATTTCTAATAATATATTTGCTTTATTATGGTGTCAGCATAATGCTGGCCTCATAGAATGAATTAAAATTGTCCTCTCCTCTTCTATTATTTTTTTTTTGCAAAAGTTTATGAAAAGATTGGCATCATTGTCTTTAAAAGTTGGCAGGATTCCTTAGTGAAGTTGGTCATAGGGTTTTGTCTCTGGGAATGTTTTTAATTAGTAGCTCAATTTCTTTACATTCTGTAAAAAATAAACTTGAAAAATCTATTCAGATTTCTTGTCTCTTCTAAAATCTCTTTCCATGGTTCTCATCTTTCTAGAAATTTGTCCATTTCAACCTTAATGACATACAAAATATTATCTTAAATAGCCAAGATATGGAAGCAACCTAAGTGGCTGTTGATGCATAAATGGATAAAGAAGTTGTGAAATAAATACAGTTAAATGTGTATTGACATGTCTATGTATAATGGGATATTTTTCAGACTTAAAAAGGAGATCTTACCATTTGTAGCAATATGGATGAAACTGGAGGGCATTATGTTAAATAAAATAAATCAGACAGAGAAAGATAAATACTATATGATCTCACATATGTGAAATCCAAAAAAATTAAATACATAAAATCAAAGAGTAGAAAGGTGTTTATCAGGGCTGAGGGGATCAGGTAACTGGGGACGTATAGCTTTCTTAAAATATAGGAATTCACAGCTATAAATTTATCTTAAAGCACTATTTTAGTTAAATCCCATAAGTTTTGATTTTTATTTTTATTCATCTCATTCAATTTTCTTTGTGATTGTTTTATTGACTCTTGGCTATTTTTGAGTGAGTTGTTTAATTTGTATATATTTGTGGATTTTCCAATTTATTTTTGTTACTGATGTTTAATTTTATTGTATTGTGACTGGAAACCATAATTTCCATAATTTCAAGTCTTTAAATTTGTTGAGGTTTGTTTTATGAACTAGCATATGGTTCATGCTAGGGAATGTTTCTTGTGTTCTTGTTGGATGGAATTCTCGATAGGCGTATTTTAGATATAGTTGGTTTATAGTATTGCTCAATTCTTCTGTTTTCTTGCTGATCTTTTGTGTAGTTGTTCTAAATGTTATTGATTTTGGAGTATTGAAATCTCTAGCTATTACTGTAAACAGTTTAATTCTCCCTTCATTTTTGTCTTTGTCTGCTTTGAGTATTTGGGGGCTCTACTTTTCCAGATTATAAAGAAGCAACTCAGAGTTATTGTATTATTTTAGCTGTAAATATCTCAGCATGTAAACTTAAATGTTAAGAGAATGGGGGAGGAGAAGGGATAAGAGAAGAAGGAAGGGAAGAAAGAGGAAGAATAACAAAAAATACCATTATCTCAGCTGTTGAAATTAACAATAGTTTCTTTTTTGTTGTTTGCTTTAGAAAGCAGGATTTATTGAGAGGACAGAAAAGTTCCCACAGTGGGAGGAGACCCGAGAGGGTTGTCCGACAATAGTTTCTTAAATCAAATGTCTAGTCAGAATTCAAATTTCTCAAATAAACTTTAATTTTTCTTTTTTCTTTCTTTATTTCCTTTTTAAAAGGCATATGTCCTTTGCCTACTTTTTTTTTCCTTTAGCACATTTGAGTCCCTTGTAGATCCTAGATGTTAGACCTTTGTCAGATATACAGTTGGCAAATATATTTTCCTATTCTGTGGGCTGTCTCCCCACTCTCTTGATGGTTTATTTTGCTTTACAGAAATTTGTCAGTTTAATGAGGTCCCACTTGTCTGTCTTATCTCTTATGGTATGGGCACTTGGGGAATTGATCAGGCATTGGTTGCCAGTTCCAATTTCCACAAAGGTTTCCTAAGATTCTAATAGTTTGAGGTTTTACGTTTAGGTCCTTAATTCATTGAGAGTTAACTTTTGTGTATGGTGATGGGTAGGGGTCCTGTTTCAATCTTCTGCATGTGATCAGTCAGTTTTCCCAGCACCATTTGCTGAATAGGTTCTCCTCTCCCAAGTGGTTGTTGTTGGAGGTTTGTTAAAAGATGAGTTGGTTGAGAAATTGAGGCTTTGCTTCCAGAATTTCTGTCCTTTTCCATGAATAGACACTTCTCAAAAGAAGATATATGGACAGCCAACAGACACATGAAAAAAGTGCTCAGTCTCACTAATCAACAGAGAAATACAAATCAAAACCACATTGAGATACCACCTAACCCCAAAAAGAATGACCATCATTAATAAAATAAACAACAACAGATGCTGGCGAGGATGCAGAGAAAAAGGAACACGTCTACACTGCTGGTGAGAATGCAAACTAGTGCAACCTCTTTGGAAGACAGTGTGGCACTTTCTGAAAGAACTAGAAATTGATCTTCCATATGACTCAGCTGTCCCTCTATTGGGAATATACCTAAAGGAACTCAAGTCATCTACCAAAAAGATACTTACACACATATGTTTGCTGCAGCTCTATTCACAATAGCAAAAACATGAAACCAACCATGCAGCCCATCAAAGCTGGACTGGATTTTAAAAATGTGATATGTATACACAATGGAATATTATGCAGCCATAAAGAAGGACAAACATATGGACTTTGCAGCAACTTGTATAAATTTAGAGTCTATCATACTCAGTGATCTTTCACAGAAACCAAGAAGAGAGTATCATATGTTCTCATTCATAAGTGGACTTTGAACAATTATCATAATACTATAAGAAAGGGATTGGCAATAGTGGGAAACTGCCAGGGGAGGGGGTAGGTTTGGCACTTGAGGTAAACTTCAAGGGGAGGGAGGGGCACACCTCATCAACAAGGGTACTTGCATAATGAACATTTGTATGCCTAACCCTGAATTGTACCCCACATATTTAAAATAAAGAAAAAAAAGGAAAAGGGCATATGTCTATGTGACAAAACCATAGAACACTGCCATCACCCAGATGATTTTCATGCTCCATCAAAATTATTATTACATATTCATACACAACTACTATTTTGTCCTTTGTCATCACTATAATAATTTTGCTTGTTTTTAACTATCAGATGACTAGAATCATACAGTTTTTACTATTTTGTGCCTAGTTTCATTTGCTCAACATTTTGTCTTTGAGTCTTATCCATGGTATTGCATGCAGCAGTAACTCATTCTTTATCATTGCTCTATTACATTCTATTGCCTAACTATAAAGTTTATTTAGTCTGTTTCAATCTTGATGGACTTTTAGATTGTTCCACATAGCACTCAGTAATAGAGTATACATATGTTTGGCTTTAAGTGTTCCAAAGTGGTTGAATCAATTCTTCTCTAGGCATCAATGTTTAAATGCTGTACTTAAGCCATGTACTCACCAGTACTAGGTGTTATTATTAATTTTAAGAACAGTAGGCATTTAGGTAATGACTGTATTAGTTACTTTCAAATGTCTATAAATAGTTTCATGTAGTTTTTAGGTTTTCATAATTGTTTTGGCGGTTATGTATTTATTTATAGCTGGTGTCTCACTCTGTTGGTCAGGCTGGACTGCAGTGGCACAATCAGCCTTGACCTCCTACCCTCAGGAGATCCTTCCACTTCAGCCCCGAAAGTAACTGAGAGTACAGGCACATGCCATCAGAGCCAGCTAATTTTTTTTCTTTTTTTTAGAGATGAGGTCTCACTATATTGCCCAGGCTGATCTTAAACTACTGACCTCAAATAATCCTCTCATCTTGGCCTACCAAAGGATTGGGATTATAGATGTGAGCCATCATACTTGTCTGATAATATTATTCTTATATAAATAAACACAATATTTTTGTACAATTTACTTAAATCACACTTTAATGAGGTCTGATGTTCTAATTGATTGATTTATCCCTTAAGTCTTTTTTAGTCTGCAGGTTCTCACTATATGTTCCTTCTTTCCTAGCTATTATTTACCAAAATTAAAGTCCATTGTCTTGCACATTATCTCACAGCATATACTTTTCTGATTCATCTCCATATCATTCATCATTTTCTTTCTGCTTATTCGTAATAAACAAATATATCAAGCTTTATATGATTCTGGCTTTCTTTTTGGAATAACTCTTTACAGGTTATGCTTGTCCAACAGGGTGTGTATGATCCAGTTAGCACTCTATTTTTGTGATGCTATTGCCCATGGATGATTATTGCCCTGATCCTTTACTACATGTTGAAAAAGGTCAGGTTGTATGTATTGTTCTTTTTTTAATTTATTAGCTAGAATACTTCTTTAAAGATAAATTTGTACTCATCTGTTAGATTTATCTGAAGTATGGCCAGGAAAAACAAGAAGATACAAGTTAAACCCATTGACATTTTTTAAATTTATTAATTTTCTGATTGATGGATCAGATATCTATCATATTCCAAAGAAAATCAATGGGTTTATTATTTTCTTACTTTATGATGATTCTATGACTTTTTATACATGGGTTTAAACTGATTGTGACACTTTTGTAACTGGTTAGAAGAATTATCCTTGAATTAGATCCAAAATCATTTTAGTTGTACTCTTAGAACTTTTTGAAAACATCCTTGCTACATCATATGATAAAATGTTCCAGGCTCTTCCTACATTTCTTGCCCTGGACTTTGATAGGCATTTTGTGCCAGAAGCTTTAGTCATTTTAAATGAAGAATTGTAGTTGGAATTTACAACATGAGCACTAGGACTGTTCTTTGCTGCTGAAATAGTCACTGTATCTAGATGGTTTCAGTGGATAGAAATGGGAAATAAAATTTTTAAGGAATAAATTGAGTATGAGTTTATAAAGATACGTCCAAATTGAATTCAGGAGTACAGTGTTTTCCATAATTTCAGAAATATTATTTCTTCTCTTTCTTTCTGATGCTGAAAATCCTGGTTTTCAATGGCACCAGCATAATTTGTTATTTCCTTTATGCCATAATACATCCACAATAGTATATGAATAATAATATGTATTTATAATAGCACTGTAAACCACATATTTACGCCAAACAATTAAACAATTTTTTGTGGTTTTTCTTTTGATCATTTTGGAATATAACTCACAAGAAGTATACTGCAAATTTCAGAGAAATTCACTTGAAGTGCTTATGCCTTAGAGTATGTCACAAGAAGGTTCATTTGTTTTATCTTGATTTGGGACTTTAAGGATTGCTTTAGAAAATTAATTATGCTCTATAATTATTTAAAATATGCACATAATGCCAAAATGCAGTTCTTCTATTTTAAAATTATTATGTTTTATTCTAAGTTCTGCCTACCATTTGTTCGACTAATAGTAACCTTTATTTTTTATTGGAAAAAAATGCTAATTGCTCAGTTACTTATTCATTAAGCATATATTGACATTAAAACTATTAAGATTGATAGGTGAAGAGTAGAGTGTAATGAGAAAAGAAATATGTGGCTCCTGGTATATGTAAGGGGATATATTAAAATGTTTCACTTTCTTATTTCTCTGTAAACCCCATCTTTGTATAGAGGAATAGCACACCAATAAGGAGGTTGTTCAGTGTGTACATTGGGATCATTGTATGTTTTAGTTTCTTGTATGGTTGTTGGTTAGTTTTCAGTCATGCTTATTGTTTTCTTTATGTTTGTTTCAGTATTTGTGTCTCTTTTCACTTGCCAGTCAGTACACTCATCTGTTTTCCCTCTCACTCCTCTCTCTCTCCACCCCCTTCTTCCCCCCACTGCCTACTCCATTTTCTTCCCTCTGTTAACTTCATTTTGCTTTCACGGAGTAAACCTACAACCCCACTGCATGGACCAACTCCAAGGCAGTGGGAAGTGGGTTTCAGACTATCCATACAACTTTTGGCAGATACCAGAATCACCAGAGAGACTTTGAATCACAGTTTCCCCCTTAATTAAATCTCAAAACTGCAAAAAGGACTGCCCTCAACCTACAGTCCAAATCCAGAATGGAAAAAAGCAAGAGAAAATACATTACGAAGAATAGGAGATTGAACAAACAGAAGTAAAAGCAACCCCTCCACCCCTGAATTACAGAATTAAAGAAGACGAGGAAGTGGGGGGAAGGGAAAAGTAGGGAGGAAAAATCTGCAAAAATGAAGAAAAAACAAAAGAAGAATATAGGGTTCACGCAGACCCCTGGGAGGTCAGACACTGAGAAAACAGACTGTGAAACACAAATAATGAAGAGCCCCCAGAATGACTGGTCACATGCAACAAACCCAGACACCAAGACATTAATAGAGAGAATTTAAAAAATTGAGGAGAGACAAGAGGAAATTAGGAAGAAGCTGATGACAGAAATAACAGCAGTAAAGAATACTGTGATGGCAATAAATAACAAACTAATAAGCATGGAAAGTGGAATTAGCCAAGCAGAAGAAAGAATCCCAGAACTTAAAGACCAAAATACAGAATTAACCCAAACTGTCAAGAACATAGAATAGAAGCTTTAAAAGATAGAACAAAACCTTCAACAGATGAATGATTACTTCAAGAGACCCAATCAAAGAGTAATTGGCCTTCATGAGGCAGAGAGAGTGTCAGAGGCCACACTGGAACAAACATTTCATGAAATCATTCAAGAAAACTTCCCTCATCTCATCAGTGATGCAAAAATTCAAACACAGGAGATTCAGAGAGCCCTTGCAAGACAAAAAAATGAGAAGACCAACTCACAGACACATAATAATTCACCTAAACAAAGTAGCTATAAAAGAAAAAAATCCTAAAGGCAGCAAGAGAAAAAGGTCAGACTACCTACCAGGGAAGACCAATTAGAATAGCAGTAAATTTATCTACAGAAACCCTCCAGACTGGAACCCTATCTTCAAAGTTCTCAAAGATAAACAATTTCAACCAAGAATAACCTACCCAGCCAAGCTAAGCATCATCAGTGAGGAAGAATTGAAATCTTTCCCAGATATCCAGTCCCTAAGAACCTAAGCTGCCAACAAACCACCTCTACAAGAAACACTTAAGAAAAAACTGAACACAGAAGAAAAGGAAAAAGAACAACAACATTCTTCACAAGAGTACAGGCAAAATATTAAAAACACACATGAACCAACTCCAAAGCCAAAAGAAAGACAACAAACAAACAGGAAGAACAACTCTGTAAAAACCTTATGAGAGGGACCAACTCTTGCATTTCAATAATTAGCCTAAGTGTGAATGGACTAAATGTACCACTGAAAAGATATAGAACAGCAAAATGGATAAAATATCACCAGGCAACAATTTATTGCCTTCAAGAGACTCACCTCACTAGAAAGGACACTCACAGACTCAAAGTAAGAGGATGGGAAACAAAGTTTCAGGTGAACGGAACACAAAAGAAATGAGTCACGATCTTAATTTCAAACAAAATACCCTTTAAGCTATTAAAAATTTAAAAAGATACAGAAGGCCAATACATAATGATAAAAGGTTCAATCTATCAACAAGAAATATCTATCTTAAACATATATGCACCCAACATAGGAGTGCCAACTTTCATAAAGCAGCTTCTAGGTAAACTCAAAAAAAAATCAACTCTAACACTATCATAACTAGGGACTACAATACCCCACTCACAACACTAGATAGATCATCAGGACAAAAAATCAGCAACGAGATCCAGAAACTCAATGTGACTCTTGACCAAATGGACTTAATTAATACCTACAGAACACTCCATCCAATGACCACAGAATATACATTCTACTCATCACCACATGGAACGTACTCTAAGATGGATCACATACTTAGCCATAAATAAAGTACAAGCAAATTTAAAAAGACGAAATTTTACCATGCACCTTCTTGGACCATGGTGGAATAAAAATAAACATCAACACCAAAAGGTCCCCCAAAACCCACAAAGACATGGACACTACACAGTATGATGCTAAACAACTCCTGGGTCAATGATGAAATCAAAACAGAGATTAAAAGATATCTGGAAACAAATGAAAATGAAGAAACATCTTACCAAAATCTCTGGGATACCATGAAAGCTGTAGTAAGAGGGGAATTTGTATCCCTACAAACGCACATGAAGAAAATGGAAGGATCACAAATTAACACCCTAACAAGCCACCTAAGGAAACAAAAACACTAATTTCAGCAGAAGAATTCAGATCACCAAAATAAAAGTCCAAATTCAGGACATAGAAGACAAAAAAATAATACAAAAAAATCAATGAGACAAACACCTGGTTCTTTGAAAGGATAAGCAAGATCAGTGGTTCCCTAGCTAGACTGACCAAGAAAAAGAGATAAAAAGCCCAAATAAACACAATCAGACACAAAAGGTAGAAGTCACATCTGACCCTGAAGAAATACAAAAGATCTTTAGAGACTACTATGTACACTTTTATGGAAACAAACTTGAAAACCTTAAGGAAATGGAGGACTTCCTGACGTCACACAACCTGCCTAGGTTGAAACAAGAAGAAACTGAGACCCTAAATAGACCAATAACAATCAAGGAAATTGGCTATGTAATAAGAAAACTACCTACAAAAAAAGCCTGGGAGCAGATGGCTTTCCAGCAGAATTCTACAAGACATTTAAGGAGGAGCTGATTCCAATCCTACTGAAGGCATTCCAGGCAATTGAGAAAGATGGAACTCTCCCCTAAATCATTTTATGAAGCTATCATCACATTGATACCAAAGCCAGGTAAAGACCCAACAAAGAAAGAGAACTCCAGGCCAATATCTTTGATGAACATAGATGCTAAAATTCTCAATAAGATCCTAGCAAATAGGATTCAACAACACATCTTAAAAATCATCTATCACAATCAAGTAGGTTTCATCGCTGGAATGCAAGACTGGTTCAACATTCGTAAAATCATAAATGTAATTAAATACATCAACAGATGTCAAAACAAAAACCACATGATTATATCATTAGATGCAGAAAAAGATTTTGATAAAATCCAGCACCCCTCCCTGATAAAAACACTTGAACATCTAAGGATATGTGGAACATACCTCAAAATAGTAAAAGCCAGCTACGAGAAACCCACAGCCAGCATACTCCTAAATGGACAAAAATTGGAACCATTTCCCCTAAAAACTGGAACAAGACAAGGATGCCCACTCTCACGCCTCCTGTTCAATATTGTATTGGAAGTCCTGGCTAGAGTAATCAGAGAACAGAAGGCAATCAGGGTATCCAAATAGGAAAAGAGGAAGTCAAGTTATCTCTCTTTGCAGATGACATGATTGTGTACCTTGAAAACCCAAAAGAATCTGTCAAACACCTCCTTACGAGCCGGGCTCGGTGGCTCAGCCTGTAATCCCATGCCTTTGGGAGGCTGAGTTGAGTGAATTGCCTGAGCCTGTGGGTTCAAGACCTGCCTGGGCAGCGAGACCTCATCTCTACAATAAATCAAAAAATCAGCTGGGCGTGGTAGCACATGCCTGTAATTCTGGTTACTCAGAAGACTGAGGCGGAAGGATCACCGAAGCCCAGCAGGCAAGGCTGCGGTGGCCAGGAGTGGCCACTGCACTCCAGTCTGGGCGACCGAGTGAGAGACTCCAACGCAAAAACAAAACAAAACAAAAAAACATCCTTACACTGATAAAGGACTTTGGCAAAGTCCTAAGGTACAAAGCAAATGTGCAAAGGACAATCGCATATCTTTAAACCAATAATAAACAGAAACCCAAATAAAAAGCACAATTCCATTCACAATAACCACAAAGAAAATGAAATACCTTGGCATCTTCCTAACCAGAAACGTGAAAGAACTTTACAATGAAAACTACAAAACACTGCTCAAAGAAATCAAAGATGACACAAACAAGTGGAAAAATATCCCATGCTCATGGACTGGAAGAATCAGCATTGTGAAAATATTCATCCTACCGAAGGCAATCTATAGATTTAATGCAATACCATCAAATTACCAGCAACATTCTTCTCAGACCTAGAAAAAACAACACAGGAATTCATATGGAAACACAAATGACCAAGAATAGCCAGAACAATGCTCAGCAAAAAAACAAAGCAAGAGGTATCACATTACCAGACATCAAGCTTTGATATAAAGCTACAATAATCAAAACAGCTTGGTATTGGTACAGGAACAGGGTATAGACCAATGGAATAAAATTGAGATTCCAGAAGCAAAACCTCAATTTCTCAACCAACTCATCTTTGACAAAGCCTCTGCCACCTACCACTGGGGAGAGGAGAACCTATTCAGTAAATGGTGCTGGGAAAACTGGCTGACCACATTGCAGAAGACTCAGACAAGACCCCTATATATCCCCATACACAAAAATTAACTCTAAATGGATCAGAGACCTAAATGTAAAATCTCAAACCATAAGAACCTTAGAAAATGCAGGGCACACTCTTATGGAAATTGGAACTGGCATCCAATTCCTGAGCAATACCCGAAATGCACAGGCCATAAGAGATAAGATAGACAAGTGGGACCTCATTAAACTGACAAGCTTCTGCAAAGCCAAAGAAACCATCAAGAGAGTAGGGAGACAGCCCACAGACTGGGAAAAAGTATTTGCCAACTCCATGTCTGAGAAAGGTCTTACGTCTTAGATCTACAAGGAACTAAAACATGCTGAAAAGAAAAATCAAACAACCCCATTATAAAATGGGCAAAGGATATGAACAGACACTTCTCAAAGGAAGACATCTGAGCAGCCAACAGATACATGAAGAAATGTTCAACCTCACTAATCATCAGGGAGACCCAAATCAAAACCACACTGAGATACCACCTAACTCCAGTCAGAATGGCAATTATCAATCATTCAAAAAATAATAATTGCTGGAGAGGGTGTGGCAAAAAGGGAACTCTTCTACACTGTTGGTGGGAGTGTAAACTAGAGCAACCTCTGTGGAAAGCAGTGTGGTGATTCCTAAAAGCTCTAAAAATTGACCTTCCATATGACCCCGCAATTCCCCTACTGGAAATATACCCTGAAGAACTCTAATCACTCTATAAAAAAGATACCTGCACACGTATGTTTATCGCAGCATTGTTCACAATAGCAAGCACCTAGAACCAACCATGCTGTCCATCAAAAGAGGACTGGATCAAAAAAATGTGGTACATATACGATGGAATACTACACAGCCATAAAAAAAGAACAAAATCATGAATTTCACAGCAACCTGAATGGAACTAGAGTTTATAATACTGAGTGATCTCTCACAGAAACAAAGATCTGAGTATCACATGTTCTCACTCATATAGTGGACCTTGAACATCTATCACAATTCTATAAGAAAAGGACTGACAGTGGTGGGAAACTATGGGGGAGGTAGGGAGGGGAAGGGAGGTGGGCCTAATGGTAGTCAATATCTTTCTGGGGATGGGGAGACACCCCTTATTAACATGGGTGCCTGAACAATGCAATTTGTATACCTAACCCTTAACTGTACCCCAGAATTTTATAATAAAAAATATGTTTAAAAAAAAGTTTCACATAGTTTCTTAATTTCCATAGCAACTTTATGATAATTTTATTTTAAGACTATTACTGAAGTGTAAATTGATCTTATAGGTTAAATAGTTTAAAAAATTCCTGTAGATAATAAGTGCAAGATTCACATTTAAATTCAGATGTAACCTTAAACTATAGTTTATTCTATAACATAAAAAAACATTAAAAATTAATGAATATTTGCATAATTTCTTATAGAATTATTTCACACCTTATTCTATAAGGACAATAACACTGGAAGGAAAGGTTTATCCATGATTTGCAACAGAAATCATGACCCTAAATTACAATCTTCCCATGGCATTTATATTTTATAACTATTTTCAAACCACTTACTACCTAGTAGTACATTGAGTTAGCACTAAATTCATATGTATACAATATAACTAAAAGCTAAATGCAATGGGAGAGTGACTCATTTTTATTTATACAGACAAAGTGATATAATTAATTTCCAGGAATTCAGAAAATGTTGCCAATGTCAGTTTTTGTGACTATTACAATTGTCCGAATTGCCAAAGTAAGCATTCTTTTACATATTACACTCTAAATACTGTTAGTTTTTATTCTGCACACTTTTAGTAGCATCAGAGTTTTCTGATTCCCATTAAAAAGCACATTTCATTATGGATGCAGGTTTCCTTTAAAAATGAGCAACATCCTAATTTCATTGAAAGAAGAAATGCACAACAGATAAACAGTTCAGTACAACATATAGCACTTGGTTTATCTAATGGGACTGCAGAAAGAAAGCACATTGGAAGTTGCTAATGTCAATTAGACATATCTAAAGAATTGCTGATTATCTCTTCCAGCAAAGAATCTCCCCAAGACCTTGAATTAACAACTCATAAAGCATGGGAATTTTTACCAGCTCTGAAACACGCTACGGCAATTTTACAGACAATCTTATCTTTGTTCTACAGTGAGATTGTTTAGCAGTTGGTGGAAATGTTCAATTTTTGGCAGATTCATAGTCCTTTGTTTGAATACAATGAATTCCACCTTAGCTACGTTTCTTTCTAAAATCTTCATTCAGACTTAAAGGTCAGATTTCCTTCACCTTTATCAACCCCAAGTGCAAAACTTATAACAGGTAGATACAGAACAGAAGATACTGACAAAGATGAATGTTTTCCTAAAACCCCAACTTCCACGCATACAAAAAATTTTTCTTGATTTTAATATAAAAAAGTAAAAAGAGGGTTAAAAAACTTTTACTTAAGATTCAGACAGAGGTAACTGAAAAGACTTCCCAAGTTATGCTGGTTTATGAGACTGAGCTTTCAAGATTAGATTCATCTCATCCACTTATGTCTCTTTCTTTTTTCTTTGCAGATGAGACATTCTCCCAACATCCCAAGTCACTGAAATGAATCAACATCTTTGACCAAATTTTGCCAAATCTTTGACACACAACTCAGAAAGACAAGCATCTGTCTAGTCCCTCTCATTGTAGTGCCCATTGTAGATGTGTAACACTCCAGGGATATAGGCCTCACCAGAGTTCTCTCTCCAAGGTGCATATAAGCCCTGGGAAATGTCCACAACTCAGTGAGAGATGGAGGAGCATGCTGCTGTTTCCATCTAATATTTTGGGAGTTTAACTAATATGTAAACTGAGGTTTAACTAGGACATATTGTAATAGTAGAACTTTATTTGGAAGTAGTGGTTACTTCTATTCTATTCAACTTAATTATTACATTTTATTTTTGACATATATATTATTATTCTCCCTTTATGAATAAGTAAAATCATCTCCTCATAGTTAGTAAGTGGCAGAGACAGGACTTGAAACAAAGTTTCTGTTTCACATCCATATTTTTCTATGTCATAAATGAAGGCCCAGTTATATACTCTGAATTAATAAATAAGAGAAAAAAATGGACAACTGAAAAGGAAAAATTGTGAAGAAAGAGAAGAGAAAGTGCCTTCAAATAGACTTAAAAATGTGATCATATTGCTGCAAATCTAGTAAAAAAATTTTATTATATTGTCAATATATTCCTTGTACATAACACTCAAAAGGAATCATGTTTTATTATAGTCATGTAACATTGAATAATAACCTAAAGGTTTTCAACACCCATTTCCTCATGTGTACTTTTCAATAATTTGGCAGAATAGGCACTATTATAATTATTCCCTCTTCATAAATAAAGAAACTGAAGTTCACAGAGGTGAAGTGATCTTAATAACTCTTGTAATGACACTAAACTGGCAAGAGTAATACTACTGCATGATACAAGGCCCATTATCTTCCTTGAGAGATGTTGGTTAAGTGGTGATAGTATGAACTTGGCCAAGACACATTTAAATGAAACCTGGTCGTCTCACATGGAAGCTTCTTTTTTTAAAAATTGAGCTTTTATAATAAAGCATTTTAATAATCCATATAAAGTAAGAAAATATAATAACAGCAATTTAAAAATCCATTTAGAATGGCACAAGAAAGACTTGAATTACATATTCTAGTCATGCTGTTAGGAAAAGTAGAAAAAAAGACAAAAGTCAAGAGTCCTCTCCATAAAATTCTGTTTCTCCTTCAATAGTCACTTAATTTTTTAAAAGATTTTAAAAATAAATCTAGACAGAAAGATGTAGTTTATTAAAATACTTGCTTGTAATTTATGGTATTAGATCTAAACAAAATGGCCTATGAGATTAGAGACGTGGACAGCAATTTCTGAGAAAACAATTTAATGATTAAATGCACTTTCCTGTCAAGGAATTAAATGTGGGTACTGTATCAACCAATAGCAAATTATCTGAAAAAGGAATCTGAAAAGCAATGCCATTTACAATACTTATTAAAAAATTATAAAATATCTAGGAATAAATTTAATCGAAAAGTTGGGTTGAATATTTTCTACTTTTTACAAAAAGTAGAAAATATTCATGAAGGAAATTGAAGAAGAGACACACACAAAATGAAAGATAAAGAGTGTTCACAGATTGTAAGAATTAAAATGTCCATAGCACTCAAAGCAATTTACAGAGTCAATGCATCGTCTGGCAACATAACAATGACACTCTTCACAGAAATCGAAAAAGTAATCTTAAAATCAGTATAGAGCCACAATAAACTTTGGATAGTCAAAATGAACTTTAGCAAAAAGGATATAGCTGATGGCATCATACTACCTGACTTAAGCACACTACAAAGCTTTAGTAAACAAAATAGCATGGCACTGACATTAAAAAGACACAGACTAATAGAACAGAATAGAAAGCCCAGAAACAAACCTACATATGTGTACCGCTAACTGATTTTCAACAAATATTCCACATACACAGTCTCTTCAATAAATAGTGCTGAGAAAACTGGATAACCATATGCAGGAGAAAAAAAGACACTTATTGCTCATCAAATAAAAAATTAATTCAAAATTGACCAAACTCTTATATGTAAGACCAGAAACTTCAAAATTAGGGGAAAAAACAGTAAAAAATTTTCTAGGGAAAACGTTTTTTGATAGGGAACAAAAGTAAATATAGACAAATGTAATTCTATCAAACTAAAAAACTTATGTGTGGCAAAGGAAACAATAAAGTAGAAAGACAACCTACAGAATAAGGAAATATACTTGCCAACTATACAACTGATAAGATGTTAGTATTCAAAACATATAGGGAACTCAAGCAAATAGATAGTAAAAAGCAAATAACCCAGTTAAAAAATGGACAGAAGATCTGAATAAAAATATCTCAAAAGATCACATACAAATGTCCAACAAAGATGAAAAAATACTCAACATCACTACTCATCAGAGAAACGCAAATCAAAACTGTAATGAGATACCTCACTCCAGTTAGAATGACTACAATGAAAAAGACAAGTGTTGATGGGAATGTGGAGTAAAGGAACACATATTCCTGGTGGAAATATAAATTAGTACAACCATTATGAAAAACGGTATGGAGATACCTCAAAAAATTAAAAATAGAGCTACCACATGATCCAACAATCCCATTACTGGGTATATCCAAAGGAAATAAAGTCAGTCTGTTGAGGAGATATCTGCATTCCTATTTTTATTACAGTACTATTCACAATAGCCAAGATATAGAAATCAATGTAAATGTCCATCAACAGATAAATAAATTTTTTAAATGTGGTTTATACATACAATGGAATACTTTCAACTTTAAAATAGAATTAAATTCTGCCATTTGTATCAACATGGATGAACCTGGAGAACATTGTTGAGAGAAATAAGCCAATCACAGAAAAACAAATAGTGCATAACCTCACTCATATGGAATCTAAAACATTATTCTCATTAAAGTAGCAAGTAGAATAATGGTTAACAGAGAATGGGAGGGTTGTAGAGATAGGGAGAAGAGGAGAGATAGGTCAGTGAGCATAAAACTACAGTTAGATAACAGGAATAAGTTCTAGTGTTCTATTACCTAGCAGGATGACTAGAGTTAAAAATAACATGTTGAATGTTTCAAAATAGCTGAAAGAAAGATTTTTTTGAGTGTTTTCATCAGAAAGAAATAATAAATGTTTAAAGAGATGGATATACTAATTACACTGATTTGATCATTATAGAATATGTACATATATAAAAGCATCACACTATAGCCCATAAATATCTACAATTACAATATGTCAATCATAAACTTTAAAAAAGAAAAACAACTAAAAATCCTTATTTACATAAAACAAAAGTTTTGTATTTATACACTAGCTATGAAGAATTCAAAAGGGAAAAATTTTAAATATCATTTATAATAGCCTCAAGAGATAAAATAATTTATAATATATAAATCAAGAGATAAAAGGTTTGTTCACTGAAAACTACAAAATTTTGGTGAAAAAATAAAGAAGATCTAAATAAATGAATCATCATTACATATTTGTGAATTGAAAGACTTACCATCAATTAGATAACAATACTTTCCAAAGTAACCAACAAAATTAATGCAGTCTCCATCAAAATTTCACTGGCCCTTTTTACATTTTAGAAATGAAACAATTGGGTCTAAAATCCATATGGATTTACAATGAACCTCAAATAGGCAAAAAATCATAATAATTGAGAAATAAGATGTTAGGTGACTCATACTTTTCTCAATTTCAAAACTTTCTACAAAACTAGAGTAATCAAACCGCATTGTACTGTCATAAGGATAGACATATAAATAAATGTTTCCAGAAATAATCTCATATATTTAAATTCAATTGTTTTTCAACAAAGATGTCAACATCACACAATAGGGAAAGAAATGTTTTTTTAACAAATGGCTCTGGGACAAATGAATATCTACATGTAAAAGAAGATGGCTCCTATATTATATTATACAGATTAATTATCTCAAAATGGGTCAAATATCTAAAAATTAGAGTTAGGACTATAAAGCTAATACTAAGTCATCCTATAAGCATCTTTGAGGCATGCAAGGGTATTGCCTATTGAAAATGAAAGTTTTATGCAAAATCCAAGAAAAATAACTGAGAAGAATAAGTAGGCCTACTATATAGGACACTTGATCTCTTCAAACTCCTAAATCCTGCTCACTGCATGGTGATGAATATTTTTGTCATTTTAATAAAGAAAATATAAAGAATAAGGAAAGCTTAAACTTAAATTTTAGAATGGTGAGTTTTATGTTGTGTATATTTTATCATAATAATTTCATAAAGAAATAGCATTCAAAAGACACTGAATTGCTCATTGAAAAAAATATTTTAAAATTGTTCATCCATACACACATTATTCATTTATTTCTTTTTAGCATTGCATGTCGCTTCCCTGAATTATAGGTTGGGATGTGGTCAGTCACAAGCCATCTATTTTAGAGATCCCTGTCCTTTATTTTTTATTTTCTTTAAATGACTGGCTTGGACATAGAATGACATAGACATACTATTCTATACTCAGACATGAAAAATGACAACCTGAGTTTTGTTACTGACTTAAACAGCCCAGAGTTTGTCTCTGACAATATTATCAAATAGTTATTTCATGAAAATATTCTGTCTTTGGGTGGGCAGCAATAGAGACTGTTGTAGAATATTAGAGCTAAAATTGTAGCTATAGAAGTGAAAATGCAGTAATAGCAAGGTCAGTAAACAAAGTGCAATGAATACCATGCAATTGTGGGTGTTTGCATTTGAACGATTTACTGATGACAATATGGAAAAATGTAGAAAAGAAAACCCAAGAGGCTATTTACAGTAATATATGTGAGAGATTATTATGCAAAGGAAGTCTTAGTTTACAGGTAAGTAACCAGAATAGTATCTGCATTATATGATGATCGTACTGAGGTCCTTTAAGCTGCTTTCTAAACCTGAAACTCGATATTATATAAAGAATGTAAAAAAAGGTACATTTATTTTATGTATATACATATATTAAAAATCTGATATTGTGGAGAGAAAAATGAAAATAGAGCATGAGTTAAAAGTGAATTAGAAATAATTGCCTATTGACGGAATAAATAATCTTATGCTAATAATTTTTAAATCATATTTGTTATTAAATGGTTTGAAATATCAGAACACCATATAAAGAAAAAAGAATACCAAGTAACAATTATGAACTTGCTAGAAATGTTAGCCAAAATTTCTGTGGATAAGGCAGAGGAAAAAAAAAGTTCATGTAATTATGACATAGCAAGTACATTTCTCAAATATATAATTTAGAAAACCAAGATAATCATTTTGGTGTTCCAAAAAATAATCTGAAAGCATGATGGCAAAAATTGTGGGTAGAGAAGAAAAAGTTAGGTCTCAAGACAATTTTTGAGACATGCAAATAAACATAAGAACAGTGAAAAAGCACAGCTAATGCTATCCAAAGGATTAAAAGAATAGGAAAGAGCTGTTTAAATATCTCAGGAGTATAACACGTAAAAAGCAAGTAGGCATGAAATTAATAATTATTTTTAAATGCTAAGATATTGAATTCATTTTGCAGCCTGGCTTTAATAAGAAAAGTAGGCAAGAGCATTCTGCACAATTAGTTAGTAATGTAGAATTTGTAAAATATCTATTAATAAAATATAGCAAAGTGAATATTTTTTAAAATGAGCACTAAAAACCATTAGGTTTAGATAAAATTATTCCAATATGATGAGAAAATTATCTTACTAATTTGACAAAAAGGATTTATTTTGGAATACCAAAGTAAGGTAGAACAAGGAATGCAATTAGAAAAAGTACAGATAGTTCAGTTCTGTCATCAAATGTACTAGACTAGTCTGCAAATCACTGCTATTAGCATTACCAGAATAAAGATTTTAAAGTGAAATATTAAAATGGCAAAATATATTAATCACCATAGAATAAGTATGATTGATGTTCGACTTGGAAGAGATCAATTGTCTATAGTAGTGTCCACCTCCTCTTATCCTGTCTAGCACTTTTTCTAGGATATTGTATAAAGCTTTCATTTTCAATGGCAATGTCCTCACATGCCATAGAGATGCCTTTAGGGTTGTCTAGCTATGTACACTGTATCTGCACAGCAGCTAAGATATTGTTTTCACTATTTTGTAAGCCATCTGTTCAAAACTTCTGAAGATTTCTCGTCACTCTTAGACTAAAATTTAAAGTACCAATTATGACTTACTTCAGGCTACTTTTCTAGCATCTTCTCTTTAGCCTTCCTCTCGATATATACATAGACGTCAACCCAGTCATTGAGGTCTCCTTGCTGTTCTTTAAACACGCTAAGTATGGTACCTCCTTAATACATTGGAGGTTTCTTCTACTTCTACCTGATACAACCTTCTTTCTTATAGTCTCTTGACCCTTCTATTCATTCATGTCTTTGATCAAGTCATTTCTTCAGAGACTTTTCCTAACCAAGCTATTAAAATAGTATTCTAACTTAACGTGCTCTAATTTCCCCCATATGACTTATCACTACTTGATATCAATATCTATTTATTTGTTCATTCTGTTTCCATTTTATGATCTGTCTCCTCTACTAGTGTATACATTCTTTGTAGTTGATGCCTTTGTTTGTCTTGTTTAGAGTTGTATTCCTGTGTTTTCTGTAAGGTACATGTTCAATAAATATTTGTTGCATGAAATCAACGAACAAGGAATGCGTGACAATGCACAGTTGAATATGCCTTTTGCCATGGTTCAAGGAACTTAAAGTCTGTATAAGAAAAAGTGCCTCCTTCCTGATATTTTAGATGATGACATTTCACTCGCAGTGTCATCATTTGACCCAAGAAATATAATACCATATTTATGCGTCTCTGATATTTCTTTTTTATATATGTGAGCTTTTCTGAAAAGAGAATGGAGCTAAAGATATGAACATGTCTTATAGGTTTGAAGGAAAAAAGCAAAAAGCAATTTAGAATGGTAGAAAGTTGAAATAAATGGGAAGAAAGTAACTTTAAAAATGTGGTGTAATTGATAACTCCCAGATGCTGAGTTTCTCCATATTGACTGAGACTCCCAAAATGTCACTCTCTCCAAACAGTATGGAATGTTCCCAGAATATCAGGCATAATGAATGACAGCTGCATATACATACTTTATTCATAGCCAAGCTTATGCCTCAATTCTGTTTTGTTTTTTCTGTTTATTTGAGCTGTATCAACATACTCATGTTGGACACCCTTGTCTCTTGGATCTGAAATCACAATTCAAAGCTAAGTAGTCTTCCATGGTTTGCTTTAGCTGACTCATATTCTGAGTTCCTTAGTTCTTCATCATGAAGTGTACCCTCAAGAAAAAGACCATTTTAATTTGAGAAAGAAAGAGTGCCTCCTACAAATCTGCTCAACATACACCATACTCACTGAAAACTATATTCTCAATTATGGATTAAGAAAACCATCAAAAGAGCAGGATTGGCAGATATAAAGAAGACTAATGGAACTCATTGTAAATGAATACAATTTATTTTGAATAATGCAGGTTAATTTTCATTTCCTAATCATTAGCAATGCTAAACATGTTCTACTTTGTTTATATGCTATTCTCTTGGGTGAAATGCTCATATCTTGCTCAATTTTTAAGTGGAATGCTTGTTTTATTACTGTTGAATTTTAAGAGTTTTAAAATGAAGCCGGGCTCGGTGGCTCAGCCTGTAATCCCGCACCTTTGGGAGGCTGAGGTGAGTGGATTGCCTGAGCCCACAGGTTCGAGACCCACCTGGGCAACTTGGTGAGACCTCATCTCTACAATAAATCAAAAATTAGCTGGGCGTGGTAGCATGCCTGTAGTTCCAGCTACTCGGAAACCTGAGGCGGAAGGATTGCCGGAGCCCAGCAGGTTGAGGCTACAGTGGCCGGGAGTGGCCACTGCACTCCAGTCGGGGTGACAGAGTGAGACTCCAACTCAAAAAAAAAAAAGTTTTAAAATGTATTCTAGAAACTTGTCCTTTATGAGATATGTGGTCTACAAATATTTTCTTTTACTCTATAGCTTGTTTTTTTAGGCTCATAACAAGGTCCTTCACAGAAAAAAAAATTAAATTGACGTTTTCCAATTTGCCAGTTTTTCTTTTATGATTGTGCTTTTGGTATCAAGCATATAAACTTTTACCTAGCTCAAGATCCTAAAGATTTCCTTCTATACTTATTTCTAATAGATTTATAGTTTTATGTTTTATATTTCATTTTAGTGTCTGTCAATTTTGGAAAGTTTTTTTTTTTTTCTTACCATTACTATTTTAAATATCCACCTACTGGGTTATCTGTTTCTTCTCCTTCTGAATACCCAACTAGGCATATTTTATGCCATTTAATATTATTCCACAGGTCTTGGATGTTTGGTGGTTTTTTTAAAAATTGGTTTTTGTAATTAAGTTTTAGGAAGTTTTTATGGTCAATCAAGCTCACCAAGTTTTTCCCCAGTCATGCTAAGTCTGCTGACAAGTTCATCCAAGGCATTCTTCTTTTATGTTATACTGTTTTGATTTCTGTCATATCTTTTTAAGTCTTTCTTAAAGTCCCCACATCTCTGCTAATATTACTCATCTGCTCTTGCATGCTATTTACTTTTTTCCTTAGAACCCTTAACATATTAAACAGTTATTTGAAATACATGTCTGATAGTTCCATATCTGTGGCATGTTTGAATGTGATTTTATTGTATTGTCGTTCTAGACTGTGGTTGTTCTTGCCTCTTCACATGTCTTGTGTTTTATTGTTATTTTGAAATCCAACATGGTGCATCAGGTATTTGGAACTGAGATACATAGCCATAGTTTGAGGATATATGTTAATTTGACTAGTTTAGGTTGTGTTTAGAGTGTGTTGTAGCTATAAATAGGAGTCGGAGGTTCAAAATTCTCTCTCTCTCTCTCTCTCTCTCTCTCTCTCTCTTTCTCTTTCTGTCTCCTTTTGGTTTTGGGCTTCCCTAAGTACTCACCAACGAAAAGAAACAGTATCTTTCATCTCTTTCTGGTACAATCTATTGTTGCAATACTGAATTATTTTGTTGTAGTAGTAAGGTGGTGGATGTGGGAAACATTCTGTAATATTTCTGTTACATATCGGTCTTTTGTGGGTCTTTGTCTCAAGAATGTGACCCTCGCTAATATTTCTCTAGTGGTTTCTTTCTTCCCCATTCTCCCTATTATCTTCCCTGGTATGTGCTATTTACTTGAATCCTTGACCCTTGTTGACTATGATATATTTCTCCCCTCGGTGAGATAAAACCTGGAAGGAGTTGTAAAGAAAGGGACAACATTCCTCCAGTTGGAATAAGGCTTTGGAACAGGGATTGGAAACTATGCCTTTTTCATGAAGAAGGTTCAGAATGTATTTCACAGTATTGTTTCTCTCTCCCTATTAGACCTACCAGGATAACTTTATTAAATCTTCACTATGAGAGCCTTGGAAAGGTTCTGAAGATAATGACCTCAAAAATAAGAAGTTTCTTTTTTTTTTTTTGAGTTGGAATCTCACTCTGTCTCCCAGACTGGAGTGCAGTTGCATGCTCCCGGCTACCACAGCCTCGACCTGCTGGGCTCCGGTGATCCTTCTGCCTCATCCTTCCAAGCTAGAACTACAGGCATGCGCTATCACACCCAGTTAATTTTTTGATTTATTGTAGAGATGAGGTCTCATCAAGTTGCCCGGGCGGGTCTCGAACCTGCGGGCTCAGGCAATTCACTCACCTTGGTCTCCCAAAGCGATGGGATTACAGGCTGAGTCACCGAGGCCAGCCAAGAAGTTTGTCATGACTAGAACCCCCAGAACTGTCTCACTCTCGGGCTGGTTTGTAACTGGTCTTCAGCACTTTGACAAAATACTCACATTGTGCTCCTGTTTGTTTATGGCTTCTGCTCTAGGTAAGCAGATCTCAACTATCTTTCTCTGGTTGAGTCTCCCATTTTTCAGGTTAGTAGTTAGCCTTTTGACCTCAGTTCTCTGAAAAGTCCAGGAAAAGTTATTGACTTTCAGCTTGTCAAGTAATTTCTGTCGCAAAGATGGGATTAATGACTTCCAAGCCTTTTACATGTGGGTGCTAAAACTAGAAGTTCACTACCACTGATTTTTAAAAAGTTAATGTCTAAATTTTTATGTGATTAGTAACATTGTTCAGAATGTATAAGGTACATAAAGAAAAATTAGTGATGAATTAGCAAACCAAAAACACAATGCAATATTTTAAAATATTCTTTCTGTAAATTAAAGACAAAAGATAACATGTCTTGATATGTAACAGATTTTAAAGCACATGTAACAGGATTTTTCTGAGAAATGTGGACAAAACTTTGATTTTTAAAAGTACATTTTAAATAACATATAAAGCAATTAAAATAATTGAACACAAACTGGGTTTATAGTTTGAAGATTACCTACAAGGTGTCTATTTTTTTTCATTGAAGTATGCAGAAATAAGAGTACATGGCAGGATGGCCATTTAATAATATAGTAGGGAACAACGCTTCTTGTGTTTTTGGCTGTACTATTGAATCTGTGAGGTAGAAACACAGCTGCTATTACAGAAATGATATGCTCATTTCAAATATTTTCTTTTTATTATTTTAAAGATATATGGGGCACAATTCAGGATTAGGTACATAAGTCGTCATCTTACAGATAAAGTTTGGGCCTTCCTTTGGTCCCCATTCACCTGGTTTGAGATCAGGTACCCTTATTGGTGGTATGTGCTCCCCCCTCCCTGGCACTAATCATAATACTGTAAGAAAGGGATTGACAGTAGAGGGTCACCGCAAATATTTTCAAGATCCACCCATATTAGCACATAGTTTTCATCACACTTAATTCCTCTTTATTACTGAATAATACTACATTATGTTTTTATATTACTAATTCATCAGTTGAAAGACATTTGGATTGTTTCCACTTTTTAAGTATTATGAATAATGCTGACATGAACAAGTTTTTGTGTACACAAGTTTTTTGTCTCTCTAGGAGTGAAATTGCTAGATCAATGGTAACTCTATGTTTGATCATTTTAAGGATTGTCAGACTATTTTCTAAAGTGACTGCCCCAATTTATTCTTACCAGCAATGAATGAGAGTTTCAGTGTATTCACGACCTTACCAACACTTGCTATTATCTCGTTTTGATTATAGCCCTCCTAATGAATGTGAAGTGGTATCTCCTCCCCCTCCCTGCCCAATTTTCTAATGTCTAATGATATTGAGTATCTTTTATGTGCTTACTAACCACTCATCTATTTTCTATGGATATTTAGATACTAGTCCCATTTTTAGTGGAGTATTTGTCTTTTTATTTTTTACTTGCTGATTTTCTAAATATCAGTCTTAAATCAGATATATGATTTACAAATATTTTCTCTCATTCTGTGTGTTGTCTTTTCACTCTCTTGCTGATATCCTTCAAAGCAAAATTTGTTTTAATTTTGATGTAATTCACTTTACCTAATTTATCTTTTGTTATTATGATTTTAATATTATATCTAAAATACCAGTGTCTGACTCAAGATCATGAAGATTTACTCCTTTATTTAATTCTAAAAACTTTATAGTTTTAGCTATTATATTTATGTTTCTGATTTATTTTGAGTGAATTCTTGAATATGGAAAAAAGTGTCCACTTGAATTCTTGTGATTATTTAGTTGTTCCAGAATCATTGTTGAAAAAAACTCCTCTTTATGCATTGAATTGTCTTGTCACTTTTCTTAAAAAAAATCAATCAACTACAAATACATGGGTTTAGCTCTGGGTTAACTCAATTGTATTGCACTGATATAGATGACAGTTATATTTCATTGATCTACATGTTTATCCTCATGCTAAATCTTATTGCTTTTTATCTTTGAAATATTCTGTGATTTACTTCTAGAAAACCCAATCCATTGAAATATTAAATCACATTTACTTAATTGTTTTACATATATATATTAATATCTGAAAGAGTAATATTCTCTAGTTTTACTTTTCCTCAAACTTTTAGGTTATTTTTCTTTCACATGAACTTAAAATCATTTTGTCAAATTGTAATTTTTTTTTTTTTTTTTGAGTTGGAGTCTCACTCGGTCGCCCAGACTGGAGTGCCGGAATTCCGAGTAGCCGGAATTACAGGCATGTGCTACCACGCCCGGCTGATTTTTTTTGATTTATTGTAGAGATGAGGTCTCACTGCCCAGGCAGGTCTCGAACCCACGGGCTCAGGCAATCCACTCACCTCAGCCTCCCAAAGGCGCGGGATTACAGGCTGAGCCACCAAGCCTGGTAAATTGTAATTTTTTAATCATTGTATTTCTGGAAACAGTCTTTTAAATATATTGAAAAAGAATAGAAATTTTCTATAGTTATTATGCCATTTGGACACATGATGCACCTATTTTTATTGCAGTGTTGTCTTGAATTGCTTTGTTTGTCCTTCAAATGTTCTTAGCACTCTTTAAGGAGGGACATACTCATATATCCCTAAAATTTTTTAACAAACTTACTGTCTATACATGACCTCATGTTTACACATGAGCATTTATACATTATATATATGTTTATGCATAAAATACTCTTTATCCACCATTATTTAATTTTCTATCCTCTTTAACTGAACCCACAATGAATTTTAAAGTTTTCCATTCCTATTCATTTCAGTCCTATTGTCAATTTAGTGTCTTTTCTCTTCATACAGCTTGAATTCAGTCTCTAAAGTGTGTTTTAAATTTTGGAATGTTGATAAGAATACACACACACACACACACACACACACACATGCACACACAGTTTCCCTTGCTACATAGCCTTCTAGTCCACTTTATTCCTCTTCCAGAGATCTAATTCTCATAAATCTCTTTATTTACTGTTTTGTTCTCTGTCCCTTATTCCTTGCCAGTTCCTAAGCTCTCATACTAGATGTTCTGATAGTCTATTTTCATCAACAGTAAAATCTTCAAGAGCCTTCACCTTTCTCTGCATGTCCTAGTCCCTTTCTACTCTTACCAAAACCTGATTCTCCTCTGTGGGCGCTCATTCCCTCACAGCCCGCTCTTTGGAGATAGTTTGAGCAACTTCTATTTTCTCTCCCAGTGTCCTCATATCTCTGGGCCTGGAACTGGGGTACACATGTCCACACATTCAGTCTCTTCCTCCCTTCTCATCATTCTGCTCACCCCTAACTTAAATTTCATGTCTTCCAAGCATCTTCATTTTTAATTTTGGATTCTGACTAATTGTCATTCTTTGTGATATCACTTCTGTCTTCATTAGTGATTTTCATATCTTGGTGATATTCATGTAGGTCAACTAGGGTTCCTTACTGAGGATAAGTTGCATCCCAGAGATATTTAGCATGACTGGAGATATTTTAAGTTGTCATAACTGGGAAGGGGGTGATGGTGCTATTAATATCTAGTGGGTAGAGGTCAGGAATTCTATTTAATTTTCTGGAATCCCCAGAACAGAATCCCACAGCAAAGAATTATCCAGACCAAAATGTCAATAGTGTTCAGATTGAGAAAACCTGATGTAGACAATTCTAGTACACCCTGGTCTCTATTAAAATCATAGCCGGGCTCGGTGGCTCAGCCTGTAATTCCATGCCTTTGGGAGATTGAGGTGAGTGGATTATGTGAACCGTGGGTTCGAGACCCGCCTGGGCAACTTGGTGAGACTTCATCTCTACAATAAGTCAAAAAATTAGCCGGGCAGTAGTGCGTGCCTGTAGTTCCAGCTACTTGGAAGGCTGAGGCGGAAGGATCGTCGGAGCCCAGCAGGTTGAGGCTGCGGTGGCCGGGAGCGGCCACTGCACTCCAGTCTGGGCGATAGAGTGAGATTCCAACTCAAAACAAACAAACAAACAAACAAAAACAAAAAAAGAAATCATTGCATTGTTCACCTGATTTTACTACACTCATGGTCATATCTTTTTAGGCTTTAAAAATAAATGTAATGCTTTCATAAATAAATCACCTCTGCTTTACCATGTTTTCACTACCATCTCCTTTCATGTCCTCTCTTTTCTCCTCCAAGCTTTAATTGCCTGCGGAATGACTCCCATGCAAACGTCTCAGATCTCATGGCACTCTCTTTGTCATGTCCACTTGACCAAGCTCCACACTTTTTCTGCACTGTGCCTATGTTTTTGCGACTGAATGGTTCTAAAGTAAAACACTTAACCATGCTGAGTGGATTCAAAATTTATGACATGGGCCCTTCGTGGTACTCTGTAATCAAGTCTCAACTTCCTCATTGATTCAGTACCCACACTCAAATATTTTGCATTTTTTCTTTTGTCTTTAACCTCCACGTCACTTCTTTTGGCATAATCACTTGCTTCTAAAGAACATACCTTCAGTTTCCCTAAAAGAAAATTTAAGAAATTAGAAAAGAATTTCCATACGTATCTAAAGCCACATCTACATAACAGAATATGTACCCATATATATATAATTTATTCTTGTTACTCATGTCCAATGAAATACTTCTCTTCTATTCTTAATTCCTATCTTTTCTACAAGAAATTTGGTCTAGCCATTTTTAAAAGTCTCTTCTAAAAAAATCAAGCTTTCTACTCTATTAAATCATTGACCTCACTTGGTCATTCACATCAGTTGTCACATACCATTAACTATACTGTCCTTAAAATGCACTCTCCTGACTATGAACAAGATATTTGTATTTCTTAAATATAAAGTAAACTAAAATGTGAGGCTATATTTTGAGCAATAATTGTAGAGAGAAAAATTTTGGAGATGTCATTTAGGGGTACAATAAAATTTCTGCAAAGTGAAAGAAGAAAAGTAGAGAGACACAATTTAAGGCTGTTGCTGTGATCTTATTCACAGTCTGCAGTTCAAAGTTGCCTCAAAAATATATATTGCAATAATGATAGTAAGCAAATTGGATTTTTATTATGGGTATAAGTTCCATGAAAAACAGTGCTTCCTAAGTAAAGAAAAACATATCTGCTCTACTATTATTCCCTCAAAAGTTCACCATATGTTATCTTTTTTTCTTTAAATACATTGTTTTTCTTTTCTTCCATTGTCTAAAGATTTCCAACCTAGACAATAGGTTGTAACTGAAATTTTTTCTTAGAACAGTATAACAGAGAGCTCAGAGAAATGCAAAACCATGACATTTAAACATCTAACACTTTTAATGTGTGTGAATAAAAGATTTTCCTGGGTCTAATATTTTCATGAAACAAAACTTTAATTGATTAAATTTTCAGAGCAAGTTTATTCCTTTGT
Source organism: Cephalopachus bancanus (assembly GCA_027257055.1). Lineage (NCBI taxonomy): Eukaryota > Metazoa > Chordata > Mammalia > Primates > Tarsiidae > Cephalopachus > Cephalopachus bancanus. Next base: position 3,373,253 of record JAPVLO010000036.1, read on the forward strand.
GCATCATTTAATCAGTATCCAGTATTAATTACTAATAGATATCTGGTAGTACTCAGAACACAACTTTCTCCTATGAGTAGCAATCAACATTCGGAGATTTTAAGGGATTTTTAAAAAATTAGCGCAAGCAATTCTATTAAAAGGTCAGAATGAATCCACATTTTTCATAACTTCTTTATGTGAATCTTAACGAGACGGTTTTTGTCTTTCCAGCTGAATGGTCACTGACCATTAGAATTCCAAATAGATGATACTTATTTAAATGTAACTTATTGCTAGAAAGGACATCTAGCAAACTCCACAGTGGGAAGTTGAATAGATAAAAAAATAAAATGTAAGAGAAGAGAATAGCTGGCATCAAAAATGGCTCAGTGGGATACAAATAAGTAAAACATGGGGATGAAATGAATTGGAACTGAATCTATTTGCATTAGAGATTGAACATGATGTGCTCAGTAGGAAAGTTTGAAACACTTCACTGAACAATAGAAAAATAAGTCGAATATTTTAGCAGTGTTTTAGTATTCCCCAAATGAGTTTTTGTTGTATATCCCACTTCAGCCATTTTATTTCTAAAAGTATTTCTTTACATCTTTTTTTAAAAAACAAACTATATTTTTGCTCTTAAATGTAGTCAAAAGTTTCAGTATAATTTAAAGTTTGCCCTTAGCAACCATTTTCGTTTGATGGTCTCTAAGGCTTTTTGGTTAATGTGATATTGCTGGTTTTGACCTGACCTAATTTTCTCCTTCCTTTTCTTATCCAGTAATTCCTTTCAAAGACCCTGCAAATGTAAAACTTGTTATGTGGAACAAATTCATGTTCATTGTAGAAAATCTAACTTTGTTGTACTGTACTTAACTAATTCCATAATAAGAAAGCAGTGCCTTCTGCTATTTATTTGTTTACTTGTTTTGGTTAAGTCTTTACACCCATCACTATTCATTTACTAGAGCTCCCATAACAAAATACCACAGAATGGGTAGTTTAAACAGCATAAATATATTTTCTCACAGTTTTTGAAGCTAGAAGTCCTAGATCAAAGTGTTGGCAGATTTGGTTTCTTCTTTGGCATCGCTTCTTGGCTTGTAGATGGCTACTCTTTCGCTATGTCTTCACATGGTCTTTGTCCACATGCGGTCATCCATGGTGATTTCTATTGTATGTCTAAATTTTCTCTTCTTATAAGGACTCCAGTCAGATTTGACCAAGGCCACCCCATAAAACATAGTTTAACCTTCATTATCTCTTTAAAGACCTTATCTCTAAATATAGACACATTCTGAGGTTCTGGGGATTAGGGTTCCAAATATGAAATTAGGGGACAAAATTCAGCCCAAAACACCAAGAGTTAGGAATCAGTAAGACTATTACCAAATTTTCAAGTAAAAGGAGTATGGAAATATAAAAATTATTCTGTAAAATAATTGATACCATTGTTTTACATTATTCTATTAGGTACTGCATGAGATCTAGCAGAAGTGGATTCTAGTACTTTATGGCTATGATTCAAATTTGACATTAAAAAATCAGAAATAAGTTACTGGCAAATTTTATCATGAAACTTTTTTTAGAAATTTGTTACCTCTTATAAGAGGTAAAGAAAGAGATTACCTCTTATAAGTCATAACAATACATTATCAATGAAGGAAAAGAGCACCATGAAACTAAAAAGAAAGAGACTCTGATTTTCCAATTAAAAATCTGCACTGAATACTTTGTTGGATAAATTAATGAATGAGTGAAAAGGGAACTTAAGGGTGGATTGTTGAGATATTTTCTATTTTAAAAATCTAATGGCTCCTGATAGTTTGTATAAAAGAATGAAGCAAAATATCTCATAAATAATGGTTATAATATAATGGCTGATAATTTTATATTTATTTTTATAAGCGAAGAAATACAAACATTGAATTGATGGTAGTATATTATTATTTTTTTTTAATCAATATTTTTGATTATGGTTTTGTGGGATACAGTTAAGGGTTAGGTGTACAATTACGTTTCATTCAGGCACCCTGTTGATAAGAGGTGTTTTCCCCATCCCCAGACAGATGTTTGCTACTGTTAATCCCATCCCCCTCCCCCCCATAGTTTCCCAGTATCGTCAGTCATTTTCTTATAGTATTACATTGGATGTTCAAGGTCCATTATATGAGTGAGAACATGTGATACTCAGATCTTTGTTTCTGTGAGAGGTCACTCAGTATTATAGACTCTAGTTCCATCCAGATTGCTGTGAAATTCATGATTTTGTTCTTTTTTATGGCTGCGTAGTATTCCATTGTGTATATGTACCACAAATTTTTTTTTATTCCAGTCCTCTTTTGATCGGCAGCATGGTTGTTTCCAGGTTCTTGCTATTGTGAACAACGCTGCGCTAAACATATGTGTGCAGATATCTTTTTTATAGAGTGATTTCAGTTCTTCAGGGTATATTCCCAGTAGGGGGATTGCAGGGTCATATGGGAGGTTGATATTTAGAGCTTTTAGGAATCGCCACACTGCTTTCCACAGAGGTTGCACTAGTTTGCACTCCCACCAACAGTGTAGAAGTGTTCCCTTTTCACCACACCCTCTCCAGCAGCTGTTATTTTTTGAGTTGTTGATAATGGCCATTCTGACTGGAGTTAGGTGGTATCTCAGTGTGGTTTTGACTTGCATCTCCCTGATGATTAGTGAGGTTGAACATTTCTTCATGTTTTTGTTGGCTGTTCGGATGTCCTCTTTTGTGAAGTGTCTATTCATATCTTTTGCCCATTTGTTAATGGGGTTGTTTGTTTTTTTCTTTTCAGCACGTTTGAGTTCCTTGTAGATCCAGGATGTTAAACCTTTGTCAGACCTGGAGTTGGCAAATATTTTTTCCCAGTCTGTAGGCTGTCTCCCTGCTCTCTTGATGGTTTCTTTGGCCTTGCAGAAGCTTGTCAGTTTAATAAGGTCCCACTTGTCTATCTTCTCTCTTATGACCTGTGGGTTTGGGTTTTGTTCAGGAATTGGATGCCAGTTCCGATTTCCATGAGGGTATTTCCTTCATTTTCTAAGGTTCTTATGGTTTGAGGTTTAACATTTAGGTCTCTGATTCATTTGGAGTTAAACTTTGTGTTTGGGAATAGATAGGGGGTCCTGTTTCAATATTCTGCATGTGGTCAACTGGTTTTCCAAGCACCATTTACTGAATAGGTTCTCCTCTCCCCAGTGGTAGGCAGTGGAGGCCTTATTGAAGATGAGTTGGTTGAGAAATTGAGGTTTTGTTTCTGGAATCTCAATTCTATTCCATTGATCTATATTACTGTTTCTATACCAATACCAAGCTGTTTTTATGATTGTAGCTTTATAGTAAAGTTTAAAGTCTGGTAATGTGATACCACCTGCTTTGGTTTTTTTGCTGAGGATTGTTCTGGCTATTCTTGGACATTTGTGTTTCCCTATGAATTCCTGTGTTGTCTTTTCTAGGTCTGAGAAGAATGTTGCTGATAATTTGATGGGTATTGCATTAAATTTGTAGATTGCCTTAGGTAAGATGGACATCTTCACAATGTTGATTCTTCCGATTCATGAACATGGGAAATTTTCCACTTGTTTGTGTGATCTTTAATTTCTTTGAGCAGTGTTTTGTAATTTTCATTGTAAAAGTCTTTCACATCTCTGGTTAGGAAGATGCCAAAGTATTTCATTTTTTTGTTGTTGTTGCTATTGTGAATGGAATTGTGTTTTTTATTTGGGTTTCTGTTTGTTTATTATTTGTGTAGAGAAATGTGATTGTCTTTTGTACATTTATTTTGTATCCTGAGACTTTGCCAAAGGCCTTTATCAGTGTAAGGAGGTTTTTGACAGATTCTCTTGGGTTTTCAAGGTACACAATCATATCATCTGCAAAGAGAGATAACTTGACTTCTCTTTTCCTATTTGGATACCCCTGATTGCCTCCTCTTCTCTGATTGCTCGAGCCAGGACTTCCAATACTATGTTGAACAGGAGGGGAGGGAGTGGGCATCCTAGTCTTGTTCCAGTTTTCAGGGGAAATGGTTCCAATTTTTGTCCATTTAGGAGTTTGCTGACTGTGGTTTCTCATAGATGGCTCTTACTATTTTGAGGTATGTTCCCCGTATGCCTAGATAGTCAAGGATTTTTATCAAGAAGTGGTGCTGGATTTTATCAAAAGCTTTTTCTGTATCTAATGATATAATCATGTGGTTTTTGTTTTGACATCTGTTGATGTATTTAATTACATTTATGGTTTTACGAATGTTGAACCAGCCTTGCATCACAGGAATGAAGCCTACTCGGTCACGATGGATGATTTTTGAGATGTGTTGTTGAATCCGGTTTGCTAGGATCTTGTTGAGAATTTCAGCATCTTGTGTTCATCAAAGATATTGGCCTGTAGTTCTCTTTCTTTCTTGGATCTTTATCTGGCTTGGGTATCAATGTGATGTTGGCTTTGTAAAATGATTTGGGGAGAGTTCCATCTTTTTCAATCACCTGGAATACCTTCAGTAGGATTGGTATCAACTCCTCCTTAATGTCTTGTAGAATTCCGCTGGAAAGCCATTTGGACCAGGGCTTTTTTTTGTGGGAAGTTTTTTATTACATAGTCGATTTTCTTGATTGTTATTGGTCTATTTAGGGTCTCAATTTCTTCTTGTTCCAAACTAGATAGGTTGTGTGATGTCAGAAAGTCTTCCATTTCTTTAAGGTTTTCAAGTTTGTTTCCATACAAGTGTATATAGGAATCTCTAATGATCTTTTGTGTTTCTTCAGGGTCAGATGTGACTTCATCTTTTGTGTTTCTGATTGTGCTTATTTGGGTTTTTTCTCATTTTTTCTTGGTCAGTCTAGCTAGGGGACCATCGATTTTGCTTATCTTTTTGAAGAACCAGCTTTTTGTTTTATTGATTTTTTGTATTATCTTTTTTGTCTTCTATGTCCTGGATTGGGGCTTTTATTTTGGTGATCTGGATTCTTCTGCTGAAATTAGGATTTTTGTGGTCTTGCTTTTCCAGCTTCTTTAGATGGCTTGTTAGGTTGTTAATTTGTGTTCCTTTCATTTTCTTCATGTGTGTTTGTAGGGATATAAATTCCCCTCTTACTACAGCTTTCAAGGCGTCCCAGAGGTTTTGGTAAGATGTTTCTTCATTTTCATTTGTTTCTAGGTATCTTTTGATCTCTGTTTTGATTTCATCATTGACCCAGGAGTTGTTTAGCATCATGCTGTTTAGTGTCCATGTCTTTGTGGGTTTTGGGGGGACTTTGTTGGTGTCAATGATTATTTTTATTCCCCTGTGGTCCAAGAAGTTGCATGGTAGAATTTCGGGCCTTTTAAATTTTCTTATGCTTGATTTATGGCCAATTACGTGGTTGATCTTAGAATACGTTCCATGCAGTGATGAGTAGAATGTATATTCTGTGGTCTTTGGATGAAGTGTTCTGTAGGTTTCAGCTAAGTCCATTTGGTCCAAAGTCATATTGAGGTTCCGGATCTCCTTGCTGATTTTTTGTCCTGATGATCTGTCTAGGGTTATGAGTGGGGTATGAAAGTCCCCAGTTATGATGGTGTTAGAGTCAATATCTTTCTTTAGTTTTCCTAGAAGTTGCTTTATAAAAGTTGGCGCACCTATGTTGGGTGCATATATGTTTAGGATAGATATTTCTTGTTGATGGAGAGAGCCTTTTCTCATTTTGTAGTGGCCTTCTGTATATTTTTTGATTTTCAATAGCTTGAAGGGTATTTTGTCTGAAATTAAGATTGTTACTCCTTTTTTTTGTATTCCATTCGCCTGAAAGTTTGTTTCCTATCTTCTTTCTTTGAGTCTGTGGGTGTTCTTTCTAGTGAGGTGAGTCTCTTGAAGGCAATAGATTGTTGCCTGATGATATTTTATCCATTTTGCCATTCTGTGTCTTTTCAGTGGTGCATTTAGTCCATTCACATTTAGGCTAATAATTGAAATGAAAGAACTGATCCCTGTCATGAGGTTCTTACAGAGTTTTTCCTGTTTGTTTGTTGTCTTTCTTTGGGTTCTGGAGTTGGCTCATGTGTGTTTTTAATCTTTTGCCTGTCCTCTTGTGAAGAATGTTGTTGTTCTTTTTTCTTTTTCTTCTGGGTTCAGTACTATCTTAAGTGTTTCTTGTGGAGACGGTCTGGTGGCAGCGTAGGTTCTTAGGGATTGGATATCTGGAAAAGATTTCAATTTTCCCTCACTAATGAGGCTTAGTTTGGCTGGGTAGGTTAATCTTGGTTGAAATTGTTTTATCTTTTAGAACTTTGAAGATAGTGTCCAGGCTCTCCTAACTTGAAGGGTTTCTGTGGATAAATCTGCTGCTATTCTAATTGGTTTTCCCTGGTAGGTAGTCTGGCCTTTGTCTCATGCTTCCTTTAGGAATTTTTTCTTTTATAGCTACTTTGTTTAGGTGAATTGTTATATGTCTGGGAGTTGGTCTTCTCATTTATTATCTTGCAGGGGTTCTCTGAATCTCTTGTGTTTGAATTTTTTCATCCTTGATGAGATGAGGGAAGTTTTCTTGAATGATTTCATGAAATGTTTGTTCCAGTGTGGCTTCTATTTCTCTCTCTGCCTCAGGAAGCCCAATTACTCTTAGGTTTGGTCTCTTGAAGTGATCATTCATCTCTTGCAGGTTTTGTTCTGTCTTTTTGAGCGTCTTTTCTCTGCTTTTGACAGTTTGGGTTAGTTCTGTGTTTTGGTCTTTGAGTTCTGAGATTCTTTCTTCTGCTTGGCTAATTCTGCTTTCCATGCTTATTAGTCTGTTATTCATTTCCATCACAGTATTCTTTACTGCTGTTATTTCTGACATCAGCTCCTTCCTATTTTCCTCTTGCCTCTCCTCAATTTGTTTAATTCTCTCCATTAATGTCATGATGTCTTCGTTTGTTGCATGTGACCAGCCATTCTGGGGGCTCTTCATTGTTTGTGTTCAAGAATCTGTTTTCTCAGTGTCTTATCTCCCAGGGGTCCGTGTGAGACCTATATTCTTCTTTTGGTTTTTCTTCATTTGTGCAGTTTCCCCTCCCTAATTTTCCTTCCCTCCATGTCACCATCTTCTTTAATTCTGTTATTCGGGGGTAAAGGGATTGGTTTTACTTTTGTTTGTTAGATCTCCTATTCTTTATGTATGCCCTCTTACTTTGTTCAGTTCTGGAGTTGCACTGTACGTTGGAGTGGTCCTTTTGGCAGTTTTGAGATTTACTTAAGGGGGGAGCTATGATTCAAAATCTATCTGCAGGTCCTGGTATTCGCTGACAGGTGTATGGATAATCTGGAACCCACTTCCCACTGCTTTGGAATCTGTCCGTGCAGTGGGGTTATAGGTTTACTCACTGAAATAAAATGTGGTTAGCAGAGGGAAGAGAATGGAGCAGACAGTGGGTTGAAGAGTGGGGTGGAGAGATAGAGGAGTAAGGGGGTAAACAAACATGTGCCAACAAATGGAGAGAGAGACCTATACTGAAACAGATAAAAACAATAGACCACAGCTGCTGATGAACCAATTCCCATACAAAAAAAAAATATATAGTGATGTTAACATACAAGCTAACCAACCACCTTATTGGTGTGCTGTTCCTGTATACAAAGATATGGTTTACAGAGAGAAGAAAAGGAAGAGGAAAAAAGAAAAAAAGGAACAATACAGTAGGAATAGAATTAAGTCATTAAACTAACAGAATCAATGAAGCACACTCTGAGACTTTTCGTTTAAGTTCAATGTCCTTTCAGTTCTGATTTCTAACTTTCTTTTCAAGCAGGTAAATTAGTTTGCAGTTAGGGTCAGTTGCCGCTGGTCTGCTGTGAAGGACAGTTCACATCACCCTCCATTCACCACTCTGGCCTATGTCTTTTTCAAGGTTGTTTTTCCCGTTTTGGTGTTGTTACCTTGAATCTCCAGCAGGTGGTGCTATCTCAGCTCCTCGCCCCAGAGGGGGTGGGGCCGAACAGGAACCAGCAGAGACTGGAGATGGTTGCCTGCCTCAGGGCACAGGCAGGGGACTCACGGCAGGCAGGACATTTTGGTTGCGGGGGAGGTGGCAGCAATCCCAGCAGATCTTCCCTGAAGGGGCTTCAAGGACTGAAGTCATGGATTGCCTCTGGCCTGGGTGGTGCAATGTGCTATCGGTGATGTCTGTGGTGGCTGCGGCAGCGGCGGCAGCGTCTGTGCTGCAGTGGCTGTCCAGTCCACTGCAATGCCCCAGCGTTGGCAATGGCTGAGTTCCGTATGAAGAGCAGGCTATGATTTTGGGGTCCGCAGCCCCCCGGGTGAGAGCCAGAGACTCACTGCAGTTCTCCTTTGCAGAGGGTTTCACAGACCAGGTTTCCCCATCGCCATCTTGCTGGAAGTCTGATTGCAATATTTTTTAAAGTTTCTATCATTTAGCCTTCCATGTTAACCTATCTCCTGCCATGATCCAACTTTGCTCTTTTGAAAATTCAATATATTGCTTCAAGCAATTTTCTTTTTTCACAGTCCTGGGTTAATTCCATCCAATTAGAGGTCCATACGGCCTTCTTATATTTCTCAACTCCATTTAAGGGGAAATGCTAGTTTAAAGCATTTCCATATTTTAGATTACTAGGTAGAACTAAACTTTCACTTCTGCTGCATTTGGTGTGAATTTGTTTATATATTAGTATGTATACCATGTGATCCATACACAGGATATGTTTAAATTAAATGTACAGAAATACTTATAAGATTCTCATTCCGCAATAAGTTTTAATTAATCATTTTATTTTTTATAAAACATGGATTCTAACATCAAATTTAAAAAGAAAAGCAAGAATTAGCTAAACATGGAGGGCACTGTAAAAATTGGTTACAACAACTTGGTGCCAAGGTGGGCAGAGATAGTGCAGTAACCCTCTCAACAACTGAGACTCACTCAACCCCTGATTCTGTTTAATAAAGTGAGTTGAATTTTGCAGAAGTCAATACAATGCTCTTAAAAGGAATTAAAACCCAGTTCATACAATAAGCAATCTAAAAAAATTCCGTTTAACCTTCACTCAATCTTTTTTTCAAGACTGACACACAATAGTTGTACATATTCATGAGATACACTGTGATGTTTCAATATATGTATACATTGTGTAGTCATTAAATTAGGGTAAATAGCATACATTTTCTTTAAACATTTATCATTTCTTTGTGTTGAGAACATTAAGAAAACCTCTCTTCTAGTTATTTTGAAATATACAATACATTATTGTATTATTGTTATAATACATAACACCAGCCGGGCTCGGTGGCTCAGCCTGTAATTCCACGCCTTTGGGAGGCTGAGGTGAGTGGATTACCTGAGCCCACAGCTTTGAGACCCGCCTGGGCAGGCAAGACCTCATCTCTACAATAAAATCAAAAAATTAGGCAGGCGTGGTAGTGCACGCCTGTAATTCTGGCTACTCGGAAGGCTGAGGCGGAAGGATCACCAGAGCCCAGCAGGTCGAAGCTGCGGTGGCCGGGAGTGGCCACTGCACTCCAGTCTAGGTGACCAAGTGAGACTCCAACTCAAAAAAAAAAAAAAAAGAAATACACACACACACACACACACACACACACACACACACACACACACACACACACACACACACACACACACAATATATATATATAACACCAGCACTTAGCCCTCCTATTTAACTGTAGTTTTGTACCCATTGATGAAACCTCTAATAACCCATCCTCTGATAACCATTATTTTACTTTCTACTTCTATGAGAACAACATTCTAGATTTCACATATGAGTAAGAATTTATGTTGTTTATCTTTCTCTGCCAGGCTTATTTTACTCAACATAATATAATTCAATTATATCCATGTTGCTGCAAATAACAAGATTTTATTCTTGTTTTTGAATGAATAGTATTCCATTATGTATGTATACCACATTTTCCTTAACCATTCACCCAAAGATAGACATTTAGGTTGATTCCTTGAACTTGGCTATCATGAAGAGTGTTGCAAATATGAGAGTACAGATATGTATTTGATATATTCATTTTATTTCCTTCAGTTAAACACCCAGTAGTAGGATTGCTGGATCACATGGTAGTTCTATTTTTAATTTTCTGAGGAACCTCTATACTGTTTTCCATAATGACTATACTAATTTACATTCCCACTTGCAGACTTCCCTTTGTCCCACATTCTTGACAACACTTGTTTTGTTTTGTTTTGCTTTGTCACAGTCATTCTGACTTGAGTGAGGTGATATCTCACTGTAGTTTTAGTTCGTGTTTCTCTGGTGACTAGTGATGCCGAGCATTTATTTGTATATCTATTTCTTGTTTAAACAACTTTTTTTGAGAAATGTTTATCCAGGTCTTCTGTCCATTTTTTAAAGGGGTTATTAGCATTTTTGTTATTCAGTTGTTTGCATTCTTTATATAATTTAGCTATTAACTTTTTACCAAATGTACAATTTAAAAATATATTCTTTCATTCTATAGATTGCCTCTTAGCTCTGTTGATAGTATCATTTCCTGTGAAGAATCTTTTTAATTTAATATTGTCTTATTTGTCTGTATTAAATTTTGTCGCTGTACTTTTGAGGTTTTTATCCCAAAACTTCTCACCTGGCCCAATGTCATGATGCATTTTTCCTGTTTTCTATGTAAGTAGTTAAAAACAATTTTATCTGATATTTATGCCTTTAGTCAATTTTGAGTTGATTTGTGTAAATGGTTAAAGATAAGGGTCTACTTTCATTCTTCTGTACAGGAATATTCAGTTTTTCAAGCATCATGTTTGGAAGAAGTTATCTTCCTGCAGTGTATTTACTCAGCACCTTCACTGAAAATCTGATTATTATCAATACATGCATTTATTTCTGGGTTTTCTCTCTGTTCTATTGATGTGTGTATGCCACTATCATGCTGTTTTGGTTACAACTTTGCAGTGTGTACTTGAAGTTAGGTGACTTAATGTCACCAACTTTGTTCTTTTTGCTTGAGATTCCTTTAGCTAGCTGAGGTCTTCTTGTTGTCCCATATAAATTTTAGACATTTTTTTATTTCTGGGAAAACTATAATTGGTATTTTGATGGAAATGGCATTGAATCTTTAAATCACTTTGGGAAATATGACATTTTAACAATATTAATTTTTCTAATCCATAAACATGGATGTCTTTTCATTTTTTGTATATCTTATTCAATTTTCTTCATCGATGTCTTATAGTTTGTGTTGTAGAGTCTTATGCCCACTTGGTTAAAATTTTATTTTCTGGCAGCTATTGGAAAAGGGTTTGCTTTTTTAATTTAATTTTCAGAAAACTCATGATTGGTAGGTGAAAACACTACTGGATTGTGTTGTTTACTTTACATTCTGTAACTTTATCCAATTCATTTATTAATTCAAATGTATTTTTGCTGGAGTCTTTGGGATTTCCTATATATAAAACCATGTTGCTTTCAGTGACAATTTGACTATCTTCTTTCCAATTTGGATGCTCTTTATTTCCTTCTTTCACTTGATTGCTCTGCCTAGAACTTCTAGCTTTATGCCATAAAAAAAGTAGTGAAAGTGAGTGTCCTTGTCTTTTTTCAGAACTTAGAGAGAAATATTTCAGCTGTTCTCCATTCAATACTATGTTAGCTGTAGGCTTGCCAGATATGACTTTATTATATTGAGGTATTTTCCTTCTATACCCAATTCATTGAGAGTTTTATCATGAAAGGATGTTGCATTTTAGCAAACACTTTATCTGTATCTATTGAGATGATCATATGGTTTTTGCTTTTCATTCTGTTGTGATGTATTACATTGATTAACTTGTATATCTTGAACTATCCTTCCATCCCTGGGATAAATTCTGCTTAAACATGTAAATAATATATTTGATGTGCTGTCTAATTTAATTTGCTAGTATGTTTTTCAAGATATTTGTGCCTATCTTCATCAGGGATCTTGGCTTGTAGTTTTATTGTTGTTGTTGTGAAGTTGTCTGGTTTTGGTATTAGGGCAATTTGAGTTTTATACAATAAGTTTTCCTCTTCAATTTGCTGGAATCATTTATGAAGAATTGGTATTATTTCCTCTTTTAAAAGTTTGCTACAATTTAGTAGTAAAGCAGTACTGGAGTTGTGTGTGGGGGGGGGTGTTTAATGAAAGACTTTTTAAATACTGATTCAATATTGTTACATGTTCCTGTCTGCACTATTTTCTCAAATTTATGCTCCCTGCAGTAGAGAAAAAAATAGAAGATTTTTTATGATAAAAATTGTTCACTATCTTTTCATTTTTTCCACATTATCTTTTCCTTGATATGCATATGCCTTTTCATCTTAATCCTATATTAGTCCCAGAATATGAACTCACAAAGTAATTTTTTACTAGATAATAGGACATTGAATATTTATCAATGTAACTTTCTAATATTAATTCCTCAAAGTCAATTTATATAAATAGTGGCAGTCATGAGTATTTTTCAAGCATATTCTAGATATCTCTCCACTAGCTTGTAAATGAACTTCATCTACTAGAAAATGGGCATGACCATGTGATTTTTGCATACCAATAAAATATGAGCAAAGATGCTGCAAGAAACAAGTGGGACCTTCACCACATTCTCTCTGTCTTTTGCACAGAGAGAATCAAAATTTAAGATGGTGATAGAAATTCTGAGTATCTCTACCAATAAAAGATGGACATGCACAAGAAGCATTTTTTAAAAATGAGATTTAGGGATTATTTGCTACTGCAATATGGCCAGGCTATTCTGAATCAAAATAAGAATGTAAAGTTTTCTTATTTTTTAAATTGCACAATTTCTTTCCAATTAATAAATATTGGATTATTTTTCAATTAACAAACCATCGTATACATATATTTTGAAAACTAATTGTTTTATTTATGATGAATAATATTTTAAGTGAGATTCCTAGATCAAATGGAATGGTTAAGGTGTTCACGACTTCCAACAAGATGGCAACGGGGCAGGCTGGTCTATGAGACCCAACACAAAGGAGAACACAGAGGGTCTCTGGCTCTCTCCCTGGGGGCTGCAGATCCCAACGTTGGCAACTTGCTCTTCACACAGAGCTCAGCTGTCACCACCCCCGAGGTATCACGGCACTCTGGACAGCCACTACAGCTGCAGACACAGCAGCCTCCAGTGCCGCTGAAGCCTCCGTGGCAGCCATAGTGCATCGCACCACCTGTGCCTGAGGCAATCCACGACTTCAGTCCTTGAAGTCCCTGCAGGCAAGATCTGCTGGGATTGCTGCCACTTCTGCTGCCACCTTAGTATCCTGCCAGCCGTGGGGCTCCTCCCATGTGCCCTGAGGCAGGCTTCCATCTCCAGTCTCTGCCCGGCTCCAGTACAGCTCCACCTGCTCTGGGGTGAGCAGCTGATATACCACCACCTGCTGATGATTCAAGGTAACAACACCAAAATGGAAAAAACAGACACAAGCCAGATTTGAGTGGTGAACTAAGGGTGATCTGAACTGTCCTTCACAGCAGGCCAGGGGCAACTGACCCCAACTGCAAACTAATTTACCAGCTTGAAAAGACAGCTAGAAATCAGAGCTGAAAAGACATTGGACTCAAACGAAAAGTCTCAGAGTGTGCCCAATTGGTTCTGTTAGTTCAATGTCTTGATTCTGTTCCTATTGTTTTGTTCCTATTTTTTTTCCTCTTCCTTTTCTTCTCTTTTCTTCTCTCTGTAAACCATATCTTTGTATAGAGGAACAGCACACCAATAAGGTGGTTGGTTAGTTTGTATATTAGCATCATTGTATGTTTTATTTGTTTTGTATGGAAGTTGGTTAGTCTGTAGTTGTGGTCTATTGTTTTTATCTGTTTCAGTTTAGGTATCACCATTTGTTGGTACAGTTGCCTGTTACCCCCTTACTCCTATTTTGCTCCACACCCCTCCTCCCCCCACTGTCTGCTCCATTCTCTTCCCTCTGCTAACCACATTTTATTTCAGGATGTAAACCTACAGCCCCACTGCATGGACAGATTCCAAGGCAGTGGGAAGTGGGTTTCAGATTATCCATACACCTGTCAGCAGATACCAGGACCTGCAGATAGATTTTTAATCACAGCTCCCCACTTAAGTAAATCTCAAAACTGCCAAAAGGACCACGCCCAACGTACAATGCAAATCCAGAATTGAACAAAGTAAGAAGGCATACATAAAAAGAGGAGATTGAACAAACAGAAGAAAAGGCAATCCCTCTATCCCTGAATAACAGAACTAAAGAAGATGGTGACATGGAAGGAAGGAAGAAGTAGGGTGAAAAAAAAAAAGCACAAATGAAGAAAAACCAAAAGAAGAATATAGGTCTCACACAGACTCCTGGGAGATCAGACACTGAGAAAACAGACTCCGGAACACAAACAAAGAAGAGCCCCCAGAATGACTGGTCACATGCAACAAACCCAGACATCAAGACATTAATAGAGAGAATATAAAAAATTGAGGAGGGATAAGAGGAAAACAGGAAGGAGGTGGTGTCAGAAATAACAGCAGTAAAAAATACTGTGATGGAAATAAATAACAAACTAGTAAGTATGGAAAGCAGAATTAGCCAAGCAGAAGAAAGAATCTCAGAGCACGAAGACCATAACACAGAACTAACCCAAACTGTCAAAAGCATGGAAAAGAAGCTCAAAAAGACAGAACAAAACCTTCAAGAGGTGAATGATCACTTCAAGAGACCAAACCTAAGAGTAATTGGCCTTCCTGAGGCAGAGAGAGAAACAGAGGCCAACTAAAACAAACATTTCATGAAATCATTCAAGAAAACTTCCCTCACGTCTTCATTGATGGAAAAATCACAAACACAGGAGATTCGGAGAACCCCTGCAAGACAACAAATGAGAAGATTAACTCCCAGACACCTAATAATTCACCTAAAAAAGTAGGTTTAAAAGAAAAAAAATCCTAAAGGCTGCAAGAGAAAAAGGGCAGACTACCTACCAGGGAAGACCAATTAGAATAGCAGCAGATTTATCTACAGAAACCCTGCAGGCTAGGAGAGCTTGGAGCCTTATCTTCAAAGTCCTAAAAAATAAACAATTTCAACCAAGAATAACCTACCCAGCCATGTTAAGCTTCATCAGTGAGAGAGAATTGAAATCTTTCCCAGATATCCAATCCCTAAGAACATATGCTGCCACAAAACCACCTCTTCATGAAACACTTAAGAAAGTACTAAACACAGAAGAAAAGGGAAAAAGAACAACGTTCTTCACAAGAGTACAGGAAAAAGAATAAAAAACACATGAACCAACTCCAAAACCAAAAGAAAGAAAAAAACCAAGTGGCAGAACAACAACTCTATAAGAACTCTATGATAGGGACGAATTCTCACATTTCAATAATTAGCCTGAATGTGAGTGGATTCAACGCACCACTGAAAAGACATAGAATGGCAAGATGGATAATATAATCAGGCAACAATATACTGCCTTCAAGAGACCCATCTCACTAGAAATGACACACACAGACTCAGAGAAAGAGGATGGGAAACAAATTTTCAGGCGAATGGAACTCACAAAAAAGGAGGAGTTGAGATCCTAATTTCAGAAAAAATACCCTTTAAGCTATCAAAAATTTTAAAAGTTGCAGAAGGCCACTACATAATGATAAAAGGTTCACTCCATCAACAAGAAATATCTATCCTAAACATATATGCACCCAACATAGGTGCGCCAACTTTCATAAAGCAATTTCTAGGAAAACTAAAGAAAGATATTGACTCTAACACCATCATAACTGGGGACTTTAATACCCCACTGACAACCCTAGACAGATCATCAGGACAAAAAATCAGCAGTGAGATCGAGAACTTCAATATGACTCTTGACAAAATGGAATTAATTGATACTTACAGAACACTCCATCCAAAGACCACAGAATACACATTCTACACATCACCACATGGAACGTATTCTAAGATTGACCACATACTTGGCCATAAATCCAGTATAAGCAAATTTAAAAGACTGAAATTTTACCATGCACCTTCTCGGACCATAGGGGAATAAAAGTAAACATTAACACCAAAAAGATTCCCCCCCAAACCCACAAAGACATGGACACTAAGCAGCATGATGCTAAACAACTCCTGGGTTAATGATGAAATCAAAACAGAAATCAAAAGATACCTGGAAACAAATGAAAATGAAGAAACATCTTACCAAAATCTCTAGGACACCATGAAAGCTGTAGTAAGAGGAAAATTTGTATCCCTACAAATGCACATGAAGAAAATGAAAGAATCACAAATTGACACCCTAACAAGCCACCTAAGGAAGCTGAAAAAGCAAGACCACAAAAACCCTAATTTCAGCAGAAGAATCCAGATCACCAAAATAAAAGCCCAAATTCAGGACAAAGAAGACAAAAAGATTTTAAAAAATCAATGAAACAAAAAGCTGATTCCTCAAAAGAACAAACAAGATCAATGGTCCCCTAGCTAGACTGACCAAGAAAAAGAGAGAAAAAACCCAAATAAGCACAATCACAAACACAAAAGATGAAGTCACGTCTGACCTTGAAGAAATACAAAAGATCATTAGAGACTACCAAATACACTTGTATGGAAACAGCTTGAATACCTTAAGGAAATGGAGGACTTTCTGACATCACCCAACATGCCTAGGTTGGAGCAAGAAGAAACTGAGACCCTAAATAGACCAATAACAATCAAGGAAATTGACTACGCAATAAAACTACCTACCAAAAAAAGCCCTAGTCCAGATGGCTTTCTAGCAGAATTCTACAAGACATTTAAGGAGGAGCTGATACCAATCCTACTGAAGGTATTCCAGGCGATTGAAAAAGATGGAACTCTCCCCAAGTCATTTTATGAAGCTAAGATCATATTGATAACTAAGCCAGGTAAAGACGCAACAAAGAAAGAGAACTACAGGCCAACATCTTTCATGAACACAGATGCTAAAATTCTCAATAAGATCCTAGCAAACCGGATTCAACAACACATCTCAAAAATCATCCATCATGACCAAGTAGGCTTCATCCCTGTGATGCAATGCTGGTTCAACATTCATAAAACCATAAATGTAATTAAATACATCAACAGATGTCAAAACAAAAACTACAAGATTATATCATTAGATGCAAAAAAGCTTTTGATAAAATCCAGCACCCCTTCTTGATAAAAACCCTTGAATATCTAGGCATACAGGGAACATACCTCAAAATAGTAAAAGCCATCTACGAGGAACCCACAGCCAGCATACTCCTAAATTGACAAAAAATTGGAACCATTTCCCTGAAAAGTGGAACTAGACAAGGATGCCCACTCTCAACCCTCCTGTTCACTATAGAATTGGAAGTCCTGGCTAGAGCAATCAGAGAAGAGAAGGCAATCAAGGGTATCCAAATAGGAAAAGAGGAAGTCAAGCTATCTCTCTTTGCAGATGACATGATCGTGTACCTTGAAAACCCAAGAGAATCTGTCAAAAACCTCCTTACACTGATAAAGGACTTTAGCAAAGTCTCAGGATGTAAAATAAATGTGCAAAAGACAACCACATTTCTTTACACCAATAATAATCAAACAGAAACCCAAATAAAAAGCACAATTCCATTCACAATAACCACAAAAAAAATGAAATAACTTGGCATCTTCCTAACCAGAAATGTGAAAGACCTTTACAATGAAAACTACAAAACACTGCTCAAATAAATCAAAGATGACACAAACAAGTGGAAAAATATCCCATGCTCATGGATTAGAAGAATCAACATTGTGAAGATGTCCATCTTATCTAAGGCAATCTACAGCTTTAATGCAATACCCATCAAATTACCAGCAACATTCTTCTCAGACCTAGAAAAAACCCAGGAATTCATATGAAAACACAAATGACCAAGAATAGCCAGAACAATCCTCAGCAAAAAATAAAAATAAAAAGCAGGTGGCATCACCAGACTTCAAACTTTACTATAATGCTACAATCATCAAAACAGCTTGGTATTGGTACAGGAACAGGCATATAGACCAATGGAATAGAATTGAGATTCCAGAAACAAAACCTCAATTTCTCAACCAACTCATCTTCAACAAAGTCTCTACCATCTACCACTGGGGAGAGGAGAACCTATTCAGTAAATGGTGCTGAGAAAACTGACTGACCACGTGCAGAAGATTGAAACAGGATCCCTCTCTGTCCCCCTAACAAAAATTAACTCTAAATGGATCAGAGACCTAAATATAAAACCTCAAACCTTAAGAACCTTAGAAAATGAAGTTTATACCTCATGGAAATTGGAACTGGCATCCAATTCCTGAATAAAACTTGAAACCCACAGGCCATAAGAGATAAGATAGACAAGTAGGACCTCATTCAACTGACAAGCTTCTACAAAGCCACAGAAACCATCAAGAGAGCAGGGAGACTGGGAAAAAGTATTTGCCAACTCCAGGTCAGACAAAGGCTTAACATCTTGGATCTAAAAGGAACTCAAACGTGCTGAAAAGAAAAAAACAAACAACCCCATTATCAAATGGGCAAAAGATATGAAGAGACACTTCTCAAAGGAAGACATCTGAACAGCCAACAGACACATGAAGAAATGTTCAACCTCACTAATCATCAGGGAGATGCAAGTCAAAACCACACTGATACCACCTAACTCCAGTCAGAATGGGTGTTATCAATAACTCAAAAAATAATAGTTGCTGGAGAGGGTGTGACGAAAAGGGAACACTTCTACACTGTTGGTGGGAGTGTAAATTAGTGCAACTTCTGTGGAAAACAGTATGGCAATTCCTATAAGCTCTAAATATCAACCTCCCATATGACCCCACAATCCCCCTACTTCGAATATACCCTGAAGAACTCAAATCACTCTATAGAAAAGATACTTGCACATGTATGTTTATCGCAGCATTGTTCACAATAGCAAGAACCTGGAAGCAACCATGCTGCCCATCAAAAGAGGACTGGATTTAAAAAATGTGGTACATATACACGATGGAAGACTATGCAGCCATATAAAAAAGAACAAAATCATGAAAGTCGCAGCAACCTGGATGGAACTAGAGTCTATAATACTGAGTGACCTCTCACAGAAGCAAAGATCTGTGTATCACATATTCTCACTCATATAGTGAACCTTGAACATCCAACGTAATAGTACAAGCAAATGATTGGCAGTAGTGGGAAACTATGGTGGAGAGGGGAAGGGAGATGGGATTAATGGTTTAAATATCTGTCTGGGGACAGGGAGACACCTTTTATCAACAAGGGTGCCTGAATGAAGCATATTTGTATACCTAACCCTTAACTGTACCCCACAATATCATAATAAAAAATATTGATAAAAAAATAAATAAAGTGTTAACATTATTGGCATAAAAGTTAAATAGAGCCGGGCTCAGTGGCTCAGCCTGTAATCCCGCGCCTTTGGGAGGCTGAGGTGAGTGGATTGCCTGAGCCCGCGGGTTCGAGACCTGCCTGGGCAGCGAGACCTCATCTCTACAATAAATCCAAAAAATCAGCCAGGCATGGTAGCGCATGCCTGTAATTCCGGATACTGGGAAGGCTGAGGCGGAAGGATCACTGGAGCTCAGCAGGTCGAGGCTGCGGTGGCCGGAAGCGGCCACTGCACTCCAGTCTGGGCGACAGAGTGAGACTCCAACTCAAAAAAAAAAAAAAAGTTAAATAGGAATTTGAAATGATGGGTGGGACAGAGAGGCATGAGAAATAATAATAGAATCACAAAAACAAATTTTGTCAATGTATTTAAATAATTATTACATAAAATTTATTGTTCAAAATACTTTACTAGTGCAATAATTTAATATTATGTAGTAGGTTCCAATGCATTATCTATTTTACAGAAAACTTACCTAAATAACTAATTAATTAATTACTTACCCTAAGGTCACATGGCTACTCATAAGTATCAGAGCAAATAATTGAAGGCAACTAGGAATCTAAGCTGATATTCACTCTTTTATGGAGTCACAGAGCCAGACACACATATATACACTCATCTTGAAGTTTCAAAAGTTCTTAAAAAAAAATTTATGAAAAACAAGTTATAGTCATTTTCAGTGAGTCACCCTAGTCACCCCACTTCCACTCCAAAATCACCTTATTATTCTGACTTAGAAAAGAAAATTTCTCCAAAATGTCAAAATATAAATAGTCTAGGGGTTATATCCTGTGATTTACATGAAATCAAAATGTATCAAATATATAAAAATTGTAAAAAATATAAATTGGGTAGTTCTCACAAGAGTACCTATCCAGAGAATACTCATGATTATCACCTGCTGGTGTTTTGTTTTATTTTTCTGTCAGTACTATTATGTACTTAGTTCCTCACAAATAGTGTTTCTCTTCATTCATTATTTGTATGATTAAAATAATTCAACCTTTTTATGACTTTCTCACTCTGCCTGTGTATTTGGTTGAGGCCATGGCAATTTTATAAAACTAAAAATGTATTTGCTTTTTAAATTATTTTACCATAACCTATCATGTTTCAAGATTTCATTTTTCCTTCTCATGTTCTACCTGCTGTTAGCTGTAATGGTTACATCTTGTTTCGTTTTCAATGTATTCAGAAGCTAATTGCCTACATATCACTGACTAAGGTTGTTTAATTGCATTACTATCATCAAATTGGCAGCTGGCATATAACTCCCCTTTGGAAATGTATAGGCAAATAAATTGATAACTCGTCAACTAAACAAATTGCCATTGTTAACTGAATAAAACCACTTATTTCCTTTATAAGAAAATATATGAACTACAAATTGAGTTCGGCTGTAACCGATCATCTTAAGTTTTGATGGGAGAAGACAAATTGAGAAGACAGCCATCTATGATAAATCCGCAGCCAACATATTGCCAAACAGACAGAAATTGAAGAATTTCCCCTGAAAACCAGAACAAGACTAGGCTGCCCACTCACCCCTCCTATACAACAGAGTGCTTTAAGTCCTACCTAGAGCAATCAGACAAGAGAAGGATATCCAGGGTATCCAAATAGGAAAAAAAGAAGTCAAGTTATCCCTCATTGCTGACAATAGATTTTATACCTTGAAAATTCAAAAGACTCTGTCAAAAACTTTCTTGCACTGATAAAGGCCTTTGGCAAAGTCTCAGAGTACAAAATCAACATGCAAAAAACAGTCATATTCTTACATGCTCACAACAAAAAGACAGAGAACCAATTAAAAAGCACAATCCCATTCACAATAGCCACACAAAAAATGAAATACCGCAGCATCTTCTTAACCAGGGAAGTGCAATAACTTTACAAGGAAAACTACAAAATACAGATCAAAGAAATCAAAGATGACACAAATAAGTAGAAAAATATTCCATTCTCATCAATTGGAAGAATCAACATTGTTAAGATATCCATCCTGTCCAAGGCAATCCACAGATTTAATGCAATACCTGTTAAATTACCAACATTGGGTCAGGTGAGGTGGCTCAAGCCTGTAATCCCAGCATTTTGGGAGGCTGAGGCAAGAGGATTGTCGTAGACCAGGAGTTCGAGATCAGTCTAGGCAACTTGGTGAGACCTCATTTCTACAATAAATCAAAAAATTAGTCAGGCATGGTGGCATGCACCTGAAGTTCCAGCTAATTGAAAGGCTGAGGCAGAAGAATCACCTGAGCCCAAGAAGCCAAGGCTGCAATGGCCGTGAGTGTGCCACTGCACTCCCGTCTGGGCAATAGAGTGAGACTCCAACTCAAAAAAAAAAAAAAATTACCAACATCATTCTTCTCAGACCTGGAAATGACAATACAGAAATTCATATGGAAACATAAATATTCACGAATAGTCAAAACAACCCTCAGCAAAAGAAACAAAGTGGGAAGTATCACACTTACAGACTTTAAATTTCATTATAAGGCTACAATAATCAAAACAGTTTAGTATTGGTACACGAACAGGCATAGAGAGCAATGGAACAAGATAGAGATTCTGGAAGCAAAACCTCAATTTCTCAACCAATTCATCTTCTACAAAGCCTCCACTAGCAACCACTGGGAAGAGGTGAACTTATTCAGTAAATGATGCTGGGAGAAATGGTTGACCAAATGCAAAAGATTAAAACAAAACACCTACCTATCACCACACACAAAAATCAACTCTAAATGAATCAAAGGCCTAAATGTAAAACCTCAAACTATGAGAACCTTAGAAAATGCAGGAGACATCCTTATGGAAATCGGAATTGAAAGCCAATTCCTAATCAAAACCCCAAATGTCCATGCCAAAAGAGATAAGATTGACAAGTGGGACCTCATCAAACTGAAAAGTTTCTGCAAAGCAAAAGAAACCATCAAGAGAGCTGGGAGACCATCCACAGACTGGGAAAAAATATTTGCCAACTGTATATCTGACAAAGACCTAACATCTAGAATATGCAAGGAACTCAGATGTATCAACAAGAAAAAAACAAACAGCCCTATTAAAAAATGGGCAAAAGATATGACTTCAAAAGATGACTTACTAGCAGCCAACAGATACATGAGAAAATGCACAGTCTCACTAATCATCAAAGAAATGCAAATTAAAATCACCTAACTCCAGTCAGGATGGCCACCGTCAATAACTAAAAAAAAACAAAATACAGAGAGGAGGTAGTGAAAAGGGAACACTTCTACACTGTTGAGGGGAGTGTAAACTAGTACAACCTCTGTTGAAAATGGTGGTGATTCCTAAAAGATCTAAAAATTGACTTTCCATATGACCCAGCAATCTCCCTTCTGGGAATATACCCAGAAGAACTCAAATCACTCTGTGAAAAAGACAGTTGCACCTGCATGTTTATTGCAGCATTATTCACAATAGCAAAAACATGGAACCAATTGTGCTGCCCATCAAAAGTGGACTGGATAAAAAAAGTCATAATGATTCCATTGTAACATGATGGAATATTATGCAGCCATAAGGGAAGAAAAAATTATGAACTTAGCAGCAACTTACATGGATTTAGAGTCTATAATACTCAGTGATCTATCACAGAAACAAGAACTGAGTATCACATGTTCTCACTCAAAAGCAGCCTCTGAATAATTATCATAATACTATAAGAAGGATTGGCAGTAGTGTGCCAGAGTCCAGCTCCAGCCAAGTTCAGGGTACCCCAAAGGTGGAGACAGTATCGGCGATTGGGGGGAATAAGAAAGAGAGAAAGAGAGAGAGAGAAAGAGACTGGACCCCTGTCTAGTGCAGAAGCCATTTACTGTAATTACAATGGGTCTTTTGTACACAGTCAGGTGTGTGAGGGGTGTTCCCCACCCACCAGATGTTCTTTCAGGTATAATCCCATAACAGATGTTAAACCTAATCCATGAAACCTTAATCCATGACTGCCTTTAAACCCTTCTTGTACTGCCTATAAACCCTTTTCATATTGCCTATAAAACCTTTTCGTACTAATACCAAGTTAAACAATTCTATGGAGACTTAAGTACTTACTTTACAAACTAAAGTGGCCCATCCCAGAATGTTTGGAATGTGGCCCCATCCAAAGTTCACAGTGGGCTACCTGCAAGTAACCCAGTTGCATTCTTTCAACAAAATGGCTGTCTTCTAAAACGATATTCTATAATTTACACCTTATTCAACTTCAATAAATCCTAAGATCATGACCCAGAAGCCTGTGACCAATACTAAGGCTCTTAGATGTGACACGAGTTTGAATTGTAAGTTGTGTGAAAGCCAAAACTGCAGTTTGTGGAAGAATGGGAGCAATGAGCTTCTAAAGTTAACTTGTGCTCATCCAGGTCTCAGAGTTTTTATGTTTTGAGCTCACAGGAGCTTAATCTGCTTAGTGCTGAGTAGAAAGGGGGAGGAAATGGGGTCAATAGCTCCTGAACGCATCCTAGTGGTCTCAGGGTCAATGGCCCTTCCTGATCCCTAACTCTCAGTGGGCCTATGTGGCCGGCTCCCAACATCTCCCCCTTTTTTATTTTTTAGCACAAAACCATGAAACTCCATATTGAGCTGACTTCTGAAGATGATTGGGAGTAGACACAGCAACAAAAGAATCACTGCTCCGCAAATGCCCACATTGATGAGTATAGACATTAATGATTTTGGGTTAGCAAATGATGCCTGAATTTCTTGATGTAATTTAGTAAGGTCTATACTCAGGTCTGAATGGTTCCAAATTCCAAGTTACTTTGTCCCAAGTATGGACAGATTTAAACTCAGAGTGACATTGACGAGCCAATTTTATTTTTAAGGTCACAAGTTCTTGCCCTACTGCTAAAACTGCCTCTTCCAAAGCACTAACCTTACTTTCTAACTTCTGATCTATGATTTCCTGAATAGCTATGGCAATAGAAATGTTTTAGATAGCCAATCAGCAAACGTAGCTGCATGAACTTCCTTAGGTAATGCTACAGCTGAAAAGTAGCTATTAAGGCTGTAACTCCAAAATTCTTTTCCGTCAGTGTTTTTAAACCATATTCACAGGAGGCTGTCTGAGAATAACAAATCCCTTATAAGAAACATCAGTTAAGCAATTAGTTAATACATTTGTTTACACGACAAATTATAAGCATCATTTTGACATTTTATGGTCAATGTTGACACTGGAGGTACCCATTCATTAATATGCCATCTAGCAGAGATGGGATTTTCCCCATCCAACCTTGAAGTATAAGGTCGAGTTTTACACAGGGTAAAAAATAGTCCACCTTAGAATCATAAATACAGTCTATCCATATTGGATATCCAGAATCTCGTGAAATGATCAGCCAGTCCTTCTCAGTGTTGTTAGAAACAAGTGGGAGGTGAGCAAGAGCTTCCTTCATAAGAAAGATTATTGTTTATAGCATATTTAGTTTGAGCATCAGGACCCCCCATTAACTGGGGAGAGTCAGTAAACACATTAATAACTTCATTATCCCAGGTAACTGACTGAAATTTTGGAGGGTTTTGCATATAAGCCCAATAAGTTTTGTTAACATCAGTTAATGCATAAGCTGGGTTGGCTTGAGACATTACAAGAGTTATCATGGCCAAAAATAAAGTTACCAGACTAATAGGAGCATGTTGTGAGGTTACCACATCTCCTGTTTCTTCTGCCAGGAATTCTATTTGCTCCCATGTTGGTAATTGGGAATGACGGATGCTGAAGATGTTGTCGTCTTGAATGGGATAATCTGAGATGAAAGTTTTTGTTCTGCAATGAAAGCTCTCTCATCTGGTGTGTTAGTGTTCCTCCTTCCTCTGGCTGGCAGGGTGGATGGTGCAATTCTTGTTTAGCTGAGTGTTGCAAATCCTGTTCAGCATGTAATGATGCTTCCCTATGCAAAGAAAACAGCTCCTCTTCTTAATGGTTGGTAGGCATTGCTCAACATCTATTCCTTTGAGTCTACAGGGTCCATGCCATCCATCTCAATCTTCAGGTTACCGGGGACATTTCGAATAAATCGATCAGGAATCAAAACAGGAGTTGATGCATTCTGTGGAAATATGCAAGTATATCCTCTCCCACTAGTTAGTAATGTATCAGGCCCACGCCATTGGCCTGTGAGAAGATCCTTCCATTTTACCATAGGTTTAATATTTCCTCCAGGGTTCCAGTGTCTAGCCATAGCTGAATTGCCTGAAGAATCCAAATTTAAATGGTTTATAACAAATAAAGCATGATTTAAGACATGATGAGGAGAACTATATTTAAACTCCCCCTCTTATAATTTGTGTATTTGATTTTTTAAAGTTTGATGGGCTCTTTCAACTATGGCTTGACCCTGTGGGTTATAAGGAATTCCTGTAGAATGAGAAATATTAAATTGAGAACAAAAATGTTGAAAAGATTTTGATGTATATGCAGGACCATTGTCAGTCTTAAGTTGTTTTGGCATACCTAATTGTGAGAAACAAAAAAAAATAAATGTTGCACCACATCTTTGTAAGCTTCTCCAGTTCTTGCTGAGGCTGAAATAACATGAGAAAACATATCCACAGTAACATGTACATAAGACAATTTTCCAAATGTAGGTACATGAGTTACATCCATTTGCCATAACACATTAGGTTTTAATCCTCATGGATTAACTCCTGCTGGAACATTAACAAAAGTAGGACATGCTGAACAATTCTTAACAATCTGTCTTACTGCTTCCCTAGGTATCTGAAATTCATAACATAAAGCAGTAGCATTTTGATGATGAATAGTATGAGACAGTTGAGCTTGAGTAACTGCCTCTGTCTCCAAAGTTGCATAGATGGCAGGTTTTGTTAAATTATCAGCCAATTGATTACCCTCATGTAGAGGTCCTGGAAGGCCAGAATGAGATCTGACATGGCCAATGAAAAATTGCTCTTTTCTAACACAAATCAATTGTTGCAGTTGTATAAGCAATTCCAAAATTGTGTTTTACTAACAGGAATAGTTGCTGTCTCAATATGAGGAAACAGCCCCTGAACATAGTGAGAATCAGTATACAAGTTAAATCTCTTGTCTTTTAGAGCGGTAAAGGCATATAAGACAGCTCTTAATTCTGTTTTTTGTGCTGAAGTCTCTGAAGTACTTGAAACATGAGGTTTGTCATTAATTACTGCCACTGCTTTACCATTAGAAGAATCATCAGTAAAAACCAATACTGCTCCCTCAAGGGGGACTAAGGAACATGCACGAAGAATAATTACAGGATTACATTTCACAAACTGCAACAATGGATTTCTAGGTAAGTGAAACAAAATTTGTCCTCTAAAGTCAATCAAACCACTTGCCAATCATCATTAGTTTGCAACAAGGTTGGAAACTGAGTTTTGTCATATGGGATGATGATATTTTCCACATCTTTTCCAAACAATTCCACACTTCTCTGTCTTCCCTTGATTATTAGCAAAGCTACTAAGTATGGATAAGATGCTAAAACTTTCTTAGAGGAAACCAGTAAATGTAAACATTCTATAGGTCCTTCCTGCCACAAGCACCCTGTTGGGGTATGAAAAGTAGCCAACACAATTAATTCCCATGGTAAATCATAACTTACTCTTTTCACCCTTTGGGACTCAATGGCCTTTCCACAAGAGTTAAGGCCTCTTTTGCCTCGGGTATTAAGACTCTTTTAGAAGTGGGGGAGGGATCCCCCTGCAGTATATCAAAAAGAGGCTTTAAATCTGCAGTAGTGACATGTAAATAAGGTCTCAACCAATTAATATCTCCTAATAATTTCTGAAAATCATTTAAGGTAACCAAATGATTCTTTCTTAATTGTAGAGGTTGATGACTCACAGTTTGAGTGTTTAACACTTGGCCAAGATAAGTAAAGGGCGGGTTGGTTTGAATTTTTTCAGGAGAAATTTTCAAACCACAATTAGCCAATGCTGTTACTGTTTCATTCAAAATGTTATGCAAAAGAGGACGATCTGCATGAGCCAATAAAATATCATCCATGTAATGAATTAAGTAAAGATTAGGATGTTGGCTCTTTATATCCCACAAAGCTGCATCTACAAACCTCTGGCACAAGGTAGGGCTGTTTTTCATACCTTGAGGCAGGACCCTCCATTGATATCTCTGGAATGGCTGTTTTAAATTATGAGAAGGTAAACTAAATGCAAATCTTTTACAGTCTTGAGAACTTAAAGGTATAGAAAAAAGTAATCCTGTAAATCAATAACCATGTTATAATCAGCAGCAATAGCAACCGGAAATGGCAGTCCCAGCTGCAATGCACCCATAGCCTCCATGGTGGCATTAATGGCTCTTAGATCCTGTAAAAGTCTCCATTTTCCAGATTTCTTTTTTATAACAAATATAGGAGTATTCCAAGGACTGGTAGAAGGCTCTATATGGCCAGCCTCCAACTGCTGTTAAACTAATTCTCTTGCTGCCTTAAGTTTCTCTGAGGGCATGGGCCATTGTTCCACCCAAACTGGTTTATCATCTTTCCAGGTAATGGGTTCAGCAGCAACAATGGCCCCTAGGGCAAATTTGAAAAGCCAATACCAGACCGGTCTTTCCTTTCTGTAACCTGAACAGGTCCTTTTATGCCCTAATCGTATCCTATTTGTGGCATTTGCACTGACACTTTGTCACCTGGACTATACAGAAACATTCCCATTTGAGCAAGAATATCGCATCCCCAAAGTGTAACGGGGATGGAAGGAATGATGTAGGGACAAAAGGTTCCTTAAGTTTCATTATCTGTCCAGTTTAAGATTTGAGAACTTTTGGCTACAGAGGGCGCTCGACCAATACCAATGAGTCCTGATGGGGCTGCTTGTGTTGGCCAGGAAGACGGCCAGTCTTTCCCAGCAATACAAGAAACATCAGCCTCTGTATCTAGCAGACCTTTAATTTTAACTCCCTGAATATATAATCTTTTAGAGGTCTGGAGTTAGTGATTTCCTGAACCCAAAAAGTAAAATTGCTTGAGCCAAATCCAGAGTCACCCCTGGGCTTATCGGTTAGAGACTTGTCCAGTTTATGATAGGGTAAGTGTAGTAACTGAGCTATTCTTTGACCTTCATAAAATTGTACAGTTTTGCTAGGGGGAGCAACAAGTATCTGGATTTCCCCCATGCAATCAGAGTCCACCACTCCAGGAATCACAGAAACTCCTTGTAGAGACAAGGAACTTCTTCCTAATATTATACCCACTATTCCATCTGGGAGAGGGCCCTTCACTCCCATTGGAATTGAGGTAACTGGAACATCTGGAGTTAATCATTGTTGTGGTGGAGGAATGGAGATCCAGTCCTGTGGTCCCTGGGGTGACTCTGATGAGTTCTGAGATGGGACAAAGGGTTCATGCTGGAAGCTGCCCTATTGTAATTTGGGGCCAGGGCCAGCCTCTCTACCCGTTTCTTGGAATTGGCACCGTAGATCGTTGTTTAGTTAACAGAGTGCCATTTTTATGAAATTTGGATTTGCAATCCTTAACCCAATGAAATCCCTTCTGACACCTAGGCACAGAGACTTTGGTTGAGAGCTCTCATTAGGCTATTGCACCAGGGCTTCCTGCAACCCTTGTTTAGCTGGGCAGTCTCTACTAATATGGCCAGGCTTCCCACAGTTATAACAAGTTAAAACTGAGCTGTTTTTTGATTTATTACCATTTTGTATTCCCTGCACAAATTGTGCATAAGTTTCTCCCTTCAAGGCGGCGGCTATTGCCATACCCTGCATAACAGCAAGGTTAATATCAGCACACTGCCTGATATAAGCAGTTAATTGTCCTGTTCTTCTAATCGGTCTAATCAAAGCTTGGCAAGTACTGTTAGCATTCTCAAAAGCCAACTGTGTAATAAGGATATTTGCTGCTTCTGCATTAGAGATTACTCTATTTACTGCTGTTGTAAGTCTAGAGAGAAACTCCTCATAAGTTTCATCTGTTTTCTGCTTAACATCAGATAGTGAGGCAGTCTGAGCAGAATTAATAGGTAACTTCTTCCAAGCCTCACTTGCATAAGAATTTACCTGGAGTAAAACTTCCTTGGGTAAGATTAGTTGACTGTCAACTGACTCATATAATCCTTTTCCTAACAACATATTGCTAGAAATATGAAACTGATTTGGATCTCTCTACTGGTTAACAGCCCTCTGGATCCTTACCTGATCTTCAAATTCAGTTTTCCATAGTAAATAGGCTCCTCCTGACAAACAACTTTTAGCAAGTTGTCAACAATATTGTGGTGTCATCCACCGAGTGGCAAATTGTTCCATAATAGTAATAGTATAAGGAGCCATAGGACCATACTGAGTACAAGCCTCTTTAAGTGCCTTAATTAATTTATATGGTAGCGGCTCCCAGTGAGGTGCCTCATTTACTGTGCCTTCTTCCATATAAATTACTAGAAAGCTAGAAGACAAGGTAAAATCTCCCTCTTTCTCAGCCTTTTTTCTGGCTCCCTGCATACCTACATTAGCCGGAGACACATACCCAGGTGTGAATTTCGGTGTTTTCACCTTATTTCTAGTAAAGGGTATGGGAGGAGGTACGTTGGCAACATTACCAGGATTTTTTCGCTTATGATACCCAATCAGTTCCTCCTCCAACTCCATTTCCTCCTCGGGGAAAAATTCATCATCTAAAGGAGGCACCAAGGCTACGGTCAGCAGGGGAGTGTCTTTATTTTTGACTGGAATTTTAGAGAAATTGTGCTGTGGATTTAAAGCATCTTGGATAATATTCCATAAAGCTAAGGCGTACATAATGCAAAAGGCAGGCCAATCAGTTCCTCTATCAGACAATATGTTCAAAATACTAGTAGACATGTTCCTTTCTTTAGATTCACTCTGGCCCATGATTCTATCAAGGCTTCCTTCCTTGCTCTGCCTGTCTCTACAGAGGGGTCCGTGGCACCCTGGGTGAGGTCCTATCCATCCCGAAAAAGAAAAAGAAAGCTTACCTTGAGGCCCCATGTTGGGTGCCACTTGCCGGAGTCCAGCCCCAGCCAGGTTCAGGGTACCCCAAAGGTGGAGACAGCGTCGGCGATTGGGGGGAAGAAGAAAGAGAGAAAGAGAGAGAGAGAGAAAGAAAGAGACTGGACCGCTGTCTAGTGCAGAAGCCATTTATTGGGAATTACAACGGGTCTTTTATACACAGTCAGGTGTGTGAGGGGCGTTCCCACCCACCAGATGTTCTTTCAGGTATAA
The DNA here is from genome assembly GCA_027257055.1 of Cephalopachus bancanus. Taxonomy (NCBI): domain Eukaryota; kingdom Metazoa; phylum Chordata; class Mammalia; order Primates; family Tarsiidae; genus Cephalopachus; species Cephalopachus bancanus. The sequence continues at coordinate 3,403,846 of JAPVLO010000036.1, forward strand.
TCCCATAACAGATGTTAAACCTAATCCATGAAATCTTAATCCATGACTGCCTTTAAACCCTTCTTGTACTGCCTATAAACCCTTTTCATATTGCCTATAAACCCTTTTCGTACTAATACCAAGTTAAACAATTCTATGGAGACTTAAGTACTTACTTCACAAACTAAAGTGGCCCATCCCAGAATGTTTGGAATGTGGCCCCATCCAAAGTTCACAGTGGGCTACCTGCAAGTAACCAAGCCGCATTCTTTCAACAAAATGACCATCTTCTAAAACCATATTCTACAATTTACACCTTATTCAACTTCAATAAATCCTAAGATCATGACCCAGAAGCCTGTGGCCAATACTAAGGTTCTTAGATGTGACCCAAGTTTGAATTGTAAGTTGTGTGAAAGCCAAAACTACAGTTTGTGGAAGAATGGGAGCAATGAGCTTCTAAAGTTAGCTTGTGCTCGTCCCAGTCTCAGAGTTTTCATGTTTTGAGCTCACAGAAGCTTAATCTGCTTAGTGCTGAGTAGAAAGGGGGAGGAAATGGGGTCAATAGCTCCCGAACACATCCTAGTGGTCTTGGGGTCAACGGCCCTTCCTGATCCCTAATGCTCAGTGGCCGGCTCCCAACAGTAGTGGGAAACTGCCAGGGTAGAAAGGGGAACACACTTCATTAATAAGCGTACCTGATCTCAAACCAGGCAAAGTGGGGACCAAAGTGAAGCCCTAACTTTACCTGTAAGATGAACATTTGTATACCTAATCCTGAATTATGTCCCATATCTTTAAAACTAAAAATTTTTAAAAGAGAAGATAGGGACAAATATAAAGAAAAACCAGTCATTTGCCAGGCTCTTATTTGGTGCTTTAAATATCTCTTTATTATCTCACAATAACCAAGTAAATCAAGTATTACCAATCAATTTACAAATTGGAACAAACAAGTGAAGCTGAAACTCCAGTAGGTTAATTGTAGTGCCAAAAAAAGTCATGATATAGATGCAATAAATTCTCACTCCTCAGCTCATGGAATTTTATTACCCCAACTGCCATCAACTGCTGCAGTCTAATGTAAGTTGTGACTTTCAAGAAAAAAAATGGGGAAGGTTAGGGTGAAGAAGCAAGAACTCACTCTATATATTTGTAGTGTCTGTGACACTAAAATTCTGAAACTCTCTTTAAAGGGATGTAAGAGCAAGCTGATTTTCTATTTTACTTATGAAGATAAAAGTATGAAAATACACTGCTAAAATTATTCACTGAATCATGGCTGTAGAGGAGAAAAATGATTCCCTAAAATCTATACTCTTTTCAATATATATTTAGATATCAGTCTTAGATCATAAGTTTTGGAGGTCAGAAATTAAATAGCTGGATTTGGTGTTTTGAATAGTAGAGCATCAACATTCATGAAAATATGGTTTTATATAATGAATGTAGTCAATGAATTTCATTCCTACTTTAAGGTTTTGGTTTTTTCCTGTCACTTTATTTTCCATACACTTATAATTATTTTGATCCAAAAGTAAATGAACATATTTAAATCTGTAAAATGAGAAGTATTTATGTAAAAATAACTTATAAATTACTCAAGAATTGAGAAAATTATAAACTCAACTGAATTAAATTTTAAATACCACACAATTCTCAAGAAGGAGATTAAAGGCATGGATTCATGACTAGTCTGGGTTTGTATCACAACTCCCCAAATGAAAATAATTTTACACAAGTGAATGAATATCTACAAAAACAAATCTGGAGAAAGTTAAATTAAATTATTATGTTTAAAGAAGTGCACTGAAAATAAAATAATGCCATTTCTATAAATCTCAAGAATAAAAAGTAGCATATTTTAAAAATAAAGTTCTACAAAAAGGTGCTCAACTTTAGGAATTATCAACAAAATGCAAATGAAAACCACAATGAGATATCATCTCACACCTGATAGAATGACTATTATCAAAAGGACAATAGATTTGCAATGGTGAGGACACAGAGAAAAAATCCATGTACACTTTTGGTGAAAATGTGAATTTGTATAGCCATTATGGAAATCAGTATAAATATTCTTTAAAAAGTTAAAAAGTGAAACTACCCTATGATCCAGAAATTTCACTTCTGGATATATAGCCAAAGAAAATGAAATAATTATCTTGAAAAGACATCTGCACTACTATGAACACTGCAACATTATTCACAATAACCAAAATACGAAAACAACCTTAATGACTGTCTGTTGGCAGATGAAAATACACAGAAAAATAGTGTGTGTGTATATATATATATTATATATATATATATATATATATGACTATGAATATGATTTACCCTTTAAAAAGAAGGATACTAAATTTAAATTAGAAAGGAAGAATAAGTTCAAGAAATCTATTGTACAACATGGTGACTGTAGTTAATCACAATGTGCTGTATTTTTGAAAATTGCCAGGATGATAGATTTTAAGTGTTGTTAACCAAAAAGTGATAAGTATGCGAAGTAATGCATATATTATTTAACTTGATTTAGCCATTCTATGAAGTACATATATTTCAAAGCATCATGTTGTACACCATGATCATAACCAGTCTTGAACACGGTGCTATTGTATTCTTCAAATTTGCTAAAAGGGCGGTGTTTGGAAAGAAACTCTATCAGCTTAGCTGGTAGCACTGTCTTCAGCAGATGAGAGGCTAAACAAATGTACCAGCAGGGAATTCACCTGCATGGTTTTCTTCAAGCTGGCCTCACTGTCAGGGGTAAAATTACAGACACAGATTTAATGACACAACCACAATGTAAAAGTTTAAAAATTCTTACCACTTACAGACTCTAGGAGGTACATGACGCATTCAAAGGTGACACACAGGACAGTCAGCGAGCACAGACAGGGCAAACAAATGAATGGGTCAATGCCTTTATTGGGTTCAGAACATTATCTAAACAGATTTTCCACAAAGAGCTTTATTTGGGTTTAGAGCAAACAGGCATTAGTTCCATGGGCACTTTAAATTCACTGACAAATGCTGTATGGTCCCTCTAGAGGGAGCAGGGGGACAGGAGGAAGCCCAGCCTGTTAGACAAGAGTGCCTTTAAGCTTTAATCTCTGGCCACCGGCTGGAGCCATTTAGTTGAGCTATAGTATTGGAAACTGTGTCAAGGGTAACTGAGCCCTGATTCTGGCATGAGACAATTAAACTTATACTTAAAAATAGATGGTAAGGCAATGAAAAATACAAACACTCATTACAGGCACGTCTTAAAGAAAAAAATGGTCACTATGTTAGTTGACAGATATCTGTGGTAAGACTCTACTCTCACAGCCCTCTGGAAGAAACTGAGCCAGCCAATGCCTTGATTTCTGACTTCCAGCCTCCAGAGCTGTAAGACAATAAATTTCTGTTGCTTAGGCCACTCTGTTTCTCGTGTATTTTTATGTTTGCAATAGCAAACTAATTCAAACAAATTTAAAATAGTTGATTTAAAAGAATTTCTCTAATAAGAGTCCAACATCTGGGTTACCTTACAGACAGTTTCTATTAACTACTGTTTTTCTTTGTGTGGAGGACATACTTTCTTGTTTCTTTGCATGCATCATAATCTTTTGTTGAACACTGACATTTAAAATAATATAACATGAGAATTCTAAAATTCAGCTTCCCTCACCCCTACTCAAGGGGTTTTTGCTGTTTTGTTTGCTTGTTTAATGACTTTTTCTGAACTAATTCTATAAGTCTGCACTCTTTGTTGTGTGTGTAGCTCCTGAAGTCTCTACTTAGTTGTCTTAGTAGTAGGCTAATGATTGACCTGGGCAGTGGCTCAAGCCTGTAATCCCAGCACTTTGGAAGACCAAAGTGAGAGGATTGCCTAAGATCAGTGGTTTGAGACCAGCCTGGGCAACTTGGCGAGATCTCCTCTCTCCAATAAATCAAAAAATAAGCCAAGTCTGCTAGCATGCACCTGTAGTTCCAGCTACTTGGAAGGCTGAGGCAGAAGGATCACCTGAGCCCAACAGGTTGAGGCTGCAGTGGCCTGGCCGTGGGTGTGGCACTGCACTCCAACCTGGGCGACAGAGTTAGATTCCAATACAAAAATTAATAAATAAATACAAGTAGGTTAATGATTGAACAGAAATTTCCTTAAAGGCCTGGAACTAGTATCTAAGCTTATGCTAAGAGTTTTTGTGTACATTTTGGTGCATACCCTCTATGCTCAGAAAGCAAGTTTACAACTTTGCCTTTGCCTTCATTTACTGCTAATGCAGAGCTTCAAGATCAGTCAGAGGTAAGAACGTAGGGCATTCTCAGGTCTTTTCTGGTATTACACCTCCCTGAGGAGATGAGCACTGCTAACATGAACGTGGTCTTCTACATCTCCAGAAATATGCCAAAGCTGTTCAAAGCCCCTATGGACATTTCATTTCTAGTTTTTCTTTTTTTACTTTTTGGCCAGCTTGTTGTTTGTTCTGTTATTGCTACCTCAGGAAGCTACAATGCTAACAATTGTAGCTGGGATTTTTTGTTAGATTCTTTCTTTCTTTGTTTATCAATGCCCCCAGGTAAAAGACTATTATCACAGGAAAGATCTGAGTAAGTTTTCCAAGAAACTGCCAGACAAGTCAAATAATTACAATTTTCTGGGAATACATTTTTTGTGGTGCCCAAACTTCATTCAGCCCCCTCCAGGGGCTAATATGTTTTGCTGTTTTCCACCAAGATTGTGGGACTGTTGATTTTGAAGGCTATTGCAGAGCTGCAGAGAGGGGTGGGAGTAGAACAAGTTAAACTTGCTGTGCTTACCTAGGTTCAGACACGTTACTTAAACAAACCCTTTCTGAATTATTGTTAGCCTTTAGTTAATTATAAAAGTTCTGAAAAAGTTGATTTTGACAATGTTTTCCAATGTTCTCGTTGCTTTGTTGGAGCAGAATCTCTACTCTGCCATTCTTGATCATCTCCTTGCCATTTAAATTTGCATTTCATTGACAATACATGATGCTGAACACCATTTCATGTGCTTATTTGGCATCCATATTGCTCCAGTCAATAAAATTTCTATTCAAATATATTACCTTTTTTTTATTCTGTTATATGCTATCCTACAGTCTTTATACTGGATGCAAGTCTTTTATAGTACATGAGATTTGCAAATATAATAAACAAGTTCAAGACTTATGTCTTCATTCTTTTAACAGTGTCTCATAGAACAAAGTTGCTGGTAAAATCTTGTTCATAAATTATCTTCTTTATACTTTAGACAAAGTATCAAAAAATTTATCAGCAATCTGAAATAACAGATTTTCTCTTGTGTTTTCTTCTAAACAGATCAGGAATGTAATATTCTACATTTAATCCTTGCTTCATTTTGAAATAATTTTTATTTGTCCAAAAAATAAATCTCAGCAATTTTTCATACCATAAACAAAGTAAATCCAAAATGGTTCATGGAACTAGGCTTAAAGCTAAATTATACCATGTCTAACCTAAAAAAATAACATTTTGGTCTATGGTTCAGCATTGCATGGACTCTCCTCCAAAAAAAGATAACTGAAATTTATCAAAATTTATGTTAACCATTAACGTGAAGAAATAAGCCACAGATTGTGAGAAAAAAATTGTAATATGTAGAACTGACTAAATACTTGTATCTAAAATATAAAGGACTCTTACAACTCTATAATAAGAAAGTACACTACCTAATATTTTAATGAGCAGAAAATTTTATTGCACAGCGAAACACACAAATGACAAATTAACCTGTGAAAAAATACTTAACGTCTTTGATTACCAGAGAAATGTAAACTAATACCACAACTAAGTATCAGTACATATATACTACGATAGACAATATTTAATAAAGTCTGACACTATTACATTTTGGTGCATTTCATTTTATGTAAATATACCTGAATAATATTTATTTTAAAATATATTTTTAAAACAGTCTTAGGAGTATCAGTCTATATAAGTTTTAATTATTATCATTCTTTTTTTGTTTTTTTTTTTTTTTTTTTTTTTTTTTTTAGTTGAAGTCTCACTCTGTCGTCCAGACTGGAGCGCAGTGACACGCACACAGCTACCCCAGTGTCAACTTGCTGGGCTCTGGCGATCCTTCCGCCTCAACCTTCCGAGTAGCTGGAACTACAGGCATGTGCTACCGTGCCCGGCTAATTTTCAATTTATTGTAGAGACGAGGTGTTGCCAAGTTGCCCGGGCTGTTCACAAATCCACGGGTTCAAGCAATCCACTTGCCTCTGCCTCCCAAAGTACTGGAATTATAGGCTGAGCCACCGAGCTGGTCTGTTATTCTCAATTGTGCAAAAACTATCTGCTGTATAGCCTACTATTGGTAGCTACTTATCACAAAACAAAATTAGTGAATTCATAACACTAAGTGACTAACATCTTTAAAATTAATACTCAGTTCAATAACTTTTTTGAAATGTAGCCAGTGAACTACTGTAATCAAGGCTCAGTGGCTCAGCCTATAATCCCAGCACTTTGGGAGGCCAAGGTGAGTGGATTACCTGAGCCTGTGGGTTCAAAACTAGTCTGAGCAACTTGGCAAGACCTCGTCTCTACAATAAATGAAAAATTAGCCAGGTGAAGGATTGTCTGAGCCCAGCAGGTTGATGCTGGGATGGCCATGAGGGTGCCATTGTACCCCAGCCTGGGTACAGAGTGAGACTCCAACTCAAAAAAAAAAAAACCACTCTTTCTTCTAAATTGCATTTTTCTTACATCTATCTAATGAAAAGCAATACATATATGTTTCTTCATATTATTATTAAATTTAATGAAACTTTCCAAAGTATTAGAGGAATTATCTCTTGACTTAAAATGTTGTTGAAAATAAATAAATAAATAAATAAATAAATAAATATATATATATATTTTTTTAATTGGAGTCTCACTGTCACTCAGACTGGGGTGCAGTGGCATGTTCACAGCCACCTCAGCCTCAACCTACTGGGCTCAGGCAATCCTTCCACCTCAGTCTTCCAAGTAGCTAGAACTACAGACATGTGCCATCATGCCCGGCTAATTTTTTGATTTATTGTAGAGATGAGGTCTCACCAAGTTTCCCAAGCAAGTTTCAAACCCATGGGCTCAGGCAATCTTCTCACCTTGGTCTCCAAAAATGCTGGGATTATAGGCAAGAGCCACCGCACCTAGCCAACAAATATATATTTATTCTCATGGTTATAATTTGAAAGCTATGCTAGTGATAATGCTGTTATTCAAACATTTAATACAAACTATATATTTGGTAAATGAATATAAAAGTCATAATTGATAAGCTCATATATCCTTTGGCTTACTAATTAAGAGTTTATTTCTTACTTTTATGAAGTCAAACTGTATTGGGAAAGGGACTGAGAGAGAAAATAACTCTATTCATGGAGGGCCTTAGCTAACATATGCCCCTCAGTATTCAACTCATGGTTTTCATGACAACCCAAGACATTGACATGTGTCCAATAAGTGGAAGAAAAGACTTTTATATGCCATAACTAAAAGGGTCATACATCAGTTCTGATAATATTCTATTGGCAAAGGGGGCTAAGAGATTTATTTGTTGTCTTACAATCTATTCCCAACAACAACTTAAACTATGGAATAACACCAGTCTTTGATGCAGAGCTAGCAATGTACCACTTTTACATTAAATATAGTCAAAATATGAAGTGAAGACAAGGCTCAAAAACAATAAAAATGGATGTAAATTTATATAGCAAAACAATACTTTTTATAATTTAATTTTTGGGTCAATGCATTGTCAGGTGTTTTAATTGCCATTGTTTTTACTTCTTAATATGACTAACAAAAATCTTACACTACCCATAGTAGCCCTGCTATTGTCTTGTGTTTCACAATTGGAGGAATCTGCTTAAATGATCTTTCTATTTTCCTAGAGTCAAAACTGTATAATCTAATTCATAACTACATCTTGCAAAGCACAAATATACTAAACTATGCAGCAATTCAGCAGTAGTAAATCAGTGAGTCCTGGTGGTATTATCAACAGCTCTGGATTGTGGAGTTCTCATATCTGCACCAGCAAGTGTTCAGAAACCTAATTTGTTTATTATTTTAAAGTTAAAGTTAGATACAAATTATACTAATACAGTGCTTTTTCTCATACCCTAAGTGAATCATGCTGCCCACTGCATCTGTTAAGCTTAACTCACTTTATAGATGACTGAATAAGCTGATTACAAACATGTTAATCGAGGTTAGTTATCACATCAAAGCAGAATTTTAATGTTTACAGAGGAACAGTTTGGCTAACATTGATTTTTGTACTCATTCTAAATCATTTTGACATCTGCAATTATTCAATGTGGTAATCCTTATAAGAATAGCCAAAATCCTGCCTTTCAATCTGTTTATTTCATCCTTACATCCAAAACATACATTATTCACTTAAAAGTTACACCTATAGCTACAGTAATGGATAGATAATTAACCCACAGGAAGTATCAGGAAAAAACAAAGCAATCCAGTAATGCTAGCTATAGCCTGGCCTAAGTCCAGATGTAATCTCTTACCTTGATCATTCAGCAGTGCCTAGTGTTGAGTGGCTTCAGGTCAAAAGATTTCAAGCTCCAAAGCCTCAGACTCTTATAGAATTGAAGAGATTTGTTATGGGGCCCTTAAAACTGGAAGAGCATGAGAAGACAGACCACTGATTCTACCGAATTCATTTAATCAAAGCAAATTAGTTTTAATTTCTGTCATACAATTTAGCTTGCATAAAAGATTTTATTGGAAGGAATAGTATTTACCCACTTGAAACAAAGGTTTGAAAAACTCTTGTCCTAGACCAATAGAGCATAAGATGCTTAATACAAGCCAGGTTTTTGGGGTTTTGGTTTTATTGAGTCCCATTATAAATTGTTGTTCTAGGAGTGAGGACTCCTCTCTTCTTGAAGGGAAGTAGTCTCTGCATTGTCTTTTCATATAAGGTAGAAAAGAAGGAGGGAGGCTGCCATGTGGCCATGGGGTTGGATGCACTGGCAGTCCTGATGGGACCTTCTCACCCAGAACCTTGCCCTGCACAGGAAGGATGAGGAGCTCATGGACCAGGTGCAGCAGCTGCTGCGTAAGAAAGCCAGCCTGCAGGCTCACCCTCCACCACGGCCTGCCCGGTGGCTTTGCCGGTTTCATGCTGACTCTGGCCGGCTTCCCGACTTCTTGATCCAAGCAGCCACTTGCATGACTTTCTTCGAGGCCAGATTTAAGAATAACACCCTAAAGGTGGCATTTTTAATCAGCTGCCTCACTGGGGCAGCAGAGCAGTGGGTGGTCCCCTACATTGAGAGGGAGAGCCCCATGCTGGCTCAGGATGAGGATTCCGTGGGCGCACTCAAGCGGGCCTTTGGCTACCATGGGTAGAAAACCATCTGCCGGGACCCCAAGTCCTGGAGGAGCACTGCACAAGGCCGGTCTTGCTTGGCTTTGTTTCACAACAGTTTTCCAGTCCCAAGCTGCTGGGCTGTGACCTTTCATGGGAGGCTTGGCTGCCACCAGTTCTCGCCAGCCTCGCTTCCTTTGTGCCATCTGTCAAACCACCTACTGCCTGGGACCTGTTAGAAATTGAGTAGGCCTCCCAGAATCACGCCCCTGTCACCATCACCTCTGAAGATGACCTCTGACCACCTTCAGAAATCAAGGTCAAACTTGGAAAGTCTTGCATTCATCACACCTCCTGGAGACAGCTTCCAGAGTTAGTGGGCCTGAAGGTCAAGTATTTACATCCCCCACCCCTAACTACTTTTGTACATTTCTATTCTGAAATCACAGCAATCTCACAGATTGTGCCTTTTGGTGAGAGAAACCCAGGCATAGGCCACTACCTGGAAAAAGTGTTTACTTTTAAAAGTTCCATGTGTAACTTTACCATATGCCTGCCTGGCACTGTAGGGCTTGGTGTTTCAGAAGAATCAAAGAGAAATGGGGCAAAATGTATGTCATCAAGAGCACCATTGCCTTCTAAGAAAAAATTCTAAATGCATGTTGTGATGGTAAAATAATGCCTTTATGTGTCAAGAATGCACATATGACTCTTATTTTATGGCTTTTTACTTACCTTTAATCCCACAGTTTAACAGTATGTTTTAAAATATATATATGCAGTTTAGAAAGGACACAGAAAACCCAACTTAAGCAATGTTTATGTTTGCTACTGAAGATGGTGTATTTAAAATTGCATTTTGGACTTCCAGCAAGATGACAACGGGGCAGCTTGGTCTGTGAGACCCTCCATGAAAGAGAACACATATAAAGACTCTAGCTCTCTCCCATGGGCTGCAGCTCCCATGTTTGGCAGCCTGCTCTTCACAGGGAGCTCATTCGCCACCACCACTTAAACATCATGGTGGTCTGGGCAGCCACCATAGCTGTGGATGCTGCCACTGCGGTCATCACCCTGCCCATGTCTGAGGCGACTCGCGACTTTGGACCGTGAAGGCCCTGCAAGTATGATCTACTGAGATTGCCCCCACCACTGCTTCTGCTGCCACTGCCACCACCACACCATGCCCCTTGCCCACAGCCAGGGTCCGTGGATCTCCTTCATGTACCAGGAGATGGCTGCCACCACCATGGCTACCGTTGTCTGCTCCCTCCTGTCCTGGGAGCCTCCAACTTGCAGGCTTCAGCAGCTGCAGATAAAGATCAACTGGAGCAATGAGATAGCACTACCTACTGGAGATCCAAGGTAACAATATAAAAATGAGAATGAAAGAAGCTCTTCCCGCTTGAAAAATAGGCAAGGTGAGATCTGAGTAACATACTGGGCAGGGAGCCCAGATCTGAACTGTCCTTCACAGCAGGCCAGGGGCAACTGACCCTAACTGTGAACAAATCTACCACCCTGCAAAGACAGCTAGAAATCAGAGCTGAAAGGACATTGAACTTAAAGGAAAAGTCTCAGAGTGTTAGTTTACTGATTTTAATCTATTCCTTTTTTTTTCTTTTCTTTTTTAAAATTTTTTTATTTCTCTGTAAACCACATCTTTGTATAGAGGAATAGCACACCAATAAGGAGGTTGATTAGCTTGTACATTAGCATCATTGTACATTGTAGTTTTTTCATAAGGTTGTTGGTTAGTTTGTAGTTGTGGTTATTGTTTTCTTTATATTTGTTTCAGTATTTGTGTCTCTTTTCACTTACCAGTTGGTACACACATCTGGTTTCCCTCTTACTCGTCTCTCTCCACCCCCCTCTTCCCTCTGTTAACCTCATTTTGCTTTCAGGGAGTAAACCTACAACCCCACTGCATGGACAGATTGCAAAGCAGTGGGAAGTGGGTTTCAGATTATCCATACACCTGTCGGCAGATACTGGGATCTGCAGGTAGATTTTGAATCACAGCTCCCCCCTTAATTGAATCTCAAAACTGCAAAAAGGACTGCCCCCAGTCCAACTCAAGAATTGAACAAAGCAAGAGGAAATACATAAGGAAGAATAGGAGATTGAACAAACACAAGGAGAAGCAACCCTCCACCCCTGAATAACAGAATTTAAAAAGATAGAGAAATGGGGGAAGGAAAACGTAGGGAGGAAAAATCTGCAAAAATGAAGAAAAACCAAAGAAGCATATAGGTCGCATACAGACCCCTGGGAGGTCAGACACTGAGAAAACAGACTTTGGAGCACAAACAATGAAGAGCCCCAGAATGACTGGTCACATGCAACAAGCCCAGACATCAAGATGTTAATATAGAGAATAAAAAAATTGAGGAGAGACAAGAGGACAATAGGAAGAAGCTGATGACAGAAATAATAGCAGTAAAGAATACTGTGATGGAAATAAATAACAAACTAATAGGCATGGAAAGCAGAATTAGTCAAGGAGAAGAAAGAATCTCAGAGCTTGAAGAACAAAATACAGAACTAATCCAAACTGTCAAAAACATAGAAAAGAAGCTTAAAAGGAGAGAACAAAACCTTCAAGAGATGAATGCTTACTTCAAGAGACCCAACCTAAGAGTAATTGTCTTCCTGAGGCAGAGAGAGAGTCAGAGGTCACACCGGGGCAATATTTTATAAAATCATTCAAGAAAACTTTCCTCATCTCATTAGTGATGCAAAATTTCAAACACAAGAGAGTCAGAGAACCCCTGCAAGACAACAAATGAGAAGACCAAATGAAGTAGGTATAAAAGAAAAAATCCTAAAGGCAACAAGAGAAAAAGGTCAGACTACCTACCAGTGAAGCCAATTAGAATAGCAGCATATTTATCTACAGAAACCCTCCAGGCTAGGAGAGCTTGGAGTCCTATCTTGAAAGTTCTAAAAGATAAACAATTTCAACTGAGAATAATCTACTCAGTCAAGCTAAGTTTCATCAGTGGGAGAGAATTGAAATCTTTCCTAGATATCCAATCCCTAAGAACCTACGCTGTCACCAGACCACCTCTACAAGAAAAACTTAAGAAAGTACTGAACACAGAAGAAAAGGAAAAAAGAACAACAATGTTCTTCACAAGAGTACAGGCAAAAGATTAAAAACACACATGAACCAACTCCAAAAACAAAAGAAAGACAACAAACAAACAGGAACAACAACAACTCTTGTACAAACCTTATGATAGGGATCAATTCTCACATTTCAATAATTGGCCTAAATGTGAATGGACTAAATGCACCACTGAAAAAACATAGAATGGCAATTTGGATAGAATATCATCAGGCAACAATTTATTGCTTCAAGAGACTCATCTCACTAGAAAGGACACTCACAGACTCAAAGTAAGAGGTGGGAAACAAATTTTTAGGCGAATGGAAAACCAAAGAAAGGAGGAGTTGTGATCTTAATTTCAGACAAAATACCCTTTAAGCTATCAAAAATTTTAAAAGATACAGAAGGCCACTACATAATAATAAAAGGTTCAATCTATCAACAAGAAATATCCATCCTAAACATATATGCACCCAACATAGGAGTGCCAACTTTTATAAAGCAGCTTCTAGGTAAACTCAAAAAAGATATTGACTCTAACACTGTCATAAAAGGGAACTTCAATACCCCACTCACAACCCTAGACAGATCATCAGGACAAAAAATCAGCAATGAGATCCGGAACCTTAATGTGACTCTTGACCAAATGAACTTAATTGATACCTACAGAACACTCGACCCAATGACCACAGAATATACATTCTACTCATCACCGCATGGAGTGTACTCTAAGATCGACCACATACTTGGCCATAAATCAAGCATAAGCAAATATTAAAAGATCAAAATTTTGCCATGCACCTTCTCGAACCACTCTGGAATAAAAATAAACAACAGCACCAGTAAGATTCACCCAAAACCCACAAAGACATGTACACTAAACACTATGATGCTAAACAACTCCTGGGTCAATGATGAAATCAAAACAGAGATTAAAAGATACCTGGAAACAAATGAAAATGAAGAAACATCTTACCAAAATCTCTGGGATGCCATGAAAACTGTAGTAAGAGGGGAATTCATATCTCTACAAAAGCACATGAAGAAAATGGAAGGATCACAAATTAACAGCCTAACAAGTCACCTAAGGAAACTGAAAAAGCAAGACCACCAAAACCCTAACTTCAGCAGAAGAATCCAGATCACAAAAATAAAAGCCCAAATCCAGGGAATAGAAGACAAAAAGATAATACAAAAAAATCAATGAAACAAAAAGCTGGTTCTTTGAAAGGATAAACAAGACCAATGGTCCCCTAGCTAGACTGACCAAGAAAAAGAGAGAAAAAACCCAAATAAACACAATCAGAAACAAAAGATAAAGTCACATCTGACCCTGAAGAAAAAGAAAAGATCATTAGAGACTACTATGTACACTTGTATGGGAACAAACTTGAAAACCTTAAGGAAATGGAGGACTTTCTGACATCACACAACATGCCTAAGCTGAAACAAGAAGAAATCAAGACTCTAAATAGACCAATAACAATCATGGAAATTGACTATGTAATAAGAAAACTACCTACAAAAAAAGCCCTGGACCAGATGGCTTTCCAGCAGAATTCTACAATAACCTTAAGGAGGAGCTGATACCAATCCTACTGAAAGTATTCCAGGTGATTGAGAAAGATGGAACTCTTCCCAAATCATTTTATGAAGCTAACATCACATTGATACCTAAGCTAGGTAAGGACCCAACAAAGAAAGAGAACTACAGGCCAATATCTTTGATGAATATAGATGCTAAAATTCTCAACAAGTTCCTAGCAAACCGGATTCAACAACACATCTCAAAAATCATCCATCACGACCAAGTAGGTTTCATACCTGGGACACAAGGCTGGTTCAACATTCATAAAACCATAAATGTAATTAAATACCTCAACAGATGTCAAAACCAAAGCCACATGATTATATCATTAGATGCAGAAAAAGCTTTTGATAAAATCCAGCACCACTTCTTGATAAAAACCCTCAAACATCTAGGCATAGGGGGAACATACCTCAAAATACTAAAAGCCATCTACGAGAAACCCACAGCCAGCAAACTCCTAAATGGACAAAAATTGGAACCATTTCCTCTGAAAACTGGAACAAGACAAGGATGCCCACTCTCACCCCTCTTGTTCAATATAGTATTGGAAGTCCTGGCTAGAGCAATCAGAGAAGAGAAGACAATCAGGATATCTGAATAGGAAAAGAGGAAGTCAAGCTATCTCTCTTTGTAGATGACATGATTGTGTGCCTTGAAAACCCAAGAGAATCTGTCAAAAACCTCCTTACACTGATAAAGGACTTTGGCAAAGTCTCAGGGTATAAAATAAATGTCCAAAGACAATCGCATTTCTTTACACCAATAATAAACAACAGAAACCCAATAAAAGCATGATTCCTATTGTGAACAATGCTGCAATAAACATACATGTGCAGGTATCTTTTTTATAGAGTGATTTGAGTTCTTCAGGGTATATTCCCAGTAGTAAGAACCTGGAACCAACCATGCTGTCCATCTAAAGAGGACTGGATTTAAAAAAATGTGGTACATATACACGATGGAATACTATGCAGCCATAAAAAAGAACAAAATCATGAATTTCACAGCAACCTGGATGGAACTAGAGTCTATAATACTGAGTGACCTCTCACAGAAACAAAGATCTGAGGATCACATGTTCTCACTCATATAGTGGACCTTGATCATCCAATGCACTACCATAAGAAAATGACTGACAGTGGGGGGGAACTATGGGGAGAGAGGAAGGGGGATGGGACTATTGGTAGTAAATATCTGTCTGGGGATTTGAGACACCTGTTATCAAAAAGGGGCCTAAATGAAGCATATTTATATACCTAACCCTTAACTGTACCCCACAACATCATAATAAAAAAATTGATTAAAAAAATTAAAAAATTAAATAAATAAATAAAATTAAATGTTAAATGTCAAAAAAAGAAAAAGCTCAAATATATCTGAACCCCATCTGAGCCCTCATCTATTGTCCTGATTAATTTGTCAAACTATGTGCAAGAGAATTAAACACTAATGTGAAACTAAAAAAAAAAAAAAAGCACAATTCCATTCACAATATCCACACAAAAAAATGAAATACCTTGGCATCTTTCTAACCAGAAATGTGAAAGACCTTTACCATGGAAACTACAAAACACTGCTCAAAGAAATCAAAGATGACACAAACAATTGGAAAAATATCCCATGCTCATGAATTGGAAGAATCAACATTGTGAAGATGTCTATCCTACCTAAAGCAATCTACATATTTAATGCAATACCCATCAAATTACCAGCAACATTCTTCTCAGACCTAGGAAAAAACAATACTAGAATTCATATGGAAACACAAATGACCAAGAATAGCCAGAACAATCCTCAGCAAAAAAAAAAAAAACAAAGCTTGCGGTATCACATTATCAGACTTCAAGCTTTACTATAAAGCTACAATAATCAAAATAGCTTGGTATTGGTACAGGAACAGGCATATAGACCAATGGAATAGAATTGAGATTCCAGAAGCAAAACCTCAATTTCTCAACCAACTCATCGTGACAAAGCCTCCACCACCTACCACTGGGGAGAGGAAACCTGTTCAGTAAATGGTGTATGACCACATGCAGAAGATTCAAACAAGACCCCTATCTATCCCCATACACAAAAATTAAGTCTAAATGGATCAGAGACCTAAATGTAAAACCTCAAGCCATAAGAACCTTAGAAAATGCAGGGCACAGTCTTATGGAAATTGGAACTGGCATCTAATTCCTGAAAAAAACCCAAAACCCACAGGCCATAAGAGATAAGATAGACAAGTGGGACCTCATTAAACTGACAACCTTCTGCAAAGCCAAAGAAACCATCAAGGGAGCAGGGAGACAGCCCACAGACTGGGAAAAAGTATCTGCCAACTCTAGGTCTGATAAAGGCCTAAAATCTTAGATCTACTAGGAACTCAAACGTGATGAAAAGAAAAAAACAAACAACCCCATTACAAAGTGGGCAAAAGATACGAACAGACAATTTTCAAAAGAAAACATGTGAGCGGCCAACAGACACATGAAGAAATGTTCAGCTTCACTAGTCAATAAGGAGATGAAAATTAAAACTATACTGAGACACCACCTAACTCCAGTCAGAATGGCAATTATCAATAACTCAAAAAATAACAGCTGCTGGAGAGGATGTTTGAAAAGGGAACACTTCTACACTGTTGGTGGGAGTTTAAACTAGTGCAGCCTCTGTTGTAATCAGTGTGGTGATTCCTAAAATCTCCAAAAATCAACCTTCCATATGACCCCGCAATCCCCCTACTGGGAATATACCCTGAAGAACCCAAATCACTCTATAAAAAAGATACCTGCACATGTATGTTTATTGCAGCATTGTTCACAATAGCAAGATCATGGAACCAACCATGCTGTCCATCAATAGAGGACTGGATTAAAAAATGTGGTACATATACACAATGGAATATTATGCAGCCATAAAAAAGAACAAAATCATGAATTTTGCAGCAACCTGGATGGAACTAGAGTCTATAATACTGAGTGATCTCTCACAGAAACAAAGATCTGAGGATCACATATTCTCACTCATAAGTGGACCTTGAACAACTATCATAATACTATTACAAAAGGATTGACACACGCGGGAAACTATGGGGGGGTAGGGAGTAGAAGGGAGGTGGGATTAACTGCAGTCAATATCTGTCTGGGCACAGGGGGGCACACCTCATCAACAAGGGTACCTGAACAATGCATATTTGTATACTAACCCTTCACCATACCCCACAATTTTAAAATACAAAATATGTTGGGAAAAAAAACTGTTACAAAAAAAATAAAAATATAAAATTGCATTTAACCCATGGACAAATGTAATAACAGGGAGTAGTCTTTGAACTGTGTGTACTTAGCTTTATTCTCTTATGCTAAGTGGAATAGTATTAACTCCCTCATATTGGTTAATCTACTTTACATTCTTGGGCCACCATTTTCTATAATTAAAGACATTACTTGATTAAAAAAAAATAGAAACGAGTAGCACAACACTAAACTTTCTAGAAGAAAACCAATAGTAAATCCCAAGAAGTAAGTTAATTATCAATCAAATCATATTTATAATTAATTTATTATTCCTATTATAGGATTCATTCTGTGGCAAAATACTAATTAGTATTTTATACATTTAGTACAAAAGGTGAGCATGTATAGGTATCCTGTGGATATTTATATGAAAGAAGAAGAAATTATCTTTTTTGTGGCATAAAGGCAATAAGAAGTTGAAAAGTGATGGCTTTTGGAAAGTTTATTCATTGATTAGGGTATTGAAAATAGAAAAGTCAAACTAGTAAAAAATAGTATCAACTTATTCAATATTAAGAATTACTAAACATATCCTCCAGCCTTTTTGAGATGTAATTTACATACAATAAATTAACATATCTAAAATGTACACTTTAGTCAATTTAACCTACATACACATCTGTGAAACGAGATGTATGTTTAAGTATTAAAGAAATTGACAAATGGGTTTACAGAGAGATTGTATTGTTTTACATTTCTTTCAGCAGTGTAAGATAGTTTCAGCGCTCCATATCCTTGCCTGCACTGGGTGTTGTCAGCGTTTGTTTTTTCCTTAGTCAATCTATTCTGTGTATGAAATATCATTGTGTTTTTAATAAACATTTCCCTAATGACTAATAATTTGGAACTAATGATTTTCATGTGTTTAGTTGCTACCAATATGTCTTCCTTTACAAAGTTTTATTTAAATCTTTTGTCCAATTTTCAAGTTTTCTTATTATTAAGACTTGAGAATTATTTACATATTTTGGGTGCAACGTTTTATATCAGACATGCAATTTATTTATATTTTTTTCAGTGTGTTGCTTATTTTCCATTCTCTTAAAATGTTTTTAAGTTTATATACTTTTAAATAAGAAATACATTGCCACCAGAATTGAAAAAAAGATAAAACAATGCTATATTTGTAAGTCCTTTAAAAATGTCAAATAAACCATCTTCTGAGGAAGATGTTATCAATGTAATGTCATGTCCATGCTCCTAAAAAAGGGAGAAACAGTTAAGATCATTTTGGCTAAGATTGGACTTGATGACAAAGTAATTAAGGTAACTCACAGGTAATCTAGAAAAGCTGAACTATGTCTCATAGAGGACAAGACCCACTGAGGTGAAGAGGCTGTTGAGATAGGCACCGAATAAAATATATTGGCCAAATCTGCACTAGCGACAACTAGCTATTGATTCAATAAAGTCAGTAGTGTTAATAACAATGGATTTGGGGTGTGGGGATCTTAATGGATGGGTCCACAGTATTAAGGTTGCAGCAAACCACTGTAAAGTACCATTCAGTTTTTCATTTGTTTAAGAAAAGGAAAAATGGGTTGTTAATTGGAGAAAGGGTGAGGATAATCCTCCCTTTATTAATTAGGTCTTATATGATAAGTTTTAATTCTTGAAAGCACTGGTTTAACTTACATTGGGCTATCTTAACTACTTTCATTGGGGGAGAGCTCCATTGGGGTCCCATTTTAGCAAGTCAATATGTAAATGCCAATGACTTAACTACGTCAGAGTGTCTCTGATCAATGTGCAATATTTTAAAGCAAAGGGTATTACGACTATAGGAGACTTAGGCAAGATTACAAAGTTATGCATAGCTATTTTCCTCTATTTTATGTTTACTTTTCTAAAATTGTAGGTAGTACCCTGTTTACATTTAGTGGCATCCCCAAGTATAACTGTAATTTGAGTCTTAGTATTAATTAAGTCCTGAAGCTTTGTCAGTTGCTGCATTTTAGAAAAAGTTAAAGTTAATGTAGAACCTATGCTGTAGAAGGACAAAACAATCAGCGTTCCTTTATATTTTGTGTTTTCTAACTTTAGAGTAAATTTTAAGTGTTAAATTCTGTCAGATTATGAACCTTTGTTTCAGTTTTAATTATGCATACTTTATGCATATTTCTCTTTCCTTCCTTTATTCTCTCCTCTCTCCTTTCCTCCATTCCTCCCTCCTTTCCTTCCTTTCCTATTCCCTTCTTCTTTTCTTTCCCCCCTCCCTCTTTCTTTCCCTCTTTTCTTTTTTCTGTTTTTTTTTTCGGGGGGGGGGGAGCTTTTTGCTACCAAAAGTCATGGTTTTGATTTCTTTTTTTTTTCCATCATAATTCATAGTAACTTCAACACAGTTACAAGGAAAGAGGTGTAGGCAGCAACATACCTCATAAGCAATGTCTCTTCTTCAAAGGCTTTCCAGCCTACTTCCCAGGGATTGGGTTTTGTCTTTTTGAGAGCTATAGCAGATACTTGAAACAGTGCAGTTAGCCCCCTTGTCCAAAGTGTCAGTCCTTTTTTCATTGTCTTTTTCAACAAAATATTTTTAAATAATTATATCTATAAGTAGCTGAAAATTCTAGTTTCCATTTGAGTCGCCTGTCTGTCGCCACCCATTTTTATCCTGTGGATGCTTACCAGTTACTCTGGTAGTCCCTGTGACCCTGTTCATAAGCTACTGACTCTCATTTTAGGGCATCTAGTCAGACTAGGAAAGTTAAGAGTCAGTATCCAGTAGAGTGCTGGTGACTTGATTTCTACAGAGCATTTGATCTCAATAACAAGCTATGAGTACAGGCACAGTAAGGCCACAGCATTACGTAGTGCCCAGGCACAGTAACTCAGACTTTTGCATTCATTAAGGAGCTTGGAGATTGCAATGGGGAAGCAGGGAAATCTTCCTTTTCCTGCTTCATAAGGTTTTGACTCATTGGTCTTCATGGGTGTGTACCTCAATAACCCATGAATTGTGGAGATGGAGAGCTGACAAATTCAAGGTAAGCAACAACAGAGGAATCACTAGCCCTAACAACATATAATTTTTTAAAGGTGTTACGTCAAATCCCAGGGAGAGGTGCTTCCATATAAGCTCCATGTACCTCTTGGGGCTTCCAGTCAATCTGTGGACAGTCTCTTGTTGTCACACTGGACCAAGAAACAAGTCAGGATTTATTTGTATTTTACATTTTTTGATGTGTTATATAATTTTTCATTTTGAGAAACTGTATTTAGACATCTTGCTTTTGATCTTTCAGTGAAAGGATTTGGTGATAGATGTGACAATTGCTGAGAGTATCTCTGTGTTCAGGAAAGTTCTGAGTCAAGGAAGGATATTCATTCCACAAATAGTGTAGTGCTGCACTCTAGGGTGCCAAAAGAGCAAAAGAGTTTGAGAGAGAAACTAGAAAAGTTCATTTCTCCCATTTTTCCTAAAGCCAGTCTAATCAGCCTTCATGCAAGATGTTGATTTTTCTGGTAACACACTGGCAAAGAATATAAAAATGTGTTGCTAATTTAAAGGGATATGGTTACATGAAATCTTGCAAATACTTGCACCTATGATTTGAGCTTAAGCTGCCCCTTTAACTGATGCTGTGACACTGGGTATATCAAAAATCCTTCAAATCTAAATAGATTCCTCTCATCACTAAGTTAACCAGTGAACTTATAGGTGCCCAGAGTTATTGGTATAGAGAGGAGATAGAATGAGAGTATTCTATGTCTAAGAGCAATGAATTCTTCTCTGTTGTATGATTTCATTACAACATCCTATAGAAATCTTTTCTTGTTACCATCTGAGAAAATGCTCAGACTATGGGGAATTTTCTGTTCAGTTACTGACTGTGCAATAGATATAGACATGTGATAGTGTAATCAATAAGACTTACTTTGTCACATGAACTTCCAAGCAAAGCACAGACATCAGTCGTCACTGAGAACAATAAGTCACTGTTGTCTAATTTTTCCCAGACAAAACTTCAGACAGACACCAAGTACTACATAGTATTCATAAGTCTTTTAAAATATAGATAAAAGAAAGGTACTTCAAAAACTCTCAAGTGGATTTGGGTTTTTGGAGTCACTTAAAATACTTTTTATATTGTATTTGTCACATTTCAACAGAATATGCAATCTCTCATTTACCTATTAGTATCATCACATTACCCAATTTTAGAAGAACTTTCATGCCACAGAGTATTGAAAGGCAAATTACATCCATTAACAGGTGAACATATACTCTGAATTGTGCCATAAATTGTGCTCAAATTGCAATTAAGTTATAGCTTTCTATGTTCTCTCATTCAAACCATTTAAATTAGTCAAATTAAAAAATTTTAACACCTGTGATTTTTTTTATTGCCTTTACACATAACAATGAGATGATGAATTTAAATAAAACAGTTTGAAGGAAGGATCTACAGCTTCAAACCACCAGAATAATCATCATTCAGATCAAGAAAGAGAATATCGCTAGCTCCCAAATAGCCATTTTAAGATATTTCCTTATTCATAGGCTTCATTTTTCCCAACAGCTATTCAGGTTTTTAATCTTATAATAACTAATTATTTGCTCTTCTGCATGCATCTCTAAACACTGAAGTATGCTTTTTTCTCCAGGTATTTTAAAACTCTGCATAAGCCGGGCTCAGTGGCTCAGCCTGTAATCCTGTGCTTTGGGAGGCTGAGGTGAGTGGATTGCCTGAGCCCGTGGGTTTGAGACCTGCCTGGGCAACTTGGCGAGACCTCATCTCTACAATAAATCAAAAAAAATAGCCGGGAGTGGTAGTGCATGCCTGTAGTTCCAGCTGCTTGGAAGGCTGTGGCGGAAGGATAGCTGGAACCCAGCAGGTCGAGGCTGCGGTGGTCAGGAGCAGCCACTGCACTTCCAGTCTGGGTGACAGAGTGAGACTGCAACTCAAAAAAAAAAAAAACAAAACTCTGCACAAATCAAATTATAAAGTATATAGTATTTTTGACTTCTTTATATATCTGTATGATTGTTGTGTGTAACCAGCTATAAATAATCATCTTATTAATTATAGAATTCTATCATATACCACAGTATATTTATACAATGCCTTAATAATTTTTCTTTGAAACTGCTTCTGGTTCTTGTCCCTTAAAAAAAATATTTATGTAGCTACAGCAATCCCCAGCAAAAAGAACAAAGTTGGAGGCATCACACTCCCAGGGTTCAAACTTTATTACAAGTTTATAGTAACCAAGACAGCAGATACTGGTACAGGGGTAGATATATAGACCAATGGAACAGGACAGAGAATCCAGAAATAAAGCCATAAAGCTTCAACAAACTAATTTTCAACAATGATGACAAAAGGGAAAAGAGACCATATTTAACAAATGGTGCTGGGAAAACTGCCTAACTAAGAATGAAACTAGACTGTTGCTTATCACCGTATACAAAAATTAACAAAAAGAATCAAGGACTCAAATATGAAAACATTGAAAGAAAAATCTGAGACCAACCTCTGGGACATTGGAGTAGGTAAGGAATTCACAGTCAAGTCTTCAAAAGCAAATGCTGCATAATCTAAAATTGTCAGTCAGGATCTTATCAAACTAAAAAGATTTGCACAGCAAAAGAATCCATCAAGAAAGTTAACAGAAAACACACAGAATGGGAAGATATATTTGCAGGCTATACATCTGACCAAGGCCTAACTTCTAGGATCTACAAGGAAGTCAAACAAAGTAACAGAAAAAAAAAAAAAAAAAGAACATTAAAAAGTGGGCAAGCCGGGCTCGGTGGCTCAGCCTGTAATCCCGCGCCTTTGGGAGGCTGAGGTGAGTGGATTGCCTGAGCCCACGGGTTCGAGACCCGCCTGGGCAGAGAGACCTCATCTCTACAATAAATCAAAAAATCAGCCGGGCGTGGTAGTGCATGCCTGTAATTCCAGCTACTCGGAAGGCTGAGGCGGAAGGATCGCCGGAGCCCAGCAGGTCGAGGCTGCAGTGGCTGGGAGCGGCCACTGCACTCCAGTCTGGGCGACAGAGTGAGACTCCAACTCAAAAAAAAAAAAAAAAAAAGTGGGCAAAAGTCATGAACAGACACTTCTCAAAAGAAGACATTCAAGCAGCCAACAAACATATGAAAACATGCTAAGCCTCATCAATCATCAGAGAAATGCAAATTAAAACAACGAAATACCATCTCACACCAGTCAGGATAGCTATCATTAAAAAGTCAAAAACAAAACAAAACAAAACAAAATAGGTGTCAATTAGCTTGAACACAAGGGGATTGTTTCTAGACTGTAAGTTAGTTAGTCCCATGGAAAGCAGTGTGGTGTTTTCTCAAAGAAGTAAAAATTGAGCTACCATATGATCCATTCATCCCACTTCTGAGAATATATCTAGAGGAACATAAATCACTCTACCAAAAAGACACCTGCACACATATATTCATTGCAACACTATTCACAATAGCAAAAACATGAGACCAACCCACATGCCCATTGAAAGTATACTCAATAAAGAAATGTGGTATATATACACAATCAAATACTAAGCAGTCGTAAAGAACAAAATCCTGTCCTTTGCAGCAACATGGATGCAGTGGAGATCATCATTCTAAGTGAACTATTATAGGAACAAAAAACTGAATACAGAATGTTCTCACTCTTAAGTGGTCTTTTATCACTGGATACACAAAGGTGGAAATAACAGATGCTAGACACTGTTAACAGAGGGAGGGAGAGAGGAGGGATAAAGGGCACATAACTACATGCTAGTGCCAGGTCCAGTGTCAAGGGAGAAAAAGCTCGATAGAAGCCCAACCTCACCTGCATGCAATTTATTTACATAATCAATCTTCACATGTATCCCACAACTCTAGAATAAAATAAAACTAAAAATAATGTTCTGTAAACATCCTGGTACATTTCTCTTGGTAAACATGGGCATACATTTTAGTGATATATTCAAATGGGTGAAATTGTTGGTGATGGGGTAATATTTGCTCAACCCTAAGTTGATGATGTCAAATTGTCAAAGTATTTTATCATTTTACATTCACACAGCAGTAAATCTGAGTTTTAGGTGATCCATGTCAAGTAATCATCATCAGTAGGTATTGGTAACCATTTCGATTTTAGCTCTTCTGTGGAGTGAACAATGATGTATGGATGTATCATGGCAGTACTACCATAATTACTATTAAAGTAAGTACTTTCTATATGCTGGATATCTTCTCTTATGAAGAACATGCTTGAGTTGCTTGTGCAATTTTTCTATTAAGTTGTTTATCTTTCTATTACTTTTTTGAATAAATTCTTCATATATTCTAGACACAAGTCCCTCTTTCAGCTATATATTTGAAAACATATATTACTAATCTGACTTAATTGTTACACACTTACTGCTGTCTTTTGATAAAACTTTTAAATATTGTATTAGTCTTTTATTTCATGATTGTCTAAGTCTGTTTAATGTTGCTTTAACAAAATACTAGAGACTGGTAATTTTTGAGGAAAAGATTTATTGGCATATGATCCTGGTGACTAGAAGACTCAAAGTTGAACAGCTGCATCTGGTGGTAGCCTCATGTTGCTTCAATCCATGACAAAGCATAAGGGGAACAGGCATGTGTCAAGAGATCATATGCTGAGAGAGACAGCAAGAGCAAGAGAGGAACAAAGAAACCAGAATATTTTTAACAACCCACTCTGGCAGGAACTAATCCATTCCTGTGAGAGCAAGATCTCACTAATCCCCATGGAAAGGCACTAATCTATTTATGAAGAAATCTCCCTCATGGTCTAAACATCTCCCACTATGCCCCATCTTGCAACACTGCCACATTGGTTATCAAATTTCAACTTGAGTTTTGATGGAGACAAATCACATTCAAATCATAGCAATGGTTAAAAAAAATTTTTCCCAGTTCAAAGTTCATTAATATATTCTCCCATATTCTCTTCAGCGATATAATTTTCTTATCATTATCATTTAGATCTAAAAATCAGTCTGGAAGTGATTTTTGATATGAGGTGGAGTAATTTTCATTTCTTATATTGGATATTCAGCTGTTCCAATTCCATTATGTAGAAATACTGTTTTGTAGTTTCAAACTGCAATGTGTATTGTGTTCAAATGTGAATGGATCTATTTATGAACTTTATTCTGTTCTATTGATCTGTCTATTCTTAGACCAGTACCACATAATCATGGAGTAGCTTTATTAAGTGCTTCATAACAAAGTAAATTATTTTCATGAGAGCTTTAGCCATCTATGGTCATTTCTGTATCTATATGATTTTTAGAATCATCTTGAAAAGTGACACTCTACTACTAAAATTTTTATTGACATTGTCATATATTTTTGTAATTATTTTATTCTAAACCATGAGTGCTGTATATTTTCATAGTTATTTACCTAGATAATTTATCTCAATAATGATTTATAATTTTATGTTAAACTTATTCAAAGGAATTTGATATATGTGATGGTACTAAGAAGGATAACCTTTCTTATGCCTTTTCTGATTGTATAAATATGCAATTGATAATTATATAATGATCTTTAATATGCATATGTTAACATGTAAAAAGGTAATGGTGCCCTCATAGAATGAGTTTGGAAATGTTCCCTTCTCTTCAATTTTTGGTAAGAGTTTAAATAGGATTGGCATTAGTTCTTTAAATGTTTGGTAGAATTCAGCAGTGAAGCCTCCAGGTCATGGGCTTTGCTTTGATACTGCTACTGTCTTGCTACTTAGCGTTCTATTCAGGTTTTGTTTCTTCATGTCAGTCTTGGTAGGTTGTATGTATATAGGAATTTTTCCATTTATTCTAAGTTTTCCAAGTTATTGGCATATAATATAATAACTCTTAACAGCCTTTAATGATCTTTAGAACTTCTGTGGTATTAGTTACAATGTCCTTTTTTCCACCTCTAATTTTATTTATTTGGGTCTCTCTCTTGATAAAGTTTGTTAATTTTGTTTACGTTTTTTAAAAAAAAAAAAACCTTTTTGTTTCATTGATCTTTTGTATTGTTTTTCTAGACCTTTTCATTTACCTCTGCCCTGATCTTTATTTCTTTTATTGTACTAATTTTGAGTTTGGTTTTTGCTTACCTTTCTAATGTGCTTTTGCATCATTAGGTTGTTTGCTTGAAAATTTTTTACCTTTTGGTGTAGTTGTTTATTCTTTATAAACTTCCCTCTTAGTATTGCTTTTGCTGTATCTGATAGGAATTGTCTTTCTGTAGTCTCTTGTAACTCACTGGGCTTTTTAAAGAGAATTATTTTGTATTATTTGTCAGATATTCATCAGTTTTCTGTTTCTTTAGCGTTGACTACTAGAGATTTATTTTGTTCTTTTGATTGTGTTGTGTGTTTCTGAGCTTTAATGCTCCTTGTAGCATTGCCCTCGTTCATGTACATTGAAGAAAGAGGCCCCTCTCCCATTGTTTATGAAATGAACTTAATGGGAAAACATCCTCACCAGTCATCCTAGGAGCCCAGGTGTCTCACAATGTCAGTTCTATCAACACACTGAGGAAAAATAAAGTCCCTTGGGTAGTACCCTGAAAGCTTGGGGACATTGGGGAATGCTGCACTCTTCTCCCTCCCTCCTAGAGGAGTCACTTCAGTTATGCACGTTCACAACTCATAAAGCTGTGCCAGCTGTAGCTACTTCAGGAGTCCAGACTTTACTGATTTCTTCAGGATTCTGTGTGAGGTGGAGCAGAAACAATCCCCTCTCTAAGTGTACAGAAAGGCCAGGACTTTGGAACTATGCTATATTCCTCCTTCCCTCCTGGAGGAGATGTTTTAGTTCTTCATCTTCAAAATAAAGAAGAGTTTGTTGCATAGAGTTGCCTGTCTCCCTAACTGCTATACGCAAGTTGTCTTCCAGTTCTTCTTGCACTCTGTGGGAAGTTAAAACAGAATCTTGTCTCTTGGGGAGCACAAGGAAAGGCCAAGGACATTGGACATTTGTGTCACTTTCTCTTCCCTTCTGCCCCCAGCGAGGAATCAGGATTTCTCTTGGCACTGAGTTTTACTGGCTTGGGGATAACACAGGTGATGTGTGATGTAAGACTGCTCTTTTTACCAATTTCAGTGTGGCTGAGCTTTATGTGGTGCTTGTCTAGTATACTTAAAATTATTCACTGGATTTTGAACTTCTCATAAAAGTACTTTGTTACTTATATAATTATTAAAGGCATGTTTCTGAGGGAAATTGAGAGCTGGAACTTATACACCATCTTGCCGACAATTTATAATTTTGTAATTCCAAGATTTTTAAATCATTTTCAGTAATCTTCTGAAATGCTCAGTCTGTATTTTATCTCCTTGGGCATGATACATAACTATTTTAAAGACTACTCTGCTGCTTCAATATGTAAAGTTCCTGTGACTCTGTTAATATTATCTGTTGTCTCTGCTGGTTCAAAGACACTTTTTATGCCTGTTGTTTTTTTATGTTGGGATATTTTATTTATAAAATTGCAAAATTAAGTGGAGGTGTAATATATTATTTATGTGTAGACATTTATTTTCCATTCTTTAAGGCTTCTAGACCAGTAACAATCAAGAATGTTTTGGGGATTTTAGCAATTGCAGATGACCTTAATCTAATTTTAATTTAAATGATTTAAAGTTGATGTTTGGTCCTTCCAAGGGCCCTTTCACTGCCATTCATCTTCATGTTTATGAGCTGCTTTTGTGGGAGCCCACAAGAAAGCAATGAGGTTTCACCAAAGTCAGCAACTCTTAGCAGAACCTGTACTCCAAAGTGATCCCCTTCAACTAAGATTACCAGAGATGGCCGGGCGTGGTGGCTCAAGCCTGTAATCCCAGCCCTTTGGAAGGCTGAAGCGAGAGGATTTCCTGAGTCTGCAGGTTCGAGACCACCCTGGGCAACATGGTGAGACTTTGTCTCTACAATAAATTAAAAAATTAGCTGGGTGTGGTAGCGTTTGCCTGTAGTTCTAGACACTTGGAAGACTGAGGTAGAAGGATTGCTGGAGCCCTGCAGATTGACACTACGGTAGCCATGAGCGTGCCACCACACTTCAACCTGGGCAATGGAGTGAGAGTCCAACTAAAAAAAAAAAAAAAAATAGAAGATTACCAGAAGTGCCCCTTGGCCTCTTGGGCTATCAGTTACCCCGTATAAAATGGTCACATACACCAGGATATTGTCTTCAATAATCTTACTTAAATTCCTCACTTCTTTCTATCCTTTGATTCTATTCTCACATTCTTTCATTGTCTTCGATATTGCTTATCATTTCAAAATATTTTTTAACTTTTATCAAAATATTTTCAGACTTTCATCAAAAGAAGCACCATTCTAAGTGACCAAAGTGGCATTATTTGAATTCTATTATTTTTAGATTTGTTGAAAAATTAAAAGGAGTTATATATGTAGTGCTATTGAAAGAACAATTTTAACATCACTATTCCCTCATACTAGTTTCTATTTATCCCATAGTTCTTCCATAGTTCTCAAATGACTTTTGCTATTTAAATTTCATCTGAAATCCATATCTTCTCTCAAGTTTTTTTTAAAGAGTTATATATGTAAGTAGGAAGAAGAAATAAATTTGAAAACATTTAAAAATAAAAAACATATTTTGCAGATTGTATATTATAAAGTAACATAAATTAAAAGCACATTTAAGTTGAACAACAGCCACATTGACATGACCCTTGAACTCAAACCTGAAAAATCACATGGCTGAACAATGGATGATACTTTGAAAATTCTACTTGTAACTATTTTACTTTAAGATATATCAGAAGAAAAAATAAACATAGTAGTATTTTACATAATAACAGCACTTAATAATTTTCTTAAAAAGTTTGACCCAGCTGTCACAGATTTTATGCTAGTTTTTGTTGCTATAGTTTGCTCTATCAGAACTGGTGGAAGTATTTAAGTGAAAAGTGATGGTATCTCATTTTACCTTGGCTATGGAGTTGAATAACCAAATGGGGAAAACTCCTGCTTTCTGATTTAGAAAATGTTACAGAAATAATAGTAGAGAACAGAACACCATTCATATGGTGGAATTTTCATAGTATATGCCTTCATACCTCACCTGACACTTTTAAAAATAAATTTATAGTTTATTTATTATAAGCAAACTTTTTAAGTGTGAGCCCAGAATTGGTCAGGTTATAGTTACGGAGAGCCCTTTTTCATTGTATTCATTCTGAATTTTATCCATCCAAACATTGACTTTGCCCTAAAATCAAGATTTAAAAAAAAAAAACTATGGAAAAAATACCAATTCTTCTTTCATTGTGCATGGTATCTAAAATAAATAGACATTTATATTAATGGCTATATCATCAAGATTGCCTAGTTTTATTTTTTAATGGTTGGGCATAATAATTTAGATAAGTTTTCTCCTCTTTCTATTTTTAATTATATTAAACATCAGATTCATTGGTAATACACTGACTACCTTGTTAATTATTACATCTCTTGATAATCAGTGAGGATATGAAGCATTTTCCTGTGGCTTAAAATGCATGAAAACAATTTAAGAGAGATAGGAATCCAGTGGTTACAAAAAAACCAGTTGAACATGAAAGCCAAAAGATTTTGAATTGCACAAGCTATTTGGAGTCATTAAAACAATGTTGCCTTTCTTACGAATCTACTGATTTGTGTTAATGCAGGACAGATTTCAATTTTATGCTTAGAAGATAGATAAGATTATATTTAAAATTCTTCAGCCTTAGCACAGAAGGCTAAATAGGTGGAACTGCTTTTGGCATCTCTAAATGGAAGGAAGTCATTCTGTAGTCACAGATGAGAGTATTTTAACAAAGAATTAAGAATATTCTAAAATGAATTTGGTATTAGACCAGGTGAAAGTAATGTACTCAGTTTGAGGAAACATATATATTTTTTCGAGGGTCATAGATTAGTCAATGTCTATGAAAAATGTTCAAGTTTAAGGAGAATAATGCTGTAACTATGATGTTTGTCCAGTCTCAATTTCAGGTAAAATTCTAACTAGCTGTCACATAATGAACCAATGTGATGTTATTTTATTAGCGGGTAACATTTCTTTTGCATAAAAAAGAGGACAGGGAAATTTATTTTTTATGCTGTGGGAATACTATGAAGTTAGTACTCTTTAAAATATGGATGCATGACTGACTGTAATTGCAATAATTATTATTACAGTATATGTGACAATAATATTATAAAA
The DNA here is from genome assembly GCA_027257055.1 of Cephalopachus bancanus. NCBI lineage: Eukaryota > Metazoa > Chordata > Mammalia > Primates > Tarsiidae > Cephalopachus > Cephalopachus bancanus. The sequence goes on from JAPVLO010000036.1 coordinate 3,434,365, forward strand.
GTACATTGATGGGAAAAGATAGAAACTGTAAGTGTGCTGTGGATTGAGAATGTAAAAAAAGTTATAAAAGAATACAGATTTTAAAAAATAGATTACAATATTATTTGAGACCATTTTCCAAAAGAGTGATTGTCAAAATGTTTCTATCAGAATCCCTAAATTTACAAAATACCTATTTATAATGCAAAGGAGAGTAAATAATTCTATAGCAGGGGCTTAAAACTGAGTTACAACATATCTAGAGAAATGGAATAAAAAAGGAAAGAAGATGTATCAATTATATACCATCTGCTAGGCACTCTGATGGGTTTTATAATCATGTCATCTAATCCTAGAAACATGAAAAAGTCATTAAAATTCTACAAAAGTATTTTTTATTTTATTCTAAAAGTGATATTTGTATCAGATTTATAGCATACAAAAACATTGAACACAGAGTATATTTCTTCTGCATATATATGCAGTTATAAATGCAAGCACAGTGTTAGTAAATAATTATGGTCTTTAAGAGGTTAGACAGATACATTTGATTTCTATTATCTCTGAATACTAAATGGTATCTCACTTGATGTTTTCCATTTTTCATATCCAAACATCCCACTAGAATATATATAAAATATGAAATAAAAGAAAAAACAAGAAAAGAATAAGAAAATTAATGACACCAAAATTAAGAGAAATTCTAATAGGAGAAACTGGGAAGCACTGACTCTAATTTTCAACTGCATTAACTATAATCAATAAAAGGTACCAAAAAGGCATCTCATGAGACTAGCATCGTATAATGAAGCAATAGTAACTGTGAATTTTCTCAAATCAATATCAGACACCAAACCACAAATCCAAGGAGCCCAGGGAATACTAAGTAAAAAAAGTGTCACACACACAGAAAAAAAAATACCTATGTATATCATATTTAAACTTCAGAAAATTAATAGTAAAGAAAAGAAATCTTGAAGGAAGCCAGAGGAGGGTGGAATACTTACCTATAGAGGAGCAAAGATAAAAATTACATCCAACTTCTCCTCAGAAACCGTGCAAGTAGAATATTTAAAGTGATGAGAGGAAAAAAAACCCTACCAGATTTGAATTTTATAACTTTTCAAATCGTTCTTCTAAAGTAAATAAAAAATAAATATTTTCTGAGACAAACAAAAATTGAAGGGATTTTTAGCCAGTAGATGTGTCTTGCAAGATATGTTCAAAGGATTTCTTCAGAGACAAAAAAAAAATACAGTCCGAAACTTGGATCTACAGAAAGAAAGAGCATTGGAAAAAGAATCAGTGAAGGTAAAAAAAAAAAACATTATTTTTCTTATTATTGATTTATCTTACAAAAAACAGTTTGTTCAAAATAATAATAGCAACAATTATTAATTTAAGCTTGCTTATGAATAAGTGAAATGGGTGACAGCCGTGATATAAAGGATGGCAGGAAAAAATTATTTTGCTATTGTTATATACTCATACTACCTATTAAATGTTACAGTATTATTTGAAAGTGGACTTGAATACATTGCAAACGTATATTGCAAACTCTGGAGCAACCACTAAAAAAAGTTTTTAAAAAATCATAATTGTATGCTAAAAAATAAAATTAAATGACATAAAATGCTCAATTTAAACTACACAAGACAAAAAATTATGGAAGACAAAAAACAAAGAGCAAGGACAAACAATAGAATACAGTAAACAATATGGTAGATCTTAATTCAAATATGTCAGCAATCATTTTCAATGTCAGTGGTCTAAATACAGCCATTAAAAGACAAATTTTATTCTTTTTTATTTTAAAGATGTGGGGTACAAGTCAGGATTAGGTATACAAGTGGTCACTGTACAGGTAAAGTTTGGGCCTCCCTTTTGTTTCCACTTTGCCATCCCTTAATGATGTTGTGTCCCCCACCCCCAATCTGGCAGTATCCTGCTACTGCCAATCCCTTTCTTATGGTATTATGATAAATGTTTAGGGTCCACTTATGAGTGAGAACATGTGGTATTCAGTTCTTTGTTTCTGTGATAGATAACTGAGTACAATAGACTCTAAATCCATCCAAGTTGCTGCGAAGTCCATTTGTTTGTCCTTCTTTATGGCTGCATAATATTCCATTATGTGTATTTACCACATTTTTTTATCCAGTCAAGTTTTGATGGGCAGCACATTTGGTTCCATATTTTACTATTGTAAATAGCGCTGCAATAAACATGCATATGCAGATGTCTTTTGTGTAGAATGATTTGAGTTCCTTGGGGTATATTCCCAGTAGGGGGACTGCTAACATGGAAGGTTAATATCTAGTTCTTTTAAAATTTGCCACACTGTTTTCCGAAGAGGTTGCATTAGTTTGCATTCCCACCAGCAGTGTAGAAGGGTTCCTTTTACTCTACATCCTCGCCAACATGTCTGTTTTATTAAGGATGGGTATTCTTACTGGGTTAAGTGCTATATCAACGTGGTTTTGATTTGCATTTCTCTGATGATTAGTGAGGCTGAGCACTTTTTCATGTGTCTGTATATCTTCTTTTGAGAAGTAAGACAGAAATTTTCAGGATGGATCAAAAAACAAATTATGACAGTATGTTATCTACAAGAAACCAACTTTAAATATAAAGATATATATAAATTAAAAGTAAAGGAATAGAACACATACCATGGAAAAGGGGAAGCAGCTGTATAATTTCTGAAAGAATAGACTTCTCAGCAAGGCAAGTTTTGAAGGATTGAAAAAAAGACATTCTCATAATGGTAAAAGAGTAAATATTCTTAGATGACACAACTCTTAATGTCCATATAATTAACAATAAAGCATTAAAATACATTAGGCAAAAACTGAACGAACTTCAAGAAGATATTCCCCTACTGGGAATATACCCCAAGGAAGCCACAGTTATAGTTGGAGATTTTAATACCCTTTTATCAGAAGTGAGCAGATACAATAGAAGAAAATCATAAGAACACAGTTGAACTCAGCAACACCACCAATCAACTGAATGTAAGGATATCATAGACTACTTTATATAATAATAGCAGACTACCCATTTTCTCAAGTTCTCTTAAAATATCTTCCAAGATAGACCACCTTCTAGGTCATAGGCACACCCTAACAAAGGCTTAAAAATATAAATTATACAATGTCTGCTCTCAGACAATAAAATGAATTAAATGAATAAAAAAAGATAACCAGTGCTATAGACTAAATGTTTGCATCCCGCAAAAACTAATACGTTAAATTTTAACTTCCAATGTGATAGTATTAGAAGGTGGATCTCTGAGTAGGTGATTAGGTCATGAGGGCAGAGTCATCATGAATGGAAATAATGCCCGTATACAAGAAACACAGATTGCTCCTTTGACCTTCCTCCATATATGGATACAACAAAAACCACAGCTGTCTATGAAACAGAAAATCAGTTCTTACCAGTTGCTGAATCTGTCAGCTCCTTGATCTTGGATGTGCCAGCCTCCAGAACTGTGAGAAATAAGCATTTGTTGTTTATAGCCACCCAGTCAATGGTATTGTGTTACAGCAGCTTAAGTGTACTGACAGTTAGAAAATATCAAAATATTTAAATATTAACTAACACACATCTAAATAGCACAAAGGTCAAAGAAGAAATCTCAAGAAAAATTCTAAACTATTTTGAACTTAACAAAATAAAAGTACAATTTTTCAAAATTTGTGGAATACAAAAATCAGTAAATTAAGGGAAATCTATAGCATTGAATCCATATATTAGAAAAGAAGTTCTAAATTCAGTAATTTACCTTCCACCTTAGAGAACTAGAAAAAAGGTAACTTACAATGAAAATAAAGAGAAGTAAAGAAATAAAAGAGCATAAATCAGTAAAATTAAAGACAGAAATTCAATGAAGAAAATCAACAAAACCAAAAGCAAATACTTTGAAAAGATCAATAAAATCAATACACCTCTGCAAAATTTAGCCATGCGAAATTTTTAAAAAGACAAAATATTATACCAAAATTTTAAAAGGAACATTCCATGAACATTTAAAAAATATAAGGATATTATTGATAACTTCATGCTCACAAATTTGATAACCTAGATAAAATAGGCCAATTTCTTCCTTCCTTCCTTCCTTCCTTCCTTCCTTCCTTCCTTCCTTCCTTCCTTCCTTCCTTCCTTTCTTTCTTTCTTTCTTTCTTTCTTTCTTTCTTTCTTTTTTGAGTTAGAGTCTCACTCTGTCGCCCAGACTGGACTACAGTGGCCGCTCCCACCCACCGCAGTCTCGACCTGCTGGGCTCCAGCGATCCTTCCGCCTCAGCCTTCCAAGTAGCTGGAACTACAGGCATGCGCTACCATGCCCGGCTAATTTTTGATTTATTGTAGAGATGAGGTCTCACCAAGTTGCCCAGGCAGGTCTCGAACCCGTGGGCTCAGGCAATCCACTCACCTCAGCCTCCCAAAGCGCAGGATTACAGGCTGAGCCACCGACCCCAGCTGCCAATTTCTTAAAAGTCACAATCTGTAAAAACTCACAAAAGAATAAATAGGTAATCTGAACAGACCTACACCTATTAAAGAAATTGGTTCAAAAATAAATAACCTTCCAGAACAGAAAATACCGTGCCCCAATAAGTTCACTTGTGAAATGTACTAAACATTTAAGGAAGAAATTATAAGAATTCTCTACAATATCTTCCAGAAGTTAGAAGCAGAGAAAATAAAATTTGATTAGCCTTTATACAAAATGCTTAAAACTAGAAATGTTTGTGTTTTTTGTTTGTTTGTTTTTGGAATATTTGTTTATAGAGTTGTTCCTCAGTACCTGTAGGAGAGATTTATTTTAGTACCCTGTGCAGATACCAAAATCCAAGGGTGCTTGTCACTTATATAAAATGGTGTAGTATTTGCATATAACCTATGCACATCCCTGAATATTTTAAATTATCTCTAATACCTAATATAATACAAATGTTATGAAAATAGTTGTTATACTGTATTGTTTAGGGAAAATGGCAAGAAAAAGTCTGTACATTTTCATTGGTGACACACCCATTTATTTAAATATGTATTTTCAATATTTCAAATATTGGTTGAATTTGCAGATGTGGAATTCACAGAAATAAAGGACCAATTTTGCATAATGAGATTTCTTTAGGATGTGACTCAAGTATAAACAAAACTCATTTGTGTTGTATATACATCTTACAGACAGAGCCCGGAGGTAATTTTATGTAATATTTTAAATAATATTCATGAAACAAAGTCTATGTATGTTGAATCATCAGAAAACAAAGTTGTCACTATGTCCATGTGGACAATTTGTGCTTGTTTTGCATCATCATCATTCCTTACTGCACTTATTTTCTACTAATAAGCAATCATTTTCTTACATTTATTTACACATAAGTACCGAACAGCAAAAATGTGATCTACCACTAATACAGTGAAAAAATAATGTTTTCATGGTTTCTAAGCAGCACAATAGCATCACCAGCATACCTGTATCCTCTGTTAAACAGCAACGACAATCAGTGGCAGGCTTTCAGTCTCTATCTATGATGCTGTTTTTGATTAAAGGTTTACTGTACACTGTATGTTATTTTAAATGAGAAGAAACATCAGAAGCAGTTGAGAAATTAGGAAGTGGGTCCTCTAGGGATAAGGGAGCACTCTGCAGGATATCTCTTTTAAAATGTTTCCTACAGAGTCATCTGCCTCGTTAACAATGCTTTTTGTCTTAAACATCTCTCTTTAATTTTATAAACTGACAAGATTTCTTGTTTTGTTATAAACACATGCTGCTCTAGTCTTTCAGTAAGACCATCACACATTTTTTTCATTTCAGCTAAAGGCACTTTTTCTGCAATGCTAAAATCATCATATTCATTTCACTATTATCACAATCACTTTAATTCAGAACTATTTTGGCTATTTCACCATGGGTCCAATGAACAACTGAAGACTCATTGATGCTAAAACGTTCTTTGATCGTCACTTCTTCCAGCTTAATGACAGACTCTGATGGTGTATTTTTGTCTATGTGAAGAGATCAGAAGCCATTTTTTTTCACTGCATATGGAATCCTTCAAAGTCACCACTGTATTGACTATCATCACTGAACATAGTTGCAAGCCAGCTGTTGTGTTAGGCATGCATAACTGTATCTTTAGTCACTGTGATCCAAGTATTGTGAGCAGCATATACAACATCTTTCATGTTAAACTCCTTTTGAAACCTTCAATACCTGCATCTCTGTTCACTGCAGCTAGCCTGCTATTCAAAAGTGTGTTTTTATACACACTCTTTATTGATCTAACTATACCCTGATCACATGGCTGAATTATCGAAGTCATGTTGGAGGAAAGTACATGGCGTGACCATTATTTTTTATGAGACTCAGTTGAATGACAAGCAGAATAGTTGTCAAGATATAACAAAATCTTATTGTTTATCATCCAGCCCAGCTTCCCTGTAGTAAGCAAGAGTCACTGGTACAAAATGTTTGTGAAACCAGTCAGAAAAGATGCCTCTGGATGTCCATGTCTTTTTGTCAGAATAATAATGGACTGGTATGAAATTAACTGCTTGAAAACAGTGACTGCACTGGTTGTAACTTATAACAGCATGTTTATGTATTCCCACTGTATTAGCACTTTCTGGCACAGTTGTTGTTCTGTCCTTGACGTTCTTAATTCCTGTAGAGGCTATCTTATCAGTTGTAGTCAGTAACATTCCAGAACAATAATGACAAAACAACATTATAAGCTTGTTCCAGTGTCAGATTTTTATCAGTGTTGATCTTGGCAAATGAATTTCTTTACTGCTTTGTGATCAGCAGATGCTTTATCACTACAAAACTTCAAATCAAATGTTTTGTCTTTTCTTAAATTTCTATAACCAACCAATTGAATATTCACAGCTCCCTTCAACTTTTTGTTTATCATGATAGATCTTTTCTTGTTTCATGGCCAGCATAAATGGCATATGTTCATTGTGACATTGGTGAATTCACTCTCTCAATACATAATCAAGATCTTCATTCAGTGCTTTTCTTTTTTCCTTTTTTTAAATTTTTTTATTTTAAGATTGTGGGGTACAATTCAGGGTTAGGTATACAAATATTCATTGTGCAGTTACCCTTGTTGATAAGGTGTAATCTATTTTACATTAATTTCTGTTCATCATTTTCATCATGGAACTTCAACATTTTATTCTTCTTTTTCTTCAATTAATATTTGGTGGTTATTTCATACTTTTCTTCTGTAAAAAGTTTTACATTTATACCACTGTCTAGTTTTCCCCAATAGCTTGACTGTGCTACAGATAAACATAGATGCTTTCTCTTTTTCTTATTGTTGTTATTCTTAGGGACTATCTGCAGGCTTTTTTTCACATTTTAAACAATATCTTTATACCATAGAGCAGAGAATAAGCAAAAATTCACAATGAGTAACACAAGTAGATCTTGGTCCCACATGAGGTATGACTCTTTGTGGGTGTGCTTTGATGAGGAATTCTGGGCATGCATGGAGAAGATATACCACAGCTGAATAAAACTAGGGGGAATCTTTTTTCTTTTATGAATATTCAATAAACCAAATGTTTTGCAACTGTATTTTGACTACAACACAACACAAAAGTTCAGGTGTGGAATTTTCCATTTGTGGCATCAAGTCAGCACTAAAACGGTTTTTAGATTTTGAATTTCTAGATTAGAAATTCTCAACCTGAACATCCTAACTTATTCTCTGAGACTATAATAACAAAAAGAGAAAAACTACTGACCTATACCTCTCGAAAAAATAAAAGCAAAAAGTCCTGAACAAAATATTAGCAAATTCAATTTAAGAATGTACAAAATGAATAATATACCACAATCAAGTGGGATTTACCCCAGCTTTGGGAGACTGGTCAAACATTTGAAAATCAAAAACTGCATTGTCATTCATATTAGCACCTCCCATTAGCACCTCCCAAAATATAATACTTAGTATTAGCATAACCAAATATTTTCTAGAGTTATATGAAAAACATTACAAAAATCTGACGAAATATTCCAAGAAGAACTACATAAATGGAAAAACATCCCATGTTCACGGATAGGAAAATTCAACATTACCAAGATGTCAAAATTCAAGACATTGACAATGCCAAATGCTGAAAAGAATGTGGAGCATAGGAATTCATATCTTTTGCTGGTAGGAATGCAAAATACTACAACCACTTTGAAAGCAAGTTTGGCAGTTTCTTACAAACCTAAATTGCTCTTACATATGATCCAACAATCGTACTTCTTGGTATTTACCCAAAGAAGCAACTCATGCCCACATAGAAAGCAGCACACAGACACTTAGCAGCTTTATTCATAATTACCAAAACTTGGAAGCAACGAAGATAACCTTCAGTAAGAGACTGTATACATCAGCTGTGGCATATTTAGACAATGAAATATTATTCAGCACTAAATAAATGAGCTATCAAGTCATAAAAAGACATGGAAAAAGCTTAAGTGTATATTGCTAAATGAAAGAAGATAATCTGAAAAGTATAGATACTATATGATTCCAATTATGTGACTTTCTGAAAAAAGAAAACTATGGAGACAGTAGATAAGAATGTAGGTTGCTAGGAGAGAGGGGAGAAAAGGCAGAACATAGAGGATGTTTAGGGCAGTGATACTATTCTATATGATGCTACAATGATGATTGATCAATGTCATACATTTTTCAAAATTCAGAGACAGTACAACACCAAGGGGGATGCAATTATTTCCTAATAATAATGTAACAATGTAGGTTCATCAATTGTTGCAAATATTCTACTGTGATGCAGCTTGTAAATCCTGGGGAGATTGTACTGGGGAAGAACCAGGGAGTATATGGGAAGTCTACTTTCTGCTCAATTTTGCTGTGAATTTCAATGAAGTTTATTAATGAAAATAAAACACCAATTATATTTACCACCAATAATTATAAATAGGTATAACACACACAATTAGTGGAAGAGAGACAAAGGATTATTTTATATGTTACTAATGAAGAGGAAAGTATTTTTGTTTGGAAAGCAACATAGAAATGGGTCTCATGTTAAATGTTCTTACCACACACACACAAAAGAAAAGAAAAAACAAAGGGACAAGAGGAAACTTTTGAAGATGATGAATATGTTTATAACCTTAATTGTAGTGATGGTTACACAAGTGTATACTTATGTCCAAATATGTCAAATTGCTTCTGTTAACTATCTGTGGTATTTTTGTATACCAATTATACCTCAGTAAAGGTGGGAAAAAAGATACAGAAATTGAACCAACATTATATATACTGTTTCACTCCTATGACTTTACACCATGAGAGTAAAAACACGAGGAAACAAGAATATATTTCGTATTGATAGGGTTTTTTTTTGTAATGACAATGTAATTGTGTCAAATCAAATAACAATTAGTACTAGATGGCTAAATTTTAATGTATTAATTCCACCTATATGCCCACCTACAAGAAGAGATACCTCATTTTTTTTTTTTCGACAGAATCTCTGTTGCCCAGCCTGAAGTGCAGTGTCACAGTCATGGCTCATCAGAACCTTGGCCTCCTGGGCTCAAATAATCCTCTCATGTCAGCCTCTCAAGTAGATTGGACTATAGGTGCATGCCAACTTGCCTGTATTTTATTTTATTTTGCTTTTGGTAAAGATGAGGTCTCGCAATGTTACTTAGGCTAATCTCAACTTCTGGGCTCAAGCAATCTCAGCCCCCCTCAGCCTCCACATGTGCTGGGATTACAGGCATAAGTCACTGTGCCTGTCCTCCTTTCTTTTCTTTTAAAAACGTAAGTGTTAAAATTTTAAATCAAGAAGTTATGAAAAAATATACTTTATTCTTTATTAAAACAAACTGTATTGGTTTCAAAATATTGTTTTTTCACTCTCATATTGCATGCAGTAATTGTATTCACAAATAGAACAATATATTTCTTTTTTCCACTTCTTATACATTCTTTACTTAATATATAACTTAAATACAGTAAAATTCAATCTTTAGTTTACAACTCGATGTTTTTTTGATCACAGGAAGCAGAATAACCATCATGAAAATCAAGATATTCCTTCATACCCATTTATAGTCCTACCCTAACCAACTTCACTAGAAGTAGATCTGCTTTGTATTGCTATAGTTTTTAAAATTCTTTTTATTGTGGTAAAAAAATACATAAAATATACCATCTTAACCCCTCTGGAGTACAATCAAGAATGTTAAATCTATTTGCATTGTTGTGAAACAGATCTCCAAAATTTTTTCATCTTGCAAAAAACTCCATACCCATTAAAAAACACCTTTTTCCCTCTCTCTGCTGTCTCTGGCAACCACCATTCTATTTTATGTTTCTGTGAACTTGACCACTCTAGATACCTCCTATGGGTGGAATTGCACAGTATTTATGTTTTTGTTACTGGCTTATTTTACTTAACGTAATCTCTTCCAGTTCCATCCATGCAGCAGTATGTGTCGAGATTTTCTTCCTTTTCAAAGCTGAATAATATTGTATTTTACGTATATACCACATTTCATTTATCTGTTCATTCATCAATAAACATTTAGACTGTTCTTAACAAACCTCTTGACTATTGTGAATAATGTTGCTATGAACATAGATATGCAAAATATCTCTTTGAGATCCTGCTTTTAATCCTTTTGGATATATACTCAGAAGTAGAACTTATATATTTTTTTTTTGAGTTGGTGTCTCACTCCGTCGCCCAGACTGGAGTGCAGTGACTGCTCCTGGCCACTGCAGCCTCGACCTGCTGGACTCCGGCAATCCTTCCGCCTCAGCCTTCCAAGTAGCTGGAACTACAGGCGCACTACCACACCTGGCTAATTTTTTTTTGTTTATTGTAGAGATGAGGTCTCGCCGCCAAGTTGCCCAAGCAGGTCTCGAACCCTCGGTCTCAGGCAATTCACTCACCTCGACCTCCCAAAGCGCAGGATTACAGGCTGAGCCACCGAGCCCGGAGAGAGCTTATACTTTTAACTATTGTTTATTATGTTTGTGAGACAATATTTTTTGAAACTACATATTTTTTTCTCAAGGCATAAATGCTTTTTTTGCTAACAGTTTGTTCCCCCAGCACAACCAGGCCAATTTTTAGGAGCTCTACAATATAAACAATTATCATATTGCATTTCTGTTTAAGTTTTTTAAGAATCATGTGTTTCATGTAATCCAGCAATTAAAATTATGAGGTTATAACCTTTGGAATAATTTCTAATCTCCGATAAATTTATTCAGCTTCTTTTTAAAGTTTCTTTTTTTTTTTAACTTTTTAAAATTTCTGCAAGTTAATGTCTATCAACATTCCAAACGAACACTGATTGCTATAATTCTATGATGACATATTTTCCCCAACTAACATTTTATTCAAAATAAAGTGAGTGATTTGTAGAATATTATGACAGTATAAGAATGAACTTGGCTGAGTGTGGTGGCTCATACCTGTAATCCCAGCACTTTGGGAGGCCAAGGCAAGAAGATTGTCTGAGTCTAGGGGTTTGAGACCAGCATGGGCAACTTGGCGAGACCTTGTCTCTACAATAAATCAAAAAACTAGCCGGGCTTGGTGGCACACACCTATAGTTCCAGCTACTTGGAAGGCAGAGGCAGAAGGATAACCTGAACCAGCAGGTCGAGGCTATGGTGGCCATGAGCGTACCACTGCATTCCAGCTTGGGTGACAGAGTGAGACTCTGACTCAAAAAAGGAGGAACTTAAAGCTATCAAAGTATATGTCTACTTTTTCTTATGTGAGGAATAATTGTGCACTTCGAACAAATATAAAATTTGCTACATCCATACTGGCTAACTGAGGAATATTCATGATCTACTGAGAATTGAGAGAAGCAAAAAGTAGAAAAAAATATGTAAAATGTATTTCTTGGTTTAAAAAAAGAAAATAAAAAAGGCTACATTATTATACAAACATGGAGAATGCTGTGGAAGGATGCAATCCAAATCATTAATATTGATTTGAAGTAGCAGTATAGAGCAATTAAATATTTTTAAATATTTTAAAGTAAGAATGTCTACATTTTAAAATAAGCAATAGTATGATATAATTGTATTTATTAAAACTATAAACACATTTACATATAAACCATAAGTATATTAAAGATGCATGAATGTCTTGCCACCAGAATCTCAGTAGGGGTTTTCATAGGTTTGCATTCTAAGACATGGTTTTAATTGCTTTTCCTGAGCAAGTATTTTTCACATACAACAAGCAACAAAAAGACCACCTAAAACTTCTCAGAACCTAAGTTATTTCATCTTTAGAATTGTGAAGACTCCAAGTATCAGAGTAGTTATAGGATGAAATCCATATCACAACAAAAAAATTAGAATATATTTCTGACAATAGTGAATGTTTATTCATATAAAAATATGATCTCATTTTGCTAAATCAGTAAGGCGTGTTGGAAGCATTATATTACCATTTTGCTAAAAGTATCTCTCAGAATATGTTGTTTTCTTTCTAGTCTTTTATTTTTTCTAATATTAATAATTATCTCATTCAAGTATACACTAAAAACAAGTTTAAGTATTTTTAAAATAGCAACTCAAATCTTCTATTTAAATAATAAAATAAAATACAGCAAAAGAATAGAGTGGTATTTTGAAATCTTGCTTAACTTTATTTTCTTCTTTATATTTTTGGTATTTAAATAAATAGTACAGAATATTATGAATCACTTTGTAATTCAAAAATGAAATTTACATAAATATACACTTTATATATTTGTGTGTATATATATATATATATAAAAGTATCATAACTACATTAAGAAAATCTATAGTTACCAAAACAACACAAAAGCTACATGACTGACTTTCTTGTCCCTTTTCTTTGTATCCACACTTCAACTGTCTAAAACAAAGTTGATAGATAGAAAAGATATTTAGGAAACATTTACTAGTCTAAAATAAAGTTGACAGAAAAAAGATATTTAGGAAGCATTTATTTCTTCACACCTCTCTTCTCTCTTTTTCTCTCTCTTTTGGTAAGTTATACCATATATTTGTGTCTTCAGTGACCCCTATTTCTAGAAAAACAGACATTAGATCTAGAAGGGACCAAAAGATCAATCTATTACAGAAAAAAATAAGGAACAAGGAAAAAATTTCATCATTTCAGGGAATTTAGCAAAACTTAATAGGAATATATTTAATTATTAATTAATAAGTGAACATTCCCTAGAAGATCCATTTTTTAAAATATGAGACATTGCGTACAAACACCAAGGGACAACTTAGAGGTGAAATAACCAGATTAATCATAGAACTTTTACAAATGAGGTTAGAGCACCCTCAGAAGGGAAAGTGCCTTTTTCTCACAGTAGATTATTCACAAAGCCTGAATTAGAGCCCAGGTATTCAAACTTAAAGTTCAGTGTGCTTGTTTATGCCATGCTCTGTCTTGTCATCAGTACCTCCCTATTAAGTTATTCTATTTTCTAGTCCAATAAAAGAGTAAGGAAATATTTTGAAATTTCTTGTGTTGTTATTTTTATTATACTTCCAGTCACTAAGCACACACATTATTCAGTTAAGTTTCCAAGGATTGAAATTAATGTTTAAATGCATATCTCTTTAGGACACACATTATGTGTCTTTTACAAAGCAATCAGACAACCATAGACTGTTCTAGGATAAATTATTGAGAAAAGTCATGGTTTTTTTTATCTATAGGCCACAATATGTAAGGCTGTTGTTTTAACAAAGAAGGAGCGATCCACAAGCATGGTTGGATGCTTTGAAGTGAGCTAAACCAATACATTTTTCTCAGAGAAAAATGAAGAAAAAAATAATCTATCAAAACTGCTTGACAGCCACCCTGATCAATGTGCCATATTTATTTAATGAAGATGTTGTGGCCAGTCCATTTATAATCATCCGTTTTCCACAGCAAACACTTCCTGACTTTCCTTTTTCCTTCAGTTGGGACTGGGGCTATTAATAGGCAGACCAGAGAAGCCCACTGTAGAGCTAATCAGAGAACAAATTTCTGGAGTCACAGAATTCTGAGCTTGCCATGTCTGATTAAGGTTAATGGTAACCATGCATATCAGTGTCATGTTATTTGTTCTTCTAGAAAGCTTGCTATTATTTGTATAAATAGCACTATCTAAACGTTATAATCCATAGTGTGCATTTAAATTTAAGTGAATTAGCCGGACTCGGTGGCTCAGCCTGTAATCCTATGCTTTTGGGAGGCTGAGGTGAGTGAATTGCCTGAGCCCGCGGGTTCGAGACCCACCTGGGCAGTGAGACCTCATCTCTACAATAAATAAAAAAATCAGCCGGGCGTGGTAGCGCATGCCTGTAATTCCGGCTACTTGGAAGGCTGAGGAGGAAGGATCGCCGGAGCCCAACAGGTCGAGGCTGCGGTGGCCGGGAGCGGCCATTGCACTCCAGTCTGGGCGACAGAGTGAGACTCCAACTCAAAAATAAATAAATAAATAAATAAATAAATAAATTTAGGTGAATTTTTTCCAATAAGTTTTAAAAAATAAGCTTGGGATATCTATCTCAAGGAAAAAACTTTTATTTGTATTTTTCTCCCAAACAGGTCTTTGTGACAAAATTGCATTTATTTCAAACGAAGAAGTAGAATATGACATATGCTTTTTTTTTCTTATTTTGGGGGAGTTCCACAGCAAGGAGACAAATAATGAGAGGGATGAGAGAGGTTAAATTTTGTTACAGACATCTTGTTCCAAGTACTATATTAAGTGTTTTAAAGATAACTGTTCATTTATTTTTCATAACTGAGTAATGTAAGCGTTGATGTCTTCACCTTATAGAATAGAAACAAGGAATTAGCGTAAATTACTTTACAAAACTCTAACAGCTATGAAGTGCTAGAGTCAAAAGGAGAACGAAGGTTTGTTTAATCCAGATCTCTCAGTGTTTGGATTGTATGAACTCTTCATTTATAACAGGGCTACGTGCTGAGAGGTTATTCAGCTAGCTCTGTGGTTTTAGACAAGTCACTAAAATTCTCTGAATCTTAGATTTCATTTTATGATCCTTCGTTATCTTAGGTTTAATATAGTGATACTAAATCATCTATTTTCTTATCACTTGTGATTGAGCCAATTGAAAGATCCCGGTGCCTTAGTTTCTTTCTTTTGTAAAATGGGACAAATCACTGATTCTACCTCATAGCGTTTTTATGAGGGTGAAATAAGCTGGCATATGTAAAACATTTAAAAGATTGCCTAGAATATTGCAAGTCTGTACAAATATAACAATTATTGGTAAAAATTAGAGGTAATATGTGTCAAATCTACAGCAAAAGGAATAAAAACCCTGATAAATGGGAGTAAACAGCTGCAGTGACAATAGTCATAGTTGCAGTAACAGTTGGGTAGCATATCATTATTATTATTAACAACTGATAAGGTAGTTCCCATAAATCAAGTTCCCACAGTCCTATAAACATGTCCTGGAAAAAAAAACTGATCAATAGCTGGTGACAGATTTTGAAAAGTGTATAACTTTTCCAGTATATTAATGATCCAAATTTTGTGGACTTACAATTCTCTAATCCATGTGACATTAGGGCTGAGAATATAATTATACTTCAGTTTCCTCTCACTTCCATTTTTTAAAAAAAATTTTATTGTCCTACTGATTTTTCACAAATGTAAATTTTATCATGCTTGTTATGTATTTTTTGTCTTCCAGTAACGTATTTACTGAATCTTTAGACTATTTGTTTCTGTTCTTAAAATATACTGTTCTTTTTTGTTTGTTTTTGGAAACTACCCCGCAGGGTAGATAGAAGTGCTTAAAAAAAAAAAAGCCCTAAATGATGTATTGCATTAAAAATATAGTCGTATATACCATGTCTACTTATTTTATTCTCAAATTTTAGACAAACATAAAAATGTACATGAAGTCTCATATTGATTTTATTTTGATTATAATTACACATGCCATGCAGTGGGCTTCTCTTGAATTTCTGTACAATTGCTCTGAGTCTTGAAATCTGAAAAGTAATCCCTATATGTGTATTTAGCTCCTAATTCACTTTCTGTCTCCACAGAATAGCTTTACAAATAACTGTGTCAGATTTGGTTTTCCATTTGCCTTATGAAGATATTTTATAATAGTGCACAGGTAAAGAAATAAGATGACTGAAATTAGACATCTATTCTAGTATATATTCTCATACTAATGGGTCTCAATAATCACCAGTAACTGAGCCCATCCTAGGCCACACATGAGAGTTATAACCCTCCTTAAGTTCCACTCTCACATTAAAATGTAATAAATGGCTCTGACTTTTCTTTTTCCGGAATTAAGATAACTGGAAGTGAAATGCCAAACCAATGTTTGCTTTTTCATGTTTTTTTTGTTTAACCCACCTGGCTCATGTGCTTTATTCTCTCCTAAATTCAACTACTAATCATTCTATTTGAAAAATCAGGCCAAGTGCAGTGGCTCAAGACTGTAATCCCAGCATTTAGGGAAGCTAAGGTGAGAGAATTGCCTGAGCCCACAGGTTCGAGACCAGCCTGGGCAAGTTGGCGAGCCCTCATCTCTACAATAAAGTGAAAAATTAGCCAAGCGTGATAGCATGCCACGTATAGTTCCTGCTACTTGGAAGGCTGAGGTGGAAGGATCGCAGGAGTCCAGCAGGTCGACACCGGGGTGGCCGTGAGCGTGACACTGCACTCCAGCCTGGGCAACAAGGTGAGACAATTCAAAAAAAAAAAAAAGAAAGAAAAGAAAAATCAATTATTTAATTCTTACTTAACACAGGGATGGAGCAATATAAAAAAAAGTGACTTCTGAAAAAGACTAAAATTTTGTCTTCATTTTCTCCATCTTATAAATTTCAAGTAAAACACATTTCCAAATTTCCATCTGATCAAATATATTTTTTTAAAGTTTTCTACACCTATAAATTTAATTTTCATTTTCTTTACCACTATGTTTTGCTGTTTAATCCAAGGGCCCCCAACCCCCAGGGCCACAGACTGGTACTGCTTGATGACCTGTTAGGAAGCAGGTCACACAGCAGGTGGTGAGCAGCAGGCGAGTAAGTTAAGTTTCACCTGTATTTACAGCCACTGCCCATCACTCTCGCCTGAGCACTGCCTCCTGTCAAATCAGCTCTGAAATGCCTGCTTCCATTTCCAACATCCTATCTTTGTGAAACAGGGTTTTCTGCGGTAACAACAACCAAAACGAGATTATAGAATAGACTGGACATAAGCAACGCACTTTGGGTGTCACTCTCCCATCACTTGTAGGTGGGACTGTCTAGTTACAGGAAAACAAACTCGAGATTTCCACATTATGGTGAGTTGCATAATTATTTCACTCTATATTACAATGTAATAATAGAAATGAAGCGCACAATAAATGTAATATGCTTGAATCATCCTGATACCATCCCCTCCCACCCTGTCCATGGAAAAATTGTCTTCCACAAAACCGGTCCATGTTACCAAAACAGGTGGGGGACCACTGGTAGTTGATTATTTAATTGTTTTTAACTTATAATCACTCAGCCACACTCAATATGTTAGCTTTTACTTCTACCTTAGTCTTGACAACGCTATTTTACATGCAATAAACCTATTATTTTTGTGCAATTTTCAAATTATTGATCTGACCTCACTCTTAGAACCTACTTTCTTCCTTAAGGTTCCAATCCAACTCACCAGCTTTCCTCTTTCTTATTCTAACAACTGTCTAGAGCAGTGATGTCAAGAAGAGATCACTATCTCCAGAGAAAAAGCTGAATACTGCATGTATATAGTTAAATTAAGTATGCAGACTCATATCACTATCTTTCTTGAAGAAGAGATTGTGAAAAATGATTCAATGTTGTTTCACTTGGGGAAAATGTTATAGTTATGGATGTTGCATTATGTGTCATGATTTTGTAAATTTGCATATATATGAAAAATAATTTTAAGTATATACATTAAGAATATGGAGGATTTAAAACATGTTTATCTTTTCTCTCTCCTCAAATATCATTAAAATTGTAGTAGAGAAATATCAATCCAAAAGAAAACAAGAAGACAACAACAGACAAAATTGTCCAGCACATTTTGTTTTCAAGATGAAGAGCAGCTAGATAAATCATAAACTAAATGATTTCCTGGGGCATTCCAACAAGAATAAAGGTAAATATTACTGAAAAACCACATGCAGTGTCAAAATTTTGGATACTGATTACAGGAGAAAATGATGTGAAGAATAAGTTTCAAAACTGGAGAATAGGGAAAATGTACAAAAAATATATATTGGCAAAAATAACAACCTTCACATCAATCCTATGAACTAGATAATATTGTCTTTCCAAATAATAGATAAGAAAATTTCAGATATATTGGTTAAATAACTTGTTCAGGAATAGACATCAAGTAAGAATGAATCTGGCATTCACACCCAGGCCCTCCAAGCACCATGATCTTTATTACTATTCTCCATTGTTGTATATAGTACATGCACACACACACGTGCATACACACATATGCACACACACACACACACACACACACACACACACACTCTATGTAGCGGCACAAAGTAATACAAGTGTATTGTTTATAAATGTAAAAGCAAATTTAAAAAATACTCAGGGAGTTGAATTCATTGCCTCAAGTGGTCAGGCCTAGAGAGTCAGGAAAGGTGAAGCGCTGACCTACTACTGTTTTCATTAGCCTCTTAGCAATATGTTATCTTTTCAAGTCATGCTATTTTTACAATGATACAAAGATTAATTTGAAAAATATAAGAACTATGAAGGAAATACACCAAAAATACAAAATGAAGATTGATGAATCAAAATGCATTACAAATTAAAGTTTTATTCAATAAAAAAATTTAAAAGCAGGGTGACTATTGCTGAAACTTGATGTACCAATGAAAGAAAAGTAAGTAACAAAAAAAATACAAAATATGGATATCATGAAGATAAATACAAAAAAGTCTTGGAGATCAGATGTAGCTGAAATTTTTAGCAAAGAAGTAATATTTTTAGAAGTAACAGAAGAAAATTATCCTGAGATGAAGAAGACTTAAATATGGGGTTGCCATTTAACTTATTGTCCAAATCAGGATGCTCTGAGGTATGGTAATCAGATGGGACACTAAGATACTCTCCCTGCACACCAGGGCCTGCTTAAGAATGAAATTGACTATGTTAATAACAAAGGAAATTGATTTAATATAAGATTGACTTCTTATGCAAAAGCCTGAGAATTAGTGCATATAATTTTTTATGTGTGTTTGTGTGTATGTACATTTATTTAAACCTGCAAAGGGAAAGTTGCATAATCCAATAATCCTCTATATGGTCTAGATATTAATCTTCTTTCTGAGCCAAAGTTATCTTGGGAATTCCAGGATTCAGAATGAACTGTCATGTTCTTTTTCTGAAATAACACTTGAAGATGTTCTCTACCCAAGTGACAATCGAGTCCGGATAAAAATAGAAGGATTAGAGCTAATAAAAGGCAGAGAAATCAATGATGAGCAGTAAATTTTGGGGGATCCTCTTTCCTTTGGCATTAGGTTCTCATATGAAAAACAATTCCATTAGGGTATAATTATTGGTCATTGTCCCATCATTTATTCACTCTTCCCCACAAGGAAGGATTGTGTCAACCTGTCAATGTGAGAAATAGGTCGGCCTTTGTTTCTTGATTAATTCATTAGTAGGCACTAAACACTGGACATTCATTTTCCTTTGGTTCCCTTTTGGCTTGGGCCAAGTAAATCTTTCTGCTTACAAATGTTGGCATTCTTTTGGGTAAAATGTCTAAAAATATAGATGGGGAACAGGATATTGAAAGTGCATAAACACATACTTATAATTACATATATATTACTATGTATTTTATATGGGTATGTAAAAGTATATATTTAGAATTTCAACTGTCACTTTGGAGTCCATCCATTGTATTTAAATAATGCATTTAAGTAATATTGACTAAATTTTATCTTCCTTTTTATTTTTTCAGATTGAAATCTGAATCTAATATAT
Organism: Cephalopachus bancanus; assembly: GCA_027257055.1. Taxonomy (NCBI): domain Eukaryota; kingdom Metazoa; phylum Chordata; class Mammalia; order Primates; family Tarsiidae; genus Cephalopachus; species Cephalopachus bancanus. The sequence goes on from JAPVLO010000036.1 coordinate 3,454,402, forward strand.
ATATATATATATATATTAGCTTCCTTTCATGTAGTTAAGTTTTTTATATCTTCTGTGTTTCTAATTATTGTGTTTTCTCTATGCCTTTTTTCTCCTGTACTACCTCTGTTGGATTAATCATATTTTGTCAATTATTGTTGCTTGTAAAATTATATATTTCACACTTTTTAAAAAATGGCAACCAGTACATTAATGCAAAACTTAAGGCATAATTTTGCTACCATAAACAAATCAGAATTTCCTAAACAAAGAGTACTCTCTTTATTTCTATTCATATGCCTACCAACCTCCACTGCCATGTTTCACTGCCTAAATTTTTATTTTGATAATTTAAGACATGTAAAGCATTAAAAATTATGATTGTATATAGATACTTCTGGGAGCAAACTGACGTTTCTCTTGACTACTTAAGTAAGGCTCAGCATGCTATCCAAGTTTTTTCTATCTCAGGCATCCAAGATCCAGTACACTCTTGTATCATGTTAATTTTTAGAAAGTCAGTATTAAATTTTCTTTCTCTGTACAAGTTTTCAGACTCAGAATAAGATTTTGTTTATATTGTCATGGGGCCAATAGCTTAAAATAATTCACAAATCACACAGACTTATACAAGCTAAGGATAGGAAAAACGTCTACATTCACACATACAAAAAATTAAATTAGATGACTGTAATAAATTTTTGCAAACCATTTTTTATGAAATTAGATAGGATGAAGTATTTAGACACATAAAAATTGTGAAAGAAAATAAAGCCGCTGTGGGAAAGTGATTTTTAAAATGACAAGATGTGATTCCTATAAGAAAAGCAATGTAGCTCAGATTTTTTTAATTAAATTTTTTATTTTAGAGATGTGGGGTACAATTCAGGATTCGGTATATAAATGTTCATTATGCAGTTACCCTTGTTGATGAAGTGTGCCCTTCCCCCTATCCCCAGCAGTTACCCTCAACTGCTATTCCCACTCCCCTCCCCTGGCACTTTCCCACTACTGCCAATCCTTTTCTTATAATACTATGATGATTGTTCAAGGTCTGCTTATGAGTGAGAACATATGGTACTCTGTTCTTTGTTTCTGTGATAGATCACTGAGTATGATAGACTCTAACTCCATCCAAGTTGCCGCAAAATCTATATGTTCATCCTTCTTTATGGCTGCATAATATTCCATTGATATGTACCACATTTTTTTATCCAGTCCAGCTTTGATGGGCAGCATGGTTGGTTCCATGTTTTTACTATTTTGAGTAGTGTTGCAATAAACACGTGTATGCAGGTATCTTTTTTGTAGAATGACTTGAGTTCCTCCAGGCATATTCCCAATAGGTGGATTGCTGGGTCATATGGAAGGTCAATTTCTAGTTCTTTCAGAAGTCGCCACCCTGTTTTCCAAAGACATTGCACCAATTCCTGATCAAAATTCCAAGTGCCCATGCCATAAGAGATAAGATAGACAAGTGGGACCTCATCAAACTGAAACGCTTCTGCATAGCAAAAGAAACCATCAGAAGAGTGGAAAGACAGCCCACAGAATGGGAAAAATATTTGCCAACTGTCTATCTGACAAAGGCCTAACATCTAGGATCTACAAGGAACTCAAACGTGCCAAAAGGAAAAAAAACAAACAACTCCATTAAAAAGTGAGCAAAAGACATGAAGAGACACTTCTCAGAAGAAGATATATGGGCAACCAACAGACACGTGGAAATGTGCTCAGCCTCACTAATTATCAGAGAAATACAAATCAAAACCACTTTGAGATACCACCTAATCCCAGTTAGAATGACCATCATTAATAAAACACACAACAGATGCTAGCGAGGATTTGGAAAAAAAGGAACGCTTCTACACTGCTGGTAGGAATGCAGCTCAGATTTGAATGCACACACCGCTAAGTATTTTACTTTTTAAAGAAAATTATTCATATGAACTACATTATTTCAAATATCATTTTTCAAGAGAATTAATAATTACTGAGTGGGTAAAAATGTCCAAATACTGCAAGAAAATGAGTCAATATTTTTGTTACATAACTGAGCCAGGCGTGGTAGTGCGCACCTGTAGTTTCAGCTACTTGGAAGGCTGAGGCGGAAGGATCACCGGAGGCCAGCAGGTCGAGGCTGCGGTGGCCGGGAGCGGCCACTGCACTCCAGTCTGGGTGACAGAGTGAGACTCCAATTCAAAAAAAAACTTGTATGGAAACATATAAATACAGTGTTTAGTGGTTTATGCTGCATGCTGCATTTTTTTCTTTGCCGTTGCCTCCTGATTTATTTATTTTGTGGGGTACAATTCAGGGTTAGGTATACAAATGTTCATTATGTAGGTACCCTTGTTGATAAGGTGTGTCCCCCTCCCCTGGCAGTTTCCCACTATTGCCAATCACTTTCTTATAGTATTATGACAGTTGTTCAAGGTCCACTTATGGGTGAGAACATACGGTACTCTGTTCTTGGTTTTTGTGATAGATCAATGAGTATGGTAGACTCTAAATCCATTCAAGTTGCTGTAAAGTCCATATGTTTGTCCTTTTTTATGGTTGCATAATATTCCATTGTGTATATGTACCACATTATTTTTTTATCCAGTCCAGTTTTGATGGTCAATACAGCTGGTTCCACGTTTTTGCTATTGTGAATAGTGCTGCAATAAGCATGCATGTACAGGTTTTTTTTGTTTGTTTGTTTGTTTGTTTGTTTTAGAATGATTTGAGTTACTTCGGATATATACCCAATAGGGGGATAGCTGTGTCATATGGAAGGTCAATTCCTAGTTTTTTCCAGAAGTTACTACACTGTTTTCCAAAAAGGTTATACTAGTTTGCATTTCCACCAGCAGTACAGACGTGTTTCTTTTTTCTCAGAATCCTTGCCAGCATCTGTTGTTTGTTTTATTAATGATGTCCATTCTAACTGGAGTTAGATGATATCTCAAAGTGGTTTTGATTTGCATTTTTCTGATGATTAGTGAGGCTGAGCATTTTTTCATGTGTCTGTTGGCTGCCCATGTATCTTCTTTTGATATGTGTCTATTCATGTCTTTTGCTCACTTTTTAATGGGGTTGTTTGTTTGTTTTTTTCCTTTTGACACTTTGAGTTCCTTGTAGATCCTGGATGTTAGACCTTTGTCAGATATACAGCTGGCAAATATTTTTTCCCATTCTGTGGATTGTCCCCTGCTCTCTTGATGGTTTCTTTTGCTTTGCAGATGCTTGTCAATTTGATGAGGTCCCACTGGTCTATCTTACCTCTAATGGAATGGGCACTTGGGGTTTTGAGCAGGAATTGGCTGCCAGTTCCAGTTTCCATAAGGGTGTCTCTTCATGCTGCAATTTTTGAAGAGACAGATTGCAAACTGGCTATTCCACTCAGTTCTATGTCCCCTGTGTTTCTTGTCCTTGCAGTTGGGAAAGATAACTAAGCAATTTCACCAATAAGTAGAAGAAAGGAGAAGGAGAGAGAACCTAAGTGTAACTCCTATAGTCACTCACATAAACTCTATGAAGTAACAATGATTATCCTTGTTTTACAAATAAAGAAATTGAGGTCTAAACCAAGGTCAATAGTAAGATAATATACTTAACTGTGTACTAAATTCTTCACCTACATGCCTTACCATGCACCATAAGCCCAACCCACTTCAAAACAAATCTTTATCTAATGTCTGAATTTTGTTGGCATAGGCATTAATTTTGATTTCCCATCTTTTTTCACATTCCACACTCAACAATCACTATGTCATATTGATTCTATTAACTGAACACTGCTCACATATGCCATTTTTTGACATAACCATTTTTTACTCAATTTTAACCTATCACCATCTCATGCGAGAGTTACTGTAATAGTGGAAATAACTTTTTGCTTCAATTTCTAGGTATATTCCTCTCAAATTCAATCTAAACATAATGTTTTCAGGAAAGTTTCTCTTTAAAAAAATCTGAGAACCAATTGTTACATAAAAATCTAATATTTTAAAGAAAATAATATAAGCTATACAATTTTATTAAGTACTATCAAAGAAGGCTTTAAAATGGAGATGCAGCCAATATTTCTGAATTATAAGTAGAAATACTATGAAAATATCAGTTACCATAAATGTATAACATAATACAAATGCAATAAATCATCAAAGGAATTTAGAATTATCTCTTAAACATAAAATAATCTTGCCCAAATAATGTAAACTTGGACTGAGTAAAATTTTGAAGAAATATAAAGATGTCTCACTCTATCAGATATTGAAACAAATAATAAAACTAAAGTAACTACAGAACATAATATGCATATTTCACTAAACACTTAAAAAAGAATTTAAAAAACCAAAGCAAAACAAAATTTATAAATATCTGGTCTGTAGTCTCAACTACTGTATGTCATCCATCTTTGGGGAAAAGGGATACAGTTCCAATAAGTACACCTTCTAATCACTACACACATGGGGATTGGCTTTTGTATATAACAGGCCATAGTAGGATGTAATTTCTGGTGGCATAAGTATCATTAGCAGTTACATCACAAAAAGTTAAAATTCAAGAACCACTAATAATGCATAGTAAAAATCGTATGTCAAATGAGTGAGAAAAATCTAAGATAATAAGTGATGCTGAGATATTCACTTATGAAGAATATTCATAAAAAGCTAAATTTAAGAATAAAAACATAAAAATCACCAAGATTAGATTAGATTATGTAGATAAAAGCATATTTAAAGTTGGAGTGAAAAAATAGTTTTCTTAAAATAAAAATAAAATATAAATTATAAAGGAAAAAATTAAGAATATATCATAAATAACCTAGATATTAAATGCATTGTAATAACTTACTTTTAGTCACACAAAGCAAAGCTTTTTATTGCTAAAAGTATATAATTCAGAAAATCTAACAGAATAAAATAAAAGCCATCCATTAAATCACAGGTTTTTTTGTTTTTGTTTTTTTGGGGAGGTGCTCAGGAAACTCCCCAATGTATGGTGCTGAGTTTTTTGAATGGAAAAAGATTACAAGGCATCAACAAAGTCTCTCTGTTTTCCTATCCACCTGGACCCTTCCCTTCTTTCTTAGCAAAGCAAGTCACAGAAATCCAAATTTCTCTTCCTCAAAGCAGTTCATAAAAACTAGAACCCCTCTTTCCCATAAAACCAAGAAAAGTCACTCTGTAGCCTCTTTCTTGAAGACCTTCATTCAAGTCCTCTGCCGTATCCAGCAAGAAGGAATGATCCTCAAAAACACCAAGAAGAATCTGAATATACAGGCCTTGCTAGGTTTCTACAGTCTACCACCATTATATCCTTTTATCAAATCACATTTCTGCATGGTTGTCCATTCTTCATGTAATTTAAGCATAAAGTAGACAGTTGTTTGGGGGTCTTTATTTCTGAAGACTCCCACATTACATAAAACTTTGAATAAACAAATTTGTTATGCTTTTCTCTTGTCAACCTGTCTTTTGTCATAGTAGTGTCTGCAGTGACCCTTATGATGGATGAGGAAAGGTATCATGCATTTCCCACACTGATAGCATCTATATATAACTTTAAAAACTTTTTCTATACCTTTGCATAATTCACAGCATATGGAAAAGATTTTGAAACCAGTTTTTACCACATGTACACTTTTAATTTTATTATGTCTTTACATATTTCTCTACGTGAGTTTTACAGACTGGAAATGTTCATTATATATATATTTCTATGTACCCAAACTTTTACTATTTAAAATTAGCAGTGCTAAAACTTATGATTGGAACATAGCTGGATGAGTCAGCATTTCTCATTCTCTGCCTAGAAATCATCCAAAAGCAGAATGTAGAATGAAAACCCTGGAAATACCATTTATGGTGAAACCAGGAGACAGATATAAACGACAGATTTTGTAATGCACATAAGGCCTGCCAAAAGTAACTAGATTGGGGGATCCTCCTGGGAGTAAGTGAGGACAAGAAGTACTGAGAGTAGCAAAAGTATTAAAGTGAAGGTAAATCTAAGCACCAGCATTTGTATTCATCCGAAATGGTGATGTCTTTCTTTTGTGGAACATCGGTGTGGGCACTGTAGTGAGCAGGTTTAGTGCCAGAGGTCCTCTAGTACCTTACTTGGCTGAGGGAAGAGGGAACGATACCTGGTGCTTGAGTTGAATGCCAGCTTTCTGGCCAATAGACTTCCCTCCCCAGCCACCACTTATATAAAAGGCAAGCCCAGGAAATTTAATTTATTTAAAGATTAGTAATAAAATAGGTAATGGCACAGCATCAATACAAAGACAATATGTGAAAAAAATAAAACTTTCTTAAAAAGGTTTATAACAATGCAATTTTTATTAAAAAGTGTGCCATAAAGAAGATATAATTCTGTCTAAATATTTTCCAAGAATATACAAAAAACTTCAGGAATCAATTGCTTTTAAGAAAAGATGGTTCAGCTGGAGAAGATGAAACATGAATTGGCAAAACTTAGAAAAGCAGTAGAAATAAAACCATCCTGGAAAGAAAGAAAAAAAATCACAATTGCAAGAAAAGAGACACACTGTACAAAATACAGCATGAAATCCATAGGATTGAATGAAAAATTGTATGCAATATGATACTAAAAAAAGTTAAAAAGTGTTAGGGAGATGATGATAGGTAGACAGACACAAGGGAACTGGCACACAAGAGGAACTACTTCTGCTAGCATAAAACTGAAATAACAGAAGGGAACCAATATTTAAATATATATTAAAAGAAGACTTAGATCTATATACCTAAAAAGTACACCATTTGGTAGGATAACTGACGCAGAATAATTTGCCCTGGACATATTCTAAAGAATACATAGACCTCAGAAATAAAATAATAGTAATTTGGGCAACTTGGAGGAAAGATCACACTGACCTCAGATTTTTTTTTTTTCATTAGATTCTGAGAGATGGTGTAGCACCTTCAAGATACTCAAGGAAATAAAGTTGGTCCTCTTATTTTGTAGACAGTCAAGCTGTTTCCCAAGTATAAAATTTATATATATTTATTTTTGAGCATGCAAGAACTCAGTGAGTAGCTTTACTGTGAGTCCAACTTGAAGAAGCTATAAGAACACAAACTTAAGCTAACAAAGTAGTGTCTGAGGAAAGAAAGACAAAAGTCTAGCAGTGAAATTTGGTTAATAGTACCAACGGGATAATACAGCAACTAGAAAAATCACTATCATCTAACAAACCATCATACACAGATGGAATATTTCATTATCTAGCCGTGGATGTCATAAGTACTTTCCCTTTAAAGAGTGAGGCACAGTAATTTCATTCATATTATATATATTCATATATTTCCACAATGTTGTGTATATTTAACTAACGATACTTTAAAGTATTAAAATCTGTTGATAAAAGTGGTAAATGTAGGGGAGAAAATAATAATGTATTTAGTGTTTTGAACAAATAAATGAAATATTAATGTCTCTAGTCAATTTTAGACAAAATTTATGAAACATTCAGACTGATAAATGTGATAAAGTTGGTGGATTTGAAAGCCTTGGAAGCAACTTCTTTATGCCCTGATCAATATGCTATTTTTACTGGATTCTCAAGAAAAGTAATTCATCAAGGCCAAATAACAGAGGACATAGACTAAACCTCACCCACTTTTGTTTCAATGTTACAGAAGCAGAAAGATGGGCCTCTCCTGCACACACACTAGCTAAGAATACTCCCAAAGAAGAACGCTTTTGAAATATTTTTTGAGATTCCTGTGTAACCCCTGCCTACCAAAAGAAGTTGTCAGGTTTTAGTAAAGGACAAATGCAGTCTTTTAAGTGTCTTCTTATGAGAATAAACTTACTAGGCCCCCAGAGAATAGGTAGAAATGGAGTGGCATGCTTGAGATTGAGAGCCTAGGGAGCCAGAAAGAGAATAGAGATCTGGGAGAGCTGCAAGTTTTCCTTGATTCCATATCGATATTTGCTAGAGGAATAAATATAGGACAGTACAGACCTGAAACACTGAATAATGGGGTTTGCTGCTATTTCTAGTTCTACATCTCTAGCCCCCATTCAACTGCATTCTAGCAAATAAACTATGAAATACCTATTGCTTTAGGGAAGTGAATGAACAGTAGCAAAGAAATAGATTGTGATTTTCACGAGTGGGGGCTGTTAGAGGATTCATGAGGGAAAAAAAACTTGATTAATCAAAGGTAACAATCCAAGTGGTTGGATAAAATGTACCCAGAATGATGTGAGGAGGAAAGCTTGAGGGAAAACCAAGATTGCATAGACACCATAGTACCTCCTTTCTTGGGGCTTTTCCAGAAATTTCAGATTGATATTATGCTCTATTTTCCAGATATTTTCTGGAATAAAACAAGTCCAAGAGATAAATAATCTTACTTTATGATTAGTCATGCAAGGATTGAGACAAACTACAAAGTTTGCACCCCACATTTTGGTACAGGCAAAGCAGAACTCTCTCTGTGTATCTCCACAGCATGTATGACCATAGATAGCCCCACCATTTTTCCTGAGGCCATCGTAGTGTAAGATCAAAGAATGCTCAGAGTTCTTTGAGCAGTGCATTGGAATTAAGAGAGAGGAATCCGAAACCAAATAAGCATACAACCAAGATCAAAGGTGATTGAGCCAGGTCCCAAGTAAATGAGCTGCAAACCCAATTTCCACCCAGAAAAAAGGCCTCTAAGGGAAGCCAGCACAGGAAGAAAGTGACCAGAAGAAAAAGCTCCTTTCCTTGTGTTGTCGGCTATGTAAGTTCCCACAGTTTAAATGCAGTAATAAGCAAAGGAGAAGGAACTCAAATTTATCAATGACAGATTCTTCCATTGTTCAAAGACTGATGTATTATGTGATAAATGTGAAACTGTCATTCTGTAGGTTAATATTCAAATATAGGCAGTTTCTCAGATTAACCTAATAGTCTGTTTTGGAAAAATAAAATTACTTTTTTTAGAGCAAGTATTGTTAACGGTTTATTCTTCAGTAATTATAGACTTTCTCTTGGAAAAAGAGTTCATAGACTCACGAGTCCTTTGCCAGCTTCTCCCAGTACAGTATCAAAACCAGAAGAATGACATCGGGACAGTTGGAATATTTAAAATAAATTTTTTAAACTACTCACGTTTTAAATTTCTTAATTAAATTTTAAATCAATATTTTTTTTAATTTTAGAACTATTTTAGATTTCCAAAAATGTTGCAAAGATAGTACAGAGCTTCTACACCCAGTTTCCCATATTGCTAATATCTTACACTCCTAGTATGGTACATTCACCACAACTAATTAATCAATCTTAATACATTAGTGACAACTAATGAGCATACTTTTTCAAATTTTTTTTGTATTTTTGGTTTTTGCCCCATGATTTTGTTTAGGACAACATGGTATATTGTCATCATATCTCCTTAGGCTCCTTGAGACTGTAGCATTTTCTCAGACTTTCCTTGTTTTTGAAACCTTGGAAGTTTGAGTACTGTCAGATATTTTGTAGATAGCCCCTCAACTTGGGTTTTTCTTGTGGTGTTATCGCAATTATACTAAGATTATGAATTTTTTAAAGGAAAAACACAGAATATTCTGCGATTATAGATTTTTGGAGAGAGGAAGAGCATAAAGTTGCAGTGTAATTCTTATCACTTAATATCACAGGTACATACTGTGAACATGACTTATCACTGTCCATATTAACTGTGATCACTTGGCTGGGTCAATATTTGCCAGGTTTCTCCTCCATAAAGCTACTTTTCTCCCCTTTTTCATCATGTATTCTTTGTAGGAATGTTATTCATGTGCAGCCCACAGCTAAGAAGAGTTATGCTCCACCTCTATGAGGGCTGAGTATCTGCATGCATTATTTGGAATTTATTTGCACAGGAGATGGAAGATTTATCCATTTTATCCTATTTATTTACTTCTTTACTCAGTCACTTAGTCAGATATTTATATTAATATGGACTCTTTTTTATACTTTGTGCCTATAATTCAATACTACTATATTTATTTTTTTGCCCAAATTTTTTTAGCTTTGACCATTGGAAACTTTTTTATATTTGGCTCCTGCAAGCTTTGACAGAGTCCCATCACTGTGAATTTTGTAAAACACTTCCTTACTTGTTGCACTGAAGGATGCTGCAGGCTCACCTTACATAATATTTTGCCCCCACCCAAGAAATCAGTAATTTCTCAAAAAAAACCAAAAAATTTGTTTTTTAAAATAGGATAATAGTGTTAGAAACCAGGATCTGTGTTCTGTTGCACTGTCGCTACCGAGATGTCATTATTTCTTAGCCCTTTCAGCTAATAGAGCAGAGAAATTTAAGACTGCCTCATATTTTCCTCATTGTTGAGAGAGGTATTCCCTTTCCACCATAACAGTATGCGATACTGAATACACAAGACTCAACACAGGACAAAGGAGATTGACAGGAATTTATTAGTCACATGTCTCACTATCTGGGATAGGAAGGCACCATACACCACTCAGGGTCACACAGTAGTTGCACTCAGGAGCAGAGTAAACAAGCAGGAGCTATGGGAGGCATCCTTTATAGTAGCAAGAAGGTTGGGTGTTTCCTTGTTCTTGCAGGAAGATGTAATTGGTCTGTTTAAATAATTCCATGGACCAGCAAGAACACACAACCTATTTTGAGGAACAGGTGGAGTACAGTTGATCCAACTTATAGAAAAATAAGCCAGGTAAAGAGCCTTTCTTATTGGGTGGGGGAACATATATTGCAAGAGGGGAATTAATAATTAAGACTTCAGAGGCTCTGTAAGGCTCAAAAATGTAAAGGTAGCAACTGAAATTTTAGATCTTATAATACAATGTGTCTATACTAACTAGTGTATATGCACAGTTCTATAACTTTCTATATGCATCTGAATTTGCATCTCTTTCTAAAAGGCAGTACATACTATTGAAAATAAATCTGTCTTAAAATACATGAAAATGTCTTAATAAATCTAGAAAGATGGAATTATAAGGTCAACTGAATGCATATTATAAATCATTTGATTTATAATGCCAAACATCACTTTGGATTATTTATACACATTTACTTTACTGCTAAGATATCTGAAAGTATAAATTTGACTATGCCCTCAGAAATACTATTCAATGATTTTAAAATCATCTTTTTTAATTGTATAACTTAGGTTTGTATTTGATAAAATGCATTTCCACTCTTGTGTTAAAGTGAATTGTTTTTGCATTATTTATAATACAATAAACCTCTTGATGGGTTTTCCATCATATTTCTTTTACTGTGGTAAGAACACAGCATGAGCTCTACCCTCTTAACAATTTTTTAAGTGTATAATACAGTATTATTAACTACGGGTACAATGTTATACAGCGGTTCTCTAGAACTTAATCATCTCGCCTAACTGAAATTCTATGCCCATTCAGGCCCTGACAACCACTATTCTGCTCTCTGCTTCCATATGTTTGACCCTTTTATATACCTCACATAAGTGGTATAACACAGTATTTGTCCTTCAGAGACTGGCTTTTTCATTTAGCATAATTTCACAAGCATAATCCATGTTGTCAAATACGGCAGGATTTCCTTAATTTTAGGGTTGAGTAACATTCGACTGTATATATCACATTTTCTTCATTCACATATACCCATATGTTGATAGACATTTGGGTGATTTCCATAAGTTGATTATTGTGAATACTACTGCAATAAACATGAAGAAGCAAATATTGTTTCAAGTACCTGATTTCAAATCTTTTGGATAAATACCCAAAAGTAGAATTGGAGGATTATATGGTATTTCTACTTTTAATTTTTTTTTTTTTTTTGAGTAGAGGGCTTGTCTCGCTGTCACCCAGACTGGAGTACATTACACAATCATAGTTCATCGCAGTCTTGAACTCCTGAACTCAAGCAATCCTCCCTCATCAGCCTCCTGAGTAGCTGGAACTACAGGTGCATGCCACCACTCTCAGCTAATTTTTCTCCCTGGTATTTTTGTAGAGATGAAGTCTCCATATGTTGCCTAGACTGAGTTTGAACTCCTGGGCTCAAACAATCCTCCTGCCTTGGCCTCCCAAAGTGCTGAGATTACAGGCATGAGCCGCTAAGCCTGGCCCTATTTTTAATTTTTGAGAAGCCTTCACACTGTTTTCCGTAGAAGCTGTTCCATTTTACAATTCCACCAATAGTTTTTCCACATCCTCAATCACACTTATTATCTTTTTGTTTGTTTGTTTGTTTTGTTTTTTTATAATAGCCATCCTAACAGATGTCAGACACAATCTCATTGTGATTTTGATTTGCATTTCCCTGATGATAGTGATGTTAAGCATCATCTTTTTATATAACTACAGGTAATTTCTGTCTTCATTGGTGAAAATGACTCCACAAGTCTTTTGCCCATATGTTCATTAGGTTGTTTGCTCTTTTCTATTGCATTGAGACAGTTTTTTCTATATTTTGGATATTAATTATTAACAGATAAACAGCTTAAAAATTTTTTCTCCCATTCTCTAAGTTGTCTTTCCACTTTGTTAACTGTTTCCTATACCATGCAGAATCTGTTAATTTTGATGTGATTCCACTTGCCTATTTTAAAATGTTTTTGTTACCTGTAGTTTGGGTTTACATCCAAGAAATCATTGTCAACCACAGTGTCAGGAAGTTTTTTCTGCATGTTTTATTCCAGGAGTTTTACCACTTTAGGTCTTACATTTAAGTCTTGAATTCATTTTGCATTGATTTTTGTGTATGGTATAAGATAAGAGTTCAGTTTTATTCTTTTGTATGTAGGTAATGAGTTTTTCCAGCACAATTTATTATTTCCTCATTGTGTATTCTTGGCACAAAAGTTGCCATATACACCTGAGTTTCTTTCTGGGTTCTCTGTCCTATTCCATTGGTCTATATGCCTATCTTTGTACCAGTACTGTTACTTTTAAAATAATCACACATTTATAATATTTTGAAACTAAGTGTGATACATCTGGGTTTATTCTTCTTTCTTAAGATTGCTTTGTCTATTCAGGATTTTTGTGGTTTCATGTGAATTTTAGAATACTTTTCCTATTTCTGTAAAAAAAAAACTTACTGAGATATCGATAGAGATTGAAAATAATCTGTAAATCTCTTTGTGTAGTATGGTTATTTTATCAATATTTATTTTTTAAATCTATGAATATGAGATATCTTTCCATTTATTTGTTTCTTAAGTTATTTTGTATTCATGTTTTGTAGTATTCAGTCTGTAAAGCTATTACCTTCTTAGTTAAGTTTATTTCTAAGTATGTCATTCTTTGTTATGCTATTGTAAATGAAATTGTTCTATTAATTTCCCTTCATACACTTTGGTGTTAATATATAGAAACAAAACTAATTTTTGTATGTTGATTTTCTGTATTGCACCTGCACTAAATTTATTTGTTGAATATTTAAAATTTATTTTAAATAAGATCATGTCATCTGCAAACAAAGATAATTTTACCTTTTCCTTTCTGATTTGAATACTATTTATTTAGTCCAGTTCTTCTGGCTAGCATATCCAGTACTTTTTTAAATAGAAGAGACAAGAGTGGGCATCCTTGTGTTGTTCCTTATCTTAGAGGAAAAGCTTTCAGTTTTTCACTGTTGAATATGATGTTAGCTGTGAACTTTTCATATGTAGCCTTTATAATGTTGAATGCAATTTACTTTTATTTCCAATTTGTTGAGAGTTTTTCTCATGAAAGGATTATGGATTTAGTTAAATTCTTTTTCTGCATCTGTTGAGAAGATGATGTGGTTTTTATTTTCCATTCTGTTTTTGTGGCACATTACATTAATTAATTTTCTTATGTTGAATCATCCTAGCATCCCAGGGATAAATTTCATTTGGCCATGTTTTGTGATCCTTATAATGTGTTGTTGAATTCTGTTGGCTAATATTTTCCTGAATATTATTGTATCAATGTTCATCAGGAATATTGGCCTGCAGTTTTCCTCTTTTTTTTTTTTTTTTCAGTGTCTTTGTGTGACTTTTGAAACAGGGTATTACTGGCCTTACAAAATAAGTCTGGAAATATTAAATCTTCTTCAATTTTTTGAAAAAATTGAGAAGGATTGGTATTAAGTCTTCTTTAAATATTTGACAGAATACATTGGTGAAGCTATTTGGTTCTGAGATTTTTGTTGTTAATAGATTTTTAAATACTGACTCAATCTAATTGCTAGTTATAGATTTGTTCATACTTACTATTTCTACATGATTCAGTCTTGGCAGTTTTACAATTCTAGAAATATACACATTTCTTCTAGGTTATCCAATTTGTTGATATATAATTGCAAGCAGTAGTGTATAAGCCTGTTTCATTTATTATTTTATTTATTTGATTCTTCTCTCTTTTTTGAGTTAGTGTACCTAAAGGTCTGTCAATTTTGTTTAATTTTTCAAAAAAAAACCTAGCTTTGTTGATTTTTTAAATTATTTTTCTATTCTATTGTTTAACTTGCTCTAAACTTTATAGGTCTTTCTTTTTTCTAACTTTGGGATTTTTTTTTTCAGTTCATTAAGGTGTGAATTAGGTTGCTTATTTGAGCTATTTTTTCTTTTGTAATGTAGGCATTTATCATTTCAAATTTTCCTCTTAACACTGCCTTTACTGCACCCATAAGATTTGGTATAATGTGTTTTTACTTTAATTAATCACAAAATAATTTCTAATATCCATTTAGGCTTTTTTTTTTGACTCATTTGTTTATGTAATTATTTTTAACACTGTTGTCTTTTAACTTTCATAATAGAATTCGCAGTGATTTATTCATCATAGTGTGGTGTTTTGTTTTCCACATATTTGTGAATTCTCCAATTTTTCTTCTGCAGATGATTTCCAGTTTTATTACTTTTTGTATTTATTTTTTATTTTTTTAATTTTATAGATATGCGGTAAAATTCAGGGTTAGGTATACAAATATTCTCCCTTGATGATGAGGTGCACCCCTCCTTCCCGTGGCAATTTCCCTCAACTGCCAATTCCAACTCCTCACCTGGCAGTTTCCCACTGCTGCCAATCCTCCTCTTATAGTATCGATATTTGATCAAGGCCCGCCTATAAGTGAGAACATATGATACTCTGTTCTTTGTTTGTGATAATCCACTGAGTATGACAGACTCTAAATCCATCCAAGTAGCTGCAAAGTTCATATGTTTGTCCTTCTTTATGGCTGCATAATATTCCATTGTGCTTATGTACCTCATGTTTTTTTGAATCCAGCTTCAATGGGCAGCAGGGCTGGTTCCATGTTTTTGCTATTGTGAATAGAGCTGCAACAAACATTAGTGTGCAGGAATCTTTTTTTGTAGAATGATTTGCGTTCCTCTAGGTATATTCTCAATAGGGGGATTTTGGGGTTATATGCAAGGTCAATTTCAAGTTCTTTCAGAAATTGCCACACTGATTTCCAAAGAGGTTGCACTAGTTTGCGTGCCCCCCAGCAGTATAGAAGCGTTCCTTTTTCTCCGAATCCTCGCCAGCATCTGCTGTTGTTAGTTTTATTAATCAAGGTCATTCTTTCTGGAGTTGGGTGGTATCTCAACATGATTTTGATTCACATTTCTCTGATGGTGAGTGAGACTGAGCACTTTTTCATGTGGCTGTTGACAGCCCATATATCTTCTTTTGAGAAGTGTCTACTCGTGCCTTTTGCCCACTTTTTAATGAGTCTATTCGTTTTTTTCCTTTCAGCGCATTTAAGTTTCTTGTAGATCCTAGATGTTAGGCCTTTGTCAGATATACAGTTGGCAAATACTTTTTCCAATTCTGTGGGCTATCTCCCTGCTCTTTTGATGGTTTCTTTTGCTTTGCAGAAGTTCATCTGTTTGATGAGGTTTCAATTGTCTGCCCTATTTCTTATGATATGGGCCCTTAGGGTTTTGATCAGGAATTGGCTGCCAGTTCAAATCTCCCTAAGGGTGTCTCTTGCATTTTCTAATATTCTTATACTTTGAGGTTTTATGTTTAGGTCTTTAATCCATTTAGAGTTAATTTTTTTATATAGTGATAGGTAGGGGGTCCTATTTCAGTCTTCTGCATGTGATCAGCCAGTTTTCCCAGCATCATTTACTGAACAGGTTTTCCTCTCCCCAGTAGTTGTTGTTGGAGGCTTTGTCAAAGATGAGTTGGTTGAGGAATTGAGGTTTTGTTTCTGGAATCTCTATCCTGTCCCATTGGTCTATATGCCTGTTCTTGTACCAGTACCAGGCTGTTTTGATCATTAAAGCTTTATAGTAAAGTTTGAAGTCTGGAAGTGCGATACCTCCTCCTTTGTTTCTTTTGCTAGATATTATTTTAGCTATTCATGTTCATTAATGTTTCCATATGAATTTCTGTATTGTCATTTCCATGTCTGAGAAGAATGAGGTTGATAACTTAATGGGTATTGCATTGACTCTGTAGATTACCTTTGGTAGGATGGACATCTTAACAATGTTGATTCTTCTTATCCAGTAGCATGGAATATTTTTCCAATTGTTTGTGTCTTCTTGGATTTCTTCAAGCAGTGTTTTGCAGTTCTCATTGTAAAGGTATTTCACTTCTCTGGTTAGGAAGATGCCAAAGTATTTTTTTCTATTTCTTTTTTTTTTTTTCTTTTTTTGTAGCTATTATCAATGGGATTGTGCTTTTTATTTGGTTCTCTACCGGCTTGTTGGAATATAAGAATGCAAATGCCTTTTGCACATTTATTTGTTCTCTGAGATTTTACCAAAGTCCTTTATCAGTGGAAGCAGGTTTTTGACAGATTCTTTTGGATTTTCGAGGTATAGGACCATATCATCAGCAAAGAGGGATAAGCTGACATCTTCTTTTCCTATATGGGTGCCACTGATTTCCTTCCTTTGTCTAATTTCCCTAACTAGGACTTGAAAAACAATGTTGAGCAAGAGGGGTGAGAGTGGGCAGCCTGTCTTATTCTAGTTTTTAGGGGAAATGTTTCCAGTTTCTATCCATTTGGCAATATGTTAGTGTGGGTATATTGTAGATGAAACTTATTATTTTGAGGTATGTTCCTTCTATACCTAGATGTTTGAGGGTTTTTATCAAGAGGGATGCTGGATTTTATCAAAAGCTTTTTCTGCATCTAATGAAATAATCATGTGGTTCTTGTTTTTACATCTGTTGATGTATTTAATTACATTTATGGTCTTGTGGATGTTGAACCAGCCCTGCATCCTGGGGATGAAGCCTACTTGGTCATGGTGGATGATTTTTGAGATGTGTTTTTAGATCCAATTTGCTATAATCTTGTTGAGGATTTTTGCATCTATGTTCATAAGGGATATTGGTTTGTAGTTCTCTTTTTTATTGGATCTTTACCCAGTTTGGGTATCAGTGTTATGCTAGCTTCATAAAATGATTTGGAGAGAGAATTCCACCTTTCTCAGTTACCTGGAATACTATCATTAGGATTGGTATAAGCCCCTCTTTTTACATTTTGTAGAATGCTGCTGGAAAGCCATCTGGTCCAGGCCTTTTTTTTTTTTTTTTTTTTTTGAGGGAGTTTTCTATGACAGAGTCAATTTCCTGGGTTGTTATTGGTCTATTTAGTGTCTCAGTATCTTCTTGTTTCAACCTGGGGAGGTTTTGTGATGTCAGAAAGTCCTTCCTTTCATTTCGGTTATCAGGTTTGTTTCCATATAGGTATACATAGTAATCTCTAATAACCTTTTGCGTTTCTTTGGGGTCAGTTGTGATTTGATCTTTTGTATTTCTGATTGCGTTTATTTGGACTTTTTCTCTTTCTTGGTCATTCTGGGTACAGGTCTATCAATCTTTTTAACTCTTTCAAAGTATCAGCTTTTTGTTTTGTTGATGATTTCTATGATATTTTTGTCTTCTGTGTCCCGTATTTGGGCACTTATTTTGGTGATTTGCATTCTTCTGCGAAAGTAGGGTTTTGGTGGTCTTCTCTTTCTAGCTCCCTTAGGTGATTTGTTAGGCTCTCAACTTGTGATCTTTCCATTTTCTTGATGTGTGCTTGTAGAGATATAAAATCCCCTCTTAGAACTGATTTCCTGGCATCCCAGAGGTTTTAGTAAGATGTTTCTTCAATTTCATTATTTTCAGAAATCTTTGCATTTCTGCTTTGATTCCAGTGTTGACTCAGTAGTTGTTCAGTATCATGCTACTTAGTGTCCATGTCTTTGTGGTCTTTGGGAAATTTTTGTTGGTGTTGATATTTATTTTTATTCCACTGTGGTCTGAGAAGGTGCATTGCAATATTTCAAATTTATGGAATTTCTTCATGCTTGATTTATGGCTAAGGATGTGATCAGTCTTGGAGTATGTTCCATGTAGCGATGAGGAGAATGTATTTTCTGTGGTTATTGGGTGGAATAATCTATAGGTATCTATTAAGTCCTTTGGTCAAGTGTCAAGTTCATGTTCTGAATCTCCTTGCTGATTTTTTTTATCTTGATGATCTATCTAGGGCTGTTGGTGGGGTATTCCAGTCCCCTGTATAATAGTGTTAGAATCAGTATCTTTTATTAGTTTACTTAGTAGTTGCTTTATAAATGCTGGTGCTCCTGTGTTGGGTGCATATATGTTTAGGATGGATATTTCTTGTTGATGGATTGAAACTTTTATCATTATGTACTATCCTTTTGTATCTTTTCTCCATTTTGATAGTTTGAAGGTTTTGTGCAATAATAAGATTGCAACTTCTGCCTTATTTTGCGATCCATTTGCCTGGAAACTCATTTTCCATCCTTCAACTTTGAATCTGTGTACATCCCTTCTGGTGAGATTAATTTCCTGAATGCAGAAAATAATTGGGTCTTGGTTTCTTATCCTGTTTGCCATTCTATATCTTCTCAGTGGTGCATTTATTCCATTCACATTTAGGCTGACTATTGAAATGTGATTGTTTATCCCTGTCATGAGGTTCTTATGTTTTTTCTTTGTTTGCTTGTTTGCCTTTGGTTTTGGGGTTGATGTATGTGTATGGTTTCAAGTTTGTTGTTGCGCTGTATTCTCTGTTGATTCTTTGCTCTGCTGTTCTCTTGGGAAGTATATGGTCATTCTTTTTTTTCTTTCTTCTGTGCTTAATACTTTTTTAAGTGTCTCTTGTAGAGTTGGTCTGGAAGCTGCATATCCTCTTAGGGATTGGATGTCTAGGAAGGATTTTAATTCTCCATCACTGATGAAGCTCAGCTTGGCTGGGTACTAAATCTTGGTTGAAATTGTTTATCGTTGAGGACTTTGAATATTGAACTCCAATTCCTTCTTGCCTGTAGTGTTTCTGCCGATAGGTCTGCTGCTATTCTGATTGGTTTTCCCTGGTAGATAATATGACCTTTTCTCTTGCTGCTTTTAGAATTTTTTCTTTGTGCCTACTTTGTGTAGGCAAATTACTATGTGTCGAGGGGTTGGTGTTCTCATTTGATGTCTTATGGGGGTTCTCTGTGTCACTTGTGTGTTTGACTGGTCACATCTGTGGTGAGATAGTGAAAATTTTCATGAATTACTCCTGAAATATTTGTTCCAAGGTGTTTGTGGGAGTCCAGCTCCTGCCAGGTTCAGGGTACCCCAAAGGTGGAGACGGCATAGGTGTTTGGGAGGAGAAAGAGGCTGGACCCCTGTTTAGTGCAGAAGTCATTTATTGGGAATTACAACGGGTCTTTTATACACAAAATCAGGTGTGTGAGGGGCATCCCCCACCCACCAGATGTTCTTTCAGATATAATCCCATAACAGATGTTAAACCTTAATCCATGACTGTCTATAAACCCTTTTCATCCTATGCTAACTTATACTAATACCAAGTTAAATGATAACATAAAAATCCCATAACAAACACTAACCTTAATCTGTGATTGACCTATCCTATAAACCTTTTCATCCCAAGCTGATTTATACGAATACCAAGTTAAACAATTCTATAGAAACTTAAGTACTTTACAACCTAAAGTGGCCCATCCCAGAATGTTTGGAATGTGGCCCAGTCCAAAGTTCATCAAGTAACCTAGCCATATTCTTTCAACAAAATGGCTGTCTTCTAAAACTATATTCTACAATTTACACCTTACTCAACTTCAATAAATCCTAAGATCACGACCCAGAAGCCTGTGACCAATACTAAGGCTCTTAGATGTGACCTGAGTTTGAATTGTAAGTTGTGTGAAAGCCAAAACTGTAGTTTGTGGAAGAATGGGAGCAATGATCTTCTAAAGTTAGCTTGTGTTCGTCTGGGTCTCAGAGTTTTTATGTTTTGAGCTTACAGGAGCTTAGTCTGGTTAGTGCTGAGTAGAAAGGGGGAGGGAATGGGGTCAACAGCTCCCAAACACATCCTAGTGGTTTTGGGGTCAATGACCCTTCCTGATCCCTAATGCTCAGTGGGCCTCCGTGGCCGACTCCCAACAGGTGTTCTCTGTTTCTTTTTCTACTTCTGGGATACCAATCAGGCATAGGTTAGCCTCTTGATATTATCACACATCTCTTGTAGACTTTGTTCTTTCTTTCTGTATTTTCTTTCTATGTTTTTTACAGATTGGGTTAATTCCATGCTCTGGTCCTCAAGTTCTGAGATTCTTTCTTTGGCTAAATTAATTCTGTTTTCCATGTTTGTCATCTTGTTATTTATTTTCTGGATGAAAATTTGTATTGCCAAAATCTCTGTTATAAGTTCTTTTGGTGTTGCAGTTTGTCCTTCTTGCATCGCATGCACTTTTTCCACCCATTCCCTAATCCCTGTCGTATTCTGGGACCTGTTGTTGGTGACTTCCATTGTCTGGGCTCGAAAGTCTGATTTTTCAGGACTTTTCTCTTTGTTACACTCGAAATTTCCTGTAGTCTTCCATTGATTTTTCCTCCTCTGTGACAGATCCCTTGCTTTTCTCTTTAGTTACATTATTCAGTGTCAGTGGAAGAGGCTTTCCTTTCTGATGTTTGCTCAGTTCTCTCTTTTTCCCTGATATGGAATCTGGATTTGTTCTATTTTAAAACAGGACACTGATCTCTTTGGAGTTCTTCCTCATCCTTTTCTGGCCACACCTTTTGTCCCATGGCTGGGTCAGGGTAGGGCATGGGGTGACTGGGACTCAGCATTAGTCAAGACCCTTCAAAGTTTGTGCTTCCATGATATTCCCTCTGGGTTACAAACAACCCATGAGTATTTGATCCACCAGACACTGAGATCAGGTCTGTTGCTCCATGGTGAGTAAGTTGGAGCACTTTGCTGCCCTGCCTTCAAGATGGTGGTGGCATGCCCATCTCATTCTCTCTGGAGGGATTCTGCTTCTGGGCTCCCTCTGCAGTTCCTGCTGCCAGTGTCCAGTCAGGCACTGAAGTGGTGAGGCAATCCTGGATCTGGCAATCTCTCCCCACCATTTACTTTCAGGAAAACTTTTGTCCATTAAAAAAAATGGTGCTCAGCTTCTGCAACCTAGGAAGCACCAGGGACCAAGCAGAGAAGCTGCAGCACCAGCTGCTACACCAAGTGGGCCCTAGCCACTTGCTCACAAGACCCCATTTAGTCAGTGTCTCCCAGCATTTTCTTCCCAAGAAGAGTTTTGTTGATTTTTTTTTAAATGGTGCTCAGCTTCTGCAACCTGGGAAGCATCAGGGACCAAGCAGAGAAGCTGCAGCACCAGCTGCTGCACCAGGAGGGCCCTGGCCCCTTGCTCACAAGCCCCAACTTAGTCAACGTCTCCCAGCATTTTCTTCCCAGGAAGAGTTTCTGTTGATTTTTTTTTAAATGACACTCGGCTTCTGTATCCCAGGAATCACTAGGGTCCAAGTCAAGATGCTGCAGTACCAGCTGCTGCACTGGAGAGCTTCAGCCACTAGCTCCCTAGCCCTCATTCATTCAGTCATTCACACACTCGCTCAGCAACATGCATAAAAAATTTTCCATGCACTCACTCACTCACACCAGAACTCACATAGTCTGACTGGCTTGGTGACCACCTTCCTGACCCTCCTTCCAGTTTTATTTCACCCAGTAGAAAATATTTGGTGTAATTTCAGTTTTTTTAAATTTCTTATTACTTTTTGGGGACCTAATGTGACCTATAGTGGATAATGTTCTCTGTGCACTAGAGAAGAAATATATATATATTCTGTGGCCACAGAATATTGTCTAAAACTCTGTGAAGTCTATTTGTCCTATAGCATTGTCCAAATCCACCTGTTTTCTTATTGATTTTCTGTCTGGATATTGTATCCATTATTAAATGTGGGGCATTGAAGTCCCCTTCTGTCACTGTATTGCTGTCTATTTCTCCCTACTGCAAGTCAATTTTTACTTTGCATATTTAGTGGCTCTGATGTTTAGTGCACATATTTATGAATTATACATTTTATAGTTATATCTTCCTGTTGAATTGACCCTTTTATCATTAATAAGGTCCCTCTTTGCTTTTTTGCAACAGATTTTGTCTTAAAATTGATTTCTCTTTTATATAAGTATAACCACTGTCGCTTGCTTTTGGCTTGGTTACAATTTGCATAAAATGTCTTTTTATATCCCTCCACTTTCAGCCTGTGTATGTTCTAAATCTACAGTAAATATAATGTAGAGAATACATAGTTGAATTATGATTTGTTTATTTAATGCATTCAGCTACTCTGTCTTTTCATTGAAGACTTAAATCTGTTCACATTGAAAGTAATTATTGATAAGAAAGTATGCACTATTGCTGTACTGTTCATTGTTTTCTGTCTGACTTGTAGTTTTTGATCATCTTTTCCTCTCTTACTGTGTTCCTTTGTGTTTTATTATTTTTTAATATTGAAGTACTGATTCCTTTCTCTTTTTTGTATGTGTATCTTTTATAAGCTTTTTTAAAATTTGTGGTTATTATAGAGTTTACATAAAAAGCTTACCATTATCACAGTCTATTTTAAGGTAATAACAAATTAACTTCAACCACACATAAAACCTATACATTATTTCTCCCTCATACACACTTTATGTTATTGATCTCACAATCTACTTCTTTTACATTATATATTATATATTTGTTAACATATTTTTATAATTGCAGTTGTACCTAGTAATCACAGAGCATTGAATCTAAGACCCCTCACAAGTGTCAAAATCTGTGGATGCATAAATCATTTATATAAAATGGCATAACACTTGTATATAACCTATGCACATTCTGTCACATACCTTAAACCATCTCCAGATTACTTAGAATACCTCCAAATATATAAATGCGATGTAAACTGTTGTTATACACTATCCATTTTTAATTTCTTTTTTGTATTGTTTATTATTTTTACTTTTTTCCAAATATTTTCAATCTGCAGTTGGTTGAATCCACAGATTGGATATAGAACTTGCAGATACATGGAAAAATATTGTATAATTATTTTTAACACTTTTGTCTTTTAACTTTTATAATAGAATTCACAGTGATTTATCCATCATGGTTATAGTAATGCAGTGCTCTGTATTTATCTATGTATTTACCTTTAACAGCATGTTTTATACTTTTATATGCTTTCCTATTACTGTTTTGTGTCTTTTCATTTCAACCTGAAGAAGTCCCTTTAGTATTTCTTGTAGGTTGGATCTTGTAGTGATGAACTCCATCAGCTTTTATTAGTCAGGTAGTGTCTTTATCTCTTCCTCATTTGTGAAGGGCATCTGCCATGTATAATAGTTGGTCTTTTTTTTTTCTTTCAGCATTTTGAATATATCATATCACTCCCTTCTGGCCTGCATTGTTTCTTCTTAGAAATCTGCTGATATTCATAGGATAATTTCCTTTTATATGGCAAGTCATTTTTCTCTTCTAGCTTTTAAAGTTTTCCCTTTGACTTCTGACAATTAGATTATAATGTGTCTTATTATGAAATTAGTTCAGTTCATCTTATTTGGAATCATTTGCCTCTAATGTCTGTTTTCTTTCTCAGAGTTGAGCTTTGGCCCTTATTTATTGATTATCTCTCTACCCTTTTCTCTCTATTTTCTGCTTCTGAAAATTTCATAATACATATGTTAGTATTTGGGATGATTTCCCAGTTATTTAAGCTTCTTCTGTTTTTTTCCTCCTTTGACTTCATAATTTCCTACTTTTAAATTCATTGTTTCTTCTGCTTGATATAATCTGCTTTTGAAATGCCTTGAGTGATTCTTTAGTTCAATTATTTTATTCTTCAACTCCATGATTTGTTTAGTAACATATTGCATTTTCTATGTCTTTGTTGAAATACTCCCTTTATTCATGTATAGTTCTCATAATCTTGCTGAGCATTCTTATAGTGATTATTTTGAATTTTTTTCAGGTAAGTCACTTATCTTCATTTCTGGACATTTATCTTGTTGTTTTGTTTGTAATATATGTCTCTACTTCTTCATTTTTTTTTAATTCATTGTGTTGGTGTCTATACATAAGACAAAACAGTTTCCTCTCCTACTATTCATGAACTGTTCTCATGCAGATGAAGGCCCTCACCAATCAGCATGGCTACTAATTCTATGGGCCACTTAAAACTTCATGCTAGCTCAGAATATGATCTTTGTTCTCAGTGACCCCCCCAAGCATCTAGCATATGCCAGTCCTGTTGGTGTTTTGACATTGGCAAGATAGAAGACTGCCTGGCCAGGCCACAACAAAAGTCAGAGCATTGGCTATATGATTCTGTTCTTTCCTTCCCCTTACATGGAGAAACTGTGAGGTGGTATTTTTTGTTTGCTTGTTTGTTTGTTTGTGTTTCTTCCCACTTGCACACTTTGTGCTAAGCTAAAGGATAGAACTGTAGCAAGTGCCAGCTTGCTATCTCAGATTACATTTCTTTGTTGTTTTTTTTTTTTGAGTTGGAGTCACTCCGTCGCCCAGTCTGGAGTGCAGTGGCCACTCCTGGCCACCGCAGCCTCGACTTGCTGGGCTTTGGTGATCCTGCTGCCTCAGCCTTCTGGGTAGCCGGAATTACAGGCACGCGCTACCATGCATGGCTGATTTTTTGATTTATTGTAGAGATGAGGTCTCGCCAAGTTGCCCGGGCGGGTCTCGAACCCGCGGGCTCAGGCAATCCACTCACCTCAGTCTCCCAAAGGTGCAGGATTACAGGCTGAGCCACCAAGCCCGGCTCATTCTTTGTTCTTAATAGCCCCTGGGCATCTGTAATATGCCAGGTCCCATCAGCACTCCAAGGCAAGCAAGGCAGAAGGCAGTGCCTCAGGAAGGCTCCAGAAAAAAATCAGAACATTTAATACAGGGTCCTGTCCTTCCTTTCCCTTCTCAAAGAAAATGAAGAAGTTGAAGTTTTTCTTCTAATCACATGATGTTATAGTATGGCTTTTGGTGAGAGAGTCTTAAAGTCTCCCAACAGCTTCACTGTGGCAGGATTCACATTCACCTTGGATTTAGGAACCTGTCTACTAATTTCTACATTTCTCATAAAGAAAATCAAGCTGTTGAATCAGTGTGTCCATGATAGGGGAAAAGAGAACTCAAGAATTTCTATTGTACAACTCTGTTGATGTCACTTCTTTCTATAATTTCTTTAGAATGTGAAAAATGAAGATTTTTTTATAACTTCTAAGTGGAAATTTTAAACACAATTTAAATCAGTTTTTAAGTTTATTGAACTCTATAAGAACAAAGTTAATCTAAAATAACACTTTCTGCCTATTTGACCTCTAAGTAGAAAGTAGTTAAATAGATATAAGCCTGTCTAAATCTACATTTTTTTATTTAGTAAATTTTATTTTTATTTTTATTTTGATTTACAAAAAAATGTATTTAGCAAGCATTTTTTATCCTTTTTGTAATATAAATCTATCTGTTAGCTTTTTCAATGTTATTTCATTTGTCTGAAGTCATAAAGAGTATATAGATTTACTATTATTAAACATATCAATAAATCCTTTACCATTTCTTACCTTAAATTTCCTGGTTTAAATAAACCATAATGGCCGGGTGCAGGGGCTCATGCCTGTAATCCCAGCACTATGGGAGACCAAGGCAGGAGGATTGACTGAGCCCAGGGTTAAAGACCAGACTGGGCAACTTGGGGATCCTCATTTCTACAATAAATCAAAAAATTTGCTGAATGTGGTAATACATGCCTCTGGTTCCAGCTACTTGGAAGCTGAGGCAGAAGGATCACCTGAGCACAGCAGGTCAAGGCTGAGGTGGCTGTGAGCATGCCACTGCACTCCAGCCTGGGCAACAGAATGAGACTCCAACTCAAAAAAATAAAATAAATTAAAAATAAATTAATTAATAAACCATAATGATTTCTATTCTGCATTAATTTAACATAAAGTGTAGTATATATATATTATAGCTACTGAATATGAATGATGTTTAATAGGATACAATTACTTTTTCTCTACATCATTAACAAAAAAATCCATGTATCATTTAGTAATTTGTTTGCCCACTAATTTGAATATATTTGTCTTGTAAATTAAATTGTTCAATGTAAGGAGGGCTTTTCTTAGCCCTTTTCTTTTGCACTGATAATCTTTCTGTATATATATTCTGTACAAAGGCCTCCACAAAATACGAATTATTTTAACTTTAAAAGACTATAATATCTGGAAATGTCATTACTCTTTTATTATTATTTTTCCTAAGAAAAAGTTTTATTAGTCTCACCTAAATGAAACTCAAAATGAAGTTTTAAGCAATATCAACAAGATCAATAAAAATCCAGTTGGAATTTACTGGATGAAAATTAAATGTTTACATTAACGATGGTGTGGGATTTGTGTCATTATAATGTTTGCCATCTAGAAGCATGGAGTTGTTCTTTTTTTAAATAAATTCTTCATATATCTACTAATCTTTCCTTATATGCTTCATTTATTTTTGTTCTTATTTATAAATCTTTTAAACCTTTTGATTTGGAAACACAGTTCATATTCCCAGAAGTATATCCCCTATGATATTAAAAATGACTTATTGACCAAAAGATTTGTTTTATGGTTTTAGATTTGGAAAAGTACTGATTTTACTTCAACAGATTTCTTCTTTGTTTTCTTGTCACATCCTTGGTAGTATACTGTTTGCAAATCTTTTTTTTTTTAATTAATCAATATTTTTTATTATGGTTTTGTGGGGTACAGTTAAGGGTTAGGTGTACAATTACGTTTCATTCAGGCACCCTGTTGATAAGAGGTGTTTTCCCATCCCCAGACAGATATTTGCTACTGTTAATCCCATCCCCCTCCCCCCATAGTTTCCCAGTACCATCAGTCATTTTCTTATAGTATTACATTGGATGTTCAAGGTCCATTATATGAGTGAGAACATGAGATACTCAGATCTTTGTTTCTGTGAGAGGTCACTCAGTATTATACACTCTAGTTCCATCCAGGTTGCTGCAAAATTCATGATTTTGTACTTTTTTATGGCTGCGTAGTATTCCATCGTGTATATGTACCACATTTTTTTAATCCAGTCCTCTTTTGATGGGCAGCATGGTTGTTGCCAGGTTCTTGCTATTGTGAGCAATGCTGCGATAAGCATACGTGTGCAGGTATCTTTTTTATAGAATTATTTGAGTTCTTCAGGGTATATTCCCAGTAGGGGGATTGCGGGATCATATGGAAGGTCGATTTTTAGAGCTTTTAGAAATCGCCACACTGCTTTCCACAGAGGTTGCACTAGTTTACACTCCCACCAACAGTGTAGAAGTGTTCCCTTTTCACCACACCCTCTCCAGCAGCTGTTATTTTTTGAGTTGTTGATCATTGCCATTCTGACTGGAGTTAGGTGGTATCTCAGTGTGGTTTTGATTTGCATCTCCCTGATGATTAGTGAGGTTGAGCATTTCTTCATGTGTTTGTTGGCTGCTCGGATGTCTTCTTTTGTGAAGTGTCTGTTCATATCTTTTACCCATTTTATAATGGGGTTGTTTGTTTTCTTCTTTTCAGTACATTTCAGTTCCTTATAGATCCAGGATGTTAAGCATTTGTCAGACCTAGAGTTGACAAATCCTTTTTCCCAGTCTGTAGGCTGTCTCCCTGCTCTCTTGGTGGTTTCTTTGGCTTTGCAGAAGCTTGTCAGTTTAATAAGGTCCCACTTGTCTATCTTCTCTCTTATGACCTGTGGGTTTCGGGTTTTGTACAGGAATTAGATGCCAGTTCCGATTTCCATGAGGGTATTTCCTTCCTTTTCTAAGGTTCTTATGGTTTGAGGTTTTACATTTAGGTCTCTGATCCATTTAACCTTTGTGCATGGGGATAGATAGGGGTCCTATTTCAATCTTCTGCATGTGGTCAGCCAGTTTTCCCAGCACCATTTACTGAATAGGTTCTCCTCTCCCCAATGGTAGGTGGTTGGCTCTTTGTCGAAGATGAGTTGGTTGAGGAATTGAGGTTTTGCTTCTGGAATCTCAATTCTGTTCCATTGATCTATATGCCTGTTCCTGTACCAATACCAAGCTGTTTTGATGATTGTAGCTTTATAGTAAAGTTTGAAATCTGGTACTGTGATACCACCTGCTTTGGTTTTTTTGCTGAGGATTGTTCTGGCTATTCTTGGACGTCTGTGTTTCCATATGAATTCCTGTGTTGTTTTTTTCTAGGTCTGAGAAGAATGTTGTTGATAATTTAATGGGTATTGTATTGAATTTGTAGATTGCCTTAGGTAAGATGGACATCTTCACAATGTTGATTCTTCTGATCCATGAGCATGGATATTTTTCCACTTGTTCGTGTCAACTTTGATTTCTTTGAGCAGTGTTTTGTAATTTTCATTGTAAAGGTCTTTCACGTCTCTGGTTAGGAAGATGCCAAGGTATTTAATTTTTTTTGTGGCTATTGTGAATGGAATTGTGTTTTTATTGGGGTTTCTGTTTGTTTATTATTGGTGTAGAGAAATGCAATTGTCTTTTGTACATTTATTTTGTATCCTGAGACTTTGCCAAAGGCCATTATCAATGTAAGGAGGCTTTTGACAGATTCTCTTGGGTTTTCAAGGTACACAATCATATCATCTGCATATACTGAAACAGATAAAAACAATAGACCACAGCTACAGATGAACCAACTCTCATACAAAAAATACAAAATAAAAATAAAACATATAGTGATGCTAACATACAAGCTAAACAACCACCTTGTTAGTATGCTGTTCCTCTATACAAAGATATGGTTTACAGAGAGAAGAAAAGAGAAGAAAAGGAAAAGGAAAAAAGAAAAAGGGAACAATACAGTAGGAATAGAATTAAGTCATTAAACTAATAGAATCAGTGAAGCACACTCTGAGACATTTCGTTTAAGTCCAATGTCCTTTCAGGTCTGATTTCTAGTTTTCTTTTCAAGCTGGTAAATTAGTTTGCAGTTAGGGTCAGTTGCCCCTGATCTGCTGTGAAGGACAGTTCAGATTACCCTCCGTTCAGCACTCTGGTCTATGTCTTTATCAAGCTTGTTTCTCCCGTTTCAGTGTTGTTACCTTGAATCGCCAGCAGGTGGTGCTATCTAAGCTGCTCGCCACAGAGGGGGGGCTCCGGACACGAACAAGATGGCTGCCTGCCTCAGCGCAGGCAACAGGAACCTTATGGCGGGTGGGCAGGACAGTCTCGGTCGCAGGAGAGGTGGCAGCGATCCCAGCAGATCTTCCCTGAAGGGATTTGACGTGGATCGCCTTGGGCCTGGTGGTGTGATGTGCTATGGCCATCACGGAGGCTGCGGCAGTGGCGGCAGCAGCGGCGGCAGGGGTAGGGGCTGCGGCAGTGGCAGCGACAGCGGCACCGTTTGCGCTGCAGTGACTGTCCAGTTCGTTGCGATGTCCCAGCGGTGGCAATGGCTGAGCTCCATATGAAGAGCAGGCTGCGATGTTGGGGTCCACAGCCCCCTGGGGCAAGAGTCAGAGACCCACTGCAGATCTCCTTTGCAGAGGGCTTCAGAGACCAGGTTGCCCCGTCGCCATCTTGCCGCTTCTCCTGCTTGCAGATCTTAAAGGGATTTGACTTTCCTCATATTAAAACAAACACAACTCTTTCATAAGTCAGATCAAGGATCTCTTTTGCTAAGGAGAGTCTTTTGGAACTGTTGGCAATATCACATCTGGATCACTTTTACATATAAAACATACTTTTTGGAACTTCTTTTGATTAAAATTTGCTGGTGCCAAATTTTCTTTCTTTTTTCCAAAATTATGTATTTTACTTTCATTCTTGAAAGAAATGTTAGTTTGGTATACAAATATATTATGTGATGTACAAATCATTATTTTCTCTCAGTACACAATAAATATTTTGCACTAGCTTTCGTTGTTTGTGATTAAAAATTAGCAGTTCAATATTTTTCATTTGTGTAAATAATCTTTCTGTACATTCTTTTCTAATTCTTTTGAAAATATTATTTTTGTCTTTATATTATGCACTTAATGCTCATGAGTGAATTTGTTTTAGCTTTATTGGAATTTCTGAATCTGAGAATTGATGTTTTTCATTATTCATAGAAAAATACATACCCAAAGTTGACTGAAATTTAAACATGTAAAGATAAACACATAATTTTTAATAAATAATTTCTGGTTAAAAAAAGTAAAGAAAGTTACATGCCAATATTTCTTTATATATCGCAGCTTCCTATTTTTTGCCTTTGTATTTTAAAACTGCAAATTGAATGCATTTTAAACACAATAGTCTATCATCTATTTTATTAGGCCTCTTTCCTTACTTTCCATACTTTTGTTTCTTTGTATTTTGTTCTAGATAAGTTCTTAATTTCTATTTTTCAGTTTATAAATTCTCTCTTCTACTATGTATATTCTGTTTTTAATTAGATCTGATGAGTTTTAAATATAAATTATACTATTCAGTATCAGTTTTATTGCTTCTTCTCAAATTGTTCTTAACTAATATATTTCTGTTGGCTCATATATACATGTAATACATATATTCCTTTTGCCCACATATATCTTTGTAGTCATATATATGTATTAGCTTTATATTTTGTCTTTGATATCTGAAGCATTGGATGTTTGATATGATTGCCTGTTGTCTGCCAGGACTTACTCATTTGTATCTCTTTTTTCTATTGTGATTTGTGAGTTTTGACTGTAGGTTCAAATTATTTGGAAGTATATTTGTGGGATTCTTTATAACTTAAATTGAAGATTGTTTCAGAAAAATAAATTTTATTTTCCTGTTCCAGACACTTGAGTATGCTATAAACAAGGTCTTTCTTCAAGCTTAATATGTGGCCTAAGGTATTCAGGCAGTATTAGTTTGAGTGCAACATTATATGAGGGCCATTCATGATTACACATTCTTGTTAGCAGTTTATGGGAGATTTTTGCTTTTTTTTCTTTAACCTATAACCAAATTTTCAGGCATGCAATTTTTTTTTAATCTTTCTTGGGAAGTAAATTTACAGCCAGCTCAACTTTCTGTGAGCCTATCTTCGTGATAGATAT
Organism: Cephalopachus bancanus; assembly: GCA_027257055.1. Lineage (NCBI taxonomy): Eukaryota > Metazoa > Chordata > Mammalia > Primates > Tarsiidae > Cephalopachus > Cephalopachus bancanus. The sequence continues at coordinate 3,485,728 of JAPVLO010000036.1, forward strand.
TTTCTGTTAGATATGTCAACTTGGTTGGGCCCTGGTATCTTTCCCCTGTTTTCTTGCACTGAAATGCAATGAAAAGTAAAATTGAAGATTATTCAGACATAGCAAATTTCCTCATGGTTTAAGTCAGTTTTAATAAAACTTTCCTTTTAAAATTCAATCCAAAGCATGTAATGTTGTTTCAAGTATAACCCCATAAAACCTATATTTATTTGTTGACCAGTCTAGCCCTTGCTCCTAGCTTCAAACAATGAGGTTGACCCATATGGAAACTTTTTGGTGCTAATTATCCATTAAGTGCTTCTCCACACATTGTGAGAACTTGTATCCAGGAAGGCCTCTAGATTCTGTGCTGTTTCCAATAATGACCTTTTGTTTATATTCTCTTTATGACCTATTGATATGTGTTTTATTTATTGAGGCTACACTCACACATACATATAGACTATATATGCAATCATGCACTACATAATGATATTTTGGTTAACAATGGATTGGAATTGCTATATTCCCATACATTATAAGAGCATATTTTTACTGCACCTTTTCTATGTTTAGCTATGTTTAGATACGCAAACACCTACCATTGTGTTCCAACTGCCTACAGTATTTAGTACAGTAACAAGTTGTACAGATTTGTGGCGTAGGAGCAACAGGCTATATATCACGTAGCCTAGGTGTGTAGTAGGCTATACTATATATGCTTGTGTAAGTACACACTGTGATGTTCACACAAAGATTATATCACCTTAAGGGCACATTTCTCAGAACATTAAAAGATTCATAACTGCATGTATTATGTATACTATTTACTAAAATTCCTCTTTTTATAGGTTACCTATGACTTTTATTTATTTTTGTTAAAGAGTTGCTTCATAATATAAATTTACAGAGCCATGTTGACAATCTGTCCCTATTTTTAGTGCCCATCATTTTAAAAATAAGAACATAAAAAACTTACACATGCCAAGTAAACCCTGATGATAAAACACTAGAACAATCCAGTGTACATTTAAAATAATAATGATATAACTTGGTGGCCTGGCTGAGAGGTCAAAATTTGTGACCTAAATTTTGTTTTTTTACCTTGATGGGTAGAAGCTAAGAATAAAAAAACTTTAAAAGAAAAAAAAAAGAAAGAGAAAGAAACCCAACAACACCCAAAACAACAAATTCCTGCCTTAACAGTATGATTTCAAAATTATATCTGATTATGTTTTTATTAGAATAAAATTTTCATCTTAGGACAACTTAAGGGCAACATTTAAGCTGAATAATAATGCAAATTTTTTTGAACACACAAGAAGATTTGCATCATGGTCACTGAGAAATAAATTTAGAGGATATGTGTTGAGAAAAGATGTAAGTTCTACTATACAGGACTTGAATTAAAATAGGGTAATATAGGAAATAAAGTATCAGTATCAGATTGACATGCTTTAAATATTGGGACTATTTCAAAAAGAATATAATGAGTTAATTTGTTATGCTTCTATAAACCAAATCAGAGGCATTCTTCCATCCTCTCCATCTTCATGACCTATTGATATTTTCTGTTTTGTCTGTTGAGGCTACACTCACACACAAATAATAATACACATGCAGCCATGCATCACATAATGATGTTTTGATCAACGATTGATTGCATATATTATTATGGTCCCATATATTCCTGTTCTTCCACCTCTATTTTCAACCCCAAATTCCCAAATACATATTTTGAAAAAGGTGCATTATCCATGTGCTTATTTGGTCTCCAATAAAGAAGAGGAATGGGAAACACAATGTGAAATAAAGGTTATGACACAGGTGAATATGGAGTACTCAGAGGGATTACAAAAGTTTCTCTGTGGACACAGGGTTCAATATTCTCTACCTTTAATAAAGCTCTGGCCTTCATGTTACCTTTGATAAAAAACTTGAGTTTATTTTGATTGCATGAGCAATGTATCTCACTGATGCCAATCAATGGTTTGCAGGTGCAGAAGATATGTAAAGGGGAAAATAAAAAGCCTCATTGAATAATTTATTGCTTTTTCCATCACATTTCTTAAATTATTGTGCATCATTCTGACATCAAGATTAATAGAAAAATATGAAAAAAATATATCAATATATGAACTTTTTGCTATAAAAAGTTCATCATTATAATTGAAGATAGTAACTCATAAAATGCCAGTTGGGAAAAATACTGAATTGTTTAATTTGTTAAAATATGAACAACTTTATGACTATATATTATATATGTATATATATTGTGTGTAAATATATATATATTTTTGTATGCAGTAAGCCTTATATGAGGCTATTTTCTAGATAATTCATTAGGAATGAGATGTAAAGAGTGGGCAGCAATTGGGGGAATAAATGGTCACCTGACCCGAGAATATTGTTTTTGTAAAAGATTGTAGTAAATATTGAATTATATTTTATGTTATACATTGTTTTAAAATCATGCACTTTTAAAAAGAGAGCATTGCAGTTCATTTGAATGAAAACCCCCTTTAATGCCCCTCGTTCAACTGATTTATTTCTTCTAGAGGCAAAGTTTTTCTATTTATTTTAAGTGTTATCATTTGCCCATTTCCTACAGTGTTGCAATTGTCATAATTAGGCTTTATATTCAGGACATCTGTTTTAACACCCTATTATTTACATGTTTCTATTTACCGATCCTTCCTCCAGTAACTCTTCATAACTTCCCACAATGTGAATTGTTTGTTCCACTGCAATTCTATATACATTTTACAGACAGCTTACAAAAATTTGCACCAAAAAAATGAGTTTAAATAATATTTTAGTAATTAAATTAGCTTTGAAATGATTGACCTATTTAAAATATTAGTCATTAAATTGATGAGCATTTTTTGTTTTCAGTCTTCTTTCCTTAAATAGTCTAGATAATAAATAATTAGTTTTGGTGTCAGTGATTTTTTTTTATGCTGAATTCTATTTTGTATTTCATTGATTTCTGATTTTATCATATTACTTTCTTCTCTCTACTTGTTTTGTGTTTAATTTGCTTTTTTATGCCTCATTTTTTAAGATGGAAGCTTAGGCCATTTATTTGAGAAAATTACTCTTTTCTAATTTAAGCATTTAATGCTATAAATTTTCTTCTAAGCACTGCTTTAGCTGCATTCAACAAATTTTGATATGCTATTTTCAGTTCACATTGTTTTACAAATTCTCTTTTGATATCTTCATCCATGAATATTTTATTTGTTTTATTTTGTTTAAATTAAAATTATTTGGAAGTTTCCAGATATTTATTATTTTAAATATAATTCTATGATATAAGAGAATATATTTTGCATGATTTCAATCTTTTAAAAAATTACTATGTATCTAAATATAGTCTATCTCAGTTGTGAGGGCCTAAGTCTTTGGTCTCCTAGAGTTGCACTGAAAAATCACTGACATCAGGCAGATTAATACGAGAAAAATCATACAAATTTATTTTATATGTTTACACAGAATTCTTCAAAATGAAGACCCCACTCTCAAATGAGGTACAGAAGTTTATATACCATCTTGAGGGTATAGAAAGAATTTGAGAGTTGAGAAAGAATGCGAGCCCCAAAACAATGTTTTGGTGGCGGGACTGGTATGGGAGAGAGAAAGGAAGAGGCTTGGCTAGCAAAGGTGGGCTTGTTATGAAGATGAAACCTCACAGATAGTAACCACGGAAAGAATAGAGGGTAAACTTTTATTTTCTTACTTTCAGTGGAGTCAGACTCTATCTCCTCTAGATCTGAAGGCCTGGCAGCATTAAGGGAGCTTCTTTACAGATGCAAATTTCTCCCACAAAAGACAGCCTTGCAAGACCACTTTAGTCTTCCACTGAACCACTTCAAAATATGTCAAGAAAATATATTTTGGGGTAAAATATTTTTATTTCCTTCATGGTAAATGATCTATTTGCACTAGAAAAGAAAGTTTATTCTGTTGTCATGAGGTGGAGTTTTCTGCAAATAATAATTAGACCAAATTGATTAATAATGTCCAAGTCTTTACTTTTTTTACTTTCTTTACTATTTTTTGCCTACTTGACTTATTAAAGACAGAGGTATGTTCAAATATCTGAGGAGAACTGTAGCTTTTTTTTTTTTTTTTTTTTTTTGAGTTGGAGTCTCACTCTGTCGCCCAGACTGGAGTGCAGTGGCCGCTCCCGGTCACCGCAGCCTGGACCTGCTGGGCTCTGGCGATCCTTCCGCCTCAGCCTTCCAAGTAGCTGGAATTACAGGCATGTGCTACCATGCCCGGCTGATTTTTTGATTTTTATTGTAGAGATGAGGTCTCACTGCCCAGGCGGGTCTCGAACCCGCGGGCTCAGGCAATCCACTAACCTCAGCCTCCCAAAGGTGCGGGATTACAGGCTGAGCCACCGAGCCTGGCTTAGCTCTTTCTATTTTTAATTTCAATTCTATTAGTTTTTCCTTTATGAATTCTGAATTTTTTCCACTTATTATTTTGACCATTTTATTATTATAAAATATATCTCCTTATTTCTTACTATGTCTTGTAGTAAAATTGTTACAGCCTGACTGGGTTTTTATGCCCACTGCCCAGAAAAACCACGACGGACACAGCCATCACAATGGAGAAAGAGTTTAAAATCACAAAGCAGCTGAGCAAGGAGGGTAGGTTATAGTTCTCAAATCTGCCACCCCAACAATAAAGAGGCTTAAGAGAATTTGGACCAGCAAGGAGTTTGGGACTGCAGATTGGTTGATGATGTCATGGAAGTGTCAAAACTTCTTTTACATCACAAGGCCAATTTCTAGGATGGGATGTACATAACCAGAAGAGCCATGTTCTTAGTTTGTGTTCTGGGCCTGGGTGGGGCCTCAGTTCTATTAGATTACAAAGTCTCAAAAATATTTCAAATATAATCTTAGTTTTTTATAATAGATGTTACTTAGAGGTACTTTAGGAAGATGTGGGAGAGGTGAGATTCCTGAAAATTGGAGCCACTTTGGTTCTTTAACCTCTACTTTTGTATCTATGCAGTCTTAGGCTCACTATTTAAAGAAAAATATGTTTATCAGCCTTGTGAGGCAGCTTTCTCTCTTCCCCAGGATCAGGACATGGAAATAATCAATTGTCCTCTGTTGGAGTGAAAGCAAGCTTAGAAATAATATACTAGTTAAATTCTAACCATAGCTGCAGCTTTTAGGGGCTAGAATATTTTCTACAGCTTTTATTCTATGGCCTGATATTAATTTTATACAGGTGGTTTCAAAATCATTTTTTGATATTCATTGAGTTGTTCCACCTACATTTTTATTAGCATTTTCATATTTTAATCAATTCACGTCATTTTTAACAACTTTTCTTATTGTTGCTGTTGGAGGCATATAGTAAAGAGTTGCTTTCTTATCTGAGAATCTCTCCCTATTAATTGGAATGTTTAGGCCATTTAATTTTTTAATTTTTTATTATTTTTTTGGTGGGTGTGAAGGAGTTAATATTCATTTCTTCTTTTTATTTTAAAGATGTGAGGTACAACTCAGCGTTAGGTGTACAAATGTTTATTATGCAGCTATCTTTGTTGATGAGCTGTGCCACTCCCTACCCTGACAGTTTCCCTCAACTGCCAATTCCACCCTCTATCCCCTGGCAGGTTCTAGCTACTACCTATCCACCTCTTATTTTATTATGATAATTGTTCAAGATCCACTGATGAGTGAGAACTAATGGTACTATGTTCTTTGTTTCTGTGATAGATCACTGAGTATGATAGACTCTAAATCCATCCAAGTTGCTACAAACTCCATATGTTTGTCCTTCTTTATGGCCACATAAAATTCCATTGTGTATATGTACCACATTATTTTTTATCCAGTCCAGCTTCAATGGGCAGCATGGTTGGTTCCATGTTTTTGCTATTGTGAACAGAGCTACAACAAACACACATGTGCAGGTATCTTTTTTGTAGAAAAATTTGAGTTCCTCTGGGTATATTCCCAATAGGGGAATTGCTGCGTCATATGGAAGGTCAATTCCTAGTTCTTTCAGAAGTTGCCACACTGTCTTCCAAAGAGGTTGCGCTAGTTTGCATTCCCACCAGCAGTGTAGAATGGTTCCTTTTTCTCAGCATCCTCACCAGCATCTGTTGTTGTTTGTTTTATTAATGATGGCCATTCTTACTGGGGTTATGTGGTATCTCAAATGTGGTTTTGATTTGCATTTCTCTGATGATTAGTGAGACTGAGTACATTTTCATGTGTCTGTTGGCTGCCTATATGTTGTCTTTTGAAAAGTGTCTATTCATGTCTTTGCCAACTTTTTAACGGGGCTGTTTGTTTTTTTCCGTTAAGCACATTTGAGTTCTTTGTAGATCCTAGGTGTTGGTCCTTTGTCAGATATACAGCTGACAGATATTTTCCCCATTCTGTAGGCTGTCTCCCTGCTCTACTGATGATTTCTTCTGTTTTACAGAAGCTTTTCAGTTTGATGAGGTCCCACTTGTCTATACAATTTCTTATGGTATGGGAACTTAGGGTTTTGATCAGGAATTGGTTGCCAGATCCAATTTCCATAAGGGTGTCTCCTGCATTTTCTAAGATTCTTATAATTTGAGGTTTTACGTTTAGGCTTTAATCCATTCAGAGTTAATTTTTGTGTATGCTGATAGGTAGGGGCTCTATTTCAATCTTCTACATGTGATCAGTCAGTTTTTCCAGCATCATTTACTGAATAGGTTCCCCTCTCCACAGTGGTTGTTGTTGGAGGCTTTGTCAAAGATGAGTTGGTCGAGAAATTGAGGCTTTGCTTCTGGAATCTCTATCCTGTTCTATTGGTCTATATGCCAGTTCTTGTACTAATACCAGACTTTTTTGATCATTGTAGCCTTATAGTAAAGTTTGAAGTCTAGAAGTGTGATACCTCCTGCTTTGTTTCTTTTGCTAAGGATTGTTTTAGCTATTTGTGGTTGTTAATGTTTCAATATGAATTTCTGTATTGTCATTTCCAGGTCTGAAAAGAATGATGTTGGTAATTTAATGAGTATTGTGTTGAATCCGTAGATTGCCTTTGGTAGGATGGACGTCTTAACAATGTTGATTATTCCTATCCATAAGCATGGAATATTTTTCCATTTGTTTGTGTCTCCTTGGATTTCTTTGAGAAGTGTTTTAAAATTCTTATTATAAAGGTCTTTCACTTCTCTGGTTAGGAAGATGCTAAAGTTTTTTGGGGTTTTGTGTGTGGGGGGGCTTCTGTGAATGGGATTGTGCTTTTTTTTTTGAGCTGGAGTCTCACTCTGTCGCCCAGACTGGAGTGCAGTGGCCGCTCCCGGCCACCGCAGCCTCGACCTGCTGGGCTCCGGCGATCCTTCCACCTCAGCCTTCCAAATAGCCGGAATTACAGGCATGCACTACCACGCCCAACTGATTTTTTTGATTTATTGTGGAGATGAGGTCTCACTGCCCAGGCGGGTCTCGAACCCGCGCGGGCTCAGGCAATCCACTCACCTCAGCCTCCCAAAGGCACGGGATTACAGGCTGAGCCACCGAGCCTGGCGGGATTGTGCTTTTTATTAGGTTCTCTGCCTGCTTGTTGTTGGTGTATAAGAATGCAGCTATCTTTTGCACATATATTCTGTACCCCAACACTTTTCCAAAGTCCTTTATTAGTGAAAGCACGTTTTTCACAGATTCTTTTGGATTTTCAAGATATAGGATCATATCATCAGCAAAGAGGGATAACTTCATTTCCTCTTTTCCTATTTGAATATCCCTGATTTCCTTCTCTTGTCTAATTGCCCTAACTAGCACTTCCAACACAATATTGAACAAGAGAGGGAAGAGTGGGTAGCCTTGTCTTGTTCCAGTTCTCCTTGGAAATGTTTCCAGTTTCTGTCCATTTAGCAATATGCTAGCTGTGGGTTTATCATAGATGGGACTTACTATTTTGAGGTAAATTTCTTCTATACCTAGATTTTTGAAGTTTTTTATCAAGGAATGTTGGATTTTATCAAGAGTTTTTTCTGCATCTAATGATATAATCATGTGGTTCTTCTTTTTACATCTGTTGATGTATTTAATTACAATTATGGTCTTGCAAATGTTGAACCAGCCCTGCATCTTGGGAATAAAGCCTACTTGGCCATGGTGGATGATTTTTTTATGTGTTTTTGGATCCTATTTGCTAGAATCTTATTGAGAATTTTTGATCTATGTTCATAAAGTATATTGACCTCTAGTTCTCCTTTTCTGTTGTTGGATCTTTACCCAATTTGGGTATCAATGTGATGTTAGCTTTGTAAAATGATTTGGGGAGTATTCTATCTTTCTCACTTCCTTGAAATACTTTCAAAAGGATTGGTATCAGCTCCTCCTTGTATGTTTTGTAGATTTCTGCTGGAAAGCCATCCGATTCAGGCTGGTTTTTTTTTTTTTTTGGAGGGAGTTTTCTTATGACAGTCAATTTCCTGGGTTATTATTGGTCTATTTAGTGTCTTGTGTCTTCTTATTTCAACCTGGGAAGGTTGTGTGATGTCAGAAAGTCCTCCTTTTCATTTAGGTTATCGGGTTTGTTTCCATATAGGTGTACGAAGTAATTTCTGAAAATCTTTTGTATTTCTTCAGGGTCAGTTGTGATTTGATCTTTTGTATTTCTGATTGTGTTTATTTGGACTTTTTCTCTCTTTTTTGTTCTCATTCCGGCTAGGGCATCTGTCAATTTTATTAATTCTTTCAAAGAACCAGGTTTTCGTTTTGTTGATGCTTTCTATGATATTTTTGTCTTCTATGTCCCATATTTGGGATCTTATTTTGGTGATTTTGATTCTTTAGCAGAAGAACGTCAACTTCCACTAAAGTTAGGGTTTTGGTGGTCTTCTCTTTCTAGCTCCCTTAGGTGATTCTTTTAGGCTCTTAGTTTTGTGATCTTTCCATTTTATTGATGTGTGCTCATAGAGATATAAATTGCCCTCTTAGAATTATTTTCATGGCATCCCAGAGGTTTTGGTAAGATGTTTCTTCATTTTTCATTTGTTTCCAGGAATCTTTTAATTTCTGCCTTGATTTCAGTGTTGATCCATGCTGTTTAGTGTCCATGTCTTTGTGGACTTGGAAGAAATTTTGTTGGTGTTGATATTTATTTTTAATCCACTATGATCTGAGAATGTGCATGGCAATATTTCAACCTTATGGAATTTGTTTATGCTTGACTTATGTGATCCATCTTGGTGTACATTCCATGTGATGAAGAGCAGAATGTATATTCTGTGGTTGTTGGGTGAAATATTTATAGGTATCTATAAGCCCATTTCATCAAGTGTCAAGTTTAGGTTCTGGGTTTCCTTGTTGATTTTTTGCCTCAAAGATCTATCTAGAGTTGTTAGTGGGGTATTCAAGTCCCCTGCTATAATAGTGTTAGAGTCAATATCTTTTACAAGTTTACTTCGTAGTTGCTTTATAAATGCTGGTGCTCCTGTGTCAGGTGCATATATGTTTAGGATGGATATTTCTTGTTGATGGATTGAAGATTTTATCATGATGTACTGTCCTTTTGTATCTTTTAAATTTTTTATAGCTTAAAGGTTATTTTGTCTGATATTAAGATCATGACTCCAGTCTTCTTTTGCGATCCATTTTCCTAGAAACTTGTTTTCCATCCTGTAACTTTGAGTCTATGTTTGTCCCTCATGATAAGATGAGTTTACCAGTTATAGCAAATCATTGGGTTGTGGTTTCATATCCAGTTTGTCATTCTGTGTATTTACAGTGGTGCATTTAGTCCATTTACACTCAGGATGATTATTGAAATGTGATTATTTATCCCTGCCATGAGTTTCTTATAAAGTTTTTTCTTTTATTGCTTTTCTTTCACTTTGGGGTAGATGTTTGTGTGTGTTTTCAAGTTTGTTGCAATGTATTCTCTATTATATTCTCTATTGATTCTGTGCTCTGCTCTTCTCTTGGGAAGTGTGTGGTCATTCTTTTTTAGTTCTTTCTTCTGTGCTTAATACATTTTTAAGTGTCTCCTGTAGAACTGATCTGGAAGCTGCATACTGTCTTAGAAACTGGATTTCTGGGAAGGATTTTAAAACTCTATCACTGATGAAGTTGAGCTTAGCTGGGTAGTAACTTCTTGGTTGAAATTGTTTCTCTTTCAGGACTTTGAATATTGGACTTCAGTCCTTCTTGCTTACAGTGTTTCTGCTGTTAGTTCTGCTGCTATTCTGATTGGTTTTCCCCAGTATGTAGTCTGACTTTTCTCTCTTGCAGTCTTTAGGATTTTTTCTTTTGTTCCTACTTTGTGCAAGTGAATTACTATGTGTCTAGCAGTTGGTCTTCTCATTTGTTGTCTTGTGGGGGTTCTCTGTATCTCTTGTGCTTGACTGGCCGCTTCTCTGGTGAGATGGGGAAAATTTTCTTGTAATACCTCCTGGAATACTTTCTCCAAGATGTTCTCCTTTTCCCTTTCTTCTTCTGGGATACCAATCAGGCATAGGTTTGGCCTCTTGATATAATCGCACTTCTTTTGTAGGATTTGTTCTTTCTTTTCTGAGTTTTCTTTCTATGTTTTATAGATCGGGTTAATTCCATGTTCTGGTCTTCAAGTTCTGAGATTCTTTCTTCAGCTAGATTAATTCTGCTTTCCATGTTTGCCATCATGTTATTCATTTCCTGAATTAAATTTTTTATTGCCAAAATCTCTGTTACAAGTTCTTTCAGTGTTGCATCTTGTCTTTCTTGAGTCTTATTCATGTTTCCATCCATTCCCTAATCCCTTTCATATCTGGGGCCAGTCATTTGTGACTTCCATTGTCTGGACTCTGAGATCTGATTTTTTCAGGAATTTTCGCTTTGTTACACATGAAATTACCTGTAGTCTTCCATTGGATTTTCCCTCATTTATGACAGGTCTCTTGCTTTTCTCTTTAGTTCCATTATTCAGTGTCAGTGGGAGAGGCTTTCACTTCTATTGTTTGCTCAGTCCTCTATTCTTCCCTGATCTGGGCTCTGTGTTTGTTTTATTTTGAAACAGGACTATAGTGGGAAGCTTTGCTGTCTCTTGTAGTTTTGAAAGTTGAATAAGGTAGGGGATGGGGAGCTAGGATTCGAAAACTACTTGCAAATCACAATGTTCACTGATTAGTATGTGTTCCCTGAGACCCACTCCCCACTACCACTCTATATGATGATTCAATTACGTGTGTATACCCCTACTGATCTCTTTGGAGTACTTCCTTGTCCTTTTCTAGCCACATCCTTTGTCCTTTGGCTGGATCAGAGTAGCGGGTGGGGCACCTGAGATTCAGTAGTCATCAGGTCCCTCCAAAGTTTATGCTTTCAGGATATTCCCTCTGGGTCATGATCAATTCCTGAGTAGTTGATCCACTAGTAATAGAGATCAGTTCTATTGCTCTGTGGTGAGCTAGTCAGAGCACTTTCCTACCACATTTTCAAGATGGTGGTAAGGTGCCTCTTTCATCTTCTCCAGTGGGACTCTGCCTCTGGACTCCCTCTGCAGCACTTGCTGCCAGTGTCCAGCCAGACACTGCAGTGATGAGGCAAACCCTGGAGCCAGTAGTCTCTCCCCACTTCTTCACAGGAAAAAATTGTCCATTTAAAAAAAAAAATAGTGCTTGACTTTTGTGACCTGGGAAGCTCTTGGGACTAAGCAGAGTGGCTGCAGCACTATCTGCTTCACCAGGAGGGCCCTGGCCATTTTCTCACGAGCCCCCACTTAGTCAGTCTCTCCCAGTATCTTTTTCCCAGGAAGGATTTGTTGATTTTTTTTTTAATGGAGCTAGTTTCTGCATCCTGGGAATCACTAAAGTATAAGCCGAACAGCTGCAAACCAGTCATTGTACCAGGAGAGTCCTGGTGGCTAGCTCCCTAACCCTCACTCAGTCAGCCACTCACATGCCCACATACTCCCCAGCACATACACAAAATGTTCCACACATTCACTCACTCACACTGGGACTCACATAGTCTTACTGGCTAAGCCACTATCTTCCTGATACTCCCTAAAGATCAAATATCCATTTCTAAAGCATCTTTAGCCATCTAGAGGATAACTGTAGCACTTGACATCAACTGAAGACAGACATAATTCTTCCATCAATGGGGTTAACCTTTCCTGTGACTGAATGAGCTCTCTAGTGACTTATTACAGAATCTTGTACTCTTAAGAATATGAAATCCACTGAGAATGACTAAAGCAATGAGTCTCTGATGTTGAAAAAATTTCCACCTTTGAATCAGCAAATCATATCCAGCCAAGGCTGGGTACTGTGGAGCAGATATTGTTTACATGGGAAATCAATATGAAATGTATACAAGTATGTGTAACATACACATATAGATACATATGGAGACATAGATATATGTAGATAGAAATGGTCGTTGTTGACTGTCATGTGATTATGATTCTTTGCATAGCTGACAGTCTTCTCCCTAATCCCTCTTTCAGATTCTTCTCAAGCATGGTTGGAATCTGAGGAGGGGGGACCTCTAGTCCAACTACCTTTAATGTATCCTCTAATCACTAGCCAAGGACAAAATTGGTTTACTATTTATTCATCTAACTGGTTTGCCATTTATTTATAGAATGTATCAATTACTGTAGATAATTGTTTTACAATCCCTCCCCAGTTTGTTTTGTAAACTGAGTTAACATAATCAGCTCTCCTTGACCTTCATGACACAGACAGATTCCATCACTTTGGCAATAGTGATGTGATTAACCCACCCATCTGCCTGCCATTCATTACCATACGTCAGTACCTGTGCTTACCTGCCCTTTGTGATGAAATGAGACATACTGCTACCAAATCACCTTAATGACCTGCCCTCATCAAAGGAAAGGTTTGAAAGCATTCAACCTCAAGCAGCCATTGGCCATTGCTTTGTTAAGCTCTGGTCCGGTCATATGGCTTTTTGAGCTATGGACCCCACATTTTTCTAAGCTTTGACTCCTTCACCTACTTTGGGGAGGTGAATCTCCCCACCCCACTCTTCAATTTACTTTTTAAATAAACTATATATTCCAATAAACTATATTTTCCAATCTATAGTCTGTGCAAGTCTTTGCAGCCTTCCCCCAGTCCTTGGGTCTGACCTGAAAAGGGGTATGACTTGTTTTTTTATTTTTTATTTTTTTATTTTTGCTTTTAATATTATGATTTTGTCTTTATTAGTGACTTAGGAAATATGCCTCAATTCTTAAAATTGGGTAAATTAGGGAGTGTTCTGATCAATAATATATAGAATACATGTAAATCCAATATAGAACCTCTGTATATTATTTTTCTATTTTATGGAATATGTTTTCAAATCATATTTAAATTTTGTTCCTCCTTGATAGTACTTAAAACTTGTTAGTTAAATCATCTAGTACTGCTGCTTCTTTCTCAGCAGATTTTTACTTGCCATTCCTTTTTAATTATTTGGTTAGTACAACAAATACATTTAAATAACTGTCTTATACTTAGCACTTTTTAAAATATTGGATATATACAAGTCATCAAATAAGAAATCTCTGCCCTATGAAGTTGATATTCCAGAGAAGATATAGAAATACAGAAATAAAGAAATGAATAAGTACGTAAATACATTTACAAATTCTGATTATGAATTTGCCAGTTTCTTCCTGTGCTTCTGATATTTACTTTGTATATTTCATCATATGCAATGAAATTTGTGATTGTTTGCTTCTGAACTCATCTGACTCTTTTCAGGAATTTATGATAAACATTTTTATTTATGGTAATATTTTTGTTGGCTTTTGCTTAACATATTTTTACATCATTTTACTTTTAATTTTTCTTTACCTTATTCTTAAATTTTTCTCATAAGCAACTAATAACTGCCTTATGGGTTTTCATCTTGCCTTAAAGTCTATTTTTCATTGGGATTATTTCATTGCTTGCCATTTATATTAGTAATGATCTTTTTAAAAATTTCCCATCTTTAATGTTTCTCTGAGTTTTTTCTTTAGTTTCCCATGCATTAAGAGGTCTAAATAAAGTTCAGGGTTTCTAGGCTTTGGTGAAAACTAGCATTAATTCTTGGTTTAGCTCTCAGAATTTTTACTTTCACTTAGTTTTAGAGTCTGAAGTTTGCTAAGTCTGCCAAAATCATATAGTTAAATGTTCATTCTTTTTCTTTTCCTCAGCTTTTGAATTTTTTTTTTTTTTTTTGAGTCGGAGTCTCACTCTGTCGCCCAGACTCGACCTGCTGGGCTCCGGAGATCCTTCTGCCTCAGCCTTCCGAGTAACCGGAATTACAGGCATGCACTACCACGCCCGGCTGATTTTTTGATTTATTGTAGAGATGAAGTCTCGCTGCCCAGGCGGGTCTCGAACCCGCGGGATCAGCCAATCCACTCACCTCAGCCTCCCAAAGGCGCGGGATTACAGGCTGAGCCACCGAGCCCGGCTAGCTTTTGAATTTTTTCAGCAGATGCTTACCTGATCCATAATACTGCTAGAAAAAGAGCCGGGCTCAGTGGCTCAGCCTGTAATCCTGCGCCTTTGGGAGGCTGAGGTGAGTGGATTGCCTGAGCCTGCGGCTTCAAGACCCACCTGGGCAGCGAGACCTCATCTCTACAATAAATTAAAAAATCAACCGGGAGTGGTAGCACATGCCAGTAATTCCAGCTACTTGGAAGGCTGAGGTGGAAGGATTGCCGGAGCCCAGCAGGCGAGGCTGCGGTGGCCGGGAGCGGCCACTGCACTCCAGCCTGGGCGACCGAGTGGGGACTCCAACTCAAAAAAAAAATAAAGAAAGAAAGAAAGAAAGAAAGAAAGAAATACAGAATCTCTTTTAACTTTTACTTAAAAATCACTTAAAAAGCAATTACTAATTTCCAAAAATTTTAAAGTGTTTTATAGATATTAATTAGTTGTATTTAACTAGTTTAGTGTAGTTAATTTGGTTAAAAAATGTTACCATTATTACAAAATTATGGGAGTACTATTATTGCATGATTTTGAGCTAAGGGAACCACTAATGAAAAGATTAAGTGATTTACTTCAAGTTAAAAAGTTAGTAAAATATAAAGTTGATATTCAAACTCAGGAAGTATGTGCTTTTAAATTCTGAGTAACTCTATAACCCCTTCCCCATCCCTCCCTCACACAATCTTCCTTGAGGAAACACACACACGCACACACACACACACACACACACACACACATGCACCTTCAAGAATGATTATCTGATTATTTGTTCATTGTGCCATATGCTCACAATTGAAGTGAAATTCTGCTACTATGATTTTATTAAGAAAAGGAAATGAGGGAATGCCCAAATTGTGACTTGGCTAATCCATTTATAAAGAAACAGAAAAGTTTATTTTAAGATTGACTTTAAAATAAATTAGGGAATAGGTGATAACAGAAAAAAAATGATTATATGGTCCTTTATCCCAAATTTAGTCACTTCCACCCATTTATATATGAAAAGAGGATTATTATAAGTATGGGGATATAGCAATGCAAAAAGTATGGGGAGAAAGTTAGCCTTCATGGAGTAGGGAGAAGTAGGATTGAAAAGAACATTATCAAGCAAAGAAGTAGAAAATATGCCAAATCACAGCTGCTTTATTTCCAGCTTTTATGAAGAAATCAACCACTCAAACTCCCATTCTTGCCATCTCGTTCATTTCCAGAATTTTAGTGAATAAAATTAACTGTTTTTTAAAATGGTTTTGTATTACCAAATCATTTTTCTTAACCATTTTTTCTCTTGTCTTATTTCATAAATCTGTCTGTTAATCTATATTTTCAGTTTTATAAACTCTTCGTTTAAAATATATTTAATCAAATGTCTTTATTGGACCTGTATTTCTCATCAGAGTCTCTATATAAATATTTGAGATGGCAAAACAGAACGTCCCGGTTTTTATTTGTGATTATGTATTTTCATTTTTCACTGTTGTCTTTGTATGAGTGTACTAATAAGTGATGATTGATCTCCTAAATAAATAAACAAATGTTGTTCCAATTCTCTAATGAAAGGTCAGAGCCCCAAATGGAGTTTCTCTGGTCTCTTTGATCTCACACATGACAATAATCCTTTCCCAGGATCCTGGGGTAGACATTAAGATCAACATCTCCCAAGAATGTGTCTTTCAGCTACCAGCCATGCTCTTCTCATCTATGTGGGGGGATGAGCCGACCATCTAGCTGCCGGCACACCTTTGGTCTATGTGCTCCTAACTGACCTACCCATCGGTCTACCTGTCATCAGAGATGAAAAATAGACCCCATTGATATGGCGACCTGCCCTCCCTCAAAAGTGAAGTTTTAAAAGCTTTCAATCTCAAGCATTTGCTGTTCACTGCCAGAGTTTCTTTAAGTGTGTGTCCCTCTCTCAATTCTTGGAAAGGTGACTCCAACCTTTTTTCTCTGCTCTACTTTCTAAATAAACTTTCTTTTCTAATCTAATTTCTGTGCAATTCTTTGTATATCCCACAGTACCAGCAAACTGACTTAACATTTAGTATTTCTTCTCCTTCCTTCTCTCTCTCTGTCTCTCCCTTTTATAAGTGGCAGGATCTCTGTCCTCCAATCTAAAGTACAGTAGTGTTATCATTGTTCACTACAAGCTCAAACTCCTGGGCTCAAGCAATCTCCTTCCTCATCTAAAGTACAGTAGTGTTATCATTGTTCACTACAAGCTCAAACTCCTGGGCTCAAGCAGTCTCCTTCCTCATCCTTCCCAGTAGCTGGGACTACAGGTGTAAGCTACCACACCCAATTAGTTTTGTTGTTAATGAATCTTATTTTTAATGTCAATAGGGATAATGATTAGATGACCATAGGAGTTCTACATAGAATTCCTGAGTACATGTTGTGTTAACTAGGAATGGAGTTTTCATTGCTCTGCTCAATAGTATGATTTGATATTTCGTAAACATAAATATGTAAATGTGGAAGATCTGATAAAAGTTATCATTTTAAGACAGAATAGTGAATGTTTACCTGTCATCTAAATCTGAGATAAAACTTTATACCAGAAAAAAATTGGGGGGTGACATTTCTCCTGTCAAAACCCTTCAACTTGAGAAATTGTTCCTGCCAAAATTAAATCAAGATTCAGTGTTTTATCAAATGCCAGACATTCACTTAATAACTCCAAAATATTGTGTGCCCTGCAAGATATCAATTTTTGTTGGTATGGCCATATTGTTTTACCTTATTTTTCCTCAAAATACACACACACACACACACACACACACACACACACACACACACACACACTGAATTTAATTGAGTTCGCTAATTACTTTCTGTTTAATTAGAAACTCTTAGCTATGAAATCAACATCATAAAGTTATTAGAACAGATAACTAATAATAATTTAGTTGAAGGTTAACATAGTTTGATGCAGCTTAAGAGTGCTACTCTAGGCAATATTTAATAAACAACATGCCTATCTAAGTTTTCTAAATTCATATTTGGAGCTATTGTTCTACTTTGAAGACTGTTATAAGTAATGCATGTTACTATGAGGAAAAGTAAAGACAAAATCTACATTGATGTCATTCTTAGACAATTGCTGAGAATGTCAGAAAACAAAACATATAGGTAATCTGACATTTTCTTGTTATCAGCTACAGATGTAACAGCAAACTTTTATAACTTTGACATTCTCTTGAAATAAATCAGTAGGGTAAGATTTTAACCAGAATTACTTTATTTTTATTTCTCCTTCTGAATAGTTTCATATTTATGTTAGTTTTTTGACTGCTTCTCTGTTCTTAAGGTCTAATTTTTTTGAACAAATATTATATGGATTTTGTATAATCATTTTTTACTGTGAATTTTCATTAAGACTTTAAAAGACTATGATCCTCTAGGACAAACTAAGCTGAAGATTAACAGGTAAATAAAAGACTTGAACAAGTATAAAACAACTAGACCTAATACGTATACACAGAATAACCCACCCAACAGAAACAGAAATATATGTTCTTCTTAACTGTGCATGGAACATTCTCCAGGATAGGCATACTTTGTGTGATTATGTATTTTTTAATTTATTGAGACTTGTTAAATCAAAAAATATAAAATCATATTAAGTAAACACTCTCACTACAACACAATTAAACTAGAAATTAAAAACAGAAGTAAAACTGGGCAATTCAAATCACATGGGACCTGATTTACAATTGTTCAACTTGCAATTTTTAGACATTATTACAGGCTTACCAAAGTATTAAATTACTTTCAACTTATAATATTTTCAATTTACAATGAGTTCATCAAGAATTAACTCTATCAAAAGGAGAGAAGCATTTGTATGTGAAAGTTAAACAACACAATCCTAAACAAACAAAGGGTTAAAGAAAAAACTTTAAGAAGGATATGTAAGTGCTTTGGGATGAATAAAAAGGAGAACAGCATATAGACCCTTATGAATCTAAAGAAATCCTTAGAGAGAAATTTTATGGTAGTAAATGCCAATATTTTTTAAAAGAACAAAGATTAAAAATTAATAACAACTAACTATCCCACAAGAGATAGCGAGCAGGCAGGGAAGGACCATGTCCATGGGGGGATCATGTCAGTGCCTCAAGATGATTGGTTGCAGAAAAGTTTGTTAGATTTTTTTTTTAAAGAAAAATAATTTTATACGTGTCAACACAACTGACTAGATTATTGGGGATTTTTAAATGATCCATTTTGAAGTTGATCTGGAGATCTGCCATGTACCTAACAACATTGTATCAATAAATGTGACATTTTATAACAATAATAAATAACAACTTTCTAACATACTAAACTAAAAAAAGAAATCTAAACCCAAGACAAGTACAAGGAAAAAAATAATAAATATCATAAGGGAAATAAATGAAATGGAGTATGAGAAAACACTGAGAAAATAATAAAAGCTATAGTTGGTTTTTGGAAAAGATCAAGAAAAGTATTAAACTTTTAGCTAGATCAACAGAGAGTGAGAGAAAATTAAACTTGCCAAAATTAGAAGTAACTGCCAATATTCCAGATTGAAAAAAATTCAAAAGAATATTATGAACAACCATATGCAAACAAATTAAATAAACTCAATATTAAAAAATTTTTCTAGAAAGACACAAACTACTGAAACTGACAAATTTGTTCATAGCAACATCATTCATGATAACCAAATGTGGAAATAACACAAATGTGTATCAATTGATGAATGGATTTTAAAAAATGAGATGCATCCATGCAGTAGAATGCGATTCAGAAATAAAATGTTTGATGTACTAATGTTGGTTACAACATAGATGAACTTTGAAAACATGTCGAATGAAAGAAACCCGTCACAAAAGACTAAATATTATATAATTTTATTGGTCTGGAGTGTCCAGAGTAGGAAAATCTGTAGAAACAGAAAGTAGATTTGCAGAAGCTTAGAGATGGGGGATTTGGAAAGAGATAAGAGAGACTGACAATGAATATGGGGTATCTTTGGAAGTCAATATAATGTTCTAAATTTAGATTGTGATAAGGCCTCATAATTCTGTGAATGAATTAAAAGTCATTTATACACTTTTAAAGGGTAAATTTTATGGTATTTAATTATATCTCAGTTTTAAGCACTCAGCTTTATAAAACAAATTCTGCTAGATTTAAGAAAAGAGCTATACAACAATGCAATGCTAGTGTAAGACTTCAATACTCCACTTATAGCAACAGACAGATCAACAAGGTAAAATGTCAACAAAAAGATATTGGCATTAAACTAGATCCTAGAGCAGGGGTCTCCAACCCCTGGGTCATGGACCAGTACTGGCCTGTGGCCCATTAGGAACTGGGCTACATAGTGAGTGGTAAGCCATCAGAGCTCTGTCTTCTGTCAGATCAGCAGAGGCATTAGATTCTCATAGGAGTGTAAACCCTATTGTGAACTCTGCATGCTATGGATCTAGGTTGCATGCTTCCTATGAGAATCTAATACGTGGTGATCCCCCCACCCTTACCACCCATGGAAAAATTGTCTTCCACAAAACTGGTCCCTGATGTCAGAATTGTCAAAATGTTTAGGGACCACTGTCCTAGACCAAATGAACCTAATAGACATCTAGCCCTAAAGTAAAAAATATTTTTTTTTCTCAACAGCACATGGAATATTTTCCAAGGTAGACTATATGATAGGCCACAAATTAAGTCTCAATGCATTTTTTAAAAAGCAAAATTATACCAAGCACTTTTTCAGACTAAAGTAGAATAAAACTAAAAATCAACTCCAAGAAGCATTCTCAAAACTAAACAGACACATGGAAATTAAACAATCTGCTCCTACATGATATTTGGATCAACAATGAAATCAATATGAAAACTAAATAATTTCTTAAGATGAATGACAACAATGACACAAATTATCAAAAACTAAATAATTTCTTGAAATGAATGAAAACAATTACACAAGTTATCAAAACCTCTGGACACAGCCAAAGCTGTACTCAGAAGAAATTTACAATGCTTAAGGCCTGCATTAAAAAGATCGAGAGATCACATATTGACAACCTAACATCACACCTCAAGGAACTAGAAAAACAGGAACAAATAAAACCCAAAGCTAATGGAAGGAAAGAAATAACAAAGTTTTTAGCAAAGTTTAGCAAAACTAAACAAAATTGATTCTTCCACCCCCCCCAAAAAACAAATGGAACAAAAAGTTGATTCTTTGAAAAGATAAGCAAAATTGATAGACCAATAAGTAGATTAATTAAGAAAAGAAGATAGAAGATTCAAATTAGCTTAATCAGAAATCAAAATGGAGAGATTACAGTTGATACCACAGAAAAACAAAAGACTATTTGAAAATATTAGAAACAGTACTATTCACACAGACAAGACAATCTAAAGGAAATGAATACATTCTTGGAAACATAAAAACCTCCAACGTTGAATCAGGAAGAAACAGAAGCTCTGAATATACTAATAATTGATTTGAATGCATTGAATCAGTGGTCAAATGTCTCCCACCAAAAAAAAAAAGTACAGGACCTGACAGACTCACAACTGAACACTATCAGACTTTCAAATAAGAACTGGTACTAATTCTGTTGATGCTATTTTATATTTTTGAAGAGAAGAGAATTCTTCCCAACTCATTCTATGAAGCCAAAATCAGCCTAATACAAGAGTCAGGAAAAGACAAAACAGAGAAAGAACTATAGACCAATATCTCTGACAAACACAGATGCAAAACACCTCAACAAAATACTAGCAAACCAAATTGAAAATCACATTTAAAAAATAATAATAATCCACCATGATTGAGTGGGTTTTATCGCAGAGATGCAAGGATGATTCAACATACAAAAACCAATAAATAATCTACCACAAAAGCAGTATTCAAAACAAAAATTATAAGATCTTTTCACTAGATGCAGAAAAAGCATTTGATAAAATCCAGGAGCGCTTTGTGATAAAAATCCTCAGCAAAATAAGGATAGAAGTAAAAATTCTCAAGATAAGGGTTATATATGAAAAACCCACAGCCTACATCAGCCTCAATGGGGAAAAGTTGAAAGCATTCTAACTCAGAACTGGAACACAGCAAGGATGCCCACTTTCCCACTCCTATTAAAAATAAGTGGAAGTCGCAGCCAGAGCAATCAAGCAACAGAAAGAAATAAAAGATATCCAATTGGAAAAGAAGAAATCAAACTATCTCTGTATGCCAATGGTATGATCTAAAAATTCCTAAAGACTTCTCAAAAAGACTTTTGGACTCAGCAAATAAAGTTATTAGTTTCAGGAAGCAAAATCAACACACATATCAGTAGCACTGCTGTATACCAATTTTTTAAAAACTGAAAATCAAATAAGAAACTCAATACTATTTACAATAGCTGCAAAAAATATCAAACCTGAAGTCATAAAAATCCTAGAAGAAAACCTAGAAAAAACTTTTCTGGACATTGACCTAGGCAAAGAATTTATGATTAAGACCCCAAAAATAATTGCAAGAAAAACAAAAATCAACAAGTAGGACTTAATTAAACTAAAAAGCTTCCACACAGCAAAAGAAATAATCAAGAGAGTAAATACGCAGCCTACAGAATGGAAGAAAATATTCAAAAACTATACATCTGATAACGGACTGATATCCACTATCAACTAAGATTGCAAAAAGCAAATAACCCATTAAAAAGTGGGTAAATGACATGAACAGACATCTCTCAAAAGAAGATACACAGATGGCCAACAAACATATGAAAGACTGCTCAATATCACTAATCATCAGGAAGACATGAATTAAAACCACAGCAAAATGCCTCCTTACACCAGTTAGAATGGCCATTATTAAAAAGCAAAAAAATAATAGAGACTGGCACAGATGAAATGAAAAGAACACTTATATACTTGTTTGGAGTATAAATTAGTACAATCACTATGGAAATCAACATGGAGATTTCTCAAAGAACTAAAAGTAGATCGATCATTCAATCCAGCAATCCCACTACTCTGCCCAAGGAACAGAGATCTTTATACAAAAAATATATCTGTACTCATATGTTTATCACAGAACAATTCACAATTGCAAAAATGTGGAATCAACCTAATATATACTAAACCTGTGTATATACTACATTTTCATTATCCACTGATCAGTTGGTTGGGCATTTAGGTTGATTCCACATCTTTGAAGTTGTGAATTGTGCTGTGATAAACATATGAGAAAGGTATATTAATTATCTAATCAAATTGTATTATTAGTAATATTGATATAATTTGTTAATGTATTATAATTAATTAATAATATGCGAATGTAATATTCTGGAAAAAAAAGTTACTTCTGTCCAGATCTTTTACAGTTAATGATTATTCATCTGGATACTCTCCTTACCCTTCACATCTAAATCAATTTCCAAAGAAGATGGGCCACAGGGCCACAGGGCCCCTCAGAGGCCAAACCTCACCACAAGACATCTCCTGGATAAGAACAAAGCTCGCCACTCATGCCACACAAAAAACCTATCCCTGGTGTTCTCCTCCTCCAGAGGTCACACACCCACCTTTTGAAGGGGCCCAGGGTCCAAGAGGAAGGGACTGGGGCAGTTGTCCATTATGACAACCTTGAACACACTCAACAGGTGGTCCACTCTCCTTCGGGGGGTCAGATGGTGGAGATCAGCATCCCGGTGCTTATCAGCTCCAGCAACCCCTCTGTGATCACTCAGCACTTGGAAAAGGCAGATGTCCCTCCTGGCTCTGTGGGACAGACCTTCCATGGTCCAGCTCCAGTACACCTTCCAGCACCTCCAGCCTCCACACACAAAATTTACAGTGGTCTACTCAGCATTTCTAAGCATGGTATATACTAGGCCACCTCTTTGCCTTTGTCCTTGTATCCAGAACAATCTTTGCGTCATTCTGGGCTATGAACAAATATTTGTTGAATAAATAAATGCTGCTCCTCTTGGGAAAAAAAATACATATATAGAGAAAGCATGCACAGAGTAGGAAAAAAGTTAGTAATGAAAGGATCTGTGTACTATTTTTAATTTTTTCATGAAGTTATATCTAAAAATCAGGAAAATAAAGAATATATTTGTTTATTCTTTAGCATTTTCTAATACAAGCAACTGACGTTTTAGAGGTAAGATTTGACATCAATATAATAACCATAGAATCAATATGTTAAAATTTTTATTTTATTAAGATGATGTTTTCTTAGTTGTAAATTGGGAATCTTTTTAACACAGATGGCCAAAATTGCTTCCAAGTATATTACATTATTTACTTACTAATTTTGCCTTGAATTATTTTTGTCCTATTTCTTTAAATAGCTTCTATTGCTTCACTACTACATTGCAGACACAACACATAAAATTAGGCCTGATATTGACTTAGGCCAAGTCAGTTTATATTCAGCTTTAAATGAACATATTCTGGTTCATTACATCCATTCACAGACTTAATAGACATGCTTTTTTATGAATAATTTTTTAAACAAATTCAGTTTTATCCTCTTTTTCTTAATTTTTGAGCAACTATTAATTACAGAAATAATATAACACATTAATAATAAAAAGTAAAGAGCAAAAATTTCTATATAACCCTCTTAAAAACTCTTTCCACGTTTTCATTTTAGTTTTCTTACAGTCTTCAAAATATTCACTATGTATTGATGCATAATGCCCCATTGGGTTGTTGTCCCATAGCTAACTTAACAACTGCCTTTACTGACCATTAAATTCACTTACAATTTTTAACAATCATGAATAATACCTCACTGATTTCATTGCCAACTACATGAAAAAATATAATTTCAAGTCTTTATAAATGTACCTTTATTGGGAAAAAGCACACATTCTCCTTCCTTTAATATTATTAATATAGCATTAAAACACAGTGTGCTAGGAATGATGGATAGACAGTTTTGCTGCACCTCACAAAGCTCTCAACATACTTAGGACAGTGTAGGAAAAAAACTATTAATGTAGACTTTATTTTGTTGTCAAAATTTGTTGGTTTTTTGTAACTGCTATGTAACTTAACATAAAATTATATGTGCATCTCCAATATTATATATCTCATATTTAAATAAAGATTTTACATACCAGGAAAATCATCCAAGCATTGTTGTGAGAAATGTTAAGCAACGCAGTCTAGTAAAAATAACCTAAAACCCTTCGCAGATACTTCAGGGCTATCTCTATCTGACCAAGTGTGTGGCCTTCGACCAATCCCTAAAATGTTGCCTAGATTAGTATCTTACCAAGAGGTAGGCCTGTATGTATGTATTCAGGCTTCATTGACACAAATAAGAGATGCTTATAAACAGACCAGAAAACTTTCTATTCCCTAATTCTTCTTGTTTCATCCTTGTCTATATTATTTTTCACTGAGTCTTTAGGTAAGGGCATATGCACTCACATATGTACAATCATATGGTTTCAAGTATTTGCTTGTATATATCATGTTACATAACTACTGACACCCTGATTGTGGCCACTTATCTCAGTACTACACTTATTACTACTTTTTATTACTATTGCTTACTATTCCTGGGCTTCATGTTGTTGTCTTCTGACACCTTAACCCTCTGACTCAATTACAGTCAGAAGCCTCCCTCTCCCATGGCCCAAAATGTAACAGAGACCAGGATGCCAATTTTGCCAGTGTTAATTAAGATTCAGGAATAATACAATACGATTTCTCGTAGTAATTAACTAAAAATTAGTTGCTGCTAGGACACCTGATGATGTCCACAGTTTCCTGAAAACCTTAAAACTTTTCCCTCTCCAGCCTTCAGGGTGCCTTGATTTAGTTAAGGGCATTTTATTTCCAGAACCCATGTGTGTCCTCAAGCATCTCTAGATTTCTTGGAGTCTAGGTCAGAGACAATGAGGCAAGAAAAAAGAATACATTTCTTCTTTAGATTTGCATCCTGATATGAGCAAACTAAAATTTTTTTAAAAATAAAACAATTAGAAACATTTGCAAACTAATTGCCTATTTGATGTGATTAAGAAATGATTATTTTTATTTGTTTTAGGTATAATGAGTGTATTATTGTTATGTTTTAAAAGTATGTTTATCTTCTAGAATTATACACTAAAATATCTATTGATAAAATTATGTAACATTTGGAAACTGCTTTTAAAAATACAATGAAGGCTGAGGGAGAATGAGTCAGGTTATATATAGGTGAAACTAGATTAGTGAATGTTGATAATAATTGAACCTAGATGATGGGAACATGAGGGCCTACTATATTATACAATATGTTTTCATTAGTCAATTAATTAATTATTATTACTAAGGTACATGACATATCCACTTAGGTGCCCTAATTTACTTTAATTAGAAGGAGCGAATGAAGGAACCAAAGAAAATAAGGACAGAAGAAAGTTGTATTTTTTAAATTTTCATAATAAAATTATTTCTTGAACCATTTTCAGCTAATTTCATCAGTCTTTGTTTCTTGTAACAAGATCTGCCTCTTTCAAATTAAATATCAGCATATATACTTCAAGTGGAAACATTGTGATTCTTAGAGTAGCCTTGCTCTTGCTCTGAGGTTCCAGTAATACAATCAAATTTGGAAACAAACTAACAAACTAAAACCTCAATAACTGCATAGTATATGTAAATGCAGTTTCTGGAATCTGGTTTTAATCTTATTTTCACCACTAGCCACCTGTGAGCCCTTCAGAAAATTACTTAAATGTTTTCTTATCATATTTAAAAGAATACTAATAAAAACCTTATTGTTGATGTCTTGATTAAGTCAGTTAATCCATATAAAGCGTTTTGCATAATATCTGGAATATATTAAATTCTAAACAAATGCTAAAAGTCAAATTGAAAAAAAAATTAATGTTTGTTGAAGGTCAAGTCATTTCATCTTGGATAACATATGTGATGCATCAGCATCACAGAACAGGAAAATCTCTCTAAATCCAACTCATTTTCTTTTAATGATTGATGCTCCTATGGAATATAAAAGCCCTTCCCGCTCATCCTTCCTGCAAACTTCATGTTTCTCCACACTTGATTGTTTGTGAGACACCATCTGAACCAGAACACACATATATCCACATGGACAAGAAATAGATGCAGGTTAGATTAAATGATACTTAACAAAAAGATGTCACAAAAGAAACATTTCTCCAAATAAAAACTAGTGAAAAGAGATTCAAGAGGGCCTACAACATACATTACTACTTCTCAAGCACTTTTACTGAAGATATTTTTTGTCTTATTTTTACAGGAATAAATACCCATTCATGTAATTTTTCAAGAGTAATTAAATAGCTTGCATAATAAGGTTAATCTATTTGAATACACTAAAAAAGTGTAAAGTGGCCATTTATACATTCTCTGTAATTTTTATTTTACTTTCATTCCTTAGGATCAAATTTTAGCCAAGATAGTGTCACTACTTATTTTTATTCCCTCAGATATACACAGTAAGTTTCTTATAAACTCCCTGGAAGTTTAGTTAAGAAATCACAACACAGGAGATGTACTTTCCCCAGAGTTTCTTTTTTTCCCCCTTTTCAGATTCTCCAAGATTCGATTGTTTTCTGGGCACTAGTCTTCATAAATAAAGATACAGTTTTAAGTGAGGTAGAGGTGTAAGTATAGGTATAAAAGGTAAAAGGTTGCAAAGGCAATGAAGAATTATATACTCAGGGCTAAAAGAAAAATTCATTGTTAAGCATATATCACTCACCTCTGTATCATTTTTCAAGCTGAATATTACCAGTAATCACTCACTAAATTATTTAGACTGCAGGGCATAACCATTCTAACTTTTTATAAAGATGTAAACCTAATTATAAACATCTTTTCACTTTGAATAGATTTAATGGCTCAATTTTTTTTCAAAAAGCTATCATCCACCTAAAGAATGCAATACTGATAGAAAATATTTTGTGACACATCGCAGAGTTAAAGTGTAATCAAGATTTTAAATGATATTTTAAAATTTCCACACTGTAATAGTAGTCACTGGTGGGGACAAAAAAAGCCTTATTCTTGGATTGTGTCAATTCTCAGTCATTAGTCTGTAACATATCTTATATTTGCCAGTCTGGTACATAATTCATCTATGGAGTCTTGTTTTAGGCCATTGTTTCTTTTGAGCACTGTTTTTAAAAAATTACTAATGAGGAAATGTTTTTATAGATATAGTTATGAAAGTAGGAAATTCCTGGAAATATCAGTCATATGACTCAATTTTATGTGTGCATGTAAATATATTCACAAACCTATTAAAAACTCTGCTAAAGCACATAAAAGACTTGAATAAAAGAGAAGTCACAATGATTTGACTTGCCATTGTAAACATGACACCAATATCCAACTAATCTATAAATGTATTATTTTAAGCTAAATTTTATTAAAATTTTATGTAGCAATTTATAAACAAAATGTATCGGTTTTGAAACAAATGGCTAAGACAATTGTGAAAGGGAGAGTAAAGAGGGAGAATTCATCCCATCAGATGATACAACATATACAGACCTATAAACTCACCCCCCTGCAACATGTGGCACTGTCACTTAAAGGTGCATGAAATAAATCAGTGAAAGTATAGGCCAAAAGCAAAGTCATGTACACCAAACACTAAATGCATTAGAGAAGTAGCTCACAGGTCACTTGGGTAATTCTAGATATTTTTAATGTTTTCTTTTTTTAGCTTGAATAGCAATATAGAAAAAAAACCATAAAGTTAAATCCTTCACACCATATATCCAAAAAAGAAAAGTTATAAAATTACAAAGGTAACAGAAAAACACTCTTGTAATCAGAGGAAAGAAAATAGTTTTTAAACAAGAAAGGAAATTATGAATTTAACTACATCAAATTGGAAGTGTTTAGTTCAACAACAAACACCATAGATACAAAGTATGGAATGACAATCTTAGAGAAGTTACTTCATTGTTTAAAACCACCGCAAAATACGTCGGGTGGGGTGACTCACACCTGTAATTCCAGCACTTTGGGAGGCAGAGGCAAGAGGATTGCTTAGGTTCACAGATTCAAGACCAGCCTGGGCAACATGATAAGGTCTCATCTCTATGATAAATAAAAAAAAAATAGCTGAGTGTGGGGTCACAAGCTTTTAGTTTCAGCTGGTTGGAAGGCTAAAGTGGAAGGATGGTCTGAACCCAGCAGACTGAGGCTGCATTGGCTATGAGCATGCCACTGCACTCCAGCCTGGGTGACAGAGTGAAACTGTGAATACATACATGCATACATATCTACATACATACATACATAAAAAAATAAAATAAAACCACCACAAAATATAAATTAAAATATTTAGTGACTCTTGATAATGCTGACAAAGATAAATTACATGAAAATAAGAACAAAGTAAAAACTCCAAAATGAAAAAAACCCAAAGGTTAATAATTATATGAATAAATGTTCATCTTTAATAATATTCTAAGAAATACAAATTAAAACAAGAATGAGATTCTCCAACCATGATAAAGGCAAACAAAAATTTAAATCATGATATAAGATAAAACAATGTAAAATCGGATTGAGGAAACAAGAATCCCAGTGCACTACTGGTAGAAGAGCAATGATACAGAAGAAAGCAATCAGTACTTACTAATAACAGCTATCCCAGCTTTTCCACTCTGGGAAATCTCTTTAGCCCTGAAAAACTCTCTCAAGGATCCATATAGGGAAGTTAAAAAGTAAGCGAATTGCAGCAAGGAGTTATCTAAAATGTGACATATATATTCACTATTAAATTATATAACATCCAGAGTGAATTTGTATGTCTTTAAAAGAAAAAGCTGAATTTATCAAGTAAATAAAATTTTAAAAAATTAAATAATATCACTTGTAAAACTATACACACGGATACATAAAAAAAACTGTAAAGAGCAAACTAAAACCAAAGCAAATAGAATGAAGAAAATAATAAATATTAGGGCTGAAATAAATGGAACAAAAACAGATAAAATTCACAAAGGCAAAAGTTGGTTTATCTGAAAGAGCAAAAAAATTGGCAAATCTTTAGCTAGATTGACTAAGAAAAAGAGAATTTAAATTACTAAAATCAAGAGTAAAAGAGGCAACTACAACCAATCTACTAGAAAGAAAATAATTGTAAAAGAATACTATGAAAAATTGTATGCTAACAAATTAAATAACTTAAGTGAAAAGGACACATCTCTAGAAAAATGCAAACCACCAAAATGAATTCAGGAAGAAACAGAAAATCTGAATACACCTATAACAACAACTACACCAAAAATCTTCATGCACACACAGACACACAGACACACGCACGCGCGCACACACACACACACACACACACACACAGACCCAGGACTGGGTGGCTTTACTAGTGAATTCTACCAAATGTTTGCAGAATTAACTCCAATACTTCACAATACTTTGCAACAAAATAAAAAAGGAGAAAACACTTCTCAATTCTCAGAGAATTGTCTGACACTAAAACCAGACAAAGAACTCATGAGAAAACAAAGCTGCTGATGAACAACCCTCCCTTATGAATATAAACACAAAAATTCTCAATCAAATGCTAGCAAATGGAATCTGGCAACAGAGTGAAAAAATTAGTCATCATGACCAGGAAGGATTTATCCCAGAAATGAATAATTCTAAAATTAATCAAAGTAATATCACCTTAATAGAATAAAATAATACTGCCATGCAACTAATGATAAAAGGTGAATGTTATCATTCTAAGATGAGAAATGGAACAAAGATGCCCACACTCTTCACTATATTCAACATTGTACCAAAGGTTCTACTCAGGGCAATTAAGCAAGAAAAAAATAATAATAAATGACATCCATATTGGAAAAAAAAAAGAAGTAAAACAGTCTCTGTTTGAAGATGACATAATATTGTATATAGAAAATCCTAAGAAATTAGCAAAAACTATTAGAGCTGTTAAATTAGTCTAGCATGGCAGCAGAAT
This sequence comes from Cephalopachus bancanus, assembly GCA_027257055.1. Lineage (NCBI taxonomy): Eukaryota > Metazoa > Chordata > Mammalia > Primates > Tarsiidae > Cephalopachus > Cephalopachus bancanus. The sequence goes on from JAPVLO010000036.1 coordinate 3,516,120, forward strand.
ACAGTCAATATATAAAAATTAACTATATTTCTATACATTAGCAATGAACAATTCAAAAATAAAATAAAGAAAAAATTCCATTATAACAATATCAAATGGAATAAAATATTGGCAAATTTAGCAAAATAGTTACAAAACTTGTATATCATAACTATAAAACATCACTGGAAGATGTTAAATTTACATAAATAGAGATATTCTGTTTTCATGGAGAAAAAGAAGTAATGTTGTTGAGAGGGTAATACACACCAAATTTTACTATAGAATTAGCTCAATTGTAGTCACATTTCCAGCTGGCTTCTGTCAAGAAATTGACAAGGTGATCCTAAAATTTATATGGAAATGGGAGGGACTTAGAATAGCCAAAATAATATTGAGAAAAGAACAAGGTTGGAGAATATACAGTTCTTTGTTACAAAACTTAACTATATAAGCTACATTAATCAAGACTGTGTGGTACTGCTATAAAAACAGACATGCAAAATACAATCTGAAGTCCAGAAATAAACCCATCCGTTTGTTAGCAACTAATGCTCAATAAGAGTGTAAAACAATTCGGGGGCTAAAGAATCTTTTTCAACAAACAGTGCCAGGAAAACTGGATATTTACATGCAAAAAAAAAAAAAAATGAAGTTTGATCTTCTAATCTACACATGTACAAAAATTAATTCCAAATAAAATGGGTTAAATATCTAAATGTAAGAACTAACACTGCAAAACTCTTAAAAGAAACATATGTAAATATTTGTGACCTTGGATTAAGCAATAGTTTCTCAAATATGAGACCTAAAGTAAAGGCAACCAAAGGAAAAGAATAATAAACTGTAATACATAAAAATTTAAAAAATTTGTGCTGCAAAGGACACAATTCAAAAATTGAAAATTGTATATAGTGTATAGTATATAGGCATATATATGTGTATGTGTATATATATGCAAATTTTAAAATACAATTAAAAATATGCAAATATGTGTATGTTTTTATTTTTTATATGTACAATTTTTAATAGTATATATATAAATACGCATATAGATACCTATATACTATATATAAATTATATATAATTATATATTAGATATATATATCAAAATATACTTTTTAAAACTCTACAACTCAATAATGAAAACAAAAATAACCCAATTAAAAATGGGCAAAAAATTTGAAAAGATATTCATCCAAGGAAAGTACATAAATGATCAATAAGCACTTGAAAAAAATACTAAGCATGACTAATGAACATGATTAGTCAATAGAAAAATGCAAATTAAAACCACAATGTGATATGACTTTCACAGTCACTAGTACGGCTATAATAAAAAAGGCAGACAATAACAGGTGTTGACAAGATTTGGAGAAAGTAGAACCCTAATACATTGCTGGTGGGAATGTAAAAATGTTTAGCCACTTTGGAAAAAATCTAGAAAGTTCCTCAAAAATTGAAACCTACTGTCACCATATAGGCTAGCAATTCCATTCCTAGGTATATATCTAAGAATATTAAAAACATATATTACACAAAACACATACATGAATATTTCTAACAGCAGTATTTTATAATAGCCAATGAGTTTGTAGATATAAAGCTGAAAAATTATGAATGCTATTTCCTGTCATCCACATTTCTTTTTTTTTTATTTTGTTTTAAATATGTGGGGTACAATTCAGGGTTAAGTATAAAAATGTTCATTATGCAGGTGTACTTGTTGATGAGGTGTACCCCACCTCCCCTGACAGTTGCCCACTACTAACAATCCCTATCTTATAGTATTATAATAGTTGTTCAAGGTCTGCTTGTGAATGAGAACATGTAATACTCCAGTCTTTGTTTCGGTGATAGATCACTCAGTATTATAGACTCTAAGTCCATCCAAGTTGCTGCAAAGTTCATAATTTTGTCTGTTTACAGCTGTATAATAGTCCATCATGTATATGTACCACATTTTTTTTATTCAATCCTCTTTTAATGGGCAGCACGGTTGGTTCCGTGTTTTTGCTGTTGTGAATAATGCTGCAATAAAGATTCATGTGCAGGTATCATTTTCAAAGAGTGATTTGCATTCCTCCGGGTATATCCCCAGTAGGGTATATCCCCAGTAGGGGGATTGCGGGGCCATATGGGAGGTCAATTTTTAGATCTTTTAGGAATAGCCACACTAGTAGCCTCCACAGAGGTTGTACTAGTTTACTCTCTCACCAAAAGTGTAGAAGTGTGTCCTTTTCAGCACATCCTCTCCAGCATCTGTTGTTTTTGCTTTATTGATGATGGCCATCCTGACGGGAGTTAGGTGGTATCTCAGTGTGATTTTAATTTCTGTTTCTTTAATGACTAGTGAAGTTGAGCATTTTTTCATTTTTCTGTTGGCTGCTCCTATGTCTTCTTTTGAGAAATGTTTATTCATATCTTTTGCCCACTTCATAATGGGGCTGTTTGTTCTTTTCTTTTCAGCATATTTGAATTCCTTGTAGATCCTAGATGTTAGGCCCTTGTCAGATCTAGAGTTGGAAAATATTTTTTTTCCAGTTTGTGGGCTATCTCCCCACTCTCTCAATGATTTATTTGGCTTTACAGAGGCTTGTCAATTTAATGAGGTCCCACTTGTCTATTTTATTTCTTATGGCATGGGCACTTGGGGTTTTGATCAGGAACTGGTTGCCAGTCCCAATTTCCATAAGGGTGTCTCCTGCATTTTCTAAGGTTCTTATAGTTTGAGATTTTACATTTAGGTCTTTGATCCATTTAGAGTTGATTTTTGTGTATGGTGATAGGTATGGGTCTTGCTTTAATCTTCTGCATGTGGTCAGCCAGCTTTCTCAGCACCATTTACTGACTCGGCTCTCCTTGCCCCATTGGTTGTTGGTGGATGCTTTGTTGAAGATAAGTTTGTTGATAAATTGAGGTTTTGTTTATGGAATCTCTATCCTGTTCCATTGGTTTACATGCCTGTTCTTGTGTCAGTACCAGGTAGTTGTGGTTATTGTAGCTTTATAATAAAGCTTAAAGTCTGGGAGTGTGACATGTATTTTTTTTTGCTGAGGATTGTTTTGGCTATTCGTGGTCATTTATATTTCTATATGAATTCCTGTATTGTCATTTCCAGGTCTGAGAAGAATGTTGCTGATAATTTAATAGGTATTGCATTAAACCTATAGATTGCCTTGGGTAGGATGGACGTCTTAACAATATTGATTCTTCCAATCCATGAGCATGGAATATTTTTCCATGTTTGTGTAATCTTTAATTTCTTTGAGCAGTTTTTTATAGTTTTCGTTGTAAAGGTCTTTGACTTCTCTGGTTAGGAAGATACCAAGGTATTTCCTTTTTTTGTGCGGCTATTGTGAATGGGATTGTGCTTTTTATTTGGGTTTCTGTTTGTTTATTGTTGGTATATAGGGATGCGACTGTCTTTTGCACATTTATTTTATACCCTGAAACTTTGCCAAAGTCCTTTACCAGTACAAGGAGGTTTTTGACAGATTCTCTTGGGTTTTTGAGGTATAGATTCATGTCATCTGCAAAGAGGGATAACTTAACTTCCTCTTTTCCTACATCTCTTTAGAGAACTAAATTGTAGGGAAAATGCTCAGTGTCTAAGATTGGGAACACTATTTCGGATACCATAGCAAGAAATGATCCATGAGTTAGCAATGTTTCCCAAGACTGATTAATTCAAGTTGAGTGAAAATAATTTTTAGGCAAGAAATCTCTATCTTAAACTAAGCTTATTATTATTATTATTATTATTATTATTATTATTATTTGGAATCTCACTCTGTTGTCTAGGCTGAGTGCAGTGACACAATCATGGCTCACCACAGCCTCTAACTCCTGGGTTTTAACAATCCTTCTGCTCCAGCCTCCTGAGTAGCTAGGACTGCAAGCACATGCCACCACATGTGGCTAATTTTTAAAAAAAATTTGTAGCAACAAGGTCTTACTATGTTGTCCAAGCTGGTCTCGAACTCCTGGACTGAAGCAATCCTCCTTCCTCTGTCTCCCAAAGTGCTGGGATTACAGGCCTGAGCCTCTACACCTGACCCCAAATTTAGAAATAGGAACATCCGGAGCATAACTCTTCAAGAAATTTAGAAGAATATAAAAGTAAAATTTGCAGTATTGAAGAAAGAATAAAATAAATTAGCCTTTGCCAGTAGACAAGCTTAATATTGAAAAGCCCACACAGCAGTTTAGCATTCTTCTTTTAACTATTTAACTAATATTTTACCTACTCTACTGTTTGCTTCTTTTGGCTTCCAGTTCTATCGCATCTACATGTATTCATAGTAATTTCTTCATTTTTTTCTTTATTTACCTTTTTAAAGATTAATCACATTTCTTAATTCTTTAGTTTACACTTTAGATCATTTATATAAATTTATTTTTGTTTATTAAATAAATAGCTCAATACTATTAATTTGCCTCAGCACATGTCTGAGTATCATTTAATAATAATCAACAGTACCTGTTCTCATAATCACCTAAATATTCTTTAATTCAGTTTGTTATAGCATTCTTGACATGTGTATTATTTTCTAGTTTTGTTGTAATCAGTGTTAGTTTTTATTATATCTCTGCCTTATCTTTTTTAGCATTATAGTCAGATACTGTGGCTTATAATTATTTTTGTATTCCTCTTAGTAACTGAATTTTTAGAAATCTCTAAATATACTCTCTTATCTCTTGAAAATAAAACTTATTTTCTGTTAATAGAATCAACTCAATATATAAATATTAAGTCAATCTTAATATGTTATTCAGATATTCTTTATTTCTAATTTATGCTCATATGTTGGTCTGTCGAGTCCTGCAGACAAATTTTTCTATTTTTCATTTCTTCCCAAATATAAATTTTCTGATTACAAAACAAAAAATAATGAATTGCTTAATTTACTTGTCAAGAGACAGAATGTGTCAACAGGCCCAATAATGATGATAATAAATCCTCTCTTCAGATATGGATCAAAGGCTCAGCTCCTATTTGAGTCTGTTTCCAACACATTTAACCAAGTACCTGTATTACTCTGCTATTCTGAGTAGTATTGTCTCTTGATCCACTGCGTGGGCCACTTATAAGCTAAGCTATCCATCCTTTAAAAAAATTCAAACATACTCAGTAATTTTATTTCTCTCTTTATTTTTTAAAAATGGGGCAAAACCATTGTCTAAATGCTAGTATTCCTGTAAATATGATGATTCCACACAAAACCCAATTTGCTGCACTTTTTCTAGTACACCCTGCTGTGCACAATAGTGATTTAATAATCAAACATTAGTACAATTACAAAAATAAATGGAAACATAATATCTAGCATTCTGTCTTTTGATGAGTTGAATATATTTATCCTTGTATGTATTTGCAGTGCCTGGTTTGAACGTGCTATTAAGTGAGAAAATAAAAATTTAAGATGGGGAAAAAAGTCAGCAGGATACATCGTAGGACTGTTTTTTCTTTTTTCCCTCAATAAAATCTGCCTGCCATTTTCCTGTCATTTGCGCTCCTGTCAGAAATTAATTCTGCCTCATTCAAATGATGGGTAGCCAAAGATTTTAAGATGTTAAGAGAAGCTGTTGGATGGCAGTTACTGAGTCAATGAGATCTGTGATGACTAAACTCACAAAAAAAGAACATTTTAAAATAAAACATGTAAATGGAAGTACCTTTAATTGTAGAGGCTCACACAGATACTTGTGAGCATGCCTGTACAAGTACATTAAGTGCAAACACCTGAAAGATTGATTAGACTTTACATTCATTCCATTTCATTCTATATTTAAGCAAGGGCAAATGACTAATGCAATCTTCATCTAGTTTATTTTAGACTCCACAGTGTTCATTTTTAATTTTGAGGAAATTAAATTAAAGCCAAACCTGTCTTCCTTGGGAAAATAAAGTTGGTAAGGAAGATGAAAGAAACGTTTTACACGTGGGTAATACGGTATAAAAACATCAGACACTGCTTCTGTTTTTCACCACAGCCTACAATAAGTATAACTTTATTAGATTATTTTTTTAAAAAAGACAAGACTCTCTCTCTATACACAACCTGCTAATCACCCCACAGCCCTGGAGAATAGATTTCTTAGAATTTTATCATTAATGCAAAATGAGAAAGAAGAAAAGAAAAATCATGCATCAACAAATTTTGGGGTCATTTTCTGTAATGATTATTTCCTTTGGCAAAAAGATACATAAAACAACTGATTATTCTTAGGTTAGACATCACAAATGTTTTGGTTTAAATTGCACTGCAAATAATGAAAATATTTACATACATTAAATATAGATATACAGTACAAATATAACTCAGCATAAATTACAATATGCAATATAATATAAAGTATATATGGATGTTCAAAATGAATATATACATACACACATGTAAATATGTGTATGTAATACTTATAATTTTAGATATTACACACTTCTATTCATATATTCCTTAAAATAATATTTACCGAATGTCTATTATGTGCCAGGCACTATTCTAGATGCTGAGAATAACCATTGAGGGGAAAAAAATCAGACACAAATCCTGTCCTTGTAGTGACATAAACTAGTGAAAGAGGAAACATATTAGTATTGAATGTAATAAATAAGTTAGAAAGTAATAAGTTAGAAAGACGCAAATTCAGGTTAAGTGGTATGGAGGTGTACAATTTTAAAGACAAGAATCAAGTTAGGCTTTGTTAAAGGGGGATGTTTAAGATAACTATAATTAGACCTTCTGTCTTCAGAAAAAGGCAAAGGAAAAAATAACAATGAATGATAAAAGTTTCTTTCTTCTTTTTCATTACATCTCCTTTAGAAAACTGTGGATCAGAATGGTAGTATTCTCACATTCTAGACATTCCTAAATAAGTCATTTGCAAACTCACTGTTGTATGTCTTCCATATGGTGAGATGCTGACAGTTCTGAAATTGTGGCAATTGATAAGCAGTAGTAGACACAACCGTGTCAGTTCTGGTTAGCCAGCTGTGAACAGGTACATGTAGATCCAAAAGATGTTGTTTGAAGTCTACATTATATAAACAGTCTTCTCTGTGACGTTGTTTGAAGTCTACATTATATAAACAGTCTTCTCTGAGATGTTGTTTGAAGTCTACATTATATAAACAGTCTTCTCTGTGTGTAAAGATCTGATGCTCCCAAACCGGACACTAAGAAGCTCCCAAAATTCTAGCGTAGTTCCTCCTTAGGACTGACAAGTTTGGGAAGCCCTCCCAACACCCTCCAACATCAGACAGATTCTGACTGGCAACTCTGCACAGACAAAAAGTATACACCATAACTTCAAGAAGAGTCAGGATTCTTCCCCCAATACTAGACCTCAATCTTGATTGTTTCGTGAAATCAAATGCTATAAACCAAGAGCCTTTTATTCAAAGAATTCAAATATACTTCCATGAAAGGAAGTAATTCATCACATTAAATTCTCACATAAGAAAAAGCTTATTATCAACACTATAAATACTGTGAAGAAATCTGCTAAAATTCAACATTCCTTATGAATTTATAAATCTTGTCAAAACAAAACCTTTAAGTAGTTAGATATGGAAGAATTATCCCTTAAAAAGAGAATGAATAGCTACTCATAACCAGTGACAAATGTTTATGTTTAAAGAGCATGGCTTCAACTATCATCATCTAAAATTTTTTGGAAGGTCTAACTAGTAGGTTCAGATAAAAAAATATATACAATAATTGTGAATATTGATAAAGTTAAGTGTTTATTATTTGCAGATGATATAATTATATACAAAAAAAGCCGAGATTGTAAAATTATAAACTATTAAAAAATTTAATAATATTACATAAAAATAAAATATTGTAATTGTCTCTTTCCCTACATCTTTTCTGCTCATTCTAAAACTTATAATATTTTAATTTAGAGATTCCTTTATAGAGCTATATAAGAATTGTTCCTATGTATCTCCTGACTTTTTTCCTCCTTTTTTGTGCCTTTATTCTATATTTGTTAAATGTCTAACTTTATTTTCAAGTCTTTTTATATTTGGGCAAATAAATTATTAATTTTATAATTCCCCCATTTTAAAATATCTTTCTACTGTGAAATCATCTTGTACATCTGTTTTTATTCCCAGGTTCTACCCTCTAGAACTCTTGAGTTTTTACAAATATCTCAAAAGTTTCTTTAGGTTTAAAAGTCAGTAACTAGCTGGGCTCAGTGGCTCAGCCTGTAATCCCAGCGCTTTGGGAAGCTGAGGTGAGTGGATTGCCTGAGCCCACGGGTTCGAGACCAGCCTGGGCAAATTGGTGAGACCTCATCTCTACAATAAAATCAAAAATTAGCCGGGTGTGGTAGGGTGCACCTGTAGTTCCAGCTACTTGGAAGGTTGAGGCGGAAGGATCGCTGGAGCCCAGCAGGTCCAGGCTGCGGTGGCCGGGAGTGTGCCACTGCACTCCAGCCTGGGTGACAGAGTGAGACTCCAACTCAAAAAAATAAAAATAAAAAATAAAATAAAAGTCAATAACTACATTCATTAGCTGTCTGGCAATTGTGTGTGTGTGTGTGTGTGTGTGTGTGTGTGTGTGTGTGTGTGTGTGAATAAGTAGGTCTCTTTTTCACAACAGACTTCTTCCATGTTAAAAAGACTAACTGGAGTCTTTATGAAGGTAGAAAAGTTGCTTTGACTTTCAAACTTTGCTTTAGAATTCATGGTTGAAGAATGGGAAGATGGAGAAGATTCACACTGTTTCCCTCTCTCCCATTACACACACTTGTGTGTGCATATACACATACCATCCACACACTAGAACACTATATTCATGACAGGAAGATATTTCACTTCATTTAATGACAATCTTCTTGATTTTGGCCTGCAAGGGTACCACTTGGTCCCACCTGAGTGAGGGAGTATGTTTAAAGGAGGAGAACACCTGTTGCAGCTGTTCCATACATTATCTCATTTAATCGGTGTGAGTATTCTGCTGTAAATTTCCAAGTCTGTCTGTTATCTATTTTGTTTTTCAGAAGCAAACAGTCAAAATGATAGTGTTTAATTTCCATTCCATGCTTCTCTTTCACTTTTTTTTTCAGTTAAAGTTTTATCCAGCCAGGTGCAGTGGTTCAAGTCTGTAATCCCAGCACTTTGAGAGGTTGAGGTGAGAGGATTGCCTGAGCCCAGGGATTCGAGATCAGCCTGGGCAACTTAGTGAGACCTCGTCTCTACAATATATCAAAAAATTAGCTGGAAACAGTAGCACATGTGTAGTTCCAGCTACTTGGAAGGTTGAGACGGAAGGATTGCCTGAGCCCAGCACGTTGATGCTGACATGGCCGTGAGTGTGCCACTGCTCTCCAGCCTGGATGACAGAGTGAGACTCTGACTCAAAAACAGAAAAAAATTGTCCTCTGAGATTCTTGACTTTTGATGTGATCGTTAAACTCACCTAACTGTATATCTGTCCCGTTAAGGAAAACTAATTAATGATGCCGTGCACGGACTTTAATTTAACTGTGTCGATCCGCTGAACAAAACGTACACTCACACCAGGAAAGTATAAAAGTGAAAGGTTTATTAAAAGGGGAGAGACGGGAAGAGACAACAGTAAATCAAATCATAAGCAATAGGCAAGTAAAAGCATATTAAGCAAACAGGGATTTTACCCTTTGTCGTCCATCTATCAGCACTGGGTTGTGGGACGCAGTCCACACCGCATCACGGGTAAGCAGCACCGGAATTTGAGGAACTTCCCAAACAGCATCACAGGCATCAACCTGTCAGCACCGGAATTTGAGAAACTTCCCCAAACAGCATCACGGGCAATCAGCACCGGGTCGTGGGACGCAGTCCACACCACATCACGGGCAATGATCCTTCCAGCATAAGGGCATGGAGCTCACTCGAGACTCTTGCTCACTAGCCCCCTGATCTTCTCCCTTTTTCTAACAATCTTAGACAAAGGTGGCACTACGCCCACTGGTTTCATAACATGTGTTGTATAACATAAAAGTCGTTATCAGTTCACAACCCCGGATCTTGGCCAGAGATCCTGAGCTGGACTGAGTCTGACTCTCATATCTTCATAAGACAAATGGTCTTCCTCAGTCCCCTGTCCAGGCGCTGGCCGGGCGCCTAGGAGGGGAGAAGGGTTAACTACAGCATGTTATGTAACTCAGGTGAAATAGGGACGGAGCGAGTGCCTTGACCCAATCCTTATATAATTTCACTCTCCTCACAACATCCCCTATAATTCTTGATCTTCATTAGGTACTCAAATCCTGAGTTTGTAACAATACTGTTCTTTCATCTTACTTTCAATGGCTATGCAGAAATCCTTAAACAGTGAAGTTAGCATTTTCCAGCTTGAACATTATATAAATGAAAATAATCTCTATGGATTATTTTTATGTCTTGCTTTTTTGACTCAACACTGAGTTTGATAGATTCATACTTGCTATTGTTGTTGTTTTGTTTTGTTTTGTTTTGTTTTGTTTAAATTGAGTCAGGGGTCTCACTCTATCTCCCAGGCTGGAGAGTAGTGGCAACGATCACGGCTCACCACAGCCTCAACCTCTAGGTTCAGCCTTCTGAGTAGCTGTGACAACAGCCTTGTTTCCCACCGCACTCAGCTAATTGTTTTATTCCTTTGTAGAAATAACGTCTCATTACCTTGCCCAGGATGGTCTCAAACTCCTCCACTCAACCAGTCCTCCTGTCTCAGTTTCCCAAAGTGCTAGAATTACAGGAATGAGCCACTGCACCCAGCTGATTCATACTTATTATTTAAACTGTTTTTCATTTATTTTGTTTGTAATATTATACAGGCGACAATTTATTTACATATTTTAAAGTTTAGTATACTTGAAATTCTTTCTAATTTGGAGTTATTAAGATAATTGGTGCTATGAACGTTCTTATATCTATTTTCATGGTGAAAATGTGCATATGTTTCTTAAATGCAAATAGTATTTAATACAAACAGACTTGTTGAACCATAGAATATGGGTAGACTCGAAATCACTTAATAATGTCATACTGCTTTTCAGATATACACATTTATACTCTAATAGTAGTATGTGAGAATTTTCATATCTCCACATACTTGCCATTACTTGAATTATCAAAATTATAATGTTTGCCAACATGGTATGTGTAGAATTATTGTGATTATAATGTTCAAATCCCTGATTATTAATGAACTTGATCACTTTTTCTATAGATTGGTTTGGATTTCCTATTGAACTTGTCAAATTTTAGCTCTTTTTCCTATTATTTTCCTTTAGTTTGTAGAACTTCTATCGTGATGATTTTCAATAATTCCACATTAAGTTTGAAGCTTCTCTATATTTTGTTAAACACTTATGTGAAAAGGTCTTTTTGAGGCCCAAATATGCTAAATTATTTATTATAAAAGGATATTGATATTATCAGGGTTGGGCGCAGTGGCTTAGTCTGTAATCCCAGCATTTTGGGAGGCCAAGGCAAGAGGATTACCTGAGCCCACGGGTTCGAGACCAGCCTGGGCAACTTGGTGAGACCTCATCTCTACAGTAAATCACAAAAATTAGTCAGGCGTAGTGGCATGTGTCTGTAGTTCCAGCTACTTGGAAAGCTGAGGCGGAAGAACCACCTAAGCCCAGCAGGTCGAAGCAGTGGTGGCCATGAATGTGCCACTGAACTCCAGCCTGAGTGATAGAGTGAGACTCCAACCCAAAAAAAGAAAAGAAAAGAAATTATCAAGTGTGTTTTCTATATCCATTGAGAAATTCACATATTTTTATTTTCTATGATCTGTTAAAGTATTAACTGATGTTGATTGGTTTCCAATATTAAAGAAGACGTGTGTTCTGTGTATGAGCTTATCTTAGAAACTTACACTCTTTTATATACTGCTAGAGGGGGCTTTGCTAATCTTTTGTTTAGGAGTAGTTGTATTTATATGCATGAATAAAAATTTTATATTTTTTATGTATTTTTTGTGACAGCTTGCAAAAGTGTTATAAATTGAGATTTATAATGTTCCCTATTCTATTTATTGAAAGAATTTACTCTATATTGGGAATAGTCATTCAGTGAAAAATTGGTAAAATTTATTAACAAAGCCAACTGAGACCTGAGTTTTTGATGAAGAAATACACTTACTACTTTCTCAATGTATTTAATGATAATATGACTACTTAGCTTTTCTATTTCTACTGAATTAATATTGATCATGTACATATGTATAGTTATATAACTATAAATTTTCACCTTAGCATTAATTATATCATTATCTTATCTTCATATCTACAGTAATGCTTTTTAATAACTAATATTATTTATGCTTTTCTCTTCTTTTCTTTTTTTTTGTTTTGAGTAGGAGTCTCACTCTGTCACTCAGACTGGAGTGCAGTGGCACACACGGCTACTGCATCCTCGGCCGCTGGGCCGCTTCTCTTTTTGCCTCCAAGTAGTTCAACTTTAGCAGTCCATGAAGCCACTCTCGTGCACAGGAAAGCTTGGAAGAACACAAAGTTAAAATTCCAGAGTAACCTGTTGACAAAAGGCCACAAGATGCTATTGTAAAGTATCAGATCCTATTACTAATTAGTATTTTCTTTCTGGACAGAGTAGTTCTCTGAAAATAGTGTAATTTCACTTACTCTACCATATCTTATATATAATTTCTCATGTATTTTAATTATATATTTATGTGTGTGTATTGGATATAATTTTCCTCCTCATTTATACCTATTTATGCTTATATCTATGCTTATATATATGAATATATGATATATAGTTAAAAACAATCCCATTAATGTCAAACTTTTATGTGAAACTTGACAGGTTGATCTGAATTTTATTTGCAAGTGCAAAATGCCAAGAATTGCCAAGAAATTCTTGAAAAAAATATATATTTGGGGAGGCTCAAACTGTAGCAATTAAAATAGTATGTTAGAGTTGCAAAAATAGATAAACTAACTGAAGAGGATGGAGAGCCCTAAAAAGATCTATGCAAAATAGTAAGCAGAGGTCACACAGCAGATCACTGGAGGCAGGCCTAGGCTTTAAGATGGAGGGAATACCCTTAATAATAATAGATTATTAAGATACCACTTATAAAAGATTTAAAAAATTGCTTATCTTCTTATGCTATACACAAAACACATAACGTTTTCATCTGTATTGAAAAATTAAATGTGAAAAAGAACCCCATACCGCTTTTAGATGAATATACAAAATAGGTAGGTCTCATCAGCAGTAGGAATTAGTCATTTAGAACTCTTGATCACAGGTTGCATCTTTGAAAAATAAGATTGTAGAACAAGTACAGTTCTGACATTTGTAAAATGTCTGAAATAAAGGGTCACTTCATTAATAGAAATCAGTAATTTAGCATATGGAACAGGAAGGATAAAAGGTACATTTTTCTGCTAAGTAACATAGAGCAAAAAGTTCTTGTGGTGTTTATGGGATAGAATCATAAAGTCCAATCCATAAAATGTTAAATCTCTTTATAATCTGAAAAGCAATAAACCTATTTTTATTTGTACCCTTAGGGACAGAGAAGCAGTAGTAAGCATATATCCACTGAGAAGGATGTTAACTTCATCAAAGCTGTAGGATATTCCCTAAAGAAGAATAAATCTTGTGCAGAAACAAAACAACGGATCCATTAGTAATAAACAGAAATTCAGAATATGGAAATATAAAAAATAAATTTGGTAACAGTGACTATTAAAGAGCTATTCTTTTACATTTATAGTTCAATGCTGTAATATATTTTTCTTATTTGAGAAACTGGATAATATATTACCTGTATCAATTAACAATGTTTGCTATGAGTTGATAGAAATCATTTCAGAGAATTTGTGGTTATTTATTAAATTTTTTTTTATTTGAGCAGTTATTTGCTACAAGAAGGAAAAGAGTTTGAATAAATTCTATTTAATAGGAAACATTCATAAAAATAAAATTTAAATGTTCTGGAATTTCAAAATTCTAAAATTGTTTTCTAAATGGCAGGAATGGAGTCAGACATCCCTGCTTTAGAATCTTAGCCTTATCTTTCATAACTTCTTAGCTCAAGAAAATTATTTAACGTTTGAAAGCATCAATTTTCCCATATGTAATAAAAGAAGTTACATATTTGTAGAGTTTAACTAGGAATTAACTAATATAATACATGTAAGGAAAATAATATAATGGCTAGTGCAAGTTAAAAATTCATAGTACATACTTTGTAACGTTTTTTATCTTTGCTTTGGCAAGTCAAGTCACAAGTGTGATTACCATAACACAGTACATTATTTTTTTAACTCAGACAAAATCATCCATCTTTCACCAGTAAGCATAATATTAGCTATCGGTTTTTAATATATGCTCATATCAGATTCAGAACTATTCTTCTGTTGCTGGATCATTAGAAATTTTATTATAAATTTGAACTTTGTCGAAAGTTACTTTAATGTCTATTGAAATGATCATATGATTTTACTATTTTATTAGTATGAAGTATACCATTCAGTGATTTTCAGAAGTTAAGATAACTTTGCATTCCAAGGATAAACTCCTCTTGTTATGGTGCATTATTCTTTTTGTATATTGCTGAGTTCTATCTGTTAATATTTTGATAAGGACCTAGATCTACTGTAACAAGGAATATTGGTCTGTTGGACTCTTTTTTTAGTCTTATTTTGTGTCTTTTGGTTATTTTGGATTCTGTGCCAGCATAATACTGGTTCCATGAGTCATGTTCTTCCTTTATTTTCTCAATTTTTTTAAAAAAATCAATATTATTGCTTCCTGAAATGTTTAATAGTATTTACCACTGAATTCATGTGGGCTTGAACCTTTCTTGTGAGAAATTTTAATTAGCAATTCAACTTCTTTACTGGATTTATATTTGTTGAAATGCTCTGTTACTTCTCAGGTTATTGTGGTAATTTGTGTTGTTCAGAGAATTGGTCTGTTTCATCCATTGTCATACTTATTGATATATTCATAGACTTTCCCTTTATTATCATTTTAATGCTTACTAAATCTATAGAGACAGTCCCTTCCTCAATCTCGATATTAGTAATTGTGTATTCTGTCTGTTTTCTCTGGGTCAGTCTAGCTAAAGTTTTATCAATAGTTTGTTCTTTGGAAAGAGTCAGCTCTTGACTTCATTGATTTTCCCCATTATTTTTTTATGCTTTATATCAAGGATCAACATGCCTCCAGTCATGTGATAAATCTGACTTGGGGCTTGTTTTAAAGTTTTATTGGAACAAAACTAGGCCCATTTGTTTACATATTATTGATGACTGCTTACACATTACAACAGCAAGGGTTAGAGATTGTGGCAGAGATCATATGGTTTGTAAATCTTAAAATATTTACTACCTGGCCTTTTTAGCATAAGTGAGTTGACCTCTGTTCTATATCATTGCTGTCCACTCTGATCTTTATTATTTCCTTTTTCCTATGTGCCTTGGGTTTAATTTGTTCTTATTTTGTTTTAGTTCATTAAGGTTGAAACATAGAGCATTGATTTGAGAGTTTACTTATTTCTAATACAATGATTTAATGCCATAAAAGTTTCTCTACACATTTTTTAAGTTGCATCTCACAATTTTGTTATATTGTGCTTTCATTTATATTTAATTGAGTATATTTTCTAATTTTCTTTGCAATTTAAAATGTAAACAAGGCATGATTTAGCAGTGTAGTGTTTAATTTACACACGCTTAGGGTTTTTCCCGATTTTCTTATTATTGATTTCTAACTTTATCTTGGAGACTGAGAATTTACTCTGAATTATTTCAATTATTTTAAATTGAGTAAGACTCATTTTAGTTGACAAGACTATTATCTATGTTGGAGAATGTTTTGGGTGCACTTGAAAAGAATGTATATTCTGAGCTTATTAAGTGTTTTGTTCTCCACATACATGTTAGGTCAAGTTGGTTAACATTGTTCATGTCTTCTATGTTTCATCCTTTTTATTTATTTGTTCTATCAATTACTTAGATTAAAAACAGTAAAAACTTCAAACAGTTTTGATTTATATATTTCTCCTTTTTAATTCTGTATTTAAATATTTTGTAGCTTTTTCTGGTTTTATAGATTTTTATTTACTATATCTTCCTGTTATACTGTTTATAATTTTGGAATATCCCAATTTGTTTCTAGTTGTTCTTATATTAGAGTATTTCTGGCTGATATTAATACAACAACTTCATCTGTATTATGCTAATTTCTTGTATATTATTTTTTATCTCAAACTTTTTGGTTTTTTTAACTTAAAGTACATATCTCTTAGACAAAAAGTAATTGAATCTTGTATTATATACAATTAAAATCTATGCCTTCTGATAGATTGTTTATTCATTCACATCTGATATGATTGGTTATTATGTCTACCATTGTGCTGTTTGCTTTTATTTGTCTCCTTTTTTTGTTTGTTCTCAGTTCCTTTTTATTGGCATCTTTTGTGTAAAAAATTTTTTCGTACAGCATTTTTTTCTTTACTGACTTCTTATATTATTTCTTTTCATTACCTTTTAGTGATTATCTAGGATTTATCGTATTTATCTTGAACGTCTCACAATCTATTTCAAGTTAATATTTATTTACCTCTGGTTATAGAAACTTGGCACAAAAATAGTGCTATCTTGGCCTTCTTTGTAATAGTGTTGTCATATATAGTGCATCTATATATGCTGCAAACTCAACAACAAGGTATAATATGATGTATATACCACATGACCATTTTGCATAAAGTATATTCATATAATCTTGTATTTACTCAAACATTTTCCATTTCTTTTTTGGGGGGGTGGGTGGGAGGGTTGAGAAAAAAGGAATTTATTAAGATGACAGCAAAAGCTCCCAAATGGGAGGGGGACCTGAAAGACGGTTGCCCATATTTCCCATTTCTGATGTCTATTATTTATTTATTCTGCAGATTTACATCATTATTTTGTTATGTATCTTAACACTTAATAGAATTTCATTAGCATTTTCTGTAGTCCAGAGCTACTACCAACATATTTTCATAATTTTTATCTAAAATTGCCTTTAGGACTATTGTGGGAGTTCATGACTGTAATCACAGCTTTTTGAGAGGCCAAGGTAGGAACTGCTTGAGCCCATAAGTTTAAAAGCAACTTAGATAACATACTGAAACCTCATCTCTACAAAAAAGTTAAAAAAAGTTAGCTGACCTTCATGATGTGTAACTTGGGAGACTGAGGCAGAAAGATCACCTGAGCCTAGGAGATTGAGACTGTGATAGGCTGTGATCATGCCACTGCACTCTAGCCTAGGTGACAGAATGAGACCCTCACACAATAAATAAATAAATAAATAAATAAATAAAATTGCCTTTAATTGCTTCTATTTTGAAGGATAATTTTGCTGGATTTAGAAAGATTAACTGACATTTTAAATTTCTGTCTGGTTTTCGTATGTCTAGCAATTTGTGATTCAAAATGGAACAATTTAAGTAAAATGTTTTAATACCTCTAAATTTTATTTTTTAATGAGTTTTTTTTATTTGTTTGTTTGTTTGTTTTAAAGATGTGAGGTACAATTCAGTATTAGGTATACAAGTGGTCATTGTACAAGTAAAGATTGGGGCTTCCTTTGGTCCCCATTCTGCCTGGTTGGAGATCAGGTACCCTTATTGATGTTATGTGTTCCCCTCCCTCCCCTGGCAGTTTCCAGCTACTGTTAATCTCTTTCTTATAGTATTATGGTAAATGTTCAGGGTCTGCTTATGAGTAAGAATATGTGGTACTCAGTTCTTTCTTATGAAACAGCATCAGTAGAATTGGTACCAGTTCTTCTTTGAAAGTTTGATACAATTCAGCTATGAGTCCATTAGGTCCTGGACTCCTTTTTGTAGAAGATTTTTAGTTACTGTTTCAATCTCACTACTCCTTATTGGTCCTTTCAGGGTTTCTATTTCTTCCTGATTCAAGGTTTAGGGATTATATGTTTCCAAGAATGTATCCATTTCCTCTAGATTGTCTAGTTTGTTTGCATAGAGATATTCATAACAGTATCAGAAGATCTTTTGAATTTCTGTCATGTCAGTTGTAATGTCTCCATATTCATTTGCTATTGAACTAATTTGAATCTTCTCTCATTTCTTAATTAATCTACCTAGTAGTCTACCAATTTTGCTTATATTTTCAAAGAACCAATCTTTTTTTCACTGAGTCTTTGTATTGTTTTTTATTACAATTTCATTTAGTTCTGTTTTGATTTTCATCATTTCTTTTTTCTGCTAGCTTTGGGTTTGGTTTATTTGTGTTTTTTAGTTCTTTGTGTTGTCACATTAAGTTGTCAGCATGCAGTCTTTCAGTCTTATTAATGTAGGCTTTAAGTATTATAAATTTTCCTCTAAGCACACCTTTGGCCATGTCCTAGAGGTTTTGATAACTTGTTTTATTACTGTCATTTGTTTTGATTAATTTTTAAATTTCCATCTTGATTCATTGTTGACTCAAGGATCATTCAGGAACAGATAGTGAAATTCCATGTTTTTTGTTTGGTGTTGTAAGTTCTTCTTGGAATTACTTTCTAGTTTTATTCCATTGTGGTCCGAGAAGTTACTTGATATTATTTCAAATTTTAAAAATTTATTATAACTTGATTTGTGGGCTATCATATGCTCTGTCTTGGACAATGTTCCATGTGTTAAGTAAAAATGTATATTCTGTAGTGTGGGGGTGAAATGTTCTATAGATGTCTGTTTTTCCTAGCTTCTCTATGGTCCAGTATAATCCCAATGTTTGTTGACTTTCTGACTTGATGATGTGTCTATTGTTGTCAGCAGAATGTTGAAGTCACCCACTGTAATTGTATTGCTGCCTATATATATATATTAGGTCTAGTAGAATTTTTTTTATATAAAACTGAGCGTTCTAGTGCATATTCAAGGTCTAACAATTAAGTTTGTGAACTTACCACCATGTGCTTATGTGGGCAGCACTGTACAAACAAATCAGTAAGGTTTCATAATCTTAATCTATCAGTACCTCACGTCTGTGTTGGTGTCAATGTATAGCAGTGTCCTGCTGAGTATCCTTCATTATTGTTGTTGCCACATGGCAAACATGGAAGTGAAATCAGGGACATGTTATCCAAGCTTATGAAGATAATGCCATGAAGAAAACAGCAGGGTACAAACTGATTAAGCATTTTTCTGAGGGAAGAGAAAGTGTCACTTAAAAAGAAAGGTCAGAATCAGCCGGGCGTGGTAGCGCATGCCTGTAATTCCAGCTACTCGGAAGGCTGAGGAGGAAGGACCACCGGAGCCCAGCAGGTCGACGCTGCAGTGGCCAGGAGCGGCTACTGCACTCCAGTCTGGGCGACAGAGTGAGACTCCAACTCAAAAAAAAAAAAAAAAAAAGAAAGGTCAGGATGGCCAATAATGACAAAAAAGATGAAAACATTGCAAACATTTGTCAAATTGTGCATCAAAATTATCAGCTGACTGTGAGAAGCATAGTAGACCAAATAAATATCAATGGAGGAAATTAGGAAAGTTAGTCACTCTTAACTGAAAATTTTGGCATGAGAAATATGTGTGCAAACATTATCCCAAAGGAGCTCTTGTATCACAACAATGCACAAGCTCATGCAGCACTGTAAAAACCAGGTAGTTTTTAGCTGGTAAAAAAACAGTTCAGAAGATGGAAACAGGATCCCTACCTATTATCCACACACAAAAATCCACTTTAAATGGGTCAAGATCATAGTAAAACCTTAAACTATAAGAATCTTAGAAAATACAGGATACACCTTCACAGAAATCAGCATAGGCAGCAAATTCCTGATCAAAACCCCAAAAGTCCATGCCATAAGAGAGAAGGTAGATAAGTGGGACCTCATCAAACTGAAAAGCTTCTGCAAAGCAAAAGAAACCATCAAGAAAGAGGAGAGATGACTGACAGAATGGGAAAAAACGTTTGCCAACTGTATATCTGACAAAGGTCTAACATCCAGGATCTACAAGGAACTCAAACGTGCTAAAAGGAAAAAAAAAAAACAGCCTTATGAAAAAGTGGGCAAAGGCTAGGTGAGTTGCTCATGCCTACAATTCCAGCACTTTGGGAGGCTGAAGTGACAAAATTGCCTGAGCCTATGGGTTCCAGACCAGCCAGGACAACTTGGTGAGACCTCATCTCTACAATAAATCAAGAAAAATTAGCCAGGCATGATGGCGCATGCTTGTAGTTCTAGCTATTTGGAAGGCTGAGGTGGAAGGATCACCTGAGCCCAACAGGTCGAGGCTGCGGTGGCTTTGAGTGTGCCACTGCCCTCCAGCCTGTGCGACAGAGTGAGACTCCAACTCAAAAATAAATAAATAAATAAAATAAAGTGGGCAAAATATATGAATAGATGCTTCTCAGAGAAGATATATGAGCAGCCAACAGCTACATGAAAAAATGCTTAGCCTCACTAATCATCAAAGAAATGCAAATCAAAACCACACTGAGTTACCACCTAACTCTAGTCAGGATGGCCATCATCAATAACTCAAAAAACAACAGATGCTGATGAGGATGCAGTGAAAAGGGAGCACTTCTACACTGTCAGTGGGAGTGTAAGTTAGTACGACTTCTATCGAAACAGTGTGGCAATTCCTGAAAGATCGAAAAATTGACCTTCCATATGATCCAGCAATGCCCCTTCTGGGAATACACCTGGAGGAACTCAAATCATTCCACAAAAAAGATACCTGCACACACATGTTTATCGCAGCATTATTCACAATAATAAAAAGATAGAACCAACCATGCTGCCTATTGAAAGTGGACTGGATTAAAAAATGTAGTACATATACATGATGGAGTATTACACAGCCACAAAGAAGGACAAAATTATGGACTTGCTGAAACTTAGATGAATTTAGTGTATACTTCTTAGTGATTTATCACAGAAACAAAAATGAGTGCTACATATTCTCACTCATAAATGGAACATTAATCATAATACTATAATCATTAATCATAATACTATAAGAAAAGGAATGGCAGTAGCAGGACACTGCCAGGGGAGGAAGGGGGGGACACATAATATCAATAAGAGTAACTGATCTCAGACCAGGGGAAGTGGGTACCAAAGGGAGGCCCAAACTTTACATGTACAATGGCCACTTATCGACCTAATCCTGAATTGTATACCATATATTTAAAATAAAATAAAATAAATAAATAAAATTTAAAAAATAAACAAATAGATAACTGTATTGGAACACCATCCCTACTCACCTGACCTGATCCCCAATGACTTTTTTATTTACCCAAAGATAAAGAAAATATTAAAAGGAAGACATTTTGAGGACATTCAGGACATCAAGGGTAATACAATAACATCACTGATGGCCATTCCAGAAAATGAGTTACAAAATTGCTTTGACAGGTGGTCTACGCATTAGCATTGGAGTACAGCTTCCCAAGAGGAGTACTTCAAAGTTGACAATAGTGATATTCAGCAAAGAGATATGTAGTAGTTTTTCTAGGATGAGTTCAGCTTACCTGTCAGACCATGTGTATTTAAAATTGTTATGTCTTCTTGTTGGATTGATCCCTTTTTCATTATATAATAGCCATCTTTGTCTTTTTTTTTTATTGTTGTTAATTTAAAGTCTGTTTTATCTGTTATGAGAATTGCTACTCCTTGTTTTTTGTTTTATGTTTTTCTATGTGCATGGAATTTTTTTCTCACCCCTTTACCTTGCATTTATGTTAAATGGGTCTCTTAAAGGCAGCAGCAGATATTTGGGGTGTGTGTGTGTGTGTGTGTGTGTGTGTGTGTGTGTGTGTGTGTGAATATATTCTGCCAGTCTGTATCTTTTTAGTGGGGCATTGTGACCATTTATGCTCAGAGTTAATAATTATATGTTAAGTACTATTCTATTCATACTGGTTGTTGTCTGGTTGCTTTATTTATTGATTTTCTTTATTTTGTTGGAGATCCATAAGGCCTGGGAGTTTTATGGTTTCCAAAGTTTTCCTGCTGGCATATTTCCACTTTCTGTTTCAGCGTATAGACTGCCTTTCAGTATTTCTTACCAAACTGGCCTAGTGGTGACAAATAGTGTTTGCTTCTCTGTGAAGGACTTCATTTCATCTTCATTTATGAAACTTAAGTTTTGTGAAACGCAAAATCCTTGGCTGACTGTTATTCTGTTTGAAGAAGTTGAAGGTAAGGACACAAATCACTTTTGTCTTATAGGGTTTCTTCTGAGAAGTTTGTCATTAGTCTGACAAGTTTACATTTCTAAGTTATTTGATGCTTTTGTCTCACTGCTCTTAAAATTATTTCATTCACATAAATTTTCCATAACTGGATGATTATATGACTTGGGGATGACCTTTGTGCAATGAATTTTCTGGGCTTTTTGTGTCTGAATGTTTAAATTTCTGGCAAGGCCAGGGAAGTATCTCTCCATTGTTCCCTCAAATAGGTTTTCCAAACATGTTGCTTTATCTTCTTCCTCAGGAACACTTATGATTCTTAGGTTTGGACATTTTACATAATCCCACATGTTTTTGAGACTTTGTTCTGTTTTGCTTGTTTTCCTTTTTTCTTTATTGTTTTCTGATTAGGTTCATTCCAAAGCCTTGTTGTCAAGTTCTGAGATCCTTTCTTCTTTTTGCTCCTGTCTATTGTTGAAACTTTCTACTGTATTTTGTACTTCTCTAAATGATTCTTTCATTTTCAGAAATTCCACTTGTGTTTTTAAATTATCATATCTGGGTTTTTTTTCATTTTTTATTTTAAAGATGTGAGGTACAATTCAGGATTAGGTATACAAGTGATCTTCATACAGGTAAAGGTTTGACCTACTTTTGATCCCCACTTTTTCTGGTTTTGGATCAAGTACACTTATTAATGTTAGGGCTCCTACCCTCCTCTGGCAGTTTCTAGCTACTGCCAATCCCTTTCTTATAGTATTATAGTAAATGTTCAGGTCCATTATGAGTGAGAACATATGATACTCAGTTCTTTGTTTCTGTGATAAATCACTATTATAGACTCTAAATCCATCCAAGTTGCTGTGAGGTCCATAATTTTGTCTTCTTTATGGCTGCATAATAGTCCATCATATATATGTACCACATTTTTTTTTTTTGAGTTGGAGTCTCACTCTGTCACACAGACTGGAGTGCAGTGGCTGCTCCCAGCCACTGCAACCTCGACCTGCTGGGCTCCAGTGATCCTTCCGCCTCAGCCTTCCAAGTAGCTGGAATTACAGGCATGTGCTACCACGCCCGGCTGATTTTTTTATTTATTGTAGAGATGAAGTCTCGCTCCCCAGGCAGGTCTCGAACCCACGGGCTCAGGCAATTCACTCACCTCAGCCTCCCAAAGGTGCGGGATTACAGGCTAAGCCACCAAGCCCCACTAATGTACCACATTTTTTAATCCAATCTAGTTTTGATAGGCAGCACAGTTGGTTCATGCTTTTACTATTGTCAATAGTGTTGCAATAAACATGCATGTGCAGATATCTTTTTTGTAAAGTGATTTAAGTTCCTTCAGGTATATTCCCAGAAAGGGGATTGCTGAATTATATAGAAGACGAATTTCTAGTTCATTTAAGTATTGCCACACTGTTTTCCATAGAGATGAACAAGTTTGGAAAATGGTGTTCTCTGGGGTCTTGGAGCAGACCTTTCCCAGATGTTAAGTATTGTGTCAAATGTGATGGACTGTGCTGTTGACCTCCATTCAGGAGGTGGCAGTTATGGCTGTGAGATTTCTGCCTGGCCTATGTTGTTCCAAGGAGGTGCCCAGCCAACCTTTGTGTGGGGATGGGGCTCTGGTGATTACCCTTGTTCTCTATCTGTTTTGAGCCTTTGGGGGGAATGAAGCGGGAATGGTGCTAAAGCACCCCATCTGTGTGCACTTTCAGCTACCCCACTGGGGATTAGTATGGAGTCCCAGGTCACTGGGTTAATGCTATTGTGCAGGGCAGGCACAGAAGATTTTACATAGGGAGTGAGAGATTGCTATGACTGTTAGTCTCACACAGCTCCTCACCTTAGCTTCAGCAGTTTGCCTTCCAAATGCCAAAGTGCAGCCGGCCCAACAGTTCAGCTGTTTTCACAGCAACCTGACTCAGCCAGGAACTGTCTGCCACCATGGAGTTTTCCTTTGGGGCTCATCCCTACCAAGCTGTCTAGAAAGCAGTCACTTGCAAGGGGTGAGTTCCTGATATATGGTGACTAGAGCTGCTCTGGGCTTTTTTACTGCACCATTCCACGTGGGCTTTGGCAGGGCACAGTTGTTGGTAAGGCAGTCTCCTGAGAGTGGAATCCCACAAGGTTATAGGACTGCAAGTCTGTGGCAGGAGCACAAAACTCCTGAATTCCCCTTATTTGCCTTCCCCATTGCGTGTGGAGTCAGTGGTGATCTGTACCATGATCCAGAGGAGAGTCTAGCTAGTTTCAGCCTAGGTCACTTGATTTTTTTCTTCTTTGCACTATGTGGTTACTGTGATTTCTTTAATGAGTCTTGGGGCCTGCTGCTGATCCTTTTCCTCTCTGGATGGTGCAGAAACTCTGTTTTGATTTACATCATAGGAGATACACATTCTTGCTGCCTCATCTCAGTCATCTTAATTCTATCCCCTCTATTTTGGTGAATTTTAAAATCAGTTTATCAATTTCCTGAAAGTAAGCTCCAATATGTTGCTAAGTAAATTTGTTTTCAATAATGGTCATTTTGTTAATAATCAATTCTGGAAATATGGAGACTCATCTTCCATTTATAAACATATTATGAATTCATTCAGATTGTCTTCAATGTCTAAATCAATAGCTCTATAATTTAACCCATTTTTTTCTTTTTAGTTGGGTCTCACTCTGTTGCCCAGGTTGGAGTACAGTGGTACACTCACAGCCACAGCAGGTTTGACCTACTGGGTTCAGGCAATCCTTCCGCCTCAGTTTTCCAAATAGCTGGAACTAAGGCACACGTCACCACGTACAGTTAATTTTTGGTTAATTGTAGAGATGAGGTCTCACCAAGTTGCCCAGGCTAGTCTTGAACCAGTGAGTTCAGGCAATCTTCTCCCTTCAGCCTCCCAAAGTGCTGGGATTATAGGCGTGAGGCACCGTGCTTGGCAATTTGACCTATTTTTATAGAAAAATGTTTTAATTGTTTTATTTATGGCTTATAGGAAATATAATGTTGATTTTGTATTTTAATATTTTATATAACCATCTAACTGAATTTCTATTATTTTTAATGGTTTTAACTGAATTCACTTGGATTTTATAGGCAGTCACATCTTGAGAGGAAAAAAGAGAGAGGGAGAAGTTTTAGGCCAAAAATACATACTTTTTTATTTCTAAATTTTGCAACTGCTCATCACTTATCTTATTGTGTCACTTTAACAGTAATAAAGAGTGGTAGCAATAGTGAGCATCTTCGAATTTAATGGAATATATCTAATTTTCATTAGTTTGATGATTACTATAATTTCTCAGTGATTATTATCAGGTTATGAAAGATCTGTTTTATTCCAAGCGTTCTAAGAGATTTTCTACCAAAAATAGGTGGTGAAGCTTATTGAATACTCTTTTGAATTCATCATATTCCATCTATGTGCCTAAAATTATACTATTCCATCTGCTAATGCAAATCTGTTATAGAAAACTTTATACATTTTCAAAGCTTGAATCATCATTACATTTCTAAGCTTAACTTATTTAGCTAAATTATTAATTTAGTACACAACATAATTGTGACTATTTTATTTAGAATTATTCTACCAATACTTTTAAGAAAAATGGCCAATAACAATCCTCTTGTATGATCTCTGTTTCCTCTCATTTTTTTTTTTTTTTTGGAGTTGGAGTCTCACTCTGTCACCCAGAGTGGAGTTCAGTGGCCGGGACCTGCTGGGCTCCGGCAATCCTTCTGCCTCAGCCTTCCAAGTAGCCGGAATTATAGGTATGCGCTAACACGCCCAGCTAATTTTTTGATTTATTGTAGAGATGAGGTCTCGCTGCCCAGGCGGGTCTCGAACCCGTGGGCTTAGGCAATCCACTCACCTCAGCCTCCAAAGATGCGGGATTACAGGCTGAGCCACCGAGCCCGGCTGTTTCCTCTCTTATAAATGGATTATGGCAGCCTGTAAAAGTAGGTGAATAGTGCTTCCTATTTTCTCATTGTAATTTAGTTCCTTCCCATGTATGATGATAATTTATACATTTGGAATCCTATTATTGCTTAATGTTTATCATTTAACATACTTTGTTGTACAAATATATTCATACTTATTCCTTACCTTGCAAAATTTGTCAGTTTCAATGTATTCCTTTTCCCTTTTTCCAATCACAGTAATTTGAATATTTTACTGTTTTTCAATTTGTTTGCATTTCTATCAGTTCCCCCTTAAGGTTAAATTTCATTTTTTATACATACAGAGAAAAAACATCAATGATTATTCACATTTTGCTTTTCCACTTATTTACTCTCACCAATAAATATGTAAATTTCCATTTGCTTTTATCTCACCACACTGCAAATATTTCACTCATCCTTGTCATTATAGGAATGACTTCGAGTCTTTAAAAATTATTTAAGCTTTATTTTTTGTTTATTATATTATCCCACTCAGTAAGTCTTTTGTCTAACAATCTTTATTTAACACATAAGATTATCTATCATATTATCAAGATATACTTACCTATGAAGAGAGAAAATATAATATAATTGCTCACCAGATTCTTCTTTTCATCTTCTGTTTATTCATAATTTGTTTAATATATGCTTTTGGTTTTTTCCCCCAAGTATTGTATTCCATTGTTACACGGAGTTTTACTTTGCCAAAAATTTTTTAATTTGCATCTGACAAGTGAATTTTATATTAGCTAAATATATGTTATTTATAGTAGTTTATTTCAATAGTTTCAAGATGCTATTCTGTGGTTTTTCTGATTTCTTGTATCACAATTTTTAAAAATCTATATAAAGCAGATTATCTTTTATGTGTTAGTAAATAGTTTAACCTTTTTTTTCTTTTGTGAGAAAGCAGGATTTATAGAGAGGACATAAAATCTCCCACAATGGGAGGGGAGGAGACTCGAGGGGTTACTCAATAATTTAATCTTTATTAAACTTTGTAGTATTAATTTTTTTACTGGAATTCAAAAAATGTTAAGACACTACTTCTTTTTAATATTTTTCTGCCAAGAATTAAATGAAAATGTTCATTTCTAAGATTCCAGTTATTATTCCACTTGAGCATATTTTTCATTATTTCCTTCTTGCCTGTTTGTTGCATTATTTTATTTCCTTAATATTTCAGTGTCCTCCCCTACAATTTAATTATGAAAAACGTTAAATACACATAAAAGTTGAAAAACTGAGTTGGACGTGGTGGCTCAGCCTGCAATCCCAGAACTTTGGAAGGCCAAGGCAAGAGGATTGCCTGAGCCCAGGGGTTCACGACCAGCCTGGGCAACTTGGTAAGGCCTCATCTCTACACTAAGTCACAAAAACCAGCTGGGCATGGTGGCGTGCATCTGTAGTTCCAGCTACTTGGAAGACTGAGGCGAAAGGATCACCTAAGCCCAGCAGGTCGAGGCTGTGGTGGCCATGAGCATGCCTCTGCATTCCAACCTGAGCAACAAGAGTGAGACTCCAACTCCAAAAAAAAAAAAAAAACAGTTGAAAAATTTATGTAGAAACTCCACTTTAGCAGACATATAATATTTGTTCATAATTGTTATTATTAGAATTGAATAAATCTTAGGTATACTACCCAATACCCTACTGCATTTCATTAGTAGAATTGCATTCTCATTAACCAAAATCACTGTTTTCCACTTTTTTTTCTCTTCAAAAAATCCCTTACCTCCATCTATACTTTAGCTTTAGTTAATGAGTAAAAGACTATCACACATCTCTCCACACCATGCTTTAAACATTTTCAGTTTACTGGAGATGTACCAAATGCATTTGAGAAGTGAAGTTAAGAAAAGCACAGGTAATAGCCATGTGTTTAGTAATATTGTTGGTATAACTGGTTTTATGATGAGAAGTTTTTAGTAAAAGAAAAGGAAATAAAGAATTAGATAGTATAGAAGACAGAACTATTTTACACAACACTGTCATCATGCTCTTCTTTGCATAGGAGCAAAAGAAATGAACATGATCTCAGGCATGGAGAACAGATAGTAGAACATTTTTCTCAAAGGTAGATGACACTTTAGCAAGTGTTTATTCAGATAATCCCATAGAAAGTGTAAAGTAGATGAAACAGAACGAAAAATGAGAAAGGAAGCCCTTAAGTCAGCAAGAGGGAAGACATTACTGGCCACACGCAGAGTTTGTCTTTGATCATACTAGGAACACTCATTTCCTTGAATATGTTCAAAGACAGTAACAGATGGATGGCTTGAAAGACTTACACATCTAGCACTGACTGAAATAAATAAATATAAACAGCATGATGGGATTTTCCTAGAGTTTCACTGTCCTGTATGGTAACCACTAACCAAATGTGGCATTTAATTAGAAATCACAATTAAATAAAATTAGAAACTCTGTTTTTCAGTCACACTGTTCACATTTTACATGCTCAATAGCCACATACGGCTAGTGACTACCCTTTTTGACAATGTATTTTTCATAACTGAAACAAGTTGTATTGAGCAATAGTGGCTTAGATTGTCTGTTGTGAAATTGGCATACAATTTAGTACTAAGTCTAAGATGTAAAGGTAGTAGGCAAAATAATCCTTAAAGACTCGACTCTTGTCACCAAAGTTCACATGGATTGGAGAAGGATAATTTTGCTGGTTATAACAGGCTGAATGAAGGTCTCCTTTAGCTAAACTCTTGTGTGACTGCAAAATTGGTGTGCTGGTATGGCTTTCTTTCTAGCATTGCTAGGTAATAAGTAATGAGTTACTTTCCTGCAGTTCAATTTGCATTTATTTAATAACTAATGAGAACAAAATTTTTTTGAGTCAAGATCTTACTCTGTCACCAGGTTAGAGTAGTTTTATTATGATCCAGAAAGTGTTATTATTTGCATTGGAATTAGTGTAAAATAATAGCTTACTTATGGAAAACTGATTTTTTAATAATATTGTATGATTCATTCTAGTAAAAGCATATCTTTATTAAGTCGAGTATTTTTAATAAACCAAACTAAATTGTTTTTACTTCTTCATATACCATCATATGTTTACATATTTTATATTATATATATTTTAAACATATAGTATATGTTTATATTTTTTATTTTATGATTTGAATATCTATGATTTTTTCCAAGACATAATATACATGGAAAGCATATGTCATTGTATTTAATCTAACCTTTTATTCAGTTCCCAATTGTTAAAAATTAGCATTTAATTGTAACAGGATTGCCTAAATGAAATTCTTATCAAATCTCTAAAACATTATAGATGAAGCTAAAATCCTTCCTAACACTATTCTCCATACCAGGCCATATCCACAGGTAAAAATACAATTGTCTGTAGTTTTTTCATTAAATACATAAAGTGTTTGGTTTTCTAGATATTTACTTATTATTGTTGCTAACTCAGTATATGGTAAAAATGGCAATTAAACAATAGCTATCAAATAAAATGAGCCAGGTTAAAAAATTAAGCCACTCTTTATAAAGGGATAAGTGCATTCTATTTTGTGGATGATTTCTTTCACACTTTTATTGTAGTTTATAATTCGAAAGACCATAGTAAAGTAAGAAATCTTGCAAACAAATGTATAATGTTGACATTTAACTGATATAAAATCTGATAAAATAGACTGAGAAAAGAAAACTACAGAATAATTCACCTTATAAACGCAGAGGTCAATTTTTTAAAGCATATTACTAGATTCCATTTCAAGTTTGCAATAATTGCTTAAAGTTAAAATTTTTTTAGTAGACCTTAATGGATAATGGTAAACATTTAAAGAAGAAAAATATTTTATACCTAAAGAATAATATTTAGATATTATGTTTACTTTAAATAAATATGCAGAGACAAATATTATCTCAGTAAAAGAAAGAAGATAAGATACTGTTAGGTCACACTCCCAGCAGTGGCCCCAGAATGTTAGGTCAGACCCACACAGGGTGTGGGTGTTTGGTGTGCGATCTGGTGCCACATGAAAGATGCAAGGAATTGCACAGAAGTTAGATTGGAAAATATAGTGAATTTTAAAAGTAAATTAGAGAAAGAGGAGATGAGAAATTAGAGGAAGAGGAGATTCACCTCCCAAAAGTAAAAAGGGGGGGCAAAGCCAGGAAACAGCAATGGCCATAGCTTAAAGTGCACATGGCCACACCAGAGTCTAGTAAGGCAATGGCAACTTGCTGCTCTTGGTTGAGTTCTTTTAATCCTAATATTCTAATGTATAGATGTTCTATTCAAGTTCTTTGTTTTTTTCTGAGTTGGAGTCTAACTCTGTCGCCCAGACTGGAGTGCAGTGGCCGCTCCCGGCCACCACAGCCTTGCCTGCTGGGCTCCGGCAATCCTTCTGCCTCAGCCTTCCAAGTAGCTGGAACTACAGGCACAGGATACTACGCCCGGCTAATTTTTTATTTATTTTAGAGATGTGGTCTCACCAAGTTGCCCAGGCGGGTCTCAAACCGGCAGACTCAGGCAATCCAGCCTCCCAAAGCACTGGGATTACAGGCTAAGCCACTGTGCCAGGCCTCAAGTTCATTTTTTAATTAAAAAAATTATAGTAAATGTAGCATCCATTTTGTTATTTATTCCTATCTCATTTCCTTTCTAAGAGAAAAGCATTGTAAATTTTCTAGGTATCTTTCTAAGCCTTTGTTAATTTTTTAAATAACATATGTTAAAATGTATGTATGTATGTAACATAAGTATGTTTATATTATTTGGTGACTTTTGGTGGGTTTTTTTTTTTTTGAAATTTACAAATGCTATTACATGTGTGTGATTTATTTATATAACTGTCAATAAGGGCTACAATGAATCCATGTATCATTCTTCAGACATTTTATTGATTGATTGATTGATTGATTGATTGATTGATTTTAGTTAGGTTCTTGCTCTGTTGCCCAGACTGAAATGCAGCTGCACAATCATGGCTCACTGCAGCCTCAACCTCCTGGGCTCAGGGAATCCTTCTGCCTCAGCCTCCTGAGTAGTTCAAACTGCAAACGCACACCACCACACCTGGCTAATTTTTTTTTTTGTAGCGACCGGGTCTCACTATGTTGACTAGGCTGTTCTCAAACTCCTAGGCTTAAGTAATACTTCTGCCTCAGCCTCCCAAAATGCTGGGATTACAGGTGTGAAACTACACCTGGCCATCATTGATTTTAAGATTAAACAATGTTGATATATGGAGATCTAGTTTATTCCTTGTACCTATATCACTTTATATTATTTATGTTTCTTTTTTTTTTTTTTGAGTTGGAGTCTCACTCTGTTGCCCAGACGGGAGTGCAGTGGCCGCTGCCGGCCACCGCAGCCTCAACCTGCTGGGCTCCAGCGATCCTTCTGCCTCAGCCTTCCGAGTAGCCGGAACTACAGGCATATGCGCTACCACACCCAGCTGATTTTTTTAAATTTATTGTAGAGATGAGGTCTCTCTGCCCAGGCAGGTCTCGAACCCGCGGGCTCAATCAATCCACTCACCTCAGCCTCCCAAAGGCACGGGATTACAGTGTGAGCCACCGAGCCCAGCTTTATTTATCTTTCTTATGATGGGCATTCAATTGTTTTTATTTTTCTATTATAAATTATTAAGTGTTGTATATATTTTTATATAATTCCTTGTATACGTGATCTGCTTTCATTAAGCAGATACTGTATAGCAGACGCTGTACATGCTTTATTCTTATTCTCTTCTCCTTCCCTTCTATACTCTGAAGGTTACTGTGAGTACCTGTTGATTACAGACAACCTGAGAATGGTTTCCTAGCTGGGTACATTCTCAGGGCAAACAGGAAGTCATTAGTCTTCTCAGAAACAGCCTGAACCAGTAACGGACAGGAGTTGGAGATAAATATCCCAGATTACTCAAACTTGACTGGAATAATGATGAAGGTATGTTCTATGCTGTCTCCTGTAAGTGCTCCATCCAACTGAACTCAAATTGTTCACAGTGGTGACTTGTTGATTATCTACCCTTGTATTGGCTTCCTTTCCTTTCTCGCTTCCAACCTTCTACTGGCATTTCCTGGACCTACCTCACACAAAAAGAAACTACTTGCACTGAAATCTTAGTTTCCAGGTCTGCTTCTGAAAGCATCCAAACCTAGACAGTAGTATACCTGAGAGTGGAATTGTTGGATTGCAGGGTATAAGATTTGGGGATAAATGTAAAGTCAAATTGTATGTATATATGTCAATTACATAAAAATGGGAAATCAGTTGTCAAGTTGATTTTCTTTTTTTTTTTAAATTTATTGTGGGGTACAATTCATGGACAGGTATACAAATGATCAAAGTTTGGGCCTCATTTTGGTCTCCACTTCACCTGGTTTGAAATCAGGTATCCCTATTGATGAGGTGTGCCCCCTCCCTCCCCTGGCAGTTTCCCACTACTGCTAATCCCTTTCTTATTGAATTATGATAGTTGTTCAAGGTCTGCTTATGAGTGAGAATATGTGGTACTCAGTTCTGTGTTTCTGTGATAGATCACTCAGTAATTATAGACTCTAAGTCCATCCAAGTTGCTGTAAATCTCATAATTCTGTCCTTCTTTATGACTGTGTAATATTCCATCATGCATATGTTCCACATTTTTTTAATCCAGTCCTCTTTCAGTGGACAGCACAATTGGTTCCCTGTTTTTGCTATTGTGAATAATACTACAACAAACATGCATGTGCAGGTATCTTTTTTTAAAGAGTGATTTAGGTTCCTCTGGGTATATTCCCAGAAGGGGGATTCCTGCATCTTATGGAAGGTTCATTATTAGATCTTTTAGAAATAGCCAGACTGTTTTCCACAGAGGTTCTACTAGTTTACACTCCCACCAACAGTGTGGAAGTATGCCCTTTGCCCCACATCCTTGCCAACATCTGTTGTTTTTTGAGTTATTGGTGATGGTCATTCTGACTAGACTTAGGTGGTATCACAATGTGGTTTTAATTTACATTTCTTTGATGATTAGTGAGTCAGAGCATTTTTTTCATGTATCTGTTGTCTACTTGTATGTCTTCTTTTGAGAAGTACCTATTTATATCGTTTGCCCACTTCGTAATAAGGCTGTTTGTTTGTTTCCTTTTTGGCACATTTCCTGAATATTAGGCTTTTATCAGATAACAGTTGACAAATATTTGTTCCCAGTCTTTGGGCTGTTTCCCTGCTCTCTTGATGGTTTCTTTTGCTTTGCAGAAGCTTTTCAGTTTTATGGGGTCCCACTTGTCTATCTTATTTCTTATGGCATGGGCATTTAGAGTTTTGATCAGGATTGGTTGTCAGTTCCAATTTCCATAAGGGTGCCTCCTGAATTTTCTAAGGTTCTTACAGTGTGAGGTTTTACGTTTAGGTCTTTGATCCATTTAGAGTTGATTTTTGTGTATGGTCATAGATATGGGTCTTATTTTAATCTTCTGCACACGATCAGTCAGTTTTCCTAGCACTATTTACTGAATAAATTCTCCTCTCCCCAATGATTGCTGGTGAAGGTTTGTTGAAGATGAGTTGGTTGAGAAACTATGGTTTTGATTCTGGAATCTCTATCCTGTTCCATTGGTCTATATACCTATTCTTGTACCAATATCAGGTTGTTTTGATTATTGTAGCCTTATAATAAAGTTTAAAGTCTGGACGTGTGATACCTTCCCCTTTGTTTCTTTTGCTGAGGATTTTTTTGACTATTCATGGTCACTTATTTTTACATATGAATTTCTGTATTGTTCTTTCCAGGTCTAAGAAGAATGATTTGGGTAATTTAATGGGTATTGCATTAAATCTATAGATTGCTTTTGGTAGGATGGGCATCTTAACATTGTTGATTCTTCCAATCCATGAGCATGAAATGCTTTTCCATTTGTTTGTGTCATCTTTGATTTCTCTGAGCAGTGTTTTGTAGTTTTTGTTGTAAAGGTCTTTGACTTCTCTGGTTAGGAAGATGTCACGGTATTTCATTTTTCTTGTGGCTATTTTGAAAGGGATTGTACTTTTTATTTGGGTTTCTGATTATTTATTTTTGGTGTATAGGAATGTGACTGTCTTTTGCACATTTATTTTATACCCTGATACTCTGGCAAAGTCCTTTATCAGTTCAAGGAGATTTTTGACAGATTCTCTTGGGTTTCCAAGATATAGGATCATGTTGGCTGCAAAAAAGGATGAGCTGACTTTCTCTTTTCCTATTTGGTTATCCCCGATTTCCTTCTCTTGTGTAATTGCTCTAGCTGGGACTTCTGACACTGTGTTGAATAGGAGGGGTGAGAGTGTGTGGCCTTGTCTTGTTCTAGTTTTCAGGGGAAATGCTTCCAATTTCTGTTTTGCAGTATGTTAACTGTGGGTTTATGGCAGATGGCTCTTACTAGTTTGAGATATGGTCCATCTATGCCTAGGTGTTCAAGGGTTTTTATCAAGAAGGGATGCTAGATTTTATTGAAAGCTTTTTCCACTACTCATGATATAATCATATGGTTCTTGTTGTTACATCTGTTGACGTATTTAATTACATTTATGGTCTTGTGGATGTTGAACCAGCCCTGCATCCCGGGGATAAAGCTTACTCACTTATGATGGATGATTTTTTAGATGAGTTGCTAGATCAGGTTTGCTTGAATCTTATTGAGAATTTTTGCATCTATGTTCATCAAGGATATTGGTCTGTAGTTCTCTTTCTTTGTTGGATCTTTACCCGGTTTGGGTATCAATGTGATGTTGGTTTAATAAATGATTTGGGAAGAATTCCATCTTTCTCAATAGCCTGGAATACTTTTGTTGTGTCTGGAGAGTGAGAAAAATGTTGCCAAAATGCAAAGTCATAATTAGGAGTCCTTTTAATATGCCGGCAACCAAGAGGGGCTGATGCCTTCAACAACTCTCGGCCCCGAGTAAAGCAGGGACAAGGTTTATATAGGCAAAAACTGCTGAATCGGCTACATAACTTGGGGTGCAAACATAAGGTACATTAAGTTACGTGGCATACAGCATGAACATAAAGACTATTAAAATCAAACATCAAAATGTGCAAATGTATACAAATAAATGCAGAACTTGTTGTTAGGGAGCTTCCAATAATTGGGGAACCAAGGGTGTAGGCTCTTAGTTATGGAAACCAAGGGTGTAGGCCCTTAGTTATGGGAAATTTACAACCTCTGATTACTGAAAAGCTACGTAGGGGGTCAATTTTAAATTAAGCAGGTTTAAAGCAGCTAATATAGAGAATCTGTTACAATGTGGGGTTGCTTATAAGTTTTACAGGTACTTCATTCCCACTTCTACTTGTTCATGAGTCAAACTGTTGACTCATGAATCATGAGTAAAGGGTCATAAGTTCCAACATACATGAGTTTTACAGAAGCAATTCATTGCTTAACAAATTGAATAAACCAATTGATTATACAAGGCACTATAAGTAAACCTAGAAGGAGGAAGATTATAGGACCAGCTAGACTGGTGATAAGACTTGTTAGCCAAGGGTTCCAATCAAACATAGATTGGAGCCAGGAGTTGTGACTGTCCAAGTCTTTCTGATATCTGCCTATATTTTCATGAAACTTCAGGGGTGTATCTTTAATGATTCCTAATTTGTTTGCATAAAAACAGCAAGTATCTCCAAGAGTGACACAAAGCCCTCCTTGAGATAGGAATAGCAAGTCCAAGCCCCTACAATTTTGGAGGACAATTTCTGCTAGACAGTCCACCTGGTCATGGAATTGGTTTATAACAGATTACATGTAAATTAAGTCAGAATACATGTCTTGTGCAAAATTATTTAGTCCTAATTCTCCATGGACTAAGGCAGTGGTGTTGAGTGCAGCTGTTCCAGCTATACTTAACCTGATTAAAGCAGGTATTAATAATAAAGGGGCAGCACGTTTCCAATGAGTTGCCGGAAGACTAGCAGGATTAAACAAGAGGTTTCCTTCAGGATCACTATAAGCCTATATCTTGGGAAGCAGATAGACTGTAATATATAAATAGACTTATTGTTTAACATTTCAGTAGTAACACAAGTTGTGAGACCGGTAGCACAAGCAAGCCGAGTATTGGCAGGGGCTGCATAGGTCATAGATTCATATATAGTTACAATAAGAGACATATTGCAAATATTTAAAAATGGAGAAGATATTAAGTTGAAATCTGGAGTTTTAAGACAAGAGGCAGCTCCAGTTACATTTCCTACAGTAACATGAACTGTTTTTGGAGAGGAACATGCAGTTTTGTCAGTACTGCTGACAACAGGAGTATTGACCTCTAGGCCTACATAATAAGGAGGCCTTGATTTTAAGCAGAGTCAACAATCTGCAGCTAGGTATCATTAAGGTATCATTTAGCACACAATGCATATGAGTTAACATGGGAAAAAGACTGGGGGGAGATGGGCTCAGTTTGAAAATGATCAAGGTGACCTTGGAAACTGTTGAGGTGAGCACAGAGTACTTGTAAAGCTGGCAGAAGGTGGAGGCTGAGGCGGAAACTGGTGGTAACCAAACAGGATTTTTTTAGCTCTACCAATGGCCCTATTGACTTGACCACAGTTTTGTAGGCAAGCGTGTGCTGTTGGATAGTGAATAAGGCATCATGGTCATAGCCATCCATGTAGATCCATATTCCCCAGGTATTACCTGTTCTCCAAGAATAATAGAGAAGATCAGTAACCTTTATATATGTAGGCTGTTCTGGGCCAGTTGTTGGCCAAATGGTGATTTGAGATATGTCATTAGGTCCCCCACTATAAGTTGCAATAGTGACACATTTCCAGTGTGGACAGAAGACGTGGCCAGCCTGATTACACTGCTGGTCAGCAGGGTTACTGGGGCAAAGATAAAAATCTATGTTCCTTATATAATAAGGAGTTTCCCGGTCTGTACAAGATTCAGTATGGTAAGCATTTCATGCAGGTGCTAAGTTGGTTATTACAGACAACTGTCCAACTAGACATTCTTTTTCTATGTTTACTAGGTCGGGAAGGTGTACCTTAAATTGGACCAGAGCTGAGCCACGGGTCCAATTTTGGATAACTAAAACCTTTCCTGATGTAAAAGATGTCAAAGAGAAGGTGAAGTAAGCCATCATGAAAGAGGGAAAACAGACCATGAAATAACACCAAACCAAGAACGAGAAAGTCTTAGCTTGTGGTGACCAGTTCCAGCAATGGTTGTTCATCTCTGGTTGGAGCATGATGCTGAGCTTGGATAGTGATTTTGAGAGAGTTATTAGGGTCCTTTTGTACAGTCCAAAGATCCGTGGGTGGTGTGTCATCATCAAGGTCGTCGAACCTGGTTTTCCTGATCCGCAAGTAATGAATCCAAGCTGGAAATCTGTCAACCTTGAGTGCCATAGGGATCCAATGTAGGGTCCTTTTCAGGCTGGGGCTAGTCCTTTCTGGAACTTCTTGACATAGACCAGGTCTCCAGGCTGGAATGGATGGCATGGTATGGACGATGGAGTAGGCAGAACAGCACGGATGTTGGAGTGGACAGTAGCCTGGACCTGTTGGAGGGACTGAAGATACTTTAACAGAAGATTGATTAGTAATTTCTTCAAGAATGGGATCTCATAACCAGGGCAACAAGGGAGGAGGCCTACCAAATATAATTTCATATGGGTAAATCCAGCCTTATGGGGGATGCACCAGGCCCAAAGAAGGACCAGAGGCAAGTGATTTACCTATCTTTCACTGGTCTCTATTATTAATTTAGTCAAAGTAGATTTTAAAGTCTGGTTCATACGTTCAACCTGTCCAGAGCTTTGTGATCGGCAAGTACAATGTAATTTCCAGTTGATATTTAGTGCTTTCCTGACCAGTTGGACTATGGATGAGATGAAGGCTGGATCATTATCAGAGCCAATAGAGAGGGGAACCCAAATCTTGGAATGATTTCATTTAATAGAAACCTTGTGATGGTAAATGCAGTTTCATTTTTACTGACAAAAGCTTCTACCTGTCCAGAAAAAGTATTTACAAACTCCAGTAGATAGTTGTACCCTGCATGGGGAGGTTTTATTTCTGTGAAATCCACCTCCCATTTTTCTCCAGGACTCAATCCTCAGACCCTAATACTAATAGTAGGCTTCAGACCTTGCTTTGCATTGACCTGAATACAAGCAGGGCATCTTGCAATTGTTTTCTCAGTCATATATCTTAAGTCATTAATATGGTAAAAGCGAGATAACAGTTCAGTCATTTTGGTGCTACCCAAATGGATGACAGAATGTAATTTCTTTACCAGAGTGTATCCAAGAGTTTAGGCAGGATAATTTTACAGTCCTTGATCCACCATCTGGTGGGATCTTTGTGAGCTCCCGTCCGGTTCACTTGTCTTTCCTCTTCTTGAGTATAGGTGGACTGTAGAAGAGAGGAGACTGAAAAAGTCTCAGTTAGCAAAATGGTCCACCAGGTGATTTCCAAGTGCCTCTGGAGTGTCTGATTCTTGGTGTCCCTTACAGTGAATGACAGCTACCTCTTTGGGAAGCCATATGGCTTCTAAAAGAGCTAGAATTTCTTCCTTGTTTTTTATAGTCTTGCTCATTGTGGTTAGAAGTCCTCAATCTTTGTAGATTATAGCATGGACATGAAGTGTAGCAAAAGTATACCGGCTGTCAGTGAAAATGTTTGCCCATTTTTCTTTTCCCCTCATAGGGCCTGAGTTAAAGCAATTAACTCAGCCTTTTGAGCCAATGTGCCATTGGGCAGAGATCGTGACCAGATCACATCATGAACTGTGGTCACTGCAACACCAGCCTTGTGGACCCCCCCATTACCAGACTGCTGCCATTCATGAACAGGACAGCATCAGCTTGGCTTAAGGGGGTGTCCCTAAGATCAGGGTGGCTGACTTGAGAGGTGTCCATCATTTCTTCATAGTCACATATTGTCATTTCAGGATTATCATCGGGGAACCAAGTTGAGGCATTGAGTAGGAGAAAACGTTATTCTGGGTTGATCTTGTAAATGTTCTGATATTGGATGATATGGGTATTTGACATCCAACAGTCAGAGGCTCCCCAGAGCAGAGTTTCAATAGCATGGGGAACAGTTAAAGACAAATTTTGGCCTAAAGTTAGTTTATCACCTTCCTTGACTAATATGGCTGTAACGGCAATGACCCAGAGGCAAGAGGGCTAACCAGAGGCCACTGAGTCCAGTCTTTTTTGATAACTAGGCCAACGGCTGCCTCCAGGGTCCTAGAGTCTGGGTAAGGGCCCCTTTTGCAATTCCCAATGCTCATGAATGAGCAGGTGGAAAGACTTAGTAACATGTGGGAGGGCTAAGGCTGGGGCCTGGGTAAGAGCTGCCTTTAACTGCTGGAACTCTTGTTCCTCGGTAGCAGTCCATTCCAGGGCCTGGTTCCCAGCAATAGCAGTGTATAGTGGCTTGGCAATTTCAGCAAATCCCAGGATCCACAACCAGCAATATCCCACTGCCCCCAGAAACTCCTGTACCTGCTTCTTCATCATTGGTGTGGAAATCCGAAGGATGGCTTTTTACCGGGTTGATGTCAGGGCTCACTTACCTTCTTTTAACCAATATCTCAAATAGAAAACTTGAGGCAAGCAGAATTGTGCCTTTTTCGCTGACACATGGTAGCCCATGTCTTGGAGGAGCTTTAATAGAGCCTTAGTCTTTTTTAAACAGGTGTCCAAGTCTTCAGCTGTAAGCAGGAGATCATCTACATACTGGAGTAGAGTACAGTCAGGGTATGAGGCACAGAACCCTGGCAAATCTTGTTGTAAAGCTTCCCTGAAAAGAGATGGGGAGTTCTTGAATCCCTGTGGCAACTGAGTCCAAGTTAGTTGACTAGTATCTCCCGAGTCAGGGTCTGTCCATTCAAAGACAAAAATGGATTCACTTATAGGGGACAGAGGAATGGAAAAGAAAGCATCCTTTAAATCCAGTACAGCATATACTTGGTGTTGTGGAGGAAGCAGGTTGAATAATGTATATGGGTTGGGAACAGTAGGATGAATTTTTTCAATCCACTTCTTGACCTCTTAAGTCATGAACCAGCCAGTACTCAGATATTCCTGGCTTTTTAACTGACAGAAATGGAGTCTTCCAAGCAGATTGACAGTGAGTCAGAATACTGGCAGCTAAAAGTCTCTGGATATGGGGAGCAATTCCCTTTCGAGCCTGCAAATTCATAGGGTATTGAAGAATGCAAACAGGAGTGGCAGACACCAATAGACTCACCACAATCAGAGGGTGATGTTTCACCAGTCCTGGTGGGTTGGTCTCTGCCCAGACAGAAGGAAATTATTGCTGGAACTGTAGAAGTAAACTTGATGAGACATTTTCAGTAGGAGACTTAGAAGAGGTTAACAAGTATTCTTTGGACAGTGGAACAGTTAGTAACATTTGGTAGGCAGTCTCAGTAGGAATATACATTTTAGTTTCATCTGGTGAAAACACAGTAGTTGCTCTTAGTTTCCAGAGCAAGTCTCAGCTCATGAGAGGGTATGGGCAATCAGGTGCTATCAGAAACGAGTGGGTAACCTGTTTTTGATCTAAATCAACTGTCTGGTTGGAGGTAAACCTGCAGTTTATGATTGCTCCCATTGTTCCTTGAACAGAAATTTGTTCATTGAACATAGGTTTAGGGTTAATGTCTTTAGG
The DNA here is from genome assembly GCA_027257055.1 of Cephalopachus bancanus. NCBI lineage: Eukaryota > Metazoa > Chordata > Mammalia > Primates > Tarsiidae > Cephalopachus > Cephalopachus bancanus. Next base: position 3,556,839 of record JAPVLO010000036.1, read on the forward strand.
GTTAATAGTTCTGCCCCAGTGTCTACTAAAAGTTGGACTGGGTGACCCCAGACAGCAGTGGTTACCATGAGCTTTTGGGGACCTAAGGAGAAAGAGCCCTGGCCTTCTCAGTCTGAATCATTTTCAGTTTCACCAGCAGAGGACAGGACCAGAACTGACTTAGGCTTCTCTGTTTGTGGGCAAAGAGGGCAATCTTTTAGCCAATGAACTAATTCCTTGCAACATGCACATTGATTTTTGGCCAGCTGAATGCATCCCATTTTCTTTTGCTCTTTCCTAGTTTCTCCCTTTTGCTTCCATGCTAACTTTGATCCAGGTTGGGAGGCCTGGATAGCAGCAATAAATATTTTGATCTGCCACTTTGTTGCTTTATCTAATTTCTGATCTGCCTGTTTCTGTTTTTCAACATCATGGTTATTGAAAACCTTTTGGGCTACCTCAAGCAGCTCAGAAATATTCATACCTGCAAAATCTTTTAAGTTGCTATAACTTACTCTGGATGTCAGGAGCTGCCTGAGTCACAAAAGCCAAATTGATAGCCCAAGCATCTTCAGGTGCCCAGAGGTCAATCGGGGTATGAGTACAGAATGTCTCCTGAAGACACTCAAAGAATGCCCCTGGTGACTCCTCGGGACCCTGTATGAGCTCGGTAGTTTTAGAAAGATTTATAGGTATTCAGACTGCCCTCTTCAAGCCAGCTAATAGAGTCCAGTGATAAGTCTTCAAGTCTCAGGATCCAGCTGAAGTGTTGGGGTACCAGTTGGGATGGGACACAGGGAAAACCCCATCAAGTATTTCTTGGTTTTCCTCCTCCATACCAGCAGGTGATGCCAGGAAAGATTTTCTAGCTTTAACCCTGATTCGCTCTCACTCCTCAGAGGTAAAAAGAGTCAGGAGAAGTTATTGATAATCATTCCATGTAGGGCGATGGGTCTGCATAACTGACTCCTTTAAGGAGATCAGAGCCTGTGGCTTATCAGAAAATGTTGTATTTTGATGTTTCCAGTTATACTAATCTGAAGTGGAGAAAGGAGTATAGACCAAGAAAGGCCATGCAGCTTGATCTGACAGAACCTCTCAAAGAGGTAAAAGTGGTGCCAGATCGATCTGAAACCAGAGATGAGTTGCCAAAGGTGGGGATCTGGGTACTGGAGAAGTGGAAGAAATGACAGTGACAGAGGGTGCACATCAGTTCCCCTCAGCTTCCTCAGCAGTAGGGGAGAAAGACATGACAGTAGAAGATTGAGGACCATACAGTGGTGGGTTACAGGTGATGGTGACCAGCTCCTCAAGTGGGTCCTCTGTGGATGGAGGAAGAACAGGGTATAAAGAAGAAGCTGGAGTCACCTTCTTAGGATTTAGGGGTTTTGGCCATGGAGGATTGTCATTGCCTGGTCCACCAAGAGACTTAGTAATCAAAATCCAACCAGGGGTCCCCGGCCCTGCCCCTTCTCCCAAGGCACACGTCTTAAGCCAAGGAGGGGGGTGTCTGACCAGGTTTAACCATTGGTCAATACAGAGAAACTGATCTGGGTGCAGGGGTTCCCTCTCCCCAGAGACAATCCTCAAGACAGCTTGGGTGACTTGTACTTCTAGAGATCCCATAGAAGGTCATCCAACATTAAACAAAGGCCAGTCAATTTCACAGAGGGTGTGGAGCCTGTCCTTTGTAATCATCTGCAAATACAACAGAGAAGTTCCTTATCATACAGTCCAAGGGACTTAAGGATTTGGATGACTTTAAGCCCGCTAACCCATGTTGTCAAAATCACAAGAGGTAAAAGAAGTTTCTCACCTGATGATCAAGTTAAAAATGCAGCAAAAGCAAGCCTTGTAACAAAGAGTGCAGCAAAAATGTAAAGGAAAGGAGAGGGCCAAAGATGACAAGAAATTAAACTGTCATAAGCAATCAGAAATTAAAGCGGGTACCCAGTCTAATCAGAAGTCTACTTACTCAACTCAACTCTGGTCTACCAACGTCTTGGGTCACCAAGGCAGAGTAGAAGGAACGGTCTTGTCAGTCTTCAATCTCCTCAGCAGAGTATCAAAACAAAAACCAAACCAAACCAATCCAAACAGAAACCCACTTCCCAGAAGATCATAGATGAACTTAGCTTCTTTTGGCAGGAGTAAATCAGCAGTCATTCCTTCTCTCTCCAAGCCAGATAAGAGGTTATGGGGCCCTGGAATAACCCAGGGGGCACCTACCCTATAATGTCTTCACCAAGCCAGGTAGAACCGGAGTGAGGCCACCTCTTGAGATTGGTGATTATCTCACTGGAGTTTTCAAATGTTGTGTCCCAAGAGCGAGAAAAACATTGCCAACATGCAAAGTCAGATTAGGAGTCCTTTAATATACTGGCGACTGAGAGGGTCTCTTGCCTTCAACAACTCTTAACCTGAATGAAGCGGAGACAAGGTTTATATAGGCAAAAACTGCTGAAAAGGCTACATAGCATGGGGTGCAAACATAAGGTATATTAAGTTACATGGCATACAGCATGAACATAAAGACTATTAAAATCAAACAGCAAAATGTGCAAACATATACAAATAAATGTGAAACTTGCAGTTAGGGAGTTTCCAATAATTGGGGAACCAAGGGTGTAGGCTCTTAGTTACAAAAAAAAAGGTGTAGGGCCTTAGTTATGGGAAAATTACAACCTCTGATTACTGAAAAGCTATGTAGGGTTGCTTATAAGTTTTACAGGTACTTCACTTTCAGTAGGATTGGTATTAGCTCCTCCTTACATGTTTTGTAGAATTCTGCTGGAAAGCTATCTGGTCCAGGACTTTTTTTTTTTTTTTTTTTTTTTTTGTAGGTAGTTTTCTTATGACAAAGTAAATATTGTCAATATTGATATTGGTCTATTTAGAGTGTCAATTTATTCTTGTTTCAAACTAGGAAAGTTGTGTAATGTCAGAAAATTCTCCATTTCATTTAGGTTTTCAATGTGTTTTTAAACAAGTATATGTAGTAACCTCTGAAAATCTTTTGTATTTCTTCAGTCAGTTGTGACTTGAACTTTTGTGTTTCTGAATGTGTTTATTTGGGCTTTTTCTTTTTCTTGATCCTTCTGACTAGGAGTCCATCAATCTTATTTATCCTTTCAAAGAAACAGGTTTTTTTTCATTGATTTTTTTCCATGATATACTCATCTTCTATGTCCTGTATTTGGGCTTCTATTTTGGTAATCTGGATTCTTCTGCTGAAGTTGGAGTTTTGGAGATCTTGCTTTTCCACCTACTTTAGATGATTTGTTAGGCTGTTAACTTGTGATCTTTCCATTTTCTTCATGTATGTTCATAGAGATATAAATTCCCCTCTTAGTACTGTTTTCATGACATCTCAGAGATTTTAATAAGATATTTCTTCATTTTCATATGTTTCCATAAATCTTTGAATTTCTGTTTTGATTTCCATGTTGGTCCAGGAGTTGTTCAACATTATGTTGTTTAGTATCCATGTCTTTGTAGATTTGGGGGAAATGTTGTTGGTGCTGATATTTGTTATTACACTATGGTCTGAGAAGATGCATGGCAGTATTTCAATTTGTTTATGCTTGATTTATGACCAAGGATGTGATTGATCTTAGAGTATGTTCCATGTGGTGATGAGTAGAATGTATATTCTATGTTTATTGTGTGGAGTGTTCTGTATCTATTAAGTCCATTTGGTCAAGCATCATGTTGAGATTTCAGATCTCCTTGCTAATTTTTTTGTCTCAATGATCTTTATAGGGGTGTTATTGGGGTATATAAATCCCCAGCTATGATAGCGTTAGAGTCACTATCTTATTTTAGTTTACCTAGAAGTTGCTTTTTGAAAGTTGATGCTCCTGTGTTGGGTGCATATATGTTTAGGATGAATATTTCTTGTTGATGAATTGAAAGCTTTATCATTATGTAGTGACCGTCCATGTGTTTTTTAAATTTTTGATAGCTAAAGGATATTTTTTCTGATATTAAGTTGCAACTCTTGCTTTCTTTTGTGTTCCATTCACCTGAAAATTTGTTTTCCATCCTGTTTGAGCGTGAGTGCCCATTCTGATGAGATGAGTCTCTTGGATACAGCATATGGTTGCATCAAATTTTAAAATTCATTATGCCATTCTATGTCTTTTCAGTGGTTCATTTAGTACATTCACATTCAGGCTAATTATTGAGATGTTAGAGTTTATCCCTGTGATGGGATTCTTATACAGTTTGTTGTTGTTGCTTGTTTATTTGCTTGGTGATTTTCTTTTGATTTGGGGGTTGATTTGTGTGTGTTTTCAATCTTTTTCTTGAATTCCTGGAAAGGTCGTGGTCTTTTTTTTAATTATTATTATTTCTTCTGTGTTTAATACTTTCTTAAGTGTTTTTTGTAGAACTGGTCTGGAGGTGGCTTAAACTCTTAGGGATTGAATGTCTGGGAAGGATTTTAATTCTTCATTGCTGATGAAGCTTAGTTGGGTAGGAAATTCTTGGTTGAAATTGTTTATCTTTGAGAACTTTTAAAATTGAACTCCAGTCTCTTCTAGACTGTGGTGTTTCTGTAGATAAGTCTGCTGCTATTCTAATTGGTCTTCCTCAGTAGGTAGTCTGACCTTTCTCTCTTGCTGACTTTAGAATTTTTAGAATTTTTTATTTTATTACCACTTTGTGTGAGTAAATTACCATATGTCTATGAGTTGATCTTCTCCTTTGATGTCTTGCATGACTTCTCTGAATCTCTTGTGTTTGAATGGTCACATCTCTGATGAGATGAGGGAAGTTTTCTTGAATAATTTCATGGAATGCTTGTTCCAGTGTGGTCTCTGTCTCTCCATCTGCCTCAGGGAGTCCAATTAATCTTAGGTTCAACCTCTTGATATAATCATCATCTCTTGGAGATTTTATTCCATCTTTTAAAGCTTGTTTTCTAAGTGAATTTCTATGAAACCTTACTTAGAAGCTTAGAAGCTTACTTTTCTAAGCTTCTTTTCTGTTTTTAACAGTCTGGTTAGTTCCATATTTTGGTTCTCAAGTTCTGAGAGTCTTCTGCTTGGTTAATTCTGCTTTCCATGCTTATCAATTTGTTATTTATTTCATTCATTGTATTATTTATTGCCATCATCTCAGTTATCAACTGCTTCATTCTTTCCTCTTGTCTCTCCTCATTTCTGTCTATTCTCTATCAATATCTTGATATCTGGGTTTGTGGTTTGAGACCAGTCATTCTGGGTGCTTTTCATTGTTTGAGTTCAGAAGCCTGTATTCCCAACTACTGTCTTTCCAGGAGTCTGTACGGGACCTGTTTCTTCTGTTGGTTCTGCTTTAATTGTGAATATTTTCCTTCTACTTTTTCCCCTTTGACTCATTCTGTCATTCAGTGATGGGGGGATATCTTTCACTTCTGTTTGTTCAATCCCCTGTTCTTCCTTATTTAAATCCTCTGGATTTGTTCAATTTTGAAACTGAACTAAGATTAAGGGACTGTGCTTTTTGCAGTCGTGAGATTTGATTAAGTGGGAGCTGTAGTTCAGAAGCTTTCTGCAGATTCTATTATCCACTGACAGGTGTGTGGGCTCCCTGGGACCCACTTCCCACTGCCTCACAATATGTCCATGCAGTCGGGGGTGAATGTTTGTTCCCTGAATGCAAAATGAGATAAGAAAAAAGGAAAAGAGCAGAAAAAGGAAGAAGGGAGATGAAACAAAGGTGAAGAGGGAGAAGAAGAAGAGGGAAAACAGGAACATCAACTAACAAAAAACATTGAAACAAACAAAAACATAAAAAACAAAAAATACAAACACACTAAAAACCCCTGTTGATGTACTTGCCCTCAAAAATACCCATATGCAGATAGAAAATCTAAAAAACAACAATAAAATAACAAAAACAAAGCAATTATGAAAACATAAACAAAAACAGAAAGAAAGATGGGGAAAAAGAACTCCCTCTGTGGCCATTTCTGGAACTTCAGTTTCCTTTCCCAAGCACAGCTGCCATTTTTGGCTGCCACCATGGTAGGGAACAGCTCCCCTCTCCAGCCATTCCCCTCCACTATCAGTGCAGTCCAATCAAATTGCTCTCAACATGGGTCAGACGCCTCACAGACTGCTGTGGGAAGAGGGTGAATCAGATCCAGACTTACTCGACTTGTCTGCTGCTGCTGCCAAGTATTCCACTTAGATCAGATGTATCCCAGCCTGGGGAAAGAGTGTCTATGTCTCTGTGTCTAATTGTTGATCCCAGAGGAGTGCAGAGATAATCTCTGGGTCTCAGGTTAGAGGCCAGACTGAGCTGGGCAGGGCAATGCAGGTCTCCACCTGGTCCCGGGACAGAGAAAATGGAAGTGGTTGGTGTCTCCTCACCAACAGCGGTGTTCAGTTCCAGATTTCCTCGCTGTGCCTTCTCCACAGTTCCTGCTGCTAGTGCCTGGCCTGCTGCTGTGGTGGTGGTATGGACCAAGTGCCAGGTGCTGAGAAGCAGCTGATCTCTGCTGCCTCCTCCCAAGAGACCCCCAAGAATGGCAGACAATCCTGCAAGCCAGAGGCCCTGATTTCAGGGCAATGGTGGGTTGTAGTCACCTCTGGAGGAGAGCCCTGGGTGCTTGAACCCAAGTCTCCCCTCAGACAGACTTTCAGTCACTCACTGGCACACATCCACTCATACAAACTGTCTTTATGGACACTCGCTTTTGCAGAGATTCTCACACTCTGACCAGTTCTGTCTCCATAAAAGTTAATTTTCAAAATGATCATACTGATTAATGAGAATTCTTATTAACACTGTATAAGTTAACTTTTCAACACATAATATTATCAGATTTTCTTTTACTTTTTACCCTTTATATCAGTGGAAAATGAGATCTTGTTATTTTTATTTCTCACTATTGATGTCTCTTTTTTCTATATGGAATGCATATTATGTATACATGTACAGTTAACTGGATCTGCCCCCAACGTTTCACATTTTAAATTAATTATATTTTTCTCTTTATTTTGTCCCCTGGAAGTCATGGAAAATTTACCAATTTTCTAATTAATTGTGCTTTTTTTCTCATGTAGTCAGTGTTTGTTGTCTATTTTTGCCTTTTGCCCACTTTTTAATGAAGCTGGTGGTTTATTGTTTTTGTTTTTGTTTTCCTTACAGCATGTTTGAGTTCTTTATAGATCCTAGGCGTTAGGCCTTTGTCAAATATACAGTTGGCAAATATTTTTTCCCATTCTGTGGACTGTCTCCCTGCTTTCTTGATTATTTCTTTTGCTTTGCAAAAGCTCGTTAGTTTGATGAAGTCTCACTTATCTATCTTATTTCTTAAAGTATGGGCATTTAGGGTTCTGATCAGGAATTGGTCGCCAGTTCCAATTTCCATAAGGGTGTTTCCTGAGTTTTCTAAGACTCTTATAGCTTGAGGTTTTACGTTTAGGTCTTTGATCCATTTAGAGTTAATATGTGTGTATGGTGATAGGTAGGGGTCCTGTTTCAATCTTCTACATGTGGTCTGCCAGTTTTCCTAGCACCATTTACTGAATAGGTTCTCCTCTCCCCAGTGGTTGTTGGAGGCTTGGTCAAAGATGAGATGGTTGCAAAATTGAGGCTTTGCTTCCAGAATCTCTATCCTGTCCATTGGTCTATATGCCTGTTCTTGTACCAATACCAGGCTGTTTTGATTACTGTAGCCTTATAGTAAAGTTTGAAGTCTGGAATTGTGGTACCTCCTACTTTGTTTCTTTTGCTAAGGATTGTTTTGGTTATTTGTGGTCATTTATATTTCCATATGAATTTCTGTATTGTCATTTCCAGGTATGAGAAGAATGATATTTGTAACTTAATGGGTATTGCATTGAATCTGTAGATTGTTGCAGCTCTATTCACAATAGCAAAAAACATGGAACCAACCATGCTGTCCATCAAAACTGGACTGGATTTTTTTTAATGTGATACATATGCATAATGGGATACTATGTAGCCATAAAGAAGGACAAACATGTGGACTTCACAGCAACTTGAATGGATTTAAAGTCGATCATACTCAGTGAACTATCACAGAAACAAATAGCAAAGTACCATATGTTCTCACTCATAAGCAGACCTTAAACAATTATAATTGTTTAAAGGATTGGCAGTAGTGGGAAACTGTCAGGGGAGGGGGATGGGATTGGCAGTTGAGGAAAACTGCTGGGGAGGGAAGGGCACACCTCATCAACAAGGGTACCTGTAAAATCAATGTTTGTATACCTAACCCTGAATTGCACCCCACCTCCTTATAATAATCTTAAAAACTATTGAATATGTTTTTCTCAATTAACACTCTACTTAAAATACAGAGTATATTATGTCTTTCTTATGATTTTTTAAATTGTGTCATATAATATGCTTACTTTGGTGGTGGAAAGGACACTTGCAAATCTACCTACAACACATCTCAGTGTTTTAATTACTATATCTTTTGATGTATTGTATACATTTACTTTTCACTTATATAGAAAGTGTACATGTCCACACACAGATTCAAGAGAGGTTCTTTTTTGCATTCGATGGTTCATTGTTCAAAACCTTGAACAATGAAAATAAAAACCTTGAAATGAAAATAAAAATAGTGCTATTTTCTCACATTTTAAAGAAAGAGAAAGTTGGAAGTATGAAATATGGCTTTTAGTCCTATCAAAGATGAGGTACAAATGCTGGTGAAGACAGTTGTATGACAGAGATTTTCCATGGAAAAAGTTTCTTCTTTTCCATGTTGGATATTTTAGTTTATTCTTAGGTAAAGCATAGTTCTCTTCTTTAAATAGCAAAAATGTTCTCATCAGCTTGTGGATAAAACTCTTTCGTGTTTCCTGGTCTTGTACAGATTTTTTCCAATTTATCTCTGCATAAAGTTTTCTATTTTTATTTTGCAATGGGTAGTTATTATCCAGTGGGAAATTGGAAAGCAGGGCAATAAATGCATGAATTGAGAAAGCTGCCTTTCATTCAACATCTACAAATTTTTAAACAAAATTTCTACAATAATGAATGCACTTAAAATTCTGTGAGAAAAGATACTGGGTAGGTTTATTTTGTTATTCTACGATACTCTCCCATTCTAGAAAAAAATTATTAGCTCTGAATTCAACCATAATCTAATTCAATTATTCCTAAAACTCTAACAATTTGCTATAAAGCTTTAAAAATTATGCCTTTTAACATTGCCAGTATTAGCCTCTTAAAAAAATCCATTTTGCCTTCCTTTTGACATTGCTTTATTTCAGACCAATTACAAATAATGCACCCTCAACAAGTTTTTAAAAGCTCAAATATACTATGAAGTAATGCAGAACAGAAATTAAAATTCATGTATTAATTTTCTTTTTATTTCCATAACCATGTATTCCTACCCGGCATGCTACTGAGACGTTAATATGAATGATTTTGAAATATTTTCTTCTGTTTAATGACTCTTTGTTCTCTATTTAATGACTCTTTGTTATGCTGGGGAAATAATATTGAAAGTCAAATGTTCATTGTAGTTATATTTCTATGCAACTCTCAGTTTCATATCCAATCTCTATGTTAAATTTAATAATACTCCCTCCTTTTATCCCTTGGGAGTGGTTGGGGTTTAGATAATAGGAAAGAAAGAAAAAAGAAAGAAAGAAAGAAAGAAAGAAAGAAAGAAAGAAAGAAAGAAAGAAAGAAAGAAAGAAAGAAAGAAAGAAAGAGGAAGGAAGGAAGGAAGGAGGGAGGAAGGGAGGGAAGGAAGGAAGGAAGGAAGGAAGGAGAGAAGGAAAAAATGAACCGGCCAATGCTTAAGAAAGAGTAAATCTAGTAAAGAGAAAAATGAAAAGTCAATTTATTTGGTTCCCCTTGGAACTTCTGTCTTTGAAGACATTTCTTTGGATGTTGTCATTTAGGGATGCCTTTCAGCATCTTCCTTTTCTTTCATGCCATTGTTACCAAAACATGAGAGGTTACTCACTGTGCAGAAAGTCAATCACTGAGACAACAAATATTGCCAAAGAAGAAGTCTTTATTTGGGTGACCTCAGTCAAGTATTCGGGAGATCAGTCTCACATCTGTTTTTCCAGCTGACTAAAATTAGGAGGCGGAAGGATTGCCGGAGCCTAGCAGGTAGAGGCTGTAGTGGCCGGGAGCGGCCACTGCACTACAGTCTGGGTGACAGAGTGAGACTCCAACTCAAAAAAAAAAAAAATTAGGGGGTCATGTAGCAGGGGAAACATGTGACTATGTGTTGGAAAATAAGAATTAAGAGGGGATAAGGTAGAAGAATTGGTTTACAGGGAGTGGGTGGTTGGTTAGGCAATCATGATGGATGAGGGATCTGGCATCTCGTGGTCCAGATGCAGTAATCTGGTAAATTTCAGTTCCTTGATTACTATCTGGGAAGTACAGTGGTCAGTTTCCTGGGAAAGAAACTCAGATAAGACAAATGTAAGTTTCTCAAGTTTTAAGACAATGAAGGTTAATTTTCATGTTTATCCAAAAGAATCAAAAACATTAGTTCTATGGAGAAGTTAGGCTGATTTCACCAGTGGTGCTATAAAAGGGTATAGGGAATCCCTCTTGGAAGGAAATGTCAAGTTCTCCACTTCACCCATCATCATCCTTAAGAGACTAATTGGTGACTTCTAATAAAATTATATAGGCTAAAATAATCACTTTAATTTTCACTGCTAGAATGTCTCTTGACCATTGTGCTGTCGTGCTGTCCCAACTGAGAGGACCAAAACAACATGAAGTCATGAGAACTACTTTAATTAAAGAAATAGGTAGACCTCCTTTTCTTCTGCAGCTGTTGATATAGATTTCTTCCTGGCAAGCACCTTTCTACCTTCCTCTAGTAAGAGTTTACCCTCTTCCCAATGGTGAAACCACACTGTATGGTTTAGAATAAACTAATCTTATTCCCTGCCAGCTGCCCAATGGTAATAAATGTGACCTTGACTTAATTAATTACAGAGTAATGCCCAAGTCACAGAAGTGGTTAAGGAACAGAAATATCATCAAATCCAGTCACATTGAGTTTTCCTTAACTGGAATTTTTCTTTCAGTGCTATCAAGGACGAAGCTTTCCTTGTTCTTAGTTTGAAATGCTATTAGGACTGAAGTTTCGGGCTACCTGGAACCATCAGGTATCCTACACTTTTTCTAGCTTATCTGAGAACTAGAGACTCAAAAGAACTTTAAGAACTTTTTTTTTAACCCCCAGAAACAAACCAAGCCTGAAGCTAGCTAATTTTAAATATTTTGCTTGGTTGAGACCAAAATTAGAGTCCTTTAAATTTAAGTTTGAGTTACCTAACTCTCTTCCTTAAACTGGAAGAATACACAATTCTAACATTGGTTTTGAGGCACAAAAAAAAAAACAAGAGAAAATCCGAAGTAAAGTGCATAGATCTATAATTGACTGTATTCAATTTCCACAGAGTGGACAGAATCATCTTTTGAAAATGTAATTCCATTCACGTTATTTCTCCTCCCAAAACTTTCAAATTCTTCTCATTGCTATTAAATCAGATCCAGTTTTTCTTTTATGCTTATCTGCCATTGCTGCTGCACCCCATTCTATAATTTTGCTTTCTGCTTGGCATTCCCTCTATGCCCAATCATTCTTACATCGAGGCTTGTGGTATTGCTTCCAATTATCTGTATGGTTCCTCTCATTTTGGATATTTCAACTCAATCGTCACTTCATTATTAAGTTTGCCCTTGTTGACCCATCTAAAACAACCTGTGATTACTATGATTAATAATCATGGGTTATATGCTTGAAATTTGCTAAGAGAATACATCCTAAGCATTTTTATCACATACATACACACACACACACACACACACACACACACACACACACACACACACAGTAACTATGTGAGGTGATGGATATGTTAACTAGATTGATTATAATAATTAGTCCACAATATATGTATAACAAAATATTATATACCTTAAATATATACAATTTGCATTTGTCAATTATACCCCAATAAAGCTGAAAAATAAAATAAATAAAGTTATGATGCTATAACTCCTTACTTTATTTCTACATATCACTTATACACTGTGAAATTATCCTTATTTTTAATTTATGTCATTTACTTGTTTAAATCTAATTACCACTGTAAAAATGTGAATTTCACGAGAGGAGACTCTTTGATTTTGTTCATTGTTACATCCTTAGAGGTTATAACTATGACAAACACAAAGACACACTGGATTCAAAATTGTTGAAATGATAAATGTTTAAATAACATTTCTCTCACATTCTTTCTGTCAAAGAGTATTCTATAATTCTCACTTTATTATTTTGTAGGTGATTCTTACCTTTTGATGCAGCTCCTTTCAGAGTCTCTCCTTCTCACTCTTTCCTATTTTTACAGTTTCACTACAATGTGTCCAATCATAAATTCTTTTAGTTATTTAGCTTGAGCTAAGTTCTCACCATTCTTGAAAACTGTGAAGCCTTTAATTAATTAAATAAGGCCTTTTCCAGATTATTTGTATTTTGTCTTTTGTAATGTCAAGAGCTTTGTTTGAAAGCTTTTTTTTTTAATAGCTCACCAACTATTTTTAAAAATTATTGTAAAGATGTGGGTTACAATTCAGAGTTAGGTATACAAACTTTGATTATGCAGGTACCCTTGTTGATGAAGTGTGCCCCTCCCTTCCCTAGTAGTTTCCCTTAACTGGCAATCCCACTCCCCTCCCCTGACAGTTTCCCACTGTTGCCAATCCCTTTCTTATAGTATTATAATTGTTCAAAGTCTGCTTATGAGGGAGAACTTTTGGTAGATCCTTTCTTTGTTTCTGTGATAGATCACTGAGTATGATCGGCTCTAAATCCATCCAAGTTGCTGTGAAGTCCATATGTTTGTCCTTCTTTATGGCTGTGTAATATTCCATTGTGTATATGTATGACTTTTTTTATCCAGTCCAGCTTTGGTGGACAGTGTGGTTGAAATATATCCACCGTGTCTTCTTTTGCCCTTCCATAGTTTATATATATACATACTACATATATAATCAGAAAAAATATTATATTATATATTAATATCTCCAGTTAGCATCATACTTTTCTCTTTGTACTTTATCTGCTGTTTAACCCATTGAGTTATTTTTGTTTTAGTAATTATACTGCTCACATTTGGAAGTTCCATTTTGTTTGCCAAAGACTATTTTTCTGATGCTTTCTTGCTTCCTTTCAAAGTTTATTATTTAGTTTCTTCAACAGTGTATACCCAGATATTTTATATTTTGACTGTAAAAATATTTTATCTGTAGTTTTTAAGAGTTTCATTTTGCTATTGCTTGTTTCTGTTGCTTACAACTCATGGTGGATCTCCTTCTTATGTGTTTGATGTTCTTCATGAAGTCATATTTGGTTGTTATCTGATGTAGTTCTACTAGCTATACATGATGCTCTCTATGGAAAAATTATCCCTGAAAATAGGTTTGCCTCTCCACTACAGTCAAAAAGGATATATATGTCACACTAGCTTTATCTTACACTAGATTATGCTGCAGTGGCTTCTCAGTTATTTAATTTTTAAAAGGTTTATTTCCCCATCATACAGCACGTGTTAAGGATTTTCTGGGGTAACCCTTCTACTTTATTACCTGTTTTAGGTCAGTCTCTTTTTAGAACATTGCTGGTCATTATAGATAGAGTAAAAGAAGTAACACTTCATTATTGCCACACAAATTATTACCTAGAACTAGAAACATGCTCCCTATGCCCTAAGACACAGAGAGAGCCAAAATGGCAGTCTCACTAATGATTCTTATGAAGAGGAATATCCCCCACCAGCCTATAAATACTTTAGGCCCTTGTCTATGACTATACCACACTAAACGTGCCTAATATCCTCTAATCTCAGAAATACTTTAGGCCTTCAAATTGCAATGACTTGGTCTCTTCCTAATCCAGAAATATGTATTCTGTTTCTGATGTTTCAGTGACCTTCAAAGCTCTGGATCACTGCCTTTTCAAACCAAGCTCCTGGCTTCCTTGCTTCCAGTCCTGACCTGGGGTGTTGTTCCCTGTCTGACTCCTGGCCATACAATTTCTGGATCCTGACACCTCAGTCTCAGTTCCTTTTCCTCCATGGCTCAACTTCATTAGTGGATGATTTTGTTTAGGTAGCGCATAGAAACCTCCTCTACTTCTTAAAAAACAACAGCTTACATGACAGAGTACTGAGGCATAGAGAGGTTACGTCATTCACTTCTGGATATTTAATGAAAGTGCTGAGAACTTAGCTGAGGTGCTTGTTTTGTTTGTTTTATTTTAAATTCTGCATCTATTATTTTTCCATTTTATAAGCTAATACTAATGTTTCATGCTTCCTTCAGGTATATGTTTTTGGTTTGCATCCTTAAATTTAAAAAAAATATTTCAACAATCACTTTTCATCCTATACCATATAAATTTTTAAATTATGTGTTGATAATTATGTTACTTTTATTAATTCTAATGTCCCTTAACATCTATTTTTTCTTGCCTTAAATAAGGGATCAATACTTTTAATTTTTGCTTCTTACATCTTCAGAAAGACCTAGAGAAATATTTCCAAGAATAAGGGCATACTCTTTTTATCTGGGTCTTCTCCATATAAATATCTACTTTTTAAAATCCTTATTTAATTGCACAAATTTGCCAATCTCTTAACTTATTTCTTCATTTTATGGGACATGTAGTTAGAAGTCTCTTACCTCAGGATATTGTACCCTCCATAATAATGATAACAAGATCACTTAGGGACAATATTGAAATAGGATATAACTGTGCCAAGATACTAGTACTTGAAGTAATTCCCATCTATAGTTGCCTGAAGTAAAAGCTGTTTAATTGTTCTTCTAACAAATGGATTAAAAAATTTGCCCAAGACTGGAAGAGATGTAGAAGTCTCAGGAAAAACTGAAAACTTTAAAAAAGCAAAACTATTGGCAAACCCAATATTAATGACATTTTGCCATAAAAAAGCCAGTCAGAGTAATATAAGAAAAAAAAGAATACACATCTTGTCATTAGTAATATTTTTCATAGGTAGCCTGTGTATCAAGTGAAATAACCTGGGTGCAAATAAAAGACAGTACTAGCTCAAATGGCTGAAAGAGAAAAAAAGGCATTATCTTGCACAATATATTTCAAGAAAGAGCAACAACTTCCAAGCTGGTTTATTCAGTGATTCAAAGTAGGACCCTTTCCCCTCTGCTGGTAATTTTTGTCATACTGGTTAGAATCTGCTATGCTACCTTGCAGGTAGCAGATTCTAAATATAACATGCAAACACAAAGGTATTAAATTGAAAATAAGGTTACTCTTTCATCTTTTTGAGAACAAGAAAACCTTTTCCATAACCCTCTGGGAGATGCTCCCTCATACCGTTTATTAGAATTGAGTCACATGTCAATTACTAAGCATATCACTTGAAAGGGATATTAGGTTACAGTGCTTAAGTTAATGAAGTACATGGCTATATAATGGACAACAAATTACTTGCAGAAAATCAGGGCTCTGGTAGAAAGGAGAAAAGAGGGATGAATAGATACTGGCATTTCTTCGCTACTTTCTTCCATGTTTCCTACATACAATCAAAATTTTGCTCTGTGTCCTACTACATCATGGGAATTTCTGCATGTTTATAAAATGGCTGCATATAATTGTATTGTATGGAAGTTCCAAAACATATTAAAGTGATGTTTTATTTACTGAATTAACATTTTATGGATAGGCATTTAGATTGCTCCCTGCCATAGCAACTGTAATACACATAGACAAAGTAAATAATGAATGCTGAATAGATAAATAATAGATAGAATTATTTAATATTGAGACTTACCTTTTAGAAAGCCTGTAGATGGGAATTAAGTGAATAAAACAGTGTATACTTATTTTTTTCAAGCCAGAACTAGCCATAGAGCATACATTTTGTTATGTACTGTTGTCATTTTCTCTAATTAGCAAAGAGCTTATAATTGCACTTTTGATTTCCTCTTTGACACATGATATTTAGAAGACTTTTCAATTGCCATGTTATTGCTTTTCAATGGTAGTTAAACATTTATTTTTTTCTATTTATTTTTAGTTTTATTGCAGGAAGTATAGAGGCAGAGAAAATGGCCCATGCGATTTATGCTTTGAAGATTTTATTGACATTTCCTTTGTGGCCTAACATATGTTAGTTTTGAAATTATCAATTGACACAGGAAAAACATGTTCATTTTGCCTAGTGTGTAAATGTTTAATTAAGTATATCAGGTTAATTTTAATTTGTATGAAAATTAGATCTTTTATATTTTTGAAGACTTGATTTGAAAAATTAGAGAGGGAAATACTTTGCATTACATATTTTGAAGTAAAGATTCCCCAGCAGTTATAGCTTCATTGTTTATGGTACTCTGTAGTGAATAAATTGATTTTGTCCTACTTAATGCTACTTGCTTTGGTTTCTGCATAGTCTGTTATTATTAAGGTTTAGAAAATGTCCCATAAATGAACTTATGGCTGCTTCAACCAATAGAGTTTGATAGAAATGATGGTATGTGACTTCTGAGCTTAGTCATAAAAGCTCAGGTAGCTTCTGCCTGGTTTCCTGAAATGTTTGCTCTTGGAACTCTCCCTCTCATAACTTAACCATCTTATTGCTGGAAGCCTGAGTAAAGTGGACAGACCATATATAGGTATACCAGTAGACAATCCCAGGTAAGTCCAGCATTTCAGTCTTCCAAGCCCAGGATCTGCATATGTAAGTGAAGAAGCCTCTAGGCGATACCTGGTCCCAAGCGTTTGAATGACTTTCAGATTGTTATGGATGGAATGTTTGTTCCTCTTCCAAAATTTATATTTGAAATCCTAATCCCCAAAGTGATGGTATTAGGAGGTTCGGCCTTTGGGAGGTAATTAGGTCAGGAGAGTAGGGCCCTTATAAATGAATTTAGTGCACTTGTAACAAGAGAAAAGAGGCAGCACAGTCTCTTTCCACCCCGCAAGGATTCAGGAAAAGTTAGCAGTCTGCAACCAGGAAGAAGGCTCTCACCAAAACCCAACCAAATTGGCAGCCTGATCTCAGACTTTCAACCTCCAGAACAGTGAGGAATAAATTTCTGCTGTTAATAAACCATTTAGTTTATGGTATTTTGCTCTGGTAGCCCAAATGGACAAAGAAACAGATATTCTCAACTAAGGCTTTAAATATTATAGAATACAGATGAGTTCAACCTGTTACATCTTACAATTTCTGACCACAGAATCTTCAAAAGTGTTTTTTGATTATGCCACTATGTTTGGGTAGTTTGTTATACATTGGTATTAATGGTCATTGACGCTAATCTTGGGAGCCCTGCTTTATTATTACTTACATGTGCTTTATAGAACTCATATACCCTTCTACAACTAATGTTTTTTTTGTTTTGCTTTTTGTTTTTTGGGGTTTTTTTGAGAAAGCAAGATTTATTGAGAGGACAGAAAAGCTCCATGGTGGGGGGGGTCCCAATGTTTTGCTATTTTAATCATATCCCCTGAAGATGTCATATAACTGCCTTTCTATTTAAAATTGTTTATACATTAATTTATAAGTCTTTGTTTTGAGTTCAGTAGGTCAGCTTTTGCACTTGATTATGTATAGTAATGTAACTACATTATTTTTAATGAATTTACATTATTTTGGAAATTATATTTTTATGTCTATTCAATATTGCCTTTGTCCAATACCCTTTTAAATATAATCTGTTCACTTTTATTTTACTCAAAATTGAAGATAGCATGCATTTACTTCATTTTGAGGTTGGCTTCATTCTTCTCTTCCCCTAAAAGTACAATGTATGCTTTTTGGACTCTAAACTGTAGCTTCTCTATCTTGCATTGATGGGATGGTGCAAGTGGTCGTGAAGGTACGATGGTCTGGACAATGTAGGCGGTCCAGGGGAAGCTTATGGTCTTTCACCTTCATCTAGTCTCAGAGAAGCTATAAAAAACAAACACACACACAAAAACTGGCTTAAAAAATTCAGGAATTGTTAAATATCATGGATATCATTTGTTACCCAGAGGTTATAAGAACTTTCTTTAAAACTACTTTGGGCTCAATTTTTATTGGTATTTATTATCTTTTTTTAAAATTTACTTTATGGTTTAGAGTGTATTAGGGTCACTTTTCTTTTATTAGTCAATGATAGTAATTTTTATGTTCTTTCGATGCTATTCATTTCATCAAGATATTAAAACATAATTACTATAGAATTTTATATAATATCCTCTTGTGAATTACAGCCACTTTCTCATTCTCAGTATCATTTAAATTAAATGCTTCTCTATTTTATTGGTTTATTTAAAGACCAAAATCTTGTATCAATTCTATGGTTATTGTTGTTTTATAATTACTTTGTTTCTCCTCTTACATTTAATAATTCATATTTTTTGTTTCCTTGGGATTATTTTACTCCACTTTATAATATCATGCTTTTTGTTGTTGTTGTCTCATCCCAAAATAAAACAGCTTTTGGTCATGACTCTTCTTCTCTGTAACACTGTTTTTGTTTAAGATTACTTTTAATATTTTTGCTTAGACGCTCTTATCTCATATCAATCATAGTAGGCTTATGTGAATTCCTAGGGAAAAACATTCCTGAGCTTTAGCTTTGATGCCCCAGGCTGAATTCAGAAGTTTTTATCTAGCTCGCTAAATTTGGGGTACCTGGATGAGCTTCTGGGGTTGTGGGTGGTCATGTACTGTGAACAAAACACCTCCTAATGTGGAGCAGCTTGCCCATGTAGGCACAAAATACTAGGGGACACAGCCTGCTTATTTGAAGTTATTTACTCTCATCTCCTCTTCAATGGACTCTTGACCTCCTCTAGTACACGATTTTTCTAATGAGGTTTCCTTTGGAGTGGCAGCAGCCTGAGGGAGCATCATATAGCCTGAAGCAGTGGTTCTGCTTGAACCTGATATTTTCACACCAACTTGAGACTCTCAGCTAATCTTTGCATGTTTATCACTACTATGTTCTGGGGATGCAAGTAAAAATCCAGAAGGATTACTTAATCCAATATTAAATACAAAAGCACTCTCATAGGAGGGTTTTTATGCAGCTGCTTAATAGAATACATTGGCTTCAAACAATAGTTTAAGATGAAACTGAAAAATAAGACTGTTTTTTAAATTAAGCTCCAGGGAGTGTTTAAAAAAGCAAAACAACTTTACAATACTACCAACACTTCAGGGGCAACAACTTAACTGTTACAGAACCGATTTCTGAAAATTTGGATGATCTAAGGACAGAATTATCATAACAGATGGGAACTCAGGAATACTGCAGGAAGTCTGTAGAGAAGTATCCAGCATGGCAACATCTGGAGCCAGTGAATATATAAGAACATTTGGGTGGACCCAGAGTTGTGGACACAGATGAGAATGTCCTAGCAGAAAGCAAATAAACAGTGCTAGGTGGAGTTAATTAAGCATCCTGTAATTCAGAAGAAAGCCAGAAAACATGTCATTAATCCTCGCTAAACAAAGTTAGGGTTAGGATAACCTTATGGCCTGTACATAAAATAAATGCCGCAGGTCGAGGTCAAAGTCAAGGACAATGTTCTACTTGCTTCAGGTCTTGCATTCTTAGCAGAAATTTGCTTTTTTTAGAGTTGTCCAATATTTGTTATCCATTTATGGCTATTTAAATTTAGATTTAAATTAAAAATAATTTAAAATAAAGTCCCTCAATCTCACTAGCCACATTTTAAAGATAAAATAGTCACATGTGGCTAGTGGCTACCATTCTGTGGCCAGCACAGAATGAAGACTTCCAACAATGCAGAAAGTTCTATTGGTCCACAGAGGAATCCAATAGCATCCACTGGGGATAATTTTGAGACTGCCATTTCTATTTATTTCCTTCGAATTTTTAATGTATATTTTTGCACATATTTCATCATGCACATATGTTATTATGTAATATATGTAAATTCTAAAAATTGATTTTTATAATTAACTTCATTACTTTACCTTTTCTTCTTAGCATTTACCACAGTGTATCTGCCCATTTTTAAAATTATTGACAATTTCCACAAAATATAAGCTCTATGAAGGCAAAAAGTTTGTTATTTCTATTTTTATTATTTGCTAAAGATATCATACCTCACATAATTGTTGGCTATTCAGAAATATCTCTGTGGGTTATTTAAACTGTGCACTGCATAAAGACAAAGCATTTATATTATAGATAGGGGAGATTTCTATATTTGTTTTGGAAAGGAAATAGCAGAAAAGTGTTTTTTTCTATCAAAATAATTACATTGGGAACACTTCCTGACTCAAAAGAAAAATGATGAAACGCCCATTTCTAATTTGCACAAAAGATCAATAAGAGGCAACAAGTTGAAAATACACATACAATAGATATTTTTGAATAGGTACATGATACACAAATTTGTAGTCCTTGTTTTAGAAGAAGAAAATTTCACAGGGACAATGGCATAAAAGAACTTTACTCAGAAGAGAAAGATAGTGTTGCAAGGAAAGCCTGTGGAGCAGTACTTCGTGTTCTGTGCTAGTAATCAAGGCCTTAAATTGGAAGAGGGGATGGGGAGTCATCAGCACATCTCAGGGGATAAAAACAGGTTTGTTGGGATCCAGTCAGACATCATAGGAGCTGATGAGCTTACCATTCAGTCAGCAGGCAACACGTTCTCAATAATACCTGTTGACTCAAATTCATCACTCTGATGTACATTTGATTGCCATTGTCATCAGCTGTTCTAAAACAACTTTGGAAGATGACCCTGAGACTAATCACTCATCAGTAGATAGTAGTGTACTCTATTGATTTTGGTGTGATTTAAAGCTTATCAGTACAATCCAGGAAGTGGCAAAATGAAATTTGGAGTTAAAAAAAAAAAGTAGGCTATCATCTGTCTCAATGTAGACATGAGGATATCTCTATATATCCATCTCTGTCAGTTCCCATATCTATGAAATGGTCTTAATTATACCAAATTATAACCCTGCCATAAGACTGTGGAGGGATAATTTGACCATTTGTATAAATTCTATAGAACAGTCTCTTGACATATGGTAGATAGACTAAGTAAATGATGAATGTTTTCTTCCCTCTTTCTCATTCTTAAAATTTCAGTTTGAATTTTAAACTCTTTCTTGTAAGTCTTTGACTTCCTTTGAAAATAAAAGCATAAAAAGCCAACTAGTTGAAACGCATTGAAATTTTACCATATAAGAGGCCCATGCTAAGTGCTTTATATACTGTTTAAGCAAGAAGCACAACATCATATCCCCAACTTTTTGGCTCCTCACTTCCCAATCTTGCCCAGCAAACCCCCACCAGTAATCCAAAATTCCCTCCCTCAAGATGAAGTTAGCAACTTTGAGAACATTAGCTTGCAGAACAGAGTTTAAATTGCTCCATCTGTATGAGAAAGTTTTCATTGTCTTGCCACATCCATTTATTAATATTACCCCCAACCTATATGGGATTATTAAATAAATTTAATGAGTACTATAGAGGAAGGTTAAGAAGAAGAGAGCCATAAGAAACACATGTCCAGGGACAATAAACTGCTCTCAGAGCAACACCATTGGTCAATTCAGGAAGCCCACATGGAAGGACTTCACATTTTGAATGACACACTTCACTGACTTGATAATTTTGCTATTCTACATTTCCTATGGTTTCTCTGATACATTGGCATGACCTAAATCTACAATATACCTCAGAAATAATCATTTCCCCTTTTTCATAGAAGCAAAAAAAAAATGAAAACAATTTCAAACATCACAAAGCATATTGGCAGAGCTTCTGGTATGTAAATGTCCTAGGACTCCAAGAACAAAATTACCCATCCTTACTGTTCTGTGCTATAAATAGATTGGCAAATAGAGAAAAAGCACGGGCTTATTCATGCCATTCTTGTCAAGCATCAAATCTTTGTTCTGACTCTGCCTTAACTCTTATTATGGGGCTGGTTTTGTGAGAAGAATGAACTGAGGAGGAAAAAACACCCTGAGAAGTGAAAATCCAAATTTTCTAAAGTTGAAATAAATGATATCTTCCAATCTAGAAAATAATCAGCTTGAATCATGTCTCCCTTATGCACATCTCTGAGATTTTCAACCTTCTTTCTCCATTTTTGCACCTACCTCTTCCTCTTTTGTGATGTCAGGGATACAGTAAAATCAGGTATATTGTCACACTTTTTTTCTGGCAGCCATAAAGTGTTCCTATTACATGTACTATACATTTTTTTTCCTTAAAGTACAACACATTGGATTTCAACTTTGCATATTTAAAGCACAGAAAGGAGGTTTCAATAGCAGCATTGTAGACTCTGGTTGCTCTCCCAGCAGAGCACTGGCCTGGCCTGGGGAAGGATGGTGTATGCCATAGATGAGTGTGGATGCAGTAAAACTAAGTGGTGTTTCCTGCCAGAAAGAGCTATTTGATATTTGTGAGCCTTGGAATAATTTTATTTAATTGCCCGCAGAGCAAGCTTTCAGGAGGAAAAAAATCTTACACATGGGTGGTTTTTTAAAAAACATTAAGCAACAATTTCTAACTTGATCACTCATTATTTTCCCAAATTTGATATGAATAAATTGCCACTGAAGCTAAATATCAAATCTGTTGTGTTAAGGAGGGGATGGTACCACCATTGAAGGATATTCAAAAAAAAGGAAATTGAGACTGTGAAGGTAACACTTAAAAAAAAAAAGAATTTCCAATCTGAAAATGACTCCTTACTTAGAAATAAATTGAGGATTTAGGATTTATTGATTCCAGGCTCCAGGAAGAACCCGCTGAACTGATTCAAAACCAGAGAATGAGGCTGGGAAGGGTGTCCTGCCGTTGGTGGCTAAGAGCAGAAAGATCTAGGGGGAATGTCCCAGAAAACATCTGAGAAGTTCAAAGGGCAGAACTATATAAATTCAGGAAACAGTTCTGAAGGTCAGAATTTAGGCATGTTTGGAACAGAAAAGACGCTAAGTTGGGAGTGAATTGAAGTAGATCCAGGGTTGTTGTAGCTGATTCCTTTAAATGCTCACAATACTCACAGCTACATTTTATTTTATTTTATTATTTTATTTGAGTGATGGTGTTCTGGAGGGTACAGGATCAGGGCATAAATTGTCCTCCCAAGATATCTATTATAATAAAAGAAATTTTTTAAAAAGTTTCAGATAAGGTATATATTTTAGTACATTTGTGAAGATAAAATTCCATATAAGAATACCTCAGCATGGGCAACCCTTTGGGTCCCCTCCCCACTGTGGGAGCTTTTCTGCCTCCCAATAAATCCTGTTTTCTAAAAAAAGAAAAGAAAATAATACCTCAGCCTCTCCTTCATAAGTAGTGATGGTATGTGGATCTCTTATCGTTTCCCCATACTTCCTTCTACCTTAAAAGTATGCATGTGAGTACACACACACAAACACACACACACACACACACACACACACACACACACACACACACACACACACTCACACACACACACTCAGACACTCATCTATTTTCTCACTTTCCGCCGGCAAAACTGAATAGCAGTTTTGCTACCAAAATCCACTGGAATTAAGTAGAAGACTCCTTATTGCTTAGAAAGAAAAAAATATATTTATAATTTTAAAACATGACATCGGTATAAACATCTCCATATAACAATAATATAGTGTTTGGTTAATATTATTAAGTCAGTTACATTTCTTGACTTTTCTTCACCTTTCCTAGTCCAAACTTATCTGTCATCTGGATGAATGCAATAGCTTCCTAACAAGTCTTCTTGCATTTAATATTATACTCTCAAAATTGATTCTCAGCATTGCAGGCAGAATGGTCTTTAATAATTTATTTAGATTGTTCTGATATCATTCTTAACCCTCTTCTCAATCACTTAACTCTGCACACCTCACACTACACAATTCATGTCATTTTTAGGTCTCGTTTAAATGTCACCTCTGTTAGAAATTTTCTCATCTATGCTGTTATACCTACACACCATTATTTTCTATTACAACACTATGTTTATTTTCTTTCTGGGTCTTACTAAAATGTATAAAAATGTATTAAAGTTTGTGTCTCTTTTTTTATCCTCCTTTATGTTTCTGGAGTGAGAGGGCATGTTACTCCTGTTATCCAGTATATCATCAGTTCACACAGTCTCACACATGGAAGATGTTCAGTGAATGTTTGTGGAATAGACACATTAATGAATATTTCAATCTGTTTACTTTGCAAAAATTCTTTCAAAGACTGATAAATGAATACTAAAACCAGTGGGTAAAAGCTTTTGTAACTGGATTTTCACAAAGTCTCAATGACACAGAATATTAGTTCATTGCAAAAAAGAAAATTTACTCTCATAATGGAGAGTTCCAATGTCACCAGTGTAGCCGAGTGATTCAACCTAATATCACTGATTGTAGAACAATCTGACATTGTATATCTCTTTATTACTGTTAAAACGTTACATTGTCTATGTAACATTTGCCAAAAATATTTTACCCAAATCTAATCACAAGGAAACAGTTAGACATATGCAGAATATGCAACATGCTGCAATGCTCTGGAAAGTTCCCCAAATAAAATTTGCTGAAAAATAAAAAAGGTAGAGGAAAGACCATCATAGATTAAGAGAATTTTATAATACCTCTCTATAAAATGTTCCTAGGACAATTGGGGAAATTTAAACATAAAATTTATATTAGATATTAATAAATTGAAATGATTTTTCTGAGGAGTGGTAATGGTATTTTGCTCAGGAAGTAGAATGCTCTTATTCTTAAGAGAGACACGCTGCAGTATTTAAGCCTAGAATGTGATGATATCAACATCATGCTGAGATTCAGCAAAAAAGTATATCTGTGTCAGTGTAAGATATGTATAATTATGTGTGTATATACAGAGAGATACAATGGCATAATGTTAATGACGAAGGAATCTAGGTAAGAGTTCATCGAGATGTTCATTAAATTATTCTTTCAACTTTTCTGAGGGATTAATCATCTGTTAATCCATGAACTATATATACAATAACCTGTGAGGGAGGAGATATTTCTCTCCCAACTTTGTATATGACAATCTAGTCTATGGATGAAACTACTCTAAAATGAGTGACCTTCATATATATTTTGTAGGACGGTGATCTTGCTACATGATAATTGCATTTATGTTGTGTATATAAAGGCAGGGTGATTCATTCTGAAATAATTAGAAAAAGTTGAATAGTGTTAGCTAGATTTTGATCATGGCACAAGGTTGATTGTTGTCTTAAAGGGCTGTGACATGTATCCTAATAAAGAGAGAAAGTAGCAAATTGATTTTTTTTAAGTATGTTGATTTTAATTGTTTCAATCAACTTGGTCTATTAGTGTTGCAAAATAAGGCTTACTGTGCATATTTGCCATGCGCTAGAGAATAAGTCATCTCAGACACTGGATCTGCCATCTTGTGGACACTTCAATAACATTACAGTATCAAAATTGACCACATTTGTCAAAGCCATGCTAGACTCTAAGACAGATAAGTCAGGTAACATTTTTTCCCCAGAAATAGATTGTCCTGTCTCACCTCTTTATGTCAGGCTGTGAGGTTTTACAGTTCCCATATTTTAAGATAAAAGCTAAAAACATCAATTTTTAATAATATTGAATCTAATACATGCATGTAATATCTATTAAAGTCTTCAATGTGATTTGTGCATTATCTAAAAAAATTTTAAATATGCCTTTTTATATTATGTGTATATTAATTATGCTTACATTTAGAGGCCTGTTTACTGTGAGAACACACAAAGAAATATGACTGTCCTAACGTATATGTAAATCCATTTAGATATCTTATTTTAAAAGACAGCATTGTACAGGGATATGACCATTAAACTTTATCTCTTTCTGTGTGTTTATCATCTGATTGTGTTTGTGTAACAGAGAAAATAGATTTCAGCTGAGATCAATTTGTTTGGAAATATCTAATTGAAATGTGCTCCTCTTTCCTTCCTCTCACCCTCTCTGCTCCGATGAGAGCTGCAACAAGGAAACCATGAAACTTTAGACTCTGCACTGCACCATTTTTAACAACTCTGGAGTGCAAGAAAGAAAACTGCATTTCAGTTTCACTAATTTGGAATGAAAAATGTATGATTTTAGCAAATGAATTACTCCCTCTAGATACCCACCTCAGCATTTATAAACTTAGCACATGTATGATTCATTCTTAGTCCAATCAATCTTTTTATAAGCATTTACTGAGCACTGACAAGGTTCTAGACATTGTGGAAGATAGTGGGGTTACAGTGGTAATCAAGTCAGATGTCATTGACTTTGTGCCTAACAAAGAACACAATCAAAAAATTCAAAGTGCAGACATCAACTTTGAAATTAGAAAATCTCAGCATGTTGATTTTAATTATTTATCTTAAAAAATGTTTGGAAAGAACTTCAATTCTATTGATATTTAATATGTGAATTAATAACACTACAAACATAATTGTTAAATAAATGTGTAAGTTTTGAGGTACATGCTCAGAGCTTCACTGATAAATATCTGCAATAAAAAATGTTTGCAGCCAAGGCAGGAGGATTGCTTGAACCCAGTAGTCCAAGACCAGCCTGGGCAACACAGTAAGACCTCACATTCACAAAAAAATAAAAAAATTATACAGGCCTGGTGGCAGGTGGTAATATTCTCAGTTACTCAGAGGGCTGAGGTTGAAGGATTCCCTGAGTCCAAGAGGTTGAGGTTGTTGTGAGTCATGATGGTGCCACCACACCACTACATTCCAACCTGGTGACAGAGTGAGACCTCCACTCAACTCAACTGAAAAACATATATTTATATATAGTTGGAATCAATGGTCAACCATACTTGCAGCATATTATCCATATACAGTTACTTTAACTCTGTAAAATGACAACTGAACAAAGTAGGATATAGTTGTACCTATGGTTATAACTACATACATATTTATAGATGCATATTGTTTAAGACCTATACATGATGATTGAGTCCAGCAGACTTACATTTTAAAGTTTAGTGCAATATAGAAGAACAATTTTAAACATTAAAAATCATAAAATAGGTGATATTTTACCTGAAATTAATAGTGGGAAAATCCCACAAACTCTTAATTTGCTTCTCAGAGCAACTCTTAATAATGTTATTGGGGCAAGGCTTGGTGGCTCAGCCTGTAATCCTAGCACTTTGGGAGGCCAAAGCGAGTGGATTGCCTGAGCCCATGGGTTTGAGACCAGCCTGGGCAACTTGGCAAGACCTCATCTCTACAATAACACAAAAATTAGCCGGGTGTGGTAGAATGTGCCCGTAGTTCCAGTTACTTGAGAGGCTAAGGCAGAAAGAATGCCAGTGCCCAGCAGGTCAATGCTGGGATGACTGTGAGTGTACCATTGCACTCCAGCCTGGGCAACAGAGTGAGACGTGAACTCAAAAATAATAATAATAATGTTATTGGAAATTATTAGAACAATACAAGGACTCAAAAGGAATAGCTGATGTGCCCACAACTTTAAAAAAAATCTTAAGTATATATTCTAATCAACAAAGAAAGATTAATATAATGAGATAAATCAAAGAAAAGATGCAGAAATAATTTGGAAATGAACTCAACTCACTCTGATGTAGAGAAAATTCTAAGACATATGAAGCTGAAAAAGGTGGTCTAAACACTTCTGTAAAGATACATAGGACTAAAGTGATTATGTAATAATTGTATAAAAATAAAACCCAGATTATATTAAGAAATACTTGAAGCTAGGAAAAGGAAGAAAATGTGCCCTGTGTTTCAGATTTCAACAGGGAGATTTCAAAGTCACCTTTGATGCAATTAAATTATTAAAGTTTTCTCTTGAAATATTTAAGAATATATGCTCAGCCTGTAATCCCGTGTCTTTGGGAGGCTGAGGTGAGTGGATTGCCTGAGCCCGTGGGTTTGTGACATGCTTGGGCAACTTGGCGAGACCTCATCTCTACAATAAATAAAAAATTAGCCGGGCATGATAGCGCATGCCTGTAGTTCCAGCTACTTGGAAGACTGAGGCAGAAGGATCGCCACAGCCCAGCAGGTCGAGGCTGCAGTGGCTGAAAGTGGCCACTGCACTCCAGTCTGGGTGACAGAGTGAGACTCCAACTCAAAAAAAAAAAAAAAAAGAATATATGTCAAAAGAACCGGACAAGATGGCCACTGAACAGGTCAGACTGTGAGAGTCTCCACAGGGGCAAGTGTCTGTAAAGACTCTCTGCATGAGTAGATGCATGCTGGTGGAAGAGTGAGGGTTCATCTGAAGGGAGACTCGGGTTCATGCACCCAGGACCTCCCTCTAAGGGGGACTGCAAGTCCCCTGAGATTTGGGCCACAGCATGCAGGACCGACTGCTGCTTGCAGGACTCACCTGAGAGAAGTCTGCCAAGTCCAACTGATTCTCATCACCTGGCATGAGGCCCACACCATTGCTTGTTGTAGCAGATCAGCTGGAATCCCAAGCCCAATTGATGCAGAGAAAGGATGCAGGAGAGCCAGGAAGGAGGCCCATGCCTGGTGAAGAAACACCCACTGCATTCATTTTCTCTGTCCCAGGACCAGGCAGAGACCTGCATTGCCTTGCCCAGCTCTGCCCTGTTTCACCCAGCCTCCAACTTGGGACCTAAGGTAATCACATCAAACTGGGAGAGACAGAAGCCCCTCCCCCATGCTAGATCAGACACAAACAGGTCAGATCTGAGTGGCAGACTTGACAGGCAACAAGCCAGCTGAGTCCAGATCTTATCCACCCTCCTTGCACAGAAGGCCTGGGGCATCTGACCCAAGCTGTGAGCAACGCTATCAGCCTGCGATGAGAGCTAGAGATCAGAGCTGAAAGGACATTGGACTTACAGGAATGACCTCAGAGCAAGTTTGGTTCCTTGCTTTTATTTTTTTATTCTTTGTTTGTTTTGCTCGTTTTCGTTTGTTTTTATTTTAGTTTTTTTCTTCTCTCTTCTTTCTGTTTTTGATAACATTTTTGTACTTGCTTTGTTTCTGTTATTTACTGATTTTTTTTTTACTTTAGACTTCCTGTTTGTATATGGGAAGAGTACATCAATAGGGAGGTTGAGGTTGGCTTGTGTGTTTGTATGATTGTTAGTATATTTTAGTTTTTTTCTTTTTTTAACTCTTTACTGTCTTTGTCTCTCTTTTCATTTGTTCATTGGTACATCTGTCTGTTTCTCCTCTTGCTCTTCTCTCTCTCCACCTTCCTCTTGCCCCCCTTCTTTGTTCCATTCTTTTCCTTTTTCTTTCCTCATTTTGCTTTCAGGGAGCAAACCTAAACCCCACAGCATGGACAGATTGCAAGGCAGTGGGAAGTGGGTTCCAGGGTGCCCATACACCTGTCAGTGGATATGGAGATCTGAAGATAGATTTTGAATCATAGCTCCCCCTCAATTAAGTCTCAAAACTGCAAAAAGTACAGCCCCCAACCAACAGCCCAGCTTCAGAATTGAACAAAGTCAGAGGATCCACATTAGGAAGAATAGGAGATTGAGCAAACAGAATTAAAAGCAACCCCACTATTCCTGACTTAAAGAAGAGGGGGGAAATGGGGAGGAGGAAAATCTACACAAATGAAGACAAACCAAAGAAGAATATGGGTCACAAACAGATGCCTGGGAGGTCAGACACTGAGAAAAAAGACTTTGGAGTGCAAACAATGAAGAGCCCCCAGAATGACTTGTCACATACTACAAACCCAGATATCAAGACATTACTAGAGAGAATAAAAAGAATTGAGGCAAGATAAGAAAATAGGAAGGAGTTGATAACTGAGATAACATCAGTAAAGAATACTGTGAATGGAATAAATAACAAACTGATAGGCATGGAAAGCAGAATTAGCTAGCAGAAGAAAGAATCTCAGAACTTGAGGACCAAAATATGGAACTAGCTCAAACTGTCAAAAACACAGAAAATAAGTTTTAAAAAGCAGTACAAAACCTTCAAGAGATTAGCAATCATTTCAAGAAGCCAAACCTAAAAGTAATTGAACTTCCCTAGGCAGAAAGAGACAGAGACCACCCTGGAACAAACATTCCATGAAATTATTCAAGAAAATTTCCCTCATCTCATCAGTGATGCAAAAATTCAAACACAAAACATTCAGAGAACCCCCTCAAGACAACAAATGAGAAGACCAACTCCCAGACACATAATAATTTGCCTAAACAAAGTAGAATATAAATATAAATATAAATATAAAAGAAAAATATTAAAGGCAGCAAGAGTAAAAGGTCAGACTACCTACCGGGTAAGACCAATTAGAATAGCAGCAGATATATCTACAGAAGCACTTCAGACTAGGAGAGCTTGGAGCCCAATCTTCAAAGTTCTCAAAGATAAACAATTTCAACTAAGAATAACCTACTCATGTAAGCTAATCTTCATCAGTGAGGGAGAATTAAAATCTTTCCCAGACATTCTATCTCTAAGAACTTATGCTGACTCTAGGTCACCTCTACAAGAAACACTTAAGAAAAGCATTGAACACAGAAGAAAGGGAAAAAAGAACAACAACATTCTTCACAAGAGTACAGGAAAAAGATTGAAAACACACATTAATCAACCCCCAAATCAAAAGAAACAACAAGCAAACAGGAACAACAACTCTACAAGAAACTCATGACAGGGATAAACTCTCACATTTCAATAACATTTCAATGTGAATGGACTAAATGCACCACTGAAAAGACATAGAATGGCAAAATGGATAAAATATTATGAAGCAACAATATATTGTCCCCAAGAGACTCATCTCACCAGAAGGGACACTCACAGACTCAAAGTAAGAGATGGGAAACAAAATTTCAGGTGAACAGAACACAAAAGCAGGAGTTGCAATCTTAATATCAGACAAAATACCATTTAAGCTACCAAAAATTAAAAAAAATACAGAAGGTCATTATAATATAATAATAAATATATAATGATAAAAGATTCAATCCACCAACAAGAAATATTCATCTTAAACATATATGCACCCAACATAGGAGCACCAACTTTCATAAAGCGGCTTCTAGCCAAACTTAAAAAAGATATTGACTCTAACACTATTATAACTGGGGACTTTAATACCCCACTCACAATCCTAACAGATCATCAAGACAAAAAATCAGCAAGGAGATTTGCAACCTCAATTGACTCTTGACCAAATGGACTTAACTGATACCTACAGAATACTCCACCCAATGACCATAGGATATACATTGTACTCATCACCACATAGAACAACTCTAAGATTGACCACAACCTTGGCCATAAATCAAGCATAAACAAATTTCATAAGATTGAAATTTTGCCATACACCTTCTCAAACCACAGTAGAATAAATATCAACACCAACAAAGTTCCCACAGAACACACAAAGACATGGACATCAAACAGCATGATGCTAGGTAACTCCTGGGTCAACATGGAAAACAAAACAGAGATGAAGAGATACCTGGAAACAAATGAAAGTGAAGAAACATCTTACCAAATTCTCTGGGATGCCATGAAAGCAGTAGTAAGAGGGAAATTCAAATCTCTACAAACAAACATGAAGAAAATGGAAAGATCACAAGTTAACAGCCTAATGAGTCAACTAAAGAAGCTAGAAAAGCAAGATCATCAAAACCCTAACTTTAGCAGAAGAATCCAGATCACCAAAATAAAAGTTCAAATCCAGGACATAGAAGACAAAAAGATAATTTTTAAAAATCAATGAAACAAAAAGCTGGTTCTTTGAAAGGATAAACAAGATCGATGGTCCCCTAGCTAGATTGACCAAGAAAAAGAGAGAAAAAGTCCAAATAAACACAATCAGAAACACAAAAGATAAAGTCACCTCTGACCCTGAAGAAAAAGAAAAGATTATCAGAGACTACTATGTATACTTGTATGGAAACAAACCTGAAAGCCTAAAGGAAATGGAGGACTTTCTGCCATACACAACCTCCCCAGGTTGAAACAAGAAGAAATCAAGACCCTAAATAGCCCAATAACAATCCAGGAAATTGACTATGTCATTAAAAAAAAAAAAAAACTACTTACAGAAAAAGTCCTGGACCAGATGGCTTTCCATCATAAAACATACAAGGAGGAGCTGATACCAATCCTATTGAAAGTATTCCAGTTGACTGAGAAAGACGGAACTCTCCCCAAATCATTTTATAAAGCTAACATCACATTGATACCCAAGTCAGGTAAAGACCAAACAAAGAAAGAGAACTACAGGCCAATATCCTTGATGAACATAGATGCTAAAATTCTCAACAAGATCCTAGCAAACTGAATTAAACAACACATCTCAAAAATCATCCACCATGACCAAGTAGGCTTCATCCCCAGGATGCAAGTTTGGATCAACATTCATAAGACCATAAAAGTAATTGAATACATCAATAGACATAAAAACAAAAACCACATGATTATATCATTAGATGCAGAAAAAGTTTTTGATAAAATCCAGCACCCATTCTTGACAAAAGCCCTCAAACATCTAGGCATAGATGGAACATACCTCAAAATAGTAAAAGCCGTCTGCGAGAAACCCACAGCCAGCATACTGCTAGACAGACAGAAATTGGAAACAGTCCCCCTGAAAACTGGAACAAGAAAAGGATGCCCACTCTCAGCCCTCCTGTTCAACATAGTTTTGGAAGTCCTAGCTAGAGCGATCAGAGAAGAGAAGGCGATCAGGGGTATTCAAATAGGAAAAGAGGAAATCAAGTTATCCCTCTTTGCAGACAACATGATTCTATACCTCAAAAACCCAAGAGAATCTGTCAGAAACCTCCTTGCACTGACAAAGGACTTTGGCAAAGCCTCAGGTATAAAATAAATGTGCAAAAGACAATCGCATTTCTATACATGAATAATAAATAAACAGAAACCCAAATAAAAAGCAAAATTCCATTTATAATAGTCACACACACACAAAAAAATACCCTGGCATTTTTCTAACCAGAGACATGAAAGACCTTTACAATGAAAACTACAAAACACTGCTCAAAGAAATCAAAGATGACACAAACAAGTGGAAAAATATTCTATGCTCATGGATTGGAAGAATCAGTGTTGTTAGATGTCCATTCTACCTAAGGCAATCTACAGATTTAATGCAATACCCGTCAAATTACCAGCAAGATTCTTCTCAGACCTAGAAACAACAATACAGGAATTCATATGGAAACATAAACAACCATGAATATCCAAAACATTCCTCAGCAAAAAATTTAAAAAGCAGGAGGTATCACACTCCCAGACTTTAAACTTCAATAATCAAAACAGCCTGGTATTGGTACAAAAACAGGCATAAAGACCAAAGGAATAGAATTGAGAATCCAGAAGCAAAACCTCAATTTCTCATCTTCGACAAAGCTTCCATCACCAACCACTGGGGAGAGGAGAAGCTTTTCAGTCAATGGTGCTGGGAAAACTGGTTGAACTCATGTAGGAGACTGAAACAAGATCCCTACATACCACCATACATAAAAAGTAACTCTAAATGGACCAGAGACCTAAATGTAAAACCTCAAACTATAAGAACCTTAGAAAATTCAGGAGATACTTTTATGGAAATCGGAACTGGCAACTAATTCCTGATCAAAACCCCAAGTGCCCATGCCATAAGAGATAATATAGACAAGTGGGACCTCATCAAACTGACAAGCTTCTGCAAAGCCAAAGAAACCATCAAGCGAGCAGGGAGACAGCCCACAGACTGGGAAAAAATATTTGCCAACTCTATGTCCGAAAAGGGCCTAACATCTAGGATCTACAAGGAATTCAAATATGCTGAAAAGAAAAAAAATAAACAGCCCCATTACAAAGTGGGCAAAAGATATGAATAGACAGTTCTCAAAGGAAGACATACCAACAGCCAACAGATACAAGAAAGAATGTTCAGCCTCACTAGTCATCAAAGAAATGCACATTAAAACTACAGTGAGATACCACCTAACACCAGTCAGAATGGCCATCATCAATAACTCAAAAAATAACAGATGCTGGAGAGGATGTGGCAAAAAGGAACACTTCTACATTGTTGGTGGGAGTGTAAACTAGTACAGCCTCTGTGGAAAACGGTGTGGGGATTCCTAAAAGTTCTAAAAATCAACCTTCCATATGACCCTGTAATCCTCCTGCTGGGAATATACCCAAAAGAACTCAAATCACTCTATAAAAAAGATACCTGCACATGTATGTCTATTGCAGCATTGTTCACAATAGCAAGAACATGGAACCAACCATTCTGCCCATCAAAAGAGGACTGGATTTTTTAAATGTGGTACATATACACAATGGAATATTATGCATCCATAAAAAAGAAAAAAATCATGAACTTTGCAGCAGCCTGGATAGAATTATAGTCTATAATACTGAGTGGTCTTTCACAGAAACAAATAACTGAGTGGACCTTGAACATCTGCTATAATACTTTAAAAAAAGGACTGACGGTGGTGGGAAACTATGGGGGGATAGGGAGGGGAAGGGAGGTGGGACTAATGATAGTCAATATCTGTCTGGGAATTGGGAGACACCCCTTATTAACAATTATGCACATTTGTATACCTAACCCTTAACTGTACCCCACAATTTTATAATAAAAAATATGTTTCAAAAAAAAATCATCTCCCTCATCCAAATATAGGCAAGGTTTGCTGTTTGCCTTTTTTAGTCACTATATTCAAGTTTGCTCTCATTATTATTAGGGATTTCCTTTATGACTTCTCTATTTTGAATCCTGCTTGGAAAGACTGACTCTGCTTTTCAGTTTGTTAATTTATTCACCCATGGTTTGTTCTAGAATTTTATAGTTTTGTGCTTAAGTTTTTGATCCATTTGAAATATTTTGCATTTTGGAATTATGGTAGTAATGTAATGTTATGCAATGTGGAAGATATTGATCAGTGGGTTCTGATGCACAATAAGAGTTTGGAACAACGTTAGCAGAATCTAGCCTTATATGTCATCATTTAGATAAATGTATATACTTTTTTTACTTGATCTATGAATAACAGATGAATGTGAGTAAATTATATCAGAAATTCTATAATCATATTATCATCGTTAAAATATTTAATTAATATTCAAATAGTTGTTAATTTATATATTTCAATGTAATGTTATTTGACTGATGACTTCATTGCTGTTATATTTTCAAGTTGAATTTTATCCTGGTGTTATAAAATATTACCTTTTCATCATTTACAGTTATTTGACTTAATTTTACTCTCCCTAATTTGAAAATTGTTTCTGTGGTTTCTTCTTTTTAATATTTGCATTTGCCTGACATATTTTTATCCATTTTTTAATTTGTTAATCTAAAAATTTTTTTAAATGGTCTTGCTAAGAGAATATGTTCTCCAATTCTTAGTGTCTTATTTTCTGTTCAATACACATTGGAGTACTTTGCATGTACTAGGGGACATTGTTGATGCATTAATTTATTACAGTTATTTTGACAACTGTATAAACTCTTTTTTCTCTATTTCTTGGAAAAGAAAGATGAATATTAGAGAGGCAAAACAAATTGCTTGGAGTCACATACCTAAAAATTGTCTGTTTATTATAAAAGCTTCAAAAAATCTTATGCCTCTTTTTATTTCCAATTTTATATTTTTATGCATTTTTTCTTATGTATTTTATAGTGGAGAATATATTTTCCTTTGCTTTATCTTGTTAATTTTAGAAGACATGTATTCTTTTTTCATATTGTAGTCAAAAAAGACATAACATAAAATTTACCATCTTAACCACTTTTAAATTTACAGTGCAATAGTATTAACTACATGTACATTGTGTGACAGATCTCAAGAACATATTTATTTTGCAAAACTGAAACTCTATATTTATTGAACAACAACTCATCTTTCCCCCTGCTCCAAGAAGACATATACTCTTTTTTTTAACTTTTAAATTTTTTATTTTAAAATTGTGGAATACAATTCAGGACTAGGTACACAAATATTCATTGTGCAGGTACCCTTGTTAATGAGGTGTGTGCCTCCTTCCCAAGGCAGATTTTTACTACTGCCAATCCCACCTCCCTGCCCCCCGCCCACAGTTTACCACTAATGTCAATCCTTTCTTATAGTATTATGATAGTTATTCAAGGTCCACTATATAAGTAAGAACATGTGATACTCAGATCTTTGTTTCTGTGAGAGATCACTCAGTATTATAGACTCTAGTTCCATCCAGGTTGCTGCAAAAATCATGATTTTGTTCTTTTTTATGGCTGTGTAGTATTCCATCGTGTATATGTACCACATTTTTAAAATCCAGTCCTCTTTTGATGGACAGCATGGTTGGTTCCAGGTTCTTGCTATTGTGAACAATGCTACGGTAAACGTTCGTGTGCAGGTATCTTTTTTATAGAGTGATTTGAGTTCTTCAGGGTATATTCCCAGTAGGGGGATTACAGGGTCATATGGGAGGTCGATATTTAGAGCTTTTAGGAATCACACACTGCTTTCCACAGAAGTTGCACTAGTTTGCACTCCCACCAACAGTGTAGAAGTGTTCCCTTTTCCCCACACCCTCTCCAGCAACTGTTATTTTTTGAGTTATTGATAATTGCCATTCTGACTGGAGTTAGGTAGTATCTCAGTGTGGTTTTGATTTGCATCTCCTTGATGATTAGTAAGGTTGAACATTTCTTCATGTGTCTGTTGGCTGCTGGGATGTCTTCCTTTGAGAAGTGTCTGTTCATATCTTTTGCCCACTTTATAACGGGGTTGTTTGTTTTTTTCCTTTCAGCATGTTTGAGTTCCTTGTAGATACAAGATGTTAGGCCTTTGTCAGACATGGAGTTGGCAAATACTTTTTCCCAATCTGTGTGCTGTCTCCCTGCTCTCTTGATGGTTTCTTTGGCTTTGCAGAAGCTTGTCAGTTTAATGAGGTCCCACTTGTCTATCTTATCTCTTACGGCTTGTGTGTTTCGGGTTTTGTTCTGGAATTGAATGCCAGTTCCAATTTCCATAAGGGTGTGTCCTGCATTTTCTAAGGTCCTTATGGTTTGAGGCTTTACATTTAGGTCTCTGATCCATTTAGAGTTAATTTTTGTGTATGGGGATAGATAGGGGTCTTGTTTGAGTCTTCTGCATGTGGTCAGTCAGTTTTCCCAGCACTATTTACTGAATAGGTTCTCCTCTCCCCAGTGGTAGGTTGTGGAGGCTTTGTCAAAGATGAGTTGGTTGAGAAATTGAGATTTTGCTTCTGCAATCTCAATCCTATTCCATTGGTCTATGTGCCTGTTCCTGTACCAATACCAAGCTGTTTTGATGATTGTAGCTTTATAGTAAAGTTTGAAGTCTGGTAATGTGATACCACCTGCTTTGTTTTTTTGTTTTTTTGTTTTTGCTGACGATTGTTCTGGCTATTCTTGGTCGTTTGTGTTTCCACATGAGTTCCTGTATTGTTTTTTCTAGGTCTGAGAAGAATGTTGCTGGTAATTTGTTGGGTATTGCATTAAATCGGTAGATTGCCTTAGGTAGGATGGACATCTTCACGATGTTGATTCTTCCAATCCACGAGCATGGGATATTTGAGATGATCTTTTTTTAAACATAGGATATATTAGGAAGAAAACACCAACCCAAAGTAGGCTATTCTAGCTATATCAATAGTAGGCAAAGAAGATTTTACTTGATTAATTAAGAAAAAAGGGACATTTTACAATGACAAAAGTCAATTCAACAGAAAGTTACACAACTTTAATTTATACACAACTAATAAAAAAGTATAAAAGTGTATTTAGCAAAAGTGGACAGAACCAAAAGAAGAAATAGAAAAATTCACATTCATAGTTGGGGATTTGAAATAACATCTTGTAACAGATTTGTAGGTTACCGAAGAGTCAAAGGGCTAATTTTCTAAATTTAAATTTGATAGTCTTCTGGATTAATGTTTTATCAAAGCTAAAGTTCCCACATAGATATCACACTGGACAAAAATTATGTTTGCATGAAGCATATAAAGAAAAGATGGTTTTTAAAGACTCCTTTGTCTCATCATAAAGAAAAAAAATAAGATAAGTGAAGCTTTTAACTAGAACATAAGAAAGAAAAGTAAGGCCAGGTGCTGTGGCTCAGCCTCTAATCCCAGCATTTTGGGAGGCCAAGGTAAGAGGATTGCCTGAGCCGGCGATTCAAGACAAGCCTGGGCAACTTGGTGAGACCTCATCTCTACAATAAATCACAAAAACTAGCCAGGCGGTGGCATGTGTCTGTAGTTCTAGCTCAAGATGGCCTGAGCCTAGCAGGTTGAGGCTATGGTGGCCATGAATGTGCCACTTCACTACAGCCTGAGCAAGAGAGTGAGAAAAAAAAAAAAAAGAAAGAAAAGAAAAGTAGGTGATGTGAATGACACTTAGGCTTCTAGCTGCATTTTGAAAAAAAACAAACCTCCTTGCTGTGATCACAGGGCACTTCATTATATAACCTGTTCCCAAGTTTCCAGCATTGTCTTGGCCAGTCTCCCATCCTTCCCAGTGTTTTTGTTTTGTTTTGTTTTGTTTTGTTTTGGTGTGTTGGAATCTCACTCTGTCACCCATACTGGAATGCAGTGGCACATTCGTGGCCACCGCAGCCTGGACCTGCTAGGCTCAGGTGAACATTACACCTCAGCCTTTCAAGTAGTTGGAACTACAAGCACATGCCACCATGCCTGGTTAATTTTTTTTTTTTTTTTTGGTTATTATTATTGTAGTGACAAGGTCTCGCCATGTTGCTCAGGCTGGTCTCGAACCCCTGAGCTCAAGCAATCCTCTCGCTTCTGCCTCCCAAAGTGCTAGGATTACAGGAGTGAGCCACCATGCCCCGCAATGTTACTACAGTTTCTTTCTTTTTCCTTCTTTTTTTTTTAATGGCTTTGTATTCCCGTCCTTTATATCTCAGTTTGAACATCATCTCTTCAGAAAGTATTTCCTGAACACTTTATCTAAGACTACACCCTTCATTATTTTCATCCTCAAATCCCTGTTCATTTTCTTTATCAATATACATTTTTCTTTGCTTATTTTCTAGTCTTTTTCAAGTCTGTGTCTACCATAAGAATGGAAACTCCAGTAAAGCACAGACTATATCTGCCTTAACTGCTGTATCACTAGCACAGCACTGTACCCAACCCAGGAAAAATCATGTGTGTGTGTTTTCTAATCTCAGACAAATGCAATTCAAAACAGACCACAAGTATTAAAAAAGAAATATGTAAAATTTTAGCATTACAAATTTATAAAGTTCCCACAGTATGACAACACGTTTGAAAACCTAGATAACATGAACATTTTATAATAATATATGTCATCATGTTTTGCTCAAACATTATTTTATATACTCTCCACATGAAGCCTGTACAAGGTCTCTCTTGGCCCTGTTGTAGATTAAATGACAGTGCTCAAAGTTCAGCATTATTTATAAGAATGAACAATAGGAAACAACTTAAAAACCCAATAAAAGTGTTTGGAAAATTAAATGACAGTCACTCCATAAAAAGAAATAAACTAAAGCCATGAAAAATGATGATGCATGATCACATTTACTTGGAAACATGTCTAAGGTATTCTATCAGATGAAAATAATACCTTGCAAAACAGCATGTAAAAAAGCATCCCATTGTTTGTAAACCACACACAAAAATATATTTATCTAAGTAAACATAAGAAGGAAAAAGTTTAAAGGGTCATGCCAAATGGTATTTACTCTTGAGAGCAGAATTATGGATGATTTCAGTAACTTCTTTATAAATTTATTTATTGTCTAGTATTATGCTGCTTGTAATATTCATAATCAGACTAAATATGTTTCTCTTTAAAAATTAATGTGCAAATGAATAATATATTTGCTCTGTGTCTCTAGGAACTTACACAATCATATTCCGGTCAAAACAATAACATAAAAGAGGAAATTTTATTTGACAACGTTTCTTTTGTGATCAATCCCAAGACATTTCTCCAGAAACAGATAAAGTTTCGATCAGTTGTGAAGAAATGATACCTTCTGTGGAATCTGATGAATCAGGAGATTTAAAGAAAAGCATGGATAAATATAGTTCCATTGACAATGGGTAAGCCTTGAAGTTTTGTGTTATTTTTTAATGACTGTATCAATGAGTTCATGGAACTGGACCAGAAAAGCATCATATTTTCACAATACTGTGTCACCCCCAAAGCACTTTTGCATGTATTATTTTATTTCACAATAGCCTATCAATCACAACCTTATAAGCACTTGATTGCATTTGGAAAACAGATAGTATTCATGCCTTCCTCTTTCATGCAGAACTGAAACTCCAATCCAGATCTTCAGATTATCACTGGAATGTTCTTTCCACTAGACTGGACCATCCTATTTCTGAGGTAATCGGAAAGTCTTTTACTAAGTACTGCTAAGCAACAAAAATAAATTGAATGCATATGAATAGTCTTTCTCCAGAAGATCTAGATACAATCTAATTTACATATTTAAGACCTAACATATAAGTTTTCAAACAACTTACAGATGTACAATGCCCTATATGCCATATTTCTTACAGCTGATAGTGAACACAAAGGAAGGGGAAGACCAGGCAGTCTTGAATAATTTAGTCAGATCTCCAAAGCAGAGAAGGGTTATATGGGAAAGATAAGGTCCAGGGTTCTGTTTAGTACAGTGGTTAGCAATTCCAGTAATAATATTCTAATTCAATATATTCCCTGCAATGTGCACTTGAAACTCTGTATATGATTACCATTCTTTAGTTACAACTACCTAATTGAGTCATGACCTATTGTTTACTGTTCTTACTGTTATCTCAAAGCCTGCAGCTGATGAAGCTATTTAGTTAAGGGGCTACCCAGCCTAGGCTGGTGATGAAATAGAAATCACATCTATCAGGCGGTAACAAAAATGAAGAGAGGGTCCATGTTTTGAGGGCTTTTGTTTGTGTGTTTTTTCTGATTACTGAGTATTCATTTGGTAAGGTTTTGTGAGTTTGTTGTTTTTTTTTTAATCTCTTCTTTTCTCAAAGGCAGATTTAAATCTAGGGGGAAGTTGCAGTGATGAGGATAGTGAGGACAGCAAGATATGCTGAATGAACACTGAGAGATATTATGATGCAGCAGAGAAGAGTCTGGCTGGATTTGAGAACTGCCTCCTAAGCCTGCTCCAGCCCAAGTAGCCCTGAATTATTGCAAAGGCCTTTAAAGGAGACATGGTCTTGGTTCTTCATCAAGAATGAACATCAGAGTCACCTGTGGCAATTTCTGTAACTAGCTTTAGGAAAAAACTGAAGTTGGAGACAGTCATTCTCCTAAACTGTCTTGTGCGTGATAAATAAAATTCATAGGAGACCATTAATTCGGACTGAGTTTCTGCACCAAGCTCCCAACAGACCGAACCAAATAGTCATTCATGCTAATGCCACCTAGCCAAAACTAAGTTGTTCATCCCTCCTTCCCAGAAATCAGGAAAAAGAGACAATAGTAAAATCCACAAACAAGCCAGTTTTAGCCAGCATAATAAGGAAGTCCCTTTTGTTTTAACTTTACAAGAAAAGTAGCTTTGAAACACAAGTCTACTTTTTGTTTCTTGTTTGTGCTTTCTTCAACCTTTTCTCTCTAAATACTCACCACCTATGTTGCAGAGTTCTCTGAATGTCTTCTTGTTCTGAGGGCTACCTAATTCGAGGATCATTCTTTGCTCAGATAAACTATGTTAAAAGTACTTTGTCAATTGGCCGGACATGGTAGCACACGCCTGTAGTTCCAGCTACTTGGAAGGCTGAGGTGGAAGGATCGCTGGAGCCCCGCAGGTCGAGGCTGTGGTGGCCGAGAGCGGCCACTGCACTCGAGTCTGGGCGACAGAGTGAGACTCCAACTCAAAAAATATATACATATTTTGTCAAAAAGTTTTCTTTTATTAGGTGGTAGTGCTAGACTAGAACATAGGACCTGGGGCCCTATTTCAAGTCTGTTTGCATGGTTATCTTTTATTACTTCCTTATATAATATTATCATCTAAATGAGCCTCTCAATCAGGAGGAGGAAGAAATTACTTCTCCAAAATGATTACTTTTGTGCTTTCACTTGTCTCTACTTCCACAATGTCTGTGAAAAAGAATGAAGTGCTAAACAATCAAGAAACACCTAATAGTCTAAGGAACTTTCAAAATGTGTATACAGAACATCAAAATCAATAGAAAACAAATGAATTTATTAAAAATTTTGCAAAATATACTGAATGTGGGACAAAAGCCAAGAGATTTAACATATATAAAGAAACAAAGCCATCTTGGTAAGGAAATAGGAAGATAATTCAAGAATAATCCCTTAAATAAACCAGGTTCAAAAAGTTGAGTCTGGAATGGAGAACAGACTATTGGGCTCATGGGCTAGGGAAGTGGCAAATTGATCACTAGGAGAAGTTTACTGTCAATTTCATACACACACACACACACACACACACACACACTCACGCACACTCATGCACACATACACACAGAGAGAGAGAGAGAGAGGAAGGGGACAGAGAGAGATAGAATCAGACTTTAGTAATGACAGAATTGGCACAGGAGAAGTCTGAAAAAATGAGCACTCTAACACCGTGAAGACAGCTCATCACTCAACACTCTAGAAAGACTTGGGTGAGAAATTTCTCTCTAAATTTAGCCTTGTGAATATACGAGGGCAACAGTGAGCTACCAGTCTTACTACTACCCACAGCAACAAATTGGAAAAGGTGGAGGATGGAATTTATGATAAGAAAAGGTAGACTTTAAAATAATTGCAGAATGGCCAAGAGTGGGCAGTTCAATTGGGAGAAACAGATTTTACCCCAACAATCTGGATTTTGCCATAACCTGGTTGTTGGAATTGAAGGAAGGATTCTACAATAAGAAGGAAACTGGTCATCTATGACTGTTTACAAGAATACTTAAAAGAGGTGACATATCCAAACTCTTTCTGAATTCTGTCATTTCATTTACATAGTCATCACCACCATCAGAAACTCGAAGTCAGGTTTTCCCTGCAATAAGGTTGTTTTTGCGTGTTTTTTTTTTTCTTCAGCTGTGCTTTCCTCCCTTTATCCTTATTGTAGTTGTTTTTTGTTTCTACATAATGAACAAACATATGTACATATTTGTGGAGGAAATTTTATAACCTCTGCATGAGGCACAATAAATTAGAAGCAAGAAAATGTTGTTGCAGGTATGACTTGACTGAGAAGAGACAAAATACTGATAGAGTCTGTTTATTCATGTATCTTAGAGTTCAGGCACTACCCTGAGAAAATTATATTATTTCACTTACGAATTCCAACAATGCTATGCATTCTAAAACCCCAAAATCTATAGATAAAGAAAATGAGACATTTAAAAGTTAAATAACTAGTCTCAATCCTATAACTTGGAAGCAGTGAATCCTGGATCTAAACTTTTTTTCTTGTTTGTTTCTTTACTCCAAAGTGCATGTTCTTTTTTCTATCCCTCCATGTTTCAGAAACAATACTTTTAAGGAGAAGAACCAATAAACACAAACTGATTTTTTTTTTACTTGCTACACAAACTGCTTTGTTTTTAGCTTCTAAAAGTCTGATTATAAGGGGACATTAAAGAAACGCATTTGTTTATAAGATTAAAATGTTACCCCAGTTGTTCTGAGCTCTTTTCATTAGTAAAATATTGATTTCTTTTTTCTTCTATTTATTATATGTTTTAGCAAAAAGATTCTTTTTTACTTCAATGTTTATACAATAGAATTGTTCATCACAATGCCAACAGTAATACATAACATGGAAGGAAAAAGTGGTGTTGGTTAACTAATCTAACAGTAATTGGACCATAAAACTGAAAAGCCTAATATTAGCTTGAGGAAAGAGAATGCTTAAAATGTATTTTATCTCTCATTATCCATTCAACTATTTTGTGAGTTGTTGCTTCATACTGAATGATCTGTTCAGAACTGCCAAAATGCAAATGTGATATGTATCACATTTGCATCAAGGACTTCAGTACAGCAGAAAATATAATCTCTTTAAAGACCATATGATAAAGACTATAATAACTTTATTTAAGGCCTGTTCACTTAAACAAGAGCAAATATTACTTACCTCAGAGAACAAATATACTTAC
Organism: Cephalopachus bancanus; assembly: GCA_027257055.1. Taxonomy (NCBI): domain Eukaryota; kingdom Metazoa; phylum Chordata; class Mammalia; order Primates; family Tarsiidae; genus Cephalopachus; species Cephalopachus bancanus. Next base: position 3,600,961 of record JAPVLO010000036.1, read on the forward strand.
AGTTTCAACTGACATTTTGTTTTTGTTTTTGTTTTGTTTTTTCATTTCTATCTCATATAGTTAAAGTTTAGCAGTATATGTAAAGTCATAATACAAAAAAGATCAATGAGTGCAAGTTACATCAAGAAAAGTATATAAAAGAAACCATACCTTTTTTAAAATATATAGTTCATGTCCAAAAAATGTTTGTCCATTATTATAGTAAATCTGGATATAATACTAAATGAAGAGAAATTGGTCCTTCAGAGAAGCACAAAATAAAATGCTGAAATATTTAGGTCATAAAGAGAAAGTTGGATGTGATCTCAAAATTCAAAAAGAGTAACATGGATATGGGTTTAAGAAGAGAAAAAGGAGATAGGATCTTTCTTAATGGTAGACAAGGATTTTTTATCTTTGGGTTCCCAGACTCTTGGTTGACTCATATGTAAGCTCAGTGGAATCTTCCAAATCCCCGAAACTGTTGCAAAACCAGGTATACATGTCTATCTTCTGTAGGGTGAAGAGTCCAGAGCTTTCACTAGATTCTTTGCATTTACCCTTTAAAAAGTTAAAGAATCACAGAAAAAGAGGAGAACAAATATAACCCTGTTTAAAACAGAGTAGTTTATATTTTTGTATATTTTCAAATGAATAAATACAAAAACACTTTCTCATCACACATGAAAAATTTTTTTTAAAAAGTTTTCCAATACATACATTGAGTAGGTGGCATTAAAAGAAACAGAGGTAATGTTATTAAACAGGAAACCTCAAAGTGATGTGCCACAGTCAGAAATTACAGTGTTTACCCTAAACTAATAATGGTGTTTGATTTAAGTTTCACATCCTTTCTATAAATTATCTGAGCATAAGTAATAAAATAAACATCATCTGATTCAAGAGTATGCATCATGGTTGGATAAGATCAAGGAGATCTATCAGTCATGAATTTAGTTGAGGATCTTTGGTTTAGTTGGGGAAAGAGTAAAAATTATGAGACTAGGGCTCCATTCACTGACCCAGAACTATTCAATGTATATTTTCCAAAATAATTAAAACATGAGTCTCATAAAAACATGTCAAAAATTAATTTAGCTTAATGCAGTAACTGGTAAGCTTGCAAAGCTTATATAAGACATTTAAGAAACAGAGTTTTATATCATCAGGTGAAATTGAAGTAGTAAAATGACCTTGCTAACTTAGATACATAACTTGTTAATGTTCTATAAGGCACTAAAACTGTAAATATTTGGGATCATCATTTACTGTCTATAATAAATCATTTTCACTTCTACCAAGCAAAAGTCATTTACAACTTATCAATCTCTACAAGTTTGTATGTAACTTCACAGTGTCTGGATTCTAATCAACAATAAATAAGACAAAAAAAGATATAGTATCTTAGAGAATTAAATCATCCCAAAGTAGTTCTAAGAGGCAAGGTTGTAGTATAATATCAAAGTCATTCTTTTACTTCATATTTAAGTTTTGGATATTTTTTCTTAACAGGTGTCAGAATTTCACCATGGATAAGGGGGAGGCCTTTCTTTGTGACATGACATCTGTAAGCACTTCCATCAGATTTTTTAGATTCATACTTACATTGCTATAGGCAACATAACAGGATGTTCAGACAAAAGATTTTGCTAAATTGGATTCAAGGGCAAAAATAAGAATTTTCATGTGAAAGTTGGAGGTGGGAAAGTGAGAATAGTCAAGAATATCTCACATGTATAATCCAGTGGTCTGAAGCTCCATATGGCCCCACGCAAGTGTCTCTTGATTTCTCCTCTCTCGGCAGTGTTTTGCGGTTTGGGACATGGAACCTAGGGTATAGACAGAGATGTGCTCCTGATAAAACAGTCTTTCTCACTGTTTTTGCCCATGGCCTCTCTGTAGACACTTCAAACTAGGCAGTTCTTCCACTTACATTCCAAACTTGCTTACATTCCAAACACAGTCTCAGCAGCTGACTCACTTCTAGCTGTTGCCATCTCTCATCTCACCATGTTGTAGATTATGGATTCCAGACTTTTGGCAATGTTGGCCACTCTTCCAGACTTCACACAGAATCCATGGACTCCTGAGAACTTCAGAATGTTGAGCCAAAAGAGGATGCCTTCACACCAACTGTAACACTGAAGCAACCATGGTGTTGACAATGTGTGGTTATTCTCAAGTCTTTATTCTAATTGAAGGCCACCCATGTGCTCATGACTTGGCCATAGGCCTGTGTCTTCCTATCCTTTCCTTCTCTGCCAAAAACAAATCCTGGTTCCACAGCTTAAGTTAAACTATGGTAGCCCAGCTATCAGATACCATATTCTCTTTCTGCCATGTGTGGAAGCAACACCATTGTGAGATCCAGGCACCCTACACTTGGTCCTAAATATCTGAGCTGCCTGGAACACTGATATGATCTTTGTCTTCCTTAGTACCTGGACTGCATCACTTTGGTTTGGATTTGCTAGTTAAGTTTCCTGTAATTTTTACAAAGAAAGAAGTGTTCACCCACAGAAATTTAACCCAGCAACTTTGCTTCTCTTTTCAGTCAGTTCATCTAATACTTGATGTACATGTCAATGTAGATGTTGATGCTACATGGGCAATACACCAGCCATATGCCTGGAGTTCCAGTCACTTTCAGAAGTTTCTTCTTCACAGAGGCCAGAAAAAAAATTGCTCCACCAGATCTTACAAAATAATCAAACTTTTTGACACACTGGCAAATACTGAGGATAGGGATAGATAAGAGTCAAGTGAAGCTAGCACATCACTCACCAAATAGTATTTAGGATGCTAACAAAACCATTTACTTCTAGCCCCTTTTAAAATTTCTGCTGCAGCTGGGCTCGGTGGCTCAGCCTGTAATCCCACACCTTTGGGAGGCTGAGATGAGTGGATTGCCTGAGCCCGTCGGGTTCGAGACCCACCTGGGCAGCGAGACCTCATCTCTACAATAAATCAAAAAATCAGCCGGGCATGGTAGCACATGCCTATAATTCTGGCTACTCGGAAGGCTGAGGCGGAAGGATCGCCGGAGCCCAGCAGGTCGAGGCTGTGGTGGCCGGAAGCGGCCACTGCACTCTAGTCTGGGCGACAGAGTGAGACTCCAACTCAATAAAATAAAATAAAATAATAAAATAAAATAAAATTTCAGCTGCATGTTCCTAAGAAGAAAAGAAGGGGGAAAAAGCAGAAGAGAAAGAAAATAAAAACTTTGAAAGTAGTATGTAACTTGTCCACTCTTATTTAAGATCTGAAGCTATAAAAATACTAGAAGAAAACAAGAAAATCTCTTCTGGGAATTAGAGGTCTGAGCAAGGAATTTATGACTAAGACCTAAAAATCAAATTTTTAAAAAATAGACAAATGGGACTTAATTAAACAAAAAAAGCTTCTGCACAGCAACAGAAATAACCTACAGAGTAAATAGACAACTTGAAGAATGGAAGAAAATATTTGCAACTATGCATCTGACAAGGGACAGATATACAGAATCTACAAGAAATTCAAACATCTCAACAAAAATAACAAAAACAAATAACTGTATTAAAAAATGGACAAAGGACATGAACAGATTTTTTTTTCAAAAGAAGACATAAAAATGATCAACAAGCATGAACAAATATTCAACGTCACTAATCATCAGATAAATGCAAATTAAAACCACAAAGAAATATCATCTTATACTAGTCAGAATGACTATTAGTAAAAAGTAAAAAAATAACAGTTGTTGACAAGGATTTGGGAAAAAATGGATAACTTATACATGGTGGAAATGTAAATTAGTACATCTATGGAAAACAGTATCAAGAGTTCTCAAAGACCTAATAGAACAGAACATTACATCCGGCATCCTGGGTACCAACCCAAAGAAAAATAAATCATTATATCAAAAAGATACCTTCACTTGTATGTTTATTGTAGCAGTATTCACAGTAGCCAAGATCTGGAATCAACTTAAGTGTCCAGCAACAAATGATCAGATAAAGAAAATGTGGCATATATATGATGGAATACTACAGGGCCATAAAATAGAATGAAATCATGTCTTTTGCAGCAACATAGGTAGAACCAGAGGCCATTATCTAAAGTGAAAATAACTCAGAAATGGAAAGTCAAATGCCACATGTTCTTACTCATATGTGGAAGCTAAATAATGTGTACACTATGGTAGCATAGAGAAGGAATAATAGACACTAGAGACTCAGAAAAGTGGGAGGGTACGAGGAGGGTGAGGAATGAGAAATTACCTAATGTAATGGTACGTTATTCAGGTGATGGTTACACTAGGAACTCAGAGCTCCACTACACAAATTATCTATTTAACAAAACTGCACTTGTGCCCCTTAAGTTTATACAAATTTTAAAAAGGAAAAAGTATAAGGCTCCAAAGTTGTTTCTGGAGAGACAAACAGAAATTTTAAAAACAGAGAAAGTATCATGGTAAATATATATAAATAAATTTGAAAATTTCTGTAGTATTTGAAGATATACAAAAGGATAAAACTGATTCAAAAAAAAGGAAAGAAGAAATCAAAACCTAGAAAAACTATTGAATCAGAGTGATAGGATGACAAAATCACTCTTTCAAAAATACTTTTGTCCAGATGCTTTCACAGATAATTATTGCCAATTTTTCAAATAGCAGCTCAATCTCTAAATTACATTTCAGAAAACACAAAATAGAAAATAAATAAAGAATACTATTTGAGCCAAATGAAATTTATTTTCAAAACAAGATAAAAACCAAGAAAAAAGAATAATAGACCTATTTGCACATGATCTAATTGAAATATTAGCTAGCTAATAACTAGCAAACACCTACTAATGTATTTTAAGATACACCACTTTTTCAATGCAATACCCATTAAGTTACCAGCATCATTCTTCTCAAACCTGGAAATGACAATACACAAATTCATATGGAAACACAAACAGCCACGAATAGTCAAAACAATCCTTAGCAAAAGAAACAAAGAAGGAGGTATCACACTTACAGACTTCAAACTTTACTATTAGGCTACAGTAATCAAAACAGCCTGGTATTGGTATACAAACAGGCATATAGATAGACCAATGGAACAGGATAGAAATTCCAGAAGCAAAGCCTCAATTTCTCAACCAACTCATCTTTGACAAAGCCTCCAAAAACAACCACTGGGGAGAGAAGAACCTACTCAGTAAATGATGCTGGGAAAACTGGCTGATCACATGCAGAAGGTTGGAACAGGATCCCTACCTACCACCATACACAAAAAATAACTCTAAGTGGATCAAAGACCTAAGCGTAAAACCTCAAACTATAAGAATCTTAGAAAACTCAGGAGACACCCTTATGGAAATTGGAACTGGCAACCAATTCCTGATCAGAACCCTAAAGTCCCATACCTTAAGAAATAGATAGACAAGTGGGACCTCATCAAACTAACAAGCTTCTGCAAAGCAAAAGAAACCAACAAGAGAGTAGGAAGACAGCCCACGGAATGGGAAAAAATATTTGCCAACTGTATATCTGACAGAGGCCTAACATCTAGGATCTACAAGAAATTCAATCGCGCTGAAAGGAAAATAACAAACAGCCCTATTAAAAAGCGGGCAAAAGACAAGAATAGACACTTCTCAAAAGAAGACATACGGGCAGCCAATAAACACATGAAAAAGTGCTCAGCCTCACTCATCATCAGAGAAATGCAAATCAAAACCACATTGAGATACCACCTAATCAAAGTAAGAATGGCCATCATTAATAAAACAACAGATGCTGGAGAAGTGGGAGAGAAAAAGGAACGCTTCTACACTGCTGGTGGGAATGCAAACTAGGGTAAACTCTTTGGAAGACAGTGTGATAATTTCTGAAAGAACTAGAAATTGACCATCCATATGACCCAGAAATTCTCCTACTGGGAATATACCCAGAGGAACTCAAATCATTCCACAAAAAAGATACCTGCACACGTATGTTTGTTGCAGCTCCGTTCATAATAGCAAAAACATGGAACCAACCATGCTGCCCATTGTAGCTGAATTGGATTTTTTTTTCATGTGGTGCATATACACAATGGATTTTTTTAAATATGGTGCATATACATAAAGAAGGATAAACATATGGACTTCGCAGCAACTTGGATGGATTTAGAGTCAATCATACTCAGTGATCTATCACAGAAACAAAGAACAGAGTACCATATGTTCTCACTCATAAGTAGACCTTGAACAATTATAATACTATAAGAAAGGGATTGGCACTAGTGGGAAACTCTCAGAGGAGAGGGAATGAGATTGGTAGTGAGGAAAACTGTTAGGGGAGGAAGGGGAACACTTCATCAACAAGTGTACCTGCATAATCATCATTTGTATACCTAACCCTGAATTGTACTCCACATCTTTATAATAATAAAAATAAATACAAATAAATTTTAAAAGATACATCAATTTTTAAAATTTTTTTATTTTAAAGATGTGGAGTACAATTCAGGGTTAGGTATACAAAAATTCATTATGCAGGTACCCTTGTTTATAAAGTGTGCTTTCCCACCACTGGCAGATTCCCACCACTGCCAATCCCACCCCCGACCCCTGGCAGTTTCCCACTACTACCAATCCTTTCTTTTTTTTTTTTTTTTTTTTTTGAGTTGGAGTCTCACTCTGTCGCCCAGACTGGAGTGCAGTGGCCGCTCCGCACCGCAGCCTCGACCTGCTGAGCTCCGGCGATCCTTCCGCCTCAGCCTTCCAAGTAGCTGGAATTACAGGCATGCGCTACCACGCCCGGCTGATTTTTTGATTTATTGTAGAGATGAGGTCTCGCTGCCCAGGTGGGTCTCGAACCCGCCAATCCTTTTTCTATAGTATTGTGATAATTATTCAAGGTCCACTTGTAAGAACACGTGATACTCAAGTCTTTGTTTCTATGATACATCACTCAGTATTATAGACTCTAAGTCCATCCAGGTTGCTGTGAAGTTCATGATTTTCTCCTTCTTTATTACTGTGTACTATTCCATCGTGTGTATGTACCACATTTTTTTATCCAATTCTCTTTTGATGGGCAGCATGGTTGGTTCCATATTCTTACTTTTGTGAACAATGCTGCGATAAACATACGTGTGCAGGCATCTTTTTCATAGAGTTATCTGAGTTCTTCTGGGAATATTCCTAGTAGGGAGATTGCAGGGTCCTGTGGAAGGACAATTCTTAGATATCTTAGAAATCCCCATGCTGTTTTCCACAGAGGCTGTAGTAGTTTAAACTCCCACCCCTACAGTATCTGTTGTTTTTTGAGTTGTTTTGATGACAACCTGACTGGAATTACGTGGTTTCTCAGTGTAGTTTTAATTTGCATTTCTTTGATGACTAGTGAGGCAGAGCATTTTTTCATGTATCTGTTGGCTCCTTGTATGTCTTCTTTTGAGAAGTATCTATTCATATCTTTTGTCCTCTTTGTAATGGCGCTGTTGTTTGGGGTTTTTTTTACCCATTTGAGTTCCTTGTAAACCTTAGATGTTAGGCCTTTGTCAAACATACAGTTGGTAAATATTTTTTCCCAGTCTGTGAGCTATCTCCCTGCTCTCTTGATGGTTTTTTTGACTTTGCAGAAGCTTGTGAGTTTGATGAAGTCCCCCCTGTCTATCTTATCTCACATGGCATGGGCACTTGGGGTTATGATCAGGAATTGGTTGGCAGTTCCAATTTCCATCAGGGTATCTCCTGCATTTTCAAAGGTTCTTATAGTTTGAAGTTTTATGTTTAGGTCTTTGATCCATTTAGAGTTGATTTTTGTGTATGTGGATAGGTAGGGATCTTGTTTTAATTTTCTGCACGTGGTCAGCCAGCTTTCCCAGCACCATTTACTGAATAGGTTCTCCTCTCCCCAGTGGTAGGTGGTGGAGGCTTTGTCAAAGATGAGTTGGTTGAGAAATTGAGGTTTTGTTTCTGTTATCTTTATCCTGTTTCATTAGTCTATATGCCTGTTCTTGTACCAATACCAGGCTGTTTTGATTATTTTAGCTTTATAATAAAATTTGAAGTCTGGGAGTTTGATACCTCCCGCTTTGTTTGTCTTTTTTGCTGAGGATTGTTTTGGCTATTCATGGTCATTTATGCTTCCATATGAATTCCTTGTTGTTGTTTCCAGGTCTGAGAAGAATGCTGCTAGTAATTTAATGGGTATTGCATTAAATCTGTAGATTGCCTTGGGTAGGATGGACATCTTAACAATGTTGATTCTTCCAACCCATGAGCATGGAATATTTTTCCATTTGCTTATGTCATATTTGATTTCTTGAGCAATGTTTTGTAGTTTTCATTGTAAAGGTCTTTCACTTCTCTGGTTAGAAATATGCCAAGGTATTTCATTTTTTTGTGGTTATCGTGAATGGGATTGTGCTTTTTATGTTGGTTTCTGTTTGTTTATTATTGGTATATAGAAATGCAACTGTCTTTTGCACATATATTTTATACCCTGAGACTTAGCCAAAGTCCTATATCAGTGCAAGGAGGTCTTTGACAGATTCTCTTGGGTTTTTGAGGTATAGAATCATGTCATCTGCAAAGAGGGATAATTTGACTTTCTCTTTTCCTATTTGGATAGCCTTGATCTCCTTCTCTTGTCAGATTGCTCTAGCTAGGACTTTCAAAACTATGTTGAACAGGAGGGGTGAGAGTAGGCATCCTTGTCTTGTTCCAGTTTCAGGGGAAATGGTTCCAATTTCTGTCTGTTTAGTAGTATGCTGGCTGTGGCTTTCTCATAGATGACACATGACTTTTTTTAAAGGGTTTAAGTCAGCACTGCAGCGTAATTTTATATCAGAAAATCTACCATAATAATTCATCATTTTAATAGACTAAAGGAAGAAAATCATATGGTTATCACTAGAGGTATAAAAATAATTTTATAAAAATCAACAATTTATAATAATTTAAAAAGCTCATAAGACCAAAAAGTAAAAGAAACATTATTTAATTTTTTAAAAGTTACAGTCTCTCCTAATGGAGAGACCAAGATGCATTTTCTTAGATGTTGGGAATAAGGCAAGAATCTCCTGCCCATAAATACAGCAACTGTGGAACATTAAATTGGTGGTTAAAGTCAACATAATAATAGGAAGGCAATAAGTAAGAGTTAGAAAGATTGAAAGGAAGGAGGTCAATTCCCATACCTGTAGAAAGCATAAGCCTTCTGCATCAACCAGTCAACATAATCAAAACAAAAACCTAACGATAAATAGGACAGATCAGCAAAATACAGGTAATACAAGTATGAATACAAATAATCGATTTACAGAAATAAACAGTGGTGTAGCAAGATGGAAGCTGGTAGAGTACAAGAATCATAAATGTGTCTCCCCACTTAGACAAGGGTTGCGCTGGCAGAATCTGCCTGATGTAACTATTTTGAAACTCTGAAGGCTGGGACTGCAAATTGCATTTAATTGTGATCAATTTCAGCTCTTAGCACAGTAGTGGCTACTCATCTCTGATCCCTCCATCCCAGGGCAGACAGCTGCGCCTATGTTCCTGTAGCAGCATGCACAGAATACAGGAGTCAGCCTGGGCCAAAAGCATTCTGTCCTTCAACAATGAGAGAAAACTTAAGACATTTCCAGATAAAAAAAAAGGGGGGGGGTAAAAAGAAAAACAAAATAAATGGAGAAACATTCCATGTTTGTGGATAGGTAAAGTCAATATATGCAAAGTTGTAAGTTTTTTCCAAATTGGTCTATAGATTCAAAGCAATCTCAATCAAAATCTCAGCAAGCTATTTTGTGGACATTAACAAGCTGATTCTAAAGTTTATATGGAAAGGCAAATACCAAAAAGAATAGACAACGCAATATTGAAGACAAACAAAATCTGATACAACCCAACTTTAAGATTTATAGTAATCATGACAGTATGGTGTTTATTGGCTAAATAATAGGCAGATAGTTCAGTGGAAGAAAAAAGAGCCCAGAAATAAATCCATTTTTATGTAGTCAACTGATCTTAGACAAAGGAGCAAAGGTAATACAATAAGAAAAAATAGTCTGAAAAAAATACAGCACAGGAACAAGTAGTCATCTTCATGCAAAAAAACTGAATCGAGACAGAGGTATTACACCCATTATAAAAATTATTTCAAAATGAATTAAATTAAAATTAAAACTACATTAAAATGCTAAACTATAAAATTCCCAAAAGATAACATATGAGAAAATCTATATAACCTTGAGTGTGGAGATAATTTTTAGATATAACAGCAAAAGTATGATCCGTGAACAAAATAATTGATAACTAGACTTCAGTACAACAAAAAAGCACTCCGCTCTGTAAAAGACAATGTCAAGAGAATGAGAAGACAAGTCACAGTCTGGGAGAAAATATGTGCAAAAGACACATCTTACGGTTATCTAAAATATAAAAAGAACTCTTCAAACTTTATTATCAAAAAGATCCAATCAAAACATAAGCAAAAAACCTGAATACACACCTCACAAAGAAGATATATAGGCCGGGTGCGGTGGCTCAAGCCTGTAATCCCAGACCTTTGGGAGGCCAAGGTGAGAGGATTGCCTGAGCCTGCTGGTTCGAGACCATCCTGGGCAACATCGTCTCTATAATAAAATCAAAAAATTAGCCAGGCTTGGTAGTGTGCACCTGTAATTCCAGCTACTTGGAAAGCTGAAGCAAAGGCTCACCAGAGCCCAACACGTCGATGCTGGGGTGGCCTTGAGCATGCCACTGTGCTCTAACCTGGGTGACGGAGTGAGGCTACAACTCAAGAAAAAAAAAAGAAGATATATAGATGGCAATTAAGCATATGAAAAAATGTCTGCTCTTATATATTGTTGGTGGGTATGTAAATTACTATAGCCATTATGGAAAAACATTATGGAAGTTTCTAAAAAAAACTAAAAATAGAACTACCATATGATTCAGTAGTTTCATTACTAGATATTTATTAAAAGGAAAGGAAAAAATAACAGCACCCACTGTTTATAGCAGGACTAGTTACAATAGTCAAGATATGGACTCAACCAAAATGTCCATTAACAGATGAATAGATAAAGAAAGATGGTATATATACACAACGGAGTATTATTTAGCCATTAAAAAGAGTGAAATCCTGTGATTTGCGGCAACATGGATAAACCTGGAGGACACCGTGTTAAGTAAAAAAAGTCAAGCACAGAAAGATAACCACATGTTCTTGCTCATATGTGAGTTAAAAAATTGGGGCCTCATCAAAGTAGAGTGTAGAATTGTGATTATTAGAGGCAAAGTGGGTTAATGGATACAAAATTACAGTTAGAGAGGAGAAATACATTCTATTCTGTGGCAGTATAGCACTATAGGGTGAAAATAGTTAACAATAATTTACTTTATGTTTTCAAAAAGCTAGAAGAAGCCGGGCTCGGTGGCTCAGCCTGTAATCCCGCGCCTTTGGGAGGCTGAGGTGAGTGGATTGCCTGAGCCCGCGGGTTCGAGACCCGCCTGGGCAGCAAGACCTCATCTCTACAATAAATCAAAAAATCAGCCAGGCGTGGTAGCGCACCTATAATTCCGGCTACTCGGAAGGCTGAGGTGGAAGGATCGCCGGAGCCCAGCGGATCGCCGGAGCCCAGCAGGTCGAGGCTGCGGTGGCCGGGAGCGGCCACTGCACTCCAGTCTGGGCGACAGAGTGAGACTCCAACTCAAAAAAAAAAAAAAAAAAAAACCAAAAAGCTAGAAGAGATTTTCATTGTTCCCAACACAAAGAAATAGTAAATGTTTGAGGTAATAGATATGCTAATTACCATAATTTGATCATTACACATTGCGTATATGTATTGAAATATCACTCTGTATCCCATAAATATGTACAATTATTATGTGTCAATGAAAAAGAAAAAGCCGGGCTCGGTGGCTCAGCCTGTAATCCCGCACCTTTGGGAGGCTAAGGTGAGTGGATTGCCTGAGCCTGCGGGTTCGAGACCTGCCTGGGCAGGCGAGACCTCATCTCTACAATAAATCAAAAAATTAGCCAGGCGTGGTAGCACGCGCCTGTAGTTCCAGCTACTTGGAAGGCTGAGGCGGAAGGATCACTGGAGCCCAGCAGGTCGAGGCTGCGGTGGCCGGGAGCAGCCACTGCACTCCAGTCTGGGCAAGAGAGTGAGACTCCAACTCAAAAAAAAAAAAGAAAAGAAAAAATATTCAATATCATGTCATTAGGAACTTGCAAAATAAAATAACAATGAGATATCATGCTATACCTATTAGAATAGACAAATCCAAAACAAGCACAATACCAAATGCTGTTGACGATGAGGAGTAACAGGAACTCTCATTGCTGGTGGGAATGCAAAATGATACAATCACTTTGGAAGACAGGTTTACAGTGTATCACAGAACTAATTATATTCTTACTATATGATACAGAATCATGTTCCTTGGTATTTACTCAAAAGAACTGAAATGTATATCCTCAAAAAAACCTGCACATAGATGTTTATAGCAACTTTATTCATAATTGCCAAAAGTTGGAAATAACCAAGATGTCCTTCAGTAGGTGAATGTATTAATCAACTGTGGTACAGCCATACATGGACTATTATTAAGCACTAAAAAGAAATAAGCTATCAAGCCATGAAAAGACATGAAGGGAACCTGGATATTTATTATTAAGTGAAAGAAGCTAATCTGAAAAGCCTACATACTGTATGATTTCAACTATATGACATTCTAGAAAAGGCCAAACTATGGAGACAGTAAAAAGATCAATGGTTTCTATGAGATTAGGGGAGATAGAGATGAGTAGACAAAGCAAATAGGATTTACAAGAAAATAAAACTATTCTGTATGATAGTAAGTGGTAGATACAAGTTATTATACATTTGTCTAAACCCATAGAAGGAACAACACTAAGCATGAACCCTGATGTCAGCTGTGAACTTTTGGGATAATGATGTGTCAATACAGGTTCATTGATTTAAACAAATGCACTACTGTGATGTGGGATGTCAATATTGTGGTGTGGGTTGTCCATATGTGGGGGCAAGGGATATGTGGGAACACTCTATGCATTCTGATCAATTTTGCTATAAACCTAAAACTGCTCTGAAAAACAAAATCTATTTTTAAAAATCATATGGTAAAAACTAAACATCTTTTAATTGCAAAAATAAACTAATGCCAAGAGAGCTCGTCACCAAATGGATCTGCCCTGCAAAATATGCTTTAAGGAATCCCTCAGGGAGAAATGAAAGGATACTAGACATAATCTTTAAGCCAAGTAAAGATATAAAGATCTATGATAAAAAGCAAATATATGCACAATTATAAAAATTAGTAGTATTGTAACTTTGTTTTTACAAAAATTGTTTTTTTACAAAAATTAAGAGACTGGTGCATAAAGAAAAATTATTTATCTATGATTTTGAACACAAAATGCATAAGGACATATTTTTTGGCATCAACAACTGAAAGACAGTGAAATGGATTTGTACAGAAGCTGAATTTTTGTATGTTATTAAAGTTAAGTGTTACAGTAGTAAGAACATGGAATCAACCGTGCTGCCCATCAAAAGAGGACTCAATTAAAAAAATGTGGTACAGATACATGATAAAATAATATGCAGCCATAAAGAAGAACAAAATTATGAACTTCACAGCAACCTGGATGGACTTACAGTCTATAATTTGAGTGATCTTTCACAGAAAAAAAGAACTGAGTATCACATGTTCTCACTCATAAGTGGACCTTGAACAACTATCATAATACTATAAGAAAAGGATTGGCAATAGCGGGAAACTGCTTGGGTAAGTGGGGGACACACCTCATCAGTGAGGGTATCTGCATAATGAACATTTGTATACCTAACCATAAATTGTACCCTACATCTTTAAAATAAAAAAAAAAAATTAAAGGGGAAAAAATAGAATAAAAGCAAACAAAAAAGAATAAATAAATAAATAAATAAAGTTAAGTGTTATACCTTAACACTCACATTGGAGTATTACATCTTTAGGATGTTAAATGAAATCCCCAAGGTAACTACAAAGAAAATAGCTGTACCCTAAAGAAATACAATCACCACCTTGCAAATAAATCTATACTTCCATGTTCACTGTAGCATTAGTCACAATACCCAAGGCATGAAAACAACCAAATTGTCTGTAAATAAATGAAGAGATAAAAAATTGTTATGTATATATGTATATCCCATTGCAACCATATTTGTACATGTATATGTATATATATCATAAATAATAGAACTTCTGACATTTGTGACAATGTGGATGAACCCAGAGGACATTATGCTAAGTGAAATAAGCCAGCCACAGAAAGACAAATACTGCATGATGTTATTTATATGTGGAATATTTTAAAAATTAAACACACAGAAACAAAGTGTAGAGTGGTGATTACCAAGGCAGAGGAAACAGAAAGATTTAGGGTAAAATATACAAAGTTGCAGTTAATAGAATGAATATGTTTAGAGTTCTAATGTACAACATGAGAACTATAGTTAATAATATTGCATTGTATGCTAGAAATTTTCTTTAAACATTACATTTTAGGTACTCTTATCACACACAAAAATGAAAAATAATTAAAGGAAGAGATGAATATTTTACTTTTTTACTATAGTAATCAGTTCACTATGTAGAAATATATTAAAACATCATGTTGTGCACCTTAAGTATATGTAATTTTAAAATATCTATAGATCACAAACAAAAGAAAATGAAAGGGAATTAAATCATTTTACTCAAAAAAATCAACAAGAAGATAGTAATTCAGGAAATAAAAAACAACTATAAAGCGTATAGAAAAAATAACAAAATGACAGAAGTATATACACCTTATCAATAACTTATTTTAAATGTAAGCGAATCAAAATTGTCAATCAAAAGACAGAAATTGGAAGATTTTATTTTTTAAAAATCTAACTATATACTATCCACAAGAGACTCACTTTAGATCCAAAGGTACAAATAGATTGGAAGCAAAAGGATGGAAAAATATATTTCATGCAAATAGTAACCAAAAGACAGCAGAATGACCAAACTAACATCAGACAAAATAAACTTTAAATCAAAAATGTTTATAAGAGATTAAAAGGGCATTAAATAGTAATAAAAATATTCAATACAGCAAGAAAACATAACAACCATGAATATGCACACACAAATAATAACAAGCTATCAAAATATATGAAGTAAAAATACATAAAACTGAATGGAAAAATAGACCCTCTACAATAATAGTTGAAAACTTAAATACTCTTCTCTCAATAAGAGAGAGAATGACCAGACAAAAGATAAGTATGAAAATGAAGGACCTAAAGACTGCAATAAACTAATTAGATCTACCAAACATATCCAAAACATTCTTTCCAAAAACAGAAGAATGCATAATATTTTCAGGTGCACATGGGACATTCTTCAGGATAGATTATATATTAGGTCACAAACTAAAGCTCAGTAGACTTTAAAAGACAGGCATCATGCAAAGTGTCTTCTCATTCACAACAGGATAAAGTTAGAAATCAATAACAGAAGAAAGAAAACTTAAAAAAACTCACATAGTAAGCAACACATGCTTAAACTGCCATTGGAAAATATTTAGAGATAAATAAAAGTACAATACATCAAAATTTTGGGGACACAGAAAAAGAAGTGCTGAGGGGAGAATTTATACCTAAATATGGTCACATTTTTAAAAAAGAAAAATTTCAAATCAGCTGCCAAACTTTACAACTTATGAAACTAGAGTAAGACTAAATGAATCCCAAAGTCAGCAGAAGGAAGAAAATAATAAAAGTTATAGTGGCAATAAATCAAACAGAGAATAGGAAAACAATAGAAAAATGAATAAAATCAAAAGTTGGCTCTTTGAAATGATTTACAAATTGACAAACCTTTAGCTAGTATGACATGAAAAACAGAGAGAAGACTCAGCTTACTGAAATTAGAAATAAAAACAGGGTCAATTCTACAGAAATACAAAAAATTATAAGAGATTATTTTGAATAATAATACAGCAACAAATTGGGTGACCTAGTTGAAATGGACAAATTTCTAGAAATATGAAACCTACCAAGACTAAATAACAAAGAAATAGAAAATCTGCATAGGTCTATAACTAGTAAAAAGATTAAATTGACAATCAAAATCTTCCAACAAAGAAAAACTCTAGACCTGGTGGCTTTACTGGTAAATTCTGTCAAGTATTTAAAGTAAAATTAATGTTAATCCTTCTTAAACTCTTACAAAAACAAATTGAAGAGAAGAAAACAATTCTTACTCTTTCTTTAAGGCAAGCCTTGCCCTGATATCAAAGCTAGAAAAAGACACTATAAGAAAAGAAAACTACAGACCAATGTATCTTTTGAGCACTGATTTGAAAATTTTCAGGCAAATACTAGTACACCAAATTCAGCACCATGTTAAAATTATCATACACCACAACCAAGTGGGCTATGTTATGGTAATGCAAGGATGGTTTGATATACAAAAATTGATCATTGTAAGACTACACTTTAACAGAATGAATTTTTTTAAATGAGCATCTGAATTGATACAGAAAAAGTATTTTACAAAACTCCATACGTTTTTATGATTAAAAAAAAGACAAGATAGGAATAGAAAAAACTATCTTCACATAATAAAAGTCATATATGAAAACTCACTTATATCATCATACTCAGTTGTGAAAGACTGAAACTTTCTCCTTCAAGATCAAGAACAAGATACAGATGTACATTTTTGCCACTCCTATTTAACATAGTATTGGAAGCTCTAGTCAAAACAATGAACCAATAAAAGGAAATAAAAGGCATCCAAATTTGAAAGAAAGAAGTAATATTATCTCTGTTTGCAGATGCTATAATCTTATATGCAGAAAATCATGGGATTCCACAAAAGAAGCTTGTTAAAACTAATAACCAAATTCAGCAAGATAGTGGGATACAATGTAAACATAAAAATCAGTTGCATTTCTATATACTAACAGTGAACAACTCTAAGATGAAATTAAGAAAACAATTTCCTTTACAATATAATCAAAAGAACAAAATATTAGCAATTAATGAAGGAGATGAATGACTTGCACAATGAAAAATGCAAAACACAGTTGAAAGAAAGTGATGTAGACAAAAATAAATGGAATAACATTTCATGTTCATGGATTGGAAGATTCAATGTTGTTAAGATGTCAGTACTATCCAAAATGACCTACAATTCAAAGCAACCCCTATCAAAATCTCAACTATGTTTTTGCAGAAATAGAAAAAAAAAAAACTTTAAAATTTAAATAAACCCTCACAAAATCCTGAATGACCAACACAATCTTGAAAAGGAAGAAAAAAATAAGGGCTCACACAGTCTGATTTCAAATCTTACTGCAAATCTACAGTAATCAAAACAATGAGGCACAGGTACAAATACAAACAAACTGGTCAATAGAATAGAATAGAGATCACAGAAAAAAAATTCTATTTTAGGTGATAAAATAACTTTCAACAAGGATTCCAAGACCATTCAATGGAGAAATGACAGTCTTCAATAAGTAATGCTGGAAAATATACATATATATCCACATGCAAAAGAGTAAAGTTAGAACTTTACCTAATACTATATACAAAAATTAACTCGAGTTGATCAGAGATTTAAAAATAAGAGCTAAAATTATTAGACTCTTGGAAGAAAACATAGGGGAAAATTCATGACATTAAATTTGGCAATGATTTCTTGGATATGACACCAAAATCACAGGGAACAAAAAAAAGTAGGCTTCATTAAAATTAACAATTTTGTACATTAAAAGTTGTTATCAAAAGAGTAAAAAGGCAACCCACAGAATGGGTAAAAATTTTCAAATCACACATCTGAAAAGAGATTAATATTCAGAACAGAGATATTCTAAAATTGTAACTTAAAAAAAACTGATTCAAAAATAGGCAAAGAAATTGAATAAATATTTCTCCAAAGAAGATATACAAATGGCCAGTAAGCACATGAAAAGATGTGCACAACATTAATCATTAAAGAAATCCATCAAAACCACAATGTGATACTTCTTCACACCAATTAGGATAGCCATAAATGAAAGAAACCGAAAGAGAGAGAGGGAGGAAGGAAGGGAGGGAAGGAAGGAAGGAAGGAAGGAAGGAAGGAAAGGGAGGAGGGAGGGAGGGAGGGAGGGAGGGAGGGAGGAAGGAAAAATAATGTTGGCAAAGATGTAGAGAATTTGGAACTATTGTGTGGGACTGGTGAGAATGTAAAACAACACAATCACTGTGGAAAACAGCATGATAACCCTCAAAAAATCAGAAAAATGATTATCATATAATTTAGCAACTCTACTTTGGGGTATATACTCAAAAGAATCAGAAGCAGGGACACAAACACATTTTTTTTTTGAGTTGGAGTCTCACTCTTTGAATATCCTTGTATATAGCATCATTATTCACAAAAGCCAAAAGGTAGAAACAGTCTCAATGCTCGTCAATGGATGGATGGATAAACAAAATATATACATACAACAGACTATTAATCAGCTTTAAAAATGAAGGAAATTCTGACACATGCCTGAGCATTATGAAACTTGAAGAGATTATGCTAAGTGAAATAAACCAGTTACAAAAAAGACAAATACTATATGATTCCATTCATATGAAATTCTTACAGTACTCAAATCCATAGAGACAAAAAGTAGAATTGTGGTTGCCAGATGCTGGCAGAAAGGGAAAATGAGGAGTTATTATTTCATGGGTCCATAATTAAAGTTTTTCAAGAAGAGAAAGTTCTGACAGATGGTGGTGATGACTGAACAACAATATCGAAGTACCTCATGCAACTGAACTTTACCTTAAATGTGCTTAAAACTCTAGACTTTGTACTGTATATATTGTACACATTTTTTAAATAAATAAAATAAGGGGAAAAACAAATAGCATTCTTCTACGTAGCTAAAATCAGCAAAGACAAATTGGATATAATTTGCAATAATATCAGAAATTATAAAGCATTTAAAAGTTACTTTGAGAAAGAATTTTTTCAAGACTTCACTTGAGAAAATTTTATTAGAGGACAGAAAAAAACGATCATATTAAATGGGGAGGCATTCCATCATATTGGATAAGAAATCATGATGCTAAAAATGTCCTCAGTGGAAGCTTGGCTGGGTGGCTGGTCATCCTTCCCTGTGCAGCTCTTTTCCTTCAATCTCATGGTGACTCTTCTTCACAAAACTGCCACTGGCATAATCATTTTTTTAGAAAGTCAGTCTATTCTTAATTTAAAATAATTAATAGTCAAGGGTTGCATCTATTTCTGCAAGAAGACATCAGTTACTGCTAAACCCACAGACACTATATAAAAGTTGTTAGAGTGAAGAAGATGGGGTGCAGCATTCTGGGATCCATTATCCTCTATAAAATTTTTATAATTGCATTTTCAAGAGGTCCAAGGCCATGTTTCATACAGATACTATAAACACAAAAGCAGCACATAAAACATATTTGTTTATTGTTCTGGCTACTGGAGAAATGAGAATTTTCACTGGGCAGACAGCCAAACCACTTCAAAGCAGACTCCCACTTTACAAGTTAGATGGGGTTGGCCAAGGAGCAGAGGGCAGGCAGAAATCCTGTCATCTACACTAAAGGTGACCCTCAGCTGTGAGGAGTCTCTCTTGACTCAAAACTCCCCAGTAGGCTTTACCTAACTTCTCTGTGGAGATGATGAGCACTCTTTTATATTATATTTATTCTTGTCTAATCCTTCTTAAGAGACAGATTATATTTGATGGGAGAACTCATTTTTCATTTCAGGCTTGTTGCTGATACAAAATCTGGCAAGGAAGTTTCTCTTGGAGATAGATTCAAGAGAATCTATCTCCAAGAGAAAATATACAATTTAATAGAGTATTTTTTCTAACATGTTTCTATACATCAAGAAAGGTTCATGGTAAAATTTACAGTCAATAAATCATTTACCACTAACAGTCTTTATTGCTACGAATCTATATATTTAAAGCATACAACTTTGAGAAAAAAAATGTTTATATTTCAATTTTTTGAACTCTGTTCCAAGGAGTTCTAACTCTCAATGTTCTGGAAAATCATAATATGCATTTTTATAGTAAGGAATTTTAGAAATAGTGCACTTTTTAAAAGTTTATTTTTGTTTAACCCCATGTTTCCATCAATTTCATTCCACCATTGTAACATTTTACCAACTAACAGCTATTATCACCCTTGTGGAACTGATTTTTGAAAATGTTTCCCTGACATCAGATTTCATGAAGAATTAAAAGAAATATATTTTACTCCAATTCTTCCAGATATGTTTGTTTTGACAATCTTCGATAGAGTATTTTGAGATTACACTGGCACTCGGTTTCCTTTTGGTAGTTTATAACAATAGATATATTTACTTATTCAAATAAATACAGCAATCATGTTATATAACGATAAATGCGGTAGCTATATATAAACACAGTTTACTTTGCTAGCTATATGACACGAAAAGCAGAAAAATTTATTCTTCACTTGCTGACATCTGTGGCAGAAAATTATTATTTAGTAGTTATTTGCCCATCTCCCAGGCAAGTTTCCCATAGGTTAGGCTTTGTTACATGATTTGACGCTGGTAAACAGAAGGTGGGCAGAAGTGGCAAGCCCATTCTGAGCCTAAGCCCCAGCAATATCATATGTTTTGAAACCAGGAACTCACAGCTACCCCCAACAGAAGAGCATGCCCCAGGTGGCCACTTCCATTGCAATGTCTTCCCCGATAGGAGACATGTGGTGCAGAGTCACCCTGGTCAAATTGTTAGTGTATTCTGAAATTAAACTGCCCCGGCTGACCCACAAATGCATCAGTAAAAAATAGCTAGAAACTGATGTTTATTGTTTCCTGATGCTAAGATATTGTAGATGTTTGCTGAACAGCAAAAGACAATGCCAAACATACATAATAGATCATTCTTCTAAGGAATTTGTTCGTGAAATGTCTCCACTTGAAGTCCTCCAATTCTCTTCTCAACCAGTAAGACTACTGCTGTCATGACTTTATTGAAACATACAGCAATATCACCTACACCAGACCTCTATTTTGCCAAACCTAATGAACATTTATCTTCATCTTATTTAGCATTAAAAACACTTTACCTCTCATTGCTTCTGTAAACCCAATTTTCCTCTTTTGGCATCCTTGTTACCCTCTGTCCTAAGTGTTTGTTTTTTTGTTTTTCTGACTTACTGAGAATTTTGTCTTGGAATCTTTGTTGAATTCTTTTACCTCTGACAGACTCATTGGAATACTCAAGTTTGGGTTTTAAAACTTCTGTTTATCTCCTAGCTACACTTTCTTTAAAAATTGTGTTTGTAATCTGAATACTAAATTTATTTCTCATGCCCAGAAGTCTAAACTTGTATTCATAATTGTCCACTCGGTATTTCCATCAATGTTTTTAATGGGAGGTTCTATCACTGAGAGTTCATGGTTGCAAACAGAACCTTGTATAAGCTACTTCATTAGGAATCTATATAGGATACAATGTAGTGAACATTATCTTTTTTGAGGGCTAGAGAATCAGGAATGAGGGCTGCATATACAGAAATCGTCAACATATTAACATTTGGACTACTATAAACATTTGAAGTACTCTGCCATAACCATCACTGGGCACCACCACTAGCCACGAGCACTGCTGCTGGAACTAAGGTCAATGCTATCTCTTATCACTGATGGACACTGAAGGGCACCTCCTCTTTCACATGGATCTCTTCCAGATCTAAACATCATACAGATGCACTTGATTGCCAATGTCTAGGTGACACATTTTGCAGACATCTACTGCAAGTGAAGCTGAGAAAGAGGGTTGTGATTTGTAGATGGAAAAGTCAGGACTCATAAATGAACATTCCCTAAACATGGCATGTCATTCAGATAGTCTCAATTATGCTGAAGTAACAACAACAACAAAACCTCAGTGGCTTAAAACCAGTGAGGAAGGAGTAGGTGGAAAGTGCTCAGTGCATCTGAGACATTCTGGAATTTAGGCTGATGGAGGCTCCAATCTCAACCTGTCATTTTCCAAGGCTGAATAAAAAGAGGCACGGTAAATTGTGAAAGAGATTTTAAAACTTCCACCCAGAAGTTAACCTATATAACCTTCTGCTTGCAATGTATTTGTCAAAGCAAATCACATGATCATACCTCAAGTTACAAAAGACAAGAAGGTGAAATCCTACCCTGACCCAGAAGGAGAGGAGAACTGAAATTTTTGTGAATGAACCTCCTGATTACCACATATGGTTAAAATATCCTGAGTTGCTAAGACGTTTGACAGATATTTGGCCACATCACCACAAATGCAAGATTTCATCAAATCTTGATATTTCTCATCAAACATCCTTTCTTCCCTGTTGCAGTTCTGTAAGATGTTCCTTAAAATATATTTTGAAGCCACTGTTTTCCATTTCCACAGCTACTACTACTTTTGTCCAAGCCACCATCATATCGTGTGTCACTACTCAAATCATGACTGCCTTACTCTTTCAATGACTTATTATTACTCATTATTTAAAACAAAACAAAACTTTATCTTATAAGACCCATCTTCAACTGTCTTCTGCCTAGTTCTCTAGCAAACTGAGCAACTTGTATACCCTCTAAAGCATTATCCTGTTTTCTCTCCCTCAGACTCTGGTCTACCTTCTCTCCTTAAGCTGCAACAAATGGGAACTTTTTTTTTGTTGTGCTAGGCTATCTCCTTCTTATATTGTTTTTCCCCACTGGGGTAGAATTTTACAGGGGCACAGATTTGGTCCTGCTTATCACTGAATCCTAGCACCTGGAATAGTGCCTGGCATGCATGCATGTACATCCTTAAATATAAAACAAAAAGATAGCACTTTAGTACAGTTATCAACAAGGCCTCAGGTAACATCAACTTCAGCTGCATCCTTCTATAAGAGCAATGCTTGCATTATTACACTTACTCTCTACTGCTGAAGGAGGCTTTCTAGGGTAAGTACAATAGTTTACTTGATCAATGAGCTGCAATCTCTTGAAGTGCCTGGCACACTCCATTCATGCTCTTTATTTCCTTTCTTCTTTCCTGTACTCATAATAAGCACAATGAATGATTAAGTTAATGTCATCAATCAATTACAAAGTGACAGATATTACATATATAAATAATAACTGCCAGCTGCAGTGGTTCATCCTTATAATCCCAGCATTTGTGGAGGTTGAGGTGGGAGGATTGCTTGAGTCCAGGAGTTCAAGACCAGCCTAGAAAACAGAGTGAGACCTTATCTCTACACAAAATAAAAAATTACCCAAGGATGGTGACACACACCTGTATTCCCAGCTACTTGGAAGACTGAGACAGAAGAATCAACTGAACCCAGGAGGTCAAAGCTGGGTGAGCCATGATCATGCTACTGCACTCCAACCTGGGTGACAGAGTAAGACCCTGACTAAAAAAATTTTTTTAATTAACAAAATAAATAGCAACTATCAAATTAATGTAAAATATATACCTGTGCACCCTGCAAACAGGTGAGACTTTATATATCTATTAATATATTTTTTAAAAACTACATTATTAAATTTAAATTTCTCGTGTATAGCACATGTGAGCACAGGCAGACACTTTTGTATAAAGAGTTAGATACATGTTACATTTCTAACCTATAAATATAATGTTCAGGGAGGGTTCTATTATTTCTATATATATACAACTATATATAGACATGCATACAATACTGCATTTATATAGCAGCTTGTTAAACTTGAGGATAGAACGAGTTACACCATAAAAATGGGAGATTTTAAAAATAGAAATAGCATCTTTCCACTGAGGGAAAGGACTCACAAGTAGTGATTTTACAAACACATTGTGAAAAGCTGAGGGTTTTCTTGTGCAGGCAAAGAACTCCTGGGCAGCTAATTTGAGGCTGCATTTCTCAAAGTATAGCCCAAGGGCCAGCCACATCAGAGTCATCGTGTGAGTGTCAAACATTCAGTCTTCAGCACACCACCCCAAATTCACCACATCAGAATATCTGGGGACTGGGCCCACGAATCAGGATGTTTAACAAGCTTCACAGATGATTCCGTTGGATGCTGTGTTCAGAGAATCATTGATCTAAGGCACTCTGCCTTGGGCAGACAGGCTTGTGTTGAAGGATGAGAGGCCCGATGGGGAACAGCTGTGAGTGGGAAGTTAGAGATTCTGCGTGGGGAAGCACAGAAGGCTGACTACATGGTGGGTGCTGGCATGCACCAAGTGCTGAATTCAACAGGGTGTGGGTGATTAAAGAAGAGGGATTGTTTTAACAAGGACCTTATGTTCCCTTTCAAGGTTAAGGAAGCAAGACTCTCATATGTCTGCTTTTCCATTTCTCACTTCTCTTTCACTCTCCTCCTGTTCTTTGACCTTTCATCAACATGTTTTCCACCAGAAATAAGCTCTGAATCTTAACGGAGTTTAGCACTGCCTCCTCCCAGCATCTTGCCATAGCAGATCCAGACCCTGGTCGTAGACAGGGACATAGGATGGCAGCCACTATCCAGCATCTTGGGAAAATGAGCTTCTGAAATCAGATGACTACTGCTTCTCAGGCTTAGAGAATATCAGAGATGGGAAGCATCATAGAGATCATTTGAGTTAACGCTGTCCCCCATTTTAAGCTAAGGAACAGCTTCAGAAAACAGTTGAGAAACTATAAGATCACAAAGCAACTTAGCAGCTGAGCTAATCTGGTATCCAGGTCTTCTCTCTCCCTGCTGATCTTTTTCCAGAAATCTATGTAATACATCTTTAAATAGTAGTTCTTTAAATGGAACTAATATCTATTATCTTCTGTAGGACTCATATAAATAATTTTAATGAATAAATAAAACATTGAATGATTAATTGATTAATGACTGAATGATGGATGAAAAAAGAAAATTAAAAATGAGTTTCAGCATCAAGCAGACATCCTATGGTTACTAGAGACCTAAATGGAGTCAGTATACTGTATTTTTAAAAAGGATTTTATTATCTGTAACTTAATTTTTTTATATATTTCATAATGTTACATAATATATATGACACGAGCTCATAAAACACTTCCTATATACAATTCCATTTAACCTTTCAAAAAGTTAACAGATACTCATAAATCTGTCCATAAGTTAAAAAAAATTCCCCTTGTAAGATATTAGGAAATTTGACGTTTTATGTAGCTAACTAAGATCATAATTACTACATTAACCCAGGCCTGTTGAATTATTTTCTATTGACAGTAAAGGAGGAAGACACATACAAAAGCCCTTCTCAGAACATGTCTTAGGAGACACAAATAGATTCACTCTTTGAATATTATTTAAGCCAAGTATGTAGAAATGCTTCTTATTTTATGTGCATATAAATGAAATTAGCTACAAAATTCTTTTTTGGTGCTGCAGTAGCAGGGACTAAAATTTAAGAAGAATGGAGTAAAACTAGAGATGGAAAAAAACAGTGCTGTTAGGAATAGCAATTCATGATGATCGTGGTGGGCTTTGCTATTGTCATATGGCCTCACCACCAGCTCGTGCATATCTCCCACTATTTCAGACCCTTAATTTTAGCCGCGTTAGGCTACTCAGAGTCCATGAGGACATTATAGCAGATGCTGCCTTCTGTGTATATATTTAATTTTTATTTTGATAATATTAATATTTTTACTAAAAAGGTAATGTATTTCATATCAAATATAACAGAAGTGCTTTATGTATTTATAAGTGATACTTCAGGGTTGTATATAATAATTTTTTACATATATCATTTTTGTATTAAAAATGAAATGACATCTTGAAAAACATGACTTTCAATAGGGGCATAGTATTATATCAAATGGTTTATTCCTAATTAATTTAGCCAAGTCTCAATTGTTAGAGTTACAGATTGTTTCCATTATATCACTCTTACGAATAAGGATACATTGAGAATCTTTATGTATAAATAATGTATCCATATTTGTAACTATTTTTCTAGGATAAATTTCCAAAAGTGAAATTACTGAGCATGTAAACTCCCTGTTCTATTCCTATAGGGCCAAACCTATAAATGTGTGTGCATGACTATGCATTCTCTTTCAAAGGGCTAGCTGAAATACAGTAGTATTAACAATACATATATACAGCAGTATGCATATTATATATATATGTATTTTATTCTAAGCCAAAAGGAAAGATGAATCTTGGGAAATGACAAACTTTATGGTCATCTTAATCACTTGAGAGAACAATTGCAGCCACTGTTTCAGGATTAACATATTTATTGGAATAAATCAATATGAGTCCAAGCACCCAAATGAAACAGCTGGTCAGGCTAATAATGTTCTTTCCCCTCCCCCAATAAACATTAAAAAACAGAATTCATGCATTCATCTGGCAGAATCAGCAGGACTTCATCTTGTTGCAAGAATATGACAATTTCTTGGCTAGGTGCCACTGTTTAGCTTGCAAGCATTTCATATTTCAGCTGTGTCTCAATCGTGTATAATATCATATTTATCCACCATATTAATGACAGCATATAGTTAAGACCTGCAGAGTAGAAAGTAACAGATTCTGTAGATGTTTTGGTAAAATGTATATTGCTAGAACATAATAAATAGTTTTATAAAATTGAAAAGGACTTATGCCAATGAAATTCTACCGGGTTCAGTAGTCTGGATATATTGAGATATTCTCACATAACAAGGGAAAATCTTGCACTTCCTTCTACTGAGAATGAAACAGAATGCACAATAGTCTCTGTAGATTTCAGAAGCAATATACAACAAATTTGGTCCTTTGGCCAATCAACCTCAAAGATTTTCCTCCTCAGTTTGGCCTATTAGTTATCTATGGCTGCATAACAAATTAGCCCCAACTTAGGAGGTTAGAACAATTAAAAAATGTATTTTCTTATTGTTTGTGTGTATCAGGAATCTGGGAGCTCCCTCCCTTGGTCCTTTGGTTCTCAAAAGGGGAAAATCAAGGTGTTTTCTGGGACTGTAAAGTTTAACTGGGGAAGAATTTGCTTAAAAGCTCACTTATTAGATTGTTTGCAAGCCTCAGAAGATTCTCTTCCAAGCTCCTTGATTGTTGACCACATATTGGCCATATATGCTCACAGAGCTATTCACAACAAGAAGATTACTTCCCCAGAAATGTTTTTGTACCCTAACCTAACCTTGTGACATCTCCCATCACTTGAACTGCCTTTTAAAAAAAAAACTAGAAGTGAGTTCTTACAATCAAAGGAAGGGAATTACTTAAGAGAATGAGTGAATACTGGGAGTCAGAGAGTATTAGAAGTCACTTTAGAGGCTTTCTAGCACTTTGAAGCTCAGAGAGGGGGAAAAAAAATTCTGGTTAGTCCAACCTACAAAGCAATGAGTTCTGCTTCTCAACCCTTAGGACCTTGTTGATCTAATGAAGCTCAAAATACCTTCGATAACTCACTCAGGGAAAAAGGAGCCTGCTTTATAGATGGCTCTGCACCAGGAATCAGCAATCAGCAAATAATTTTTTTTAAAGGGCTAGAGGACAAATTTTAAGCTTTGCAGGCCACATACATTCAATCCCATATTCTTTACTTTTGTGTGTGATTTTTACATTTTGAATATAAAAATCATTCCTAGTTCAATGGTCATACAAAATAGCCCACAGGCAATATTTGGCTTATGGCTATAGTTTTTAAATTCATGTCCAACACAATAAAGTGGTACCCATTGAAAGTACCCACTGTGGCATTAGATGTTCACTCGTGGGTAACTCTAAAGGATAGTTGTGAATGCCCAATGAGTAAGATCTGGCATTCTGTTTTTTCTTTTCCAGGAATAGAGATATAACTTTAGGTGACAATCCACGTTGACTCATGAGCAGTGGTGGTTTGTCAGGACAGCCAAAGAAATGGAAAGATCAAAGTGTGAATAACTGGAAAAGAGCTATACAGATGAATCTCTTACAATTGTTCTAAAGAGTAAGAACAGACGTGTTTCTTGCCATATTCCCCATGTGATGATGTGTTTTTTGAATGTCAGTCGGTCTTCTTCCCCACTACTTCAGTGGTTATTCAACAGGCTCGTAAACAAACAACCATGGCTATACCTAACCTCAATAGCATGTACTTTGCCTCAGCAGGCTTCTCCATCTATAGTCGCTGCTGATTGCCAAGTGTTCCTGATAGAAACGCAAAAACTGAGCTCTAATTTGTTTCCTAGGGCTGTTGCAACAATTTATGACAAACTAGGTGGCTTAAAACAACAGAAATTTATTCTCTCATAACTCTGTGGAGGCCAGAACTAAAAAATCAGTTTAATTTTACTGAAATTGAGTTGTTGGTAGCACCACACTCCCTCCAGAGTATCTAGGAAAGGATCGATAGTTTGTCTTGTCTAGTCTGTGCAGCTGGGGTCACATTTCCTTCTCTTCTCGGTATCAAATCTCTTTCTGTCTCTCTCTCTCTTATAAGGATACTTGTGATTGCATTTAGGACCCATAAATGTAAACCAAAATAATCTCCCCAACTCAAGAGCCTTAGGTTAATTACATCTGAAAAGACCATTTCTCCATACAAGAGTCACAGGTTCCAGGAACTAGGTACCAGGACTTGATACAAAGTACTAGAACTTGATATTGTTGGAAGTGATTATTCAGGCTACAATAAGCTCAATGTGTGCAAAACTCAAGAGAGGTTAAGACAGCTATTTAATGACAAAATGATTTTATTGGAATTACTTCATCCTGGAAATAGACATTAATGCCTATTTTAGATTTTCTTTTTTTATTCCATGCTTCTTTTTGCCTCCCATCTTTGACTTGTAGAAGTGACATCTATTTTCAGAACTATAACTTATGAGAAAACACAGAGTAAAACTCCACAACCTTGGATTTGGCAGATTTCTTAGATATAACACCAAAGACACAGGCAACAAAATAAACTAATTAGACTTTTCAAAATTTTAAAAATTTTGTTCA
The DNA here is from genome assembly GCA_027257055.1 of Cephalopachus bancanus. Taxonomy (NCBI): domain Eukaryota; kingdom Metazoa; phylum Chordata; class Mammalia; order Primates; family Tarsiidae; genus Cephalopachus; species Cephalopachus bancanus. Next base: position 3,629,926 of record JAPVLO010000036.1, read on the forward strand.
TCCAAAAACATCCTCAACAGAGTAAGAAAGTAACATACAGAATGGGAAAAGATATTTGGAAAGTCATATGCCTGACATCCAGAATATATATAGAATTCCCAAAATTTGACACAATTCAAAAATAGGTAAAAAAAAAATATATATATATATATATACATATATATATTAGACATTTCTCCAAAGAATAAACAAAAATGGCCAATAAACACACGAAGAAGTGCTCAACATTACTAATCATGATGGAAATACAAGTCAAAAATATAATAAGATACCATCTCACGCCCATTAGAATGGCTATTATCAAAAACAGTATATAACAAATGTGAGGATATGGATAAATTAGAAGCATTGTACACTATTGATGGGAATATAATTGCTCAGACACTGTGAAAAGCAGTATTATAATTCCCCAAAAGATTATAAAATTATAGAATGATTGAGCAGTTCCATTTCTGGGTATATTCCCCAAAGAACTAAAAGCAGGGTCTCAAAGAAATATTTGTACACATGTGTTTATATTATTCACAATGGTCAAAATTTGGAAGCAATCTAAGTGTTCACCTACAGATAAAAAGATAACAAAATGTGATATACACATACAATGAAATATTATTCAACCTTTAAAAAGGTGGAAATTCTGACATCCACTACAGCATGGATGAATTTGAGGATATTATGCTAAGTGAAATAAGCCAGTCACAAAAAGACAAATATTATATGACTCTACTTACATGAGATACTTCAAGTAGTCAAAATCATAGAGACCAAAAATAGAATGGTGTTTTCCAGGGAAATGGGAGGAAGGGAATGAGGAATTACTGTCTAATGAGTATTGAGTTTCAGTTTTACAAGATGAAAAGAGTTGTGAAGATGAATAATGGAGATGGTTACAATATGAATGTACTTATGACCACTGAACAGTACACTGAAAAATGGTTAGAAGAGTTAATTTTTTCCTATGTGTATTTTTCCTCAATAAAGAATATTGAAGAGATAAAAGAACAGTTAATGGCCTAGATTTGGCCTGTGGGTTATTGTTTGCTGACTCCTGATCTAGAACAATAAATCAAGCCCTGATATGTAGGGTGTGCCAATTTGTTTTGATGTAAGTACTCTCACCAAGGGTAATACCAAGCCACTAATGTGATATCACTGCACACAGAGTTGCCGAAAAATGTGTAGTAGCACCCCATTATAGTATTTCCACTGCTTATATATAATAAATAGCACCACATGCATAGATAATAACAAAATGTAGTCAGATACTTAGGCAGTGATGATTTTTGAGTATCAAGTTTGTAGTTAGTATAACTCATTTAACTGTAAATTTATATGATTTAATTTTTAATAATGGCTTTGTTTAAAAACTTGTTCACAAAATTCCTGGAAATTTAACAATGATTGTCATAAGCCAGTATGGCTGGTTTCAGCACAGCACTGGTTGCCTTTCCTAATCACAGGATCCTATATAAGTTCTAGATATGCAAGATGTCAGAAAACAGGAGGCATTCTAAAAGTCTTCCACCCAACAATACCAATTAGATGTCCTGGACCAGGTTGGTGGTTCTGTTCTCCTTATAGCAAGAGACGTGCAGACATCTTACCTCAGCGCCTCAGGCATCATTTCTTAATGTCCATCTCTCCAGGACCTATATCCAGCCTCATCAGAGTTATGCACAGAACCCGGCCCCTGATGGAACCCACCCTTCTCAGTCATTAGCCATTTTCTCCTGTCTAGACTATCCGTCTCTCTACAAGGTAGAAGCACCTCTACATCCAGCAGTATCACCTGTATATGCTGCTTCTTTTAAATTACACTTGGAAATGAAAACCTGGCAAGATTCATATTCCAGGTGCCTAGTCAACTTCTGCTTCTCTATCTCTCAAACAAGAAGCTTGTTAAAGCCTCTCGACTGCACTCTTTCCTCTGCCCCATACCCAGGCAGTGTAGAAAGAGAATGAGAAAAATAAAACCTTTCATTATTTTGAGACTTCTCCACCAGTGAGGATAAAATAGGAATTACTCATTTAAAGGATTGTCTGGCTGCCTGTTTCTTCCTTTTAAAGCAGAGCTTGGTTTTAGAACTGAGCTCTCAATAAATGGTAGCTCTCACTGTTAATACACAGGAAAAACTATGTGGGGTTTTATTTAAAAATTTTACATTGGAATTAAAAGAAAAATTGGGTCAAAATAAATGAAACATTGGTTCCAGTCATATGTTTTATTTCAAATTTTTTAAATGTTTAGCAAAATTAGGTAAATTAGGCCAAAATGGGTATTAATGGCAATGACACTGGCCTATATAGAGTTTAACAAAATTATAAAAGCAGTAAGAAAGTGCTAGTTATTCAAACTGCTGCTTTTAAATTCAGAGCATGTGGCAAAATTGTAACTAAGGCTTAACCAATAAGCAGGGCACTTTCCTTTAAAACAAAAACATACATACTACCTGTAAGGTTATATGTGCTTTTCTTGAGAGAGAGCCCATAAGCTGCACTTTTGTCAAAGATCCCTGAGCTCCAGAAGATTAACAATTAAAACACCATCCATTTATATGGAATGAGGTTGAACTGAATGAATTCTGACATATTAAACAGTAATATCCTGTAAAGTAAACACATGTTATTTTTTACCCAACAGAGCACCTATTCTCCTTCTTGTGACAACACCCTAGATTCCTTTTGATACCTTCCATTGTATATTGGGCAATCTGACAATGTTCCAGACCCTTCTGTGATACACCTAGTGTCCTTCTGAAAAACTTTACTCCTGGTGGTAATTTTCAAGACTAGACTTCTGCCTTCTCCGGAAAACAGCCAGAACTCACTATCTCATGCCTCCTTGCTGCTAAGGCATAAACATGTTATCTGGGCACCACCAGTTGATTGCTTTCATGGGTTGATTTAAGTGAGAACAACATGATAAAAAAGTGGCACACAGAATTCACGTTCTGGCTACAGAGAAAGCAGAGTTTCCCTGCTTATAGAGACAGCAAGCACCCAGTGTAAAGGATTCTAAGACTTCTTCAAGCCCCACCAGCATTGATATCTTTCCTAGAACAGTGTTAGTGCAGTTAGGGCATAGTTCCTGGCTCTTAAGTTTTCAAACCTAAGTCTCATACCATCCTAGAATCTCTGAAAGATATTAACATTCTCTATTAAATTCCTTTTCTGCTTGAACTAACTAGTGTGGTTTTGTTTTGTAAACAGGAACACTGATTAGAACACACCCTCCTAGTCAAGGGCCAGTCATGTAGGTCAAACCATACTAACCAGACTCTAACTTCTGGGACTTCAAATCTCAAGTATAAGGTTGAAACCAGGGTAAAACAAACAATCAAAAAATTTGGAGCTCATTTTTTCTCATGGCTGTGTTCTTATCATATGACTAAATATTTCCTACTATTTAAAACTAAAACTACCCTGGTTTCTATCCTTTTCTGAATCTGCTGCTTCAACCTACCTATTCTATGAGATATTTGATTATTCTTTTAATAAATTCCTTCTGTAATTAACTTACAGTTTGCTGTGTTATAAGAAATAATGCCAGCTGAAAAAATGTGAATGTACTTGTTAAGCATCTGCTGTAAAAACAAAAGTGTGCATACTATTTGATTCAATTTAACTCATGTTGTAGACCAGAATAAATTTATTTCTGGTAGGAAAAAAAATTTGTGGTTGTTTCAGGGTGAAAGGGGCAGTAATTAACTGGAAATGGGTTTGTGTGAGGAAACTTTCTGGTATGTGACGGTTGTTGTAGGTTAAATTGTGTCGCCCAAAAACATATGTTGAAGTCTAAATCGCAGCACTTGTAAATGTGACTTTATTCCAAAATGGTATCTTTGCAGATATAATCATGTTAAGATGAGGTCATACTAAATTGGAGTGAATACTAAATCTAATAACTTGTGTCCTTTATAAGAAGATGAGAGACACACAGAGAAGAAGGCCATGTAGACAGATGCAGAGACTGGAGTGTTGCAGCTATAAGCCAAGGAACCACCAGAAGGTAGGAAGACGTCAGAAAGGATTCTGCCAAGGAACCTTCAGAGGGAGCATGGCCCTGGGCATCCTTTCATTTCAGACCTGTAACCTCCAAACCTGTGAAAGAATACATTCTGTGGGTTGTATTTTTAAAATGTGCCCTAGGACCCTAATACAAACAAAAATTCTGGGTTTCACAGGAGTATATACATTTGCCAAAACTCATTAAATATATGCTTAAGGCCGGGCTTGGTGGCTCAGCCTGTAATCCCGCGCCTTTGGGAGGCTGAGGTGAGTGGATTGTCTGAGCCCGCAAGTTCGAGACCCGCCTGGGCAGTGAGACCTCATTTCTACAATAAATGAAAAAATCAGCCGGGCATGGTAGCACGTGCCTGTAGTTCCAGCTACTTGGAAGGCTGAGGTGGGAGGATCGCCGGAGCCCAGGAGGTCAAGGCTGCGGTGGCTGGGAGCGGCCACTGCACTCCAGTCTGGGCGACAGAGTGAGACTCCAACTCAAAAAATATATATATATATGCTTAAGATATTCCAAATTCTTTGTATGTAAATTTTACATGCATACATGATGATCTTGATTTCATCTGCAAAGATCCCATTTCCAAATAAGGTCACATTTACAGGCACCAGGGTTTACACGTCAACATATGTTTTGGGGCAACATACAACTGTCATGCATGTATGTAAAATACCATAAACAAATATCAAAATCAAATGAATGATTTGTATGATGAACATTTTAGGATTGGACTGTAGTGATGAATGGTTAGAAGACTGGACAGATGAACAGATATAAAAGTAATATAGTGGAATATTAATTTGTGGAATGTAGGTGGTGAATGTGTGGTCATTTACAGTAAAAATTTTTTAATTTTTCTATTTGAAAATGTTTATTATAAATTGTTGGACAAGAAAATACACCCTGTTGCATATTACAGACTAGCTTTTTCTGCCTTTGTTTCTTTTGGAAGTACATAACTTCTACAATGGTGAAAAATAATGAATTTTTTTTGTTTTCATTTTTTCGCAGAAAATGCTTATTATTCTAAAGAGACATGCAGCTTTCTTCACAAAGATGAAAAGAAAAAACATCTGTGAAAATGTGAGAACAAAATGCCCAGTACTTCTGTTGTACGCAGGAGGAAATATAAAGATTTGCAGCTCTGATGTAAGCCAAAATCTGAGGTTAATTCTTAGTCAGGATTTGATAAAGGAAAGTAATGTCATCAATTGTGCAACAGAAATCCAAAAGCTTATTTTTAAATTTTATAATTCTCCTATCATAACTATAAACTAAGTTAGAGTCTAAATGTATACAAGATTTTATTCTTAAGTCTGGATTTAGAAAAGTGCCAAAATATGTATATTGTGTTCTTTCAATCTCCTATGACAAAAGTAATCCTCTACCAAATTGAGTGGCATTAACCTTCTTAAACACACTTAGCTTCTTTAGTTAGATAGCATGAAGAGGTTGTATTTATTTCCACTCTCCCCTAGTGCTATGCTAATTTAAATGACTGGGACTCCCTCCTCACGTGGCTGTTAAGGAAGTTGATTGGGCAACTCATACGTTTAAAAAATAATTTTAAACAGATAAATGGAGAGCTCCATAAACTAGGGCAACCCACTCACAATCTGCAACATGGACATATTACATGTGCTTATGTAGAAGGTGCTTTCAAATTCTTCATAAACGAAGTTTACACCTGGCTAGCTCAGCTCAGATATGTAGAATCTAATACCGTGGTATACAATAAAGCTGTATGTTTAACATAAGTTGAAGTGCTTTTTTTTTTCAGCCTCAATTGCATAATTGTACCTTGCAGCAACAATACCTTTCCAAGGAAGAATTGCCAGATTGAAGTTGTTTATATTTATGTTTTCTTGTTTCTAAAATATATCTACATAACATGCTATTTTTTTATACTTCATGATAAGTCCTTACCTCTTTATTCTAGACAGAGAAGGAAATAGAGAGCACAAATAACTGATCAGAGGAATAAAAAGTCTCTGCTTACCCTGAAGGGTCCAGTGCGAAAAGATGTAACAGGAAGCATGTGACAACTTACATTTGATTCCACAAATGTGCAGGAATAAATTAAGAAGGATGTGCTTGTGCTTATGTTGTAGAATGTGAGAAAAAAGGCTTAAGGGCTTTATGAATTTTTAATTTTCATGAGAAACAGCAGTATGCTAGATGCAATGAAACTCCACAATGAAGATATAACTGTCATGAATCTTTATGAACTGAATACTATTATATCAAAATAGATTTTTTAAAAATATGTATGTAAGAAACAATTTGACAGAAACACATTAGAAGTAAGAGACATAATAGACTTCCCTTAGCTATTTCCATGTTAAATAGGCCAAAAATAAATAAATAATAAGCATGTATATAAGTAATCGTACACAAATAAAGACAAAATTATTGCCAAAATGAATTATTACAGACCTAAAATGTCTCAGTAAACCCTAGCAAATATATTCTAAAGGAAACTGTGAAATACATTATGAACAAATAGAATTAATTCAAAGGTTCAATTGCAAGGACCCCAATGCAAGAATAGTTCAATATTAGAACATTCCTTAATATCATTTCTCAAAACAATCCTATAAAAACAAGATAAATATTAGAATTATATCAATATATATTTAAAAAGCATTTGGTAACTTTTAACCTACATTTTGATTTTTAAAATATTAAAATAAATAAAGCTCAATTATAGTCAAAAACATTTTTTTGGAAAGTTTGCTCCTGGCATTCCATTTTATGATTTCACCATAATTTTTTAAATAATATTCTATTCTTTAAAATTAGCTTTATTTCCAATTGTGAGTTATGTTACCATTTTTTTTTACTTCCAAACATTAAATATCTTTTATGTTTTAGGGCAATACCTCAAAAATACCCCCTGTTAGCTACTAGCTGAAGTCCCCAAATTACTTTTTCAGCTAAATATTTTTATTGTGTTTACTGGTCATCTGTAGTTATTCTTTGCTAAACTGTTTGCTCGTATTTCTGACCCATTTTTTAAACCAGTTATTAGAAATTTCTTATTCAAAGATCCTAAAACTGTAAGTCAGAGTATAGACTGCTATACATCAAGACCTCAGTTCAGATAAATGATTTGACATTTCCTAAAAATATTTAAATTGCAATCACTTCTTTTTTTTAATGAATTTTTTTATTATGATATTGTGGGGTACAATTAAGGGTTAGGTATACAAATATGCTTCGTTCAGGCACCCTTGTTGATAAGATTGTCTCCCCATCCCCAGACAGATATTTACCACCGTTCATCCCATCTCCCTTCCCCTCCGCCCCCCCATAGTTTCCCACCACTGTCAGCCAATTTCTTATAGTATTACATTGGATGTTCAAGGTTCACTATATGAATAAGAACATGTGATACTCAGATCTTTGTTTCTGTGAGAGATCACTCAGTATTATAGACTCTAGTTCCATCCAGATTGCTGCAAAATTCATGATTTTGTTCTTTTTTATGGCTGCGTAGTATTCCATCGTGTATATGTACCACATTTTTAATCCAGTCTTCTTTTGATGGACAGCATGGTTGCTTCCAGGTTCTTGCTATTGTGAACAATGCTGCGATAAACATACGTGTGCAGGTATCTTTTTTATAGAGTGATTTGAGTTCTTCAAGGTATATTCCCAGTAGGGGGATTGCGGGGTCATATGGGAGGTCAGTATTTAGAGCTTTTAGGAATCTCCATACTGTTTTCCACAGAGGTTGTACTACTTTGCACTCCCACCAACAGTGTAAAAGAGTTATCTTTTTGCCACACCCTCTCCAGCAACTGCTATTTTTTGAGTTATTGATAATTGCCATTCTGACAGGAGTTAGGTGGTATCTCGGTGTGGTTTTGATTTGCATCTCCCTGATGATTAGTGAGACTGAAAATTTCTTCATGTGTCTGTTGGCTGCTCGGATGTCTCCCTTTGAGAAGTGTCTGTTCATATCTTTTGCCCATTTTATATTGGGGTTGTTTGTTTTTTTCTTTTCAGCACTTTTGAATTCCTTGTAGATCCTTGATGTTAGGCCTTTGTCAGACCTGGGGTTGCAAATACTTTTTCCCAGTCTGCAGGCTGTCTCCCTGCTCTCTTGATGGTTTCTTTGGCTTTGCAGAAACTTGTCAGTTTAATGAGGTGCCACTTGTCTATCTTCTCTCTTATGGCCTGTGGGTTTCCGGTTTTGTTCAGGAATTGAATGCCAGTTCCAGTTTCCATGAGGGTATGTCCTTCATTTTCTAAGGTTCTTATGGTTTGAGGTTTTACATTTAGGTCTCTGATCCATTTGGAGTTAATTTTTGTGTATGGGGCTAGATAGGGTCCTGTTTCAATCTTCTACATGTGGTCAGCCAGTTTTCCCAGCACCATTTACTGAATAGGTTGTCCTCTCCCCAGTGGTAGATGGTGGAGGCTTTGTCAAAGATGGGTTGGTTGAGAAATTGAGGTTTTGCTTCTGGAATCTCAATTCTATTCCATTGATCTATATGCCTGTTCCTGTACCAATACCAAGCTGTTTTGATTATTGTAGCTTTATAGTAAAGTTTGAAGTCTGGTAATGTGATACCACCTGCTTTGTTGCTGTTTTTGTTTTGTTTTGTTTTGTTTTTTGCTGAGGATTGTTCTGGCTATTCTTGGTCATTTGTGTTTCCATATGAATTCCTGTGTTGTTTTTTCTAGGTCTGAGAAGAATGTTGCTGGCAATTTGATGGGTATTGCATTAAATCTGTAGATTGCCTTAGGTAAGATGGACATCTTCACAATGTTGATTCTTCCAATCCATGAGCATGGGATATTTTTCTACTTGTTTGTGTCATCTTTGATTTATTTGAGCAGTGTTTTGTAGTTTTCATTGTAAAGGTCTTTCACATTTCTGGTTAGGAAGATGCCAAGGTATTTCATTTTTTGTGTGTGTGCAATCATTTCTTGACCACTCAGTTTACTTACTATTCAAATCATTATCCTTTTTATTTTTATGTTCTTTTGTGTTAGGATTATCTTTCTGGATGGAAACTGATAAAAAAATTTCTATATACCAAATGTACAGTTGTATGGTACACTATTTTTTAGAATTGTTTTACATATTTTATTACTCAACTATTATATACTATTTTATTATTCAATTATTATATACCCCCTTTATGCCATAATATAATAAGGCCATATATGGTTATTTTTACCTGAACTCTAAATATTTAATTACTGAAATTATATACCTATTTTGAAGTTGGTATTTCCAAAACTTTAGATGTATTGTAAAGAAATAATTATCAAAAGGTAAGGATAGATCAGTTTTACCAAATGAATTTGTACGTAGTCACTACATTTCTGTCTTGCTTTTTATACTCTTCCTATTGTTGTCTAATATTCTGTTTATTTTACACATCAATACATCACTGTATGTTTTCCGAGTTTGAGACAGATCTATTTCTATTAAACTTCAGAGCCTCACAAGATGTTCTTGTAGTTTACTAACACGAGTTTAAAATACCATTAACCAAAGTTACTCAATATTATCTGCATGTAGGAAGATTTATTTGAGTATATCCTTCTTCAAATAAAACTATTTTAAGTTGTTAAATATGAATGGTTTTGAAATATCTGGAAGCATCCAGAGAAAGTCTATTTGCACATAGCCTTCTTTTCCTTGCTATCAACCGCTAATTATCTATAGCAAATCATATGTTTAATTAAGTGGTAGTAGACTTCAAGAGAGTCACATAATGAACAGTAAAATGCAAAACGACTCTAAGTGATGACAGTTGTGATATTACAATTCATGTATGCTTGTCAGATTGGTATCTTCCTGCCCTTCTTAAAATGAAGCAATTTTCAAAAGAAAAAGAGGGATTTTGATGTATGCTTTTATTAGATTAAAAATATATTAAATTTCCAATGATTCAATTCCTTGTTTTAATGTGCTTCAAATGCCAAACAAAATAGTAGAACAAGATATTTAAGGGGAGATTTATTTATTTATTGTATCATTATTGTCATTATTTGGTCTATCAAACTGTCTGTAGTATTATCAGGTAATTAACATCAGCCTGATTACAAATATCAATTTTATTAATTGAATTCTGTTTTAATTGTTAAATTGCAAGCTATTAAAATGTAATTAAATGGCATGAGAAAGATAATCTTTTTTCCAATCTAGTTACAACTCATTTATAGTGTGCTTCTCAAAAATAGTGGCATTTAAATGCAATGACACATTTACCCCTCTAACAAAAGTTGCAGCCAGAATGAGACAGGCAATCTATAATTTTACCTAAGACTCAGAGCCTGCTTTCAAATTCTATTGAGGCACATTTGTGATTGATATTATATTTTTTAATTGCACAGAAGCATTTCTTGAAAGTTTTTCATTCAACAGTAAATGCTGGGGAAACGTTTTGTCTTTCCATAGCCATTGAGAGTAACACATGTGAAGGCCTTAGTTTCCATTTCACTTCACCCATTTCAGTTACAAAATAAATTGCCCCATAATTACTTTGATAGAAATTTTTCTAAAATCCATTACATACCTTCCTACTTTCTTCATCCTCTAATCATTCAATACTTTATGAATTCACCTCTGATACCTTCCCAATATTTAAAGAATTTGTGCCATATATTCACCTTTCTTATGGAAAATTTAGTTCCTCTTGACAAAATTCCTGTTCTTCCATCCCATCTCATCACCATTCCCTACACGCTCCCAATACCACCACCATATTCTAAGAAAACACACCTCCCAAACAGACTCAATCTTTCTGATTTTCTACATTAGAATACAAAAACAAAAATGGTAGACTCCCATCTAGTTAAACATTATAGATGGGACATAGACAGTCTTAGGAGATGTTCTGGGTTTTTTACTGGGTTATATCTTCAGTTTTTAATTCCCTTTCTTAAATAATTTGAAAGAGATATACTTTAAATACAATAAAATTTCCTTGATATAAGTGAACAATTGAATGACATTTAGTAAATTTGCAGAATGATGCAGTCATCATCACAATAGAGTTTTACAACATCCAGCACCCCAATAATTTATCTTGCACCTGTTCTCAGTTAAGCCCTGCTCTCGCAGCCCTCCCACAACAGCCCAGGAAGCTATCAACTTGCCTTTTCTGGAGATTTTTATATAAATGTAATAATGTTATATTCTTTCTTTGGATCTGGCTTTTCTTCATTTAGCTAAATAATTTTGAAGTGCATTGTTCATCACATGCATCAATAGTTTTTTATTCCTTTTTTATTACTTGTTCCTTTTTTATTACTGAATAATATATCATTGTTTGGATGTACCACATGTATTTACCCATACATCATTTGTGATACCTTAAGATTATGTCTAGTTTGAGGCTATTTTTAATAATATTACCATCAACATTTATGTGCAAATGTTTACATGGATGTATGCTTCCATTTCTCTTAGGTGTAGAATTGCTGAACCATATGGAAATTTTGTGTTTAACTTTTGATGAACTACAAGATTGTTTTCCAAAGTGGCTGCACTATTTTATACTCCCGCCAGAAACGTATAAGAATTTAGTTTTTCTGTATCTTCACCCACACTGGTTGTTGCCTGCATTTTTCATAGCATTTGTGGAAGGGTGTAATGGTATCTCATCATGGTCTTAATTTGCATTTCCCTAATAAATAATAATTGTGAGCATCTTTTATGTGCTTATTAGTCATTTGAATATCTCCTTTAGTGAGCATTAAATAAGATTGTCTTAATATTAACTTGTGAGAATTTTTATATATTCCAAATACATTTATCAGATATGCGGTTTGCAGATATTTTCTCCAAGTCTGTAATTTATCTTTTCATTTTTGTAAAGATATACAGATACAAACACATACACACACACATATATATTTACTTTATTATAGAGATGTGGGGTACAAGTCAGAATTAGGTACATAAGTAATGTATGTGCAGGTAAAGTTTGGGCCTGTTATCTTTTGAAGCACAAACTTTTAAGATTTTTATAAAGTCTCATTTGCCAATTTGTTATTTTATAGTTTGTACTATGTCATATTAAGCACTCTTTTTCCAACCCAAGGTCATTAAGATTTTCTCCTATGTTTTCTCTAAGTTTAGTGTTTCATCTTTTATATTTTACTCCATAATTCATTTTGAATTAATTGTCGTGTGGAGTATGAGGTAAGGCTCTAAATGCATTTGTTTGGCATGTAAATATTCATTTGTCCCAGCGTTATTTGTTCAAATGACTATCCTCTCCCTATTAAATTGTCTTGGCATGATTGTTAAAAATCAAAAGACTATAAGTATATGAATTTTATTTCTTTTTTTTTTTTTTTTTTTTTTAGTTGGAGTCTCACTCTGTCACCCAGACTGGAGTGCAGTGGCCGCTCCCGGCCACCGCAGCCTCGACCTTCTGGGCTCCGGTGATTCTTCCGCCTCAGCCTTCCAAGTAGCTGGAACTACAGGCGCGCGCTACCACGCCCGGCTAATTTTTTGATTTATTGTAGAGATGAGGTGTCGCCAAGTTGCCCAGGCAGGTCTCGAACCCGCGGGGTCAGGCAATCCACTCACCTCAGCCTCCCAAAGCGCGGGATTACAGGCTGAGCCACCGAGCCCAGCTGAATTTTATTTCTGGACTCTCATTTCTGCTGCATTGATTTATTTATCCATCCTTTTGCCAATACTACACTATTTTGATTACCTTGACTTTAGAATATGTTTTAAAATCAATCACTGTAAGTCCTCCAGTTTTGCTCTTTTTCAAAATTGCTCTGTCCATTCTAGGTTGTTTGAATTTCCAAATAAATTTTATGATTGGTTTTTTTCAAATACTACAGAAAATCCTCCTGGTATTTTAGTCATTAGTCAAACTTCCAACGGCAGTTAACCTGAGGTCAGATTTACCGTTCTCTCTAAATAATCAAAGCAAATTTTTGTAATAACAACACTTAGCATGCTAGATACCAGACAATGAAAGACAGTAATCCTTGAGATATGAGACACAAATGAGCCCTTTGATTGCCTTAAATTACTGCCTGGAAAAAGTTTCCAAGTCACAGCATGGGAGAAGGTACCCAGTAAAATCCCATGTACTCCCTGAGATAAGCAGATGGGTTTGGGAGTCTGGGGAAGCCAAGGCACCTAGTCTTTGCCGGGGAAAAGCACTGGAGAAGAGTTTCACAGAAAGAAAACTCCAGAGATCTGCAGGAGGTCCTTCTTTAGTATTCATTGATTACTGCTGATCAGCTTTGAAAATGGGAAAGTTAAATTTATCTCAGATTGACATCTAAGTCCCATTTGTTACCTTTATTGAAGTACAAAAGTAACAATATGCTAATATTTAAATGAAAATATTAATTAAGAATCCAAAACTGCATGTAAGAATAAAAGTGTAACTTTATGATTTTATGAAATTTAGGAGATGTAATTGAAAGGGAAAGTATGTTGATTTAGAAAATGCTCTCCAACTTATCTAGACAACTAAAAATACAAATGTAGCAGTGACAAGAAAAACATTTGTTGTCACACTTCCCACTATGAAATTAACTACTCATTAGCCTTTGATGAATCCAGCTCTCCAAGGAGTTTTTATGCATAACTCATGCAGTGAAATTAACAGTTAATGATATATTTAATAACTAAGTACAAAGTGACTTCAATAGTCTGTGTTTAGTCTTTCCATTTTTGGCTTCTGTAAAAGTAATATATTTATGCATATTTGAAAATAAAACTGAAGCAATGCAAAACCAATTTCAGAACATTAAATTTTGTCCTAGTATTGCCTTATAATGATACATTGTCATTATCAGTATGCCAAAAATGTTTTCATGTATTAACTCATTAGTACTCCAACTGCATATGGGATCCTTAATATTTAATGTCCTGACAGTGTTTAAAAGAATTTTTATTTTAATTTGAGCAGTATAAAAATAGAAATACTGGCATACAGAACAGAAGTCCCATTTCTTTGGCATTAGAGAAAATTTTGTAAAATGAATTCTAATTTATTTATGGATTTCCATTATGTAATTTGAATAAATGCAATCACAGCAAAGAAGAAAATTAACTTGGACCCCCCAACCACATTTTGTACAACAAAATAATTCCCAGTTGATCAAAATTTCAGACCTAACAGCTGAAATAGAAAAAGTTTAGAATTGAACATAATTGAATTTACTTATATTCTTGGAGTAGTCACAGATTTCTTAAAACCATAACAAAATTATGATGGAAACTTTTGAGCTATTTTGAGAAGTTTAAGTATAGATAAATAAAAAATGATTAAATATTATAAATACAATAAAAAAGATAAAAGGCAAACCATGCAAAGATATCTACAATATCCACAAAGGTCAATGAGCTAAATAATGGACTAAATCACTCATAAATCAATAACAAACTCAAATCCCAATAACTTAGTGGGAAAAATACCTGACATTGCCTGACATTAAAAGCTTTAAATGCCCAACGTCTTTTATTATTGAAGTACATAAAATAAAAAAAGTTAAGCATTCAACTTTGACAAGATGAATGCTGAGAAGCATGTGGAGAAACAAGTACTCTCAGAAACTGTGAGTTTTAGGAAGGATAGCTATGCATGCATGTGCTTAAAATATTCTTTTGTTCATCATTACTTCTTGCATTTTTATTTTATCTTTAATTCCTTCTCCTGAGGTATATCCTCGGACATCCTTTCCGCAAAGTTCTGTTTGTAGTAAAAATTCAGGCTTTGTTTGAAAATATGATTTCACCCTCAAACTTGAATGTTCATTAAATTAATTTTTTAGGCAAATAATTCAAAATCGGAAGTTAATTTTCCTTAGTAATCTGAGAACTAAAATCCTTGGCCTCTTTTTTAAAAAAACATTTTATTATGAAAACTTACTAACACATAGTCTAAGTCTAATTTAAGTTCCCAGTTTGAGAATAATTCCTACAGCCTAGGTAAGGTAGCATAAATTAAGCACAGTCTCAGAGTTTTGATTTCTCATGGGAAGTTTTTTTTTTCTTTCTAGCACAGAAAGAACTTCTTTGTCTCTCAAAGGGCTATTTTGCAGACGTTTTCTTGTTCTTCTTTCCCTGAAAATACATCCACCAGCTGTCCTGTTTTTTTTGCAGGGATCTTAGTCACAGCTCCCCATACTCTCAAGGCCTAGGGTCTTCTGTTCCTATAAGGAAAGTAAAGCCTAATTCTTTTGGATTTAGGGCCTAATGTAGATTTGATAATCGTTCACAAGGCCAACACAGCCTCAATTTACTGGTCTATTTCTCTGATTTTCAGTTCTTTTTTTTTTTTATTTCTTGAAAATGAAACTTCCCTTTTTTTCTTGTGAGATTAGCTAGGTATTAAATTTAAATCTGCCATTTCCTGAGTTTGTAATTGAAATGGTTCTAGATTTGTTTTTTCAGTATGTTGCCAGAACAAGAGAAAAATTACATAAAAATTTAAAACTATCTATCTAAGAATCCCTCACTATTTATAAAATTAACAAAACGTTAACAACAATAATATGCACAGATATTTTTAAACAAGTAGAAAATATATTAATGCTTCCATGAGGAAAAAAAGCCAATATATAAAAGAACATAGTCACAAAAGATTAATATGATTATGGAACTATTTGAAATAAATATATAGTTAAGTAAAATTTCAAAATACCAATTAAAACAGACTTTTGTTTTTTAACTCATATTGACAAAAGGCAATACACTTGCTAATTATCGATATTGTTGGATATCTTCTGAAATGGGCACTCATACACTGCCAGAATATGTTTCAAGAGCTTCGAAAGTTTCACTTTGAGTTAATAATTCAATATATAAAACTATCCCCTAGAGATTTAACCAGTGTCAATACACTTATATTCACTATACTGTACAGCCAACATTTTGAAAAAAAATAAATTTTCAAAAGCACCTTCTTCTACTCTGCTCTTTCAAGGAGGGATCCTGAGGGATACTTTCTATCCTCATTCCAAAGAACCTAACACAAATAAGAAAAATTTCATTTATATAATAGTTAATTTGATAAAATATGTTCGACATTATGCATAGTAAGTGGATTATATTATTTGCAGTATTGATCGTTTTAGTGTATGTTTAATATGAGAATATTAAATAGCTGGGGCTTAGACTGGGCCCTGAAATAAATTGGAAAAAAGCAAATTAAAATGAAAATTTTAATTTAGTTAATGAAGGTGATATCTTTATTATTTTTCTTTTCTCTTTTGGATCTTTTAGTATTGTACCAAGAATATAAAAAGCTGGAGAGGGAGCTAAACTGTTTTGCAATCAAGATTTGATCTCATTTTGAGTAACATTATTTGAGCATAAAAGTAATGATTTTCTTTTAAACATAGGCTTTTCAAAGATTTTCTCTATACTTTAGTGTGATTTTATTACATCTAAGGGCCATGTTTCTCCTCTGCCCCAAGAGAAACAAAGTTTCCATTTTATGAAGTCAGCAGGGAACCAGACTCAATTTATAAAAATTAACTTCACAGGGAACTTTTCCTAAGACTGACTATCGGCACATGAGGAAGTTACACTCTGGTAATCAAAGGCTCACTTGCAGAAACAAATTAACCCTCTAGCATTAAGACACTAGTAAAAAACTTAGAAAAAGATGAACTGCACTTTCACTGAAATAAACAAGAACCCTCATCAGATTGAGCACGGTCTTCACAGTTTAGGAAGATATTTCTCAAAATCACTGTGAAAGATTACGCTTTAGGGGTCCGGGGAGAACATATTATAACTTTTATTTGCATTTACTTCCCATAACATCCTCCACACCTACAGAAGAACTAGGCGAGAATATTAAATAGTCATCTTCTAATGTAAACAGGAATCTTGATGATTAAACCATCATAATGGCAAATCATTTCACCATATTTGTGGGCTATAGTCTTTCTGGCAGCTTTAAAGAAAAGATTTTGTATTTTTTCCTGAAAATGAAAATAAGAAGAAAGCAAAGTAAAAGCCTTTTTAAAAATCCTATGAAATTGTTCTCTATGTCATAAATCTGTTTTATACCAAATTGCAGAGACTTTTAAAATTCCATGTTTCATTGGTTCTAAGGCAAATTTTTAAAAAATATATTTAATGTCATTGAAACTGGGGTACTTGTTACAATATGGCATCTTTGGATTGTTGTAAGAAGTGGCAACTATAATGAAGCAGCCAGCTCTCTGGCATGAGCAATTTTGAAAAGTGGCAATATCATATTGGGAGAGAATTCTAGAGATAATAGGGGAGCATTATCTAAAGAAATATTGCCTCACCAATTCTCTTGATGACTCAAGCTTATTCAGACATAAACTGTATGACCCTGAGTTAGAAGATAATACAGAAACGTCAGACTCTGAAGGTGAAAAAGCTTCAGGGATAGGTCAACCCTTTATTTCACTTTTAATTTCTTTTATCTAATTGTACAAGAATAATATACCATACAAATCTATAATTGAGTAACTGTAAGGGTTCCTCCAATAAGTATAAAGTTAAAATTTTATGTGATAAAAAAGTAGTGAATCAGTTCTATTGGAAGCATATTTTCTTTCTTATTAGTACCAAAAATAATAATTATACAATCAATAATCTTAGAGTCAATGAAATATGATATACCCATTATAACACATATGTTCTAGGCTATAAGAGAAAAACAATCTTGGCACTTGGTTTTCATCTTTTTGCTTTTCTTCTGCTCTTTTCAATTTCAGCCAATGTTTGTTAATGTAAGTCTTCTCATGATGCTCTGTGGCTCTTTTTTGAGTACTGGGAAGTAAAATAAACAGAATAAGTTATAAGACTCCCCAGTAAAGGGCAGAGATAAATAATATTAAGATCAAGTATAAAATACTGATAATATATACACTTATTACAAACAATATCAAAAAGAGCACCACAAAGTATTTTGAAATTGGCAATAAACCAAGTGATAAGTAGAATCTAAGGTATAACAGAAAAGACATATTTTACAAAATATTTGGAAATTGATATCATAGAAGCAACATCTCTAGGAAGATAACTATGTTGCAGATCTTAAGGGCAGAAGAATTGAATATCTTGTAGCTAACATGAATAACAGGCTGCAAAATCTTGCATGCAAGTTTCCATCATGATTTGAGGATATCAATTCCAATCATTTTCTAATTCCCAACTAAATGTACTCAAGGCAGAATTTAAAGGCACTGAGGATGTCCATTCAGTCACCCACCATCTGTCCACACTAGATACCGTTAACATATTCATTGGCCCTGCTCATATAGGGTGCCTTCAGGTCCAGTGGTTATGGGGCTTTTTTGATGTATTTGGGACCCAGACTCTTGGGTCAGGCTGTGAATATATGGGCTCTGAGTCTAGTAAACTTGATATTCTTTATAGCCAACCAACAGACAATTTTTCATCTCCCTGGTGCAGAGCCAAAATGCTGGGCACAGTTCTCAACTACTCCTATCTTTCCCAGGCTGGAAAAAAACTTTATTCTCTTTCTCATTTTTCTCAAAGTCATTTTCTTTTACTCCAACCCTTCTGGGACACCCATAGTCTCTCTTCAAATAGTTTAAGCTTTTACAAAAGACTAGGATATCCTCAGATTTACAGAGATGCTGAATTATAAAAAAGGCCTGTGGCTGCTTAAAAGGAAGGGGGAGCTAGATAGATATAGAGAAGACACACACCAATTACAAATGATGTGCCACAACCATACAAGACTTTCTTACCCTCAGCCAGATATTTCCTGGGTAATTTTTAATTAATCACAGCAATAGCCAAGAAAACACAGTATGGTGGTTGTAACTATGCTTGGAATATACTTTCTCATGGACTACGCAGTTGCCCAAGCCACTGAATATACCACTAGACTATTGTGTTTGTTAATATGGAAGGTGCTAAATCATCAAATATTTTGTACAATTTTTAAGTTAGAAGTTAATTCATTAGGCATTATATAAATGTTAGTTTTGTCTTTTTAAATCCTAGAAGTCAGTCTGTACTTTGCATCATTTTACCACTATAATCCTGCAGTGAAACAAACAAGGAGAAATAGTGCAGTATAAGGAAGTTGTAGCATGCCAGTTTATGAGTTTGTTTATTCTGCAGAAATTTTACTGCTGCTCAAACTGACTGCTTCTTTAGTGCCCTAAATCAAACAGCATAATCTGTGGACTCAAGATCAGAACAATAAACTTCACTGAATTTACAGGCTCAGGAGAACAGCATTCAATAGGGCCTTTTATTATGACCCTATCCCGACAATGTTTTTCTGACTTTCATTGCTTCAGGAATTCATAGGAGAGATGCCAACACAGTATGTTGTTTTGAGTGTGGTCCCTACCCCCCCCCCACTGTTAATCACACCAAACATTAAGAAAACAACTCTGATAGAAGAACACTGTACAGCAGGACCTCTAAGGTGGGTGCAGAAAATTGTTCCACTTCATGTTCACCAACACATTTTGAAAAATGGAGATGTAGAGTCACTTAATCATAATGTCTAGCTTTCTCACTTACAGACCTTGCACATTAGAATTGTTACTCATCACTGGGGTGTTGATGGATCACACATGCAGCTGAGTTATATAAAAATATAGAATCCAGTGTGAAGAAGGTAGGAGAGTGCAGTTTAGAGGGGTTTTCCAGGTTTTATTTAATTATCTATGAAAGAAAACTTTTAAAAATCTCACTTTCCATACCTAATTATTAACTCAATATATATAATTGTTTTAGTGCTATGTTATGCAAATTATGTAATATACAATGGAAATGAAAAGAAGAAATATGTAAGATAAAAATAAATACAAATATAGTTCTAATAATTTTCACTGGTGTTGGATCACTGGCTTTGTAGTCATAGTAACCCAAGTTTGAGTTTGACTAATGTTACTAACAATTTGTGTGAATCTTAACAATTTTTGTAAATTCTCTTGGCCTCATAGGTTAGCACAGGCTGTGAACCTACAACTAATAGTAGCTATGATGATGATGATGATGATGATGATAATGATGATATTGCAAGTAAAAATTATCTCTCTGGGATTGGAGAAACCTGGGCAAAACCAGTCTAAACACAAAGTCAACCACCCCAACTGAGGGGTTTCCTGTCTCAGCTTAAATAACAACACTGAGAAGCAACACTTTGTCTTCCAACTCTTTTGCTTTTGGAAACATTTACAAGTTGGGATATAGAGTAATTACTTTGTCCTCTTCTTCATAATCATTTCTACCAAAAGATTCTAAAACTGAGGTTTGTAGGAGCAAGGTAGTAAATTTCTGTCAGGTTCTTTAGTCCCTTTGAAATAAAGTTAATGCAAGAATAAGAGAATGCTCTAGTAAACCTGCATATCAATTTGAAGAGAATTGACATCTCTATTTTCTTTAGTCTTCCAATTCATGAACACAATATGTCTCTTCATTTATTTGTTTTTTGCTAATAGCATAAAGTTCCTGAACATGTTTTATTAGGTTTTCAACTTTGTGTTTTGTTGTTTGGTTATTAAATAATATTCTAATTTTGATTTCAACATGTTTATTGCCAGAATATAGAAACAGAGTTGATTGTTGTATGTTGTATGATCTTGTATCTTGAGATTTTGCTGAACTAATAATGAGTTATAAGAGAATTTAGTTGATTCAATTTTTTATATCTATGCCTTCTGCAAACATGGACAATTTTATCTTTTTTTTAATCTGTTTGTCATTTAATTTTTTTTCTTGCTTTATTGTGTTGGCGAGGACTTTCAGTACTATGCAGAATAACAGTGATAAGAGCAGGCATTCTTATTTTTTTTTCCTATTCCTAGAGGGAAAACATTTAGTCAAGATAATTAATTAACTATAATGTTAGCTGTAGATATTTGTTATCGAGATCAGAAAGTTGACCTCTATTCTTAGACTTCTGATAGTTTCCATCATGAGCATTGAATTTTACCAAATGCTCTTTCTTTATCTAGTGATAAGATCGTGTTATTCTTCTTTGACTTTTTAATATTATTGTGTTAATGAATTATTATATAGTATTGTGCTTAGTTCTCAAGTGTTTGAATGTTTTTCCAATATCTTCCTGTAATTAACTTCTAGTTTTATTTTTATTGTGATCAAAGAACACAGTCTGTATGGTTTGAATTATTTTAAATTTACTGATATTTGTTTTACAGCCCAGAATATCTTGGTAATATGTTCTGTGGGAATGTGAAAAGGCTGTGTATTCTGCTGTGGTTGAATGGCATGTTCTGTAAATGGCAATTAGACCTTGTTGGTTGTTGATGGTGCTGAATTCTTCTATATATGCTTGCTAATATTGTGTCTAGTAATTTTGTGTTTAATCAATAATTAAGAGAAGGTTGTTAAAGACTCCAACTGTCATTGTGAGTTTGTCTATTTCTCCTTTGAGTTGCATCACTTTCATGTTCACATAGCCTGCAGCCTGGATATTAGGTAAATACACATTAAGGATTGCTACATCTTCTTGATAAATTGGCTCTTTTATCATTAAATAATATCCTTCTCTGCATCAGATAATTTTCTTTACCCTGAAGTCTCCTTTATCTGAAGACTAACACTTTTGTTTGCTTAGTGTTTGCATACTTACCTATATTGTGATATTTGAAGAAAATGCTTTTTGGGCAACATATAGTTGGGTTTTCTTTTGTATGCATTTTATTAATCTCTGTCTTATAATTGGTGAATTTAGACCACTTATACTTCATTTTTTAATAAAACCTTTATTTTAGAATAGTCTTATATTTGTAGAAAAATGTGAAGATATCGTGTACTCCACAATTAGTTTTTCCTATTATTAGCATCTTATAGTAATATGTTACATTGGTTACAATTAATAAATAAATATTGATACATAATTACATTGGTAATTATTAATAAAGTCCATACTTATTTCAGATTGTCTTAGCTTATACCTAATATCCTTTACCTGTTCCAGGATGCCATCCAGGAACCCCATTACATTGAATAGTTATGTCTCCCTAGACTTCTCTTGACTACCACAGTTTCTCAGACTTTAATCGTTTTTTATGTCTTTGACGTTTTGAAGAGTACTAGTCAGGTATTTTGTAGAATGTCCTTCACCTTAGGTTTGTCCACTGTTTTTCTCAAGATTAGACTGGAGTTAATAGTTTTGGGGAGGAAGTCCACAGAGGTAGTGCCATTCTTATCATATCTTATCAACAGTACTATCAACATAACATTACTTTTAACCTTAACCTTGATCACCAAGTGAGATATCGTTTGTCAGGTTTCTCAACCGTAAAGTTGTTTTCCTTGCCTCACTTCTGTACTCTACCCTTGGAAGGAAGTTTGTGTACCTCATACTGAAGTCGTGAGGAAAATGATTCACTTCCTCAAGGGTGAAATATCTATATAAATTATTTGGAATTATTCTGCATCAGAAATTTCTTCTTCACTCATTTATAATTCAATAATTATTTATATAAGTATAAACTCATGGGTATTTATTTTATACTTTGGGTTATAATCCAATATTTCTTTAGTACTTTTTATTTATTTTTTGCTCAAAGTGTTCCAACTTTGGCCATTGGGAATGCTTTCAATTGTTTCTTGTGTCGCTTTGATATACCCTCATTACTCTGAGTTTTTGTTGTTGTAATTATTGTTTCTGTTTTTCTTGTTCCCTCTGGTTGATTTCTGATGCTCTTTGAATTTTTTTACCTATATTTCACTACATCTGGGTCTGTCACAAACCAAAGCCAGAACATAACCCCTTTCTTCTTCTTCTCCTGAACTTCTCAGGAGGCTATGTCATATAGCACATTTCTGCAGATGCCATGGTAACGAGGATGGAGACCTCACAGCCCAGCATCTGTCACACTGCTTCCCACACTGTTCTTGGGTCACACCTACTATGGGGAATTTTTCAAAGTGAAAATTTCTTCTAAAGATCTTGCCCCCAATCTTCCAACCTTGCCAGTTGCTAAGGCTCTTTCCCAGAGTCTCCTCACATTGCCCTACAACTCCATCTGCCACCCAATCCCAAAACATGAGATCTTTCAGACTAAACTTCCACCTCCCCACTCTCAGATCACACCCCCAAGTGCTGTCTCCCCATCTGATGTCACCTTCCTCTGGCATATTTGTGGGGGAAAAGGGGGTTATCATCTCATGTACATTACACTGTTTAAATAACTAAAATGTTGAATGATATTTATAAAAATCCTCATAATCATAGTGCTAAGGTCTTAATAGGCAGTTAAAAACATTCCAAATATTCTACCAAATAGTTTTGATTTGCTAGCACCTACACCTCATATAGATGTGAGTACACTTGTTTTAGGACCTTGGCTCTGCCCAGCATTGCTTCAATTCTGGCACCCCCACCTAACATCCACCCCACCTCAAATGAAAGCACAGATGGCTGCCTCTCTGTCAAACATGAGGAATACCCTGCTTCCTGTCCCTGCCCTGCAGCCTGGTCATGTCCCTACCATCACCACAGGGCATTGCCTCATTGAGGTTTCCATTCCAGTTAGACTGTCCTAGGTTGGAATCTCAGTCTGATATCTTCCTGGCTATGTAATCGTAGCCAAATTCCATCTCTTTCAGACCCTGGATTTTCTCATCTTTGAAACAAAGTACCAGTATTTTGATCATGATAACGTATGACACTCTTCTGGTCTGCTCTGGAGCTACATTACACACAGCTCAACATGACAGCTTGTTCTAGAACAAGACAGTACCTTCCCTCTAGGATGACTGTACTATAAACTATAATCTTACCTTTGTCAGCAGCTGCTTGGGCAGCCCCAAATTAAAGGTACAGTTTGAGATTTAGAGTTAAGACTTGGAGGTTTTAACACATGTTTCATGAATTTAGGATCTGTTTCAATTTTGACAAATCATTTTTTCTGACAAATCTTCAGTAGTTTATAGTTATAAAACAAGATTCCTAATTCCATTTATGCTTCACATAGAGGTAGGACAAATGGGAATGTCAGTGGCAGCTAGCCAAAGACCACAAGAAATATACCTGTAGCTGAACAAAATTGTTATATTTGGTACTTGGTGCAACAAGGAAGACGACATCTTGGAAATCCACAGGGTGTCTAAGGTATGGGTTGTCAGGAAGGGACTTTTGTGGGATTGACTTGTGCTTGGTGTTGTGGGAGATTATTCAAGGAATGTAGAGTCTAGTCTGAGATGAGTGTTGACAGGAAGTAGTGGTAATTTAATGATTGGGTAGCCTAATAACTTAACCCAGATCAGGGAGGGAGCAGAGTCAGGATAAAGCTGTTTTTGGTGACACAAAAGCAAACACTACAGGTTTGTCAGGAGACAGATATACTGATCATTTTGGTGCTTACAGAGTGACCTTCCTTGTCAGCAAAATTTCAGAGGAGTTCTTGCTCTGTCTCATTTTATCTTGGACACAGAATGACACTGAGACTGATGTTGGGTATGTGTATGTTAAGCTGGGAACACCGGACCTAACTGTGCCAGGCCAGTGCCCAGCTGACAGCTCTCAGGACTGTGCATATCTTTCCCAAAGGTGTCCTTCAGAACAAATTCTCAACTCTGGCAGCAGAAGGTGTTGCCACTCCTCAAGTTTTCCATCTCCCTCCTGGACTGCCCTGTGTTTCCATTCATACCATTTCTTTCTTGTTGTCTTTTTTCATGGAACCTTTGAGAATCTGAAAACATCCCAGATGTTTATTTCAAGAAAGACAAAAAACATACACATAGCATTTTTTTTTTTGAGTTGGAGTCTCACTCTGTCACCCAGGCTGGAGTGCAGCGGCACACTCATGGCCACCTCAGCTTCAAGCTGCTGGGCTCAGGTGATCCTTCTGTCTCAGCCTTCCAAGTAGCTGGAACTACAGACAGGCATGCACCACCATGCCCAGCTAATTTTTTGATTTGTTATAGAGATGAGATCTCACCAAGTTGCCCAGGCTGGCCTCGAACATGTGGGCTCAGGCAATCCTCTCACCTTGCCCTCCCAAAGTGCTGGGATTATAGGTATGAGCCACCATGATTGGCCTATACATAACATTTTGCATGAATATTCCATAGATTTTTCAAACTCCTACAGACCAAGACTAGGAAGTGGGAGCCTGTCACATGTCCCCCTTGCCTGTGAGGTTTTCTGCTTGTGAACAGTCACCATCTGGATCCAGGTGGACTAAGTTTGAGCCCTGACTCTGCATTTATTCGCTGTGTGATTTTCAACAAGTTATTGGCCTATTTGTGCCTTAGTCTCCTCATCTCTAAAAGAAGGAAAATAACAGTGTTTACTTCATAGCTTTCTTGGGAAGATTATTTTTAAAACTTAAAGTAGTGCTCATCATGGAGCAAACATTACATCATATAAAGTGTTAGCTCTTTGCTTAGATAAAGATAAAGCCATGGAGACTCCACTCAAAAATGTCCACCTCCCTGAGCTTTTCCCCAACTCCCCAGGGTTCTAGTTACTTCCTCCATGTTAACAAACTCTGTAAGTTCTGGCGTTCCACTATAGCACATACAGCACATCCCTGTGACTGCTTACTCATCTCTCTCTCCTCTGTGAGCAGCAACCCCACCTCTCACTTGCTCCAACTCTCTATGCACCTCCACTCATCAACAAACCACCCCAAATGACATGCCATTCCCCAAAAGATCTTGACACAGGGTGTCAGTTGCTCACTACAATATTCTTCCTCTCCTCCTGGACGACCTGGTAAAATGTAAACCTCCTTCAAACTGTAATTCAGACATCACATTCTTCTACTCACCTTTCCTGACCTACTCACATATTCTCTCATAATAAGAAACTAGTATAGACGCTATATCTGCATCAGCCTCCCTACAGAAGATACTGTGACATCATTTCTATCTTCCAGGAAACAGGATGAAGTCTTGGAAAGTTTGGTAAAATATATATATATTTCTGAATAGATGATTAAATGCATTTTGCCTCTGGGAAAGAACCTAGTTAGAATTCTGAAAGAGGTCTCAACCAATCCCACCAGCTTTTGTTTAAGTTTCCATGCTCCCCATCCCCAGGGTTCTGCTTCCAAAAGTGGTTTGCTCATTTACTTAAACAATAAAATTTAATGACAAAGTCTTGGTTTCTGTCCCAGGAGATACAAGGTCAAATGAGAAGATGTGGTTCTGTCCTCAAGAAGGACATAGCAGGACTGCAGTGTGAAACACCCTGCCCAATACCTGGAACATTCCTTGGACCCCATAACGCCTTCTTTTTCCCCAACTTTGGATCCTTGAACCAATTTCCAGGCACACAAGGGACTCACAGAGAAGGCTAATACACAATATTTGCAGAGTTCAACACCTTTGTTTTGCAGATTAGTCTCTTTGCCAAATGGGTTGAATATCCTGTCTCCTGAGTTTGACTTCTCTCCAATGATGCATCAACGGTTATAGGAATCATTGCCCATAGTACAGGTTTTTTGGACTGTGTGGGTACCTGATAGTCTCCATGTAAACAGAAATCAGATTTGGAATGGTAAGGAGTACATTCAGGAGGCTACCTGGGGAAAGCAAAGCATCAATTATAGAGCCTGGGAAGTTCTAGAGTCCCAAATACACCAATAAAAATATGGATGGATGGGGATGTTAGCAAGAAAAGTAGTATGTTTACTTTTGTGATTACTGCAGAAAATAGACAACAACCATTCTATTCAGTCATTCACTTATCCGTTGTTAAAAAAATATTTACTGTGTCATTGTATATCATGTCAGGAACTGTGTTATGGTTTAATGGTACAGCAGCCTACAAGACAGCCTTCATAGAGCTAAAATGAAAGAAAATAATAAGAAAAAAACTTGATTAAGTAAAACAAATCAAATAAAGTAAGTCAATAATAGTTATTACTACGTGAAAGTACTAGATTGGTGTGATAGAGAATAACAAGAAGGTACTACTAATTTTTTTACCTTAATTAGAATATATGTACATACTTGTTTTGCAATTAGTGATGAAAGTTACAAACAACAAAAAGGATATGATAATATTGAAATGTCAATATAAAACATTCTTTACCCTTTAAATGTATTTTTGCCTTAATGTAACTATCATAATATAATTTTAATAACTATTAACTTTTAAATTGATGAAGCAATCTCTATGAGAAATAAAAATTGGCAAGATTGCAATCATTGTAAGAAACTTGAGCTATTTCTTCAGCTTTTGACAGACAAGAGAAAAAATAAATAAGAATGTGTATTTAATTAAATACCAAATTTAAATAAAATTTTATTATATATAAAAACACATATTTTTATATATAAAATACAGAATCAGTAGTCTTTCCTTATCTGCAGTTTCTTTTTTTTTTTTTTTTTTTTGAGTTGGAGTCTCACTCTGTCGCCCAGACTGGAGTGCAGTGGCCGTTCCCGGCCACCACAACCTCGACCTGCTGGGCTCCGGTGATCCTTCCACCTCAGCCTTCCGAGTAGCCGGAATTACAGGTGCGATACCACGCCCGGCTAATTTTTTGATTTATTGTAGAGATGAGGTCTCACTGCCCAGGCGGGTCTCGAACCCGCGGGCTCAGGCAATCCACTCACCTCAGCCTCCCAAAGGCGCGGGATTACAGGCTGAGCCACCGAGCCCGGCTCTGCAGTTTCTTTTTCTGCAGTTTCAGCTACCCGTGGTCAATCACTATCCAAAAATATTAAATGGAAAATTCCAGAAATAAACAATTCATAAGTTTTAAATCATGTGCCGTTCTGAGTAGCCTGATGAAATCTCATGCCAATCTACAGATTTAATGCAATGACCATCAAATTACCAGCAACATTCTTCTCAGACCTAGAAAAGACAATACAGGAATTCATATGGAAACACAAATGACCAAGAATAGCCAAAACAATCCTCAGCAAAAAACACAAAACAGGAAGTATCACACTCTCAGACTTTAAACTTTACTATAAAGCTACAATAATCAAAACAGCCTGGTATTAGTACAAGAACCAAAGGAATAGAATTGAGATTCCAGAAGCAAAACCTCAATTTTTCAACCAACTCATCTTCGACAAAGCCTCCACCACCCACTACTGGGGAGAGGAGAACCTATTCAGTAAATGGTGCTGGGAAAACTGATTGACCACATGCAGAAGATTGAAACAGGACCCCTATCTATCCCCATACACAGAAATTAACGCTAAATGGATCAGAGATCTAGATGTAAAACCTCAAACTGTAAGAACCTTAGAAAATGCAAGAGACACTCATAGAAGCTGGAACTGGCAACCCGAAGTGCTAATGCCATAAGAGATAAGATAGACAAGTGGGACCTCATTAAACTGACAAGCTTCTGCAAAGCCAAAGAAACCATTAAGAGAGCAGGGAGAGAGCCCACAGACTGGGAAAAAATATTTGCCACCTCCATGTCTGACAAAGGCCTAACATCAAGAATCTACAAGGAACTCAAACGTGCTGAAAAGAAAAAGACAAACAGCCCTATTACAAAGTGGGCAAGGGATATTATTAGACACTTCTCAAAAGAAGACATACGAGCAGCCAACAGATACATGAAAAAATGTTCAGCTTCACTAGTCATCAAGGAGATGCAAATTAAAACTACACTGAGATACCACCTAACTCCAGTCAGAATGGCCATCATCAATAACTCAGAAAATAGCAGATGCCAGAGAGGATGTGGTGAGAAGGTAACACTTCTGCACTGTTGGTGGGAGTGTAAACTAGTATAGCCTCTGTGGAACAGTGTGGGGATTCCTAAAAGTTCTAAAAATTGATCTTCCATATGACCCTGCAATCCCCCTACTGGGAATATACCCGGAATAATTCAGATCACTCTATAAAAAAGATACCTGCACACATATGTTTATCACAGCATTGTTCACAAGAGCAAGAACATGGAACTAACCATGCTGAACATCAAAAGAGACCTAGATTTTTTTTAATGTGGTATATATACACAATGGAATATTACACAGCCATAAAGAAGAACAAAATCATGAACTTCGCAGCAACCTGGATGGAATTAGGGTTTATAATTCTGAGTGATCTTTCACAGAAACAAAGATCTGAGTATCACATGTTCTCGCTCATAAGTGGGCCTTCAACAACTACCGTAATACTATAACAAAAGGATTGACAGTAGCAGGAAACTGCGGAGGGGAGGGGGAGCGGGGAGGTGGGATGGACAGTAGTAGAGATCTGCCTGGGGAGGGGAGGCACACCTCATCAAAAAGGGTACCTACACAATGAATATTTGTTTACCTAACCCTGATTTTACCCCACAATTTAAAAAAATAAAATAAAATATAAAAAAATAAAAATTTTTTAAAAGGCAAAAAAAAAAAAAGAAAGAAATCTCAATCTCATGCCATCGTGCTGTATCCTGCTGGGACATGAATATCCTTTCATTCTTCATTCATCATATCCATGCTATAGCTGTTCCCCATCCATTAGTCACTTGGTAGACTTCTGGGTTATCTGACAAACTGTTGTAATATCAAGGTGTTTATGTCCAAAGTCATAAGTAGCCTAACTACAGCACAATGCCTATGTTGTTCACCTTACTTCACCTCAACACATAGCCATTGTATCATCTCACATCATCACAAGAAGGGTGTGTTACAGTACAATTAGATATTTTGTGAGAGAGGTCACATTTATGTAACTTTTATTGAAGTATATTGTTATAATTGTTCTATTTTATTTTAACTTCTTACTGTGCCTAAGTTATAAATTAAACTTCATCATAGGTATGTATGTGTAGATTTTTTTAAAGAGTATATATAAGGTTTGGTGTATCCAATGTTCCAGGTATCCACTAAGGGGATCTTTCAAAATTATACATATATAATTTTATTTGTAATTTTTGTATATGTATATGTGTACACACACACATATAGTCATGTGTTGCTTAATGACAGCTATACATTCTGAGAAACGTGTGCTTATGTAATTTTACCACTTTGTGTGTACCATAAAGTGTACTTACACAAACTTAGATGGGTAGAGCCCACTACGATCTAGGCTGTATACCATACAATCATATACTATACAGTTTTGTAGCCTACTGTTCCTAGGCTACAAAACTGTATAGCATATGATTGTACTGAACTTTGTAGACAATTATAACACAATTGTAAGTATTTGTGTACCTAAATATATCTAAACATTGAAAATATACAGTAAAAATACAGTGTTATAACCTCATATAGGCAGCCTGTTGTTGACCGACATGTTGTTATGCAGCAATTGAGTATATACCATTTTCTTCTGAAATGTCCAAAGGAAGCTTTATAATCATAAATTCCAAATAGTAATCATTTTTTCAATTAAACTAAAAACAAAAGGAAAAGCACAACTACCTCTCAAACAAAACAGTACAGAAATATTAAAACATTCTTCAAAATTACTCATTCAAAATGTAAATCCAGCTACAATATAACATTCTGGCAAATCTGTTCACAAAGGAAAATCTATTACTCAAAGTACTTTTATTATTTAGCAGAAGACACTAAAGAAAATGTTGGATCCAGGATGGCCACAGTAAGGCAACAGACTGGCACCTCTCTCATCAAGAAGGCAGAGAGTATCAGCTGTCAAAAGATGGAGACATCCCAAAAACTTTTGAATGAGTAAAGCACCCTGCATGCAACAAAGGTCTCTTTGCACACATAGAGACCAGAAGTGATGGCAGATGTAGGAATCCAGGTACCCCACCCCCAACTGTGCAACAAGCTCACATAGGAACCAAAGGCCTCCCTGGTGAAGGAGAGTGAGTGAGTGACCCTAAAATGTTTTGGTTCAGTTCACCCCCCTCTCAGTCATGTGCGAGTCATCTGTCCCATGTGGGAGAAGTCCTGGTCACAGCACAGCAGTGGACAACCAGAGCCCAAGTGGAGTGGGCAAAAAAACTCATGCTAGGTTAGCCATCATGAGCACAGCTTCTACCAGTGGAGTCTAGCTGCTGACTCCCAGGCAGGGAAAGCCTGCCTGAAGAGTAAACCTGGCTGACACCTGCCACCAACAACTAGTGACCATCTTCCCAGCCAGATTAGAAAAAATTATCTTCAAGCCCTGCATGCCTATAGGTTGGATCTTCCCACTACCCCATTGCAGGAAACATGTTCCTTGTCAAGAGCAGAATGTCAACTTGAACAAGGAGGGAATGACACAAAATACACTTGAAGGCTTTCTCAATGGGAAGGCTTCTGGGATGAAAACTGTGGACAGCAAACAAGCCCCCCACACACACCCGCTTTCCACAGAGTGTTATCAACAAGGGTTGAAAACTAACCCATCTAGATTAACAGCAGTAGAGAAAAATCTACATTAGAGAAAACTGCCAGGGTGGTGCAAGGAACAGAAGTGAATGCTCCTCCCTCTCTCACTGAGTAATCTATATTGAACCACAGAAAGGACCTTAGACAGAGAGCCATTGACTAGCTTCAAAGCAACAAGATCAAAAATGGAATTTTAGAGAGGGAAGAGAGGTCTGTCACAAATAAGAAAAACAACAACAACTACAACAACAAAAAGGTAACCCTCGGAGTTCTAAAGAGGCAACTCCCAAAAAAGCAGCTATCAGAGCACAAACAAGGGAAACCCCTGGAATGACCTGCCCCAGATGACAGTCACGGAAATCAGAGAGTGGATGACTAAAATAAACAGCTTGAGGTAGATCACTGAGACAAAAAAAAGAGAAACTGAAAGCAAAATTCACTGAAGCTGTACAGGAAGTAAAAGTGAAATTGGCCAATTTCAGAAAGGCCCATTTTGAAGAAAATGAAGAACTTCAACCTGGAACTTAAAAACACAATAAGAAGCATAGGGAGCAGGATCAATCAGACAGAAGAAAGACTCTCAGAGCTTAAAGACCAAAGTATAGAACTAACCCAGTCTGTCAAAAACATTGAGAAGAGCCTCAAAAAGAATGAGCAAAGTCTCCAAGAGATGTCAAGAAGCCAAAGCTACACCTGATTGGTATCCCTGAAGCAGAAATGGAAACTGAGAACATCATGGAACAATCATTCCATGAGGTCACCCAAGAAAACTTCTCAAATCTCACTAGAGGGGCAACCATTCAAGCAAAAGAGATTCAGAGAACCCCTGCAAGGTATCAAATAAGAAGACCATCCCCAAGACATAGTAGTCCACCTCCACAAATAAAACATGAAAGAAAAAATCCTAAAGGCAGCAAAAGAGAAAGGTCAGACTACTTCAAGGGAAGACCCATGAGAAGTGCTCCAGACTTATCTGCAGAAACACTACTAGCCAGAAGAATTGGAGTCCAATTTTTAATGTTTTTAAAGATAAGCAATTCCAACCTAGAACTTCCTACCCCACCAAGCTAAGCTTCAAGAATTAAAATCCTTCCCAGACACCCAATCCCTAAGAGAGTATACTGACTCCAGATCATCTCTTCAGGAGATGCAAGAAGATGTTGAACACAGAAGGAAAAAAAACAGAATGGTCATACCCATCACAAAAGTACAAGCAAGCACAGAGTTAACAGAGCACACAGAGCACTCACAAAAATGAAAAAACACACACATACATAAATAAAAAAGTAAAAAGGAAACAAAGCAACCCCTTAAGAGTTCTGTGAAAGGAATAAACTCTCACATTTTAATAATCTATTTGAGCATGAATGAACTAAATGTGCCACTGCAAACTAGATAAAGAAGCATGACTCAACAGTTTTCTGCCTGTAGGAAACTCATCTCACTGCAAAGGACACCCACAGGCTCAAAGTTGGAGGCTGGAAAATGATCTTTCACATGAACAGAAAGCAAAAGAGGGCAGGTGTAGCTATTCTAATATCAGACAAAGCAGACTTCAGACCACCAAAAGTTAAAAAGGATACTACATAATGATAAAAGGCTCAGTCCACCAGCATGAACTATCCATATTAAATATATTTCCACTCAACACAGGAGCACCAGGTTTTATAAAACAACTACTAAGTAAACTAAGAGAGGATATTGACTCTCACACAATCATAGTTGGAAACTTAAATACTCCGCTAACAGCTTTAGGTAGATCATCGAGACAAAAAACCAACAAGGAGATTTGGAACTTAACTCAGTGCTCATCACATGGATTTAATAGACATCTACAGAACATTCCACTCATCAACACATGGAACATACTTCAAGATCAATCATATTCTTGGACACAAATCAAGAATGAAAAAATTTCAAAAGATACATCTTCTCAGATTAGAATAAAAATAAGTATCACCACTGATAAGATCCCCCCAAACACACAAAGACATAGACACTAAACCACAGGCTGCTAAATGACTTCTTGTTCAACATAGAAATCAAGACAGAAATTAAAAGATTCCTGGAAACAAACAAAACAAAGACACATCAGAACCTTTGGGATGCCATGAAAGCAGTGTAAAAATTCATAACATTGCATGCGCACATCAAGAAAACAAAAAGATCACTAGTAAACAGTGCAAGGTCACACTTAAAGACATTAGGAGGTGGAAAGGCAAGTTCATCTAAATCCTAACTTCAGCAGAAGAATCCAGATCACCAAGATAAAATCACAATTGCAAATATATCATAGAAAGGATCAACAAGACAAAACTAGTTCTTTGAAAGGATAAATAAGATTGACAGACCCCTGGACAGATTGACTTTAAAAAAAAATAGGAGAAAGTCCAAATAAACACAATTAGAAATGCAAAAGATGAAGTCACAATTGGCATTGAAGAAATTTAAAAGATTATCAGAGATTACTGTGAACAACTGTATGCAAATAAACTAGAAAACCAAAAAGAAATTGAGGCTTTTCTGACATCACAAAACCTCCCAAGGTTGAAACAAGAAGAAATTGAAACTCTGAACAGACCAATAACAATCCAGGAAACCGACTTAGTCATATGAAATTACCCCACCAAAAAAAGCCCAAGAACAGATGGCTCCCTCGCTGAATTGTACAAAACATACAAGGAGAAGCTGATAAGAATCTTACTGAAAGTATTCCCAGCAATAAAGAATGAAGGAATTTTCCTCAACTCATTTTATGAAGCTAACATCACACTGATACCCAAACCTGGCAAAGGCCCAACAAGGAAAGAGAATTACAGGTCAATCTCCTTGATGAACATATAAGCAAAAATTCTCAACAACATTCTACTAAATTGAGACCATTGCCTGGCTAAGCTATGGGGTGGCCATGTGCTCTTTGAGCTATGGCTGTCGCCATGCTTCCTGGCTTTTGCCCCCTCCCATACCTTGGGGAGATGAATCATCTCTTTCTCTTTCTCTTCAATTTACATTGTAAATAAACTATATTTTCTAATCTAAAAAAAAAAGATTCTAATAAATCGACCCCAACAACACATCTCAAGGATCATCCACCATGACCAGGTGGGTTTCATTTCTGGGACGTAGGACTGGTTCAACATTCACAAAATCATAAATGTAATTCAGCACATTAACAGATGTAAAACCAAGAACCACATGATTATATCATTAGATTCAAAAAAGCATTTGACAAAATCCAGCATTCCGTCTTGATAAAAACACTTGAGCACCTAGGCATAGAAGGAACATTCCTCAAAACATTAAGAGTCATCTATGGTAAACCCACAGCCAATATTTTGCTCATCATGCAGAAGCTGGAAGCATTCCCCCAAGAATGGGAATAGGACAAGGATGCCCACTCTCATTCCTCTTGTACAACATAGTACTTGAAGTTCTAGCCAGAGCAATCAGGCAAGAGAAGGAAATAAGGGGTATCCAAATGGGAAAAAAGGAAGTTAAGCTTTCTCTCTTTGTGTAGGATATGAGTCTATACCACAAAAACCTTAGGGAGTCTGTCAAACGCCTTCTTGCCCTTATAAATGACTTTGGTAAAGACACAGGGTACAAAAATCAATGTGCAAAAGACAGTTGTATTTCTATACACCAGCAACAAGCAGGCAGATAACCAAATAAAAAGCACAATCTCATTCACAATAACTACCAAAAAAAAAGGTGAAATACCTTGCATCCACCTAACCAAAGAAATGAAAGATCTTTACAATGAGAACTAAAAAATGCTGCTTAAAGAAATCAAGATGATACAAACAAATGGAAAAACATTCCATGCTCATGGATTGGAAGAATCAATATTGTCAAGATGTTCATCCTACCCAGGGCAATCTACAGATTCAATGCAATACCCATCTAATTACCAATATCATTTTTCTCAGACCTGGAAACAACAGGACAGAAATTCATATGAAAACAAAAAAAGAGATTGAATAACCAAAGCAATCTTCTGCAAAAGGAAAAAAGTGGTATAACACTTCCAGATTTTAAACTTTATTACAAGATTACAGTAACCAAAACAGCCTGGTACTGGTAAAGGAATAGGCACATAGACCAATGGAACAGGATGAAGATTCTGAAAGAAAAACCATGAACTCTCAACTAACTCATCTTTGACAAAGCCACCAATAACAATTACTAGGGAAAGAAGACCATATTTAGCAAATGGTGCTGGTTACACTGGCTGGCCACAAGCAAAAGAATGAAACAGAATCCCTACCTGTCACCATATACAAAAATCAATGCAAAATGGATCAAAGACCTAACATAAAACCTCAAACTAGGTAGGGCGTGGTGGTTCAGCCTGTAATCCCAGCATTTTGAGAAGCCGAGACAAGAGGATTGCCTGAGTATGGGGGTTTGAGACCAGTCTGTGAAACTTGGTGAGACCTTGTCTCTACAATAAATCACAAAAATTAGCCGGGCATGGTGGTATGCCTCTGTAGTTCCAGCTACTTGGAAGACTGAGGCGGAAGGATCGCCTAAGCCCAGCAGGTCAAGGCTGCGGTGGCCGTGAGTGTGCCACTGCACTCCAGCCTGGGCAACAGAGTGGGACTCCAACTCAAAAAAAAAAAAAAACCTCAAATTATAAGAATCATAGAAGAAAACGTAGGAGACACCCTTATGCACACTGGAGTAGGCAACAAATTCTTGACCAAGTCCCCTAAAAAAGTTAAGATAGACAATTGTGAGACCCATCAAACTGAAAAGCTTTTGTACAACAAAAGAAACTATCAAGAGAGTAAAGAGAAAACCCACAGAATGGGATAAAAAGTATTTGCGAATCATGCATCTGACAAAGGCATACCATACAGGATCCATGAGGAACTCAAACGAAGTAAAAGGAATAAAACAACTCCATTAAAAAGTGGGCAAAGGACGTGAATAGACACTTCTCAAAAGATGACATACAGGCAGCCAACAGAAACATGAAAAACTGCTCAGCCTCACTAATCATCAGAGAAATGCAAATCAAAACTACAATGACATACCACCTAACTCTGGTAAGAATGACTATCATTAATAAGACAAAAACAAGTGGTGGAAATGCAAAGTAGTTCAACCTCTATGGAAAACAGTGTAGCATTTCCTAAAAGAACTAAAAATTGACCTTCCATATGATCCAGCAATACCTCTCCTGGGAATATACCCAGAGAAACATAAATCATTCTAAAAAAGAAAGACACCTGTGCATGCATGTTTATTGCCACACTATTCACAATAGCAAAAACATGAAACCAACCCTACTGCCCATTGAAAGTGGACAAGATAAAGAAAACATGGTACATATACACAGCAGAGTATTACGCAGCCATAAAGAAGAACAGAATTATGGACTTCGCTGCAAATTGGAATGAGTTGGAGACCATTATGTTAAGTGAACTCTCACAGAAACAAAGAACTGAATACCACATGTTCTCACTCGTAAGTGGGCCCTGGACCTTAGTCATATTAACACAAAGGAGGGATTGGCAGTTTCTGAGCACTGACAGAGAGGGAGGGCAGGAGGAGAATGGGGAGCACAGAAAACACAAAGGGTACCTGGTCCACTACCTGGGGGAGTGAGGGCCAGTTAGAAGCCCAAAATTCACCTGCATGCAGCCTACCTATGTAGTTAATCCTCACTTGTATCCCACATCTCTATAATAAAGTAAAAAAAAATTTTGAAGACACCAAAGAAATGAACTAATTGTTTTTTAGCAAGAAACCAATAAACTTAATCCTAATGAAAAACAGAAAGGTAATCAAAATATAAATTGAAATCAATTAATTAGAACACAGAAATTAGCATCATTGATTTTTGTGGCTTAAATTTCCTTGCAATCTTCTATATTTTTTTCATCTTCTGATTCTGAGAGTCCATTTTATTTCTGAATTATTCTTACGATAAGGCCAAGGCTGTGATAGCAGTGATTGTGCCACTGTACTTTAACCTGGGAAGCAGAGTGTGACTCCAACTCAAAATAATAATAATAATAACAATAATAATAATATAACAATTATTATTATTTGGTAATATAAAAGAGAGAGTTATTTAAAAACAATGTATTCTGAGAGTTGAATATAATCGTAGGTATACAACTGTTCAATGAGCTATCACAAAGCAAACATTTGTGTAACCACCACCAATGTTCAAGAAATAGAATATTGCTAGTCCTTTGGGTGTTTTCCTGGTTCCCCCCTCCTACACACTATCTCTCCCTCCTTCCTAAAAGTAATCAGTGTCTTTATTTATATCTCAATGGTTTCTATTTTCCCATTTTGGAGCTGAAATTAACGAAAAAGCTTAGTAAATTCCTTTATTCCTGACTTCTTTCATGCAGCACTATGTATATGACATTCATACACACTGTTGGTTCAAGTTGGTTCATTTATATCACTGCATGAGATTCTATTGTATGAACATAACTCAGTATATATTATTGATGTATATTAGAGTAATTTCTAGTTTGGAACGACTAGATGTATAATACATATAACATATGAAATATGTTAAGTGCTGGGAGAGTCAAAATTTATATGTGAAACACTATGAACACTCTTGCTCATGTGTCTTGTTGCACATATATGAGGGAAGACCAAAAAAATTCCTTTTTTTTTTGGAGAGTAGGCCCCTTGTAGTTTAGATTTCACCAGGGTAAGTGTTCTAGGAACCCATCACCATCAGTGTACCAGTTAGCATTGTTGTGAAAGGCTGATTTCAGATTCAGTGAATTTTTTTGGAGAGACTTCCAGTGTGTTTGCCCATTTCATAATGGGTGATTTACAAGCACACCCGACCATACCGTGTTGAGTGTTCAGCAGTTTTTGACCAAAATTACATAATCCCCATGTCCCACCCTCTCTATTCACCTAATCTCCCCCCAAGTGACTTTTTGTTTCCCCAGATTAAAAAAGTTTTTAAAGGGAAACGTTTTGCCCATGTGAATGAGGTAATACAAAAAATGTGTTAGAAGCTGTAAAAGGCATCAAAATTGACAAGTTCAAAAACTGTTTTGAGCAGTGATAAAACCATCTCGACAGGTGTATTGCATCAGAGAGTACTTTGAAGGTGACTGAAGTTTAAATCTATAGGAATAAATGCACAATATTTTATAAATAAATTTAGGTGTTTTGGGGTCCTCCCCCTTGTTTACGCATTTCTATTTGAAATGGAATTGTTGAACTATAAGGTATCTGTATATCTTAAACAAAAGTAGTAAATAATGAATACTTTTCTGGAGTGTTTTAATTATAAAAATTTACTTTCCTACCAAAAGAATATGAGAGTTCCATATGCTTACCAACAGTTAATATTGTCATTCTTTTTAGTTTTAAGCAGGGGTAGGTGTATGATAGTATACACTATGGGTGTAATTTCTTTTTCCCTGGTTGATGACCACCTTTTTCATATTACTAATGGCCTTTTGATTGCCCTGTTTTATGTAATGGCTAATTTAATGCTTTGCTCTTTTTTTGAGTGGTCTTTCTGTTATCAAAATGAGTGAAATCAGTTAACTCATGCTGAAATAGTGGAGAATATGGGTCTTTTGAGTAGTAGACCTTTGGATACATAGAGCTAAAACTCAGGAACAAGATCTGGGCTACAGCGATAACAGGCATACGGAATTAAGTCTACAATATACAATAACTAGTAGTTTATTAGAGACCTCAGAAAACATGATACCTTTCTTAATCCAGCTACATATAATTGGCAGTGTTAGTAGTAGCTCTCCAGCCCAGCTCACAGTAGGTTCTACTGGAGACTCATTTAAACATAATGACACAGTAATCTCTATAAACCTGTGAAAATTATCAGCATAATTTGAAGACTTTTAATAAGCCAGTGTTCTATTAAAATTTATTACTCCATCACGACCACTGTTGTCCTAAAGGAGAACAAGCGAGTAATGGCTTGTGAAATGGCATTTTTAAACTAGAAAACCACATTAAATGTGATTTACAATGAAATTTCTGACATCAGAAGCTGTACTTTGTGCTTCCATGTAACTTAAACCTTAAAAAAGATGTTAATGGGCTGCAAATATTTCCTTTTATTTAGTTTTCAGTCACAAGATACATCCCAAATCATTAACGGATAGGTTTTTACCACATATCACAAAGTCTTTCCTAGATGTCAAAAAATAAAATTAAGGTTTCCCATGGGTGTTAAGAAAGTATTTTGAAACAGGAGGAAAATGGCGACTGATTCAGTCAGACTATGCGAGTCCACATGTGAGTGAGTATATGGAAAATTTTGGCGAGCAAATAAATGGCCATGTCAGTGGCTGACTGAGTGAGGGCTAGGGAGCTAGTGACCAGAGCTCCCATGGTGCAGTGGCTGGTGCCACAGTGGCTGGGTTGGACCTTAGCAATTCCAGGGACATAGAAGCTGAGTGTCATTTTATTTTTATTTTTTTTTTCTTTCTTTTTTTTTAATCAACAAACTCTCCCTGGGAAGAAAATGCTGGGAGAGACTTAGTAGGGGCTCATGAGCAAGTGCAACAGCTGGTGCTGCAGCTTCTCTGCTTCATCCTGAATCTTCCTAAGTCGCAGAAGCCAAGCGCTATTATTTGTTTTTGGTTTTGTTTTTGTTTTTGAGTTGGAGTCTCACTCTGTCACCCAGACTGGAGTGCAGTGGCCGCTCCCGGCCACCGCAGCCTCTACCTGCTGGGCTCCGGCGATCCTTCCGCCTCAGCCATCCGAGTAACCGGAACTACTGGCGCGCGCTACCACGCCCAGCTAATTTTTGATTTATTGTAGAGATGAAGTCTCGCCAAGTTGCCCAGGCGGGTCTCGAACCCATGGGCTCAGGCATTCCACTCACCTCAGCCTCCCAAAGGTGCGGGATTACAGCAAAAGCACAGGGGAGAAAATATCGCCCCAGGCCCTCCCTTACCGGTGCAGGAGAAAGGCTGCTGGTTCCTGGCTTTGCCTCACCACTTGAGCGCCTGGCAGGGCACTGGCAGCATGGGCTGTGGAGGGAGTCTGGAGGCAAAGTACCATGGAAGAGGACAAGAGAGGCACCCCACCATCATCTTGAAGGCGGGGCAAGAAAGTGCTCCCACTCACTCACCACGGAGCAACAGACCCGATCTCTGTGACTAGCGGTTCAACTACTCAGGGATTGATTGTGACCCAGAGGGAATATCCTGAACAAACTTCAGAGGGACCTGACGAGTGCTGACTTCCAGGTGCCTCACTCTCTACCCTGATCCAGCCAAGGGACAAAGGGTATGGCCAGAAAAGGACAACGAAGGACTCCAAAGAGATCAGTGGTGAGTTCAGGGCTGATCCAAACCTCCTCCTCCACAGCAATCCTCTGAACATCAGACTCACACAGTTGGGCCACGACTGACAGGGACAAACCCAGGTGGAGCCAGGACATCAGTCGCAATAGGAGAATTCCATTCCAGGATAGGCCTGGCTGGGGCACCCCCAGCGAGTACATACCTGGGGAAGAGATAATCCCGTACCTCCCCACCGGAAGAGACCTCCCTGACCATACAAGAGTGAGAGAGGAGGGCTGCAGCCCCACCCACCCCTACTGTCCCTTCTCCTTCCCTGCTCTGGACACTGAGGAGAAAATTTAAAAAGGTGACTCCGCTGGAGAGACCTGATTAGAAGAACAATTACAGAACCTACCACAAGAGGGCAGGTTTTTGTTTCTTTTTTTAATTTTTAATTTTTTTAATTTTTTAAAATTCTTTGACTATTTGTTAGCTCATCTATTTTTTAAATATTTTCCTTTGTACATGAATATGTATGTGAGGGTTGATCTGCAAACCCCAAAATTTTTTTTCTTTTTCTGTTTTTTTTTTGTCATTTTCTGTTTATATGTGAATATGAATGATTGAGCATTCATCTTTCAGTTTTGTTGTTGTTATGATTTGGGTTTGCTCTTTTGTTCACCTGGGTCTTGTTTTTTTTTTTTAATCATTTAGGGTGTGTGTCAATATGTGTGAGGGTTTGAACTGGAGTCCTTCGCCCCCCTCCCCCCGCATCTTTCTGTTTTTCTTCTCTATTCACTTTGTGCTAACCGTATGTGTATATGTTTAGTTTTCTTGGTTTTTGTTGTTTCTTCTCTATTCACTTTGTACTAGCCATATGTGTATATGTTTAGTTTTCTTGTTTTTTGTTGTTGTTGTTTGTTTTGTTACACTTTGTTGTTATTCCAGTTTGTTTGGGGGTTTGTGTGTATGTCTGTGTCTGTGTGTGTTCAATTGTTTTTTCCATTGGTTTCTGCTTTGTACCATCATATAGAGTGGTGGTGGGGAGTGGGTCTCAGGGAATACATACCACAATAGGTGAACATTGCAATCTGCAAGTAGTTTCTGAATCCTAGCGCCCCATCCCCTACTTTAGTCGAATTTCAAAAACTACAAGAGATAACATAACTTCCCATCCACAATTCTATTTCAAAATAGAACAAATCCAGAGCCTGGATCAGGGAAGAATAGAAGACTGAAAAAACCTCAGAAGGGAAAGCCTCTACCACTGACACTGAATAACAGAACTAAAGAGAAAAACAAGAGATATGTCACAATTGAGGAAAAGCCAAAGGCAAGCCACAGGCAATTTCAAGTGTACCAAAGACAAAACTCATGAAAAATCAGACCTTGGTGCCCAAGCAATGGAAGTCATCAATGACTGACCTCAGAATATGATAGAGATTAGGGAATGGATGGGAAGAGTAAATAAAACTCAAGAAAGACAAGATGCAACACTGAAAGAACTTGTAACAGATTTTGGCAATAAAAAGCTTCATCCAGGAAATAAATAACAAGATGACAAGCATGGAAAGCAGAATTAATCTAGCTGAAGAAAGAATCTCAGAACTTGAAGACCAGAACATGGAATTAACCTGATCTGTAAAAGCATAGAAAGAAGACTCAGAAAGAAAGAACAAAGCCTACAAGAGATGTGCAACCATATCAAAAGGCCGAACTTATGCCTGATTGGTATCACAGAAGAACAAAAGGTACATGGAGAACAAGTATCCCAGGAGCAAGTATCCCAGAAGGTAATCCAAGAAAACTTTTCCCATCTCACCAGAGGTGGGACCAGACAAGAACAAGAGATACAGAGAACCCCTGCAAGACATCACATGAGAAGACCAACTCCTAGGCACATAGTAATTCACCTACACAAAGTAGGCATAAGAGAAAAAATCCTAAAGGCAGCAAGAGAGAAAGGATAGACTACCTACCAGGGAAAA
This sequence comes from Cephalopachus bancanus, assembly GCA_027257055.1. NCBI lineage: Eukaryota > Metazoa > Chordata > Mammalia > Primates > Tarsiidae > Cephalopachus > Cephalopachus bancanus. Next base: position 3,672,412 of record JAPVLO010000036.1, read on the forward strand.
CCAATCAGAATAGCAGCAGACCTATCAGCAGAAACACTACAAGCCAGAAGGGACTAGAGCCCTATATTCAAAGTCCTCAAAGATAAACAATTTCAACCAAGAATTTCCTATCCATCCAAACTCAGCCTCATCAGTGATAGTGAATTAAAATCCTTCCCAAACATATAATCCCAAAGAGACTATGCAGCTTCCAGACTAGCTCTTCAGGAGACACTTAAAAAGGTATTAAGCACAGAAGAAAGAAAGAAAAGAATGATCACACACTTCCCAAGAGAACAGAAGAGCACAGAATCAACAGCGAATACAGCACAACAAGAAACTTGAAAACACACACATACATCAACCCCAAAACCAAAAGAAAACAAGCAAAGAACAAGCTTTATAAGAACCTCATGACAGGGATAAATAATCACATTTCCATAACCAGCCTGAATGTGAATAGACTAGATGCACCACTGAAAAGATACAGAATGGCAAACTGGATAAGAAACCATGATCTAATTATTTGCTGCATCCAGGAGAATCATCTCACTACAAGGGATGCACACAGACTCAAAGTTAAAGGATGGATAACGAGTTTCCAGGCCAATGAATCAAAAAAGAAGACAGAAGTTGCAATCTTAATAGCAGTCAAAAGAACCTTTAAGCTATCAAAAATTATAAACATGCAAAAGGACACTACATAATGAAAAAAAGTTCAATCCATCAAGAAGAAATATCCATCCTAAACATATATACACCCAACACAGGAGCACCAGCATTTATAAAGCAACTACTAAGTAAACTAAAACAAGGTATTGACTCTAACACTATTATAGCAGGGGACTTGAATGCCCCACTACAGCCTACATAGATCAAAGAGGCAAAAAATCAACCAGGAGATACAGAACCTAAACTTGACACTCAACCAAATGAACTTAATAGATATCTACAAATTATTCCTCCCAACAACCGCAGAATATACATTCTTCTTGTCACCACATGGAATGTACTCCAAGATCGATCACATCCTTGGTCATAAATCAAGCATAAACAAATTTCATAAGGTTGAAATCTGGCCATGCACACTCATTCCACAGTGGAATAAAAATAAATATAAACACCAACAACCTTTCCCCAAAGCCCACAAAGATATGGACACTAAACAGCATGATGCTGAACAACTACTGGGTCAACACTGAAACCAAAGCAGAAATTAAAAGATTCCTGGAAACAAAGGAAAATGAAGAAAGATCTTACCAAAACCTCTGGGATGCCATGAAAACAGATCTAGAAGGGGAATTTATATACCTATGAGCACACATCAAGAAAACAGAAAGATCACAAGTGGAGAGCCTAACAAATTACCTAAGGGAGCTGAAAAGAGAAGACCACCAAAATCCCAACTTTAGCAGAAGGATCCAAATCACCAAAATACGAGTCCAAATGCAGGACATAGAAGACAAAAGTATCATAGAAAACATCAACAAAACAAAAAGCTGGTTCTTTGAAAACATTAACAAGATTGATGGACCCCCTAGCCAGTATGACCAAGAAAAAGAGAAAAAAGACCCAAATAAAAGCAATCAGACATATAAAAGATCAAATCACAACTGACCTGAAGAAATACAAACGATTATCAGAAATTATTGTGTACACCTATATGGACACAAACTTGATAACTAAATGAAATGGAGGACTTTCTGACATCACACAACCTCCCCAGGTTGAAACAAGAAAACATTGAGACACTTGATAGACCAATAACAACCCAGGAAATTAACTCTGTCATATGAAAACTACTTACAAAAAAAAGCCCTGAACCGAATGGCTTTCCAGCAGAATTCTACAAACCGTACAAGAAGGAGCTGATACCAACCCCATTGAAAGTATTCTATGCAATTAAGAAGGATGAAATTCTCCCCAAATCACTTTCTGAAGCTAACATCACACTGATATGCAACAGGGTAAGATCCAACAAAAAAAGAGAACTACAGGCCAATATCCCTTAGGAACATAGATATAAAAATCCTTAACCCCACAGGTTCGAGACCCACCTGGGCAATTTGGTGAGACTTCATCTCTACAATAAATCAAAAATTAGCTGAGTGTTGTAGCGTGTGCCTGTAGTTCCAGCTACTTGGAAACCTGAGGGGGAAGGATCGCTGGAGCCCAGCAGGTCGAGGCTGCAGTGGCCGGGAGCAGCCACTGCACTCCAGTCTGGGCAACAGAGTGAGACTCCAACTCAAAAAAAAAAAAAAAAATTCTCAACAAGATTCTAGCAAACTGGTTCAAAAAATACATCTCAAAAATTATCCACCATGACCAAGTCAGCTTCATCCCCAGGCTGCAGGGCTTTTTCAACATTCACAAGACCATAAATGTAATTAAATACATCAATAGAAGTAAAAACAAGAACCACATGATTATATCATTAGATGCAGAAAAAACTTTTGATAAAATCCAGCATCCCTTCTTGATAAGAAACCCTCAAACATCTAGGTATAGAAGAAACATACCTCAAAATAGTAAGTGCCATGTACAATAAACCCACAGCTAACATATTGCTAAATGTACAGAAACTGGAATCATTTCCCCTGAAAACTGGAACAAGACAAGGCTGCCCACTCTCACCCCTCTTGTTCAACTTTGTGTTGGAAGTCCTAGCTCAAGCAATTAGACAAGAGAAGAAAATTAGGGGTATCCAAATAGGAAAAGAGGAAGTCAAGTTATCCCTCTTTGCTGATGATATGATCCTATATCTTGAAAATTCAAGAGAATCTGCCAAAAACCTGCTGGCACTGATGAAGGACTTTGGCAACCTGCCAGGGTACAAAATAAATGTGCAAAAGACAGTTGTATTCTCATACCCTGACAACAAGCAGGCGGAGACCCAAATAAAAAGCATAATCCCATTCACAATTGCCACCAAAAAAAATAATAACTCAGCATCTTCCTAACCAAGAAAGTGAAAGACCTTTACAATGAGAACTACACAACACTGCTCAAAGAAATCCAAGAAGACACAAACAAATGGAAAAATATTCCATGCTCATGGATAGGAAGAATCAACATTGCTAAAACATCCATCCTACCAAAGGCAATCTACAGATTCAACACAATACCCATTAAGTTACCAACATCATTCTTCTCAGACCTGAAAATGACAATACAGAAATTCATGTGGAAACATAAACGACCATGAATAGCCAAAACAATCCTTAGGAAAAGAAACAAAGCAGGAAGTATCACACTTCCAGACTTCAAACTTTACTATAAGGCTACAGTAATCAAAACAGCCTGGTATTGGTACAAGAACAGGCATATAGACCAATGGAACAGGATAGAGATTCCGGAAGCAAAGTCTTAATTTCTCAACCAACTTACCTTGACAATGCCTCCAACAATAACCACTGGGGAGAGGAGAACCTATTCAGTAAATGGTGCTGGGAAAACTGATTGATCATATGCAGAAGATTGAAACAGGACCTCTACCTATCACCATACACAAAAATTAACTCTAAATGAGTCAAAGACCTAAACATAAAACCTCAAAATATAAGAATCTTAGAAAATACAGGAGACACCCTTATGGAAATTGGAACTGGCAACCAATTCCTGATCAGAACCCTAAAGTCCCATACCTTAAGAAACAAGATAGACACGTGGAACCTCATCAAACTAACCAGCTTCTGCAAAGCAAAAGAAACCATCAAGAGAGCAGGAAGACAGCCCACAGAATGGGAAAAAAGATTTGCCAACTGTATATCTGACAAAGGCCTAAAATCTAAGATCTATAAGGAACTCAAATATGCCAAAAGGAAAAAAACAAACAGCCCCATTACAAAGTGGGCAAAAGACATGAAAAGACACCTCTCAGAAGAAGATACATGGGCAGTCAACAGACACATGAAGAAGTGCTCAACCTCACTCATCATCAGAGAAACGCAAATCAAAACCACTTTGAGATATCACCTAACTCCAGTAAGAATGGCCATCATTAATAAAACAAACAACAACAGATGCTGGTGAGAATGCAGAGAAAAAGGAACTCTTCTACACTGCTGATTGGAATGCAAAGTACAACCTCTTTGGAAGACAGTGTGGCAATTTCTGAAAGAACTAGAAATTGACCTTCCATATGACCCAGCAATTCCTCTATTGGGAATATACCTGGAGGAACTCAAATCATTCTACCAAAAAGACACCTGAACACATATGTTTGTTGCCGCTCTATTCACAATAGCAAAAACATGGAACCAACCATGTTGCCCATCTAAGTTAGACTGGATTTAAAAAATGTGTACATATACACAGTGAAATATTATGCAGCCATAAAGGACAAACATATGAACTTTGCAGCAACTTAAATGGACTTAGAGTCGATCATACTCAGTGATCTATCAGAGTACCATATGTTTTCACTCATAAGCGAACCTTGAACAATTATTATACTACAAGGAAGGGATTGGCACTAGTGGGAAACTGTCAGGGGAAGGGAAGTAAACTGCTAGGGAGAGAGGGGTATACCTCATCAACAAGGGTACCTGCATAATCAACGTCTGTATACCTAATCCTGAATTGTACCCCACATCTTTATAATTAAATAAGGGGGGGAAAAAAGAAAGTATTTCAAACTTCCCCATATTTCCGATTAAAGTAAATAAATTCTAATCATTCTAAATTCACATTGCTTTAGGCAATTTGTTTCTTAAAATAAGAGATTTTGTAATGCAATGGAACAAAAGACTGCTGTTGTTATGGGATATAGTCTCTCTCCACTTTCCCTCTCTCCCCTGTTTCCTCCTTTTAACACCACACCACAGCACACACACACACACACACACACACACACACACACACACACACACACAACTAAACACAGACTTGGAACTAGCATCCTGTTACTTCCATCACGTTCTGTGAGTTGAAGAAAGCCACAAGGCCAGCCCAGAATCAGAATACAAGGGATTAGACAGTGATAAGATAAAATGCATGGACATAGAGACAACATTAATTAGAACCATCAGTGCAACAGTCTACCACAGCCTACATCATATTGTTTCCCTAATTCTTTATATTCTTGCCTTATTTGCATACTAGAGTGAGATCACTTTAGAAGCAAGGACCAACTTATAGGGTCCTAGCATTACTGCTAGGCATTTATTTAATTTAAGCAAATTAATTTTATTTAAATCTGGGCATTTATTTAATGTTTTTACCTTGTGTATGCAAAGGAAAGAGTACAACACGATCTAATTTACAAGGCTGATTGACTCGTTCATTTGACTAACTTTTACTGAACTACTACTATGTGCTAGGCAAATCTTTTTAAAGATGACTCTTCTAAATATATGCAGAATTATTATGGTATTTGTTAAAAAGCTCAAAAGTACATTCCTAAGCTTAGACTTTGTACATCTGTTTAAAGGCACATTTCTAAGCTTAGAGTTTGTATATCTGTTTAAAGGGAAAAATTATCTTGGATTTTGTTAAAATTGTCACAACACAACTATTAAAATTCCAAGACATTCAAAGAAGCTTTGTTTTACTACATTAAGCATCAGTCATGAAAATCTATGAGAAAATATTAGTGAATAGATTTACTATTTATATTTTGTTGCCATTTCCTATCCAAAATCAACTAATCTATTTGAAAAACCCCAAATTAACAAGGTAAAATAATAATATCAGTATATAAATATACTTTATAGGAAATCCTTTATAATCTCTAGAGCTAGTGTTGGAATTCAAAGATTTAGCTTGGCACTCCATGAAAAAATTATTGCTGTGACAGCCACTAATTTTATAATTAAAATGAATATTAAGAAGTACATAAATTTCAAACACATTTACTGATGTGATAATGTGACACAATGAGAAGCATATGTTTGATTTTCATTCCCAGTTTCTGACACAGAGCTCCTAAATGCCTTGTAATTTCCTGGGTAACAGGAGTTTCTTTTGTTCTTATAAGGTGACTCTTGGTGGGCTCCTGGATAGCTTCAGGATAGATGCTGGTCACCAGAAAGATCAAGCCATGAATACAAGCTTAGGACTTTGATCCAACTCCTCCATCCTCTGGAGAAGGGAGAGACATTGGAGACTAAGTTAATAATTAATTATGCCTACATGATGAAGCCTCCATAAAAAGGTCTAAGAGATGAAGTTCATAAAACTTCTGAGTTGGTGAACGCATTTACATGCTAGAACGGTAGTGCCTCCCAACTCCACAGGAATGGAACCTCCTGAACTTGGGACCCTGCTAGACCTCTCCTTGTATACCCCTCTGGCTGCTCATCTGTATCTTTTGTAATATCCTTTATGACAAACCAGTAAGCCTAAGTAAGTGTTTCTCTGAGTTTTGTGGACAATTCTAGCATAACCAAACCTGAAAAGGAGGTTGTGGGAACCTCTAATTTATTTTAACCATGTTGGGCAGAAGTTGTGTGTAACCTGGGGACCTATTACTTCTTATTGGTGTCTGAAGTTGGGGGCAGTATTGTAGGACTGAGTCTTTAATCTATGAGGTCTTCACTAAGTCCAGTTAGTGTCAGAATGGAATTCAATTGTGGGACACCCAGCTGGTATTGAAGAATTGGTCACTTGTGCAAAAACCCCACATCTGATCAGAGTATTGAGTGTATAAAGAAAAAAAGCAGTTGATTTACCCATACAGCTGAAAGCCTACTATGTATAAGACCACTGTTCTATAAATGCTTTAGGGAATGCTGGGCAAATTTTCTCAGTTGAAATAGTCTCTCATTTATTAAGAGTAATAGGATATATACAGCTATAAAACTTTAGAAAATAATTAGGAACCACCACATATATATGAGATATTTTCAGTAAAGAACAATTCACTTTGCAAACATTTTCTCTGTAATATTTGTACCTCACCATTTTTTGTATTTAAAATGAACAGGCATGAACAGGGATATTGTGAGAGACAATTTAATCAAAACATGAAAACAAATGGTACCCCCCAAACACCACTCATACTGGTCAAAGGGCATGGAGGAAACATTCACTCAATCATAATGAAGCACTTTTCTGAATATTCTATGATTCTAAAAGACTAAAATACAAGGCTGAAATATCTTGAGCATAATTTTTGCCTTCTATTATAATGTACACTATTACAAGGAAGTCCTCAATTAGTATCCCTCTAGCTTATAACATTTTGCTTATAACATCACAGTCTTACCTTTCCTCTGAAGATGATCTCTACCCCATTAAATGGAAAATAAGATTATTATTAACTTCAGAGCTTGTGATAGACTTTGGCCTCTTTCATTTCATTATCATTCATTAGCAACACCTTCCCCCTCACCCGTGTTCTACTGTTCCATGTTTCTTGCTGCGTTTGGTATGCTCTCCAGGCTGCTTCCGTGGTTTTTGAACAGTAGAAGTGGCATTTAGTGACCTACCCTGGTGTTGACATTCAGTTACTGCCTCCATTAAAGACAGACTAATTAGAGCGGGCTATGTGTTAGCCCAGAATTAATGAAAGAGAGGGCAAGAATCAAAGCAGGGCATTGATTGTCTGCAGCTCTGAAATACAAGTTCAGCCTCACATTTTGGAAGTGTAGGTTATGATTATTGACCTACTTATGCATTAGTAGTACTATTGTATCTGAAGTCAGTGACTGGATCCATTTTAATCAGTACTGTGTGTCTGTGTGTGTGTGTGTGTGTGTGTGTGTGTGTGTCTGTGTGTGTGTGTGAGCACGCATGCGTGTTCATGCACGTGTGTGTGCACTAAAGTTTCAGTACTCCTGTGAAAAGAATTTAATGTAAGTGAACATGAGAAGATTTCATTAGTGGAAAGCACCAGCATACTAAGATCAAGGGAACATCAGTTCGCTTACTACCAGATTTCTTATTTTGAGTTAATTTACCCTATTTTACAAAACACTAATGACTCTAATTTACATTATAAGTCTTCTGTGGAATAAAAATGTTTGACAACAGTTCTTCCTGTCATCACCTCTACATAATTATCACCTACTCTAGTTCCATCTTGACTGTATTTTTTGCATCAACGCATAGAACATACCTAGTTAATGCCTTCAGTACCTACCAGACATTGAAGGAAAGCTCCACACTTTTGAATATCAACTCACTCCAGACACTGAAGTACTCTCCCCTTGTCCTGCAAATGTCTTAACTTGTAGTGCTTACACTATCCATGTGTTGACTCTCTAATCTGTTGGTCATCAGCATGTTAAAGGCCACATAATAAACTGATTATATAAAAGAAAGCATTAGTTAATGCTTGTAAGATGAGAATGTAGAAATTAAATTAGTCTAAAAAATATTTTTTTAAAGGACAAAGGTATAGCTGTATTAAAAGTTTAATGTTTAGGCCAGTCATGGTAGCTCATGCCTATAATCCCAGCACTTTGGAAGGCTGAGGTAGAAGGATCACTTGAGGTCAGGTGTTTGTGATCAGCCTGGGCAACAGAACAAGACTCCATCATTACAGAATTTTTTTTTTTTAAATTAGTTGGACATGGTGGTGTGTGCTTGTAGTCCCAGCTACTCCAGAGGCTGAGATGGGAGGATTCCTTGATCCCAGGAGTTTGTGGCTGTAGTGGGCTGTGACCATGTTACTTCACTCCAGCCTTGGTAACAGAGTGAAATTTTGTCTCAAAAAAAAAAGTTTAATGTTTATAAGAATCATCCAAAGAACTTGTTAAAATGCATATTCTGATTCAATAGGTCTGAAGTGGGAACCAGGATTTTGCAAATTTAGCACACTCCCAATTGATGTGGCTGCTGGTGATATCCTAATCATGCCTGGAGCAACAAGGTATTAGAAGTTTTGGTAACTTGGTCAAACAAATCAACATATTAAGGTCTATTTCTTCTCCCTATCTCCAAAGTTTTATTGTAAAGAGACAATTACTCCTAAATCCTAGGGTGAGATTCCTGAAATTTCAAGTGTTCATAAATGATAAGAGAGCTTAAGAACCTAAATTAATGTATGGTACAGGGAGAAATATTAAAATTCAATATATGAAAATATTTATCTTGATAATTTTATTATATTCATAAAAAGAAAAAAAGGACAGCAGAGTAAATAGAAAGGAAATTACATCCACATACCTAATTAGTAATAATGACCTGTGTAAAATTAGTTCCACTTATCTTTACCTCAAGATGACTTCCTGGGCTGCTGATAATGCTTTATAATTGATGTGATGGTGATGGTGTTCCTAAGGCAGGAAGGCAGTGGAACTTCATTAAGAAAAAGAGTCTCTTTACCCTGTAATATATGGATCTGCAAGCTCTTTAGCCTCCCGGTGCCTCTTCACTTCTCTGAATGTAAACAGAGGTAGGCAAAGTGACTTTTTCTGAAGGTCCCTTTGCACCTAAAGAGGTTGTGTGAAATCACTCTAGCTAAGTCTTGCTAAGTCTTTTGCTATGCATTTTCATAAAGTAGAGACTTGGAGTACCAGGCCATATTGAATCAATTTCCATAGAAGGTTTTGCTTCGTTGTAGTATGTTCTGTATGAGGCAGCCTGGTAAGTTGACCAAAAAAACATCTGTGACATGATGCGGCTATGAAGATGTCCTGTGTCCACTCTCTTTAGCATTAGTCTCTTCTACTGCCCAGTTCTGGGAAGGTGCATTTAAAGTTCCCATTAGTGAGAAGAATATCTTTCTACTTTAAGCTGGTCATAATTTCTTCGTGTGTGTGTGTGTGTGTGTGTGTGTGTGTGTGTGTGTGTGTGTGTGTCCCATCCTCTTTCATCTCCTCTCCTTCCAGAACCAAACATACAAACCAAACTCCAGTACATTAAAACATTTGATACTGGCCCAAAAGTTCTCAGGTCTTTGTCATCTTGTTCAGCCATTCTGTTTCTCTGTTTTTCAGGTTGAAGTCATTTTCAATTATCTGTCTTCATATTCACAGGCATGTTCTTCTGGCACTTCCATTCTACTATTCCGCCCATCCAGTGAATTTGTTAACTCAGGTAATATTTTTTCTGTTGTATAAATCATAGCTGTTTTTTTAATATAGTTTGTATTTTATTTGATTCAATGTAATTCTTTTTTACATCACTGAACGTAGCTTAATAGCTACTTTAACATCCCTTTCTACTGATTCCATCTGGGTCATCTCACGGTTGGACCCAGTTGGAATTTTTTTTTTTCCTGTCTTGAGAAGATTTTGGATTTTTGTATTGCTTCTTTACTATTGTGGGTCATATCTTAAACATGGGGAATGTTATGTTGTAGAAACTGTATATTTTAGAAAATAACTCAAAAAAATATCTTTTGGTTTGTTCATTTTAGCTGGCAATTAATTTGTATAGACTCAAACTACAAACATCTCTTCAGCAGCAGCTCAGATCTTATTTTAGTTCTTTTATCCTTAATTGAGCTACTTGCAATCTGGCCTAGCAACCATGGTTCAGGAGTCAGCCAGAGATTTGGGCAGAGTAAATACAAAGTATTTACTCTGTCTCTGTCTTTATCTCTACTCCCCTTTCCCGTTCATCCTTTATAGCTGCTATATTGCTCTCACTTCTGTCCTCTACAAAGACTGCTGTGGACAGCCTTCAGGTTAAAAGCTATCAAGATGAGAAATCATCACATGAAATTCTCTCCTTTCAAGTGTTGACTCCCTTTCAGAGCCTTCCTCTTTTATTCGTCCACAAGTGCCTTCATGTTGTGATTTTTAAAAATTATTTCTTTATGTTTTTGTATTTTGTGCAGACAACAGAAGGGCTAGTCTTTAGGAGTTTACTCAGCTTTGTCAGGAGTACAATTTCAACATATTATATTTTTACATTTACTTATTATTCAAGTCTACCCTTCAGAATGCAGGAATTTAGACCACTGTTTGGTGTTTCCCAAGTAATACATAAAATGTTTAGCATTGGCTTAGTGGATGGACACAGATATTGCAAGGTGAAAATCCAGTAACCCTCGGTATACTATTGCATAAATAGAAAAACAAGCAACATAACTGTCAAGCCTGTTGATCTAAGCTCTAGAGGAAGTAGTTGGAAAAAGTAAGAACGCCAGTGTATACCAAGGTTCCTAGCCGCTTTACCTCTTAGAAAGAGATAAACACAAGAAAAGCCTGTCCCAAACTGAATCAGTTATAAAAAGCAACTTAGAAATGAGGTGACCATATAATTTATCAGCTAAACCAGGTTATATTTGTGAGTGAAAGGAAATACTATTAATAATTAATCTGGACAACAGGCATAAGCAGGCAATATCAAGAACATACTGGTTTACAGGGTTACTAACTCTGAAGAGAATCTTAAAATGAGATATAATTCAAGCACCAATCCTTCTCCTAACATTTCTCATTGATATTCATCTGCCAGAAATGGTAGTCAATCCAGTGATAATGATCAGATTAAGAGGATGGCCTTTTGATCAACTTATTTCCTGTATCTTCATCATGAAATTGAGAAATGGGAAACAGGCAATTCATAGAAGGCAATCATTTTATTTTAAATGAGTCTTTAGACTTAAGAATTATGTCCAGATGAGAGCTCTTTAGCTCTGATTATTTACTTGTGAAATTGAATAGAAATAAATAGACCAGAAATCAGCTAAATTTGAGAGATTATATGGTAAAAGGGCTATAAGTATGGTCTACAAAATTTTCTACTTTTAATGCAAAATCTGAGTTCCCAAACCTACACAAGGTTATGATTTCATGGTATTTATCATTTAGTTTTACTAATTTATTTGACACAGTTTCACATTCAGCATTTGATCAAGCATAATTACAATTCAGAACTAAATCCAATTAGACTTGACCCTTGAACAATGCAGAAGCTAGGGGTGCCAACCCTCTTTGTGCAGTCTAAAATCCATGTATGACCTTTGATTTCCCCAGATCTTAACTCTCATAGACTACTGTTGACCGAAAACATTACCAATAACATAATCAGTCAATTCACACATATTTTGCATGTTATAGGTATTTGTATACTGTATTCTCACAATAAAGTTAACTAGAGAAAAGAATTTTATTAAGGAAATTATAATGAAGATAAAATATATTTACTATTTATTAAATGGAAATGGGTCATCATAAAAGTCTTCATCCTAATCATCTTCACATTGTGAGACTGAGGAATGGAAGGAAGAAGTGTAGTTGGTTTTACTGTCGCAGGTATGTCAGAGGCAGAAGAAAATAGACCTATGTGTGGATCCACACAATTTAAACTGTGTTGTTCAAGGGTCTGTAGTTAGAATGTGTGTTAGGTTTGTTTTTTTTTTAATGGCAAAATATAAGACTTTAGAATAGAGCAATTTTACTCTGTTTTTTTTTCTCGGATACTAGCCCTTCTTTTTTTTTTTTTTCTTGTCAGAGTCTCACTCTCTCACCTAGGCTGACGTACAGTGGCACAATCATGGCTCCCCACAGTCCCAAACTCCTAGGTTCAAGCAATCCTCCCACCTCACCTCCCGAGTAGCTGGGTCTACAGGTACACACCACCATGTCCAGCTATTTTTTTTTTAATTTTTTACTTTTTGTAAAGATGAGGTCTTGCTGTGTTGCCTAAGCTGGTCTCAAACACCCTAGGCTCAAGCAATCCTCCCTCCTCAGCCTCCCAAAGTGTCGAGATTATAGCAGTAAGTCACCACTCCTGGCCTAGCCCCTTTATTTCTTAAAGTTCTATTTTTCTTTTTAAAATTGTTTACATTTTTTTAGGGTAATGAGGACAATGTTATAATTAATTAACATTAAAATTTACTTTGCTCTACTGCCTGACCTATGAGATAGTTTTTCTCTGATAATATATGCAAGCATTTTCAGAAAGGAGTTAAGTCATTTAACATTTTTCTTGTCAATACAATATAATCAATACTTCCTATAACTCAGAAGATAGGCATACAATTACTATACCAAATTATCACTACAAGCCTTGGGATAGTAATAAAATACTAGGAATACCCAAGAGACTGGTCACATTGCAATAGCAATCCTAACAGGTTTTTCTACATTGTGACTATGTTAGATAAGACACAAGGTATATTAGTAGATAGTCCTGAGAAATTTACATAAAATTTGAAGCAAACCAAAGTATTCCATTCTGAATGATCAACCTTCCTTCATTTACCTGAGATAGAGAACTGGTGAATAAGAACAGAAAGAAGAACTATAATTAACTAGTGCTCATCAAAGATTGTCTGAATGTAAAAAATGTCCACAATGGGTTTTTTTTTCATGTTGGAAATTGATCTTCTACATTTTTGCCTATCAGGAAGGCAGGACATACATAGGTACAGTATACATCACCTCCCTCTGCTTTTTTAAATTAAAAAACAAAGCATCAAAATAAAAAACAAGACTGCCTGAACTACAAAATTAACCAATGTACTTTCTTCAGAGAAGTTAACATTAATATCTTTTTACTTTTGGTTCAAATGCCTTTTAATTAAGTTGTTATGTAGAAACAGATGATACTTTCTATGAATAATAGAATACGAATCTGCAAGAGAAGATGGTGACATAGTCAGTTGTACTGCATGAGTCCCTGTGTGTGTAAGTGAGTGTATGGACAAATTTGCATGCTTCTCTGTGTTTAAGTGGGCATGTGAGTGACTGATTGAGTGGAGACTCAGGTGCAAGTGGACAGGGCTCTCCTGATGAAGTGGCTGATGCCGTAGCTGTTCTGCTTGGAGCCCAGTGCTTCCCAGAGTACAGAAGCTGAGTGCCATTTCTAAAAGCTTTTCCCAGGAAGAAGCTGCCAAAGTGACTGCTGTTCTCACCACCGCAGTGTCAGGCTAGACATTGGTGGTGAGTCCCAGAGAAGCAGGCACCCAAACCCGGACTTGCTGCCACCACCTCCAGCACTAGGCTAGGCTGAGATCTGGCAATCCAGAGACTGTGATGTTTGCTGGGAGGGAGTTATCTTTCCCAATCCCATTTACAACAGGAACAGTAGAGAAACTGAGCAGCCACTCTAAACCTGGGCAGAAAAGTGCTCCAGGGCAGCCTCTGTGGAATAGCAGACCTGCATCTTAAGACCAAGGGGTGATCTCTGCATTGCTTGAGCTGCTCTCCACGAACTCAGAAAGCATCACCCTCAGTGCACAAGCTCTGGTGGGTAACAGCAGATGTGGAGTCCCAGATAATCCATCTCCTGCCCTGAGTCAGGTGCTGGACAATAGATACATACAGTGAATCTAACCAAGAAGGAGGTTGGTGAGTGCCTATATGACTCCCACTCACCCCAGGCAATGAGTGAAAGAGACCAGGAGGGCAGGATAGAGGCCAGAGATCCCATTACTCCACCACCACCACCACCACCAACTAGATGCCATGGGAGTTGTGACTGCATTAGGAGAGAAAAGAAGGGGGAGAGAGCCCAAGAGATGCTGAGTCAGGTTACTCTGAGCCGCCCCCACCCCCAACTGTGGGCACGTACCAGCTATCAATTGCAGGTGGGGAGGGGGTTGTTAAGGCTCTAACATCTCAAGTTTCAATAGCAAATAGGTAACCTGCGGTAATAGACATGTAGTCGCAGAACCTGCCACAGGAGGAAGCACCACATCTCTCAAATAGTTATACTAAGCTGGGAAATCTCTACCAATGGGTCTTTGGGGTTCTGTGTGTTTTTCTTCTTCTTCTTCTTCTTCTTCTTCTTCTTCTTCTTCTTCTTCTTCTTCTTCTTCTTCTTTCTCTCTCTCTTTTTATTTTTTGTCTCATTTGTTGGTTGATTGGTTGGTTTTCTCTTTGCCTTCCTCCTTTTGCTCTCTTTGTTCTTTCTCTGTGTTTTATTTTTTTTCTTGCTTTCTTCTTCTTTCCTTTTTTCTCTCCTTCCCTCTATTTTCTCTCTTTTATATTTTTTTATTTTAAATTGTGGGGTACAATTCAGGGCTAGGTATACAAATATTCACCATGCAGTTACCTTTATCGATGAGGTGTGCCCCCCCCCACTTCCCCAGGCAGATATTGACTACTGTCAATCCCACCTCCCCATCTCCCTACTCCCGCAGTTTCCTGCCACTTTCAATCCTTTTCTTATAATAATATGGTAGTTGCCCAAGGTCCACTTATGAGTGAGAACATGTGATACTCAGCTCTTTGTTTCTGTGAGAGGTCACTCAGTATTATAAACTCTCATTCCATACAGGTTGCTGGGAAGTTCATGATTTTGTTCTTCTTTATGACTGCATAGTATTCCATCATGTATGTGCACTCAGGGGCTATTCAAGCGTACCAATTGTAGGGCCATATTGTGTGGAAATGGAGAGCAAGTCTAAGCTGGACCATTCACTAGATAGCAAGGATTGTGACTTGTCAGTAGGTATGGGAATCCTTGCAGCACCTCCCCTACTTCTTAGTAAGTTCTCAAAATTGTAAAGCAATAACACAATGCCCCACCCCCAGCCCTATTTCATAATTGAACACACTCAGAGACCAAGCTCAGGAAAGGACAGAAGGTAGAGAAAATATCAGAAGAAATTGCTTCCCCATTTCCCACTGAGCAACAGAATTAAAGAGAAAATAAGAGCAATGCTACAAATGAAGAAAAATTAGCAAAAAAATTACTGGTAACCTTCAGAGCCCCAACAGTCAATGCCTGAAAGAACAGCTACTGGAGCACAAACAATGGCTATCGCTGAGAACAACAGTACCCAGAAGGTACCTACAGAGATCAGAGAATTGTTGGATAGAATAAATAAAAATCAAGAGATGCAAGGACTAAAACTAAATGAAACTGCAACAGAGTTGGACAAACTCAAGAAAGTGTATTTAGAAATAACAGAAATAAAGAACTCAATCCAGAAAATAAGTAACAAACTGGAAAATATGGGAGGCAGAATTGACCAAGCAGAAGAAAGCATCTCAGAGCAAACAGACCAGAAATAGGTAATCAACCCAATCTATTAAAAATATAGAAAAAACTTAAGAAGAAAGAAGAAACTCTCCAAGAGATGTGTGATTTTATTAAGAAGTCAAACCTACATCTAATTTGAATACCTGAAGTAGAAAGAGAAATGGAAAATACCTTGGAACAAACATTTCATGAGGTCATTCAAAAAACTTTCTTCATCTGGCCAAAGAGATGACTATACAAACACAAGAGATTCAGAGAACTCCTGCAACACATCTTATGAGAAGCCTAACCCCTGGACACATAGCAATTCACCTACACAAAGTAGGTATAAAAGAAACAATTCTAAAAACAGCAAGTCAGACTACCTACCAGGCAAGACCAATCAGAATTGCTGCAGACTTATCTGAAGAAACACCACAGGCTAGAAGGAATTGGACCCCAATCTTTAATGTTCTCAAAGATAAATAATTTCAACTAAGGATTTCCTACCCAGCCAAGCTAAGCTTCATCAGCAATGGAGAATTAAAATATTTCCCAGACATCCAATCCCCAAGAGAATATGCTCTTTGAGACCAGCTCTACAAGAGATACTTAAAAAGGTATGTGCAAAGAAGAAAAAGAAACAAAGAAAGACCATATACTTCACAAAAACACAAATAAACACAGAAGCAACGGAACACATAGCACACCCACAAAAATGAAAACACACACATATATTAACACAAAAACTAAAAGGAAACATTTAAGACCCCAGGACAAACTCTCACATTTCAATAATCAGCCTGAACGTGAATGGACTAAATGCATCACTGGCAAATTGGGTAAGAAAAACATGACCCAACAATATGCTGCCTCCAGGAAACACATCTCACTACAAAGAACACTCAAAGATTTAAAAAAAATCACATGATGTAATCATTAGATGCAGAAACAACTTTCATTAAAATCCAGCATCCCTTTTTGATTAAAAAAAAAAAAACCTTCAACATTTAGGCATGGAGGGAACATACCTCAAAATAGGAACAGTCATCTACCACAAACTTACAGCCAATATATTGCTAAATGGATGGACATTGAAAGCATTTCCCCCGAACTGGAACAAGACAAGGCTGTCCACTGTCACCCCTCCTTTTCAACATAGTGTTGGAAGTCTTAGTTGGAGCAATCAGACAAGAGAAAGAAATCAGGAGTATCCAAATAGGAAAAGGGGAAGTTAAGTTTTCCCCCTTTGCTGATAATATGATCCTATACCTTGAAAACCCAAGAAAATCTGTGAAAAGCCTCCTTGCACTGATAAAAAACTTTGGCAAATTTTCAGAGTACAAAACAAATGTGCAAAAGACACATTCTTATACACCAACAACAAACAGGCAGAGAACCAAATAAAAAGCACAATCCCTTTCACAATAACCACACACACAAAAAAAAAAATCAAAATGCCTCGGCATTTTTCTAACCAGAGAAGTGAAAGACCTCTACAACGAAAACTACAAAACACTGTTCAAATAAATCAAAGAGGACATAAGCAAATGGAAAAATATTCCATTCTCATGAAGTGGAAGAATTAACATTATTACAACATCCATCCTACCAAAGGCAATCTACAAATTCGATGCAATACCCATTAAATTACCAATATCATTCTTCTCAGACTTGGAAGCAACAATTCAGAAGTTCATATGGAATCATCAACAACCACACATAGCCAAAACAATCCTTAGCAAAAGAAACAAAGTCAGAGTTATCACACTTCCAGACTTTAAGCTTTACTATAAGGCTACAATAATCAAAACAGCCTGATATTGGTACAAGAACAGAACTATAGACCAATGGAACAGGATGGAGATTCTGGCAGCAAAACCTCAATTTTTCAACCAACTTCTCTACAACAAAGCCCCCTCCAATGACCACTAGGGAGAAGAGAACCTATTCAGTAAATGGTGCTGGGAAAACTGACTGACCACATGCAGAAAATTAAAACAGGACCCTCTATTATAGAGGGTCACCATACACAAAAACCAACTCTAAATGGATCAAAGACCTAAATGTAAAACTCAAACTATAAGAATCTCAGGAAACACAGGAGACGCCCTTACAAAAATTGGAATAGACAACAAATTCCTAATCAAAACCCCAAATACCAATGCCATAAGAGACAAGATAGGTAAGTGGGACCTCATTAAACTGCAAATCTTCTGCAAAGCAAAAGAAACCATCAAGAGAGTAAGGAAACATTTGCCAACTGTTTATCTGACAAATGCCTAACATCTAGGATCTACAAGGAACTCAAACATGCCAAAAGGAAAAAGAGTAAACAGCCCCATTAAAAAGTGTGCAAAAGATAAGAATACACACTTCTCAAAAGAAGACATAAGAGCAGCCAACAGGTTCATGAAAAATGCTCAGCCTCACTAATCATCAAAGAAACACAAATTAAAACCACACTGAGATACCACCTAATTTCTGTAGGATGGCCATCATCAATAATTCAAAAAGCAACAGATGCTGGATAGGATCCAGGAAAAAGGGAATGCCTCTACACTGTTGGTGGGATTACAAGCTAATACAACCTCTGTGAAAAACAGTGTGGCAATTCCTAAAAGATCTAAACACGACCTTCCATATGACCCAGGAATTCTCCTTCTGAGAATATACCCAGAAGAACTCAAATCATTCTATAAAAAAGATACCTGCACATGTATGTTATTCACAGTAGCAAAAACATGGAGCCAACCATGCTGCCCATCGACAGTAGACTGGATAAAAAATATGTGGTACATATACATAATGGAATATTATGCAGTCATAAAGAAGGACAAAATTATGGACTTTGTTGCAATTTGGATGGATCTAGAGTCTATCATATTCAGTGATCTATCACAGAAACAAGGAACTGAGTACCACATGTTCTGACTCATAAGCGAATCCTGAACATTTAGCATAATACTATAAGAAAGTGATTGGCTGTAGCAGGAAACTGCTGAGGGGGGTGGCACATAACAATAATAAGCTACCTGATCTCAAAGCAGGTGAAGTAGGGACCAAAGGGAGATCCAAACCTTACCTGTACATTGACCACTTATATACCTAACCCTAAATTGTACCCCACATCTTTAAAACAAAAAAAAGAAAAATGGAGAATAAAGCATTACTAATCTTAAAAAAAAAAGAAAACATTTAAATCTCCCCAAGTTGAGATATACTATGGCCCATCAGCATAGAACACCTAATAATTTAGATAAAATTGTATACAATTGTATACAGCTAAATGACAATAGCAATGTAAGTCAAAACAGTGGCAAATAGAAGCTTTTTGAGTTTTTTCATAAGACTCTTTTCCGTCAAACTTTTTTTTTTTTTTGAGTTGGAATCTCACTCTGTTGCCCAGGCTGGAGTGCAGTGGTATACTCACGGCCACCCCAGTGTCGACCTACTGGGCTCTGGCAATTCTTCTACCTCAGCCTTCCAAGTAGCTGGAACCACAGGCATGTGCTACCATGCCCGGCTAATTTTTGATTTATTGTACAGATGGGGTCTCACCAAGTAGCCCGGGCTGGTCTCGAAACTGCAGGCTCAGACAATCTACTCGCCTCAACCTCCCAAAGTGCAGGGATTACATGCCGAGCCACTTGAGCCAGGACCACAAAACTCTTATATAATTCTTTATTTTCATGGACCCTGGGGTGACTGTTTATCTTTTAATATAGGTAAATTTAGCACTGAACTGAATTTTAAGGCCTTTAGATATAGATATTTATAAAAAGTCTAGATTATAAGAGATAATTGAGTTCAGTAAAAGTATCCAGTTTCTTAGTATCAAGAAAAGTCTCTGAGACTTTTAAACTTGACCTCAAATTTTTGTGATGATATATTTTTATAACAATGTCATGGCTTCACAAGAATCTATTCATAAAATCATCTAATTATTGGTCAAAGAGCACAAAGTTTTAGTTATACAGGATGAATAAGTTTTGGAGATCGAATTAATTACAGTGGTGGCTATAATTAATAACACTGCATTGTATACTTGAACTTTACTGAGACGGTAGATCTTAACTGTGCTCACCACAAAAATAAAATGGTAACTACATGAAGATGTGATTCTTGATTGTGGCAAGTACATCACAATGTGTATATATATATATCCAAACATCCTTAACAGTACAAAATTTTTATTTGACAATTATACTTCAAGAAAGCTGGAAGAAAAAAAGAATTGAATATATGTTATCGTTATATATTAGGCCTTAATTTCATATGTAAGATGCCTTTAGATAGATGCTATAGCCTTTATAAGTAATTTTCTGTGTTAACCCTTAATCTAAGTTCCCCGCCACCTCCCCAACCCTGAGCTCTAAACTTCTGTATCCAACTACATAATCTGCATCTCTGTTTGGATGTCTAGAAAGCATCTCAAATTCAGTTTGCCAAAAATAAAACTCCTGATTAACCTCACACTAACCTCAGATCTGCTCCATTCCCAATATCCCTTGCTATGGCAGTGTTCATCTAATCCTCTTAACTCAGACTTTGAAAATATATTCTACCCTACATGCTAAACCCCCATAATCTCTCAACTGAACTAGTGCAATTGCTTCATAACTGCTCCTGCTGTTTCCATACTTCCATCCCTATAGTAAACATTTTTAAAGTCAGAAAAAATCCAGCACCCTCTTTCCAACCTACAAAATATCACCTCATGGTCCCCTAAGGTAGAAACATGAGCCTGTTTGCTAGTAAATTTTTGTGGCCATTTCACCCACACAGATTTCCACCCCCTCCCCCTCAAAAAAAAATCTGGTTTGGATGTTGTGATTGGTGACATCATACACACAGCAAGAGAGTATGAAAAGATGTATTACCTACATAATGAAGCCTCCTGGGGGGAGCAGGACAGGATTCCCAATCTGGTCCAAAAATGACTTGAGGAAACAAGTGTTGTTGTTGTTGTTGTTGTTGTTGTTGCTAATTAGTGGTGGCTAGAGCATGAAACAGGCTGAGACTTCCCATGTGTATCAGGGGCCTGACAGTTTGAACTTCTGACTGTTCTCTCTGTCTGAAACACATCCAAATATAAGAATGCATATTACAGGTTTTTCCAGATATATGAAATGTTAGGAGGCAAAAAAGTAGAAGATATTTCCCAGGATATATTATAATAATGAGCCATAGAATCCAGGGGAATAAGCAGCAAAATAAGGTCAGAGGTTTTAAACAGATTGTGAGACCGTAGTGGAGTCATTGCTTGGAGGCTGAAGTGAAGGGTATGTGAGTAAATGAGACAAGAAATAGAAATATGAAGGAAGATTCCCCCAAAATTGAATTTATTTATTAAAAATGTGTATTTATTCTTAAATGTTGAAGCTTCAGGCACCTTCAAAGTACTCTTCGTCTGATGCAATACACCTATCAAGATGCTTTTTCCATTGCTCAAAATAGTTTTTTAACTCGTCATTTTTGATGCCTTCTGGTGCTTCTGCCTTCTTTTTGTTTCACATCTCCCACATTGGCAAAATGTTTCCCTTTGAGGATTTTTTCATCTGGGGGAAAAATATCAAACAAAAAAAGTCACTCGGGACTAGATCAAATGACTAGGGAGTGTTGGCCGAGAGTTATGCCATTTCTGGTCAACAACTGCTGAACACTCAGTGCAGTATGGGCAGGTGAGTTGTCATGGTGGAAGAGCCAGATACCTGTTTGCCACAACTCAGGACGTTTCTTCTGCAAATCATGACACAACCTTCACAAAATTTCCAGATAAGAACTTTGGTTGATCGTTTGATCCAGCAGAACAAATTCCAAGTGCACGACAAGGGACCCATCTCCAAAAGATACTTCCAGTTTTTTGTAGGTCCCCCATGTCATAATTCCTAGGAAGGGGCTATTGAAAAAAACTTGTTGAAATACAATGATATATTTTGATGGAGTTGAAGAGGCCAAGGTCCAAAGAGGATTAAACTAGATTGTTAGATATTTCAAGTTCTTGGACAATGTATTCACTGACAATCAAGGCAGAAGTTAGGAAAGAGAAATACTGTAAGCAAGACATTAAAGTTTTCAGTTAATGAGGAATGATAATCAGAATGTTGGTCAACAAATTGAGAAGAAAGAAAATGCTGTAGACAGATGCGCGTGCCTCAATCTAGATGCAATTTCACCAGAGTCTCTAAATTGTTTCAGAAAATGTTGATGGACTCCATTAGAATGGAATTTTAAAATATTAGCAGATTAGTGGGCATAGTTCTAGAAAAACACACATTTCTAAAACCAACTTTTAGAAGTTGTAATAGATTATCATTTCATTGCAGAGGTATTAAAAATCACTGCCAAAACTCAGGTTCTTTGAGAAGAAGATAAAAGAAGAATCAATATGCAGTAAAGGGCCTGGGGCCCAAAGATTAAAAGACATGGAAAAGGTCACACGAGTAACAAAGGTTAAAAAGGGGAAAATATCGCCTCCTGGCTCTAAGTTTCCTGACAGTTCTGGCTTTTTCCCCACCCCATCCATACTTTCACAACTATTAGCCTGTTATAGCCAGCCAACCTAGACATGAGCAAAAATCACATTCTGCCTGTTTTTTTCATTTTTTCTTTGATAAAAATACCATTCCTACAAGTTATATTCTTTTTAATCACCATAATAAAATAATATTATGTTCACCCTTGACTGAACTTAATAGAACACGTCAATCCCTTTGAAGTCCAGTATCCATCTCTCTGCAGCTGTATGTTTTATTCTCTTCTACCAAGATACCCATTTCCTGATAATTTGATAATTATTCAGTTATGTATTTATATTGCTTCATTGTATATGAAAATATTCCTAAATCATACATTGCTTACTTTTCCTTATTTTAAATCTTCATATAAATAAAACCATTCTATGTATTTCAAATAATAGAGAGGAGTTTTTTTCAAACTATATTGTTTTTGAGATTCATCCATATTGGTTTGTGTCACTTTGGTTCATTCATTTTCACTGTTGTAAAATATATAAATGAATAATGAGAACATAATTTATATACATATATATTTACTACTGATGAACATATTTGTGTTTCACTTTGTTTTTATTTTTACAAAAATGTTGATATAGATGTGTGTGAATTTCTCTTATTAATATCTTAATTTCTTACACCCAAACAAATTCTTGCATAGAGAAGATATTCAGTAAAACTAATGAATTGAACAAAATCATAAACCATGTACCAATAAATATTTAATCTTAGACCCCACTTCTCTTCAAGCATACATAGATTGTGAACCAGCCCGTGTCAAACTACAGGTCTGACTTCTCAATGAAAAATTGCAACCATGGGTTACAAACTCCGGTGGGAAAAATACAAAGGACTTCCACCATTCAAACATGATTTCCTTCCGTTGGTTCCTTAAAAGATAACTTTCAAGTCTCTCGGGAAAGAAACTGTCCTAAAAGCACTGCAGTAAGATCTGAAAATTTACACATGGGCTTGTTAATGCTTTATCTCTCAGCTTTGGAGTTCAAAATTCCAAATCCAGGTATCCCTTTAGACACATAAATATGATTTTTCTATTCATTAGGGAAGTAAAGGAGGGGAAAGACGAACTCTAAATTGACTCTGTTTAATGGGCTGCCATCTAAAAACTGTGAGGGAGAAAGTCAACTCCCACAAGTCAGCATCAAATAAATGGAAAGCAGCAGCTGGTAAAAGATTACAAGCAATTTTCATGAGATTTATAGTAAGCTAGTGAACTACAACATGACAGAGGCTGAAAGTGAAATTAAACAAGGCTGTACATCAATGAAGATTTTGTTTTCAGCAGCTATGAACTTTAAGATGATTAGCAAGACACAAAGTATAGATTCCTGGGCTCTTTGGAATACTCTAGGGAAGACAGTTATAAACAAGCAGAAGGTGGAACAGTTAAAACTGGGTGGAGGGGGAAGGAGGACTGGAGTAGAGTGGGAGAAAGTTAAGTGGCAATGTGTCTATTAGATAAATGGATTCAGTTACAAAACGGACGGGCATTACTTGAGCAAGTGCTTTGCCTGTTTCCCAGGACTGCATTCACATCTTCCATCTTTCTACCCAGACTACAGAATGACACAAGATCAGGACTCAGCCCCCTGATTTTCTTCACCATTCCCCATGGCATAGCCTGGCCCTCGGTGCCTATGTTCTTCCCTCTCTTGTACTCATAAACCGTGTCAATACCACTGTATCCAAGCAGTGTGTATTGCATATTAGCATATTAGTAGCAACTTCCTGGATAGTCTATATTTGGTTTTTTCCTTATATAATCCATTCTTCTGAAATAAGACTTTCTAATGCTCAACACGAGCTGTTTTCAGGTAGTAGGCTTTGCTTGCCAACAAGACTTCCTCCAAGCATTTCCAATGGGTTAATTTCCTTTTTCCTCATCCGACTTCCTGAAGGTGTTCTAGTTCCACATTTCAGCTGCTCTCCCCCTCCTTTGTTCGACTGCAGTGTACCCAGCAATCTGTATATATAGAAGCATGCTATTTGTGGCCCAGACCTGAATCAAATTGCCTATGTACCCATCACTGCAAGCCTTATAGATTGTCTTAAGATACCCTGCTTGTGGGTGTTATAAAGTACCCACTTCTACCCTCTGAAGTCTCAACTACCTCCGAGAATCATACCCTGAAACAGAAACAAACTAAACTCATTCCTAGCTCCCCAAACCTCTTCCTTGTACTGGGTAGATGCACCCAGGACTAGTTTCCCTGGCCCACTGGGGCTGAGTGCCACTATTTTTTTTAGAGCTGGAATAGGGTTAGAAAAAACTATTCAATTCTTGTCTTGTTATTGTCTGTTTCAAAAGATGCTTCAGGATGCCTGATGGGATATATCCAGTCAGTAATGATCTAGATTCACCCCTATCTGCACCTGTCTCTGCATTGCCAGAGGCACAGTCTTCTATTCTCCTGAGTCTCTGAATCTCAGTCTATTCCACTGCCCAGCATTTGTAAATGTATGACCTCTGGACCACCTCCCTCAGAATGGTCTGAGGTATTGCTAGAATGCAGATTCCCAGACCCTGCCGCACATAGACTTATTCCCATACTCTGGAACTGGACTTTGCACAATATTTAGGGGATTCTGACACTAAATGTTTAGAGCCACTTCCCAGATCCATCAAGAGGAACCACAACCATGTACTATGCCGGAGAAAGTTGTCACTGAGTGATATTACCAGTCAGAGGATGGAGTACAATGATTCATGCCTTTGACTTCCAAGAGTCTAGCAGAATGCATATTTCTTCCAAAGTAGCTTGAAATATAGCTTCTAGAAGTCTACCTGAACTGTAATGGAAACATGTGCTGAAAGTGCCCAGTTAGTGCCAGACCTTACCACGATGTTTGGGTGGGGAGGGAAGAGTGTCACAGAGACTGAGCAGGTGACTCACATGCAGTCAGAGTGCTGCCCTGAATGGACAGGATCCTGTCTTTATGGAGTCATCCTGTGCCCTTGGAGAAGCATACACATTCCTTAAAGGACCTGCTTTGAGTTCCAAATGTATACCACTTGACATGTCCAGCCAGTCAAATAAACTGTACTGAGTGTGAAGTGGCTTCCCTAAACCTTGATTCTTGTTTTAATTCAGAAACACTAAGAGTTTCCAAGAGTAACAAGAATAGGGTCCATTGACACAATTTCAAGGAACCAGAGGCCCCTTATATCTTCTGAGAAAAATATGGTGGTTTCTGTATGAACTTTACCTATCTGAGCCAATAGCTTCCATCTTGGATGAATACCCCAGGCAGAAGCTGATGGTGAGGTCCTTGCTCTAGAGTCTGAAAAGGTTCTTTGAACTTGGTCATGATTGTGAAGATTCCAGACCTAATTGAGAACATTGGAGTGTATCCTGTAGAGACCAGCTCTTGTGGTACTCAGGTGGAAATAGAATGTTTGCTCCATGGAGTGAATGAGCAAGAGCTTATTACCAGGCTACCACCTGAAAGCCTAGAGCTAAGGAGTTTTCTCTACTTGTAGGAGGGGCTAGATGGCATGAATGATGCTATCACTGAGAGAATTAGATAGCAAAGACAGTGAATACCCCTCCTCAAAACTAGGCAAGTCAGAAAGGAGCCATGTGGAACACACTCTCCTGTCAAAGTAAACTAAAAAGAAGCCTATATGATTAAATAATCTCACTGGACTCAAGGTGTCCGTGAGAGAGTTCTGAATGTCATAAAAAAGGGGAAAGACAGACAATAAAAGTAAGAAATATATTTGAGGGTCCCACGGACTATCTATAGAACGTATTTTCTGGGACTTGAAAGTACAATATTGGCATTTGATGCATGGGGCTAGAGTGGCATTTTAGGCATGGGAGACAATGCCCAATATGCTTATTAGTTAAAGAATGTAGAAGAGAAAAAAAAAAGAGTCCAAGAAATTTAAAACGTCAAAGAAAGGATGCACTCCATCTTTCTAGCAATAGTTTAAGAAAATTCCGGCAGCTAACTGTACAGTGAGGTTTAGAAATGCCATGGCAATGGAGAATGAGGACCAGGTAGTGAGATACAAGAAAAAGGCTACCAGAGACAAGAGGACAATTTTTTTTTTTATTGTGAAGTTGTGGGGTACAGTTAAGGGTTAGGTATACAATTGCGTTTCATTCAGGCACCCTGTTGATATAGGATGTTTCCCCGTACCCAGACAGATATTTGCTACTGTTAATCCCATCTCCCTCTCCCCACCATAGTTTCCCAGTACGGTCAGTCATTTTCGTGTAGTATTGCATTGGATGTTTAAGGTCCATTATATGAGTGAGAACATGTGATACTCGGATCTTTGTTTCTGTGAGAGGTCACTCAGTATTATAGACTCTAGTTCCATCCAGGTTGCTGCGAAATTCATGATTTTATTCTTTTTTATGGCTGCGTAGTATTCCATCGTGTATATGTACCACATTTTTTTAATCCAGTCCTCTTTTGACGGACAGCATGGCTGTTTCCAGGTTCTTGCTATTGTGAACAATGCTGCGACAAACATGCATGTGCAGGTATCTTTTTTATAGAGTGATTTGTGTTCTTCAGGATATATTCCCAGTAGCGGGATTGCAGGGTCATATGGGAGGTTGGTATTTAGAGCTTTTAAGAATCGCCACACTGCCTTCCACAGAGGTTGCACCAGTTTACACTCCCACCAACAGTGTAGAAGTGTTCCCTTTTCACCACACCCTCTCCAGCAGCTGTTATTTTCTGAGTTGTTGATAATTGCCATTCTGACTGGGGTTAAGTGGTATCTCAGTGTGGTTTTGATTTGCATCTCCCTGATGATTAGTGAGGTTGAACATCTCTTCATGTGTTTGTTGGCACCTCGGATGTTTTCCTTTGTGAAGTGTCTGTTCATATCTTTTGCCCATTTTATAATGGGGTTGTTTGTTTTTTTCTTTTCAGAACACTTGAGTTCCTTGTAGATCCAGGATGTTAAGCCTTTGTCGGACCTGGAGTTGGCAAATACTTTTTCCAAGTCTGTAGGCTATCTCCCTGCTCTCTTGATGGTTTCTTTGGCTTTGCAGAAGCTTGTCAGTTTAATAAGGTCCCACTTGTCTATTTTCTCTCTTATGAGCTGTGGGTTTTGGGTTTTGTTCAGGAATTGGATGCCAGTTCCGATTTCCATGAGGGTTTTTCCTTCGTTTTCTAAGGTTCTTATGGTTTGAGGTCTTACATTTAGGTCTCTGATCCATTTGGAATTAACCTTTGTGCATGGGGATAGGTAGGGGTCCTGTTTCAATCTTCTGCATGTGGTCAGCCAGTTTTCCCAGCACCATTTACTGAATAGGTTCTCCTCTCCCCAGTGGTAGGTGGTGGAGGCTTTGTCAAAGATGAGTTGGTTGAGAAATTGAGGTTTTGCTTCTGGAATCTCAATTCTATTCCATTGATCTATATTCCTGTTCCTATACCAATACCAAGCTGTTTTGATGATTGTAGCTTTATAGTAAAGTTTGAAGTCTGGCAGTGTGATACCACCTGCTTTGTTTTTTTTGCTGAGGATTGTTCTGGCTATTCTTGGACATTTGTGTTTCCATATGAATTCCTGCATTATTTTTCTAGGTCTGAGAAGAATGTTGCTGGTAATTTGATGGGTATTGGCATTGAATTTGTAGATTGCCTTAGGTAAGATGGACATCTTCACAATGTTGATTCTTCTGATTCATGAGCATGGGATATTTTTCCACTTGTTTGTGTCAACTTTGATTTCTTTGAGCAGTGTTTTGTAGTTTTCCTTGTAAAGGTCTTTCATGTCTCTGGTTAGGAAGATGCCAAGGTATTGCATTTTTTTGCAGCTATTGTGAATGGAATTGTGTTTTTTATTTGGGTTTCTGTTTGTTTATTATTGGTGTAGAGAAATGCGATTGTCTTTTGTACATTTATTTTGTATCCTGAGACTTTGCCAAAGGTCTTTATCAGTGTAAGGAGGTTTTTGACAGATTCTCTTGGGTTTTCAAGGTATACAATCATGTCGTCTGCAAAGAGAGATAACTTGACTTCCTCTTTTCCTATTTGGATACCCCTGATTGCCTTCTCCTCTCTGATTGCTCGAGCCAGGACTTCCAATACTATGTTGAACAGGAGGGGTGAGAGTGGGCATCCTTGTCTTGTTCCAGTTTTCAGGGGAAATGGTTCTAATTTTTGTCCATTTAGGAGTATGCTTGCTGTGGGTTTCTCGTAGATGGCTTTTACTATTTTGAGGTATGTTCCCTGTATGCCTAGATGTTCAAGGGTTTTTATCAAGAAGCGGTGCTGGATTTTATCAAAAGCTTTTTCTGCATCTAATGATATAATCATGTGGTTTTTGTTTTGACATCTGTTAATGTATTTAATAACATTCATGGTTTTACGAATGTTGAACCAGCCTTGCATTCCAGGAATGAAGCCTACTTGGTCATGATGGATGATTTTTGAGATGTATTGCTGAATCCGGTTTGCTAGGATCTTGTTGAGAATTTTAGCATCTATGTTCATCAAAGATATTGGCCTGTAGTTCTCTTTCTTTGCTGGGTCTTTATCTGGCTTGGGTATCAATGTGATGTTGGCTTCGTAAAATGATTTGGGGAGCGTTCCATCTTTTTCGATCGCCTGGAATACCTTCAGTAGGATTGGTATCAGCTCCTCCTTAAATGTCTTGTAAAATTCTGCTGGAAAGCCATCTGGTCCAGGGCTTTTTTTTTGTAGGAAATTTTCTTATTACGTAGTCGATTTGCTTGATTGTTATTGGTTTATTTAGGGTCTCAATCTCTTCTTGTTCCAACTTAGGTAGGTTGTGTGATGTCAGAAAGTCCTCCATTTCCTTAAGGTTTTCAAGTTTGTTTCCATACAAGTGTACGTAGTAGTCTCTAATGATCTTTTGTATTTCTTCAGGGTCAGATGTGACTTCATCTTTTGTGTTTCTGATTGTGCTTATTTGGTTTTTTTCTTGTTTTTTCTTGGTCAGTCTAGCTAGGGGACCATCGATCTTGTTTATTCTTTCGAAGAACCAGCTTTTTGTTTCATTGATTTTTTTCTATTATCTTTTTGTCTTCTATGTCCTGGATTTGGGCTTTTATTTTGGTGATCTGGATTCTTCTGCTGAAATTAGGGTTTTTGTGGTCTTGCTTTTCCAGCTTCTTTAGGTGGCTTGTTAGGTTGTTAATTTCTGTTCCTTCCATTTTCCTCATGTGTGTTTGTAGGGATATAAATTCCCCTCTTATTACAGCTTTTAAGGCATCCCAGAGATTTTGGTAAGATGTTTCTTCATTTTCATTTGTTTCCAGGTATCTTTTGATCTCTGTTTTGATGTCATCATTGACCCAGGAGTTATTTAGCATCAAGCTGTTTAGTGTCCATGTCTTCGTGGGTTTTGGAGGGACTTTGTTGGTGTCAATGTTTATTTTTATTCCACTGTGGTCTGAGAAGGTCCATGGTAGAATTTCAGTCCTTTTAAATTTGCTTATACTTGATTTGTGTCCAATTATGTGGTCGATCTTAGAATATGTTCCATGTGGTGATGAGTAGAATGTGTATTCTGTGGTCTTTGGATGGAGTGTTCTATAGGTATCAATTAAGTCCATTTGGTCCAGAGTCTCATTGAGGTTCCGGATCTCCTTGCTAATTTTTTGTCCTGATGATCTGTCTAAGGTTGTGAGTGGTGTATTAAAGTCCCCAGTTATTATGCTGTTAGAATCAATGTCTTTCTTTAGTTTTCGTAGAAGTTGCTTTATGAATGTTGGCGCACCTATGTTGGGTGCATATATGTTTAGGATAGATATTTCTTGTTGATGGAGTGAACATTTCATCATTATGTAGTGGCCCTCTGTATCTTTTTTAATTTTTGATAGCTTAAATGGTATTTTGTCTGAAATTAGGATCGCGACTCCTCCTTTCTTTTGTGTTCCATTCGCCTGAAAATTTGTTTCCCATCCTCTTACTTTGAGCCTGTGTATGTCCTTTCTAGTGAGATGGGTCTCTTGAAGGCAGTATATTGTTACCTGGTGATATTTTATCCATTTTGTCATTCTATGTCTTTTCAGTGGTGCGTTTAGTCCATTCACGTTCAGACTAATTATTGAAATGTGAGTGTTCGTCCCTATCATGGAGTTCTTATTGAGTTGTTGTTCTTCCGCTTGGTTTTTTCTTTTTTTTTTTTTTTTTTTTTTGTCTTTCTTTTGGTTTGGGGCTTGGTTCGTGTATATTTTATTCTTTTCCCTGTACTCTTGTGAAGAATGTTGTTCTTTTTTCCTTTTCTTCTGTGTTTAGTACTTTGACAAATTTTAATGATAGCAAATGTACAGAATGAAATAGAATTAAAATGTACTACACATATAGTACATTTTATAGACATAAAGGTTTTTCAGTGTTAAAAGAACCCACAAGAAAGACATATAATAATTCCAAGTAAAGTGAGCAACAGGGAAGAGTGGACTATAATCCCTGTTTTCACTGTACCAATTTAATTTATCCAAAAGGAAATAATAAACTTTATATTTGCTTTCTAAGACATGTTAAGATTCGGACATTATTTGTTTTTTAATAGTTATTAAGTAGTCATAATTCAAACATTACTATTTAAATCAAGGGCCTGTGATCCATGGGCCAATTCTAGCTCACAACATACATTTGAATTAAAGTTTTATTGGAACATGATCTAGTACAGTTGTTTACTTACTGTCTACGGTGGTTTTCATGAAACAACAGCTTAGTGGAATAGTTATGAAAGGGACTGTGTGGCCTGCATAATCTAACAAATATACTCCAACAGTTTGCAGAAAATGTTTGCCTATGCCTTGACTAAATTACTATAAAGAAGATAAGTAGATATACTTACAATTAAACCTGATGGCACCTCTTAGACTTAGAGCAACCTCTTTTTCTTCACCTCTTGCAAGTTTCACTTTATGTTTTACTGTAGACTAACTTACCTCCTACTCAAACACTCAGGCAGGAGGTGAGGAAATCGTCACCCTCTCAGCCATACTATACAGTGGTATACAATTATGCATATTTCTGGAAAGCAAGGCCATTTTAAAAAAAATTTAAGGTCAATGCTGAGAGAAAATACACAGGGAATAGCAAAAAAAAGTAAGAAAAGTTATAAAATTTAAGATACCGTATATTTCTTCAAATAACAAATATTTAAGTTTGTAATAATACAAAAAGTCAAATAGAACCTTCTGGATTTGGTAGCTCTAAGGGCACAGAATCTGAACTGGTTTTGATCTCTAAAATATTCAGATGAGTAGAAATAAATATATGAAACAAATGGTCAAAAGCCTTAAACTGAGAGAAGAATCACACTCGTGAAAAATTTCAGATAACTTTCCTGGATAAAAGCCAAGTGGAACCATAACTAGAGCAAAAACTAAAGCAACAACTCCTTTGTTAAAAAATAATGTGGAGCCTGGGCAGGCGAGACCTCATCTCTACAATAAATCAAAAAATTAGCCAGGCTGGTAGCGCACGCCTGTAATTCCGGCTACTCAGAAGGCTGAGGTGGAAGGATCGCCGGAGCCCAGCAGGTCGAGGCTGCGGTGGCCGGGAGTGGCCACTGCACTCCAGTCTGGGTGACAGAGTGAGACTCCAACTCAAAATAATAATAATAATTATAATAATAATAATAATGTGGAACTACGTCATGGAGGATAAGCAGATATCCTTCAGCAAAGAAGGTTTACACTGCATGACATGGGAAACCACAGAAAATAAGACTCACTTTCCTAGCATATCCTTCTATTACTGAAAATCAAGAGCACTGAAAAATGGAGTTGGTGGCTGTAGACAACCTTTAAACAAGTCTGGCACCTACATCAAAGGCGCCAGGTTGTGGTATCACTTGAGTTCTCTGTGATGTGAAAAAGAGAGTAGAGAAGTTGTTCTATACAATTTAAAAGAGGATTAGTGCCAGGAATATACAGTATCTCTGGAATGAAGGCAAGAGAAAATAAAATCTGGATATAAAAGATTGAACCCTTAGCAGCAACTTCAATAAACATAGAGGAAAAACCGTGCCAAACTAATGATCCCATACAGTGCCTGCAGTTAGCCCAACTCATTTTCCCTCCACTGAGAATGCTGACTCAGAATCACAAAGAGGGGAATTAGAACACATCTGGTTTATAACAAAAAAAAAAGAAAGCAGATTTTTTTTAAAAAATACTATACCTCACTTTGTTAAAGAAAAACTTCAATGAAAGTTTATAGAAAGATTATTCAAAACAGGAATAATCACAAAAGGAGGAAAATATAGCAAGAAGAGATTTCTAAAAATATTTCAACTAGATACATGTTATAATTCATATCTATTTTGTGTTTGCAGTTTAAAAAAAAAAACTTGACTCAACAAAATAAATAGAAGATTAGCTGATAAATCAGCAGATTCCAGAAAGGGGAACTGATTCAGAGGCAATCAGAAGGAAGAAAATTGAATGTAAAAAAGAAGGAGTATGGAAAACTTCAAATGAAATAACAGACTTAAAGCCTTCATTGAGGCCAGGTGCGGTGGCTCATACCAGTGATCCCAACACTTTGGGAGGCCAAGGCAGGAGGAATACATGAGGCTGAGAGTTCAAGACCAGCCTGGGCAGCAAAGCAAAACCATGTATCTACTTTTTTTTTTAATTAGTCAGTCATGGTGGTGAGCACTTGCAGTCCCAGCTACTCAAAAGACTGGAGTAGAAAGATTGCTTGAGCCCAGGAATTTGAAGTTACAGTGAGCTATGATTACACTACCACCCACTAGCCTGGGTGACGCTGTCTCAAAAAGCAAACAAAAACAAACAAACAAAAACATAACAACAACAACTTTTCTCTTCATTGAGAAAAGAGTGGTTGGCATAGCTGAATAGATCAGTTCCCAGGTCTAGAAAACATCTTCTATGATTATGGTGGAAATTTAAACTTAAGTATCATGCTTGGCTGGTGGAAGTCCTGGGGTCAGAGATGCCTTCAAGACAGGGAGAACACTTGTCTCCCAGGCCTGTGGGTCAGGTCGGCATCCTGTTTTGAGGAGAGCAGGAAGCCAAGTGTGTATTTACCCTGAATATCAAGGTTGTAGTGAAGAAGTTCTCAAAAAGCCCATTTCTGATCTTGCCATCAGAGATATGATTGACATGCATTCTACATATACAGGACATATACTATATATGATTTTGTTCTGCAATCTATATTGACTTCTCAAAACCCCCTAAGAATCCTACAATCAGAACGTGTCTTCAGTTGATTATAAGAATCCAGCACTTAGAGATATTTTTCTGGCACAGAATTCAGCCCTTCAATCACTTAAATAGCAACACTAGCTGACTTCACAAATAAAGATCTGGACTACTCCTTTTAATGTTTCTCTTGCAGGTTTGGCTAACAGAAGACCAAAAACAGAGGTGGGGAGTGTGGTGAGAAGAGAGTCTGAAAATTAAAAATACGTGTTTTTCATATTCAAGAAAGGAAAAACTGTTCTGTTGCCAAAGTGCCAAGTCATGAACAAGAAACCACTGTTAAGGATAACTTTAGATAGGTGCACATGCTCTGAAATCGCCAGTGAGTGACACCTCATTTAGTAATTAACTTCTAAAAGTTAGCCAATCAGAGACAGGGTCTTACTTCCAGACAACAGCCAATCATCAAGTGTCTTACTCCTGGGGCCACCTCCTGGAAAGCCTGTCAACAGTGGTCTTAATTCAGTGTTAATTCACAGTAACACAAGAGGAATTCTGTCAACCCCTAAACACTCCAACTTCTGAAAATCCAGCAATCCCCAAACACCAGGCTTTCCAAAACCCTATATAAGATTAACTCTGGATTTGTTTAGGAAGATTATGCCAAGCACAGCTCCCCCTTGCAAACAGTAGGGAAGTTCGCCTTGCTTTGAATTAGATACCTAATTTGTTGTTTGTTTCCAAGTTCTCAATCCTTTTCAGAATTCGACCTCTGTTTACGTGTGTGTGTGTGTGTGTGTGTGTGTGTGTGTGTGTGTGTGTGTGTGTGTGAGAAAGTAGAATTTATTGAGAGGACAGTGGGAGGGGACCCAAAAGGGGTTATCCCCACTATTTACTTTAGATCTAAGTTTGGGCTTAAGAGTGACAGACACATTGAAAAAGAGGTAATATTAGAAATCTTTTCAATTCTTGGGTGGTTGCTATTACCTATTCTTTGTGTATATTTGAACCCTCAGATGCCAAAACACAGGTGTAAATTTTGTAATGAATTTTCAGAACAATGGACATTAAATGAGAAAAATATTCTTCTGTAGTTCCTCGAACAGTATGCAATTGTTATTCAGTACTAAAAATTGAAAATCAAGATAAGCCAGAATATACTCAGAGCTAAGCATATGAGATGTATGATTTCCTCAACTACTTCCAAAGGAAGTGATTAAATAACTAATTTTTTGATTAAGATAAATTCAAATGAAGAAGATAAAATAATCACAGTAGAAGTTGAAATGATTCCCCACACTATATTTTATCATCAGACTATCAGCTCAAATAACTGTTTGAACATACTGCTGCCATAAGTATTTTCAGATTCCAAAATTGCAAGCAAATTTTCAAGTGCCAAGATGAAACCTACTACAATAATAAAAAATGTAATAGCTCCATTTACTATTACAGAGATTATTAAAGGTCTAAACATTAACCTTTTTTTATGACATAGCATGATTGCAAGTAATCACAACGCAGAACAAAATTTTCCATTACTTGTGAAATATTTTTCTCATGAAAAAGGCTGGTTTATAAGGTTACTGCAAGTAAAATTCCTTCCAAATGAGACTTCAGAAACAAAAGCAAATTTTTTATAGAAAATTTCTACTTAATTAGGAGTGAATTTTAAAAATCACACTTTTTGATAGAAATAATACAAATACAAATGTTGGTATAAAGGTGCAGACAATATTTATTCAAAGTTAAAGCAGAGCATAAATGCTGTATGAAAGGTGTTGGCAATTCTGTTCATATTCTGCTTAATGTTGTTAAAACTACATCTATACTTTTCTATTGACATTGAAGTAGTTGTCATGAAATTGTTCCCTTATTTCAGTACTGTTCATAGTGAATAGTTGAAAGATTTTTGTGATTTAGTTCTCATTCAGTATTCTTTAATGCTCTAGAACTCAAAAACCTGTTGGCTGTCTTCAACAAATGCAGTTGAGAAAATCTGTTTGTTATAAAGCACTGAAGTCACACTTTAACTCTGATGCTCCAAAAAGTTCTTGCTAACTTTTAAATTTTATTGAGTGAAGCCTATTTATTTCTTATTTATTGTTCATAGTTTTCAATATCTCCTAGGCAAAAGAATTATGCAAATTGAAAGAAGAGTAAACAATGTTATTGAAGTACTCCATTGCTTACAGAAACTTGTTGAATGGATTTAGAAAAAAATTGACCAAAAAATGACTTAAAAGTGTCAGGGTTGTTCATACTAAGCATAACATTTCTTATAAATAGGAAAGAAAATTTTGACTTGAAAATAATAATTATGACAGTATTTACCATGACTATCTTTTGAAATGGATTTCATCTCTTGACGAATTTAATCCTTCCAAATGAATGTTCATCAATATTCTTCCAGCATGGGAACAAATGAATTGATGTTGTATATTGCTGAAGAGGGAATACAGACTGACAATAATAGTCTTTTTGTTCATGAAAAATATTTATTTTTTTACATTTATTTTTATTTATTTATTTATTTTTTAGCCGGAGTCTCACTCTGTCATCCAGGCTGGAGTGCAGTGGCACACTCACAGCAACCACAGCCTCCTGCTGGGCTCAGGCAATTCTTCCACCTCAGCCTTCCAAGTAGCTGGAACTACAGTCACACACCACCATGCTCAGCTAATTTTTTGATTTATTGTAGAGACAAGGTCTCACCAAGTTGCCCAGGCTGGTTTTGAACCCCTGGACTCAGGCAATCCTCTCACTTCAGCCTCCCAAAGTGCTGGGATTACAGGCTTTAGCTATCATACCTGGCCTGTGAAAAATATTTTAAAACATCATTGATCAAGAGATATAATCCTGAAGAAAGGAAAAGTAAGTATGTCATTGAAGATGGCATTATATATTTTAACATACCTAACTTGAAGAGCTTTCTCAGAGTGAAGAACTTTATGATAATAGGTGTTCAGTGTGCTGGCTTAGTTGTTCTCATTAATCAATGTTGAATAAATAAAATAACAAAATATGATGTATATGGCACTACAGATGCTATGTTACAATGTAAATGGAACATAAATCATAACTGCAAAAGGTTTTATGAGCAAACTCCACATTAACAAGTAAAAAAGAGGTCCAGAATATTAAGGAAATAAAATTAAAGAAAGTATTATATAATTTAGGTACTTATAATCTATTTGAGATGAACAATGAATACTTTTAATTTAAGTATGCAATGTAATATTTTTCCTTATTTCAGTGTACATATACATAAACCATTAGAAATTATTCATATTGAACTAGAAATCCTCCATCTTTATTTGTTAAATCTGGGAAGCTGGACTTGCTTCATTTTCCCAGGGCTGAAGGACCTGTCTCTATAATATTTTCAAGAATATACACAGATTGACTCTGGGACACAGAAGTCTTGGAAGAGATCCCTTTTTCTTTTTCTTTTTTTCTTTTTTTTTTTTTTTTTTTTTGCGTTGGAGTCTCACTCTGTCGCCCAGACTGGAGTGCAGTGGCCGCTCCCGGCCACCGCAGCCTCGACCTGCTGGGCTCCGGCGATCCTTCCGTCTCAGCCTTCCAAGTAACTGGAATTACAGGCATGCACTACCATGCCCAGCTGATTTTTTGATTTATTGTAGAGATGAAGTCTCGCTGCCCAGGCGGGTCTCGAACCCGCTGGCTCAGGCAATCCACTCACCTCAGCCTCCCAAAGACGCGGGATTACAGGCTGAGCCACCAAGCCCGGCTGAGATCCCTCTTTCAAAAGCCAAAACTCCAGCTGTAAATCCAGCCAGCTCAGCGTAGGAAGTCAAAAATTCCTCTCCCTTGGGAATTTCTGCCAATATTCCTGTGTTACAGGTGAGGAAACTAAGACTGAGGTAGGAAACTGAGGTTTAGGGGTTACTTATCTGTAAAGAGTAGAGACTGTGCTAGGGCTAGATGGGAAGCACATAAGTATCTAAAAACAGAGCACCAAAATAATACAGCAAAAAATGACAGAATAAGCCGAGTTCGGTGGCTCAGCCTGTAATCCCGCGCCTTTGGGAGGCTGAGGTGAGTGGATTGCCTGAGCCAGCGGGTTCGAGACCCGCCTGGGCAGCGAGACCTCATCTCTACAATAAATCAAAAAATCAGCCGGGCGTGGTAGCGCATGCCTGTAATTCCGGCTACTCGGAAGGCTGAGGCAGAAGGATCGCCGGAGTCCAGCAGGTCGAGGCTGCGGTGGCCGGGAGCGGCCGCTGCACTCCAGTCTGGGCGACAGAGTGAGACTCCAACTCGAAAAAAAAAAAAAAATGACAGAATTGAAGAAAGAAATAGACAATTCAGTAATACTTGGAGAGTTCATTATTCTGCTTTCAGTAATCAACAGAACATGTAGGCAAAAGATCAACAAGGAAATCGAAATTGAATTACACTATAAACAGACACCTAACCCATACCTAAACAGAACACTCACTCAATAACTGCTCTCTCTCTCTCTCTCTCTCTCTCTCTCTCTCTCTCTATATATATATATATATATACACTACTTGATTGGTAGTACATATATATATACATGCTTCTCAAGTACATAAGAAATGTTCTCCAAGACAGTCCATATGCTAGACCATAAAATAAGCCTTAGTAAATTTTAAAATATTGAAAGTATACAAAGTATTTTTTCAACAACAATGGAATGAAATTAGAAAACAGTAATAGAAAGAAATTTGAGGATTTCAGATATGTGTACATTAGAAAACACACTCCCAAACAGCCAATAAGTAATGGAAGAATTTACAAGGAACATTAGAAATTACTTTGAGCTGAATTAAAATAAAGAAACACACTGAGCATGGTGACTTACACTCATAATCCCAGCACTTTGAGAACTAGAGGCAAGAGGATTGTCTAAGTCCTGGAGTTTGAGACCACCCCAGACAAGTTGACAAGACCCCCTCTGTACAATAAATCAAAATAATAGTGGGGTATGGTGGCACATGCTTGTAGTTCCAGCTACATGGAAGGTTGAAGCAGAAGGGGTCAAGTGATCATGCCACTGCACTCTAGCCTGGGTGACAGAGTAAGACTCCAATTCAGAAAAAAAATTAAAAATAAATAAAATAAAATTAAGACACAACATATACCAAAACTAAAACTTACTGGATGCAACTAAAGCAGAACTTAGAGGAAGTTTTATAACTATAAATTCCTATATTAAAAAAGAATATCTCAAATTCATAACCTGAACAGAAAACTAAACTTAAAGCAATTATAAGGAAGGAAATAATAACATTAGAGTGAAACTTAGTAAAATAGAGAATAGAGAAATGATAGAGAATATTTGTAGTTGGTGCTTTGAAAATATTTTTTAAATCACAAGATTTTAGCTAGACTGACACAGAAAAAAAGAAAGATGACTAACATTATTAAATTAGAAATGTAAGAGGTAAAATTACTAACAACCATATAAAAATAAGGGAATATTGTGAATAATTGTATGTCAATGCATTAAATAATTTAGATAAAATGACCAAATTTCTGGAGAGATACAAGCTACAGAAAGCAATTCAAGAAAAAAATAATCTGAATAGACCTATACAAGTACAGAAATTGAACTAGTAATCAAAACAAAACACACCAAGAAAAGCCCAAGTGCAGTGACTTCACAGGTAAATTTTACCAACATGTAAAGAAGCATTAATACCAAGTCGTCATAACCTCCTCCAAATAAGAATTTCATGAGGCTAGTATTACCATGATACAAAAACCAGTCAGAGACATTTCAAGAAAAAAATTCCAGAACAATAACTATCATGAATATAGACTCAAAAAAAAAACTCAATAAGAGACTGATAAACCAAATCTAATAACATAAAAAAGGAATTATACACCATGATAAGGTATGATTTATTCCAGGAATGCAACATTCAAAAAAAATTAATGTAATACATCTGTAGAACTTAGGACAAAAACCACATAAAACAAATAAATACCAAAAAAGTATTTAACAAGTTCTAACACATTTTTATAATAAAAATACTCAGCAAAATAGAAATGAAAGGGAATTTTCTCACCTTGATTAAGGGCACCTATGAAAACTTCACCATTAGCATCACACTTGACTGTAAAAAAAATGGATATTTTTTACTTAAGATTTAAAAAAATACAAGGATGCACTCTCACTTTTACTCAACATCATACTGGAGATTCTAGCCAGAGAAACTAGGCAAGAAGATGAAATAAAAGGCATATAGATCAGAAAAGAAGTAAAATTATCCCTGTTTACAGATGACATGATCTTGGATATGAAAACTCCTAAGAAATCCACTAAAAAGACTATCATAACTATAAAATGAGTTCAGCAAGGTTGCAAAAAATAAGATTAATATATTAAAATCAGTTGTATTTCTATATAATGAAAAATCTGGAAATAAAGTTAAGAAAAGATTTACATTTACAAGTCATAAAAAAGAATAAAATACTTGGAAATAAACTTTAAAAAATAGTGCAAAACTTATACCCTGAAAACTACAAAATATTGTTGCAAGAACTTTTAGATGTTTTAAAAGTGAAAAACAAGATCTCAGTTTCAAGAATTGAAAAACAAAATAGTTAAGATGGCAACATTCCTTAAATGCATCTACAGATTCAACTCAATTGTTATCAAATTTTCAGCTGCTTTTTTTTCCATAAATTGAAAAGTCAATTCTAAATTTCATAGGGAAATTCAAGGGGCCCAGAATAAGCCATGACAATTTTGTAAAAGAACTAAGTTGGAGCACTCACACTTCCTGGTATCAAAACTTATTACAAAGCCATGGCAATCAAGATATAAGGATAGACACCTAAATCAATAAATTAGAGTTGAGGCCGGTCTTGGTGGTTCAGCCTGTAATCCCAGCACTTTGGGAAGCCAAGGCAAGTGGATTACCTGAGCCCGTGGGTTCGAGACCCACCCGGGCAACTTGGCAAGACCTCGTCTCTACAATAAATCAAAAATTAGCTGCGCGTGGTAGCGCGCGCCTGTAGTTCCAGCTACTTAGAAGGCTGAGGCGGAAGGATCACCTGAGCCCAGCAGGTTGAGGCTGCGGTGGCCAGGATCGTGCCACTGCATTCCAGCCTGGGCGACAGAGTGAGACTCCAACTCAAAAAAATCAAAAATACAATAAATAAATAAATAAGAGTTGAGAATTCAGAAATCAACCATCATATTTATGGTCACCTGATTTTCAACAAGTATGTCAAAGTAATTCAATGGGAAAATAATAGCCTATAGCAAAAGGTGCTGAGACAGCTAAATTTTCCCATGCAAACAAACAAAATTGCCCCTTTACCTTATAGCATATACAAAACTTAACTCAAAATGGGTAACAGATTCAAATATAAGAATGAAAACGATGAAACACTTAGAAGAAAACATAAGTTTAAATTTTAATGAACTGAGATTATGATACCAAAGTAACAAAGGAATACTTCATCAAAACTAAAACCATTTGTTTTTCATAGGGCCTCATCAAGAAAGAAAAAAAATGGAAAAAATATTTTCAAATAACATATCTGATAAGGGTCTTATACTTAGATTATAAGAAAAATGCTTACAAATCTATAATTAAAAATTACCCAATTAAAAGGATCTTTTAATAGACATTAAAATAGACATTGCTCCAAATAAGATCTACAAATGACCAATAAATACATAAAAAGATATTCAACATTATTACTTATCAAGGATAGGCCAATCAAAACCACAATGAAACCCACCTCACACTTGCTGTGCTGCCTAGAATAAAAAGATTAGATAGCACCGTGTTGTTGAGTAATTATAGAAATCTGAACCCTCATACATTGTTAGAGGAAATGTAAATAGTACAGCCACTTTGGAAACAGCCTTGAAATTCATCAAAAAGTAAACATAGATTTTACACATGGTCCAGCAATTCCACTCCTAGGTACATACCCAAGAGAAATGAAAACATATGTGCACACAAAAACTTGTACACAAATATTCACAGTAGCACTATTTACAATAGTCAAAAAGTTCAAAGAACCCAAATTTATATAAGCTGATAAAGTATGGCATATCACATAATTAAATATGGCTCAAGAATAGAAGAATAAAGTATGGATAAATGCTGCAACAAGGATGAACCAGGAAAATCCTGAACTAAGTGAAAAAAAGTTGTTTCAAAAGACCGTATATCGTATGGTTGCATTTAAATGAAACATCCAGAATAGGCAAATTGATAGAGATAGAAAGTAGATCAGTAATTTATGGGACTGGGGGACAGGGATATGGCTAAACATTAAAGGATTTATTTTGAGAACAATGAAAATGTTCTAAAATTGATTGTGGGAATGGTTGTACAACTCTATGGACATACTAAAAAATATTGAGTCTACACATTAAATAGGTGAAATGTGTCATATGTGTATCATGTCTCTATAAAGTTGTGCAAACAACAAAAAAAGTAGTAGTGAGAAAGACACAGACTGTGAAGGAAAGTGAAGGGGGTTGTCCCCAATCCCCAGTACTAGACCTCATGTCTGCTGTACTGAGGAGTGTTTCTAAGTTTATCAGAATCCTGGGGTCCAGCTTCTCTCATTCAGTTCCAAACTGTGCATGTTCTGCAGAAGGGGCAGCCCTGGGCTCCCAGCCCTTCCTAGACTACCTAGAGGTCCACCCCTGGGAAAAGTAGTACTCCCCTTCGGCCTCCGGTCCCATCCCTCGCCTCCAGGGCTCTACCCTCCTCTCCAGATCTTCTGACCATGATGTCCACCTTCTTTTTGACAGGAGATGATTGGGGGAAGTTGGGGTCACAGTTATCAAAACCCATAGAACTGTATAGCACAAAAAGTGTACCTTTAAGTAAACCATGGGCTATCAATAATAATGTAGCATTATTGGTTTAATAGCTATGACAAATATGCTACACTAATGTAAGATGTTAATAATAGGGAAAACTATGGAAGGTAGGTGGCTCTATGGAACTCTATGTAATCTCTGCTTAATTATTCTAGACATAAAAATGTACTAGAAATAAAGTCACTTAATTATTTTTTAAAACAACTACCTGATAAGTAATCTTAAAGTGTTCTGAATAAATCAACTTCAATTGAGACAATGGTTCACAATCATCAAAAGAGAAGCAATGAAACAAGAAAACATTGTCAAAAGGAAGGCATGAAACATCTCAGGGTAATATCTGTCATGGAAGATCATGACTGGGAACAGAAGGAAGAACATTTGAGAGCAAATTACAAGATGAACTATTAGGACAAAGAACTGGAGTTTTGAAGAGAAGAACTTAAAGTCCAGATTCTGTCTCTTGAACTGGAAAGCTCATCACGGGTGGTAAAGAGCTTTGGAGGCTAAAAGAAATCTCATCATCTCCAGATGGGAGGTGCAAACATGAGGCAAAGAAAAACAGAAACAACAAGTAAACCCAAGCATATAGACATGGTTCATCATGTTATCCAGACAGAGCACTGGTCAGGTAGTATTTGTCTTTTGACTCCTTGGCATGGAACGTGGCTTCCTCTGAGATTGAAGCCACTCCCCTCCACTGGTATCTCCCTTTACTACCAGGCTTTCTCTCTCTTCCTCTCCATTCCCAGATCTAGTGTTTTCAGTGAACCCAAATGAGTAGTTCTGGGTATGATGTGCAGAATGAGGGGTCTAGAAGGGCTCCTGGTCTGGCCCAGGAGGGCTACTGTCCTCTGGCTGTCAGTGCCCTGGCCAGAGCTGGCCTGAGCTCAGCTGTTCAGGTAGCAAGAGCTCAGTACAAGCTGGGATTCTACCTCACCAGGGCGCCTGGACCACTGGGGCCCTAAAACTCTTCATCTGGATGAAGAGCCTCCCCCATTGTCTCTACCACCTGTACAAAGCATGTGTTAAGGGCCTCAGGGCAGCCTATGCCAAGTTCTAGGGCCTAGGAGTTGATGGTGGGGTATGAGAGGTGCTGTGCCCACTAGCCTGGCTGAGGCTTAAGTATTTCCAGATTTCCAGAGCTGGATATGCATGTCTTATGTACAAAGATCAAGGTTGGAGCCTCAGGGTAAGATGGTGAGCAATCCTGGGACCTGGAGCCTAACTAGATCCACTATGCATAGTGATAGGCTAAGCTGAACCTGACCAGAGTCTGACCCATGGCTGTGGCCACTGTGGATAGAGCATGCATTGAGGTCTTCAGAGAAACCTGAACAGATGAACAGAGTCTCACGTAAGCCAGACAAAGTCTGAAACAGGCTCTAGAATAACAATCATACAGCTTCTAGTAAATTGTAACATCTTATCCTGCCTCCGTTTCCCCATCTGTTACAAGAGGGTAAATATGAGCCATGCTTTTCTGTGATCCCGGAAGGAATATGAATACATACAAAAGGTCTAACAACTGGTGGTCAGGAATAGATCATGATTCACATGAGATCTCACCTCTGGGGAGACTGTACAGAGCTGGCCTATGTGGATGAATAGATACAGGACAAGAAGTCAAGAAAGCTCAAGAAAAGAAAGGAACACAGGGTGAAAATTGTCTCATGGGAGAAGCAGGGGAGGATTCACATGGTCACAGCCTGGGCAGTCTGAGGATCTACCTGTGTCCCAGACCAGAGCTCCCAGTAGCCTGCCTCTGTTTGACATCCCATCATTAGAGTGGCACACCATCATCGTGAGATGGAAGTCTGGGACTTGTGGAACACATGGACCTCAGGGTGAGTGTTCTCACTCCCTCTTAATCCCCTGCCCAGGGATTTTATTCCTTGCTCAGATTCCAAGATTCTTCATGCCCAGCATCTCTTCTGATTCAGTTCTTCCTATTACTGAGGATAAGAGTTTCATTCCCAATCCAAGCCCAGGCCTAACAAGTCACTGTCCTTCAGTGTCTGGCCTTCAGTGTGTGGCCTAAGGGCTGAGAGCAAGGCTGAGATGTCATGCTGTGTGCCCTGTGGACATGCAGAACCTGGCACCCATCTGCCCAGAGTACACGGGTCACATTCAAAACATTCCAGGTGGACTGTGGTTGGGAGAGGCTTTTGCTTTAACGTCAGTAT
This sequence comes from Cephalopachus bancanus, assembly GCA_027257055.1. Taxonomy (NCBI): domain Eukaryota; kingdom Metazoa; phylum Chordata; class Mammalia; order Primates; family Tarsiidae; genus Cephalopachus; species Cephalopachus bancanus. The sequence goes on from JAPVLO010000036.1 coordinate 3,716,897, forward strand.
CTCTCAACTATGAGAGTGACATAGAGATGCTGAGGCACAGGACAACTGCAAGATAGGTCAAAGGACAGGGAGGATACAGGACTAGGCTTGAACCCTGGCATGGCTGCTGCTCATTTGGGTAATGTGCAACCAATTTTGTTTCTTCAACCCCTCTGTTCCCTCACGCTCAGAAGAGGCAGTATACTCTAACAGCTCCCCTCAAGTATTGGCAAGGTATCAATAGATCTTGCTCAAAAACTGCCAGCAGAGAGAGACCTACCCCCACATGGTCCATCAATACCTGTTCCTTCCCATCTCTCTCCACAGAAGTGGCCTATACCTTGTGGGGTTGATTGGGCTCTCCCTGCTGCCAGTTTATTCTCCCTCTGTACACTTTTCCTCCTGTTTTGTTTTCCTTTCCAACTCTTTCTAAAGATTTCTCTGCTCACTATTTTATTAATTTTTCAAGAATATTGACTGTATATAACTATGTGTTTTGTGTGTGTGTGTGTGTGTGTGTGTGTGTGTGTGTGTGTGTGTGTGTGTGTGTGTGTGTAACTATATAACCACATACAAGGTTTATGCAAGATTCAGGAATTCCCTCTAGGCCACAACTCTGTACCAAACTCCTACCTGACTGAGCCCATGGGTCCAGGGCTAGGCCCTGAGGATGGATAATCCTTGTGCAGAGCCTCTGCTGCTGGTGTGGACTCAATGAGCTCCTCATTCTTCACTGTCTGCAGTATTTGTAAAGTGAGGTAGGGGATTTAAAGGTCATTGATCTCAGAATAATCTGGTTGCCCCAGGGAGAAGCTCCCACTCAGGGTCAGGGCCAAAGAAAAGAATGACACTCTTGGCTGCCAGCTACTGATCTAGTTGTTCCCATAGTCTCTGTTTTGGGCCATCAGTTATCAGCTTCTTCCCACCCTCAGCCCACTGGGTCCTCTGGGGGTAATATAGGTCTCTGGATCCAGCCCTGACTGCAGAACCAAAACAAGAAAACCAGGCCTAGAGCCCAGAACCTGAAGACAGAAGACAGAAACAGAGACCCAGTTCATAAGGCAGAGGACAGACCAGAGCCCAAGACCCAGGCGGACTCTTAAGCCGTAGCCCAGGAAGGAGTTCTTGGAAAAAGAAGACAAGAATGAAGAGACCAGCTAGAATCCAAGCCTTACAGCCCAGTGCCACCCAAGGGACAAAGACAAATTAGCTCAGCCCCAGAAACCAGAGTTCAAGAAAATAAACTAAGCTTGGGTCCAGATCCAGAAGGCTCAGACCTGAAATAGAGATCGTGGTCTATAATTCAGAGTGTGAGCCTAGAAATTAGTCACCAGGGAAACAGAGGACACAGGGCCTGAACACAGCTAGGGTCCATCTCAGGGCCAACTCCCCCACCCTGACCCTGGAGACCCAGGCAGGCAAACATGTATTTTGTCTCAAAGTTCCAGATTGCTGTGTTCTACAGTTCATGGGGTAGCCATGGTGGTCCCACATTGGCACATGATGCTGTGCAATGGTCCTGCAAAGTGACCAACAGCTCATGGCTGTCGAAGATCTCACTTCCCTCATTACCTTTAAATCTCTTCCATGAGACATTTAGAGAATAGAAGGTTGATACACTGAGGACTTTGGGGTAATCCGAGTCTGTTTTCATGTGATTTTAGGACTTTGTGGGTTTACTGCTGTCTCTCAATTTAGGTGCTACCTCCTATGACTCCTCCTGTGAGTACCTCTGGGGGATGTTGTGCTAGGAGTTGGAAGGGGGACCCTGGCTAAGGCTGAAAACTAAACGCTGACTGAGAAACCTGGCAGGAGTCAGGGCCACTGAGGTCACCAGGCAACTTTCCCAGTGCCTCTGGGGTGGCCAGGTGTGGATCTGAGAACATTTGTGGGAACAGATCTGGACATGGAGGCCCAGGGGCAGCCTCTAGCCAGGCTGGGACACTCAGAGCCTCTGACCCTCCCTGATTCCCTGTTTCCTCCTCTGTCTGAAGGTCACGGTGATGCTAAATGAGCCGACACATGCTCAGGGCTCAGGAACACAACTTTACTTTCCATGGGCCAGTATTCTTGCAACTTCTTTCTACGCTGCTTTTTTTCTCTATAGAAACATATATCACTTTTCAACAGAGTGGTGGTCATCTCTTCTTCACTTCCAGTCGCCTTACAAGTTTTCCCCACCCCTCCTTCTGGCTGCAGTGACTCCATGGTGCTCTATGGGGGTCAGTCAAGCAATCCTTTCAGCAATTGTTGCTCTTGGACACAGAAGCCTTCCCTTGATGTGTTGTTAGAAGCCCAAAGTGCTGCCTGAGATTCTCCAGGGGACCTGCAGCTCCTTGTCCAGTGAAGCTTCAACAAGCCTACAACAACATTCCTGAGTGGGGTCACTGTCAGTGTGGATGGTGGTCCCAGCAGGTGCAGATCCCAGCCTCATAGCATACTCTCCCTGGCTGCCCAATTTTCACAGTTCCCCTCAAATGTGATGCCTCTGTCTTTGTTTTAGTCCTCACCAGTCTGTGTATCCAAACCCCTGTCTGAGCCTCCCCAGGTCCAGGCCTCAATGATTGGATCCAGCCATCTCCTCACTGATCTCTTCACTCATCATGTCTCCTTCTGGCTCCTGCCTGACCTTCTGCTCTCCCTTTTCTTGAGAAGCTCTCTGCCTCTCTCCCTCATCCATGTACTGGTTCTGCCATACTCTATGCTGGGGCAGAAAATTATCCCCTCTCAGCCTTACTTTCCAATATGACAAACAGGGTAATTGCAATATTTGCTGCTGAGTGACAGACTTTTCTTTCATTTAAAAATGTCCTTTATTATGCAAAATAGAGTTGTTTATTCTTCCAGAAGAATATGTTCGAGGAAGTAAGGGTTTCTGTTCCATTGCTCAAGAGAGCTTAATAATAGAGGCAGGTAGAGGATCGGAATTAGAGACAGATTATGGGTGATTTTGAAGGCCAAACTAGAGACAAGAAAGCAAAGGGTCACAGGAAGATGGATTCGGGAAATGCCTATGTTATTGCATGGTGCAGAAAATACATATATCATTGCAGTTTCTGAAAGATACACAGGCCGAGTTCTCTGTATCCCAGCAACAGAGAATGGCTCCTTCTGATAGCTGCAGCAAGGATGTATACAAAGATACAGCTCCCATCAGTTTAGTGCTAAATTTATAAGGGTTTCCTAGACCATGGAGGAAGACAAAAAAAATCAGAAGAATAACGAAACAAAAAATTATAGAGGTTTGAAGGAAAAGCTATGACCCGAGAGTTCAATACTCTACTATGTATGTTGCTACATTCAGGTTATTTTTAGACAACAAGAGTACATTTTTAGATGTAAATGGGGACATAAATATTCTACTAGTATTTGTCCTTTTAAAAAGTTACAATAACTGAAAGATAAATCAAAATAAAAATACAAGTAGATGAGAGTTTCTGGCATAAAAAAACAAGAGTGCACATGGAAAGTAAGGAAAAATAAATTTAAAGGTAAAAATAACTATAAATATGGATACAAAATGATGTTTGTTAAAATAATTTATGAATAATAGAAACAAAAGTGGAACACTACAAAAAGCACATAAATTTAACAATAATAAGCTGGGTCTGACATCATCTAATCACTGAAAGGAAGATATGATAAGTTTGGAGAGGATAGAATAAAAAACAGAAACCCACATCAATAAATGGACCAAAAATACCAAAAAAAGGAAGAGAGAAAAATATACATGTAGTGAATAGAAATGAGACTAAAGAAATAACATCTAGAATAAAAATAAGGATATAAGGCCAGCATTCAATATTATTCTTCAACCTACTTTAAATGTTTCAGCATTAGGAAGTGGAAAATTCTGGAAAATAGAGGGCCCTCATAATATATTTAAAGCTTTAAGAAGTAAACAGACATGAAAAGATATTCCCGAAATATAATTTAAATAAAAATGCAGGTTACCAGAGTGAATAATAACAAATATTCCACCAGCTCTCAAGTTGTGTCAGATACTGCTTAAAGTGTTTTACATTTTTAATTTATTTAATCTTCACAGCAACCTCATGAAGTAGGTATCATTATATATGTTTTTAATTTATTTTTTATTATTTCAAAGATGTGGGGTACAATTCAGGTTGGTATCATTATATTATTATTATTATCATTTTTCTCATGTTACAGGTAAGGAAACTGAGGCACAAATTAAGCTACTTTCCTAGGACTGCACCATTAGTGAACGGTGAAAATTAGTACTTACATTCTACTAGTTTGATTCCAGAGTCAGCTGTTACCGTTTTTCCCTTGTTTTCACAATAGACTTTTAAAAGTTTTAGATTTGATATTGAGATATAACACACATCCAAAAAGCACACATATTTTAAGTGTGCATCTCCATGAATTTTTATAATAAACTATCTATTTAGCCAGTACCATGGAAGACCCCTCACATCTTCTTACCCCAAAGGGTAGCCAATGTCCTGATTTCTAACGGCACAAATGAGTTTTGCCTATTTTTGTTTTTTATATAAAGGAACTCATGCACTGTATACTTATTTTATGTTTGACTTCTTTTGCTTAATTTTATGTGTGTGAGGTTCATCACTTATTAATATCACTGGGTAGTATACCATTGTGTGCTTACCAAAATTTATTTACCCATTTTGCTATTGATGAGTTCTTGGGTAGTTTCCAGTTTGGGGCTCTTAAAAATGTGAACATCAGTCAGCTCTGATAGAATGCTTGCTTTGAAAACACATTTGTTTCAGCACAACTGGTATATTAAGAAATGATTTGAACATAATGCAAGGTTTGTGTTTGCTTATGCACAATTATGCTTGTGAGAAACACTAGATAAACACTACAAACTGCATCCAGCTTAACTGATCCATGTAGGAACAGACAAAATATACAATGTGCACATTTCAAACATTTATCAGTTTACCATGTGTTATTTTACAAGGTTGTGTTTTACTACTTTTTTCTCATTTGTGAACTTTTCTACATTTAAAAAAATGGGCATTAAACATCCCAACATCTCTAGGCATTCTGTTTCAAAATCATCAGGAAAATCATGCAAAATAAAAGCCTTAAGGATTGAGTAGAAGCTAGAAATTATAAGGCATTTTAAAAGGAATGAGAGAACATATGACATCTCACAAGCAATCGTCATAAAGGAATCTACATTTGGAGCATGAAAGACAACACTATAAAAATAAAAATAAAATTTTTTGTTTGCTTCTTTTTTTCCCCAGAAAGACTGGAACAACTCCAAATGCTGTGAAGTCTATAAGAACAAAGGCTAATGAAATAGATTGTTGAGTATGTGGGTTCAAAAGCAAACAGTGAAAAAATATCAGCAACAACCTTTCTTGCAATCAAAGAGAAAGCACGACCTATATACAAAGACCTAAATAGAAATTGCCAAATCCTGCTAAAATGGCTTTTTTTTTTTTTTAGTGCTAGTAGTAGCTATTTTGCTTGTTCCAAATATGCAGCAATTTCCAGAGCTTTAACTCTCATACAAAGCCAAGAGGACAAACCAGAAAGCCACAAAAGAATTTCCAGCGGTGATGGAGAAGTTAAAGTTAATACAAGAAGAAGGCTGTGCGTTGGAACAGGTTTCATTTGTGTGTTTTTGTAGAAACAGGTGTCTATTAGGAACACATGCCTCAAAGAACTTACCTTTCAAAGACAGAAAAATGTGACCAAAATTGAAGGAAGGCTGCAAAAGATTGCAAATTTTTACAAGTCTCCTGTAGTGCATTGAATGGTGGCCCCAAAACAAACATGTTCATGCCCTAAACCCCAGAAGCTGTGACTGTAACCTTATTTGGAAAAGTTCTTTACAGATGTAATTAAGTTAAAGATCTTACATGAGATCACTCTAGATTATCCAAGTGGGCCCTAAATCCAATGAGACAAAGAGGAGAAGGCACAAGAAGAGATGGCCCTATGAAGACAGAGGCAGAGAGGAGGAAAGCAGCCACAAATTAAGGAATGCCTGGAGCCATAGAGATGGAAGAGGCAAGAAAGGATTCCCCCCTACAGCCTTCAGAGGGAGTGTAGGTACCCCTGAAAGACACCTAGATTTTGGACTTCCATTCTCCAGTACTGTGAGAGAATAAACAACTTATTTTGAACCACCAAATTTGTGGTAACGTTACTGTAGCCAGAGGAAAGTAACCTTCTTCCATCACTTCATAATAATTCACAGACTACAACTCTTGACATCTACTTCCAAAAGGAAACTTCAGACCTATTTCAAGGTAGTATCATGTTTACTTACTATAAAATGTATGTATTTTTAACCATTTAACATGTATAAAGTTGCACTACCACTTTTATTGTTCTTATCTTCATGTGTCTCTGAGAAAGTTTTTGAGTGTTTTATTTCTAATCTCATTTTTTTTCTACAATCTCTGTGGTTTTTATCATGTGCTTTTGCATAACTCCGTGATTTTTATGGATGTGTGTGTTACATCATAATAGAGCTTACCGCTCATATTTTGGGGTGGTGTATACCCAGCAGTGGAATTGCCACATCATAGGTATATACATGTTTAGTTTCTGTTGATACTGCCAATTTTTCAAAATAAATATACTGCCACTGGTAGTGATAAGTGTTCTAGATTTTCCACAATTTGGCCAACAGTATTTTTGGAGCTTTCCATTTTAGACATTAAGATGACTGTGTAGTAGAATGATTTTATGATTTTAATTTACATTCTCCTGTGATTAATGAAGTTGAATATTTCTTTCATTTGTTTATTAGCTATTTAAGTCTTCTTGTGGTGAAGTGTCTGGTTAAATATTTTGTCCCATTTTAAAATCACATTATCTGTTAGTTTTTTATTGATGTCTAGTATTTCTTTATATATTCACGAATATCTTCTCCCACTCTGTTACCTTTTCATGTATTTAATGATGTGTTCTTATGAACAAAATTCTTTCATTTTAAGATACAATTGACCCTCAAACAACACAACTTTGAGCTGCATGGGTCCACTTACATACAGATTTTTTGCAATAATTCTATTGAAAAGTTTCTGAGAATTTTGATGATTTGAAAACACTCTCAGACAAACCATATAGCCTAGAGATATTGAAAAAAATTAAGGAAAGATATGTCACGTATGCATAAAATATATGTAGATACTAATCTATTGTATTGTTTGCTACCATAAAGTATACACCTATTATAAAAAATTAGAGTTTATCAAAACTTATTCACACAAATCTGGCAGACCACACATGACACCCTTCATGGTCAAAAGAACTATAAACCTAAAGATTTAGAAGAATTAAATTATAACTGCATAAAATAAACGTACTGTACTGCTGTAATAATTTAATAGCCACTTCCTATTGCTATTACAGTGAGTGCAAGTATTGTGAATTTCCACTTAAAATGCAGTGTGATGCTAATCATCTCCATGTGAGCAGTTTATCTCTCCAGTAAATTGTGTATTGCAGTAAAAAGTGATCTCTCAAGGCTCTTGTGTATTTCTCATTGTGTATAGTGCAATATCATAAATGTTGAATAACAAAATAGGACCCATTTAAAGGACCACTAGTGATTTGGGAAGTGCTCACCAAAAAAAAAGAAGAAGAAGAAGAAGAAAAAAGAGAAAGAAAAAAAAAGTATGACCTTACAAGAAAAAGTGGAATTGTTTGATAGGTATCACAGATTGAGGTCTGCAGCTTCAGTTGCATGCCATTTCAATATAAATGTAACCACTGCAAAGACCATTGGCTAAAAAAAAAAAAGGAAGATTTGTAAAGCCGTTGCTACAGCTACGCCAGCAAGGGCAAAAACCTTGCACTTTTTATGAAATACCTTTTTATCTTGTATTGAAAACTCAGCTTTTATGTGGGTGCGGGGTTGCTATAAGAAAGGCATACCTATAGACTCTAATATGATTCAAGAGAAAGTAGCCATTATGTGACAACTTAAAAAGGAAAGTGAGGGATCTAAAACTGGAGAATTTTTTTTTTTTTTTTTTTTTGAGTTGGAGTCTCACTAGGTCGCCCAGACTGGAGTGCAGTGGCCGCTCCCGACCACCGCAGCCTCGCCTGCTGGGCTCCAGCGATCCTGCCGCCTCAGCCTTCCGAGTAGCCGGAATTACAGGCATGTGCTACCACGCCCGGCTGATTTTTTTATTTATTGTAGAGATGAGGTCTCACTGCCCAGGCGGGTCTCAAACCCACGGGCTCAGGCAATCCACTCACCTCAGCCTCCCAAAGGCGCGGGATTACAGGCTGAGCCACCAAACCCGGCTAAACTGGAGAATTTAATGTGAGTAAAGGATGGTTAGATAATTTTAGAAAGAGGTTTGGCTCAAAAAACATCAAGATTACAGGAGAAGCAGCTTTTGTGAACCAAGAGACAGCAGACGAGTTCCCAGATGCCATTAAGAAAATCATTGAGGAGAAAGAGCATCAGCCTGAACAGGTCGTTAATGCAGACAAAAGTACCCTATTCTGAGAAAAAAATGCCACAAAGAACATTTATTAGTTAGAAAGAGAAGTGAGCACCAGCATTTAAGACAGGAAGGGATAGACTAACTCTATTGTTTGTGCAAATGCTGTTGGGTTTATGGTCTAGACTGCCCTTGCCAATAAAGCTGCTAACCCCCAAGCCCTGATGGAAAAAATAAACACCAGCTGCCAGTCTTTTAGTTGTACAAAAAGAAGGCCTGGACTAGGAGCACCCTTTTCTCATATTGAGTCCATGGATGCTTTGTCCCTGAAGTCAGAAAGAGATTGTCTTTTAAAGTTCTTTTGATATTGGACAATGCCCCCTGGCCACCCAGAATCCCATGAATTCAACACTGAACTCATCAAATGGTGCACTTGCCCCCAAATATAAAATTTCTAGTTCAGCTTCTAGATCAGGGGGTCATAAGAACCTCTAAGGCTCATTACTCACAGTACTCTATAGAAAGGATTGTTGATGCTATGGAAGAGAACCTCAACAACAGAGAGAACATCGAGAAAGTCTGCAGATATTACACAACTGAAAACGCCATCATTGTCGTGGAAAAAGCAGTGAAAGCCATCAAACACAAAACCATACATTCCTGCTCAAGAACTGTATCCAGATATTGTGTGAAACTTCGTAGGAAGCCGGGCTCGGTGGCTCAGCCTGTAATCCCGCGCCTTTGGGAGGCTGAGGTGAGTGGATTGCCTGAGCCCGCAGGTTCGAGACCCGCCTGGGTAGGGAGACCTCATCTCTACAATAAATCAAAAAATCAGCTGGGCGTGGTAGCACATGCCTGTAATTCCGGCTACATGGAAGTCTGAGGCGGAAGAATGGCCGGAGCCCAGCAGTCGAGGCTGCGGTGGCCTGGAGCGGTCCACTGCACTCCAGTCTGGGTGACAGAGTGAGACTCCAACTGAAAAAAAAAAACTTCACAGGATATAAATCATGCCAATCAGGAAAATGTAAATCAGATGCAAACCAGAGCCAAACAAAGAAATGATGAAAGAACTTGCAGATAAGGCAAAAAGGTAGGGGGTGAAGGGTTTCAAGATAGGAATCTTAAAGAAATTTAGAGCTGATAGAAATCACACCAAGGGAATTAACATAAGTCAACTTAATGGAGATGAGTTACTTCTGAACCAGTACCAGACAATGAGAAAAGAGATGTAGAAGTAATGCCAGCCAGGCGCGGTGGCTCACGCCTATAATCCCAACACTTTGGAAGGCCGAGGTGAGAGGATTGCCTGAGTCCACGGGCTCGAGACCAGCCTGGGAAAGTTGGTGAGACCTCTTCTCTACAATAAATCAAGCAAACAAACAAAAATCAGCCAGGTGTGGTGGCATGTGCCTGTAGTTCCACCTACTTGGAAGTTTGAGGCGGAAGTATCACCTGAGCCCAGCAGGGTAGGCTGTGGTGGCCATGAGCCTGCCACTGCACTCCAGCCTGGGTGACAGGGTGAGACTCCAACTCAAAAAGAAAAAAAAAAAGAAGAAGAAAAAGAAATGTCTGAAAACAAGTTGACACTAGACAATCTGGAAGATGGATTCTGATATTCAAGACTGCTTTTGACTTCTTTTGTGACGTGTACATTTCTATTATATGGGCACTGAAACTAAAGCAAATGGTGGAAGAAGAATTAGTACATATAGAGACATTTTTAGGAAAAGAAAAAAAGCCAGACAGAAATTGTGATGTATTTCCATAAAGTTACCCTGTGCATGCCTGACTCTCTTCCACCTTCTTTGTCTCTTCTGCCTTTGTAATTCTGGAGAAGCAAGACCAACCCCACCCTTTCTTCCTCTTCCTCAGCCTATTCAACATGAAGATGATAAGAATGATGACCTTTATGATGATCCACTTCCACTTAATAAGTAGTAAATATATTTCTCTACCTTATGATTTTCTTTATTTAAATATTATTTTATTATAAAGATGTGGGGTGCAAGTAAGGATTAACTACACAAGTAGGCTGCATGCAGGTAAAGTTTGGGCCTCCAACTGGTCCTCACTTCTCCTAGTTTGAGACCAGATAACCCTTTCCTCCCTCCTCTGGCAGTGCCTAGTGACTGTCGATCCCTCCCTTGTGCTAATGTGATTAATGTTCAGGTCCCACTTATGAGTGAGAACATGCAGTATTCAGTTCTTTATTTCTGAGATAGATCAATAAGTATGACAGTCTCCTGCTCCATCTAGTTTGCTGAGAAATCCATGATTTTGTTCTTCTTTGTGGCTGTGTAATACTCTATCATGTACATGTTCCATGTTTTCTTTATCCAGTCCACTTTCAATAGGCAATAGGGTTTTGATGGGCATGCTTTTGCTATTATGAATAGTGTGGCTATAAACATGCATTTGTAGGTGTCTTTTGTAGAATGATTTGTGTTCCTCTGGGTATATTCCCAGGAGAGGGATTGCTGTATCATATGGAAGATCAATTTTTAGTTCTTATAGGGATCACCACACTGCTTTCCATAGAGGATGAACTAGCTTGCAATCCTACCAACAGTGTGGAAGCAGTCCCTTTTCTCTGCACCCATGCCAGCATCCATTGGTTTGTTTTTATTTTCTTTTCTTTTGCTTTTTTGAGTTGAAGTCTTACTCTGTCACCCAGACTGGAGTGCAGTGGCCGCTCCTGGCCACCGCAGCCTCAACCTGCTGGGCTCCGGCGATCCTTCTGCCTCAGCCTTCCAAGTAGCTGGAACAACAGGCATGCGTTACTACGCCGGGCTTAATTTTTTGATTTATTGTAGAGATGAGGTCTCGCCAAGTTGTCCAGGCGGGTCTCAAACCTGCGGGCTCAGGCAATCCACTCACCTCGGCCTTCCAGCGCGGGATTACAGGTTGAGCCACCGAGCCCGGCTTGTTTTGGTTTTGGGGGGGTTTCTTTTTAGTTGGAGTCTCACTCTGTCGCCCAGACTGGAGTGCAGTGGCCGCTCCCGGCCACCGCAGCCTTGCCTGCTGGGCTCCGGCGATCCTTCTGCCTCAGCCTTCCAAGTAGCCGGAATTACAGGCATGCGTTGCCACGCCCGGCTGATTTTTTGATTTATTGTAGAGAGGAGGTCTTGCAGCCCAGGCGGGTCTCGAACCCGCGGGCTCAGGCAATCCACTCACCTCAGCCTCCCAAAGGCGCGGGATTACAGGCTGAGCCACCGAGCCCGGCTGTTTTGTTTTTTTAATGATGGCCATCCTTACTGGAGTTGAGTGATATCTCACTATAGCTTTGATTTTGCATTTCTCTGATGGCTAGTGAGGCTGAGCATTTTTTTAATGTATCTGTTGGCTGCTTGTATATCTTCTTTTGAAAAGTATCTATTCGTGTTTTTGCCCATTTTTTAATAGGGTTGTTTGTTTTTCTTTGTCAGACACATAATTAGCAAATATTTTTCCCATTCTTTGGGTAGTCTCTGTACTCTCTTGATGGTTTCTTTTGCGTACAAAAGTTTTTCAGTTTGATGAGTTCCTTTTTATGGCATTCGCTTTTGGGGATTTGGTCAAGAATTCATTACCTAAGAGTATTTCCTATGTTTTCTTCTAGGATTCCTATAGATTGCAGTTTAATGCAAGGACCTTATGATTTTCTTAATAAGAATTTTATTTTCTCTAGCTTACTTTGTAAGAATACAGTATATGATACATATAATGTTTTAAAATGTGTTAATTGCTAAGGTATCTGGTCAACAATAGACTATTAGTAGTTACGTTTTGAGAAGTCAAAAATTATATTTGTGCAGAGTGGGAGGGGTGGGTTGATATTCCTAATCCTTGTATTGTTCAAGAGTCAACTGTAGTCCAATTCACTTATTTTTATGGATAGTACTTTTTTTTACTGTATAAGAATTATTTGACAATCTTATGGTTATGACATAAGATTCTTGTCTTTACCACTAAAGTTTTGTTGTCTAACTCTTTACATTTAGTTGTGCAAACTCTCTGGAATTATTTTTGTATATATGAGGTAACAATTAAAATACATTTTTTCATATAGTCAAATTTATTCAGCAATATTTATTGAAAATATTATCTTACCACCCCCATACCATTATGGTATGTCTATTTCTAGATTCTTCATTCTATTCTGTGGTCAGCTTGTCTAACCTTGTGCCTATACCACATTTTCTTAATTTCTACAATTTTGTAGTATGATATCTGATAGTTTAAGACCTCCAGATTTGTTCTTTAAAATTATTTTGTTTATTGGTCCTTGCATTACTTCATGAATTTTAGAAGTCTGCCAATGTCTGAAAAAAAAATTAATGGTATTTTGATTTTGGTTACATTGAATCTATAGATTAATTTAGGAAAATTGATGTCTTTAGCACATTTAATCTACCCCACATGTATCATATAGCCTTCATTTATTCAAGTCTTTTGCATCTCTCAATAATATGCTTTGTAGTTTTCACTAGAAAAGATTTTCCCATCTTTCTCTAAATTTACTCCTAGTTTTTCATTTTTGACATTACTGTAAATATACTACAAGATAAATACTACAAGATAAATGTATTTTGTAGCTACTATATAAACAGAATTATACTTTCAATATCTATTTTGTATCAAGTGGCTTTGTTAAATTCACTAATTATGTCTAAGTTCTAATAGAATGTCTATTATTTTTTAAAACTTTTTTTATTTTAAGGTACATAATCATGTCATCTGCAAATAATATCTTTTCTTCTTTTTAGTTATTGTTTTTATTTATTTATTTTGCCTTATTTCACTGGCTAGGACCTCCAGTACAATGTTGAATAGACAATGATAGTAGCAACTGTGGCAGACAGAATAATGGTCCCTAGAGATGGCCATGCCCTAGTCCCAGAAATTTGTAAATATGTGATCTTCCATGGCAAAAGAGACTTTGTAGATGTGAGTAAGGTTACAGACCTTGAGATGTGGGAGTTATCAAGCAGGTTATTCAAGCAGGTTCAGTCTAATCAAATGTGTTCTTGAAAGCAAATGACATTTCTTAACTGTGATCAGAGAAAGAGATGTGACAAAGTTTCTGGCTTTAAGTGGAGAAGAGGTTACTGGCCAAGAAATACAGGCAGCATCTAGAAGGTAAAAAAGGTAAGGAAATGAATTATTTCTTAAAGCATCAAGAAGGAACACAGTCCTACTTGCTATTCTTTGTGCATAAATTCTTTCTGAGAAACAGCTTATGGCTTGCTACTAAGCCTTAGTAGAGAATGAACACTTAAGCATGAGCCACCAAATTATCAAATGACCTAAGCTGCCTATTGTGAACAGAGTATTTGTTGTCTGACCCATCAAGTCATAAAGTTGGGCATATATTGCAGCATACCATTATCAAATGGAAGTAATATGGATAATATTGGAATAAAGCAGGTCCTTAAGGTATAAGTAAGTTACAAAAGGAAGTGGCCCAAATCTTCATGAGTCCTACTCCTGAATATTACCTTCTCTTTCCTAGCCTACAATTAGTGCCTCTTGTGTAGTTTCTTTTGATTAGTTGGATGAAGAAGAGAAAACTAAGCCTGTTTTATAGACACTTTTGCATGGTATGTAAGCACACTTAGATGCAGACAACTACAGCACTACACCCCTTTCTAGGCCATCCCTGAAAGACAGTGGTGAGGAGATATCCTTCCAATGAGCAGAATTTTAAGTAATGCCCTATTTTCAGTTTGAGCAATGAGCCAATGTTTATCTTTCTTGAAAGAAAAAACAGCCAGAAATATGAATCTATACCAATTCATGAACTGTGACCAATGGTTTGTCTGGATAATCAGACAACTAAAAGGAACATGATTGGAAAATTGGTGACAAGAGTGTCTGAGAATGAGGTACAAGGATAGAATGAATGGAAAAAGAACGGTAAGATATTTGGTTTCATTTGAATGCTTATCAAAGAGTGACCTCAGCAAAGGAGGATTTTAATAATCAAGTGGATAGGATAATTCATTTTTATGGGTACTAATTAACCTCTTTGCCTAGCCATGCGTGTCATTACCCAATAGGCTCATAAACAAAGTAGCCCTGGTGACAGAAAAGGAGATTATATATATGAGCTGAGCAACACAGACGTCCACTCACCAAGCCTTACCTGACTACAGTCATGCTGAGGGCCCAATCTGCCAACAGCAGAGAACAACACTAAGCTCCCAATGTGACATCGATTCCTGGGGTAATCAGCCAACTACTTAGTGGCAGGATGATTACAATAGACTGCTTTGCATCGTGGAAGGGCATAACCTAGTTCTTACTGGAAAACCACTTAATTTGGATATGAATTTGCCTTACCTGCATGCAGTGCTTCAACCAAAAATATACATAAAAATGCCTTATCCACTGTTGCAGTAATTCTCTATACATACTGCTTCTGCTCAAACAACTCAATCACAGCAAATAAATGTAGCAGGCTCATAGAATTGACTGGTCTTATCATGCTTCCCTTCATCCTGAAGCAGCTGGTTTGGAAGAACTGTGCAATGGCTTTTTGAAGTCTCAACTATACCTTGCAGGACTGAAGCAGTGGCCTCCATGAGGCTGTACATGCACTAAATCAGCATCCAGTTTGCGGTGCTATTTCTCCTAAAGTCAGAAATCAAGGGATGAAAACAGGAGTGGCTCCGTTCAATATTATTCCTGATGAATCTTGCTACACAACATAACATAGAGTCAAATTTGTTGAAAGTTCCATGTCCACTAGAAAAGAATATGCCTTATTCTACTGGTAGGTGCAAGTTTCCACATATGTTTATTATTTCAAAAGTCTTAACCATATCTTTAAAATAATATATGTTTTTATTACATATTATAGATTTGTTTAGTTCTCCTTTCAATTATTCCAATTTTTCCCTTATATATTTTGAAGATACGCTATTATGTGCACAAATATTTAAAATTGTTTTATCTTCCTAATGTATTTACACTTTTATCATTGTAAAATATCCATCTTTATTTTTAAGATTACATTTTGTCTTAGACTTTAAGCTGTCCATTATTAGCATATTGCAGTTGTCATTTTGGTTAGCATTTGCTTGGTGTTATCTTTTTCCATTCTTTTACTTTTAAGCTGTCTGTGTCTGTATATATAAAGTGTGTTCCTTGTAAACAGTATATTGTTGGATTTTGTTTTTAATCCAGTCTGTCTGATTGATATTAATTGATGAATTTACAATAATTATTGCTATATTTCAATTTATATGTCTTCATTCTATTTGTTCTTTTTAGTTGTTATCCTCCACTATTACATTTCTTTTTCCCTCATATATTTGCCCCTTTTGATTAACCAATTATTTCTATTATTTTATTTTCCCCTGCATGTAGATTTTAAATATTTGGGGGGATTTTTTGGCTGTTTCCTACAGATTACATTGAGCACTTTTGTCTTACTACAACTTAATATAAATTAGTTCTTCTTCTTACCAGTTCCCAGATCTGGAAACACTAGAGCTTCATTTACCCTTTCCTCTACTTTGTGTTTTTGTTTGTATGCATTTTTAATTCTCTATATATTTTAAATCTTACAATACATTATTATTATCCTTTTTAATTTTAGATTCTTGAGGCACAAGTGCATGTTTTGTTACATGGACATATTATGTACTGATGGGGATTGTGCTTCAAGTGACCCATTTTCTAGATAGTGAACATTGTACCCAATAGGTAACTCCTGAACCCTGCCTCCTCCCCTTTAGTGTTCCTAGCGTTTATTATATCCACCTTTGTGGCCATTTAGCTCCCACATACAAGTAAGAACATGTGATACTGGGTTTTCTGATTCTAAGTTAGTTCTCTTAGGATGATGTTCTCCAACTCCATCCATGTTGCTGCAAAGGACATGGTTTTGTTCTTTTTGTGGCTGTATAGCATTCCTGTGTACATATATTGTTTTCCTTATCCAGTCAATCATTGGTGGGCACTTAGGTTAGTGCCATGATTTTACTATTGTGAATGGTGCTGCAGTGTGCATAAAAGTACAGGTATCTTTTTTATGCAATAATTTATTTTCTTTTGGGTAGATACCTCGTAATGAGATTACTGTGTCTAACGGTAGTTCTGTACACATTTATATTATTTTCCATAGAAGTTGAACTAGCGTACAATACTACCAACATGTATGAGTGTTTTCTTTTCTCCACATCTATGCCAATATCTGTTGCTTTTTGATATTTTAATAATGGATATTCTGAGTGGTATAAGATGACATCTCATTGTGATTTTCATTTGCATTTCTCTGATGATTAGTGATGTTGAGCATTTTTAAATATGTTTGTTGACCACTTGTGTGTCTTCTTTTGAGAAGTGTGTATTCATGCTCTTTGCCATCTTTTTGATAGGGGTTGCTTGTTTTTCTCATGTTAAGTTCCTTGTTGAGTCTGAATATTCTTTGTCTGAGGCATAATTTGCAAATGTTTTCTCCCATTTCAGATTTTCTGTTCATTCTGTTGATTATTTCTTTTGCTGTGCAGAAGCTTTTTAGCTTAATTAATTAGCTTAATATTCAAATGATTGCATGTCTCTGCTTTTGAAGCATCTGCTTTCGGAGTCTTTGTCATAAATTCTTTGCCTATGCTGATGGCCAGAAGAGTTTTTTCCTAGATTTTCTATCGGATTTTTATAGTGTCTGGTCTTACATTTAAGTCTTTAATCCATCTTGAGTTAATATTTATATATGGTGAGAAATAGGGGTCCAGTTTCATTCTTCTGCATATGGCTAGCCAATTTTTCCAGCACCATTTATTGAATGGTGTGTTCCTTCCCCATTGTTTATTTTTGTCATCTTTGCCTAAGGTCAGTTAATTGTAGGTATGTGGGTTTATTTCTGGGTTTTCTATTTTGTCCCATTGATCTATTTTTGTGCCAGTACCGTGCTATTTTAGTTAATATAGCCTTGTAGTATAATTTGAACTCGGGCAATGTGGTGTCTCTGCATTTGTTTTTACTTAAGATTGCTTTGGGTGTTTGTGCTCTCTTTTGGTTCCATACAAAGTTTAGAATTGTTCTTTTGAGTTCTGTGAAAAATAGCATTAGTATGTTGGTAGAGATTATGTTGAATCTGTAGATTGCTTTGGGCAGTATAATCATATTAGCAATGTTGATTCTTCCAATCCATGAACATGGGATGTTCTTCCATTTGTTTGTATTGTCTACAAATTCTTTCATCTGCATTTTATAGTTCTCCTTGTAAAGATATTCCACCTCTTTTGATAAATTTATTCATAGATATTTTGGGTTTTGTGGCTATTATAAATGGAATTGAGCTTTTGACTTGGTTCTCAGCTATAGCATTATTGGTATATAGAAATGCTACTAATTTTTGTACGTTGACTTTTATCCTGAAACTTTCCTGAAGTTATTTATCAAGACTAAGAGTCTCTTGGAGGAGTCTTGAGGGCTTTTTAGGTATACAATCATGTCATCAGTGAACAGAGATAGTTGGACTTCCTCCTTGCCAATTTGGATATCTTTTATTTCTTTGTCTTGCCTGACTGCTCTTTCTAGAACTTTCAGTGAAATATTAAATAAGAGCGATCATTATTATTATTTTTTAATCATCCATGTTCATTTACATTTATTTAGAGATTCACTCTTTCCATTGATCTTCCTTCATTTCCCTTTTTATTTCTGAGATTATTTTTCCTCTCTATTAGTATTTCTTTTAGTGGGTAATTGTGGCAATTAATTTAGTCAATTTTTGTTTGTATGGAAATGTCTTTAATTTCCCTTAACTTTTAAATAACATTATTGGTGCATTCAGAATTCTGGGTCAGAGTTGTTTTACTTTTTTTACTCTAAAGATTTATTTCCATTGGGTTCTGGTTTCTTTCATTCCTTTTGAGGAGACAGCTCCCAGTCTGATGGATATTCTTTTCCAGCTAATGTGTTCTTTTTCTCTAGAAGTTTTTCAGGATTTCTCTTTGTCTGTGGTTTTTACCACTTTTATTATAATGTCCCTATGTATTTTTTTTTCTTGGTACTTTTCATGCTTATTCTAAGGATTCTTAAATCTGTAGCAAGATTTTTTTTTTTTTTACATTTTTAGAGAATACTCAACCATTATTTCCTAAATATTGCTTTTCTACTAGTCTTTCTTTCCTTCACCTTTGGAACTTCAATTGCACATATGTTTTTCACCATATCTCATGTATCCCTATGCTTGTTTATATATTTTGTATCTTTTTTTATCTCTGTGTTTCATCCAGAACAATTTTCATTGACCAATATATTGATCCTCTTTGCTGCTATGTGCAATCTAATGTTAAACTCATCTAATGAATTTTAATGTTATTTCATTTTTCAATAAAATTTTCACTCTTTTAGTGAAATTTTTCTCTTTATAATCTGTTTTCTTGAAACTATTGATTACAGCTATTTAAGTCTATCTTTCATAACTCAGTATCTAAATATCTGTAGTTCTCCCCATTGTCTTTTATCCCCCTTAGTACTGACTATGGAATGCCTGGTAACTTTTGATGGATTATTTGACATTTTCTATGGTAAATTACAGAGTCTTTAGAAGTAATCTTTTCCCCTAGATGAGCTTCACTCTACCTCTGATAGACAAAATGTGGGCAGGTTACCTTCATCCATTCAGGGGCTGAGCTGACTTAATTTGACTTATAGTTTTATGAAGTTTTATTTTTTCTGGTTCACCTCTACCTTTAGTCCATAGCTCTCTGAGTGGTTTTACAAAGGCCCTCCTTTTTAGTGGACTCTGAAGTACAATTTTTGTCTTCTTGGCACCATGAAATGGCATTTAATAATTACCTTGCATTTAAGAATTTGGCAAATGCCTCAAAAACAAAACTGGCCACATGTTGGTCTTCTTTTTCTGTGACTGCCTTTTCCTCAGGCTCTTGCTTTTACTTCATGTTCTGGATGTCTTGGTATCCCCAGACTTTAATTTTTGTCCCCCTAGTTCTGTGAGATTGCCAAAGATGCTACTGGCTTCTCTCCCTCTTACTGCAAAATTCTTTCTGGCTCTATATCAGGATATTCAACTACTTGCTCAGTACCAAGAATAGTCAAATGCCCTGAGGAAAAAGGAAGTTACAGATGTCATCTTCTCCAATGTTTTCTTCTCTCTGAGCTTTTGGGCCCTTAAATCTTATTTGCTTCAGTAGTTTTCTGATGCCTTCAAGCACATGTTTTTTGTATTCTATCCAGTTTTTTAATTGTTCTCAGTAGGAGTATCTGCCTTCTGCAAACTATTCCATCATAGCCCCAGAGCCTTATTTTAAAGTAACTCTTCAAATACTCGACATGGGATGAATACTGTTCTGCCACTTAGCATTTTCACTGAAAAATACACCCATTATTTGTGTTTTTACATATTTGACAACTACATATCTACCATTGCTCCATGTCTTACCAATGAACTTTTTAAAAAAACTTTTTACTAAAATGTTATACATGGAGGAAAATTAAAATTTTATAATAAACATCCATATATTCATCATCTAAATTAAAGTGTTAGTATTTTGTCATATTTCTGTTCTCCTTAAATTGTTCAGCATACACTCCTAAGAGTAAAAATATTTTTCCTTCATTGTCACAATATGTTGAACAGCTCTGCCTAGTATTTTGGTAATACAAAATTTTTTTAAAGACTACCCATGTACTTATATTTTGACTAACTCATATCTGCATATCCACAGTATATATACCAACTAGTGGGATTGCTGGTCCAAAGAGTAGGTGCATTTAAATTTTGATAAGTTACTGGCAGATAGTTCTCCAGAAAAGTAGCACCAATTTGCACTCTCAGGGAACAGTGTATGAGAGCTCCTTTGAAGGAGAGAACTTTGGATGTTTCTCTTTGGATCTCATCTGGTGATCTTGGCATCCTATGATATACAAAATATGTCAATTAGCACTTGAAAGTCACCATCTTTATCAAGGCATTTCAGGGCTTTTTAAACCCAGGGATACAGTTTAGAACCTTGAGTGGCCTCTAAAAGAAGGCAAACACCAAGAAGACATGAATTCCAAGATTTCAACTCTGGTTGCCTAACTATAACCAAATTATAAAAGGATCCAATAAACTGTTCCTAGATAAAAGAGATTTCAGTTTCACAGAAGCACTATCAAAAGGAAAACAAAAGGAAAAATGAATAGAGAGCAAGCCAAACTTGTGGGTGAGTTTTTTTAAGGAGCTTATTCTAATGCTGTTTTAATCCTCTTTACGTTTCTCTATCACAGAGAACCAAATTGAATGTTTCATTTCACAAAGACAAGAAAAAATTATGATAACCTTGAAAATATTTATTTTAGATGAAAACAATGATTAATAAAGCTTATTCCACTTAATTCAGATAAAATTAATTGATCCTCTGTTATGTGAAGCAAAGTGCTTCAAACACTGCTGAGCGTGAAAACTGAAATGAAACAACCTTTCCATGAGGTAGTTAAAACCATTTAAGTGTTGCCAGAAGTCTGACAAAGGGATCAGTGGAGTGGGCATGCCTTCTGAATATGACTAGCTGTATGATGAATAATTAATTGCAGCAGGATCTTTATATTATTTTCCAATTTTATGAAATATTTTCAACCATCATTGAGTATGATGCCCTCATACAACTTTATAACATTAGAACTAAAATTTGTAAAGAGTCTCCAAAATTACCAAAGGGTTTGCATATTTGTTTTTAATTTGATCCTCAGGTTTTGTATATAAGCAAACAAAGGCTCAGAAAAAATATATATATTTAAATAGACTAATTTAAAAATAGCTAGGAATTTTTAATGCTAAAATTAAACCCAGAATATGTCATTTAAATTTAAATATTATCTAATTTAAATATTAATGAAGGTTTATAATAGAAGATATAAAAATCACAAAGACTTAAATAGCTAATTTTATTTTTAAGAGATAAGGACTATTAATATTTTATATACACATATATTTAAATATCTATAATTGTTTTGTTTTGCATCAAAGTAATATTCTTTTTTAATTGTAGAAATAAAGCAGACCAGAAAAATACAACATCCAAGTATGCCACTACCCAAGAAATAATCAGTGTTTACATGTTGTTTACATATAGCGTTCCAGAATTGTTCATGTATATTGATGGGCTTCAGGACACACTATCCCACCTTGACATCTGACAAAACAGCAGAAGTGGGAAAGTATCTCTGACATTTTCCCACCATCCTCCCCTGAAGTAGGCCATAAGAGAATTATCTGACCTTTCTCTAAGATAGGTCATAAGATCCTCATTTCAGATGAGTCCTTTCTATGCACAGATCAAAGGAATGTCACACAAACACACAGGAAAGACTATAAACAAACAGTCCTTTCTAACTCTCCACTTCCCCAGTTTATTACCATTAGATCATTCCATTTTGCATTCTAGTTATACTTTTTGCACAACTGCCCACAAAAATACACATTTTTGGTTGTTGTTCCTCTGGGTCTTCATTTCTAAATGGCTCCTGTGTCATGTAAAATGTATGTAAAATACATTTGTATGCTTTTTTTTATTAATCTGTTCTTATTACAGGTGTTTTAGTCTTAAACATTGCTATGAATGAGAAATATTTTCTTCCCTATAATATGCATACATGAATTCTAGGGTGCTGTGGTTTGAATTTGTTCCCCAAATTTTATGTGTTGCAAACTTAATTTCTAATGCAATAGTTTCGAAAGGTGGGATCATTAAGAAGGTTATGAGGGCTCTGCCTAATAAATAAATTATGCTGCTACTGAAGAAGTAGTTTAGTTATCACGGGAATGGGTTCCTGATATAAGTAAGTTTAGTCCGCATTTGCTCACTTTCTTTCTTCTCTCTTTCTCTCCTTCCGTCATTACTCTCTCACCCTCTTGCCTTCTGCCATGGGATGATGTAGCAAGAAGGTAAAGACCAAATGCCAGCACTTTGATATTGAACTTCCCAGTTTCTACAACAGTGAGATATAATTTGTTTTCTGTAAATTGCCCAGTTTGGGGCATTCTGTTATAACAACACAAAGAAGACCAAGACAAGGTTAAGAAATGTTTACTGTTGTAGCCCAATATTTTCACTTAAGTGTATA
This sequence comes from Cephalopachus bancanus, assembly GCA_027257055.1. Classification (NCBI taxonomy): domain Eukaryota; kingdom Metazoa; phylum Chordata; class Mammalia; order Primates; family Tarsiidae; genus Cephalopachus; species Cephalopachus bancanus. The sequence goes on from JAPVLO010000036.1 coordinate 3,739,351, forward strand.
TTGAGAATAGTTTTACATAGCAATAAGTATTTCCTGTTTACATTTACTATGACAATGTTTTCATTGTTATACAAATAGCAAAGGACTTAAGAATTTAAGTAGTTTTAATAATTTTCCTGCCAGACACAATGACTCATGTCTATAATCTTAGCACATTGGGAGGCCAAGGTGGACCTTGGAGCTTGAGACCAGGCTGCGCAACATAGTGAGACCTCATTTCTACAAAAAGTACAAAAATTAGACAGGCATGGTGGCATTTGCCTATAGTCTCAGCTACTCAGAAGTCTGATATGTGAGTGAAGCAGGCTATTCAATGCAAGTTAGACATAAATAAGTTTCTGGAGGCAGTTTAAATTAAAATAGGGTAAGCATTCAGACGTCTTACTTATCAATACATGACCTTCATCTGGTCAACAAGGCACGCCAGACCTGACCATCTTGTGGGCCTGAATGTGGTTCTACCAGTGCAGTAAATCACTGAAACAATAGGGAAGTACTCAAAGATGTGATGTTCTAAGAAAAGCCCAAATCTAGTTAAACAATAACTTTAATTACTTATAAGGTTCTTGTGACTTTAGAAAGTTGAGAGATGGTAATCAAAACTCATGACCGGATACCTGCAGCCCACCACTCTTAGCTCATGGTTTGCTTAATAATTGTTGAGAAAGTATATAAAACTTTTGTCAAAGTAAGCATGCATTCTTCTGTTAAGACGCCCATGCCCTTTGGGCATCTCTCTTTTTTTCTAATAAATTCTGTCTTAAACTATGCTTGGGACTCACTCTAAAATTCTTTTCTATGATTGAGTCAAAAGAACCCATGTAGCAACACGCCACATCCCACCCAGCATCATCTTGATCACTTGAGTCCAGGAAATTGAGGCTGCAGTGAACTGTGACTATGCATTGCATTCCAGCCTGGGCCACAGAGTGATATCCTGTCTCAAAAAAAAAAAAAAAATCACCAGGCCCAATGGCTCATGCCTGTAATTCCAGCACTTTTGGGAAGCTGAGGTAAGAGGATTGCCTGAGCCCACAGGTTTGAGACCAGCCTGGGCAGCTTGGCGAGACCTCACCTCTACAGTAAATCCAGAAAAGCTAGCCAGGTATGGTGGCACATGCCTGTAGTTCCAGCTATTTGGAAGGTTGAGGCAGAAGGATGACCTGAGCCCAGCAAGTCGAGGCTGCAGTGACCATGAGTGTGTGCCACTGCCCTCTGGCCTAGTTGACAGATGAGAAACCGACTAAAAAAAAAAAATCCTTTCATTTTCCTCAATCTATCTTCATGTTCATTAATAACCCTCATCAACAATTATATATTCTCATAAATAATATATTCTTTTTTCCATATAAATGCAAGTGTAGGATTACTCAAAACCTAGACATGATGCACTGCTCTGCATTTTCTTTTGTTTACTTCATAATGTATTGTTGAAACTTTTATTTTAATACACACATGTATGTATTGAGGGTGCCATTGAAGGATGTATTAGTTCATTTTGCATCACTTTAAAGGAATACCTGAAAATAATCTAATTCAAAGGCTAGTTTATAAAGAAAGCAGTTTATTTGGCTCACAGTTCTGCATAGTGCCAACATCTGCTGGTGAGGCTTCAGGAAGCTTACAATCATGGTAGAAGGCAAAGAAGGCAGGTGTATCACATGGTAAGAGTGGCAGCAAGAGAGAAGGAGGTGGTGTCAGGTTCTTTTAAATGATCAATTGTTATAAGAATTATTAAGAGTGAAGACTCACTCATTATCACTGGGAGGCTACCTGTAACTGGCACAAGCTTGGCCACTCACCACCCAAAGTCAAACTCAAGAGCTGAGAGATGACAGAAGGAAAATGACTTTATTCCAAAAGCCAGCAGATGGGGAAATGCTTATGCATTTCAACTTTTGGGCTGTGTGCAGGGGTTTAAAAATGAAAACTGAGTACAGGGAGCATGTAGGAGTGGCAGTGGGTGTTGGTCTGTAACCTGTTCCAATGACTAGCTTGAGCTATTGCCCCTTCTGCTGTATGGGCCAGCACCATCTCAAAATTTTAGATTAACCACGGCCTTGAGGTAATCTCCATGTGGGGAAGAATCCTACTGCTATCTGGTTTGTTTCAAGTTAGCCCCTGAAACTTCTAAGCAAGCACACAATTAGATAAGTGAGTACATTGCAAGGGAGTGTCCAATAGGAAAAAGGGAAGAAAGAAAGAAAAAGAGAAGAAAAAAAACTTTTTAAATATTTTTGAAATAAGATACCCAGTTACATACCAAACCATTCTTGAGAGGTCTGCCCTCATGATCCAAACACCTCCCACTAGACCCTGCTTCCAACATTGGCGATCACATTTCAACGTGAGATTTGGAAGGGACAAATATCCAAACTACAACATTTAATTTACCCCTGACCCCAAATCTCATATCCTTCTCACATTGCAAAATATAATTATAATCCCCCAAAGTCTTAACTCACTCTAGCATCAACTCAAAAGTTCAAAATCCAAAGTCTCTTCTAAGACTCAAGGCAAGTTCCTTCTACCAATGAGCCTAGAAAATAAAAAGCAAGGTATTTACTTCCAAGATACAGTGATGGTACAGGCATTGGGTAAACATTCCCATTCCAAAGAAGAGGAATTGACCAAAAGAAAGGGGCAACTGGCCCCACAAACGTCTGAAATCCAGCAGGGTAGACATTAAACCTTAAAGTTCCAAAATAATCTCCCTTGACTCCATGTCTTGCATTCTAGCACACTGATGCCAGGGGTGAACTCCCAAAGTCTTGGATAGTCCTACCCCTTTGGCTTTGCTGGCATCAGTCACATGGTTGTTCTCGTGGGTCAGAGTTGAATGCAGTTTTTCTAGGCGGAGAGTGCTTGCTGCCAGTGGCTCTACCATTCTGCCATCTGGAGAGCAGTGGCCCCATTCCCACAGCTCCGCTAGGCAGTGCCCTGGTGGGGATTCTGGGTAGGTAATGGGGGCTCCAACCCCACATTTCCTGTCAGCACTACCCTGGCAGAGTCTCTCTGGATGGTTCCACCCCTGTGGAAGATTTCTCCCTGGGTATCCAGGATTTCCCATACATTCTCTGAAATCTAAGTGGAGGCTACCAAGCTTCATTCATTCTTACATTCTGTGCACCTACAGACTCAATACCACATAGAAGTTACCAAGGAATATGGCTTGCACCCTCCGGAATGGATTTCCACTGTACCTGAGGTCCTTTGAACAAAGGCTGGAGTCAGAACTGCTGGGATGTGGGGAGCAAACTCCTGAGGTGGCTCAGGGCAACAGTGCCCTGGGGCTGGCCCCCAAAACAATTATTTTCTCCTAGCTTCTGGGTCTGTGATGGATGACCTACCTGGAAGATTTCTGAAGTGCCTATGAGGACTTTTTCTCATTGTCTTGACTATTAGTACCTGGCTCCCTTTTAGTCATGCTAATCTCTCTAGCAAGCTCTTTCCTTCTCTACCACAAGGTCATGTGGTGAATTTTCCAAACTTTTACACTCTGCATCCCTTTTAATTATAAATTCTAACTTTGCATCATTTATTTTCTCCCATATCTGATCATAGCCTGTTAAAAACAACCACACTACTTACTGAATGCTTTGCTGCTTCAAAATTTCTTCCACTAGATACCCTAGGTCATCCTTCTTAAATTCATCCTTCCTCAAAATCCTTGGACATGGACACAATATTGGCGCATTCTTTGCTAAGTCATGACATGGGTGAACTTTGCTCCAGTTCCCAGTAATTTTCACATTTCTCTCCGAGACCTCATCAGCCTGGACTTCACTGTCTATATTTCTTTCAGCATTTAGGTTATAACCACTTAACCAGTCTCCAAGAAGTTCTAAACTTTCATCTTCCTGTCTTCTTCTGAGCCTTCCAAAATCTCCCAGTTTCTGCCCATTCCCCAGTTCCAAAGATGCTCCCATGTTTTCAGATGTCTTTATAGCAACACTCCTGTCCCACCAGTTTTCTGTGTTAGTCCTTTTGGCATTGCTTTAAAGGAATACCTGAGACTGGGTCTTTTATGAAAAAAGAGGTTTATTTGGCACACAGTACTGCTTGGTATGGACATCTGCTCAGCTTCTGGTGAGGCCTCAGGAAGCCTTTACTCCTGGCAGAAGGCAAGGGGAGCCAGCATGTCACCTGGCAAGAACTCATTGCTCTATACAGGGTGGGCTCCAAGCTATTCATGAGAGAGCCACCCCACCCCCATGAACCTTTCACTAGGCCCCACTTCCAACAATGAGGATCACATTTTAACATGAGGAAGGGACAACATCCAAACTGTATCAGATGGATACTCCATAATTACATTAACTGACATTCTGCTAATAAAAATTAGTTGTTCAGTAGTTGCTTTTTGGTATTATAAATATTCTTAAAACAAATGCTACTACTGTTAGCAATAATAGTACCTAATATTGTTGTTGATGTTTTTAGTATTATTATTACATGCACCAGGCACTGGTCTAACTGATTTACATGTAAATCATTTCATCATAATCACTACTATTATTTCACTTTTACAAATGAGGAAAATGAAGCACATAGAAGTTAAATAAATTACTCAAATGACACAAATGGTACATAGTGTGTGTGTGTGCGTGTGTGTGTGTGTGTGTGTGTGTGTGTGTGTGTGTGTGTGTGTTTCCACATGTTAATAAATGCATAGGATAGTTTCCAAGACATCTGAGTCAAATAGAATACACATTTTAAATTCTCATTGATATGGCCAAATTGTCCTTTTGATTAGGCTGTATCAATTATAAAGTTTCTGTCTCTCTCTCTCTTTGTGTCTCACTCTCTTCCCTTCCCTCTCTGTTTCCTTTATTTATTTTTTCTTTCTATTTTGTCTTCAGTACAGATAGTTGAGTTAATCACACTCCTCAGATTAAGGCACACTATTATCAAGTTTTCATTTTAGGCCTCCAACTGTTGCATTTTATTGGATCCTCCCACCTCCCCATCTCAGTCCCCACTACCTTCCCTTCCCTGTAGAATCCCGTAAAAAGACACTTGATGTATGTCCTTGGTAAAATCTTATTTGAAGGGAAATTTGAGCATTTCTATTTACCTACCTATCTAAATGTAATTACAAATACTTACATGTATTTTGTTATCTTAAATATCATGCCTTTTGTTATCTTAAATAAAACATCTTAATTTACATAAATGACTTTGTGCTGTGAAATACTCTGTATTTAAAACACACAATGTTGTGTTTTACAGTCTGTCCATATGGCTTTATGTCCATGTATCATACTTTAATGATTCATTGCTATGGATGTTGGCACCTCTGTTGCTCATTTCAAATTATGTCATGATAAACATTCTCACCCTTGTCAGCCTGTGACCTAAGTGACTGGGATCCTGGCTCATATGGAATACTCATTCTTCATTTTTCTAAGTGCTACCAGATTGATCTCTAAAGAAGAAGCATCATTGTACACTTTAAATAGATGTAATATTTTTTTCTCTATTGCTCGGCCAATACAATGAATCATTCAACATTACAATCATTGTCAATATTGGGTATAAAATTAGTTCTATTTCTTTTTAATTATATTTCTCTGATTATAAGTAAGATTGAGCATCTCTTCGATTTTTGTTAGCTGTTCAAGTTTCTTGTCTTTTCAAAGTCTAGCAGTTGTAGCAGTTGGCAGTTGATGGAGAAGAGACTAGTGACTCAAGTTAAATGTCTCAGTATACGTTTCTGAATCCAAGTTATGACTTCTAACTACAGTTATATTAGCAACTCATTTTCTGTCTGTCTTCCTAGCTAGGGCTGACATTCAGTCAGATGCACTAGTTAAGCTGAATGGGTTTTTTTTTTAACTTGCCACTCATTCTGATGGATCAGATATACTTCTGATTGTGCAATATCTATACCAAACAAGCTATGATTTATTTTTAATATTTTCCTTGTTTCTAGCACCTAAATTTATTTATTTATTTACTTACTTATTTATTTTGAGTTGGAGTCTCACTCTATTGCCCAGACTGGAGTGCAGTGGCCGCTTCCAGTCACTGCAGCCTCAACCTACTGGGCCCCGGCAATCCTTCCCCCTCAGCCTTCCAAGTAGCTGGAATTACAGGCATGCGCTACCATGCCCGGCTGATTTTTTGATTTATTGTAGAGATGAGGTCTTTCTGCCCAGGCGGGTCTCGAACCCGCGGGCTCAGGCAATCCACTCACCTCAGCCTCCCAAAGGCGCGGGATTACAGGCTGAGCCACCGAGCCCGGCATAGCACCTAAATTTAAACAACCATCTTATTATGCCTTCATTCTACCTCCCCAAAAAACATTTCAATAATAGTGTAATAAAGTTACCTGAAGACAAATATTTGCACCTAGAAACTTGATAATCAGCAAGACAGAGAAATGAGATTTGTGAGGAAATGGATTTGAAAGCTACAAGGTAATTGCTCCCAAAATCAGTAAGTGGCACTGTAAAATGGTTAAACATGTGAAAAATATTATGAACATTAAGGTGATGGTTTCTTTGATCCAGCAATTACACTTCTAATTTGCTACTCAAAACAATTCCAAAGAAGAAAGGTATGCTTTACCTAAGTGTATTTACTTCAGCCATGTTTATTTTTTTGTGGGGGGGGGAGAAAGATACATTTAAAAAGAAGAAAGTTAATTGTTTTGTAGTTAAAATTACATACACTTGAACATGGAATTCTTGATTTTATTTTCATTTTTAATTTTATTTTTCTATTTTTATTATTTTAATGGTAAATGAAGCTTGAAAAAAGATAATCATTGAGCTGGGCTCGGTGGCTCAGCCTGTAATCCTGCGCCTTTGGGAGGCTGAGGTGAGTGGATTGCCTGAGCCCGCGGGTTCGAGACCCGCCTGGGCAGCGAGACCTCATCTCTACAATAAATCAAAAAATCAGCCGGGCATGGTAGCGCATGCCTGTAATCCCGGCTACTCGGAAGGCTGAGGCGGAAGGATTGCCGGAGCCCAGCAGGTCAAGGCTGCGGTGGCCGGGAGCAGCCACTTCACTCCAGTCTGGGCTACAGAGTGAGACTCCAACTCAAAAAAAAAAAAAAAGATAATCATTGAAAAGGTATAATGTTTACCTCTTAAGAAATAATAAATGTAAAACTATTTTAATGTCATTAATCAAGTCTCAAAGGATAAATGGGGGATAAATAGATGGAGTATGCTTGAACAGTGTGGAGGTGAAAAATGAAAGAAAGTAGTAGTGATCAAAGCTTCCAACATATAAAATTCAGATTTTTAGAAGAGCAATTTTGGGTTTATATATTAAATGGACCTTCAAGAGCAACTGATCTAAAATGAAATGTGTGCTGAGCGTTCTATTAAGAATCAGCACAGTGTCAAGAAATGTTATCTGCATCCATAATTGTAGGACTCAAATTAAAATATTGACCCAACTTTGCTCCCTCAGCATCTGAACAATGACTTGCTTGTTAAGCCTTATTTTTTCTTAGATTGCTGAGTTGTGATAAAAGAGAGGCATTTTATTGAAGAAAGTGAAGATTTCTTTTTTAACATGTATGACTCCAATCTATCTCTTTTGAATGAATTTTCAGTTTGTGTGAGAATATATCCCTGCCTTACATAAATCCATACCTGAATGATGAAAGATAATGGATTAACTCTGTTCAGGTTCCATTATTGAAATAGTGCGCTTATCTGTTTAAATAGAAACTCCTGAATGTCAACTAAAAATGTTTATGAGTTTATATACCACAACCAAATATATTCCTTGAAGAGATTTATATGACTGTCATACTATGAAAATGAAACAGTATTATCTATATACTGATGATTCCTAAATACTAATCCCAAGTTAAAACCTCTATCTCTGGAATCCAACTCAGATAAATAAATTACCAACTGGTCATTTCTACTTGGTGTTGTAAAAACATCTGAAAATAACTGCATTCTACACTGAACACATCACTTTCCTATGCAAACCTGCTACTTTTCAAAATCTCTCTCCTACTGAATGACACCGTTGCCTCCCAAGTCAAGTCATTTTTTAGTTTTTCCCTCTCCCTCACTTCCTACAATCTCTCACCAAATCCTATTATGTTGTCTATGTATCAGTTAAATCCATTCATTTCTCAGCAACTCTTATCATGGGTCTTACCATACTTTGTTATAACTGAATTTTTATATACAATTACATTTGGGTTCCCAGACTCTAGCCTAGAATCTGGAGTATAGTAAGCATCGAATAAACATTTTTAAGTCACTGAAACATTCAAGTGAGGAAACTTGAACATAAATAAAAATGCATAGAAGATAAAGTTCTACTAAAAGGTAAAATATTTTCAAAGGCTGAAAATACAGATGAACATAAACAGAGTCCATTTTTTTCATCTGGCCTTTTAAATAAAATATGTACCTGGCTCTTTTTTTTGTGCTGGGAACTGCTGTATATGACTGTAAAACGTGTTTCTGTTATAGTAACTTTGTATATTCCTTACATATAAAGTACTGAGGATTGAAAAGAACAAGTATCTTGTAAATAACAATATCTTCAATATTATCATACTTGTTTTTCACTAAACCTTTGGGAATAAACAGGGATTTTAAACATATTATTATCTTACAAATAAGAAATAAAGACTTCAAGAAAATAAAACTCAAATGCAGATTTTCTTCATTTTTGGTCAAAGTTATTTATATTATGAAATATATAAAATAGATTATCAAAAGGCTGACTTATCTTAGCCAAGCCTAGAAGATGATGAAGAGAGAAAAGCACTGTTCCTTTCTTTTTCTTTTTTTTTTTTGAGTTGGAGTCACACTCTTATCATCCAGATTGGAATGCAGTGGCACGCTCATAACCACCACAGCCTCGACCTGCTGAGCTTAGGCGATCCTTCCGCCTCATCCTCCCAAGTAGCTGGAACTACAGACGCATGCCACCACGCCCAGCTACTTTTTGTGATTTATTGTAGAGACAACGTCTCACCAAGTTGCCCAGGCTGGTCTCAAACCCCCAGGCTCAGGCAGTCCTATCACCTCAGTCTCCCAAAGTGCTGGGATTACAGGTTGAGCCATTGTGCCCAGGCTTGTTTCATTTTAAGAAAGAATCTATGAGTTGCAACCATATCTGAATTTTCCAAACTATACCTCTATTTACCTGAAGATTTACCTGAAGACATTCAGGTATAATATATCTATTGAATTTGTCTTATCATGTTAAAACTTGCAATTACATTTGACTTAGTTTTATTGTGATAAGTTGAAATAACAATTTAAATGGTCATATCAAAAATTTTTCATTAGGACACTTAGAACAAAATCAAGTGAGGGGGTGTTATTTTGGGGGAAGAAAAATCTATATGAAAAGAAGGACTTTATGACCATACCATAGAGATATTTTGGTTGTGATTTGCATCTATTCTTCACTGGAAACTTCTACTAGTGACTTTAGTTCAATCTATTAAAAATTTGGTAAAACACCACCATGCAAAATGCAGAATATATTGTTCTTGATTGTGAACTCTGCATAAAAAATGAGTGGGGCAGCAATGCGGATGTGCATACTCATGGGTTTGTGCAGCAAAGTGACTTAGCAAACAATTTTAGAGACTGATATCTTGGATTCTGGTTCTCTCTTCATAATGAGTTATTTTCGTGTCTCCAAACAAGTTATATAAGTTGTCTAACCCTCAGTTTTATATTTTATTTATTTCTTATGATTATTTTAAATATCATGCATCAGGTAACTGTCAAAGTTCCTAACATGCAAGAGCTATTAAAAAATTTACCAACAGTTCTTAAGAGTAGAATTATAGACTGTCAAAGGTAAGCCAACTGATGTAGACACATTATTATTATAAACACCACATTATCTACCCCTGTATTTTATCAGGTTGTAAATTGATTACAAGTAGGAAGTAGTTGGTTCAAAGTCAGAGGCAGGTTTTCATTACAGCAGTGAGTTTTAAATTCTGAAGTTCATCAAAATGACCTGGAGGGTTTACTGAACCACTGGATTCTGGGGTGCAATCCCAGAGTTTCTAATTCAGTAGGTCTGACTCAAATCCAGAGATTTTTGCATTTCTAACAAGTTCCAAGATGATGCCAATGCTGCTGGTCCAGGGACCATACTGCAGTGATCTTGCTACTATATTCTTACTGTCCTACTTCCTGTCATTGTGGCATCAGAGTAAGCTGGTGTCCATACCAGTCAGCCTAGGCTGTGTGTCATGAGTTATAGTTGAAAAAAATATTTTAAACATGTAAACTAGTTTTATTTTAAACTAATATATTATAACCATCAGCTTGAAGATTAATAAATTAAGTCAATGTGGTTTACCCTAAGCTCTTGCACAGAGGACAGGAGAGAGTGTGACTTTAACACCAGACTGTCCGACATCACAGTTCACTTCAAATCAGATGTTCTTTCCAATATTCCACACTGATTAATACCCTACTTCTCGCCGGGCTCGGTGGCTCAGCCTGTAATCCCGTGCTTTGGGAGGCTGAGGTGAGTGGATTGCCTGAGCCCGCGGGTTCAAGACCCGCCTGGGCAGCAAGACCTCATCTCTACAATAAATCAAAAAATTAGCTGGGCGTGGTAGTACATGCCTGTAATTCCAGCTACTCGGAAGGCTGAGGTGGAAGGATCGCCGGAGCCCAGCAGGTCAAGGCTGCGGTGGCCGGGAGCAGCCACTGCACTCCAGTCTGGGTGACAGAGTGAAACTCCAACTCAAAAAAAAAAAAAAAAACCCCTACTTATCAGTGGGCACTGTTAATAAGCATCAAATTGGTAGTGGGGGGAGAGGTGAAGATTACATATTAAAATGATCCCTGCCTCTAGGAAGTCAATGTGGTAAGGAGACAGATATGCGCTATATAAACCAAGGCACAGCATTGATTCAAGGCTACATCCCATAAACTACTAAGCAAGAGCAGTTGGTGGGGGTAAGGAGGAGTGGGGCTTAGGAGGAGCTTGCTGGTAGAATGAGGCAGTCCAGCAATGTGGAGGCCTCACAGAAAACCCCAGATTAAGCCTTAGCTTCAACACCTAACACAGGGTTACTGTGAGCAAGACATATTGTCTTTCTGGACCTTTGTTTTCTCTTCTACAAATGTGGGATTATGATAGTGCCTGCCGCACAAGGCAAGTACCAAACTGTAAACTGTGTGAAGATTATGACTAGTCTTATGTTTGTGTTCTTTTTTTTTTTCCCCCTCAATAATGGTTCACTAGGACCTGGCAAAGTATTAGCCTCATTGCAGACATTCTATACACATTAATGAGAATTGATGCGAAAATTAAATGAAATAATAGATACAAAACAGATCAAGACCTTGTTCTTACTAAGAACTCAATGGATGCTACTCATTGTTGACATTTTTATTAGAGGGTAGAAATCAGTGTTAAAGAATAAAAAACTTTATGAATGAACACATGAAGAACTGAGATTTTGTTAACACAACAGTTTCTGAACTGGTTTCATGATTAAAAAGATAATAGCATTTTCTTCTTTAAAAGATGACTTGCTTAATATATCTGTTCCAACATAAAATCTAAATTCTTACTCCTATGTTTAAGATGTAGATACATAACTTATCCTGCATAAATATGTTAAATTACTAAATAATTCCTTATGTTTTTATTCCTATTGTTATTTATTGATCTTCTTTGTTCACTTTGAGATTTCTATGCTTTAATCTTTGTGCTTTCAAAAGAAAAATTTTCATTATCATTGATTTAGGAATAAAGGTAAAAGTTTAGCTGTACTCCCTATGTTTGTTTTTGTTGACTCAGAAGTGATTTAGTTTGATGTGGGGTAGGAGTTCTTTAGGTTTGCTTTTTGTTTTTTATTTACTTAGAACTCTTAAAATCTAAAATAAACTAAGTAGAATATGCAGAATATTTCTACTTACATAGTAAAGGATTTTTTTAGATCACATAAGTTGTAAAGACAAAAGAAAGAAATAACACCAAATTCATGCAAGGATTTTTCATCATGTTAAAAACCTTCATGTGATATTGGGTGTACTTTATATTATTTCATTTTATAGGCTCAAAAATCATGAGAGAAATCAAACCTTATCTTTTAATGACTAAATGCCAAAGGAAGTTCTTTATCAGTTTGTCCTAAGGCTTTGGATGTATTTTCTAAAAATAAATGAAAAGCTGATTTAGCTGGAGCTCATAAAGGACGTGTGGATTTTAGTTTCCAATAAGCCCACTGTTTTGTGCTTTCTCCATTGCCATGGAATTCATTTTTAACCATGGCAAGTAACCCGAGGTTCCACTGCAAGATAAGCCATGTGGGTCAATAACAAATCTTTGTTTATTCTAAAATAAACATTATTCTTTGGTTTTCTCATTCAATTACTTTATTCCTATTTAGTAAAATCTGTGTTGTATACACAGGATCCCAAGTATCTTCCAGTGATACTGTGAGAAAGGAACTGCACAGAAGGAAAAATAACTTTCTCCTTCAAACTTCATAGGTTCTTAAACTAGAACTTCCTGTAACAAAGGATAGATTAACAAGAGAAAAACAAACAGAAGTTTAATAACATGCATGTACAATTCCTGCATACATGGAAAATAACCCAGAAAAATGAGTAGATCTCCAAAAGTGGTCTTAGACTTCAGGCTTCAATACCCATTGTTCTCTGACGCTGGGAAAGACAAGAGAAAGGAAAGCTCCATTAATCTAAAAAGCAAGAGTAAGATTTGCTCTGCAGATACAAGTTTGATGCCTTCTTCATTAACTAAGAGTTCCTAATGGTTTAGTCAGCCTTGTTTACCTGGGACAAGGCAGATGAAAGATCTACAAATGAATATTTCCTTTATAGATGTAAATGAATCTTACAAAAGGGTAACCTCTCAGAGCTTCCGTGTCTGCAATTTCTCAAAATAATAGCTCATAATAATCCTTAGACTAAAGAAGTATATTTTGGAGTGGTATATTCTGGCCTCTTTCAGTCCTATATTGGGGTGGCATATTCTGAACCTCATCAAAATAGATGTGTCTAAAACACTCTTCATAATACATCTCTTCTTTTTCATGACTGTAGCCCAGATTTAAAGACTGCCTGTAGAAGTGACTCATGGTGATTAAAGCATTTGAGAATCCCAATTCACATCAATCCTATCAAGACAAATTATCCATACATACTGAAAGGGTGCAAAGAAACATACCCCAAATGTGGTATTTTTGCCTCCAAGATGTGTCCTTTCTTTTTCCAAATTATCTGTCACAGAAAAGGAGAGGACATTACAACATAATGCCTGTCTCTTAGGTTCAGGTTCCAAAGAGAACTATTTGCAAATGATTCTCTGTTTCTCCCGTTCATTAATTAACCCAACTATGTCTTGCTCCTCAACAGAATTCCTCTTCCTTTCCTTTCCATATCATATTTTCCCAGAATGCAAACCCCCATGCTTTCTGTAACCTTAAGATGGTATTAAAGTTTCTGTAACTCACTGAAAAGTTGAGTCTTCATTCTGAAGGCCCCTTATATACACGTTAAACAAAATTTGTATACTTATTAATCAATCTTGCATGATGTTAGTGATTTTTTTCAGTGAACCTTTAAGGAGCCAGCAGCCATGGCTCCCAAAATACTCTTGAAAAGAAGTCTCTGTGATCAACTGAGGGAAAATCTCCAGAAAGAGACCTTCAGGTGTCATTCATCCATCCTTCCTTTCATCCACATAGTCGTTCATTTATTTGTTCATTTATTTGTTCAAGAAGAAAAAATTACATCAGCTTCTGTTTAAAATAACATTTGGCGGTCAGTTTTCCAAACTTAAATCCCTAAGGAAAGAGGTTAAGTTAACAATCCTAGAAGTTAATTCTCAGAGAAAGTGATTTCTAAACTACAGATCAATGTCTATGAAATATAAGAATAATAATTAGATCTGACAAATAAACACAAATTATGAAAAGAGGCAAAGGATATGGAACATACTTAAAAGAAAAAATATAAATGGCATATGGATGTAGGTATAGAGGTTAAACCTCAAATGGTAAGTAAATAAATAAAAGTAAAAATCACAGTAGTTGATTTGTGCAAATCTCCTTTTTTTTTTTCTTTTCTATATATATATATATATATATATATATATATATATATATATATATATATATTTTTTTTTTTTTTTTTTTTTTTTTTTTTTTGAGTTGGAGTCTCACTCTGTCACCCAGGCTGGAGTGTGTTGGCATGCTCATGGCCACCGCAGCCTTAACCTGCTAGGCTCAGGCAATCCTTCCACCTCAACCTTCCAAGTAGCTGGAACTACAAGTGCACGCTACCACTCTCAGCTTATTTTTTTGATTTATTGTAGAGACAAGGTCTCATCATATTGCCCAGGCTGGTCTCAAACCCCTGAGCTCAGGCAATCCTCTCGCCTTGGTCTCCCAAAGTGCTGGGAATACAGGCTTGAGCCACCATGCCCAGTTCCAATTTTAAATATATGTATTTGGTAGAGTTATTTATGAGAAATGAGATACACCTTTGAGAAAGAAAATTTTTAATTGAGGAATGAGAGCCTCCTCTAAATTATTAGTTTCAGAGAGGCAGAGGAATGAGACAGCAGTCACATCTCACTTCCCCCCTTGAGCTAAGTAATCATCTTTTGAAGCTGCTTGCTATGTAGACTCCTGACTGAGGGCCACCACAAGTAGCTAGAAATTAATCTAAAGGTGCCACACACCAGACATCATAACTCATACTCTATTGTTCAACAACATATAACCAGTCACCAATCGATGTCATCTCTGTAAATCAATGAAAATTTCTAACTAGCACCTTTGTATCAGCCCACACTTTGTCCCCTTTTTTACCTTTAAAAACCTGCTTGTTACAAAGGTTGGATGGAAAGCCGGGCTCAGTGGCTCAGCCTGTAATCCCGCGCCTTTGGGAGGCTGAGGTGAGTGGATTGCCTGAGCCTGCGGGTTCGAGACCCGCCTGGGCAGCGAGACCTCATCTCTACAATAAATCAAAAAATTAGCCGGGTGTGGTAGCGCATGCCTGTAGTTCCAGCTACTTGGAAGGCTGAGGTGGAAGGATCGCTGGAGCCCAGCAGGTCGAGGCTGTGGTGGCCGGGAGCGGCCACTGCACTCCAGTCTGGGCGACAGAGTGAGACTACAACTCAAAAAAAAAAATTACAAAGGTTGGATGGAGCTCATATCTAATGCTCCTTAACTCAAGGCAGTGGTCTTTATCTTGGCCAAGATAAACTCTTCACGTATGTTAATTTTGCCTCAATTTCTTCTTTAGGTCAATACCCATTATAACTACCAATAGATCAGTTATTTAGTTATATTATTTCAATTGTTACTGACCTGGTAATACAACAGCACATCCCCAGTTCTTGTCTTCCTGGAGGTAATAATTCAGCCAAGAGAGCTGGAAAGCAAGGAGAAACTTTATTTAGGCAAGAGAGAGTACACTTCAAAAAAGAATGGAGCAGGCTGACCTGCTGGAAACAGCCCCAAAGGTTTTTGTGCTATGCTTTCTATATTTCCTAACTTCTTTTCTTTTAGTTTTCTCACTGGTCTCTTCCTTGGTTTTTGCATAGTCTCAGCCCAGGGTCTATAACTGAGGGCTTCTGTGCATGCCTGGAGTTCAGTGATCAATACAAATTTTAACTAATGATGGCATTGCTCATTACTACCATCCCAAGAATGTTATATAGCTAACAAATTGGTCTTTAGAGCAGCTGCACAACACCACAGAATCCCCTCTTTGTTTTGGTTTCCCCATTCCCAGGTTATCAGCTACAAGTTGACAGTTATGGCCCTGGAGTGAATAATTCTTGGACATTACTGGGATATTCCTTTCTTCATGGGTGTCACCCTCCAGAGCCTCCTTTTTAACCCACTCATGTCTGACTAACCGCCTGTCTAGCCTAACACAATGATGTAATGTCATAGTGAAACTGTCCTCACAGGGTTAATAAGAATTACATGCAACGTTCTGGACAGAGCCAAATCTGGTATGGATAATAGATTTATTTAAAGTTATATTGTAGAAATGCTTTAGACACATGGAACATGTTTATTACCTATTGTTTACTAAAAAATAGACTAAAAAATATTTGCACAGGTCCTAATTTAAAAGGTAATCTTTTCCAAAAACACCATCACGGAAACACCCAGAAAATGAGCAACCATGACACATGAAGTTGATACATAAAATTGAAAATATACATATTTGTACATTTTAACATCATATGAATTATATATGCATATATGTGTAATTATGTGTGTGTCTGTGTGTGTGTGTGTGTGTGTGTACTGTATAGTCTCAAACTGAAACTTATACATCAGAATATAAACACTTTATTTCTCTGTGGTAGAATTATCAGTAATTTTTATTTCTGCTTTTGTTTATCTGTACTTTCTAAGTTTCCTATGATATTAATGCATTTGTTTTATAATACAAAAATTATTTTTAATATAAGAAAATTAATTCCTCTCCTACTTCTGAAAAAGTAAAATGTCAAAAGATCTTTTAAAACTTCTAAGTTCCTTGAATATGATGTCATTGCTAATCAATCTGAAAAATTTTCAATAAACATTTTGGAATCGTTTTTAATATAATTGATTGACATAGTGGTATAATACTTCCTATAGTTAGCATTAAGAAAAAAGTGTCATTTGCATCTCACTCCAAAAATAATATTTGCAAAGATTTCAGTGGCTATGTCATGGCATCTCAAAAAAATATGAGTTTGGAAATAAATTTGTTTGAGTTTCTAGAATTCCCTCAAATTCACCCTCATATGAAAGTCACAGTGTCCATGTTCATGAAGCTGAATATTTGATATAGATACTTTATTTCTCTTCTCCTGTTGATTCCCCTACCATAAACATAATTTAGTCTCTGGTTTCAACCTTGGCACCAGATCCTACACTAGTATCTCACGTCCTTTGGGGATTAGAAAGCAGTTGTTATCTTCGAGATTGAAATTCCTGAGTCTTTACAAAACTCACTGATTACAAAATTCACAAAGAAAGAAGGAACACTCTCATCCTACAACAGTTTTTTGAAATTTAAGATGTCTCTTACTTTATTTAAATATAAATATTTTCATTATTTTATATCTGTGCCAGTTATTAAGTAATCGTCTCTCAACTCCACATCAACTCTTGTATCTCAGCTCTGTAATTCCAGGGCTGAAGCTATACACCACATTCTCACTTTACCAGCTGTCTCCCCTAGACTCTGCCAGTAGAGGACAATAGAGAGAGACCGCTGGGATGGAGGAGGGGAAGGAGATTTGCTCCTTCTTATTTGCTTCTAGACTCCCTAGGATTAGAATGAGCAACACCTCTGCCTTTCTACTTTAACCCGGCAGCAGCTGTACTCAGTTTGCAATTTTTCCATCACTTACAGAGCCAGCCTCATGACTCCCCTCACCTTACAGACACCAGCACAGTCCAGTCAGTCCTGTACTCTGGACTTCTGAGTGTTGACTCTGTGGAGCTCCTCTTCTAAGTTACTGAGTTTTAATAATTCAGACTTCTGTCCTTTGCTCCCCAAGCTCTGGGAGTGAGAATTGTTTTCAACAACTGCTACTATCCCAATACTGTACTTCAAAGTTGACCTTTTACCCTTTTCGTTTCCTACTAAATATCTTTGTATTGACAAAGATTCTTTGCGTGATCAAACGTTTTTTACGATCTTTTTATGTCTTCAAACTTGCTATTTATCAGGAGTGACTGAAATAAGAAATATGATTGAGTCCCATCATCAACATCATGGAAATGGCTTTAAGAGAGAGCTGGTCAAATGAATATAATCGCTTCCCATTTTCAACCAGTAAACAGTTACTATTGATAAACAGCCACAAGTCTGTCAAGAATGCTCAAGCTATGTTACATAACACAACATGTCTGTTCATGGGGGGAAACTGGAAAGTAACTTATGTGTACTTCTTAATTTCTTCATACAAAACAAACATAAAAGCACTACTTATGCCTCTGAGAACACTGGACTATGCTCCCTTGAAAAAAGCTTTGCCTCCTTGGTCAAGAGCAATCTTCCTCAAGCAGTCAGGTGTGACTGCGTACATGATATCAGTTCCTTTGCACCTTGACTGCATCATCATTCAGCAGCAAACAGTGTCAAATGGATAGGAAGTCAACCCAGCAGCACAGTGACAGACTGTGCAATCACCTAGCTGATGATGGTGAGCGTATTCTTGGAATCCAGAAGCATTCCTTTCGCAGTGTCATAGATACCATAGTAGGCAGCTTGGTAGATAATACCCTGCACAGACATGTTAAAGCCTTGGTACAGGCCCTTAATCCCATCAGATTTGTAGATCTTAAGTGGGCAGCTGATAGATGGGTACCAGCAAAATCAAGAGGGTACACAAAACACAAGGATGTGGCCCAAGCGGCACCACCTGAAGCCAGATTCCCTACAAAGTAGCTCCAAAACTGGGCCCTTTTGTCTGTTAGAGAAGGTTTGGAGGGGGTACAGCACCGCTGGAAGCTGGCTGGCTGGAGGTACACACTGGTAACCAGAGATCTGAGTAACACAAAGATTTGCAACACAAAGAAATGAAGAAAGAAAAGATTTATTTAGGAAAAAGATCACTTCCCACAGAAAGGAAGAGGGCCAGCACTCTAAGATGAGTGTGGCCCCGTATCCCCCAAGCCCCTGCCTTAAATCCTCTCCCCTGGAGGTATTGCAATTAAGTAGACGTGACTGCCCTGACTTCCTTGCTGGCCACTTGAAGATGATTTGCTGATCCTGGGGAAGGGAGGGGGTCTGGCTCCCCTTTCCCCGGTGCTGGTTGGATGATTTGTAGACCCTGAGGAAGGGAGAGGGGCTGGTTCCCTCTTTCCAGGCACCGGGTAGATGATTTGTAGACACTGAGGAAGAGAGGGGATCTGGTTCCCAGACACTGGGTAGCACAGTCTTATCATCTTCAGGGGTCTGTTTTAAGATTACAATGGGCAGATACTGGTCATGTTTGAGGGATCTGGGTTTCTGAAAAGACAGCAAAATTAATCTTTACCTAAAGAATGCATTCCTCCAGGGTACAGTTTCTACTTTCTCATTATTGTATTAGGGTCTAGGAACAAGACAAAACAGTTTCCCACTCTAGGTCCGACATTTCATTTCTACACCACCCAGGAAGATCTGCTTGTATTTATCTTTGAAGGCAAAGTTGAGAGCCCGGGTGGGGAAGTATCTGATGACATTGGCCAGATTACCACTCCAGAAGGACAGAACTCCCTGCTCCTTGGGGATACGGACCATACAGTCTATAATGCCCTTGTATTGCTTATCTGCAGTGATTTGCTTGCTGGCATGCTGCACCTGCAGCAGCAGCTTGACTCGCTTGATGGGTGCTCCTGCAGTCTTGGAAATGGCTGCAGCCACTCCACCTGCCAGGAAGTCCCTGGCGAAGGAAACAGAGGCATCTGTCACGTTGAAAAGAAAGAGGAGGCTGGCTACCGCAGGACAGGACTGAGTCAGGAACCAGCTTTGACTCCAGGTCTCTGGAGCACTTGATCAAACTTGTCAAAATCCCCTGAACCCTCTCCTCAATAAAGCCATCATTACTTCCTTGTAGAGTCTAGTTAAGTCCATTTAGCAGAACTCCCCACCCTACATATTTGGTATCTGATCAAACTCTTCATCTCTACTATCCCCAGGTGATATCTGATCACTCTGCCCAGCCTTTAGCAAGAACAATGTTAGGTCAATTGAGCCAGAATCTCCTCAGACTTGATGTCTCCTCTTAGTAATTTTTCAGCTATCAATGGTCCACACCCCTCCCCATCCCCGGTTGCTTCTTGGCTCTAAATCTCCATTTGTTCTGATTGTATTTGGAATTGAGCCCAGTTCTGTTTTTATTCTGGAGTCTCTCTTCCCATATTGCAGTCATTTTTGTTGTCTTATTTAATGAAAATCTATCCTCACCACTTTCACTTCTGTCCAGCTTAGACTTTCTTTAATAATACCTAATTAACAATTGTTAATATTAAATTATCTCTATTCAAATAACTAGTATGTTCTCTGTCTCCTGATGGTACCCAAAAGTGACACAATATTGGACACTCAACACAATCAATTAGATTGTTATTTAAGAAAAAATGTATCTGAACTATAAGAATTAAGCTATTTAAATATTAAAATAATATTAAACCAAATAAACACAGGATCAAAGAGTAAGAATGCATTCCAAGAAAAGTGAGAAACTAGAAATATTAATATTCTGAAAAGGCTATGAAACCATGTTGAAAATCTCTGAATTCATGTTGATTTGTAACTCCAAATTGCATAAAAACACCGAGTTAGCAAAAGATGTTGGCATTTTGGAACCTGAAATGGGGAGAACTGAAGTAATAACTTACAGCAAAAAAAGGAGAGAAAAGAAAAAAGACTGTATGGATTAAGCATCCTATATTAGGCAACCCACTGCTGGAGCTTTTCTGTCCTCTCAATAAATCCTGCTTTCTATAAAAAAAAAAGTATTCTATGTTTTAAAACAATTTGTCATTACTTTATGAAATTATAAAAATAATTTATATTCACAAAAGAAAATTTGTAAAAGAAAAACACAAAACAAATCCAAAATCTCTACTACTGTGCAATTAAAGTTAACTCTGTGCTCAGGTTTTCAATTTTCTTCTATATGATTACAATTTACTTACTGTTTTGTAACTTTATTCGTTTATTTAATAAGATTTCATCATTTTACTAAGACAGTAATAATTTTAATGTGTTGATATTTTTGAACATTATGAGTATGTTCTCTCCCTTCTTATCCATCTTCCTACAGGGAGCTGAACATATGTTTCAGAAGAAATGAAAAGGGAAAGAACAAAGCAATAATAAGCTTCTGATAAGAAAACTAGGATTTTGCCACAAGAAAATTAGCTCAAGAGGCAAGCATTGTTGAGATGGGATTTTCAAACTTCTTTTATCTTCACTACTTAAATTGCAACAGCCATGCCTGATGGATGCAAACTTATATTTGACAGATATACATCTTCAACTGGGCACGGTGGCTCAAGTCTATAATCCCAGCACTTTGGGAGGCTGAAGCAAGAGGATTGCCTGAACCCGCGGGTTTAAGACCAGCCTGGGCAAACTGGTGAGACCTTGTCTCTACAATAAATCAAAAATTTAGCTGAGCATGGTAGCATGCGCCTGTAGTTCTGGCTACTTGGAAGGCTGAGGCGAAAGGATCTCCTGAGCCCAGCAGGTGGAGTCTGCGGTGACCGTGAGTGTGCCACTGCACTCCAACCTGGACGACAGAGTGAGACTACAACTCAAAAAAGAAAAACAAACAAACAAACAAACAAAAAACCCCAGATATACACCTTCTACATAGGACAATGAATTCAGAAAGCTTTTCTTTTGATAATAGGAGACATAATTGGAAATAAAAATGAGACAGAAAGAAGGAGAGAAGCAGACAAAGGGTCTGGCTTCTACCCAGGTTTGGTAATGGCCTGACACCAGAGAGATTTGGCTTTTCCTGAGAAATTCTTAGTTTCCATATGATAGAGACAAGATTCAAAAATACTGTGAGCCCTGATGTATAGCCTGTCGAAGAGTACAGGAAGGGAGCAGGGGTAATCTAGCAGCAGCCACAAAGCACATCCTCCGAACTGAGTTAGAGCAGACACATCCAGATGTCAAAGGGTCTTCTTCTGCCAGGGAGGTGTAAGGGAGGCACAGCAAGGTCAGCCAGAGACAGCAGAGGCCCAACATAACTGGGAAAAATAAGAATATGACTTATACCAGTCAAATTTTTCTGTCCAGAGTGCCAGCTGGGCTATAGAATTGAAGCAGAAGAAACATTGTCCTGAAGACCTGCAAATAGCATAAATTAAAAGTCGTCGTGAATATTAGAGAATCCCATTCCCTTCCAATGTCATGCATTCTCCTAAATCATTCATTTGGATGCACTTTCAAATATATAGCATCTAAAAGAGGGAAGTTGAAGGAAGGAAAGAAATTGAGAGACACTGAACATTTTCATGAAAAAGTGACTGAATATTTCCCAAAGTGACCATTTAAATTATCAGCCTTGCTTTTTAACTTACCAGCCTAAGCTTAAAACTAGACTAAATACAGGTCATTCCATTTAATTTATCAGCCTAGGCTTAAAACTAGACTAAACAGAGGTCATTCTTCCCACTAACCTATAGATATGACTCAAGAAAGAAAGCTGTATAAATTATAGATAAAAATTAAGAAAGTACATTCTCTCTACAATCAGAGTCATAGTTTGAGTTTAGTTTCACAATCTCACTGCATGATTACTTCTAACATAATTTTAAAAGATGTATGGTATTTTATACTATGTATTAGTTATTTATTGCTTCTGTATCAAATTACCACAAACATAACAGCTTAAATATCACCAATTATTATCTTACATGTTCTGAGGGTCTTACACAGCTGAAATTAAGATACTGGCAGAAGCTATGGTTCTCAAATGGGGCTTGGGGCTCTCTTCCAAGCTTGCTGGTTATTGGCAGAATTAAGTTCCTTGCCATTGTACAATTGATGCCTCTGGTTTTTTTTTTTTTTTTTTTTTTTGACACAAGGTCACCTTAGTTTTTGAACCAACAACAGTGGCAAATCCTTCTTGCGCTTTCTGTCTCTCTGATTTCCCCTTCTACTGCCTCTCCCTGCCTTCCTCTTCTGCTTTTAAGTGCCCGTGTGATTACATTGGGCCCACACAAATATCCAGGGTAATCTTCCCATTTAAATATCAACTGATTAGTAACCTTAATTACATCTGCAAAGTCCTTTTTGCCATGTACCAAAATATAACCACAGGAGTAACATCAAGATGGCAGAAATTACAAGGATCAAAATTCTGTCTACTACACATGATGTATCTCAAATAATTTGCTAATTTCCTACTGTTCTCCCTTCGGGCTCTTTGTTTCTTTGCTTATAATATACAATTAAGCAGTGAACATCCTCATTTAAAGCTTGAGCATAGGATCTTGGCCTAGGAATTTTACAGAGGAATAGTGACTGATCCAGTCCCCCAAGAAGCATGATATACATTAAGTATTCACAAACATGCAGTTCATAGAAACCTTTCACAACTGCAAACAACTGGGAGGTATGAGAACTGGGAAAAGCTATAGAAAGACTACCTAAGGCATTGTGCTGTCAAGTCCCGTTGGTGTACACACCATCCATATCTTACAAGCTTCACTTTTCCCTGGAGAATATACCTGAATACCAATGTGGTATAAATGCAGAGAAAAATCATATTTTTCAACAGTCTCTGGTATTTGGCCATACACGATTAAGTAGGAACCTCACATGCTTGGACAGGATGCCATAGTTACAATACTTAAACTAGAAAAGGGTAGAACAGACTAACCAGAAGCATGGCTCCACACAGCCTCCAGCTTCAGGCTGCAGGCATTCTGTTTTATAGTACCACTCACGTGCCTTTGGGTGTGGGGAGTGGGATGGGGAGGAAGGGTGATGGGAGTGAAAGAGGGTGATGGGGATGGATAAGCCCAACACAAGAACAAGTACAGGCTCTAACACAAAATTTGAAAGAGAAGTTTAGGGAAACTCCTTCCAGTTCCCAATTTATTTTAACTTCCATAGAGTAGGTAAGATCCCTCTTGATCCTTCTGCAGTCCTAAATAAACAAACTAAACTGAAAATTTTAAAAAGTATATGACCACAGATGCTGAGAAAATAGTGAAATGTAAAAAGAAGCTCTATTTACAATCCTATTTTAATAAACTTTAAAATTTACAAGAAGTAGATAATTATACAGAAATTTTTACACTATAAAATGCACTCAGGATTAAGTAGAAATGTGTATTTACCAGTCTTATTACATAGAGATGGCATGTCAAATCACTGGGGAAGCTGCAAAATTCAGTAAGTGGACTATGATAATAATTTAATTACCTAGAAATAATTATGTATGCTCTTTACCTTACTAAGATTTAATCCAGATAGATTAAAAATAAAACCACCCAATATAAAAGCATAAAGCACCAGAAAAAAGTAAATACAAGATTTTAAAAATCTCATGGTACATTAATCGTTTCAGGTTGGGTGTGCTGGCCCATGCCTGTAATCCCAGCTGTTTAGGAAGCTGAAGCAGAAGGATTGTTTGAGCCCAGGGATTCGAGACCAGCTTGAGCAACATAGCAAGACCTTGTATCTATAAATAAACAAACAAACAAATAAATAATAAAAACCTGGTCCAATCCTTTCAAACCATGATACCTACATGAGAAGCAATCAAGTTATTTACAAAGTCCTTTCAATCTGATAGTGAAAATAAAACTGGGTCATTTTTGTTTTATATTTAATTTACTTTTCAGAGACAATATAGCATCTTGGTTATAATCCTCTAGAGCCCAGCTCCATTTTTCTCAGCTGTATGTCCTTGGGCAAATTTCATAATCACGTCATACCTAACTATCCTCAATTGCAACATGAAGATAATAAGAGCATTTACCCGGTAAGACCGCTATAGGAATTAAGAAAGTAAACACAGGCTGAGAAACCAGAACAGGGTCTGGGCATGTAGTAACCACTCAGTCAATGCCTATTTTTATTACTCTCCTTCGTTTTTCCTTCTCTCTTGTTCTGTGATTCTAATGGCAAATATATTTAAAAATCTAGACATGTACTCCGCATCTTTTTAAGTCGTCTCCCATTTATTTACCTCATTCTTTTCCTCTAAATCTGAGAGAATTTTTTACTTTGTCATCACATTTTATGATGTTCTTTTTTGCAGATTATAGCCTACTTTTCATTGTCTCCTTTCATGTATTTTAAATTTTTGAAAATCAATGTTTTCTATTTCTAGGAAAACTTTCTAGATGTCAGATTATTTCACTTTCCTTCACTGCAATTTTTTCTCTCAATCTCCTTTTAACCCATTTGAATTAGACATTCTCTCATTTTTTTCTTTCACTTGTGATATCTGCTTCATATATCTTATTCACGTTACTCCCCTCAATTAAACCAGCCTTTACAAACATTGAAATGTTTTTCTCTTTGGCAACTTTTTGCTTCTGTTTCAAGGAGTATATGATTGATTGAGATAATCACTCAGATGATTGATCTTTCAGAGATTTAGAGATAATTTTTTTTCAGAGACTGTGGCACTCCATAATTTTCAAATCTTATGAAAAAAAGTTTAGATTTCCACTATATTAGAATTTTAATTCACTGTGTGGAGTAGGGAGGAAATAGAGATTCAATTATTTTGCCAGATTGTTGGTTTTCTGAACTTTCTATGAGAGCATGAAGTTAGTTGAAGAAGCCTTCCCTTCCTCTACCTGGCATCCTATAAGTTAGGAGGCAGCTATGGGAGACTCTTGTTTACTTAGCATAACAGTTCTTAGTGTACTAGTCAAAAGCACAGAATTCATTTTCTTCAAAAATCTGCCCATGGCCCAACATCCTCTTTACAGTTTATCTTGTCACTGACTATGTTTCATCTTTTTCTCTAGCAGCTATCATCATCTGACATGGTATATATTTACAGGTTTTTGTGTTTATTGTCTGATACACACACACACACACACACACACACACACACACACACACATACACACACAGTAGAATTTTTTGACACATAGTGGGTGCCCAAAAAATATTTGTCAAATGAATAAGTATTTTCCTCCATATAAATTAATTTTGGTCTGTTAGGTCTTTTCTCAATACAGTATGCTTTTCTGGTATATCTGCTGAAAAGAAATTCTGCAAAATTGCTGACGTGGTTTCCTAGGCTGACATTGTGTATAACTGATACAAGTTGGATGACAAATGAAATTCTAAAATTGCCGCATTGAACCATTAGCCTGTCTGCAAGTTAGTATATCTTCAACATCAACAATCTCAAATTTTATTATTGTTTAACATAGTGGAAAGCAAATATGATAAAAATATAAAGCATTCCAAACTTTTTTTGTCCTAACGTAAAGCAATTAATTTTATTATTTTTTTGTATTTAGTTCTCCCAGTGCTTATTTTTAGCACCTTTTACATGGTATGTTTGATTTTCCAGGAAACATACTTTTAACACGAAGATTGCATGAGGAAGATTATTGGGGGTGCTCTTAGGATCAGCTTCAGCATGAAGGAAGCAGGACTAAGCAGAATGAGAAGTTACAATGCTAAGTGCACTAGAACACTTAGCCGATCTCACAGAATGATCTGGAGCTAGGGTGGTTTTTCAGAGTTATCTCAAATAGAGACAAAGAAGTTGAACCCTTTTATATCCTTACTGACACCATTAGATGTGAGCTGCCCCAGGGAGGGGGTGGACCTTGAGCAAGTTAGTTCCCAGACCAAGGGCAGTGGTGAAAGAGTAATGCGGCTGTAATCCACATTGCCTTAGATCACCCCACATTTGTGCCTCATGTTTGTATCATGGTTTTCTTGTACATGGCTCTGTGGTAGCATTAATCAAGATGACAACAGAGAGAAAGATAGAGGAGAGGAAGGAGGTAGAAGAGAAGAAGGAGGAAAAGAAGGAAGAGAAGAAAAAAGAAGAGGAAGAGAGAAAGAAAAAGAAGAAGAGAAAAGAAAAGAGAAAGAAAGAAGTGAAAAAGGAAGAAAAGAAAAAGTCAACAATTAATGCATGTACATGCACCTTAATAACTGGGAAACGGAGAGACAAAAAAACAAACAAACAAACAAAAAACAAGCATACGGCAACCCTTTATCTTTCCTAGTAAGGATAGTAAGGAAAGTCAGTGGATAATATCTAATGTTGAGAAACTGAAAACTAGAAGTATAACATATTATTTAGAATTAAGGATATGACCACTAGAGAAACTACAAATAGAAAATTCAAAGAGACACAGAGGTAAAAACTGTAAAATTATATAAAAACTTATCATCAACAAGAATATATTCTCAGTTCACCATATATATAATCTCAATTCTCAAGGGCAAACACTTTTAACATGTTCTCCTGGCAATACTTTCATTATACATAATATGCTTTCACATCTATTTCTTGACTTAAGTGCTCTATTCAATGTATATTGACTTGCCATTATGAAATACGATGATTGGGTTCACTAAGGCCACACTCATCTTCATCTCCCCTTTCATCTGCTAAGAATTTTCAAGGGATCTACTTTCAGAATCTCAAAGATGGAAATACAAAGGGCTGAATGCATTGGGCTTAATTGAGTTCGTCTACAATAAAGATATTCAAGTCATAACCTATGTCACGAGCTAAGCATCATAGCTCTAAAAATATCTGAAGGAGGGCTGTAATTTTGCAAGAACTCTGGCATGAGTTTATGGGCTGAACAAAAACATCTGCCACCTCCTAGTATGAGACTCAAAAAAAAAGAAACAGTAAAATAATTCATAATGGAATTGACCCATAAAGGGAAAGGGGCAGGAGAGAGAGCGTCATCAGCATATGGAAGTCAAGATAAATTTCTGGAAGACATAAAAAAGGATGAAAAATATTTTTATTTGAAAAAAAAAGAACTCACAGCTCAAATATATATGCTAGGAAATAGATGGAATAATTCAAGGTCTATGTCAAAAACTGTAGTGCCAAATCACCTCAACCATGTTCCCCATAAGCACAGTGACAAGCAGTATAGCACATATGCTTTAAACAAAACAAACAAATAGAATCAAAAGAACAAAGGTCCTTTTCTTAGAAATCGAACAAAATGCTCATGGAAAATTAAACTGCTATTGTGAGACTAAGCTCTCTTACTGGCAATTGTAAAAATCTCCTCCTCCTGGCTCACTCCAACTAAAGCAAAACCCTACCAATAATCAGCAGATAAATGAGAAAACCAGAGGTATTAGAGAAACCAAACTATTAAACAAAGGGAAAAAAAAGAAAAACTAAGCCATTGTGAAATAAAACTGCAATTAAAACCCCAAGCTCTCCAGATGAGATGGCTAATAGAAACCCAGCAGCAATGGTGAGAGAAGGGCAGTCACAGCCCTTTGTTCCCAGACAGTGCAGCTGCAAACAAACATCCTGCTTGTGCCTCTGAGCTGAGTTGGTTCCTGTAACCAGAGCTGACATAACTTTACAGGAAAACTCCTCCCACCAGTCTAAAAGGGGCATCTAACAGAGACTTCTAGTTTGGGGCTTAGAAACTACCCAATTGGGAGTCAGTTAGTTTCAACCAATCAGTACTGAACAAATTTAAATCCTTCATATATGTATATAAACCTGATTGCAAGCTGGGACAGAAAATTTCCCTATTTGATTCCCTCTTTGTTCTTCAGGAAGTGTTTTGTTTTACACCAGAGGATGTGTCTCCCCAGTCTGCAGAGTTTTTGGTTTTTGGTTTTTTTGTTTGTTTGTTTTTAGAAAGTAAAGGTCTCCCTTTTTCCTCTGCAGATCTCACGATCTTTTGTTAAAACCACTAAGAAACAGATTTTCAGAGAATAATAATGAACCTAAAATCAAAAGACAAGAGCTTACTTCTTATTGTCTCCAGATAATGCAAGAAGATAATAGTGTCATTAGAATAAGAGCAAATGCTGTAAATAAAAGAGAAATTGAAAAATTAGAATTCAAGGAAATTAAATAGTTGACCTTCATATAATGCCCCTGTGTAGTAGAAAATTCACATATAACTTTTGACTCCCCAAGAAGTATTAACTACTAATAGTCTACTGTTGACCAGAAGCCTTACCAATAACATAAACAATCAATAAACACATATTTTGTATGGTATATATATTATATACTGTATTCCTACAATAAAGCAACGTAGAGAAAGCTACTGTAAACAAAACATTTTTCTTAATTTTATTTTTGGATTGCTTATTTTAAGTATATAGAAATACAGTTGATTTTTGTATATTGAGCATGTATACTATAATTGTGTAATTGTGTTTAACTCTTCTATTATTTCTAATAGTTTTTTAGTAGATTCTTTGGAATTTTCTCTACATAAAATAATGTTATCTATGAACAGAGATGGTTTTTTTCTTTTTTTTTCCACTCTGAATGTCTTTATTTATTTTTCTTGCCCAATTTCCCTGATCAGATCCTCCAGAAAAATGTAAAATAGAAGTGAGGAGAATTACATATTGTTTTGTTGCTGATCATAAGGGAAAAGCATTAGTCTTTCACCATTAAGTATTATGTTAGCTGTGAGTTTCTCATAGACGCTGCTATTGGCTGAATGTTTGTGTTTCTCCAAAATTAACATATTGAAATGTAATCCCCAATGTGGTAGCATTTGGAGGTGGGGCCTCTGGAAGGTATGATATGAGTGGAACTCAAATAATAGTATTAGTATCTATATATGAATAGGCTAGATAGCTAGCTTGCTCCTTCTGGTTCTCTGTCTGCTTGTTGTTGGTGTCTAGGAATGCAACTGTCTTTTGCACATTTCTTTTGTACCCTGGCACGTTGACCAGTCCTTTATCAGTGCCAGCAGGTGTTTGACAGATTCTTCTGGATTTTCAAGATATAGGATCATATCATCAGCAAAGAGGGATAACTTGACTTCCTCTTTTCCTATTTGGATACCCCTGATTTTCTTCTCTTGTCTAATTGCCCAAGCTAGGACTTCCAACACAATGTTGAACAAGAGGGGTGAGAGTGGGCAGCCTTGTCTTGTTCCAGTTTTCAGGAGAAATGTGTCCAGTTTCTGTCCATTTAGCAATATGTTAGCTGTGGGTTTATCGTAAATGGCACTTAATATTTTGAGGTATGTTCCTTCTACACCTAGGTGTTTGAGGGTTTTTATCAAGAAGCGTTGCTGGATTTTATCAAAAGCCTTTTCTGCATCTAACGATATAGTCATGTGGATCTTGTTTTTACATCTGTTGATTTTTCCTCATCTGTGACAGATCTCTTGTTTTTCTCTTTAGCTTTGTTATTCAGTATCAGCGGGAGAGGCTTTCCCTTCTGATGTTTGCTCAGTTCTCTATTCTTCCCTGATCTGGGTTCTGGATTTGTTCTATTTTGAAATAGGAATGTGGAATTGGAAGCTTTACTCTTATAGTTTTTGAAATTCAAATAAAGTAGGGGATGGGGCACTAGGATTCAGAAACGACTTGCAAATTACAATGTTCACTTATTGTGGTATGCGTTCTCTAAGACCCATTCCCATCACCACTCTATATGACAATGCAAAGCAGAAACCAATGCAAAAAACGATTGAACACACACACACACCCCAAAACAAACTGTGATAACAGAGTAAAACAATACAAACAACAGCAACAAAAAAACCCAAGAAAACTAAAGCACACAAAAAGCGTGGTTACCACAAAGAAAAACAGAAAGTCCAGTGTGGGGGGGGTGGAATTCAGGCCGAACCCTCACACGTATATTGACTCATACCTTAAACTATAAGAAATGAAAATTTAAAAACCCAGAAGAACAAAAAAGCAAAGCAAACCAACAACAACAACAAAATTGAAAGATGAACACTCAATCATTCACATACACACATAAAAAAAAATGACAAATATAAGAAGAAATAAACAGAAAAAGAGAAGAAAAAAGATTTGGAGGGGAGCAGATCCAACCCTCACATACACATTCATGCACAAAGGAAAATATTTTTTAAATAGATGAACTAACAGTCAAAAATTTTTTTAATTTTTTAAAAAATTTAAAATTTAAAAAAAAACCTGCCCTCTTCTGGCAGGCTCTGTAATTGTTCCTCTTATTGGGTCTCTCGTACAGAGCCACATCTTTTACTCTCTCCTCAGTGTCTGAAGCAGGTAAGGAGGAGGAGCAGTGGAGGTGGGCAGGGCTGCAGAGCTCCCCTCCTACTCTCATATGGTCAGGGAGATCTCCTCGGTGGGGAGGTAGGGGACTGTCTCTTTCCCAGGTGTGTACTCTCATGGGGTATGCCCCAGCCGGGCCTATCCTGGAATGGAGTTCTCCTATTGCAACTAACGTCCAGGCTCAGCCTGATTTTGTCCCTCTCAGTTGTGGCCCAGTTGTGTGGGTCTGATGTTCAGAGGATTGCTGGGGAGGAGGGAGTTTGGGTCAGCCCCAGACTCACCACTGATCTCTTTGGAGTTCTTCCTCATCCTTTTCTGTCCACACCCTCTGTCCCACGGCTGGATCAGGGTAGGGGGTGGGTGCCTGGGACTCAGCATTCATCAGGTCCTTCCAAAGTGTGTGCTTTCAGGATATTCCCTCTGGGTCACAATCAATCCCTGAGTAGTTGATCCGCCAGTCACAGAGATGGGGTCTGTTGCTCTTTGATGAACAAGTAGGAGCACTTTCCTGCCCCTCTTGAAGATGGTGGGGTGCCTCTCTTGTCCTCTTCTGTGGGACTTTGCCGCTGGGCTCCCTCTACAGCCCCTGCCAGGCACTGACGTGGTGACGCAAAGCCAGGGGTTGGCAGTCTCTCTCCTGCTGCATCGGTGAGGGAGAGCTTGAGGCGATATTTCTCCCTACCACTTTGAAAAAAAAATAATGGTGCTCAGTTTCTGCGACCTGATAAAAGCCAGGGACAGAGCAGAGAAACTGCAGCACTAGCTATTGCACCAGGGGCCTGGCCACTTGCTCACGAGCCCCCACTTAGACAATCTCTCCCAGCATTTTCTTCCCAAGGAGGGTTTGTTGATCTAAAAGAAAATGGCACTCAGCTTCTGCATCCCAGGAATCGCTAGGGTCCAAGCCCAGCAGCTGTGGCACCAGCCACTGCACCAGGAAGCCCTGGCCACTAGCTCCCTAGCCCTCACTCAGTCAGTCACTCACATACTCATTCGTTCACCAGCACATACACAAAATTTTCCATATACTTACTCACTCACACGGGGACTCATATAGTCTGTCTGACCTCGCCACCATCTTCTCGACCTCCCCCAGAATGTATAATTTCAATTTCAATTGACCTAGTTTCAAACTTGCTGATTCTTTCTTCTGCCTGTTTATACCTACTACTGAAATCCTCTAGTGGATTTTCCACTTCAGTTACTATACTTCTTAGTTCCAGAATTTCTGTTTGATTACTTTTTATAATTTCTATCTCTATATCAATATTCTCTGTTTAGTGAGACAGTTCTCTCTCTCTCTCTCTCTCTCTCTCAGCATATTTTTAAAATTTGACTTAAAGTCTTCATCTTGTAAGTAATTCAGTTTCTGTGATTCTTCAGAAACAGTTCCTGTTAGTTTCTCCTAAGCACATGTCAAACTTTCTTGTTTCTTCACGTTTCTCATTTTGTTATTGAAAACTGAACATCAGGGTGAGACTCCAACTCAAAAAAAAAAAAAAGAAAACTGAACATCCAAGGTATTATAATGCGTGAACTATAAAAATATAATTCTTTTCTTCTCTTCAGGGTTTGTTTTTGTTGCTTTCTTTGGATATAATTGTTTGCTTTCTTTTTTTGTAAATTTTTTTTAATTTTGTAAATTATTTTTGTAAAGTCTATATTCTGTGTCATGTGTGATCTCTGAAGTCTGTTTCTTACCTTGTAATCAACTAATGTGTTTATCTTGATCACCTGAGAGGCTCATTTTTTGCCTTTTCTTCCCAGTTTTGGGGATTTTCTCAGCAACATTCAAACAGTGACATCTTAAGTAAGATCATCTGGCTTTGAGTTTCAGCTCTGCCACTTACTAGGTATGTGACCTTCAGTAAGTCACTCCATATAGCCTGTTCTCAGTATTTGTAAATTAGAGATGATAACAATAACCACCATCTCCAGTTATTACATGTAAAAAATAAATAAATAGAGATAGAGATAAAGAGAATAGAGATAGAGAAAGATAGAAGAGAGAGAAAAAGAGAAAAAAAAACTTTCCCAGTCTTTTTATATTGGCTCTGTGATGGGTACCCCTTTAATATTTAGCCAGGCAATTTAGAACTATGCCTTAGTCTTTACTTTCTGCGTGCTGAGCCTAGAGATCAGCCAGAGATTAAAGCTTAAGGTCTTCTCAGATCTTTTCTGAGCTTACATTCTACCGTAAGCCAGAATGGTTAATCTTTTGGTCAATCTCTCTAAATTCACTAGCATACATGGGTGATTTTCCTTTTTCTAATTTCCCAAGAAAACTTTTTTTTTCCACCTTTGTTTCCCAGGTTTTCAACATGTCTGTTATTTGTGTCAGTTGTAATCTTTAGCTCAGATGGCAATGGGTTGCTCATTTGCCTTATGATGTTTTCAAGAAATACCCTAGACATAGGTACTTTCTTGCTCTGAAAGCATTCCAAATTAAGTAAAACAAAGAAAAATTACTTGCATCAGTCCTTCAGGTGGTTCCCAAATAAGTGAAAACCGACTCCCAAAAAAAGTTATTTAAGAATAAAGTCTGCTCTGCTCCCTCCAAAACTAGAGACACAAGCCTCAAATTGGGAATATGAGCTTCTTTTTTTTTTTTAAGTCAGAGTCTCGCTCCGTTGCCCAGGCTGGAGTGCAGTGGCATGCTCACATCCACCCCAGTGTCAATCCACTGGGCTCAGGTGATCCTTCTGCCTCAGCCTTCCAAGTAGCAGGAACTACAGGCGTGCACCACCGCACCCGGCTAATTTTTTGATTTATTGTAGAGATGAGGTCTCGCCAAGTTGCCCAGGCTGTTCTCGAACCCATGTGTTCAGACAATCCACTCACCTCAGCCTCCCAAAGTGCTGGGATTACAGGCTTGAGCCACCGCGCCAGGCCACTTCTGTCTTTTAAATGACCACCGAGTTGGGGATAGCATAGGGGTAAGGGCATTTAAAACTGATACAAAATTTTCCTACCATTTTTATGTTGCCTTTTTTGACTGTGTTTGCTTGTTTGCTTAGATTATTTTCCAAAATTCTGAAAAAGTTGTTTCTGACAATTTTGCTCAATTTTTCAGTGTTTTGTGGAGAGACAGGCCTTTGGAGCTACCTACTCTGCCATTTCACTCAGGTCAATAAATTCATTGTATTTTTAACCCAGTCATGATGAACTTAGCTCATTTTTTGCCTTTGCTTCCCAGTATGGGGAACTTTTTCAACAGTGTTCAGTGACATTTTAAGTAAGATCATCTGGCTTTGAATTTCAGCTCTGCCACTTACTTGTTATGTGACCTTCAGTAAATCACTTCATATAACCTGGTCTCAGTATTTGTAAATTAGAGATGATAACAATAACCACGATCTCCAGCTCTGAGGAGGTAGTAAATGTACAAAATGAAACCACGCTTTAAAAAATTTTTTTAGCTGTAACATGATAAAAATAGCAATTATTTTAAAAAACTGTATTTTACCTTTCATTCTCTCCACTATTCAATTCGATTCAAAATCTTTTCAAATATTTCATCTTTGATTTTTTTTTGGTCAATCTTTCCAAAGATTATAAGCTCTTCCCATTTATTTACCATAAAAATACTTGAACTCGAATGTATTTATGAAGAACATAAGCCAAAAGTATCTCATAAAATTGTAAAATAGAATAAGATAATACATGTTTTGGTGTTAACTGATGGAAAAACATATCTAGGGTTGCTCACAAATATTTCTCCCACTCAAAGACAATCAAATAAAGTAAAGGTTTTTGCTTTCTCAGAAACACCACCACTCAGCTATTCAGGAATTTCCTCTTTCCAATTCAATTTTGAGAGTTTAGGATTATTATTGTCATGAGGTTCTTATTGTCATGAGAATCTTGTTATGAGAATCGCGGTGGCTCAAGTCTGTAATCCCAGCACTTTGGGAGGATGAAGTGAGAGGATTGCCTGAACCCGTGGGTTCGAGAACAGCCTGGGCAACTTGGCAAGACCTCATCTCTACAATAAATCAATAACAAACAATTTTTGGTTTTTTGCTTTTTAATTTAATACAAATCCTCTTTTGAATTTGTATTGAGAACTAGGAGCCAAGCATACATGATTTTTAAAAGTTATGTAGAAAATTATGATAACTAGTAAAGACTGAGAACCACTGATGTAAGTGTTCCTATTTTGTTATATACTAGTCCTCCCTTATTTTCAGGGGTTACATTCCAAGACCCCCATTGAATACGTGAAACTAAGACTATGATGATACCAAACAAAACTATATGCACTATGTTTTTTTCATATATACACTTACCTATGATAAAGTTTAATTTATAAATTAGGCACAGTAAGTGATTAGCATCAATAACTAACAATAAAATAAAATATTTATAGGGCTGGGCGGGGTGACTCAAGTCTGTAATCCCAATACTTTGGGAGGCCAAGGCGAGAGGATCGCCCTAGTCCAGGGATTCAAGATCAGCCTGGGCAACTTGGCGAGATCTCATCTCTACAATAAATAATTCTAAAAAAACATTTATAATAGTATGTCAGCATCACTACTCTTTCACTGTGGGGCTATTATTAAGTAAAATAAGGATTACTTGAACACAAGCACTGTGATATCACAAGTTTGTCTAATAAAATAAAATGTGAGTAGTGTGTCTACAGCATAGATACAGTGGACACTGATGATTCATTTATCAGACAGGACAGAACAGAAAGGCATGAGATCTCATCACACTACTTAGAATGGTATGTGGCTTAAAACTTATTAATTGTTTATTTTTGGAATTTTTTATTTAATATTTTTAAGCAATGGTTGACTGTGGGTAACTACAACCAAAAAAGCAAAACTGTGAGTAAGGGGTGACTATGTATACAGAGAATCAAGAGTGATATGGACATCATAACATACCACAGGCCTCACAGTGCATCAATCTTACATATGCATAAAACATCTTCACACCTGTTATATCCCTTCAGTCTGATACAAATGAATGCCATAGAAAAGTAAATTTTCCCATGTTAACATTCAACTGAGCTCAGAAGCAGTGAATGATTCATCCAAGCTCAGCCAGCTAGGAAGTAAAAGAATAACAAGTAAGATTTTAGTTTGATAGTAAGCCCAGTTCTCTTTCCACAGCACCAGATATGAGCTTTTATACTTTTCTGCACACAGTTTTCTCATCTCACACTCCCAAAGATCCTATGGTTGACACTCTTTGGAAACCCAAGTCTTTTTAAATTATCTGTATTTTAGGGCCATGATCTAGTAAGGATTCATGTTTTTTTCTATTCAGTGTAAATTTTATGATTAAACACATCAAACATACTCTCACCAACATCTACAGTTGTTCTTTTCCTTTGTTTATCTAAGATTCTTGCTCCAAAAATCTTCTTCCTCAGACTGACACAATCTTTCCTTCCTCGATTGTCTTTCTGTGTGTCTGTAAAGAGAAATTCACACTCTGTATAAATTGCTGCTTGCAGTCTCTCTCCTCATCAAGAACTGATGAGTCATTCAGCAATCCATTTCAGGGCTTATACTTTTCTCACTCCCCGTTACCTAGCCCTTCAAAATTTCTCTCACTTTCTAGTTACTTTCAACTTGCCATCATCAACTTCTGTCCCGATAGTTTCACTGAAACTACTGCTGCAAGGAGCTCCTACTATCCAAATACAATGAACTGATTTCAGTTCTGACCTTTTTCAATGTCTCTGTGGAATTGGTGCTGGATCATTCCTCTTTTTTTTTTTTTTGAAATTGCTTCTTTCTTTTATACTATTCTCAACTAGTTGTCTTATTTCCTTCTCAGTAATTTCTTTCAAGTTTGCCATCTTCTTCCCAGCCATTGTGTAATGATGTTTCCTGAGGAATCTCTAAAGTTTTGCCCTTGACCTCCTCTTCATATT
Organism: Cephalopachus bancanus; assembly: GCA_027257055.1. Lineage (NCBI taxonomy): Eukaryota > Metazoa > Chordata > Mammalia > Primates > Tarsiidae > Cephalopachus > Cephalopachus bancanus. Next base: position 3,775,942 of record JAPVLO010000036.1, read on the forward strand.
CTATATGGTCTCCCTCAAAAAAATCACCTCCTCTTTTGACATCAAATATTCCACACATACCAGTAAAGCTTGCATGGATCTTCATAACTTTAGGGAGTTCTGGGAATATTGGAACTGATTGAGGAAAATAATATGACCACGAGGTGGCAGTAGCACACACAGGCTTTATTTGGACTATGGTTTTGAAAGGTTTGCATGTGGAGGGAGGTTCCTCACAGCATGAGACCATTGGAATGGATGGCAAGGGAACTCTTAGAGAAGAGGGAGTCTAGAGAAGGGCTTACATATCTAGGTGCTGTCTCTCAACAGCACAGCAGGAAACTGGGTCAGACAGCTTAAAGGGCAGCAGCAACTTGGGATATGAAGAGCCCAAGGTGTTATCTACCGTAGTTAGTAGATGTTAGATGCAGTTTCGTGGCACATGCAAAGCAGACGGGATTTAAATGGCTAGAAATTTGCTTGCTTGGACTGTATTTTTTTAAAAATTGAATGTGTGAGAATTTGAGGGCCATTACTAGTAAACTCTAGCATGTTTGGCCATGTGCTCTTTGAGTTATGACCGCTGCCATGTTTCCTACATTTGGCATCCTCCCCTAATTTGGGGAGGTGAATCTCCTCTCTCTTCTCTCTCTCCCACTCTAATTTACTTTCAAAATCAACTATATTTTCCAATGTAAGAAAAAACAAAGAATTTGAGGTTTGCACTAGCTGGCTTTTAAGCTAACCTCAGCCTGCTGTGGAGAAATAAGCAAGCTAGGGACTAATACACAAAGATCATCTTTGGGTCATTAATGTAGTAGTAACTCAGACTTCTGGATGAACCTCAGGAACCTCAAAATGAAACTCAATATCTTACTACTAAAGGAAATTTCTTTTTGTCTTATTCTATCTCAGTGAAAGGAATACAATACATTGTGTCACTGAAGCTGAGGTACCCCTCTGTTGTTTATTTCATGTACTTTAAACCATGACCATTTTTTAACTATACTCTCTTTACAAATTTTACTCCATCTCCTGTACACTGTTTCCATCGTCAGGGCCTTGGATCCTAGCTTCCCTATACCTTGACTAGATCATTGTCAAAATCTTAAATCTAATCCTCTTCTCCCTTGTCTTGCTATTGCCATTGCTATCAAGATACTTGTTTTAAACCTCAAAGATGGTGATGTCATTCGTTTGCTTAAAACTCTTTTTTAACTCTCCATGGTATAGAGCAGGGGTGTGGCAAGCTATGATCTGCAAGTTAAGCCCAGCCTTCTGCCAAGTTTTATAAATAAAGTTTTATTAGAACCGACATCTCTATCATTTACATATTGTCTATGGTTGCTATCATACTACAATAGCTGATTTGAGCAGTTGCAAACAAGACCACATGGTCAAAAATATTTACCACCTATTCATTTGTAGAGGAAGTTTGTCAATCCCTGGTTTAACTGTAAAGTCCAAAGCTTGGCATGACATACAGGGGTGCCCTTCGTGAGGTAATCACTCTATATCTTGGTTTTATCCTATACCATATCCCCCACCACTATTCTAAATTACATCCTCATGGAGCTACTAGTGGTCTCCAGAATGTATCAAGATGCTTTATTCTTGATGCTGTTGCTTCTTCTGCTCCTTCTGCCATTATATATTTCCCCTACTTCTCTATTTCTCACTCACCTACATTTTTTAAAGATTTAAGATCTACTTATTCTGTCAAGCCTAAATCTCCCAAAGTATCACTGACTTCTCCTTTTTTGCCTCACTGTACAGATTTTGATTATAACACCAACCATCTTTTTTCATGTTTAAAAATGATTGTAGTCTACTCATATTTTGGTGGCATTTCTACATTTAAAATCATATTTTCTCAATTTTGAAAGCATTATGCTACTGTTTTTGAGAAGTCTAATGCCAGTCTAGTTCTTGATACTTTGGATACCACTGTCTTTTATAAGCTTTTTAATATCTTTTTATCCTCAGTGATTTTTTTAAATTAATAGCTTTATTTTATAGATTATTTTTAAATTTACAGAAAAATTGAATATAGCAGGAAGTAGAGATTTCCCATACATTCCCTTATCCCTCCACCCACACATATGGTTTGTTACAATTGATGAGCCAATATTAATACATTAACTAAAGTCCATAGTTTACATTAGGCTTCACTTTTTTTATGTTGTACATTTTATGAGTTTTGACATATGTATAATATTACTTACCATTGCAATATTATATAAAATGGTTTTACTGCCCTAAAATTCCTCTGTACTCTACTTATTAATTCCTAATTCTTCCATGCATCTCCTGGCAACCACTGATATTTCTGCTGTCTCCATAGTTTTGCTTTTTCCAGAATGTTATGTAGTTGGAGTTATATAGCATATAACCTTTTCAGATTGGCTTATTGAACTTAGTAATATACATTTAAGCTTCCTCCATGTCTTTTCATGTCATGCTAGCTTATTTATTTTTATCCCTGATTAATATTCCCTTGTCTGGAGATACCACAGTTTTTTTAATCCATTCACCTACTAAAGGACATTTGGGTTGCTTCCAAGTTTGGGCAGTTATGAATAAAGCTGCTATAAACATTTTTGTGCAGTTTTTTGTGTATACATAAGTTTTCAACTCATTTGGGTAAATACCAAGGAGTGTGATTGTTGAATCATATGGTAAGCATCTGTTTCGCTTTTTAAGAAATGACCAGACTGTCTTCCAAAGTGAATGTATTGGTTTTCATTCCCGATGAGTAATGAATGAGAGTTCCTGTTGCTCCACATTGTCACCAATATTTGTTGTTATCAGTGTTTGGATTTGAGTCATTCCAACAGGTGTGTAGTAGTATCTCAATGTTATTTTAATTTGCATATCCCATGATATATGATGTTGAACATCTTTGCCATCTGTATATTTTCTTTTTGGTAAGATTTCTATTCAGACCTATTGCCCATTTTTAATTGGTTGTTTGCTTTTTTGCTGTTGAATTTTACCAATAATCTTTTACTTGTTATAACTATCATTTACAACATTACTAATAATGGGACTTAACATTTATGAGTGCTTACCAAGTGCCAGACACTGAGTTTATTACAAAGATTATTTCATATAATCCTCATAATAATGCTATTATTTTATCTACTCTTATTTGTGAATAAATTACTCAGAAAGGATCAATAACTTATCTAAGGTCACACAGCAAATAAGAAAGAAGGCCAAAACTGTAATCCAGGATTTCCAGGATTCTTGGATTTTCATGACAGAACTAGAACCTTAAGAGCACAACACTCTTTCCTTTCCTTCCACTGATGAATTACAAGCTTGTTTCTTCTAGTTAAGATAGGAAGGTCAAAAGGGTAGGGGAAGTAGTGTGCTGGATGTAAGAATCAATGGCTACATGAATCAGTATCTATATCTATCTAAATCTGATTAGAAACTTGAGATTAGAAATGCATCTACCTCAAAAGAGAAAACAAAAAGCCTGGGAAACAGTTCTTACTTATTCTAAAGTAGACTACTTTGAATGGTATTTTTTTTTTCATTTTAGATAAATTAAATTTTTTTCTACAATCAAACAGACAATAGTTTAAGCTGTAAGGCCTTTTTTTCTCTCTCTCTTCTCCCAAGTCACTAATGGGGCAATTAGCAATTTCTAATTTGGTCTGTTATTCACTTTCATCTGAATCAATTATTAATCCAAACAAGGCAATCTTTATAATCCATTTAGAATACTGAAGGTTTCTTCCCTTAGAGACATGTATACATCTCTGAACATCAAGGCAATTCATAGAAGTATGCATGTTATATAAATGTTATGTAAAAAGATGAAAATAAGGCAGTTTATTAAACTTAGCAGAGTTCTTGTGCTTATACTAATGCATAGTGATTAAAATTCCATTCACTGGGATGAAAACATTTAAACCTTCAGGCTGACACAGCAGTCTTCCTGGCTTCTCTCACTTCTACACCTTCCCTTCTTGTGGCTGCTCTTTGTGGTTTTACATAATTGTTAAAATTCCACTCTTAACCTGGCTCAGTGGCTCATGCCTGTAATTCCAGCACTTTGGAAGGCAGGGGTAAGAGGATTATCTGAGCCCACCAGTCTGAGACCAGCCTAGGCAACATAGCAAGACCTCATCACTACAATTAAAAAAAAATAATAGCCTCGTGTCGTGGTGCACCAAGGTATAGTTCCAGCTTGGAAACTCAAGGTATAAGGATTGTCTGAGCCCAGCTGGTCGAGGTGACAGTGGCCGTGGACTTGCCACTGCACTCCAGCCTGGATGACAGAGTGAGACTCTGAAAAACAAAAATCCACCTCTAGCACATGAACCAAATTTCTTTAGCTTCCCAGAAATGCAAGAGTAGGGAAGCCTCCCTAATGGCGTCAGGCCTCAGAGAGAAGTTTTTCAGCCTTTACATCTCATCCTGCAGTCTCAGGCTCCCCAAGGGACCAATGCTTGAAAACCAGGGTTTCCTGCAGCTGAACCACTAGGCTCACATCTTGGTCCCTCTCTACTCAGTTTCTTCCAGAGCCTCAGTCCTTGAGGCCACATTCCTTTTCTCTCTCAGTAGTTTCCTTTATTCTAAGTCTTAAACTACCCTTTTCCCTCTAGTCTTTCCTCTCCAACAAGCGACACTTCTTCCTTGTTCTGAAATACAAGTCCATGGAATTTATTATTCAAACATTCACTGCTGTTCTCTCAGAGAAAAGAGATGGAGAAGAATATAAAGATGAAGTAATGAAAACCAATGCAGGCAAATGGCAAAGGTTCTGGAAATCTATGCTGTTTTCTTAGAGTTCTCATCTCTGATCTACAGTCCTTGACAAAATGATCCTATGTACAGATAACCTGATGGCCCTTTTGTTCTCTGCTTTCCCTTGAGAATATGGTTATCTTGAATTCTCCTTATCCAGACATCAGCACCTTCCTAACCCTTACCATAATAAACAAAAGCTACTATCCATTAAACACAGGCTGGGAGTAAAACATTGAGATGTTGCTTTTTCTTATCTTATTTCAGCCTCTTTGCATTATCTTTTTGCATTATTTATAGATAAGAAAACTGAGATTCAGCCACATTAGTCATTTGCCCTCAAACACGAAATGCATGTACTATACCAAACAAGGTTTTAAAATCATGTCTTTCTGATCCCGAATCCACCCTCACTTTACTTCGTTGTTTCTTCTCTCCAGAAATAATGTTGGACTATTTGATAAAAGCAAATGGCATTCAAGTGTTCTCTCATCCTAAATAAGTCGTTTCATCTGTGGCCAGGCTGATGTTGCAGTCATTCTCCACCACGTCCTAACATCCTTTCTCTCATAAGTAAACAGAAACGGGGGACTCACACTTTTGTTGAGCTCTATTTCAGGACAGGAACCAAGTTATTTCCTCATCTATACTATGGAATAAAAAACTCTCTAAGGTCCTATCCTCTAGTTCATAAGTCTCTCTAGAAGAGAAATCATGCCTAATACATCACTCTATATATAGCACACTCTATGTAGAGCACATTAAGAATGCTGGAAGCCTACCAGATGCTCAAGTATTTTTATTAAAATGCTGAACTGAACTATTCACATCTATAATTCAAGGATGCTATGTTTCATCATTTTTACAGTCAATAGTCATAAAAACAATAACTGGAAAAAATATCCTAAACCTAAGTGGCATCTAATTTAATACAGACATTATGAAACACTTCAAATAAAATGTCTCGTTAATTCCTCTTCCAGCCCGTCAGTTAGCAAATAAGGAAAATATTGAGGGAATTGAGGTCTGATTAAATTGTCCAAAATTATAAAGTTCGATAATATAAATTCAAATCCATGATTTTGTTTCTTTTTAACTTTTTAGTTTAACAAATAGAGCTTCATTACCCTGCCTCTGGATAGCATTAATATAAAGGCATGGAAGCAACAAGGCAATATGTTTCATATTACCTTTAGGACTGGCAACTTTTTTTCTTTTATTTTAACATTTTAAATGTATTTATTTTAAATATGTGGAGTACAATTCAGGAGGACTGGCAACTTTTGATAATAGTAGGATGAACTCACAAATTTACCTCAAAATTCAAAAAACTAAATACACAAGTAGGTCCTTACAACAAAGTTCTTAATCCGAAGCATCCCTCATAATTGAAAAATTGAATTGTCAAGAGTCACCAATTAAAAGACAATTAGTGGTCTCCTGGTTCGATTTTTCTGTTTCATAGCACTTCTTAGGATTACCAACTAATTTGTGATTTAAAAGCAATCACAGAGCCGGGCTTGGTGGCTCAGCCTGTAATCCCACGCCTTTGGGAGGTTGAGGTGAGTGGATTGCCTGAGCCCGCGGGTTCAAGACCCACCTGGGCAGCGAGACCCCATCTCTACAATAAATCAAAAAATCAGCTGGGCATGGTAGCACATGCCTGTAATTCCGGCTACTTGGAAGGCTGAGGCGGAAGGATTGCAGGAGCCCAGCAGGTCGAGGCTGCGGTAACTGGGAGCGGCCATTGCACTCCAGTCTGGGCGACAGAGTGAGACTCCAACTCAAAAAAAAAAATAATAAAAATAAGCAATCACAGGAAAGACAGACACAAAACTCCTATTAGGGGTCTTGTGACTTTTCAGGATGTGTTCAATTCATATTCACTTGTTTTGCCAATATAACAAGAAAGTACTAGCTACAAGAGGTAAAGACACCATATGTCAGAATTTTAAAGTACATTTTTATTAATACATGTAAAATAATTCCCATAGTGTTATTTGAATGCAATAGGTTTATATCTTCAATTTTTTTAAATAAAGAAACAGTATAGTCAAGACACTGCCTTCTATTTCTCACTAAATACAAAGGTTCCCAAATCCACAATAGCTTTAAAGATTGTTCACTGAACGAAGCTTGTACAAGCTATTGTGTCAGTATATAGACTGCTCAGCTTCAAGAAAATACTTCCTGGCCCTTATCTTTGCTGGGGATGAAAGGACAACATAATTACCTGTCTTGGAAACATTTGTTTGCCCCATGCAGTAGCTCATCTATCTATCATGTCTGAGGCAGTCTGCCCAACTCTGAGTGCTGAGGTAAATTGACCCTGGGTAGCAGCGCGCTCCAAGCTTATCAAGGGCAGCACAGCCGCTCCATCATTAGCGCAGGTGTGGAGAGACCCGAGTAAGCCCTTGCCACCCTTCATGTGCGCTCCTCCTAATGACTTTGCTGCAGGCCGAGCTGCAAGCTGCAGTCGACCCTGATCCAGTGGCTGAAATTAACACTGCCAGCAGCTTATAGAGCCCCAGTCCAGAGAAACACCAATGAAACCGAGCAGAAAGACTAACATGACCAACCTCACATGTGACTTGCCAAAGTAATCAACCTCGGGACACAGTCAAGGAGGAAATAAAAGGCTGCTATTTTATCATATATGGTACACACATACAATATACTGATATATTTCAAATATAACTTTTTATAATTTATTTTCTTCACCTAAACAATGTATTGTTAGTGTGTTGGCATTTCTACAACAGCATTTTTAATTTCTGCATGATATTCCATTAATGGATGTATCTTTCTAATCCATCTCAATATTTGATTGTATGGAAATTTCCAGGTTGAAGTTATTTTTAAATGCTGTGAGGAATAGAAATGGAAAAGAATGTGCTCATATTCAAAATAATTTCCTTAGATAAAATCTGTAGAAGTGGAATTATCAGTGAAAGGATGTGAGCATGTTTACAAAATTGTTAACATATTGCCCTGATGCTATCTAGAAAAGGTCACACTCAACAGCAGAGAACGACAACACTGGATTAGAGAAAATGTGGGCTGTTTGACATGTGAGAATCTAAGATATCTTGGAATTAATGGAATTTTATTTGCATCTTACTAAGATTGAACAAGAGTTCATAAATTCATTGTTTGCCTCTCATATTTTGTTAATTCCCTGATTATGATAGTACTAATTCTCCATTGGGTTTTAATCTTTTATTGATTGATAAACACTCATGAGATTTTTTAAATAGTTCTTTGTCAAAGATTTCACAATAGTATTTTGACATTTTGTAGTTTGTCTCAAATTTTGATGATGCTTTAGGCTATGTGTGGTTTTATGTGATCAAATGTATTCGTAATTTTTAACTGATACAGATTTTCTACCTCTAATTTTAGACTTAGAAATTCCTCTACCACTAAGAAATTACATAAGCATATTAGGTCTAGGTCTCACAGGAATTATTTAGTCAATGAAGTTTGTTTTTTTTTTTTTCACATGTTGCAAAATAAGAGTATCCAAATATACTAGCATTTTCAAAATTCAGAAACATAAAATATCTTTAGGTTTATTTATGAAGCAAATTAATGCTCTGTTTTGCATCATATAGGTCCATATTATTGCTTGTTATATTTATTCCTAAGAACAATAAGAGAGATAAGAGAATGAGTGAGACCAGGTAAAATATTTGTAAATGTTTCCCGTTTCCTTACCAATAAATCGGTTTCTTGCTCCCTGCACCCTATATATCATTAATTTAATTTTGAGTCTGGATTTAGGAAGGAGAAAGTGACTTTTGGAGGACAAAATTAGATAAGCGAAACTAAGAGTAAAAAATAATACCATCCTTTTGACCCCAGTTGGATTCCATAAAGATGAGGTAGACAGGAGGGGGGAAAGGTCGTAAGAAATCGTTTCTCATTGCCTCTACCACCATCAGGGAGGGTGATGGTGAGGGGTGGGGGGTGGGAAGAGGCCCCTCACCAGAAGCAAAATCTGCTGGCACCTTGAATTTGGACTTCTCAGCTTCTGGAACTGTGAGAAATAAATTTCCATTGTCTATGATATCCTATTATAGTAATCTGAACAGACTAAAGCAGAGGCATTTATTAAACACATCCAGATAAGTGTGAGGAAGTTTAAAAAGTCTGGCACCAGCAGCCCAGTTTACATGATATATTTATGAAAGGTCCTGAGTTTCTCAGGAAAAGACTTTGTGTAGCCTTTGCAAGCACAGTATGAGCCCATATTATGCCAGATGGATGGAACTGGGGTAGTGCTCCTGGTTCCCACAGTCTGGATGCACACACGAAGGACCCAGGTGTGTTCCTAAATCCACGAGGGGGTGGGGGCATGGAAGTACTAAAAGGGTATGGGCCAGAAGAACCCTGGTTTCAAAAAAAGAACCCCCTCTCCATACCACTGCCAAGATATGGGGATTTAGAACCAGAGACAAATAATGATGACTGCTGACTACAGTGGGTTGGACCATCACATTTCCTCAAAATATCAGATGAAACCAGTGATGCCACAAAAGTGACTGGGAAGGAATCAGTCCTGGGTGACCACCCCACGGCAATCACACAAAATAATTTTTTAAAACATTGTGTAGATCTAAGTAACCCTATAATCACAAAGGTATATCATCTAAATCACCACTCCCCCATAATACTAGAATTATCTTGGAAAAGATAAGCACAAGAATATAGTCATTTACCTGAGTCATCCAAGCAGAGAGTAATTTTCTTTAAAAGGCAGTTTAAATTATTAGAAAGAACAGAGATTACAAATTTGGAATAAATATAGTTATTCCTTCTCTTTGCTCCTCTCTCCCACCCATTGGAGTGAGGAGTGAAAAGGAGCTCATGCAGAAAATCAGGACAGTTAAAAGGAATAAATAGGAAATTGCTTTATATGCCTCAGCTAATGAGACTGAATTTGTTATCCTAATATGCACATGTGCAGACATACACACACACACACATACACGCACACAAACGCTTTTCCTTCCTTTTTTATTTTCCCAGTTGTTTTATAACAATAACATATTACATTTCCTTGAAAGTAAAGAAACAATTATTTTTGATATATTAACTAGTTTTGAAAATTCCCAAGAAGCTATGTATTTCAATACACTTCAAAAGCCGTTAGAGTACTTTACTTAAAACATTGCTCCTACATTCTTACTTCACAAACTACTTGGCACATCTAAGTTTGACCAATACAAGTATCCTTGCATCTTGAGCTGTCTTTATTTGTAATTCAGCTCTAAGAAGCCTTTCCTAAAATTTTCCATCTGAAAATTGTATTTCAGAAATAAATTGCACAAGAGAAGAGAGGTATAAACATTTTATCTTACACCTGGGTGTGATCTAACTCTATTTTTAAAAGAACATATAAGTAAGCCTGTTGCTGTTGAAAGAGAAAACTAAAACCTAATAAATTGTTTCAGTGGGCTTGAAAATACAAAGCAATCTTTTCTAGGTCCTTTTTGAGTTGTTCCTTAATGGATTTATTTCACTTTGAATTAGACTCAAAGTTGTTCTCAAATATAAGAACAGAAATAAGATGATGATGAAGTTGAAGAGCTCGCATTTGTTAGGCACATACTGTGTGCCAGGCACTTTAGAATTTAGTCTTGTAGAGCTTAGTCTTTCCAACAACCCATTCATATTTTAACAGATTAGCAAATTGGGACTCAGAAAAAGGAATTAGTTTGCCAAGCCTGCAGCTGGGGAATAGCACTTCTGACCTTCAAGCCTGGGTCCTCCAAATCCATAGCCCATACGTGTTCTGCTTTTGTCCTTGAGTTCACTTAGCAACGATAGCAGTGCAGTTAGTGACTGGAGCCCATGTCCTCATCTTTCTTTTGCTAGGTCTCTTTCACATTGTCCTATGGAAATGATATATTACATGCTTTGAAAAACAAGAGTTGTTGTGAAGATTAAATGGACCTCACATTTCTCCACTATAAAAAAGAGGTAACATTATCAAACTCACAGAGTTGTTTTGAAGGTTTCATTGGATAAAATATGGACAGTACAGAGTACAATGTTTTCCATAGACAGCCAATCTCCTTATAAATTACAGGAATTATTATTAGATTTACACACAAGGGGAACCTCACCCCCCAAAAAAGGAATTATTTTTTCAAGGGGCAAGTTCCTTGCACTACTGGCATCCCTCTCTAAGTAAGTGTTCTAGGAACCCATTGGCATTGTGTACCACCTAGTGTGTGAGAGGCTGAGTTTGACTTCAGTGAATTTTTTTTTGGAGATTCTTTCAACGCATTTGCTCATTTCATGACAGGTTATTTATAAGTGCACCTGCCCACACCACGCTGAGTGTTCAGCAGTTTTTGACCAAAAACAACATGGCCCCCATGCCCAGCCCTTCTAATTCACCTTATCCCACCCTGAATCACTTTCGTTTGTGTCTCTGGATGAAAAAAGTTCTCAAAGGACTTTTGCTGATATGGAAGAGTTGAAACAAAAATCAGCAGAAGCACTAAAAGGCATCAAAATTGATGAGTTCAGAAACTGTTTTGACCAGTGGAAAAAGCATCCCGATAGGTGTATTGCATCAAATGAAGAATACTTTGAAGGTGACTGAAGTTTAAAAATGTAAGAATAAATACACAATTTTTAATAATAAATTCTGGGGGGTTTTTTGGGTCCCCCTCATATTTATGTCCACTTCAATTTTAAAGCACTACATTGGTGTAAAATGATGCTAGTCTTCTAGAAATAGGGCATAAAATATTGAATGCACCTTTCCTGGGAACATTTAAGCATACAGATGATGATAAGCAAATGTACAATGTTTCCAGTGTGAGAATCCCTTTTCTGTTTATCCAAGTTCACTTCCCATGAATTCCTAATAGACTCATTCCATGGGTCCCTTAGAAACATGAGAGTCATCCTGGACTGTGGGCCTTTCTTCCTGCCTTTTTTTACCCATCAGGAAGGCTCCTTTTCACCTATGAGTTATGGCACTTGGGGAACAGCAGTGGCCTAGGATCAAGATGTCAGGCTGAGGGCCACCTCTCCCTAAAGCCACCATGGGAGTGCAAGACATTCATTGCCACTCGCCCAGGCCTGGGGCTGCATGGCTAAAAGGACTTTCCAGGTCCCTTACTGCTCTAAACATTTGCTACTTAATAATTCAGCTCATCTCCTTCATTAAACTTTCTGGAATGACTCTCCTCACACTAACAGTGCACTTCCCAATCAGAATCATGAGTTCTAAATAGTCTTCTCTACATTTTCCCTGCAGAGATGACCAAATTCACCAGCCGCTTAAGCTTCATTAGGGCAGGAAGACTCTTCCCTCTTCCCAGGCCAGAGCTGGTTACAGATCTGTCTACCATGTTGCCACCTAGAGTTCTTGGAGAGAAAATCCAAAAGTAGAACATCAAAATGAGTGTACAACTGAGCTCCACTTTCCATCCCTGGGAATCAACTGTTTCTAAGTCTTTGCCATAGAACATGCCTACTTATTGTAGAGAGAGGACACTAAGCTTGATCCACCCATACCACTGCCCCAGACACCTGCCAATGCACTATTGAAACACAAATGTGAGCCGGGCTCGGTGGCTCAGCCTGTAATCCCGCGCCTTTAGCTGAGGTGAGTGAATTGCGTGAGCGTTCGAGACCTGGGCAGCGAGACCTCATCTCTACTAAATAAAAATCAGCTGGGCGTGGTGGCGCATGCCTGTAATTCTGGCTACTCGGAAGGCTGAGGCGGAAGGATCGCCAGACCAGCACCAGGCTGCTACCCTGCACTCCAGTCTGGGCGACAGAGTGAGACTCCAACTCAACAAAAACCAAAAAAAAAAAACAAACAAACGAAACACAAATGTGTAGCTCCAATGTGATGAGTTCAGCAAACTCTTGCCTTCTTTGGATCTCTCTGTTTATATGGAAGAAAATGCATAAAGCAAAGTATCTTAACTGAGGGTTTAAAACCAGTTCATTTGTGCAGATGTTCAAAGGTTTTCATGAATGGATAAGAATTCATGTGTTGCTCTTTATTAGCTGTAAAGCCTTTGTCAAGTTACTTTACTTTTATATGCTTCAATTCCTCATTTTGAAACAAGAGCAAAAGTATCTAGTTTATGAAGATAATATGGAAGATCATGTGCATGAACAAGCCAGCCTGTGATTATCCTTTAGGAACTCAACAAGAAGCTGCTATTGCAAGGACAACTGTGATGATTGTCTTCTCAATGTCACCATTGGCCCTTGATTCTAAGTCAAAGCAGAGAATAACAATCAAGAAGTCAGGACTTTCTCATTTAAGGAAAAAGAGCTTTTTCTTCAATATCTTGCTAGCGTAGGATATCGCCTTTGTACAGACATCATTCCAGTCCTGATCAAATGCATTAGGTTCCTGTTGCCATTGTAACAAATTACAGTCATCCTTCAGTATAAGCAGGAGATTGGTTCTAGGAGCCCTGTGCATACACAAGTCCCACAGTTGGCCAAACCCATATATATAAAAAAAATTGCCCTCCCTATATGTAGGTTTCACATCTCATGAATATTGTATTTTGGATCTACATTTGGTTGAAAAAAATTTCAGTAAGTGGACCCATGCAGTTCAAACTCATGTTGTTCAAGGGTCAACTACATCATTAAATTATTGGTTTTAAAACCACTCAAATATATCAGCTTACATTTCTGGAGGTCAAAAGTCCAACATGGTCTCACAGGTATAAAGTCAAGTTGTCAGTCTCACTGGTTGATTCTGAAGGCTCCGGGAAGAACGTTTTTCCTTGCCTTTTTCAAGTTCTACTGTCTACCTGTATTCCTTAGCATGTGGCCTCTTCCTCCATCTTCAAATTGTGTCATTCCAACCTCTGCTTCTATCACCAAATTGCCTTCTCCTCTGACTCTGGCTTTTCCTGTGTCACCCTGATAAGGACCATGGTCGCTACATGAATAATCCAGATAATCTCTTCATCTCAAGATCTATTTAATCATATCTGCAAAGTCTCTTTTCCTGAATAAGGTAACATTCATAGCTTCCAGAGATTGGGGTGTGGACATATATCAGGACCATTATTTAGATGAACATACCAAGTTCATTATGATTGTTTACAGACTCAGTTCTACTACCCCTTCTAACTAATGAATTCAGCCAAGAGGATATTTGGAGTTGTCTGTTTATTTTCAATCAACACTGAGCAATATGTAGAACTAGCAGGGCCCTGGAAGCCTGGGAGAATCTCACACTGGAACTGTCTTTTCCTCCTCTCCCATTCAATACCCTGAATCTTTACAGTCCCTGGATTGTTATTTTGATTAGACAGCCAGACTCATTTCACCACTAGATTTTGGATTCAAAGAAAACATGGAAACCATCCAACATGCATTTCAGAAAACATTCCTGGAAGTATGATTTTATGGAGAAGAAAAGCATAGTGTGTGTCTTTGGTGAAGCAAGTAATCTAGTATACATGAAGCTAGCAAAGGAGTGAGTGGGGCCAGCAAAGGTACCTGTGTCTCATTTCCTAGATAGATATCTATCTTCCTAGATAGATAAACGGGAAGTCGAGCAGCCTAAGACCCTCATCAGAAGAAGTAGGGTGATGCTATGGTTTGGACATTTGATTCTTCCACACCTCGTGTTGAATTCCCTTTTCCACTTACCCTGATGTGTCTCTACAGCCCCCTTACCATGGAGCCATAGACAAACGTAGAGGGAGAAGCAAAGTCTGTGGAACATAGTCTCTGTAAGGGATTGAACACTGCTTTGGGTGCACTGAGGGACTATCGATACTTCTGGCTTTATGAGGGCTCTTAAATATTGTCTGAAAAACCAAAGGGCTGTGAGTCTGAAAAGGGCTTATTGTCTTAAAAACCAAAGGAAGCTATGTGGAAGGTGGGACTCTGAAGTGTATTTTGGAAATTAATCACTCACCCTCTTCCAAATTACAGAATTTATAAAAAACAAAGAAGCTGTGGCTCTTTCCACTCTCTCCCTGCCTCTGGTGCTGCTCCTCTCTGCCTTCTGTCCTCCATTCCATGGCTTGAAACTTCTGCCTGATGTGGATGCTCCTCCTTTCCCATTGTCAAGCCCTCTTCAAGGGAGTAATAGATAAGAGGACTGGTCGTCCTGGTCACCCCGCCCGACTATGGCATGTATGTGTGTGTGTACACACACACACACACACACACACACACAGGGTGGATGGAGAAGAGGTGCTGATTGAAACACACTCCCCCTGTAAAGGGGAAGGGAGAGTGTGACACTTTCCTTCCATGTTCAAGTTAAAATAAATAATGTACCCTGCAAAAAACAAAAAACAAAATTTGAGCCCCAATGTTAGAGGTGGGGCCTAATGGGAGGTGGTTGGGCCATGGGGGTGGATTCCTCATGAGAATATTTGGAAGAAATTTTTTTTTCCAAATATATTTCACCCTGAGGGAGTAGTGAGTGATCAAGTTCTCGCTCTATTAGTTCCCATGAGAACAAATTGTTAAAAATAGCCTGGCACCCCCCACCACGTCCTTTCTTGCCTTGTGATCTCTGCACATACCAACTCCCCTTTACCTTCTGCCACGGGTAGAAGCAGCCTAAGACCCCTGTCAGAAGAAGATTCTGGCACTATGTTTCTTGTACAGCCTGCAGACCCATGAGCTAATAATATTTTTTTCCTTTTTAAATGATCCAGCCTCAGGTATTTCTTTATAGCAACACAAATGGACTAAGACAGGCAACTTATTTATTGTCAAGTTTGGGGCATGTATGAGAATAAGCAGAAACACTAATACCAGGAAAATAGGCACAAAGCAAGACATATGTGGGAGAATCCCCTAAAAAAACAGACTTTTTTTTAGAGGGCAGGCCCCTTGTAGTACAGGTTTTCCCCGCTAGGTAAGCATTCTAGGAACCCATCAGCATCAGTGAACCACCTAGCATACCATCTAGCATTGTTGTGAGAGGCTACATTTGGCTTCAATGAATCTTTTGAATAAAATGGAACTTCCTCCAACATGTTTGCCCATTTCATGATGGGTGATTTATAAGTGCACCTGCCCATACCATGCTGAGCGTTCAGCAGTTTTTGACCAAAAATGGCATGACTCCCATGCCCCACCCTCCCTATTTACCTGACCTCACCCTGGGTGACTTTTTTTTTTTTTAATCTCTGGATGAAAAAAGTCCTCAGAGAGAAACATTGTGCTGATGTGGAGGAGGTAAAACAAAAAATGGCAGAAGCACTAAAAAGCATCAAAATTGATGAGTTCAAAAACTGTTTTGAGCAGTGGAAAAAAGTGTCTCAATAGGCATATTGTATGAAACACAGAGTACTTTGAAGGCGAATGAAACTTAAAGTAAGAATAAATAACTATTTATTTTTTGTGTTTTTTTTACCTTCCATGTGACCCAGCAATCCCCCACTGGGAATCTACCTGGAGGAACTCATATCATTCTACAAAAAAAATGCCTCCACACACCCTTATTGCTGCACTATTCACAATAATAAAAACATGGAACCAGTCATGCTGCCCATTGAAATTGGACTGGATTTTTTTAAATGTGATACATATACACAATGAAATACTATGCAGCCATAAATAAGTTTTGCAGCAACTTGGATGGATTTACAGTCTATAATACTCAATGGTCTATCACAGAAACAAAGAGCTGAGTACCACATGTTCTCACTCATAAGCAGACCCTGAACATTTACCATAATTCTGTAAGAAAAGGATTGGCAGTAGTGAGACACTGCCAGGGGAGGGTGAGCGTAGACACAACATCAATAAAGTTAACTGATCTCAAACCAGGCAGTGGGGACCAAAGGAAGGCCCAAACTTTACCTGTACAATGACCACTTGTATACCTAATTCTGAATTAAACCCCACATCTTTAAAATTTTTAAAAGGATAAATACACAATTTTTATAAATTCTGGGTTGCTGAGATCCCCCTTACTTGGATAAGTTACTTCACCTCTGTGGGCATTGTTTTTCTTGGTCGAATGGTGACAATGCCATATAAGTTTCTGAAAATATGAAACATGAGAAGGCTAAGAACACCTTGAAAAGTACATAATGCTACCCCACCATGGCAGCAATCATGTGACTAATCCACCCATCTGCCTGCTGTCCATCACCTGACATCAGTACCTGAGTTTGCCTGGCCCTTTGTAATGATGTGGAGCCGACCACCATCCAATCACCTTAATGATCTTCCCCTATCAAGGGGAATGGTTAAAAGGACTCAACCATCACCCCTTATCAACAAGGGTGTCTGAATGAAGCATATTTGTATACCTACCCCTTAACTGTACCCCACAATATCAAAATAAAAAATACTGATATAAAAGAAAAAAATAGGAAATATACAAAATGAAGCATAGAAAGAACAAAGAATAAAAAAAAATATTAAAGTGAAAAAGACTTCTAGGACAAGCTGAACATGTCTAACATACGTATCATTACAGTTCATGAAAGAAAGAAGAGTGATGGTAGAAAAGCAGTAACCTATAAAGGTACCCACACTTTATCTGTATGATGGTCATGAACTGTACTCCATATTTTTAAAATAAAAAACAAGAGGGAAAAAAAAAAGGACTCAACCACAAGCAACCAGCAGCCATTGCCTTGCTAAACTCTGGTGTGGCCATGTTCTCTTTGAGCTATGGCTGTCACTATACTTCCTGGTTTTGGCCCCCTCTGCCTTCTTGGGGAGGTGAATCTTCTCTTTCCCTTCTCTTTCTCTCTCTAATTTACTTTTAAATAAACTTTTCTTTCTTTAAAAAAGAAAGTTGCAACGCAAGGTGGTTTTAAAGTTAAAGGAAAAAAATCAAAATTAATTTTCAATTTGTCCTGTGAATTGACTCTGAGGTTTTTTTGGTTTTTTTGTTTTTTTAATATAGACACTGACTGGGTTCAGTGGCTCAGTCTGTAATCCCAGCACTTTGGGAGGCCGAGGCTAGTGGACTGCCTGAACCCGCAGGTTCGAGACCAGCCCGGGAAACTTCGCGAGACCTCATCTCTACAATAAATCAAAACGTAGCCAGGCATGGTAGAGCATGCCTGTGATTCTGGCTACTCAGAAGGCTGAGGCAGAAGTATCACCGGAGCCCAGCAGATCAATGCTGGGGAGGCCATGAATGTGTCACTGCACTTCAGCCTGGGCGAGGGACTGAGACTCCAACTCAAAAAAAATAAAAAAATTAAAAATAGAATGTAGACACTGCAATATCTAGGAGTTACAGGAAAACACCAAGAAATAACCTCGACATTATCAAAGCCTCTAATACGTTTTCCTTGCTAATCATCAGTAGCACCACTATTTTGTTACCACAGCAATTCATCAGTGAGAACCGGGGGGAGGGAGGGGAGAAAGGTGAATAAAGAATCATGGATAAAGCCGGGCTCGGTGGCTCAGCTTGTAATCCCGCACCTTTGGGAGGCTGAGGTGAGTGGATTGCCTGAGGCCGCGGGTTCGAGACCCACGTGGGCAGCGAGACCTCATCTCTACAATAAATCAAAAAAATCAGCCAGGCGTGGTAGCGCATGCCTGTAATTCTGGCTACTAGGAAGGCTGAGGCGGAAGGATCGCCGGAGCCCAGCAGGTCGAGGCTGCGGTGACCGGAAGCGGCCACTGCACTCCAGCCTGGGCGACAGAGTGAGACTCCAACTCAAAAAAAAAAAAAAAAAAGAATCATGGATAGTGATAGAAGCCTTCATCTCAACATGGCATAAACTGAAACAAACACCTATGACAAACATCCTTATCACACTGCAGTTTTGAACTGCTAAATCCCTGTTAATTTGGGGGACACATTTTTAAGCTATAGCTGAGAATCTGACTTAGAATGTATTTTGTCTGAAAAGAGCAATACAGTCGCTGTTCTCATCTTAAACCATTCACTTTTCTCTTAGGGAATATAAAAAAACACAAAATAAGCAAAAAAGAAAATACTAATGACTTTAAAAAGAAATAAGCCGGGCTCGGTGGCTCAGCCTGTAATCCCGCGCCTTTGGGAGGCTGAGGTGAGTGGATTGCCTGAGCCCGCGGGTTCGAGACCCGCATGGGCAGCGAGACCTCATCTCTACAATAAATCAAAAAATTAGCTGGGCGTGGTAGCGCATGCCTGTAATTCCAGCTACTCGGAAGGCTGAGGCGGAAGGATCGCCAGAGCCCAGCAGGTCAAGGCTGCGGTGGCCGGGAGCAGCCACTGCACTCCAGTCTGGGCGACAGAGTGAGACTCCAACTCAAAAAAAAAAAAAGAAATAAAACAATTAAATTAGGAAGGTAAATACTGAGGATGCTGAAATTGACATATTCTTAAAAGTCAGGATAAACATTTCCCATGTGGATTCTGTGTTATGGCATGCTATAAGAGTAGAATAAACTCCAGTGTGGGAAGGCCTTCCAGGGGTAAATGGGGAAAATGAATACAAAGAGACCAGAAAAGACTTTCTATGGAAGAAAATGAAATAAATGAAATTAAAGAAATAAAATGAAATCAAACAATAAAGTTAGAGAAAGAGAAATTGATTGGAAAACTAAATTCCCTCTTAAGTAATCATGCACATTCCTGTTTGTAATCATCAAGTATTTGACAGTTTGCAAGACAGCAGGAGTTTTGTGTAGCTTCTAGACTTGTGAAATGGAAGCATTTGAAAGAAATCACAACAGGTGTACCAGAAAGACCTTCCAAGAGAATTGGGTAGTCAAAATGGGGCAATCTCCCTCCACTTTAGTTCTTGAACAAGATGCTTTAATACTAATAACACCAAAAACATAACAGCATACAGTAAGTGGTAAAAACTATTCCTTTAAACAATCTAGGAGAAAAACTGCTAGTTTTTGCCCCAGCATTAGTTCTCATGATCTTCCTTAGTAACAGAACCTGCTTATTAGCTGGCTATACATTTTACTGAGAAATAGTGAAGACACTTGCCAGCACGTTTAGCCATATGACTAAGTGCTGGACATTGGAATCTAAGCAGAATTGTCTTCAGGAAGGATCCTAAAAAGGAGGGCATATCCAATTTTGCCTTTTCCTCCTTCCCACTACCTGGGATGTGGATATGATTTCTGAAGCTGAAAACAGCCATGGTCCAATGTAAGATTTAGGACGAAAACAATGAAGCAAAAAGCTAGAAGTGATAGCAAAGCAAACGGAATGGTCCTAAACTATTAACCCATGGATGTCACTTACATGAGGGGAAATGAAACTCTATCTTACTTAAACTACTGTTATTTGGTGTCGTTGTTAACAGCCAAAAATTACCTTAATGATAAAGATTCATTGAATTCATACGAAACACTTATTTTTATGGATATCATATAATATTATACCACTGGCTTGCAAATATAATACATACTAATTTGGATTCTTCGTTGAACTTTGTAAACATTTGCCTCATTTGCTCACTCTGTCTCTTTCCCCTCTCTTTTTCTCTCAGTTTCTCCTCTCCTTTGCTCTTTCCATCTTTCCCACTCCAGTACACTGTGATATTTCATCCTTCAATACTTAGGCTTACATCTCTTGTTCGAAAAGATATTCTTTTACTAATACAGATAATTTTACAAATCAACTAATATGCTGTAAGTATTCCAATTTCCTTAGTTACGCCAAAAAAATTTTTAAGTTAATAAAATAGATATATAGCAAGTATCATGAATGAAAAAAGAGATATCTGTAAAAATAAACAATATTACAAATTTTAAAAGTTCTTTTTTTTTTTTTTTTTTGAGTTGGAGTCTCACTCTGTCGCCCAGACTGGAGTGCAGTGGCCACTCCTGGCCACCGCAGCCTCTACCTGCTGGGCTCCAATGATCCTTTTGCCTCAGCCTTCCAAAAAGTTCTTAACTAGATAAACACTTGAGATATAAAAACATCTCAGCATAATTCATGGGTCACTCGATAAGTTTGGACACAGATAAAAGAAAAAATATATTATATAAATAAAATTTTGAGACTGGGTGCAGTGGCTCGAGCCTGTAATCCCGCACTTTGGGAGGCCAAGGCGGGGGGAATGCCTGAGCCCACAGGTTCAAGAACAGCCTGGACAACTTGGCGAGACCTCATCTCTACAATAAACTAAAAAATTAGCCATGCATGGTAACACACGCCTGTAGTTCCAGCTACTTGGAAGGCAGAGGTGGAAGGATTGCCGGAGCCCAGCAGGTCAATGCCGGGGTGGCCATGAGTGTGCTACTGCACTCCAGCCTGAACGATGGAGTGAGACTTCAACTCAAATAAAAATAAAATAAAATTTTGTATTTAAAGAAAAACATGAAAGCTTCAGTAATCCAGAAATAATTGGAAAAAAAAAGTAGATTTGGTAATACAAAAAAAATGTCCCTTTCCCCTGAAATAATACATGGCTCAAAAAATTTTACTAACCTTTCAAGGAACAAGTAACCCTATTCTATGTAAATTATTCCAGAATCTAAAACTAGAGATAAAGTTTCCCAAATCCTTTTATAAGTCTCATAAAACTGCAATTCAAACAACTGATGGAGGAAGGTAATAAAATACAACTATGGGCTGAGCTTACATCTTAGAAACAAAAATATGAATTAATAGCTTGATTCTGACAGTGTGTTTTTAAAAATAGTAGGCTATCTATAAGCAATATTTTTTCTAGAAGTACAATTTTAGAATTAGAAAATATATCAATATAATTGAAGAAAAATGAAAAATGATACTATTTTCTTATATGAAGAAATACTACTCAAAAAAAATTACCACCCAGTTATTTTATTAAAAACAAAATGAAAAATCCAACAAACTTAAAAGAAAATTTCCATAAGCCAATACAGGCTATCCACCAAAATCCTATGGTAAACAACACATGGAAAACTATAAAAGCCCTCTGAACTTTTAGGCCAGGTGCAATGACTCACACCTGTAATCTCAGAACTTTGGAAGACCAGGGTAGGGTTATTGCTTGAGCCCAGGAGTTTGAGATGAGTCTAGGCAACATAGTGAGACCTCCTCTCTACAAAAAAATCAAAAAATTAGCCAGGTATGGTGTCATGCACCTGTAGTCCCAGCTACTTAGGAGGCTGAGATGGGAAGATGATCTGAGCCCAGGAGTTTGAGGCTGTGGTGAGCCATAAGGGTGCCACACTCCAGCCTGGGTGACAGTGAGAACTTGACTCAAAAAGGAAAAAAAAGGAGGGCTCTAAACTTTCAGACCTGGGAATAAAAGAAAAGGTTTCTTCACTCAGGAGTAAAATAAACTAAGTAGACCAAAAATTTTGTGTGCTTCATAAGATATCTTTACCTCATTCTCACTCTTGGTTAATATCTCACTTGACCAGAAGCTCTGGTCTAACATACATATAATACAAGAAGTTCCAGAAGAATTTATCTGAGGGCTAATTAGCTTTCTTATGGGGTGAACTTCAACAATGGGAGACAGAAGACGGAGAATGGACAGATAAATTTCCTCTTCTTTTTCCTTTCATGGACTGCTGCAAGGTATGATTGTTCTATGGAAATTTTTGAGAAAAGTCTCACATTAGGAGTAAGCACTTCTCATAGCAGTCAGCTATGTCTCCTATGGTGTGTGTTGAGGCAGCATGTCATAATTCACAACGTTGAGGCAGCATGTCATAATTCACAACGTTACTAATGTGATGTGGACAGCATCTCATTACTTTACATTTATCCCTTTTTTCCTATAATCCCACTGCCCTGAGCTGTCAGTTCCCGGTAAAATATTAGTACTTCATCGTTGCCTGAGGTCAACCTTCTAGAAGATCAACGTAAATCATAAACTAGGTTGTCATTTTATTTTGACAATATAAGATTACTTGATTATTTTTTATTAGAAAATACCGTTTATTTAGAAAGTAAATTGGAGAGGGAGAGAGAGAAAGAGGGGATAAAAGCTTAAGAAAACATGGCCTGGCCATAGCTCAAAGAGCACATGGCCACATAGTCACCTAGCAAGGCAACGGCCGAGATTACTAAATTATTTCATCTTAAATTACTGACACAGTCAACTGAAACCATACATGTATACTAGGAACTACCTTGTCTAAAGTATCACACACTCTCCAGGGTCACCTGTATCTGGTAAACTCATTAATTTGGGGGTAAGAAAAGTCCAGTTGCCTTACCTCAATGAAAAACCCTTTGAAGTATTGTCTGTCTAAAGGAAGATTTTTTTTAAGGTGTTTTTTTTTTTCAAAATTTTAAAATTTCATTTCCTTGGGAAATGATTTTCAGTCTTATCAAATTTGTTAATATATTGGTTACTTTTCCCATACACTTTGAAAGTTTTATATGCAAATTCACAATGAGCAGGAGTTTTGAAATGTATCTTCTTTCTGTGTTCACCTCTACCTGTATCATGGAATTGCAGGTGCCTAAACACAGGCTAGGAGTAACCCAAGATCTCAGGACTCCTGAGATAGGATAGCAAAGATTATTGGCCTGAGGCTAGCACCAGGTTTCATCTATTTCCTGGATATGTAGTTATTTCTGCTCAATCCAGCCACCCATGCTAGCTTCCATTTCTGAACGCATTTGAAGATTCTTTCAGTTTTCAGTCATTTTGGGGAAGGGTCATACCCCATTCCTCACTTCACCCCCATTTCACATGGTATCTGGTTCCACTCTTAGGTGTGTGCCAGTTTTCATTTTTATTTCCCACAAGAGTTAAACTTCTTGCTGTCACTTTCTGTTTCCACTCTCAAATTGCAGTAGACCTTCAGCTTCAGAATCCATTTCTCAGTGTTTCTAGTCTATGGAGAGATTTCTCTATTTTCCCACTATGATTATCTACAAGTCCACTTTCTGTTTCTAGTCCATGAAGATGTTTATTAGTTTTGTTAACCATTTTTTAAAATCTTTAATCTTAATTGCTATATGCTTTCATAAGGGATAGGGAAGGTTATGGGAACTCACTCTGTCATCTACTGGAAATCCACAAAAATGCAAGCTTTATGAAAACATGTATGCCATTGTCCATGCATTTAGAAGTATGTAAGAGAAAAATTCAAATCAAAATTACTCTACTTATTTAAGGTACTATCCCAGTTGTGTACCAGTTCAGAGGTAGAGAGATATTTCATACAAATTAAACCGGGAGTTACATGACATCATCAAGGACTGACATGTCTTCATCTCTCCTCTGCCATACACAGAGTTAAAGTCAGTTGAAAGGTGCTCTAAAGATAGTAAGCACATTTTGGCAAGCCTTTCTCCAATTTTTTTTTTTATTGCACATGTATATGCCATCACTCAGTGACAACAGAAAACAGCTTCCTGCATTCCAGCTGATAGGTTTCCCAGTGTTGAACCCAGGGAAATTGGGTGTGAATCACTTCAAGTTCAAAGGTTTTTCACTTGAAACTTGAAGCAGGAAAGCAGAGGTTAAAAGTTAAGTTTTTACCTAATCCTGAATTGTAACCCACGTCTTTAAAATAAATAAATAAATTTTTTTTTAAAGTGAAGTTTTTAGAATAGGAACAGTGGTGTGCTGGAGTCAGCTTAAACCTGCTTGCAAGATCCTATCGTGAGGCTCACTTCCTAACTCCGTGTTCAGTGATGTCACATTGATAGCTTGAAATCAGCCATGATGAGAATATTTTCACCAAAGAAACTGGCAAGCACTATAAACAGGGATTTTAGATGGTTTGTTTTTGTTTGGTTTTTCTCCCGGAAAGCCAATTGTTAAACATTTACCAACACACCACTAGCTAGGAGTGAGGTGTTACATACAAGGAGTATGATGGAAGCTGTGGAGAAACGGAGCAACTAAATTCAGTTTTGCAAGATCCTAGAACTTTTAGGAAGAACTTTTCGAGAAGGATGACTCTGTCACAGATTAATGGTTTTAGAGATGATATTAAATCGTTTTTACTCAATAGCTTTATATCTGTGTCTCAGAAGCTCTGTGTATCCCCTGCCATGGAGGCACAACAAATATAAAGCAAAATTAGAACTAGTATAGATCATCATAAGCAGAATAATTATACCAAAGTAGATCAATACGCTGTCCATGGAATGTAGGCTGCCCTGGTAGTTTATGAAGGGAATCAATAATACTCAGAATGGGATGTAAGGAATGAATACTTTCAGACATCCATGGATAAGGAGGAGGGGGGAAAGATGGTCATTATAATCAATGCCTCAGGATGTTACCAGGTCCCCAACCCCCTTCCAGTGACTACAAATGAAAGGGGAAAAAAGGAATAGAACTTACATTTTTATTTTTTTATTTCTAACCAGTTTTTTTGTTTTTAAAAGTAAAACCACTTTTATTGTTGTGTAACCCGGGGCCAATGACGTACCCAGTGTCGCAAGGATCGAAGGGGACAGGTAAGGACTTCAAATATTGCACTATCGCTGAAGTCACTAACCATCCTTTAACAAATTCCACTCCTGGCACTCAAGACTATTTAACCAATTAAGCGCCACCCGTGCACAGTCTCTGCAAAATGCCTTGAGATACTACTGCAAGATTCCTTCTTTTGAGGTGAAATCACATTCGAAGTAGCGATTCCTTTCCCCCAAGTCGGGTTGGGCTGGAAACTCCACTTGCCTCAGCACCGCCGGCTCCCGCGCCTTTGCGGGAGAGCCCGGGGCAAACTCCGCGGGTTTGCGTGAGTTTCCGTGTTTCCGAGTTTCTGTGGCGCCTGCTCCCACACCCCGGCACAAAGCTGCGCCACACGACCAGCAGGGCCGGGCAGAGCAGCGTGGGGCCGTAGTTCCCGGTGAATTGGTCACCGCCCTCAGAGGGGACGCTGGAATCCACGAACTCTACTAACCCAAAGTGACCACAGTAGAGAGAAGCAGGATACACGCAGAACTTACATTTAAATTTATAGTTCAAAAATATTTTTTCTGGAAAAAAAAGAATATTTGCATCTCCATATTGAAAGAACATGTAGTAACTGGAAAAGCTGATGCAGATTGATGACTCCAGGACATTCCTTAGTAATGTTAAACTTTTAAAATACAGAGGATATTATAAGCTTATGCCAAAGAGTATCCTCCAAAATGTCAAGCTTTTCACTAACTTGATTAAAAATTACTAGTATAGTATTAGGATTCTTTCCTGGAAGGGCACAGTCCCAACTACCTTCTGACTAAGAGAGGCTGGGTTATACCTGTGAGCAGGCATTGAGAATATTACTGGACTAATTAATGTCCCTTAGCTGACTTTCTAACCCCGATATTCTTTTTATGTTTTATGTTCCACCAATCCATAGGACTTGAAAGTAGCCAATGGAACTCTGGGAAGATAAAAATCCATTGCATTGTCTTTTCATAGCTTATCCAATAGCAAAACTTTGGTTTCTATTCATAAACTATAGTTCTTAGTAAATTCAGTTATAATAAATAAATGTGGCCAGGCTCGGTGGCTCAGCCTATAATCCCAGCACTTTGGGAGGCCGAGGTGAGTGAATTGCCTGAGCCCGCGGGTTCGAGACCCACCCAGGCAACTTGGCAAACCCTCCTCTCTACAATAAATCAAAAATTAACCAGGCACAGCAGCGCCCACCTCTAGTTCTGGCTACTTGGAAGACTGAGGCAGAGGGAAGGCTGGAGCCCAGCAGGTCAAGGCTGCGGTGGCTGGGAGCATGCCACTGCACTCCAGTCTGGGTAACAGAGTGAGACTCCAACTCATAAATAAATAAATAAATGTAAGCAAAACATATATGAAGTGCCATTTCAAGTGAGGACCAGCTATAATCTCTCATCTATGTGCTCATATCAGTGGATGCCCCCCTCCCCCCAAATGTGGATTTTATGGCTTCCTTTCCTGATATTATTAATGATAGTGTTTGGAGATATTATTTTGAAAGCCCAGCCTTAAATCACCAAGACCATCCTTTGGAATGTGTACCTTCACCTGCAAGGAAAGAAGAGTAACATTTTTTCTCCTCAGTATTTCACAACTTTAGCCTTTTCAAATGTGTAACTCAAAGAAAATAAATCACTCTTATACAAAATCAAATTAATCTATAAAACAAGTTTTACAGTATCTTGAAAGCTTATATTTTCAAATTTAAAATGGTGATTTTGAAATACCTAGAGTCTAAAAATAAAGTTTCATGATTTGACTCAACTGAATTATTAGATCAGGTGAATAGTAATCCCTTTTTCAAACACATATATATATAACACTCTCACATGTAAGTGTATTCATGCACACAACACACATACATGGACATAACATATAACACACACACATAATTCATCTGTTTGAAAGTTATAAATATGCCAAAATATCTTCTAATTATTGAGACTTTACATCAACAAAGTAAAACTTTATAGGTTATTGACATTAACTCATGTTAAATTCAAAGCAACTCCTATTCTCTTCTTATTTAAAAAATAGCAGATCAACTCATTGCAGATAAATCAAAATCCATTTTTCCCCAGGTACCCTACGTTATGAAATAACAAGTCCTATTGTATTTCACACCGGGCATTCTTTCTTACACGCTGTTAGCTAAGCTATTTGTTCTCCTTTGAGATTTGACATAAACATTAGTGTCACTATTATTGCAACTATAAGATACATACATGATTTATCTGCTTTTTATCTTTTGAAAAAGCTACATTCTCTTGCCTAACATGATATTTGTATGTGTGTTGAATTATAATTGCATTTATTTGGAAAACAGCCGTATTTAAAATCTGTGATGCAGAAACTAAATCAGTGGATTTGAAGCGGGAAACAAAAACCTAAATTCTGGCAAGTTGTCTGAATCTGCAAAGAAGTGAGAGCCAAGGGCCTTTCTCCAAGGCCTTCAAGAGGCTTCCAAGACAGCACAGTGGTGGCTCCCTGGGATGCACCTCATGTCCAACTTTCTAAGCAAATAGTACCTGAGAAGAGACAGTCAAAGTTTTGTTTCTCTGCCATAAGGATCACATGTTATCTGTAAGTTCATCACCACACACGGAACTGGAAAAAACCCTGCCTAGAGAGAGAGATTTCCAAAGGGCAGAACAACAGACCTGAAAAAGAAGAGACAGCATTTCATATAGAGGTTTGGTTAGAAAATTATGCAGAACACTCCCAATTATAAACCTCCATTGGCCATTATTGGTTGGTATCCATATGTAGAGGAGAATTTAATTTCAGCAACGTAAATAAAACTGAAAGTGAAAGGACATAATATGGAATCAATATACCCAATGAGCAGCCATTTTAACATTGCTTAAAATTGTCATGTTTCTCTAGCAGTTCACTTTAATTTACCCTCTAATCCACTAGCCAAGGACAGAACTGGTTTCTCAGAGGTAGCTGTTGATAATTGCTTTACACCCTACCCAGCTTGTTTTGTACTAATTAGCTTTTCTATTTCAAGTATTTGCCTCCACCCAAAAGACCCAAGTTAACCTAATCAACCCTTCCTGACCTTCATGACACAGACAGATTCCATCACCATGGCTGCAATCATGTGACAAACCCATCCATCTGCCTGCTGTCCATCACCTGACGTCAGTACCTGCACTTACCTGCCTCTTTGTAATGACGTGGAGCAGACCATCACCTTTAAGAACAGCCCTCATCAACGAGGAGTGTTTAAAAGCATTCAACCTGGAGCAGCCATTCACCATTGCTTTACTAAACTCTGGTGTGGCCAAGTACTCTTTGAGCTATGGCAGCCACCATGTTTCTTAGCTTTGGCTCCCTCCTCTACTTTGGGGAGGTACATCAATCTCTCTCTATCTCTATCTCGCTCTCTCTCATCTACTTTCTAAATAAATTATATTTTTTAATCTAACTTCTGTGCAATTCTTTGCATCTTTCACACGGCACCAGATCACACACCAGACACCCATACCCCCGACGTCTCTGATCTAATATTCTGGAGGCCCTGCTGGGAATTTAACTTAACAGAAAGTATGAAAGCTGCTAGTTTCTGGAAGAAAAAGACAACACTTCAGGAATTGGATATGTGGGGCCAAAATCTGCAGTGCCTGCTTGGTTCTCTGCATGCTTTCTCCTCATCCCTCTCACCCTGTGGGAGCCATTTAAAACCCTCAGGCAACCTCATTCCGGGCCCCATGTCCTGTACTCCTCACCTTATGAGGGACTTAAAGAATGTTAGTTCAGCCAAGATTTTGTCTTAGTTCCAAGTTGTAAAAGCTAATTAGTCCCTTGCTTTTATACCAGTTACATAAGAGCCCTGGGAGGGGACTACACAGTCCCTTCTAGTGTAGCTTCCTCTATACCCTTTCCTGCCAAGACTGTCTTATTCTCATTATGATTTCCAGACATTAAAATTGCCTATACAAAATTAATATTGGGCCATGGGTTAGAAACTGTAGAAGAGACCTAAGCCCTGAAAAGTTGCAGCTATGGTTAGGATAATAAGTCTGTTGGGTTTGTTGTTGTTGTTGTTGTTGTTGTTGTTGTTTTTCTTTTGGAGTTGGAGTCTCACTCTTGTCGCTCAGGCTGGAGAGCAGTGGCACGCTCACGGCCACCGCAGCCTCAACCTACTGGACTTAGGCGATCCCTCTACCTCAGCCTTCCAAGTAGCTGGAACTACAGACACATGCCACTATACACACTAGAGATGAGGTCTCGCCAAGTTGACCAGGCTGGTCTCAAACCCCCAGGCTCAGTGTTGTTTCTAAATTCTAAATTTTCAATCCCAGCACTTTAGGAGGTTGAAGTGAGTGGACTGCCTGAGCCCACAGGTTCAAGACCAGCCCGGGCTACTTGGTGAGACCTCGTCTCTACAATAAATGAAAAATTAGCTGGGCATGGTAGCACACGCCCGTAGTTCTGGCTACTCGGAAAGTTGAGGAAGAAGGATCGCCTGAGCACAGTGGATTGACACTGGGGTGGCCGTGAGAGTGCCACTGTACTCCAGCTGGGTGATGGAGTGAGACTCCAACTCAAAAAAAAAAAAAATTTCTAAATTTTCTTTCACTCCAATAGAGGACAATTGATTATCTGCATGTCCCAACTCTGGAAAGTAGGAGAGCTGCCCTGCAAGGCTGATAAGCATATTTTCCCTTGAACAATGGACCTAAGACTGCATGGGTCTCCTTGAAGACAAAAGCAGAGACTGAAGAACAAAAGTGGCTTCAATTTCAAGGAACAATACCTCCCCCAACCCTTCTTTCTAATCTACCTCTATAATGCCTAGGGGCTAGTAGCTGATGGTCACAGAACTTGCTTTATAGGTAGCATCTTCCTTAAAAGCTAAGAATGGTATTTGAGATATTTTTCAGTCTTTGTACTCTAGTAGACCCAAGGACCCACCACCCAAGCCCAGAACACCTACTGGGAACCCAGCTCCACCTGCCCTGTGACACTCTTCCCCAAAACTGGCTCTGGATCATGAGGGCAATTTTGACACCCCCATGACACCATCAACCAATCAACAGTCCCTAGTCCCTGATAAATTCCCTTTAAAAGCCCTAGCCTCTGAATTCTTGGGGAGATGGATTTGAGAAGTATCTCCTATTCCTCTTGCTCAGCTGCTTTGCAATATTAAACTTTCTCCACTGTAATGGCTGCATCAGTCTTGGTTTTACTGGGCAGTGTGCATAAGAATTTGGTCAGGCTATAACAACATCACTCTGATGTTCCTGATCACTAGTCCTTGTATGAGCTCTGCCTTCTCAACTTCTCCGTGACCAATGGACAACCACTCATTCACTCACCACCTGCCATCAGGCTCCACAATTATGCTGCAGTTGGGTCTTTCTCAGCCCCCTGTAAAATCCCATTCATATCATGGAGGACATGACTAATCTTCTGGCCATACCAGAAACTCAGTTCCTTACTTCAGTACCAGATAAATACTTGACCCAAAAATTGTGCCTAAAGCTATACACACAATATCTCATGTAACTCTCACCACAACTTATTATCCCAGTTTCAAATATGAGAAACCGAGGCTCATTGTTACCCAATAATGTGCTCAAAGTCTTACTGCTGGTAAAGAGAAGAGCCAGGAGTCAAACCCAGGCCTATCCAGCTCCCTAAACCTAACCACTATACAGTACTGCCTAAAGAAATGTCAGACTTGAATCCTCTCCAGGCAAAACCATATTCTCCAGACACCAAGCTACCCTTCTGATTTTACTGTCTTCTCTATCAAGATGGTATTTTATGACAGGAAAGGGGTGAATTCCCCCCTCTTCCACATTAAAAATCCTGGTCAAAATATCTACAATAAAATGCAAGAAAGTGAATGGTGAGGCTGACAGCTGGAAAGTGTCAGGAGTATATGCTTTTTTATCATGCCATGGGGCTTTGCTGGAGGGCTGCAGTTTTGAATTGGCAGCTGCTTCATCTTAATGTGGAAATATTAACTATAAACAAGAGACCTATATCTCTACATGTACTAGTGGTATTCTGATATTCAGATCAGGTCTTTTCCTTGAGCAAATACAGACTTACTTTTTTTTTGCAAGTAGTCATTGACCCAGGGAAAAATGATAAGTTGCTAAGATAAAAAATTGAGCAGTTTCATAGTTTAGTCAAAGATAATGCACTAGATTTTTTTTCCTGTCTCTCTTTAACATAAAAAACTCACAACCTCCTTCAGCCTTAGCTTCACCACTCATAAAATGCATAATTTTTGCCTCCTGCCAAGGCTTTAGGGGAAACAAAGGCAGAAATGGTTGCAGATTCTGGAAAAAAACATTTTAATAAAGGAAAATGTTCAGTAGACTGTAAGCATATCCTCTGTATAAGGTAGACTTGTTTGAAGAATAAAAATCCAATGGGAATAATATTGTTGACCTAAAAGGAAGACGCTGGGGCAAAATTAATATACGTAGAGAGTTTATTTGGGTCAAGCTTGAGGATTGCAACCCAAAACAATATACTAATTGCTCTGAATATACACTCCCACTAGCAACAGTTTCAAGTAGGTTTTTTGTTTTTTTTGTTTTTTGAGTTGGAGTCTCACTCTGTCGCCCAGACTGGAGTGCAGTGGCCGCTCCCGGCCACCGCAGCCTCAACCTGCTGGGCTCTGGAGATCCTTCCGCCTCAGCCTTCCAAGTAGCTGGAACTACAGGCGTGCGCTACCACACCCGGCTAATTTTTTTATTTATTGTAGAGATGAGGTCTCACCAAGTTGGCCAGGTGGGTCTCGAACCTGCAGGCTCAGGCAATCCACTCACCTCAGCCTCCCAAAGCGTGGGATTACAGGCTGAGCCACCGAGCCCGGTTTCAAGTAGGTTTTTAAAGGAAAAGAAGAGGCAGTTCCTAAGTTGTTTGCCAAGAATTTACATTAAAACAAAATAAGCTTTTGATTGGATATACACTCTTCATTGTGTCATAAATTCCAGCACCAAGAAAATAGTGGGTAAGGTCCCTAAACAGGAGGAAGATGACTTTAAACAATTGCCTCCAGGCCTGGAGGGTGGAGGCCTGACTGAAGTCCCTTACTCAAGTCTGCTTTGGGTCTGCATACCTCACAGAGCTCAAACTGCTCTGAGTTATTTTTTCTCTTCTCAAATAAATAGTTATATATGGTGAAAAGTCAGCCTTTCTTCACCGAGGGCTTCGATCACAGTAAAGATAGGAGGTAAAAGTTACCAAACTCCTCCTATGTGCAATCACTATGCTGAGTTTTGTTCTGTTTTTATTTTGTTTTATTTTAAAGATGTGGGGTACAATTCAGGATATACAAGTGGTCATCATATAGGTAAAGTTTGGGCCTCCCTTCGGTCCCCACTTCACCTGGTTTGAGGTCTGGTACGCTTAGTGGTGTTGTGTCCTTCCCGAGTTTTGTTTTTATTAACGAATTTCCAATGACATTGTCAGATTGGGAATTTATGATTCCTCTCATCATGTGGTAGGAACACCACGTGCCCGACAGCCATCCAACACCAACCTTCAATGTGTTAACAGATCCAAGATATTGGGAAACAATGCCAAAGTAGAATTATTTTCAATATAGTTTCATAAAATCATCTTAAATTATTAGATACCAAGCCAAAATTCAGGGAGAGCCCCTTGCCCCGTCTTCTTTACTCTTGTTTCCCATTGGGTTTGGTTTGGACCAGTTCTATTGGTCTATCTATTGGTGCACTCTTTCCTCAGTAGTGTCCAGTCTATGTGGAGTGGAAGGTAGGGACTTAGTCAGTCTGATAAGCAATTGAGCAGATTGGGACTTTAGGTGTTAGATTATCTTTGCTACCGACCAAGTGGACTTTTCTCTAAAAACTGGGTTCTCTTCTGGTGTCATATACAAAAAGTGGGAGTCGAGCATTGCAGGCTTTTATTCTATGGCCATAGAATGGAGAAGCAGGATCATGGCTGCAAATCAACTTCTTACTGGTGGGAGTCTAGGGGGTTAAAATCTAAGGTTTCTTTAATGAAGGGATTGAACATCAAAAACAAGAATGCTCATGTCTTTTCTGGGAATAGACAGATTTTGCAAAATTCGATCACATTCCTTTTCTCTCCTTTTTTGGTCCATGTTTTCTGTCATGGCGTCAAAGGGTGTGCCATTTCATATGCAAAGCATATTGTAATGAAGTTAGAGGTTCTTCAGAGGTCAAGTGAGCTGTCATCTTGGATGATATTGATTTTAGCTGGTCTGATCAAGAGGGAACCTTCTGTCTACAGGCCTTTCTGCTTCCTAAAGATAAGCAAGGTTAGATCAGGGTAGAAATTCAGCTACGTCACGTAGGCATTACACTGGGTAACATCTTCAGTGCTCCACAGATCCCAGTTCCTCTGGAGGTGGGTCGCTGCTGCCTGGTGTTTAGTGCTGGCTTTAGGGTGCTAGAGATTTTCTCAGCACTCCTGCCCTACCCTCAGCCTTCAGCTGTCCCTGCCTGGTCTCTCCTCTCTGCCCCTACCCAGTCATAGACTACACGTACTGATTACCTGACACCGGGGTCCTGATCGGGCACAGGTGTTTTCCTAGGTGCAGCCTCACGTCCAGGCAGACCTAGGGTATCTGAATCTCACAGGTGGGTATTTCTTGTCATTTCTGCCCCTCCCTCATTTCCCTAGTGGCAGGAGAGAGTTTCCCATCAGTCCCTCAGTGTAGACAACTTTGGCTCCCTCTGCTCCCCCAGAAGCAGTAGATTTTAGCCTGGGTGCTGGGAGCAGAAAGCCTCCCTCCCTTTCTAAAGATTTAGGATCTTGCTTCCTGGGAGGACAGGCTCTAGCAGGGCACAGATGGCAGGTCCTTTGCCTCTGAGAGCTACCTTCCTGGGCTCTTGCAGTGCCCTGTCTTTCTGAAAGAGCCCCTGATAAAGACCTGGTAAGTGATAGCAGTCATTTCTCTTGTTTGGGGCACCCAGGGTTTCTAAACTGTCACACTGGTTTTCACACGTGACCTTAAAATTTTGTGGGTTTTTTTTTTTCTTTACCCAGTTCTGTGGTCTCCCCCTCTTCCTACCATGTGCTGTCTATAGTGTGACGGCCCTTCCTTGTCACTCTTTGGAATTCCACTCCCTGGTTGCCTTGGAACGACAGTTCCCTGATGGGCTTGTAGTGTCAGGCCCCCAAAGATCCCAAAAGGGAAGGCACTGTGTCCAAAAGGCCAAAGAAATGATCCAGAGAAAACAGAGGAGACATGGGCTTTAATCAGGAACTTCCATACAGGGAAAGTGGTCCAGGAGCGGCTGGCTAGACAGGAAAAAAACTGCTCCCAGTTATAAAAGGAACACAGGTTCTACAGCATTGTATATAAGGTGGAGTGCAGGGATAGAGTGAAAAAGGAAGAGTTTCTAGTACACAGGTGTAGTGTGAAAACATGCTTATACGTACACTGCATGCCAAAATGACTGTGATTTCTTTATAGGGGTGGGATTTTTTTTTATTATAATGAACTAAAGGTAATCAAAGTTTATGGGCACTGATCCAGGCTGAACCAGTGGGGGTTGGGGGAATGACCACCTCAAGGAAGGGTGCACAAGAACATTCACTATGCATAGCTGCAAGACATGGTCAACAGGCTCAGAAAGCACTTTGTCCATGGCTCCAGCATTACCTGCATGCCCAGCCATGAAGCCTGAGGGGAGGGGACATCCCAGGTTGGCCACCCCCAGGACTACTCTCCAGGCTGCAACCCTCTGCTTAGGTCTATATCTAGGGTGTACGCATGTTGTCACTCGGTGTGTGTCATCCTTCAGGGCTCAAGAAAAGTTAAGACCTTATAAATGATGTGACTTTTCCTCTCAATCAGGGTGGTAGGTGTGTGGTTTTGCTAACGTTTGTATCCTCTAGAGAGCAAAACACCTCTGTCCTTTTTTTTGTACATTTTAATGTAACTCATTTTCTACCAGAGATGATTGAGAGGATGGGAATTCACTCTTCTTCTTCCTGGAGAATGTCCTCCAGAGATAAAGGCCACAGGAGTTCCTTGGTCTTTGAGTACTTTCCTGCTTATAATCCTAAAAGCCACAGTTCCAGGTAATGGCTGAAACCTTTTTATAAAAGCAGCATTTTCTAAGTGTGATTTACAAAATTCTACTCCCTATGGA
This sequence comes from Cephalopachus bancanus, assembly GCA_027257055.1. Lineage (NCBI taxonomy): Eukaryota > Metazoa > Chordata > Mammalia > Primates > Tarsiidae > Cephalopachus > Cephalopachus bancanus. The sequence goes on from JAPVLO010000036.1 coordinate 3,811,109, forward strand.
TTTTAATGGGTACTACGCTTAAAACAGGATTCTGTGGCCAAAATTTAGTAATTGGTAGTTAAAGTCTATAATGTTTCTTTGCTGTGAAAGTTTTTAGAACTTTGCACATTCTATGTTCAGCTCTTTGCAGGTATAAAAAAACACTGTAACATACACATAAATTTTTGTGTATTTGCAAAAGCATATTAGTAGATCAGGAGATTCTTAAAAGTTAAATTATCGGCTAGGCTTGGTGGCTCAGCCTGTAATCTGAGCACTTTGAGAGACCGAGGCAAGTGGATTGCCTGAGCCAGTGGGTTCAAGACCAGCTCAGGCAAATTGGTGAGACCTCATCCCTACGATTAAAAAAAAAAAAAAAAAAAAAGCCAGACCTGGTAGCACGCACCTATAGTTCCAGCTACTTAGAAGGCTGAGGCGGAAGGATCACCAGAGCTCAGCAGGTCAACGCTAGGGTGGTCATGAGTGTGCCACTGCACTCCAGCCTGGGGGACAGAGTGAGACTCCTAGTTAAATTATTGGTTCAAATGGCATTCACTTTTTTAAATTTAAATTCAAGTTCACATTTTACATTTCAACAAATGTTATACCAGCTTACCTCCACAACAGTGCAGTAATATTCCCATTTTCTTATATATACTCAGCAACCCTGCATATGAACTAACATTCTTCTAATATATGACAAATTCATGGAACAAAAAATCATGTCCCATGGTTCTCATTTGCAAATTGGCAATGTGTATGTGTGTTTCAGAAGTATAGTACTTGGTCTATGTTTTTCTACTGTGTTAATCTATTTGGAAAAGTTTTTTGTATTTTAAAGAAACTAGGTCGTCTTCTATAAATAACAATTTTCTTCTTATTTTGCCATTTGTCTTATAACATTGTTAGTAAGGTTTGTTCTTGTTCATAAGTGTTAATTTGCATGTAGTCAAATTTAGCAATCATTCTTTTATGCTACTCGTTTCATGCCATGCTTTAAAAGACCTCTTCTACTCTGAATTGTATTTTTAAAATCACTAAACTGTTATTTGCTATGAAAATAAATTTTTTGCGACTGTCAAAAGCAGATAAATCTACATGTACCATCAAAGAGTTTTGTAATATGAGTTAAAAAAAAACTTTACCTGTATTATTTCATTGAACTCTCACAATACTCCATAAACTTGGTATTGCTATTTTCCCAGTTTTGTTAATAAAGAAACTGACTACAGAGAGGTTCAGTATCTTTTAACTACAGTCTAACAGCAAATGTAAGAATCAGAAGCTCCAGATGGTCTGACCCCAAAGCCCATCCAACTGGCCAAACTATGTAGGTCTGTGTGTGGAATATAATGAATCTGGCTCCATTCTTTCCAGCTGTTTTCTATTCATGAGTAGAATCTGGCAATTAGGAAGAATTCAAAGTCTTCAAAGATGTCTTCATTTCTGATGTCTCCTTTATGAGTTTGTTGGTGTTTTTTGTCTTCCTCTTCATGAACCTGCATTGCTTTTTATAATAATTATTTTTTTAAATCCACTGGACATAAGACAAAGATTCATTGTGTCTCTCTAAAAAGGATAGTTTAGTATTAAATATTCTCCAAACTTCTTTGAACCTGAAAGATAATTTTGGAGAGCATTTTGAAAAATAAGTGTTTTGTTGCTGTTCTGTTTTAAAGAACAATTTAGGGAAAGGGATTAAAACAATGAAATTATCTTGCTCAGTTCCCTCCAAGTTGCCTACATCTGTATTACCAGGCCTACTTCCTCAGTAAATAATGGTGACAGCAATGCCATTTTATTATTCACTAAGAATATAATGAATGTTTTAATTAATATTTTAAACTTGACCCTTTTCTGTTAATTGTACAAAGCAAAAGTTTTTGTTGTTAATGCAATCTACCTTTTCCAATGAATTAAATGATTTTCTGGCATTTCCTAACATTTCCATTTAAGTGGTTAAGAAATCCACATTTCATTGCCAAGTCTTGAGATATGTAGGTTGCGGGAGGCGGGTAGCGCCTGTTTTTCTCCATCTGACTCTCCATGTCTATTATTAATGCACATCACTGTTAGCCAGGGCCTTCTCCTCTGCTCCCTGTATATCCCTGCACAGTCCAAAAAAAATCTCACATTAACTACTAAGAAATGTTTGTGCCAACAAAATCCAGAGTGTAGGTTAATTATTGAGGGAAGTCCCTTTCCCTGGGCAATCTGAACATCTATTTTAAAAAATTCTTATGGCAGTTCATGCAAGCACAAGACTTTTGAGGCTTTTTATAAAAGGCTTATTTACCTGTATTGATTAAGCCCCACATACTTGGACTCAGTTCAAGGTCACTAAGTGCAGTGATATGTTCCTATGGAAATATTCACGTTTCTCACATACCATCCATTTTATATCTTTTTTCATTAAAATTGTCTTAAAAATGAATTGTTGCATGCTCTCTGGACTGGAGAAAATTTGCAGCAGTGATTTCAAGATAAGCACTGTTTGAAAATCTGTGTCTGGCTGGGCGCGGTAGCTCACACCTATAATACCAGCATTTTGGGAGGCTGAGGTGAGAGGGTTGCCTGAGCCCATGGATTGAAAAACAGCCTGGGCAACTTGGTGAGACCTCATCTCTACAATAAATTAAGAAAAATTAGCCAGGCACAGTGGCACATGCCTGTAGTTCCAGATACTTGGAAGGGTGAGGCAGAAGGATCGCCTGAACCCAACAGGTCAAGGCTGTAGTGACTGTGAGCATGTCACTGCCCTCCAGCCTGGGCAACAGAGTGAGACTCTGACTCAAAATAAATAAATAAATCTGTGCCATTCATTCCATCATCAAATAATTACTAAAAACCTACTATGTGACAAATATGGAGAAATAAATAAATAAATAAGACTTAGTCTTTTCTCAAAGAAATTTTCAGAACTTATTGAAGCCTAAAAGTCCATAAAGATGTTGCAATGCAGGACAACTGGTTCTATAACGGAGGTATAAACCAAACGCCATGGAACCACAGACAACAAGAGGGAGTCTGGGAAATTTTCTTCACATGAGCTACACATTTTGATAAGGTATCCACCAAAAAATCTTTCACTCAAAAGGAACCAGGTTGTTCACCTCAGCAATTTCAGTCTTCTCTATTTATTCATATTCAGATCCACTTTTTACCACGTTTTCATGCTAGGCCTTGCACCAAATATCTACAGTTCCATGCGTCACGTTATTTAAACCTAAGAACATTGAGATAATTGCTACTTTATTTTTACGTAGGAAAACTCATACTCACTGAAGTTAATTTCCTCAAACCCATACAGTGGGTAAGAAATGAAATTACAATTCAAATCTAATTTTTTGCCACTTATTATCCTAGAGGACCATGATTGTGCACCCTCCCATGACTACAACATCTTTTGTAGGATTACCCCTGAGTATCAAGCTGATAAAAAGTTATAACTAAAAGACATCTCAGAGACTAGTTTATTCTATGCTTCAGTTTCCCAAGATAGTATAAGTATTTTCTTTTATTTCCTTAGGTAAAAGTATCTGCCTGTTCACCCAATGTTGCAACTTAGCTATGTTTCAGAGACAAGCCAATTTCCAATATGATAATAATAGTTTAATTACTAATTAGAATATAAATCAATAGGGCTCTTCATTACTTCTATTTATTTCAGTCTCAAAATTATGACCCCCTTTGGGGAACTGGACCTCAGAATCTAGTAGGGGCAAAGAGCTCACCTAACTTTGTATTAAATGTTCTACTTCTGATTTTCTAACATTATTTTGATCCCGAAACTGCCAAGCCAATTTGTCTGGTGTAAATAAATGTTACAGCTAGTAGTTAAATACTATATTAAGGTACCATGATAAGTGAAACTAATGAAAATCACTGCTGCATACAAAAAAGCAAATTAGCCACTTAGAGAAATGGCCCATATTAACATGGTTTAACAGGTGTCCCTGATTATCTTGGCGTTCCTCCCACATCAAAACAAGACCAGAAAAGAACTAAAATCTAATATACTAGACTGCAGTAATAACTTATGTGATTTATTGAGTACCTTTACACTATATTAGTAATCTATTGACACATAAAAAAAATTACCCCAAGATTTTGCAGCTTAAAAACAGTAAACAGTTACTATCTCATAGTTTCTGTGGATCAGAAATTGAGGAGTGGTTTAGCTGAATAGTTCTGGCTCAGGGTCTTTCATGAGGTAGCAGCAATCTGAAGGCTTGACTGGGGCTGGCAGCTTCATTTGTAAGATGATATACTCACATAGCTATTGGTTAGAGGTGTTAATTTTCACACAGATTTCATAAGGGCTATTAGTGTCCTCTGACTTTCTTTGAGCAAGTAATTCAAGAAAACAAGATGGAAGACACAATGTCTTTTTGATCTAGCTTCAGAAGTCACACCATTTTATATCTACAATATCCTGAAGTTTACACCTATCAGTTCTATTGACTATGTGAGAGGACTACGTAAGGACATGAATATGTAAGGACATGGATACCAGGAGGTGAGGCTCATCACAACCACAGTGGAGACTGCCTACCAAACATACTTAAAAATTCACAGGAACCAATTCTTTCAACTCTTATAGCCTCACAGATAAGGTAGTTACCTTTATGATATCCATTTACAGATGTGGAAATTAAGGCTTAGAAACGCGCCGGGCTCGGTGACTCAGCCTGTAATCCCGTGCTTTGGGAGGCTGAGGTGAGTGGATTTCCTGAACTGGTGGGTTCGAGACCCACCTGGGCAACTTGGAGAGAACTCATCTCTACAATAAATTTTTTTAAAAATTAGCAGGGCATAGTAGCACGTGCCTGTAGTTCCAGCTACTTGGAAGGCTGAAGTGGAAGGATCGCCGGAGCCCGGCAGGTCACCGGAGCCCAGCAAATCGCCGGAGCCCAGCAGGCTGCGGTGGTGCCACTACACTCCAGTCTGGGCAACGGAGTGAGACTCCAACTCAAAAAAAAAAAAAAAAAGACTTAGAAACGCTATGATAATGGACCCAAAACCTGCAGACAGCATGTGTTGGGATAGGTCAACCAGGTCTCCTTGTCTGAGCACTTACTATAGACTTTCAACCTCTAAGAATACAAATCTAGAAGGAAATGAGTGTGGTGTTACTGATGGTGAAGCTGAAAACCATTATCTGGTGTTGCAAAATTATTGTGGAATTTATGTGAAGACTAGATGGGGGAGAGCTGAAATACAAGTGAGTGCTGCTTCCACACTGCTATAAGGGAGGACCTGGAATCTTTGTCAGTGGTTGAGATCCTTCTATGCCTTGATATATCCCGCAAGAATAGCCCCATCTTTTTACCCAGAATCCAGTTTGACAGGCTCCAACTACGTTCTTCTTCCCTTGGTGGAGTTACATTTCAGAAACACAATGCTCAAGACAGAAGCTTGAGTGTTCTAGAGTCTATAAAAGAGAATCCCCTCATTGCAAATTAATACATCAAGATCTGGTTTACAAACCTCTTAGTCTGGGCAACACAGGGTGACACAAACCTAAGGACAAAATCTTGCTGTATGATTTGACCAAGGTTCTTCTCCCCTAAGCCACCCAGCCAGATTTCAAAACTCCCTCTTCTACTTTAATAAGACAGCTAATTCTGGAAATACTTGCTCACCTTTAATTGTTTTGCAAGTGTACCTCCAACGTGATGCTTCTGGCTTTATGGAACACCAGTAGCCAAAGATTAGAAAGGAATGGACACAATCAGAAATTGTGCAGAAAGAATATTTCATCCTAAAACTAACTCAGCATCCTCCCAGGACCAATTTTCCCTTGTTTGGGTTTATTAAAGAAATTTTATTTTTGAAAAGTAGTTATGAACTCCAGCACCAAATCCAACTTTACTCTGAAACCTAATCTCTGCCATTTTATAAATAACAACCAAATGAGTGATTCAAATGCAAATTAAACTGCAGGGGAGGACTGGTGGCTAGGGGAAAGAAATCCATAGAGAATTAGCTTATCTCCTAGGTAATGAAGATGACAGACCGGTGTGCAGATTAGTTTGTTCACTTCCAAGCCGTGGGAAAAGAAATGATGAGAAATGAGGACACAGCTGTGGAATGCATTCTGCAACCCATCGATTTGGGTTCCCAAGGTTCTTCCCAAGTTTTCACACAATAATGTTTGATTACTACAGTAACTGATGACTGGTTTTGTTTTTGTTTCTCATAATGCTGCTACAGTGTGCATCCTCAGCTTGGAACTGCTGAAAATCTTCAGTGTGTAACTGCTGTTTTTCCATAAGAATGAAGCTAACCTCACAGGGAGCAGGTCTTGGAAAAGCAGGTTTTCAGAAGCAATCCAGTATTTTCACAGCAGTGGCCTCCCTGCACAGTTCTTTTTTTAACTTAGGGAAGGCAGCTCTGGAATTTGTGGAATGGACTTAGAGTATGAACTACATATATCACTAGAACACAAAAGCAGCCAGGATCCCCACTCATTCGTGTACGCAAGTATCTTAATGAAGAGGGGAATACAAGCCCTCTGGACATGTCTGAATCCTGGTAATGGTCAAACTGGCTTTCCCTAGATATCTACAAGATTAAATATGGAAAATTCAAAAATGAAGTCCTCTACTTAGTACACCCATCCCTCCCCCAAAATCTACTTAAGTAAAGAGTAAGCAATAGATCATTTATAGGAAGTCTCAGAAAGAAAAACAAATGACACAAGCATAAGGTGACAGCATGATGTGACTACAAAAACGATGCCAAAAACACTAAGCAAGGCTTACTGCCCATGGAGAGGGAGTTATACATACCCCTAGACCACCTTCTCTCATCTGCATCCTAGACATTGCTCACTTCAAATTTAGCAAAGACAGTGATGACATGGCATGACCCCTTTTCCCAAACTTTTCATCCCCACCCCAACCTAAGTGAGTTTCAGGAGGATCTTTGCATACTAAACTTCCTGAGGCCTTGAAAGTTCAAAAGATACCATTTCTCACCATGATAGCTTAATAGGATGTATAATAAAAATTCAATTTTTTTCTCAGCAGTTAAAGGCATTTATCTTCTTGCATCTAGTGATACTGGCAAGAAAATATTAATAAATTTAATTACATAAAATTTGACACAAAAAATGGAAAAAATTGCTATTGCTTTATAATTTTATAGTTATTTTAAATGTCTGGATCAATAAAAGATAGCTAATTCTGTATTCAATCTGTTACAGTATCACATCATGTAACCTGTGGAAAATTCTACCAAACATTAATGAGAAAAAGACAGAGAAAAGGCATATAGTATGTTAGTATTATTATTAGGTCAGTGAGCCAGTGTTGTAGAAAAGATGCAAAGAATTGTACAAAGAGTAGGTCAGAGAAAGTTTATTTAGAAAATAGATCAGAGAAAAAGGGTGGATCTACCTCTCCAATATTGGCAAGGGGGCCAGACACGAGAGGAATGTTTGGCAAAGAATGCTTGAGGTTGAAAGTTTTTAAAACTTCCCTTTTAGTGAGGGCAAGTTGCCATGGTAATGGGTGGTGGTCTGTGTAACCGAGTCACAAAGGAGGCAGGTAAGCACAGGAGCTGTCACCATGATGATGGGGTGGTGGTCTGTGTCACCTAGGTCACAAAAGCTGATCACCAAGAGCTGATCAGCTTGGACTTTTATGGCAGGAAGATAAATACTTTAGCTAAAAGGGTAATTAGTACAAAGCATGCTTGGTTGGGTAACAAGAAAATTATCAGTAACTAACTCCAGGAAACCAGTTTTGTTTCCTGGTTGATTATAACGTGGGTTGAAGTAAGTTGCTAAAAAACCATGACAAAGTTAAGCAATGGTAAAATGGCTGCCACTCTGACTAAAGTTACTCCATTTTGGAAGCACATATCATACTTTGAGAACTACTGCTATAAAGAAATTCTAAAAATAGAGAAGAAAAAGTTCAACAATGTTATTTTAAAATGAGCTAGTGGAATGAACACACTATTTACAGAAAAAGAAAATGGCACTTAGACATATGAAATGATGTTCAATCTTGCCATATTACAAACACAACTAAAATTATGCCAAAACATCATTTATTTTTTTAAAAGTTTATCAAAGGTTGACAATAAGCTTTGTTGGCAAGAATGTGAAGAAACCCAGAAACAGTAAGAACTTTAATATTCAGATTTGAGACTCTAAAAATTAATTTTCTCTCAAGGAAACCAGGAACCCTCAAGAAATAGCTGGTTTCCAGAGTAAAGCAGATATATGCTAGATGAGCCTAGAGCATCTTGTTATACCTGATAATAAGGATTTTATAAAAGAATATGAGAATTTATGTTTAAAGGGTTGAAAGGCCAATGCAATGAGGTTCCCACTTAGCAAGTATGATACAATGTCAGCATCAATAAGAATAATAACTACAATGGATTAAAATACTTAAAACTTTTTTTTTAATTTTAAAAATGTGGGGTACAATTCAGGATTAGGTACATAAGTAGTCATCATACAGGTGAAGTTTGGGCCTCACACTGGCCTTCACTGCGCTTGGTTTGGGATCAGGTACCCTTATTGATGTTATGTCACCCCCCCAGCAGTGAACCGCTACTACCAATCTCTTTTGTGTAACATTATGATAAATGTTCAGGGCCCACTTATGAATGAGGACAATGGTACTCAGTTCTTTGTTTCTGTGATAGATCACTGAGTATGATAGACTCTAAATCCATCCAAGTTGCTACAAAGTCCATAATTTTGTCCTTCTTTATGGTTGCATAATATTCTATCGTGTATATGGACCACACTTTTTAAATCCAGTCCACTTTTGATAGGCAGCACGGTTGGTTTCATATTTTTGCTATTGTGAATGGTGCTGCAATAAACAAGTGTACGCAGGTATCTTTTTAGTAGAATGATTTGACTTCCTCCAGGTATACTCCCAGAAGAGGGATTGTTGGGTCATATAGAAGGTCAATTTAAAAAATGTTTAAATACATGACTTTGTAATAATAATAGATCGACATTGAAAGATGATAGCAAACCAATTCATCATTTGAAAACTAATCAATAAAAAGAAAATAAAGCATTTATGCTATTTTTTCTGTAAGAACTACACCAATAGATTACCAAATAATAAATAAAGGGAAGTATATATCTTTGTTTTTTGTTTTGTTTTGTTTTGTTCTGTTGTTGTTTTTGAGTCAGAGCCTCACTCTGTCACCCAAGCTGGTGTGAACTGCCACAATAACAGCTACCACAGCCTCAACTTGCTGGGCTTAGGGGATCCTTCTGCCTCAGCCTTTCAAACAGGTGGAACTACAGTTGTGTACCACCATACCCAGCTAATTTTTATTTATTGTAAAAATGAGAGCTTGCCAAATTGCCCAGGTTGATCTCAAACCCCAGGACTCACGCAATCCTCTTGCCTCTGCCTCCTCTCGCAAAGTGTTGGGATTGCAGGCATGGAAGTTTATCTTTATTGAAGCACTCTAGCTAATAAGTGTAGGAATGATAAAGTTCAATCATTTTGCAAGCTCTAAGGAATTAATCTAAGCATTGATTGTCAATGGCTGTAAATATCATAGAAAGACAGATTCTATGTGTCTTCTGTGGAAGATTGACAACCTCACCTATGAAATATTCTTGGAGGAAAAAACAAACCAAATCAGAGCAATCCTCTAAATTTGATTACCTGTTTGCCAAGTTGTCAGAAAACATTTGCTCATTTGATAGAGTCAGCGAGTTAGATAGCTTATGTGACATTTTCCAGAGAGCTATGCCCCATAAATCCATAGATCCAGACTTACTTACTGTGAACAATTCTAGACAACCAGATATCCTGCTGAAATCTCCCACTAGCAAATGGTATTAGTTGTTTATCAGGAGGTCTGGCATTAGCATTCTTACAAGGAGGTTTGAATGAGTTGCCATTCTTCTCTTCCCACCCTCCAAGGTAGATCCCTTTGGGAGAAACAGGACTACTGACCTGTTGCTTAACCATTTACTTTCTTCATGTCCTTTCAAATAAGACATATTAAAGGCTTACAAAATGTGACATACTGAAAAGTTACTACTATAAAAAGAAACAAATGGAACAGAATAAAGAACCCAGAAAATTCTTATATAAAAGCATTCTATATTCTGGGGATAATAACTAAAAATCAACACAGAAAAAATGAATTGTTTAATAATAATGTTGAGAAAATGGAGTCATTGTGATAGCTATACTCCTCAATAATCCCTATCTCCTGTTATTCACAATCTTGTACAGTCCTCCCCACATTGTAACGTGGTTCTTTTGTGTAATCAGTAGTATATGGCAGAAGTGATAGTATATCACTTCTAAGGTTAGGTTATAAAAGACTGTGACTTACATCTTGGGTGCATTGTCTTTCATCTCTATCTCATGTTTTGGTTAAAGCAGACAGCTATATTTTGAGCAGCCCTGTGGAAAAGTCTGTATGCCAAGGAATCAAAGCCTCCAGTTGACAGTCAGTTAGGATTGAGGTTGTCCAGTAGCTATGTAAGTGAGCTTGTAATCAGATTTTTTTAGACTGTTAAGCCTTGAGATAGTTGCCTCAATGCTGACCAACAGCTTATCTTCAATCTTATGAGAGACTCTTAGGCAGAATCACCCATATAAGGTGTTCCCAGGTTTCTGATCTGAGAAAACAGGGGGTGGGGGGGGCAAAAAAAACCCAGAATTTATTTATTTTTAAAAATGTGCATTTATTCTTACATGCTTAAAGTTCAGTCACCTTCAAAGTACTCTTTGTTTGATTCAATATACCTATTGAGATGGTTTTCCCAGTGAAAACCAGTGAAGGCATCATCAATTTTGATGCCCTTTAGTACTTCTGCTTTTTTTTTTTTTTTTTTTTTTTTTTTTTGGTTTCACCTCTTCCACATGGGCAAAATATTTCCCTTTGAGGACACTTTTTTATCCAGGGAAACAAACAAAAAAATAGTTTCACAGAGTAAAATCAGGTAAACAGGGAGGGTGGGGCATGGGGGTCATGTTGTTTTTGGTCAAAAACTGCTGAACACTCAGCACAGTGTAGACAGGTGCACTTCTTGCAAATCACCCATCATGAAATGGGAAAATGCGTTAAAATAATCTCAAAAAATAATAATAATAATAACCACTGAAGCCAAACACAGCTTCTCACAACAACACTAGCTGGTGCACTGGTGCTGGTGGGTTCCTAAAACACTTGCCTAGCAGGGGACGCCTGTACTACAAGGGGCCTGCTCTCCAAAAGATAATTCTGGTTTGGGGGTAGGTCCCTCCTCATATAAGACAATGTTTGTTGTTTTAACCTATGTCTAGGTATAATTTTTCATGGAGCACTAAAAAACTAATACAGTTTCATACAAAAAATGGGATATGCCATGACAAAAACCAAAAATGTGGGAGAGGAAATGGGCATCAACTGAATGGATGGAAAACTTTAAAGAGAGTATTGACAGTCTAAATTGTCTTGATCAGACTGTTTGTAGAATTTTAGAGTTTAAGGAGGCTATCAGTGAGGGTTTAAAAGAAAATGAGGAAAAACTTATTAGAAACTGAAGAAAAGGAGATTCTTGCTATGCAGTGGTAGAAACTTTAGCAACAGTTATTGGAAGTAACATGGAAAATAGAAAATGTATCTACTAATCTGGATTATCTAACTAAGAAGATTTTCAGCCAAATTAGTAAACATGTCACATAAATGCTATTTATAGCAAAAACCAAGAAGAGAGTGATTCTCTAAAGAGAGGAATGCTATACAAAAAGCATCAGAACTTGTGAAAAATAAAGATCCTGGGCCTCTTCAGATAGTAAATAATAATAAAATTAAGAAATGGCTTTGAGCAAGATCAGATCATTCTTGAGAAAACATGGTTTAAATATGTTGATGAAGGTGTGAGCATAAAATCCTTTGTTAAAACCTCATGAAGATTAAAAGTGTTACCTTTGAGTGTCATTAAATCAGATTCTTTAACAGTCATCTTAAGGTTTTAAGAGCATGGTTCTCAGATCCTTTAAATCAAACAATAGAACTTCTAAGAGATTTAAGATCAGCCAGTTTTCCCAGCACCATTTACTAAATAGGTTCTCCTCTCCCCATTGGTTGTTGGTGGAGACTTTGTGGAAAATGAATTGATTGAGAAATGGAGGTTTTGCTTCTGGAATCTCTATCATTTTCCATTGGTCTACGTGCCTGTTCTTATACTAATAACAGGCTGTTTTGATTATTATAGCCTTTTAATAAAGTTTAAAGTCCAAAAGCATGATACCTCCCATTTGTTTCTTTTGCTGAAGATTGTTTTGACTATTCATGGTTGTTTATGTTTCCATATGGATTTCTGTATTGTCATTTCAGGTCTGAGAAGAATGATGTTGGTAATTTAATGGGTACTGCATTGAATCTGTAGATTGCTTTGGATAGGTTGGACATCTTAACAACATTGATTCTTCCAAACCATAAGCATAGAATATTTTTCCATTTGTTTGTGTCTTCTTTGATTTCTTTGAGCAGTGTTTTGTAGATTTCATTGTAAAGGTCTTTCACTTCTCTGGTTAGGAAAATGCCAAGGTATTTTATTTTTGTGTGTGGCTATTATGAACAGGATTGTGCTTTTTATTTGGTTGTCTGCCTGTTTGTTGTTGGGATATAAAAATGTGATTGTCTTTTGCATGTTGATTTTGTACCCTGAGACTTTGCCAAAGTCCTTTATGAGTGCAAGAAGGTTTTTGACAGATTATCTTCAGTTTTCAAGGTATGGGATCATATCGTCAGCAAAGAGGGATAACTTAAATTCCTCTTTTCCTATTTGGATACCCTTGATTTCCTTCTCTTGTCTGATTGCTGAGGCTAAGACCTCCAGCACTATGTTGAACAAGAGGAAATGGGATTGGGCAGCCTCATCTTATTCTGGTTTTCAGGGGAAATGCTTCCAATTACTGTCCGTTTAGCAATATGTTGGCTGTGGGTTTATTGTAGATGTCTCTTACTATTCTGAGGTATGTTCCTTTTATGTCTAAGTGTTCAAAGGTTTTTATCAAGAAGGGATGCTGGATTTTGTCAAAAGCTTTTTCTGCATCCAATGATATAATCATGTCTAAGAGATCTAAAAACTGACTTTCCGTATGACCCAAAAATCCCCCTTCTGGGAATATACCTGGAGGAACTCAAATCATTCTACTAAAAAGATACCTGCACACACATGTTCACTTGCAACACTATTCACAATAGCAAAAACATGGAACCAATTGTGCTGACCATTGAAAGTGGACTGGATTTTTTTTAATGTGGTACATATACACAAGGAAATATTATGCAGCCATAAAGAAGGACAAAATTATGGACTTTGCAGCAATTTGGGAGGATTTAGAGTCTATCATACTAGTGATCTATCACAGAAACAAAGAAGTGAGTGCCACATATTCTCACTCATAGGTGGGCCCTACACATTTATCATAATACTACAAGAAAGGTATTGGCAGTAGTGGGTCACTGCCAGGGGAGGGAAGGGCACGTAACATCAATAAGCGTACTTGATCCCAAACCACGCAAAGTGAGTATCAATGGGAGACCCAAACTTCACCTGTACGATGACCACTTATATACCTAATCCTGAATTTACACCAAACCTTTAAAATAATAATAAAAAAGAAGAAGTTTGCATGTTGTTCCTCACTAGAAAAGCCTAAAGTAGAAAAGAGCACATTTTGAAGAGATCTGTAGGTATGCTTTTGTCTAATGGACTAAACTCCAAAAATATGCATAGGAGACCCATAGCATTTTTTAAAGAATTATGTATGCAGAAACATCAACAGCTTGAACTGAAAGGAACAGAGACATTACAAAATGAAAACAGATCTTAGGACCCCAGATATCTACAAAAAAGGGACAGATTGAAAAAACTATTCAGCTGCATACACAGTCTACCTTTCATTAAAATGAAGGAATGACTTAGAGAGTGGAACCAAGAGCTGAGAGAGTATAGCCAAGTGCTATGGAGATTAAGTTCTAGGCAGAAGTAGAACTGAATTTTAGTAAGAAACTTCCAACTTTGCCCTGCTTGATTTTATAATTGCTATGTTCCATTGGCTCTATTTTTTCCTTTATTTTATCTTTTTATTTGACATAGAATTGGACACATTTAGGGGTACATTGTGATATTTTAATATATATAATGTATAGTGATCAGATCAGGTTAAGTAGCATTTCCATCGTCTTAAACATTTAACATTTCTTTGTTTTGGGAACATTTAATATCCTTCTTCTAGCTATTTGAAACTATTTATTACCTACATAACAGTAGTTATCCTGCAGTTGTATGAAACATTAAAATTATTCATCCTATCTAGTTGTAATTTCATATCCTTTAACAATTATCTCCCTAGCTCCACTCCCACTACCCTTCCCAACCTCTAGTATCCTCTGTCCTAATTTCTACTTCTGTAGAAATTTAATGGAATGGTTTGTTTTTTGCTGTTGAGATGTTTGAGTTCCTTGTATTCTTGTATATCCTGAATATTAATCCTCTGTTGGATCAATGTTTTCTCCCATTTTTCAGGTCGTCTTTTTATGCTTGAATATCTTCTTTGCTCTGCAGAAGCTTCTTACTGTGATATAATCTCATTTGTTTCTTTTTCCTTTTGTTGCCTGAGTTTTGAGGTTTTATCCATAAAATCTTTTCCCAGACAACTGTACTGGAATATTTCTCCTATGTTTTCTTTTAATAGTTTTATAGTTTCAGGTCTTAAATTTAGAATTTTGGTTCATTTTTAGTTGATTTTTATGTAGGATGAGAGATGTGAGTCTAGTTTTATTCTTCTCTATAGGGATAGTCAGTTTTCCCAGCATGATTTATTGATAAGTCTGTTCTTTCCTCCAGTGAGTTTTCTTGGCACCTTTGTCAAAAAGGAGTTAGCTGCAGATATGTCAGTTCATTTCTGGGTGCTCTATTCTGTTCCATTGGTCTGTATATCTGTTTTGATGCCAGTACCATGCTGTTTTGGTTACTACAGTCTTGTAGTATATTTTGAAATCTAGTAATGTGAAGCCCCCAGCTTTGTGCTATTTGCTCAGAATTGCTGTAGCTATTCTAGATCTTTTGTCATTCCATACTAATTTAGTTTTTTTTTCCCAATTCTGTGAAGAATGTCATTAGTATTTTGACAGAGATTACATTGAACCTATAGATATCCTTGGGTAGTATGGTTATTTTAACAATAGTAATTTTTCAAATCTTGAGCATGATATGTCTTTTCATTTGTTTACCCTCTTCAATTTTTCATCACTGTTTCATAGTTTTCCTTGTAAAGATCTTTCATTTCCTTGGTTAAATTTATTCTTAGGGTGTTGTTGTTGTTGTTGTTGTTGTTGTTGTTGTTGTTGTTATACTGTAAATGATATTGCCTTCTTGATTTTCAGTCAGTTTGTTGTTCATGTTTAGAAATGCTACTGATTTTAATATTTTGATTTTGTATCCTGGTACTTTACTGAATTCGTTTATCAGCACTGAGTTTTTTGCTTTGTTTTGTTTTGTTGTTATTTGGAAGAGTCTTTAGTTTTTTCTCTATGTAACATCATATTGTCAGCAAACAGGGACAATTTGTTGTCTTCCTTTCTAATTCAGATGCTTTTTATTCCATTCTCTTGACTAATTACTCTGGCTAGAACTTCCAGTAATATGTTGAGTAAGAGGAGTGAGAGTAGATATCCTTGTCTGATTCCATTTCCTAGAGAAAAAGCTTTTAGCTTTTCTCCATTAAGTATGGTGTTTTCAGTGGGTTTGTGATATATGGCCTTTATTGTGTGGAGGTAGTTTCATTCTTTACCTAATCTAATCAGAGTTTTTACCATGAAGGGATGTTGAATTTTATAAAAAGATTTCTCCGCACTTATTGAAATGATGAGTTGGTTTTTGTCCTTTATTCTGTTGATGTGATGTATCACATTTATTAATTTGTATATGTTAAATCATCCTTGCATTCTTGGGATAAATCCCACTTGATTGTGGTATCTTCTTTTTTTATGTATTGTTGGATTTGGTTTGCTAGAATTTTGTTGAGTATTTTTTGCTTCTCTGTTCATCAGGGATATTTGTTGTAGTTTTCTTTTGTTGTTGAATCCTTCTCTGATTTTGGTATCAGGGAAATGTTGGTCTTGTAGAACAAGTTGGAAACAGTTCCCTCCACTTCAATATTTTTTAATAGTTTGAGAAGAATTGGCATTAAATCTTCTTTAAATGTTTGGCAGAACTCATCAGTGAAGTTATCCAGACCTGGACTTTTCTTTGTTGGGAAATTTTTTATTACTGATTCAATTTCATTATTCGTTATTGGTCTGTTCAGGTTTTCTATTTCTTCTTGTTTCAGTCTCAATGCATTGTATGTGTCCAGGAATTTATCCATTGCTCTAGGTTTTTAAATTTATTTGCATATACATTTAAATTATAGACTAGGCTGAGAGAGTTTGTGGTGATAGTGGTGCAGCTTTGCCAAAAATAAACTCTCCAAGCTGTTTTTCTTGTCAGAGTCATGTGCAAACACATGGTGGATTAGCCAACTTGAGGTGTGCTCAGTGGAGTAAGCTCTACAGGGCTGGTTACTCCAGTCAGGGGGAATAGCAAGGTGGGCATGCCTGCCAATGGCAGCCCAGAGAGCTGTTTCTCAGGTACTTAATGTGGGTGCACAGCTGCCCAGTCAGCCAGGGAGCATGCCTGCCAGAGGCAGCCCACAGGGGTGTTTCTCAGGTCCATGACATGCATACAAGTTCATTCAGCTGGCTTGGAGGCATATCTGCAGTGGGCAGTTCATGGGGTTGTTTTTCAGGCCCTAATTGCAGGCACTGGGAATTTGGGGCATTTGGGGAGGAAAGGGACACTCTGGGACTGTTTTTCACATGGGAAGAGAAAACAGCAGTTTGTCTGGCACAAGGATGAGACTGCCAGTCTGTTCCTCCAGTTGGAAACAGTTGTTTTCTTTGCTGTGCAGGGCTAGAGTCACAGCTGATCCTGGGTCCAGTTCCATACAGCTAGGGTTGTAGGCTTGGTGGAATAAAGATGGAGCTCCAGTGCTAGAGATTTACAGTGGCTACTGGCCCCCAGATCACAGCACACTTTCACAGATGGCTCTGGTCTCAGAATAGTGCCATGCTGCAGCAACTTGGCTCCTAAGGGGGTGGTAGGGAATGGAGAGTGCACACCTTGTGCTTCTCATCTAGCCATGTAAATTCCCGGTAGTTTTCCCAATTGACTTTAGGGCTTGTTAGGATGCTGGGATTCTCTTGTACTAAGGATTTTGGTGCTTGTGGTGGCAATGGGGTCTGGTGGAGATCTTCTACTTATCTTCTCCTCACAAGAAGTTGACCCTCCTGACTCCAGGCTGATCAGGGCACGGAAGACACAGCTGCAGATGTTGGGTGTCTCCATGCTGCCCTCCTGGGCTTCCAGTCACCACAGATGTCTCTCCACTTCCTCCACTGCACTCCAGCACTCTTCCTTAGATACTCCCACCAAATATTAGCTATTTACTTGTTGGCTTGGTTCTTTCTTGTGGAGAGAATGAGGGCCAAGTCTTCTTGTTTCTACTGATTCTTTGTGCCTCCTTTTTCCCCCATTTTGAACAAGTATATCTATAAGATACATGTGTCATTTTGATTATTAGCTTATGTCTTTAATTTCACAGATCAAGAAGAATTATATTCAGAAGCTGTACTTAAAGAACTATATCCTGGAAGCCTTATACTCACCTGACCCTGATTTAGATTATTAGATTCTGGAGTTGGAGCTGATACTCAGATAACACCAAAGAGTAGCAAAAATATTAATAAACAAGAATCTTTGTGCACTTTTGCTAAAGAAGACATTATTTTTTTGAATTTTTACTTAACATGTAATAATTGGACATATTTTGGGATACAGAATGATATTTCAATACATACATACAATATATAATTACCAAATCAGGGCAATTAGCTTATTCATCGCCTCAAACATTCATTATGTCTTTGAACTGAGAACATTCTTCTCTTCTAGCTATTTAAGAATATACAATAAATTATTGCTAACACTAGTTACCCTACAGTATTATAGAACATTAGAAGTTATTCCTCCTATCCAGCTATAATTTTGAATTCATTAATCAAACTCTCCATATCTTTCCCTCCTCCTGCCCTTCTCAGCCTCTAATAATCAGAATTCTACTCTCCACTTCTATGCACTCAACTTTTATAACCCTCCCATATGAATGAGAGCATTCAGTATTTATTTTTCTGTGCCTGACTAATTTCACTTAACACAAAGTCATCTAGACATGTCTATGTTGTTGTGAATGACAGAATTTCAGTATTTTTTATGGCTGAATAGTAATCTCATACACACACCCACACACATATATATCACACGTTCTTTATCCATTAATTATTGATAGACACATAGGTTAATTCCATATCTTGGCTACTGTGAATAGTGTTTCAGTAAACACAGGATGCAAGTAAAAAATGTCTTAAGTAGGACATTTTTGAGAGTAAAAATGACAAAATTTGGTGAAATTAAAATGTTTTATATTCCACCTTAGTCATCTTACTCCTCAGTAGAGATTCTCACAGAGGACCATAAGAAGGCATGCATAATAATGTTCATTAAAATATTATTTATGGTACTAAAGTCAGAAACAACTTAGATGCCATCACTGGAATAATGAATAACTAAAATACAGCATAGATATTTGCTAGAAGATGATAGCATTTTGTGGGCACAAGAAGCTATGGATCTACAAACAACATTATTAAGTCTTCTTAAAAATAGAGTTGGCTGGGCTTGGTGGCTCAACCTGTAATCCCACACTTTGGGAGGCTGAGGTGAGTGGATTGCTTGAGCCCGTGGGTTCGAGACCCGCCTGGGCAGCGAGACCTCATCTCTACAATAAATCAAAAAATCAGCCAGGCGTGGTAGCGCGTGCCTGTAATTCCGGCTACTTGGAAGGCTGAGGCGGAAGGATCGCCAGAACCCAGCAGGTCAAGGCTGCGGTGGCTGAGAGCAGCCACTGCACTCCAGTCTGGGTGACAGAGTGAGACTCCAACTCAAAAATAAATAAATAAATAGAGTTGAGTAAATAAATGAAACAAAACTAGTTCTATAACACAGTACCATTTATATAAATTTAAAAGACACAACTGCTAGATTAAATTTGGTTTTTCACTGATACTTATCCAAGCATATGTCTTAAATGCTCTCCAATAAGTACCTTTAAAAGGTAGAGAAATGAATATCAATATAGGCAATAAAGGAGAAAAAGATAAAATAAAGCAACTCATGCTAATAAGTCATTAACTGAGGAATGTGATTATCTTAACTGTTAATGCCTGAGGTCTACAAAAAAGAAAACGAGTATAGAGAAAGGTAGAAACAAACTCACTAAAAGATAAAAGATTAGAGAAAGAAGGAAGAAAAAAGGAAAGAATGGAAAATTAGCTAATAAGTGTCTAATATTTTTGGCCAAAGAGCTTGAGGATACTGGGAACCATTAGAAACTCCAGACTCACATGCAGAAGATTGAAACAGGACCCCATCTATCCCCATACACAAAAATTAACTCTAAATGGATCAGAGACCTAAATGTAAAACCTCAAACCATAAGAACCTTAGAAAATGCAAGAGACACCCTTATGGAAATTGGAACTGTCATTCAATTCCTGATTAAAACCCCAAGTGCCCATGCCATAAGAGATAAGATAGACAAGTGGGACCTCATTAAACTTACAAGCTTCAGCCGGGCTCGGTGGCTCAGCCTGTAATCCCACGCCTTGGGGAGGCTGAGGTGGGTGAATTGCCTGAGCCCACGGGTTCGAGACCCGCCTGGGCAGCGAGACCTCATCTCTACAATAAATCAAAAAATCAGCCGGGCGTGGTAGTGCATGCCTGTAATTCCAGCTACTTGAAGGCTGAGGGGAAGGATCGCCAGAGCCCAGCAGGTTGAGGCTGCGGTGGCCGGGAGCGGCCACTGCACTCCAGTCTGGGTGACAGAGTGAGACTCCAACTCAAAAAAAAAACTTACAAGCTTCTGCAAAGTCAAAGAAACCATCAAGAGAGAGGAGAGACAGCCCACAGACTTGTAAAAAATATTTGCCAACTGTATGTCTGTTATCTACAGAAACTCAAACGTGCTGAAAAGAAAAACCAAATAGCCCCATTACAAAGTGGGTAAAATATATGAATAGATATTTCTCAAAAGAAGACATATGAGCAGCCAACAGATACATGAAAAAATGCTCACCCTCACTAGTCATCAAAGAAATGCAAATTAAAACTACACTGAGATACCACCTAACTCCAGTCAGGATGGCTATCATCAATAACTGAAAAAACAGCAGATGCTAGGGAGGATGCAGCGAAAAGGGAACACTTCTACACTGATGGTGGGAGTGTAAACTAGTACAGCCTCTGTGGAAAACAGTGTGGCGATTCCTAAAAGATCTAAAAATTGCCCTTTCATACATGAGAACCCACAATTGGCCTACTGGGAATATGTCCAGAAGAACTCAAATCACTCTATAAAAAGGATACCTGCACACATATGTTTATCGCAGCGTTGTTCAAAGTAGAAAGAACATGGAACCAACTGGGCTGCCCATCAAAAGAAGACTGTGTTTTTAAAAATGTGGTACATATACACAATGCAATATTACGCAGCCATAAAGAACAAAATCGTGAAATTCACAGCAACCTGGATGGACTAGAGTCTATAATACTGAGTGATGTGTCACAGAAACAAAGAACTGAGTATCACATGTTTTCACTCACAATTATCATAATACTATAAGAAAAGGATTGGCAGTAGTAGCAGGAAACTGCCGGGAGGGTGGCAGGGAACCAGAATTGGCAGTAGTGGGAATGTGCCTGGGGAAGGGAGGGCACACCTCATCAACAAGGGTACCTGCATAATGAACATTTGTATACCTAAACATGAATTGTTCCCCACTTCTTTAAAATTTTAAAAGTTTAAACTTGTAAGAGAAAGAATAAAACACTTGCCAAAAACCATACTCACAGAATTGTACAGATAAATGTTTAATAAAACATTATGTGATTTTAAAAAAGAAAAGAAACTCCAGGTTCAAACTAACTTCTTTCATATTTGACACCATATATGGCTCAGACTTTATTATATGCTGTACTATGAGAAAAGTGTCAGTTGTAAGCACCTCAATCTTGAGAAAAAGGTCTAGCTTAGTGACATTTGTTGTTTTTCCAGTTTGTAGATGAAAGACAGTGGTGATATAAGGAGTCCAAGGTACTGTTCTACTGGAGTAAACATACTTGAGAATTTTTATACTCAGTCAAGATTCCCAGACCAGGAGTTTCCTGAACATTCTGGGAAAGTGAGTAATTTGGGTTCTCTGGCTTCTGAATCCGTTTTCAGTGCCTCAAATTCCCTTTGAAAAGAGGTCTGAGGACATTTTTTAAGTGACTAATTAGGTAAGATTCATATTACATTCAGAAATTGTGTTTCATTAATGCAATATAAAATGCTGCTATTAGCCACATTTATGACTTATTAACAGTATAAAAGCACTAAGGTGACTTGCTTGAGCAGCCAGTGGTACTGCTAGCCTCTTCTGGCACCCACATTAATTACAAAGCCATCCTTGAAAGGGCAGCATGATAAAGTTGGCTGAAGATGAACAGAAATATGGGACTGTGTCTTTCTATTTCTCTCAGTTTCTTCTCTACTAAAACCTTAATGGTACGTGGGTAAATGATATTCAAGAGCCACCAATTCTGAGACCCTTAGTGAACCATTAAAACCAGGAAGGGAAAAAATGTTGCACGTAACAAAAAGCAGACCAGGAGAAACGGCTCATGCCCAATGAATAATCAAAAACTTATTGCTTACTCAGGAAGCCAGGTGCAAGGAAGAAATTTGGTAACTATTTGGACACTTAAATCTTAAAATAATATGGAGGTGGAAATTCATAGAATTGAAGGTGAAGAGGAGAGCAACAGATGCTAAACTGGAAAGTGGGTAAAACCGTCTTAGACCACCAAATAATGAAAATATTATTAGGCTGAGATATCTGGAGAGATTAAAGGCAGAGAGTCATTAAGGGCTATATTTATGCACATAAGTTAATTGGACTGATTTTTGTGGTTCATGAAACTTTTCCATTCATACATGTCAGAAAATCTGAGATTTGGTACATTGACAATCTTTTGATTGTACTTTTATGTATGGAAAATGACAGGGCGCTATTAATCAAATCTATGCATTTTAGAGAAATGCACATGCAATTGAGCAAGGATCATCTTGGTAGATTTTCTAAGAAGAGGAAAGGCATGCATTTGCAGAGAGGATAATAAGGCACCTTCATCTAAATTCTATTCTTCAAAGTAAAAATCAACCATCATAAAAGGCCAACCTCTTATCTGAAGATACAATTACGTCTTCCTAATTTATCTATTCATACAAAAATGCTGAGCTTCCAGGAAGGTGGAAGGAATGACCAAAGATTTCTTACCTACACTTCTGTAGACTAGAACTCTTGACCTGTACCCTATTATTTTAAGTAAATTCAAAGAAACTCAATATTACAATAAGCACAAATAATAAAACTGTCCTTTAGAAAACCAAAGTCATATTACAGTGGAATATATTCTTTGCCTTACTAAAAAGCATAGTCCTTAGTCTTTCCTGGAGGAATTACAATTTCTTAACCACTTATGTAAGGAGAAGCCAATAACACCCAAGTAAATGGGATAGGTAAGGGTAGGAACACTCAGGTCAGGAAGTTAAATGCAAGCGGTCAGTGAAGGATATTCCATGGTCACTGACAGATGGCACACTTTCCTTGCAGCTAGAAAAGATGGACGTCACAAAAAAACCCTCTAGTGAATTCTCTGCTTTGGAGTTTATCAGGAGGAAGGGGGTGAGCACATGCTTTAACAATACAGATTCCCCATGGGTGGTAGGGACAAAATACTTAAGGAGTCAGAATCACATCACCAGAGGTGATTAAGAAATTTATTGTGAACAGATGAATGTATCAATTAATGCAAAGTACAAAGAATAAGATTTTACAGATATTAAGAAGACTGTGCCACGTCCTGATGCCCTGATCATGTATGCAGGTGGGTTCCAAAACTATGTCTGTTTAGTGCTTAACAGGAGACAGTCAAGAGCAGAAGATAAAGCATGGACTTTTGAGTTCCTGAGCCTAAATTACAAGAATTGTTTTCCTGCAGTTGACTTGGCTTATGAAAACCTTACCTCTCTCCTCTGCAGCAAAAGGATAATAAAAAGCCTTTGAGGATGTCTATGGTAATACATTAATAGAAGAACTTAACCCAGTGCCTGGCACATGATGTGATCTCAATGAATTGTCTCTAATTCTGTCATCATCATCATTATTATTAGCCATCAGCTCTTAGTACTTGTGTGTGCCGACATTCCTGTAAAATACTGAACAGAGCTTTTAGAGGTCACTACTTGAGATTAATGGTCACATTACTCAGACTTGTGATTTGAATAATGAACACTTTTTCTTAAGGGTAAACATCACAGTATTTTTAGAAGACTGTCTATGTTTTGGGAATAGTACCATTAGTATTTGAGATTATCTTAACATGAAAAAAGAAATTGCCAAAATCAAGTTAAAGGAAGAAGTCTGAGAATTATCTCTAGAGAAGGAAAAATGTATTGTGGCAATTACTGACATGTTCCAAACTACAAAAATTAATCTATGGATCCAGTGAACCACTACAAAATAAAAAAAGCATACAAAGTTCCTCTAAACAGCATTTATCTCAATGTGTAGACATCTACCTTATCTGGAATGTACAACACAGGGTAAGGATACCCTGTGCAGTTTGAGTCTCTGCCTGCTATACAGCAAGTAAAAAACTGAAACAGATCCAAAAGAGAAGTAAGGATGATTGAGGATTAAAAAAATAATAATAAGCTGGAAGAGCAAAGGATAAAGACCCCCAAAAGGAAACAATAATAAAAAATGTTCCAAAAATGAAATCCAGCAGAATTGCCCTGAATGAATAAATGCCTTCCTGTACCTATGCTCACTTTTGTCTCACAAATCTCTGACAGCAAGTCAGCTATGCTTAGTTTCATTTCACAGGTAAGGAAATGGAGGCTCAGCAAGTTGGGGTTACTGCTCCAAATAGGAAATTCATGACTGAAGCTGGGACTTGCCAACCAATTGCCCAGCCCTGTTTCCAACATCCCACTCTCTACGCAATGAAATCTCTTTCTCTTGGGAATTCCAAGAATAGATTTTTATCTTTGAGAGATGTAGTACCTGCTTAGAGGAAGAATTAATGATCTCCTTCCCCATCAAGATTCCTTCCAGCTTTTGATTCCTCTGCATTCTCCTTCTCTGAGCCTGGGCTACTGGTTGACCTACTTGGAAGCAGAAGGGAAAAAATGTGTAAGAGAATAAGGAGTCAGCACTGAATGTCATAAGTTCCTCTGGGTTTTAATGAGGCAGATATAAAAACAAAGTTTTGAATATGATGACAACATCATACCACATTGCCTAGGGTGTTATAAAACATATAAACTGACTGACAGTATTGTTGAAAACAAACTTTAAAATAGAAAATATATACCTATATGTCAATAGCAGCTTTGAGATCAGGTGGATCTCAGAGCACAGCAGCAGCCTGTGAAATGGTTTGACCCACATTAATTCTTAATAAATATTTTTAGGAACTGAGTTACTATACACAAATTGGCATTTTCTGGGATATCTTTCCCTGCTATCTGTCCTTCACAGTTGCCTGGGTTCAAATCAAGTCTATGCCATTTCTTAACTTACTGTTTCCCAGTTTCTTCATCTATAAAATAAGGATAATAGCCGGGCTCGGTGGCTCAGCCTGTAATCCCGTGCCTTTGGGAGGCTGAGGTGAGTGGATTGCCTGAGCCTGCGGGTTCGAGACCCGCCTGGGCAGCGAGACCTCATCTCTACAATAAATCAAAAAATCAGCCAGGCGTGGTAGCGCATGCCTGTAATTCCAGCTACTTGGAAGGCTGAGGTGGAAGGATCGCGGAAGCCCAGCAGGCGAGGCTGCGGTTGCCGGGAGCCACCACTGCACTCCAGTCTGGGCGACAG
This sequence comes from Cephalopachus bancanus, assembly GCA_027257055.1. Classification (NCBI taxonomy): domain Eukaryota; kingdom Metazoa; phylum Chordata; class Mammalia; order Primates; family Tarsiidae; genus Cephalopachus; species Cephalopachus bancanus. The sequence goes on from JAPVLO010000036.1 coordinate 3,836,174, forward strand.
AGTGAGACTCCAACTCAAAAATATAAAATAAAATAAAATAAAATAAGGATAATAGAATCTAACTTATGAGATATTTTCAAGGATAAATAAAATAAAATTCAAGTATAGTGTTTAGATGTTGTTGGTATATATAATAACCACTAAATATTAAAATTAACTATTAGTTTTTCTCATGGGTGCCCTTTCTCAGACTTTACCAAGCCCAAACCCCTAAAATTCTCTTCTCAGCTTAATTACCTCATGCATCACCTACCAGATCAATCTAATTCCAGGTTCTAAGCACAAACTTGGCTTTGGGCATGACTGTCCTTTACCCAGAAGTTGGTGCTACTTGTGGCTGATTCCGTTATAACTTTTGGTACCAGCTCCGATGACCAGGTAGGTATATTAATTTTTTAAAGCTGCCCTAACAGTGTTATAAACTGTGGCTTTGAACAACAATCATTCTCTCACAACCCTAGGGGCTAAAATCTGATATCAAGATGTCAGCAGGGCCATACTCCCTCTAAGACTCTGTAGAATCCTTTCCTCTTCCTAGCTTTTGGTAGTTACCATGGTATTTCTGACTTACAGACATATCACTCCAATCACTGCCTCTGTCATCACATGACCTTTTCCCTCTATGTCTCTGTCTTCATGTGGTGTGTTTTCCTCTTATAGAGACATCAGTCATATGGGATTAGGGCCCACCCTAATGACCTCATCTATGATGGCCACATTACAGGTACTGGAGGTTAGGGACTTCCATATATCTCTTAGGGGTACACAGTTCAACCCGTAGCACCAGATTTCTGCTTTGTTCATTTATTCATGCATTTAACTTTTTGCGCTTTATTATTATAGCATTACGGGGTACAAGTGAGGATTAACTACATAAATAGGTTGGATGCCAGTGAAGTTTGGACTTCTAACTGTCCCTCACTCCCCTGGTCATGGACCAGGTACCATTTGTGTTGTCATGCACTCCCTACATTTCTCCTTCTCTCCCTCCCCTAGCAGTGTTCTGTGACTCCCTATTCCACCCGTGTGCTAATATGACTAGTGTTCAAGGCCCATTTATGAGCAAGAATATGTGGTATTCAGTTCTTTGTTTCTGTGATAGTTCACTTAGTTCACTTAGTATGATGGTCCCCAGCTCCATCCAAGTTGCTGCAAAGGCCATGATTTTGTTATTCTTGATGGTTGCATAATACTCCATTGTGTATATGTACCAAATTTTCTTTATCCAGTCCACTTTCTTTTTTTTATTATTATTATAAAGATGTGGGTACAATTCAGGGTTAGGTTACAAATGTTGCTTGTACAGTTATCCTTGTTGATGAGGTGTGCCCCTCCCTCCCTAGCAGTTTCCCTCAACTGCCAATCACACTCCCCCTCCTCTGACAGTTTCCCACTACTGCAATCCCTTTCTTATAGTATTATGATAATTGTTCAAGGTCCACTTACGAGTGAGAACATATGGTACTATGTTCTTTGTTTCTGTGATAGATTACTGAGTATGATCAACTCTAAATTCATCCAAGTTACTGCGAAGTCCATATGTTTGTCTTTATTTATGGCTGCATAATATTCCATTGTGTATATGTACCACATTTTTTTTATCCAGTCCAGCTTCCATGGGCAACATTGTTGGTTCCATGTTTTTGCCATTGTGAATAGAGCAGCAACAAACATACGTGTGCAGGTATCTTGTTTGCAGAATGGTTTGAGTTCCTCTGGGTATATTCCCAATAGAGGAATTGCTGGGTCATATGGAAGGTCAACTTCTAGTTCTTTCTGAAATTGCCACACTGTTTTCCAAAGAGGTTACACTAGTTTGCATACCCACCCGCAGTGTAGAAGTGTTCCTTTTTCTCCACATTCTCGCCAGCATCTGTTGTTGCTTGTTATATTAATGATGGCCATTCTTACAGGGATTAGGTGGTATCTCAATGTGGTTTTGATTTGCATTTCTCTGATGATGACTGAAGGCTGAACACTTTTTCATATGTCTGTTGGCTGCCTGTATATCTTCTTTTGAGTAGTGTCTATTCATGTCTTTTGCCCACTTTTTAATGGGGTTGTTTGTTTTTTTCTTTTCAGCATGTTTGAGCTCCTTGTAGATCCTAGATGTTAGACCTTTGACAGAGATACAGTTGGAAAATCTTTTTCCCCTTTCTGTGGGCTGTCTTCCGGCTCTCTTAATGGTTTCTTTAGCTTTGCAGAAGTTCATCGGTTTGATGAGGTCCCACTTACCTAACTTATTTCTTATGGTATGGGCACTTAGGGTTCTGATCAGGAATTGGTTACCAGTTCCAATTTCCATAAAGGTGTCTCCTGCGTTTTCTAAGATTCATATAGTTTGAGGTTTTACATTTAGGTTTTTGCCCATTTGATCCATGCACAGCACATGCACCATGTAACATACTTGTAAACAAGACAGATAATGGTTCCTACTCTCATAGAAATACCAGTCCAAGGAGAGAGATAGATCTTTAGCTGAGGTGAGTGGATTGCCTGAGCCCGTGGGTTCGAGACCCGCCTGGGCAGGCGAGACCTCATCTCTACAATAAATCAAAAAACCAGCCGGGCGTGGTAGCGCACGCCTGTAGTTCCAGCTACTTGGAAGGCTGAGGCGGAAGGCTCGCCAGAACCCAGCAAGTCGAGGCTGCGGTGGCCGGGAGCAGTCACTGCACTCCAGTCTGGGCAACAGAGTGAGACTCCAACTCAAAAAAAAAAAAAAATGACTGAGCAAAGTAGTAACAAAGTAGTAACAAATATTATGCAGCCACAAATAAGGACCAATATATGGACTTTGTAGCAAAAACATGGAACCAACCATGCTGCCCACGGAAACTGAACTGGATAAAAAAAGTATGGTACATATACAAAATGGAATATTATGCAGCCACAAATAAGGACACACATATGGACTTTTAAGATAAAACATTTAAAAAAATTTTTTTAAAGAAATAACCAAAAAAAGAAACTTGATCCTAAAAGCAGTAGCATCTGTGGAAGAATTTTAGGTAGAGAAATACTGTTATCAGGTTGTGGCCCACTACAACTTCTGCTATACAAACCACTAACATATTTTCATAGTTTCTTAGTCCCATGTAGAAGCAGATTCTGAGTCTCTTCGCTAAAGCATGCCCGGATTCTAACCAGATTTTCTTTTCTGTTTCATTATCATTAGCATTGTGGTCAATGTACACTCATTCTCTCCACTTCACCTTTCTTTCCTCTTTATGATATTCTATTCTGTATTAGCTATTAATACATTCTAATCCCCAGGCCACTATCTGGATATAAAGTAAGAGAATGCGTGGAGCACTTGATTCAAAAGGCTTTACTTCTCCCTGTGACTGAAGACAACTCAAAAAAAAATCAGACTGAATAAACTTGGAAAATACACACACACACACACACACACACACACACACACACACACACATCATATGTTACATAATTACATATACATGTATATTTTTATATATAAATACATATATGCACACATACAAATTAACTTGGAGTTAGCCCTTTAATAAGATGTGAATAAAAATATAAAGAACTGGCAGAATTATATTAAACCTTGTGGTTGAACAAGATAAGCTCTCTTCACCTGACAGGAAATATCTTGGGATTCTCCCCATGCATTCTACAAAACTGATTTTTTAATTTAGTAACATTAAGTATATATTTGTACTTAATGCTCATTTTCCTTAAATGGTTCTTTTTATTAGCATGGAAACTTAACAAAATAAAATCATACTTCATTTGCAATTGTAAAGCAAATGAAAGAGAAGTTTTGGTGGCTTATCCAAACATTTGATTCATTCTGAGATTTGTTAAATGTTTCAAGTGCAATGGGATCATATTAAATTCTAGGCTCTAAAGGAAAAAAAATATTACTTTATTCCACTCTGTAGTCTAATGCACAGTATTTCTTGTTTAACCAGGATCATAAATACCAGGGATTAGTCTGAGTTTGAGACCACCCAACGCCTAAGGGATTAATGCCTCCTGGCATTAAGCAGGAATATTAAATTAAGGAAAATGCCAATCTTGTAGCTTTACTAAATGTAATTTATAGTTTAACCATCATATTAAATCCTTTAATTGAAATTTGTAAAACAAACGGCAGTATTAGTAATTCCTTTATCACCTTCCAATTCTCTGCCTACTTAACACCAGCTTCTAACCCAGGGGAAATATAGATCCCAAATGCAATCCTTGAACTTGGGAAAAGTCACTGAATCTTCACATTACCTAACCTTCATGTTCACTCTTCCTGCAAGATAATACGTTTTCATTTATCATACAAATGCACTCATTTCCTTCTTGTGGTACAAATGCATATTAACAGGGACTTTCTAGCTTAACGTTATCTGGACTTCCGACTTACACTGTAATTACACATAAAAAAGAACAATAGTTCAATCAAAACAAGAAACAGAAAGAGATCCAAAATGGCAAGTAAAGTTGTGGAAAGTCAAAAAACAAATGAGAAACAATAGCAAAGCTACAGAATAACAGAGAAGTACAGAGTGTCAGAGACCATTAGAAAAAGCTAGAATTGGCCCTGCACAGTGGCTCACGTCTATAATCCCAGCACTTTGGAAGGCTGAAGCGATAGGATTGACTGAGCCCACGGGTTCGAGACCAGCCTGGGCAACTTGGCAAGCCCACATCTCTACAATAAATCAAAAAATTAACTGGGCATGGTGGCACGTGCCTGTAGTTCCAGCTACTTGGAAGGCTAAGGTGGAATGATAGCCTGAGCCCAGCAGGTTGAGGATGCAGTAGCCTTGAGTGTGCCACCACCCCCCAACCTGGGCAACAGAGTGAGACTCCAACTCAAAAAAAGAAAAAGAAAAAGTTAGAATTAGCAGGATATCATTTCAGTTTTCCCCAATATGTTGTTCTCTGCAAAGGTGTCTGTTGATGCTTTTCAACTATAAGTGTACACTGGACTTTCCCTCTTACTGTGTGCCTATATATTTGACAATTTCTCCCTATCTAGATCAGAGAAAAATATGAGAGGCAAAACCTATCTAGATATTTAAAGGTAAACACATCCTCCTCTATCTTTAAACCACAAGCCATAAATGTCAATTAATTCTGCGAGATAGAGCACGGGTTGGATCAGTTTGAGGGAAGAGTTGGCCAGCCCCATTTTGCATTATGGAAAATCCTGTCTGGGAGATAATGAAAGGACTCTAGAAGAATCCACTTACCACCATTTGCTTAAAGAAGCCAGGGCCAAGGGGATAGTGGGAGAGTGAGGCAGTGGAGGAAGGGGAGTCAGGAGTAAAGAGGACACAGATTTGACCCTGACTTCTAGGAGGTCTTCAGGACTTGCATCAAGCCCTGCCCACAAAGAGGACCCCGTGGGTTCACTCCACAACAAGAGGATAGCAGGTGGAGCTGAAAGAGCTCATCACCTCCTTGGCTATAAGAAAGCTCCAATCATGTAGTAGGTGAGTGCCGCCCCAGGCTTGAGACATTCAAGCTTTGTCCTGAAGATACTTGGGACTTTCCATCTCTCCTAACTGGCCTGTGAGTGTCCATGTTGAACTACTTTTCTTCTGACTCTGAGGGCAGACACCCAGAAAATTTCACATCTCACCTCCGTACCCGGTACAAACATAGCATTTCTTCCCAGCAGTTGACATATAGCCTAGGAGTGTTATCGCCTTGTTATCAATCATTATTTCTTCTGAATAAACCACTAACAAATTTTCATAGCTTCTTCATAACTCCCTGTAGAAGCGGATTTTGGGTCTCTTAGCTAAAACTATCCAAGATTCTGACCTGATTTTATTTTCTCTGCCATTACTATCAATATCAGGATTAGTGTGTGCTCATTCTCTCTACCTTGCCTTCATCTCCTCTCTATGGTATTCTTATCCATATTTGCCAGATTCCACTACCCAAGGCACTATCTGGACCTCAAGTAAGAAGGAATGGAGCACTTGATACAAGTGTTTGAAGAATCAATTCAAAAGTCCCATAATTATTGCTAGGAAACGAGAGAATACTTTTGAAAATTTTCTTGAAAGTAGAAAGATGCTTCCTCTGTGGGATGGTCGTGGGCACCCCCTGCTGGTTGTCACCCTCACCCCAGCAACCTCTTTGCTTCCTCTTAGTGTTCATGACATTTATGCGAAGGTGCCAGGGTCAGAAAGACCCTTCCCAGTGCAGTTATACCTGCCTGTGGCCCCTTTCCACACTACGCTGTGGCTGGGCAGACCCCAGTTCTACCAAGCCTTCAAAGTGGGCTTTTTGTAAACCCCACTCAATGGCATGCATACCTCTGTTCAATGCCAAGGGAGAAACCCAGAATCTGTAGGAGTCCCTTGTTATTGCTGCCATCTGCTGTTCATCTGTCTGGGAAGGAGTGCAGCAACCCCTCCCTACCCAGCTTCCTGTTCCAGGCCCCTGTAATTTCCCAAATTTCCTTCCAGGTCCTGCCACCCTTACCTGGACAAATGATCGTAAAATCTGCAAAAGGGCCTCTACTGCTGCTACCTTCATCTGACAGGTTGCTTCCAACCTCTAATCTGAGGAGCACATTCTCCCCATAGCTCATGGCCTAAGCCTTCTCTTTTCTGGATTGTCTGAGTTCCCCGCTACATAATTCCCATGAATTCCTGTCACTTTCTTCTGGAGAGAGTTCAAAGTAAGCGCTCTGGTCCTTTTTAAAAAATTGGTCCCACCTGCAGTGAGTTCTGGCAGCAGTGGGCCCACTTCCTTCTCATTTCCATCAGGTCACAGGAGTAGGAGGGATGGAGGTATAGGTCTGTTTCTGCTACTTTGTTTCATGTTGATTTTCTATCTAGTTTTCTCACAGCCCTTCTTTCAAGGATTGAGACCATTTTCTCCAAATGTGAGACATCATGGCTTGTTTATCCTTGACTCTCCAGCAGCTAGTAGAGGACAGATTCAAACCTGCTTATTGAACCAGCATGAGCTGGGATTCATAAGAGGGCATTTTGATGATACCATCAGGTAGCACACCAAAAAGCATGCCTCCCCGCCCATAGCCAATAAGCACCCTTGGGGAAAAAGTACAATAACTTTTTTCTGCATTTTCAAAATGTTTCCTGTGCACTGAGAAAAATCAGAGGTGACCTTTACCTTCTCCTTTGCTGAGTGCCTGAATTCAAGTGACCAAGGACCCGAACACAAATTCCAGATTGTCTTTACCATTTATTGAGTGATTATGTAAAATTAGATCTAGCAGGCTTTCCTGGCAAGCTGAAATTCCTAAGATCACCTTGCAGATTAGGCAAAACTGGAATTATACCTGGTAACTTAACTTAATAGATTAGGAAAGGAAGGGGGAAAAGGAGAAAAATATAGATAGCCTAAGATTAGAGTCATTTCCCATAAGAGTTGCAGTCATGAGTAACTTAATGACAGGATCTTGTTCAGAAAAATATGATTAGGCAATTTTGTCATTGTATGAACATCATAGCATGTACTTACAGAAACCAGGATATATAGCCTACTACACATCTGTGCTATATGGTATGGTCTACTGCCTCTGGGCTACAAACTTGTACAGCATGTTTCTATATTGAATACTGTAGGCATTTGAAACATAATGGTATCTGTGTATCTAAACATATCTGAACATAGAAAAGGTACAGTAAAAATGTGGCAATGTAGTCATATGGGACCACAATCCTATAGCAGTCTGTCATTGGTCAAAATTTCATAATGTCCATGACTGCATTTCTATTTCTTTTGTTCGATTTTGTAGCTTGGGGGGGTTAATTTTCTCCTTTTAGACTTCTTTTTAAACAGAGAAGATGACAACTATCATTTTTCAAGAGCCTACTGAGAGAGAAGAAAGGTAGAAACGGGATAGGCAGACAGATTAAGGCAGGTCCTCAGTTAAAAACTGCTGCTGCAACCCCCATGGACTGCAGTAAGCACACCCATTTCCAGGTCCATGAACGTCCCCTTTCTGCATGCTTCTTCTTGATTGGCCCTTTCCAACTCTCTCCCAATTGGTGCATTTCAATCCCACACCATGGTGCATCCCTCTGATTGGTGCTACTGCCACCCAATCAGCATGTTCTCAAGACTATATAACCTAAACTTCTCACTTCACCTCTGACTGGTAACCCTCTTTCAGGTCCCCTCTCCACTGCTGAGAACTTGGCTATCTTCTAATAAATTCCTACTCACTCACTCTCTGGTGTCGGCATCTTCAATTCTTCCTAGGCGTGAGATAAGAACTCAGAACAGCTGAACTAGAAATGCTGCTGAACTAGAAGAGCTGCACATGCCGGACTGGAAGAGCTAGACCTGCAGAACTGAGAGAGCTTCAGCACTCTTTGAGGGCCTGGCTTGCTGGCCCACCGAGCTAGTAGAGCTGTAACACTTCTTGGGGGCTGGCTCCCCAGCCCACTGAACCAGCAGAGCTGCGAATACTTCCTGGGAACTGGCTCACCAGCCCACTGAGCCAGCAGAGCTGTAAACACTTCTCAGGGCTCAGCTCACCAACTCCCAAACTAAGAGGACTGTAACACTCCTTGGGGGCTCCTCAGCTGTTGGCATCCCCACATTCTCAGGCGCCACCATGTTCCCCTATCTGGTTGCCATTGTATCTGCGGCCACTGCATGAATCCCAGGCTGGCAGTGTAGCTTCGGAAACTGCAACATCCCTTGAGGGCCAACTTCGCCAACTGGTCAGACAAAAAACTGTAACACTGCAATATGTTGGGCCTGCAATAGCACTTTCCCAGAATTTTAAAAATTTAACTCTCCCAAAAGCCCTGCAAGATAAGATTTCAGGTAGTTGTACTAAGATCAGACGAGTAAAGAAATTTACCTAAAATCACATAAAGTGGCACATTAAGAATTCAAATTCGGGTGTCTAATTTCATAACTAATGACCTTTCCTCCACCCCATACCACCTCTCAAAAGCTTCATTCTACAGGAATTCTCTGATCAATACAGGGCAGCACACTCAAATTCAAGGGCAGCACACTGCAGAGAGAGTCCACTATACCCAACCCAATTCCGAAAGCCTGGGTTTTCTTGTCCTTTCCACTAACCAGCTATGTGACCTTGAACTGTTCATGTGGTTTGTCTGCTTCTCTCATTACCTCTATAAAATTTATTTCAATAACTGAATTATTTCTGATGTCTTTTTGAATCTAACATTCTATGATTTTATATATAAGTAGATGAAGCTCTTTGAATAAATTAATATATTGGAAATCAAGAAACAATTCTTTCTAACTCTTCCCATGATATCCTTCTGTTGAAGAACTCAATTTCCAGACACTAGTGTTCTCATCACCATAGACATTACTGCTTTGACAATGCCATTTCATTCACCTTTAGAATTTAGAAATCGTCCACTATGAGTGCATTACAAAAATCACTCACAGGCAAAGGTTAAAATGTGGCTGCTGAATATAATGAATTTCTGAAAAGTATTCAGTCCCTGATCCTTCTAATGCAGGCACTGCTTCTCAACAATAAAGGGATGAGAATAATTGGAAGCAGAGTCCTTAAAACACACACCTCATATTCATCCCTCCTCTTTGCAGCAGTCCTATCAAAATTGAACGAAAGCCTTTTCATGCTTAAAGGAAACTCATTTAGCCTCTTCATTCAGATTTTATCTTAAGGAGAGGAAACAATTAATAGTCATTTTTGTGCCAACCAGAGCCCTCATTTGTATTCCTTGCTACTAAGATATGTGGGTACCTGGTGAGCATTAGGCAAGGATGGAGGAAATTGAGGGCAGCTGTTTTTCTTTTAACTGCCCTGCATGTCCCACTATAAATTAAGACATTTTCATTTTTCCTAATCCTGAGTTTCTGTGATATTAGCATCTTCCATCTCCATGTTCATTTTCATCCCTGACAAACATTTCCAGAGAAAAGTGTTTCACTGTGGGTTTTGCAGCACATTCTCGGAAGATGTCTTTTGATGAAACTGGTATTCCAAATATTAGAGAGGGAAAAAGTAATTTGAATGTGTTAAAATTAGCATTAAATACACACACAACATTATATATTTTTATAGCGATATTTAGGAATACATATTCACCAAAACGTATCTGGGAGGAGATACAACAAACTAGTAATTGTAGTTTCCTCTAAGGAGTGAGCTCATGGGGAAAGGGGTCAGGGATGGTGATAAGAAAGCATCTGGAGGGGATTTTAGCTTGGGTCTGAACTGTCTTAACAGTTTACAAACACAAAAAAAATCAAAACTACAGCATATTCTAAAACTAAAGTTTAAAGAAACAAAAAACGTACTAGACTCCTTTACACAGTGATGGTTCTTTGATCTCTGCAGCCCTGTTGCCCACTGAGATGTTTGCTGAGTTGTTTGCAATTTGTGGTGTGTGGTCATTTACCTCCCACTCTCTGCTAGGAAAGCCAGACTGGCAACCCCAAAGAAAATTCAATAATTATTTTATTTCAAAGTTGGTATAAGACAAATTAAATAGGACAGTTCAGATTCTGTTTTGGATAGAAGTAAAAAATGACCTCTTGTGCTAGTTGCCTTATACCTGTATCCTTTGCACAGGTGGAGGACTTCCTGTTCAGGCATAGGAGTTTCCTGAAAAGACCATCCTGGGTTGGTGAGAGTGCTCCAGGAGTCCTTGCCACTGCCTCTCGCTACCTGCTTTCCCTAATACCTCCTTTCAACACTCCCACTGACCATTATACTCCATTGCCAGACTTTTTTCTTCTTGACTCCATGAAGACCTCATCTTCACTCACTCCTAAGAGGTAGCCATTCCTCCAGCCTCCTCTTCGAATTCTGCTACTCTTCAGACCCTTCCAGCTTAGTGTGTCAATGGAGTAAGCAATTACAAGGCAACAAATTTACAACACACATCATATTTTGTGGGGAAATATTAAACATGTCTCCCTGAGGTCAAAAAGAAGAACAAGATGTTCATGATAACCAATTCTATTCAGCATTGTGCTGAGGTCACAGCACAGTAAGACAAGAATGAAAATTGAACTATTAGAATAGAAAAGGAATAACAAATCATCTTATAATTAGATAACATAATATCATATAGAAAAATTTGTACGAATCTAAAGATAAACTATTTGAATTAGAAAGTAGCAGATATGAAATCAGGCAAAAATCAATTGCATTTCTATGTAGCAATAAAAAGGAAGTACTAAAATTTTTGAAAGTACTATTTACGTTAGCATACAAAACTATGAAGCACCTAGGGAAAAAAGTTAAAATCTTGTGAGTCCAAGGAGAAAATGGCAAACAGAAAATATAGAACATTTCTTATTGATAAGTGATCTAACGGGTCGTTTCAGGTATTAATGAAATTCTTTTTTTTATTTTATTTTGTTTTTTGAGTTGGAGTCTCACTCTGTCGCCCAGTCTGGAGTGCAGTGGCCGCTCCCGGCCACCGCAGCCTCGACCTGCTGGGCTCCAGCAATCCTTCTGCCTCAGCCTTCCAAGCAGCTGAAACTACAGGTGTGCGCTACCACGCCCAGCTGATTTTTGATTTATTGTAGAGATGTCTCGCCAAGTTGGCCAGGCGGGTCTCGAACCCGCGGGCTCAGGCAATCCACACACCTCAGCTTCCCAAAATGCTGGGATTACAGGCTGAGCCACCGAGCCCAGCCTATTAGTGAAATTCTTAAATGAGTTATGTTTAATGTTTAAATGAAAGAGGTCTCAGAGGTGATGATGAAAATAGTACTCTTCAAAATAAATAAGAAAAATAGTATTCTTCAATAACAAAAATGTCATTGATAGGATCTACCAGTTGAATTTGATACATTTCTTTTTGCATGAGCATGGGCAAAATCTCAAATGGAAAAACAAGTATAGCTTATCTATAACAGCTTATGAATGATTAGCACAAACAATGGAAAATACATATAAAATAAAGTGCTATTTATATAACTTTATATTGTAAATAAAATAGACAGCAAATATTATCACATTATTGTAGATTTGTAACCACATAGGACAAACACTGATAAGTTGGGAATTATTTAAGCTCTAAGCACCAATAGCATAGCAAAAACACTCTAAGCATGATTTCTAACTTTTTAATCAACTGAAAAATCTTCTATCTATTTGTAATGTTATTCAACAACTTGAAACAAGTTATATACAAATGCAACCTGATATTGAATAATAATCACAGAGAGATACATGGGAGTAAAGGGTTCAGGGCTGAGTCCCTCTTAACATGTTTATTAGTAATTATTCCCTTAGTCTTGTCTGATAAAAACTTACCTCCACAGCTCCTGAAATCATTGACTACTTTGGTTTTTTGAAGCAGTTCCATGTTTTCTTTCCTTTATGCGGAGCATTTTAAATATATGTGCCAATGTAGCATTTTATTTAATTTTCTTTTGAATTGTTATTGATACAACATAGTTGTACATATGAGAAGGACCCCCAAAATTGAAATTTATTTATAAAAAGTTGTGCACTTATTTCTTTATCCGTTTAAACTTCATTCACCTTCAAAGTACTCTCCGCTTTTTCCACTGTTCAAAACAGTTTTTGAACTCTTCAATGTTGGTGCCTTTTAGTGCTTCTGTGGTTTTTTTGTTTCAGCTCTTCCACATCACTTCAACACTTCCCTTTGAGGAGTTTTTTAATCCAGGAAACAAAAGTCTCTCAGGGCTAGATCAGGTGAATAGGGAGGATGGGCATGGGAATCATGCAGTTTTTTGTCAAAAACTGCTGAACACTCAGTATGATGTGGGCAGATGTATTGTCATGGTGGAAGAACCAGTCACCTGTTTACCACACTTGGTTGACGGTTTGATCTGGAGGAACAAATTCTGAGTGTAATACAAGAAGTCCACCCAACAAAAGATAATTCTGGATTTTGGGGTCCCCCTCATATTTTGAGGTTACATATAATATTTTGATACATGTATACAATGTGTAATGATCAAATCAAGGTAAATGGTATCTCCATCACCTCAAATTTTCTTTCTTTGTGTTGGTAACATTACAATTATTTTATTCAAGCTATTTTGAAATATGCAATAAATTATTGTTAATGCTAGCTCTTACTCCTATATAACAGCATTTTTGTAGCCATTAATCAACTTCTCTTCATATCCCCATTTCCTTCCCAGCCTCTGGTAGCCACCATTCCATTCTCCACCTCTGCAAGATCCACTTTTTTAGCTCAGACACACAAGTGAGGACATGCAATACTTGTCTTTCTGTGCCTGGCTTACATAACATGATAACTTCTAGTTCCAACAATGTTGCTGCAATTGACAGTATTTCATTCTATTTATGGCTGAACAATATTCCATTGTGTATATATACCATATTTTCTTTATCGAGGTATCCATTAATGGATACTTTGATTTCATATCTTGGCTATGTGAATAGTGCTGGAATAAACATAGGAATACAGATATCTTCAATATACTGATTTTCATTCTTTTTCTGGTGGTGGTAGGGTGATAAATACCTAGCAGTAGCATTGCTGGATTATGTAGAAGTCACATTTTTAGTTTTTTAAGGAATTTCCACACTATTTTCTATAACATTTGTACTAATTTACATTTCTACCAACAGTGTAAGAACCTTCCCTTTTTCCACATTTTTGCCAGCATTTGTTATCTTTTGTTTTTTTGATAATAGCTATGTTAACTGAGATGGTATCTCAGTGTGGTTTTGCTTTGCATTTCCCTGATGATTGGTAAGGTTGAGCAATTTTTCATATATCTGTTGACTATTTGTATATCTTTTTCTGAGAAATGTCTATTCAGGCCTTTTGCCCAAATAAAATTTTTGTTGTTATTGTTATTGAATTGAATTACTTATATATTTTTGATATTAATCTCTTTTCAGATGAATAGTTTGCAAGTATTTTCTCCCATTCTGTAAGTTGTCTCTTTACTTTATTGTTTCTTTTGCTGTGCAAAAAGCTTTTGACCTTGATGTAATCCCACTTGTCTGTTGTTACTTGTGTTGTCTGTGCTTTTAAGGTCTTACCAAAAGTATTTTTGTCCAGATCAATGTTCTATAGCATTTTTCCCAATGTTTTCTTCTAGTAGTTTTATAGCTTCAGGTCTTACTTTGAAGTCTTTCATCCATTTTGAGTTAATTTTTCTATATGGTGGAAGATGAAGATTTCATTGTATTCTTCTTCATATGACTATTCAGTTTTCCCAGCACCACTAATTAAAGAAACTATCCTTTATTCAATGTATGTTCTAGGCATCTATGTTGAAATTGAATTGGCTTTAGGTGCTTAGATTTATTTCTAGATTCTTGAGTCTGTTCAACTGGTCTGTTTCTATTTTTATGTCAGTATCATGCTTTTTTGGTTGTAATCGTTTTTTGTAGTATAATTTGAGATCAGTAGTTTGATGCCTCCAGCTTTATTTGTTTTGCTCAGGATTGCTTTAGTGATCCTTTTGTAATTTCATACAAATTATAGGAAATTTTTCTCTATTTCTTTGAAAAATGTCATTGATACTTTGATAGGGATTGCATTGACTATATAGATCACTTTGGGTAACAGAGAGATTTTCACAATATTAATTCTTCTCATACATGAGCATGGTATATCTTTCCATTTTTTGTGTGTTTTCTTTAATTTCTTTCATCAATGTTTTATAGTTCTCCATGTAAAAATTGTTCATTTCTTTAGCTAAATTTATTCCTACGTATTTTATTTCTTTTGTAACTACTATGAATGGAATTGCTTTCTTGATATCTTGTTCAGATTGGTTACTGTTGGTATATAGCTACTGATTTTTGTTTTTGCTGTTGATTTTGTATTCTGTGATGTTATTGAATTCATTTATCAACTTTAAGAGTTTTTTGGTGAAGTCTTTAGGTTTTCTAAATATAATATTATGCCATCTACAAACAACTTTTTCAACTAGGATGCTCTTTATTTTCTCTTATCTAATTGCTGTCTAGGACTTCCAATACTACATTAAATAAAAGTGGTGAAAGTGGGCATCCTTGTCTTGTTCCACATCTTAGTGGAAAGATATTCTGCATTGAGCAAGCATATGTAAGCCTACCCATAGAAACTAAAAACTGAAAGACCAAAAAAAGAGACTGACAAATCTAAGTTCTCAGAAGGAGATACTTCTTAGAGACTTACAAACAGAAACAACGTCTCAGTTAGTGAAAAGGTGGTGGATTACAGTACCTGCACTCCAGAAATTATCCTATATATGCATGCTTTTAGGGTAAAGACATGTGCAGCTGATCATGCCTCTGATATCTTTGCAGAATTTGTGATGACTTAGGAGGTTAGAAAAACATCTTTATAAGGAGTTATCTATGCTATAGACATTGTTTCTTTGTGAGGAGTTAGCTATGCTACAGGAACCCACTGGTATGCAGAAGTCAGACATTAGTCATCATGATGGTTTTATTTCAAGAATGCATCACTCTTGCCATTCAATAGGCTATTTTTCTATGTTCTACCCCTCAAAACTGGCCCTTAAAAATCTCACATGCCCTACTCTTCTAGACCCTGGGCCAAGCGAGAGAATGCTTGATATTGTATAGCTATAGCAACAGTGTGTTAGCAATGGAAAAAAGATTGAACCCAGCAGGATCTCAATTGAGGAAGATTGGCAGGCTGTGTTGAATCATCTCTAGGCTTCAGAATACCATGACTTTGGTTCTCTCAGAAGAAACAAAACAATAAGATATATATAACATTAATAATTTGAATAGTAGAAATGTAATACACACAATTATTGCAATCAAACATATAATTTGTATAACAAAATGGAAAAAAAACACAAAACCATTCCATGAGGGAGTTAACTAAAAACATCATGAAGAAAACTAAAACCTGTTCTTTCCCCATTTCCTTTCAGAGCCCAGTAACAGCAGCAAATGTTTTCAGTCCCCAGACCACCACATCAGCTCCTGCTGATGCCAGAGATGATGCCTGAAAACTAGTATCCATCAGAACAGAGATTTCAGAGACAATTGTCTGAACCCTGCCACCCCTTCCTTCCTCAGTCAGGAGTTCCTGCAGATAATAGCCCCAGTTGCCACTGGCACATGTCAGAACCTATTGTCCCTATGACTCTCCCACTCCCTCAGGGATTCAAACAAGAATATCATGACCCACCTTATGAGCATGGGGTCCTGAGCATGCTGGACTCCAGCACTCGCGTTGTAGTCACCAATGGAAATCAAGCAGGAGCCCTAGGATTGATGCATTGATTCAGAAGTATCTAACTGCTCATCATCCTACATAAGAGGAGGTTACTTCTCTAGCAGCCATGAAGGTTTTTCATATGAAAAATATCCCTAGTTATACTTTGACGACACTTGTATTGTACCTGAGAGACTGGAAAGCAAAGTCAAACAGGAGCCCACTATGTACCAGGAGGGATTTCCTTACCAGAGATGAGGTTCCCTTCAGCTGTGGCAGTTCCTGGTCACCCTTTCTGATGACCCAATGGTCACGTCATTGCCTGGACAGGCGAGACATGGAGTTCAAGCTGCTAAAACCTGAAGAGATTGTTCAACATTGGGGACATACAGAAGAACCAGCCAGCCATGAACTATGACAAGTTGAGCCATTCTCTACGCTGTGTCTATGAAAAAGCTTCACGCAGAAGGTGTCTAGGAAGCAATACATCTACAAATTTGTCTGTGACCCAGATGCCCTTTCCTCCATGGCCTTCTCAGACAATCAGCAACTATTCCTGAAGGCAGAGTCTGAGTGCCACCTTAAGGGAGAAGACACCCTGCCACTGACCCACTTTGAAGACAACCCTGCTTACCTCCTGGACATGGATCTCTATGGCAGCCTCCCCTATGCTAAAGGCTTTGTTTACTAAGTTTCTGAGCAGCTAAGTGGCCAAACCCTAGAGCTAGCAGTTCCCATTCAGGCAAACAAGGACAGTGATTTTGTTTGTGTTTTTTGCTATTCCTAAAGCTTACCCTTTGAATATTATCTGGAGAACCCAAGCTGTCTCTGAACTGGCACACTTAAAGATAGATATATTGTCTGGGGAGTGGGAACAGGGAGGGGCAGAAAGCCATCAAAAGGCTGGTGCCTCAGCTCTGATACTGATGAGATTTCTGGGAAGAGATCAAAACGGAGCCTCCTTGCCATGGACAATATATGCAGACAATACCTTGTTCAGGTTAGTACCCACAAAACGGGACAGAGTGTGTGACAATCTACATTGATCATGGACTACTAAATGCTCTACATAGAAAGGCTCTGATCTGCACAATTTATAGAAAAGGAAACCACAAACACATTGAAAAGTAGATAGGCTAAGTTGGGGAGGCTCAAACCATGAAGGGTCAGAAATATGTCTTGAAACTTGGAGAGCTTGTCTAGCTCAACCTGAAATGTTTTCCCCTTAGTCTAGCAAAAAGAAGGGAACAGTCAGAACTCCATGGTTCTCAAATCATAAACCATCGCTACTCTTGGGAACCTTCCAGCCATGGATGGGGTCACCAAGTAGAGCAAGCTCCCTTTCTTTTCCCATCACATGGCTGAGTGTGAATGGTTTTCATTTTAGAGGAAGGGCAATTAATACTTTTGTCAGTGTTTTGTTTTGCTTTAATTCAGAGGATTGCTTTGTTTTGGTGGTTGTTTTGGAAAAACAGTTTATACACTGATTTTTGTACTTTTGGTGTTTAAAGCAAACAAACAAACAAAAAACCTCAAATCTTTTGGTAACTGAGAACCATGTCCTTTAGCCTGGGCCATGTGGACTCACGAAGACACCGCAGCTTGAGAAGGGCTTTGCTGGGGGCTTCGCCTTAGTCACGCAAAAGCCTGTTTTGTTGTCTGCTTTGTGCTTTCTGCCACAGACAACCTGATGGAACATTTGCACCTGAGCTGTACATTTTTGAAGTGTGCAGGACAGCCTGGACACTGCTTAGGTTCTCTGTATATGGTTCCCCATATTCACTAGCATGCCCTCTCTGGAAAGCATATGTACATAACTAACATGTGTCATGTCCTTTAAAACCTGGTCATCTGGTGAGAACCCTAGGGATTCTTCCCTGGGCATGACTGATGACAATTTCCATTTCATGGGTTGTTTTGTTTTCCTTCTTCTTTAAGTCTTTGACTTTAAACCCTACCTGTGATTCATTAGGGTATGAAACTTAGGTGTGACACTGACAAGTAAAAACAGTGCTAGCGTTCTAGTTTCCTGCCAGCTTTTTTTTAAAAAAAGTTTATTCTCAGCCGGGCTCGGTGGCTCAGCCTGTAATCCCGCTCCTTGGGAGGTTGAGGTGAGTGGATTGCCTGAGCCCGTGGGTTCGAGACCCACCTGGACAAATTGGTGAGACCTCATCTCTACAATAAATCAAAAAATTAGTGGGGTGTGGTAGCGCACGCCTGTAGTTCCAGCTACTTAGAAGGCTGAGGCGGAAGGATCACCAGAGCCCAGCATGTCAAGGCTGCGGTGGCCGGGAGCGGCCACTGCACTCCAGTCTGGGCGACAGAGTGAGACTCCAACTCAAAAAAAAAAAAAAAGTTTATTCTGATTGTTGTATTATAATGGAAACATTGTAAACAACCAAGCTAAAGCTATGTGAAAGTTAAGCTCAAAGTAGAGGAAAAGTTTCTAGAAACTGGCAGTATCTTGCTGCCTGCGCTGTTGGTAGAATTCTATGCTCCCTACGACACAGCGCATTAAGAAGGACTGCACAGCTGTTCATGTGTGAAGCAGGCAGTGCTGACTCCGTGAGTGTGAGACAAATGCTTTGAACTGCTTTTCTATTAACAAAGCATGCCATAGTCTCCAGCAGTCCCCCTTATGGACCACAGCACATTTGTAAAGAGGTTTGCAGGGATAAGGGGTGTACTTCATAGCTATGGAAACAAGATTCTCCTCTATTAGAAGCTAATTAGCTCACAAAGGTGGTGAGCCTATAGCTTGGGCCTTAATTGGCATTGTACTCTCATCAAAGGACTCTTTCTAAACCATATTTATAGCTTTCTAATCTATACATAGATGCAAATTTTACACCCCCCCCACACTGGCTAGAGATCTATTTGTTTTAAAAACTATTTAGATTTATTTTTTTATTCCTTTATTTACTCTATTTTGGAATTTTTTTGGGGGGTGGATTTATGTTTTCTCAGCAAGTAAGAAAATAACCCTTTGTAGCTTGAGCTACCTTCTCCTGCTATAACTACGTGACCTGGACTGTCATGGGATATAGGATGGCCACATCACCATTGCATTCACATTGGACTCATGCACCTCCTGAACGGTTTTTGTTCTTTGAGGGGTTTTGGAGGAGTTATTTGTTTGCTTGTTTACTTCTTTTCCAGAGTATGGAAAAGGCTTTAACCTGCCAGTTAACTTGAAATACTTACCCCTGTGCAGGTCCATGTGCACCCTGCCAAGCTGCGTTATATTCTACACTGTATACAATAAAAAAGTTTGCTTTTTCACTTAAATAAATAAATACATTAAATAAAATCTGGTTCCACCTTCGAGACTTATAGCTGGGAAATAATTCAACCTATTATAAA
Source organism: Cephalopachus bancanus (assembly GCA_027257055.1). Taxonomy (NCBI): domain Eukaryota; kingdom Metazoa; phylum Chordata; class Mammalia; order Primates; family Tarsiidae; genus Cephalopachus; species Cephalopachus bancanus. The sequence goes on from JAPVLO010000036.1 coordinate 3,855,655, forward strand.
TCATAGGAAAATAAAAACTCCAAAACAATGGTCAGAATTGGAATCCAATAACAGATGTGCTTTAGTTTACTTCTGAAACATATTTCTCTCTCCAATCCCCCTTTTCTACCAAAGAGAAAACATGGTAAAGTCAATTTGTCTACAAAATAAATGTTAGTCTTAATCTACTTGTCCTGATTATTTTCATAAAGTGCAGCAAGAATAGCCATTTGCCATACAGAGTCCCTTTATGTTGGCTTTGCTGAAACTTTTGTAAGAAATTTCCAACTAGACTTTTAAAAGCCTCAAGGCTAGGAAACCAAGCTAAATATTTGCCATCAGACTACGTGAATTGGGTGAATTCCTGAGGTTCCTGGGCCTGTCAGAAAGTAACGTTGTTTACCTACCACAAGGTTAGGACCCTAGTTAAGGGAAACTTATAGACAAGGTACCTGGCTAGTCTTTACAAGGGAATTTATGTTGTCTCAACCTTAGTTCCTCAAAGCAGTCTGGTTATATCTAAAAATATATCATTCCAGTCAAATCCTTGGTAAAATAACCTGTGTAGCCAATATTAAAAGATAAAACATATTGATTTGTGCTAATAACTATATTGACATCAAATCATATTCATAAATATTTTTAAGTTTCGGAAAAATCAGCTAGAGAGATAGGTAAGTGTTTCAGTTTTGCTCACAAAGTATATTTGCCCAACTGTGGAAAATTACAAATAGCTCAAAAGAAAAAGAAAAATTTTCTTGACTCTTCTTCAATCGCAGTAGTAGCACCGAACCAGGGCATTGTCTGTTCCTTTGGAATTGCTATCCACAAATCAAGCAGTTCTTTCTCCAGTGAGAGCTGGGTTGATCCGGCCCTGTAGAATCAAGTAGCTTCTCTTACAGTCCCTGAGTCACTCCCATGGGAAAAGAGGCTCCCTGCTTATATCTCCTTTTTGCATTCCCCAGGTAGGATGATCCCGTATAAACCATTTCCATTTTATTATGAAACTCTTCTGGGCCCTGCTATCTCATTCTAGTGTTTCCCTGACATCACTCAACACAGCATGTGTATTTCAAGTGGCAAGATCATTTTTATGTCTTTTGGTCATGGGGTACATCCTCTGAAATCTAGGTGGAAGCTTCCAAACCTCCTTCACTCTTGCATTCTGTGCAACAGCAGACTTAACACGACATAGAAACCTCCAAACTTACAGCTTGTGCCCTCCAGAGCAGCAGCCTGAGTAGTATCTAGGGCCCTCTGAACCAAGGCTGGAGCAGGAGCTGCTGGAACGTGAGGAGAGGCATCCTGAGGAGATGCAGAGCAGCAGGGCAGGTTAGCCCCTGAAATTCTTTCCTTCTAGGCCTCTGGGCCCATGATGGAAAGGATAGCCTGGAAGATTTCTGAAATGCCACTCAGGCCTCTTCCCCATTGTCTTGAATATTAACATTTGACTCCCTTTTAGCCGTGCTAATTTCCCACACAAGTGGTTTCGCTGCTTTGTTCTTCTCTACCACATAGCCAGGCTTCATATTTTCCAAATGTTTACACTCTGCTTCCCTTTTAATTATAAGTTCCAAATTTAAGTCATTCCTTTGTTCCCATATCTGATCATAGGCTGTTAGAAACAGCCATGCCACCCCTCGAATACTTTGCTGCTTAGAAATTTCTTCTGTCAGATACAGCCTTTCATGACTTGGATAGGGACACAGTGTCCTTGGATAGGGACACAGACACAATTCAGCTGAATTCTTGCTAAAGCATAACGAGCGTGACCTCTGCTCCAGTTCCCAATGAACTTCTCATTTCCATCTAAGACCTCATTTCCATCTAAGACCTCATCAGCATGGCTTTACTGTGCATACGTCTATCAGCATTTTGATACATTTCTGAATTTATTCTCCACTTTTTCTTGAAGTTTGTTGAACTTCTTAAAATAACCATTTTGAATTATTTGATCACATATATCTACCACTTTGGGGGAAGTCTCTGGACCTTTATTTTGTCTGTCTGATGAGGTCATATTTCCTGAATGATCTTGATGCTTGTGGAAGTGTGATGTTGTTTGTGCATAGAAGGAATTAGATATTTTTTTTAGTTTTTGCACTCTGGTTTTGCGAATGCCTGTCCTTCTTCAGAGGACCTTCCAGGTATTCTAAGCCAACTAACTGTTGTGTTCCCTGAACCAATAATCACTACAGCCATCTCAGCACTAGAGGACACTCTAAGCCCAAGCTTGCCATGAGTCTTGAGAGAGTTCTGAGGTTGATGTGATCTAGGGAAGACCCAAGAAAGGTACTGGGACTATGTCCAGATGCTGTCCTGGGACTGAGTCAAGAAGACTGTTCCAGTGGCCCAGATGGGTGTGCCTCCCAGCAGGTGTATGCACAAATAGAATGGATCCCCAAATGCAACAAGATAGAGTCTGGAGATGAGACTGGGCCTCTTTGGGATCTTCTGTGGGAAGGAGGCTGATGGGCTCATCTTATTGGTTCAGAGAAGCATGTGTTACCCAACAGTTCCCTGAGTTCCCTGAGAAAGTTCCCTGGGGTAATCACTCAACTGCAATAGGAAGGGCTGGAGCTGAGACTGGGCCCCCTCAGAATCCAATATAGAATAGAGGCTAGCCTGCTTATTATGTTAGCTTTGCAGGCATGCATCTTCCAGCAGGTCCCTGCACAGATGGGATAATTCCCTCACCCCAGCAGGAAGGGCTGGAGCTGAGACTGGAATCCCTGAAAATCTCCTGAGATCCTTGGGATCTTCTGTGGGACAGAAGCTGGAGAGCCCAGTTTCAGTTCAGAGAGATGTGTGTCATCCATCTAGTTTCCAGATAGATGGAATATTTCCCTGACTGCAGTGGAGTGGCCAGAGCTGACTAGGCCTCCTCAGAATCAACTGTGAGAAAGAGGCTGGAAAGCCCATCTCATTGGCCTGTACAGGCAAGCACCCCCCCACTGTCTCAGCATAGACAAGGTAGTTTCCCAAATTTGTGGGATAGACTAGAGCTAAAACTGGGCCCCTGAGGGTTCTGCTGTAGGGTAGAGTCAAGGATGGGAAGTCCAGTTTCATTGGCCCAGAGGGGCATGTATCTCCCAGGAAATCCCTGTACAGATGATGGGATAGTTCCCTGTTTGCAGGGGGAGGGGCCAGAGCTGATACTAGTGCCTCTGATACTGGATCTGCTATGGGATGGAAGCTTGAAAGCCCATCTCATCGGTCCAGACATGTATGCATCTTGTCAGCAAAGACAGGACAGTTGCCCAACTGCAGCAAGAAGGAGTGGAGCTAAGACTGGGTGCCCTTGGGCTCTGCTGTGGGACAGAGACTAGGGACCCCACCAGGGAAGCTCAGATGCCAAGGCTGTGGAATACAGGCAGGTCTCTTTCTGGTCCTTGTGCAAGCAGCTCTGAGCTGGGACTGCAGTTGGGGAAGGCTGAAGCAGCAACTTTCAGGTTCACTGCTAAGGTCTATGTTAGCAGGCAGATGAGCATTTCCACTAAGGCACTAGTGTGCACAATTCCTTCTGAACCTTGGAAAATGGTTTTGGTTGCAGACTCAGGGGCAAATGAGGCTGTAGCTAAGACCCCTGGACGACTGGACCATTTCTAGGCTTGAACCCAGTGGGGTGTATCAACTACCTGGGTGTCAGTCTGCACTCTCAAAATAACCTTCTTAAATCTTGGGATCCACTGGGTTTTCACAAACTCCTACCTGAATCATGAGGCTCCTACAGAGAGAGACTGACTGTGGATGGGTGCAGAATCCTTGTTGTTATAGAGGGATATGAATGGGTTATCTTCTATCCTGCTATCTTGGTGGTATCATTCCAATGTAGAGTTTTCTCTAAATAATCTAAGAAATGTAATGAGATGCCATGCCCATTATAAAACTATTCAACTTTGCATCAGGAATAGAGTAACATTCCAAGGATTCAAACATGCATTTTCAAATATTCAGAAGAAAAATCAAATCACATATGAGGTACAAAAAAAAAGGTTTTTTTCAAAAAGTTAAGTCCAAATATGCCATTTTAACAGCAATTTCTAAATGCGTTTTGGAATATCTCGATAAAAACAGATGATAAATTACCGAGTCCTGAATGGGCACCTCTTGTCATATTTAAATTTATTTCAAAAGAACTGGAAGGAAATTTTGATAAAACATTAATGGAATATACAACAATGGTGATAAAGATGACTGATGAAATCAATAAAAATTATTCTGACATCAAGAAAAATAGCAAACAAATTTAGGAAGAAACATAGCAAAAGAAACTTTAGACTATACTAGGAGCAATAAATGATTAAGAGAAAGACATAAATTTCAGATAAAAGTAAGAAATGGATTCTTGGGCAGTTTGAAAATGCAATTAATGAAGAAGTGAAATAGCTAAACACATTTTAAAAGATTTAAATTTCTTGCCAATTTGACTCAAAATACTGATATCAACTAAGGTAACATAAAGCTGATATTATGCCACTACAACCTAGATTTTAACAACAAACTGGTTAATGGGAGTCATTAATTTAAAGAGTATTTAAGATTAGTCACTACCCAAGAAAACTTGAAATGCCTTGAAATTTTATAGCTCATATATGAAAGAAACTTGGGAGATAATTCCTCAAATTTGATAATGATCCTAAAAATGTGCATGACATTACCAGTAATGAGTTATGAATCTTAAAGAAATTTTTCTAAGCCATCAATAATAAAATAAATTTCTATCACCTATTCTAGACTAGAAACTAAATCATCTTTATGTTCTCCATGTAGAAAGCTATATTGCAAAATCATTGTCATATAAAGAGACTATCAAAGCAGTCCAAAAAGAAAAGTAAGGGGAAAATGGTTCTATTGCTGTCAAGCCATTAATAAATTAAAATATATTATTTTTTCTGAATTTAGTGATATTTGTCAGCTTTTTATGTTTGGAATTTGTTGAGATTTTTTCTCCCTTTCAAATGAATATTCACACTTGTATTTAATTATGTATTTTAATTTCATATTTTTCCCCTACTGAGCTATTGCCCCAATTTATATAAGCATCAATCACCACAAAATCTAGATCCATCCGGTGAGGTGAAAGTTGGAACTGTAAATCCTAGTAAAGGTGAGCATTTGGTTACAATTTCTTTTCTTTTTTTTTTTAATTATAAAGATGTGGGGTACAATTCAGGGTTAGGTATACAAATGTTGATTATGCAGGTACCCCTGTGGATGAGGTGTGCCCCTCCCTTCCCTAGCAGTTTCCCTCAACTGCCAATCTCCCCCCTCCCCTTGGCAATTTCCCACTACTGTCAATCCCTTTCTTATAGTATTCTGATAATTGTTCAAGGTCTGCTTATGAGTGAGAACATATGGTACTCTGTTCTTTGTTTCTTTTTTTTTTTTTTTTTTTTTTGAGTTGGAATCTCACTCTGTCGCCCAGACTGGAGTGCAGTGGCCGCTCCCGGCCACCGCAGCCTCGACCTGCTGGGCTCTGGCGATCCTTCTGCCTCAGTCTTCCGAATAGCCAGAATTACAGGCATGCACTACCATGCCTGGCTGATTTTTTGATTTATTGTAGAGATGAGGGCTCGCCAAGTTGCCGAGGCAGGTCTCGAACCCGCGGGCTCAGGTAATCCACTCACCTCAGCCTCCCAAAGGTACAGGATTACAGGCTGAGCCATCAAGCCCGGCTTGTTCTTTGTTTCTTAGAGATGTTTTTAACTTCTTGCCAGCTGAAAACCAAGACAGGTCTTTGTAGTCCCCTGGAGGCTATGGGACTCTGGAGTCCTGGTTTTCTGAAGGGTGTTCTCCTCTTAGCCTCTCCAACATGGATGGGCACTGGGCTTCTGTCTGCCTTACCCAGCAACTACCCAAAACTGCTGGTCAATTCTAATTTCAGCAAAGGCAGCAGGGCAAGAGCCAGAGGCTTTGGTGCTCCACTCACCCTACCAGGGCTCCACCTTCACTAAGATTTGACCGGCTGGCCAGACTCGGTAGCATAGCATGTCATTCCAGCACTTTGAGAGGCTGAGGTGAGTGGATTGACTGAGCCTGCAGGTTCAAGACCAGCCCGGGCAACTTGACGAGACCTCATCTCTACAATAAATCAAAAATCAGCTAGGCATGGTAGCGCGCGCTGGTAGTTCCAGCTACTTGGAAGCCTGTGGAGAAGGATCGCGGGGGCCCAGCAGGTCAATGTGGGGTGGCCGTGAGCATGTGTGCCAATGCACTTCAGCCTGGGTGACAGAATGAGACTCCAACTCAAAAAAAAAAAAAAAGATTTGACCTGCTGTGGGATGAGGGATCTTGACACCCTTCCACACTTTTAGGATGATATTAGCTTTTTGTATCGAGTATTTGTGGGTTTTTGCAATGGGGTTGTCAGTCTGAATTATTAACCAGTCATAAAGCTGGCAATTGACATTTATTTATTTCATGCCAAATTTAGAGAAGTTCTATATCCTGTCATGCAAATTCTTGTTCTTTAAAAAAAATTAAGTTTTTTTAGATTACACAAAAGGATGTTTTAAAAGAAAAAAGTCCTCAATTCTATGCAAATAAAATTCATGTTCTTCTGTGCCATCCTTATTCTGTTTTTCACATTCTTGATGTCATAGACTAGCTAATGTTTTGAGTTATACTTTCTTTTTTTGGTTTAATTCTCAATGTTTTATCATAAACATTTCTCACATCATTAAAAGTGCTTAATGACCATTTTAGTTGCTTGTGCAATAAAAGTGCATGTGTGACTCTAAATTACATAGTAATAATGTGTGATTCAGTTAGTTAAAGAATAAAAGATCTGAGAAGAAATAAAACATACATATGCTTCATCTAGACTTTTTATCCCGTGAAGTTCAATTCTATGGGGTAGATTCACTGCCTGGACTGAAAGCCACATGCTTCTTTGAAAATTCTTTTCTCAGGTCGGGCTTGGTGGCTCACCTGTAATCGCAGCACTTTGGGAGGCCAAGGCAAGTGGATTGCCTGAGCCCCTTGGTTCAAGACCCGCCCTGGCAACTTGGCAAGACCTCGTCTCTACAATAAATCAAAAATTAGCCGGGCATGGTAGTGCACATCTGTAGTTCCAGCTACTTGGAAGGCTGAAGCAGAAGGATGGCCAGAGCCCAGCAGGTCGAGGCTGCAGTGGCCAGGAGTGTGCCACTACACTCCAACCTGGGCGATAGAGTGAGCTCCAACTGAAAAAAAAAAAAAGTAAAACCTTTTTTCTGAAAAATTCCAGCCATATATTTTCTAATGTAGAAATGCATGTTTAAGAGGAAAAATGAAGCATATGCGTTTCTCTCCCCTCATTCCCTCCAAAATCACAGTGAAATGACAGCAAAGATGTACAGGAAAAAAAAAAAAAACAACTGTTACTGCTCTGGTAGTAAAACTGGAACCCATGAGTAGATTCAGACACTTTGATGAATTTCTATAAGCAAGAAAGGGGAGAGGAGTGTGTCATAGAACAAACCAGACTGCAGGGAGCTGCAGCCCAGTACACACAGAGAAGGCCGAAGGGACTCTGCTATTCTGCTGGCAACACCTCCAAGTCTCCAAGCAGTGATCATGATAAATGGAGGCGTGTGTATGGGACATCTGGGATGCATCTTCTGCACTCCACTCATACAGAGAGACTGGCAGCAGTTAATACCTGTCCCAACAATGAAGCCTAAAATCTCTTCTCCAGTGAAGTAGCATGATGTGCTTGAAGAGAGCCAATGTCCCGGGTATGGATGTTGGTGCCAAGGATAAAGCCCTTTTGGTTTTGACACTGAGGGGAGGAAGACTCCTTACCTGCTCCTTGGTTCTTCATTGGAGTATACCCTGAAATAAAACCTGCCATTCAGTACCCTCACTCATCCCCTGCCCCCCAGTACACATCAATAACTTCTGGTTGGTTAACTATTGCTGCTTAGCAATTTGCTCAAAACTTTGTGGTTTAAAATATCAACCATTTTATTACATCTCATGATGACTGGCTCAGAAATTGAGGCAGGGCTCAGCTGGACAATTTTTCGACTCCATGTGGCCTTGGCTGATGTCACTTGGTGGAATTCAGATAAAGGACAGCTGGTCTAGAAGGTTCGAGGTAGTTTTGTTCATATGTCTGGCAGCTTGTCAAGCATGGTAACTAGGCGGAGCCTTGCTGGATGGTTCATAGGAGAACCTACACATGACCTGCCCTGTGGAAGCCATTTTATATAAGAGCCACCTTATGTTAACCTCCAATTTATCAATGAGCTGCCTATAATCAAAGTCAAGATTAACCAATCAGAGCTGCCATGTTTCAATCCCTTATATGCATGGCGGGAGGCCTAAAGCATGATGGGAATTCTAACCCTAACCAAAAAGGAGGTCAGCTCTGCTGTGAAGACACTTCAAGCCGCTGGCCCAGTGCAGACAACTCCCTTATTGCTGTCCTGCCTGCTATATCCCTTACAGCATACTCAATAAACCTGTTTCTCTACTCTAATCTGACTTGAGTGATTTCTTTCTCTGCCCTTGATGTGAGCATTGGTCACTACCAGCAGTCATATCTACCATGTTCTATTGGTCAAACAATCAGAAGATTCATCCAGATTGAAGGGAGAGACTTTAAACCTCACCTTACATTCAGTGGGAAAGGGAGAAACATCGACAAACAAACCACTAAATGTATAAGAAGATGACTTGAGTTACAAAGAAAAATAAAGCAAAGCGGGTATGGAGTATCACAAAGGTGGAAGAATACTATTTATATAAGGTGTTCATGGACGTCCTCACTGTTTAGTTGGCTTTTGAGCAAAGATCTGAAGAAAGTGAGAGATAGCCATATGGATTTGGACTTTTATTCTGAGTAAAATGAGAAATCTTTGGAGAGTTTTTAGCAGTCGGTTAATATAATCTGACTTGAATTTTTTATTTTTTGAGCTGAAGTCTCACTTTTGTCTTCCAGGCTGGAGTGCAGTGGCATACTCATGGCCACCGCAGCCTTGACCTGCCGGGCTTAGGTGATCCTTCCACCTCAGTCTCTGACTTGAATTTTAAAAGGATACTCTTAGCACTATATGGATAATAAACTGCTAGGGAGATGAGGGGGGAAGTAGGAATGCTAACTATAAGATTATTTTGATCATCTCGTCAAGGTATCATGGTGGCTTGGATCAGCTGGTGGATATATTAGGAAATGGTTGTTCTGTGAAGACACTTTGCAAATATAGGCATAGCTACAAACATGTTTTAATGAATTAGAATTTACACCTCATATATCATATCCAATGTATAGTGTATAAATTATTGGTAAGAAACAAATAACATGAACCAATAGTTTATTTTATTGAAGTATATTGCTTATGTGCATTAATGTGTGCAAGCCTTAGTGAACCACATTTATTCATTTTCACATGTGTATACTGAGGTAATCACACAGAAGATTCCCTCCTGGCCCTTTCTGTCAATATTCTTTTCAGAGAAAACCACTATTCTGACCTCCATCATTAAGGATTGTGTTTGTCTGTTTATGAATGTTATATAAATAGAATAATATAATACATATGCTTTTATGCCTGACATATTTCATTCCATATTACATCTGTGAGATTCATTCATGTTGTTCACATCAGCAATGGGTTCATTCCTTCTCACTGATGTGTACTGTTCCAGTGTATGAATATAGCATGATTTATTTATATTTTAAAGATACAGCTGCTGATAGTATTTGCTGATGGTTTGAAAATGCCAGGAGAAAGATGGGAAACATTTTTAGATGAGTTGCTGGAAGACTTGAAATTATCATGAGTAAGACTGTAGGAAGAACAATTTTAGGTAAATGGGGTATGCTATAGATCTGTTTGGACCATGCCAGCTAGACATGGAGTGAAGCGGCTGAGAAGGCAATTAGATATGCAGATCTGAATTTATGAGGGAGCTCTGAACTGAAGATACTCATCTGGAGTTATCAGCATGTATAGTGGTATCCAGACCTTGGGACTGAATAAGATCTCATAAAGTGTGAAGGTAGCTGGAGAGTTAAAAAGGCTGAGGACTGAAAAGGCTCAAGGAGAAGGATGAAAATACAGAGGAACCAAAGTCAGCATGGCTGATGAGGTAAGAAGAGAACAAAATGATGGCCGGGCTCGGTGGCTCAGCCTGTAATCCCAGCACTTTGGGAGGCTGAGGCGAGTGGATTGCCTGAGCCCGCGGGTTTGAAACCCGCCCAGGCAACTTGATGAGACCTTGTCGTCTCTACAATAAATAAAAAATTAGCTGGGCACAGTAGTGCGCACCTGTAGTTCCAGCTACTTGGAAGGCTGAGATGGGAGGATTGCCTGAGCCCAGCATGTCGAGGCTGAGGTGACTGGGAGCATACTCCAGTATGGGCGACAGAGTGAGACTCCAACTCAAAAAAAAAACCAACAAAATGATGCACTAAAGGTAAGTAAGAAAGTGTGGCCGGGTGCTGTGGCTCACAGCTGTAATTCCAGCACTTTGGGCGGCCAAGGCAAGAAGATTGCCAGAGACTGTGAGTTCAAGAACAGCCTGGGCAACATGGTGAGATTTCGTCTCTACAATAAATCAAAAAATTAGCTGGACATGGTGGCGTGCGCCTGTAGTTTCAGCTACTTGGAAGGCTGAGGTGGAAGGATCGCCTGAGCCCAGCAGGTCAAAGCTGCGGTAGCCGTGAGCAGCATGCCACTGCACTCCAGCCTGGAGAACAGAGAGACTCCAACTCAAAAAAAAAAAGTAAGAAAGTGTTTCAAGGCATACTTCATGGCCAAGGTTGCTAACAGGTCAATAATGACTGGAACTGACATGACAAGAGCTGTCTCAAGATAGGAGAGCTACAGAAAAAGCCTGATTAGACCCATGTAGAAGCAACTGCTGGATTCCATCCAACAGTCATACACTATTCTTCTTTAGTACAAAAGCTGTGGTTTTATTGGGGGTAAAATGTGCCCAGTTATACTTTTCAATCTGTCTCTTCAGGGTGCGCTATGTCACAAGCAAGCAGAGGTGTGTAGGGGATTCCTGGGAAGCTGGCTGATTTAGTCACGAGGAACCTCTTTGCCCTTCTGTGTTAATCAGATTTTTACTGTGATAGTACTATGAAACAAACAACCCAAATATACCTCAATGACTTGCAATCAACATTTTATTTCATACTTCTAGATGAGTAATTTGGCAGATGTGAGCAGAGCTTACTGGGCATAGCTGGGTGAGGCTGCACTCCAGGCTTTGGCCCAGGTCCAGGCAGCTTTCCATCCAGGCTGAAAGAAAAAAACATGCTGCTCCCATGGCAGGGTTAGAAACTCCAAGAGGGTTTGCCAAGCCTCCTAAAGCTTCAGCTCAGAACCTGCATTGTGGTCGCTTCTGCCCATTGACCAAATAATTTTCGTGTCTGAGCCCAAAGTCAGTGCCTACTATGAACCATGACAGGGGAGTGGCAGTAAAAAAAAAATGTGAAAAAATAGTAAATCAATCACATTTTCGTTTATTTGCACCCTCTATGTACTAAAACCCAATGTGATGGCTGAAGCACCAGCAGTCTTTATGGACTGTATAACATTGGAGGCACTGAGCTAGGATGGTAGAGTGGAAAGGTATATCCCATTTGTCCTTGGAGTTGAGATAGGAAAACAGGAAAATAAGCAGGAAAGCTGACCTCAAGGGTCTTACCTTAAGTAAGCAGCTGTATGCCATTTCCCTTAACCACAATCTTTGCTTCTGTAAACATACTTTACTGTACCTTATATGGAAATGTGCATAAAGATGTCTGCTTCAATGCTTGTTGTGAAAGTAACCATTCCCGGTCCTAAATTTAAAATTGTAAGCCCACCAATGGCAAACCCATGTATGTTGTAACCACAAAAAGCTCTATAAAAGCAACTTGAAACTGAGGGTCGGGGCTCAGGTTTTGGGAGGTTACTCCGCCTGAGACTTCTAGAATAAACACCTTTGATTCTTCTCTTAGTCTCGGGTGCCTGTTCTGAGTGCCTTCATTCCTGTTCCCAGTGAGTTGCTGCAGTTACTATAACAGAGTCACTATGACCTTATTTAATGAGAAGGATAAATAATCTGTCTTTCATTTATTTTTGTGTTGTATTTTCTACTATATACAACTAAACTGAAAGTACTGATGGCCACAAGTGTTAGGGTGCAGAGGATGGATGCAGAGGGCCATAGCACTGCTGGAGGTGGCATGGCGGAGGTATGCACTGGTAACCAGGGATCTGAGTAATGCAAAGATAAGCAACACCCACAGAGATAAAAGAAGAAAAGATTTATTTAAGAAAGAGATCATTTCCCATAGACAGGAAGTGGGCCAACACTCTAAGATGAGTGTGGCAATGTAGCCCCCCAAGCCCTGGCTTAAATCCTTTCCCTTGGAGATGTTGCAATCAGGTAGACATGATTGTTATGCCTCCCTTGTTGACCATTTGTGAACGTCTTGGAGACCCTGAAGCAGGAGGGAGTCCTGGTCACCAGATACCAAGTCATGGGTTCTCACCACCCCCAGGAGTTTATTTTCAGATCACAATAGGCTGATACCAGTCATGCTTAAGGGGTCTGTGTTTCTGAAAAGACAAGTGACAATAGGCTGATACTGATCATGCTTGAGGAGTATGTGTTTCTGAAAAGACAAAGTCAGCAAAGTTAATCTTTACCTAGAGCATGCATTTCTCCAGGACATAGTTTCTACTTTCTCATCATTGTGTTAAGCTTTAGGAACAAGATAAAAATGGTTTCCCATTCTCAGTCAGTCCTTTCATTTCCCACTTCTGCTCTTGGAAATATTCTTATGATCCTGGGAAATAGGGCAAAGATCAAGCTTCTGTAAATGCTTCCTGCTGAGGTGTGCTATAGAGATGTCCCTACCTATCTATTTCCAAGGGTATGAATAGGAAATTATGGGACTTCAACTGAATACTATTTGGATCTAATAAAACATTGAGCGAGAGCACAGGCAAAAATTATTATGCAATTGATGATGAAAAAGGTTATTGCCCTAGAAACAATGCTGGAAAAGTGAAAGTAGTCATCCTGTAAATATGTATAATTAGCTAAAGCCTCTAATTTATCCACATAAGTTAAAATATTCCCTTGTAAATCATCTATACTTGTACTTTAACAAGGAAATACAGCTACCATGACAAAGTCTGAAGAAAGAAAAATTGAAAACATTAGAGACATATAATTAGCTTGTAGCTTAAATTTAGAATTTAAAAAAGCAGGTAAACATTGGCAAGAGAAAATGGTTTCTTTTATTTTTATAATAGGTCTGATATACCTTCACAACAATTGATATGCTAGAGGTTGAAGCCTAGGTTATATTGTTATTCATCCTATGTTGGATTAGTAATCCTTGTGCTTGGTCTGCAGGCAGTTCAGGAGGAGGGTGTGGGGTACATGTGGTTCCTGAGGTTTGTTTCTTACCCCACCCTAGAGAGACTGAATTGAGAGCTTGAAGAGTTTAAGTATTAAAATTTTTTAAACCATAATGTTAAAACACAAGACTACAGTAGTTATTACCAAAGTTACTTATTTAGCCAAAGTGATAGTCCAAAGATTTTGAAAAGTAAAAAACCTCACTTTTTGTAACAAAGACAGCATGGGGGCAGTGAAGGGAGGGCGTGGCCTAACTGAATTTTGTCTGTGCCCCCCCCATTGTTTAAAGGAGAAAATTCTTTTGGAGATTGTTAATTAGACATACTTATACTTTTTAAATTAACTTTAGTAATTTTTAATTAAGATAAGGCTTTGTGATTCTAACATGGATGGCCAGGACCAAAAGGCTGGCACCTGTGTTAAATTAAGAAATTAATTTGGATTCCAGCACCCTAATATTTACCTGGGGTTTCTGGGGTGATGATGAGTCAATCAATGCTAGGGAGTTTAGCAGATTTCCAGCCTTAAATAAACAAGGGAAGAAGGGATCCTGTGCCCATCTTGACATGTGGTAGTTAGGGGTGCATTTGTTTTGACTTAAAGAGCAACTTGTACCTATTGTATGTCCTAGATTATTTAAATTTTTTGTTTTGTTTTGTTTTTGAGTTGAAGTCTCACTCTGTCGCCCAGACTGGAGTGCAGTGGCCGCTCCCGGCCACCACAACCTCAACCTGCTGGGCTCCGGCGATCCTTCCGCCTCAGCCTTCCAAATAGCCGGAATTACAGGCATGCCCTACCACGCCCGGCTGATTTTTTGATTTATTGTAGAGATGAGGTTTCACCAAGTTGTCCAAGCAGATCTCGAACCTGCGGCCTCAGGCAATGCACTCACCTCAGTCTCCCAAGGCACGGGATTACAGGCTGAACCACCGAGCCCAGCTTGATTATTTAAATTCTATAATTTTTTTACCAAGGATTTTTTTCAGGTAACTTCCATATATTAAAATTTTTTTTAATTTTGTATTTAAAATTTATAATTAAAATTTTCACAGACCCTGACCTCCATTCCTCTCCCACACTATTTTCCTTTTTCTTTTCTTTCCTTTTTTTTTTTTTTTGGTCTCGGGTCTTACTCTGTCTCCCAGGCTAGAGTGCAATGGCACAATCACAGCTCACTGCAACCTCGAACTCCCAGGCTCAGGTGATCCTTCCACCTCAGCCTCCCAAGTAGCTGGGATTACAGGTATGTGCCACCATGCCCAGCTTTTTTTTTTAAATCTGCAGAGATGAAGCTTTGCTATGTTGCCCAGGCTGGTCTTCAGTTCCTGGGCTCAAGTGATTCCCCCCTGCCCTGATCTCCCAGAGTGCTGGAATTACAGATGTGAGTACACCATGCCTGGTCAGGTTTTCATTTTCAATTGGGAAAGAAAGCAAAGGGCAGTATATACTTTTTGGGATTCTGTGAATAATCAAAAGATACCCCAATAGCCTAAATAAAAGAAATAGTTCATTAAATGGTATAAATCATCTTGCAAATAAAAATGTAAAACATAGAAAGCTGATAAAGCAAGTAAAGAAAACCCTTATTTTTTCCTAAGTTCCTTGTTAAAATGGAATTTTTAAACCCACAGATGTTCAAAGGAGGTAAAAATATATTTTCTTGTTTGATGGAAGTGCCACAACTCCAAATATATAAACCCACCCGCAACATTAATTAAAGTTTAAAAAATGTTCTCCCTCTGGTGTGAGAAGCATAGTGTTTTTACCTGAATAAGCCACTGCTTTTCTTCCATGTTCTGTCATGTAAGATCTAGGATCCTTTTAAACATATTTTTCCCACAAGAAACAAATTTTGGGGGAAACATCAGGAGTTACATTGAGACCTGAGATGCCCATTAATCATCCCAATGGAGATGTTCAGTAACAAGGAACAAGGAGTTCCAGGAAGATCTGACATGGAGATACAATTTTCATAGTCATTAGCCTTTACTTAAAGCTATGGGCCAGATAACATCATCTAGGGTGTAGCGTATTTAAACAACAGAGACAAGTTCTTAGACTGACCCCCAGGGCACACTTTGAGGTTAGGGAAATGAGAAAAAAAAAAATCAAACAAGGAGACTGAAAAAGGAGAAAACAGAAGGAAAAAAAAGGGAAGGGGGGTGGAATCCTGGAAGCCAGAAATGTTTCTAAGAGGAGAGATGTCTATCTTGACAACTCAGGTGAAAATGGAGAAAGGACATTAGAGTGTGCAAAGTGGAAGTAATTAGTGATCTTCACAAGAGTGTTCTGACCAGAGGCTTGGGGGGAATCCTTATTTGAAGTTGGTTCAAGAAAGAATTAAAGAGAAATCAGAGGCAATTGGAATAGACAACTCTTCATAGAATTTTTCTGCAAATAGAAAGAGAAACAAATTGGGTGATGAGATAAAGGAAGTTTGTTCTTTAAATTGGAGGAAATAACAGCATGTTGCTGCATCTATGGGAATGACCCAGAAGAAAGCTGAAGATGCGAGATAGAGATGGCAAAATTAGTGAATAGATGTAAGTGAGAGAGGATAGAATTTATTACACAGGAAGAGAGTCATGCTGGTAGCATGGACAGTTCACCCATAATGACCACAAAAAAAAAAAAGGTAGCATATAGAATATATGGACACCAATGCAAGTAAGTAGTTTGATGTGGTGGTGGGAGTTTGTGGAAACTCTTTGATTTATTCACTTTTCTTGGTAGCATCAGCTAAGTGAAGATAGAAAATATGGAAGGTTTAAGAGCAGTAGAGAAAGTAAGAAATATCCATCTACGATAGCAGGAAGGAAAATTAACCTAGAAAATATGACGTGATCACCTGGCAGCTTTAAAGGTGCACTTGAGATTATTGATCATTGATGTAAAGTGAGAGCAGTTCGCATAGTTGTATGTTTTATTATAGTCATTTTCAGCTGTGGATCCAGGCCTGGCAGGGGTTTTATCAGTGATTTTACTGAGCAGTGTGATAAACTGAAAAGGGTCAAGAGAGTTGAGGGTATGTGCAAGAGGACCATTAAGTGATCGACCGTAGAATTTAAGCTTAGGTCATGAAGGAGGGGAAGACATGAAGAAGATAATGGATTGAAGATATGGGGGGAGGAATTAAATTATTGCAGTCAGATACTAAAAGGCATGAGTAGGAAAGCTGGTGGGAGAGTTGGAGGTTGATTGAAATTTGCATTTTGGAGACAAGATCAAGGTTTACCATGAAAATGAGGGCCAATGTAGGGAAAAGGGCAAAATCACTAAAGAAGAAATTAAGGGAATTAAAAGGATCCAAGTGTGTTTAAATCATCAAGAATTACAATAGGATTAACACTGGAAAGAATAACAGTGAATTGAAGCCAACACCTTAATGGACATGACCTAGCATCCAAAGATGACCAGAATGATGATGAGTCCTAGGTGACTAATCTCATAATCTAATGACATGAGGTGAAAAATTCAGGGTTTTTGTGGAGGGAGCAGGGAGAATGACAAAAAGTGTCCTCAGCCGGGCGCAGTGGCTCAGCCTATAATCCCAGCACTTTGGGAGGGTGAGGCGAGTGGATTGCCAGAGCCTGCGGGTTTGAAACCAGCCCAGGCAACTTGGTGAGACCTCATCTCTACAATAAATCACAAGAAAACTAGCCAGGTGTGGTGGTGTGCATCTGTAGTTCCAGTTACTTGGAAGGCTGAGGTGGAAGAATTGCCTAAACCCAGCAGGTCAAGGGTGTGGTGCCCGTGAGCATGCCACTGCACTTCAGCCTGGGTGACAAGAGCGAGACTCCAACTCAAAAAAGAAAAGAAAAAGGAAATGACCACAAGGAGCAAAAAGAACATTTGCTATCTCTAAGGTTTTGCTTTGTGAGTAAAGAAAGCCACCTTTGGGAGGGCTACCAAAAAGCAAAATCTCAGGCGAAGACTGGGCTTCAACTTTAACAGGAACACTCTGGCCATTGTGTTTAGAATGAATTGCAGCTGGTTAAAAGGTGGAAGTAGCAGGGCTTGGTGGCTCAGCCTGTAATCCTGCGCCTTTGGGAGGCTGAGGTGAGTGGATTTCCTGAGCCCGCGGGTTCGAGACCCGCCTGGGCAACTTGGCGAGACCTCATCTCTACAATACATCAAAAATTAGCCGGGCGTGGTAGTACGCACCTGTAGTTCCAGCTACTTGGAAGGCTGAGACGGAAGGATCGCCGGAGCCCAGCAGGTCGAGGCTGCGGTGGCCGGGAGCTGCCACTGCACTCCAGTCTGGGTGACAGAGTGAGACTCCAACTCAAAAAAAAAAAAAAAAAAAATGGTGGAAGTAGAATTACAAGTTAGGAGGCTATTGAAATAATGGTCCTGAATTGTACCCCACATCTTTAAAATAAATTGAAAATATTTTTAAAAGCCAAAAAAAGGAATCATGGGGACAAAAGATGATAGAGGTTTATCCCAGAAAGATGGCAGTTCATAAAAAAGGACAAACATATAAACTTCACAGCAACTTGGATAGATTTAGACTCTATAGTACTCAATGATCTATCACAGAAACAAAGAACTGAGTAACACATGTTCTCACTCATAAATGGACCCTGAACATTTGCCATAATTCTATATGAAAGGGATTGACAGTAGTGAGACACTGCCAGAGGAGGAGGAGCATGGACACAACATCGATAAGGATACCTGATCTCAAATCTGGCAAAGTGGGGAACAAAGGAAGGCCCAAACTTTACCTGTATGATGACTACTTGTAGACCTAATCCTAGATTGTAACCCACATCTTTAAAATAAAATAAATGTATAATGAAGAAAAAAAAGATGGCAGCCAAGGTGTTAAAAAATGATCAGATTCTGAATATTTTTACTGTCATATTTTACTATACCATTGATTTTTAAATGTCCCGCTGTTTTATGTACCACTACCAAAAAAAGCCCACAATACTGCCAGTTAAATGATAGTGTAACTTATTTTAATCATTTCAATGTTAAGATGCATTCAAATTTCACAGATGTTAAAATATGAAAATGTGCATCTTAGAATGAATAATATGTGGTATGTTGGATGGGTATACTACTGTATTGAGAAAGAAACTCTTTTCAAAAAACTGAGGACTAAGCAAACTGAATGTTCAGCCTCTTTGAGAGCCTGCTAGAAAAATTCGCTAACAGCTGCTTGAGGGAAAGCAAGACTGTTTTTGTTAGCTGACCTCACTTGATACGTTTTGCACCTATTTACTAATTGGTTCCTGTCAGGGAATAACTCTTTGCTGCTGGGTATTTCTAATTAATAGCCACAGATCAATTTACTTATCATCTGCATCTCCATATTCTACTTGTTATTTGCAGTTAATGGCTCATGTCTGATCATTATGGGAAGACAGCTCAGAATCATTCACGTTGTAAATTTAACCCTGTCACTAATGAACAGAGCCACCAAAAGCTAAACGGCAGTCTGAGTTAGAAGTCTTACATTTGTGAATCTTTTTCCCCATGTTATGTCAAACTGTCATATCTTCCTCAGTGTTTCATAATCCTGGCTGCACATTTGAAACACTTTGGGGTACTTTTAAAAAATATTTATTCCCAGACTCCATGTCATATCAGCGAGATTAGAACCCCTGGAGGGAGTTCCAGACTTCAGTATTTTTTAAAATTTCTCAAGTGATTCAAATATACAACCAGCATGGAGGACCATGGGTGGTGGGTAGTTTCCTCACTAATAAGTAATGAACTTCAATGTGCTCAAGTCAATTCATCTAAGAAATATTGCTTTAACAGCATAAGTCATGCAATGGTATATAGCAGGCATTAGAAATGAATATGGTATAATATAGAAAGTTACAATGTGCTGCTAAATAAAAAATAAAACTGTGTAGAGTAATATCTTAATTTAAAAAGTTATATATCTATGCATTGTTGTATGTACACATCTAATTAATAGCCACAGATCAATTCACATATAATTTTCTTCTCCATATATTGTTTATTATTTCCATTTAATAACTCATATCCGACTACCATGAAAAGATGGTTGTGAATCATCATGATGCAAATTTAATCCTACCACTGATGAATATAACTTACATAATATATATCTATACATACACATGGTATATATACACATACATATGATGAAGGGATATTGAGAAAATGTTTACCGCTTTAAATGCTCAAGGTTACAGAAGATTTTTAAATTCTTCTTTCAAATACATTTTTTACAATTTAAATATATTTACTTTGTAATTAGCATGTATTCAGAAACAACGGCAATACTTATTAGAGAAAAATTTTGAAAATTCAAGAAATCACAAGTAAGAAAATTAAAATGGTTCATAATTTCACCACCTAGAGATAAACACTTTGGAAATTTTTCCAATTTTTGTCTTCTGTGTACGAAAATGTATATACAGAATTATACTGTATTTTTTTTTTTAATGTAGCCTGTTTTTTCCCTTTTTTTTTTAAGTTGGTATCTCACTCTTTGCCCAGGCAGGGCCAACGCAGCATGGACCTGCTGGTCTCAAGTGATCCTTCTTCCTCAGCCTTCCAGGTAGCTGGAACTACAGGCAAGCGCCACCATGCCCAGCTAATTTTTTATTTCTTGTAGAGATTAGGTCTTGCCAAGTTGTCCAGACTGGGTCTCGAACCCCCAGCCTCAGGCAATCCTCTCACTTCAGCCTCCCAAAGTGCTGGGATAATAGGAATGAGCCACCGGGCACGGTTGTTTTTTATTCTTAATAAATGTTTTACCATGTCATTAAAATTGTTTACAAGACACACTTTTTAAATGGACTACTTAGGATTATATTGTATGAATGAATAATTATTATTGTATTATTAATTTAGCTTTTAAGTTGCTTTTAGTATTTTGCCTAAATCTGAGTGTTTTATATACTATAATATTCTGTTTAAATATAAATATATCCCCCATGCAAATGATGTACATTTGTATGAATGCAAGAATTGAACTTCTAGAGTTAGAGTCAAACGTGCAAAATTGTAAAGCTTTTGATAGACACTGCTTGCCTGTCTTTTTGAGATATTTTATAACTTTCACACCAACAGCAAAGGATAAGATGACTGTTTTACTGCACTCAACAACATTGGATGCTATATTTCCACATATTTATATAATTTGTATTTAGTTTAAAATTTTGGATGAAAAAGCACAACACAAATATCAAAGGTCACCTATAATTCATTCAAATTGTTTGTTTTTACTGGTGATTCAAGTTTCAGGAGTCTTGGTCTTTCTCTGTTGAGAAAAAAAGTATTATATTGATATTAAATTTCCTGAGAGTTATACTTTTATTATGGTAATGTAGGCAAATGCCCTTAGTCTTAAAAGATATGTACTGAAGAATTTAGCAGTAAAGATTCATTACTAATTCTCAACTCTATAATCATTTATAAATAAACATTCACACACTCACAAATACATTTTTAGAAAGAGAAAAAAGTAAAGCAAATGTGACAAATTTTTGACAACTGGTATATCCAAGTTAAAGTTATACAGACGTTAATTTTACAATTCTTGCAACTCTTCTAAAATTGACATTTTTCCAAATTAAAAGTTCGGTGAAAACATCAGTCCCTTCCACCACCCTGTCCCACTCCCACCCCTGGTATTTAGAAATGATTCTCCTGAAATCCTCCACTCTTTCCCCATAAGCAATGCTGAAACTTGATAAGCCAAGTTCCCCCACTCCTTGTTTATCTACCATTGTTAGTATGGATTGCATTGGTGGTAGGGCTTAAGACTGAGACTTTTCAATAGATGCTGTGATGAGATGACTGTATTCATCAACTGGTGGATTTCTGAAGTTAGAATATGGATAAATAAATACCTGTGTCCGGGATTTGGGCACTAGCTACAAATCCTAGACAATGGAACAATCCTTATGGACATATTTTTCATCTTCGGTTGCTTCAAATGCCCTTAATACGAAATCCTTAATGTGACCTTTCACAATTTCTTGACACCTCCAGACACTTCTTAGGGAAGCTTTACAGGTTACATGCCCTCCTCGCTAAGGGGATTTATTCTCATGAGCCTGTAGAGCCCCCGAGAAAATTTCTCTTGGTCTAGGCCAGCGGTGGTGAAGATGAGAAATTAAGAAATTCATGACTGGGCTCAGTGGCTCAGGCTGTAATCCCGCACCTTTGGGAGGCTGAGGTGAGTGGTTGCCTGAGCCCGCGGGTTCGAGATCCGCCTGGGCAGGCAAGGCCTCATCTCTACAATAAAATCAAAAAATTAGCCGGGCGTGGTAGCGCGCACCTGTAATTCCGGCTACTTGGAAGGCTGAGGCGGAAGGATCGCCGGAGCCCAGCAGGTCGAGGCTGCGGTGGCCAGGAGCAAACCACTGCACTCCAGTCTGGGCGACAGAGTGAGACTCCAACTCAAAAAAAAAAAGAAATTCATGGCTGGGCTTGGTGGATCAGCCTGTAATCCCAGCACTTTGGAAGGCCGAGGTAAGAGGACTGCCTGAGCCAGCAGGTTGAAGACCAACTCCGGCAACTTGGGAAGACCTCGTCTCTACAATAAATTAAAAATTAGCCAGGCATGGTAGCAAGTGCCTATAGTTCCCGCTACTTGGAAGGCTGAGGAGGAAGGATCACTGGAACCCAGCAGGTCGACGCTGGGGTGGTCGTGAGTGTACAAATGCATTCCAGCCTAGGCAATGGAAGTTAAATGGAGTTTAATGTTAAAGTTAATGGAGTAAGACTACAATTCAAAAAAAGAAATACACAAAAGATTTAGTGACTTCCAGTTAAAGACGGTAGGCCCAATATGTCCTGCCCACCTAACAAGTCTCCCATCGCCAAATAAGGACAAAAGGAATATGCCATGAAATCTGGTGTTGAGTGTATTTAAGATGGAAGGAGAAATACTCAACAGAGCAGAGGTTATTGAAATTCTGGAAGACAAAAAGTGACTGTGGTATGTTTTATCCTTTTGCCTCACTGCCATGTCCTCTCAAGTGAGGCCAACTAAAGTGGGACCTGCAACTGTACATGCTTTCGAGAAATACTGAAGTGTCTTGGCATGTCCCAAATGAATTACAAACAGCTAAATTATCAAAGTGAATTCCAACTATGTACTTTGATCTTCATACCACTCATACCTCAGCCCTCTTGATAAGAGGTAGTGGTCTCAAGCCCTTTGTCTCTACTACCCTCTTTGCCTGGAATGAATGCCTCCCCAACTCTGACCAGCTAACTCAAATTCATCACTCATACCTTAGCTAAAATACCACTTCTTCAGTGAACCCTTTTTTATCTTCCCTTCCTGGGATCAAGTTATCCTGATTACCAGCTTTACTTTTCCTTCAGAGACCCAGAGTAATTTGTAATGATGTATCTGCTTCTGCTTGTGTATTTGTTTAATGTCTGTCTTACTCAGAATAAAACTCGCATGAGAATAGGGAATACGTCTATTTTTCACTGCTATATCCCTTATGTCTGGGAACACTCAATAAATATTTGGCAACTAAATGAACGAATGAAAGGTATTAAGCAAGAACTATTGGGCTGTGGTGTCATTTCTAGACATTTTACTAAGGGAAACAAATAACTTTAAATATCTTCCATGCAGAATTTTGTTTTGAGGGAAAAGAAGGAAGAGGAGGCTGCTTCTCAGTCTCTCACAGTGCTGTATCAACTGCTGCCATCAGCTGGACCGAGGCCCTTCTGCTGACTAGGAAGAGTCAATCCTTTTTCCCATTAAAAAGCCAAACAGAGCTGGGCTCAGTGGCTCAGCCTGTAATCCCGTACTTTGGGAGACTGAGGTGAGTGGATTGCCTGAGCCCGCCTAGTTCAAGACCCGCCTGGGCAAATTGGCAAGCCCTCATCTCTACAATAAATCAAAAACAAAAAATTAGCCAGGCGTGGTAGCGCGCACCTGTAGTTCCAGCTACTTGGAAGGCTGAGGCAGAAGGATTGCCGGAGCCCAGCAGGTCGAGGTTGTGGTGGCCGGGAGCGGCCACTGCACTCCAGTCTGGGTGACAGAGTGGGACTCCAACTCAAAAAAAACAAAAAAACACCAAACAGGTTATAAAAACTATGAAGAATGAATGCAGTCTAACTGGGTCTTAAGCCAGAGAAAACAAAGGGCCCAGTAGTGTTTGTTAAGAAGTCAAAATATGAGACCCTAACAAATAAACAAGTTAAACTTAAACAAACTTAAACAGCAAGAGCAGAATCATATCTGGTCACTAGTACTTGTGAAAAGTGAGATTCGGCCGGGCTCGGTGGCTCAGCCTGCTATCACAGCACTTTGGGAGGCTGAGGTGAGTGGATTGCCTGAGCCCGCACGTTCAAGACATGCCTGGGCAACTTGGCGAGACCTCATCTCTACAATAAATCAAAAAATTAACCGGGCATGGTAGCACACGCCTGTGGTTCCAGCTACTTGGAAGGCTGAGGTGGAAGGATTGCCGGAGCGCAGCAGGTCGAGGCTGCGGTGGCCGGGAGCGGCCACTGCACTCCAGTCTGGGCGACAGAGTGAGACTCCAACTCAAAAAAAAAAAAAAAGAAAGAAAAATGAGATTCGGCCAGATTCGGTGATTCGGCCTGTGATCGCAGCATTTTGGGAGACCCAGGCAAGTGAATTGCCTGAGCCCGCAGGTTCGAGACCACCCCAGGCAACTTGGCGAGACCTCGTCTCTACAATAAATCAAAAAAATTTATTGCTGGCTGTGGTAGTGCGCCTTTAGTTCTGGCTACTTGGAAGGCTGAGGCAGAAGGATCGCCGGAGCCCAGCAGGTCGTGGGGTAGCTGTGACTGTGTCCCTGCACTCCAGCCTGGACGACAGAGTGAGACTCCAACTCAAAAAAAAAAAAAAAAGTGATATTCTCCAATAAAGTTAGCAAAGGTACTCAGGGGGGGAAAAACAAGACCTTTTGTTGGCACCAGACACTGGTAGATGGAAATATTTTTGCTACCTCAGATTTTCACTCATTAACCTATTCCTCAGCCATAGGTGAATGACAAGCCTCATGAGGAATGCAAGGCCATGAACTTGCTATAAGTTACCTGTTAATATGGAATTTTTCAACTCGCGTGACAGCTGAGGCTGTATCCTTAGAAAAATCCCAAAGGTTTAGGATTTCAGAAGCAAAGAGGTATGAGTATTATTCAGGGTTCTCCATAGAAGCAGAATCAATAGGGTATGTATTAATATGTGTGCATGTGTATATATGTGTGTGTATATATATATATATATATATATGGGGAGAACCCAAAAACACTGGAATTTATTTATTAACAATTGTGTATTTATTCTTACATGTATAAACATCAGTCACCTTCAAAGTACTCTCCGCTTGATAAAATCTGCCTGTCGAGATGCTTTTCCCACTGCTCAAAACAGTTTTTGAACTCATCAATTTTGATGCCTTTTAGTGCTTCTATTATTTTTTGTTTTACCTCTTCCACATTGTCAAAACATTTCCCTTTGAGAACTTTTTTCATCCATGGAAACAAAAGAACATCACTGGGAGCTAGATCCGGTGAATAGGGAGGGTGGGGCACGCGGTCATGCTGTTTTTTGTTCAAAAACTGCTGAACTCTCAGCCTGGTGTGGCAGGTGCACTCATAAATCACCCATCATGAAATGGAGAAATGCTTTGAAAGAACCTCCAAAAAAAATTCACTGAAGCCAAACATGGCCTCTCACAACAACACTAGCTGGTACACTAATGCCAGTGGGTTCCTAGACCACTTACCCAGCAGGGGAAGCCTGTATTATAAGGGGCCCACCCTCCAAAAAATAATTTTTTTTTTGGAGAGGGGGCCCCCCTCATATACAGAGAGAAAGAGAGGAAGGAGCAGAGAGAGAAATTATAGAGGCTGATAAATTCCATAATTTGCCATCTGAAACCTGGAGACCCAGAAAAGCCAGTGGGGTGATTCAGTCATGCAAACCAGGGAAGTTGATAGTACAAATCCCCTTGGAGGGCAGGAAGAGATGAGATGAGATGTCCCAGCTCAAGTAATAAGACAGGAAACAAAGAGGACAAGTTCTCCTTCCTCCACCTTTTGTTCTATTCAGGTACTCTATGAAGTAGATGAAGGGCACCCATGCTGGGAGGGCAATCTACTTTACTGAGTCCACCAATTCAAATGCTAACCTTGTCTGGAGATTGCGCCCTCATAGACAAACTCAGAAACAATGCTTAATCTGGGCACATGAAATTAACCATCACTGTATAGTAGGAATGGAAAGGTATACAAAGGGAGAAATACAGAGAAACAAATGGACAGAAATGGAAAAAGATGAATTACCCAAGAGAATTTCAGAAATTGAAAGTGGAAATCATGAATTTCTAAATTATGAGTCATAAACTTTTAAAGACAAGGCACGCTGTTCAAGGATTTTTTTTCCTTGATATGGGATTTTAGACCAGTTACATCTCAGTGGGAGACTTCTTATAATTGACTTTTAAATTTACAGTGGAGGAGTTGGGAAAGTTTCAGAAGTGGACCACCATTATGACAAAACTGAATATTTCTTGCCTTCCTTTTTCTCAACTCCATTTTCTCTGCCCTTTGTCTTTTCCCCTAAATCCCTGACAATATTTGTGTCTGGAAACAAAATGCAAATCTTCTGAGAAATGCTGAGATCTTGAAACACTACTTTTCCTTGGTTAATGTAATTTGTAAGGACAACAGTGGTTAAATTGTTATAAGCTGCAGTACTCGGGTTTTATTTGAGAATTTTTGTTACTTGCTTATGTTTTGTTATTTTGTGGTCACTGATTAATTTTCAACACTAAATATCATATACTTTTTACTATTGGCACAATATTCTAATGTGTCCTTATGCCTCTTCAGAAGTTTGGAAGGAAGAAACTACATAAGACTAGGGTTCAAGAAATCCATCTATACTCAAGATGCCCCAGAGTATATAGTTTCTAAAGACACCCATCCACCTCCTAAATCTCCATTAACAACTGACTGAGGAGAAAAAGAAGTAAAGAATAAGACGTGTTAGCGCACATGTAGAACTTTATTGATTTTTCTGGTTTTTTTTTTTTTTTTGAGTTGGAGTCCCACTCTGTCACCCAGACTGGAGTGCAGTGGCCGCTCCCGGCCACCGCAGCCTCGACCTGCAGGGCTCCAGTGATCCTTCCGCCTCAGCCTTCCAAGTAGCCGGAATTACAGGCATGCGCTACCACGCCCGGCTGATTTTTTGATTTATTGTAGAGATGAGGTCTCGCTGCCCAGGCGGGTCTCGAACCCGCGGGCTCAGGCAATCCACTCACCTCAGCCTCCCAAAGGCACGGGATTACAGGCTGAGCCATTTTCTGAAGAAACAAGAAGCCACTATGGGAAGAGGTATTTATAGTGTTTAATTTTATATAGTGGGGTCAGTGTGGAGCCATGTGCAATCTGCATCCTACCTGAAGAACATGAGCTGCCACTCCATTTCCCCCATTCAGGTCTCACACAATTTGCTCTTGTGGCCATTCCTAATCTGGAACCATTGAGCAGAGAGAATTCTGGGGGTTGTAGTTCCACCTTCACTAACTTGGTAGAGCTCAATATCTCTGGATTTCCTGACAATGATTGACAGTTACATCTCTTCAATCCAAATCTCCAACTCATTGTTTTAAACTCTGTACAAAATATAAATTGGCTTCATTAAGTACTTGTTTTCTATCAGAACTGAATACATTTCAATTCTCTTTTCAATTCTCATTTATTTCATGAGTTACTTCCTATCATTACACCTGTTTTTGTCGGTTTGTTTTAGTGTCTGGTCATAAAGTAACCCAGTCTCAGTGGCTTTCTTTGTCAAGTGTAGATCCTTCTGCAATGCACGCATCTCTTTTCTTGAGTTTTGGTTGAGATTCATAGCTCAACACTGTTTCTAAACTCTGGCTAGAGGCACATTTCTGGGTATCCTTACTGCTATCTTTTCATTATCACTTTGTAATTTTTTAATTTTCAAAAAAATGAATTTAGTTCTATATCATCTATGTATAGCAAATTCATCAATTATCTATTTGGAAGAGTTCAAATTGCAGGTTAACTATAGCCTGGCAAATACCCATCTTGTCTAATTAAGAAATTGTTAAAAATGAATAACAGATCATTGAATATAGAAAGTTATTTCCCAACTGGGCGTGGTGGCTCAGCCTATAATCCCAGCACTTTGAGAGGCTGAGGTGAGAGAATTGCTTGAGCCTGGGGGTTTGAGACCAGTCCAGGTAACTTGGCAAGACCTCATTTCTATGAAAAAACACAAAAACTAGCTGGGCATGGTGACATGCATCGGTAGTTTCACCTACTTAGAAGGCTGAGGCAAAAGGATCACCTAAGCCCAGCAGGTCAAGGCTACGGTGGCTGTGAGCATGCCACCACACTTCAGCCTGGACGACAAGAGTGAGACTCCAACTCAAAAAAAAAAAGAAAATCATTTCCCTTAATATAAAGCTGTTTTACGGTATGACTTGGTTGAATGAGGTGGTAAAATTCTGACACCTTACTATTTAATATTCCCTCATTGCCGGGCTCGGTGGCTCAGCCTGTAATCCCGCGCCTTTGGGAGGCTGAGGTGAGTGGATTGCCTGAGCCCGCGGGTTCGAGACCCGCCTGGGCAGCGAGACCTCATCTCTACAATAAATCAAAAAATCAGCCGGGCGTGGTTGCCCGCGCCTGTAGTTCCGGCTACTTGGAAGACTGAGGCGGAAGGATCGCTGGAGCCCAGCAGGTCGAGGCTGCAGTGGCCGGGAGCGGCCACTGCACTCCAGTCCGGGCGACGGAGTGAGACTCCAACTCAAAAAAAAAAAAATATTCCCTCATGATTTTTAAACTTAAAATATTAAGATTGTCTTCCTCTGTTTTATTTCAAAAGAGAATATTTCAATAGGTAAAAAGTAACTTAGTGGCAAGCCAATTGTTCACATTCTGCCTGATCAACATATGTGAAGATTCTTTTGTGTTTATACATTAATACAACAGGTAAGAAAATGTCACATATTCCAAATTACTTTCCTAAAATTACACAGGGCACTTGTACTACGTTTGTTTTCTTCCAGTATTTTTTTAGCATGACTCAAAATTATATGCTTCTGGTTAACACTTTTCTGGTTAATGTCATTGAAAATTTCACTGGAAATAATTTCCTAGAGCCCACACATGTTTTATTCTTGGTTTTCAACCTCCAGGATTAAATTTCAGACACTAACCTTTCTTTGTAGAATCAGTAATGTGGTAGCTAGCAAAACACACATAACAAGTAGATTAAATATTTTCTTATCTTCTTTTTTTTTTGAGTCGAAGTCTTACTCTGTCGCCCAGACTGGAAGTGGCTCACTCACGGCCACCAAAGCCTCAGCCTGCTGGACTCAGGCAATTCTTCCATCTCAGCCTTCCAAGTAGCTGGAACCACAGGCATGCACCACCATGCCTGATTAATTTTGGGGATTATTGTAGAGATGAGGTCTCACCAATTTGCCCAGACTGGTCTTGAATCCCTGGGCTCAGGCATTCCTCTCATTTCAGCCTTCCAAAGTGCTGGGGTTACAGGCATGAGCCACCACATCTGGCAAATATTTTCTAAATAGTAAATAGGAAAGCATATTTTGAGGAAAAAATAGCTAAATGCAATTAAGTTGCAAACCTTATATATACTTCAAGACCATGTATATACAAGGCCTTTTTTCCATCTTCCTCAACTATTTGCAATCTCACATGCTCTTGGAAGTTACTAAATATTCATCAATGATTGATGGCATTGAGCACACTCCACTCAGAGTCTAATACCCCTCAGATGTTTACTGAGCGGCCAACATCAGTGAAATTTTCATCTCATTGCTCAAATGGGTTCCCTGCCTCTAGGCTCTCCCTGCTTCAATCTGCCCTGTGTCTCAACATTAAATTAATCTTTCTAAAGTTTTACTTTTATCATATCACTCCCTTATTTTAAAGTATATAGTGTATACGCTTGCCAACTGGACTAAGTCCAACTTCCTTAACATCACTGACAAGACCTTTCATATTCTGGCCCTATTTCCTGCCATCCACCTCCCCGCAAGCCTCTCCCACTTTCTCAACTGTACCTGCCATCCGTACTTCAAACCAGTCAAGTCTTCAAATGTGTTGAGTGGATCATTTATGTTCTGTCCACTTTCCAGGCCTCTGCTCCAGCTATTCATTGCTTTGAATAGCCCCCACTCAACGCATCCTCTGGTCCCCTTTGCCTATATATTTTCTGTTAACATTTTTTTTTTTTTTTTGAGTTGGAGTCTCACTCCGTTGCCCAGACTGGAGTGCAGTGGCCGCTCCCGGCCACCGCAGTCTCGACCTGCTGGGCTCCGGCGATCCTGCCGCCTCAGCCTTCCAAGCAGCTGGAACTACAGGCACATGCTACCACGCCCAGCTAATTTTTTGATTTATTGTAGAGATGAGGTCTCGCTGCCCAGGTGGGTCTCGAACCCGCGGGCTCAAGCAATCCACTCACCTCAGCCTCCCAAAGGCGCGGGATTACAGGCTGAGCCACCAAGCCCGGCTTTTGTTAACATTTAATATGTCAGCTTTTGTATTCCTTATTCCTTGGGAAGCCACACCTAGATCTGTTAGACTGACTAGACCTTCTCTGCTGTTTGCCATACTCTAACTTTGTGCTTTCTTCTCTGCAGGTAGCTGAATGATGACCCCCCCCAAAAAAAATACAGAGTCCTAATCTCTAGAATCTGTCAATCTTACCTATATGGAAACAGGATCTTTGCAGATGTGATTACATTACAGATCCTGAGGTGGGGAGATCATTCTGGATTATCTAGGTAGGCCCATATGCAATCATAGATCTTTACATTCTAAATAAACTATATTTTCTAATCTAAAAAAAAGAGGGAGGCAGAAGGAAATTTCACACAGACAGAAGAGGAAAAGGCACACACAGAAGAAACAGTGGTGTGGAGACGGAGACAGGGATATGTCACAAGCCTTCAGAGGGACTATAATCCTATGACACCTTGATTTCCACCCCATGATGCTGATTTCAGACTTCTGCTCTCCAGGACTTGAATAGAACACATTTCTGTTTTAAGTCATCAAATCTGTGGTAATTTGTTGAAGCAGCCTCAGGAAATGAATACACTATCACAGCTGCATCCGTTCAGGGCCATCAGGCAACTTAGGTGAGGGGAGGTATTAATGACCCCTCGGCTTATGACAACAAGTTGCCACCACCACTTCTGAGGAAGCAAGAGAAGGGAACTGTTATCAGAACTTAAATATAAGATGTGTGGAGAGGCTCCCCAGCAGGAGCTGTGGCCTTCAGTGGAGGGACACAGCCAACTCAAGTGACCAGCAGGGAGACAGCAAGCACAAAATTGTCCTCAGACCTTCCTAGAAGCCACAGCAAGGGAGTTTTTTCTACATTCCACAAAAGTCAGAGCACAAAGCAAGATGGAAGGAGTTGGTGAAGAGTGGATCATCAGTAAAAGAACATCCAGCACAATGTTGATTATTCAATTGCAAATGCTCACTTAATCATCCTATTCCTCTACTCTGCTTTAAACTCCCAATATGACTACATATCTGTCCTCTGTATTATGAATCCCAGTGCCTGGCATGGTGACATGGTGTCAGGCACAGACTAGTGACTTCATAAATATTTATTGAACAAAATTAATTCATAAATTATAGAAGAATTGGAAACTCTGCACAATTGGAATCTAGTCTTCCACTGCCTATCTCATTTGCCGCAATTTCCCTTTATGAACCTTCCACCGGAGGCCAGAATAGACCACAAAATAGTATCCAAGCATGCTCTCCTCTTTCTAACCTCCACACTTCTGCTCATGTCATTTTTTTCCCTAAGCCACCATCACCACATCTTCTGAATTTCTATCATTCTTTGAGGACCATCTTATGTGTTACCTCCTCCATGATGTCTGTCTGGACTGCCCTGTCAAAAATGATCTCTTCCTTCTTGGCACTCTTTCAGCTCTTATTTGTATTTCGCTTGTAGCAGTAACATTTTATCCTTGTGTTTTGTTGATATGTATGCAGTGTCATAAGTCAACTTGAAGACCACAGTTCCCCTGAGAGCTGCCTCTCAGTCTTGTATTATGTATCCTAAACAGGATTTAGCCAGTGACTTTCAAAAATAAGTTCACAACAAACGTTGTTGAATAAATAAATAACTAACCCTTTTGGTAGTTAACATATTTCATAGTCACTTATTTATCCTAGTCTCTTCTTATTTTTACTATTGAAAGCCAAAAGAATATTCTATGAATGTCAATGCTATTTCTTCCAATAACAATAGTTTTCTTATTAAATAAAAGTGATACAAGACTTGCAAACAAAGTTTAGGCCTTCACTCTTGCCTTATGTAGTTAGCAATTCCATAATAGTATGGTATATTTTATTGTGAAACATCATTATGGAGGATTTACAGTAGTGTGGATGGGGGTGGAGACAGTAGCATCTTCAAAAACCTTTCTAGCATTTCTGAAATTTGTCTTGAGGTATGAATTTGCCAGTTTTTGGCATTCCTCAGAGCTCAGAGCAAGTTAAAACTGCATTTTAATATAACAGCACATTTAAAAAAAAAAGAAAACAGTTATTAGGATTCAAAGGAGTGGCATGTATACTAACCAAGTTCTACAGCATTTTAATAAAAGTCATATTAGAGGAACAAATACCAGATGAAAGAAGGCTAAAATGACACACTCTGCTGCAAAGTTATATACCTCTTAACAGCAGAATAAACATTTAAAACAATCGTTATCCATGATTACCAGGAATATTTAGCAACACTTATGACAGTTTATGAAATTTACTGTCTCATTTTACTATAGTATCACCTTAAAAGAGAATGTAGAACTGAACATATGTCCCTAAGGACCGTTATAAAGGGTGGTATGAATACTTAACATATTGACTTTATTGCTGTCAGAAATAAATGCATACTTTCATACATAAAAGCTATGTAGTTCCATAAGTATATTTTGCAAATGACTGCAGCACCATAATGACACCCCAGAAAAACTCATATGTGAATGTCTTTCAAAATGTTTAAGCTCTTTAATATTTGAATTGCTTATAAATGTTTATCTGCATTGTGTTTTTCTTCTGAAACCTACCAAGCTTACTTCGTTGCAATGCATAAGTCAATATTTGCATATGGATGTGGGTAAACACAGCTTTGCAGTAGATTCATTTAGATGCAATGGGCAGAATAAAATATATATTTTCTAAAGAAACAGATCCTCTTGGCTATTCACTGAGGGCTCAAAAGCAAATGAATGTTCAATGTTTCACAGCTATTTAAGCCAGTGGGGACTTAATAGCTAAATTTCTAAAGAAGAAAAAAGTGATTTGAAAATGAAGAACCCTGTGAATTTACTCAGAACTGAAGCAGTTTCCCATTATTTGAGCTTGGAAGCACTGTGCACTGTGATCTGCAAGCCCCTATGGGCACGATTATAGAACCGGGAACTTTATACCCAACAGTCAAGGCATCTTCAGGGTCCTAAGATAACCTAGATAGGACAAATGATGCTGGCTAGTACTAAGCTAACTCATCGAGTTAATTGTACAGCAGAGTAAAATG
The DNA here is from genome assembly GCA_027257055.1 of Cephalopachus bancanus. Taxonomy (NCBI): domain Eukaryota; kingdom Metazoa; phylum Chordata; class Mammalia; order Primates; family Tarsiidae; genus Cephalopachus; species Cephalopachus bancanus. The sequence continues at coordinate 3,888,563 of JAPVLO010000036.1, forward strand.
AGACACCTCAAACTCATATATACAGATTTAGATGATTATAAAACCTCTAATCTCTAATCTTCATTGGTTGTGGTGCAAATGGGTCCTCCATATGTGGCAAACTATCCTGGATTTCTGAAATGAAGGCTTCTATCTTCCTTTTGAAGATTCAAAATAACTTTACTTTTTTTTTTAATTTTAAGGAGCTTTATTTGTTTGTTTGTTTGTTTACTTTTTAGAGACAGCATTCTACTCTGTTGCCCAGGCTGAAGTGTACTGGTGTGATTATAGCTCACTACACCCTTGACCTCCTGGGCTCAAGCAATCCACCTGCCTTAGCCTCCCCAAGTGTCTAGGACTACAGGTACATACCACTATACCTGGCTTTTTTTTTCATAGAAACAAAGTCTTGCTTTGTTGCCCAGGCTAGTCTCAAACTCCTAGCCTCACAAAATTGCTTAATATTTAAATACCAAGACATAATCTTAGTGACTCTGTCAAAAAAAATTATACAAAGAAGTAGCAGAGATGTTCTGAAACAATTAACTTGTTAAAGGGAATAAGTCAGAAGAATTCCTATGTCTGAACCTAAAGCTCTGGAGTCTTATGATCATGCCAATCCTCTAGCAGCAAAGGAGAGGGAGGGGATTTCCAAGGTCTCCTGCTGGACCCCCCAATCTCCTCCATTTTGTGTTAATATTAAACTTCAGAATGTATAAACAGACACCAGAAATAAATGCTGGATCAGAAGTAAATAAATAAATAGTAAATTTAAGTATGTTTTCTTTCAAGAAGAAGGAGGAGGAGGAGAAGGAAGAGGAGGAGAAAATTTCACAATTAGGAGCTCCCCAGTTTACTAAAACAACATGTGAGCATTAAGAGTATAAATTTTTATTCAGTGGAAGACATAATTTCAGGTGAATAATCAAGCAATGCTCACGGAAAAAGCACTGGAGGTTGGCTTGGAAATATGGATAGTATTTAGACTTACAGACATAAGAAAGATTGCATCACAGGAGTGTGAATAACAATAATACAGACGATGGCGATAATGATGATAGCATAGTTATAAAGTATTAGTCAACAAACTCAGGTGTATGATAGTTATTTTCTTTATGTTTCATAAATCAACTTATGACTTCAACCTTTTTTGCTAGACTAGTGGGAAATATCTCGTTAATCACTCCCTAATCTCTCCCTCCCACCCCAGAGTTGTGCCAAGGCTCTGAGGTTTTAAAACTTCGAAGGCATCAAGGAAGTCTCTTTAGTTATAGTCACCTCCCCAACAGTCTCTTGTTTGCACTTACTGTCTCAACCCACAGTCTTTTTGAGACTGCCACTCTGTCATTTCCTTCTGTGCTTCTGACATAATATCTAGAGAGGCTGGAATCAGCCTCTTTAGTGTAGTATTCTTCTATTCCTTCAGATCCTACCAAACCTTCAGACATTACCAGGTGGAAAGGGTAGGTTTTACTGCCTGTAAAAGCCAAAGACCCTCTCTCCTGCATGAGACTCTTTCTTTCTCTGCATGTATTCCCTTCTTTTCTCCACATTTCTCTCAGAGGCTTTGCTGAGCTCTTCACACACTGTTTCACTCAAAAGTCATAGTCTATTGAAACAAAATCCAGAAAGACTTAACTAAAATCTCCCTCCATCCTTTTACCCTAAGCTGATAAGAGGAAGAATGTAAAGAAACATGTGATAAAACTTAATGTCTCAAAAAAGTGTCTGCCATCTTACCTGGTATTTATCCACTTTCTGCCAAGCATTTTCTCCCAGTCAATCCTTTTGACACATATTAGGAAGATACTCCTATCTCCATTTTCAATGGAATGGTGTTAAGTAACTTGCCCAAAGCCTCACAGCTAATAAATGACAGAACTAGAAATAATTGACTTCAGAGCTTACACATACCCTCACTGCACCCATTACTTCCCATAGATATGGACAAAGACAAAAAAGGGAGTAATTAGAAGAGGTTAACAAAAAAATACCAGAAAGTAACAAATATTGGATGATCAAAGATAAAGAGAAGACAGTGATGCTAAGGACAGCATGAAGGTCAAATTGTGAAAATCTTAAAGAGCACTTGTTTTTAGGTGACAGGATTGTCTATGGAGAAAATCTGAAAGAACTGACAAAAAAACTCATGAGACTAATAAGTAATTTTAGCAAGGTTGTAGGATATATATAAGGTTAATATTCAAAAGTCAATAACTTACCACCAGTGGACAAGTGGAACTTGAAATTAAAAACACAGTGTGATTTACATTATCACCCCCAAAAATAAAGTATCTGGGTATAAATTCAACAAATATATATAAGATCTATATAAGGAAAACTACACATTCTGGTAAAAAGAAATCCAAGAAGAACTAAATAAATCAGGATATTCCATGTTTAAGAATAAGAAGACTCAATATTTGCCAAGATGTCAACTCTTTCCAACTTGATCTATAAATTTAACGCAATCCCAATCAAAATCTCAGCAACTATTTTGTGGATATCAGTAAACTGTTTCTAAAGTTTACATGAAGAGGCAAAAGACCCAAATGACCAATAAAGGAGAAAAGGAGAAAAATGAAATTGGAGAACTGGCACTACTGGACTTCAAAACTTACTATAAAGCTACGTAAATCAAGACAGTATGGTATTGACAAAAGGACAGACAAATAGACGGATGGAGCAGAGCCCAGAATAGAGAGGCCAGATTGTAAATAAATATAATCAACTGATATTTGACAAAGGAGCAAAGGCAGCACAAAGGAGAAAAGATAGTCTTTTCAACAAATGATGCTGGAACAACTGAAAATCTACATGCAAAAAATGAATCTAGACACTGACCTTACACTCTTAACAAAAGAGATCACAGACTTATATTGAAAATCATAGACCTCCTAAGAGGTAATCCAGAAGACCTTGGGTATGACAATGACTTTTAAAATATAATAGCACAGGCATGATACATGAAAGAAATCATTAATAAGCTGGACTTCATTAAAATTTCTTCTCCATAAAGATACTGTAAAGAGAATGAGAAGAAAAGCCACTGACAAGAGAAAATATTTTCCTGGGACCTAATAAAGGACTGTGTATCCTGACAATAGACTATTATTCGGTGCTAAAAAGCAATGAGGTAACAAGCTACAATATTAGCCAAAATATGTGAAGAACTATTAATGCTCAATAATAAGAAAATGAACAACCTGACTGAAAAATGAGCAAAAGACTTGAATAGAAACGTCACAAAAAAGATATATAGATAAGAAATAAGCATATAAAGATACTACACATTATTTGTCATGAAGGAAATGCAAATTAAAGCAACAATAAGATACCACTACACACCAATTAGAATGGCCAAAATCCAGAACACTGACAATACCAAATACTGGCAAGGATGCACAGCAACAGGACATCTCATTCATTGCTGATAGAAATGCAAAATGGCACAGTCACTTTAGAAGATAATCAGACACTTTCTTACAAAATTAAACATACAACACTTCCCTTTTTCCCATGGAAAATACATTCCAAGACCCCCAGTAGATGCCTGAAACCTCACGTAATACCAAATCCTATATATATTTTGTTTTTTCTATTCATACTTATGATAAAATTTAATTTATAAACTTGGCACTGTACAAAATTAATAATAAAGAAACTAATAATAAGAAGAAACTAATAATAAAATAAACTAATTATAACATTATACTATAATAAAAGTTACATGAATGTGATTTGTCCCTCAAAAGATCTTATTATACTGTACTCACCTATTTTCAGACTGCAGTTGAACTTAGGTAACTGAAACCACAAAAAGTAAAACCACAGATACAGGGGACTACTGTACTTTACCAGTATGATCCTGCATTTGTGCTCCTTTGTATTTACCTAAATGAGTTGAAAACTTATGCTCACCCAAAAACTTGCACAAAATGTTTATATCAGCTTTATTCATAATTGCCAAAATTTGGAAGCAACCAAGATGTCCTTCAGTAAGTCAGTGGAAAAATAAATATCCTACTGACAGTCCACGTCTGGTGTATCCCGACAATAGACTATTCAGTGCTGAAAGTATGAGGTAACAAGCTACGAAAAGGTACGGAGGAAACGTAAATGTCTATTCAGATTAACTTATTTCACTATTACTGAGTGAAAAAAGTCAATCTGAAAAGCTGCATGCTATATGATTCCAGCTGTATGACATCCTGCAAAAGTCAAAACTATGGAGACAGTAAAAAAGATCAGTGTTTGCTAGGGGCTAGTGGGGACGGAGGGATGAATGGACAGAGCAGTTTTAGGACAGTAAAATTATTCTGCATGATAATATTGTGATAGATACGTGTCATTATACATTTTTCAAAACCTGTAGAATGAACTGTAGTGTCAACTAAGGGCTTGAGTGATAATTATGTGTCCAAGTACGTTTAGCAGTTGTCGCAGATGTACTACTCTGATGTGGCGCATTGATAGTGAGGGAGGGTGTGAAAAGGAAGGGTAGATATGGAAACCCTGTATTTTCTACTCAGTTTTGCTGTGAACCTAAAACTGCTCTAAAACATAAAGTCTATTTAAAAGAAAAAAGAAATCCTAGGAGGTCTAGTATAGTTGCTACTTTATTTATAATCAGTGGTGATCCACTGAAGATTCCTAGAAACACAGAAGTGATATAGCTCTGCTTCCAGAGGTTAATCTGGGGACAAAGCACAGTAAGGAAGGGAGATGAGAGAGGGGAAAGGAAGCAGATTTCTCATGGGATTGCTCACTGGCTAGTCTATGTATAAGAGTGCAAGGGGCTTAAGAAGGCCATAGTCCTGGAATGGAGAGACAGGAAGAGAGAAAAATTATGTCATGGTGATGGACTTGGCATCTGGTTAGATGCCACCATTCAAAGATGAGGATAAGGGGAAACATAAAAGAGAACAAAAAGTTCTAGGAAATGAGAAGAATGATTTTGTCATTAAAAGTATGGGACATAGAAGGAAATTAAGAAGAATCTAGTATATGTATCCAGTTTAGTTAACACACATTCTACAAAGAATCTCTAGTGTATAGTTCTAGACCGAGGCGCCTAAGTCACATTCCCATAATATACAGATGAGATGTTTTGAAGACGTTCTGAACAACTGCCTAACAGGCAACCAGTCTTCCCACTTACTCTGTAGCTAGGACCCCTGGAACAGCAAGTAATGCTCTAGAGGAACGGGTTCCTCTGCCTTGGAGGGAGAAAATTGGTTAAATCAATCATACATAGCTAACTTAAGAAGCTGTGCTCAGGGAAAAAGTTGTGCTGTCAGGGAGAGAGACTTGGATTTTAAATCAAAGGACCTGGGTTTCAAGCGCCATTTCTGCCACTTAATGAACTCGAACCTGGAATAAGTTATCTCCTCTCTTATCTTCAGTTTCTTCTTATTTAAAATGTGAATACTAATATGTATCTCATACGATAGTAATGAGAATAAATGGGGTACTCTATGTGAAGGGGTTTTGTAAAGTGCTATGCAGAAGTGAAGGATTTAAAGTTATTTCTACTCAGCAGAGTGAGAATTCTATAACTGATTGTAAATTCTAGATGAAAAGGAATTCACTAAAGAAGGGAAACAAGTTTTATATTCACCAAAGCAATTTCATCTTAATGAATTCACTATGTAAGTACAGTTTGCCCCTTGGTATCCATGGGGGATTTGTTTCAGGACCCCTACATATATCAAAATCCACACATACTCAAGTCCCACGGTCAGCCTGCAAAAACTGTGTATAGGAGAAGTTGGCTTTCCCTATGCAGGGGTTTTGGATTCTGCAAACACAGTATTTTTAATTTGAGTTTGGTTAAAAAACAATATATAAGTGGACCCACACAGATCAAACTGTATTGTTTAAGGGTCAATGGTTTATGACGGGGAACCCAAAAAACACCAAAATTTATTTATAAAAAATTATATTTATATTTACATGTTTAAACTTGTCACCTTCAAAGTACTCCCTATTTGATGCAATACACCTATCAAGATGCCTTTTCCACTGCTCAAAACAGTTTTGAATTTGTCAATTTTGATGCCATTTTTTGTTTCGCCTCTTCCACATAGGCAAAACGTTTCTCTTTTTTTTTTTTGAGTTGGAGTCTTACTCTGTCGCCCAGACTGGAGTGCAGTGGCATGCTCCCAGCCACTGCAGCCTCGACCTGCTGGGCTCCAGCAATCCAACGGCCTCAGCCTTCCAAGTAGCTGGAACTACAGGTGCGCACTACTATGTCTGGCTAATTTTTGCTTTATTGTAGAGATGACGTCTCGCCAAGTTGCCCAGGTGGGTCTAAAACCCGCGGGCTCAGGCATTCCACTCACCTCAGCCTCCAGAAGCTCTGGGATTACAGGCTGAGCCACCGAACCCGGCTAAACGTTTCTCTTTGATGACTTTTTTCATCTGGGAAAACAAAAAAAGTCACTCTAGGTGAGGTTGGTTGGTGAATCGGGATGGTGAGGTATGAGAGTCATTCTGTGTTTGTTCAAAAACTGCTGAACACTCAGCACAGTGTGGGCAGGTACATTGTCATGGTGGAAGAACCAGTCACCTGCTTACCACAACTTGGAACATTTCTTCCACAGATCACGACACAAATCATTAACCAAAGTTTTTATCTGGAAGTTTTAAGAAGCTTGAAGGTGACTGAAGTTTAAACATGTAAGAATAAATAAATACACAATATTTTATAAATAAATTCCAGGTTTCTTTGGGTCACCCCACCCCTCTTGTATGCAAGCATTGTCAGAGGCCCTCTTTTGGACACAAAATAACAAAAGGTACTATGCCTGACCAATAAACCAAAATAGCCTAGGACTAGAGATGGCCCTACTGTGCATATCTATCTTAGGAATTCAGAGGTGATTGTGACAAACCTAAGAACATTTATTTACATGAAAGTCCCCAATTCTTCTAGAAGAAACGCTAAAAAGAAAATTTGCAAACCTGTGGCCGAAATTCCAAATTAGCATCTAGAAATAAATACTGCTCGGCCTGTAATCCCAGCACTTTGGGAGACCGAGGCAAGTGGATTGCCCAAGGCTACGGGTTCGGGTTTGAGAACAGCCCGGGCAACTTGGTGAGCTCTCGTCTTTACAATAAATCAAAAATTAGCCGGGCATGGTAGCGTGCGCCTGTAGTTCCGGCTGCTTGGAAGGCTGAGGCAGAAGGATTGCTGGAGCCCAACAGGTAACAGTGGGGTGGCAGTGAGCGTGCCACTGCACTCTAACCTGGGCGCCAGAGTGAGAATCCAACAAGAAAGAAAGAAAGAAAGAAAGAAAGAAAGAAAGAAAGAAGGAAGGAAGGAAGGAAGGAAGGAAGGAAGGAAGGAAGGAAGGAAGGAAGGAAGGGAAGGAAGGAAAGGAGGAGGAGGAAGGGAAGGAGGGAAGGAAGGAAGGAAGGAAGGAAGGAAGGAAAGAAAGAAAGAAAGAAAGAAAGAAAGAAAGAAAGAAAGAAAGAAAGAAAGAAAGAAAGAAAGAAAGATGGTTTCAACCACAATTCCTAGGAAGCTCTCATACTTCCAAATTTCTCAGCAAAGGGAGTTACAAACTAGCAAGGGATATCTTCTGAAAAACTTGTTCTAGGCTGGCAAAGCCATTTTCTGGTCATTAAAAGAGAAATAACATGGTGGCATATAGCTATGGAAACCAATTTGCTTTTCCCAATTTTTTAAAATGTCCCCCTGGATTGGGGCCTCCTCACCCTTGGTGTGGAGTTCTGCCCTCTCCTCTGAGCTGGTTTCCATGGTACCCACCATGATCTCTCACTTTGGTCATCCTGCCTCTCTCAGTCCCGTTGGATTATATACAGATTTAGATGTCATTACCGTTACTCAGAATTATCCATTTTAGTTAACACTGATGTATGGCAAACCACCTCAATACTAATGGCTGAAAATAGCCACCATGTATTATTTCTCACAAGTCTATGGAGCAGGGAGCAGTTCTGCTAATCAGAGCTGGTCTTAGATAATGTCAGCAGGAGTCATTCACTCACTGAGATTCATCTGATAGGTTCCTGAGATCTGGCTGGCTCTACTATACATGTCACACCTCCCCCTAGCAGGCCAGCTTGGGCACTTTCTCACAGCAGTGGCAGAGTCCAGAAAAGAAAGAGGAGATGTGCACATTTATCAAGCCTCAGATTGCACCAAGATTGCACTGTCCAATACTGACTTATATGCACTGCTCTCTGGAGGTGAATCCTAACTTATTCCTTCCTCAACCCAGACCCTAGTACAGCACTTTTTTTCTAATTTAGAAAGTAAGGATGATGCTTCATAACTTATTTTTGCTATTTATTAATATAGGATCAATTTATTTGCTATTACAATATATCTCTCTATATCAGGGATCACATCCTGCCTGCTGCATGCATGTGGATAGCCTATGAGCTAAGAATAGTTTTTACAGTTTTTAATCATCAGGGGGAAAAAAATCAGAAAAAGAATATGATTTTGTGATGCAAGAAAATTGTATGAAATTCAAACTTCAAGGTCCATGAATAAGTTTTATTGGAACACAGCCACAATCATTCATTTATATGTTGTGTATGGCTGCTTCCTCACTACAACAGCAAAGTTAAATCATTGCAGCTAGAGACCACATGGCCTCCAAAGCCTCCTATATTTACTACCTGGCCCTTTACAGGAAAAGCTTGCCAACCTTGTGTTATAGTATGACTTCCAAAGGCTGAACAGTGATGTGATTTTGCTTTTGTGACCATACTGTTAAGATCTAAGCTACAAATTTTGAATATGGAGATTGTGCTCAATCTTTAGTATTACAGATAATAACTTTCAAAAGGAAATATGTGTATTTCCAAATTATCCATTTTATCAGTTTTTAGAGATGAAATTATTGAGACAGAAGATAAGCACATTTTTAAGGCTTTGATACATATTACCACTTGTCATACCTTTAAATGGATGTAAAATCTTTTTAAACATAATTCTATGCCCGCTTTTCAGAGTTATTTTTGTTAGGAATAGATATGGAATTTGCTCAAAGAACATTTTGATCTCTAATTGAGATAATTATTTGATTTTTCCTTTTCCCTTAATGATATAATCAACTTTGTGAAAAATATATCTACACTGGTTTTTACTTTCTTATTACTTAGTCATCTTTGAATGCAGAGATAAAATTATTGAAGAACATTATTTAACGCAAAATCATGTCAGTAACTTCTCCAAAGGTTATCACTATCTAGTGCAATGGTACACTCACGACCACTATAACTTTAATCTGCTGGGCTCAGGCTATCCTTCCACTTCATCCCTCCAAGTAGCTGGAACTACCAGCGCATGCTACCATGCCCAGCTAGTTTTTTTATTTATTGTAGAGATGAGGTCTCACCAAGTTGCCCGGGCTGGTCTCGAACTCCCAGTCTCAGGCAATCCTCTGGCCTCGATCTCCCAAAGTGCTGAGATCATGGGCTAAGCCACCATGCCCGGCTGAGAACTGATTCTTAAACATTTTACATACAGTTTCTCCTGGCTTCCCCTGAGATATACTGGTAACTCACATCAGACCTCACTCGTGGATGTTGTTCTTTTCTGTCACCCATGGGAAGAACCCTTAATGTTCTCAGGATCTCTACTACTTACGTGGCCCATAAGAGTTTTTGACAAATGCCATTTGATCAAAAGTGACAAAAGAACTCTAGGTGAATTGTTCCCCATCTGGTTTATGGCCTGCCCTCCTCTCTAGCTCCATACTCTAAATAAGAGAGGAAAGTGAGCATTAGTGTCTCCTTTAATAATTTCCTGTGATAGCTGGGCTCACTGGCTCAGCCTATAATCCCAGCACTGAGGCGAGTGGATTGCCTGAACCCGTGGGTTCGAGACCAGCCCGGGCAACTTGGTGAGACCTCCTCTCTACAATAAAAATCAAAAATTAGCCGGGCATGGTAGCATGCACCTGTAGTTCTGGCTACTTGGAAGACTGAGGTGGAAGGATCACCAGAGCCCAGCGGGTCGACACTGGGGTGGCCATGAGCGTGCCACTGCACTCCAGCCTGGGCGAGGGAGTAAGACTGACTCAAATAATAATAATAGTAATTTCCTGTGAAAACTCTTTGCTTCCTCATAAAGGCAAGCAGCAAGGCAGCCCTTGGCACCATCACTCAATTTAGTGGCAGTTACAAATAAACAGCAGAATTTTATTAAAATATTTGGCATAGTAACCGAGCTGCCTGTCGAAACTGGACTGGATAAAAAGAAATGTGGTACATATACACAATGGAATATTACACAGCTATAAAGAAGGACAAAGTTATGAACTTCACAGCAACTTAGATGGATTTAGAGGCTATAATACTGAGTGATCTGTCACAGAAACAAAGAACTGAGTATCATATGTTCTCACTCATAAGCAAACCTTGAATGACTATCATAAATACTATAAGCAAGGGATTGGGCCAGGCGCAGTGGCTCAAGCCTGTAATCCCAGCACTTTGGGAGGCTGAGGTGAGAGAATTGCCTGAGCTCAGGGATTCAAGACCAGCCTAGGCATCTTGGTGAGACCTCGTCACTACAATAAATCAAAAGCTAAGCCGGACGTGGTGGCACTCTCCTATAGTTCCAGCTACTTGGAAGGCTGAGATGGAAGGATCGCCTGAGCCCAGCAGGTCTAGGCTGCCATGGCTGTGAGCATGCCACTGCACTTCAGCCTGGGCGACATACAGAGTGAGACTTTGACAGACAGAAAGAAATGAAAGAAAGAAAAGGAAGGGAGGGAGGGAAGGAGGGAGGGAAGAGAAAGAAAGGGATTGGCAGTAGTAGGAAACTGCCAGGGGAGGGGGGCACACCTCATCAACAAGGGTACCTGCATAATAAACATTTGTATACCTAACCCTGAATTGTACCCCACATATTTAAGATTTAAATTTTTTTTAATTTGGCATATTAGTAACTCCCTCTACAGTATTTCTGAATCAATGTGGGTTTTTCTAAGAGTATATTTCAAATGGTTTCTGGGAGGGAGAAGTTTGACACCTGTGCACAAGTAATATTATTTTCAAGTCTTACTAAAAGGTAAAAATTGGGTCAGATATGGTGGCTCAAGCCTGTAATCCCAGCACTTTGGGAGGCTGAGGTGAAAGGATTGCCTGAGCTCAAGGGGTCTGAGACCAGCCTGGGCAACTTGGTGAGACTTCGTCTCAACAGTAAACCCAAAATAAAAATAAAAATAAGCTGGGAGTTGTAGCATGCACCTATAGTTCCAGCTACTTGGAAGGCTGGGATCACCTGAGACCAGCAGGTCAATGTTGCAGTGGCTGTGAGCATGCCACTGCACCCCAGCCTGGGCCACAGAGTGAGACTCCTACTCAAAAAAAGATAAAAATCATGTTAGAATATGATTATATGAGCATAAAGAAAGTTCTGAACAGTAGTTCAGGAAAGTGAACATAGGGGGAAGAGGCAGCTGAGAAAAATAAAGCCATATAGACCTATCTTTTGACCAAGTATAATATTAGACTCTTAATATCTTAACATAAAAAGGCCTGAAAGCAAGGCACCATCTCAGTTTAAACTCATGAAATAAGGTCTACAAATGATCCAGTCAGTACCAGAATGTTTTCTTGGCCATATTGGTAGTTGAGAGGTTAGTCCAGTCTCTTAGGTAGGTAGATAGAATTAAAGAAGGATATCAGATCTCCATGTATCCCTCAATGTATATATACTAAATTATATGGCATTCTTATTTTTTTTAGAAAGCATAATTTGTTTTAAAACTATGTATTAGTGCTAGTTAACTACACCTGTGGGAAAACTTTCTCTTAACATTATAGAACAGGTACTACTATCTACCTGTGGATGACTTGCCCAATAGCGAGAAAATTCTCTACCTTTTACCAATATGCTAATTATGTTATTTCTCTTCTACCGAGCCCCACCCATTGAACTTCCCCCTTCCAATTTCCCTACCAATATCCTTTACTTTTTCTGCAATATCCTGTAGGATATCTAAAGTGTTCTCTATTTAATGTGGATATGTAGACATCCTCTGATTTCAGGCCTTTCTTTGCTCCCAAGTAAGGAAAAGTTAGATCCAACTGAGACATTTATTGGAGGAATGAACATATATCATAATCCAAAACCAGAAAGGAATATAAGTCTGAACTAAAGATCATGAAAAATCTGATAAGATCATCTACAAATGCCAAGTCCAAAAAGCAGACCCCAAAATTACAAATAAGATCTAGAGACAAGATTCAGAAGCCAGACAGAAAGTGACAAGAATGAAAGGCAGACAAAAATAGATAGTCCAGGTCAATTTTTGCTACCATATTGAACATGGCTTACATTGAATAGATTCTGGGAGTATGAGATTTAAAGATCGAGCTAGAGTTAATACAAAGTTTATATAAATATAGTATTTTGCAAATTCCAAAAAATAATTCTGTAAATCTGAGCAATCCATAAAGTAACTATGTCATTGTCTTATGCTATTTGCAGTGCCATAACGAAATACCATAAACTAGGTAGCTGATAAACAAGAGAAAACTACTTTTTACAGTTCTGGGGGTGAGATGTCCAAGGTCAAGGCTCTAGCAAATTCATAGATGGCACCTTTCTGCTGTGTTCTCACAAGGTGGAAAGGGCAAGGTAGCTCTCTGGGGCCTTCTAAGAGCACTAATCACCTCCCAAAGGCCCTAATACTATCATCCTTTTAATAGTATAACCTTGGAGGCTAGAATTTCAACATATAAATTTAAGGAATACACAAACATTCACACCATAGCAACCATTCCAACTATGAAAATTAAAATTTGTTTCAACATTTTTAAAAGAAAAATGATTTACCATCTCATATTGGCCCACATGAAAATTATGTTTGTTTATCCTTACATATTTTTAAAAGACTGAAACAATAAATACCACCTTTGAATTCACTAAATAAGTCAAGTGCTACGTATATTAGCATCAATTATTATTATAATAATTATTATAGTCATATCATGTAATTGTGTTGTGCAATAATCAGAAGCATAGAGTTCCTCTAAGGCTCATTTTCCTTTGGGATCAAGTATAGCTCAAAGGCTTGCTGAAAGTCTACCTTACTACCCTCTTTAACAGAGTTTGTTGGAGTCTCACTCTGTCACCCAGACTGGAGTGCAGCGGCCACTCCCGGCCACCGCAGCCTCGACCTGCTGGGCTCCGGCGATCCTTCCGCCTCAGCCTTCCGAGTAGCCAGAATTACAGGCACGCGCACTACCATGCCTGGCTGATTTTTGATTTATTGTAGAGATGAGGTCTCGCCTGCCCAGGTGGGTCTCGAACCCACGGGCTCAGGCAATCCACTCACTTCAGCCTCCCAAAGGCGCAGGATTACAGGCTGAGCCACCAAGCCCGGCTCAGAGTATTTTTTTAAATGCTGCAAATTAGATGATGACAGGGGCCTAAAGGACATAAAATAATGCAAACCAAATAAGACAGTGATGTCTCCCATAAACCAGATTCATTCTCTCTCTTTCTCTCTAGGAGTAATAAATGTTTCTTAAAAAAATTAATTGGGGCCAGGCGCGGTGGTTCAAGCCTGTAATCCCAGCACTTTGGGAGGCCAAGGCAAGAGGATTGCCTGAGAGCAGGGATTCAAGACCAGCCTGAGCAACATGGTGAGATCTTGTCTCTACAATAAAAATAAAATAAAATAAATTAGCCATGCGTGGTGGCTCACACCTGTAATTCCAGCTACTGAAGGCTGAGGTGGAAGGATCACCTGAGTCCAGCAGGTTGAGGCTGTGGTGGCCATGAGCATGCCATTGCCTTCCAGCCTGGGTGACAGAGTGAGACTCTAACTCAAAAAAAAAAAAAAGAAAAAATTAATTGGAAGGCCATTAGACTAAGATGGCTTCAGCAAAAACACACTCTCAAGTACAAGTAAAACTGGCTACATCTGAATAAAATGGGTGGATTATGCCAGTGTCAATCTTATACTCGTGATACTATGCAAATAGTTTCCCAAAACTGACCATGGGAGGAAATTGAGCAAAGAGATCTCTCTGTCACATTCTCTCCACCTGCATGTGAACCTATAATTATCTCAGTAAGTTTCAAAAAAAAATAAATAAAGTGGGGGGGGCGCGGCAAGATGGCGACCAGGCAACCCAGCGTCTGAAGCCCTCTGCAAGGGAGATCTGGACAGAGCTCAGCCATCGCCACCGCTGGAACATCACAACGAATGGACAGTTTTACTGCATTGCACTGTCCCACCGCCGCTGCAGCCCCTCCCCCCGCCGGCACTCCTGTCGCTGGCGCTCGTGTCGCTGCCGCCACCGCCGCGGCCTCTGGGACGGGTAGCTCATCACAACCCAGCCTGAGGAGATCCACACCAAACCGCTTCAGGGAAGATCTGCTGGGATCGCTGCCACCTCTCCTGCGTCCGAGACTGTCCTGCCCACCCGGCATGGGGCTCCTGTTGCCTACTCAGAGGCAGGCAGCCATCTTTTTCCTGTCCGGCCCCACCCCCTCTGGGGCGAGCAGATGAGATAGCACCACCTGCTGGCGATTCAAGGTAACAACACTGAAACAGGAGAAACAAGCTTGATAAAGACATAGACCAAACTTCTGAACCAAGGTTAATCTGAACTGTCCTTCACAGCAGATCAGGGGAACTGACCCTAACTGCAAACTAATTTACCAGCTTGAAAAGAAAACTAGAAATCAGACCTGAAAGGACATTGGACTTAAACAAAATGTCTCAGAGTGTGCTTCATTGATTCTATTAGTTTAATGACTTAATTCTATTCCTACTGTATTGTTCCCTTTTTTCTCTTTTCCTTTTCCTTTTCTTCTCTTTTCTTCTGTCTGTAAACCATGTCTTTGTATAGAGGAACAGCACACTAATAAGGTGGTTGGGTAGCTGGTATGTTAGCATCACTATATGTTTTATTTTTGTTTGTATGAGAGTTGGTTCGACTGTAGCTGTGGTCTATTGTTTTTATCTGTTTCAGTATAGGCCTCTCTCTCTATTTGTTGGCACACTCGTTTGTTTCCCCCCTTACTCCTCTATCTCTCCACTCCCCTCTTCAACCCACTATCTGCTCCATTCTCTCCCCTCTGCTAACCACATTTTATTTCAGGGAGTAAACCTACAGCCCCACTGCACGGACAGATTCCAGGGCAGTGGGAAGTGGGTTCCACATTATCCACACTCCTGTCAGAGAATACCAGGACCTGCAGACAGATTTTGAATCACAGCTCTCCCCTTAAGTACATCTCAAAACTGCAAAAAGGACCACCTCCAACCTACAGTGCAACTTCAGAATTGAACAAAGTAAGAGGACATACATAAAGAATAGGAGATTGAACAAACAGAAGTAAAACCAATCCCTTTACCCCTGAATAAAAGAATTAAAGAAGACGGTGACGTGGAGGGAAGGAAAAAGTAGGGAGGGGGAAAAACCGCACAAATGAAGAAAAACCAAAAGAAGAATATAGGTCTTACACAGACCCCTGGGAGATCAGACAATGAGAAAACAGATTCTGGAACACAGACAATGAAGAGGCCCCAGAATGACTGGCTACATGCAACAAACCCAGACATCAAGACATTAATGGAGAGAATTTAAAAAATTGAGGAGAGACAAGAGAAAAATAGGAAGGAGCTGTTGTCAGAAATGACAGCAGTAAAGAATACTGTGATGGAAATGAACAACAGACTAATAAGCATGGAAAGCAGAATCAGCCAAGCAGAAGAAAGAATCTCAGAGCTCGAAGACCAAAACACAGAACTAACCCAAACTGTCAAAAGCATAGAAAAGAAGCTCAAAAAGACAGAACAAAACCTGCAAGAGATGAATGATCACTTTAAGAGACCAAACCTAAGAATAATTGGGCTTCCTGAGGCAGAGAGAGAAACAGAAGCCACACTGGAACAAACATTTCAAAATTATTCAAGAAAACTTCCCTCATCTCATCAAGGATGAAAAAATTCAAATACAAGAGATTCAGAGAACCCCTACAAGACAACAAATGAGAAGACCAACTCCCAGACACATAATAATTTGCCCAAACAAAGTAGCTATGAAAGGAAAAGTCCTAAAGGCAGCAAGAGAAAAAGGCCAGACTACCTACCAGGGAAAACCAATTAAAATAGCAGCAGATTTATTCACAGAACCCCTTCAGGCCAGGAGAGCCTGGAGCCCTATCTTCAAAGTTCTAAAAGAGAAACAATTTCAACCAAGAATAACCTACCCAGCCAAACTAAGCTTCATTAGTGAGGGAGAACTGAAATCTTTTCCAGACATCCAATCCCTAAGAACCTACGCCGCCACCAGACCACCTCTACAAGAAACACTTAAGAAAGTACTGAACACAGAAGAAAAAGAAAAAAGAACAACAGCATTCTTCACAAGAGTACAGGCAAAAGATTAAAAAAACACATGAACCAACTCCAAAACCCAAAGAAAGACAACAAATAAACAGGAACAACTCTGTAAGAACCTGATGACAGGGATCAACTCTTACATTTCAATTATTAGCCTAAATGTGAACAGACTAAATGCACCACTGAAAAGACATAGATTGGCAAAATGGATAAAATATCATCAGGCAACAATCTATTGCCTTCAAGAGACTCACCTCACTAGAAAGGACACCCACAGACTCAAAGTAAGAGGATGGGAAACAAACTTCCAGGCGAACGGAATACAAAAGAAAGGAGGAGTAGCCATCTTAATTTCAGACAAAATACCCATCAAACTATTAAAAATCAAAAAAGATACAGAAGGCCACTACATAATGATAAAAGGCTCAATCCATCAACAAGAAATATCTATCCTAAACATATATGCACCCAACATAGGTGCGCCAACTTTCATAAAGCAACTTCTTGGAAAACTAAAGAAAGATATTGACTCTAACACTATCATAACTGGGGATTTTAATACCCCACTCACAACCCTAGACAGATCATCAGGACAAAAAAATCAGCAAGGAGATCCGGAACCTCAATGTGACTTTGGACCAAATGGACTTAATTGATACCTACAGAACACTCCATCCAAAAACCACAGAATACACATTCTACTCATCACCACATGGAACATATTCTAAGATCGACCACATACTCGGCCATAAATCAAGCATAAGCAAATTTAAAAGGACCGAAATTCTACCAAACACCTTCTCGGACCACAGTGGAATAAAAATAAACATTGACACCAACAAAGTCCCCCCAAAACCCACAAAGACATGGACACTAAACAGCATGATGCTAAACAACTCCTGGGTCAATGACGAAATCAAAACAGGGATCAAAAGATACCTGGAAACAAATGAAAATGAAGAAACATCTTCTGAGATGCCCTGAAAACTGTAGTAAGAGGGGAATTTATATCCCTACAAACACACATGAAGAAAATGGAAGGAATAGAAATTCACAACCTAACAAGCCACCTAAAGAAGCTGGAAAAGCAAGACCACAAAAACCTTAATTTCAGCAGAAGAATCCAGATCACCAAAATAAAAGCCCAAATCCAGGACATAGAAGACAAAAAGATAATACAAAAAATCAATGAAACAAAAAGCTGGTTCTTCGAAAGGGTAAACAAGATTGATGGTCCCCTAGCTAGACTGACCAAGAAAAAATGAGAAAAAACCAAATAAGCATAATCAGAAACACAAAAGATGAAGTCACATCTGACCCTGAAGAAATACAAGAGATCATTAGAGACTACTACGTACACTTGTATGGAAACAAACTTGAAAACCATAAGGAAATGGAGGACTTTCTGACATCACACAACCTACCTAGATTGGAACAAGAAGAAATTGAGACCCTAAATAGACCAATAACAATCAAGGAAATCAACTACGTAATAAGAAAACTTCCTACAAAAAAAAGCCCTGGTCCAGATGACTTTCCAGCAGAATTTTACAAGACATTCAAGGAGGAGCTGATACCAATCCTACTGAAGGTATTCCAGGCAATTGAAAAAGATGGAACTCTCCCCAAATCATTTTACGAAGCTAACATCACATTGATACCCAAGCCAGGTAAAGATCCAACAAAGAAAGAGAACTACAGGCCAATATCTTTGATGAACATAGATGCTAAAATTCTCAAGAAAATCCTAGCAAACCGGATTCAACAATACATCTCAAAAATCATCCACCATGTCCAAGTAGGCTTCATTCATGGCATGCAAGGCTGGTTCAACATTCGTAAAACCATAAATGTAATTAAATACATCAACAGATGTCAAAACAAAAACCACATGATCATATCATTAGATGCAGAAAAAACTTTTGATAAAATCCAGCACCCCTTCTTGATAAAAACCCTTGAACATCTAGGCATATGGGGAACATACCTCAAAATAGTAAAAGCCATCTACGAGAAACCCACAGCCAGCATACTCCTAACTGGACAAAAATTGGAACCAATTCCTCTGAAAACTGGAACTAGACAAGGATGCCCACTCTCTCCCCTCCTGTTCAACATAGTATTGGAAGTCCTGGCTAGAACAATCAGAGAAGAGGAGGCAATCAGATGTATTCAAATAGGAAAAGTGGAAGTCAAGTTATCTCTCTATGCAGATGATATGATGGTGTACCTTGAAAACCCAAGAGAATCTGTCAAAGGCCTCCTTACATTGATAAAGGCCTTTGGCAAAGTCTCAGGATACAAAATAAATGTACAAAAGACAATCGCATTTCTCTACACCAATAATAAACAAACAGAAACCCAAATAAAAAACACAATTCCATTCACAATAGCCACAAAAAAAAATGAAATACCTTGGCATCTTCCTAACCAGAGACGTGAAAGACCTTTACAATGAAAATTACAAAACACTGCTCAAAGAAATCAAAGCTGACACGAACAAGTGGAAAAATATCCCATGCTCATGGATCAGAAGAATCAACATTGTGAAGATGTCCATCTTACCTAAGGCAATCTACAAATTCAATGCAATACCCATTAAATTACCAACAACATTCTTCTCAGACCTAGAAAAAACAACACAGGAATTCATATGGAAACACAAACGTTCAAGAATAGCCAGAACAATCCTCAGCAAAAAAAACAAAGCAGGTGGTATCACAATACCAGACTTCAAACTTTACTATAAAGCTACAATCATCAAAACAGCTTGGTATTGGTACAGGAACAGGCATATAGATCAATGGAACAGAATTGAGATTCCAGAAGCAAAACCTCAATTCCTCAACCAACCCATCTTGACAAAGCCCCCACCACCTACCAATGGGGAGAGGAGAACCTATTCAGTAAATGGTGCTGGGAAAACTGACTGACCACATGCAGAAGATTGAAACAGGACTCCTATCTATCCCCATGCACAAAGGTTAACTCCAAATGAATCAGAGACCTAAATGTAAAACCTCAAACCATAAGAATCTTAGAAAAGGAAGGAAATACTCTCATGGAAATCGGAACTGGCATCCAATTCCTGAACAAAACCTGAAACCCACAGGACTTAAGAGAGAAGATAGACAAATGGGACCTTATTAAACTGACAAGCTTCTGCAAAGCCAAATAAACCATCAGAGAGAGACAGAAGTCGAGAGCAGAGACAGCTACAGACTGGGAAAAAGTATTTGCCAACTCTAGGTCTGACAAAGGCTTAACATCCTGGATCTACAAGGAACTGAAACATACTGAAAAGAAGAAAACAAACAACCCCATTATAAAATGGGCAAAAGATATGAACAGACACTTCACAAAAGAAGACATTCGAGAAGCCAACAGACACATGAAGAAATGTTCAACCTCACTAATCATCAGGGAGATGCAAATCAAAACCACACTGAGATACCACCTAACTCCAGTCAGAATGGCAATTATCAACAACTCAAAAAATAACAGCTGCTGGAGAGGGTGTGGTGAAAAGGGAACACTTCTACACTGTTGGTGGGAGTGTAAACTAGTGCAACCTCTGTGGAAAGCAGTGTAGCGATTCCTAAAAGCTCTAAAAATTGACCTTCCATATGACCCTGCAATCCCCCTACTGGGAATATACCCTGAAGAACACAAATCACTCTATAAAAAAGATACCTCACACGTATGTTTATCGCAGCATTGTTCACAATAGCAAGAACCTGGAAACAACCATGCTGCCCATCAAAAGAGGACTGGATTAAAAAAATATGGTACATATACATGATGGAATACTATGCAGCCATAAAAAAGAACAAAATCATGAATTTCGCAGCAACCTGGATGGAACTAGAGTCTATAATATTGAGTGACCTCTCACAGAAACAAAGATCAGAATATCACATGTTCTCACTCATATAATGGACCTTGAACATCCAATGTAATACTATAAGAAAATGACTGACGGTACTGGGAAACTATGGGGGGAAGGGGGATGGGATTAACAATAGCAAATATCTGTCTGGGGATGGGAAAACACCTCTTATCAACAGGGTGCCTGAATGAAACGTAATTGTACACCTAACCCTTAACTGTACCCCACAAAACCATAATAAAAAATACTGATCAATTATAAAATAAATAAATAAATATAGTGAATATTAATCATGAATAAGACTAAATATGTCAGTTATCATTATAAATATGAATAAGTTAAATCTCCATATTAAAATATAGATATGCAAACCAGTTTTTTAAAACTAAGAAACATATTTAAAACAAAATGATGTTAGTTGAAAATAGAAAATGGAAAAGACATTAAAATCCTAACACATTAATATTGATATCAGAAAAATAAAATGCGAGAAAAAGAATCAAATAGAAAAGTAATAATTCATATAGATAAAAATAAAAAATAAAACATACATGATTATTTTTTACCTCTAAACACAGCTCCAAAGTAATCAAAAATTTCTAGAAACACAAGAGGAAATAGGCAAATAAAAAATCATAATGGAAAACAATTACAACTCTCTCAGAAATAGTGAGATCAAATAAAACAAAGGGATAAGAGCACTTTAGCAACAAAAAATGAAATTAGTATAGTTAAGATAAAGATATATAAAACTGTCTACCCAATTGAGTAATCACATTCCTTGAAAACACATATGAAACACTGATAAAAAAGTTATCCTCCATTAGGCCTTAGAAAAAAATCTTGTGACTTTACGAACACTGAAATCATGGAGACCATACTCTTTGTAAACAGTGCAATAAAATTAAAAACAAAAGATAAGTCAAAAAATTTAAAACTACTCACTAGGAAAATCTAAAATGACAATTCTTCCATGAAAGAGACCAGAACAGAAAATGTAAGTGCTTAGAAATCATCATTGTTGAGACCACAAGTCTGCATATCTAAATTGTGAGACAAGCCCAAAATGATGTTCAAAGTTTATAAATGCATAAATTAGAAAAAAATGTTTAAAAATAAAAGAACTAAGCATACAATTCAAGATGCTGATGAATTAACAACAAAAGTTTAAGATAGAAAAGGGGAAAATTAGAAACATAAAATAAAACAAAAGATGTAGATATCATCAGTAAAATTTTGAGAAATTAAAAATATAAAACTTTGCCAGGCCTGAATAACAACAGTGGAAACTCTCATGTACACATTAGAAACAAGAAGTCAAATTAGAGAAATGACACATTATTTTTAATAAAAAAAGTAGCACAATGACAGACATGGCATGTCCGGACCAAGTCTGGTAAAAGAAAAAGATTAGTAAGTACAATTTATAATAATTTTCAGATTTCATACAAAACAGATGATTTTCTGGGAGAGATAATCAGTGAAAACATTGAAACTGCAATCAAAGTTCTAATCCTTTAGAAATGACACAAGGTCTAGAAGATTCTAAGGGCAAGTTTTCATAAACTTTCAAAGATCTGCAACTTCCAATGTCACTAAGCTCTTCCAGAACACACAGGGTGAAATAAAAAAATTTTAGCTCACTTTATGAGAACAGATTAACCCAGTGTCCCTGAATCAAAATCAGAACAGGAGAGCAAAGATGGAGTGTAAGAACAAAGAGAAAATGAGATATCATATGATTAAAAAATGAAAAATCCTAATTGAAATTTTAGCAAATGGAACCCAATGCAAGAATGATACCATATTAAATCTTTTAAGACTGTAAATTATATTAAAGGACAAAAAGCTGTATAATCTCTGTGATGCTTAAAATTTTAAAATTAAATTCAATACATATTCTTAACATTAAAAATGAGAAAACTAAGTAGGGATGAAAACATTAATCAGACGAAGTGAATTTGCCAGAACCATGAAATAAACAACAAATTTCATAGAGAAACACTGTAAGTATTCTCATTAAAGACATGAATAAGATAAAGGAGCTCACCAATATCATTATTATCTCATACTAAATGTAGGTTCCAGAAAATGTGGTAAAGAAAAAAGAAATCGAATAGATAAATGCACAGATATAAATATGTTAGATCTTATTGATATAGATACATTTGCTAAATTAAATTTCACTCAAAACAGTAAACAGATGATAACAGATAATAAAACACTTTCTATTAACAATGCAAGATTTTTAACTGGAACTTACATTTCATCAATTAAAGCAAAATACTGCTGATGTCAGAAGAGATAGATCAGTGAACCAACTCACAAAACCAATAAATAGATCCAGATGCATTTTTGCATTTTTTGTTATGCTAAATGTATCATTTCAAATTAGCAAAGAAAAATTAACAGAATATAATTGTCAGATAAATGCTCAAAAATATATAGGCAAAAATTATGGCCTCAGTATTTATTAACTGAATGTTAAACTATTTAAAGAAAAGAAATATTTATGAGGTTCATGATCCATCCATAATCTAAAATGTCAGTCGGTATTAAAATTGTGCAGTAAAATAATCCAGAAAATTTTCACAGTAAAATGCTATGTCATTTTTAAAAAGGAAACAAAATAGTATTTTGTTATTATATTTTTATAAATAATGAGAGATGTAGGAGGCAGGTAATGTATTTTTAAAAACCTGAAAGAATGTGAAAAATAAAAACAAAAATGGTTATTTTGGCCAGGCGCAGTGACTCACACCTGCAATCCCAGAACTTTGGGAGGCCAAGGTGAGAGGATCACTTGAGCCTAGGAGTACAAGGCCAGCCTGGGCGACATAGTGAGGCCTCATCTCTACAAAAAAAAACTCAAAAAAATTAGCTATGCGTGGTGGTGCAGGCCTGTAGTCCCATCTACTTAGAAGGCTGAGGCAGAAGGACTGTCTGAGCTCAGAAGATCATGGTTACTATGAGCTGTGATCATGCCACTGCACTCCAGCCTGGGTGACAGAGTAAGACTCTGACTCAAAAAAAAGGGGAGAGGAGCAGGGTATTTTAAGGGAGAGCTATTAATCATAATTTTTACTTCTGTTGTATTTTTCTGTGTTTTCTGAATGTTATATTGGTAATTAGAAAAAAAATTTTAGGTTGATTTATTTTTGACTGAAATGACAATTCTGTTTTCTGAATAGGAGGGAAAAAAATCACACGACAACATGAGTGAAAGAATATATAAGAATATCTCATGAAAGAATAGGTATATCACACTGGAGAGAAGGTATATAAAAAAAGAATATGTATGGTTATATTATTTTATTCATTTAAAACTTTACCTCATAAAATGAACTGGTCTAGAAATGAGTCTTCAGCAAAATTAGGGAACACTATATCCTGGGTCTCTGTACCAGTCACATATGTCACTGCAGTAGAATGCATTAGGGATTAATTAATAATGTCTTGTAAGAGTCTAGCCATGCATTAGGGATTATTTAATAATGACTTGTAGGAGTCTAACCAGTTAGATTTGTAAAAAATGTAATTAGTTTCACAAGAAAAACAAGGCATAAAGACAATCAGAAATCTTCCCTTTTTTTGTGGTTTTAAGAAATGGGACCATTCCTATTCAACATAGTACTGGAAGTCCTAGCCAGAGCAATCAGGGAAGAAAAAGAAATAAAGTTTATCCAAATTGGAAAAGAAGAAATTAAACTATCTCTGTATGCCAATGGTATGATCTTATACCTAGAAAAACCTAAAGACTCTTCCAAAAGACTCCTGGACTTGATAAATAAATTCAGTGAAGTCTCAGGATACAAAATCAACACATGCAAATCAGTAGCACTGCTGTACACCAATAGCAGCCAAGCTGAGAGTCAAATCAAGAACTCAATTTCATTTACCATAGCAGCTAAAAAGGTAAAATACCTAGAAATTTATTTAACTAAAGATGCAAAGATTTCTACAAGGAGAACTTCAAAACACTAATGAAAGAAATTGTAGAGGACACAAACAAATGGAGAAACATTCATACTCATGGTTTGGAAGAATCAACATTGCTAAAATGACGATGTGAGCCCAAGTAATCTACAGATTCAACACAATTCCTATTAAACTACCAATGTCATTTCTCACAAAATTAGAAAAAAAACCCAAAAAATTCATATGGAACCAAAAAGAACCAAAGCAACCCTAAGCAAAAAGAACAAAGCTGAAGGCATCACATTACTTTACTTTCAAATTATACTACCAGGCTATAGTAACCAAAACAGCATGGTACTGGTAAAAGAGCAGACACATGGACCAAAGGAACAGAATAGAGAATCCAGGATTAAACCCAAATGCCTAAAACCAACTGATCTTTGACAAAGCAGACAAAAACATATACTGAGGAAGGAACACCCTAGTCAACAAATGATGCTGGCAAAGTTGGATAGCTACATGCAGAAAAATAAAACTGGATCCTTATCTCTTACCATATACTAAAATTAACCCAAGATGAATTAGAGACTTAAATGTCAGAACTGAAATTATAAAAATCTGAGAAGAAAACCTAGGAAAAACTCTTCTGGACATTGGTCTAGGGAAAGAATTTATGGCTAAAATCTCAAAAGCAAATGCAAAGAAAACAAACCCAAATAAGTGGGACTAATTAAAATGCTTCTTCACAGTAAAAGAAATAATCAACACAGCAAATAGGCAACCTACAGAATGGAGACAATATTCACAAACTGTATGACTGACAAAGGACTAATATTCAGAATCCACAAAAAACTCAAACAAATCAGCAAGAAAAAAGCAAATAACCCATTAAAAAGTGGGCTAATGACATAAGCAGACATCTCTCAAAAGCAGATATACAAATAGCCAACACCACATGAAAAAAATGCTCAACATCATCAGGGAAATGCAAATGAAAACCACAATGAGATACTATCTTACACCAGTCAGAATGGCCATTATTAAGTAATTTTAAAACAATAGACGTTGGCGCAGGTGCAATGAAAAGGGAACACATACACTGTTGGTGAGAGTGCAAATTAGTACAACCTCTATGAAAATTCATACAGAGATAAGAATTAATGGTAGACGTTATTAGGTATCTACCCAAAGGAACAGAGGTCTTTATACAAAAAAGACACCAGCACTCAATGTTTCTCCCAGCCCAATTCATAATTGCAAAGATGTGGAATCAACCTAAATGCCCATCAACTGATTAATGTGTAATGAAGATGTGGGGTACACAGAGGAGGACCCCAAAAAACACAGAACTATCATTTAGAGGGTGGACCCCTTGTAGCACAGGCTTCCCCTGCTAGCTGAGTGTTCTAGGAGCCCATCAGTATTAGTATACAAGCTAGCATTGTTGTGAAGGTTGTGTTTGGCTTCAGTGAATTTTTCTTGGAGGTTCTTCCAGCGCATTTGCCTATTTCATTAAGGGTGATTTATGAGTGTACTTGCTCACCCCATGCTGAGTGTTCAGCAGTTTTTGACCAAAAATAGCATGACCCCAGTGCCCCACCTACCATATTCACCCTATCTCTCCCCAAGCAACTTTTTTTTGTTTCCCCAGGTGAAAAAAGATCTCAGAGGAAAACATTTTGACAATGTGAAAGAGGTGAAACAAAAATGACAAACACTAAAAAGGATCAAAATTGAAGATTTCAAAACTTTTTGGGGCAGTGGAAAAAGCATCTCAATCAGTGTATTGCATCAAATGGAGAGTACTTTGAAAGTGACTGAAGTGTAAACATGTAAGAATAAATATACATTTTTTAATAAATAAATTCCATGTTTTTGGTTTTGGGGTACACATACATCCACCCACCCACATCCCCCCAACACACACACACCATGGAATACTGTTTAGCCATAAATAAGAATGAATGGAATCAGAGAACACCATCCTACATGAACTAATATAGAAACAGAAAACAAAACACGGTGTGTTCTCATTTGTAAGTGGGAGCTAAACTAAGAATCTGCAAAGGCACATCAATGCTATAATGGACATTGGAGATTCAGAAGTGGGAGGGTGGGAAAAGGCAGAGAGATGAAAAATCACCTGTCAGGTGCAATGTGCACATGTAGGGGTGGTGGGAACACTTAAAGCTCAGACTTCTTTGCCACTATATAATGCAACCATGTAGCAAAAACCTATTTGCACCCCCCAATGCTATTGAAATAAAAAGAAAGGAAAAAAAGATGAAAAGAAATGAGATTTTGCTCTGCCACCCAGATCCTGGGCTCAATTGACCCTCTTGCCTCAGCCTCCCTAATAGCTAGGACAGAAGGGTGCATGCCACCGTACTAGGTTAATTTTTCTGTTGTAGAATTGGGGTTTTGCTGTGTTGCCTAGGCTGTTCTCAAGCTCTTGGTCTCAAGCAATCCTCTCTGTCTCAGCAGGATTCCAGGCATGAGCCATTGTGTGAGCCACTAAGAGATCTTAATCCTTATTATAAGATCTCCTAGCCAATAAGAGATCTTAATCCTTAGTATAAAGGTGGATGTGCTATTATTTGTCATGGAAGGTCTGTTGAAAGGCTATTGCACCTGCAAGGCTACTATGTCTCAACTTGTTTGGGTGTAACTGGGCTGACAGTGAGATGCAGTATATCCTTCCATGGAGTCAGTTAACATCTCTGCAGAAATGCCAGAAAGCTGCCAGAAAAAGGCTGTGCTTGTACCTGCAATCTAGCAATCAAAAGCCAAATCTGTTATGACTCAAGGTGGGTAGTAGTAGTTGAGTAGTTACAGTATGAATTTCTCTCAATTCCAAGTTTTCTTCAACCTCTAATTGATTCCTACTGGAGGAAAACTGAACTGAAACAGCATCGGGTAGGAAGCAAAGTCTAGTGTTGTGGACTGAATTGTGTCCACCTCCCCAAATTCATCTGCTGAAGTCCTAATCCCCAGTATCTCAAAATGTGACTATATTTGGAGATAGGACCTTTAAAGCGATGATTAAGATAAAATGAGATCATATAGATGGGTCCTAGTCCAAAATGACTGGTGTCCTTGTAAGAGGAAATTAGAATACAGACAACATACAGACCAAAGGGCAACCTGTGAGAACACAGTGAGAAGACAGATACCTGCAAGCAACAGAGAGAGGCCTCAGATGAAACTGCCTCTACCAAAATTTTGATCTTAGACTTTTAGCCTCCAGAGCTGTGAGAAATAAATTTCTGTTGTTTAAGCCACCCAGTCTGTGGTATTTTGTGATGGCAATCCTAGTATACTAATACTCCTAGAAACATTCAGACTTCCAATAGCTCTTATCTTCCTTCTTTCAAAAGAAAAAATAAGTATTTTTGAAAACCAAAATACATATCAAAGAACAAAAGGATCTTAATTGATCAGCCATAGCTAATTTGGGGGGGAAGACATCTTGGATTTTTTACTTGAATATAAAACAGCCAAAAATAAGTTACATTGCATATACAGATGTACACATCTGGAGGACATATTTTATACTTATTAGAGATTTGCCCTCTCTTTCTAATAAGACATGGGGTGCTATGATCCTTGCTGAGTGCAAACTTTTGCCCTCAAAGTCATCTGTGAGATCCTGTACCCCAGGCAACTGCCAAACAAAAGACATGCAATACTCTCTGAAGCTTTTGCTTAGAAGGAAACAAGGTCACATCATCCATCATCCCACCAGTGAAGGAATCTTTTCAGGGCGTCCTTGGTAATGTGTATGATCTCATAGTGTACAGGTGCCCAGAACACAAGGGATAGCTTCATCATTGCCAACATTTCAGTTGTTGGCAAGTTCATCCTCATAGCTTAAACCTATACCCATTACTCCAAGTTGCACCTTCACATTTGCACTGAAAATGTTTACCCCTCCTTCATGTCCAATGTCCCAGCTCTCCACATCTACTGACTACTTTCCTTCAAGTACACTCTCCTTTGAACCTGTCCTACCTAGGATAGGATCTACAGAGTCAACTGTAACTCCCCTGAAGACCTCTAATAAAAAGAAAGCATGAGATCAGCTTCCAGCATGACCATGTGAGCTGCTCAGCTGACCTATTTCCCAGTAAAACTGGAGAAAATTTTATACATGCACGCACACACACACACACACACACACACACACACACAACCAATGGAAATGGTCCTAATAACAAACGGCAAATGAAGAAACATGTATTCAAGAAAATCTAGGCTGGGCACGGTGGCTCAGCCCATAATCCCAGCACTTTGGAAGGCCGAGGTGAGAGGATTGCCTGATCCTAGGGCTTCGAGACCAGCCTGGAAAACTTGGTGAGACCCTGTCTTTACAATAAATCACACATACAAAAAAAAAAAATACTAGCCAGGTGTGGTAGCGTGCATCTGTAGTTCCAACTACTTAGAAGACTGAGGTGGAAGGATCTCCTGAGTCCAGCAGGTGGAGACTGTGGTGGCCATGAGCATGCCACTGCATTCCAGCCTGGGTGACAAGAGTGAGACTTCACCTCAAAAAAAAAAAAAAAAAGAAAGAAAATTTTGTAGTAAAGGCAAGTCTGTGCTTATATTTAAAAAAAAAAAGATCTCAAATCAATAATCTAACTTTCCACCTGAAGACACTGGAAAAAAAAGAACAAACCAAGCTTTAAGTAGGCATACTAAAGGAAATAAAGATTCGAGCAGAAGTTAATGAAATAGATAACTGTAAACCATTAAAAAAAATCAGTGACACTAAAAACTGATTCTTTGAAAAAAATCAACAAAATTGGCAAACTTAAGCTAGATTAGCCAATGGAAAAAAGAGAAAAGACTCAAATTAATAGAGACAAAAACAAAAGTGGGAACACTATTAATGACCATACAGAAATAAAAAGGACTATAACAGAATACTATGACAATCGTACACCAAGAAATCATGTAAACTAGGCGAAATGGACAAATACTTAAAAAATTACAAACTACTGAAACTGACTCAAAAAGAAACAGGCAATATGAATAAACTCACAATAAGAGATTGAACCAATAATCAAAAAAACTACACCCAAAGAAAAACCCAAGCCCAGATGGCTTCACTAGTGAATGCTGCCAAACATTTAAAAAAGAATTAATACTAATTTTTCAAATTCTTCAAAAAGTAGGTGAAAACACTTCCTAAATCATTTTATGAGACCAGTATTAACTTGATACCAAAACCAGGAAAAGAAAATGAAAATAAAACTATACACCTATGTCTCTTATGAATATAGATGTAAAATGGCTCAACAAAATAGTAATAAATTGGATTCAGTAGCACACTAAAGGATTATATACTATGTGGAATGTATCCCAGAAATTCAAGGTTGATTCAATATCTGCAGGCCAATGAGTTTAATACATATATCAATATAATCAAAAATTATACAATCATCTCAATAAATACAGAAAAGCATTTGATAATATCTGATGCCCATTTATATTTTTTTAAAAAAACTCAATAAACTAAGAATAAAAGGGAATTTCCTCAACCAACTAAAGGATGTCTATGAAAAACCCACAACTAACTTTAGATTTAATGGTAAGTAAGATCAGGAACAAGAGAAGGATGTCTGCTCTTGCCAGTTATATTCGAGATTCTAGCCAGGACATACAGACAAGAAAAAGAAAATCATCCAGATTAGAAAGGAAGAAGTAAAACTACCTCTATTCACAGATAACATTATCTAATTTTATAAATAAAAAATTATAACCAGGCATGGTGGCTCACACCTATAATCCCAAAACCTTAGGAGGCTGAGGGAGGAGGATAGCTGCAGGTTTCAAGATCACCCTGAATAACTTGGCAAGACCTCATCTCTACAATAAATCAAAACAGTTAGCCAGGTGTGGTGGCACAGTTCCAGCTACTTGGAAGACTGAGGCAGAAGGGTCACCTGAGCCCAGCAAGTTGAGGCTATGGTGGCCATGAGCATGCCACTTAACTCCAACCTAGGTGACAGAATAAGACCCCAATGCAAAAAAGAAAAAATAAATCCTAAAATGTCAACTAAATAATTATTAAAATAAATATGTTTAGCAAGGTTGCAGGATACAAGATCAATTCACAAAAATCAACAGTATTTTTTACATCTACAAATGAACCTTCTAAAAATGAAATTGAGAAAATTCTATTCACGATAACATCAAAAAGAATAAATACCAAAAAATAAATTTAACAGAAAAGTTCCAGACATACTCTGAAGACTGTAAGACATTATTGACATTAAAGAAGATATGAATAAGTGGGAAAACATCACATATTTATGCTTCAGAAGACTTAATTCTGTTAAGATGACAATACTTCCCAAACTGATTCACCTATTTAATGTAATCCCTGTCAGACTCCTAACTGACTTCTTTGTGGAAATTGATTAGCTGATTATCAAATTCATGTGAAATTTAAGGAACCCAGAATAGCCAGAAAAAAATATTGTGGTACTGATATAAAGACAGACATATAAATCAAAGACATAAAATTGAAAGTCCATACATAAACCCATACATACTTAGTCAACTGATTTCAACAAGGGTGCCAAGACCATTCAATGGCAAAAGAATAGACTTTTCAACAAATAGTGCTGACACAACTGGATACACACACACACACACACACACACACACACACACACACACACACACACACACGAATTTGGTCCCTTGCTTCACATCACATACAAAAATTTGTTCAAAATAGATCAAGGACCTAAATGTAAGAGCTAAAATTATAAGACTCTTAGGAGAAAACACAGAAGTAAGCCGTAAATCTTCATGACCTTCGATTTGGTGACGAATTTTTAGATATGACATCCAAAGCACGAGTAACAAAAGAAAGTAGATAAGCTAGACTACTACAAAATTTAAAACTTATGTGCTTTAAAGGACATCATCAAAAAGGGAAAATATGCCACAGAATGGGAAAAAACATTTGCAAATAATATATCTGAAAAGAGACATATCTAGAATACATTTTTTAAAACTCTTACATCTCAAAAATAAAGACAAACAGCCCAAATCTTAAGTAATGGACAAAGGAGCTAAATAGACTTTTTTTTTCAAGAAAGACGTACAAATGGCCAGTATGCCTATGAAAAGATACATCAGTCATTGAGGAAATAAAAATCAACACCACAATGAGATACCACATCATGTCCATTAGGATGACTCAATCAAAATGTCATGCAGTAACAAGTGCTTGCAAAGATGTCAAGAAATCGGAACCCTTCTACACTGCTGATAGGAGTGTAAAATGGTGAAGGCCCTTTGGAAAACAGTCTGGCAACTCCCCAAATGTTGAGTTCTTACATGGCCTAATAATTCTACTCTGGAGTATTTAGCGAAGAGAAGTAAAAACATGTGCACACAAAACATGTGAATATAGAGAACTGTATTATTCACAATGGTCAAAATGAAAAAACAGCTTAAATGTCCATGAACTGATGGATGGATAAATATATTCCCATACAATAGAATACTCAGCCATAAAAAGGAATGAAACATTGATACGTGCTACAACTTAGATGAACCTTGAAAACGTTATGCTGCATGGAAGATGCTGTCACTAGAGTCCACATATTCTATGATTCCATTCATACGAAAATCCAGTATAGGGAAATCTATAGAGACAGAAAGTAGATTACTTATAACTTAGGGTTAGGAGTGAATAGGGGAATAAGAAGAGGTGATAGATAAAGAGTATAGGGTTTTCTTTTTTTCTTAGATGATGAAATATTCTAAAATGGACTGTGGTGATAGTTGTACATATCTGTGAATATATTGAAAACATTTAAGGTTTTAAGTGTGCAGACCATATTATATGTAAATTTTATCTCAATAAATCTATTAAAAAAAAATCCTGGCATCAGAAATGACCATTCTTAGTTTCAAACCCTGCAAAATTTTTCTAGATGGGATATTAAATAAATATTGAGCAGTAATCTCAATTTAACCCCCAAAGTTTCCCCGAGCATTCACCTGGACTTGTAAAGCTTAACTACAAATTCTTACTAACTCTACAATGTCCCATCTCCATGATGGTCTATTCAAGGGCTCATCAGCTGTTGACTGTGTTGCAGTACTCCATGGCACCTCCAATTAACAAGTAGGAGATCCAGCCTCTGTCCTTTGCTCTGCCACTCAGCCATACAATATTCCTGGGCTTTCGTTTCCTCATCTGTGCATCTGGCAGGCAAATCTTTGCCCTACCAAGTGCTGCAGTTTATTGTGAGGATCAAATAAGATCATGAAAAGCACTTTGGAAAGATGAAAGCATTATAAAAACAAAATATTCCACTCAAGAAGCTTTAGCCCCCTGAGGAAAGATGATTACATACATACAAAGTAAAAACAAAACTCCACCTAGTGTTCTCATCCAAATTCAAAAAGTGTTTTACATTAATTAAGCTCTGAAGTTGATAAACTAGTACATCATTTGAATATTTCTGTCAAGTCTATAAAGTGAGAAATGAAGTCACAGCCTTTATCAGAGGACTAAATGTTTTCTAAGTAACATAGCTTACGGATATAGAACAGAAAAGTAGAAAGATTTATCAGATTCTATCTTTTTTAGCGTACTACTAATACCAAAAAAAGCTTTTAAAATTAAAAATAAACTTGGTCACACTTTGAGAATACTTAGCATTCTTTTTACTTGCTGACAGTGAATTTTAGGTTGCAATGCCTTATGTAGAGAAAACAAGTCCAAAATGAAAAGGAAAAAAACCAAGGAAACAAGCACAATGCATCAGTTGTAAGTACTTTACAAAGGGAATTAAAAAAGAGATCTGGCAGTTTCACCTTCCATGTTCCTTCCTTGAAGGACCTGGCCATTTATACTGCTACATAAATTCATAACACGAGAGGGAGCCAAGTTCCTCAATTATGATTCTCAGTATTAAAAATAATTATTTCCATTTTCCAAGTTGTTTCACATGTGTTATCCCTTTTGATCATCACAACATGAGAGAAGCAATGTTTTTCCTACTCATGAACTACACAACCAGAAGTTCCCAACACTCCAACTATTCACCCCTCTGCACTGTCCTATGCCCTGTACAGAGAGCTAAGAGCTCCTAGTCACACCTGTGCACTCAGAGACTTGACCAACACTGGCATGGGAACTGCCAACCTAAACCGAATCCCTGGGCCTACCCAGCCCCTCTTTGAGTTCCTACATAAACAAGCTCAAAGCTGTCGAAATAATATTTACCATTTGCTCTAGCCAACACCTGGAAATAGGCCACTGACACTCCTTCCCCCATTCTTGGAGCATTTACTTAGAAAAGCTTACAATTGTAAAGTCTTCCTCTGTCCTATTGAGATACAGATGGTCCCCAACATATAATGGTTCAACTTACAATTGTTTGATTTTGCAATGGTATGAAAGCAATGTGCATTCAGTAGAAACTTTACTTCGGAACTCATTCAGCTATTCTGTTTTCACTTTTAGTACAGTATTCAATAAATTACAAGAGCTATTCAATACCTCATTATAAAATAGACTTTGTGTTTGATGATTTTGCCCAAGTATATGTTAATATGAGTCTTCTTAGTAACTCGAAGATACGCTAGGCTAAGCTATGATGCTCAGTAGGTTAGGTTTGCTAAATGCATTCATGAGTTTTGATATTTTCAATTTATGATGAATTTATCAGGCTGCAATTCCATCATAAGTCAAGGAGCATCTATATATATGTACATATCCCCTATAACTTGGATGTCTTTCTCAAGGACCAGAAACTATTCCTTTGAAATGTAATCATTGGGAAAAATAGAACTTCCATCTCCCGGTCCCTACAGGAAGATAGAATCCTAATTTTGATAATTTCTGGCTGGCAGACACAGCTGGCTTCATCACATTTGCAGCAACTAAACTATCTTACCTTCTTTTTGTAATTTTTCACTTCCCTGACTCTAATGAGCCT
This sequence comes from Cephalopachus bancanus, assembly GCA_027257055.1. Taxonomy (NCBI): domain Eukaryota; kingdom Metazoa; phylum Chordata; class Mammalia; order Primates; family Tarsiidae; genus Cephalopachus; species Cephalopachus bancanus. The sequence continues at coordinate 3,922,678 of JAPVLO010000036.1, forward strand.
CTCCTTGCTCCCATTACCTATTTCCTCATTCTCCCTTTAAAATGCCCAGTCACCTTGTACAAATCAGAATGGAGCTCAGTTCTTTCCCCTACTGTCAGTTATTACTGAATAAAATATGTCTTCACCACTTTTCACCTATTTCCAGTTTTGTTTATATTTGAGAACAGAGAGAGAGAGAAAGAAAGAAATGTAGTCAAATTCTGTCAGCTTTCCTCTTCACTACTTGAACCTGACTCAAGTCGCCACTTCGGATCTTTCTCCCTCCCCCCTTCTACCCTCCCCCACCAGTCTTCAGGGCTTCCCATCTATCCTATTGGAAAAACCTCCTTTGCATCTCTCTCTGTCTTAAATCTGCCTCCCAGGCAACCCCTTCTGCATTTTCCTCCCAAAGTATAGGTTTCATCGTATCTTCATCTCTTCTAAAACAGCTGCAGTGTCGACACGCTAAATAGCATTCAGTACTCTGCACTAGCTGGTCTAAGCCTCAATTTCTTTATGTCCCTGAGCTAACCTGCCAAGAGGAAGGCAAGACAGGAAAAAGCAAGTCTTCCACAAATTGATTCACAAGCCTCACCAAGTGATAGCATGGAAGGGTTGTGACAAATGTGGCCCAGCCATTCAAGGGAAGCCTCAGTCCTGTTTCAGCCATGGTCTGAAGATGTACCGTGGTAAAAAAAAAAAAAAAGATATTATCTCCTGAAACAACCAAGGAGCTCAGCAAATCCCACCTCATATAGGCTAGAATTTGTCATTCTTCATCCTTACTCTACTCTATGGTCTTAGGCAAAACAAAATAAACACCAAAATTAATGATACAACTAGCCTTTATTGAGTGCCTTCTCTGACTCAAGCACCTTGCTACATGCATGCCTGAATTTTCTTATTTAATCTTCATACCATAGCCATGAGGTAAGAATTGTTGTTAATTTCATTTAACAGATGAAGAAATTGAGGTGAAGAAATTATGTGTACCTGCATTTGCCCTATAAGTGGAATAAATACAGGTCTCTGTCTCCCAGAGCTTGAGTCCTTAACTACTATACAACATTTTGACAAGCATCCAAAGGCTTATTTTAAATAGTCATCCTTCAGTCTTATGGTCTTCAAGCCATTTCTCATAGCATGACTGCATTTCTTTTGTCATCATAGGCATTTTCCCTGAATTTGGACCAGTAAATCTAGAATGAAATAAAAACAGCACTCCAAGGAAGGTGTTGGCAGTTCAAAGTACGGTGGGACTGACACTTTTCTCATGTATTTAACATCAACAGTTTGTTCTTATTAAGCTTTTATTCATCTTTGCTTATTTAAAAGATTTATCCACCAACCCTTGCAATTCAACAAGGTGGATTTCAAGTAGATTAAAGAGTTAAATCTTTTCTCTAAAAAAGTCAAACAATGAAAAAATGACAACAGAGTGACATATTTTTCAAAGTTCCAAAACAAAGATTATTTTCTAGACCTAGCAGTAACACAATTCTTGTGTTTCTGGTGTTACAAAGGAAAATGTTGAAAGATTAGACTACAAAAAAATTAAAACTTCTGTACATCAAGTAGCAAAAATATAAACACAAACAGCAGAGTGAAATAATGTTTTCAGGAAACATGATAGGGGCAAATGCCCTTATTAAACAGAGAGTATGTCAAAAGATAAGAAAAAACAATAGATAAATCAGCAGGAGATTTATAAAAGAGAAAATGCAACCCATGAACCAACATGTTGGGAAAAAGTCCAACCTCATAAGAAAAAAAGAAATGTAAATAAAAACTTACCAGTTTTTGCCAGAGTCCAGCTCCAGCTGGGTTCAGGGTACCCCAAAGGTGGAGACAGTGTCGGCGATTGGGGGGAAGAAGAAACAGAGACAGAGAGAGAGAGAGAGAGAAAGAAAGAGACTGGACCCCAGTCTAGTGCAAAAGCCGTTTATTGGGAATTACAATGGGTCTTTTACACACAGTCGGGTGTGTGAGGGGTGTTCCCCACCCACCAGATGTTTTTTCAGGTATAATCCCATAACCTAATCCATGAAACCTTAATCCATGACTACCTTTAAACCTTTTTTGTACTGCCTATAAACCTTTTTCATATTGCCTATAAACGCTTTTCGTACTAATACCAAGTTAAACAATTCTATAGAGACTTAAGTACTTACTTTACAAACTAAAGTGGCCCATCCCAGAATGTTTGGAATGGGGCCAGTCCAAAGTTCACAGTGGGCTACCTGCAAGTAACCCAGCCGCATTCTTTCAACAAAATGGCTGTCTTCTAAAACTATATTATACAATTAACACCTTATTCAACTTCAATAAATCCTAAGATCATGACCCAGAAGCCTGTGACCAATACTAAGGCTCTTAGATGTCACTCAAGTTTGAATTGTAAGTTGTATGAAAGCCAAAACTGCAGTTTGTGGAAGAATAGGAGCAATGAGCTTCTAAAGTTAACTTGTGTTCGTCCCGGTCTCAGAGCTTTTAAGTTTTGAGCTCACAGGAGCTTAATCTGGTTAGTGCTGAGTAGAAAGGGGGAGGAAATGGGGTCAATAGCTCCCGAATGCATCCTAGTGGTCTCGGGATCAACGGCCCTTCCTGATCCCTAATGCTCAGTGGGCCTCCGTGGCCGGCTCCCAAGTTTTCATTGTTTTCATTTCATTTCATTTTCATTTTTAGCACAAATTTTTTAAAAGATGTTCATTGATCTCAGAGTACATGGCAAAATCAGTACTCGCTGACCTTTTCTAGAAGCAGTAGAAATTGATGAACTTCTGAGGAAAAAAATTTGGCAATAAACTTCACAGCTAGTTTTTTTAGAGTCTTAGAGTTAGGACACTTCTCACCTCTTCTGCAGTAATAGAAATTACAAAAAGAGCTAGAAGAGGGCCATTGCCTTGCTAGAGACTGGTGTGGTCATGTGTTCTCTGAGCCATGGCTGCCCCCATGCTTCCTAGTTTTGGTCCCCTTCCCCCACCTTGGGGAGGTGAATCTTCTCTCTCCCTTCTCTTTCACTCTCTAATTTACTTTTAAATAAACTTTTCTTTTTTTTTTAAACCTCAAAAAAAAAGAGCTAGAAGGTATAAGATAATTATATCATAATCACTCAAATTGGAAGTATGCAAGATTTACAATAGTAAAAGCATGTCTGTGCAATTTAGGCTACATATGTTGTACCCAATTCATAAATTTCTATTTTGTAATGTGAAATACCATGTGTACGCTTTCTAACATTAAAATATATATGATATGTTATGAAAAGAAAGATTAATATGCATTCACTCTGATTATAACTATGTTCACTCACTCATCTGAAAAAGGAGGTGGGGTTAGGAAAACGTGATAAGGGTTGCTGAGTCAACCTTTGGGATTTATGAGCTACTAGGATTTTTCTCTTATTTGGCCAACATATATACACACATACACATGCACAATTTTATAATGTTAATATTTCTCTCAAATTTTAGTCTATTAAAAAACTTTTTATTAAAATTGCTAGTAAAAAAAGAAATAAAAATAAGCACACAAAAAATACCTCAAAATCTTACATCTAAATAATTCTATATGTTGTCAATTCTTGATCTACAGCTTCTAGCACCTTTCAATAATAAAAATAGTAGTAATAATAATTGACTTTTTATATAATTTACTTTGTGTCAAGCTGAAGTTCTTGGTATATATTAACTCAATTCTCACAAAAAGCTTATGAAGTAGGTGCCATCACTATTCCCACCTTACAGATGAGAAAAAAAAGTATAAATAAATAATCAGCTGAAGGTACACAACTAGGTACCTAGTAGAGTTAAAATTCCAAATTCTTTTTATCATTTTTATGTCATTATTCTTTCACATTCCAATTAATGATTGTATAGTAGAAGTTAATGAATAAGCAATGACTCATTTACCTGCCCCATTGCTTTGGACTGTTTACAGTTTTCCAGTTTCCTGATAGTGTAAAAATGGTGTCTATCTATAAATAATTTTTACACATGAGTAATCTGTTCTTTAGAATAAAATTCTAAAAGAAATATTACTGGATTGAAGAGTAGAAAATTTTTTTGGTCTTTCTACTAAAACCTTCCTATATTTGGCAAAAGACATAAACCTACAGATTCAAGCAGTTAAGTAAATCCCAAACAGTTTAAATCCAAGAAATTGACATGAAGACACGTCATAGTCAAACTCCTCAAAACAAAAAAGTATTTAAAAACAAGGAACTTCCAGCAAGATGGTGACAGGGCAGCCTAGTCTATGAGACCCTCTGCAAAGGAGAACTCAGAGGGTCTCTGGCTCTCTCCCCAGGGGCTGCAGATCCCAACGTTGGCAGCCTGCTCTTCACACAGAGCATAGCCGTCACCACCGCTGGGGCATTGGGCCGTCTGGACAGCCACTGCAGCTGCAGACACAGCAGCCACCAGCACTGCCGGGGCCTCCGTGGCAGCCATAGCACATCATGCCACCCATGCCTGAGGTGATCCACAACTTCAGTCCTTGAAGCTCCTGCAGGCAAGATCTGCTGGGATCGCTGCCACCTCTGCTGCCACCTTGACGTCCTGCCGGCCGTGGGTCTCCTCCTGTGTGCCCTGAGGCAGGCTTCCATCTCCGGCCTCTGCCCAGCTCCTGTCCGGCTCCACCCCCTCTGGGGTGAGCAGCTGAGATAGCACCACCTGCTGGCGATTCAAGGTAACAACACAGAAACGGGAAAAAACAGACACAGGTCAGATTTGAGTGGTGAACTGAGGGTGATCTGAATTGTCCTTCACAGCAGGCCAGGGGCAACTGCCCCCAACTGTGAACTAATTTACCAGCTTGAGAAGACAGCTAGAAATAAGAGCTGAAAGGACATTGGACTCAAATGAAAAGTCTCAGAGTGTGCTCGATTGGTTCTGTTAGTTTAATGACTGGATTCTATTCCTATTGTTTTGTTCCCTTTTTTCTCTTCCTTTTCTTCTCTTTTCTCCTCTCTGTAAACCATATATTTGTATAGAGGAACAGCACACCAATAAGGTGGTTGGTTAGCTTGTATATTAGCATCATTGTATGTTTTCATTTTTTTTGTATGAGAGCTGCTTAGTCTGTAGCTGTGGTCAATTGTTTTTATCTGTTTCAGTTTAGGTCTCTCGCCATTTGTTCATACACCCGTCTGTTTCCTCCCTTACTCCTCTCTCTCTCTACCCCCCTCTCCCAGCCCCCCCCCCCGGCTGCTCCATTCTCTTCCCTCTGCTAACCTCATTTTATTTCAGGGAGTAAACCTACAGTCCCACAGCACGGACAGATTCCAAGGCAGTGAGAAATGGGTCTCAGATTATCCATACACCTGTCAGCAAATACCAGGGCCTGCAGATAGATTTTGAATCACAACTCCCCCCTTAAGTAAATCTAAAAACTGCAAAAAGGACCGCCCCCAACCTACAGTACAACTCCAGAATTGAACAAAGTAAGAGGGCATACATAAGAAGGATAGGAGATTGAACAAACAGAAGTAAAAGCAATCCCTCTACCCCTGAATAATAGAATTAAAGAAGACGGTGACGTGGAGGGAAGGAAAAAGTAGAGAGAGAAAAAACCACGACACATGAAGAAAAACCAAAAGAAGAATATAGGTCTCACACAGACCCCTGGGAGATCAGACACTGAGAAAACAGACTTCGGAACACAAACAATGAAGAGCCCCCAGAATGACTGGTCATATGCAACAAACCCAGACATCAAGACAGTAATAGAGAGAATTTAAAAAATTGAGGAGAGCCGGGCTCGGTGGCTCAGCCTGTAATTCCGCACCTTTGGGAGGCTGAGGTGAGTGAATTGCCTGAGCCCATGAGTTCAAGACGCGCCTGGGCAGTGAGACCTCATCTCTACAATAAATCAAAAAATCAGCCGGGCGTGGTAGCGCATGCCTGTAATTCCAGCTACTCAGAAGGCCGAGGCGGAAGGATTGCCAGAGCCCAGCAGGTCAAGGCTGTGGTGGCCAGGAGCGCCCACTGCACTCCAGTCTGGGCATCAGAGTGAGACTCCAACTCAAAAAAAAAAATTGAGGAAAGACAAGAGGAAAATAGGAAGGAATTGATGTCAGAAATAACAGCAGTAAAGAATACTGTGATGGAAATAAATAACAAACTAATAAGCATAGAAAGCAGAATTAGCCAAGCAGAAGAAAGAATCTCAGAGCTCAAAGACTAAAACACAGAACTAACCCAAACTGTCAAAAGCATAGAAAGGAAGCTCAAAAACACAGAACAAAACCTTCAAGAGATGAATGATCACTTCATGAGACCAAACCTAAGAGTAATTGGCCTTCCTGAGGCAGAGAGAGAAACAGAGGCCACACTGGAACAAACATTTCATGAAATCTTTCAAGAAAACTTCCCTCATCTCATCAGTGATGCAAAAATTCAAACACAAGAGATTCAGAGAGTCCCTGGAAGACAACAAATGAGAAGACCAACTCCCAGACATATAATAATTCGCCTAAACAAAGTAGGTATAAAAGAAAAAATCCTACAGGCTACAAGAGAAAAAGGTCAGACTACATACCAGGGAAGACCAATTAGAATAGCAGCAGATTTATCTACAGAAATCCTCCAGGCTAGGAGAGCTTGGAGCCCTATCTTCAAAGTTCTAAAAGATAAACAATTTCAACTGAGAATAACCTATCCAGCCAAGCTAAGCTTCATCGGTGAGGGAGAATTGAAATCTTTCCCGGATATCCAATCCCTAAGAACCTATGCTGCCACCAGACCACATCTACAAGAAACATTTAAGAAAGTATTGAACGCAGAAGAAAAGGAAAAAAGAACAACGTTCCTCACAAGAGTACAGGCAAAAGATTAAAAACACACATGATCCAACTCTAAAACAAAAAGAAAGACAACACACAAACAGGAAGAACAACTCTGTAAGAACATTATGATAGGGATCAACTGTCACATTTCAATAATTAGTTTGAATGTGAACGGATGAAATGCACCACTGAAAAGACATAGAATGGCAAAATGGATAAAATTTCACCAGGCAACAATCTGTTGCCTTCAAGAGACTCACCTCACTAGAAAGGACACTCACAGACTCAAAGTAAGAGGATGGGAAACAAATTTTCAGCAAATGGAACACAAAAGAAAGGAGGAGTCATGATCTTAATCTCAGACAAAATACCCTTTAAGTTATCAAAAATTTTAAAAGAGACAGAAGGTCACTACATAATGATAAAAGGTTCAATCCATCAACAAGAAGTAGCCATCCTAAACATGTATGCACCGAACATAGGAGCACCGACTTTCATAAAGCAGCTCCTAAGTAAACTAAAAAAAGACATTGATTCCAATACCATCATAGCTGGGGACTTTAATACCCCACTCACAACCCTAGACAGATCATCAGGACAAAAAATCAGCAACGAGATCCGAAACTTCAATGTGGCTCTTGATCAAATGGACTTAATTGATACCTACAGAACACTCCATCCAAAGACCACAGAATACACATTCTTCTCATCACCGCATGGAACATACTCTAAGATCGACCACATACTTGGCCATAAATCGAGCATAAGCAAATTTAAAAGGACTGAAATTTTACCATGGACCTTCTCAGACCACAGTGGAATAAAAATAAACATTAACACCAACAAGGTCCCCTCTAAACCCACATAGACATGGACACTACACAGCATGATGCTAAACAACTCCTGGATCAATGATGAAATCAAAACAGAGATTAAAAGATACCTGGAAACAAATGAAAATGAAGAAACATCTTACCAAAATCTCTGGAATGCCATGAAAGCTGTAGTAAGAGGAGAACTTATAGCCCTACAAACGCACATGAAGAAAATGGAAGGATCACAAATTAACAGCCTAGAAAGCTGGAAAAGCAAGACCACAAAAAGTCTAATTTCAGCAGAAGAATCCAGATCACCAAAATAAAAGTCAAAATCCAGGACATAGAAGACAAAAAGATAATACAAAAAAATCAATGAAACAAAAGGGTGGTTCTTCGAAAGGATAAACAAGATTGATGGTCCCCTAGCTAGACTGACCAAGAAAAAGAGAGAAAAAGCCCAAATAAACACAATCAGAAACACAAAAGATGAAGTCACGTGTGATCCTGAAGAAATACAAAAGATCATTAGAGACTACCATGTACACTTGTATGGAAACAAACTTGAAAACCTTTCGGAAATGGAGGACTTTCTGTCATCACACAACCTGCCTAGGTTGAAACAAGAAGAAATTGAGACCCTAAATAGACCAATAGCAATCAAGGAAATTGACTACGTAATAAGAAAACTACCTACAAAAAAAAAGTCCTGGACCAGATGGCTTTCCAGCATAATTCTATAAGACATTTAAGGAGAAGCTTATACCAATCCTACTGAAGGCATTCGAGGTGATTGAGAAAGATGGAACTCTCCCCAAATCATTTTACGAAGCTAACATCACATTGATACCCAAGCCAGGTAAAGACCCAGCAAAGAAAGAGAACTACAGGCCAATATCTTTGATGAACATAGATGCTAAAATTCTCAACAAGATCCTAGCAAACCGGATTCAACAACACATCTCAAAAATCATCCATCATGACCAAGTAGGCTTCATCCCTGGGATGCAAGGCTGGTTCAACATTCTTAAAACCATAAATGTAATTAAATACATCAACAGATGTCAAAACAAAAACAAAATGATTGTATCATTAGATGCAGAAAAAACTTTTGATAAAATCCAGCACCCCTTCTTGATGAAAACCCTTGAACAGCTAGGCATACAGGAAACATACCTCAAAATAGTAACAGCCATCTACAAGAAACCCACAGCCAGCATACTCCTAAACAGACAAAACCTGGAACCATTTCCCCTGAAAACTGGAATAAGACAAGGATGCCCACTCTCACTCCTCCTGTTCAATATAGTATTGGAAGTCCTGGCTAGAGCATTCAGAGAAGAGAAGGCAGTCAGGGATATCCAAATCGGAAAAGAGGAAGTCAAGCTATCTCTCTTTGCAGATGACATGATCGTGTATCTTGAAAACCCAAGAGAATCTGTCAAAAACCTACTTACACTGATAAAGGACTTTGGAAAAGTCTCAGGATATAAAATAAATGTGCAAAAGACAACCACATTTCTTTACACCAATAATAAACAAACAGAAACCCAAATAAAAACCACAATTCCATTCATAATAGCCACCAAAAAAATGAAATACCTTGGCATCTTCCTAACCAGAAACATGAAAGACCTTTACAATGAAAACTACAAAACTGCTCAAAGACATCAAAGATGACACAAACAAGTGGAAAAATATCCCATGCTCATGGATTGGAAGAATCAACATTGTGAAGATGTCCATCTTACCTAAGGCAATCTACAGATTTAATGGAATACCCATGTAATTACCAGCAACATTCTTCTCAGAACTAGAAAAAACAACACAGGAATTCATATGAAAATACAAACGACCAAGAATAGTCAGAACACTCCTCAGCAAAAAAAAACACAGCAGGTGGTATCACATTACCAGACTTCAAACTTCACTATAAAGCTACAATCATCAAAACAGCTTGGTATTGATACAGGAACAGGCATATAGACCAATGGAATAGAATTGAGATTCCAGAAGCAAAACCTCAATTTCTCAACCAACTCATCTTCGACAAAGGCTCCACCACCTACCACTGGAGAGAGGAGAACCTATTCAGTAAATGGTGCTGGGGAAACTGGCTGACCACATACAGAAGATTGAAACAGGACCCCTATCTATCTCCATACACAAAAATTAACTGTAAATGGATCAGAGACCTAAATGTAAAACCTGAAACCATAAGAACCTTAGAAAATGAAGGACATACCCTCATGGAAATTGGAACTGGCATCCAATTCCTGAACAAAACCCGAAACCCACGGGCCATAAGAGAGAAGATAGACAAGTGGGACCTCATTAAACTGACAAGCTTCTGCAAAGCCAAAGATACCATCAAGAGAGCAGGGAGACAGCCTACAGACTGGGAAAAAGTATTTGCCAACACCAGGTCTGACAAAGGCTTAACATCTTGGATCTACAAGAAACTCAGATGTGCTGAAAAGAAAAAAACAAACAACCCCATTATAAAATGGGCAAAAGATATGAACAGGCAATTCTCAAAGGAAGACATCCGAGCAGCCAACAGACACATGAAGAAATGTTCAACCTCACTAATCATCAGGGAGATGCAAATCAAAACCACACTGAGATACCACCTAACTCCAGTCAGAATGGCAATTATCAATAACAAAAAATAACAGTTGTTGGAGAGGGTGTGGCGAAAAGGGAACACTTCTACACTGTTGGTGGGAGTGCAAACTAGTGCAACCTCTGTGGAAAACAGTATGGCAATTCCTAAAAGCTCTAAATATCGACCTCCCATATGACCCCGCAATCCCCCTACTGGGAATATACCCTGAAGAACTCAAATCACTCTATAGAAAAGATACCTGCACACATATGTTGATTATAGCATTGTTCACAATAGCAAGAACCTGGAAGCAACCATGCTGCCCATCAAAAGAGGACTGGATTTTTAAAATGTGGTACATATACACGATGGAATACTACGCAGCCATAAAAAAGAACAAAATCATGAATTTCACAGCAACCTGGATGGAACTAGAGTCTATAATACTGAGTGACCTCTCACAGAAACAAAGATCTGAGTATCACATGTTCTCACTCATATAGTGGACCTTGAATATCCAACGTAATACTATAAGAAAATGACTGACAGTGGTGGGAAACTATGTGGGGGGAGGGGAAGGGAGATGGGATTAACGGTAGTAAATATCTGTCTGGGGACGGGGAGACACCTCTTATCAACAAGGGTGCCTGAACAAAGCATATTTGTTTACCTAACCCTTAACTGTACCCCACAATATCATAATTAAAAATATTGATTTAAAAAAAAACATGAGAAGCAATACTTTCCCCATAGGAGAATCACAATTTTAATGAGAGAAGATCTCTCATTGGAAACCATGGAAGTCCAAACAAAGGGGCACAATATTGTTCAAATGCTGAAAGAAAAGAAGTCTGCCCAGAATTCTATCTTCAATGAAAATACTCTTTCAGGAGTAAAGAAGAATCAAGCCATTCTCAGATGACAGAATAGTAAGATAATTTTTCAACAACACAGCAGACTTGTCCTAAAAGAATAGCTAAATGACGTTTTCTAAACAAAGGAAACATTAAAAATAGGAATCTTGGAACTTCTGAAGGGAAGAAAGAATCTAGTAAGCAAATAAATGAATAAACACAATAGACATTTCTTTTCTTGAGTTTATTAAATCACGTTAGTAAAACAAAAATTATACTATTGTCTGATATGATTCAAAATTTATATAGAGAAAATATTTAGAAAAATTACATTATAAACAAATGTGAATAAAGAGATGGTAAAGGAAGGAGGATTTCAACATTCATTTGCACTAGTAAAATAATGGCAACAGTACGCTGGAATAATTTATGCTTATGTAGTATAAAATAAAATGCCTAGAGTAATTACTAAAAAGCTATATATGTATTTTTCAATACTATACATTACTTAAAATAAATTCTAAAAACAGTTCCAGTAACCCAAAGAATGTCAGGAAAAGGAAAACGGGGAAAAAAACAATATGAACAAATAATAGCAAAAAATGTAATGGCAGACTTAAGCCCTAGTAGATCAATAGTTATATTAAATTTAAATAGTCTGAATACACCAATTAAAAGACATAGACAGAGTAGATTTTAAAATATAACCCATCTGTGTGCTTTCTAGAAGAAATTCACTTTGCACATAGTTATATAGGAATGTTAGCAATAAAAGAACAGGGAAAATATATCATGCAAACATTAATCAAAATAAAGAAGGCATAGCTATATAATACAGATAATGTAAACTTCAGACCAAAGAAAATGACAAGAGAAAATGAGGTGCATTATAAAATGATAAAAGGGTCAATCCATCAAGAAGACATTGCAATCCTTAATGTGTATCCACAAAACAGCAAAGCAATATATGAAGAAAATACTGATAGAACTTAAAGAAGAAAAGGCAAATCTAGAATTATACTTGGAGATTTCAATGCATCTTTTGCAACAACTGATAGAACAGCTAGACAAATAATCAGCAAGAATGCAAAAGAACACAACACCATCAACCAACTGGATCTAGTCACACATTTATAGCACATACAGAACAGAAGAATACACAATGTTTTCAAGTGCCCACAAAACATATACCAAGATAGACTATATTCTGGACCATAAAATCTCAACAAATTTAAAAGAATGGAAATCATACAAAGTGTGTTTTCCAACTATAGTGAAATCAAACTTGAAGATAATAACTGAAAGACACTCTCCAAACACCTGGAAACTAAGCAATAGACTTCTAAATAATCTATGGGGCAAAGAAAGACTTTAAAAACACATTGAACTGAAAATAAAAATACAGTATATGAAAATTTGCGGGACATAGCTATAGCAGTGCTAAGAGAACAATTTGCAGCGCTAAATGCATATAATTTTAAAAAAGAAGAATAGTCTCAAATCAAGAATCTAAACTCCTACCTCAAGAACTTGAAAAAGAAGAAGGAGGAGGAGGAGGAGGAAGAGGAAGAGGAGGAGGAGAAGAAGAAAGCACAAAATAAACCAAAAAAGTAGAGGGAAGAAAATAATAAAGAACAAAAATCAATTAAATGGAAAACAAACCAAAAAATAGGCAAAAAGAATAAAAGCGGGTTTTGTAGTTTTCAGAATACAATTCCAAACATGTTTTGATAGATTTATAACAAAAGGTCAGATATATGTGAGATAGGGTCTCCGCCAGCAAGATCTCACAAGTAAGCAAATAATCACAAAGCTGTGATGAGGGATGAGACCAAAATAGGCTATTGTGATGTAAAAGAATTGTGATGATTCAACTCCCTCTCCAAATCAAGATGAATACAAATCAAGATCAAAATTAGGGAAGGGTTCTACCCACATGGCATACACCCCAAAGAATTTCTGCTGAATATGTTGAAAGTTGAAATGGTTTAAATAAATTCACAATGGGCAATGCCCTGGCACATTTGTAGAAATCATCATGAAAAGACTCAGGCACACCATAGGCCAAAAGGATCAGCTTTTCCAGTGTGGTGCATTGGGGTACACAAGAGAAACAAAAAAAGAAGGGGTAGGGCTGTGCATGTCTCTCTTTCTCTCTCTCTCTCTCTCTCTCTCTCTCTCTCTCTCTCTCTCTCTCTCTCTCTCTCTCTCAATGGGAACCTCATGTCTGAGAGCACTGGTAATGACAGCACACTGTTTCTGAGGTCATCAGCCAGGGGCTCAACACTGCACCTGGAAGTTATCACAAGTTCTTTTTTTTTTTTTCTGAGTGTTTGTTCTACCCATATTTTAATGGTAAATTTGATGAATGTTTACTTTAGAAAATATTATGAAAGACATAATTTGTTTTAGTAAAAGAATAAAAACAACACAAAAGCAGTGTGCAGCATTCAAATCCAAACAAAAACTTAACTGCAACCAATGCTTTTTTAAAAAAAAAGAAGTTGAGAAATTCTGAAAATAAGCTTCTTATTTTTGAAGTGCCAGGTGGTGGTGGAGAAACTTAGGAATGCAGGCCCCCCTCCTCCCTTCATTTCCAAAGGGGGAAGAACAGAGAAGGCCTCTACTCCTTACTGGGTAGTGCAGGTAGCCACTCAGGGAAGACACTAGTGGTACTAGGACCAGTGCCCAGTGTCACACTCGTTCACCACTCCATGCTGCCCTAGACCCTCACTGCGGGAGATTAGGGTCCAGGGTCTTTGTTGAGCCACCCAGAGCCACTCTGCCATGGCACAGCTGACAATCTCAGGTTTACCACAGTAAAGCTCTCTTTGCCAACTGCTGTCAATCATTTGAGCCTGATTATACTCCCTGGATATCATTTATACCTATCTTATAGTTCTACTATGTGGCCTATCATTGAAAAAAGTGACATAGTGTCATCTTCATCCTACAAAACACAAACTGAGACTCAGAAAAATAGTTGGTCCCACATTTTGTTCTTTTTCAGCTAGATCACTGCTTAGATTTTCACTGTCAAGGCATAATTAATTAGTCAATTGTAAAAAAAAATCAGGCATTAATACATTGGGGTTTATTTAAGAAATAATACAGAAAATGGTAAGTGTATATGTACATTATTTATATTTCTTCTGAAGTTTAGAATATTTGCAAAATGAAAAAGTGTCCGACTTTGATGTCCCTGTGACGATCACAATGCATTCTCTCCTTTGGGAAAATAATTCTATTTCAAGAGGAAATGGACATATTGTACTGTGATTCCCTCAAGGGATGGTTTAGCAAGGTGTGGCAAGTTACTATAAGACTGTGCCATTCAGACTTTGGTGGTAAATTTTATGAAACCTGAGAAGGGAACATCAACAGCCTTCTCTCAATCTTTTTTCCTCCTGCTTCTGTCAAAATACCACAAAACTCAACAGGAAAAGAGAAAGAAAACTAGCCCATATCAACCTTTATCTTCCCTTGAAAACCTTTAGTTTTTTATCTAAAATAAGAATGTACTAAAAATGTCCTTCACATGAATGAATCCGTTTGGTGGTTGTAGGTCCTAGAAGTGTAATTGTGCCCAAACCATATATATAGTCAAGAGACCCTTTCCCAATGCCTACACTCTGTTGCCTCTGAAAGACTTAGCAAAAAAGCAGGAAAGTTAACTGTGCTATATATACAATCTGAGAGTGGAGAATTCAGCTTTCTTCTTAATTCTTGTACCATTAAATCCCTAGATCAACGAACTTAAAGTGTTTAATTTTTTAACAAATAAGACTTAGAGAATCAGTGTGGTAAAGAAAGATTTGGAGCAAGGATTTGATGTCTAGGTCAGTTATTGACAAGTTAGTCTTGGAAACTGTCTTTAACCCTTAAAATCTATCCTGCCTGCCTTCCAAAAGTGACAACTAAACATGGAAAAAGAAACCAGTTTTATGTGTTTATTTTAGGGAAGAGGTGCAAGTAAATATGGGTTTCATGGTAGACATTTATGATTTATACAAGGAGTAGTTAGCCAATAAAGAAGAAATTCGGGGGTAAAAAAAAATAGTAACAAAACATAGCAGAAACAAGATGCAAGAGCTGCCATAGTCAGTATGCAAAGACGTTCAGATGAAAAAACACACACATACACAACTATATATTTGTTAAATGATAAATTTCTCCCAAAACAGTAAAACATAAAATTATAGTTTGAATTTAGTGCTGGCTCTTCTTTCCAACCCTGCACTTAACAACAGGGCAAATAGGAAATGCTATAAATTCCTGATTGTTTAAAAGGATAAGTATGTATTGTATAAAAAATAAAATAAAAATAAATCTGTGATTGCTTCCCTCAGTTGACCTGTGGCCTTCCACGTTCTCTGCCCACACTATCCTGATCCAACATCTGATCATCTTTTATGAGTACTTCAGAACTTCTCCACCCCCATCCAACCTGAACCGTTGTGATGGTTAATTTTATGTATGGTCTTGGCTAGACCATGGGGCCCAGATATGTGGTCAAACATATCTGGATGATGTGGTGAAAGTATTCTTTAGATGAGATTAACATTTACAATTAGTAGACTTTGAGTAAAGCAGATTACATTTCATAATGTGGGCAGGCTTTATCCAATTCAATCCGTTGAAGGTCTTAAGTAAAAAGGCTGAGGTCCCCAGAGGAAGAGAGAATTCTTCCAGAAGACTGCTTTCAGACTCTAGCTGCCACACCAGTTCTTCCTTCGGTCTTTGGCCTACCAGTTGCAGCCTACCTTGCAGATTTTGGACTTGCCAACTTCCAAAATTATGTGAGTCACTTCCACACTCATATTGGAGCATCCAAAACTCCCCATTATTATGGTTTTCTGCTTCTCTCTCTGGATCCTATTCTCAGAGTGCTTTGAGGTATTCTCCTTCCCAATCCAACCTCAGAGAAATTATTTTCAATGCTGGAATTCTTCTGGGATCAGGTCTACTCTCTCCGCAAGGAACTTCATCAAGGAGCATGGTATCAACCACAATCCACATGCAGCTGGTTCTAGTCCAGATTTCTCTGAGGTTCAGATTTATGTAGGCGACTGTTTTTCACATCTTTACCAGGATACTCAAATGTTGTAATTTTATTTTGGCAGATGAGAGGTCTAGTTTTCATGGGAAGAAGGGAGCTAGCATTCATAAAAGCCTGCTGGGTGACATTTTGCTTCACGTTTCTGCACAAGAGTTACCTCTTATTTATAGTTGCAATCTGAAGGCCAGTGAGGTCCTTTTCTAACTTTGACAATGCTTCCTGTGATAAACCTCCAGCTCACAGAGAACCATTGCTCAGCCAAGTGTAAACTGGTAGTGAGTACCAAGTTCAACCATCTCATGTACCTCTACAAGTGTACGTTTGCCTTAAATATCTGTAGTATTGAAAATTGCCTCTGTTCTGGTCATGGTAAAAGTTTCAATTAGATATTTCAGCTGGCAGTCTCAACAACTAGAAGTCTCAGGCTGACTTTATTTTTGTATGCAGCGTCTCACAAGTTAGTCAGATTCCACTCAGTGTAGACTTGGCTACACTGTATTATAAAAAAAATTGTCAACGTTCTGGTGAATGGACAGCATCTTTTGATGGTTGCCTGTATTCTATGTCATTTAATGGGATTCAGAAAGAATTCATTCAAGGGATTCATATGTTATCTTGAACTAGAAGTTGAAATTTGATTTCTAAATATTCTATTCACGATGACATTCTCTGAGCCAATAATTCTTCCAAATCTTCCAACCCCAGATACTTTTGAGGGTTTATATTTTGCTTAACTCAGGGACGTACTTATTTTTTTGTTGTTTTTTGGTTTTTGTTTTTTTGAGTTAGAGTCTCACTCTGTCACCCAGACTGGAGTGCAGTGGCCGCTCCCGGCCACTGCAGCCACGACCTGCTGGGCTCCAGCGATCCTTCCGCCTCAGCCTTCCAAGTAGCAGGAACTACAGGCATGCGCTACTACACCTGGCTAATTTTTTTGATTTATTGTAGAGATGAGGTCTCACCTGCCCAGGCAGGTCTCGAACCTGCGGGCTCAGGCAATCCACTCACCTCAGCCTCCCAAAGGCGCGGGATTACAGGCTGAGCCACCGAGCCCAGCTTGGACGTACTTATAATGAGGAGCATTTGGTGCCTAGAAAAGCACTGGGCACAAAGCACTTCTAACAAATGTTTTGAGCAAAAAAAAAAAAAAAAGGGAAACCAATGGCTTTTGGCTTTAAAATTTTTCTGTAGTAGACAAAGCACAATAGCCCAATGGCCCTCACTTAGTGTTCAATCTTCTGCTACAATCCACCAGTCTAGGCCTGGGATTTCTGCTGCCTGCATCTCCTTTTTACCTTCTGCCCTTAACTTCCCAAAGCATCTTCATGTTGGAAGGAACAAAGGACATGTAAGATGGGGAGTTCTTTTGTATGTGAACAGATATGAGATTATCTGGCCTGGGCAGATGAAGAATCCTGATTGTGAGAGGTAGCAGCAGTGATGAATGTCTGTTGAGTCCCACGTAAAAAGCCCAGTAACTAACTGAGCAAGTGCACAGTCATAAGCAGTAAGCCTTTACCTTATGCTTTTGGACAACCTCGCTTTCTTAGATAGCTCATGATGGTAAACCAGATTCCCCAAGAGTGATATTAGTTTTTTGCTTCCACATGTAATGTGAAAACAGTTTTTGCTCTTAACTACAGTTTTCTTTTTTTTTTTTTTTTTTTTTCTTTTTTTTTTTTTTTTGAGTTGGAGTCTCACTCTGTTCCCCAGGCTGGAGTGCAGTAGCATGCTCACGGCCACTCCAACCTTGACCTGCTGGTCCCAGGCAATCCTTCTGCCTCAGCCTTCCAAATAACTGGAACCACAAGCACACGCTGCCATGCCTGGTTAATTTTTTTATGTATTGTATAGTTGCCCAAGCTGGTCTCGAACCTGTGGGCTCAGGCAATCTTCTCACCTCGGCCTCCCAAAGTGCTGGGATTATAGGCGTGAGCCACTGCGCCCAGTCTACTACAGTTTTCAAGTTACTTTTTTCTCTAAGAAAATATCTAGGCATATTATGAAAATTAATCACTTCATTGTATTGGCCAAAATAATCTTTTCTGGAGATAGTCACAAGGATTTTATTTTTATTATCATTTATTTATAGTCTTGTTTTTAGATTAAAAACAGTAGCTTTAAGCCGGGCTTGGTGGTTCATCATATAATCCCAGCACTTTGGGAGGCCGAGGTGAGTGGATTGCCTGAGTCTATGGGTTCGAGACCAGCCAGGGACCTTAGAGAGACCACGTCCCTACAATAAAGAAAAGAAAAATTATCTGGGCATGGTAGCATGTACCTGTAGTTCCAACTACTTGGAAGGCTGAAGCAGAAGGATTGCCAGAGTCCAGCAGATTGATGCTGGGGTGGCTGTGAGTGTGCCACTGCACTCCAGCCTGGGCAATGGAGGGAGACTCAACTCAAAAACAAAGAAACAGCCGGGCTCGGTGGCTCAGCCTATAATCCCGCGCCTTTGGGAGGCTGAGGTGAGCAGATTGTCTGAACCTGAGGGTTCGAGACCCGCCTGGGCAGCGAGACCTCATCTCTACAATAAATCACAAAATCAGCTGGGCTTGGTAGCGCATGCCTGTAATTCCGGCTACTGGGAAGGCTGAGGCGGAAGGATTGCCGGAGCCCAGCAGGTTGAGGCTGCGGTGGCCGGGAGCAGCCACTACACTCCAGTCTGGGCGACAGAGTGAGACTCCAAATAAAAAAAAAGAAAAGAAAAAAGAAACAGTATCTTTGTAGTAAATTTTGAAATCAGAAGTATGACTCCTCCAACTTTGCTATTCCATAGCCTGCTGAATGCTGTAATGTACTGTAGATTCAAAAAAGTCTGACTTACCAGACTTCACAGGCAGGGTTTCAGTGGAAGGATATCTATAAAGATTCTTTGATTTTAGACTTCTTAGCTTTGTCGGGGGGGTTGGGGAGTGGAGGGAGTTTGTCTTATTTATTACTTTTTTTAAACTCTCACCTTCACAAAGGCAAAGAAAAGATTCTATTTAAAGCTTTGCTACTAAAAATATCATTTGCAGAACAGCAGCATCAGGATCATCTGGAGTTTGTTACAAATGCTACTCTTGGGCCCACCCCAGAGATGCTGAATCAGAATTTCTCTCTTTTTTTTATTATTAGAAAATATAGTTTATTTGGAAAGTAAATTAGAAAGAGAGATAATAAAAGTTGAGATTCATCTCTTCCCCAAGGTAGGGAAGGGGGCCAAAGCCAGGAAGCATGGCAACAGCCATAGCTCACAGAGCATATGGCCACACTAAAATCTAGTAAGGCAATGGTGGGGATGGTCTGGCAATGAGTTTGCTACTCTGTTTCAAGAAGAGAAAGTAAGAGAAAGTAAGTTCAACAAGATTAAATTTGTAGGTTTTCCATATCACTGTGGAGTTGAAAGATATCCCAAATGCATTGGAAAAAATTGCCATCAACTTTGGAAATAATTCATGTTATTTGAATGGCCTGGCAATGGCAGTGGCAATGGCCTAGCAATGGTCTGGCAGTAGCCTGAATGTCTCTTTTAATAAGAACTTCAAGTGGTTCACCCTCACATTAAAATTGGGAGAAAAAATCAAAAAACTCTGATTTAAAACATTGAACATATTCTGGGTTTCTATATCCGATGTCTGTAAAATGAGGATAAAAATCAATCATGTCTATTACAGGACATTGTGAAATACAAATAATATAGGAAAGGTAGAAAGAAGTGTGACCCAGACAAAGAGTATTAATATCAGTCAATGGATTAAGATTAAGTGAAATGTGCATGGTGCTTGGCAAAATGTAAGATACAATCACAGAATTAAGAATTTATTTATTCGATAAATGTTTATTAAGTTCTTATTAGATGCCAGGCACTGATACCACCCCTGAGAGGTAATAACTATGCAAGAGGTCCATAGCCAGAAAAATTAGTCAGGGTGTTTAGAAGCCAGATTCTGTGATGCAGACCCTTTCACATATTCTGTAATCAAGAAATCAAAAAATGTTCTTAGAGCCTAGTAAAAGTGACTTGAGTATATCCTGAGTCATAGATTTCCCTTCCCTTCTCACTGTTGGAAAATCCCATTTACATATAACTCTACTACAGTGATTCAGAGTCAATCAAGTATCAATAATGCAAACTAGCACAAAATGCTTGGGAAATAAAATATCTATTGTCCCTTGACACTTTCTCTACTCCTATGATGCATGATGTGACTAAAATCCATGTGGCAGAGACATAGCCTTGGTAAATAAGCACCTTCATAGCACATCAGGTCTGCAAGCAATGCAACACTAAGACAAACTGAGTAGACTCAGTGGTTGGAAATGACATTCAGAAGAAAAGAAATGCCCAATTATTGAGAAGGAGGCTGTCTCAGATGGAGGCCTCTTCATTGAATCATAGTCTTCAAAAAAGCTGAAAGAATCTGAGAGAAAGCCAAGTCCAAGGGGCATCAGCACAAAAGCAAGGAGAAGAAAGGTGAGAAAGAGCATTGTCAGTAATCTTTATTGAAGGTGGTAGAGAAGAACATGTAGTCAGCTCAGACTAGTTAGTCCACACACTGTCATTTGAACTTGCTACTCTGTTTCTACACCTTCATTTACAGGAAAGAAAGTAAGTTCAACAAGATTAAGTTTCTAGGTTTTCCATATCACTGTGGAGTTGAAAGATATCCCAAATGCATTGGAAAAAATTGCCATCAACTTTGGAAATAATTCATGTTAATAAAAACATATCAGGTAGAACCTGCAGCCAGGGAAAACAAGAATACTATGATGAGGATGGCCAAGGTGTCACAAGGTGGTTTCTGCAGAAATTGACAAGTCAATTTTAAAATTCATATAAATGCAGAAGAACCAAAATAATCTTGAAAAAGAAGAACAAAGTTGAAGGATTCACACTTTCCAATCTCAAAACATACTACAAAGTTATACTAATCAAGTTTGTGAGTTACTGGCGTAGAATAGACATATAGATCAACAGAATAGAATTGACAGTCTAGAAATAAAACCTCATATGGGCAATTGATTTTTTATAAGGATACTTAGACATTTCAATGAGAAAAGAATAGTCTTTTCAAAAAATTGTTCTGGTACAAATGAATATTCACATGCAAAAGGATGAAATTAGACCCCTAGGTGGGAGTACAAATTAGTACAACCTCTATAGAAAACAATGTAGTGATTTCTAAAAGATCTAAAAATCAACTTTTCATATGACCTAGCAATTCCCCTTCTGGGAATATACCCGGAGGAACTCAAATAATTTTACCAAAAAGATACCTGCACACACATGTTTATTTCAGCACTATTCACAATAGGAAAAACATGGAACCAACCATGCTGTCCATCAAAAGTGGACTGGATAAAAAAATGTGGTACATATGCATGATGAAACACTACACAGCCAAAAAAGAAGGACAAAATTATGTATGGACTTCACAGCAACCTGGATGGATTTAGAGACTATCATACTCAGTGATCTATCACAGAAACAAAGAACTGAGTACCACATGTTCTCACTCATAAGTGGATCCTGAACGTTATCATGCGACTATATGAAAGGGATTGGCAGTAGTGGGACACTGCCAGAGTTGGGGGAACATAACATCAATAAGGGTACCTGATCCCAAACCAGGCCAAGTGGAAAGATGGAAGGCCCAAACTTCACCTGTACAATATCCACTTATGTACCTAATCCTGAATTCTACCACACATCTTTAAAATTGAAAAAGTACCTGGGCAGCGAGACCTCATCTCTACAATAAATCAAAAAAATCAGGCGGGCGTGGTAGCGCATGCCTGTAATTCCGGCTACTTGGAAGGCTGAGGCGGAAGAATCACCGGAGCCCAGCAGGTCGAGGCTGCGGTGGCTGGGACCGGCCACTGCACTCCAGTCTGGGCGACAGAGTGAGACTCCAACTCAAAAAAAAAAAAAAAAAATTTAAAAAGTAAATTAATTAATAAAAAATTCTGGAGAAAACACTGGACCCTTAACGCATATGGATTAACTCAAAATAGATTATAGACCCAAACATAAGAGCTAAAACTATAAATCTCTTAGAAGAAAACATGGGAGTAAATCTTCATAATCTTGCGTTGGGCAAATGTTTCTTAGATACTCTACCAGAAGCACAAATAACAAAAGAATGAATAGATAAATCACACTACATCAAAATTAACATGTGTTTAACAGTGATTTCCAAACTCCAGACTAACTGTATCATAATATTCTGAGTGGGAAAAAGGCAGGCTGTATGTAAATACAGAATACCAAGCAACATCCTCAGAAGATATGGAAAACTATACTTTCAAAAAGCTCCCCAAATAATATTGATGCTAATATACACCTGCAGTTAGAATTTCCTAATCTAGAAATTTAAACAAAACATATAAAATAGAATGGGAGGAAAATATAGGGGTATATCTTCTTATCTCAGCATAAGGAGACATTTTCAATACATAAAAGCATAAAGGCAAAGAAATAAGCTTATTTATTGATTCATTGATTCATTAAACTTTAACATATGTATTGAGACTACCAGACATATGCATTTTTGGCTACATGAAATGTTTGAACTTCTGTATATCAAAAGTCATCATATGCAAACAAACTAGAAAAAACTATTTTCAAGGTGTATAAGAAATAAAGATAATATCCTTAATAATACCTTGTCCCATTTACTAAAAAAAGGTAGGCCGGGCATGGTGGCTCAAGCCTATAATCCCAGCACTTTGGGAGGCCGAGGAGAGAGGATTGCCTGAGCCCAGAGGTTCAAGACCAACCTGGGCAACTTGGTGAGATCTCATCTCCACAATATATCCAGAAAAATTAGCCAGGTGTGGTAGCGCATGCCTGTAGTTTCAGCTGGTTGGAAGGCTGAGGCAAAAGGATCGTCTAAGCCCAGCAGGCTGAGACTGAGGTGGCCGTGAGTGTGCCACTGCATTCCAGTCTGGGAGACAGAGTGAGACTCTGACTCAAAAAAAAAAGAAAAGGCAAATAGTAAAATAAAAAATAGGAAATTAACCAGCCTGGGCAACATAATGAAGAATAAAAAAAGAAAAAAAAGAAAAGAAAATAATAGGAAAGCGGCATAACCCACAAAAAAATAAATTTCTGAAATTAAATAGCAAATATGTAAAAAAAAGTATTTGGCTTCTCTAATAGTCACAGAAATAGAGACTACTTGAATAGTCATTACTTGGAAAAAATACTGTGTGTGCCTATTAAGATGTTAAATACAAAAACAAATGGAAAGCACACCAGGTTGGCAAGGGTGCTGGTAAAGAAGAGCTTTCTTGCATGTTCTTGGTGGTTGAAATTGCCACAAATATGACTCTCATTCTTCTTGTCTCCCTGCTTTCATCAGGTAATGCTATGGTAACAAACAACCCCTAAGTCTCAGTGGCTTAAAACAATAATAGTTGATTTTCCACTCATGATATGTTTTGACTGAGAGTTGGCTGGGGCCTTGCTCCAAGTGTCTTTTTCCTTCTGGGCTTCAGATTGCTAATAGGGATATATGAGGAGGAACCAAAAAATAAAATAAAATTGATTTATAAAAAATTGTGTATTTATTCTTACACATTTAAACTTTAGACACCGTCAGGTACTCTCTGTTTGATGCGATACGCCTATTGAGATACTTTTTCCGCTGCTCAAAACAGTTTCTGAACTTGTCAATTTTGATGTCTTTTATTGCTTCTGCCATTTTCACCTCTTCCACACTGGCAAAACATTTCCCTTTAAGAACTTTTTTCATCAGGGAAATTAAAAAAAGTCATTTAGGGCGAGATCAAGTAAATAGGGAGGGTGGGGCATGAAGTCACACCATTTCTGGCCAAAACTGCTGAACACTCATCGCAGTATGGGCAATCATAAATCATCCAACATAAAATGGAAAAATGTATCAAAGAATCTCAACAACAACAAAAAATTCACTGAACACTAACATAGCCTCTCACAACAATGCCAGCTGGTACACTGATGCCAATGGGTTCCTAGAACACTCACCTAGCAGAAGAAGCCTGTACTACAAGGGGCCAGTTCTCCAAAAAATAATCCTGGTTTTTTTTGGGGTCTCGCTCATAAAAGACATCAAAATTGATGAGTTAAAAAACTATTTTGTGCAGTGGAAAAAGTGCCTCAATCGATGTATGGTATCAAAGAGTATTTTGAAGGTGACACGTTTAAACATGTAAGAATAAATACACAAATGTTTAGAAATAAATTCCAGGGTTTTTTCAGCCCCCCCCTTGTAGAGTATTGGAAGGTGCACAGGTCATTTTAAGTATTCAGCACTCTCATTCTCTTTAATTCATTCTAGTATCTCTATAGTACTCTCTTAAAAATGTAGCTTTTTATCATTTATAAAAAGCTTTTTATCATTTGATTTAATCAACAACACATGTATGGGACACCTGCAATTCTTTTTGAAACATGCCAAGGCATTTCTCAACTCTATATTGTGTGAATTATAAACGAAAATCAATTGCATCTCCCAATCACACAAATCCTGAAATTTCTAGACCCTCGGTATTCCTTTTCAATTCAGCTTGCTTATTGGCCAATTCTTGACTGAGCTCACCTCATTCTGTTAAACCCAAATTTCAGAATCCGAGAGACCAACAAAGAGCCAGCTCTGATGCAAACACACAAGGGTCTTTATTCAGGCTGGAGTCTGGGCTCACGCCCGAAGCAGCAGCTTCAGAGACGACAGCCCCGATCCAGCATGGCAAGCAGTTTTTACACATCATAACAGAGGGAGGGGAAAGAACTTTAAACTTGTTTTTACATGATAGGGTAATTTCTCCTAATGAGTACGGGGGCACTTGGGATTGGTCTGGTCCGCTCAGCTACCTGTGATTGACGGGGAAGCTGCTAAATGAGCAGAGCGGAATGTCAGATAAGCTAGGGTTAGCAAGCAGGCCAGCTAAGCAAAGGAATGTCCGGGAGGGTTTTATTACTTGACATTCACATACTGCTAGCAGCAGTTGCGGAAGCAATCGGTTATTTTATGAGACAAACAAAAATTAAACTTAACAAAATTCTAAGTACAAACACTGCAAACGAATACAGTGAACATGGGGTAGGAATTCATATAGTAATAGTTCTCTTAGAGTTTTTTTTTTTTAATCTCTTGGGTCTCTCAATTCCTTCAGAACATTTCCAATAATAACCAATTCACACTTAAACATTCGATTTTCCTCTTTTTTTTTTTTTTTTTTTTTTTGCGTTGGAGTCTCACTCTGTCGCCCAGACTGGAGTGCAGTGGCCGCTCCCGGCCACCGCAGCCTCGACCTGCTGGGCTCTGGCGATCCTTCCGCTTCAGCCTTCCAAGTAGCTGGAACTACAGGTGCGCACTACCACGCCCGGCTAATTTTTTGATTTATTGTAGAGATGAGGTCTCACCAAGTTCCCCAGGCGGGTCTCGAACCCACGGGCTCAGGTTTCCTCTTTCTTATAAAGCCACTAGTTCATTAGTTTCATCACTGCCACATATTTTAGATTTTGTTGCTGTTTTTGTCATTGTTAGATAGCACCTCTTCACGGCACCAATTTCCATACAAAGTTTTGCCACTGTAATAAACCCCAGTGACTTTCAACAACAAGAGTTTATTTCTCACTTGTCCACATGTTCACTGAAGACCAGTCACGCTGAGCTCTTTGTAGTTTCTTTATTCTGGGACCCAGGCCAAAGGAGCAGCCTCTATCTGAGACATGCTGTTCTCATGGCAGATAGAAAAGAGTGATGGCAGAAGCAGTAATGGCTTTCAAAGCTTTTGCTAAGAAAGGGCACATGTCTTTTAGGCTCATGTTCCTTTGGCCAAAGCAAGTCACATGGCCAAGCCTTTCTCCACAAGAGGTAAGATCTTCCCCTAGGAAAAGTACCAGGATCCCCCATAGGGAGGGACCAGGGGTGAAGAGGAGATAATAAAATATCTCAGATAGGTAATACAGCATTCTCTACCCCTGTCCCAAAATGGTGAGAATATAGTTAGTAAAAGGAGCTCATAAAATTCCTGGAACATGGGAGTTATTCAATGAATAATAGTTTATTTCCCTTTTCATTTTCCTCCCTCTTCCTTCATAACACAAGATTTTAGTATTCTGTGATTTTGCTGATCGCATCTGCAACCAGTGAATGAGAAAAATGAAATGAAAAAAGATAATAAAAACAATCATCAGCGTGTTTCTTAATTTCCACATGGAAGACATGTAGGAAATGATCCTGATTACAACCTAATTTTGTTATCATTGTCTTATGAAATTTATAGAATAGCCTTCTCCTCTGTATCCCTTCAACAAATTCAATAAATATATGTTGTGTGCTTGTTTTATAGTCAGCATGACAATTTAGGAAAACAGGTATTATTAGGGTTTTCTTTGGCCATTATTGCTAACAGTCAAATATACTGTCTGCGTTTAAAATATCTTTCCTGAACTGATCTGTACCAGCAAAGAATGAGTTTCAAGACTGACATCCCAGCCATCATTTGCTTTATTTCCTGAATTGCTTCCTTTGAGTCACTGACTATGCATGATCCACCATCATGCCATGACCAAAATAACTGGAGTTCTGTGACTGTTTTCTCTGTAAATACATCTGTAGAGCTACCAGTAAAAATAGTCAGAAAATAAACTTAGCCAGGCTCAGTGGCTCAGCCTGCAATCCTAGCACTTTTGGAGGCCAAGGCGAGCGGATTGCCCGAGCCCGCGGGTTCCAGACCAGTCTGGGCAATTTGGCAAAACCTTTTCTCTACAATAAACAAAAAATTAAGCCAGGCTCGGTGGCTCAGCCTGTAATCCTGCACCTTTGGGAGGCTGAGGTGAGTGAATTACCTGAGCCTGCGGGTTCAAGACCGCCTGGGCAACTTGGCAAGACCTCATCTCTAATAAATCAAAAATTAGCCGGGCATGGTAGCGCACGCCTGTAGTTCCAGCTACTTGAAAGTCTGAGGCGGAAGGATCGCCGGAGCCCAGCAGGTCGAGGCTGCGGTGGCCAGGAGCGACCACTGCACTCCAGTCTGGACGGCAGACTGAGACTCCAACTCAAAAAAAAAAAAAAAAAATTAGCCAGGCATCGTAGCACATGCCTGTAGTTCTGGCTACTTGGAAGGCTGAGGCAGAAGGATCACCTCAGCAGGTTTACGCTGAGCTGGCAGTGAGCGTGTCAAGGCACTCCAGCCTGGGCAATAGAGTGAGACTCCAACTCAAAAAAAAAAAAAAGAAAAGAAACTCATAAAGTAAAACATTTTCCAAGGCAATGTTATTCACCAATGTATTCAAAATTTGTCCCTATTACTGAGCTTGGACAGCATCTTTATAGAGTGACAAGTCATTTTTTCCTTCTTTCTTCTACCATGTTATTCAGCCAGAGGATGTAATCATGGGTAATTCAAGCAGGTCAGCATTATCCATTTATTTTCCCCATCTCTAAATAATTATTTAAAGAAAATAAGACGTCCCTTCATAATAAGTTATTTCCCTCATTTCAAATTGCAAACAAAAACAAATTCATAATTCAGTGTGAAGACTGTCTAAAAACCTACCACATGGACCTTCCAACAAGGAGCATCAGGGGACAAAGGTGGAGGATGTTGGGACCAACTGGTCATTTTATAAATGAATCTGATAAAGGAACTGGAGGCTCACACATTGGTCTGGAGCTCCACACAAAACAACAGTACTGAGAACTTGGCCAGGATGCCCTTTGCTTATGTGACTCTAAACCAGTGGTCTACTAGGGCCAGTTTGTACCAGCTTGAGAAAACTATTAAACTTTCAGAAATTTTGCAAGCCAGTTGTTAAATTGTTGATAGCTTTAAATTGGCCACACTGAGAGTGTTATATCATGGAAAGTGGCAAATGCTACAAACCGAAGCTTTTGTTTTCAGCAAGCTAGTTGTCAATATTTACCAGCATACCATTTCTCCAGGCTTTGATTGCTGTTCTTAAGTCAAAATTCTGTGAAAATGAGAGCTTCTTATCTCTCTTTCCATGGATATTTGCTTCCAGATTCTGTTCAGAAAGTAACAAAGAACATTAAGAGAATATGACTATTGTGACTCTGTCACTAAGCATTAACCACAAAGACTTTTCCAGCTGTGTTCTATGTATGAAGGAGTGCTCAAAGTCATCTTCCACTGATGTTCAGAGCCAAGCACCATCTGAAGACAGAGGCTGCTGGTTCTTACTCCTGTTGTTCCCACTGTTCACACTGAACAAGACAGTCTTGAAGGAGAGTGAGAGAAGCAGGGGCCCAAAAAAGACTGGACTGAAGCTTTGCCTGAGGCATTGCAGGTCAGTAAGATGAGGAGAGGAGGTAAAACCTCCCTCTGCAGGCTGCTTCATCTCTCTTTGAAATGACACCATAGTAAGAGAAAAGACTCCCATGTGGAAACAAGACCAGGTCTGGTTCTACCTGACACTGGCTCACAGTGTAACCTGTTTAAAAAAAAAAAAAGTCATTCAAGTGCCCTCACAGAAGACTATGCTGCCCTAGTAATTTTTATAGAACATACCACTTGTGGAAGTGCTTTGAAGATAATGCAAAAACAAACAAATAAAACTCAAAAAAATACACATATAATGTCATTTTTATATGCATTTTATTTTATTGATGTATTGAGGACTCAAATGTTAGATTTTTTTTTGGGGGGGGGCATGTTCCAAGAATGAAAATAAGTCTGAAAACTACTCAGAGAAAGAGGAAAATGGAGGGTTACTAATCAGCAGGAATAAAGTTGCAGTTCAGCAAGATGAATACACTCTAGAAATCTGCTGTGCAACATTGTACTTATGGCCAGTAATAACGTATTGGGCACTTAAAAATGTGTTAAGTAGGCCAGGCTCAGTGGCTCAGCCTGTAATCCCAGCACTTTGGGAGGCCGAGGTGAGTGGATTGCCTGAGCCCGTGGGGGTTCGAGGCAAGCCCGAGCAAGTTGGCGAGACCTTGTCTCTACAATAAAAAAAAAAAAATTTTTTTTAAATTAGCCGGGCATGGTAGCATGCACCTGTAGTTCCAGCTACTTGGGAAACTGAGGCAGAAGGACCCCCTGAGTCTAGCAGGTTGCCGCTGGGGTGCCTGAGTGTGCCATTGCACTCCAGCCTGGGCAACAGAGTGAGACATCAACTCAAAAAAACAAAAATAAAAATTTTAAGTAGCTGAACACTGTGGTATGTGCCTGTAGTCTAAGCTACTTGGGAGGCTGAGGCAGAAGAATCACTTGAACCCAGGAGTTTAAGGCCAGCCTGGACAACACAGCAAGACACTGTCTCCAAAAAAACAAAATGTTAAGAGGGTAGATCTCATGTTAAGTGTTCTAACCACAATTAAAAAAAGAAAAGAAAGTTTTAAAAGAAAACTGTTCAACCAAATTAATTATTTATTGAGCAAACATTTGATTGTAAGCTATTACAAGACTGAATGCTAATTCTGTATGTTTATAGAAAGAGAATGCAAATCTTCTCCTCAAGAAACTCAGCCAGACTTCCTCCCAAGTTTCATGCTTTACCCTCTCCACTCTCAACAGGGCAATTCTATTTAAATATTCTTATTGCATTTATTAAAAATTAAAGTGACATCACTTTTAAAGAAAAAGGAAATTTCTCGGTGGTGGATCAAAAGCAGAAAACAAACCACATGCTATGAAGGCACTGAGATCATGGACTCACTGATTCCAGGTCAACACTAGAAAGTAACTAAAAGTTCAATTGCAGGGAGCAATGGAGATCCTCCCCGACACCTTCCCCTGGCTCCCCCAGCATTGATTGAGGAAAAGAGCCATCTGCTATACAACACAAGAAGTAGACAGGCACCTTCATAAAAAAGAAGGCTGAAAGCCGGGCTTGGTGGTTCAGCCTGTAATCCCAGCACTTAAGAAGGCCGATGTGAATGGATTGCCTGAGCCCACGGGTTTGAGACTAGCCTGGGAAACTTGGCAATACCTCGTCTCTACAATAAATTTTTAAAAATAAGAAATAAATAAATAATTTTTTAAAAAAAAGAAGGCTGAAAACAGATTGTGAACACCACCCAGGGCTGCAACTTGAAGCACCAGCAACAGCAGTTCTGGGAGAGAAAAGAGAAATCTGATTACGTAGGGCCAACTCCTGGGTGTGCAATAGCTCTGATATTGGCATGGGATGGGAGTCCTATACCTAGGGTTCCACTTGGTCACAAAACTGCTGGGCAGAGAGAAGTGAGTGCAGGTAGTGGGAAAACAAAAATCCCACCCAGTATGAGCCAAGAGGGAACTCAAACTCAAAGAACAGAAGAAAAGCTAGCACTACAAAAGGTGGCCAGCAGAATCAGCAATGAGTTCACTACCAACACACTGCAAAAACTTGGAACAATCTCATCAATACCTTAAAATAAGTATATTTTAAGATCCTGGAAAAGTTCATGTGAGAATGACATTCATTTTTTAAAAGGAAAAAAAATGAATCTAAACAGAACATGTCACCACAGAAAAGGGACCAACAAAAGTGTCCAGGCAAAGAACCCTTCATTCTTGACCTGAACACCCTGAAAGAAAACTCACCGTCTTTCAAGCCCAGCACATGAATGAAGTTGAGTTTCCTCTAGGTGTGCCTAGAGGAACGACTCATGGCATTCAAGGGATGACCTCCCAAAATCAGGCCAAGTTTCACTGATCTTTTTCATGAACAATAAACTTTGAAAATTCTCACCTTTCTCCTTATAACATGGATGCCCTAAATATGAAGATAAATGATCAGCACCTGATTTGCACTAGGATGGTTACCGTCATGGGTCTGGTTACCCTGAAACCAACTATGAAATAGGGATCATGAGCAAGTGATTTGCAAAAGATGGAGTCCTGGGAGAACCAGTAAGGAGTGGGGAAGCAACAATGGAACAAAGAAGCCACAAGGCAAGGGTATAATTTTGAGAAAGTCTCCTTCTCAGTATGATCCCATATAAATTGCACCTCAAAGATTTTCTTGCCCCAAGGCTATGGAGCTGGATCCATACTCCTACACTAGTCAGTCATTGGCACAAACTCTCAGACACTTTCCTCTCTCCGTGCCAGCAGGGAAAGCAGCTACCACAGCTCACAGGTGGCCTCCAAAGAATCACAGGCATCAACCATTAGAAGTAAAAGCACCCAGAAGTCCGAGGAGGCTTTCACAGAAAAGGTAAAAGGCGTCTCAAGGGATTAAGGTACAGCTCAATCACTGTCTGCTACAATTACCCCTTCTTGCTGACATCAACAAAGTTTCTAGAATTTTAAGTTTCTAGAAAGTAAAGTGGGCCAAGACTTAGAAGGAAAATACAACTCAGTATATAAATGTTTCATTCATGTGTGCAATAAGTAAGAAATATACCAGCCGGGCTCGGTGGCTCAGCCTGTAATCCTGCACCTTGGGAGGCTGAGGTGAGTGGATTGCCTGAGCCTGCGGGTTCGAGACCCGCCTGGGCAACTTGGCAAGACCTCATCTCTACAATAAATAAATTAAAAAAAAAACTAGCCAGGCGTGGTAGCACGCGCCTGTAGTTCCAGCTACTTGGAAGACTGAGGCGGAAGGATCGCTGGAGCCCAGCAGGTTGACATGAGCATGCCACTGCACTCCAGCCTGGGCGACAGAGTGAGACTCCAACTCAAAAAAAAAGAAGAAATTAATATTAAAAGAGTCTATTGAAACTGCTGAAAAATAAAAATATGGCCATTGACATTTTTAAAGAATGGATCAGGGCGGATTCAATACATTCCAGATTGGGCAGAGTTCAATTGTACTAGTGAATTAAGTTAAATATTGGGGAGACTTTCTGAGGATTTTACCCAGAAAGAGATAAGAAGATTAAAAAGTATGAAATAGAAAGCAAGAGACATGGAGACTAGATCAAAAGACTCCAACACATGTCTAACAAGTGTTCCCAAAGTAAAAAGCATAGAGAAGGGAAGAGAAGCAATATATAAAGAAGTAACAGCCAAGAATTCTCTAACATTAAAAAAGACAGGAGTTCCTTTAGATAAAAAGCCAAAAAAGTATAGAAATAAAAATTCAAAAATCAAGAATACAAAGAGTAAATGCTATAAGGAAAGACAACAAAATTGCTCTAAAGTTCTCATAAACACCAACAGATGCCAGAAGACAATGGAATTGCATCTCTCAGTGCTGGAGAAACATAATTGTCACCTGGAACTAATATTTACATTCACATGAATTGTGGCAAAATAAGTATATTTTCAGACCTCCAAAACAAAAAATTTGCCACTTATAGATTCTTACTGATGATTACTAAATAATATATTTCAACAACAACAACAACAACAAAGCATGAACACAGAGGGAAATTTTTAATGCCAAAAGCAACAATGAGTAAAGAAAGGGTCCAAATATTGTCTGTAAACATAATAATAAAACTAAGATTTTTGTATTAAAAATATAGAACCAGTGCATTAGGTAATAGCAACAAGAGAGGCAGAATCGAAGAATAGTGTGTAAAGAGTGTGCTGACGATGTTTTTCTACTTTTTGTGTGTTAGGAAGAGAACAGAGACACTAAATTACATAAACATGTAATGAATATACAGTATATGTTGAAATGTAAGAGTACAAGAAATATAACCAATATTAGCTTACCAAAAAGAAGAGAGAATAAAGGGAATTGTAAGATTTTTTTATCAGTTCAGATGAAAGAAAAAAAAACTGATTAAAATAGATCCAAGCCAGGCTTGATGGCTCAGCCTGTAATCCCGCGCCTTGGGAGGCTGAGGTGAGTGGATTGCCTGAGCCCGCGGGTTCAAAACCTGCCTGGGCAACTTGGCGAGACCTCATCTCTACAATAAATCAAAAAGTAGCCAGGCGTGGTAGCGCGTGCCTGTAGTTCCAGCTACTCGGAAGGCTGAGGCGGAAGGTCGAGGCTGCGGTGGCCGGGAGCCGCCACTGCACTCCAGTCTGGGCGACAGAGTGAGACTCCAACTCAAAAAAAAAAAAAAAAAAATAGATCCAAAAAGAATATGGTGAAAATAAAAGTAGATATAGAAATAAGGGTAAACAGTAATCATATGAAACAAATATACTGATTTTGTTTAAGAAAAGAGGTATGTAATTTGTCTTTTAAAAATATGTAAACATACTGCTTAATAGAAGCATATATTAAAAAAACAAAAACCTAGTACAAATAAACAACTAGATAAGTTGTGGTGATCACCATCAACACAAAGCAAAAGATGCTAAAACTATTGAAGAAATACAGATCAGGCTTTTTAAAAGTTCGAAAGAGAGGGAGAAAATAGATGGTCAGAAAGAGAAAGCACACCATGAAATATGGAAGAACAACAGGAAAGTCTTCATGGAACAGAAGACATTTGAGTCGAGTCTTAAGGAATGGATAAGATTAAGTCACTAGAGATGGAGAAGAGCATCTCATGCAGAGGAACCTGAGGAACATGGGATTTATAGGAGTTGGGAGAGTTTGACTGCCTTATGTGACTTGCCACATTACTTTTAGGCAAAGGGAGCCACTGAAATTTTACATATGAGGAAATAATATTATATTCTCAAATCCCAAAGATTTAGGATGTCAGTGAATAAATGGAAAAAAGAATGTGGACAAATGAATACATATAGACTTCATGATGCTCCTGATGTCACAGAGTTCCAGTACAAGCTTTGGAGATCATCTTGCGCACACACCCACAGGAAAGTGACCTATGTTTCTGGGACCTAATTTTTCTAGCAGGATAGTTAAGAGCTTGGGTTCTAGCGTGGCTCTACTACATAGTGGAAAGTGTGGACCAGCTGCCCATCCTTAGGAAATCGTTGTCATGCAGTATTTCCCATACAGCCCCTCCTTGCTCTAGCTTTGGTTATGGGTAGGTTAAAGTAGAAGTGTTGGCCTTGAAGAAGAGAGAAAAATATATCTTAAGGTCCTACCAATGTCAAGAAACCATGCAGGGCACTTTACCTCTGTATTGTGGAAGATCTTGCCAAGATTGTCCTCTGCATCAGTGATCATCATCTCTTCAGTGTCATTTCTGTTCTTCAGAGTCTACAACCAAACTTCTTTTTTCTTTTTTTTTTTTGAGTGGGGTCTCACTCTGTCGCCCAGACTGGAGTGCAGTGGGCGCTCCCAGCCACTGCAGCTTCGACCTGCTGAGCTCCGGCGATCCTTCCGCCTCAGCCTTCCAAGTAGCTGGAACAATAGGCGTGCGCTACCACGCCCAGGTAATTTTTTGATTTGTTGTAGAGATGAGGTCTCACCAAGTTGCCCAGGAGGGTCTCGAACCCGCGGGCTCAGGTAATCCACTCACCTCGGCCTCCCAAAGCACTGGGATTACAGGCTGAGCCACCTGAACCCGGCAGAAACTTCTTTTTTCTTTTAATTGAGAGGGTGTTTCATCATGTTGCCCAGGGCTTGAATTTCTGGCTGAAGTATTCTTGCTCCCTCAGCCTCCCAAGTAGCTGGGATTATAGGTGCCAGCCACCTCGCCCAAGTATAATGAAATTTTAAATTGGTTTTCTTTTATTTTCCTGGAAGTCTTTTTCCCTCTTATATTCTTTCATTATGAAATGATTTAAATGTTTATAAAAGTGGATTTATAATTTCACATGTAAGTATTAATGTTTCAGTATTATGTCTTTAAAAGATGACTACTATTTTGAAGATATGTCTAGAATTTCACAATCATGCCTAAAGCAATTCACAAAATGTACTTAGCATAAACACATATACAATCAATGTGCAGATTTTCTCTGTCTTACTAGCTTTTTCTAAAACAGTTGGTTTGTTTGAAACAAAAATCATTTTTGTTGATATGTCTCTTAAATCTTTTTTAATTGGAGGCTTTCCTCCATTTCTCTTATTTTCTTTAGATTTTCTGCATGTTTTTCCTTTTGTTATTATTTGTTCTGTTTTGTTTCCTTTAGAAACCAGGCCATTTTTCATATAGAGTTTGCTAATTGCATCCCTGTGGTATCTTTAACATGCTCCTTTGTCTCTGTATTTTCTGAAAATTGGTATGTAGATATAGAGGCTTCATCAGAGTGTGTGCATGTGTGTATGTGTGTGTAAGACTATTTTCTGTAGGTTGTGGTGGTTATTTCTATCAGGACATACATAAATGTATAGTTATCTCTCTTTTTTGATGCTATCAGTCATTTATAAGCATTGTCTGGTTCCAGTGCCTGGATTTATTATTTCTTTAGAGACTGCAAAATAGTCTAATTCTATCATTCCTTGTTTATCAGCTGAAATTCTTCTATATAGAAAAGCTACCCCTACTCAACCCATTATCCAGCAGAAGAAATGCTATAAGAAAGGCAGAATAAATGTTCTATTCTTCCTCTTTATTTCCTAGATTTTCAAATAATAAAATGATTCCCCAACATCCTCCAAAAGTATCTGATGGGGTTTTGTTGTTGTTATCATTATAAACACTTGCACTGAAACCCATTCAATGTATTTTAATTCATTGTAATTACTATCCTGTGGATAACCAATATGTCCCATATTTGGTCAGTGGGAGCTTATTCAGGTGGTCTTCTAACTCCTTTGATACTTCTCTACTGGTATTTAATAGCTTCTTTGCTATCTTGTGTGACAAGTCCTTTGAAGCTCATCTTGAAGATTTTCTTTCTCAGAGCTAGAATCAGCCAATTCTCCTATAAGACCTGGTTCCTCTTCAAGGTAAATGACATTAGAGATGATAATCTGGACACTAAAGATGCTCACAGCCCCCAGCTAGCCACTACTTCTAGCACTTTTCAGTTGACAGAAATAGGAAAAAAATTAAGGCAAAATACAGTTCACACTGACAATTCAAATTCAGTTACAGAGTTTTTATTTAACCTCATCCATCTTACAGCTTTTTCTCCTTTCAACCATGCCAAAATTTGCAGTTCTCAGTGTCAACAACATAATCACTCATTTGATTCATTCCGTGATAACACACACAACAGTCTCAGAATAACAATGTCAACACTATGAGGACTAAACATTGACCTTTTCTCTTCCCCTTGCAAATTCCTCACTAAGCGTTCTGAGGAGGCAAGTTTTTGTTTTGTTTTGTTTTGTGTTGAGTTGAAGTCTCACTCTGTCACCCAGGCTGGAGTGCAGTGGCACACTTCCGGCCACTGCAGCCTCAACTTGCTGGGCTCAGGCGATCCTTCCACCTCAGCCTTCCAAGTAGCCAGAACTACAGGTGCACACTACCACACCCAGATGACAAGTTTTTTTAGTAACTCTATATAATGCAGTTGTTTACGTTCCACCCTGGCTCTGGCACATCACATAACAGATAAAGAAGTAAAAATCAAAGTATTTTATGACCCTATAAAGCTGTCTCTTAGAGACTCCTGCACTCTGGGATCCTTTTAAGACATTTACCACCTATTATCTCTGAAGTCTGCCACCCATGAGGCTTCATCTACATATCAAGAAAGGACTCCCTCATCATTCCTCAAGCCTCTCATTTCCTATACTGATATCAAAATTCCTTAGATAAGAGCCTGACTCCTGCTACTAATTGCCAATCAGGAAATCTTTGAATCTACGTATAATCTGCAAGTCCCCACCTGGAGATGCCCCACCTTGTCAGACCAAACCAATGTAAATCTCACATGTATTGACTTATGGTTTCCTATGACTTCTATCGTCCTAAAATGTATATAACTAAGCTACAATTCAACCACTGTAGGCACACATTCTCGGGATCTCCTGGAAATGGGTTTCATGGGCCTAAGGCCACTCACATTTAGCACAGAACAAACCACCTTAAATATTTACAGAGTTTGGCATCTTCTGTCTACAACTACTACCACCAATATGATTAAGGCAGGGGCCCTTCTAAAATGCAGGAGTAAGTGTTGCAAGAAAACAGAGATCCTGACACCAAGGCTTTCTTAGGAAGTAGCGGTTTATTAGCACCAGTGCAACTCAGCAGGCTAATGCTCCAAGCCTGAGCAACCAGGAGAAAGAGGAGAGGGATTTATAAGTTAGTTTAGGTAAGGGAGGGGGATCGGGCTGTATGGCTATACATTTTTCTTTGGAATTAGCAAGGTTGTATTTAGCAAAACCAGATTTTCAAAGAACAAATTGTCTCCAGGGTATACATGAGCAGGGATTGTAAACAGATAACTTCACAAAGAGAGGATGTGGGAATAAGGTTGTGAATCGATTACTATCTTGCACTTCCAGGAAAGAAGTCTGTGGCTATTTGGATCTCTCACATTCCATGTCTAGCAGGTTTGGAGCTTGCAGGTTGATTTTTAGAAAGGAATGATTTTAACTGTTTTCAGCCCCTCTCTGCCACATAAGAAAAGGGAAAATAAGTTACTTCCTGCTTCTTTGTGCTTTCTCTTTCACAGGCCTTTGGAGGGCTATGTGTTTAAACTTTTGGTGGAAATCAATCAGAATAGTAATCCTATAAACCAATCAGCAAATAGCACGTGTAAATGAGATTATGAAAACCAATGTATGACAAGTCGGGTTAACTGTAGCCCCGAGCTATGAAGTATCCAATGAAATGTGTAATACCAAAAATGTTACCTTGTAAGGAAGACAAAGGAGTTTACAATGCAAAAGGAAAGTTTAAAAGGTATATATGGCGATGCCCCAATGCATTCACAGAACAGCCTTTGGATGCAAATCTGTTGATCTGGTGCCAGCACAAATAAATGCTGCTTCCTGGAAAAGATGTCTTGGTGTCCCATCTCTGTGAAAGATTCCCATGACATGATTTCTAAATATGATTTAAGATATTCTGCAGTTCTTTTTGTCCTTAAGGAATAATCCACTGGAGATACCAAAATATTGTGTTTTAGTGTCACTTTGTTTAGTTTAATTTGCTTTTTTAGCATCTAATTGGTTGACTTCACATGTCATTGCCTTATCTCCTTTGTTTTTTGCCTGCTCCTGTGTTTCATGCAGGTCATGTTATCTAAAATGCCACGATAGGTAAATATTCTTCTATGCCTTGATTATAAATGATTTCTGCTTCAGGATTCGCTGAAAGTCCTCATCCAATTTCTCATTTGTTTTGTTTTTCTACTATTCCATTCTTAATAAGTTAGATGACTTGCCTTGACAGTGAATTTGTAGTCTTAATCATAAAAATCAATAATATTATATTCATTGAGGACTTACTAGGTACTAAGAACCATGACCTAAGTTTCAAGTGCAATGTACTGAAAAGGTAATTTTCCTAACAGCCCTGTGGCATATATTTTGCTATCTCTATATTATTATTTTTTTTAAGAAAGCAGAATTTATTGAGAGGACAGAAAAACTCCCACAGTGGGTATTGTAACCAGACTGTGAGGAAAAAGTGGTCAACATGCAGAGGGTCACATTATGAGTCCTTTAATTAGCCAGTGACCAAGAGGGGGCTTATGCCTCCAAAAACTCTCAGCCCCGAATAAGGCAGGGAGAGGTTTTATAAAGGCAAAAACCGCAAGTAGGTCACATGGCCTGGCACATGGCATGGGGCACAAACATAAGATACGTTAGGTATATAGCATGGGGCACAAACATAAGGAATATTAAAATTGAGAGGAGAGCAAAATGTGCAAATGTACACAAATAAATGTGGAACTTGTGGGTAGAGAGTTTCCAGTGTTTAGGGGAAACAAGAGTGTAGGTCCCTAGTTACAGAAAGGTTGCAACCTATGATTATGGGAAGGTTATATAGGGGGTCATTTTTAGGTTAAAACAGCTAAAATGGAGGTTCTGTTACAAAAGGGAAGTACTTATATTTAATTAAACAATTGTAGACCATTAATTTTCAGACCGGTATTTCATGGGAGGGGACCCAAGGGGGTTGTCCTGCTATCTGTATTTTAAAAAGAACTTCAAGATATGAAATACCTTAAATAACATAACTAACAAATGTCATAACCAGGAAGAAGCCCTTTTCAGACTTAAGGCTAGAAGGAAGGCTAGAAGTCATCTCCCTGACTCCAAATTTAAACATCTAATACAAGTTCTCTCCCTACTGCTCTGATGAAATGAATTGGCCTGACATTAAGGCACAAAATGTAATTACTAGTAAAAATGAGAGTAAGTTGGAGATTCTCCTTTGACCAAAAGCAGTTCATGAAAAGTTGTAAACCCAGCATTTCCTGTTAATAAGTTTCATCTTTCCTTCATCCTTTTCCCAGGATTCACTCTACAACAACCAGTGGTTCCCTATGGTTGTATATAAAAGTTGTAGACTCTAAGTGAAGCAATAGATCCAATGGAAGTGTCACTTTCTTAGGACAGAATCTATCTCTGACCTATGGAAAGACAATGTGGAAAATGGTGGTTCTTCTTCCTAGCTATTCCCTAGCAACTGGCACCACTCCTTTCAGAGGAGACAGTAGGCAGATCCATGCCACCACAGATGCTGAAAATTCTAGGGTTGTTTTGATGTAGATTGATACCAGATTATCAAACAATGTTATAAGTCACCTTCATTGATTTAAAAAAGAGAATGGAACAATATTTCAACAGAGCTGTAGTTAAGAAATTTCTCTCAAAATATTGTGATTGACTACATTTCTGTATTTAGAACTTTGTGTAATTTCATTAATATTTATATAGCAACCAGGAGCAAACTCTTTCAAGAGCTGATTGCCTGAGGCCATCTTAAAGTGAAAGTCCTCTATATGTTAAACAATTTAATCTTTAAAACAAATCAAAAAGGAAAAGGTTGAGGACTAAACCTGACTTTTATTCTCTTATCCAAATTCCTAACTAAGAGACATGGGGAGTCACAGCCTGATAAGGACTCACCGAATGGGCTTTTATTACCCTATTGTTTTCCAGCCTGACTCTGGCATAGCATCTCATAACAAACAAAAAAAGGAAATCAAATTATCTTACGACCCTAAAAAGTCATCTCTTGTGGATTACCGTACTCCCAGGGAG
Source organism: Cephalopachus bancanus (assembly GCA_027257055.1). NCBI lineage: Eukaryota > Metazoa > Chordata > Mammalia > Primates > Tarsiidae > Cephalopachus > Cephalopachus bancanus. The sequence continues at coordinate 3,962,640 of JAPVLO010000036.1, forward strand.
TTGTAAGACAATTACCTATCCTCTCTGAAGACTGTCACGTATAGGACTTCTTCCACACATTAACAAACCTGGAGTTGTCCAACCCCTTGTCTTTTTTTTTTTTTTTTGAGTTGGAGTCTCATTCTGTCGCCCAGACTGGAGTGCAGTGGCCGCTCCCGGCCACCGCAGCCTCGACCTACTGGGCTCCGGCGATCCTTCTGCCTCAGCCTTCCAAGTAGCCGGAATTACAGGCATGCGCTACCACGCCCGGCTGATTTTTTGATTTATTGTAGAGATGAGGTCTCGCTGCCAGGCAGGTCTCGAACCCGCAGGCTCAGGCAATCCACTCACCTCAGCCTCCCAAAGGCGCAGGATTACAGGCTGAGCCACCGAGCCCGGCTCCAACCCCTTATCTTAACAAAGCATCTCCTCTACTGATTTCCCATGTCCTTATATAAGAGCTACAAAATTGCCAGCCAAGAAATCTTTGAATCTGCCTAAGACCTGCAAGTCCCTGCTTAAAAATATCCCTCCTGGCTGGATGCGTTGGCTCAGTCTGTAATCCCAACACTTTGGAAGGCTGAGGTGAGAGGATTGCCTGAGCCTGGGGTTCAAGGCCAGCCTGGGCAACTTGGTGAGACTTGTCTCTACAATAAAACACAAAAACTAGCAGGTCATGGTGGCATGCCTCTATAATTCCAGCTACTTGGAAGGCTGAGGAGGGAGGATCGCCTAAGCCCTGCAGATCAAGGCTGCAGTGGCTGTGAGCATGCCACTGTCCTCCAGCCTGGGCAACAGAGTGAGACTTTGACTCAAAAGAAAAGACTTTGACTCAGAAGATCTCTTCTTCCTGGGTCAAACTAATTTGGAAATACTACATGTATTGATTTATGGTTTTTCATAAGCTTGCTTTCCTAAGTATATAATAACCAAACCACTATTCAGTCACAGGGAGCACATGTTCTCAGTACCCCCTGAAGATAGGTGTACCTGGGCTTAAGTCATCAGGTTTGGCTCAAGAACAAATCATCTTAAAATATTTTAGAGTTTGGAATCTTTTTGTCAGCAAAGTTAATGTCCCAAATTGTCAAGCAAGGAAACAAAAAATTTGGCCAATGTCACATGGCTATTAAGTGATAGAGGCTGAATTCCAAAGCTCTTTCCACTATTCTACCCTATCAAGGATAGGAGGAAAGCTCTCCGTTAGAAATATATTTCTAATATCTAGGGAATATTTATTTATTTATTTATTTATTTATTTTGGTAGTCCATAGTACTGATATTTAGTAGAGAATCAGCTCTGAGTTCCCAGGTACACGGCATCCCATGCCATTTGTTACCTTTCTAATCTCTAGACTGCTTTTGAAAATGCTTTCATAAAATTAATAAAAGTCCCCAAGGTTAGACTTATAATGGGGGTCCAAATTTTGTTTAAGATCTAAATCATAAGATGTTTGTTACATTTATTTTCTTTTCTCTTTGACCTTTTCTCCCTCTGTGCATATCATAGCCCCCAGGGATGCTCACAAGATTAATGAATTTGTTTATCTCTTGAAGAAAAATGGGCTGTAGGTCATGCCAACCTCCTTGATGGTATCTAGAAGTTTAATCAGCTAAAGGGTGTGAACACTTTTGATCACCAGGAATTCTCTCTCAGGCATTCATTGTTCACAAGATTTGTAACTTCCCCAATTGTTCTTCTAGATGACATAAACCTAAGACTGGTGTTTGGAGTATTTTTCAGATTCTGAATTCTGGTAGACCATCTGACCCAAACCAAATTAGTGACCTATGACCCCCACTCAGAGACTGACTAGGTGTAAGAAGATAATCTTGACACCTGTATTATTTCATCTTTAACCACTCAGCAGTTCCAAGTCCCTAGCTCCCCTGTGCACCAAATTACCCCTAAAAATCCTAGCCTCTAAATTCTTGGGAAGGCAGATTTGAGAAATATCTCCCTTCTTTCTCACTCAGATGCTCTGCAATTCTTAAACTCTTTTTCTACTGCAACTGCTGTCTCAGTCTCAGTTTTTCTGGGCAGGGGGTATAAGAACCTGGAAGGCTGTAACACTTTAGAACAAGGCACTTTAATTCATAAAGACCTCCCAGCACTGGTTATAGTCATGATTTAATGTCACCTATATTTCTTCACATGCTTGGGCCTTTTAACACCAAGTACCTGTGTACCCATGGTCTCACTGCTTCTTCCTAGTACCAAAACAAAAACCTTCCAACATTCTTTGCCAAACTAGTGCCCACCATACCAAGTGGGAATTTGAACTTCTTTGCCCAGTGAGGTTTTTCTGTGAGAAAGCATTCCATTTGATGCAGTAAAACACGTACTATAAATCCTGGGTGGTCTGGTCTTGGGCTAGTTTCCCTTTCAGGACCTCGGTTTTTCCATCTGAAAGATAAAGAGTACATTCTACCTGTTCTCTGGTAGGTAAGATCCTCTCCAAGAGAGAATTCTGTGCCTGGAAGCATGGAAGGGGACTATTTTATCAGTGAGCCTATGTTAGTCCATTCAGACTGCTACAACAAAATACCTTATACTGGGTAATTTATAAACAACAAACATGTATTATTCAGAGTTCTGGAAGTTGAGAAGTTTGAGATCAAGGCACCAGCAGACTTGGTGTTTGGTGAAGACTTGTTCTCTGCTTCATGAATGTTGCCTTCTAGCTGTGTCCTCACATTGTAGAAGGGGATAAGGGAGCTCTCTTGAGCATCTTTTATTAGGATACTAGCCTCATTCACAAAAATGATCCCCTTATGACTTAAGCACTTCCCAAAGGCCTCACCTCTTAACACTATTCCATTGGGTATGAGAATCCACCATATGAATTTGTGGGGATGAGGGAAAACACCAATATTCATACCATAGAAAAATCACAAATAAGCCTGGGCCGCTTTCATGCCAGTTCTCTGAAAAGTGAGCTCTACTTGACTCCAACCCAGTCATTTTTTTCTAGTTATTAGTAACTACAGCAAAACCCAGCAAGACGTCCCATCATCTCCCTAAAGTCACAGAAGCATATCTACAAACACAAGGGCAGGAATCTAAAGAGAGAAGCTAAATGTTGCAATGCACGTTTGTTCTTCATACAGGAGCCTGAGACCATGCTGGACATGCTTCTAACTAAAAACTATAACTAACAATGTAACTTGGAAACATTAGTGGGGCCTTAACTTTTCTGTTTCCCCTCTCTTGATCCTGTATCAGACTCTGTCTAACATAGACAAGGTATTAACAGCAACTGCTAGCCACAGCTTACACTGTAAATTGGGGGCCTTCTGGAAGAGCTCCAGGTACTCAGGGAACGCAAGTCTCCATTGTCTCGTGTGTAAAACCAAGGCCCCATGGTCTAGTGACCATGCTAGGACTCCAGCCAAGAACTGCTGACTCCTCTGCAGTTTTCTTCCCTCTGGAGTTCATATTACCCATGCACCTGACTCATAATTCCTTAATTCCTCAGCAGAAACTTCTCATAGCTTTAACTTCTTTTTAATCAGGTCAAATAAAAATGAATTTAATTAACTGATTTGCTTTTTATGCCTCACACCCAGCTGCTTTTTACAACCTGGCAGGTCCCATCTGTCTGTTTTTCGGTGGCTGCTTCTGCATTCATTGCTCTTTTCCTGTCCTTTTACTGAGCAACCACTGGACACGCACAATGTTATCCTGGGTGCTGTGGCAACAAAATACATAAGGAGTTACAGTCTAGACGTGGAGACAACTCATCGACAGAGAACTTCAGTAGAATCTAATAAGGATGATAGCCAAGGGATGTGCAAAAATAGGAGGGGATGAGAACCACACTGCAGGGAATCAAGAAATACTCCACGGAGGAGGTAGCTTGAGCCTTAAAGGATATATCGACCAAATGAAGGAGAGATTATTTTGTAAGAGGCAAAGTACAATAGTAGCCTTCCCAATGTTTAACAAAAGCACATTCATACCTGTGTAATGAATACAAAATTTGGAGTTCACAAACTTTCTCTTGGGGTCTGCAAGTGTTCCCTACCAGGCCTGAATAAACTGCATTCAAATGTTAGTACCAAGTCCCACAGTCTGACTGGCACTAAGTTAAGACAGTCTTCAGGGAAGGGAATTTTGAATAGAACTTTTGGTCTAAGTAAAAAAACCCACTCATTATCAAGATACTTTGTAGGAAGGAAGTTTGGCAGCATGACCAAGAGGCAAGGGAGAGAAGAAGGGATGGGAAAGGAGCATAGGATTAACTGATTTCTACTTAAGTCCCTTGAGAGGCCAAGGTAGTAATAAAGTAGCCCAGAGGTACGCCTGAAGAAGCCAATACCTGAGTACCTTCCACAGACTAGTCTAGCAGCTTAGAGTCCAGCACTGAGCTCAACTCCCCAAATGAGTTGCCTCCTACTGGCTGCCTGTTTCAGACCAAGACAGTAACACTCCTCTGCTATTTTCCTCCCCATTGATGGCTGAGGAGAACTTTAGGCTGAACCAGATGAGGGGAGAGGAAGGGGAAAGAAAGAGGTGGAGGAGGAAAGAAAATGTGTCACCTGTATTAGTTTCCTAATGACACTATAAGAATTTATACAAACTTAATGTCTTTTAAAAAGACATAAATTTATTACCTCAAAGTTTACTTAAGAAGTTCAGCACAGTGTGGTTGGATGGATTGCCTGCTGAGGGTCTTTTTTTTTTTTTTTCCTGAGTTGGAGTCTCACTCTTTGTTCCCTGGGCTGGAGTACAGTGGCATGCTCACAGCCACTGCAGCCTCGACCTACTGGGCTTAGGCCATCCTTCCACCTCTGCTGGAGACCAGCTCCAGCCAGGTTCAGGGTACCCCAAAGGTGGAGACAGCATCGGCGATTGGGGGGAAGAAGAGAGAAAGAGAGAGAGAGAGAGAAAGAAAGAGACTGGACTCCGGTCTAGTGCAGAAGCGATGTGTGTTATTGGGAATTACAACGGGTCGTTTATACACAAAAATGTGGGGGGGCGCCCACCCACAGCCAAACGAACTGAAGCAAAGCCAAAACCCTTCAAGACAAAAAATCCCTAACAAAGGATAACCTAACCGGATAAAATTCTATAAACCTTTTTTCCCAACGGGCCGTTAACCGGGGGTTACCTTTAAATTTAAAATTTGGCCCCCAGAACTAGATTTAAGGGGTCCAAGAATAGGGAGAAAGAACCAGACAAAAAACGATGTTTAAAAATAACATTGGGATTAAAATCCAAACTTCAGAAGAATCGTGTGACAATCGGTTTAAATTTAAAGTTGAAAAAAGTTTTGTGGCCCGCAGGGGAATCAAGAAACCGAAATTTGCTTGGAATTCAGAGTTTTTAGTTTGGGTCACCGGAGTTAACTGGTTTTGTAGTAAAAGGGAGGGGAAAAAACTAAAAGGGGCCCCGGGGAAAGCCTTCCGATCCCAACAAGGTCCTCCCGGCCCCAAACACCTCGCCTTCCAAGTAGCTGAAAACAGGCGATTCAGGGAAAAGGCCTCAAGGGGGAAAAAGGGGGATTTGGGGAAGGTCCTCGGTAAAGAGGCGATTTAAGAAGGTCCTCGGTAAAGAGGCGATTTGGAAGGTCCTCGGCAAAGAGGCGATTTGGGAAGGTCCTCGGCAAAGAGGCGATTTGGGAAGGTCCTCGGCAAAGAGGCGATTTGGGAAGGTCCCCGGCAAAGAGGCGATTTGGGAAGGTCCTCGGCAAAGAGGCGATTTGGGAAAGGGCCTCGGCAAAGAGGCGATTTGGGAAGGTCCTCGGCAAAAAGGCGATTTGGGGAAAGGGCCCCGGTAAAAGGGCGACTTGGGGAAAGGGCCTCGGTAAAAGAGGCGATTTGGGAAGGTCCTCGGCAAAGAGGCGATTTTGGGGAAAGGGCCTCGGCAAAGAGGCGATTTTGGGGAAAGGGCCTCGGCAAAGAGGCGATTTGGGGAAAGGGCCTCGGCAAAGAGGCGATTTGGGAAGGTCCTCGGCAAAGAGGCGATTTGGGAAGGTCCTCGGGAAAGAAGCGATTTGGGAAAGGGCCTCGGCAAAGAGGCGATTTGGGAAGGTCCTCGGCAAAGAGGCGATTTTGGGGAAAGGGCCTCGGCAAAGAGGCGATTTGGGAAGGGCCTCGGCAAAGAGGCGATTTGGAAGGTCCTCGGTAAACAGGCGATTTGGGAAGGTCCTCGGTAAAGAGGCGATCTAAAAAGGGCCCCCGGGGTAGAGGTGATCCCCTTTTTGCTAACATGGGCACTACTTCCTCTCACCCGCTTTTTCAGGCTCTTAAAACTCTCCTAAGAACAAAAGGATTAAAATTAAGGGATAAAACCTTTACTGATTTTTCACACAGGTAGACGAGATTGCACCGTGGGGTTTTCCGTTTCGGGGAATCTCATAGTGGGTAGTTGGGGCAAAGTGGGCAGGATATTGACTGCGCCCCAGAGCTAGGAGAGGTGGCAGGGGGGGTCCAGCCCCCTTTTGGGGACTGGGTTTATGCCTGTTTGGAAGATCAAAAGTGCGTGCAAACAGTGGAGCAAGGCCAAGCAGCGTTGACCAAATAAAAAAGGAACGATCTTCCTCAAGAGGGGAAAAGCGAGGCACCTCTGACTCAGAACTGGAGTCAGATGAGGAACTTAGAGATCTCGTGACTCGAGTTGAAAAGTTGGAACTCAGTCGGGGCCAGCCCGAGATAAGGGGGGATCCTCTGTCCCTGGGTCGGTAGGAGTTCCTCCCCCATATAATCCTTCTGCGCCTCCCCGGGAAAAAGGGGGCGCTTCTTTCAACAATGAAGTGTGGAGGGAGGTCCATGCCCGCGGCACATGGCAAACTTTTCCGTGTTCGTGAACAATGCAGGAAACCGGGACCATGAACCTTTGATTTCAAAAAAGTAAAAAACCTCGCGGGGCCTACGAAGTACGGGCTCACTGCTGCCTTCATGACAGCAATGGTGGAGGCACTAGACCGGTTCGCCATGCCCCCGGGGCTGGCAGAGATTAGTGAAGGCTTGCATGAACCCCGGGGCAATATTTAGATTGGAAGGCCTATTACATAGAATTGGCTAATGAGCAGGCAGCAAGAAACCCGGGGGGTGGGTAACGGGGGTTGGGACGTTGATAGCTGTTGGAGCAGGGCCGTTTTGCTAACCAACAGATAGGATACCCCCAGGTTGTGTATGATCAAATTAATCACATGGGAATGCGAGCCTGGAAAACCTTGCCTAGCCAGGGGGGGTATCAGGTAATCTCACCAAAATTACTCAAGGTTCCACAGAGCCTTTTTTAGACTTTGTGGCCCGAATATGCAGGCCGCAGGGCGGATTTTCGGGACCCAGACACTGCCATGCCCCTTTGTGAAGCAGCTGGTTTAAATCTCTTGAAGTGGCAGGCCGAATATCCCCGCTAGCCCTATACATACATTTGCCTACAAAATTCAACAGCTGATATGGCAACGTTCAGAGCCTTTTTTGTTCAGCATATCCGTGCGCACACTGGCCTACCAGGACCCCCCAGTGAGGGTAATGCCCAGGCTGACAACCCACGCGACTTCAACAGGCTTTCTTTGTAACCCCTGCCCAAAAGGCACAAGATTTTCATGCCCCGTTTCATGTTAACTCAAAACACTACAGACCCGTTTCCAAAAACCACGTCATGTGGCCCGAGATATTGTAAAATCTTGCGAATCATGTGTTACTTTCCACCCCCCCCCCTTTATGGGGGTGAATCCAAAAGGGCCCTTTTCCCCTCACGGGTTTGGCAAATGGACGTCACTCATGTGGCAGAGTTCGGTAACCTCAAGTATGTCCGTGTTTCCATAGATACCTGTTCCCGGGAAATTTTTTTTGCCTCGGCCATGGCTGGAGAAAAGGCACATCATGTTATCTCCCATTGCTTGGAGGGGTGGGCCGCCTGGGGCATGCCTCAGCAAATCAAAACAATAATGGCCCCCCCTACACCCCCCGAACATTTCAACGGGTTTTGTGCACAAATGAACGTGGACCTGCGCCATGGGCTCCCCTTTTAATCCCCCAAAGGGCAAGGGGTAGTCGAGAGGGCTCATCGCTCACTAAAAGAACTACTTCAAAAACAAAAAGGGGAATAGGCATGGGTTACAAACCTAAACAAAGACTGTCATTAGCATTATTAACTTTAAAATTTTTTTCAGCTGGACAACGAGAACAATTCTGCTGCGGACCGCCATCTAGGCGCAGTACCGCATAAAAGGGGCTATTTAAATGGAAAGATGTTATCACGGGGCAATGGAGAGGTCCCGACCCAGTATTAACGTGGGCGAGAGGATCTGTGTGTGTTTTTCCACAGGACAGCCCAGACCCAGTGTGGGTACCTGAGCGACTAACACGCACTACAAAGACCCCGAGGAACGAACCCCGATTGCTGATGATGAATCCGACGACGTGGCTTCTGCTGGGAACGCTGATGCTGAACCTCCCCATAAGTCGTGTGAGCAACAATGGGGGAAATTTTTAAAAGTATTTCCTAGACATTTTTTCGGCAGTACTTTCCCCAGATTTTTAACTGGGACCGCCCCCCGATTTTTATTACACTCTTGCTGGGGCCCTAATGCTCTCTCTCCTTTTAGACAGAGGAGAGACTTCGGCATTACAGCCGCCATCATTGCAGCAATTGCAATGGCAGCCGCTGCAGCTGCTACAGCCCTTGTTGCCATGTGTACCACAGTACAGACCGCCCCCACTTTTAAAAACCTTGTCTTCCACTGTTGCTGCGGCATTAAAACCCAAAGTAATATTAACAATCACTTGTGGGCGGCATTATGATCTTAGATCAAAGAGTTGACGTAGTACAAGAACAAGTAGACATTCTCTGGCGCATGGTGCAAATAGGGTGTGAATGGCACACTATTGCTTTATGCGTAACCGGCATCCCATACCACAATATGACCATTGCTGCTAACCTCCTCGAAAGCTTTCCCCCCATCTTTTAGGTAATTGGTCCAAGAGTTTTGACAACCTGACGGAGGCTCTACGTCGTGAAATCATCAGCGCCATCAGAGTAGATCCAGTAGTCGCTCAAAACCTTTGGGCCCCCGGATCGCCCCGGGGGGCATACCACCTTAAAGAGTGGGCGGGAATGGGTTCAATGGCCTTTTTTTTATTCTCTTGTTGTGTCCTGTGCCTCTATTGTCTCTGCCGTATGCATCAACGCAATGCACGTGACCGTGCGCTACTAGCGCAGGCCCTTTTCTGCCATGGGGGTGGACAACCCCCTCAGGTCTGGGTTGCCGTGTTAGGGCAATAAGAACAGGGGAGGATTGAGAATAGTACTGCACCGGGGGCCAGGAGGAGTTATCCCCTGGAGGGCATGTCCAGCTGCATATGGGTTGACACCCCCCCTCTCCATCCCCCGAAAATCGGTGTCGGACAGGTGGGCAGTCGGTCTGGGGGATTACACGCGCGAGATAGACTGTCTTACATGGTCCTTGTTATATGGGGGGTGTGACCACTACCCTCTCCTGCCAAAATAAATAAAAAAGGGGGGGTGTGAGCGCCTCAGCCCTAGCATGGCGCCTGAAGCAGCCAGACACAAGACAAAACAAGCCCTGATAAGGCAACTAAAGGATATCAGCATACAATCCTCTCTTACGGGCCGTGCCCGTTACCTTAATTGATTGGCAGAGATACTAGATTTAAGGTCACGAATAGGAGAAAGAGAGAGAAGAACGATGTAGTAACCTGGGATTAAAGCAGCTTGCAGAAGAATCGTGTGAGAGTCGTTATTGAAAGCGACACACAAAGTCAGATGTGGGAGGGGCGTCCCCCACCCACCAGAAACCTTAATCTATGAAAACTGAATCAATGATTGCCTTTAAGCCCTTTTCATATGATAATCTTAAAATCCCATAACAAAGGATAACCTAATCCGTGACTGACATATTCTATAAACCTTTTTCATCCTAAGCTGATTGATTTATGCCAAGTTAAACAATTCTATAGAAGCTTAAGTGTTTACTTTACAAATGAAAGTGGCCCATCCCAGAATGTTTGGAATGTGGCCCAGTCCAAAGTTCACAGTGGGCTACCTGCAAGTAACCCAGCCTCATTCTTTCAACAAAATGACTGTCTTCTAAAATGATATTCTACAATTTATACCTTCAATAAATCCTAAGATCATGACCCAGAAGCCTGTGACCAATACTAAGGCTCTTAGATGTGACACGAGTTTGAATTATAAGTTATGTGAAAGCCAAAACTGCAGTTTGTTGAAGAATGGGAGCAATGAGCTTCTAAAGTTAGCTTGTGTTCATCCCAGTCTCAGAGTTTTTATGTTTTGAGCTCACCGGAGCTTAATCTGGTTAGTGCTGAGTAGAAAGGGGGAGGAAATGGGGTCAACAGCTCCCGAACGCATCCTAGTGGTCTCAGGGTCAACAGCCCTTCCTGATCCCTAACACTCAGTGGGCCTCCGTGGCCGGCTCCCAACACACCTCAGCCTTCCAAGTAGCTGAAACTACAGGCGCACGTGCTCAGGGTCTTATAAGGCCAAAATCAAGGTGTTGGTCAGCCTGGGATCTTATCTGGAGTCTCTAGGGGGGAATCCACTTCCAGGTTAATTCAAGTTGTTGCCAGAATTCAGTTCCTTGTGGTTGTAGGAGAAAGGGCTCCATTTCTTTTCTTTTCTTTTTTTTTTTTTTTTGAATTGGAGTCTCTCTCTGTCACCCAGACTGGAGTGCAGTGGCCGCTCCCGGCCACCACAGCCTCGACCTGCTGGGCTCCAGTGATCCTTCCGCCTCAACCTTCCAAGTAGTTGGAACTACAGGCGCACGCTACCACACCCAGCTAATTTTTTGATTTATTGTAGAGATGAGGTCTCGCCAAGGGGGCTCCATTTCTTAAACAAGTGGTTCATTCAGTCAAGCCAACATAGCATGTTGAATGCTTCCTAAACTTTGAATCTCTGACTTTCTCTTCTTCCTCTGCTTTTAAGAGCTTATGCAAAGCTGGTTGCGGTGGTTCACATCTATAATGCCAGCACTTGGGAGGCCAAGGCGAGAAGATTGCCTGAGTCCAGGGGTTCAAGACTAGCCTGGGCAACTTGGCGAGACCTCACCTCTAGAACGAATCAAAAAATTAAGTGGGCATGGTGGCATGTGCCTGTGGTTCCAGCTATTTGGAAAGCTGAGGTAGAAGGATCTCCTGAGCCCAACAGGTCAAGGCTGTGGTGGCTGTGAGCATTTTACTGCACTCCAGTCTGGGCAACAGAATGAGACTCCGACTCAAAAAAAAAAAAGAGCTTATGTAATTACACTGGGACTGCCCAGATGATCCAGGACAATCTCCCTATGTTAAAGTCTCTGATTAGTAATCTTAATGCCATCTTTAAAGTGCCTTTTGCCTTATAAGATAACATATCTTGGTTGTGTTATCTCATCAGATTCACAGTGCCAGAAATTTTATGTGGAATCCTCTTGGGGGCCATGAGTCTGCCTATGGCACACTCCTTCTTCGCCTGAGTGCCCATCACTTCACTACCTAATCTATGCTGAGAAACTTCAGAATAAGACATGCCCTTGATGTTCAAGGAATGTTCACCTTAGTAGGGGAATTCAAAGCAAGATGTTATGAAAAATCACACCAATCATCACAACCTACATATTTATGAACCTTTTTAGTTCACACCAATCTACCAATAATCCCTAAATGCTATCTGCTATTCCCTTTCACTCCTTTGTTTCTGCCTTTCTATAACCCTGGAAAAGCCAATCTCCCCAGTTTTGTCTAGTTGTCTTCTTTATAAAGTCCTTCAAACTCTGACTTCTTGAAATGAATGTGACCCTCCCACAAGTTCTAAAGCAGTACATTTATCCAGTGTCAGCAATTGTCACACTTATTTGGGACATGGCACACCGTTGTCATGTTTATCTCCCCCCTAATTATGTGCAAAAAGCCTTCAGGGCTCACCTACTCCCTGAACTTGGCAATTACTCTATTGAAACTAGCACTGGACAGAAGAGATGAGTGGTCTGCAAGTCACCCTCAAATATCTGTACCCTCTCGAGCCATAGCAAAAAGAATAGAATGTTCAGATCTGATCAAGACAAGTCTCAATGTCTGTGCTTTCCTCAATTACTTATATACTGAGTTGGAGTCTCACTCTGTCACCCATGCTGGAATGCAGTGGCATGCTCACAGCCACTGCAGCTTTGACCTGCTGGGCTCAGGCGATCCTTCCGCCTCAGCCTTTCAAGTAGCTGGAACTACAGGCACATGCTACCAAGTCCAACTAATTTTTTTTTAAATTTTAGAAACAAGTACTCTCCAAGTTGCCCAGGCTGGTCTCGAACCCCTGGGCTCAGATAATCCTCTCACTTCAGCCTCCCAAAGTGCTGGAATTGGACAACCCCTTCAGGTCTCCTCCCACTGTGGGAGCTTTTCTGTCCTCTCAATAAATCCTGCTTTCAAAAAAAAAACAAAGTGCTGGGATTACAGGCTTGAGCCACCATGCCCAGCCCCCTCAATGATATTCATGTAGCCATAAAAAAGTATGAGAAGAAGCAGGATCTACATGGTCTTTGGAAAAGGAAATGCAAAAGCCACAAGTCAAAGACCTGTTTGAGGTGGTTTTCTACCCTGAATAAAAGATCCCTCAAAAATTGCTTTGCCCTTACCTGAGCCCAGGGCTGAAATTCTCTGATGAAGAATTCAGCCTTCCAGATGTTTGTTAAAGAAAAAGTCAGCCAGGTGCAGTGGCTCAGCCCGTGATCCCAGCACTTCGGGAGGCCGAGGCAAGAGGATTGCCTGAGCCCAGGGGGTTTGAGATCACTCTGGGCAACTTGGTGAGACCTCGTCTCTACAATAAATCACAAAAAAACCTAACTGGGCGTGGTGGCATGCATCTGTAGTTCCAGCTACTTGGAAGGCTGAGGCTACAGTGGCCGTGAGCATGCCAATACACTCCAGCCTGGGAGACAAGAGTGAGACTCCAACTAAAAAAAAAAAAAAGTCAATGTGCCATTGTAAATAAAGACATCAGTAACCTTACACAACAGTCTCCTATGAGATTTGTTCATGTGAATCAATCCTTGAGAGCCCTTAAAAAAAGGTAGCTGACCTGACAAAGTCAAATTGGAAATCCTACCCACCAAAGAACTGGACCTGAAAAGAGGCCCCCTGACAGCAGTGAGTCCTCCCCCTGTCCAAAATTCTCATAGATGCTGCCAAAAGAAACTCTTTCCAGTACCACGAGGCTGCTGTGGAAAGACCCTGGAGCTGGGGGTTTAGGAGCCTAAGATTGCTCCCAAACATTTCTGCTTCCCTTCAAGAGGTAGAATCTAAGCTAAATCCCTTGAATATGGGCTAGGCCTGTGACTACTTTAACCAGTAGAAAGTGGAGGAGGTTGTATTCTAAAACTTGCATGTCCCAGCATTGAGAAAGCCTGACCACTTCCAACTCCTCCTCTTGGAACCCAAGACTGATCATGTAAAAAGTCCAGGATAGAGAAAAAGGTCAATGTGGAGAGAAGCCAGAGGACAAGATGCCACACAGAGCAGCATAAAGTGCATGAAAAAATCCCAAGAGAGTCAGTAGAAGAACTGGCCAGCTGAGCCCCAGTCACCTATAAATCATGGTTGTTATTTAAGTCACTAAGTTTGGGGATGGTTTTTCAGGCAGAAATAGTCCATCAAAACCATCCAAGGCAGTTCCCCATGATCTTTCATACAAATGTGACTATTAAGTAATTTCTGAGTTGAATGAGTTCTGGATCTCACTGGATCCTCCCAATAGCCTCCTGTATGAGGCCTGTTATAAAGGTAAGACTCAAATTGGTTAATCAACTAGCCCAATATTGTGTAGCTCATTGGCAGGAAATAGAACTAAATATACCTCCAACACTGATACCTGTCTTGTTTCTCCATCAGTGGCCTAGCCCAGCCCTGATTCTTCTCTCGGCTTCACTATCTGGTCTGGCTCAAGACCCTTTTATACACATAAATGTTGTATGTATGCTTCAGTGTTGTACACTAAAAGGTTTTCCCAAAACAGACACACACATAAGTCATAAATGCAGAGACTGTTTCTCCTACACTGTAGTTCGCATAGCTTCTAAAACAGCACTGGGCACACAGTGGGAACCAACAAACACCTGCTGTTTAAAACACAAATTCATTGATTACAATAAAAATAGAGCAGATAGAAAATTTTCAGAAATGTGACTTGCACCAAGATTTGTCTCTTGTGAGTTTGTTCCGGTCACTCTTTTTGTGGAGTCCTGGTGTAGAGAAAACGAAATAGTTTTCTATTCTAAATACATGGAAATACATGTATATACATGTATATGAAATATATATATGTGAAATACATGTATTTCATAGATTAATGTAATTAATGTAATTAATTAATTAATGTAATTAATGTAATTGAGCCTCTGATGGAGGAAGTGAGTTGTTGAAAAAATTTATTCTACTTCCAAAATCTCCTGGAAGAGGAGCTGCTGGATCACAGGCCCAAATAGCCCTGCCCATGCAAGTTTTGCCCTAAAGCAGATAGCCTGGGATTGGGGTTGCATATCCCCAGCTATTTAATTAAATAGAGAATCACCTATAATTTTCTTAATCAATGCTGTGATTATGTCAGTTACAAAAGCCTGCAATTTCTCTTCCAGCTTGGCAAGGTAAGAAAAAGCACAGCACAGCCAACTAATATAAAAGGGCTTCTGTGACATACATCCCCAAGTGGGACAGGAGATAAAAGTTCCAATCTCCTTCTGCCATGAACTTCATCTGGGGTCTGGAGTAAATCAAGACTAAGGGGTTCATATTTATTAAGCACTTGCTGTGAGTGAAACACTCTGTTTGCTGAGTGTTAGAGGAAATGACAGTAATAAAAACATCTAATATATATTATGCTTATCAGATTAGAAAATACTCTCTCATATCAGTTCAATCTTCATAGCTTTTCTGAGAAACAGATATATTGATAACTGTTTTGCAGAAAACCAAGGTTAGAGAAGGCTATGTGGTATGCCCATGATTACTCACCTAGTACTTTATGGGGCCAAGACTTTAGAAGCATATTGTGACTCCAAGTTTATTACTCTTTGCAGGATGTGATAAATTGGCAAAGGAACAATGTGTAGTAGAATCAATATAGTGTGGACAACCAAGGAAGGAAAACAGCACGCAGTCTGGGGGTCAGGTTAGGCTTCTGTAATTCAGCCTGGGTTTGGAAGGTTGGCCTGCCCACTGAGTGTATCTGAGAGCAGTGGGGTGCAACACTGAGCAGCAGGGTCTCCTCATGGACACAGAGACTTCCTTTTTCTCCAGAGAGCAGACTGGAACACCCTTGAGGCGTTCACATCTCCTGGGCACTGGATCCTTACAGACAGGTAAAGAGATGCTGTGATTATCCCCTTCTTACAGAGGAGAGCCTGGAGCAAAAGAAGTGCAGCAGGTCATCCGAAGCTGCCCAGGCTGCCCCTACTCCAGCATCTGGCATGTGGCTACTTGCTCATTTTCTTTAAGAGCCCAGACACTTAGTGATGCAGCCATATTAAAGACATACTTTCCATTTCCCTGCAGACCCTATTCCCAGAGCATACTGCCTTTTCCATCCAGGCAACATTGTCTAATGAGGAGAGCAATGGCTGTAGGGTCAGGAGACCTAGATTCAGTTCCTTGGTGGCCCTTTTAAAACATGACCATAAATTATTTGAAACTCATCCCAGAGATGAGATATGGTGTCTGTGTGTCCCCTCGCTTAGAAATGGGACTGACTGCCCTGAATTGTACCCTACATACCTGCATAATCAACATTTGTATACCTAACCCTGAATTGTACCCCACATATTTAAAATTTTTAAAAAATTTTAATAAATAAAGGTATAAGAGGTTTTAAAAAAATTAAAATTAAAAAAAAGAAATGGGGCTGATGGGATGACCATCATCAATAACTCAAAAAACAGATGCTGGAGAGGATGTGGGGAAAAGGGAACACTTCTACCCTGCTGGTGGGGATGTAAACTAGTACAACCTCTGTTGAAAACGGTGTGGCAATTTCTAAAAGAACTAAAAATCTACCTTCCATATGGCTCAGCAATTCCCCTTCTGGGAATATACCTAGAGGAACTCAGATCACTCTATTAAAAAGATAACTGTACACGCATGTTTATTGCAGCATTATTCACAATAGCAAAAAAATGGAACCAACAGTGCTGCCCATCGAAAATGGATTAGATACTGTCCATTGTTACATTTACCTGATGGAATATTATGCAGCCATGAAGAAAAACAAAATTATGAACTTGGCAGCAATGGATGGAATTAGAGTCTGCAATACTCAGTGATTTATCACGGAAACAATCAGCTGAGTACCACATGTACTCACTCATGAGCAGACCCTGAACATTTATCATAATACTATAAGAAAGGGATTGACAGCTGTGAGACACTGCTAGAGGGGCACATAACATCAATAAGGGTATCCACACTTTACCTGTATGATGGCCATGTATATACCTAACCCTGAATTGTATCCTACATTTTAAAAAAAGAAAGAAATGAAACCCACTGACATGTGAATCACTGCTTCAATTAGTAGAGTAAGGGGGAAGGTGATGGTCACTGGCTTGCTAGGTCAGGAGAAGGCTTGCTGCCCTTGCCTTGGTCCTTAGGATGCTTGGTCTCAGATGATCTCTTCTGGGACACTTCCTTGGAACCCAGATACCACGCTGGGTGGGATAAGCCCGCACAGTATGTAGAGGACACATGTAGGTGTTCTGGGCAACAGTCTTAGATGAACCTAGCCTTCCAGATATCCCACCCCAGGGGCCGACCCCCCACCCCAGGTTACCCGTACTCATGAGAGTTCTTGATGGTGCAAAGACAAGCCATTCCCTCTGTGCCCTGTCCCACTTCCCAAACCATAGAATCTGGGAGCATAATAAGATAATTGGTGTTTTATGTCATTAGGTGTTGAGATGGTTTATTATATAGCAAAAGAAAACTGAAACATCTTGCCTCTAGGCACCATTTATGTTTTTTTCTTTTTTTTTTTTTTGTTTGTTTATTTGTTTGAATTCGCTTCTGACTCTGTCACCCAGGCTGGAGTGCAGTGGCATGCTCATGGCCACTCCAGCATCAACCTGCAGGGTTCCAGCAATCCTTTCACCTCAGCCTTCCAAGTAGCCAGAACTACAGGCACGCACTACCATGCCTGGCTAATTTTTGATTTATTGTAGAGATGAGGTCTCGCCAAATTGCCCAGACTGGTCTCAAACCCACAGGCTCAGGCAACCCACTCACCTCGGCCTCCCAAAGTGCTGGGATTATGGGCTGAGCCACCGTGCCCAGTCACATTTATGTTTTAATTCAAAAGCCCCTTCTATTTTTAAAAATCCTGCTTCACGTGATGTTGTCAAGACTAAATGAGACAGAGAATAAGGATCACTAGACACAGTGCACGGCACGGGGCCAGCCTCTGCGAGTGAATTTCCAAGCAAGCTGAGAAAGGGACTTCAGTTTGTCCAGAAAAGTGCAGCACATTTTCCATCTTCTCAGACATCCTCTGCACATCCATCCCAGGGCTCAGACTAAACTGGTTAGGCCTTCCAAGCCCACTTCCTCTCAGCAGCATTGCAGCTGATTGCCTGGTGGGATGAGAGACAGCCACAGCAGAGGCAGAGTGGTGTGTTTTTTAGGTCTGATACCCCCTGCCCTCTGGACAGCCCGATCTTGCCAACTGTGTGAAGGGGCTTCATGTGGCAGCCTCGGCCAAAGCCCATCAAGCTCCCACAGCGACTCAGCACAGAGTAGACACCCACATTCATTATAATCACCAAGTAAGGGGACTTTGGGGCCTCCTCAGCCAGAACTTTTCTAAATATTGAATTCTGCATGAGTCTCATGATCAAAGTTCAAGTACAACAGGCACATATACACACAGAGAGGCATGGGGCTATGTAAATAATTGTCTGTTTGCGACTCTTTCTAAGGGCCAGCATGAGGATGGACCTTTCAAGATGAGAGGAGATTCCAAGCATCCTAGGAGGTGATAATTAACATCCTGCCCCCACAGGTCTGGGCTTGCAAGAGGACAAGAGGAAACAGGCAGCTCCCTCTCCCTACATGACCAGATGGAACCCTACCTCACACACTCTAAAAAAGCCCCGCTCACAACTCATTAATGCAGTGCACATGCTCCTCACACACAAGTCTCTTAGTCTCACAAAAATGCAAACTTTTTAAAATCAGACTTATAATTAAATTAGGGAAGTTTTTTCTCCAAGACCAAAAAAATTTTATAGCAGAATTTGTTAATACAGCCATCTCACAAATAGATAACATTATAAGAATGTCATAAGTATCTGCATGCATAAGTACTCCCTGAAAGACAGTGGGCCACATGTCAAAATCATAAAAACTCAGAGCAGAAAAGATCATAGGAGCTTATATGGTCTATTTCAAAGCGTTCTTACTACAGATGAGGAAGCAAACTCTGGTCTGCAAAAGATAACCAAACCTCCAAATATAGAGAAATAATATTTTAGAGAAGCTTCTTTCCCTGACCTGTGTAACTTTGAAATAACTCAGAAGCTGCAGCCAAATAGCCACAAACCTAGAACTTTGTAGAGAGATCCATTCAACTGTATATTTTCTTGGATAGCTGCTGAGTTATGAGCACTGGCACAACAGTCTTCACCCAGATGAGATCCTTCCTCTGTGTATCTGATAGTCTAATAAACCACAATAACAAAGATAATTTCAGATAATCAGTGCTCTGATTACCATGAAAAGGAAGATGTTATAGAATGTACCTGGGACAAGGTAAGATTAGAGATGCCATAGATAAGGGTCAAGAAAGGTTTATTTGCAGAAGGGACATTTGAGCAAATCTGAAAGAATGAGATCGATTTAAACATGTGAAGAACTCTCAAGGCAGAGGGAACTGCAAGCACTAAGGGCCCAGGGCAGGGAGAGCCAGTGCTCATGAATAAAGGGAAGGTAGTTTGAGATGAGCATGTGGATAGGATAAGCCATACCATGTGAATTCTTTTGGCCACAGTAAGGTCTTTGGATCTTATTCCCATTGCAACAGGAAGATGGTCTCATTTATAGAATGCCAGCTATAGAGTGGAGAATGAACAGAAAGATACAAGACCAGGTAGATGCAGAGAAATCCATTCAGGAAGCCATGTGCTAGTCCCAAAAACAGAGGTGGCTTGGATCAGCATTATAGCCACGGAAACAAAAAGCAGCTGTGTTCTGCTGGATACTGACCACCATCAGCACACTCTGAGAAAAGTCAAAGCCTGTCTATCCCCTCTCTCCCCCAAAAGGGAAGAATAGCTATGCTTCTAGCATCTCCAACAGGTGCCATCCAGGTCAGCATGGAAGAGGCCCACTCCCCACTGAGGCAGCCCCTCTAAGCCACAACAACTTGTCTTTTTATTTAGCCAAAATCTAAAGCCAGCAATTATCCACATTCTAATTTAATCTACCTCATTTATGTGCAACTAACTCAAGGATGGCCAACAAACAATAACCAATATAAGAATGACTGCTGGGGGTGGGGTAAAAAAAAAAGAATGACTACTTCAGTCAAGGAACAGATGTACCAGTTCACTGATGTTTCATAGAGTAGTAATGACTATACTCTCATGGCAGCCTGGGTTCTAGTCAAACAGGTCTGTTTTTAACCCCATCTCAGTTAGGAGGTTACCCTTTTCTGTTCACAAGGGGCAGAAAGAAAAATCTCCCCATCATTTTTGGAGTAAAGAAGGTAACACCGTAGATTCCAGGAAACAGCCAGAATTGGCTGGTGGGTGACAGAGAGAGTGTTCAGAGCCAGGCCAAAAAGCAAGGCAGTAGTCTCAAGCCCTGCTCATGACTGAGTGTATGAACATGAGAGGCCTGCCTCCAAAGCCGGAATGTGGGCATGAAAGTGAACTTGGGGTGGAATAGCATCAGGATACTTTCCACAAATCATAAAGACCCACAGGCCACAAGGCTTCAGCTTAGTGCAAACACCACAGGCCAAGAATACGTGGATGACCCACTGTGACTTGGATAAGCTGGAAAAGAAATCTCACTGCATCTGAAGGGACACCGCTCATCAGACACGCCTGTTTGATGGTTTTGCCCCTGCCAGAGTGAGCAGGAATTGGAGGCTGGCTTCCTGTTCTATCTCCATGCCTTTCTTAATTCTTTTTTTAATTTTTGAGTTGGAATCTCACTTTTGTCGCCCAGGCTGGAGTGCAGTGGCATGCTCACAGCCACCACAGCCTCGACCTGCTGGGCTTAGGCAATCATTTAACCTCAGTCTTCCAAGTAGCTGCAACTACAGACGCATGCCACCACATCCGGCTATGCCTTCCTTATTAATTACACATACACACATAAAAGGAATGGCATCTGCTTTTCCTCTCAGAGTATGAAGGGTCCTAAAACCAGGAGATATAAAAATAAGCTTTCTCTTTGAGGGTTAAGCCACCACAAACACCACGACTAGCCATGTGAAGGAACAAACCAAGCAAGAAACTTTGACCAGAGAATTTGCAAACCACCAAACCATCCCCAAGGTGTCCTGGGCACAACCTCAGGAGAAACAGCTATGACTGTAGTTGCTTACTGTGTTGTACCAAGCAGAAACCTTATCATTTGTGTTGCTCCCACTTTGGAGAAGGCCTATAAACAGCAGGGGATAAAAACCCAGATCATTAATGCTAAAACGCAGAGAATACCCCAGCAAGTCCTGAAGAGAGGTCATCTTGACCCACAATCACTTCCTTTTGGCTGAGTCACATCCCTCTTGAGGTGGAAATGAGGACCTCTGGCTCTCCTAGTCATATGCCAAGTCTCACATCGGGATAATTCGAGACTTCCCAAGAAAATGACAAAGACAGTTTCTCCACGCAGTGTTCAAATGTACCATCCAGAAAAACAGAAACATGCAGCATGAAGAGTAGTAACAAGAAACCTGTAACCAGGTTGAGCGCGATTGCTCAGCCTGTAATCCCACCACTTTGGGAGGCTGAGACAAGAGGATTGCCTGAGCTCAGGGGTTCGAGACCAGCCTGGGCAACTTGGTGAGACCTCATCTCTACAATAAATCACAAAAATTAGCCAGGTGTGGTGGTGTGCATCTGTAATTCCAGCTAAGCCTAAGCCCAGCAGATCAAGGCTGCAGTGACCATGAGTGTGCCACTGCACTCTAGCCTGAGCAACAAAGAGTAAGACTCCAACTCAAAAAAAGAAACCTGTAACCAAGCAGTGATTTAGAGACCCGCTGTCAGCTGACTGCTGTGAAGGAGAATCAGTATTCTGTCTGGAGCTCTGTTGGTACCTGCCATCTATAGAGGGTCTGAGAAGAATTTTCTGTACCCAGTCACTGTTGTCCATCTGAGGTATAATTTGGAGCAATGATGCTACAGGGAAGAAGTGTGACAAAGTTCCCAGAGTTCTATTTTGGTTAATTTATCACTAAGCATGACCCATTGACAGCTTCAACTCTGTGCATCTATGGCTAAATATATATCCAAAGCGGAGGGCTTTTAATGTAACATTAATCACGTGAAAATGTTCTGAAAAGGACTGGAAGAAGTGATTAGCATAGACAAGCAAGTCTTTTGAAGCTGGTGAGTTAAAGGAATGAATATTACTACTCTGGGATCTGTAAAAATTCAGACATTCAGAGGAAAGAAGCTTTTTGTCTAAAATGTGGAATAAGACTCTTATCAATCAAAGACACTTCTCAGGGCCAAGGGCTTACAATACCATGCCTTCTCTATTCCCTTTGGCCTGTTTCTTAGACTGTAAGCTCTCTGAAGAAAGCTTCTTGTTTTATTCATTGTCTCCAGCTTCGGGAGCAGTGCCCAGCACATAGCAAGTGCTTGATAAACATTTGCTCACTTAGTCGGTGCAGTGTCTCACGCCTGTAATCCCAGCACTTTGGTAGGTCCAGGCAGGAGGATTGCTAGAGCCCAGGAGTTCAAGACCAGCCTGGGCAACACAGCAAGACCTCATCTCTACAAAAAATCAAAAAATTAGCTAGGCATGGTGCTGTGCACCTATGGTCTCAGATACTCAGGAGCTGAGGGGAAAGGACCTCCTAAGCCCAGGAGGTTGAGACTGCAGTGGGTCACGAACTGCAGCCTGGGTGACAGAGTGAGACCCTGACCCCCCAAAACCAAACAACAAAAACCCTTTGATACTGGTAATGAATCTGCCCTAACTACATCTACAGGAACTTCCAGGTCTCTTCCTGATAGGCCTCAGTGATCCCAGAGCAGCAGCAACCTCTTCAAAGGTGTGAAAAGAGACTGAATAGGAAACGCTGAGCCTACTGTAAAGGACAGCATCCCCGAAGGAGCCCAGCTTTGTTTTTTTTTGTTGTTGTTGTTGTTGTTGTTTTGAGTTGGAGTCTCACTCTGTCACCCAGACTGGAGTGCAGTGGCCGCTCCCAGCCACCGCAGCCTCAATCTGCTGGGCTCCGGCGATCCTTCCACCTCAGCTTTCCAAGTGGCTGGAACTACAGGCGCGTGCTACCACACCTGGCTAATTTTTTTTTTAATTTATTGTAGAGATAAGGTCTCACCAAGTTGCCCAGGCGGGTCTCGAACCCGCGAGCTCAGGCAACCCACTCACCTCAGCCTCCCAAGGCGCGGGATTACAGGCTGAGCCACCGAGCCTGGCTCAGTTTTGAATCAGCATCATGCAGATTCTGATTCTGGTCACTTACCACCCATATTATTGTTTTATAATGGGACACCTCAGTGTCTCCATCTTTCAAATGAGTCGATAAAAATCCCATTTCTTCCAAGAAAACATCTGCTAAAGACAGCAACATATAGAGTTCCAAGCACTGCATAGAAAGAAGATAAGAAACCGTAAGTTTTGCTCCTGGCCCTACTCTTTTGTGGAAGACAATCAGTCTTTGGGACACTATTTCCTACATAAAGAGAGGATCCTTTCCCATTCTACTCTTCTATAAATCTATAGATATGGAAGTCATACCTACTTTTGGGTTGATGTCATATGTATTTTTTTCATGTGTGTGAGTCAGAGTCTCACTCTGTTGCCCAGGATGGAGTACAGTGGCATGCTCATGGTCACTGCAGCCTCGTCCTGCTGGGCTCAGGCGATTCTTCTGCCTCAGCCTTCCAAATATCTGGAACTACAGGCATGCGTTACCATGCCTGACTAATTTTTTGATTTATTGTACGACGAAGTCTCACCATGTTGCCCAGGCTGGTCTCGAACCTCTGAGCTCAGGTAATCCTCTGGCCTCAGCCTCCCAAAGTGCTAGGATTATAGGCTTGAGCCACCGTGCCCAGCTGATGTCATATGTATTTTTAAATTTGTTTTACAGACGTTGTAAAAACCATTTCCACTTAGCACCTTAAAAAATAACTGGGAGGCTGGGCACAGTGACCTACACCTGTAATCCTAGCACTTTGGAAGTTTGAGGAGAGAGGCTTTTTCGAGCCCAGGAATTCGAGACTAGCCTGGGCAATATAGCAAGACTTCATTACTACAAAAAATTTAAAAATTACCTGGGTGTGGTGGCGCATGCCTATAGTCCCAGCTACTCAGGAGACTAAGGTGAAATGAATGCCTGAGCCCAGGAGGTCAAAGCTGCAGTGAACCATAATCATGCCACTGCACTCTACCCTGGGCAACAGAGTGAGACTCCAACTCAAAAAATAATAATAATAATAACTGGGTTTGCAAAATTTTCTGATAAAATGTTTGTAATTAAATGCACTTGTGAACAGTGTGATTACAGCACTGAGACAAGACGATTTCCCCACGATTTCAGTAATAGTTGGAAATAATTAAGTACATCCTATAACATTGAAATGTGTAGTTTTATATCACAAAATGCAAATGCTTTAATGGACTAAAACAGTTGTTGCCCCTTGGAGTTTACTACACATGTTAAATTATTACTATTCTGATTATCATGCTATGATTATAACTTATTCCATTTAGCACTGTAGACTGTATTTGCTAAGTAGTTCTAGATAATTTATTACTTATCCACTCAGTGGTTCTTATACTGCACCTGAGCAAAAAGTTAAGGACAAAATGTAAGCCTTTCATCTGAATAGACTTAATTTTCAATACTCAAGGCTGAGCCTTATTCTGCCTGAACAGAGCTGGCATGGTTTAATTCCTTTTGTCACAATCTCCCTGGATGATAATTCCTTAATTGCTTCTTAGATGGAAATATTAATCATGGGGCAGCTTTTAATAAGACTGAAATTATGGTGTTTCTTATCCCCAAAGGTTAATGGGGAAAAAAATGATTCTTCTCTTCCTTTCTTCTCTTTCCTGATACACAGCTTATGTGGCACTAATCAGTTTCCCATTTGAATTATATTTAAGCTAATGTGTCATTCATCCTCGGAGATTCTGAGTTCCTTGAGGAAGGAAATTATGTCTGATTCATCTCTGGATTTGCCACTGAATGTAGATCCAATCACCAACACAGCCTGACTGCATACAAACACAACTGATTTAAGTAAATTTGGGAAATCACCTTGACAATTGTGTCACTGCTCCTACTTGATTGTGTGATGGTTGGTCAATTGCTTGGTTGTACAACAGAACAGCTTGAAGGAGAGGGTGGGGCTTAAAAGTTAATTACTCTCTCATGAATAGTAATTAAATCTCAACCTTGTGATTGATTCCATGCTCTCCACTGGATATTTGGAATAAAAGATATATATTTCCTGCCCTCCATCAACTCACAGGATGTTGGGGGAAGGCTAGATTTATAAAAAGAACAATTAACAAAACAATTAAGTGCTATAATAGTGGCAGGAACAGTGTGTTTGTCCTGCAGATACGCCTAGAGTGGCCATCTTAGATTGACAAGTATGTGGGGAGATTATATCCATTGTGCCCATGAAATGGTGTAAGAAACCCTTTTGTGGCACCATTCAATCTGTAAATGCTCTAAGACCTCTGAAGTTGTTCACAGAGGAGAGGAAGGAATCAATTTGCATAATTGAGAGGTCAATTGGTCATCCAACCTTGGCAGGTAAGGCAGGTGCCATTCACACAGAGCTTTTAGACACAACTACTTCCAGGGTTGTAGAGTAAGCATGGCAAGTAGACATTTGACCCACTCTTAGGTTTATGTTGGAGAAGTAAGTGATATGACAGGATTTTTGCAGTATATACTACAGGGACTTCAGTGAAACACAAGAACAAGTTTGGGAAGAGCTGATTTAGATACCTATCTGAATGAGACAACATGGATTTCAGAGCAAGGAATAGCCCTATATCACAAAAGTGTAAGATCAAGGTATAAAAATAGGCAACTTAAAAAGTAAATCAGCTGAGAGAGACAGTGTGCATGTGTGTGTTAGAATTTAAAATTCAACAAACATAAGGAATAAATTGTCAAAATTTTGTACTGGTTAAAAATTTGGAAAAAAGTATTAACTTTGAGTTTCTCCTTAAATCACATACTAAATAAATTTCTAAATGAATTACAGAGCTACATATTAAGACATTAAATTCTAATTATAGAAAAATAAGACTATAAAATTGAATATTAAGTATGCAAATTTAGAAGTAATAGAATAAATCACAAAGAATAGATCATCAGATTTAATTACATATAATTAAAGTTTTTGCATAGCTAAAGAAACCAAAATTAAAAGACAGATGAGAAAAGAAATGCTTCTGTAAAGATACCTTCAGAAAAAAACAGAGGTAATGATTTTATTTTGTGGAGAACAAAGGAATATCAAATTTTAAAAAACAATTAAATAGCAGATGAATAAGTAAAATAGTCTCAAAAACTAAAGCTATTATTATCATTCTATTTATTATTAAATAACACTTATCAATGATTACTGTCTGAAATTATGATAAATGTTGAATATATATTATTCTGAGCCCTTCTTGTAAAAACTACTTGATAATAAATTCAGTTCCCAAGAACTGATCAAAATTGAAAATTTAAATGTGAAAAGTTGTGGCAAAAGATCAGTGGTGATTATTTCATCTATTTAAATATAGAACTAAAAGTAATAATTGTAGAATTTAAAACTACAATGCAAATTTTATACACCTTAGCCAAGTAAAAATAATAATATAGCAAATAAAAATAAAGACATGAAGGAAATGGAGATGGTGAAAAGGGAAAGTGCTAGTTTTTGTTGTTTGTTGCTGTTGTTATTGAGTCAGAGTCTCACTCTGTCACCCAGGCTGGAGTGCAGTGGCATGTTCATGGCCACTGCAGCTTCTAACTGCTGGGCTCAGGTGATCCTTCTGCCTCAGCCTTCCAAGTAGCTGGAAATACAGGTGCATGCCACCACACCCGGCTAATTTATTTATTTATTTAGGAGATGAGGTCTCACCATGTTGCCCAGGCTGGTCTCCTGAGCTCAGGCAATCCGCTCACCTCCACCTCCCAAGTACTGGGATTACAGGCATGAGCCACTGTGCCCGGCTAGAGCTAGTTTTTTTATTCTTTATAACAATTAAGTTAATAATGGATATATAGTTTAAAAGATGTAAGGTAAAAATCTAACTCCCACCTATTAATGTTTCATAAGCTGTTTCTTAACCTTAAAGAACCTTTGGGAAAGAGAGCAATGTCATGTGATAAAGAAACACTGCTCTGAAATTTAGCTGTTTCTTCAGTTCCTTCTTCTGTGATGTTCAAGAAAAATTAACTTTCATGCTTTACATTTAAATATCACAACTTAAGGACAGGGTTCTGTTTCTCTCTACTTCTAAGAAACACAGGGCAGCCAGGCAAGACGGGGTCCTCTCACGGGCAGCAAGTTGTCAGGGCAGCCCCTTTCTGAGGAGGAGTCTTGAAACAAAAGTGATATGCGGTATGGAAAAATTTTATATAAAACTGAAATTTTGGCTGGGCGCAGTGGCTCAGCCTGTAATCCCAGCACTTTGGGAGGCCAAGGCGAGAGAATTGCCTGAGCCCAGGGGCTTGAGACCAATCTGGGCAACTTGGTGAGTACAATAAATCACAAAAACTAGCCGGTAGTGGTGGTGTGTATCTGTAGTTCCAACTACTTGGAAGGCTGAGGTGGAAGGATCACCGGAGCTCAGCAGGTCGAGGCTACAGTGGCCATGAGTATGCCACTGCACTCCAGCCTGGGCAACAAGAATGAGACTCTAACTCAAAAAAAAAGGAAAAACTGAAATTTTAAAGTATTGAAGTGGCTAAGATAAACCAGTTGTTGGAGAATAAAAGTAGAAGGTAAAGGAGAGGGGTAGAAAAGTAAAGCATCTGAAGGAAGGAAAAGTAATATTTCTTAGACTATAGAAAATAGAAGCCGGGCTCGGTGGCTCAGCCTGTAATCCTGCGCCTTTGGGAGGCTGAGGTGAGTGGATTGCCTGAGCCTGCGGGTTAGAGACCCGCCTGGGCAGTGAGACCTCATCTCTACAATAAATAAAAAAAAAAAATCAGCCAGGCGTGGTAGCGCATGCCTGTAATTCCGGCTACTCGGAAGGCTGAGGTGGAAGGATCACCGGAGCCCAGCAGGTCGAGGCTGCAGTGGCCGGAAGCGACCACTGCACTCCAGTCTGGGCAACAGAGTGAGACTCCAACTCAAAAAAACAAAAAAAAAAAAAGAAAAGAAAATAGAGATCATAAAGGCATATTAGAACATCCCAATTAAAACAAGAGGGTAGGAAAATGAAAATAAATTATATCAATCCAGCAGATTTAAGGACTGGAAAAAAAAGGAAAGAGTAAAATAAAATAAAATTTTAAATAAAATCAAGGCTATTACAAGTAATCCACAATTTTCAAATCAATAAGCAGACTCTTGGACTGTGCTAAAAACAGCACTATATTTTGTGCTGTTTACAAGAAACACCTCTGGCACGGAGTGGTAAACACTGAAAATTAGTGAGACACAAAGAAAACCAGCAAATAAAAATATGCAAGCAAACAGACAAAAACAGTAGCAATAATCTCAATGTTAGCAAATCTCAATATAAGGTCATAAGTATTTAGCAAGATGGATGGTGTGATGATAAAAGATTCGATCCATGATGACACTGTAGAAGTCATAGATACTTTGCACCAAGGAACATAGCAACCACATCAAAACCTCCCATAAATACAAGAAAACTTGAATCAGATGCAACTTGAATTGAGATTATAAAAATGCTTCATTTAAAATGTTAGGATCAAATTGACAAAAGGAATAAGAATTTGATTAAGGTATCAACATTTATTGCTTAAATGATTGATTGATTGACTCTTTTCATATATCCAAGAAACCTTTACAATATTGATTATATCTTTAGCCAAAAAAAAGTCTTTGTCAAATTCAAATATTTACAAGTTACAGTCTGATCATTATTCAATTGCATTAGAAATCAATGATTAAAACATCATCATTAAAAATAATTCGAGTTTTTGAAAATTAAGAAAATCTCTTGGGCTAGATTAAAAAGATAATCGAAATTAAAATTACAAGGTATTAGAAAATTAAGCAAAAAAGAACAGAACTCAATGTGAATGATGTAAGAATGAGATATGTGGAAGTCTATCATCTGGTGGTGAATCAGACTGCCTAAAGCGTGTGATTCTGGAAAAGTTACATAACTTCTCCATGCCTCAGTATTCTCAGCTGCAAAATGGTGATAGCAATACTCCCCTACAGGGGTGTAAAGAAAATTAAATGAGAATCCACATAGCCATCAAGCACATAAGTGTTCTTGAATGCTTTGTGTCTAGTTGTTTTCATTTCTTCCTTCCCTTACTTTCTTCCCTCATTCTCCCTTCTCATTTTAAAAAATTGTCTGAAAATGCATTTCTATGACTTTTATAATAAAAAATACATTAAAATGTCTAATGAAACTATTTCACTGCTAATCCTATTATTAATGAAATTCAAAGAAAAAAGACTTCTTCTGAAATACAATCATTCCTTAGGTCAGCATAATCTGATATTCATCATTCTTTCTGCTGGTGGCAGTGTGTCAGGATGTGAGGAGAAGGTACAAATCAATGTAGAACTATTTAATTTGTAGCTATTTCAAAAAGAAAAAAAAAAGTGTCCCCACCAAGACCCAGCTTCTGAAAAAGCTGTCTACCATAATTTTGACACTTAAAGCTGCTGTGTTCTTTGTCTCAGGGAAAGCTGTAGCAGTTAAAGCAAAAATAGCCGGTGAGACTTCTGAAAACCTAATTGCAAAAGGAGGAAGAGAAGATTTTGGTGCAGACTTTTCCCAAACTTCACATGACCACTTCCAGACTAGAAACAGAGACTATAGATGGTGGACATTGAGAGATGGCTCATGCTCTACGGCTCCCAAGACAGGAAACATTCAGGTGGCAATCCCAGCAACCAAAAAGACACCCCAAAAGAACTGGCTGTGGGACACACTGAGAAAGGGGCCAGAGTGGCAGCCCCCCACTTCTATGGGTCCAGTGGAAGCCCTGGGATCATGACACTGTCTTGGGTGGCAGGAAACCGCAGCAGAGTGAGATCAACACTCAGCTGCCCAACAGAACAAAGGCTCACAATGAAATTTGATTTGGAAAATAAATCCTTTCTTGCCCACCTGAGTTTGCAGAGTGAGGCTTAGACTTGCCACAGTACTCTTTCCCGTGCTCAAGCTAAAGCCTGCCAAATCGTAGGCCCATATGATGTGCTACCAGCAGTCCTGACATGAATTCTCCTCTAGGCTCCTTAATCAGCACCTTTTCCCTGGTGTTAGTGGCTGGGTGGGAATTTCTCTTCATGTTTTACAGATATTTCCAGGAGACAGAACCTAGAGATTTAAGTTCAGTTTGTTCTCTGTGTTGTACTGTGCTGTGCTGTGAAGACCACCTCTGACATCCTCCATCCTCCTCCCCTTTCCCTTCTCTCACTTTATAGATGAGGAAATTGAGTAGAAATGATGCCCTTAAGACCACACATCGGTTAGAATGAAACTGTAGTTGCCTAGAAGCGATGATGAATGGAGAGGATTCTCTCATCTTAGGTCAGGACAGGCTGCTCCTCCTCACATCCCCGGAGTCTCCGTCTTCCTCACCCTCCCAGGAGCTGCAGATACCCACACTCATGACACTGCCTGGGCTGCTGCATGGGACACTGCCCCAAGGACATGATCACAGGCCCTTAATATCTTCAGGGTTTTTTACTGCTGGTCCCCTAAGAGTAAACTGAGTGTTGGACAGACACAGCTCTCGAAATACAACCACAAATAAACTTTATCTTTGTCTCAGAACCCCTGCATTTTTCATGCAACTATAACATTGTATAAGTAAATGGGAAGCATCATGGACTTCTCTTCCCTCTCTCCTTTCCCCTCTTCCCTCTCCCCACATTCCTCCCCTTCTCTCCTCCCTCTTTCCCTCTTTTTCTCCTCTCTCTCTCCCTCTCTCTTTCTTTCGTTCTCCACCTCCCTTTCTCCTCTCTCTCTCCCTCTCTCTTTCTTTCGTTCTCCATCTCCCTTTCTCCTTCCTCCCTCCCTCTGTCTCTCTATCTCCCTTTCCCTGCCCGCCCCCCCATCTATAGGATAGCCCCATAGGCTCTCCTCCATATCCTTCAAGTTCTTCCCAAGGCTTATATGTATGCATGTGGCATATATCAATAAACATTTGTTGACACTGATTCCATTGCTATGTAATTGTTACATTAACAGCATATTAACATAATGATTCTATTAACAACAGCATCTACAAATTGTTATACAAAGCACGTTGTGTTATCTCTAAAGCAATGACCTTCTGGGCACCATCACAGACACTGTACAGATAAAAAAAAAATGGGAACCAAAAAGATAGTAACTTATGATTGCTCAGCCCATGGTTGGGAGGGTTGTAGCAAGTTTTGAATCCATGCTGAATCCAAATCAAAACCAAATTGTATAAAATAGTTACAGCCTTCCCCCTAGCTAAGATTGTCTAATGCCCTTTAAATTTGCTGAGTGGGATTAGTTTTTTCATCTGTCCCTGGGATAAATTCCCAGGATGTTCCTAGTCATTTCTGGTTATTACAAAGTCCTAATGTCATGTGAAATCACAAAGCTCAGTCTTGATTGAGAAATTAGAAATCCTGGCTCTATATAATAATCAACACTACAATCTTAACTTGAGAATACGACTTTTTTTTTTAGTTGGAGTCTCACTCTTGTCACCCAGGCTGGAGTGCAGTGGCATGCTCACGGCCATCGCAGTCTCAACCTACTGGGCTTAGGCAATCCTTCCACCTCAGCCTTCCTAGTAGCCGAAACTACAGACGTATGTCAACACACCTGGCTAGTTTTTGTGATTTATTGTAGTGATATGTCTCACCAAGTTGCCCAGGCTAGTCTTGAACCCTCAGGCTCAGGCAGTCCTCTCACCTTGGCCTCCCAAAGTGCAGGGGTTACAGGCTGAGCCACTGCACCCGGTCAACACTTTTTTTTTTTTTTAAAGATGTGTGATACAATTCAAGATTAGGTAGATAGATGATCACCATACAGGTAAAGTTTGGGCCTCCTTTTGGTCTCCACTTTGCCTGGTTTGAGATCAGGTACCCTTAATTATGGTATGTGGTTCCCCCTCCTTTCCCTGGCAGTTTCCCACTACTGCCAATCCCTTTCTTATAGTCTTATGATTAAGATTCAAGGTCCACTTACGAGTGAGAACATGTTGCACTCAGTTTTTTGTTTCTGTGATAGATCACTGAGTATTATAGATTCTAAATCCATCTGAGTTGCTGCGAAGTCCATAATTTTGTCCTTCCTTACGGCTGCCTAATACTTCATCATAAATACGTTAATCCGTCTACTTTCAATAGGCAACACAGTTGGTTCTATGTTTTTGCTATTGTGAATAATACTGTGATAAACATGCGTGTGCAGGTATCTTTTTCATAGAATGATTTGAGTTTCTCCGAGTGTATTCCCAGAAGGGGGATTGCTGGGTCGTATGGAAAGTTGCTTTTTAGATGTTTTAGGAATCATCATACCATTTTCCACAGAGATTGTTGTAATTTGTACTCCCACCAAGAGTGTAGAAGCATTTCCTTTTCTCCATATCCTCGTAAGCATCTGTTGTTCTGGTTTTTTTTAGGTTATTGATGACAGTCATCCTGACTGGATGTTAGTTGGCATATCAGTGTGGTTTTAATTTGCATTTCTTTGATGATTAGTGAGGCTGAACATTTTTTCACATATCTGTTAGCTGCTCTTCTTTTGAGAAGTGTCTATTCATATCTTTTTTTTTTTTTTTTTTTGAGTTGGAGTCTCACTCTGTTGCCCAGGTTGGAGTGCAGTGGCACCCTCACAGCCACCGCAGCCTCGACCTGCTGAGCTTAGGTGATACTTCCGCCTCAGTCTTCCTATTCATATATTTTGCTCACTTTTTAATGGGGTTGCTTGTTTTTTTCCTTTTGGCATATTTGAGTTCCTTGTAGATCCTGTATGTTAGGCCTTTGTCAGATATACAGTTGACAAATATGTTTTCCCATTCTGAGGGCTGTCTTCCTGCTCTCTTGATGGGTTCTTTGGCTTTGCATAAGCTTTTCAGTTTGATGAGTTCCCACTTGTCTATCTTATCTTTTATGGCATGGGCATCTGAGATTTTGATCAGGATCTTTAAAATAAAAAAATAGTTTTAATTTCCTACAATGTACTAAGCACCAAGCCAATTTATTTTTTAGCTTAAAAGTAACTAAAGGTATTACTCTCTACTTTTATGAGATCACTTATTTTTCACTCTACATATACATGAGAACATGTGGTATTTATCTTTTTGTTCCTAGCTGCCTTCACTTATATATTGTCCTTCAGGGATCCATATGGTTGTAAGTGACAAGATTTCATTCTTTTTTATGGCTGAATAGTATTCCATTATGTTTATACACCATATCCATTTATCCATTGATCTATCGATGGTTACTAGACCCTGGGAAGGGTATGGGGGGTATAGGGAGAGATTGGTCAAAGGATACAAAATTGCAGCTAATAGGAGAAATAAGTTCTAGTGTTCTACAGCACTGTAGGATGACTGTAGTTAACAATATATTTGGCCGGGCTCGGTGGCTCAGCCTATAATCCCGCGCCTTTGGGAGGCTGAGGTGAGTGGATTGCCTGAGCCCGCGGGTTCAAGACCCACCTGGGCAGTGAGACCTCATCTCTACAATAAATAAAAAAAAATCAGCTGGGCATGGTAGCGCATGCCTGTAATTCCAGCTACCTGGAAGGCTGAGGCAGAAGGATCGCCAGAGCCCAGCAGGTTGAGGCTGCGGTGGCCAGGAGCGGCCACTGCACTCCAGTCTGGGCGACAGAGTGAGACTCCAACTCAAAAAAAAAAAAAACAATATATTTGACAGCTAAAAGAGGAGATTATCAATGTCCCTAGCACAAACAAATTCTAAATGTTTGAGATGATGAATATGCTAATTACCCTAATTGGACCACTATACATTGTCTATGTCAAAATATCACTGTGTACCCCATAAATATGTACAAGTATTATGTTTATTAAAATTAAATACAATTTTTACAAAGTAATAAAGATAAGACTTTATGTTCCTTATAAGGAAATTCAAGAAATTCCAGGTGTGTTTTAAATTCTTTTTCATGTATCAAAAAATTTTTGTAAAATTTATTTTGTTAAAAATACACTTATTTAGTATGAATCTAATTGCATATATAAATATACCACATCCATTAATCTTAATAAAAAACACAAAAACTTATTCTCTGCTAGGGTTTCCTGCTAGAACAAAGCTTCTCTTCTATTGTTCTTTTTTTCTCATACTTGTTAACTGCAGTTTCTTTCCATTTCTTTCTCTTTTTTTTTGAGTTGGAGTCTCACTCTGTCGCCCAGGCTAGAGTGCAGTGGCACACTCACAGTCACTGCAGCATCGACCTGCTGGGCTCAGGTGATCTTTTCGCTTCAGCCTTCCAAGAAGCTGGAACTAAAGGCACATACCACCACGCCTGACTAATTTTTTGATTTATTGTAGACATGAGGGCTCGCCAAGTTGCCCGGGTCGGTCTCAAACCCGTGATCTCAGGCAATCTTGGGATTGCCCGGGCAACTTGGATAACTCTAAGTATTTTAAGTATGAATAATAGTGAAAACTGCTCCAAATGTATTGCTTATATCGCTCAATTCATTCTCGCAGCAAATTGTAAGGAAGCCACTGTTTTTGTTCTCAGTTTCAAAAGAAGGAAGTTGAGACACAGAGAGGGTAAGTAACCTGCCCAAGGCCACACAGCTTGAAACTGGTGGAGTCATGACTCAATTTATATGTGTGAGCCACTCCACCGTGTTGGCTTCTTTTCCTTTTTAAATATGCAAATTTCCCAGAATATACAAATGTAGAGAGAATAGCATAATAAACCCTTTACTCACCTTTAACAATAATCACTTCACCAGCTGTGACCCCTCTTGTTTCAGCTATCCCCCACACCCGACAGTATCTGGCTGCAGTTTCTAATCAGAGTGTTGGGCCATGGAGAGTTAAAACAGCAGGAAAGCTCTGTCCTATAACAGTGCAGTAAGCACCATGTTCAGAAGAACTGGCACGCTAGTGGGGAGACTGGTGAGAAAATAATGACAGGCAAATGGGGCCTCAGGTTTCATAACAGAACATCGATTCTACAATATGGGAAAGACCCCAGAAATTAAATAGAAAGAGATCAGGTCACCTTGGGAAAACCATGTCATCTTCCTGAGCTTCAGATGTTCGCACTGAAAGTTCAAATTACTGTACAACTTTCTTCAAGGGGGGTTGCGCATTCAGTGAGCTGATAAGAGAAAGAAAAGATTTTGTAAAACGCAGAGTGCAATAAGTGAAAGGAATTGGGTAACATGTGAACCAATTATAAGTTCATACTAAGTAGTTTTCATTATATCTTAATGGTTATACGAGTTAAAGAATTACCTTTTGGAGTGCAGGCCCCTGGTAATACACTCAGAATTTGCTCCTCTGGATCAAATGTCAACCAGTTTTTATCTGGAAGTTTTGAGAAGGATGCATCACTGTCTGCAGAAGAAATGTCCCAAGTTGTGGCAAATAGGTGACTGGTTCTTCTACCATGACAGGGCACCTGCCCACACAGCACTGAGTGTTCAGTAGTTTTTGACCCCAAACGGCGTGACTCCCATGCCCCATCCTCCCTATTCACCCGATTTTGCCCCGAGCAACTTTGTTTTGTTTCCACAGATTAAAAAAGTCCTCAAAGGAAAACATTTTGCTGATGTGGAAGAGGTGAAATAAAAAATAGCAGAAGTACTACAAGTCATCAGAATTGACCAGTTCAAATACTGCTTTAATCACTGGAAAAAGCATCTTAACAGATGTACTACATCAAACAGAGAGTACTTGGATTGAAGTTTAAACATGTAAGAATAAATACACAATTTTTTTTTTAGTTGTAGTCTCACTGTTGCCCAGGTTGGAGTGCAGTGGCACGCTCACGGCCACCACGGCCTCAACCTGCTAGGCTCAGGCAATCCTTCCGCCTCAGCCTTCCAAGTAG
This sequence comes from Cephalopachus bancanus, assembly GCA_027257055.1. Classification (NCBI taxonomy): domain Eukaryota; kingdom Metazoa; phylum Chordata; class Mammalia; order Primates; family Tarsiidae; genus Cephalopachus; species Cephalopachus bancanus. The sequence continues at coordinate 3,998,037 of JAPVLO010000036.1, forward strand.
CTGGAACTAGAGGCGTGTACCACCATGCCTGGCTAATTTTTATATTTTTATTGTAGAGACGAGGTCTCACCATGTTGCTCAGGCTGGTCTCACATGCCTCATCCCAGGCAATCCTTTCACCTTGGCCTGTGCTGGGATTACAGGCTTGAGCCACTGCGCCCAGTCGTACATACTTTTTTATAAATAAATTCTGTTTGGGGGGTTACCCTCTCATATATAAAATTCACCACAAACTTTAATCTACCAGTAAATCCTGCCGGTGATGACTTCAGAATGTATCCAGAACCCTCCACCTGTCTCCACTCCTGTTATGGCCACTCTAGTCACCAGAGTCCAAGCATCTATCTGTGGCCTCCCCAAGTCCTGCTCCCACCACTGTTGCCTTTTCTCAAGAGGCGACTTTTTTTTCTATTGTAGTAAAATAGTAGATGATCCTTTTTCATGTTTTTCAAAAGTTTTTTGACTGGGCACGATGGTTCAAGCCTATAATCCCAGCACTTTGGGGGACCGAGGTGAGAGGATTGCCTGAGTCCACGGGTTCGAGACCAGCCTGGGCAACATGGTGAGATCTCGTCTCTACAATAAATCAACAAATTAGCCAGGCATGGTAGCTCGCACCTGTAGTTCCGGCTACTTGGAAGGCTGAAGTGGAAGGATTGCCAGAACCCAGCAGGTCGACACTGGGGTGGCCGTGAGCATGCCACTGCACTCCAGCCTGAGCAATGGAATGAGACTCCTACTCAAAAAAAAAAAAAAAAAAGAGAAGTTTTATTGAGGTGTAAATGACAAACAAAAATTGCACATATTTACCTTAATGTTTTGATATACATATCAGTTATGAAATGATCACCTCAATCAAACTAATTAGCATATTTATCACCTCCCATAGTTGCCTTGGGGTGTGTGTGTGTGTGTGTGTGTGTGTGTGTGTGTGTATGTGTGTGTGTGTGTGTTCAGAACACTTTAAGTTCTACCCTCTTGGCAAATTCAAGCATACAATATAGTGCTGTTCACTATTGTCACCATGCTGTACACTAGGCCTCCAGAATTTATTCATCTAATAACAAAGTTTATACCCTTTGACCAACATCTCCCCATTTTTCCCATCTCCCAGTCCTGGACCACCTCCATTCTACTCCCGGTCCCTAAGAAACTGATTGTTTTAGATACTACACATAAGCGAGATTGTGCAACATTCGTCCTTCTGTGTCTAGATTTTCTCACTTAGCAAAATGCCCTTCAGGTTTATCCACGTTGCTGTGAATGGCAGGACTTCCTCCTTTTTGAGGTTAATCCAGGTTTTTAATGCAATAGCTCTGGGATGAACTCGGAGATCTCAGTAAACAGCCTTACAGTGTGTCAGAGATAATTCCATCCAAGCTGGAATGTTTATTCTTTGTCTAGATGCATAGACATTGGCCTTCATCTTTTTTTCCAAGCATCCTAAATACTATTCTCTTTACATGTCATGTGTATATGCTGGGAAATGTCCCATTCAAAAATTAAAAGAAATGAAAGAAACAGCAGCTGACAAGTAGGAAATGGCTAACCAGAAGGAGCTACCTCCTGGTCCCACAAGAATGCCACAGCGGCAGAAATCCAAGACCCCACCTCTAAGCTCTATTTATACTCCTTGATGCCTCTCTATGAAAGTTAAAGTGGTCAGAAGCTGAGAGTGTGTGCACAGCGCTATTGATTTCTCTTTCCTTGGAAAGACCAGGCTGCCAAATTGTAAGACTACAAAACAGACTACCTGGCCTGGCAGGGCCACCCCCCCTGCAAAATCCACACAGCTATCTCCTGCCACTGCAGCTTGCAAGAACCCCCATTTCTCTCCACTGTGCTGTGAACCTTCTGGACTTGGGAAGCTACTGCAGCTGCAGAAACCAGCCCAGCAGTCGGTTTCTGCCGTTCTTATTTTTAGGCTTGATGTTGTTCTTGAAGAGAAAATAAAAGCAAATAAAATTCAGACTGCTGCAATTGATCTCCAGTCATTTCAGAATGTTGCTACAGCAACCAACAGGGGCTTGACAGTCAATACCTTCCTCCTCCCCATGCCCCCCCCACCTCCCTGCTGCTGTCGAGGACCAGGGCCATCCCAATAGCATCAGCACCACCTTCTGTGTGGGGCTTCTGTCCAAAACCTTGAAGAATGGAGCTACTCTGGGACCAGCTCCAGGCAGTCAACTTTGTGTGTGTGTCCTGTTAACTGACCGGCCAGCCCATAAGCCTGTCTCCACCCCAAGATGACAGATAAAGAAAGACTGAGCAAAGAACTGATCGCTGTTGTGCACTTGAAAACACAGGGAGAAGAAAAGAAAGGTTACCTGCAACATTTTTTTAAAGGAAGTTTTACCACCTGGACTTTTCCTGCTTTCTTCTGGGGTGTCAGGAGACTCCCAGCAGCCTCTGCAGTGAAATGTGACTTTGGTGGCCCTCTCTCCTTCCTCTCCAGGCTCCTTGGGAGCTTGGTGGTGCCACACCCCCGCCCTGGTTCCATCACACCTGGAATCCGGCTTCCTGCTCAGTCCAAGGCAACATTCTATTTCCCTGTTAAGGATCCCAGGAAGAAGTGGGTTAAAACAGGTATGCTGAGTTATGGGGGACAGAAAGCAATGTGTGGGCTTGGGGGAGGAAAGACTTAAGTTCCTTTCAGGTCAGCTCTGGGTCCCCAAGGGGCTGAGCTGGAACCCTCACACAGTCTGATAACAACGCGGGTAACGAGCACGTAAGGGCACGTAAGGGCCAGCACACAGGGTACAAGCCAGGGGTCTCACAAAGGCAGGGTCGAAACCCACAAGAGGGTTAGAAAGCAAAACCCCCCGCGGCTCCCGATATGCAAGGCTGATGGTGCAACAAAGGGAACAACTTCATGGGAGATAACTTCCAGGTGATAGGGAACAAATTCAGAGCTGTTCTATTTCTACCTGAAGCAGGGCAGTCTATAAAACCCTTCACACGCCAGTAGTTCAGAGAGAGGACGGTGTTCGTAGCAGCAGCTGCCGTGGCCATTCACTGCCGAGTGTGTTCTGACGAAAAAGCTCCTCTGTGGCCTGGATCTCTGCAGCAAAAAATAGTCACAGAAGTAGCTGGGCCTGTAGAAATGCAGTTCATAAAAATAAAATAAAAAGTAAAAAAAAAACACACAGCAACAAGGACCCAGTGGCAGCCCAGTACTGGCCCAGGACTGGTTTCTAACCTACCCTCTTGGCTTTCCCCTCAGAACCCTCTAGTCTCAGGGTCAGTCTCCTTCCTCCCAGCATGCTTTGTCCCAAATGCTCATCTTGTCTGCCCAAATCCCTCCTCTCTTCTGAGGCGAAGACCTTTGGAAATAAAACCATGAAGACTTGCTATTTCTGCTTTCAGTTCTTCCTCATCCTTGGAGATCAGAGCTATTGATTTTTCCTTCCTGGGAGGGACCAGGCTGCCAAATTATAAGGCTACAAAAACAGGCCTGGCAGGTGTCCCTTCCAAGTCCACACACCTTGGGTGGAAGAAGGGGAGAAAAGAAATTGGGTTACCATGCCAAAGCATTAGACTCATGGAGACTCTCATTCAGGAAGCATTCTTGTGGCCAGGTGTCAACTTCTTTCTTCTCTAATCCCTGGGTATACCTGCTCATACCCCACAGGTCAGAGGACCAGCAAAGAGTTCACAGTTCTTTCCCAAATACATGTGTCCCTAAGACTGGCAATTGGATGCTTTGTTTGGAAAATGATGTAAATTTCACGTATGCTTAATGAAAGAAGTGAGTGCTTATTGGATAGCTCTAAGTATTATAAGTATAAATAATAGTGAAAACTGCTCCAAATGTATTGCTTATATTGCTCAATTCATTCTCGCAGCAAATTGTAAGGAAGGCACTGTTTTTGTTCTCAGTTTCGAAAGAAGGAAGTTGAGACACAGAGAGGGTAAGTAACCTGCCCAACGTCACACAGCTTGGAATTGGTGAAGTCATGACTCAATTTCAGGCATCTGAATGCAAGGTCCCTTGCTGTTCACCACCAGGCCTCTGCCCTTCCTGGAGACACACTCCAGCCACAGTGGGAAAGCAGTTATAATGCAGAGGTCAGTCCATGCCTGCCTTCCCAGCCCCACCAGCTGACCACTCCTTGGCTCCCTCGGGCCAATGAAAGTCAGGTGGCTAGAGTGTGTGGAAGAGGACCAGGGCTGGGGCCCAGCAGGGCACATGGGCACAGACATGCTGGTTTAGAAACTGGTGAAACCCTAATCTCACATTAGCGCCAAAGCTGCCCTTGAGATGTGGGAAGTCTTGGGACAAACTAAACGATAATAAACAATCTGGCTGATGAAAGCGGCTGCCCCAGTTCACCCTACCCCAGGGGGCATGGCTCCTGCCAAGTCTTCCATGGAGCTGGACCCTATTCCTATTTGTCATGCATGGACCCTGATGGGTGGCCCAGTCTGCCACTGATACCCCCAGCTAGAAGCCACAGTGCTCACACCTGTCTCCTTCCTCTCCCTCTCACATCAACTCTTCAGCATTGCCCTGAGTTTGATGTTTGGTGGCTTGGATAGTAGGTCCCTGTCTCTGGGAAGAGGGTTGAACAGCCCCATAGCCCTTGGTGGGTGCCCTGCAGTCACCAGCATGGGCTCTCTCGTGCCCTACTCCCTGCTAGAACCTCTTCCCCCCTCCCCAATTTAAATCCAATTCAGCATTATTAGAAACCTACCATATGCTGGCATTAGTGTTACATGACCTACTTGAGAAAATTGCTCTGTGCTCAGCTAGCAGTAATAACAACCACTTAGATATAATAACTGTGCATCAGACACTGTCCCTAAATGCTTTATATTTATTAAGTTAATCCTCATAGTGAACCCATGAAATAAGAATTGCTACCATCACTATTTTACTGAAGAGGCCTCTGAGGCACAGAGAAGTTAAGAAACACATCCAGATCACACAGCAAGTCACAGAAGTGTCTGGATTCAAATCCAGCATCTGTACCTGCAACTACCATGCCGTGGCTGACACGCTCTAGTACAAAGAGATGAATATCAGGGCAGGAAAAACCTCAAGTTCTCGCCAGCTACGTAGTTCTCTCCAGCTACATCAATTTAAGTCCAAACGGGCATATTTAGGAACAATTTACTCTTTGGTGTGTCTCAAGATTTCCCGCAGCTTTGGAACAAACGGAATCTGCCAGCTGCTGGGGGAAGGGTCAGGTTTCCAGGAAGAATGTTCCTTTCCTGGCTCCTGAGGGACCTTTGGCCAGTTCCGGGGAGAGCTCCAGCCTGCCGGGAAAACGAGCGCCCGGACTGGCCCCAGAGCTTTCCCACGGGCCACCCCTGCCAGTAACCCCAGGGCCCACGCAGAAGCTTCCCCTCTCTCCAGCTATGCGTGTGTAAAGGCTAGATTTTCCAGCTGAGGACACTATCCTCTCTCTCTCTGTCCCTGGAAGAGATGCCAGGATGATGCCAGGCTGAGTCCCTAGGAGGGATGCCTAGGAGAGATGGGAGCCGCCCGGCGCAGTGACCTCTACTGGGGACCTGCAGTTTCGCAAGAAGGCCTCAGGCAGACACTTTTCCAGCCGCTCCCCTCGGATAATCAGCTAGATGGCGCCACCTGCTGGACAGATAGAATGTCCCCTCTCTCTGGCGGAGACACCGGCAACACTCTTTCTGCGGCCACTTCCCCTTGATTCCCTGCCAGCGCCTTCGTCCTTAACCTTGGGCAGAGCGAAGAGATCTTCGCCTTCTACGGAAAGCGTGTGCCGTGAGCACTGGTCTCCACATCTGGATATTTCACAGCATCAGTCAGCAGCAGGACTGCTCATTTACTGTCTGCTCTACTTTTCTTCTTTCTGACTCTCAGGACTCTGAACTCCCTCCCAGGCCACCTTCATTCTTGTCACTCTTTGGTTAGGGACGCCATGCATCTTTAAACTCTTCGAGCCTTCGTTTTCTGTCTGTCAGGATGAGGCAGGGCTATTATGAACAAGAGAATGCACCTGTCCCAGGCATTCAGCGAGGTGACGGGGAGCAGCGGTTACTGCACACCTGCTGGAATAGAGCCAGGTGCTGGGCATGGCGGGCCCCGTGTGTCTGTAGGTATTCTCAGGCTCTCAAGTATTACTAGGACAGACCATGTCCTCTGTACAATGTGAACAGGAGAACAGATCCCTATTGAGGTGAGGGCTTAGCCCCTATGAGATTCCCAGGGTGCAAGACTCAAATCAAAGCCCCCTCCAAAATAATAAATTACTATGTAACATTGACTCCCGGAGCCTTCACAGAACTTAACAGAGTTACACCTGAAACCCTAAGATCTACTCCGTTTCACTTAATACACTTTTTTTTTCTTTTCTTTGTTGAGCCTTGTTCCCTATAAGCCTGTTCTTTCCCATTTGTTATGGGCTAAATTGCACTCCCGCAAAATAGTACAAGGAGGACCCCAAAAACCAGGAATTATCTTTAGGAGGGTGGCACCCCTTATTGTACAGGCTTCCCCCACTAGGTAAGTGTTCTGGGAACCCACCAGCATCAGTATACCAGCTAGCATTGTGAGAGGTTGTGTTTGGCTTCAGTTAATTTTTTTTTTTTTTTTTAGAGATTCTTCCAACACATTTTCCCATTTCATGATGGGTGATTTTTACGAGTGTTACCTACCCACATCACACTGAGTGTTCAGCAATTTCTGACCAAAAACGACATGTGCCACCCTTCCTATTCACCGGACACCACCACCAGCGACCTTGTTTTGTTTCCCTGGATGAAAAGCCTTCAAAGGGAACCGTTTTGCTGATGTGGAAGAGGTGAAACAAAAAAATGACAGAAGCGCAAAAGAGCATCAAAATTAGCAAGTTCAGAAACAGTCTTGAGCAGTGGAAAAAGCGTCTCAATAGGTATATTGCATCAAACAAAGAATACTTTGAAGGTGACTAAAGTTTAACATGTAAGAATAAATACACAATTTTTAATAAATAAATTCTGGTGTTTTTTGGGTTCCCAGTATATGTTTTATAAGTGTTGGCTCTCAAGTATCTTAGAATGTGACTTTATTTGGAGACAGGGCCTTTAAAGAGGTAATTAAGTTAAAATGAGGCCATTAGGATGGGCCCTAATACAATCTGACTGATGTCCTTACAAGAAAGGAAATTTGGACACAGGGAGAAATATCGGAGATGTGTGATCCCGGAGGGAAGACCATGTGAGGACACAGTGAGAAGGCAGCCATCTGCAAGGCAAGGAGGAAAGGCCTCAAGAGAAACCAAACCTGCTGACATCTTGGTCTTGATCAGACTTCTGGCCTCCAGAACTGTGAGAAAATTAACTTGTGTTGTTTAAGCCACCTAGTCTGTGGCATTTTGTTCTGGCAGTCCTAGCAAACTAATACATCACCTTAGTCTAATAAAATCAGTTGCTGCTAGATGAAACAGGACTTTAGTTTACAGGGACATCAGACAGGAGGCATGACTTAGCCTGACACAGACTGGTGCTCTCAGGAGTGCAGGACCTGGCAGGGACCTACACATCTGGAACTGTGCAGTTCCAGGCACACTAGGGGGCAACGGAGCAAGTAGAACCAAAATGTCCACACTGCACAGTCTGGCAGGACCTGCCTGGAGCCCCTGCATGATCCCTGCCTGGATTTCTGCTTCTCCTCATCCTTGCTAGAGTCACCAGCTCCTCCTGCAGAGAAAACTACTCATAAACCACAGTATGGGGGTCAGGGAAGGGCAGGGTCGTGTCTCTGTGGGGCTCTAAAGAGAGGCTGAAGTTTATGACTGTGTGAGATGTTTACAACAGAAACATTTGTTTCTCAAACTGCTCTGGGGTTGCTGAAGTGAATTTCCTCTAAAGCTGAAAAGTGCCCATCCATCTGCTTGATGGCAACTTCCCTGGAGGCAGCGGGAGCAGAGACTCCTTGGCAGCTGGAGTGGGTTCCCAGCTGGGGAAGGAAGACTGACAAGTCAAGCTGCAACTGGGACAGGTGCTGCAGATGTCTCTCTACGAAGGAAGTGACCATAGTTCTGAACCAAAAAAAGTAAAACAAAAAAGGGGGGGAGCAGGGAGGGAGAAAGAGAAAGAAAAGAGAGAGAGAATCAGTTCTGAAATGTGAATTTATTTATATGAAAAGTTTCTCAAAGATTTACAAAATTGGCCAGCCTCGTATAATCCCAGCACTTTGGGAACTGAGGTGGGAGGATGACTTGAGGTCAGGAGTTTCAGGACCAGCCTGGGCAAATAGCAAGACCTCATCTCTACAAAAAAATCAAAAAATTATCTAGACATGGTGACATGCTTCTGTGTCCCAGATACTTGGGGAGACTGAAGCAGAAGGATCTCCCGAGCCTTGGAAGCTGAGGCTGAGGTGAGCCATGATCATGTCACTGCACTCCAGCCTGGGTAACAGAGTGAGACCCACTATTAAAAAAAAAAAAAAGCCTGGGTGTGGTGGCTCACACCTATAATCCCAGCACTTTGGGAGGCTGAGGTGAGAGGATTGCCTGAGCCCACAGGTTTGAGACCAATCTGGGCGACTTGGCGAGACTTCATCTCTACAATAAAAATATAAAATAAAAAAATTAGCCAGGCATGGTGGTGTGTGCCTGTAGTTCCAGCTACTTGGAAGACTGAGGCTGAAGGATCGCCTGAGCCCAGCAGGTTGAGGCTGCGGTGGCCAGGAATGTGCCACTGCCCTCTGGCCTGGGTGACAGAGTGAGACTCCAATTAAAAAAAAAAAAAAGATTTACAAAGTCAATCATATTTACACATTCAAAACATTTTACATTGAAAACAGTACCATTTCACTTAAAAGATACCACATCATTCAAAAACATATCATTTCTGAGTGTTAGGATCTCAGCTTGAACCTAAGCTGGCTGGATCCAGACCTGTTCTGAAAAGAGGGGTGAACAGAAGGACAAGGGTTCCTGCTCTCAGGAAAATCAGGCAAGAAAAGCTTGATCCAGGAGCAGAGACCACAGCCCAAGGATTGGGAGGGGAAAACACACAGACATTGAGGAATTTGCCCTCAGGCCAGTCCCAGAAACTTGTCCATACTTAAAGCAAAGGAAAACCAAATCAGATAGCAGCCTCTCTCTTAGAAACGCAGAAGACCCAGGAAGCACCTGCTTTTGTCTTGAGAAGGCAAGTTAGACTCAAAACATTACTAGATTTGTTTTCTGTGTGCTTCCTTTCACTTCTCTGAGACACTCTGTGGTTTCCCAAGCTGAAACAAAGACTCCAAGAGACAAATACTGAGCTGGGTGAAAGAAGGCAATTCTGCAATGTGTTTTTACCAAAGGAAGTGCTTTTTGTGGAGAAATATGAGGCCCAATTAGGCCAGCAACAACTGGGTATATTGAGGAAGGAAATCTCAGGATGAGATTTTTACAAATGTTATAAAGAAATTTGCTAACCACAGCAAGAGCTGTAAAAGTTCACTGACCAGCTATAAATCATTGTTGTAAACTGACCTTTACCTCACAGTCAACAGAAAAGTAGTTAACCATTGCTGTTAATTAACCCTATCTTAAAAAACAAAATGCCACAATCAATCAGCTGTCTTAGGGAACTTATCATCCAAATAACTTCCTTTTGCAAACTTCTCTGTGTCATATAGGTGGTCTCCCTGGAGCCTGGCACAGTACTAAACTTCCCAGCACCACCTTCTAATCCATCCCTCTAGCCTCTGCCTCTTTGCAAACAGCAAACATTCTGCTGCTGTGCGATCGGTTGTGTTCTTCACAACGTGTCTTCCTGTAACAAATCTGCCTTTCTAAATCCATAACTGTCTTGGTAAATTCATTTACCAATCCACGTCTTTGGCTTTGACTAGTTGTATGCACAGCACTTTTGTTTTCCTTCCCAAATTTATTTAAGACAAAGACGAGAGGAAAGGAAATGGCTGATGAATGACAGGGACAGTCAAGGAAAGTGAGGAGGGAACAAAGTCCTTGCAGTGGGAAGGGGAAGAAAGACCAGAAAGCAAAAGGACCAAGGCGCCACTTGAAAGGTCCCAGGCACAAGCTGTCCTGCAGGGCAACTCCCTCATCACAGCCTCGGCTCCGTGTAAATCCCAGTGAACAAATGGTGGGAACTTGGACAAAATTGGCAGGATGGAAGCACAAAGAGAAAACCTCATCTCTGGCCTACGGACATGGAATGTCTCTATGATCCAGGGCAATGGTGGGCCCAGCCCCAGTGTGACATTGTCATACAACCCTCGTAGCCAGAAGCGAAGGGGAGCATATGTCCCATCTTGCCACTGGTCACTGCAGTGCCAACCGGCATCAGGAGGCCCTCGGCTCTAAACATGGTAGCTGGCAGAAGTCTGCAGGCCCCTGGAGGAGATACTGGTCATGGTGAGAGCTGGAAGGAGTGGGAAAGCAGGAGGTTCTGGCAGAGGCAGCTGCACAGCCGAAAGTGGCCAGCAGCAGAGCCGTCTGCGAACCCGCGGGCAGGACACCCTGGAACTCCTAGGAGCGCCTGGAGTTGGAAGGGAGGCCAGGCCTCCCGTGAACAATGCAGAAGGCTCCTGGCAGTGTAACCTCATTTGTGTTTCCAACCAGACTGGTGAGGACCGAGCATCCCAGGAATCGAGCTGGTCCAAAATGTGGTTGAAAAGGCAGTTTCCTGCTCAGGAAAACCCATTTGATGGGAGGAGATGGAGACAACGACAGGCACATCACAAACTATGATGTGAAATGAAAAGAGCAATATGTAGTTTTTAATTCCAGGGAAATGAAGAGTGTCCAAGAAAGAAAACGCAATCATTGTATCGACTTAACCTGTAGTGAACAATGTTTTTAATTAAGTTGGGAGGACCTGAGTGGATGAGGGCAGGAAATAGGAGAGCTGAGCCCACATCTGCCTGACAATAAGGCAGTAGATAACTGCCTACTGACAGGTTGAAAAGCAGTAGCCAAAACTTGCAACTCAGGAAAAATAAAGATAAACAGTAGAAGAAATAGCTAAAGAATTGAGAGAGGTTATGTCCAGAGAATGGCACGGGGCAGGATGAGAGACAGAACAGCAGGGACCTGCCAGGCCCTGCCTTCAGTTCTCTAAGTGATCTTGAACCTGCAGACTCCTCGCTCTGGGTCTCAGTTTCCCCGTTTGGATGATGATGGTGCTGTCTGAGTGACCTCTAGTGACTGTCCAGCTCTGCAGCTGTGGAGTTCTGGGCATGTGAGTTTATGTGGATGGGCACACAGTGGATACTGAGTGTGAAAATAAACACATTTTTCATGATCATAGTTGCCAAATTATCACACAGAGTTTGACCAGACAATCCCCAGCCCATATCTCTGAACGGCCCTTGGACTCTTGGCATATGGTTTATACTGGCAGCCTGGGCCCTTCCCTAGCTCAGTCAGAGGAAACTCTGCCCAGTCTCCAATGTCCAGTGTCAGACCTGCTGCTCCCAGACTGAGGATCTAGCCGCAGGAAGATGCCTAAGAAAGGGCATCACGCTCCTGTTAGAGTCAGCGAACCACACTGGGCAAATCCTGCTCATTACTGTAGGCATTTACAAAGGACCAAGGCTGTTGTCCGTGGGACTGGTTGGTGATGGAGTTGCCCTGAATGAATAAATGAATGGATGAGTGAGTGAATGAATGACATCATACAGTACTAAGTAGCTCTCTGTGCATTGACTGCCTTTCCTATGTAATATAATTGAAGAACTTAAGGCAGTGAAGAGTTAGAAAGTAAGCAGAATCCAGCATGCACATTCTACTCACAGAGAACAAGGAAATAATAGTGCCAGAGATCCTGAACTCCTTGGAAAGACTTCTGGAGGCAAACTCTTGTGGGGATGAGGAAAGTGTCCCTACAGAAACCAACTTGAGTTAGTTAGGAAACCTTCCAGGGCCCAATACCCAGCAAGGCCACATGTCACCATGTGGCTAAATTGGCTTTTTCTATTGTGTGCTCCTAAGATAAGTCAGGTGGGAAATATTTCTGGAGATGCTGGTTATCTTAAGACTGAAGAATGAAGAGGGAAGAAAAATAGCATGTGTCTAGCCCCTGCTCTACATCACCAACTTCTTCTATGATTATTTCGTTTAATCCTGGCAATGGCCTTGTGAAGTAGTAATCATAACCCTGATTGACAAATGAGGAAACTACACCTTTAAAAGCTAATCCTCCTCCCTTGGTTTCCCTCATAGCTAATGAGTGTCAAACCTGGGATTCAATGTAAAGCCATATCATGGCAAGTCTCACTCTTCTTCCTCATCTACTGACTTGCAAAAGACTGACTTCACACAATTCCAGGCCGGTGGCCCTCTTGACCTGGCTGATCGTCAGAGCCCAAGCAGGAACGTGCCTTGCCTGTCTTGGTGGTGCCTGGCTCCAGGGAAGAGTCGTGTTCTCCAGGCTGGAGAATGTGTGGAAGACCTCAACAACTTGTTGGTCAAAGGGGGACCATGTTGAGAGGGAACATGAGGAACTGTACTCCTTTTACAAATGGGGGGACTCATTACATTATATTAATTCCATGTTTCCTAGCAAATGGATCGCTCTCTCTTTTTCCATTTCCTTGGATTTTAAATGCATTTAAGCCAAGTGATTAACAATTTCTGTGAATTTTCTGGTATTTGTTTAGGGTATTTTTTTATTTTGTTTTGTTTGACTGTGTTGAATCATCAAAATGTTGCAGAGCATTTTTCTGGCTCACTAATTGATACACTCCTGCTTAATTGCCTGCTGTTTCATTTCTTCTTTGTTAAAATGAAAAAAGGTTTTCAGTTCTGCGGCTTCCAAAAAATAAACAGTGCTGCTTGACTGGCCCTCCATCTGTGCCTCTACCAGGGTGACAGCAGATGCCACGAATCCTACAGATCATTGGTCCTGAGCAGAGTGTGGGGTGGAGACTGGGAAGGATGGCAGTGGGAAACCCTGGCCTGTCAGGAGAGCTCCTTCCCCAGCAGCCCTCCCCTACATTATGCTAAGCAAGTCAAGATTGGCTATTTTCTGAATTGCCAAAGGATTTCTGGAGCTGGTGGGAACTAGAAGCCCCTGCTTTTGGACACAGAGATTCATTTGCCAAATTCATCCAGCCAAGAACTGCAGCCTTAAACCATCTGGCCCTGTCCACGCGACATAACTGCACCCCCCCTGGCACCTGGAGTGGGCAAGGGCTCGCCCAGTGCTAACCACGTGAACCCTTCCCAGCTTCCTATGTTTCCTCCTCTAGCTCTGACCCCACCTCTGATCCCTTCAGCTCACCTTGGTTATCAGGACTGGCATTGTCCTCCCAGTCCCACACAGGGTGTTTGTGTATGCTGGTCTTTGCCCCAGGCCAACCCTATCTGGCCTTATCCTTGGACTTGTCTAGAAAGGTCAGATCCACTAAGGTCCCAGGATTGGAAATAAAATCCCAGGAAGAACTTCAAAAGGGAGAAAAACAAACTAGGTCAAAACAGTATCTGCCTGGCTCCCTGTCCTCCAGCCTTCTCCCCCACTGCTGGGGTCTGGGGCCCTACCTCCAAGTTTAGGGAACTTCTCTGACATTATGCTCCTCTTGTGGGTTAGGGGATGGAGTAAGGAGTTCTTTAACTGCCTGACCAGGATAACCAATCCCAAGCATTCACCCAATGGTGGGAAAAGGGGACACATATTTAGTATCTAGGGTCCAGACCTTTGCACTCTGCCTCATCCCTCTGCCATGCAGGCTCCCAATACATCTCAGGAGTAGAGCCACAGGAAGTGGGGACTTCACTAGAAATGGTGTCTCTCTCGAAGCATGACTTTTCCCCTCCTTCCCCATCTGAAATAGGAATTAGGGGCATGGATACATTTTTCTGAGCACACCTTTGCCCTTTCCATAGACTCATGCCCAAATCAGAGTTTGGTTGGGAGCCAATATGAGGTCCTGGTCTCCTGTATCACAGAGGAGAAAGTACTGACGCCCAGCAAGAGGAACCTGGAGTCGAGGCCTCAGTGTGAGCCCATAGTGGAGCTGGAATCAGAAACCAGGGGCCAGACTGGTGACCTGAGGTTGTGCTAATTCCAGACTTAATTATTCATATCCCAGGAAAAATAAAAGATAAACCTCAGCATCCTGATGCCCCTCTAATGCCTAGCTGGTCAACCTGGCTTACAGACAGTGCTTGTGAAAAGGGTCAGGGGTTTTGGTTGACTGGTAGGGTGCTGTGTGTACTAGTACCTCCTACAAAGTAACCATTCACCAACTGTGGAATCAAAAGTTTCATTGACTAATGTAACACACCCCTGTCTATTGTGTGCATGCACACACACACACACACACACACACACACACACACACACACACACACATTTAGCTCAACAAACTTTCAGTGCCAAAGTAAGGGAGATGGTCCCTTTTCCTGATCAGCTCCCATGTGGAGGGCTGAGTTCTTTTAAAGAGGAAATGGAAAACTAAAGCATTACCCAAGAAAAGCAACCTAGAAGTTGAACTGACTCAAAATAATAATGTGAGGAATTGTGTTTAAGAGTTTAGTTTACAGACAAGAAGACTAATCACACACTATATCTGAGACCCTGTCTAATATTCCCTTCCTCTGACCCTGCCTCAGATTGCTGAAAAATAATGTAGAAAAGAGTTACCGGGGTCATTTTACAGGGCACAGCTGATTCAGTGGAGAGAGGTAAAAGAATGACATTTTAACCACTGGAATTTTTTTTTTTTTTGAGTTGGAGTCTCACTCTGTCGCCCAGACTGGAGTGCGGTGGCCGCTCCCGGCCACCGCAGCCTCGACCTGCTGGGCTCCGGCGATCCTTCCGCCTCAGCCTTCCAAGTAGCCGGAATTACAGGCACGCGCTACCATGCCCGGCTGATTTTTTGATTTATTGTAGAGATAAGGTCTCGCTGCCCAGGCGGGTCTCGAACCCGCGGGCTCAGGCAATCCACTCACCTCAGCCTCCCAAAGGCGCGGGATTACAAGCTGAGCCACCGAGCCCGGCTTTTTTTTTTTTTTAAGTTGGAGTCTCACTCTTGTCGCCCAGGCTGGAGTACAGTGGCATGCTCACTGCCACTGTAGCCTTGACCTGCTGGGCTTAGGCGATTCTTCTGCCTCAGCCTTCCAAGTAGCTGGAACTACAGACCCACGCCACGCCCAGCTAGTTTTTGTGATTTATTGTAGAGATGAGGTCTCACCAAGTTGCCCAGGCTGGTCTCAAATCCTCAGACTCAGGCAATCCATTCGCCTCAGTATCCCAAAGTGCTAGGATTACAGGCTGAGCCACCACACCCAGCCATGACTGGAATTTTTTAAGTTGGAAGATTATCTTGTGTAGTAGTGAGTTCCCCATCATTTCAGGTGTCCAAGCAGAGATGGGAAACACCCTAGGACTTGCCGAGTATACTCCAGAAGAAATTCAGGAAGCAGAGATGAGTTTGTACTAAACCAAGTTGACTTTGCAATCTGATAAATTCCCTTCGCTAAAGTTCAGAGTAAAGGAGAATGATGGAGGGAAGAGGAGAAGGAATCAGAGACAACTACCTTCTAGGAGACAGGGTCAGAGGAGGGGAATATTAGTCATGAGTTTGGGGTTGCATAGAATAGATTATGTGTTTTCAGGAAAAATAGAGACAGTACGTATAACAAGACACAGAGTGTCTTGTGAAAAGTGGAAAACTGGTGAGTCTTTCTCCCGCTTGTGCATCTTTACCTCTCCCTAAACATCCACGTTTGCTTCTCCATCTACTAACCACTTTATTGGATTCTCCAGATCTTACAGTCACTATTTTAGATTACCTGGAGTACTTATTAAAGAAATAGGTCTCTGGGGCTCCACCTAGGTGCACTAATTTGGATTCTGGGAGACAGTCCTAATATTCCAGTGATTCTTTTCATTGGGGATGTTTGAAAAACTTTGCAGAGGCAACTAGGGGTCATTAAAACTCTTGGAGCAGGGTCATAGCATACAAAGAGTCATGCTTCTGGGAGATGAATTAAGTGGTTCTGTGGAAGTCAGCGTATCAGCCTCTAGATGTAAAGAGTCTGTTAGAACAGCTCTGAGGAGGGAATGTGTACCTGGAAGGTAGCTCTAAGACCTGAGTAGAGAGACAAGAAGTGAAGTCCCTCGCAGCCATGTCTTCTATTTATGCTTCCCCTCCCTCGTAGCCACAGTAGAGAGGAATAGCATGGAAAACAATGTAGGAGGGGCAATTGGATTATCCCCCAGGGATCCAGAGCTGCCTCATCTCCCTTTTCCAACTCTACCCAGGCCCCAATGCCCAGATCGAAGCCCACCTCTTCACTGATGTCTTAAGTCAAATGCCCTCTCATCTCCTTTGAGCATTCATGTCACTTGCCCTGAGCCTCTCTCTGACCCTAATTATTTTCTCCCATCCTACCTTAGGGATGTACGTGTCTACTTCCCCACCAGAATGTTAGGAATTAAGATTCCTTCCCATTTATCTTTGTCTTGTTCCAACATGCTTTGGACATATATCACAACCCATCAGCCTGGAAATCGAAAAAGAATTTCTCTAACTACAGCTCCACTCATTCTATGGAAAATGTGATCACTCTAATGTTCCTTCCAGCCAATTCTAAAAGTGGCTAGAGGATTCTCACATGAGCTTTGAGAACAAACCTTCTCAGTTAAGACATTTGCAATTTACCTTCTGTCTTCCAATTGTTGTCATGGTGATATCTCCCACCTTCACACACTCAAGAAGTAGGAGCCATGACTCAATCAATGCTCAGCAAGGCCCAGATGCTGCTCATTAGACAGTGAAGCCTAATGCCAAGGGCACTAAAGGTCAATGTTGCTGCCACCTCTAATCCCAAATCTATTAGGTCCTGTCCTTTCCATGTCCCACAAAGACACACTCAACACATTCATGAATTCAAAGTGATTACTGAGGGTCTGATTACTCAAAGTGTCACATTCGCTGCTCGGTGACAGAAGACCATAAATATTATATACAGTTCAGTTAGAGCCACTTGCTTTAGGGCTTAAATGTCTGTCAAAAGGGGCTGGAATGCAGGATAGTCCTCCTGAAAACCCACCTCACTCTCCTACAGCTCCCACAACAGTGCCTTGGCTTGAAGCCACACATATGCACCATGATGCTATCTCCACCCCTTCCCAACCTCCCTTCCGTCCCCAGCCTCAGTGAGTTCATGTCCAAATGGATCCCAATGAATTCACTACAGGGTCAAATTCCACCTCCAGCCAATCCTAACTCCCCGAATGGACAAAGCTAAGGCTTCACTAGCAAACATCCGTTGAATATTGAATAAATGTCTTCCCACACCCTATATAGACCCTACAGACAAACCCTATATACATAAATGCTATACAGACAAACTCATGTCCTACCCTTTCCTTTCTGCCGCTTCAAAAATATCCTCCTGGCTGGGCTCGGTGGCTCAGCCTGTAATTCCAGCACTTTGGGAGGCCGAGGCAAGTGGATTGCCTGAGCCTGAGGGTTCAATACCAGCCCAGGCAACTTGCATGACCTTGTCTCTACAATAAAAAATTAGCCAGGCATGGTAGTGCATGCCTATAGTTCCAGCTACTTGGAAGGCTGACGCAGAAGGATCACCTGAGCAGGTTGACACTGGGGTGGCCATGAGTGTGCCACTGCACTCCAGCCTGGGTGAGAGTGAGACTCCAACTCAAAAAAAAAAAAAATCCACCTACATCATGATAACTGAAGAACTCTTTGTGGCTCTTAAAGAACTTTCAACAATATTGGGAGTTGGGAGCCTCACAGCATCTGCAAGAGGTAATTAGAGGGTACAAGTATATTAATACTCTTCTATGGATGAGCCAAGACTCAGAGAAGTTCAGAACTTCTCAGAGTTGGAAGGATTGGCTGTGGCACTTGAACCCAGGTTCTGGGCTCCCAGTTACTGTACTTTTTTCAATCAAGCCTCTCTAGGCAGGAGACATCACCTTGACTGAGCATCTGCTATGTGTCTTACACGCCTTATTTAATCCTTGCAATGTCCCATGAGGCAGATGTTACCAGCTCCTCCTATTTTCTAAGTGAGGTGACTGAGAGGAAGGCCACGTACCTGGCCAAGGTCACCCAGCAAATAAGGGTTGGAGGCAGGGTTCCAATTCAACTCTACCTGACCCTGAAGCCCATTCCTTTGCCCTTCACCACATTGTCTTGCCATGTAGTAAATGCCACATTCTGTGACTACTTCACTAGAAAACCAGCCCTTATGTTAGTGGAGCTAAAACAGTCCTCACAAATAAATTACTTCCCTGATCAATTAAATAATGAGTAGCAAAAGGTGCTTTAATTTCTGGACTTCTGACCAGTCGAGCAGAGCACTATGTGTAGAGGTTTTATGCTGTCCCTGTGTAATGTCACACGAATTCCCAGGTGAATTTGTTAAATTTTATTTTAAAATGTTTAAAGTTGAAAAGTATGTTAGCCCAGACATGGACATCTTGATGCCCCTCCACATCCCAAAAGCACCTAACATTGTCAAAATTCCAGGAGTTTGGCTGGAAATTGAAAGGACTAGTGGTTAATTCCATATAAAAAACTTAAATAAAACGCAAATGACACCCATTATAAACTAGGACTTTAGCTAATTTTTTCCAGTAAGCAATGGGACAGGCATTCTTTGATTCTCTTTCCTGCTAACATGGTGCTTTCTCGTGGAAAGAGAATCAGGCAAGACAGTGGCAGATGAGGCCAATATGAGGTCAGCGTGGGGTACAGTGTAGTTGACAGCAGTCAGAATGAGCCAGAGCCTTGTCATGGGCCACAGGAACACCTCCTGGAGCCAGGCACTGCCTTACCTTTCTCCTCATGTTCCCACCTCTCATTCTTCTCAGCTGGTGTTCAATCCCCCTGTCATTGTTCCTTGGACCAAGTGAGGACAGAACCCACCTGGTTGCTCCCATGGAAAAATTGATCCTGTGGTTCTCAATTGCCCAGTCTGTGGTTGAACACTGACCAGGGCTGCCAGCCTCTCACAGTGCTGTCCTGTATGAGCAGTGGTCTCTTTCCGTCACTCCCTATGTGCTTTCCATAACTCAGGGATTCCTCAGGTTTTGTTCACTGAAACTTCACCTGCTCTTCCCGTAAGGAATTTCCCAGGATCTGAGCAGCCAGGACACACAGTACACCGAGTCTACCTTCTTAAACTCCTCTGCCATTTGCCCACCCTGCTCTGCTCTGGGTTTTCTTCTAATACTTGAAATATTTTCCCTAAATCACCACGTTTGAACTGAGCTGCTATGACATCCCCACAACAGCAGCAAGTACTAGTTGGTTTCAAGAAGCACCCTATAAAAAATCAAGACAAGATCTGAGTGATGAGGAAATGGGTTCTGAAAAGGCAGCATCCTCTTAACATGTCCACAATGGAAATCATTGTCTTCCCTCGCTGTCTCCTCCCTCCCGGAGGCACTGTCCTGGTTAATGGCCTCATTTTTCACTCAGTCACCCACTCCAGAAAGTGGGAGTCAGCCTTGAAATTCTGTCTCCAATCAGTAGCTGAGTGCTGTCAATTTTGTCTCCTTGATGTCTCAAACATGCTGCCTTCTCTCTGTCATTACCTGATTCCAGTCATCTCTCACATGGACGATTATAGTGACTTCCAGCCACTTTGCCTGTCTGTGGTTTCCCCCCCTGAAAAACCTAATTCTCATTCAACTCTGATTCCTTGGTGAGTGGTCATTAGAAAATTCAGACTCTCGGCCAGGGTTGGTGACTCAGCCTATAGTCCCAGCACTTTGGGAGGCCAAGGTGAGTGGATTGCCTGAGCCCGCAGGTTCGAGACCAGCCCAGACAACTTGGCAAGACCTTGTCTCTACAATAAATCAAAAATTAGCCAGACGTGGTAGCGCACGCCTATAGTTACGGCTACTAGGAAGGCTAAGGCGGAAGGATCACCGGAGCCCAGCAAGTCGACACTGGGGTGGCCATGAGTGTGCCCCTGCACTCTAGCCTGAACAACAGAGTAAGACTCCAACTCAAAAGAAAAAAGAAAAAGAAAATTCAGACTCCTACCCCTGAAAACACCATACTTTCTAGTTTTTCCTTTCACTTTCAGTCCGTCTTCCCCAAACTGCACATAGACTGTCCCATTTTGCGGCCTGGCCTGGACCAAAACAGAGCCACTCCTAGGTACCCAAGCAGGCCATGCTATTTCACCTGTTTTCCTCAGTGACTGCTCTTCCCTCATCTCAATGCCCCTTTCCAGGCTTACCTAGAACATTTGTGGTCACCTATCCAGAAAACCTCTACTCTTCCTCAAACTCCTCTTCGGGTACAGTCGGATATATAAACACTTACTAACACCTCCATTCTCCCCGTAGACTTGAGCAAACTTACTTAACTTAACATCTGACCTCTCACGGAACTGCTCCAGAGCAGAGGTCTTCCTTTGTTTAACACATAGACAGAGGGCCTGTCACACCAAATGAACTGAACTGAATTCAACCAGACTAATTTATTTCAAACTTTTGAAATTCATTAATTCCCTTTTATTAACGACTTTTAGTATGTATTTTTTTTTATCTTCCTTGAAAATGATACTTAATGGCAATAGACCATGAGGTACAATAATTCACTCCTGTCCCTGGGCATTAGCAAACAAGTCAAGTCTTGGTATCCTGAGGCTCACAGAAAAACAAAAAGATTAAGAACAGCTATTGAATGGGGCAGAAAGCATGGTATAAGTCAGTCACTCAGTGTCAAAATATAAGAATTTTTATGAAAAACATTTTGGAATATTATTCTGTAGAGTCAGGATATGAGTCCTCAACATGAAGAGAACATAAGGAAGAGAAGGGCAGAAAGAAATGCATCAAGCAGCTATTATATGACAGGTATTTTATTAAGCATCTTACAGAAATTTAATCTCACAGAAATCATGAAAGACACATGCTATTAAACATTTATAAATAAGTTTATGTTAAAAAATAGAAAACATTCCTAATTTTGTGTTAATAATTGACAAAGCTAGAAGTCAAGCTCAAATCTCACTGGTCCAAACACTAACTTCCCAGACCAAAAAATCAAAAGTTTAAAAAATAAAAGTCATAGTATTAAATGATGAGCACTAAGAAATGAACACTTCAAATTTCTAACAATATCAGTTAGGATTAAGTTCAGCTGGAACTAACGTGACACAAAAAGGCAGTAGCTTAAATCAGATAGATGTTTATATTTCTCTTGTTTCAAAGTAAGCAGGCTGAGGCTGGGTTCGTGTCTACCGAATCATCTGTCACCACCATTTGTAGGCGACAGTCTCCCTGTTCATGATCCAACATTAATCTCTAGTAGTCATTATAAGTAGGAAGGAAGGAAGGGAAGGAGAAAGGGGGAGAGCATCCCTGAAGGTATTTTGCAACAATGCCACTTAATCCCCTTGCCCTGATCTCATGGTCTCACCTAATTGCAGGGGAAATGGGAAATGCAGTCTTTATTCCACACAGCCTGTGCCCTGCTAAAGATCAAGCGTTCTATAAAATGGAAATGAATATTAGGGTAAATAACTAACTGCCTCTGCCACAAATTTTTAATGTTAAATATACTGTCAGTATTATTTCAAAGTTATTATGTCAACAAACCAATGTTTCAGCAAAAGAAAATGTGTACATGTATATATTAGTGGTATGCTCCTTCAGAAGGACTCTCATCTATATTAACAAACCTGGCAAGTAACAAAATGTGAAAATAAATGACTATTAGATTCCTTGTGCATTGGAGTCAAATGGGGGGGATAAATGAATTTTATCCTTAACTCTAAAAATAGAGTGTGTTGTTAATAGCATGCATCATATTTTATGGGGAAATGCCGGAGGCATTTGCCCTATAGTCAGATACAAGACAAGGATGCCCACTATCACTACCCTACTGACCTCCTGGAGATGAGAGCTAATTCAATAAGACAAGAGAAAGAAACCACAATAGGAGCAAAACAGAACGCATGGCTTTTATACCAGCCAAATAAAACTTAGCCTACCCAATGAGAAAAGGAAAAATACACACAACAGATGGAAAACATGACATAAAATGACAGAAATAAGTTCTGATCTAACAGTAATAATAAAAAAAAAAATCCAGTGGGCTGCCACCTGAAAATAATTTAAAGCTTCAGGGTCCACTTAAAAGAGTTTACTAAAGTGCAGTGTGAGGGCAGCTGTCCAGGTAGCAGACCTACACAGAAGAGTGGTAAGCAGTGCTCCTCGGGTGGGGAAAAAATGGAGATCATTTATATAGGCAAAATGGAGGTGCTGAACAGAATTACAACATTTTCCGTATGACAGCTAACATACAGATATAAGATATAATTGGCTACTATTGATTACACTCTAAGAGGGTTGCTTACCATTCCATTGTAAATAGGTAACAATTACAAGATTCTCTAGGTTTGAATGAAGAACAGGGAGTCTGGTTAATGTATAATGTCTAAATACAAAGGTCAGAAAGCTATCATCCTGCACCAGAGAAGAAAAACAACCCTATTACATGAGTCAGTTTCCAGGGCTTAACTTCTTCTCCTGATGCAATAAATTTGGAAGGTTTTGAAATTTTACTTTATTTTTATAGGATTAAACTTTGTTTGTTTGTTTGAGTTAAGGTCTCACTCTGTCACCCAGGATGGAGTGCAGTGGCACAGATCATGGCTCACCACAGCCTCAACCTCCTAGTCTCAGGTGATTCTTCCATCTCAGCCTTCTGAGTAGCTGGGACTACAGGCACACACCACTACACCTAGCTAGTCGTTTTATTTTTTTTGTAGAGACAAGGACTTACTATGTTGCCCAGGCTGGTCTTGAACTCCTGGGCTCAAGCAATCTTCCTGCCTCGGCCTCCCAAAGTGCTGGGATTATGGACATGAGCGACTGCATCCAGCCAAATTTACCAATTTAAACTGAGGCCCTTATACTGGATTAAAGAAAATAATACCCACAAATACAGTAGTTTTCTTTTTTAAAAAAATTGTTTTTAAGTTAGAGTCTCACTCTGTCGCTGAGACTGGAGTACAGTGGCACATTCACAACCACTGCAGCCTCAACTTGCTGGAACTCAGCCTCCCAAGTAGCTAGAACTATAGGCATGCACCACCACGCCCAGCTAATTTATTGTGTTGTAGAGACAAGCTCTCGCCAAGTTTCCTAAATTAGTCTCAAACCCCTGGACTCAGGTAATCCTCTTGCCTCCACCTCCCAAAGTGCTAGGATTACAGGCATGAGCCACCGTGCCCGGCCCTGTAGTTTTCTTAAAAAGACAAATTTGAAACCAAAGAATAGAGAAAACCTAAATAAAATGAAAGAGTGTGATAAGCTATACCAGGCAAATATGGAGTAAAAGAAAGCTGGGGGAACAATCTTAGTATTTTACAAAATGAAATTCAGAACACACAGGAAAATGTTGTATATTGAGCAAGAGAAGTAGCAGCGTAAGAAAACATAATCATGAATATTTATATACTTTAAAATATAATTCCAAAATATGTAAAGCTATGGAAACAAACTATAGAAAGAAATATATAAATCAACAATTATACTGAGAATTTAATACTCCCTTTCAAAAATGAATAAAGCAGAAAAAAAGTAAAAATACAGAATATCCGAATAATGAAATTATTGAACATAGAGGATTGCATAGCCACTAAACATAGAATATGCATTTTTACTAAATATTAAGTATACACCAAAAATGACCATGCATTAGGCCACAAAGGAAGTGTCAGTAAATTCTAAGAACTCACTATCACAGGGATTGTGTTCTCTACTCAAAATACAATGACATTAGAAATTACCAACAAAAAGTTGGGTTTGGCAGTTTTTCTCACCCATGCCAGCTCTGGCATGTCTCCCTTCCTTTTCTCTCTTCTTTCACAAATAAACTTTGTTTGAAAACTTAAAAAAAAAAAAGGTGGGTTCAAGAATTCCATGTATCAGGGAACAGGATCACTATATTACTAATAATTTTGGACTAATAAAATCAGTAATGAAATTTATAAGTCCTTGAAACTCAGTAAAAATTAAACACTTAATTTCAAAATCTGTGAAAACTGCTAAAGCAGAACTTTTCAGGTGTTTGTAAATTTAAGACGTTGAAATAAAAAGACATTGAAAACAAGTTGCAAACAGTATAGCAGAGAAAAAAGAAAGAAGAAAATAACAGATAAGCGCACAAATAAATGAACCTGATCACTAAAAAAAAAAAAAAAGACATTACAAAACCAAAAAATTTGAAGACATTGACAACATAATACTAAACAAACTACAAAACAAAATATGAAATATCTACAGACACAAACACAACATGAATGAAATTACCATAAATAAAACAACTGTACATTAATAAATAAAAACCTAGGAAAAAAGGAATATATTTGTTGACAGCACTTCTGGCAGAGTGTGGCCCTGACCCAGTGGGCAGCAGAGCGCACCTCCCCAGACTCCCACGCCACAGACTAAGGGTCTGAGCCCAGAAGCAAGCATGTCCACCTTGTGATCCTTTATACCCTTAGGCCCTTCTCTGAGAGGGCCCCCATTCCTCATCATTCTAGTTCCAGAGTTTTCCAAAACCCAAATCTGACCACATAGCCCCCATATTTAAAACCTGTGGAACTGTCACAGCCAAGGCAAGCTTAACGAGACATGATGACTAAATGTAATATAGATCCCTGATGGGATCCTGGAACAGAAAAGGTACATGAGGTAGAAACAAAGGAAGTCTGAATAAGACATGGACTTCAGTTAATAGTAACGTATCAGTATTGGTCCATTAATTGTCATAAATGTATCATACATATACTATAACACATTAGGGTGCTAATAAAAGGGGAAACTTGATTTGGGGTGACTAGTACTATAATCAGTTTCTACCCACAAAACATTTCTGACACCTAATGTGTGGGATTTTTTTTTTCCTCTCACACCAACCAATTCTCCAACTCTCTGTATACCACCACCAAGTTATTCTACAATTTAATTCAGTTCTGACACTGACTACCCAGCTAATGCTGATCCCACAGATTAGGGGGTCAGTCCCACAAGATTGCCCTCATTTCAGATGCCAATCGCAAGCCTGGGCCACCCATGCTGACCAACCAACCGTCAAGTTGGGAAGGGTTCCCGCAACCCCTGCCTCAAGTTCTATAATTTGCTAGAATGTCTCACCGAACGCAGGAAAACAGTTTACTAACAATACTGGTTTATTAGAAAAGATTCGATGCAGGGACAGCTAATGAAATGAATGCATAGGGCAAGGCTGGGGGTACGGCATGGAGCCTCCATTTCCTCTCTGGGTGCACCACCCTCCCAGCACCTCAATGTGTTCACCAACCGGAAAACTCTCCAAACAACCTGGTTTCGGGTTTTTATGCAGTCATGATTAATTGAATCATTCATCACTAGTGACTGAACCCAATCTCCAGCCCCTTGTCCTTCCCTAGAGGTTGGGGAGGGGAACTGAAAGTTCCAATCATCTCATCATATGGTCAGTTCCTCTGGCTACCAGCCAGTACCTGAGGCTACTTGGAGTATAAGGGGGTGCCAAAATTCATCTCATTGGCATAAGCTTGGATATGTTTGAATGAGGCTTTTTATGAATAATTTTTAAAATGCTCCTTTCACCCCAATCATGCAAGAAATTCCAAGGGTTTTAGAAGCTCTGTACCAGGAACCCAGGAAGAAGACCAAATACAGGCATACCTCAAAGATGCTGCAATTCAGTTCCAGACCACAGCAATAAAGCAGGTCACACAATTTTTTTTTTTTTTTTTTTGGTTTCCCAGTGTATACAAAAGTTATTTGTATACTATATTGTAGTCCATTAAATGTGCATTATGATTTTTTTTAAAAGTATGTACCTTAATTTAAGAAGACTTTAGTGCTAAAAAAAAAAAAATGCTAATAATCATCTGACTCTTCAGTGAATCGTAACCTATTTTGCAGGTGGAGGGTCCTGCCTCTGTGTTGATGGCTGCTGACCGATCAGGGTGGTGGTCGCTGAAGGTGGGGATGGTTGTGTCAATTTCTTAAAATAAGACAACACTGAAGTTTGCCACATCAATTGATTCTTTCATTCACGAAAAGTGTCTCTGTAGCACACATTGCTGCTTGATAGCATTTTATCCATAGTAGAGCTTTTTAAAATTGGAGTCAATCTTCTCAAACCCTGCAGTTGCTTTATCAAGTAAGTTTATGTAATATTCTCAGTCCTTTGTTGTCAGTTCAACAATGTTCACAGCACCTTCACCAGGAGTAGATTCCATCTCAAGAAACCACTTTCTTTGCTCATTTCTAAGAAGCAACTCCTCATTCTTTTAAGTTTTATTGTAAGAGTGCCGCAATTCAGTCACATCTTCAGGTTCACTTCTAATTCTAGTTCTCTTGCTATTTCCACCACATCTACAGTTACTTCCTTCACCCCTCAAAGTCACCCATGTGGTTTGGAATCAACTTATTACAAATTCCTATTGATGTTGATATTTTAACCTTCTCCCATGACATCTAGAATGATAAATCCTTTCCAGAAGGTTTTCAATTTACTTTGCTTAGATCCATCAGAGAATCACTATCTATGGCAGCTATAGTATTATAAAATGTATTTCTTAATTTTATGAAGAATTCATCTTGTGAATAATTTAATGAAGAATTAAATTTAATAAATAATTAATTGTATGAGGAATTTATGACCCTTTGACCCATGGCCTGCAGAATGGATGTTATTAGATGTTATCAGATGGCATGAAAACAACATTCATCTCCCTGTACACCAGAGCTCTTGGGTGCATTGTCAATGAGCAGTAGTATTTTGAAAGGAATCTTTTTTTTTTTCCTGAGAAGCAGGTCTCCATCAAGGGCTTAAAAAACTTGGGAAAGCAAGCTATACAAACAGATGTACTGTCATCTAGGCTTTGTTGTTTATTTATAGAGTACATGCAGAGTAGATTTTGCATAATTCTTTCAGAATGGTAAAGGGGTACTGGCTTCAACTTAAGGTCACTGGCTACACTAGCTCCTAACAAAAGAATCAGTCTGTTCTTTGAAGCTTTGCAGCCAGGCATTGACTTCTCCTTTTCAGCTATGAAAGTCCTAGATGGCATCTTCTTCCAATAGAAGGCTTTTTTTTTTTTTGAGTAAGAATCTCACTCTGTTGCCCAGGCTGGAGTGCAGTGGCACGCTCACGGCCACTGCTCTCTCAACCTACTGGGCTCAGGTGATCCTTCCACCTCAGCCTTCCAAGTAGTTGGAACCATAGGCATGTGCCACCAAGCCCAGCTACTTTTTGTTGTTGTTGTTTGTTTGTTTATTTTGTTTTTTTTGAGTTGGAGTCTCACTCTGTCGCCCAGGCTGGAGTGCCATGGCACACTCACGGCCACTCCAGCACCAACCTGCTGGGCTCCAGTGATCCTTCCACCTCAACCTTCCAAGGAGCCGGAACTACAGGAGCACATGCCTGGCTAATTTTTTTTTTTTTTTAAATTTATTGTAGAGATGAGGTCTCGCCAAGTTGCCCAGGCTGGTCTCAAGTCCCTGAGCTCAGGCAATCCTCTCACCTCAGCCTCCCAAAATGCTGGAATTACAGGTTTGAGCCACCATGCCTGGCTTGGAAGGCTTTTTGTCTTTCCTTTTTTAGATTAGAAAATATAGTTTACTTAGAAAGTAAATTAGAAAGAGAGAGAGAGAGAAAGAGGAGATTCACCTTCCCAAGGTAGGGAAGGGGGCCAAAGCCAGGAAGCATGGTGATAGCCATAGCCAAAAAGCACATGGACATACCAGAGTCTAGTAAGGCAATGGCAGTGGCAATGGCCTAGCAATGGCTGGAAGGCTTTTTTCTACATTGAAACCTATTGTTTAGTGAAGTCACCTTTGGCAATTATCTTAGCTAGACCTCTGGATAACTTGCTATAGCTTCTACATCAGCACTTGCTACTTTATCCTGCACTTTTTTGTTATGAAGACAGCTTATTTCCTCAAACCTCAGGACAAACCTCTGCTGGCTTTGAACCTGTTTTGGCAGCTTCCTTACTTCTCTCAGCCTTCATAGAATTGAAGAGTTAAAGCCTTACTCTGGATGAGGCTTAAGGGAATATTGTGGCTGGTTTGATCTTCTGTTAGACCACTCAAACTCTCTCCACATCACCAATAAGGTGTCTCACATTCTTATCATTTGTTTGTTCACTGGAGTAGCACTTTGAATGTCCTTCAAGAACTTTGCTTTTGTGTTTATAACTTGGCAAACTGTTTAGCACAAGAGGCCTAGCTTTCAACTGGTCTATCTTGGCCTTCAATATGCCTTCCTCACTAAGCGCAATCATTTTTAGCTTTTGATGTAAAGTGAGAGATACGCAACTCTTACTTTCACTTGAACACTTAGAGGTCATTGCCAGATTATTAACTGGCTTGATTTTTATTGTTATGTCTCACAGAAAAAGGAGGCCAGAAGAGAGGAAGAGAGATGAGGGAATGGCTGGTAGATGGAAGTCAGTTCATGATGCTCTAAAACAATTACAATAGTAACGTCAAAGATCACTAATCATAGATCGCCATAACAGATATAATAATAATAATGAAAAAGTTTGAATTATTGTGAAAATTATCAAAATGTGATACAAAATATGACACAGAGACACAAAGTAAGCACATGCTGTTAGAAAAATGGCACCAATAGGTTTGTCTGATTCAGAGTTGCCACGAATCTTCAATTTGTTTTATTTTATTTTATTTATTTTTGGGGATTGGAGTCTCTCTCTATCACCCAAGCTGGAGTGCAGTGGCACACTCACAGCCACCCCAGTGTTGACCTGCTGGATTCTGGTGATTCTTCCACCTCAGCCTTCCAAGTAGCCGGATCTACAGACGTGCACTACCACACCCAGCTAATTTTTGATGTATTGTAGAGATGAGGTCTCACCAAGTTTCCCGGCTGGTCTCAAACCCACCTGTTCAGGCAATCCACTCACCTCAGCCTCCCAAAGTGCTGGGATTACAGACTGAGCCACCGAACCCAGGCTCAATTTGTTTTTGTTTTTGTTTTGTTTTTTGTTGGTTTTTTTTTAAAGCAATACTGAAGAGCAAAATAAAGTGAAGCATAATAAAATGAGGTATATCTGTGCATATTTCTTATTCTATCAGAGTGTCAGGGTATATGGGGATTTTCTGTTCTATCTTGTCAATTTTTCTGTAACTCTAAAAAATGCTCTAAAATTAAAAATTATTAATCTGTACAATGAATAAATCTAAAGATCTAATGTATAACATAATGACTATAATTAATAATGTATTCAGGATTTTTGCTTAAAGAGTGATTTTAGGTGCTCTTACCACAAAAAAAGTCATTATGTGAGATGATGACTACATTAATTTGTTTGACTATAGTAACCATTTCACTATGTATATGTAGACCAAGACATCGTAATGTATACCTTAATATATAATAAAAATAAAGTAAACTAAAAAATTATTAACTTCTTAAAAATCTAATAAGGAAAAAGAAATCTTCGGTGGGTCCCACACTTCTAAACCCAAAGTCCCTTGTCTTAGAGAGCACAACCCTTTGTGAGTCAGCCTGTCGACCTCTATAGAATCATCTACTTGATAACCCCCTGTAATCTGCACTCCGGCCACTTCTCCAAATATGTCCTGCAACTTCTGGCCTCTTTGCTTCCCCTCTGCCTGAAATGCCCCTTCCCTGTACCTGATATTGGCATCAATGGTTGAAAAGCTTTGGCATCCCTCAGGGTTGTCCAGAGGATGGCAGAAGCTTCATGTGCAGAGATACCTGAAGTTCAGAATGTTCTTCCTGAGGTGATATGCTTCCCTCCTCCTGGCCTCTGGGGCCCTGGAAAGGAGAAATAGGAAGAAGGAAAAAGGTAAAGCTAGAGGCCCTGTGCATTTCTCTAGATGGCTGAAGCCCTGCCTCGGCCAAGTCAGGATTCTTTCTGCTGTGCTGCAGACAGGCACAGAGTCCCCATGACAGCCTTCCCTCCTGGATGGTGTTGGCTACTCACACAGGAACACCCAAGAGCTCCAGAGGCCTATTTCATAAAGGGGGCATGGAGAAAATTAGAAGAAAGACTTAGAGATGATCGTTCTAAGGGGAGCAGAGACCAGGAACCAGGATAGCAAGACTGGAGAGACAAGGGGAGCTTGCTTTGTATCACTTACACAGGCTGTGGAACAGAAGGGATGGTGGGAACCCTAAAACAGAGGACTTAGCAAAGGAAGAAAAGAGATTTCTGAGGAGTGGCTTACACCTGGGATGGACCTTGGTTTTGATCAGTAACACATGCTGCATGGTTCTCCAAAAGGAGCCCCGGCATGCTGAGGGGACATGTCACAGCTAGAGACACACTGCCTAAGCTTGAGACCTAGGAAGGAGCAGCAACCCAGGCTGGACCCCCAATGTTGGCCCAATATGTGTCCCTCCAGCAGCCAGAGCATCTAGATATGGCCAGATGGTTTAGTTCAGATCTAAATGGCCGGCCTGATTAAATGTTCTTCCCCACCCCTACAGTCACAGATCATTTTCAGAAATCACCCCCAATCCTTAGACCTTACCAAGCACTGGACAATAATAGCCCCATGGTCCTTGTCCAAGTTCTCCTCTTACAGTCAGTTTCCCAGAATGTAGTCCAAACTGACTGGAACATGGCCATACTTTACAAGAGAGGGCTAGAATCAATAGAATAGAAGAGATGCATTAAATTACCAGCATTATTCTTCTCAGACCTGGAAATAATAATACAGAAATGCATATGGAATCATAAATGACCACAAATAGCCAAAACAATCCTCAGCAAAAGAAACAAAGTGGGAGGTATCACACTTCCAGACTTTAAACTGTATTATAAGGCTACAATAATCAAAACAGCCTGGTATTGGTACAAGAACAATGGAACAGGATAGAGATTCTAGAAGTAAAACCTCAATTCCTCAACCAAGTCATCTTCAACAAAGCCTCCACTAACAACCACTGGGAAGAGGAGAACTTATTCAGTAAATGGTGCTGAGAAATCTGGATGACCACATGCAGAAGATTAAAACAAGACCCCTACCTATCACCTTACACAAAAACCAACTCTAAATGGATCAGAGACCTAAACGTAAAACCTCAAACTATTAGAATCTTAGAAAATGCAGGAGACACCCTTATGGAAATTGGAACTGGGCAACCAATTCCTGATCAAAACCCCAAGTGCCCATAAGAGATAAGATAGACAAATGGGACCTCATCAAACTGCAAAGCTTCTGCAAAGCCAAAGAAACCATCAAGTGGGGGGGAACAGCCCACAGCCTGGGGAAAAAATATTTGCCAACTGTACAATCTGACAAAGACCTAA
This sequence comes from Cephalopachus bancanus, assembly GCA_027257055.1. Lineage (NCBI taxonomy): Eukaryota > Metazoa > Chordata > Mammalia > Primates > Tarsiidae > Cephalopachus > Cephalopachus bancanus. The sequence goes on from JAPVLO010000036.1 coordinate 4,029,290, forward strand.
CATCCAGGATCTACAAGGAACTCAAAGGTGCCAAAAAGAAAAAATCAAGCAACCCTATTAAAAAATGGGCAAAAGATATGAATAGACACTTTTCGAAAAAAGACATATGAGCAGCCAACAGATACATGAAAAAATGCTCAGCCCCTCTAATCGTCAAAGAAATGTAAAATAAAACTACACTGATGCTGAGCATGGGGGCTCACACCTATAATCTCAGCACTTTGGGAGGCTGAGGAGAGAGGATTGCCTGAGCCCATGAGTTCAAGACCAGTCTAGGCAACTTGGCAAGACCTCATCTCTACAATAAACCAAAAAATTAGCCAGGCATGGTAGCACACGGCTGTAGTTCCAGCTACATGGAAGGCTGAGGCGAAGGATCACCTGAGCCCAGCAAGTCGAGGCTGCAGTGGCTGTGAGTGTGCCATTACACTCCAGCCTGCCTGGGTGACAGAGTGAGACTCCAACCTCCTCCCTGCCAAAAAAAACTACTCTGAGATACCACCTAACTCCAGTCAGGATGGCCATCATCAATAACTAAAAAAAACCCAATAGATGCTGGAGAGAATGTGGGGAAAAGGGAATACTTCTACACTGTTGGTGGGAGTGTAAACTAGTACAACCTCTGTGGAAAATAGTGTAACTATTCCTAAAAGATCTAAAAATTGACGTTCCATACATCCCAGCAACCCCCCTTCTGGGCATATACTCGGAGGAACTCAAATCATTCTACAAAAAAGATACCGGCGCACACATATTTATTGCAACACTATTCACAATATCAAAAACATGCAACCAACTGTGCTGCCCATCGAAAGTAGACCGGATTAAAAAAATGTGGTACATATACATGATGGAATATTGCGCAGCTAAGAAGAAGGATAAAATTATGAACTTTGCAGCAACTTGGATGGATTTAGAGTCTGTAATACTCAGTGCCCTATCACAGAAACAAAGAATTTACTACCACATGTTCTCACTCATAAGGGGACCCTGAACAATTATCATAATACTATAAGAAAGGGATTGGCAGTAATGGGAAACCACCAGGGGAGGAAGCAGGGAGGAACACTTCATCAATAAGTGTACCTGGTCTCAAACCAGGTGATATGGAGACAAAGTGGGGCCCAAAATTTACCTGTATAATGACCATTTGTATACCTAACCCTGAATTGTACCCCACATCTTTAAAATAAATTTTTTTTTAAAAAAATAGATCACTTCTAAGATCATTTCCAGCTCTAAAAAAATGCTCTGAATTTCTCCATCAAATCTGCACAGACATCCTCTTAAATACCCTTCCTTTTCCTTTTCTGAACTCATTTTCAATTCCTCTGCAGTTCCACTGGAAGCAAATGAAACCTGCTTTCTTTCCACCCAGGACCCACGAGAAGAGAATATCTATGCTGGAAAACCCAGGATGGGTTACGAGATAAATGCCAGACGGCCTCACATAGAAGCTACTTTGCAAGTAACAGATTACATTCCCATCCACATCCCCCTCACTCACCTTCTGGCAAAGAGCAGAGAGAGGATTAAGAATGAGGAGATGTCCATAAAGTCAGGAAAAATCAATTAGCTGCAATTTCCCTGCTGAGCTGCCAGGTAAATTTCACAGTGCAATCACTCTGAGCTCCTGCATTAATGCAGCAATAATGCCTTATATACCTTCATATCCCAATTTCCTCCATGCATTGGCAAGAATCAGTTACTAGCCCAGATGCCATGCTTGGCTTGGAATCTGGAGGTCTTCAAATTTTGTACAGCGTTTCCCATAGAAACACACAATAGCTGTTTCCATTTTTTTTCCTTCATTTACCCCTCTAACTCTGGAAGGTGGTTGGACTTCTCTCCCTGGACACATGGTCAAGGCACTGGTAGGCCAATTTAGGACTTGGGGAAGGCAGCAGAAAGCAGTTGGGAGCCCCCATTTTGCTATAATTGACTGTAACTTTGGACATTTTGTTCAGTCTCCCTGGGTCTTAGTTTCCTTGCTTGTAAACCAGAAACAATAGCAGCTGCCTGTGTGCCTCCAGGTATAGGGTCACATAAGACTATGGAGGATGCACTTTGCAAATTGCACAGTGATTTAGTTACAAAGTACCATTAGCCAAAAACAACATGAAGCTGAAGACAAGTTCAGAAATGACACTTGTGCTCCCCACCATGGTCCCACCTCCCAGTCTGAGCTCTGGCTGAGTGTCAGGCTCAGCATAAATACTGGTGATTATAGATGTGGTGGGGTGTCCATCCACCACTGCCCACAGTTTATATTCAAGGAAGAACCATGTTACTCCTTAACTAACGTTCTTGATGTTGGGCCTTTATCAGAACTCCAACACCTAGTCATTGATCATGAAAGGCTTGTGGAAATCCCCTAATTAACCAGTAAGGTTAACAAGCTTGCACATTAGCTTGGACAACCTCAAGGAACGTATCACCAGGGTGAGGTCAGAGTTACTACAGGGGTTGAGTAGACAAGCTTTGGGGCCAGGCCTGGTGAAGTTTTGAACTGTACCTTTCGAAGTTTCTCTACTTTTAAATGGGAATAATAATCCCTGCCTCAGTGAGTTGTTGGAATGCGCCTAGCACAGTACCTGACACATGCTTAGTGCTCAGTATAAACCTTATATGGCACCAGCCACACGACATGCACCCAATTGCAGTTTACTGATTGGCTAATTTCCATCCAGGAAAACAGAAGGCACAGGGAGAAAATGTGGAGGAGCAGGGGTGGGATGGGGGGGATTGTGGTATTGAAGTTACACTTAATGACCCAGAAAGCCCAGAAGGAAAAAGAGCTTGGCCCCAGTAGCAGCCTGTCACACATGAGGAACAGCAGAGTGAACTGGAAAGAGGACACCATTCATGCCTCCCTGACTCAGCTCAACAACTGACAGGGAATCCCACTACCTGTGCACAGCTCACAGAGTCCCAGGTATCTGAAAGTCTTCCTATATCAAATAAAGTCATCTTCTCAGGAGCCCCCGACATGGCCCTGGGGCTGCCCTCCACTTCTGCAAAAAGCAGTTCTCCGTCTTGGAAACAATGATGGCCCTGCCTAAAAGTGCCTTTTGTCTTTGCTGAAACCTCCTTATTACTTTCTCAGTCCCAGGGGGACCCCAGAGAGGCAACGTGGCCTAGTGTTTAACTGCAAGGTCTCCGGAGTCACACAGATATGCACTGAGTCTCATTTGGCTTGGCCCAATTCCTTTACCTTTTTAGGACTTAATGCCTCTTCTATAATATGGAGAATTGAGTAGAAAAGATACCTCATAAAGTCCTGTGCATAATGTGAACACCAATCTTAACTCATATTAAGCACTCACTAAATGCTAGTAATTTTTATAAAATGGAGAATTTAAAGGAGCAGATAGCTGCTAGAGTTTTGTGCACAATGCAAGCGTAAGTCTTAATGCATATTAAGTGCTCCATTAAACACTAGTAATTTTTCTTCCTTTCAAACTCTTACACTTATGATTCTGACATCTTTAACCATTCTGGTGTTGTAACATAATGATCGATCTTTACATATATCAAAGACTCCCTGGAAGGGTCTAGTTTCCTCCTACCTCACTGACTGATACCATTCAGTGTCCTCTGCTGATTCATGCTCTCTGGATGCCTCCTCTAAATTGTGGCATGCCCAGATTTTGTCCTAGGCCCTCAGACCTCCTCTATCTACCCCTGGCTTTCAATAATTTCCCTATGTCTAAGACACCCAACCACCTTAGTTCTGGCTCAGAAGTTTCCATTGAGCTCCAGACTCATATATCCAACTGTTTACATCTTCACTGGGATGCTGTGCAGTAAATAATTTAACCTTGCCCTACAAGAGGTCTCGTCTTTGCCCTTGGCTTCTGGGAGGTAATCCTTAAGTCCTTGGAATGTCATGTCTGATAGAAGCAGGACTCCCACAAGGAAAATCCGTGCCCTCAGAATAATACAGTCCCTGTGTGTTCACCAGATCCTTTCTGGTTCTAGCATGCAGCACTGTCTCATGTATTGCTACAACAAACAGGGACAGAGCACTGACTCCCCTCTAGGGGATGGGTTGGAGTTCATGACATAGTCTAAAAACAGGGTTTGGTGAGCTCAGTCCCTGCACAGACAAGGGTCAGGGATTAGAGGTGGCTCAAACCTGTAATCCCAGCACTTTAGGAGGCTGAGGCGAGAGGATTGCCTAAGCTCGGGGGTTCGAGATCAGCCTGGGCAACTTGGTGAAACCTTGTCTCTACAATAAATAAAAAATAATAATAAGCCAGGTTGTGGTAGCGCACCTGTAGTTCCAGCTACTTGGAAGGCTGAGGCTGAAGGATTGTCTGAGCCCAGCAGGTCGAGACTGCAATGGCCATGAGCATGCCACTGCACTCCAGCCGGGGCGACAGAGAGAGACGGTTGAAAAAAAAGAGTTGATTAGGGCTATGGGACAGACTGCTGCCTCAGGAGTTCTTACTCAACAAAGGGAGAGAGCAAATTAAGGGCAAGGCCTGCCTTCTTCTGCACCCCCAGTCCCGAAGGCATCACTCTCATCAAGTTCCAAAAGCTTCCATCAGGCAAGCACGAGAACCTGCTGGCCACCCAAGACATGGTCCTGTAGACAGGCCTGAGCCCAATATACCTAGAAGAAGGTAGGCTGTGTAGGTGAGAAGCCAGCAGGTCCTGCATGCTAATTAGAAACAGCTGGAATAAAACCAGGTCAGAACAGGAGTTGACAACAGTCATCTCATCTCAAGTTCTTCCATCTTCCCCCACCTGCTTGGAAGTATTTCTGCCCTGGGGGATTCCCGTCATACTGATTGTGGAGAAAAGGCCTATACAGTGATGGAATGAAAGGCAGTTCAAAGATATTCCCTCTAGGAATAAAGGCAGCAGGAAAAGAATGAAAGAAAATCTTATTCTTTGTAATGCAGCATTTTTTTCTCCTCTTATAAATCATTGTATCTGAAAGGTCACTCTTTGAGGTTGATGGCTTTCTTAAGAATGCGCTTTCTTCCCATTCCTCAATCATGGGGTCTGTGTGTCACAAGATAGAGAGGCTGATGTGGTGGCTACTCTTATAAAAACTCAAATTGTGACCGTGTGAATAACTAAAATAAAACTTTCCTGGGCTCTGAGGTTCTGGCCTTTTAAAAAATTGAATTTATTGGTTGCTCTGCTTTCAGATGTCCCTCGCCAATTCTGGCTTTTGAAAAGACCCATACACTTTGAGTGTGAGGCTTGGTTTTTCAGAGTATTTCAAGAGACTACAATTTTGGTTCATCAACCTATATCTTCCTCCTGTATCCACCCATCCACCTACCCATTTATTCATCTGTTTAGGAATTCATCTATTCTTGCGACAATTGGCTGAGTGCCAGGCTCTGTCCTGTCAACATCAGGAAACTCAAAGACATAGTCCCTGAAACATCAGAAAACTCATAGACATAGTCCCTACCTTGTAGAGCTGGCATTCAGAACGGTCACAGACAAGTAAGCTAGTGCAGCAAGATAATTTATTAGAAATATACTATAACCTGAATGTAAAACAACTGTTTTATTCCCCCCCAAATCTAGCCAGGACTTTCTGTCCCAAAGGTTTGAGGTGAGTATGTGAGAGTAACCTGTTGTTTTCAAAAGCCAGGTGAGTGGTCCCATGTTGGTCACTAAGGAACACCCCTTAGCAGCTATTTTCAGCCTGCACAGGTTTTTTTTTTTTTTTTTTGAGTTGGAGCCTCACTCCATCACCCAGACTGGAGTGCAGTGGCCGCTCCCGGCCACCGAAGCGTCGAGCTGCTGGGTTCCGGCGATCCTTCTGCCTCAGCCTTCCAAGTAGCTGGAACTACAGGCGTGTGCTACCACGCCCGGCTAATTTTTTATTTATTGTAGAGATGAGGGCTAGCCAAGTTGCCCAGGCAGGTCTCGAACTCGCGGGCTCAGGCAATCCACTCACCTCGGCCTCCCAAAGCACGGGATTACAGGCTGAGCCACCGAGCCCGGCTTGCACAGGTTTTTAAAGGCACGGGATCTGGGCAGGTGGGAGACTTGGCATCCTGCGCTGATGGTTAGCATTCATTCTCTGCAGGCAGCCAGGTTTGTGAAACTTTCTCTAGGCTTAATGAAGAGGAATTGGGCTGGCAGTAGCTCGCAACCTTGACTGCAGATTAGAATCACCTGGAACTCTTTAAATCCCCTCTGCCCAGACTTCACCCAGACCAATTAAACCAGGAAACGTGCAAGTAAGAGCCAGTTGTCAGTGGTTCTTAAAGTTCCCCAGGTAAAGCCAACGGGAACAGCTGGTCGAAGGTGAGCAGTTTGCAGCTTTGAACACTGGAGATTGAAGCATGTGTTGTTCCTGCCCCTCCATACCAGCTGCAGGACGGGTAAGGGTTGAAGTTTCTGCTCCTAGTGGTAACCAGAACCCCCTCGGGCCCAGCTCCCCAAGGTCACTGGGATGGGGATGGAAGTCTGGCACCCAGAGAAACAAAGCTTTTGTAGTCCAGGATGCAGGTAGAGGAAAAGACTGTTGCACCAGGCATCAAGCAGCCTTCTCAGGAAGTAACGCCATTGTTAGCAGGCAAAGCACAGGAAGGGAAACAGGTGATCACTACAGATCATTTTCATGTGATTTTAACGTGTGGCCAGGGTTGAGGACCACTGCAGTGAAGCCCATCAGTGTCTTGTTTGCCAGGAGTCCTGCCTCGTCATTTAGGGGAACTTCTTCAGTACCCTTGTCTGAAGTAAGTCAGAAAATGACCAGACTTGACTTCATCCTGAGCTGAATCTCAGAGCTGGATGTGGATTATTTTTAAAAATTAAGAAATGTGTCACTTTATGTACCTGAAATATTAGGCAAGTAATTCATCCCTTTTCCCACCACAGGGCCATACAGGACGGCAGTGCTGTGAGGGGGAGAGACCCCTGCCGCAGGAGTACGGGGGGAGGTCCAAGCTGGCTAGTACTTCTCTCCTTTCACCAGGGCCCCTCTGCCACCTGCCCTGCTCGGCTCCCAGTCACACCCCACCAGGACACGTCATCTGGCCAAGGGCTGGCAATGGTGCAGCGTCCTCTATCAGGACTTCCAGGGAGAGGGACCCTTTAACCCTCACTGGGAAGTGGTAGGTTGGGACCTGGAGCTAGCCATATCCTCTGGGGACCATAAGAGCTCTTCCTTGTCCTGTGACTCCCAAGAGCAGTTGCACTTCTCAGGCTTTCTCCTTTCTGCCCTCTTGGGCTGCCCTGCCCTGCCCTTCCCAACCCAGCCAGCCCTTCTCAGAATGAGAAATGTAAAAGCTTCTGAACTGATCGGCCAGCCCTTTTATCTTCTGCAAAGAGGCCTCTATACCATCTCTGTGAATTTTTCCTCTTGGCAGCAAGGCCCAGTTCTAAATTTTTAAAGAAACTTCCCTTGCTTACTGTTGGGACTATTGACTGTACTTTATGGAAATAAAATACTATAAGCTTGTTCTCTCTGTTGGCACAACCAACAAGGACCAGCTGGCAGCTTTGTAAATGGCTCCATTATATCCAAGCTCTGTAGTGAGGCAAAGGCTTCCACAGCCCAATACTTCTCAGACTCAGCTACAATTAGTATCATCTGGATGGGTTTTTAAATGTAAGATTCCTGGGCCCCCACTCCTCAGAGATTTTTTTAAATTAGTCTGCAGGGAGGAAGCTGAGCATCAGGGTTGAGTTTAAAGCCACCCAGGTGATTTTAACATGTGGCCAGGGTTGAGAACCACTGCTGTGGAGCCCAATAGTGTTGTGTTTGACAGTTCTACCTCATCATTTAGGGGAGCTTTTCTAAAGAGCCACGGTCATGGATGAGACATGGTAAGATAAAGCCTCATCCCTCATGACCCTCCAGGGGATTTGTAGTTTCCTGCCCTGTGCTCTCACTACCTCCAAACTCCCCTACAGGTAGGTACAAACACTGCTGGGGCCACCCCTTCTCTTAGCAAATACATTTTCCAGGATAACTTGTTTTCACCTGGTGGACTTCTCAATCAGCAGCAGACAGCAGACCCAGCCCTGGTCCTTCCTCAAAAGAGTCCCTAATCCAGGTGGGGAGTTGCACATATGACCAAGGGCTGACCTGTGAGCAACAGCCTGTAAATTCGGTGGAAGCAGGGTAGGCATTCAGGGAAAGGACGGACAGTGTGTGCTAAGTGGGGACAGCCAGATCAGAATCCAGCCCAGCTTAGGGGAAGATAGAAGAGGAAGCAGTCAGGGAGGGCTTCCATGAAAGGATCACAGATTAAGTAAAGCCAAAGGGCAAGAAAACACATAACTGCCTGGGGAAGAGAGGATGGAAAATGTGAAAAGAGAAGAATGGTTTTGTGGTCCATCCCCTTCCCACCAACCCTACTGAGACCGTTTGTCCCTGTCCTCTCCTTTCTGGAGTTCTGCATCTGCCTCCTCCTCCTCATATATCCTCTACAATTGGGGGAGGGGAGTAGAGGGCGAACCATAATCCAAACCAACACTGTGTCAATCCTAACCATATTAACAAAAATTCCTTAGTATCGATCAATTACACCATATTTCAATGTCCCTACAGGTTCTTTCTACAGTCTGTCCATTCAAATAAACTCCCTTTCTTCTATGCCATTCTTTTTTTTTTTTAAGAGTGGGGTCCTATAGAGTCGTTAAAGTTAAAAATGGAGATCAGGTCTGAAGAATCCCTGAGCAGGCAAAGCCAGCTGGGCCTCATAAGTGACTTTCACCTTGCTTGATTTGCAAACATAAGCAAAATCTAACTCGAGCTATTTCTTGTAAATGCCCACATTAAAGAAAAACAGAACTTAAGCTCAACCAATCAGAAGCAGCCAACAGACTTGTAAAACTAGGGACTTTCTCGTGGGATACACCAAATAAGGCAACCATATGACTATAACCCATCAAATATGTTCTTGGCTTTATGTCTGCGTTCCTATAAAAGCATCTTCCTTGTGTTCCTTTAGTGGAGCTCCCAAACCACTTCTGGTTTGGGGCTGCCTAATTCATGAATGGTTGTTTGCTCAAATAAATTACTTTAAAAATTACAAGATCACACCTGTAACCTCAACACTTTGGGAGGCCAAGGCAGGAGGATCGCTTGAGCCCAGGAGATCAAGACAAGCCTAGAAAACATAACGAGACCTCATCTCTACAAAATAATCAAAAGATTAGATGGCTGTGGTGGTGCGTGCCTGTAGTCCCAGCTACCCAGGAGGCTGAGGTGAGAGGATCGCTTGAACCCAGGACATCAAGGCTGTGGGAACAGTAATCGTACCACTGTACTTCATCCTAGACAGATTGAGACCCTGGCTTAAAAAAATCAGTTAAATGAAAATTGAAATGTTATTTGCCTCAGTTTATCTTTGTAACAGAATTTCCCTCTTCTAATTTTGGCTGACTACATCATTATACGAATTTTATTTTTTTTAAAGAAAAAAAAAGCACAGAATCACCAGCACAGTCAGGAAGGCCTACCTGAAAAATATTCTCTAGAGAATAGAATAAATAAAATGTTAGTTTCCTTTTCTTATGCTGATCCTCAGCTTGTAGTCTGGTGACAGGGAAAAGTAGGATGCACCTATTTCCATTCTAAACAGACTTTGGGAACGTGGTAAGAAAAGTAGTGAATGGGAACAAGGGATACATCAAAGAGGAAGGAAATGACACTGAAGTCTGAACCTCTCAGGAGAGGTGGAGAAAACTTAAAGTGTGAAAGTTTTTCCAGTCACTCATTCTCTGAAGACTTTCCTGGAGAAGGGCAAAAGCTTGCTCAGCCATTATCAATGGCCTGCACTGCCCCTGCAGGTGGAAATCCTTCAGAAGCCACGATGGACTCAGCCCAGATTCCACTTGGCTTCAGAGAGTGTATGAATGGCTTCCAGGAATGTCCCCCAGGGTAAGTCATATGACACCTTCTCTTGAAGATGTAGGACCACTATTGCCCTAGGAACATGTCCTACTACACCTACCACCAGAAGCAAATGGAGAATGGAAGAGAAAGAAGATTCCAAATAGAGCTAGAAGTTATACTGTGAAAGTCTTCAAGACATCAAATACGTACATACGATTCTATAATCTGAAATTCTCCACTTTCAAGAATATACTCAAGAATACAGTGTTTGAATTTTAAATGGATCATATTTTTTCTTCGTTGATGGGAACTAAATTTAAAAAAACAGAATTTTTTAGTTTTCCTATTTGAAAAGCACAATATTGTAGCAATATTACAAACAGTGAGTAATCTGTATTTGAAGTGGTATGGTTTATACACCCCAACTATCAATAATAAAACATAAATTTTGATCAATTCTTATAGAGGAAAGGTTAGCTTATCTTTCTAGTTATATGAAAAGTATAATAAAATAGCAATTATGGCCAGGGGAGGTGGTCCAAGCCTGTAATCCCAGCACTTTGGGAGGCCAAGGTGAGAGGACTGCCTGAGCCTGGGGCTTCAGGACCAGCCTGGGCAACTTGGCAAGAACTCATCTCTCGACAATAAATCGAAAAATTAGCTGGGAGCAGTAGCATACAGTAGCAGTAGCCTGTAGTTCCAGCTACTTGGAAGGCTGAGGTGGCCGTGAGCATGCAGCTGCACTCCAGCCTGGGCAACAGAGTGAGAATCCAACTCAAAAAAAAAAGCAATTATATGGAGATTTGACCAAAACATATGAAGCCAAAAAAGTTGTATGAAATGAAAGTCCTTATACAGATGTGTTAGTTAATTTGTAAAAAATAATAATAAATATTATGCCATCTTTCTAGATTTGGGGGTGTTTGTGGTATTTGGCAATTTATTCAAATTGTGTTCTGTGATTTCCTAATTTAATATTCATTTTTATACCTACAAAACTTACACAGAAAAAAAGTGAATGTTATAAAATAGACGGATTAAGGAGTCATAATTGGCTTTGCACTGTTTGATTTGACTAAAAAAAAAAAAAAAAAAACAGAGTGTTCTCCCAGGGCATTTTAATAATTTAACTTCATAGATTGTTACCGCTCGAAAAGACCCCTGAAGTGACCTCATGCACTGTACTACAAACACCTGAGGGAACTAAGGCCGAGAAAAGGAAAGGCCCCAAATCACTATGAGTTAGTGGTAAGGCCGAAATTAGAAGGCAGGTCCCCTGCCTCCCGACCATACGCCCGGTTTGCAGCCCGCCCACAAGTGCATGGGCTTTTCCTGGGAATAATACCATCACTTACTCTGAAACACACACACACATTGACAGAAGTCCCGTTTCGCCTTTGCGCCACAGCGCTACAAAGCCAGTTGTCTCCGACTGGAAGAGCAGACTAGCAAGCCTTTTCTTCCGTAGCCTTGTTTTGAATCCATGCATTGCACCCTCACCACCGGCAGGGTCGGAGCTTTCCATCTTTTCTGCTGCGAGAGAGGCTGCCGCGGCAGACGCTGCTGCTGCCCCCTGCTGGCTGAATAGAATGTCGCAGGCTTGGCTGCCCCTTCTTTTTCCAAATTTTGGGCCAGTCTCCAGCTGTTGAAGACCTTTAGGTAAGACATAGGACTAAAATGGGACAGTTCTCCACAGGAGAGGGGAAAGGAAATGTTCCACGAGACTTTGTTCTGCTCACACTCAATTGAGGATATGGCAGTCAGGATTTCATCCATATGATCCTGTGAAGAGGAAGCTGAGATGGTAAGGACCAGAGCAATGCCTTGAAAATTAATGTGCATAGACATCACTTGGAGATCTTGTTAAAATGCAGATTGTGGTCAGTGAGGTCTAGGCTCGAGCCTAGGATCCTGCATTTCTTTTTTTTTTTTTTTTTAGTTAGAGTCTCACTCTTGTCACCAATTGGAATTCAGTGGCACACTCACTGCCACCACAACCTCGACCTGCTGGGCTCAGTTGATCCTTCCCCTCAGCCTTCAAAGTAGCTGGAACTACAGATGCATGCTACCATGCCTGGTTTATTGTTTGGTTTATTGTAGAAATGAGGTCTCACCAAGTTGCTCAGGCTGGCCTTGAGCCTCCTGGCCTCAGATAATCCTCTCGCCTCAGCCTCCCAAAGTGCTAAGATTACAGGCTGAGCTGCTGCACCCGGCCAGATCCTGCATTTCTATAAAGCCCCCAGGTGATACTGCTAGGCCATGGACAAGTAATAGAGTAGCTAGTTTCTAGATGGAAATGGAATGGAATTTGGAGTCAGACCAAATGATCTGAATCTTAATTTTCCACTTACTAGCTCTGTGATCTCAGACAAAGGACTTAAACATCTTGAACCTTGAATTCCACATATGTAAAATGGGCATGACCCCATCTACCTCACTGCCCTTTTGTGTGGACTGTGTAGGTACCATATATAAATTCCTCATGCGATATCCGACAAGCAGTGGGTGTTCAATAAATGGTGACTATTACCATCATGGGGAGTTTTCCCAATAGGCATATGTCCTCGGCAACTCACTGCTCATGGATACACAAATGTGCAAATCACAGCATCTCAGACTAATGAATGTCATAATTTCATGTATTAGCCCTCACTGCCAAGGTTAGACCCACCTATACCTGCAGACCCTGAGGCTTGCGGTCAGTTTAGAGATGAATCCATAACAGTGGTCTCAGTCGTCCTTGATAAATGTACATCTTCTCTCACATCCAAAGTGGAAAGACACAGAAGAAATAAGATTGATGCCTCATCGCCACACTAGAGGTGAGCTGTATTTCACATGTGCTCTGGGCAGACACCAGAACGTGACCTGCAAATAAAATCATCTGAGAGCACATGAAAAGAGACCTGATGCTGTGGAGCTGCAAGGACTGGGTTCACACGCTAGCATCAGTATCCTGTAACTGGGCAACCTCAACAAAACTTGTAAGCCATTTGAGCCTCAACTTCCTCATCTGTAAAGTGAGATGACCATAATAATACATCCAAATTAGATACGGACTGCAAAGTGCTTTGAAGATGATCATCCCCCTTGTCTTGACTCCTCTTGTGTGAGAGAACTTGGAATTTAAGATAAATTGGAACCTTTTCTCTATTATCAGAAAAAAAGAGAGACTGAAACAACCAAACCATCTCTGCAGCAGAGTGCATAAGATCCTTCTGCACTGGCTCCCAGCCCTCTCCGGCTCGTCCTTGACTCCATCCCTGATAATGCCAACTCCCATAGCTCCCCAGACCCTGGTGCCCTTTCATATTTCCATACCTGTTCACACACCCTGCCTTTTCCCTCTCCCTCAATCCTCCCCAAGTTTCTGACTCAAGGACTAAGCAGGGTTCTTGGTTACAACAGAAAGAAGACACTCACAGGCCAGAAGACTGGAGAAAGCAGCTGGACAGGTAGATGGTATGAAGGAAAGTGCAGTCAGAACCACATCAAGACTGCAGCAAAAAATAGTCCAGAAATGACACCTCTGCCACCACTGCCAAGCACCTGTAGTCATCAGCGTGTGCACCGCCAACACTACCAGCCCTGCAGGCTGACGTTGCCCCTGCACTCCCACCAACACCAGTGCTACATATGAATCATGGTGGCATGAAACCTTCCCTGATGCACCTTCCTCTGCGACACACACACACACACACACACACAGAGAGAGAGAGAGAGAGAGAGAGAGAGAGAGAGTCTTTGAACTGTGTTCCCATCACCCCTTAAACTTAGTCATATGGTTTTGTTTTCTGACTAGGTCTCTGTGATTGCCTTAGGATAGACTTCTCAAAAGCTGACTTTGAGAAGAATCACATATAAGTGATTTATGAAGGATGTTCTCCCAGGGAAGATGGTGAGGGAGTAGAGAGAGAGTGGGGAAAGACCAGAAAAGGAGGAAGTCAAGCCAGGGAGTGATCTCAGGCAAAAGAGATGGCTTCAGGCTGATCCTCCAGGGGGAACTCAAGGCAAGGAGCTGGGCTTCCATACTCCACACCTGACATGCCTTGCTTCATGGCAGCCGGGTTGGAGAAGGAGGGTCGAAACAAACTCCAAGACCCCTCTGTACAAAGTGGCTCTAATTGCCCTAGAACAGTCCCCTGACAAAGAGCAGCAGGCATGAGCTGTTGAAAGCACACTGCCAGAGCAATGATGGCAGAGCAGGCTTCTGGGGGTGGGGCAGGGTGATGGCACTAACTGCTCCAATAACCCCAGTGGACCCCACCAGCGCTGTGTCTGATTCATCCCTATGCTCCCAGCACCCAGCACAGGGCAAGAACTTAGCAGGTCTCCAAGAAGTGTCCCAAATGTGAGTAAAAGCTGGCTGGGTGGGGCATGTGGTATAAAATAAAGCCACAGAGACAAGTGCAGACCCAAACAGAAGGACAGTGGGCAAGGGCCAGGGAATTCCACTCTGGATTTACATTCTCTTCGTTATCTTGCAAGTCCTGGCCGGAGTGTCTGAGGTCAGAGGCCCCTGTCATTAGAAAGGATCCAGTGGAGTCTCCTCAGTGAGCACTCGTCCAGAGCAGTGAACAAGGGTTTGGAGTCCTCAAACACAGCAGGGCTACAACTTCCCATCCCCTCTGGGAAAAAGATCGAAGCTGGAGCTAATCCGAACGGCTTTCAGAAGTCACACAGAATACCCAAAGGACACAGGCAAGTGGCTGCAACTGCTCGTCTCTGCACCTGCTAGCAAGTGAGGCAAGACTGGATGGGCTCGTAAGCCCTGACAGATGTGCTTTCACGGGAGAACTCCAGTGGAATTCATCCAGGCAGCCTCTGGAGGGAAGGCTGTTTTTAATGGCATGCCTTTGAATTGGCCAACCTCAGTGAAAGAGCAGAGCCCAGGAGTAATTTCCTTCTCCTGTTTTAGGGTGAAGTAGGAAAGTGGAGTGATTTAGCAAAGGCCTCTTTCAGAACGCTACGAAGATTTGAGTCCTTTTAGTCTCATAGATGGTATCGCAGACCACCAAGAAAAGGGACCGCTGAGCAAGTGTTCCTGAAGGTCACCATGACCGGGTTGTGTCATCTGTAGGTCAATGCTTAACACCAGCATTGGGCTCTGGAGTTAAGGTCTGCTGTGATGGTTAATTGTATGTGTCTACTTGACTGGCCTACGGTGCCCAGATATGTGGTCAGACAGTATTTGGGATGTTTCTCTGTGAGTGTTTCTGGATGAGATTAACAATTAAATAGATGGACTTGGAGTGAAACAGATTACCAACCCTCCATAATGTAGGTGGGTCTTATCCAATCAGTTAAAGGCCTAGGAAGAACAAAAGACTGACCGCCCCTGAGCAAGAGGGAATTCTGCAGCAGACAGCCTTTGGACTTGAACTGCAATATCAGTGTCTCTCTGGATCTCTGGCCTGCTGGTCCACCCTGCAGATTTTGGATTTGCCAACCTTCATAATCTCATTAGATCATAATCACTGTAAATAAATTTCTTATATATGTATAAACACACACACACACGCATACACATAGCCCTAGTCACTAGGTCTCCGTGACCTAGTTTCTGTTACTTTGGAGAACCCTAATACACTACTCTAAACAAAATCTCCAGCTCCAGCTGTCTGCAGACCATAAGACCTGAGCCTGGCCATGTAAGAAGCAACCAAAAACGCCAAAGAGGTGCAGGTTGGTGGGATAGACCCCACATAAAGTAGCACTAAGCCAGAAATGTTGGAGACCTCCAATATGGCTCTCCAGGCAGAGGACTGCACCAAGGAGTGTTGTGGAGGCTCCCAACAAATAGAGGAACTGCCAGAGAGACACAGGGAGTGCCAGAGAGACCAGGTATAGCACATTTCCAGAGTCTGGGCCCAGGGTGAAGCTGGGATCTGAGAGCCAGAAGATAAAAAAAGCAGACACGTCTAAAGTCTAAAGGATGTCTAGTCAGAATCTAGTCTAGTAGGAACCTGGCAGGAGTCTCTCAAGTAGATTGTGCAGGTCCTCCCACCCTGGCACTGTGGATGACAAGCAGGCATCCTACTCTCTTTGGGGTTCAGGCTGCCTCTCAAAGGAAAGCTCAGTGCCAGAAGGGCCATGGCCTGTGGGGATAAGGCTGCTCATCCCTCAGGCTGCTCTATTCCCAGAAGCCCTTGTGACTCTCAAAGCATTAACAAATCATGGCTTGGCATGGTGTTGTTACGGCGTCAGAGACACTTGAAGTGGTTGAGAGCTCAGAGCCCCAAGGGCTCTGAGAGAACAGGGCTGGTGAGGAGACAGCACCAGGCTCTGAAAGTTTCAATGAAGCCGAAGGGCAAAGATGCTTTCCAAAGGGCCCTGGCCTTCCAGGACAGAGATAGCCCACAGTCACCGTGGGAGAGGGGGACTGTGCTGCAAGGAGCACAGAGAGGGTGGGAGGGGAGAGCAGGTATAATCAAGGAGGGGCCTTGAAGAGAGAATGGGGAACGGCCTGCACAGGAAACACAGGAGGCAAATGCAATGCTGGTAGAAGTCCCGCATGCCAAGGCCTAAATGAAGGACGTGAGGGTCTAAAACAATTTCCCAGGACCCTGAGCAGTCAGCAGATAGGCAGAGACACTCTCTCTGCGTATCTGAGAGGACTCAGAGTTGGCAAGACAAGCTGAAACACTGCAATATTTTGATATAATAATAAATATATATTTGGCCCCAGTTTCTGAAACAGTGTTCCTTAAACCCTTGTAGACAAGGATGCTAGGGGACTCTTTTGTTATGTTTGGTCTCTGACCAGGATTCTGATACAGAGCTCCTAGGGCAAGGCAGGGACATAGTAAAGTGACTGGGCTGGGGTATGAGGAGGAGGGGTCTCCTCAGGTGCTCCACTGGGCCTATTCTGGTGCACACACACATACACACACACACACACACACACACACACAAACACACACACACACAGAAAGAGAGACATACATAGACACATACACAGATACACAGACACACACAAACTCAAAGAGACATATGTAAACACAGATACATGGGCACACACACTCAGAAAGACACACACACTGATCCATACACTGACACCAACCCAGTTATACACACAGGCAGACACACACAGACACAGACACAGACACAGATACACACAGAACAGACACAGCGACACAGAGGGACACACACACTCCTTTAATTTTTGCAGCTCCACCACTCAGAAATCTAGTCATGAAGCACTGATTAGGGGGGTTTTCACACAGAAAACAGAATCTATATAACAAATTCTTGTCTTTTTGAAATTTTTTCCAACCTTTTATAGCATAGAAAATTTCAAACATACACACAAGTAGAAAAAGTGGTGTAATAAACCTCCAAGTACCTATCACCCAGCTTCATAATTATCAATGCAGTTAGGTTTTGTTCAAAGGCTGCGATCCAAGTATGAGAGAGCTATTTAGAAGACCACACATTAGACCAAATCAGCTCAATCTTGCTCACTGTGATCCTTAGACTAGGGTGGCGAGGGGAAAAGAATCAGAGAGGAGAACAAGCTAGTTCTATTCTGTTGCGCAGCCCCAGAGGAACCCCAACCTGGAGCCCTGTAGGATGAGCCTTGAGGTGGGCATAGCACACCCAGGGTGGTTGGGGTATAAGAGCAGACAGCAAACCTTCTCTTGTCTCCTCATCACCAGGCTTGTAAAAGCAGAGTAGGGAAGGCCACAGGAGGTGCCTGGAATGATGGACCCAAGGCACTGTCACAGTGGGACCCTAAATCTACATGTTCTCCCAGCAGCTGAGCCCTGTGCTTCTTAAGGCAGTCTCCACACATCTGGATGAGGAGACCCCAGGAACAGATAAGCCCTTTCCCGTATGGCTTTTTTGAGAGAGCACACCTGAAAAGCTTTCAAGGTGGGACAAGGCTATTGCCTGGTACGGTGGGAATCCTATGGCTGAGAACTTGGTGGGAACCTCTGCAATGGGTTCAGGGAAGCAGGACAGACACCAGAGATCAGTGGATGTTGAATAGGATGGAACATCTCCTGAAAGGTAGACACCTTGCCAGTCACATGCCAAGATGTCATGAATACCCCAATGCTGTAAATCTACCCTAGGAAGACAAGGGGATTGTGAATTGACTGACTTTGACCTGAAATAAGCAAGTGTTAGTCTCAGCAGGATAGAAACTTGATAGAAATTAGATTCATTGACAAAAATATTAAGTTGCATTTCTTGCACAACTTCCTGAGTTATGATAAGCCATTGTCTCCACAAACACAGTATGTCCACACTCTGTTATGTTTCATTGAAGAGGACACTTAACCTCAGAAACACAGGGTCCTCATTTCCTTAATATATATTGATGCAAAGGCCCCGCCCCAGATCAACGGCATCAACATCTCTTGAGTCAGAACATTGTTGTTTGTTTGGATTATTTTAGCATGAGTACCATCGGAAACTGCTTTCGGTCTTCCTGTTCACACCCAGCATGTAAACCTGAACCAGTACACGTAAGAAGACAACCGAGGCACTCTTACCTCTGAAATTTGTTTTCTATCCTTCTGTTCTTGCAAAGTTTCAAATGCAGCCATCAAACTCACCCTGAAGTCCCAACTACAGTTAAATTTCTCCTCTCCTTTCTAATTTGCTGGCAACCACCCTAGTAATTTCATCTCATGCTCAGATTAGCCAGTGAGGCAATGACAACAGTCATCCCGAATGACTAGCCCCTCCCTAGTTCTGCAGAAACCATAGAATTATATGGGGAAACTGGACAGAACTGCCTGACGGGTGGGACCTAATGTCTACATGTTCTCCCATCAACAGAGCCTCAAATTTCAACCTGGAAGGTCTCACATAGGAACCATGAACCACAGGTTCAGATTATCTCTAGGGAGGCCAAGGCGAGAGTTCAGAATGTACTGACTTCATTTGTGTCCTTTTCTGATAAGTCTCACAAGTCTATATTACTTTGCCTTTGGAGACACCAAAGAGGAAAGAATCTACTCCATGGAGAAAGTGAAAAAAGTAGGAAGAAGTGGAATCAACCTTTAATTAGATATTATTCAAATGGTCACAGCAAGAAAAGATGGCAAGAAGGGGTTCATTGCTAAAAATGAAACCAACTGGCATAGTGGGAAATCAATTAAAAGCAGCATACCAAAGGAATGTCATAAACGATGAAGCAGACTGCCAACCTAGGTCCAGTAGCCACTGCCATGTGGTTTGTCTCCTCAGGTAAGGAGGGAAAGGTGAGGGTCACCTCATGGTGGGGACACTGAATAGATGCTGAAGGTTTGGTATGAAACTTAGTTTCTGTCTTCAAAGCAAGAGAAAGAGACACATCACTGCCATTGTGGGTAAACCTAGAAAGATGACTATGGTAAATGAAACAGGAAAATAGGTAGAGACACTCTCTCTCTGAGTATCTGAGAGGACTCAAGTTTGGCAAGACAAGCTGAGGCATGTGATATTATGATATAATAAGAAATATATATTTGGTCCCAGTTTCTGAGGCAGTATTCCTTAAGCCCTTATAGACAAGGATGCTAGGGGAATGTTCTAGATGGTAGGGGAATCTTTTGTTCTAATGTTTGGTCTCTTACCAATGTTTGGTCTCTTACAGAGCTCCTAGGACATTTCTAATTTCCTTGTGATAGGACTGTCTTTTGTTCTAACTCTTAGTAGGCAACCCTTGATGGGCTCCTGGATAACCTCAGGATGGGGACTGGTTGCCAGCAGAACCAACCATGTGATTAGATTGTTGGAACTTTCAGCCCCACCCTGACCTCTGGGGAAGGGAGAGGAGCTGAAGGTTGAGTTGATCATCGATGACCAATGATGTCATCAATCATGACTATGTAATGAAGCTTCCATAAAAACCCAAAAGGATGAGACTCAGAGAGTTTGGGGATTGTTGAACACATGGAGGTTCCTGGAGGGTGACATGCTCAGAGAGGTCACGGAAGCTCCACACGCCTTCCTCCATACCTTGCCCTATGCATCCCTCTATCTGGCCGTTCATAATGTACTTTATAAGAAACCAGCAAAGGTGTTTCACTGAGTTCTGTGAGTTCAACCCAAAGAGAGGGTGATGGGAACCCTGATTTATAGCTGGTCGCTCAGAAGTACAGATGACAACATGGGGTTTGTGTCTGGCATATGCAGTGGAGGCAGGCTTGCTGGACTGAGCCCTTAACCTGACTGACTCTACTTACAGGTAGATAGTGTCAGAATTGAGTCAAATTGTAGGCTATCTAGCTGATGTCTTCTGGAGCATTAGTTGTTGTTAGGGGGAAATCCCACTAATTTCGATGACCAGAGGGGGAGTGTTCAGTGTTTTGTGTTGCATGGGACAGTAGGATAAACTTTTTTTTCCCGATGTCTCTTACAGAAACACCATAGGACTAAGTTTGCCCCTGTAGATGTATTGTTTCTCCACAATAAGAGGAGGCTGATCTGTATAGATCACAGCAAGGGCCCCAAGCCCTACGACTTTAGGCTGATTCAGCAGATGAGGAGCTCAGCAGCGATTAGAAGAGGGAGAAGGGTGAGGTTGGAGTATTTATTTCTTGCCCCAGCTGCCTCCCTGCAAAGTTGCCTCTGTCCCTGGACACAGTCCTAGCCACCCTTCCAAAATGGCCACCTCTGTGTATATCTCTCTTCTCATCCTGAATGGCTCCCCTCCTTTGCTGTTAGGGGCTGGGCAGATAAAGACTGAGATGCCCATGTCACTGCATTTCCCACTGTGGCTCCCTCACACCCCCACTTGTGTACATGAACCTTTCTGGAGTGGTCCATGTTTGAAGCTCCCTCCTCTTTTCTACTAGGGCCTGACTGATACAGACACCAACAGCCCATGGATCTTCTTTTCCTGACCATTTTCAAGTGTCTGTGGAAAAAGACAAATTATTACTCAATGAAATAGAAGAATGATCCCATCTGAAGAAGTAAGAAATAGAGAAGAGAAAAAGTTTGTAAGAGTCTATGAAATGTGTCTCTAACTTTTTCTCCTTTTTGAGTCACCATTGTGCTTTTGAGTACAATTGGTTAAAAATTAGTGTTCAGGGACTTTTAAAATTGTTTGAAGAAACGGTACCTCCCTTAGACCAATAATTGAATTGCTTAATTGAGAACATAAATCTCTATTGTGAATGCTGACATTTTCTCTTTAGCTATGTGTGCTACATTACCAGCCTGGGCTTTATTGTTTCTATATATGTGTCAGGTAAATGCGTTTAACATACAGTATTCCTCCCTAGGTATGTACTAAATAATAAAGGTTAAGTTGTTTTTAAAGTGATTTTACGTTTCTGTTTCAGCTATGAGTTAGTGTCTGCTTATAAAGTTAAGAATGTTACTAATCCAGAGTGTCATTAATTAGTTTTCCAATGGCCCATTTGTTCAGGGATTCCATGCCTCTTGAACAAATTGCTAAGCTCTTAATGGAAAACAATATTTTGTTAAGCAGACTAGGGGAGGTGTCTGATTTGTTCCTAAAATAATGTGTTAGAGTCAGTCTCGAGGCTACCAGCTCACAGATTTTTTTAATGAATTTGGTCATGTGTTAGAATACTAATTTCTTTATTGTGGTATAATATTTTGGTCATTCTGATTGTTTTGTTTGCTATACATGTGCCTTACTTTTCATAAATTATTAGAAACTAGAAATAGAAGAAGCTTAATTATCCCAAAGAACTTTCTGTAGTTCTGATCAACAACCAGCTCCCAGTAGAAATGTGAGGCTGAAAAATATACCCATACCCAATATAAGGAGCTGGGTTCCTACTACTTAAATCACCCAGCTGCTGCCCAGGGAAAAAAAGAAATCATTAACAACAGAATGAAAAGCGATAATTGCAGCCAATCAGAATAAGCCAAATATAAAAACCCATGAAGATGTGGGAATAAGAGGGAAATAAGAGGCATGCCAGCATAAGGACATAAAAACTAGTCAGCAGTATACAATATTGATTAAGCAAGTCAGGAAAAGATAAATGAGGAGCAAACCAAGTGATGTGAAGTCTATTCTAAATTTTTGGTCAATACTCAAGTTATCAGTACAAACTGCTGTTGCCCCATAAGTTGCAGAAGTTTCCAAGAACGTTGGGTCATGACTGAGAGTCTGACTGGAAAATGTACCTTATGAAGAATTTGGTTGTGCAAATGCTTAGTTGTTGTGATAATGGAGGGGCAGAGAGTAGTATGCTAAAAAGCCCATTTCAGACCTACATTTATACAAACACACACACACACACACACACACACACACACACACACACACACACTTTCATGCCTCTAGATATTTACTTATGCCAATTGTTTCCTCTTCCCTAGAAGCCTCTTCTATTCTTCTTCCATTTAAATTTGGACATATTGGCCAGGTGTGGTAGCTCATGCCTATAATCCCAGCACTTTGGGAGGCCAAGACAAAAGGATTGCTTGAGTCCAGGAGTTCGAAACCAGCCTGGACAACATAGTGAGACCTTGTCTCTACAAAATATTTTAAAAATTAACCAGGCACGGTAGCGTGCACCCGTAGTCCTAGATACTTGGGAGGCTGAGACGGAAGGATCTCCTGAGTCCAGGTGGTCAAAGCTGCAGTGAATCATGATCATGCCACTTCACTCTAGCCTGAACAACAGAGTAAGACTCAAACTCAGAAAATTAAATAAATACATAAATTCAGACATATTGATGACTCCCAAAGAATTACTCTTCTTACCATGGTGCCTCATCCCACCTGGGGGTGGGGAAGCAAGAGGGGGTGCCCACGAATAAGTCAAGAGCCACCAAGCTCAAGCTCGGCTAGCTTCTTCATTCTACAGAGAAGCTTCCCTCTATGATTGCTGGACCTTTGACACTAGTTGCCTCCAAGGTAAGAGAGTTCCCTTCCAGAAGATGGCACAGTCATTTTCAAAATCTGCCTCTGGTTCTACCGCCTCACTATCCTCCACTTATAATCTCCTGGGCAATGAGCTCAAAAGCTTAGCAACCCTATAAGCTCATCCTCTGAGATGAGGACACGAATGGACACAAGATACCACTCACACTGGCGACTTCCACAGCTGTTACTCTGCATGGTCAGCTGAGAGAAGACACTGCATCTTATTGAGTGTCTATGAAGGGCACTACGTTTCACAGATAGCATCTTTAGAAAGCTCATCAGCTAAAGCCTATCAGGAATACACACAGAGCTAAAATTAAGTTTATTAGCTTGTTGCAGCAAGGGAGAGCATATATCAGAGGAATCACGGGACATCAAAAGATAAAAGTTACAAAAGGGTACTTACTGAGTTTGGCAAGCTGGAATTAAATGTCTTTGGCAAGGATTAGCCAGACTCTGAAACAGGAGTTGCTGGAAAAGTCAATGATTTTATCCTTAGAACACAAAAGTCATCAGATATACAGCCATATTCACAGTCACGTTGTTCACAGTAGTCAAAGGGTAGAAGCAATCCCAGGATGATTAAAAAGTGCTTATTAATTGGGAGTTCTCCTTCATATTCACTCTTTGTATATGACCTATATTTGCTTCAATCTTGGTCCAAATGGGTTTCACAGGATTTGGAATTACAGGTTTGAGCCACTGTGTCCAGCCTGTAATTCCAAATCCTGTGAAACCCATTTGTACCAGGATTGATAAATGGGTAAATAAAATGTGGTCTTTAGGCTGGGCACAGTGGCTCAAGCCTGTAATTCCAGCACTTAGGGAGTCCAAGGCGAGAGGATTGCCTGAGCCTGGGGGCTCAAGACCAGCCTGGGCAACTTGGTGAAACCTCATCTCTATAATAAATGACAAAAACTAGCGGGGCATGGTGGCGTGTGCCTGTAGTTTCAGCTATTTGGAAGACTGAGGCGGAAGGATCGCCTGAGTTCAGTAGGTTGAGGCTGTGGTGGCCATGAGCATGCCACTGCACTCCAGCCTGGGTGATAAAGTAAGACTCTAACTCAAAATAAATAAATAAATTAATTAATTAAATAAAATGTGGGCTATACATATGATGGAATATGTAAGACATTACTAATAACACAGAAAGATGGGGAGGAATATTATCTAGCCTTAAAAAGGAAGGAAATTCTGACACATGCTACAAACATAAAATGAACCTTAAAGACATTACACTAAGTGAAATAAGCCAGTCACAAAACGACAAATACTGTGTAATTCCACTTATATGAAATACCTAGAGCCATCAAATTCATAAAGACAGGAAGTAGAATGGTGGTTGCTGGCACTGGAAGAAAGGGAAGAATGAGGAGTTATGGTTTGCAAGATGAAAGAATTCTGTGGATGGATAGTGGAAGTCATTGCATAACAATGTAAATGTACTTAATGCCACTTAAAATGTACACTTAAAATGACTACAGTAGTAAATTTTATGTTATGTATACTTTGCCTCAATTGTTTTAAAAAGCCATGTGGAGTTACTGTTAGGTCAGTTGCTCTTATGTTTTAGAGAGAACTGGTTAAAAGAGTTTGAGCTTAGTTTCTCTTGCATGGTCTGGCTTGACTCAGTTTATCTGTTTTTTGGGTCAAAGAGCAGGTTTGTGAGATACGATTTGTTTATTTTTTTCTCTTACATGGGATATGTAGTTTATTAAAATAGTTTGAACATAGATTTTTGCTTTTGAGAGCATTGGATTTATACATAAAATGGATGTAGAAGCCAAGCATCCAATAAAACATCTCAACATGTGTAAGATCCAAAATTAAACCACTAGTAAGGAGTGAAAGATTCGAGTTAATCTGCTGATACAAGAAGTGAGTTGGACCTGTGCAACCCATTTGGACCAGGATTGAAGCAAATATAGATCATACACAAAGAGTGCATATGAAGGAGAACTCCCAATCAATAATCACTTTTTAAGAAAGCTGTAGTAAGAGGGGAATTTATATCTCTACAAACACACATGAAGAAAATGGAAGGATCACAAATTAACAGTCAAACAAATCACCTAAGGAAGTTGGAAAAGCAAGACCACCAAAACCTTAACTTCAGCAGAAGAATCCAAATCACCAAAATAAAAGCCCAAATCCAGGACATAGACGACAAAAAGATAATACAAAAAATCAACAAAACAAAAAGCTGGACTTCTGGCAAGATGGCGATGGGGCGGCATGGTCTGTGAGACCCTCTGCGAAAGAGAACACCCATGAAGACCTAGCTCTCTCCCAAGGGCTGCAGTTCCCATCTTCCACAGCCTGCTCTTCACAGGGAGCTCAGCCATCACCGTCACCTGCTGTCGCTACTCAGATATCGCAGCAGTCCGGGCTGCTCCTGCAGTCGTGGATGCCGCCACTGTGGTCATTCCCACTTCATGCCTGAAGCAACCCATGACTTCAGACCGTGAAGCCCCTGCAAGCAGGATCTTCTGAGATCACCGCTGCCCAACTGCTGCTGCCAGTGCCACACCACACCCCTAGCCCAGAGAAAGGTCTGTGGAACTCCCCACCGTGAAGTTGCCGCGGCAGTTCACGGATCTGTAACCAGCTCACTCCCCTCTGGACTGTAGCTGTGAGATAGTACCACCTGCTGGGGAACCAAGGTAACAACATCAAAATGGGAATGGCAGAGGCTCATCCCTCTTGAAAAATAGAAAAAGCCAGATCTCAGTAATAGACTGAGCAGGGGGCCCATATCTGAACTGTTCTTCACAGCAGGCCAGGAGCAACTGACCCTAACGGTGAACAATTCTACCAGCCTGCAAAGACAGCTAGAAATCAGAGCTGAAAGGACATTGGACTTAAAGGAAAAGTCTCAGAGTGTGCTTGGCTGGTTCTGTTAGTCTACTGACTCTAATCTATCCCTTTCCTCCCTTTTTTTCTTTTTTCTTTTTTTTCTTTTCCTTTTTCCTTTTTTCTTATTTCTCTGTAAACCCCATCTTTGTATAAAGGAATAGCACACCAATAAGGAGGTTGGTCAGTGTGTACGTTAGCATCATTGTATGTTTTAGCTTTTTATATGGTTGTTGATTAGTTTTCAGTCATGGTTATTGTTTTTCTTTATATTTGTTTCAGTCTTTGTGTCTCTTTTCACTTACCAGTTGGTACACTCAACTGTTTTCCCTCTCACTCCTCTCTCTCTCCACCCCCTCCCCCCACTGCCTGCTCCATTTTCTTCCCTCTAATAACCTCATTTTGCTTTCAGGGAGTAAACCTACAACCCCACTGCATGGACAGACTCCAAGGCAGTGGGAAGTGGGTTTCAGACTATCCATACAGTTGTCGGCAAATACCGGGATCTGCAGAGAGATTTTGAATCACAGCTCCCCCCTTAATTAAATTCCAAAACTACAAAAAGGACTGCCCTCAACCCACGTCCAACTCCAGAACTGAACAAAGCAAGAGGAAATACATTAGGAAGAATAGGAGACTGAACAAACAGAAGTAAAAGAAACCCCTCCACCCCTGAATAACAGAATTAAAGAAGATGGGGAAGTGGAGGGAAGGGGGAAAAGTAGGGAGGAAAAATCTGCACAAATGAGGAAAAACCAAAAGAAGAATACAGGGCTCACACAAACCCCTGGGAGGTCAGACACTGAGAAAATAGACTTCAGAACACAAACAATGAAGAGCCCCTAGAATGTCTGGTCACAAGCAACAAACCCAGACATCAAGGCATTTATAGAGAGAATTTTAAAAATTGAAGAGAGACAAGAGAAAAATAGGAAGGAACTGATGACAGAAATAACAGCAGTAAAGAATACTGTGATGGAAATAAATAACAAACTAATTAGCATGGAAAGCAGAATTAGCCAAGCAAAAGAAAGCATCTCAGAACTTGAAGACCAAAATACAGAACTAACCCAAACTGTCAAAAACATAGAAAAGAAGCTTAAAAACTCAGAACAAAACCTTCAGGAGATGAATGATTACTTCAAGAGACCCAATCTAAGAGTAATTGGCCTTCCTGAGGCAGAGAGAGAGTCAGAGGTCACACTGGAACAAACATTTCATGAAACCATCCAAGAAAACTTCTCGGACCACAGTGGAATAAAAATAAACATCAACACCAACAAGGTTCCCCCAAAACCCACAAAGACATGGACACTGAACAGCATGATGCTAAACAACTCCTGGGTCAATGATGAAATCAAAACAGAGATTAAAAGGTACCTGGAAACAAATGAAAATGAAGAAACATCTTACCAAAATCTCTGGGACGCCATGAAAGCTGTAGTAAGAGGGTGTCGGGAGCCAGCCATGGAGGCCTTCCTGCTGACAAAGTCCAGAGGGCTGAAGACCCCAGGTCGCAAAGCAAACCTGGGCAGCTGAGGCCCTTGCTTCTTCTACTTTTGTTATCAGAAAGTGCTCTATTTAATGTTTGTCAGGGAACTCATTGGCCTTGCCAGGATCAATAGAGATTTTAAATATCAGGTGTGGGTAGATAATGACTTGTAAGATTTTATTTCTTCTGATTGGTGACTAATTGGAGAAATTGGAGAAGCTACAGTTTGTATTTTTAGGAAGAGTGCCAATGCAAGAATTACATTTACTTAATTTCTTAATTTCTACATGTGGTGAATTATACTTAAAAATTAACAATCTCATAAATATTAGAGCATCCTTGCCTTTACTTCCCTTTGTTAAGGAGGCTTGTAATTCTGGTGACTTGAGTCTGAGAAAATTAACAATCTCATAAATATCAGAGCACCCTTGCCTTTACTTCCCTTTGTTAAGGAGGCTTGTAATTCTGGTGACTTGAGTCCAAACATTAAAGCTCATTCTCCCTCGCAGTAAATAATTAATGCAGATTGTAAACACCAGGTGTGAAATTAGGGAAAACTAGTCAGGCCAACTTGCAGCTAAGAAACCTTGAAAATGTTGCTTTACCCCAGCTAGTTGCAAATTGCTATGTAAAGGTCACAGGTGTGACTTGCTAATCTATGTGGTAATTATAGTGCTTAGAACTTGATAGTGATTTATAATTTAATAGTTATAGGAATAAGTAAGTTTTGTATGGACATTAAGAAATGGTGATCATTAAAAAGTGTTAGAAGTTTATAAAATTTATAGTTTAGGATGATAATGTTTTAAGATCAAAACAGGATGAACTAAGATATATTGCCTGTCTGGTTCATTCAATTGTAACTGCCTTGGAAACAAAAAACATGTAGGGTAGAAAAGGAGTTGGAAAAGACAATAAATCGGCATTTGTCCTGCTTGCAGCAGAGTCAGTGTCCAAGTTTTTTCTCCTGTGCCGACGCAGTCCCTCTTTCAGGAAACCCTGACCTGCTGGAGCTGGACTCCAGCAAGAGGGGAATTTATATCCCTACAAATGCACATGAAGAAAATGGAAGGATCACAAATTAATAGCCTAACACACCACCTAAGGAAGGTGGAAAAGCAAGACCATCAAAACCCTAATTTCAGCAGAAGAATCCAGATCACCAAAATAAAAGTCCAAATCCAGGACATAGAAGACAAAAAGATAACACAAAAAATCAATGAAACAAAAAGCTGGTTCTTCAAAAGGATAAACAAGATCGATGGTCCCCTAGCTAGACTGACCAGGAAAAAGAGAGAAAAAGCCCAAATAGACACAATCAGAAACACAAAAGATGAAGTCACATCTGATCCTGAAGAAATACAAAAGATCATTAGAGACTACTATGTACACTTGTATGGAAACAAACTTGAAAACATTAAAGAAATGGAGAACTTTCTGATATCACACAACCTGCCTAGTTGAAACAAGAAGAAATTGAGACCCTAAATAGACCAATAACAATCAAGAAAATTGACTACATAATAAGAAAACTACCTACAAAAAAAAGCCCTGGTCCAGATGGCTTTCCAGCAGAATTCTATAAGACATTTAAGGAGGAGCTGATACCAATCCTACTGAAGATATTCCAGGCAACTGAAAAAGATGGAACTCTCCCCAAATCATTTTACGAAGCTAACATCACATTGATACCCAAGCCAGGTAAAGACCCAACAAAGAAAGAGAACTACAGGCCAATATCTTTGATGAACATAGATGCTAAAATTCTCAACAAGATCCTAGCAAACCGGATTCAACAACACATCTCAAAAATCATCCATCATGACCAAGTAGGCTTCATCCCGGGATGCAAGGCTGGTTCAACATTTGTTAGACCATAAATGTAATTAAACACATCAACAGAAGTCAAAATAAAAACCACATGATTATATCATTAGATGCAGAAAAAGCTTTTGATAAAATCCAGCACTCCTTTTTGATAAAAATACTTGAATATCTAGGCATACATGGAACATACCTCAAAATAGTAAAAGCCATCTACAAGAAACCCACAACTAGCATACTCCTAAACAGACAGAATTGGAAACATTTCCCCTGAAAACTGGAACAAGACAAGGATGCCCATTCTCACCTCTCCTGTTCAATATAGTATTGGAAGTCCTGGCTAGAGCAATCAGAAAAGAGAAGGTAATCAGGGGTATCCAAATAGGAAAAGAGGAAGTCAAGTTATCTCTCTTTGCAGATGACATGATTGTGTACCTTGAAAACCCAAGAGAATCTATCTAAAACCTCCTTGCACTGATAAAAGACTTTGGCAAAGTCTCAGGGTATAAAATAAATGTGCAAAAGACAATCACATTTCTTTACACAAATAATAAACAAACAGAAAGCCAAATATAAAGCACAATCCCATTCACAATAGCCACACACACAAAAAATGAAATACCTTGGCATCTTCCTGATCAGAGACATGAAAGACCCTTACAATGAAAACTACAAAACACTGCTCAAAGAAATCAAAGATGACACAAACAAGTGGAAAAATATCCCATGCTCATGGATTAGAAGAATCAACATTGTTAAGATGTCCATCTTACCTAACACAATCTACAGATTTAATGCAATACCCATCAAATTACCAGCAACATTCTTCTCAGATCTAGAAAAAACAATACAGGATTTCATATGGAAACACAAATGACCAACAATAGCCAGAACAATCCTCAGCAAAAAAAAAACAGGAGGTATCACACCACCAGACTTTAAACTTTACTATAAAGCAACAATAATCAAAACAGCTTGGTATTGGTACAAGAACAGGCATTTAGACCAATGGAATCGAATCAAGATTCCAGAAGTAAAACCTCAATTTCTCAACCAACTCATCTTTGACAAAGCCTCCACCACCCACCTCTAGGGAGAGGAGAACCTATTCAGTAAATGGTGCTGGGAAAACTGGCTGACCACATGCAGAATATTCTAACAGGACCCCTATCTATCCCCATATACAAAAATTAACTCTAAATGGATCAGAGACCTAAAACCTCAGACCATAAGAACTTTAGAAAATGCAGGACACACCCTTATGGAAGTTGGTACTGGCATCCAATTCCTGAGCAAAACCTGAAATGCACAGGCCATAAGAGATAAGATAGACAAGTGGGACCTCATTAAACTGACAAGCTTCTATAAAGCCAAAGAAACCATCAAGAGAGCGGGGAGACAGCCTACAGACTGGGAAAACATATTTGCCAACTCCACGTTTGACAAAGGCCTAATATCAAGGATCTACAAGGAACTCAAATGTGCTGAAAAGAAAAAAACAAACAACCCCATTACAAAGTGGGCAAAAGATATGAACAGACACTTCTTAAAACAAGACATACAAGCAGCCAACAGATACATGAAGAAATTTTCAACCTCACTAGTCATCAAGGAGATGCAAATTAAAACTACACTGAGATACCACCTAACTCCAGTCAGAATGGCCATTATCAATAACTCAAAAAAATAACAGATGCTGGAGAGGATGTGGCAGAAAGGGAACACTTCTACACTGTTGGTGGGAGAGTAAACTAGTACATCCTCTGTGGAAATCAGTGTGGCAATTCCTAAAAGCTCTAAAAATCGACCTTCCATATGACCTGCAATCCCCCTACTGGGAATTTACCCTGAAGAACTTAAATCACTCTATAAAAAAGATACCTGCACATGTATGTTTATCGCAGCATTGTTCACAATAGGAAGATCATGGAACCAACCATGCTGTCCATCAAAAGAGGACTGGATTTTTTAAAAATGTGTATATAATGGAATATTACGCAGCCCTAAAAAAGAACAAAATCATGAATTTCGCAGCAACCTGGATGGAATTAGAGTTGATAATACTGAGTGATCTCTCACAGAAACAAAGATCTGAGTATCGCATGTTCTCATTCATAAGTGGATCTTGAACAGCTACCATAATACTATAAGAAAAGGATGGTCAGTAGCTGGAAACTATGGGGGGCATGGAGGGGAAGGGAGGCAGGATTAATGGTAGTCAATATCTGTCTGGGGAAAGGGAGACACACCTCATCAACAAGGGTACCTGCACAGTGAATATTTGTATACCTAACCCTACAATTTTAAAATATATTTTTAAAGAGAAAAAAGAAATTCTAAGCACACGAGGAAGTCTATAGACATAAAAAAAATTTTGGTAAATCCAACAAATAAAAGAATTAACACCTGAGGCCACAGAGAGAAATCTGAGAATCTTAAAATGGAAATTAACTACTCAGAGACATAAGAAAAGAAGAGTATCCATGAAACAATTACAAGAAGATTTGAAAAAGAACAAATTGGAAAACTTGGAAATGGAAAACATAGCTATTGAAAATAACAATAACCCTTAATTAATGATCCTCATGGCACAGAGGAGAATTTGAAGAGAAAGGACTAATGAGTTAGAAGACAGCACTGAAAAGCTTATAGATGATAACACAGTAAGATAGAGGAGAAAGAATAATTGTAACAGTGGGTATCTCCAGCAGCAATGAGAAGTGCAGAAATATATCCAATGGAATTTACAGGAAAAAATGGAGAGAATGGAAAAGAACTGATGTTTGAAAAGAAAATGACTGAGACATTTCAGAAACAAAAAAACCCATGAGACCTTGAACTGAAAACTCTCACTGAGTGATTAGCAAGATATTAAAGCTATCCCTAGAAACACTGAAGCAAAACTGTAGAGAGGAAAATACACTCTACAAAAGAAAGATGGATTACATACCAAAAAATGACAAGTTGACAGCAAACCTTCCATTAGCCATAAATGTCAGAAGGCAATAATGTCATATTCTCAAAATATTGAGGGAAAACAACTGTCAGTTTGGAATTCTATAACCAGTCAAATGCTGTCTAAAAAGGAGGGGGTGAAATAAATATATTAAAAATACATAGGAGCCAGAAATTATTTACTATTCACAGTCCCTTGCTAAAACAAAACAAAACAAAAACTACTAGTGAAATTTTACTTCAGCAAGAATCCAGAGGGAATGCAAGAAATAATTCTTAATAATATATGTGTGTGATTGCATAGATATTAACATATATTTCTGAATTCTGCTTTCTAATATGTTATTTAGAAGAGCTGCCTCTAAATAAGTGAAATTATTCTGTAGTTGCCATTTCTTGCACTTTTCATTCTTATTTTATTATTACTGAGTCAGGGTCTCACACTGTCACCCAGGCTGGAGTGCAGTGGCACAATCATGACTCACCACAGACTTGCTCTCCTGGACTCAGGAGACCCTTCTGCCTCAGCCTCCCAAGTAGCTGGGACTACAGGTGCACACCACCACACCTGCAAATCTTTTAATTTTTTTGTAGAGAAGAGGTCTCGCTTTGTTTCCCAGGCTGGTCTCAAACTTTTGGTCCCAAGCAGTTCTCCCACCTCAGCCTCCCAAAGTGCTGGGATTCAGGCATGAACCACAGCACCTGACCCACTTTTTAATACCAGATTTTGATATTAAAAGCTATGCTGACTTCAGCACAGTAGGTATCTTCAGCAGAAGACACTGTCTAAAAATGAGCTTAGGGAATTCGGGTGCTCACAGTGTGCTTGTTTTCATCTTTTTGCATGTGTGTTCAGTATGTAAAAATTCCTCAAGCTTACACACTACACACTTTTCTTCACACATATTAGAATTTTTTAAAAATGTTTGGAACCTGGTGCAATGGCACATGCCTATAATCTCAGTTACTTGAAAGGGTGAGGTGGGAGGATTGCTTGAGGCCAGGAGTTTAAGGATACCCCAAGCAAAATTATGACAGTCCGTCTCTTAAAAAATGATTTCAAAAATCAGCTGAGATTGGTAGTGTGTACCTGTAGTCCCAGCTACTCTGGAGGCTGAAGTGGGAGGATCCCCTGAGCTCAGAGTTCAAAGGTTACAGTGCTATGATCATGCCATTGCATTCCAGCCTTGGTGATAGAAAGAAATCTTGTTTCCAAAAAAAAAAAAAAGTTTAAAATTTTAAAAGTTGTGCTAGATCGATATATTTGTTTGTTTGTTTGTTTGTTTGTTTTTGAGTCAAAGTCCCACTCTGCTGCCCAGGCTGGAGTGCAGTGGCACGCTCTTACAGCCACCATAGCCTTGACCTCAGGCAATCCTTCCACCTCCGCCTTCCAAGTCACTGAAACTCAGGCACGCCATCACACCTGAATAATTTTTTTTCCAGAATAATTTTTTTTCCAGAATAATTTTTTTTAATTTTTAATTTTAAATATGTGGGGTACAATTCAGGGTTAGGTATACAAATGGTCATTATGCAGGTATCCTTGCTGATGAAGTGTGCCCCCGCCTCCCCTGGCAATTTCCCACTATTGCCAATAGTTGTTCAAGGTACGCTTTTGAGTGAGAACATATGATACTTGGTTCTTTGTTTCTGTGATAGATCACTCAGTATTATAGCGTCTAAGTCCATCCAAGTTGCTGCAAAGTTCATAATTTTGTCCTTTATGGCTGCATAATATTCCATCGTGTATAAGTACCACTTTTTTTTTTTTATCCAGTCCTCTTTCTATAGGCAGCATGGTTGGTTCCATGTTTTTGCTATTGTAAATAATGCTGCAATAAACATGCGTGTGCGGGTATCTTTTTCATAGAGGATTCGAGTTTCTCCCGGTATATTCCCAGTAGGGGAATTGCAGGGTCATTTGGAAGGCCGATTTTTAGATCTTTTAGGAATCGCCACATTACTTTCCACAGAGGCTGTATTAGTTTACACTCCCACCAACAATGTAGAAGTGTTCCCTTTTCACTGCATCCTCTCCAGCATCTGCTGCTTTTTGAGTTATTGATGACAGCCATCCTGATTGGAGTTAGGTGGTATCTCAGTGTTGTTTTTATTTGAGATCGTGACTTCTGTTTTAATTCTCAGTTCCCCCATCTCAGACTGTCAGCAGAGCTGGGTTTTTTTGGTGTTTTGTTTTTTTTTTTTTGGTTGTTGTTGTTTGGTTTTTGGTAGCTTATTTTGTTTGTTTGTTTACTTTTTCAATCTCAATTAGTTATTTGTTTATTTATTCCTCTTTGTAACTGAAAATAGTAAATTCGAGATTCCAACCCAAAGCAGCCAGAACACTCAGCCTGAACTTTTCTGTCATAGGGCTCCCCTGAAAGTCAAAGTAGGTCTTTAAAATATACACAGTCTGTTTGTACCTAATACATAACAAATCAATTCCGCAACTTGACTGTTCCAGGCACCCTAAAATGCACAAATATGGCCTTGCCTGATTTCTAGGACCTCCCAGACTGAAGGGCAAAATGTATAAATATACAGTTATGTGTAAAAAATATGACAAATTCTAGAAGGTAAATGATTATACACCATGTAAAGTACCTACATAATTGTGAGATTACTTGCTTAAATTTGGCTAGAAACCTTTTACAAGTTCCCCCCAAAAATCTCCTTTTTGAAAACTAGAAATGAGATTCAAAATTAAAATGGAACACCACTAGAAAATTTAATATAGTCATTTAGATTTCTCTGAAGTCTAAATGATGGTATTAGAATCTTCTTTAAGAGTAGTTTTAGATAAAGCAAAGAAAGAAAGCAAAATACTTTTTAACAGATGCCTCATAATTTAAAGCAAGAATCAGCAAAATGTTTCCATAAATGACCAGATAGTAAATATTTTAGGCCTTACAGGCCCTATCCAGTCAAAAACAATATGTAAACAAATGAGTGTGACTATATTCCAATAAAACTTTATTTATAAACACTGAAATTTGAATTTAATATAATTTTCACAGATCACAAAATATCATTCCTCTTTTTAAATTTTTCCAAGCACTTAAAAATGTAAAAATCATTCTTATCTCTCAGGCTACAGAAACAGGCAGCAGGCTGAATTTGGCCTGCAGCTATAATTTGCCAACTCCCGCTTCAAGACTGGCTTCTACAAGTGTGGCCCACAGTCTGGAAGCATCAGCAGCATCCAGGAGCTTGTGAAGAACACAGAACCTCCAGCCCAACCCCAGATCCTCTGAAGGAGAATCTACATTTTTAACAACAATCCCCCTGTGTTTGTTTATGCTGCTTCAAGGTCTAAGCAAACTCTGAAGCCAGACTGCAGTCAATCCCTGTGCTGCCACTTCCCAGAGAAGTGATCCTGGGGATGCTCTGAATGCCTCAGTTTCCCTAGGTGCAAGATAGAGATAACAGCATTGTCTCCCTCAAACACAGTTATGAGAGTTTACACATGCATGCACACACACACAATTTAGTTCTGAGACTCATGAAAGGTTTAAGAGTTCAAGAGAGGAACAAACTCCTCAGGCTTCCAGGTCTTCAAGCTCATGGGCCCCTTCCACAGTAACACTAGCCATAGTTTCTTGTAACTCATTCCCCTTAGATAGTCCCTGAAAGCCTCTCTGGTACACCAGAATCTCCCTGAATCTGTACCCCAAGTTGCCCATTCATTCCTTGAAATTTATCTTCCATTAAGTAGCATGGTGTTTTTTACAACTTCTCTTTCTAGTTATAGACTGTAAATTTCTCCTCTGCTGAGTCTTGTAGCTGACTGTTTTTCATTATATTTGTAGGGCTCAGGGAAAAAAATGCAATTCCTTTATTTGAGAATCCTGACATTTATTAGCATAATAAAACTCTCAAGATGAAATTGCAGTTTTCCAGACAGTAATTTCATTTGCAGGACAACTTACAAGGGATTTATTTTAAACCCAGGTAAAACCTAAAATATATGAGACATGCAGAAAGTGCAGGCCCCAAATAAGATGAAATAAATGTGTTAGGGATGGAAAACTCAGCTGTTGTCTCTCACATTCTAATTAGGGGTGACAGGAACAACAGCCCGGGGATTCAGGGTCTCAACCCATCTTGGTCGGCTTTCAAAGCTGCTGCTAGTTCTTGTAACAGAAGTTTCTTCCAACACCTTGAAAATCATCCCATCATATCCCCCGACACATCACTGCTAAGCACAAAGTTGTTGTAGCTGTTATGGTGGTGGTTGTTAGCAATGCCTTTCATTTGGAAGGAGCTTTCATATTTATCATTTAACTGACCTGCCAAAAAACCTACTGATGGCCATACAGAAAATTCCCTTCCTCAGTTATACCGAGGTTTACGGGAATTAAATGACTTGAATAAAGTCACGTAAGTAGCAGAGTCAAAAACAAAACTTGGTTCCTCTGAGTCCTAATAGAAACAAGTAATTTTAATGATAATCGGTTATGGTTTAAAGGCACTTTAGAGTTCAGGAAGCAGGTTCCCTCCATCACTTCATTTTATGCATTCAGTGAGGCAGGCAGACGGGAGGGAAGCCACGGAGCTGAGTTGCAAAATTGATATTATTGAACACATCTGTGTGATGAATGTGAAGAACACCTTCTTATCCTGGGTGACCCAAGAGGCAAAGCCCGTGGCAAAAGTTTATGTGCTGCTGCTTCAGGAGGGCAATCCCAGAGGTGCAGGAGACAGCAGGGGTGAGGCAGAGAAGGAGGAAATACAAACAGGGCGGTGTCGTACTGATCTGGCTTCCGTTTGGTTTCATCACAACTGGTTGCTTGATGTCGCAGGACTGTCTTCTAGAAAGGCTGCCACACAGAACAGGAGGAAGAAGGGAAAAGAACTGATCTACCAGCCTCTGACTCCCATTTATGTAAGGCTCACCGCATGGGGCATTAACTTCCCATCTCTTCTGCCTCATGCCTCCGAGGCAACAGCAGATGAGACATGTGGCAAGGTACCATTGGCTTATATCCACAAGAGGCTGATCAGCAGTGGGGAAAAGCAGAGCCTATACACAACTAGTTATAGTAGTGGTGGCTGGGGGAACATATGCAGTCAAGGATCTGAGGAACAGGGGAGGCAAGAGGTAAAGTGGCACACAGGAGATGTCTGCCACAGCCTATCAAGTAAGGGCAACCAGTTCCCTGACATCCCGAGTCCATCTATCCCTTTTCTCTCGTCAGACACAATACTGCAAGCATTATAATGCTAGTGAGTTCCAGGATGGGGATTTGGACCCAAGTTTTCCTGACTGTAGAGACTGTAACCTTCCCAGCCTAATGTGCTACCTCTCTCTGTATGTATGTGGTCATAACATGATGAGTTCAAAAACACGATGCCCAAACAAATCCAATTGATAAGGGGGAAAAAGTCATTCAAGTAACAGATGGTAGTCTGGCAGGCTGTCCCTCTGTCTGCAGGGTTCCTGCAGCAACTTTCCCCCAAAGCAGTGATAATTTCCTCCTAAAAGGGGAAAAAAAAATATGCACAAATAGATACCATCCCCGAGAGTTATTGAGAAGTTATTGGGAGAGTCTTTTGTTAATATGAAGAACACGCTCAGATTAAGTGAACAGTAGAATCAAAGTCAAAAGGAGCATGAGGACAGAGAAAATCATCTGAGCACACTTTCATACCCCAGAGAGGGTCGTGTGCTAGGGAGCAGAGGTTTTATCAGATGTCTAAAAATCATTCTTGGATTTTTAAGTCACCCCAGGTCTTGGGTTCAGCTGTAGAAATACATGAAGCCACTGCCTCAATATTGCAAATCCAGGGCCAAGAAATAATTCAAAGACAGAGAAGGGTGGCAGAAGAGGTTAAATAAGGAAGACAAGGCAGTGTCAATCACCTGTCCTGGAAGCAGGGGCTCAGGAGCCTTAGGCAATTCCAGTGATAATATCAATGTGGGTAATAATAACATCATGAAAGATGCAGCATCTATGACCTCCATAGAAAATCCTTTACAATCTCTCTTCTATTATCGCCATGATTTTATAAAGAGTGACAGGTAGGAAATAGCTTGCTAGAAACCATTGCTGCTTGGTGCTGAAAAACTTTTGGATGAAGTACGTGCATTCAACAAACATTTATTAAATGTCTATCACATGCTAAATTCAGGGTCATGTGTTAAATTCAGGGTTCGGCACTGGAATTATTTTGGATTATTAAAACATGATCTATGCATCCTAGGAGCTCAGTTTGGGGCAGCCATGACAAATAGGCTTCGTCTTCTGGGGTCATAGCTACTCTCTTCATGAAAGAGTTGCATCAGCTGTTAGCCATTTCTGTCCTGAGCATTGGGATGAGATCAGCAGCACACACGCCAAATATTTAATATCCCTTAAGACATACAAATTGACTTGTTCTTCTGGATGGCAGTGGATCTTCCAGAAGGTCATAAGGATTAGAGCTGGAAAGTTCTTAAGCTGAGTTCAAAAATATGATGCCCAAATGAATTCAATTGATAAGGAGAAAAAAAATCATTCAAACAACAGATGGTAGTCTGGCGGGCTGTCCCTCTGTCCGCAGGCTTCCTGCAGCAACTCTCCCCCTGAAACAGTGATAATTTCCTCCTAAAAGGGAAAAAAAGAAAATTCATTTATAATCGAGAAAGAGAAATAAAAATTATACCAGTGTCCAGTTCAAGACAGAGAGACTAAGAACATGCATCTGCCTCCTTCTGACAAAAAAAATCCTGCTTTTAAAAGAAATAAATTCATAAAATTACCGAAAAATAGGAAGGAAGTCATCATCAAAGCAAAAGAGGTTGCCGAATTCGTGAAAAACCAAAGATATACAGGAGGGAGTTGTCAGGGGAGTCAATGTGGGACATGGCTAGTCCAAGTTGGGGACAAGTTTGGGAACTCCAGACAGGCAGATCGTGAAATGGGGAGGAACACACAGTTTCTTAGGCGGACAAAGGGACCCAAAAAGCTCAGGCACTCCCAAAAGATGAGCTACCCACTGTCAAATCCAACCCCTCCAGCATGAAGAGACTGAATTTGGGAAACAGAAGCTCTGTCTACTCATGAATAAACAGGAAATTTAAAGTTGGAAGATTACCTCATAGCCCCAAATTTATAAACATTTAGGAAAAACCATAGATGCTAAACTTAACAATAGAAATGACTCCCAGGAAAATATCGTCTATAAAACAAACAGTAGGAGGCTTTAAGAGCTGTGTATTAATCTCTTCAGCAGAACAAGAAATAAGTCATCCACACAGTAAGAATGGGCCATTATTTTTTTTTTAAAGCAAAGAACCATTGAAAGAACCTGGAAGTGAAAAGCATGACCATTTAAATTAAAAATAAAAATTTTAGTCGAAGAACTGAAGAGCAGAATGGATATAACTAAGGAGCAATTTAGTCTCTGAAAGAACTGTCATGTCAGTAAGAAAGAGACATCTTCATAGAAAATGGACAAAGGATATAAACAGACGATTCACAGAAGAAGAAAGCCAAGTGGCCATTAAACACGAGAATAGATCCTCAGCATCAGTGGTATTCAGAGAAATGCAAGCTAAAACCACAGTGAGATTCAGTGTCTGCCCATCTGATAGAACAAAATTAAATGACTGATAGGTCCCAGTGTTGGCAGCAGTGTGGGAAAACAGCCTCGTACAGTTTTGGCAGGAGCCTGAATTGGTGTGTTTTTGGAGGGCAAACTGGCAAATCTTTTCTAATTAAAATGTGCATACTCTTCTCTCCAGCAATTCCAATTCCAGAGACCCACCCTAGAGAAATACCGCACATGTATCCATAGTGACATACAGGGAAGTCTCTGCAGCACTTTTTGGGACCAAGAGGAGAATGGGTAGCCGGGCTCGGTGGCTCAGCCTGTAATCCCGCGCCTTTGGGAGGCTGAGGTGAGTGGATTGCCTGAGCCCGCAGGTTCGAGACCCGCCTGGGCAGCGAGACCTCATCTCCACAATAAATCAAAAAAATCAGCTGGGCGTGGTAGTGCATGCCTGTAATTCCGGCTATTCGGAGGCTGAGGCGGAAGGATAGCCGGAGCCCAGCAGGTCGAGGCTGCGGTGGCCGGGAGCGGCCACTGCACTCCAGTCTGGGCGACAGAGTGAGACTCCAACTCAAAAAAAAAAAAAAAAAAAAGAGGAGAATGGGTAATTAAACTGTAATATGCAGTCATACCATGGAATACCACAGGATATTTACAAGAATTGGTACATATATTGGTATGGAAAAAGCTCACAGATATTGTTTAATGACAGCCAGCACGTCCTGACAACTTAAAAGTATTGGGTGTATTTTTCCAACACTTTACACAGTGATCTCTCACTATAAGCTCACAGGGACCTGCAGAGGTGAGGGCTTTACTAAATCTACCTTACTGCGAAAGAAATTAAGGTGCAAAAGTCTGAGTAGTCGCCCAAAGTCACACACAGTAATGAAGTTGGAATTTAAAACCCAGCAGGCTGATTCCAGAAACCATGCTTTTTAAAATCTCGCTCAATGATTTATTAACCATGCATGGTAAAAAACAAGGTGTTCAAGCCGGGCTCGGTGGCTCAGCCTGTAATCCTGCGCCTTTGGGAGGCTGAGGTGAGTGGATTGCCTGAGCCCATGGGTTCGAGACCCGCCTGGGCAGCGAGACCTCATCTCTACAATAAATAAAAAAATCAGCTGGGTGTGGCAGCGCATGCCTGTAATTCCGGCTACTCGGAAGGCTGAGGCGGAAGGATCGCCGGAGCCCAGCAGGTCGAGGCTGCGGTGGCCGGGAGCGGCCACTGCACTCCAGTCTGGGAGACAGAGTGAGACTTCAACTCAAAAAAAAAAAAAAAAAGGTGTTCAACTATATGTAAATAATTATGCAAATTATGTGAAAAATAGCAGAACTATGTATTTCCTACATAAGTTTTTACGTTATTGCCCAGAAGATACATAGCTAGCTACATGGCAAATTGATGATTCAAGGTGGAGAAGAGGATTTGAAATGATTGAGGCTTTCCCTTTGTATTGTATTTGATTTTCCTCAGAATGTAATCATAAATTAATCGTGTAATTAAAATTTTAATTTATAAAAGCTGGTCATCAAATCTCCACATGAGCATAGATGATATCTCTCTTCGGTGTTAGAAATGAAATTGTCAGTCTCCAAGGTTCAGGTTTGGAAGAGAATAAAGATCTTCAAAGACATCTTGTCTGGCCTTTCCATACAGGAACCTGACATGAGAGGTGGACATCTAGCCTTTGTCTGAAACACTTCCAGGGACAAGGAGTTCATCCCTGCTAAAGTGGACTACATTGTACAAGAAAAGCAAACTATGCTTTAGAGATAGCCTGAGGCTTAACTCCTGGTCCTAGCTGGTACCAGCCATGAAAATTTAGCCTTGGTTTCCTTGGGGCTAAGATCCCTCCCTCGCAGAAATATCATGAAGATTAAATGAGAGCATGTATGTAGAGCAGTTGGCTCAGAGCTTCACACAGAGAAGGTCCCAGTCCCCACATCCTCTCCCTTTCTTTTTCCTCTTTCCAACACAAGGAAAAATCTACCTTGACCCTGGTTGGTCCAGTATTCTGGGCAACACTCCATACTCAGCGCCCAGGTATTTGTGAATAGGTGATTTTCTGCGTGCTCTACTCATAAGATCAAGTTAAGAGCTGTCCCTCAAGTTCTAAGGACATCCATGAAGAGATGAAGAGACAGCAATCCAAGAGTCCCTATTGTAGCAAAAGCCCAGTGAGAAGGTCATGCTTCTGTGAGCCTTTCTACACTTGCAAAACTCAGGAAGATGTTGGGCACCTGAGCTACCACCACTCTGCCTCTCAGAATCCTTCCATCCTGCCTTTCTGGGTCACTGAGTTCCACCTTTGGCTTTCTCCCAGTTACCACTGATGCCAACAGCCACACTAACAGAAAAGTTGCTCTTACTACTTACATTG
This sequence comes from Cephalopachus bancanus, assembly GCA_027257055.1. NCBI lineage: Eukaryota > Metazoa > Chordata > Mammalia > Primates > Tarsiidae > Cephalopachus > Cephalopachus bancanus. The sequence goes on from JAPVLO010000036.1 coordinate 4,071,007, forward strand.
TTCGGAAGACCACATCTTTTTCAATGCGGAGTCCAAGGTAGGGGGACAAATTACAAAAAGAATGCTGGGAAATAAGAATGTTTGTAACCACGTTACAGTTAGAGAGCACTGTTATATACGTGACCTCGTGGATGCTCACAGGGTCCAAGCTCGGTATCATTTACATACATTTGCCTACTCATGACGCTGATGCTCAGTGATACTAAGTAACCTGCCCAAGCACACACGTACTAAATAGTAAAGCTGGAGTTCAAACAAGAGGTATGGTAACTCCTCCCCTAGAAAAGCTTCTAACCACGAGGTGGCCTGCTGTACTTCTGCTAACTCTCAGAAGCTGCCAGAGACCTGGCCGGAGGGTCCTCAAAAGGGACACGCTTGGGAGTAAATTGGAGGTGAAACTGGGCTTTGAGAAAGAGTGGATCAACCACCCCTGGCGATAACAGTAGGGAGCATTCAGGTCTTCAAAGTGAGAAGAGGTCTGGGGACAAGGATTAGAGGTACAGACGTGCCCCAGAGGGACAGCCAAACAAAAGAATCGTGGGCTCCAAAGCCCAGACTGACAATATCTGGTCTAGTCCACATCTCTGGGACCCCCTAGTCCATTGCTTAGTGCCTGCAGTCTTGCTGTGCTTGCTTCCACTCTTTTCAGCTCAGATTTCTGCCAGTTTCACCCCCAACTAGCACTCCTACAAGGGATACCTTATGGAAGTCAATGAGATCTGTCAGCGTTGCATGGCGATTGGGATCCACTCCCAGGAAGCTGTAAAAATCCCCAGAGGCATCCACAAGAAAATGCTTGAATCCCTTCTGCAGGCGGTAGGAAAGGGTGTATCCCCAGATTTTCTCACTGACCCGGACCAGAAATGCTCCCTCAGTCATGTTCTCCAGGAGATCTTCTGCATCTTTTCGGCTAATAATTCCTAGTTTAGAAAAAAAAAAAAGTCAGCAGGTTCTGCAAGCCCCTCCCCACCATCTACCACTCCTCCCTGCCCCTTACCCTGCGGCTCAATGTAGTCCATGGTATCAGAAAGAAAAGGGCCTTGGGGGCTGGCCAGCACTTGCCTTCTTCCACAGAGGGCATTTGGGCCCTGGGTGACCAGCTATAAGCCTGGGGACAAAGTTTCTACCAGAACCTGAGTTGAGCATGCTTTCCTCCCAATTGAGCCACACTAATTTGGATTAATTGGGTAAGCAAGGAATTGGTAATGAGCTGGGATTATAGCATCTATTGATTACAAAAACAAGTCAGCAGGCACTGCCCTGTGCAGAGCCTTATGAGTCCTGTTTTAAAGACTAAACCAGAATGACTTCCTACGACTGCTTCACTTAGCTCTCTGGTATGGTAAATGAGCACCTGAAAACAGGATTTTTCCCTTAACAGGTAAAAAAAAAAAAAGACTTTCTCCAAATACCAGTGAGTGGATACCAGGCAAAAAGTTTCTAAATAGGGACAAAGAATTAAGCTTCACTTCCGCTCAAAGAACAAAACTCTAACGTTTTGCAGTCCTGTGCAATGTGGTTCCATCATAGTGTAGAAGTCAGGTCTGACCTTGGAGTTGTGTATATGCTGGTGACAAGCCCCTGAAATGCCTTTAGGAAGCCTCTGTCATCTGGACAACGTAGGAAAGGTGATGTGTTTGATGGATCAGACTCTGGAGACTGAGAGATGGGAAGAGGAGGGGAGGTCAGAAGACCTGTATGAACTCCCACCTCTGCCCTTACCTGGTGATGGAAATTTCAGCCAAGCCCTCTACTTCTCCAAAGTCCTTTGACACTGAGGTGATCATCACCCAAATAGTTCAAAGGCATGTTATGACTTTAAAGTCTGATAAAGAATTCAAAACCATTGTATACACTGAGAATGGCTGTGGAAAGTGCTGGATCCCACTGTCATCTGTTATTTTGGGGGAGAGGTGAATTGCAACACATTGACCTTCTGCACATGCGCTTGTTTACACTTTGTATACTCACTGTAAGCAACAAGCAGAGGGACAGAAGTAGCTGGGCTGCTCATCTCCATGACCCTGAGAGGCACTGCATACCTGTGACTTCTCCTCTCACCACCCCACCTCACCCTAAACCTACAGTCAGTCTCACCCACCCCCCACATCATTCTCCTACCCAACAGGATGCATGTGGGACTTTCCTTGTTCACAAAGCAGAGGACACAGAGGCAACTACTGTCAGATGCTCTACCCTTTCAAAGACAGTCAGCGCAGTCAGGGGCCACCTATTTCTTCCTTACCCAGGACTTATATCAAGAGGCAATCAAGTCAGCTACCCCCCCCATTCCAGGCTATAGGAGGCCTGACAATTAAGTTCACAAACTCATCCTAGAAAAAGTGTTACATACCTCATTGCTGAAAATCACTATGATCACCTGTGAAGTACTCCCTCGGGAAGCTATGCACAGATGCCAGTGCCTGGGCCACCTGTCAAAACAAATTTGGAACTCTTTTTCTGGAATGGCCATCAGAGCCATCGTATTACCCTTGATGTCCTGAATGTCATCAAAATGTCTTCCTTTCAATATTTCCTTTATCTTCAGATAAAGAAAAAGTCATTAGGGACCAGATCAGGTGAGTAGGGAGAGTATTCCGATAGTTATTTGTTTACTGGCTAAAAACTCCCTCACAGACAGTGCTGTGTGTGCTGGTGTGTTGTCATGATGCAAGAGCTCCTTTGGGACCATTTTTGCACACACTTTTCTAATGTCAAAATTTTCAGTTAAGATTTTCTGAACTGTTTATCTATCAAAGTGTATTTGGTCTGCTATGCTTCTCACAATCAGCCAACGATTTTGATGAACAATTCAACGAATTTTTGCAATGTTTTCATCAGTTCTGTTTGTAACTGGCTGTCCTGACCTCTCTTCATCAGTGATGCTTTCTCTGCTCTTAGAAAAATGTTTGATCCATTTGTACACTACCATTTTCTTCATGGCATTATTTCTATAAACTTGGACTAACATGTCTCTGATTTCACTTCCACTCTTGCCAAGTTTAACAAGAAATTTAATGTTTGTTCATTGCTCTAATTCAAACTCTGACATTCTCATGATGACAACTCTGATGACCATTCCAGCAAAAGAGTTCCCAAATTGTTTTGACAGTGATACTAGGTGCCAGTGTCAGTGTATAGCTTCCCAAGGGGAGTACTTTGAAGGTAACTGTAGTGATAGTCATCACTGAGATATGTAGCACTTTTTCTAGGATGTGTTCATGAATTTAATTGTCAGACCTCAGAGGGTAGGAGACGAACAGCCAAATTTGAATAGGAATCAACTTGATAATATTCAAAATGACCATGTAGTGTCTCTCCCCACCTAAATCCCTTGAGTGGCTTCCCGCTGACTTCCAGCGAAGCCCAGGCTCAGTAGACACTGGACTCCATGACCCATCCCACCTACCTCTCTAGGCTTGTAGCTCTCTCAGCTCCTGCACCAGTACTGGCTGCTCCCCACAGGTCTTCCTTGGGCTGAAGCCTCATCCTCGTTCCCAGCCCCCTTTGCCCCCGCTGATCCTGACTCCTCATTGGAGGCCCTGTTCTTCTTTCTCCTAGGAATCATGGGCTGCTGGTAGCCTACCGTCTACCTTTGTGCAAGTTAGGAAAAGATGACCCTCTGATTGGCTGATTAGAAAAAGATATTCTCTGGGCCAAAACAGCAAACCCCACAGCTTGACTGAGGAAGGGGGTGCCTGCCCACTGATGCCTGCTCTCCCCAATTAATTCCCTTGTCAGAGTCCTTCTATTCGGTGTGCAACCTGCTCAGCTGATCAGGAAAGAACTTCTATCTCAGGAGGCCATATTGGATATCTGACTTTTGGGTTTTCACATCATCCCGCTCAAACCCTAATAGTAGATTGATAAACAGGCCATGATCTGCTCAAAGTTGGAACTGGTGGCAGCCATGGACTGGGCTGCCAGGCCTCCCACCAAGAGAGACTTGCCGCCAGAAGCACCTTCTGTCCTTTGGGCTCCACTGTGGAGGCATACTCTCCTCAGGCTGCTTCCAGCTGGTGACTGGGCATGAGGGTGGAGTAAGAGAGCAGTGGGAAGGGGTAGGTTACTAGAGCTGCCCAAGGTGGGACTCTAGAGAACAATTTTTGCTCTAGGGCTCCCCATCAGCCTGACCAAGATTTTCTCTAAGCTGCACTCCAGGGTAGGTTCTGCTTGTCCAAGCATTCTCCTCTCTCTCCACAGGTGCACCAATTCTGAACTCTCCCGACCTTCTCCTGTACCCTCTCCCCTTTTTCTTCACAGATGTGTCCCCTGATCAATGTCTCGCACATCTGCTTCCCAGAAGACCTGAGCTGACACAGACACCTCATCTTTACATCCACTGCACCTGGGATATAAGGAAGGATGTTTGCAGCAGTGACGAAGAGTACAGACTAAAATCACAGGTTTGGGGTTTTTTCCACAGGTGGCCTTGGGCAGGTGACTTAAATTCCTCTGAAACCCAGTTTGGCATCCTCATCTAGGTGGTACTGATATTAATACCTACATCATAAGGTTGTTTGAGAATTAAGTTAATCCACGAATGTGCTTAGCACGGTCCCTAAGAACACAATAAATATTAATAACTAATACAATATAACTAGTTGCAACTGGATACATTAAATATCCTACACGTGTTAGTGTTGGAAGCTATTTTGCATTAGTAGACGCAACGCCAGGTTTTGCTGATCCCTCTCACCTACACACACACACAATCTCTCAAACAAAGCCTACTGAGAATGACTTTCTCTGAAGGGACCCCAGCCTGGGTCCCAGGACCCCAGCCTGTCCCATAAAGTTAGCTGGGTCACTCTAGGAGACTGTACAGGTGTTCAAATGGTGAGATCTGTGAATTCTGCCCCCTCTTTGATACTTGCCTAGAACTCAAAATTGTAATTTGGCACAAGATCAAAGGTAATACAACCATAGTTCAGGATGGCAGAGAAAACCCAACTCCCCGAGAGAAGTAGTATAGAATCCTTGCAAGGAGATACTGTTTTCCTGCCCCATTCCTGTGTCCTCTTGTCTCTCTCTCTCTCCTGGATTGCCTCTCAGTCAAGTGCAGAATGTCTGCGAAATGAGCATGAATCAGCACCCACCTCATCCCTCCTGTGCTTCTTCTAAACACTCTACCACTTCCTAGCAGAGGAAAGAAGGGATGCCCTGCCTCACCCTTTCCAACTGGGGAACAAGCACACTGTCAGGGTCACTGATGCTTTCTCACTCTGCTAATGGTGATTGTTCTCACAATGTTTCTCACAATGCTCCAGATAATTGTTCTAAATAAACACTGGAGAATACAACTGCATATTCTTTATGAGCCAGTTCTCATTCCCAGATCATAGGAACTATCATTTCTCCTGTAGTTTCCAGGAACATTTTCTCTCCTTCCTTCCTCTCTTCATTGCCCCCTCTTCCCTTTAATAAATGTGTATTAAGCACCATTTAAGACCCAGGCCACACGCGGGGCACCTGGGAATCAGCAGTGAATGAGATACAGTTCCTGCCTTCCAGAAGCTCTGACTCTGTATAGAAATCAAGACTGGGAAAAGAAAGGGGGAGAGAGAGAGAGAGAGAGAAGAAAGAAAAAGTTTTAGATCTAAAAACAAAAGGTTAACTGTACCCAGTGGTGATGAGACAATGTGGAATATGGGCTCAGGTGCTATGGTGGCACCTAGGAGAGGCACCCCACCCAGCTCTGGAGCCAGGAGTGGAAATGATGGTTAGACTGAGTCCAGAAAGGGTCAAGTGGAGGCAAGGTAGGCAGGCAGCTAATGACAGGAGGCGTCCAAGTATGGAAAGTAGGTTGAAGGAGTGTGGATCAGAGCCATGGATTTCAACTCACTGAAGCCATCCTCACCTAAGAACTGCTTCATTGTCACATTTCCAGAGTTATACTATTGGCATCTGGCTCCCTGGGCACTAGTTTCCCAGAAATGGCTTCCATTTTGGGGCATAGAGGCAAAAGGACACTCTGAGGCTCTCATCCGAAGCTTACATACTGGCACTATCTAGGGTCTTTGTGACACTCATCTCATTTGGCCTTCCTAACAATCCTGTCATCCTCAGTTCACGACTGAGAACACTGAGCATCAGGAAGATAAATGATTTATCCAAGTTCACAGAACTTAATGTTCACAGAGATATTAAGTGGTAAACTCAGGTCCTTAGACTCCAAGTCCAGTGCTCTTTGCTCTGCACCATGTTATCTCATGCAAAGGGTAGTAAGTGCTGTGGAAGACACACTAGGGAGGAGATTAAGAGCGTCTGGAGAAGTCAGGGCAGGCTTTGAGGAGGCACTGAAGGGGAATGTGAGTGGTCTTGAAGACCAGGTGGATTCTGTGAAACAGTGAGGAGTAGTAATGAAATATGAGGGAAGAAGAAACAAAGGTGAGTGAAGAGTCAGAGTGAAGACTAAGAAATACATCCCGTGGGACCTTTTATAGCAATGTAACAAGACAGAAGTGTAATCTAAATCTCAGGAGGCTAAAAGACACAGTGATAGAATGGAAGACCTAACATAAGTGTAATCTGTGTCCTACAGGAGAGGAAAGGAGGTAATATTTAATGAGTCAACAGTTGAGAACGATCAAAGACACATAAGAGTGAAACTGTGCAAAGATATTCAATGTCTTCCTTTGTCAACCAGAGAGAAAAGGCAAATTACCTATAAAGAATGAACAATTAGACTTACAACTAACTTCTCAGTTGCAACATTAAAAGTCAGAGGACAACAAAATAATACTTTCAGGATGTTGAGAGAAAAATAATTCTGTAGATGAAACTATTTTTCAAGGAGAAGGGTAAAAGAAAATCATCAGAAAAAAATTTGAGGGAGTTGATTACTAAAGGAAATTATAAAGGAGGTACTTTAGGAAGAAGAAAAATTTGTCCTGGGTAGAGAATCTGAGATGCCAGATGGAAGGATGAGCACAGATACTGTAGGTCATTCTTAAAAAACTGACTTACAAAATGATGATGATAATGAATATTTGGGGGTTAAAAAAAGATAGAATTGCTGGGTGTAGTGGTTCAAGCCTGTAATTTCAGCACTTTGGAAGGTGGAGGTGAGAGGATTGCCTGAGTCCAGAGGTTCAAGACCATCCTGGGCAACTTTGTGAGACCTCATCTCTACAATAAATAAATTAATAATTAGTCGGGCATGGTGGCGCATGCCTGTAGTTCCAGGTACATGGAGGGCTGAGGCAGAAGGATTGCCTGAGCCCAGCAGGTTGAGGCTGCAGTGGCCATGAGCATGCCACTGAACTCCAGCTTGGGCAACAGAATGAGACTCCCACTCAAAAATAATAATAATAAAATACAGATAGAACTATAATACTAGACATCTAGTAGACTAGCAGTAGGGAACAGGATGGAGTTTAAAAATTCTGTTTGTTTAGGGCAGGGGTAAGAATGCATACAGTCAGCCCTCTGTTTCCACAGGTTCTGCATTCATAGATTGAATGAACTACAGATTGAAAATATAAAAAATAAATAAAATGAATAAAAATAAAAACAATTCAGTATAACAACCATTTACATAGCATTTACACTGTACTAGGTATTATAAATAATCTAGAAATTATTTAAAGCATAGGAGAGGATTTACACAGGTTATATCTAAATACAACATCATTTTACCTATGGGACTAAGAGCATCTATGTATTTTTGGTACCCTCAGGGGTTCCTGGAACCAATCTCCCTAGAACACTGAGGGACAACTGTATTGCTTTTATAATGTGTTACACGTACATGTTAAATTATCTATATTAACCACTAAAAGATAGACCTTGAGACTGGCATAACTGCTAAATAGTAGAGATGAAAAAGTGGAATGAGAAAAAAATGTTTTCAATGAAGCATGAGAAAAGCAAATAACTGAAAAATAAATACACTGTTACACCATTTATATTAGGTTAAAAAGCTCACAAAACTCATCATGATAGTGTTCGGAGATTAATACGTATGTAATAAATGAAGCAAAGAAATAGTGGAGAAAGTCGGGAGCAGTGGCTCACATCTGTAATCCCAGCACTTTGGGAGGCTGAGGTGAGAAGACAGCCTGAGACCAGGAGTTCAAAACCAGCCTAGAACACATAGTGAGACCTTGTCTCTACAATAAATCAAAAAAATTAGTCAGGTATGGCAGTTCATGCCTGTGATTCCAGCTACTTGGAAGGCTGAGGCAGAAGGATCACCTGAGCCCAGCAAGTTGAGACTGTGATGGCCGTAATTGTGCCACCACTCCAGCCTGGGTGACAGAGTATGACTGACTAAAAAAAAAGAAAAGAAAAAGAAAAGAAAATAAAGAAGAAAGGAAGGAGAGAGAGAGAGAGAGAGAGAAAATGGTGGACAAAATATTCAGGATAGGGTTCATATCTGGTGGAAGGGAACAGGTTATGATGGAAAGAACACATGGGGGCTTCCAAGCATTGGTGCTATTTCCACTTCTTAAGCTCTTCATACATATATGTACATACATGGTATGTAGTTAATATTTAATATTTAAAATATTTTAATATTGTTGCACTGCAGTTTCCTACACATTGCTGCTATAACATTCATTCAAAATTGGTCAATGTCTTTTTGGGGCTGGACAGGTTACCAGCTAGAAAAACAGAGCCACTTAATGAACTTTAAATTTCCATGCTGGCTGTCTTGAGTTGCTGAAGGATAGTTCTCAACCCTGGATGATTCCCAGGTCCCACTTCAATAGGGCTTAGTTCAATTCATTTGGGATAACCAAGTAGTGATATTGTTCAAAATCTTCTCAGGTGATTCTAATAGGTAGCCTGGTTTCAGACTCTGTGCTAGAAAGTCAATAGTCATGCAAGCCAGAATTGGCAGAGATATAAGAAGTGATTTTGACATTCTAGAAACTCCCTCTCTATTCAGAGCAATACTTGGAAATCTGAATATAGAGTTTCATAGTCCTACTCCAGAAAGGATATAAGATAGGTCCTATGAAAGTCCCTGCCAGACAGAAAAGGGAAGGAAAGAGCTTTTTCTCAGCCGGAACTTGACAGGGAAACAGAAGAACTGGAGGAAGTATCCTTAATCACTCTTCTGCAATCCACACCCTAGAGAGATTGAGACAGCAGCTGAAAGCAGGAAGTCCTGTACTTCAGTTTCTGTCAGAGAATCTAGCAGTTACCCTGTGACTGCATATCATAGGCATAGCAAAACAGAAATGATATATTTAGAGACAGCAGTCTGGAACCGGTGACTCTTAGCCTCCCCGAGTTCTTGTGAGACATGGAGGGGATCCAGGAGTTCTACCATGTTCTAGTGTGGGATTTGAAACAGGGCAGTGGAGCAAACCCTCATGTGTGGCTCAGGGGAGTGGAGACTAGTTTGGCCTTCTGGAAAGCCACTGGCACCTCTGGTTAAATGAAGTGCACCCTCTGAGAAACATTACACAGGTCCATAAAGATCCAGTGCAAGGAACTTAATCAGTTCTTAGATGTATTTATGGTGGTGATAAGTTGGAGGCAATCTGGGTGTCCACAACTCAGGGAGTAGGCGGGTGAAATTAGATAGATGCACCAGGTGGAGTACAATCCAGAGGTATGTACAGCATGCATCTACAGCGTGGTGCCCTGTGAGATAAGGAAACATAAATGATCTTTAAAGCACCACACGATTCACATAACCTGAATTCAGGGTATGGAGAATAGATTCTGGGAAGATGGTTGTGGTGCCAGCAGCATCATTTTCCAATCTCTCCAAATCCCCAAATAAAAACAGCACAACTAAAGTCCAAAACCAGAAGTCCAGGTGATAAGGTGTCCCCACGAACCCTGTTATGGTCTGAGTGTGTCCCTCAAAATTCACATGTTGGAACTTAATCACCAATGTAACAGTATTAACAGATGGGGTCTTTATAAGATGATTAAACTTTAAAGGAGAGTGCTCAAGGTGATTTGGATCTTTATATGACATAATTATATTAAAAGGCTTGAGGAAGTAAGTTTATCCTCCCTCTTCTGCTTTCGCTCCATGTGAAGACACAGTACCAAGGTGGCATCTTGGAAGCAGAGGCTAAGCCCTTACCAGACACTGAACCTGCCTGTGCCTTGATCTTGAACTTCTCAGCCTCCAGAACTGTGAGGAAATAAATTTATGTTCTTTATAAATTACCCATTCTCAGGTATTTTGTTATAGCAGCCCAAATGGACTAAGAAAACCCCTGATACAAATGATGGTGGGAACGAACCATTAACCCAAGACCTTAATGATACCAGTGTTTACAAAGGAGGAAGAAGAAATAAGTGTTGTCGATGGGTCCAAGAGCAATTAACAACAATTCACTGGAAAGCAGAAGGTCAACCTGAGAACAGTAGCTAAAACTAGGCAGTCTGGTCCTCCTTCAGTCCTGGGTGAGTACACGGGGCCCACAGTAAGACTCTCCAGGGCCACCTTCCACCACTGGAGATGGAATCAAAATGGAGAAGGATGGAAGCAAAGAGAAGTTCCAGATCCCTGGGGGAGAGGGGAAGAGCTTGGCGACCCCACAAAGTAAGTTGCCCTGTTTGTAAACACTATATAAAAAACTTCAGATGAGGAAGCTCGGTGGAGCAAGAAATATTTTCCCAGCCCTTGTTTCATGGGAAGAGTTCAGAAAAACGAATTTCACATAAAAATCAGCCACAGAAAAGCATCAAGGTCAAATCACATATATTATCATGTGGAAATAAAAAGAACTGAAGAAGTAGAACAACTTCCCTACAGGGACTACATATACAAAGTATATACAAGAACCCTTTCAACAGATGTACTCAAGCTTATCGGAATGACTGCTTACTGGGGAGGGAGAGGCATATGGGTGGTGAGTGAAGATAAAGAAGAAGAAGTAAATAAATAGGGAATAGATAGCCTGTGTCTTCCACTGATAATAAGTCATAGGTTGGGGAGGGAAGAGATGGCTGATGAGCTCAATTCTCAGCTCTCAGAGTATTTTAGAAGGTAGAGATAGTTAAAAACATGATCTAGCTTTCTAAGGGGCCACCAAGAAAAAAGGCAAGATGACCCCAGAATCTAGGTTTTAGGGTGAATAACCTTAGCCAACAACTAATTGATAGGAATTACTGAAACTCAGAGGTCCCAGAAAGAGTTATGTCATTTGAGGGGGAAGACTGGTGGAGGAAAGGGGATCCCTTCAGACCCCTGCTGTGCTGGAGATCAGATCATCATTCCACCAGCCGTGGACCATCAGCAGTGGATATACTAAAAATAGAAGGCAAGGCCCAGAGACAAGCCACTGGGGGCCTTACTTAGGACCCTCTCAAGGCCATGAGCTTCCCCTGCACCCAGACACCAATTTCGGAAGGAGAATTATGTTGGAGAGACCCATCACAAAGGGAGAGGCAGAACTTTGAGCCTAAAATGATTGAATATTTGCTAGATAATCACAGTTAAACTAAAAGAGACTGTTAAACCAGAAGAGACAGGATTATCTCTAAATGGAAATTTTAAGAATTTTTTTTTGTTTAGTCATTAACAGGAAATAGAGGACCAGAGTCAGATGAGATTATTTATAAAAACAAGTAAATAAGATGTTCCATCTGTTATATTTCCTTCTAGCAACAATTAAAAAGTTTGAAGTAGATAAAGATACAAATATAGACCAATTTCTCAACTTGGGCACAATTGACGTTTTGGGTCAGATAATTGTCATGGGGTCTGCCCCGTGCATTCTAGGACATTTAGCAGCATCTCTAGCCTCTACCCACCAGATGCCAAAAGCACCTCCCAGTTGTGACAGCCAAATATATCTCCAGATGTTATCAAATAGTCCCTGAGGGCACAAGCACCCTGTTGAGAACCACTTATGTGGATATAGAACAGAAATCTCTTTGAAAAATTGATATTGTAGAACAATCATACTGTAGTATATGACATAATTTATGTAAGAAATGTGGCTTTCACAATAGTTTACATAAAAATTATAATTTTGCAAACGGGATCTATAAGAGCATGAATTATATCTGCTTTTTTCCCCTACTATATCCTCATATCTTGAACATGTCTGGAACTTAGACTCTCGATAAATCCTGTTGACTAAATCATTAATTAAAATCCCATAACTAGCATTTATGGGATGCTGACATTATGCCAACCACTGTGCTAAGTGCCTTATAAGCACTAGTTCATTCAGTCCTCATAATAATCCTTTGAGGTAGATGCTTTCATTCTCCTCAAAGTGAAAAATTAGGCTAAGAGACATTGAGTTACTCACCAAGGTCTCACAGCTAGTAAGTGGCAGAGCTGGGATAATTGTCGACCATATGCACAAGGCTTGTACTCATTAGACTATAAGCAGCCTGTTCTCCCCAAGTACAGCCCAGATCCTTGTCCCATTTCCAGAGCCTTACATGCAAGAGGTCCTGGGGGACTGTACGGGCAAAGTGTGGATTCACGTAACTAGCTCTTGGTCTTAGAGCTTGCCGTGCTCATGATGATTAAGACAGAAAATGCCTACTGAGGCTTCTCAGCAGAAGGCTATTCTGGATGAGCTGAGATCAGGGCTTCCCATCATTGGCCAGTTTTAAAGCTGACCACCATTCAGGAAGCAATGCCCAAAGAAGCCAGATGCAGAGGGTGCATGTGCAAACAAATAGTATGCCCAGATTTTCTGTTTGGATAGACCCAACCCCAGGACTGTGAGATTAAGTTTACTATCCTGTTGAAAGCAGGTGCTAAAGCCAAACAAATCAGTTTCCAATCATGCCTCTGCCACTTATGGGCTAATCCTGAACAAGTAAATCTCTCTCAGTGGTAAAATGTACTCACCTGAGTATCGCACAAAGTTATTGGCCATATTAAGTGAAATAGCGCCAGGGGAACAATGGATCCTGTGACCACAGTGGCTGCTGCTGCAAAGTAGTATACAAACTCATCCTGGCCCTGGCCTAAGCCACAAAGTCCAAAGGTCAGTGGCAGAAGCAAACAGAGTTGTAATCAGGAAACCAAGGCAGAAGCCCAGCATACGGGTTGGGGACCTTGATGGAGACTTAAGGAGGGATGTACTGAGCCTACCCACAGGTCCCACAGTTCCTCTGGGACTAAGCACCTGAGGCCACCCAACTAACTGCAGCGTCCCCTATTGGGTCTCTGTGGAACAGGACATGGCCCTTTGAAGGAGCAGCCCATCCCCATGGTTACACACTGCAACGGGTAAAGATAAGAAGGCAAGGAATGCAGAAGGGCAGATGAACACTGGCCTAGCAAATAAGTCCATTCCCCCTATGCCAGCACGTAACAATTGCAGGCAGGCCTTTGCAACCCCACCGACCCCACTGAGGTGGGACCAGCAGTACCCAACTTCTCTGTTCCTGCTCTGAGCACAAATCCTGGTGTGTCCTTCCTAACACCTCCCCTAATCATCTTCCTGGATTCCATACGGATGCTCTCAAACACCACCAACAACTTCATGTTCACTGTCAAAATATTTACTCCACCGGCATTAATCGGCTAAGTATACTTTCAGAAGACGCTCTGCTGTGATAGACCCATAAATCCACATGTTAGCAAACCCTCAAAGCAGACCTGGGATTCCATTCCCAGCCCCTTTTCCATCTCCATCCCACTCCCTGAAATCATTAACTCAAAATTGAACCTGAGTAACCAAATGAGCTCTTTTTATTTCTCTGTTAGGGCTTCAACCTGAAAAGAAAGAAATGCAGGCAGGCCAGCCACAACGTTTCTCTTTTTATAGGTCTCAATTTATCTGACGTGCATATTTCTTAAAGCTTTCACCACAGCTACGCCTCACCGGCTGACAACTCCTCCATTACCACTTAGCTATTTCTCATTCATTTTTGTGACTTTCCTTTCTTATTGCCATACTTTCCAGACCATATCATTAAGGAGGCTAGAATTATTAAGCTCTTCATTCTCAATAGTTTCTCAAAGCATCCCAAAGCCTCAGAGATTGTGATGAATGAGCTCAAATGCCTTCATTTTTTTATAACTCCAGATGAAATTTAACCACAGCTAACTGCTGAGACAAGGATTTCACCAGACAAGCTTCTTGGTTCCAGATATATTTCTGCACAAGAGGCAACACCCATGCCCACGAATGTCTGCTCCAAGCTAACCTGCCAGGGTTCTAATCACTAATGCTGCTGTCCATGAGGGAGGGTGGCACCATACAACAAAATGACTTCTGAAAATGGCTACACAAAGATCTTGCGTAACACCTCAGCTGGATGGACACATTTATGGTATGATAATTTGTTTAATGTCAACCAGTCTCACTGACTAGACTGACAGCTTCACTAGATCAAAAGTCAGGTTATTTTTCTCTCTAAGGACAGGGGTCTGTCTTGCCTGCCCAGTGCCATTCACCTGTTTTCTGGCAAGGAAACTGTAACCTTCTTTTGGGAAAACACATGCTCTCAGTTTATGCAGTTCCAATAAGGTAGTTTCTACCTAGCTGACTCCAGATATGGTCACATGACTCTGGCATAGCCAATCAGACTCCTCATCCCTCTGGCCACAGTGATTGTTTCAGGAATGCGCATAGGACCAAACCAGACCCAACAAGGCTGAGTACTGGGACTAATACTGGGGCTGCTGAAAGAAAAGTATGCTCTCTCTTCTGCTACATTGGAACCTAGGAGAATGCAGGCACTCAATTTAGGGCTGATGAACTGCTTGAGAATAAAAACAACATGGAAAACGACAGAGCTAAGAGATGAAAAGAGGCTAGTTGCTGAAGAGCTTAAGCTCCCTGATCTAGCAAAGCTTGAAGCTGAACCTACCTCTGGGTGTTTCAGTCATATGACATGAAAATTTCTCTTTGGGGGCATATCAGTTTGAATTTTTTCTGCTGCTTGAAAGTAAATGTAAGTTTCATGAGGGTAGAGAAATCATCGGTTTTGTTTACCACCATATGCCCTGTGCTTAGCACACAACAGAAGCTTCGTACTAATAATAAAAAAATTAATTATTTAAATGTCTTTACTTGCCTCCTAGTATTTAGGTAACTCAACAATCCCAAAAGCTGACAATTCCCTGTTTTATTCTGCTTATCACGTAAGCACTCTGCAGACTGTACAGAGACCCAGATGACATCTTCAGGAATTCTATAGGAGGGTGGCACCAGCCTCAGGAGTAGCAGACACTTGCCCCAGTTAGGAATAAGGCATGACAGCTAAAACAGTTGGATCCACAGCCCAGAGATCTAAAAAAAAAAAAGACTCCAGGGGAAAGGAACTGCTCTCCTGGAGCACTGTGTAACCTAGAGCTACTTGACCGTCAGGGTCTGTATTTCCTCACCTGAGAGGGGGCAACTGGTCTGCACTGTATCACAGATAAGAGCATGGGTTCTGAAGCCAGATTACTTGAGTTTGAATCCTACCTCCCCCACTTACTAACAGTAACCATGGGCAAATGGCTTCACTTCTCTGTCCCTCCTCATCTATGAAAGGGGGCTAATGCTAGTAGCAAGTGCCCAGTGATGTTATAATGTCTAAATAAATCAACATATGAGATGTGGTTAGAAAAGTGCCCAGCGTACTGAAAGCCCTGTGTACCTAATTGGCCGTATCATTACCCATTCCAGAAAGTTGTGTGAGAAGTAAAGGAAATACTGGATGTTCAGTGCTTATTTGGCACAATGCCAGCACAAAGTAAATGTTCAATAAATTGTTTGATAAAGCACAATAAGTCAGTGTATTCCCACGAGTGAGGCCAACCACCCCACAGACACTGGCCAGTGTACAATTGAGGATCAACACAAGATCAGGTGTCTTGTGCCCCAGAATGCCATCGATCCAAGCAGTGCCTTTGTTCACCTTCAGACAGATACAGCCCCGTTCAGGGTTCAGGGCTTAGAAGCAGAGCAGGCACCAGAACTACAGACAGCAGAAGGGAAAGAGTTAAGACCTTGGAAACACCATTCCAATCTATCTCTTTCTAAAGCAAAAATAATTTCATTCTTCGTTGTAATCTCTTTTTGAGACTACGTAGTCAGTGCTCACTTTTTAAAAAAAAAGAAGGAAAATATTCCTTATTCCTTATTTCTTAGTTGGAACAGCATAAGCAAGAACTTAAGAAGAAAGTGGGTCAACTGACCTACTTTTTTCTCCTTTAGAAAGCTTTGCATTTGGGATCAGAGTTGGTGGAAAATTTCCATTCCAAATTCTGCCCAAGGGAGGAAAATTAGCAATCACACTTGACATGATGGATCATGACATGCTAACCAACCTTCCTAATGGCCCCTGCGTTACATCTAATGACTTTTTAAAACTATTTCAAGATGGGTATCATACCCATAATAAAAGAAAATTCAGACTTGTAGTTCTTTGGGGAAGGCTAAATCAGTGTCATCTTTTGTGCACAGGTCTTTTCCTTCTGAGTGACAGCAGTGTCATAACTTGGTATGCCTTAAGGAGAGGACCCACCATTGTACATACTTCATCGGTTCTGATGTGACCTCCAAAGCCCACCATGTTTATTCCATATATCAAATGGAAGCATTTGTTGCATGGCAGATATGTTCTAAACATTTTTAAAATATTGACATATTTAAAATCTTTATAACACCATTATATAGTAGTAGGTATTATTATTTTCTCCATCTCTGGTTTCTTCAGCAATTCCTTTCCAAACATGGATGGTAGTTCCTCAATCCACACTGCTGATGTCCCAGTCCCCCATCCTAGCTGCCACCTCTCAACGAAATGCCAAGCCTAATCATAGTTTCCTCTTCTCCCACTGGTCCTGAAAGCCAAGGACAGGAGCCTGGGCGGACTCATTCTTTCCATCTTGACCCTAGAAACTCTAGCTCCTGGGAGTATCCCAAAGACCAAAAAGGGTATTCCCAGATTTTCCTTCAAGCCAGGTCAGGAGACCAGTATCAGCTCTGCTTTGCAAGGTCATGAAATGAGAAGGGGTGAGATTTAAAATAAATAACTCAGGCAGAACTGAATATACACTAAGGGACTGTAAATCCAGAGAGAACACTGTTTGGTCCTAACTTCCATCCCTGGATGGCAGTATATTCAAAGAGACAACCAGAATGGAATAGGTAAAACCAAGAACCAGAAACTCTGTGTCTCATCTCAACTCCTGTGCTTACTGCTGGGCAAAGGGGGGCCAATTTCTCAAGCTCCCAGGGTTACCTGTAAGGAGCTAACCATGACCAATTCAAGGAGCAACTGGCAGCACCAGGAGATGTGGAACTGTATAGCAGTATAATGTCAAAAGATGGTCAATGGTCAGCACGGTCAGCCTGTTCAGCCCTTCCTTTTCTGTGCAGTCCAGAAATGAGGTGACCTCCCAGTGAATATAGTCCTAAGGGCCAAGCCTCTATGCCATTTCCACTCAGCTTTTACCTCCTTGGCACAATCCTTTCCACCACAGTGGGTGGATCAGTGGGTCAGCCCCTCATCCACAGGACTCCCAGAAGGGCCACCCAGAAGGGGATCACCATTGCTTATACCTCGGCTCCTGGGCCAAGAATGCCAACAGTAACAGAGAAATAAGCAGGGTAAGGCCCAACAGTCATAGGGTGAATAACATCCTTATCCTCAGCCCATCGACCCCCAAGCACCCATTCTGTGGCCAGCCCCACATCCTGGCCAACCTTTCCAATGTTCATGACCACCTGAGGAAACTGGCGGTTTGGAAGGAGCAGGGACAGCAGTCCTGGAACAATGTCAAGGGCACCTGCTCTCAGAACCACACTACATCACAGAGCCCAGGGGCAGAAAACTTAAAGGCCCTCCTTTCTCCCATCTAGGAAGTTCGCTCTCCATCAAGACTGCCCAAGAGCATGCTGTAGCCATCAAAAAGGTCTTTCCTCTCTTGAAGTGAAATGTGTCTCTTTAGAACCCCCGTCCTAGACACTAGTTCTGACCTTTAACAGTCCGCCTTTCTCAAAAAAGGGCTCCAGAGATTGAGGGGGTGGCTCTTTCCTCCATCCATTCCATCCCGCAGCTTCTCCTTTCCAAGACAAACATCTCCCAAGTCATCATTAAAATGATGCCTGTGACTTCTACTTCCTTCCTTTCCCTCAAATACCTTTGGATGTGCTATAGTATAATCCAAACAGCAATGTGGACAAAGAGTCTGAAGATACGGGGTCCACTTTAGAAACTAGCAGCTCAGTGACCTTCAGTGTTCCTCTCTTTTTTTTTTTTTTTTGAGTTGGAGTCTCACTCTGTCGCCCAGACTGGAGTGCAGTGGCCGTCCTGGCCACCGCAGCCTCGACCTGCTGGGGCTCCGGCAATCCTTCCACCTCATCCTTCCAAGTTGCTGGGCTTACAGGCGCGCTCTACCACGCCTGGCTAATTTTTTGATTTACTGTAGAGATGAGGCCTCACCAAGTTGCCCAGGCGGGTCTCGAACCCGCGGGCTCAGGCAATCCACTCACCTCAGCCTCCCAAAGCGTGGGATTACAGGCTGAGCCACCGAGCCTGGCTGTGTTCCTCTCTTAATAAGTTCTGAAGTCACAGTGTGGACAGCTAGGAAGTGGTGCCCATCCAACTTTGGAGCTCTCACGTCACACAGGAAAGCCACCCCTAACTGCAGGACTCCATGCAGACTGCGCTGTTTATATGGATGGAGGGTGTCTCCTCCCTGGTGGGACTCCCACTTAGTGCTTGTCAGAATAGACATGCCAATAACATCCTACCAGGTACAGCCAGCCTCCCAAGCCCAGGTGAGGCCATGCTTGAGATCCATTTCCAGCACCCGAGCAGGGTCCCACAAAAATAATGTACCCATGCCAGCTACATTATCCACAACATAGCCGCATTCTGTGTCAAGCCTAAGCAGCAAGACAGCCAATGGGTTGTCACTCAAACAATAAACCATGGACTATACTGTGACTATGTGTTAGAAGTAAAGTTCAGGAAAAGAACTAGGTTCTGACTGAACCAATATTTAGACAGAGGACATTCTTAATAAGTTTAGATAAATGTCCAAGTCCAAAAATAGATTTTTTTCCCAAAGCCAAGCTTATATGGTACTATTTTCAGGAAGAGTTTTATATAACTACAAGTCTTTCTTATAACTCATGGAACATAACAATGAACAAAGGAGAAACAAAGAATTACTTTATTATCATTCTTTTTAACAGAAGAGGCTTTAGCTAGACTGCTGTGGTCCCAGAGGGAAGCCAGTTCCCCTTCCCTTCCTCCTGGGTGCTCTGAGTCCATTTCCCCAAACTCTGTTTCCCAGAGGAGCTGGGGTCTCTGGTATCTGACCCCAAGTCCCAAGAGACATCAACACGCACACTGACATGGGTTTTTGTGGTAGAAAAAGCACTCCTGTTGGCTTGATATTCATACATAGCCTGTGAAGTAGATGTTACGATGCCAATTTCCCAGATGGGGAATTTAAAAGACACATCCAAGGTCACAGAGCTACTAAGTTCTAGAATGCACCCACCCCCTATCTTCAGACTGTTTGTCTACTTGCTGTTTGGATCACACCACAACACATTCAAATGTGCAAGAGGAAAAGGAAAGAAATAATCATGGTAGTCATTTTTAACCTATATCTAAAATCTAGCTAAATTAACTAGGACTGTTTTACACTGCGGGGGGGGGATATTTATATTGGGATTGTGATATATTACATTATTGGTTTAAATTCTTCTTCCTTCTCTGTCTTCATGCCATTTAACATAGAGTTTTGGAGTTCCTCATATGAAAAAGACAGAATATAATTCCCCACCCCTCAACTCTGTGACATATTGTGGTCAATGGCATGAGGCAGAAGTGGCGATGTGCTCTAGTCAAGTCTAAGCTGTCTCTTAGTCTTAGCTAAGTCTCTGTCTCTAGTCTAGTCTAAGACTAGAGCTCAAGAGCCTTGCATGCTGCCAATTGCGCTCTGGTGCCTGTCCTGCTGCCATGAGAAGAGCATGCCTGAGCTAGCCCACTGATCCTAGGGGGAGCATGAGAGATACATGAAGCAGGGCTGCCCCAACTGAGACACCCAGACAAGCCCAGCAGAGGGCACAGACCCCTGCTGACCCACAGCAAAAACTCCCTGAAAATTAGACTTCTACAGGGCTGTCTCTGTAAAGACTGGAACAGGGTGAGTCCCACCTCCTCCATCAGGGAATTCCTACATGGGGAGAGAAGTTGGACCACACCAGGTGTTCCAGACCTTGGAATGTTAATACCGAGTAAAGTTACAAGAAAGGTCTTAGGAACCAACATAATTCTGCTAACTTTTTGCTTTCCCAAGTCAGGGTGATATATAAAAGTAACCACGGCTTACTATCACCAACAATTCATAAAAGATGGGACATTTTAACACTAAAACTGAAGAAAGGATATAATCTTAGACTATGACACAGCTCTTCTTAAGCAAAGATACTTGGCCACCCTCCATATGTGAGTCTTTTTCTTTCATTCTGTCACAGATCAATGAAAATTCTGTCCCTAAATAGCTCCAGTTCATGTACTAGCAACTTTTTGGCACGCTTTATGGTAGAACTGTGAGAAGAACATAAAATTAGTACATCAATTGTGAGGTTTAAATCTTGCTTCTGTTTGTTCTATGACAATATAAAAGTTACCTTAGTTTTTTAAATCAAGGTAGAAGGTAAAGCTAAAAATAAATTTGAGAACCTTTGCTGTGCCTTCTCTGTTGGCTACCAAAAGTATGCAGGGCTCTCAGCGCATGCCAAGCCCTCACCTACACACAACCTTAGAGTTGTACTCTGCAGCTACCTAAGATGTCAGTGCTGTGCTTCTGTGACTTTCATAGCACACGAATAAAAAGGAAAGTGGCGATTCAAATAGAAGCTCTATCAGGGGCTACCAGAACACAACTGGGACAGAAGTGAGAGGCAGGGAATCCCCAGGACCAGCTCCAAGGACACATGGCTCAGTCACCCATGAGTCTGTCTCCTCTCTGAGCCATAAGGAGCCACTCCATCCTTCTGCTGGATGTGTGGAGACCTGGGAGAAGGAAGAGGACTAAAAGTAGATGATGGTTATAATAGACTCATTATCATTCAAAACTGTGCACTGCAACCATGGATGCCAGGTTGGCTCTGACTAGCAAAACGTGATCAACAATGACACGTGTCAGTTTCATGAAGAAGCTTTAGGGACCAGTGTACAGGTCACCAGGTCTCTCTTTGTCCTCTGTCATGAGGCCATCAGAGCTTCCAATAGAGGCAGCTCCTTCAGGCTGAGGCCCAGATTAAAGCCTACAACCAACTCCCAACAGGTATGTATCATGGGTAAGAAATAAACCTTAATTGGTGGGAATCACTGAGACCTTGGATGCTTTTGTTACCAGGGTGTACCCCAAACTGGTCTACACAATGAGGATGCCATTGATTGAGTTGGAGATCTCAATAACAGTGGCAACAGAGGAAGATGGTGTGTTTGTCTTGGAATTATTTCTGTACCTGATCCATGGAAAAGTGGGAGGCAAGGGTGAGGGTTAATTACAAAAATGTCTTAGACATAGAGTCTGGCCCTGCCGAGCACAGAGCCAACTGGGAAGGCTGGCCTAGCCCTCCCATGTGTGGCTCTGGGTTTTCTGATTGTTCCCACCCCAGAGGAGACTCACACGTCTACCAGGACCCAGTGCAGAGACGCAAGGGCTGTTCTTTGAAACCGGAAAGTCTGGGATCTAATCCCAACTCAAACACTTTGTTCCCAGCTGAATCTATTCCTCCCATGGATACTTACTGAGCCAGGCATGGGGGAAAATAGACAAGGTCCTTAGCTCACATTCAAATAAAAGAATAGAAAATAAGACAAATGCCAATTGAGTGCTCTTAAGGAAATAAACAGGAAGAATTGGGAAAAATTGGGGAAGGCTGCTGTAGATAAGGGGTTCAGGAAAGGCCCCTCTGAGGAGGAGATATTTGAGATGAAAAATGAGAATGGTCAGTCATGCAGAGGGCTGCACAAAGACAGCAAAAGTGAGCAGAACAGTAGCAAGTGCAAAGGGCCGGAGATGGAAAAGAGATGGTTTGTTTGAGGCACAGAAAAAAGGCTGAAGCTTTGGGAGCAAGGTGGGCAAGGAAGGACTTTCAGGGAGCCTCCCAGCTCTAATATTCTGTTTGGGTAACTCCAACCTCTTCATCCAGCCACTTGTCATCTAATCAATGAGTATTTACTCAGAGCCTACAGCATGTCAGGTTGTGGTCAGTATCCAGGGAGACAAGCTAGGGCAACAAGATGCAGGTCCTGCCCACCAGGAGCTTGTGGACCTCTGAGAGCTAATTGTCTTATGACTACAGAGAAGATGCCTCTGAGCATGCCTCTGAGGTGCCTTGATGGCCAAAGAGGCTGCACGGTGAGAGCAGCGGGCAGATTGAGGATTGCCTGTCCAGTTTCCCTGAGGCCTCCAGTCTCTGGCTCGGAGATGTTGAGGGCAGAAGGGAGATAGCACAGTCTAAAGTCCTCTGCCCCCAGATTATAATAGTTTTTCAGGACTCCCTCCCCAACCCAAGAGAGGCAGAGACATGAGAATCATCTGACCCAGGACCCAGACAGCGTCCTACCATGGAACCAGGGTGCAATGGACTTGGTGTTCCTCTCGAAGCCAGCTCGGCGAGGCAGTTGCTCCTCCTTAAACCAGCGTACAATGACATCTCTGGAGACTGGACGCAGTGGGCGCTCCCAAGACCTGCTGAGAAGAGAGGGAGGGAGAGTGGAAGACACCACGGGGAGGGAGGACAGGGGCAGGGGGAGGGGAATGAAAGTGAAAAGGAGGGGAAGCTGGAGGGGAGAGAAAAGAAGGAGGGAAGGAAAGGAAAGGGAGGAAGGGAGGGAGAAGGACTGAGAGGAAGGAGGAGGAGGAAGTGGGAGGAAGAGAAGGGGAGCAGGCCACTGAGAGAATGAATAACATGGTGCCCCCATTCATGAAATGAGCCCAGGATGAAATGAGCCCAGGTAGTTGAAGGCGCTTTGCAGATTATAATATATCAGCTGGTATTATCCACTTAAAAGAAAACTGTTATCACTTGCTTCAAGAAAAGCCACACAGGTGGGAGTGGAAAGAGGCCAGGAAGGGATGTTTGAGGGAAAGAAAAGTCGTATTTTCCCTCAAGCATGGCAAAGGCATAAATATCAGCATCGATGAAGAAGGATCCTGATGGAACAGGAGCAAATTTATTAATAACTGAGTGCCTCCCATGCCCTTCACTCCCCATGAAAGAAGATTCTCGGTTTTGGTGCTTCCATATCTCCCCCTTCTGTCCTCTAGATGGATGCCTGCTTTTACCACTAGTTCCTGCGCTTTTGTGAGGCAGAATGAGGACAGTGAACAGAGAGAGAAACCAGAGAACCTCCATTTGCTCTGGAAATGGCTGGGAGTCCTCACTCAGGAAATAAAAAGGGTAAGAACAAAGAAAAGGAGAAGGAAAGAAAGAGAACTACACATTGGCTGGCTAAGGGCAGGGATGGGTGAGGGACTGAAGGCACTAAGAGTGGGATGAAGAAAGTAAGAAGATGAATTGGATACTTTTTAATATTTCCTCAAAAGTGAGCCAAGATTTTCACTGCTTTTGTGTCTGAACTGTGATTCCTGAATGCATACGTAGTCTGGGCCATATGAGAACCCTGTTGTCTTTGGGCTACACTCAAATAAAGCACGGCACAAGTATGACAGCACAAGACACATAACAGGCACCCAACAGTTATGTGTTGAATTAAGATATAGTGACACCACACTGCGTTAATTTATGGCATGAAAATTCAGCATCTGAAGACTGAGACCTCAGCCTGGCTTGAACAACCACAACCTCTTTGCCATTTCCAACTGAGTGACAGGAACTTGAAATCTTATTTTGTCATTGCTATCCTCCTAATAGGACTGGCATTTAGAATTCCCCACTGCTGTCCTGGTTTTTTTTTTTTTTCTTATAAAATAAGGAACAGCTGTCCCCTCATGCAGTCTGTATTTGCTCTGTCCAACTCTTTGACTGTGCTCAGCACCTCCTTGCAAGCCCCAGAAAGAAGCCACGTAGGTTTTTTTTACTTGCCCTAAAATGAATACACTTACACATGCGCGCGTGCGCGTGCGCGCGCGCACACACACACACACACACATACACACACACACACACACACACAAGTGAACACTGTTGATTTTAGAAAAGATGTTGGAAGAAAGCCAGAGTATGAGGTTACATTACACGACTTAAAGCTGTCATCTGTCAAGTCTGGCTCCAAACCTTGCCTTCCCCCTCTCTGCCTCTCTAGGCTTTCCTTTACCCCCTACAGCCCTACAACTGGGCTCACTGCCCCCCAAATCCTTCCTTCTCAGTAACCTCAGATACCTTTCCTCGCTATGAACCAGCCCGAGCAGCCCTGCCCCACCCAGCCTCTTCCTCTATATTTGCATTCCTCAAAAAATAACTGCTCAGGGGAAAAAATCCTCTAGTTTCTAGGACTCATCCTCCTTAGAAGGCAATAGGAGGTTATAAATAACAGAAAAAAAAAACTCACTCTTGTCCTTCTGTTTCTAAGCAGCAGATCTGAATGTGTTTCTAAGCAGGGAATTTGATTCCCCCAGAATGTAAATGCTTGATGGGTGCTCCAAGAGGCCACCTGGCCAGAGCCTCACTCCTGCACCCGGAACTCTCCACACTATCAGGAGTGTGCACCCGTTCTTCAGCACAGACAGATGAAGGGCGCTGGCCAGTGCACTTTTCTTAAAAGCAAGTGCCAGCCAGGCTCGGTGGCTCAACCTGTAATCCCAGCACTTTGGGAGGCCGAGGTGAGTGGATTGCCTGAATCCGCGGGTTCGAGACTTGCCTGGGCAACTTGGCGAGACCTCATCTCTACAGTAAATCAAAAATTAGCCGGGCGTGGTAGCGCGCACCTGTAGTTCCAGCTACTTGGAAGGCTGAGGCAGAAGGATCGCCAGAGCCCCAGCAGGTCGAGGCTGCGGTGGCCGGGAGCGGCCACTGCACTCCAGTCTAGGTGACAGAGTGAGACTCCAACTCAAAAAAAAAAAAGCAAGTGCCATCATATTGGCTTCTGTGTGAGTCAGACAGTGAGTCCATCACTCAGTAACACTATCAACACTGTAAATGTCCATGACACTTGGCCCAGCAATCCCACTTTGAGGAATTTTTCTTGCAGATAATAATTGCGCATGAATAAAATGAATTTCTACATTGTTATTCATCAAGGGCACTATTGGTGATAACCAAGGATTTGAAACAATGCCAGTGTCCAATGTAGAAGTCTGTTTTGTTTTGTTTTGTTTTGTTTTGTTTTGAAACAGTCTCACTCTGTCTCACTCACCTAGGTTGGAGTGCAGTGGTGCAATCACAGCTCACTGCAACCTTGGGTTCAGGTGATCCTTCCATCTCAGCCTCCCAAGTAGCTGGGATTACAGCCATGTGCCACCATGCCTGGCTAAATTTTTGGTTTTTTGTAGAGACAAGGTCTCACTATATTGCCCAGGGTGGTCTCAAACTCCTGGGCTCAAGAGATTCTCCTGCCAGGCTCAGTGGCTCAGCCTGTAATCCCAGCACTTTGGGAGACCGAGGCGAGTGGATTGCCTGAGCCTGTGGGTTTGAGACCCGCCTGGGCAACTTGGCGAGAGCTCGTTTCTACAATAAATCAAAAAAATGAGCCGGGCGAGGTAGCGCATGCCTGTAGTTCTGGCTACTTGAAAGTCTGAGGCAGAAGAATGGCCAGAGCCCAGCAGGTCGAGGCTGCAGTAGCCGTGACCATGCCACTGCACTCCAGTCTGGGTGATGGAGTGAAACTCCAACTCAAAAAAAAAAAGAGATTCTCCTGCCTCAGCCTCCCAAAGTGCTAGGGTTACAGATGTGAGCCACTGTGCCCCGCCAATAGAGTTTTTGATAAAGAAATCATAACATATCCATGCAATAGAATACTATGCAACTTGGAAAAATAAATAAAAATAAAATAAGAATTGATATGGAAAAGACCTCTAAAATACTGTTAAACGGAAATAAAAATCAAAGCACAGAACATCATGAATCATATGCAGCCTCTTACACCAAAAAGAGAAATAAAGGAATGAGGTTTTTGGTGTTGGCAACTGAAAAAAAAAAAAAAACTGGGAGGACATGTGGAAAACTAAGAACAGCAGTTAACTGCAAGGACAGAGGAAACCGAGAAGACACAGGACTGGGGGAGAGTGTGGCTTTTCTCAGTATACCTTTCTACACTTTCTGGTTTGGAAATCGTATATACAACAAGGAAGAAAGGGGTGGAGGGAAGAAATGAAGACACAGTCAGATCTCTCTAGACTGTAGGAAGAGACAGAAAGGGGATGTAAATAAGCCCACATCCCAATTAAAGCAAAGCCCAGACATCCCTCCATGACCTGGGGATGAGCAGACTCCTCGGCAGATGACCCGTGGTGAAGGGAGCTGGCAGGTGCTCACCACCCAGCCTCTGGCCCTCCCTGGACTGGGGTTGATGAACAAAGATGGGGATGAGGGGCGGGCCCTGAGAGGAGAGGGGCCAGGTGGGGATAGGTGAAAGGTGGAGAGGTTCCCTGCGACCTCTTGACCTTAAGTTTTGGCAATCATGGGCAGTCACCTGAGTGTCCTTGCCAAATTAGCCCTCTAGGACACGTGAGGACCCTCCATGCTAAAGTCTCCTTCTGTTTAAAACCTCGTGCATATGACATCACAGCTCTTTCCTATGAAAACCAAAGGAGCATCTAAAAACCATCCAGTCCAGCTTCCTCAGGTTACTCATGTGGAAACTGAGGCCTTGGAAGGACAACGACTTGCCCAGCTGGGTTAGCGGACTAGACCAGGAACTGTCCTTTCTGCTACACAGGATGAGGTGTTGGAAACACTGGTGTACCAATTCTGGTGCTCTTTCACTTTCCGACAGGGAATACACAGCACTGCCTGTTTTACAAAAAACAGCAGGCCCTGGCATCCAGGTTGCTGGGCCATGTTGAACCCATTTGAGGGCTTCCCTTACAAGTCCTTATCGTAGGTCCCATGGACCTTTAAGAGTCTAAAATTGTAAGCAAATATTCTGGGTATGTACATATGCACATTTCAGAGGGGAAAGGGTGCAAACTTTTCTTCAGATTCCCAAAGGAATTCTTGACTCCAAGAAGGTTGACTCCCAGAACTCCAAATTTCTTAGAATCTCCAACCCTTCACCTCTCTTCCTCCTCCCACCCATTACACAGATGGTATCACCAAGGTCCATAGAGGGAAAACGGCTAGCCCCAAATTTCAAGGCAAGTCCTGGCAGAGATGGGTCTGGAACCTCGGTGTCTCATGTCCCTGTCCGAAGCCCTCCTCCCAGCCACGCGGACATGGAGTTCTGACCCACCTGACAGGCACGGCGAGGGGCAGCGGTGGACCCGGGCCCGGGAGGTGGTGGTAGAGTCTTGCCTCCTGCTCGTGGCTTTGGCCGAGCTCGCGGAACATGGAGCTGAGGCCGGCGACCGTGCCTTTCTGGATGGCGCGGAGCGAGTGGCGTCGGTACTCGTCCCGGGCGCGCTGAGCTCCGCGGCTCCTCTCCTCGTCAGCCGCCTTGGACCGACGCACTGGAAAGTGGGAGACAGGCGTTGGCCCAGACCCACAGTGTAGGCTGTGCACTGAGCAAGCCAGGACAGGGAGCAGTCCAGGGGCCCCAGGATTCACTCAAGCTGGCCCCAGACCCACGTGAGCTGCATGGAGGCTCGGAGCCCAGGAATGGCGTACAAGCCCTGACCAGCCCTGTCTTCAGCAGCCGTAGGACAAACCTGTCCCTATGGGGGTAAAACACTCATGACAGTGTTGGGTTTTCCAGCTGTGCCTGTGGCTCCATTCCAGAATGAACAAGCAACCTGTGGATGGAAATTTCCATCTCCATATGTATTTCTTCCCAGGAATGCCCTGCTCAGAGCAGCTTCTCAAGCCCTGTGCCCACCTGCCCAGCCTAGAGGGCACCTGTCAGGGTGGTCAGTATCTCCTAATGCCATCCCGATCACCCACATTGACTGTGGGCTTTCTCTGTGCCAAGTCCTGGGCTTGCCTGCAATATGTCATCACGTACACTTCCACTCAGGGAGCACATATCACCATTTCTACTCTATGGGTGAGGAAACCCAGCCTCTGGGAGGTTAAGTAAAGTATTTTGCCCAAAGTAAAATAGCTAACAAGGGGCAGAACCAGGAAGGGAATCCAGGCGTGCCTGGTTCTAAAACCCATACAGCTCATCTCTCCACATGGTCCACCTCTTCCTTCTATTTAAAACCCTGGGTAGGCCGGACACGGTGGCTCAAGTCTATAACCCCAACACTTTGGGAGGCTGAGGCGAGAGGATGGCCTGAGCCCGCGGGTTTGAGACCAGCCTGGACAACATGGTGATACCTCGTCTCTACAATAAATCAAAAAATGAGTCGGGCATGGTAGCACAGGCCTGTAGTTCCAGTTACTTGGAAGGCTGAGGCAGAAGGATCGCCTGAGCCCAGCAGGTTGAAGCTGTGGCAGCCGGGAGCGTGCCACTGCGTTCCAGCCTGGGCAACGGGGTGAGACTCCAACTCAAATAAATAAATAAATAAATAGATAGATAAATAAATAAATAAATAAAACCCTGTATATCCGACACCACAGACCAGGCCAGGAACTGTCCTTTCTGCTATACAGGATGAGCTGTTGGAAACACTGGTGTCCCAATTCTGGTGCTCTTTCCTTTTGGGGTTCCTGTGACCTTGAGAGTTGGTGCGTGAGTATGTTGGAGGGAGGGGGAAGAGGATCTTCTGAAAACTCTGAATCCTAAACTGTACCCCACATTTTAAAATAAAAAGAAAAGAAAACTCTGTCACTCCACAGGTCACAGGACTCCAGGACGCCCCTCTCCCTGGCCTTCTGCCTTGTTGCGCTCCTCAAGGAGGGGCTCTGTCTCAGCCAAGTGGCCCTGAAAAGACATCGGGTGCTGTTGCTTCTAAAGCTCAAAAAAGGAGGTCTGGAACTGGGGAAAAGGAGGGACACTAAAACCTATTGGAGGCAAGGTCTAGATTTAAAGTCAATTATTTTGGAGTCTGATTGCATCTTGGCAGGCCCCTGTCTGCCTCTAAAATCCAGTTATTTTACAGAGAACTCTTGCTGGCCTTGTTCTCATTGTATCAGGCTAATGATGGCCCCGGCCTGAACAGGTCACCTCCTCGTAGAATAAAATCTTAGTCTGTTTCTACTCCAATACCATTCGACACACATATAGCAGGCACCCACCAAGGACTGTGCTCTCTGTTCGCATATGGAGGATAATGGTCAGTTGCCCTGGTCCTGAAAAAAATATTTCTATTTCACAAGTTGTCAAAGACCCTTTTCTAGGAGCACAACATCCCCCGGATCTGAGGAAAGCAGCATAAAGTCTGTCCCTCAGAAGGTATTTATAGAAGTCCCATCATGGGTGTCACATGCTAAATATCCACTAGGCTGTGAACCCCAGGAGGGTAGGTAGAGAGTTCTCTTTGGTCTATTCATTGCTGTCTTCCAGTGCCATGAACAGACACATTTTTGGATGATTGAATGCACCCAATTAAGTATTTAATGCTGCACTAGACCCTGAGCCGGACACAGAGATAACAAAGAAACAGACCCTTCTTTCAAGGCACTCAGAGCCAAGCTGAGAAAATAAGACAAATAAATATCTCTACTGTAATAAAGTAGTGAGCATCATTTTTTAAAGGAACTAATAAAATACTGTCAGAGTTTAGGGACAGCAGCATTCACATCCTGCTAGGAAGCCGGCAGCCCTCACAAGAGACAGAATTTGACTGGGTCTGGGAAGATCAAGGAGAGTTTTCCAAAGAAAGAAGAGGGAGAGCCGGGCTCAGTGGCTCAGCCTGTAATCCCGCGCCTTTGGGAGGCTGAAGTGAGTGGATTGCCTGAGCACGCGGGTTCGAGACTCGCCTGGGCAGCGAGACCTCATCTCTACAATAAATCAAAAAATCAGCCGGGCGTGGTAGTGCATGTCTGTAATTCCGGCTACTTGGAAGGCTGAGACGAAAGGATCGCCGGAGCCCAGCAGGCCGAGGCTGCGGTGGCCGGGAGCAGCGACTGCACTCCAGTCTGGGTGACAGAGTGAGACTCCAACTCAAAAAAAAAAGAAAGAAGAGGGAGGAGGCTATTCCAGGGAGAAAACCTGGGGGTTTGTCATCTCACAGATTACAACACTCCAAGATACCCCTCTCTCCAGTCTTCTGTCTTTCTGTGCTCCTCAAGGAAGAACCCTGTCTCCACCAAGTCATCTTGAAAAGATATCTGTGTGTGGCTGTTTCTAAAACTCAGCAGGGAGGTTTGTACATTCTGGATAATAAGAAGGCCATGGTACCAGACTTGCATTGTGGTAGGCGGCTCTAACAAGGTCAGGATGCCCAGGGATGGGCTTTGTAGTCATTAGAAGCTCATGCCTTACAAGGGGCCAGTGACTTTTGGAGGTTTACAGCCTCTGATAATCAGTAACATTCAGTGACAGACAGGTTGCTGAAGAAAACTATGGTCAGGTATGGTGACTCATGCCAGTAATCCCAGTACTTTGAGAGAGCAAGGCCAGAGGACTGCTTAAGCCTAGGAGTTTGATACCAGCCTGGGCAGCATAGTAAAACTTCATCTCTACAAAAAAAATTTAAAAATAAGCTAGGCATGGTGCTGTATGCCTGTAATCCCAGCACTTTGGGAGGCCAAGGCTGGAGGATTGCTTGAGCCCAAGAGTTCAAGACCAGCCTAAGCAACACAGTGAGACCTCGTCTCTACAGTAAAATTTAAAAATTAGCTGGGTGTGGTAGCACACACCTGTAGTCCCAGCTACTCTGGAGGCTGAGTCAGAGGGATTGCCTGAGCCCAGGATGTCGAGGCTGTGGTGAACCATGATCATGCCATTGCACTCCAGTCTGGACAACAGAGTGAGACCTCAACAGAGAGAGAGAGAGAGAGAGAGAGAGAGGAAGGAGGGAGGGAAGGGAAGGAAAGAGGGAGGGAAAGAAAGAAAGGGAGGAAGGAGGGAAGGGAGGAAGGAGGAAAGGTAGGGAGGGAAGGAGGGAGGGAAAGAAAGAAAGAGAGAGAGAGAGAAGGAAATTATGCAGACTAGGAAGACAGATTTTTGGAACTCAGAGAAGTGAGGCCCTGAGCCATTAGTCACACAGAGACTAAACCCATCCTCCTAAAGTCCAAATCTAATCTTCTCATTCTCTTCCTCAAAACCTTCAATGGCTCCCACTGCATACCCGATAAAGTGCAAACACCTTGGCATGGCAGGCTGCTCCCTTACCTTTCCCAGATAGGGCCTCTGAGGGCCCCAGCGCGCACACACACACACACACACACACACACACACACACACACACCACTTGCCTCTGGGCAGTTGTGTTCACCGACTTAGACCAACCCGGGTCAGCTCAGAAATGCCAGGCCCTGCTCCCTCCTCTGCTCAGGTAGAAAAGACTTTAGAATTCAGATGATCCCATTAGTTACATCCTACAGAGGAAACAAATGCCTCAAAGCAACATCAATCTGTAGTCATTCCTATGGGTGATAGACGAGTGTCCCCCCAAATTACTGAATAATCCTGTAATACAGGGAAAGTCATCAATAAATATTTAAACTGTGTATGTGTGTAAATGTGTTTAAATTCTATTCCGTGCAATCTTGGGCTACTTGAGTAACCCTATCTACAGTTTCTTTCTTTGTCTATAAAATGGGGCCTCATAGTGCTGCTCTGAGATGTAATTGAGAAAGTACATAGAAGGGATGTAGACAGTTCCTGGCACATGGTAGAGGTTCATTAAATAATATCTATTATTGTTATTATTGTGTTTGCTGTGAGATATGGAGGCTGGAATGGCACCTTGAGAAAGAGTCCCTCCTCTGGTGGACGTGAGGAAGTGTTGGGGGCTGAGTGAAGTCCGCTCCTCCTGTCAGGAAATAGGAAAAATGAAAACTGGGGGGTGGTGCTCCCTGACCCCTGGGAAAGGGGAACAGGCAGCCAAGATGCTGAAGAGGACACACAGGCCTTTTGTGACTCAGCCTGCTGGAGCCGTGATCACCAGGGAGCGGATGTGTGTGGCACTCAAGACGATGAACCCTGAGAGGTGAACCTCCAGGAAAGCAAGCGAGGTTCGCCCACAGCTAAACTTGGGCCAAGGGGCTGGGCTCTCTCAATCCCTCTCGGAGGCTTCTGAGGTCCGCTGCCAGCCATCCTTGTCCTGCAGGCGCTACCGGATGGCTGTCAACAGTGACGCCCTGTGGCCTCCAGGGGCAACTGCAGGACTTGGTTAAGACCTGAGCACTTCCCACCCCCACGTGAATGTCGGGAAGAATCAGCTTTGGGGAAAT
Source organism: Cephalopachus bancanus (assembly GCA_027257055.1). Classification (NCBI taxonomy): domain Eukaryota; kingdom Metazoa; phylum Chordata; class Mammalia; order Primates; family Tarsiidae; genus Cephalopachus; species Cephalopachus bancanus. The sequence continues at coordinate 4,103,274 of JAPVLO010000036.1, forward strand.
ATAAAACCTCCAGGGATTCTCGAGCAATTCGAGATGAAAGACAACCTAAGCAGGGCACGAATCGGCCTTGTGAGGACTCAGACTGTCTTTTTCCAGAGTTATAATACCAAAATCTGTGGCACCTAGAGTATAGGGAGCACGGGAAAAGCCCTTCTTTTGTTTTCTCCTTTAGCCGTCCTCCCAGCCCGAAATTCTACCCCAGGCCAGACGCCACCCCCCACAAGCCCATTCAAGTTCTGCGCATCTCCAGCCTACAGGATTTTACAATCCTTGAGGTGGGCGGAGGCTCCCCCTACAGAGCACAGTCCTTTCCAAGAGGGAAGGGAATGGAACCCGCGTCCCTGCCCCCCAAATGGGGCCTGAGCCCGCATTTTCTGTTCACAGCCTGGGAAGGGTGAGACAACCAGAGTGTGCAGATCGTGGGTTAAGGGCCACACCCAGAATCACAGGGTTCAAGGAGCCAGGGTGAGCACAGAGTCCCGCTGATGGCCCCAAAAGTCTGTTCATGTTCCTAACCAAGTAATCATGACAATAATAAATATCCAATTTTTATAAATAGCATCGTTTTTCAAGTCATGCTAGCTCATCTCTAAATCTCTGGGCAACTAGATGTTATCTAACACCATACTTGTACAAGTTCACAGTTGAAAAATTATGAGATGAATTTCTGTGCCTGAACTATTCACAGCATCTCAGAGGCCGGCGCTCTGCTGAATAACTAACTGAATTCTCTGTTGAACTGAATAACTCACTGTATTCAAGTGAGGCCGAAGAGGATCATTCCCTTTTTTGTCTAACTTGGAGAATTTAATTTGGGCATTTTTATCAAAACTGCTGCTCCCTGATAGACTGATGGTCCACTATATCTTTCATATTAAATTAATTGAGTGCAGAATGGCTTTGCTGGATTTGAATGGCAGTCTCCAGAGTTTAGCTCATCATTCTTTAAGAAAGTACAAAATGAGGAACTAAAATCACAGGGCCTGAATCATCCCATCTTTTCTGGTTTTCAAAGACTTTCCCATTTCTAGTTGTTACGCAGTACATTTCTCAGCAACCACGCAGCCTCTGGCCCAGATGAGCTCCACTCTCCATCCCTAATGAAACACCAGCCCAGCTCCTAACTTTCCATTCCATCCTGTAGCCACAAAAGAGGAGCACTTCACAAGCAGGACTTTATAACTCAGAGAGCATTTTTGCTTTCTCTCTCTCATTTCATTCTCCCCACAAGCTTCAGCTCAACATGCCTAACCCCTTTTGACAAATGAGGAAACTGAACTGAACAAGAACTGGCTTAAGGTCACATGACCAAGCAGTAGAGCTTGGACAGGACTCCCAGTCCAGTGCTCCTTCCCCCACACTAGAGTAGCCTCAAGAGACTTCACTTTTTGCTTTTTTGTTGCTTTGTCTTTCAATATAAAACTTTGTCCTGCCTCCTTTTTCCACCTGCCTCTTTTTTTTTGTCATGAATTTATTTATTTTTAAGTTGGAGTTTATCACACAGTCTGGAGTGCCATGGCACGCTCATGGCCACCACAGTCTCGACCTGCTAGGCTCAGGTGATCCTCCAGCCTCAGCCTTCCAAGTAGCTGGAACTACAGGCACACACTACCATATCTGGCTAAATTTTTTATTTATCGTAGAGATGAGGTCTCGCCAAGTTGCCCAGGTTGGTCTTGAACCCCTGAGCTCAGGTAATCTTGCCTCTGCCTCCCAAAGTGCTGGGATTACAGGCTTGAGCCATGCCCCCAGCTTTGTCCTGAGTTTAAATGAATGAATTCTTAACTCTTTCCCATCTGATCTTTCTAGCCTCATTTTTCATGATGGAAACCCAGACTGCAATCGCATCATAACATGTGACATGACCTGTGCATACAATGACCTTGCTTTGCTCAGTGCTGCTCCTTCTGCTATGATGCCCCTTCCTGCCTTCTTTGCCTACACATTCTTCCCAACCCCAATGCCATTTCCTCCACAAGACCTTTCCAAATGTTCTCCCTTTTCCAAAGGGATTCGTTCCCTCTCTGTGTATTTTTTACAAACCTGTAACGGGACACCCATTTATTGAACTGTAACTTGTGCATATGAGCCTCTTCTTCCAGACTGTGAGATTTTTGAGGGAAGGAAATACGTCTAACCCAATGGTTGGCATATAGTGTGAACTCAATGTATAGTCATTCTTCAATATTCTCAGGGGATTTGTTCCAGGAGTCACCTTTTGTGTATACCAAACATCCACAGAGGCTCAAGTTCCCTATATAAAATAGTATCGTGGTCGGGCTCGGTGGCTCAGCCTGTAATCCCAGCATTTTGGGAGGCCAAGAGCCTACCTCTGGATTGCCTGAGGCTGTGGGTTTGAGACCAGCTTGGGCAACTTGGCGAGACTTTGTCTCTATAACAAATAAAAAATTAGCCAGGTGTGGTAGCACGTCCCTGTAGTTCTGGCTACTTGGAAGGCTGAGGCAAACGTATCGCCAGAGTCCAGCAGCTCGACACTGGGGTAGGTGTGAGCATGCCACGGTACTCCAGCCTGGGCAACAGTGAGACTTCTACTCAAAACAAAAAAGGTATCATATTTGATATACCCTATGCATACCCTCTCATACACTTTGTCATCTCTAGATTACTTATTGTACCTAATACAATGTAGATGCTGTATAAATAGTTACACTGTATTTTTATTTGTATTGTTGTGTTTGCTTTTTATTGTTTGGGGGTTTTTTTTTTTCCAAATATTTTCTATCTGAGGTTGAATGAATCCACAGATGGGGAACCCAGGATACAGAGGGCCAATTTTACATGGTTGCTCCTCCGTCTGCCCTGGGAGCAGTTGATGGACCTGTCCCCCAAACTGCAGGAGGCAGCATTGCAGAGAAATGTTCTATGACTAAGAAGATCTGTATTGTGCTTGCTTCCACAACTACCTCCATCTCTGAGCTTCTGTAGAGATGGAACCTCTATTTGCCTTTATTCTGTTGCCTCACACAAGTTTGTTATTGAGCATTAACACCTGCTCTGTGTTCCTGCAACTTCTGCCTTACCTCGGCAGTCCTGGAGATGCTCAGCAGTGTTTTTGGGACTCCACAAGAAGGAATTGAGGAGTGCTCATGGCTTCTTTGTGAAACTTCCTCTGGAGACCCTGTGAGGCTGATGGTCAAAGACGCCTCTCCTACATCCTGCTTTCAGAGGACATGTGATCCACAGGCCAGAACACTAGGCCAGGAGTAGGGAAAAAGAAAAGTCTTCATTTGAGCACAATGCTCCAACCTGCCTACTGAGTCTGAGCCTCAGTTTCCTTATCAATAAAATAAAAATACCAATACTCACTCTGCTCTGAAGTTGTTCTCAGCTTATGAGTAATGCATGTCCGAAGGCTTTGTGAATTCTCAGGGTTTGGGGCATTCAGATGAATTTAGTGAGAGAGTTGTTAGCAATGTTTGACAATTTTTGAAACTACTCCAACCCATACGTGAATAGGCATGAAACTGCTAAAGAGCACCTGCCTGACAGTTATCAATGAGCAGGTGGAATATTCTCCTCTCCTCTGCATCTGCCCTGAAGCTTAACCTCAGAGCCTGCCTTGCATTGAAAATGAGCTTTGAACACAATGTTTGCACTTATGATTTTGACTCTGAGGGGAAGAAGTGACAGAAAACAGCGAGACCCAGTTCCACAGCAGGAATGGTCAACAGAGGAAAGAGGGTATGGTCCTGAACATGGCCCCTACCCACATTTCCCTCCCCCGCCCCAAGGGCACACCAATACCCAAGTAACGAGAAGAAACTTAAAAAGCAAAATCCCACTGCAATTTTAATAGCATACATGCACATTCCTGAATGTGACTCCATTTTTTTTTTTTTTTTTTTTTGAGGTGGAATCTCACTCCATCGCCCAGGCTGGAGTGCAGTGGCACGCTCATGGCCACTCCAGCATTGACCTGCTGGGCTCAGGCGATCCTTCTGCCTCAGTCTTCCAAGTAGCCAGAACTACAGGCATGTGCTACCATGCTCGGCTAATTTTTTCTTTATTGTAGAGACAAGGTCTCACCAAGTTGCCCAGGCTATCTCGAACCCATGAGCTCAGGCAATCCACTTGCCCCGGCCTCCCAAAGTGCTGGGATTACAGGCTGAGCCACCAAGCCTGGTCTGTGATTCCATTCTTGTTTCAAATAAAGTCTTCTCAACCAATCATTTTGCTGTCTCCCACAAGCCACTGACAGGACGACTCCTCCCGCCACATGCGATTAAGGAGGAATAGAAGAGATGAATGAACTTATGACTCGGATGAACTTATGCTCCAGGAGAGGCCAGGGGAGTCAGCTTACGGTGCTGAGGTACACCAGAGATTCCATTCCATGTGAATGACACAGTCTTTTGGGTTCTTGTTGATTCAAGGAGCCTAGTGCAGAGATCACTCAGGTAAGAAAGGAATTGTCCTTAAAAGAAGAAAATTTCAAGCTAAGCGCAGCCACTAGGCCAGGGCAGTAGTGTTGAAAATATATTATACAGAACCCAAACGGTTTCACAGAGGGGTCCCTGAGGCCATAGGAAGTAGGGAGGACACGGGGGGGGGCAGGGAACCATGCACCCCCACACCCTCTTCACCAGAGCTAGCAGCTCACACCTGCTTTACATAGTGGGCTTCAGCCTAAACATATGTGAAAACTGCGGCCATAAGAGGACTTGGAGAGCAAAGACAGCCCAGTTTTCAAGCTCTTTTGTGAATATAACAGTAAACCCCTAGATGAGGGAGACAGAAGGCCTGATGAAGAAATGAGATTTGCATCACGCTGGCCTTGGTACTTTCAGACATCTGCATAAGATAATCTCTGTTCTGGGCCTCAGCACACAGCCCTTGGCTGTCATGACCCAAGAGACCTGAGAACATATGGTCAAAGACATCATTGCTGAGAAGTAAGAAGGACATTGGTGTCTCTTAAAAATTGCAGCTGCCCCATGGTGCAAAAAATGTAAAACATAAAGTAGAAATTACATTTAAATTTTTTAATCAATTTTTTGTTTTATCCAATTTCTGTTTGGCTTATTCCTTTTCAAGCACTTGATTATATGCTGGGTCACTTGGGATAAAAAAAAAAAATTCAACACAAAAATATTTCCATCCACTTTACCAGCAGCCCAGTTTGTCTGCAAATCTGCCCCAGAAGCTCTGGTGTTTGAGGACTGGCACTGAATAAATTAAATATCAGTTAAAGAGGCTGTGGGGGGTAAGGTGAATTAAGGACCTCTGGTGGGCCAGGTACGGTGCCTCACACATGTAACCACAGCACTTTGGGAGGTCAAGGCCAAAGGATTGCTTGAACTCAGGAGTTCGAGATTAGCCTAGGCAACATAGCAAGACCTCATTTCTACAAAAAATTTTAAAAATTAGCCAGGCATGATGGCATGCACCTGTAGTCCCAGCTACTCAGGAGGCTGAGGTAGCAGAATTGCCCAAGCCCAGAAGGTCGAGGCTGCAGTGGACTGTGATCCAAGCTTTCCAGCTTGGACAATAGAGTGAGATGTCAACTAAAAAAAAAAAAAGACCATTGAAAATTCTCAGAATCAACTTTCTCACATTGTTAGAAATTAACCAAAGCTTGAAGTAATCCAGGGAACATTTATTCAAGATTAAAAAATGGCTCATAATAAGTGAAGAGATTTAATTAGTAATTAAAAAAAAAACTTTCCACAAAGAAACCCCAGAACTAGATGGCTTCACTGGTGAATCCTACAAAATGTTTAAAGAATTAATTTCTTCTTTAAAGAAAGGGTAAACACTTTTAAACTCATTATTTGAGGCTGTTATTACCCTAACACCACAACCAGACAAAAACATCACAAGAAAAGAAAGTTACAGACCAATATCCCTGATGAATAAAGATGCCAAAATCCTTAACAAAATACTACCAAATGGAATCTAGCAACATATAAAAAGTATTATACACTTTAAATAAGTGGGACTTATTGATGGGACAATGCAAGATTGGTTCAACATGTGAAACTCAACCTCAGAATAATCCATGTTAATAGAATTCAAAAACAAAAAGACAAGGTCATCTCAACAGATGCAAAAAAAATTTAACAAAAGCCAACACCCTTTCATCATAAAAACATTCAACAATCTAAAAAAGTGTAAAACTTCCTCAACTCAAGATTATGCATGAAAACCCATAGCTAATGTCATATTTAATGATGAAAGACTGAAAGGTTACTCCTAAGATCAGAAATAAAACAAGAATGCCTGCTTTTGCCATTTTTATTCAGCATAATAATAAAGTTCTAGTCAGAGCAATTAGGCAAGAAAAAGCAATAAAAGTCATCCAGACTGGAAAGGAAGAAGTAAAACTACCTCTCATTGCATATGAAATTATCTTGTATGTAGAAAATCTTAAGAAATTCACACACAAAAAAATCTATCCCAGCTAATATACAAGTTTAGCAAGGTTACAGGATACAAGATGAAAATTAAAAAGCCAATTGCATTTTTATATGCTAACAATAAGCAATTCAAAAATTAAACAAAGAAAACAATTCTATTTATAATAGTATTTAAAAAATAAACAATTATAAATAAAGTTTGCAAAACAAGGGCAAGACTTCTACACTGAAAAATATAAAATATTATTGAAAGAGATTTTAAAAGTTAGATAAATAGAAGGACATTCTGTGATAATAAACTGGAAGACTAAATATTGTTAAGATGGCAATATTCTTTAAATTGATCTATAGATGTAATACTACCACTGTGAAAATCCCAGCTGGCATTATTGGAGAAGTTGACAAGCTGCTCCTAAACTACATATGGAAATATGAGATTCAGAATAACCAAAATAATAATCCTGAAACAGAAGAACAGCCACAGAGATCTCATACTGTCAGTTTCAAACTGTACTATAAAGCTACAGTAATCCAGACTGTGTCATACCAGCATAAGAAAAGACATATCAATCAACAGGATAAGATTAAGAATAAAGAAACAGGTGCTTACATATTTAGTCAATGATTTTCAACAAGGGTGCCAAGACCATCCAATGACAAAACAATAGTCTTTTCAATAAATTGTACTTGGACAACTTGGATGGTCATATGTAAAAGAATTAAGTAGGAACCATACCTCACACAAAAATTAACTTAAAATGGATAAAAGACCTAAATGTAAAGGCTAAAACTATAAATCTCTTAGAACAAAGATAACAAAGATGGTTTCTTAAAAATAACACAACTCAGCCAGGCTTGGTGGCTCAGCCTGTAATCCCAGCGCTTTGGGAGGCCAAGGCAAGTGGACTGCCTGAGCCCGCGGGGTTGAGACCCACCCAGGCAACTTGGCGAGACCTTGTCTCTACAATAAATAAAAAATGAACTGGGCATGGTAGCATGCACCTGTAGTTCCAGCATTGGAAGGCTGAGGCGGAAGGACCACTGGAACCAGCAGGTTGAAGCTGCGGTAGCCGGGAGCATGCCATTGCACTCCAACCTGGGCGACAGAGTATTAAAAAAAACACAACTCATAAGCAATCCCAAAAAATGGATAAATTAGGCTTAATAAAAATTAAAAGTTGTTGTGCTTCAAAGTATTATCAAGAAAGTGAAAAGACAACCCAAAAAACGAGAAAAATACTTCAAAGCATACCTCTGATAAGGGATTAATATCCAGAACATATGAATAACACTTGCAATTCAATAACAACAAAATTCAAAAATGGGCAAAGACCTTGAATAGACATTTCTCCAAAGATGACACTAAAGTGACCATAAAGCATATGAAAAGATGTTCAACATCATTAGTCATTAGGGAAATGCAAATCAAAACCACAGTGAGATATCATTTCAAACACTCTAGAATGGCAATAATAAAAAAACACAAACAATTATAAGTGTTGAAGAGGATGTGAAAAATTAGAACCCTCATGCATTGCTGGCAGGGATACAAAATGGTACAGTCACTTTGGAGAAATATGGCAATTATTCAAAATGTTAAACATTGTTACCATATGCTATGATTTGAATGTTTGTCCCCTCTGAAACTCATGTTGAAATTTAATCCCCAATGTAATAGTATGAGGCCCTTAAGAGGTTACCCTCAATGCAACAGAGGTTATCCCCGATGTAATAGACAAAGCCTTTAAGAGGTTATTAGATCATGAGGGTTCTGCCTTCATGAGTTGTTTAATCCATTCATGGGTTACTAGGTTATCATGGGTGTGGGTTAGTTATCAAGAGAGTGGGACTGTTATAAAAGCTAATTTGGCTCTCAGGGTGTCTCTTCCTTGCATATTCTCCTGCATGGCCTTAGGACGCTGCAGAGAGTCCCCACCAGCGAGAAGGCTCACCAGATGCAGCTCTTTGGCCTCAGACATTCCAGTCTCCAGAACTGTAAGAAATAAATTTCTTTTATTTATAAATTACTCAGTTATAGCAGGAAAAATGGACTAAGACATCATATGACTCAGAAGTTCCACTCCTAGATATATGCCCAAGAGAGCTGAAAATATATGTTTACAGAAAAACTTGTACACAAATGTTCATAGCAACATTATTCAAAATAGCCAAAAAGTAAAAAAAAACCCAAATGTTCATCAACTGATAAATGGTTCGACAAAAGGAATGAAGAAATGCTATGTGCTACAACATGGATAGACTTTGAAAACTTGCTAAATGAAAGAAGTCAGACACAAAAGACCACATAATGAATGATTCTAGTTATATGAAATGTCCATAATAGGGAAATTCATGAAGACAGAAATCAGCTTGGTGGTTTCCAAGGGTGCGGTGAGGGTAGGGAGAAACTGCTAATCGGGACAGAGTTCCTTTTTGAAGTGATAGAAATGTTCTGGAATCGGATAGTGGTGGTAATTGCACAACCTTGTGAGTATACTAAAAACTGCTGAATTGTACACTTTAAAAGGATACATTTTATGGCATGTAAATTACATCTCAATTTTTTAAGACTGTTTAATGAATCTGGCATAAGGTTAAGACATGCTGAGGACCAGCGGGCTGACCTGTAGAAGAAACCTCACATCTCTGCTCTCCTTTCATGGCCCTAGCTCCAATGATCTCTAAAGTGTACCATTGCAACAGCCTCCTCCTTTCTCACTCCTCTAAGCCTTGCCAGAACCATGTTGCTCACCTTTGGAAGTTTCCCTCTGTCCACCTGTATTAATCATGCCTTTTAATTTTCTGTGTTTTCTAATGTTTTTCAACATCTGAGGCGTTGCTAATTCCTGAGAAATTGACTCTGCCAGGGCTAGCCAATTCCAGAGTAAAAGACTTGCTTACACGTGCCCCTTCATACGCAAAACATCCAATCCAAAGCCCATACTCTCCAACTACCTCCTTTATTGGACTCTTGTACTCTGACCAAGATTCATCTGCCCTAATCACCCCAGGGCCAGATGCCACAAAACTAAAGACAGCCCCTACATCCCAGAGCCCACTGAGATTACTCAAACTAGCCAATCCTAAGCCTGCCTACCCTGCCTCACCTTACCTTTCCCAAGGAAACCACAATAAAGGCTCTTACTCATGTGTTTCCTTCATCCCCTCTGCCTTCTGACCAACCCTGGTGCTTCCCCATCTGGCCCTGCATGACATGCCATGCCTCTTGTCTGTAGAGATCTGTAAGTAAAAATGTATTCCTTCATGAAAGTCATTTCTGGGTCTGCATGTCTTGCTATACCTGATTAAAACAAATTCTAGGTACATAGTAAAACACCATCCTTCAAACCTGGTCCCACCTTTCCTTTCCCCCTAGCTTTTCACATGCCTAACACTCTCCCAGCCCTAGCTACCCCATATTTCCTAGGCATGCCATATGCCTTAGTCGCCATGCCTTTGCACCTGCTGGAGCCTTCATCTAAGGTGGCCTCCCCAGCCTCTTTGGCTTGCTTATTCCTATGTCACCAACAAGCCTCACTTCATGACAATTCTGACACCCCACTGGGACAGCCACTTTCAGCTCCAACCATACACGCTACATCCTTCCTCTGTGTGTCTTTCTGGTGCTCTCGTTAGTGAGTTTCTCCAAGATTCAGGCCGTGATTCCTCATCTCTGGATCCCCAAGGCTTAGTACAGAACAAGGAAATTTTTGTCAACTCAGTAAATGTAGGATTTTTTTTTTAATGTAAGAAAGCTTCCCAAAAGGCACACAAGCTTCTCAAAGGTGGAGCCCTTTACTCTCTGAGGCCTTAGTAGCACTGAGCACATGATCAGCCCTGGGTAAAGGCGATGGGGTGAGTGAACTGAAATGACCGAGCAAATCAGCAGTGGGAGGAGGTGAGTGGGGAAGCCAGGGTGGATCCCCCTTCCCGAGAAGCAAGCTCTACTCACACTGTTCTTCCCATTCACGCTCCTCTTTCTCGCTGGCTTGGCAATGCAGCTGGGCCTGCTTCAGGGTCCAGTAGAGTTCCTTTGCCCTCTGCTCTTCCTGGAGGCGAATCTGCTCTTCTCCTCGCTTCCTCTCTTCTTCCTCTTTCCTCTAAAATGTCATGGAGACAGAATGACATTAGGCGGCTGGGAGACTTCAGAGACAAAAGGAGTGCCTCTGAGATTCTGCAGCAGGTCGGGCTGACTAGACAGGGGTGAGTACTCCTGCCTCAGTCCCTATGCGGGTGAAATAGCGATCATCCCACCTAACCGACCCGGCCATGGTGAGGAGCAAACAGGTTGAAGTATGTGGAACAGCAGGTAAACTCTACAGCTTACCACAAAAGAAGAGGACTCTGGGGCACGCTTCCATTTTAGGGGAAGAAAGAGGGAAGATACAAGGAGGGGAGCCTGGTCTTTCTGGAGGTCAATGAGGCAGAATATGATCATATCTTAACCTTAAGTTTGGAGAAGATATTTTAAACAGACGTTAAGTTTGGAGGCCCTAAGTCTCCCATTTCTGTCCCACTTTTAAGCCCCAAAAAGGCTTTGTGTATGTGTATTTTCTTCTACCTTTGTTTACAACAAAAAAACATGTATTTGCTAAACATGCACTAATGGGCCAAAGGCTTCTAATAAAAATCAGCAATTCTCCGAATCGCTTCACCCCAACCAAACCCAGCCAACCCTAGACCACTGCCCACAGGCCACCATTTTCAACCAAGGTAGCTGTTCCTTCATTTGACTATATCCGTATGTCTGATTAATGCTAATTCTTGATTTATCAGTCCTGGACATTAACTATTGCCTTTCTTTTTTGCATATGCATATTTAGCAGGTATATTTCCCAAAGAGGTCAACATTCATACTTTTGCTCTCCTTAGGCTTACAATAAATTCACATCACAATTTGTGGTTAAACCAATAATCAGTGTATAGTCTACTGCAAACCCAGAGAGGATACTATTTTTTACCAATTCCAAAAAGTACGATTTTAAACTTTTTAACACCTCTGAAATTTGAATGTGTCTTACAACTCACAGTTTGCTTTTTTAAAAAAATAGGCAACAGTTTTTTTCTTCTTAAAATAATATGTTTTTCCAATTGAAGACATCTTATATTCAGTAAAATATGATAGTATGACACCTTTTTTCTTTCAAATCATTTTTTTTCTGTTTTTTGTTTTCTTTTCTGGGTTGATCATTGTTTTATCTTGAAGTTGAATATTGAGTTTTCCCAAATTTCTCTCAGCTGTAGTAAATTTTCTCTGTGTTTAACCAAGTGCTTTTTCTTATTACAGATAATGTAGCAGTTATCTTTTTCCAAGGGACACTCTGCCCAAGGTGCCATCTTTTCTTCTTCTCCAGTCTAAGCTGGTGGCCACCTAGGCTTCCTCTCCATCTATCCTCCCAAGACCCACCTCTCCATCTTCCCTGAATTGGAGACCCTGTTTCTTTCTTGGCCATGCCCTCATTATGTAACAACATATCTTATAATACTTCTCAGATGCACAGTGACACTTTCTGGGTCTTTATAGCCCCTTGTTGGAAATACTTAAATTCTATGCTCAGCTAACTTAGCAGTTACATGTAAAGGTAGCATACAGATAGCCGTCATTTTCCTGAAGAATTCTAAAAACTTCCTTGCCTTCTAGCATCCAAAATTGCCACTCTAATTCACAGTCTTCTACACAAGGTATTCATTTTTCTCTCTGGAAGCCTTTGGGGTCTCTTTAACACTGGTGTTCTCAACTTTTTCAACTGATGTGCCTTGGTGTGGATTTTCTTTCAGTGATTGTGTTGGGCATTTGGGGGTATTTTCAATCTGGAGTCTCTCGTCTTTCCAGTCTAATATATCTTTGCTAGAATTTCTTTGATAATTTCTTCTCCTCTCATTTCTCATCCTTCTTCATAGAACTCCTGTTTGTTAAGTAATGATCTTCATGAGTTGAACTTCTCCCTGCCTTACTGTCTCTCTTCCTTTCCATCCTTGTCTTTCATGCCTCACTTCCTGGTTGTGCCTCACTTTCACTAACTTTATCTTCCAAACCTTCTACTGAGTTTATTTCAACTATCACATATGCAATTTCCGAGCTCTCTTTCTTATTCTTTGGTTGTTCTTTTCTCTTCACTGCATCTTGCACTTGTTTTATGAATGCCATAACTCATCTCTCTGAGGACTTTTAGAGCTTTTTCTTCACACCTACTCTGATTTAGGTCTATTTCATGTGCATGCGCGCGCGCGCGGTGTGTGTGTGTGTGTGTGTGTGTGTGTGTGTGTGTGTGTGTTAGTTTGTTAGTATGTGCTTCATGTGAAAGGTTTTCCTTATATGTCTGATGTTCCCTGACTATCTGATCATATTCAAGAAAAAAGAAGTATATATCTATAAATAGAAGGCTCAGAGTGTTTGGTGGGTTTCACTCTAGGGCAGCAGTCTCTGACATTTTTGGCATCCGGGCTCAATTTTGTGAAAGACAATTTTTCCATGACCTGCGAGGAAGGGGAATGTGCTGCCAAACCTCGCTGTTAATGTTAATCTGTATTTGCAACTGCTCTCCAGCACTAGTATCACCACTTCAGCTCCACTTCAGATCATCAGGCAGTAGATTCTCATAAGGAGCACGCAACCTAGATCCTGCACATGCACATTTCACAACAGGGTTCATGCGCTTATGCTACTCTAATGCCACTGATCTGACAGGAGGCAGAGCTCAGCAGTAATGTGAGTGATGGGAGCGGCTGTAAATATCACTCACTCACTCTCTTACTGTACAGCCTGGTTTCTAACAGGCCACAAATCAGTACCAGTTTGTGGCCCTGGGATTGGGGACGCCTGCTCTAGGGCCATCATGTGAAGAAACAGCCATTTCATTGAGAAACCATCAATGAAACAGCTTGCATCTAGATGTAAGTATCTAGATGTCCTTTCTTTGATAGGGTTCCATGTTTTATCATCTGTCTTCCTCAAATTGGCCCTCAGGACTGGCCAAAAATAGTTTGTTCCTCTAGGAGTGGTAGGGGCAAGCCATGTTGTCCAGTAAGGTACCCCAAGACCAGACTAGGTCCTGCATGAATCCTAGTCCCTGTTTCTTCCCATGGGGTGCTCTCTGACCCTCTCCTTCATACAAGAGGTTGACCAGATGCTCCAAGGAATCCCAGTTTTCATATTTATGGAGTCATCCTGGGGCCCAGTGGCTGAGCCCTGGTTCTAAGAGAGTGGCCCAGCAAGCAGATACATCCTGCTGGCCAGTACAGTACTTTTACCACAGGATCACATAAGACTGGGTCACCAGAATAATGCCAACAAACAGATATTACACGGCTAGAATTCTCCACAAAGAAATATTTGCCAGCCCTGTACTCCCCAGGGGCAACCCTGACTGCAAGACCCACCTTTCAGAGTTCAGACCCTTATTGCCCCTCTCCTGCTCTCTTCACTCTGCCTTATAACTCAAGCCCTGAACCTTTCTCTTTCAACTGTCCCTCTCCTTCTGATCAGAGGGAGGGATGTAGCAGCCTGGAACAGGGAAAATGGAGACACACAGACCGGACGCTCCACATAGAAACTTGCAGCCACTCTCACATTCTTGGCTCCATGTCTGCAGTATCTGGTGCCCCAAGCCCTGGACCTTGTGGGCTTCTGGACTAAGCCGGCTTACTCTCCTCAGCCTCTTCCTGCAGGCACCCCACTGAACCCCTTGCCAGGCTCCCTCTGTCTTCCAGCTTCCAAACATTTCTGGACATTTTCTCACCTATTCTTCTCTCCTCTTTCCTTTTCCCTGTCCTTGTGGTTTATAACTTTTTCAGTCTGCTGCTACTATTTTGATGGATCAACAAGGGGCAAAAAAGGAGAAAACTGCATTTTTACTTCCTCATTTTAAAAATGACAAGGCTTTTGTTCCTTCTGGCATGGCTTAGATTGAGAATTTTTCTCCAATTCAATGATTAAAAAATTTTATTCTAAAAAGTAGACAAAATTCCAGCTTTCTTACAACCCACTTCTAAGAGTTGGGAATTAAGGACTAAAAAAGCGAAGTGACTTTTCAAATGGTTCACCAAATATGTCTTGAGTGTCTGTGAGGCTTAGCCCTGATCTAGGCACTAGGGATATAGCAGTGACAACCTACAGCAAGACAGACACAGCCCCCATTCTCTCAGAACTTGAAGGAAAACACTTAAAAATTAATTAAAAATCAGAAATTCCCAAAATAATACATGGTGTACACAGAATGTTAAAAGTGTGAGTGACAGAGAGAGTCTAGGAGAAAGACCTCTCAGAAGGGGTGACCTAATCTGAGACCTGAGTAGCAAGAAGGAGGCAGGCAAGCAAGAAGGAGATCAGGAAGAAGAAATTTCTAGGTAGAGGAAACCACCAATGTGTTAACAAATGACCATGAGGCCTATGGGGGGAAGGAAAAGAAGCAGAGTTTATTTCCAGAAAGAAAATCTGCAGATTGGGGAACATGGCCTCTGGGATAACCAAAGTGGGGAGAAAGCTGGCATTTTTGTCTTTTAGGGTCTGTCTTACATGCATATTTAGCAGGTTTTGGGGAAATCTATGAATACTTATGAGGGAAGTCAAGTGCGTGCACAGTGGGCAAACATACAGGTAACAAACATCCTATGTTAACCTTAGGGTAGAATTTCAGCGCAAAAATGGAGTGTGACACTTTATGTCAACAGGTGAACTATCGGGCCGAAAGATGTTTTGTGTACAGTCTGAGAGCCGAAGGAAACTGGCTTGAGGTCCAAGGTTACTTATCAGGAAAGAATGTTTGCAAGGTCAGTCTCCTGTCTGGTTAAAGTTGCTGGTGGGACTGCAAGGCATAGAAGGAGGATTGCGTCAGGCAATCTGCCCAGGGTCAATTGGGAAACTCCCGGTTGTAGCTGCTTTGACATTTTTTAAGGGCTAGTTTCTGCTCAATTACAGGAAAGAAGACCTTAAGGCAGTTAGTAACACAGAAGTATGTAATCCACCCCTCTCCCTGCCATGGCCACTTGATTATGTTTCTGGTGTGCCTCATTTTAGCCATAAGGATTCCATTTCAGTTGTTGGCCCAGGATATATTTCAACAAGTGCAAAGGGCTCCGTGTTGAAAAACATGTGGGCATGTTTGAGAATAGAATTTTCCATTGTGGTTAGAGTGAAAAAGTGAAAATATTATTTTGGGTGAGTCTGAGATGCCATCCAACACCCAATTGGCCTGCTATAGACAGTGGGACACACGAATCTGGGGGATAAAGGTGATATCAGGCTGAGGATGTTGACTGAAAAGTCATCTGCATGTGGGTGATGTTTCTTAGACCTGAGACTCAATGATGTCACTAAGAGAAAGAGTGTCAAGTAAGAGAAAATAACCAGAGTGTCAGATCACTCCACCAATGAGAAGTCGAGAGAGAGTTGGGGCCAGAGAAGGGGACTGAGAAGGAAGGCCGATAGGTAAGATATAAACCTGAAAGGGCATGTCTGTTGGGCTAGCCAAGAGAAGGAAACATTTCAAGGAAAAGGGAGTGGTAAACTGAGCTGAGGGCTGCTGAGACATCACCAAAGATAAGGACATAGAAGCCTCAAGAGACTCCTAGATGTGGCCACAGGACATGATGAGAGATCTTGACAAGGGCAGACCTAGTGGAGTGAAGGAGCCAATCACCATCCAGGTGCCATGCGGGGAGGGGTGGCGATAACCACAGATGACACTTTTAGGACATTTTCTGTGAAATGAGCAGAGACAGGAAGCAACAACTGCAGGAGAGTATGGCTGAGGTTATGATTTTTTAAAAGGGAGTTATTTGCTTGAAGATGGGAAATATTAGAGCAGAGAGCTGTCTGATGCCAAAGCAGAATAAGCTGAGTTTTGCCTCACAGCTGTATTTCAGTCACTAAGCATCTCAGTGGCACAAAAGCCACTCCTTACACTGGCATAGCCCTTCACAGTCTACACAGTGGGTTTCTCATTTCTTATTCATTCTCCAGGGCTCCCCAGTCTCTCTGGTCACATTCAACACAACACACAATCCACTGGCCATCTGTCAAGGCAACCTCCACCCAAGCACTTCAGATCTATCCCTGGCCCACTGGGATCTTCCAGACAGGACCAGGTCTCAAGGAAAATACAGTCGAGGCCTGTCAGAGCCAGAGGGGCTTCAACTACCTGCTCCTACTTCCTTGTAAGGATAAGTATCAGCTTGCTCAGGTTGTCATAACAATGAACCACAGATTGGTGGCTTAAACAACAGAAATGTGTTTCCTGAATTCTAGAGACTACAAATCCAAAGTCAAGGTGTCAGCAGGGTTGGTTTCATTTTGAAGCCCCTCTTTGACTTGTAGATGGCCGCTTTCTCACTATGTCCTCACATGGCTTTTCCTCTGTGTACATGCCTGCATCCAAATTTCCTCTTCTCATAAGGACATCAGTCATATTGGATCAGGGTTCAACCCACTCTAATGATCTCATTTTAATTGATTATCTCTGTGAAGACCTTGTCTCCAAATACTGTTACATTCTGAGGTACTGAAGATTAGGATTTCAACATAGAGATTTTGGTGGGACATAATTCAGCCCATAACAAGAAAATGTAAGCCCAGAAAAGAGTCATGACTGGTTCACGGTGGATAAGTGGCATGCAACCACCTCAAATTACAGGACAGTGTTCTTACTCCAACCAGCAGCAAGTTAAGTGATAGGGCCACTATTCAATCAATTCTCTTTACCTAGAGAGTAGGATACCACCCAGGGGACCAGAGGCCTGCAGCAACCTCCTTTCTCGGAGGAAAAATAAATGACCATTTGCTGTGACAAAGGCAAGCTCCTTGCAAGGATGGGGAGGACAAAAGTAAGCATTTTGCAGCTACAAATAAAGGGTATCTCATGCAGCCTTACTAAAACAACTCAACCCACAAGGCTCAAGTTGCCTAAGAATTCTCATTGTCGCAACTATCAGAACCATTTGGCCAGTCTGAGATCTTTGAAGAAAAGCCCATCTTTCTTAGGTTTGGCAGCCAAAAGGCAGATACACAAACGCTCCCCTTCTGCCTAGGACTTAATCGCCTTGTTCTGGCTCCCCACAGTCCTCTGAGCTGTCCAGCTTATTCAATCCCCTTTCTCCTGATAACCCATCGGTAACAGCACACCACAGAAGCCCACAGAGGCCCGGGTCTGCCTCACGCCAATGGAAAATGTTATCGAGACAAATGCTTTTTCTGGAAAGCATCATCGTTTTTGTTGTTAGTCTCACCCAAAGAATACCCCCATGAGATAACACTCTCCAGAAAAGGGCCAGGCCTGTGCCATTCATTCCTCCACTGGCAGCTCACAGCACAGGGCCTAGCAGATAAAAAGTGCTCCATAAATGCTGACCAGAGAAGTGGGAGAATTGCTGAACAGGTGAAGATAAGACAGAGTTTGGGAATATCCCTGAGAGGAAAAAGGTAAGCCACATGATGTTGTTGTGTTGGTGTCAGCCTTCTCAAGAAAAACTCAGGTAAAGTCTAAAATTTTCAAGAGAAAATTTAAGAGTAGAACATTTTCCTACTATTTATAAACTTATTGGGAATAAGGCAGCAGTCATTTCTATAGTTGTAGAGGATGTCATTAAGTGGTCAAAATGAGCTCTAACCTTAAAGGAGAAAAAAACAAAAAAGAGGTCAGGTGCAGTGGCACACACTTGTAATCCCAGCACTTTGGGAGGCTGAGGCACATCACTTGAGCCCAGGAGTTTAAGACCAGCCTGGGCAACATAGTGAGACCTGATGTCTACAAAAAAATTTAAAAATCAGCTGGGTGTGGTGGCACGTGCCTGTAGTCCCAGCTACTAGAGAGGCTGGAGCAGAAGGATCAGCTGAGCCTAGGAAGCTGAGACTGTGATTGTGCCACTGCATTCCAGCCCGGGTGACAGAGTAAAATCCCGACTTTAAAAAATAAATTAATAAATACCCTTGAATAGAAAATGGAGAAAAATTAAACAACTTTACTGTATCAACCATGCCTGATCCTTATCAGGGGAACCAAGTGGGGGGACAGGGGAGGAGGAAGGGAGACTTAGAAGTAGAAGAGGATGGTCACAGGACCCCAGGGAGAAGGAGAGAGCAGGAAAATTACTGAGCCATATTCTGTGGTCTTGAGCAGAGAAAGAAGCATCCAGAAGCAGCATTAGGAGTTTAGAAAGTGGGGGGGTGCAAATCTTATCTGGCCTCATGATCTCTTTTTTCCTAAAGGAGTACTTTTACATGCATGTAAATTGCATCAAGTGGGACCAGTCATAGCTGAATGGTTTTTAAAAAACAGATTTCCAGCTATCTCCGCCTTCTATTTTGAATTTCTCTCTATAACACTACACAAAGATTCTGGGATTTATTTTCTCCATTTTCTGAAAAGAAATGTCAATATTACCTTTTCTATGACCTGGAGAATTAGCAGAATCTGACTGCCTCCTCGACTTCCAAGAGCTGTCCAAACAGCCCAGCCCACCTCTCTCCACCACCAGGTTTTTCATTCCCGCCCTGTCCTTTCCTCCAGTCTCAACTCATCTTCCTCCTCAGGGGTGATAAAAATGCTCAGCAGAGCCAATTCAAGCACTTTCTCTTTCCTGCAAGCCTCACCTCCTCCCAGCTCCTCGTGGCCGGAGGGTGCCACCTTCTCCCTGTTTCCCTATCCCTTTGCTTTCCATCACCTTAGCATCCACTTGATGCCAAGCCCTGTTGATTTTACCATCGCCATTTGTCTATATCCATCGCCTTGTCTCCTTCCCCATTGTCACAGACTCTGTCCAGACTCTCTTCATTTCACACCTTGACCATTGCAAAAATCTCCTAACTGGCCTCCCTGTACCCAAACTTTCATCACTTGAATCACACCAGTTATGCTCCTAAAACCTGATTCAACCATGCCCCTCTTTGTATCAAGATCTTGCTTTGCCCACAGAGGACAGGCCACCTCCTTAACATAACATTTAAGAGCTCCACAATCTACCCTTCCAGGTTTATGTCTGGCTCCACCCATCATGGGCTTTTTATCTCTCCCTCCTGCAGACTTTTCATCATTCTACCTATCTCCTTTTCATCCCCTGCATTTGCTCATTCCCAGAAGGTACTCCTTTGCCCTCCATTACAGTCCCCTGGGTGTGACTGGGACTGAAATTGCTCATGGAGTTGTCTCTCACCTGGCACCCTGTAAGCTTTTGAGAGCAGGGAGTGTATATTTCTCCTCCTCCCCCACATGAACAAACTCCCCTTAGGTACTCAGGAAAAAATAAAGTATTAAATGAAGGTTGTTGGTACACTTTTATAAGCAAGACTCACAGAATGTTAGGATCTTAGTGCTAAAAGATACAATAAAAATTATCTAAGCCAACCTCTCACCCAATGCATAAATCCCTTTGGTGAAGCTGTTTTGGTTATCTATTGCTGAGCAACAAAGTACCAGGAAATATACTGGCCTAAAACAACTGTTTTATTTGTTTGTGATTCTGCAGGTCAATAATTCAAGCAGGGCTTGGCTGGGTGGTTCCTCGGTGCTTTGTGGTATCAGCTGAGGTCAATCGCTTGATTGGGGTCATGCACTGAGATGGGCTGGTAGGGTCAAGGCTTCATGCATGTGTGCCTCAGTGCCCCTCCACTTAACCTCTTTCGCTCTGCATGGTTAGCTTAAGTTTCCTCACAGTATGGTCATCTAGAATGGTAGGGTTTCTTAGGGGACAGGTTCCAAAAGTGAGCATTGCAAGACAGGCAAAAATAGGAGCCACAGATCTCTTATAGCCTGTTCTCACAAGTTACACCTGTTGTTTCTACTGCTGTCTACACATTAAAGCTAGTCACAAGGATGGCCCAGATTCAAGAGTAGAGAAATAGACCCCACCTTGCAAAGGGAAAAGTGGCAAAGGATTTGCCACCCACCACATTTAACCTACCGCAGAAACCTTTTCAGAAAATGCTTCAGCCTGTGCTTAATTATTTCCTGTGATTGTGTTGTGTTGTGCTCAACACAGTAAAAGGGTCATGCACTTACAGGCAGATCTGATTTAAAAAAAAAAAAAACCTCCACTTTGGAAGGCAGAGGCGAGTGGATTGCCGTAGCTGCCGGTTCAAGACCAGCTGGGGAAACTTGGTGAGACCTCATCTCCACAATAAAAAAAAAGAAAATAGCCAGGCATGGTAGCATGTACCTGTAGTTGCGGTTATTTGGAAGGCTGAGACAGAAGGATTACCAGGGCCCAGCAGGTCGACAGTGGGGTGGCTGTGAGTGTGCCACTGCACTCCAGCCTGGGCAACAGAGTGAGACTCCAACTCAAAAAAAGAAAAAAGAAAAAAAATCTCAGCTCAAAATCTGGATCATTCAATTCCAGAAACCTTGATCTGATGTTGCTGACAGACACCATCCTAATGAGCCCCTCCAAGGTCTCTCAAGTGAGATTTGCGTATCTGAGACTTCTCAAAATGAAGACATATCAAAGCAGGGTTACTATTTCTAAAAAAGTTTAAACATTCACATTTAGCAAATTAATTTCTGAGCCAAAACAAGTGCATAATAACCATAACCTTCTTTGAAAATAACAAAGTAAACCTGAGGGCCTGACCAAATGTCCTCACTGACTTTCCATGAGCCCTGGTACAGAGCATCCCAGTTTCCCATCACCTCCATCATTAAGGTTCTCAAGGACACTATCAGTCAGAAAATCTCTACTGGCAGTTTAATCCCTCCATGATCTCCTTGTGAACTGACCCTCAGGACCCTAGCTCCACAGAGCCATCCTTCCAGCATCTGGAGCCCAGCCCCCATTTAAGGAAGAGGGAGGCTAAAAATTAGAACAAGAGACTCTCAGCCAGGCTCGGTGGCTCAGCCTGTAATCCTGCGCCTTTGGGAGGCTGAGGTGAGTGGATTGCCTGAGCCCATGGGTTCAAGACCCACCTGGGCAGCGAGACCTCATCTCTACAATAAATCAAAAAATCAGCCAGGCGTGGTAGCGCATGCTTGTAATTCCGGCTACTTGGAAGGCTGAGGCGGAAGGATCACCGGAGCCCAGCAGGTCGAGGCTGCGATGGCCGGGAGCGGCCACTGCACTCCAGTCTGGGCGACAGAGTGAGACTCCAACTCAAAAAAAAAAAAAAAAGAACAAGAGACTCTCACTGTTAGAGATATATAAAAAGAGTGGGTTATTTTTTTTTCTCCAGCAAATTTAAATAATCATATGCAAAATTCAACATAAACTACCTCTCCACTGTGGATTAGATTTGAAATACTGTTATTGTTCATTTTATCAGGTGTGATAAGGATTATTGTGGCTATGTAAGGAAATGTCCTTCTTCACAGGAGATGCATGCTGAACTACTTAGAGTTTGGTCAAGAGTCCACAAACTAAGGCTTCTAGGTCAAGTAACAGGTCTCCATCTATTTTTTAAAGTAAAGTCATATTGGACACAGGCCACATCTATTCATTTCTGTAGTGTCTATGACTACTGTTATGCTACAATAGCAGAGTTGAGTCATTGTGACAGAGACAAAATGGCTCTAAAATATTTACTATCTAGCCCCTTTACAGAAAATATTTTGCTAACTTCTGAGTTACAATATCAAGAAGTCTTCAAATTCCTTTCAAATTGTTTAGTAAAACACCAGTGACAAGAAAGTGCGCATTTCAGTTCATGTGTGGAAACTAAAAAGAAAAAAATGTGTGTGTGTGTGTGTGTGTGTGTGTGTGTGTGTGTGTGTGTACACGAAGGGACCAAAAAACAACCTAGAATTATCTTTTGGAAGGCAAGCCCCTTGTAGTACACCTGGAATTTGTTCCTCCAGATCAAACAGTCAGCCTAAGTTTTTATCTGAAAGTTTTGACAAGGTTGCATCATGATTTGCAGAAGAAACATACCAAGTGGTGGCAAACAGGTAACTAGTTCTTTTGCCATGATGAGGCACCAGCCCACACTGCGCTGAGTGTTTAGCAGTTTTTGACCAAAAACAGCATGACCCCTGTGCCCCACCCTCCCTATTCACCCAATTTCAGCCTGAGTGACTTTTTTTGTTTTGTTTTCCCGAATGAAAAGAACCTTCAAAGGGAAATTTTTTGCCCATGCAGAAGAGGTAAAGCAAAAAATGTGAGAAGCACCAAAAGGCATCAAACTTGACCAGTTCAAAAACTGTTTTGAGCAGTGGAAAAGCGTCTTGATAGGTGTATCACACCAAACGGAGAGTACTTTAAATGTGAATGAAGTTTAAATACACAATTTTTATAAATAAATTCTAGGTTTTTTTCATCCTCGTGTGTGTGTATCAATAATTGGTGGATTTAAGTGGAGGCTATATGAGTGTTCGTTTTATTTTTTCTTTCAATTTTTCTCCATGTTTGAAATTTTCAAAAGATAACAAAATGTTTGGGAAGTAAATATCACTTCACTTAAAAACTCAAGAGAATCTCCCTTTAAAAATTGCAACTCATGGGAAAGTTAAATAAGGAGATCAATAACAGTACAAATATAAAGCTAGCAATTGCAATAGGTTTAGAACAATGGGATCAATCTCATTCACAATAGCAACAAAAATATTAAACCTAAGATTTAACTAAAAAAGAAATGTGAAGCATGTGAAGAAAATAAATTTTCCCAAAGTCCAAAAGAATAGAAGCACATAGGTGTGTGTGTGTGTGTGTGTGTGTGTGTGTGTGTGTGTGTGTTATTCAGAATGCTTGGGATAGGTGGCCAGCGCATTTACAAATGTTAAAAAAAGCCAACAAAGACAAAATGTTTGTTTTCCCCAAATACAGCTATACCATTGATGCAATTGCAATGAAAATCACTGTGGTCTTTGTTGTCTGGGTGGGGGAGCAGTGACAAAATAATTTAAAAGTTTTCTTAGCAGAAAAAAAATGGGTGAGATTAGCCAAGGACACTTTGGAATGAAGAATAATGATAGGGCTCTTACCTTAACAGACGTTAAAATTTATTTTAAAGCTACAATAATTAAACAATTAAGTCTGGCTCAGGAATAATAAATCAGAGAAGAAAAATCCACAGGAAACCCACAAGTAAGTAAAACGTAAGAATCCAATCAGGCAGCAAATTCAATGAGAAGGGAGAGGATGGATTACATAATAAATAATACTGAGACAACTGTCTAACCATTCGAAAGAAAATAAAGTTAGAGCCCCATATCATACCACCCTCCAAAGTGAAGAAAAATTAATTACAGGGAGATATAATCCTGAAAGATATATAAGACAATGGAGAATTATATAAGGTGTGGTGGCATGGATCTTTCTAAGCATGAAACAAATAATAAAGCAAAAGACTGATAGATTTGGCCAATTAATATTGAGTCCTCTATATATCTGAAAATACTAAAACCAAAATTAAGAAAAAAACTGCAGCATAGTTGATTTTAAAAGGCCAATACCTTCACTGTCTAATCATTATGGGGGGGAGAGTATTAAGAATTTGTTTAATGGGAAAATGCCATAAATATACTGACACTTGCAGAACTCTTTCATATACATAACTCCATCTAAACCGCTGCATTAAGAGACCTGGTCAAATTCTAGCATGGCTTCTAGCAGCATGAGATCATGTCCCTAGGATGACTCTAGATTCCCTTAAAATGTCTGCTTGAAACAGCTTAATGTTGCCAAAAAAACTTACTATTATTCTAGCTTGCATCTGACAATAGACCAATAATTCCCTGTCGCAGGCCAGAAAATATGCAAAAGCATCTCCTTGAATCTTCATAAAAACTTCAAATAGAGTGCTGTTTTTACCCTAATATCATAAACAAGTAAGGCTCAGAGAAGTAGAACAAGCTTCCCAAGGTCAAGCAGCAGGGAGCAGTAAAGTTGGAACTGAGTCTCAGGCTAGTTTGACCAGAAGCCTAGTTCTTCTTAGGTCTCATTTCAGGACTCGTGGTTTGGGACACAGAAGTCCTGAGTTCTGATCCTGATTCCAACCCCAACTACTACACTGTGATCTTAGCAAATCTCTTCTCCTACCTACCCTCAGTTTCCTCATGTCACAACAAGAAGTGAATTGACCCAAATGGTGTGTCAAGTTTCCTTCTGCTCAGACCTGACAGATTTCTGTTCTCACAAAGTGCCCCAAACCAACCAGTGGCCAAGCACAGGTCCAAACCAGAGGTCAGGCCCAGTGGCCTCAGGGGCTAGAGCAAGTGCCTACACACAGGGTCCCCATGCACTGGCCCACCTTGAATTCCTCGTGAATGCGTTCCTCCAGGACTTTGGCAGCCTTGCGGTCTTCCATCTCCACTTTCCATTTCTCGGCCAGGATTCGGGCTTTCTCGTTGGCCAGAGCATCCCGGAACTTCTTGGTGATCTCTGCCTCCTTCTTTCTCCTTCCAAGAGAGCACCAGCAGGTATAAGCCCATGTGAACAACTGAAGGACGACATAACAACTTGAAATAAAAACAATAAGCAATCTTTCTTGGTCTATCAGAATGGCAAATATCAAAAGTCAATAAAACTCCATGTCGGCAAAGGAGGGGAGAAACAGGAATTCACAGTATGGGAGTGTAAGTCAGTGGAATTGTTCTGGAAGCCAGGAAAAAAAGACTAGGAAATCCCATTTCTCACTCAGGTGTACAGAGATGCATGTAAAAAATGCTTATTGGAGGATTTTATAACATAAAAAATGGTGAACAGCCCAAATGTCCATCAATAAGACCAGTAAGTTGAGTTTCTCATGCAATATAATAACTGTACCATACAGTCATCTTAAGTAGCATTGTGGATCTATATTCATCAATTTGTCAAGGTGTGAATAAAACAGTTTACAAAGCATGTACTACCTAAATGCTCAGTGTGGTTATCTAAGGTGGTGGGTGTGGGTTTTTCTTTATTTTTTATAGTTTTCAGTGCTGTGTACATGATTTTATAATTTTATAATTAACACAGTCCTTAAAAATTAGGGCCGGGCTTGGTGGCTCAGCCTATAATCCCAGCACTTTGGGAGGCCAAGGTGAGTGGATTGCCTGAGCCCGCGAGTTTGAGACCAGCCCGGGCAACTTGGTGGGACCTCATCTCTACAATAAACATTTTTTAAATTAGCTGGGCATGGTAGTGTGTGCCTGTAGTTCTGGCTACTTGGAAGGCTGAGGCAGAAGGATCGCCAGAGCCCAGCAGGTCAATGCTGGGGTGGCGGTGAGTATGCCACTGCACTCCAGCCTGGGCAACCGAGTGAGACTCCAACTCAAAAAAAAAAAAATTAGGGGGCGGGGATATTGCAATCAAATTCACATGGATTTCCAAGATTGGTGAAAAAATGCTATAAAAGGAGTCTGACTCCAAACTCCCACAGGCTTAACTGTCCATCTTGTGTGAGAAACATGGTAACATGAAGAGGAACAAGCAGATAACAAACATGCATCCAAACTACTGTCCCTGCCCCATGACAACCCACTGAAGGAAAAAGCAAAAGCAGGTCGTATATACTATATCATAGTATGTTATGCCCATACCACAGATGTGAAAACTGAAACCCCAGATCAGTTAACTACTAACTGGTAGAGCCAGAATTTGAAGTCACCGAGTTTACCGGATTCAAGGTTGATGGTTTTCTCACCTGGTCTTAGCAAAGCTCCATAGAGTCAGGCAGCTGACTGGCACCTCCTCCCTCCTACCCACACCTATCGTCCTTAGCTTGGCCCCATCCCAAGGCTCCATGCTCAGGCCCCATTCAATACCCTTTGGCACCCCTCACCAGAGCTCCTCGGCCTCCCTCTGTGCCTGCAGCCGTGCTCTTTCTGCAATCAGCTCCTCAGAGATCTCTTCATAGGGCTTGTCACCGGGGCCTTCTCCCATGATCCAGACCCAGACCTCGCCGTCTGCCCCCAGAAGCCATTGGATGTGCTTGTCACTCGCTGCCACACAATAGAAAGAAGAACAAAGAAGAAACGAGTTTGATTTCCAGTTAGTAAGGAGTGATCTAGGCTGGCCAATGGTACACAACGATTACATCAATCTACAGAACGCTGTCATCTACAAACAGGATGCCAGAGGGACATTGGCCTGAGTGCAGGTCCACATCATCTCTCCCTTCCTCTCCCTGTAGGAAGCAACACAACAGCCAAGCCAGCCTACAGGAGCAGGTATCCAAGCTGGAACTGACATTCGAGGCCAACATCCCCTGAGATCTTCAGCAGAGAGAACATCAAGGGACACTGCAGGACTCTCTGAAGGAACTAACTTGTGTCACTCCCAGGCCAATGCGGTTAGGTGATGGTAGGCCCTCTCTGTGCTCTCTCCCTCAAGTCCACTGGCTGGAACCAAGGAACTGAAGATGGTAAAGTTGCAAGATTGAGCATCCTGGGGCCCTGAGTCTCTCTGGGCTACATCAGACTATAGCATGAGCAAGAAAGAAACCTGCATTTATTCAGCCACTGAGATTTCTCAGTTTGTCTACCGCGACAGATTCAGTTGATTGCCATGACTAAAATGGAAATCTAGTCTCAAAGTGGGGTGCTGCTGAAACAGAAATATAAATTCTGTGTCATTGCTTTAACAGTTGGGCGATGAGGGGTGTTTAAGAGACTAGAGATTCATCTTACACAGCAGCACATGTGGTAAATAAAATGCCAGACACTAAAACTTAAAAGCCAGACCCCCATGCTTTCTGAACTTTTCATCCTAAGGGAAGAGTTTGGAAACAGAACACCAGTAGTAAGGGTTGGTTGCTAGTGGCTGTGTCTGGCAAGGTGCGAAGAGAAGGAAATGAGTTCAAGAAAGGCTTGAAGACAGCAAGCAGCAATGAAAGGGAACAGACAATACAGTAACCTGGGACTTTATAGGATTAGAAAAACCATCTCATCGTCTTCTAGGGATCCAAATTGCAAGAGATGAGATTTTTAAAGGGCTTGCGTAAGACAGCCCAGTAAAACTGCTAAGGTGACTAATGCACAAAGCACTGCGGTGGCCATGAGAATGTCATCTGTCCCTTCAACTACAGGAAACCTAATCGACCAAGCACCACAGCTCCAGTGCTCTTGTGTGTGTCTGGGGCCATGCTCCCCAAAGGCTGCTCCCATCCTCGGGCTGAGCACACCAGGCTCACTTCTGGGAGACACCCGACTCCTGGCTGAAGGACTGCTTTCTGCACTGCGAGCTGCCTGGAACACCTCCACCCAACCTCCCTTCCCTCTCTCCTTCACTCAAGGTCAGGCTTGCATTGCAGTGTCACGACTCTCCCAGCCTCCGCCAGCTCCCTGACCTTTTCCTCTCCTGGCCGTTTCCTTAATAAAAACCCTTGCATGATCAATTCCATCCTGGGCTCTGCTCCTCAGAGAAACCAGACTAACACAAGCGCATTACCAGTGTACTCTCTCCACTTATTTTTACAAAGAGCCTCAAGAAGATGTCCCTCAGGTGAAAGGGAGAAGCCCAGAGGTAAAGAGGCAAAGAAATAAAGTCACGCCAAGTTGCCCAGACTACTTGGAAGGCGGAGGCGGAAGGATCGCCGGAGCCCAGCAGGTCGAGGCTGTGGTGGCCGGGAGCAGCCACTGCACTCCAGTCTGGGCGACAGAGTAAGAATCCAACTCAAAAAAAAAAAAAAAAAAAGAAGTAAAGTCAAATTGAGAAATGTGTCTAGGAAAGAATTTTAGATGTTGGTAGTGGGACATAGAAACAAACAGATCAGAAGCCTCCTAAGTTTTTAAGTCTGGACTAAAAAGCCTTCGACTGCTCATGAGTTAAGCAGTCCTTGGGCATCCAACTCTGACGACCAAGTTTCAAAGGCTAGACTGGCCAAGGGAGGGTGTGATCCTCAGCACTCACATCAGATGAGGCCAAGGGGAATAATGAACGAGGAGCCTCCTCCAGGGTGGAGTCAGTGTCCACTCATCAAGGAATGCCCTTCACTGCTGGGGCAGGGGAACATCACAGAACTGACCTGCAGGACTTCAGGAATGCTATAGACGAGTAACTGTGGCTCTCGCGTTCTCCCCTTTTCCAAATAGCAATTTCCTTAGTGGGTATTCTGACCCTGCTCCAGCACTGTATATTATGTCTTAATATAATATCATATGTCTTAAGGGTAAGGAGTGTTCAGGCACATTCAGATCTGATAAAGACCATTCAGAACCCCGGAGACTAGACTTTGAGCTGAATGCAGTGACTCGATGTAACCTGAAGGTGTCGCCTTTAAGGAAGTGACGTGTGTATTTTATAAGGAAGAGAATAGAACGTGTAGATGACCAGAATGAGAATTTATGACCGTGACAATGCAATATCCATCGCCCCATTTCCTCTTCCTGAGCCCACTGATGACTGCATTCCTTAGCTTTCCCATGGGACCATATGATTGATTTCCAATCTATGGAATCAGGGGAAGTTGTTTGTGCCATTTTCAGGCTGAGGCTGCTAACAGTTGGTGTGCCTTTTCCACATTTTCCTCTCTCGTCCATCTACCTAGGAATAAATGACTCCAAGGTGGTTGAACTTTAAGAAAAAAGGCTCCTGATCCATGAGTCAATGTTTGAAAGCAAGCTTCACAGAAGAACCACTCAACCCACATCAAACTGTGATCTAGTCAGGTAGTAAACCTTTGTTGTATTAATCTACTGAAATTTCAGGATTTATTTGAAGACAACATTAGTTCCTCAGATATAATAGAAAGGAATTGTTATTTTTTAGAATGTTATAAGCAATATAGTATTGAAAGACAGGTTTGATTATGACTGATGGAAACAGAGAGGAAACCACTACAAGAATTATAAAACTTTCAAATAAATAGTGGGTGAAAATGAATGATAAGAGGCACACTAATCCTACAAAAAATAAGTAAAGAAAAAATAACAAAACGTGTAATTATTACAGCAGACACTGCCCATTACGTACCCACCAGTCATCCCAGCCCCCTTTCCTCCCTTGGCATAGAAGCTGAAGCATGTAGTTTTTAGCCTCATGGTTGCAAAAGTCTTCCCACAATTCCAAGCATCACTGCCTCATTCCCAGGAGGAAGGAGGAGATGGGGTAAAAAAGTGAAGTGTGAAGGGGATTCTCCTGAGAAGGTATCATCATTCCTTTGGAGAAGGCGAGCCGTTTACTGGGACTTCTGCCTACACCTACTTTGTCAGAAATGGGGACATCTGGTCACTCCTAGATCGATCATTTGCCCATAGAATAATATTACCTGTTGGGTTTAAATCTGCAGTAAGCTAAAGTAATACAACCCATTGCATCATATCTCCAGATTTCCTGCCATTTCTTACTCATCAAAAATGAGTAACTTCAATTAATAAAGTTTTGTAATGATAAAATGGTATATCCTAATATAAATAGGAAACTTTTGGCTGGGTTGGGTGGCTCAGTCTGTAATCCCCGCACTTTGGGAAGCCGAGACTTGTAGATTGCCTGAGCCTGTGGGGTTCGAGACCAGCTTGGGCAACTTGGCAAGACCTGGTCTCTACAATAAATAAAAAATTAGCTGGGCATGGTAGCGCACGCCTGTAGTTCCAGCTACTTGGAAGGCTAAGGTGGGAGGATCTCTGGAGCCCAGTTGGTCTACACTGGGGTGGCCGTAAGAGTGCCACTGCACTCCAGCCTGGGTGACAGAGTAAGACTCCAAATTTAAAAAAAAGGTGATTGACGTTTAAACATGTAAGCATAAATACACAATTTTAAATAAATAAATTCTGCTTAAAAAAATAGGAAACTTTTGTTTAATTAAGCAACTGTTGGTTCTATGTTCTGTGACTACCAGTCAAGCACATTCCTAACTGATACAGAAAACAAACACAAAAATAACACAGAAGCACTAAACTCTAAGTATTTTTATTAACACAATAAATGTGAACAGAATGAATTCTCCTATTAAAAATATGAGACTGTCAGATGTGATTAAAAAATAAAATCCGGGCCAGGTGCGGTGGCTCACGCCTGTAATCACTTTGGGAAGCTGAAGTGAGAGGATGGCCTGAGCCCACGGGTCCGAGATCAGCCTGGGAAATTTGATGAGACCTCATCTCTACAATAAATTAAAAAATTAGCCGGGCATGGTGGCACGTGCTTGTAGTTCCAGTTACTTGGAAAATAGAAGCGGAAAGATCTCCTGAGCCCCACAGATCGAGGCTGCGGTGGCCGTGAGCGTGCCACTACACTCCAGCCTGGGCAACAGAATGAGACTCAAAAAAAAAAAAAAAAAGATACAGCTATGTATTAAAGAAAACACACATGTGGTTTTTTAAAAGGCTAAAAATAAAGAACTAGACAACAATAGACTGTGCAAAGGCAAGCAAAAAGGAAGCAGAAGTGACAATGTCAGACAAAGCAAAATTCAAGGGTAAACACATTAAACAAGACAAAGAAGAATATTATGTGATAGTAAAAGATGCAACCCACAAAGAAGATGTACCAGTCATAAAACTTTACACAGCAAACAATCTAACACCCAACTCCATAAAACAAAAACTCCAACAATACAAGGAGAATTTGCAAAAGTGTATACACTCTTGGTGGGGGATTTCACTCTATATCAGAAGTTGGTGAGTCAAATAAATTTTTAAAAGTAGTATAGAGGATTTTAATAATACAGTCAATGCATTCTATTTATAATTACAGAACTTTATTCCTTAAACTTTGAGAATACACTTTTATTTTGATCTTGTAATTGTAAGAAAAACTTTATAAGCCATATTTCCTAATAGTAATTTAAAAATTAGAAATCAGCGGGGGGAAATCCTTATTTTAAAAAATTCTCACTGCTCTATAATCCAGACAGTCAATGGGGGGTGGATGATGAGAAATGACTTAATGGGTACAGTGTACATTATTCAGATGATGGATATCCTAAACGCCCTGGTTTCACCACTACGAAATCCATGCATATAACAAAATTACACTTGTGCCAAATAACATTTATGTAAATTTTAAAAATAAATAAACAGACTTAAAAATAAAGAAAAAGGGGAGGTGGCAAAGGATGGAGGGGCAAAAAGATCACCTATTAGGCAGAGTGTGCACAGGTGGGGGTGGTGGGTACACTTAAAGCCCAGATTTCTTCGCCACTATACAATGCAACCATGCAACAAAAAACTATTTGTACCCTCTAAAGCTACTGAAATACAAATAAAAATAAATCACAGCTATAAAGGACTAAATATTGATGCATCAGATTTCCAGGCATATAAATATTTACTGACTGAATGAATAGCTTAATGTTTGCTTTTAGAAGAAAGAGAAAAAATCGCTCCTAGATATCCCATGACTCTCCAAGGAAATCAACATTGAAATTACACATTATCCAGGGCAGGAAAATGTATCAAAAAATATGTGCACAGCTAACAGTAAGCTCAAAAGAAAAATTACAGAATTAAAGGTTTTTCTAATCACCTAGCAGGTATAATATACACAGGTGGGGGTGATGGGTACATTTAAAGCCTAGACATCTTTGTCACTATACAGCGCTACATGTAAATAAAAACTATTTGTGCCCCTTAAAGCTATTGAAATAAATTTTTTTTAATCTACAAAAAAAAAGAATTAAAGACTTTTCTTTAAAAGACACCATCCCAGGACAACCATTCCAACACTTCAAGGGGAATACCCAAAGAAGCCTCAGACAAAGAGGCCAGTGAGGCAGGAGAACAACCAAAAGGAGTGCAGTAGCCCAGAAACCAAATGGAGAAAGAAGTTCAGCAAGCAAGGAGAGAGCAACTGTGTCAAACGCTGCTGATGGGCAGATAGGGTAAGGACTGAGAATTAGCCACAGGATTTGGCAGCACGGAAATCACTAGTGATGTTGACAAGAGTGGTTTTCTGACTTTGTAAAAAGGAAGATTTGGAAACTTGCCAATGTTAAGAAGAAAATATAAAAGCATGAGAAAGGGAAGAGTTTCCTCAAAAGACATAAAAAATAATACACTTTAAGAGGCAATGTTGATAAATATGAATACAGATTAAAGTTTAAAATTTCTACACAGAAAATAACACATCATAAAGACAATTCAAAATCAAGCTACGGACTGAGAGAAGATGTTTGAATACAATTTGAATATCAAATGATTGCAACTATTAATACAAGCAATAATAACAGCCAACATCAGCCGGGCTCGGTGGCTCAGCCTGTAATCCCGTGCTTTGGGAGCCTAAGGTGAGTGGATTGCCTGAGTCCGCGGGTTTGAGACCCGCCTGGGCAACTTGGCAAGACCTCATCTCCACAATAAATAAATAAATAAATCAGCCGGGCGTGGTAGCGTATGACTAATTCTGGCTACTTGGAAGGCTGAGGCGGAAGGATCGCCGGAGCCCAGCAGGCGAGGCTGCGGTGGCCGGGAGCGGCCACTGCATTCCAGTCTGGGCGACAGAGTGAGACTCCAACTCAAAAAAAAATAAAAATAAAAATAACAACCAACATCTACAAAGGAATTATAACTGCTAATCACAGTTCAACATGTTTTATACATACTAACATATTGAGATCTAGAACAGTCTTTCTCAACTGTTGTTCTGTGAGAGAAACAAGCCCTACAAAACATAATTTGAATGACAGCTTTTCTCAATTCTCCCAAGAATTACACGTAGATAGTATTAAACTAAACACCTTGCGGAAGAGTTAACTCAGTACATACCATGCATCCTTTAGGGTAGCAAGTTATCAAATAATTGACTCTCAGAATCTCTTTACAATCTTTAAAAATAGTGAGTATTTCAAATAACTTTTGTTTATGTAGGATATATCTATCAATATTTCTCATATTCAAAATTAAAACTGAGAAAACTATAAATATCTATTTATTTAAAATAATGGTAAACTCATTACAAATAACACATACTGTCTAACATTTTATGAAAAATAACTATATATTCTAAAACAAAAAATATGTAATTGAAAAACATAAGGGAAAGCTCCATGACATTGATCTGAGCAATTATTTTTAAAAATATGAACCCAAAAGCACAGGCAACAAAAGCAAATATCTAACTACAAAGCTTCTGCACAGTCAAGAAAACAATCCAGAGTAAAGAGACAACCTACCACCCAGGCTTGGTGGCTCAGCCTATAATCCCAGAACTTTGGGAGGCTAAGGCAAGTGGATTGCCTGAACCCATGGGTTCGAGAGCAGCCTGGGCAACTTGGCGAGACCTCGTTTCTACAATAAATCAAAAATAAGCCAGGCATGGTAGCGCATGCCTGTAGTTCCAACTACTTGGAAGGCTTAGGTGGAAGGAGTGCTGGAGCCTAGCAGGTGGACACTGGGGTGGCTGTGAGTGTGCCATGGCCCTCCAGCCTGGGCAACAGAGTGAGACTCCAGCTCAAAAAAAAAAGGGAAAAAAAGAGACAACCTATGGAATGGGAGAAAATATTTGTAAATTATACATCTGACAAGGAGTTAATATCCAAAATATATGATGGTTCAAACAACTCAATAGCAGGAAAACAAATAACCTTGTTATTAAGTGGGCAAAGGACCTGAACAGAAATTTCTCAGAAGAAGGCATCCAAATGGCCAACAGGTATATGAAAAAATGAAAAAATGTCCAACATCACTAATCATCAGGGAGTCATATAGTAAAATCACAATGAGATATCACCTCACACCTGTTAGAATGACTATTATAAAAAAGAAAAAAGATAAGAAGTGCTGGAGAAAAGAGAGGCTTTTACACTGTTGGTGGGAATGTAAACTAGTATTGCTAATTATGAAGGTCCCTCAAAAAACTAAAAATAGAACTACCCAGCATAACCAAAGCAAATGAAATCAGTATGTCAAAGTGATACCTGAACTGCCATGTTCACTGCGTTGTGATGCACAATAGCCAAGATATCTAGTCAACCTGACATTGATCAAGAAATAAATGGATACAGAAAATGTGGTATATATGGAGTAAGTCCTCACTTAACATCGTCGATAGTTTCTTGGAAATTGCAACCTTAAGCAAAACAACACACAGCAGGTCTTT
Organism: Cephalopachus bancanus; assembly: GCA_027257055.1. Lineage (NCBI taxonomy): Eukaryota > Metazoa > Chordata > Mammalia > Primates > Tarsiidae > Cephalopachus > Cephalopachus bancanus. The sequence goes on from JAPVLO010000036.1 coordinate 4,137,524, forward strand.
GAATAACATCATTTTATCGAACGCCACTTTGTTCAACACCATTTCCGTATAACGTTGATGAGGGAGAAAAAATTGGTTTCATTATATAACATTTCACTTAAAGTCACAGTTTCCAAGAATCGATTGGTGACATTAAGTGTGAACTTACTGTACACAGTGGAACACTATTCAGCCTTAAAAGAGAACCTGGAGAACATTATAATTGATATGAGCCAGGCACAGAAAGCCAAAAACACATTATCTCACTTACATGCGGAGTTTTTAAAAAGTGGTTACCAGGGTGGGGCTTAAAGAGATGGGAAGTCAGGGAGATGTTGAAATAAAAACTACGGGGGTGCGCACGTCGCTCTTCGCCCTCCCGCTGCCCTCCGCCCGCGGTCCTCCTCCGTGGGTTCTTTCGTCTGTCCCATCTCCTCTTCAGCTTACTGGACTTCATCTCCGAGCTTGCGACTCGCGCACAGGCGTCTTCGGCGGCGAGGAGGCCAGACTCAAAGTCGTCGCTTGAGCCTTTCCTCTGAGAAGTTCAAGGTGCTTTGACAACCTGTGACACACAGGCCGTGCAACTGTAATCAATGGCTGCTGTCCGGAAGAAACTGGTGATTGTTGGCGATGGAGCCAGTGGCAAGACAAGCTTGCTCATAGCCTTCAGCAAGGTCCAGTTCCCAGAGGTATATGTGCCTATGGTGTTTGAGAACTAAGTGGCAGATATTGAAGTGGATGGAAAACAGGTAGAGTGGGCCTTGTGGAACACAGCTGGGTAGGAAGGTTAGGATCGCCTGAGGCCCCTCTCCTACCCAGATACCGATGTTATATTGATGTGTTTCTCCATCGACAGCCCTGATCGTTTAGAAAAAGGGACTAGCCCCGGTAGTCCCAGGACAATGGACTCCGGAAGTCAAGCATTTCTGTCCCAACGTGCCCATCATCCTGGCTGGGAACAGGAAGGATCTTTGGAATGATGAGCACACAAGGCAGGAGCTAGCCATGATGAAGCAGGAGTCGGTAAAACCTGAAGAAGGCAGAGATATGACAAACAGGACTGGTGCTTTTAGGTACACGGAGTGTTCAGCAAACACCAAAGATGGAGTGAGGGAGGTTTTTGAAATGGCTACAAGAGCTGCTTTGCAAGTCAGGTGTGGGAAGAAAAAATCTGGGTGCCTTGTCTTGTGAAACCTTGCTGCCCTTCTGCGGTTAATTTTGAAGTGCTGTTTATTAATCTTAGAGTATGATTACTGGCCTTTTTCATTTATCTATAATTTACCTAAGATTACAAATTCGAAGTCATCTTGCTACCAGTATTTAGAAGCCAGCCATGATTACTAATGATGTCCAACCCGTCTGGCCCAATAGGGTCCTTCTAACGCTGCTCTAACAGCCCTCTCTGCACTCCCACCTGACACACCAGGCGCTAATTCAAGGAATTTCTTAACTTCTTGCTTCTTTCTAGAAAGAGAGACAATTGGTAACTTTTGTGAATTAGGCTGTAACTACTTTATAACTAATATGTCCTGCATATCATCTGTCAGCTGCAAGGTATTCTGGTAAGTCACCACTTCAGAGCTTTACTCCTTAACTGGTTCAATTGGCACAGCTCTGAGGTGGTCATCCAGTTTTTTGAAAATGTGCTCAGCCAGAAAAGCCCAAGTCCTTGCATCTGTGGCAGAGTTACAGTTCTGTGGTTTCATGTTAGTTACCTTATAGTTACTGTGTAATTAGTGTCACTTAATGTATGTTACCAAAAATAAATATATCTACCACAGACCCCAGACTAGATGTAGTGTTTTTTGTATAATTGGATTTTCTAATACTGATACTTGTCATCTCTGAAGAAAGTGTATTGGTTTTTTAAAAAAGAAAGTATATTTGGAAATAAAGTCAGATGGAAAAATTTTTTTAAAATACATACACACACACACACACACACACACACACACACACACACACACACATATATATGTATATAAATTAGCATTGCATGGTGGTATGTGCCTGCAGTCCTAGCTACTTGGGAGGCTAAGGCAGGGGGATACCTTGAGCCCAGGAGTTTGAGGCTGTGGTGAGCAGTAATCATGCCACTGCATTTCAGCCTGGGTGACAGAGTGAGACCACTACTCAAAAAAAAAAAGTTTTAACATTTAAAAAGCAAAATAAATTAGAAACTTATTAGTTTATTTTTCATTTTGAATGAGTCTTTTATCCATACGTGATTTTTGCAACATTGGTCCTTTGGAAAATATTGGTTCATTGAATCAAGCAGATTTTCCAAATATGGATTCATTTTATTTTACAATATCAGAAAGGTGACATTTGTAAACATCACCATAAATCTCATGAGAAAAGTCATTATGGATTTGGAAACTAATAAGCCCATTGTAGCAGATATAAGTTTTCTAAAAATTTTAATTTTTGCTTTAAAGCTGAAACTTTATCATTGGCATAGATTCTATCTGTTAATTTGTCTTGAAGTGAGACTCGTTTTATTTATTTTCAAATACCCATGTCTGAAAATGTATACATAGTTTGACTATCAATATTATTTCAAATAAAAAGTGTTTCATAAATAACAAGGCTAGTTTAGCATGTAACTCAATCACACAACACTTTTCCCCAGATACCCACCATACTTCAGCACACAGCAGAAATGCTTCATGCATACTTCACATTTCTTGGGAGTAGGTGATGGTAAAAAATACAATGATTACTACTAATAAAGTGCCAGCAGATTTACTGAATATTCATTTTGCAACATTAGTACAAGTGAAAACATGTTCGTTTGCTTTTTAAAAAAGGTATATGACATCTTAGTGTTATTGTGAAAATATTGTTGACCTTGTAGATAACCTGGAAGAGTCTTATAGACCCCCAGGAATTCATGAACCACACTTTGAGAATCACTGCCAGGACAGAAGAGCTTAATTTTCTTGAAAAAAATCTTCATTGGAAAAAAAAAAACCCACTTATTTAAAATAGACAAAGAATTCCTATATGTGAATTTAAAAATGGTGAACAACACTGTAGATAAAAAGTGCAAGAGATATTTTGGCAAATGCTGTTAGTTACCTACTTGTTATCCCACCACCCTCCTTCCACCGCTTCCTTGCTAGTAGTACTCTGAGTTTAATCAAGACAGCAATATGTTTGCTTACATTTTTTGTTTTCTCAGTCTCCCTTCCAGGTAAGGGTAGTCAAGTGACAAGGTTCTCACTGATGGATGTAAGTAGAAGGTTACCAGGGAGTTGTTGGAAATATTTTGTGTCCTGACATAGACACCACCCCATCTTTCTTCCCCTTTCTTCTTCATACCAAAGCACAGATTCCAAGAAACACAATAGCCACTGGAGACCCAGAATGCTAAGCCACCATCTGAGGATCATGAAAGAAGAGCTAGAGATATTAAAATATTAATGCCATAGAGAGACTAACCCAGCCCGGGACTATTTTCAGTTTTATTTGTTAGGTGGGGGATGGGGGGAATGAAAAAAACTCTACTTATGGAAGTCCCTGATTGGATTTTCTGTTATTTTCTGCTTAACACATTCTTGTCAGATTCTTTTTTTTTAATTTAAATTTGTCAGTGATTGAGGTTGACTCTGATTCATTAGTCATAGTAACCATGACATCTCATAGATACTGAACATCACGTGAGAACTCAAATTGTATATCTGAACATGTGCTTTACATATTTAAATGTGTGAATATATATTTACATAATGAATAGATTTCTTCCCAAATCGTGTATTTTTTAAAAGGAGATGCTCGTGTCTTTCAGGCAAAACCGAGTTCCTTTCCCAACACCGGTGGGGAGAGGCAGGGATGGAGACAGGTGACATCCCAAACCCACCCTCCCAGCAGTAAAGTCGCCCTCAGCCAGGGATTTGTTATAATCCAGGTACAGGTTCTGAAAGGCCCTTTGAGCCATGACGCAGGAAGAGAGCTCTGTGGCCTCGTACGAGGACTTTTGTCAGATTCTTGGAATGAACAGGCATCAAAGGAACGAGAATGTTAATAGTTAACAAGTACTTAACTTCACCACTAATTATAGATAAGCATATTAAACAAGAAGGAACTATCACCTTACTCCTACAAGACTGGAAAGAAAGAAGAAGTCTGATGGTAGCCAAGTGATGGAGAGGATGCAGAGCAACAATGATTCTTACAAACTGCTGATAGGATAAGGTACTGATATAACACTTGGAAGATATTCAGCAATACTGAGCAAAGTTGAAATGCTTTCCATTACTACCAAGGAAGAGCACTTTTAGGTAAATAATTTAATGAATCTCTTGCATATGTGCCCAGAGAAACCTGAACAAGAAGGTTCATGAAAACATTGTTCAAAAGGTAAAAATTGGCAACAGGCCAAGCTCGGTAGCTCAGCCTGTAATTCCAGCAATTTGGGAGCCCTAGGTGAGTGGATTGCCTGAACCGTGGTTTCGAGATCGACCCAGGCAACTTGGTCAGACCTCATCTCCACAATAAATCAAAAAAAATTAGCCGGGAGTGGTAGCAGGCACCTGTATTTCCAACTGCTTGGAAGACTGAGGCAGAAGTATCACCTAAGCCCAGCAGTTCGAAGCTGGGGTGGCCAGTGTGCCACTGCACTCCAGTCTGGGCGACAGAGTGAGACTCCAACTCAAAAACAGAAAAAAACTGGAAACAACATAAATATTCAATAAAGAAAAATAGACAAATAATAGTACCTTTTTATAATGCAGTATTACATAGCAAGAAAATAAGTTTGAACAACATAGTTACATCTCTTTTTAAAATACAAGCTGGGCTCGGTGGCTCAGCCTGTAATCCCACACTTTGGGAGGCTGAGGTGAGTGAATTGCCTGAGCCCGCAGGTTCAATACCCGCCTGGGCAACTTGGCGAGACCTCATCTCCACAATAAATCAAAAATTAGCTGGGCGTGGTAGCGCGCGCCTATAGTTCCAGCTACTTGGAAGGCTGAGGCGGAAGGATCCCCGGAGCCCAGCAGGCCGAGGCTGCAGTGGCCGGGAGTGGGCCACTTGCACTCCAGTCTGGGTGACGGAGTGAGACTGCAACTCAAAAAAAAAAAAAAAATACATTGATCACAAGGAAGGAACTGGCAGTCATGGGTCACTGCCGGTGGGACGAAGCAGGGCACGTAACAACACAAAGTATACGTGATCCTAAACCAGGGAAAGTGAGGACCAGTTAGAGGCCCAAACTTCATATGTACCTTTAAATATGTACCTAATCCTGACTTGTACCCCATACCTTTATAATAAAATAAAATATGCAGAACCACAAAATTAAATTTGAGTTTTATAATAGTATAATGTCATTTATATAATGACTAAGCAACATATGACTTATGGTCACAAAATATATATTAGAATCAGAAACAGACATAGGCATGATACACACTGAATGTGCAATAAGAGCTCTATATGAGGAGAGAGATAGGGAGTGAGACTGTAGAAAGGCCTCAAAGCAGGTCTCAACTGTACCTGAATTGTTTAACTAAAAACAAATAAGGCACTAATGTTAACATTTGATAAAGATATTATGAACCCATGGGTACTTATAATATTATTTTCTATTGTGCCTATTTGCTCAAATGTTTTATAATGAGAAATTTTTAAAGAGTTATGAAAAAGATATAACAGGAATAAATTAATTTTCAAACTAAGATAATAGAAAAAGAACAATAAAATAAGGTGAAAGAAATAAGGAAGAAAAGACAAAGGATGACAAAAACTAAGATTAGTAAAATATAAAGTATTATATATATTGTAAATAGAACTGAATATTTGTTTTTTTGAAAATGTAACAAAATAAGAAACTGTCAGGCATGCATAATTAAGTAAAAATTAAATACAACAAAAGTATATTGCATTAGGAATGAAAAGACAACATGAAACAAGAAGTGATTATAGCAGAATATTATGTGCTACTCTATATTAATACATTTGAAAACATAAGTATAGATATAAGCATAAATCTTCATGACCTTAGGTTAGACATTCATGACTTAAAAAAAATGATTTCTTAGGTATGACGCCAAAAGTAAGAGCAATAAAAGAAAAGATATGTCAATTAAATTCATCAACATTTAAAACTTGGTGCTTCAAAGTACCCATCCAAAAAATAAAAAGACAGCTAAGAGTGGCAGAAAAAATTTGTGTATTACATCTAATAAGAGACTTGTATCTAGAGTATATAAAGAACTCTTACAACTCAATAACAAAAAGACAAATAACCCAATCAATAACTGGACCTGGTATGGTGACAAGCCTATAGACCCAGTGCTTGGGGAGACCAAGACGGAAAGATTGCTTGAGGCCAAGAGTTCCAGACCAGTCTAAGAAAAATAATGAGAGCCTGTCTCTACAAAAAAAAATTAAAAATTAGCTAGGGCTGGGCTCAGTGGCTCTTTGGCAGGCCGAGGCAAGTGGATTGCCTGAGCCCACGGGTTCAAGACCAGCCAGGGCAACTTGGCGAGACCGCACCTCTACAATAAATAAAAAATTAGCCGGGTGTGGTAGCACACGCTTGTAGTTCCGGCTACTTGGAAGGCTGAGGGAGAAGGATCGCCGGAGCCCAGCAGGTCGGTGCTGGGGTGGCCATGAGCGTGCCACTGCACTCCAGCCTGGGCAACAGAGTAAGACTCCAACTCAAAAAAATAAAATTAGCTAGGCATAGTGGTGCATGCCTATAGTCCTAGCTGCTCAGGATGCTGGGATGGGAGGATTGCTTGAACCCAGAAGTTCAAGATTACAGTGAGTTACGATCCTGTCACTGTATTCTAGTCTGGGTGACAGAGCAAGACCCTGTAAAACAAACAAAAAACAACAACCAAAAAAAGGGCAAAGAATCTAAATAGCCTTTTCTTCAAAGAAGATACAAGCACAAGAAAAGATGCTTGACTTCTTTATCACTGATCAGGACATTGCAAATCAAAGCCACAATGACATAATAATCTATACCCACTAGGATGGTTCTAATAAAAAAGGTAGTTAATAACAAGTGATGACAAGAAAATGGAGAAGTGGTAACCCTCATACACTGCTGGTGGGAATATAAAATGTATAACTGCTTTAAAAAATACTGTGGCAGTTCATCAAATGATTAAACACAGAGTTACCAAATGACTTAGCAATTCTAGCCTTAAGTATCCACCCAAGAGAAATGACAACGTATCTCTTGCTGGGTGTGGTAGCACTCGCCTGTAGTTCCAGCTATTTGAAAGGCTGAGGTGGAAGGATCACCTGAGCCCAGCAGGTCGAGGCTGCGGTGGCTGTGAGCATGCCGCTGCACTCCAGCCTGGGCGACACAGTGAGTCTCCAATTCAAAAGAAAGGAAGGATGGAAGGACGGAAGGAAGGATGGAAGGAAGGAAGGAAGGAAGGAAGGAAGGAAGGAAGGAAGGAAGGAAGGAAGGAAGGAAGGAAGGAAGGAAGAAAACATACGTCCCCACAAAAGCTTACATATGAATGTTTATAGAAGCATTATTCATAATAGCCCCAAAAGCAGAAACAACCCAAATATCCATTAATGCATCAATGAATAAATAAAATGTGGTACATCCATAAAATGGAATATTACTCAGTTATAAAAAGGAATGAAATACTGATACATGCTACAACATGAATGAACCTTGAAAATATTATGCTGCCGGGCTCAGTGGCTCATGCCTGTAATCCTAGCACTTCGGGGAGGTGAAGGTGAGAGGATTGCCTGAGTCTAGGGTTCGAGACCAGCCTGGACAATTTGGCAAGATCTTGTCTCTAAAAAAAAAAAAAGGAATAACAACAACAACAACAACAACAACAATAATAATAATAATAATAAAATGTGTATGCTACATAACTGAAGGAAAAACTAAAGAAAATATTTTTCTTGTGCAAGAAGCCAGTTTCTGAAGTCCACATGTTATATGGTTTCATTCATATGAAACTCTAGTATAGAGTTAAACTCTAGTATGGAGACTTAAAGTAGATTATTGGTTGCTAAAAGCTGAGAGTGAGAGTATGGGGAAAACAGAGCTGGAGGGAATGACACTTAAAACATATAGGGTTTTTTGAGGTGATGAAATATTCTAAAACTGTAGTGATGGTTGCACACATCTATGAATTTCTTAAAAATGATTGAATTGTATACTTTAAACACATGACTTTCATGGCATGTCAATTATATCTCAATAAAGCTTTTTTAAAAAGTGTCTCCTGGTAATTGATAGAATAAGTAGAAAAAATTAGGCTGGAGAGAATCTAAACAGTACTATCAACCAATTCAACCTAATTGACATTTATAGAACTCCACACAACAGCTGAACATTTCCTTTTTCAAGTACATACAGAACATTCACCAAGGTAGATAATATTCTCGGCCATTTAAACAAATCTCAACAAACATAAAATATTTAAAATCATGCATGCTACATTCTCTGCTACAATGAAACCAATTTAGAAATCAATTCAGAAAGATATTTGAAAAAAGCTCTTCAAATATTCAGAAATTAAATAATACAATAAATAGCTCATGAATAAAAGAAGAAATCACAAGAGGAATAAGGAAATATTTTAATTGAAGAAAAACAAAAATATAACACATAGAAATTCATGTGCTATCATTAAAGTAGGGCATTGAAAGAAATTTATAGCATCAAATGCTTCCATTCAGAAAGAGGCACTTCAAATCAATGGCATAAGCTTCTACACTAAGAAACTAAAAATTAAGAACAAATTAAATTCAAAAATAAAAGAAAGAAATAATAAAGACAATGGCAGGAATTGATAAAAATAGAAAAGAAGAAAACCCCAATGAAACAAAAATTAGTTTTTTGAAATTATTAATAAAATTAATCAATTTCTCACCAGGCTGATCAAAATAGCAAGGAAGAAGATACAACTTACCAACAGCAGACATACAAATCCTACAAACAAGGGAATTTTAAGAACAACTTATGCCAATAATTTGATAACATATGAAATTAAACAAAGTTATATATAAATATAAATATACTCTTTAAATAGTGCTATGTCCACTAAAGAACCTGAATTTGTAGTTTAAAATCTTCCCGCAATGAAAAACTGGGCCAAGAAGACACTATTGATGAATTCTATCAAACGTTTAAGAAAGAAATAATACCAATTCTAAGCAAACTTTTCCAGGAAAAAAAAAGAAAATAATATAGTCCAACTCATTTTTTGAAGTTAACATTTCTTGAAATGTCTTTAATAACAATATTAAAGACATTTCAAGAAAACTACAGACCAATATCACAATCTCACAAAAACAGATTTTTTTAAAAAATCTTAAAGTATTAGCAAATTGAATTCTGAAAGATATAAAAAGAATAATGCATCATGACCACACATGGCTTATCACAGGAATTCAAGGTTGATTCAACATTTGAAAATCAATCAAAGGAATGTATCATATTAGCAGACTAAAAAAGAAAATACTTTGATCATCTCAATAGTTACAAAAAACTATCGACAAATCCCAGATCCATTTTCTTGGCAAACTAAAAAGAGGGGAAGTTTCTCATTCTGATAAAATGCATCTATTAAAAAACCTACAATTAACCACATACTTAATAATCAGAAGTTGAATACTTCCTGACCAGTCCGGGTAGCACAGCGACTTCCTCCTAAGAATGGGAACAAAACAATAGATATGCTCTCACCATACCTATTTAATTCTGAACTGAAGATCCTAACCAGTGCAAAAAGAAAGAAAAAGAAATCAAAGTTGTACATATTGAAAAGAAAAAAACCTTAATTTTACTCTATTTGCATATGACATAATCATTTACATATAAAGTCTCAAGAATATACCAAAAAAGTTATTCAAACTAATTATTAATTTTAACAAGGACACAAGATATAAGGCCAATACACAAAATCCATTGTATTTCTATATTTTAGCAACAAACAATTAAAAGTTAAATTTTAAAATGACATTTAAAGTAGCAATACAAAACACAAGGCCAGGCACGGTGGCTTACGCCTATAATCCCAGCACTTTAGGAGGCTGAGGTGAGAGGATTGCCTAAGCCCACAGCTTCAAGACCAGCCTGGCCAGACTTCATCACTACAATAAACCAAAAAAACATGAAATACCAAAAGATACTAACAATGTGTTTGCTAATGTCCAAAACATTGCTGAGACAAACTAAAGACCTAAAACATGGAAAAATATACTTTTTCACATACTGGAAAACTCAATAGTGTTAACATATCAGTTCACCCCAAACTGATCTATAGATTCACTATAACCTTAAATTCCTAGCAAGCTTTTTATAGAAATTGACAAGCTGGTTCTAAAATTTATGTGGAAAAGCAGAAGATCTAGAATAGCCAAAACTATATTGAAAAAGAACAAAGTTGAATGACACATAATTGGTTTTAAGATTTACAAAGCTGCAGTTTCAAGATGTACTACAAAGTTACAGCCAACGTGGTATTTGTGTAAGGGTAGACATATACATCAATAAAACAGTAGAGAGCGTCCAGCAGTTTTTAAACGACAGCACCAAGGTAATGCAATGGAGAAAGAATTTTTTAACAAACGTACTGAAAAAAATTAGATATTGGTGTGCAATAAAAAACAAAAAACAGAATTTGACTCTTACTTTGTACCATATTGATGTCCATATCCTAGCTGTCAAGAGTGAGAAAGGTAGTGTGTGTGTGTGTGTGTGTGTGTGTGTGTGTGTGTGTGTGTGTATGTATAAACCTGCTTTTTCTTCTGAAGTTTTCATATGGATATGTTTGACATAAAAGAGATAAGGTGACCAATAGTCCCAGTTTGCCTGGAACTGAGGGATAGCTCGAGATGTGTGACTTTCCGTTTTAAACTCAGGCAAGTTCCAGGCCAACCAGAAGACAGTTCCCCCACAACAGAGGTATTAGCAATTTACCCACTATATTCAGTTTCCCTTCTAGCTCTCCTTTCCACAACTCATAACTCTGAATGACCGCAGCCTCTTTGCTCACAGTTGTGGACCAGAGCTAGGTCAGTCAAACTTCCACTAAATAGAATCTAAACTGAGTGGCAGGGCTGAACATGGTGGCTCATGCCTGTAATTCCAGTACTTAGGGGGGCCTAGGCAAGAGAATTTCTTGAACCCAGAAGTTTGAGACCAGCGAGGACTGGTCTCTAAAAAAAAAAAGAAAAAATTACACACACACCAAAAAAATTAACAAGCCATAGTGGTGCCTGTCTATAGTCCCAGATAAGTGGGAAGCTGAGGCAGAAAGATCACCTAAGCCCAGGAGGTCCAGGCTGTGGTGAGCATGCCCAGCATGCCACTGCACTCCAGCCTAGGCGACAGAGTGAGATCCCAACTCTTATAAAAAAAAAAAATAAGTAAATAAATAAGGCGAGAGGCAAAAAGGGTAAAGGTCATTTGACAATCATGGATCTTGGAGATGGAAGGTCACATGGATTCAGACCTGAGATAGCATTACAAGGGCCATATTTGCAGATGAACAGCATTGAAAGCTGGTGTGCAGAAGCAAGTGAGCAAAGAGAAGTATGAACAGGAACATGAAGCGACACAATTTTGGCTGCAGACAGCTTCTTGGTGCCAAGTCATTCTTGCTGTTCTCAGAATCTTGGTAATTGCTTGGAAGAATCCTCCTAAAGGATGTTCTTATCGAAATGCCTGGCCCTTTAGCCAGATTGTAGGAGTCTGATGAGCAGAACCCTGACATCTCTCACAGTAGATGTGTACGGCACACAGTAGATGTGCACTGCACACACACCCACTATATGTGGGTGGAATTAATTACATACTGTGATAGTGAATGTTATATGTCAAATTGGCTAGGTTATGATGCCCAGTTGTTTGGTCAAACTTTAGTCTGGGTCTTACTGCGAAGGTATTTTGTAGATGTGATTAGCATTTACAATCATTTGATTTTAAATAAAACAAATTACCTTCCATTATGTGGATGGGCCTCATCCAATCAGTTAAGAGCCTTGAAAGCAAAACAGTTGAGGTTTTTCCAAGAAGAGAAAATTATGCCTCAAAATTATAATCGAAATCTTGCTTAAGTTTCCAACCTACTGGACTGCCCTATAGATTTCAGACTTGCCAGTCCCCACAATCACATGAACCAATCCTTAAAATAAATTAGATAAATACACCCACACACACATGCATATCCTATTGGCTCTGTTTCTCTGGAAAACCTGGATTGACATATATGTTAATGCTAGCTGGTCTTGAAGTGATTGAATCATAACTTCAGAACAGTAGGGAAGCAGGAGACACCAGGGACCGCAAGATAAGGCACACACCTCTTCCTCCATGCCCGCAGCACCAGCTCCTAAGGGCAGAACCCGTGCTGACAATATGACCCCTCTCAGAGAATCCTCCTAGGAGGTGACTGCCCAGCAGCTGGTGTGTTCTCTTAACCCAGGTACCTTTTGTTCTAAGCTAAAGAACTTTGATCTTCTGGAAAAACAGAAAGGAATTGGACTAGGTATAGAGGGAACGTGCTTATGCTCATGTTCACTAAGTATGTATAAGGGTTCGCTGGTACCATTTCGTTTCATCTTTCTTACACATCTGGGACATAGGTCCTGTTATCATCATTTCTAGTATGTAAGAGGGAAACTGAGGCTCAAGAAGGCATGAGTATCTTGCCAAGCTCAAATTAACTGAAATACAGCCAGTTAGAAAGAGGGCAGCCAAAATTTGAAACCAGGCAGTCTGACCATCGTACAAACTGCTGCTGGCATAAAGAAGACAAAGGCCTGACACGGTGTCAGCAGAAGGTCTGTCAATAATGCCAGGCTGTTTTATATTGTATTCAGTACTGCCCTTGCTATAGGAGTAACGTAGACACGGGGCTGGTCACACTACACCATCCTTCCATCACTCCCTCCAACTTTGTAACTGTGAATGGCTCCTCCACCCCACTCACAGCTCAAGAGCACATCTCTTGTGAAGCCTGGGCCCTCTCTTGCTAGAACAAGGACAAACCCAAGATCTCCCACTAAGGCCATGATGCCCCACATGTGTTGGGACTTGGTGTAATTATCATTGGAAAATCAACACATCTCGCCTGCAACCACAACTCCTTGTTGGTAATTCCTTCAGCATGGAGACATAGAGAATCAATGTGCCAGTGGGGAGCTCTGGATCCTGGTCTTAGTTCTGTTCCTTCTCTGCTCTGGGACCCAAACCACTTAAATCTATAAAATGAGGGGGCTGCACATATCCTGGAGACAGTGACAAGACATTCTAAATCTTTAACATCTCGCAAAACTTGAATATGAGAGTCCAACCATGGTGACCTGAATATAAGCACAAATAGTGAAATAACAGAATAGAAATAAATGACCCCTGAGGCCTAAGGTTGTATAATTCTGATAAGACATGGAGTAAGTAGGTGTGAAAATGAACTCTGAGAATTTAGACCCCAACATCTCATGCAAAATCTGTCTCCAAAGGGGAAAACCACAAGAAGCTTTTCTAATCCTTAGGAGAGAAAAACCTGGACAGCAGTAATGCTAACCACTCCAAGAGATAGCAAAGGGACAGGTAGACATCTGCAACCTGTTACTTCAGCCCAGCTACTCTGAGCTGGAGTGAGACCTGGGGTCAGGTTACAGGGAGTCAGGAGATAACCAGCTGGAGGACATTCTTAAAACTATCCCTGCTGACCTCCAGGCTGCAGGGTGGTGGCAAGATAAACAGCCTGAGACAAGGGGAGAGAATGAAGCCTAGGCAGCTCAAGCCAACATCCCCCAGTCGGGGCCCTGCAACAGTGCAGGAAAGGCACCTCCCTCCACATAGAGTTGAGCAAAAGTCAGTCTTATTCAAACAGTCCTGGGGCTTTTGGCAGCAACAGGGAGAAAGAGAGAGAACAGGAGAGGGAGGGGAAACTGCACTGAAATTCAAGTTCCCTGCTGGTCCACTCATCACTGACCAGCTGTGTGACCCTGGGCACGGGCTTTGTTCTCTAACAATGGTTTGGCCATCTGTGTCTCCCCAAAAGTCATTTACTGAAACCCTGATTCTAATATGATGGTATTAGGGGGTGTAGCCTTTGGGAGGTAAATAGGTCATAAGAGTGGAGCCCCAGCAAATGGGATTAGTGCCCTTATAAGAAGAGGCCAGAGAGCTAGCACATTGTCTTCCCTCCATGTGAGGATACAGGTGAAGTTGGCCATCTGCAACCAGAAGGAGAGCTCTCAAGAGACCCCAACCATGCTGGCACCTGACCTCAGACTTTCAACCTCCAGGGTTGTGAGAAATAAGGGTACATTATTCAAGCTACCCAGTGTATGGTAATGTATTACAGCAGCCCGGAATAACACACCTCCACCCCATGTCCACGTGCCCAAGCTCTCCAGGAGCCTGCAGAAACACTGGAAAGGGATGAGCTCTCCTCTCCTCTTTGTGTCTCCCCCTCAGCAGTGGAGAGAGTGTGTGTCTTTTCCTGGATCCTCAGTAGCATAACTGCTACTGAGCTTTACTAACTCTCGCTAATTGTATTGGTTTAATCTGTATTAAGATGGTTTACTAGTGAGGTTGAACATTTTTTCACATCTTCATTGTGATTTAAAATTTCCCTCCTGTGAATTATTTGTTCATATTTTTCCCCATTTTTCTATTGGTTGTTTGTCTTTTGCTAATTGATTTGGAGAACTTCTTTATGCTTTCTGGATGCATATATCCTTTGTTATATATGTTGCAACCATTTTTCTCTCATTTATCTCCTATGTCACTTTTTTTAAGATTTGGCATCTTTTATTAAGAAGATTTTTAAAAATCTAGTCATGCTTTACTATTTTCCTTTTATCCTTGTGTTTTATTTCAAGAAAGCCTCCCCTTTCCCCAATAGACTCTCATATCTTATTACTTTTATAATCTTGTTTTGTTTTTGCTTTTCCTTGTTAAACTTTAATCACCTAAAATATATCTTTTTCATCATAAGAGAAGCTGTGAGGAGGAAACTTCCTTGTGTTATAGGAGGAAGAACAAGGAACTTGAATCCCAGCAGGCTGGGGTTCAGATTCTAACTCCCCTAATCATTTCCCAGAGCAGGTTGCTAAGGCTTCCTGAGATTCCACTTGCATGACTAAAATGAAGAGGATGCCTTATTTCATTGATTCGAAGACATATATTTTAACAATTCTGAAATGTCTTATAACCATTGGTGTATCATGGGTTAATTTACAGCTTTCTTAGTAGGGCATAAAATAATAGTGTATCTTTCAATCAAGTGTCCTCAGATTTTACAAAATACATAAGCGTACATCTTCCAGGTCACTGAGGGGTCAGATAAGCTGAGGTCCTTAAAAAGCCTAGCACAGGCCAGACAGGCACCCTAGCTGGGTGAGTTCTCCTTCATTCCAAAGAACGCAGCTGCTCTTAGACTGGCCTCTCAC
Organism: Cephalopachus bancanus; assembly: GCA_027257055.1. Taxonomy (NCBI): domain Eukaryota; kingdom Metazoa; phylum Chordata; class Mammalia; order Primates; family Tarsiidae; genus Cephalopachus; species Cephalopachus bancanus. Next base: position 4,152,908 of record JAPVLO010000036.1, read on the forward strand.
CCTGGTCCTTCCTCTTTGGCATCTAGAACCTGTGTCCTCTCTGGGGACCCTTTCAGGCTGCCCCTACGAAAAACCCTCAGCTGAACAAGGTTGCTAGTTCTTCTTTCCTTGTGGATCCAGGATGTTCAAAGCTGACAATTAAAGGCTCCACATAAAGTTACTTCTTCTCCACAGCCACAAAAACTGCAGCCCCCAACCCTGAGGACACCCATACCTGCCAGGTACCATGAGTAACCCCTCACCCACTCACAACAGCCTCTGCCCTGACTACTCTCCCTGCCCACCTGGTGAGTTGAGGACTTTACAGCTTCTAAAAGTGCTGGTGCTAGAGGGGAGAGCAGTGAGCCCTGGTGCCCTTTGCAGACACAGATGCCTCACTAAGAACCACACCACGGAACTTGGGGAAGGCAGGAAGGAAACAGGAGTAGGTAGTAAGGCACCAGAAGCCTGCAGCTGGTTCCATGCATGCAGGGTGGACTTTGGGCACTTTACACAGTAGCCATTCAATCCTCACAACCAGCCAGGGAGGGAGACGGTTTCATTAACCCCTTCCCCATTCCAGATGAAGGACGTGAGCTGTAGCAGGGAAGTGATACATCTTAGTGATGCTGAAACTGCACCTCTGAGGAGCTCACTCATCCGCATAGCTGTCCTACCTTCCTGGCCACCATATTGAGGCAGAACAGGAGGCCGGGGAGCCAGAGAGTGGGATCCCATCAATGTCAATACCACAAAACTAAATAGAGAACCTACCACAACTGCCTCCTATAACTGTAAATGGCTCCCCACCTCACTCACAACTCAAGAGCACATCTCCTGTAAACCTGGACCCTCTCTTGCTAGAACGAGGACAGATTCAAGAAGATCTCCCACTAAGGCCATGATGTTCCACATGTGTTGGGACTTGGTGTAATTATCATTGGGAAATCAACACATCTCACTTCCAACCACAACTCTATGTCTAATTCCTTCAGCATGGAGACACAGAGAATGTCTACTTTGTCCTGATGGGTGGAGAAGAAAGGTCTGGTCCCCAGCTACGCCCCACATGCCCCAAACTATCAGCAGTACAAGCCAATCACACACACACACACACACACACACACACACACACAAACACACACACACCAAGTTTCATCATGTCTTTCAAAGACTCTCAGCCTTTGTCCCACTGCCTTGCTCAAGAGGGGTCCATGTCTAGTCATACAGTCACAACCTGGGTATCCCAGGTCAAAAGCTGTGCCTCTGATTACCATCACATCACAACAATTCCCCGTGGACTCTTCCCATACCCACCATAATGCCACACCTTTACATCATCCATTGGAAAGTCTATCAGTATCCCAAGGACCAAGCGCAGATTTTTATTGGAAAAACTGGATTTCCTCCGATATGTCCTAAAAAATAAATTTGCAAACCACCAAGGGGTAATGATTTGACACCCACTGGAAGGGCCCCACCCTCTAAGTCACCTCCCATTGCTGAAATTCCAGAAAGACGGGTTGGCCAGGCAGTGGTGTGGCTGCTCCCTTAGCCTAGAGCCAGTGATAGAGCACTCAGGAAGAACCCTGAGTTAATTCCAAGGGTATTTGCCACCAGAACCAGGAAAAGAAGGAGTTGAACATGACTTGGTTCTTATGGGCCTGTATGGTGGCAGAAGCTTCATCACTTGTCAAAGAAGTTCTTTGAATCCACCAAACAACTGTTGGGAAAAGGTTGTTATTCCCATTGCAAGGTGACTTTCCAAGGTCACCCCTGTGAAACCAGGATGAAAAGCCAGCAGCCATAAAAAAAGAAGGAAATCATGTTTTTTGCAGCAACGTGGATGGAACTGGAGAACATCAGCCTAAGCAAACTAACTCAGAAACAGAAAACCAAACACTGCAAGTCCTCATTTATACATGAGAGTTAAATGGTCATTGAGGTGGAAATAATAGACCCTGAGGACACTAAAAACGGGAAGCTGGGAAGGCTTAGGGTTCAGAAGTTACCTATTGGGTACATTGTTTACTATCCGGGGAATGAGTCAGCTGAAATCCAATCCCCACCAGCACACAAAATGTTCATGTAATAAACATGCACTTATACCCACTGAATCTAAAATAATTTTTTTTTTTTGAGTCGGAGTCTCACTCCGTCACCCAGGCTGGAGTGCAGTGGCACACTCACGGCAACCCCAGTGTCGACCTGCTGGGCTCTGGTGACACTTCCACCTCAGCCTTCCAAGTAGCGGGAACTACAAGTGAGCACTACCATGCCCAGCTAATTTTTGATTTATTGTAGAGATGGGATCTCGCCAAGTTGCCTGGGTTGGTCTCGAACCCGTGGACTCAGGCAATCCACTCGCCTTGGCCTCCCAAAGTGCTGAGATTACAGGCTGAGCCACCAAACTCGGCCAAAATAAAAGGTTTTTTAAGAAAAAAATATAGTATCAACCCAGCTCAAAAGTGGAAAAATAGTCTATGATGTTATTTCCTCCTACCTTAGAAACCCTCGGGAGATGAGTTAATGGAACTTCCCTTGGGTGGGAAGTCTGGAGGAGTGGGCAGTGCCCTCCAAATACACCTCAGAGCTTCAAGGGGTGCCTACCTACAGGTAACAGGTACTAGGGCATCTCTCTGGAGTCAGGTGGACAGCCTGTGTCACCATGGATCCACTTTTTTTTTTCCTCGGGGTGGAGTCTTACTCTGTCACCTAGGCTGAGTGCAGTGGCATGATCAGGGCTCACTACAGCCCCGACCTCCTGAGCTCAAGCAAGTTTCCTGCCTCGGTCTTCCAAAGTGCTGGGATTACAGGCATTAGCCACCTCATCTGGCTACCAATGGATCCACCGCTAATGATTTTCTTCTTACGTGATTTCCGAGCTCCCCTTCAGAAGCTGTCAACACCCTCACTCATCCTCTGCTGGCTTAACTGGTCCCTAGGACCCACACTCAGCCTCAAGTTACCAATTCTCATGGCACAAGAGACTTTTTACTTCTTGTTTTCCCGGCACTAATTAGTGTCTTCCACAGGGTTCTGGATACCCTCCTCTTTTTCTCTCCTTATCACATATATCCTCTGAAAAAAGATAAAACATTTCCTCAAGAGACTTGTTACTTGGAGATCTGCATGGCAACAGGAAACATTTTCTTGACAAAAGGAATGGGCACTATTGGTGAGTCATCATCGCTATGAGAAATTGGAAAGTAGATTCTGTCAGCTGCCTCCCTAACTCCTGCCTCCTCCTCCCCGAATTGTCCTGGAATCACCGTCCCCAGTGCCCAGGAAAGAGGTCGTGAGCAACAGCTGCAAAAGAGCTGTAGTCCAAATATCCGGAGCACCCACTCCCCTGACTCCCCAGTGCTCTGACACAGTTTCCGTCCCTAGATAATCCAAGTGAACAAACCAAAAAACTGTTAGAATAAACAAAAAAATTGTAGAAGGGGGTTGAGGAAAATCAGCTTGTCAGCCAGGCATGGTGGCTCATGCCTGTAATCCTAGCATTTTGGGAGGCCAAGGTAAGAGGATTGCTTGAGCCCAGGAGTTCGAGACCAGCCTAGGCAACAGAGTGAGACCTCATCTTCACAAAAATCAAAAAATTAGCCGGGCATGATGGCACAAGCCTGTCGTCCCAGCTACTCAGAAGGCTGAGGCGGAAGGATCACTTGAGCACAGAAGGTCAAGGCTGTGAGTAGTGATTGTGCCACTGACTTCCAGCCTGGGTGACAGAGTGAGATCCCAATTCAAAACAAAAACAAAAAAACAAAAAAAACCCAGCATGCCAAAATCAATGGTGTCTCAAGAATACTTTATAACAGCAAGAATAGGGATGGGGTAGAAAACAGTTTCAAGCATGGATTTCCCTTGGTGCTGAGTAACTTCACTATACCATGCTAAGAATCTGAACCTTGAGGGATCCACTTCTTCCTTGGCTAAATCACCTGTACAATGGGGGGCGGGGGAGAGGGAATAAAATATTTATACTTTCCCTCAGAGGGAAAAAAATATAGGAAACAATGAAACCAGTACAGAGTGGAGTTAATGTCCAAGTAATAATTGTTATTACGATTTGGTTATGAGACTTCTACTATAAGCATAAAAAATAAATCTTGAAAGATGAAATAAGTAATGTAAACAAAATCATTATGAAAATCGATCTAAAATCTGATCTAACATCCCTACCAACAAAAGCATGGAGAATATAAAAACATGCTTATGTTTCTAATCTACAGTAAATAATGTTTCATTCCTGATAAAGATAATGGGTTTGAATACATTTACTAAAATAAGTTTTAAGATGCCATATGCTACTTAATATACATTCTTCAATAGAGTTTTCTAAAACAAAATGGCATCAAAAGGCTGGGGGGAATGCAGGCAAATGTACACTAAGTAAATGCAAAGAAAAAAGCAATCAAACTAAAATCTGAGGCAAAATCCTAGAAATGAAAATGGAATGACTTATAAATAATGAAAAGATGACAGAGTTGTCATTATTCTTATGTACATTATTGTATATCAGCACCCCAACAAATCCCAAAACACAAGTATATTGTGATTTTTTTATACTTTTACTGAAGATGGTCAAGGTCTAGGGGAGTGATCATATTGCACAACCCACAGACTTTCACTCAAAAAAGAAATTCTTTAACATCTGTCCCTCCAGTCAAGCCCCTCTGACACTACACACGCAGGGGTGTGAGCCGCTACTCAGCCACATACACCCAATCCTACCCGAGACCTTGGTCTCGATTCTGGGATAGAAGCTTCAACAGTGCAAGCATTGTTAGTGGTCTCGTGACACTTTAAGGCTGATGAAGAGGACAGACCATAAATAAGCAGATATATGAAGAAGGACAAGGAGGAGAGGACGAAGAAGAAAAAAGAGAGGAGGAGGAAATGAAAAAGAAAAAAGAGAAAGAAGAGTAGGGATATGAGAAGGAAAAGGAGGAGGAAATACAAATCTGCAAAGACAGAAAGCAGATCAGGGGCTTCCAGGGGCTGAGGGGAGTAGGGCATAAGGAGGGACTGTTAATGGACACGGGGTTTCCTTTCGGGGTGCTAAAAATGTGCTGGAACTAGACAGTGATGATAGTTGGACAATACTGTGAATGTGCTAATTGTCAGTGAATTACACACTCTAAAATGGCTAAAATGGTAAATGTCATATTGTGTGTGTTTCACCACAATTTTTTAAAACCAAAATTTTCAGATGAGGCAAGTGCTAGGAAGAAAAGTAGGCAGGATGTTGTAAGAGAGAGATTGGATGGAGCTCATTGAGAGTGGGTGGTTAGTGATGAACTCAACATTTAACTGAGAGACTCATGATCAAGGAAGCAGCCTTATGAGGATTCGGGGAAAGAGCATTCCATGCAGAGGGACACATGGAGGAAATTAGACTGGAAAAGTAGGCAGGTACCAGCAAAAACCATTTGTATTTTATTGTGAGCGCCACCAAGGCAGGGGGATGCATAAGCTGACTGATGTGTCAAAAGGTCTTTGGCTGCTGTGTGGAAAAGGAGTTGTAAGATTGAGTGTGAGGCCAGGGCCACTGTATAGCATTAGGAATATCTGCAGGCAGGTGCAGTGTTCCTTGCAAGGTTGGCGTTCAAAGTCGGGACTCCCATGTCTGGAAAGGGGACATACTGAGGCCAGGAGGGCTCAGATCTAGCAAGGTTGCCATGGTTACTGGATAGTTCCCCAGGAAACAAAGAGAAGGCAGATGTCCAGTGAGAAGGATTCTATTATGCAGCTTCCAATAGGACATTGGGGGGGTACTTAATGCTGAGACACAGGGAGGATACTGAAGATGGTAACTCTCTCGGACTCCAGGCACAGCCGGCAGACAGTAGGCCTGAATGGTGGAAGCTCATCATGAGTCCAGCTGTGGAGGACAGGGGCAGTGCAGGTCGGAGCCCCACAGGGCTTAGGGCACACCACAGGCTGGAATGAGGGCAGGCCAGTGAGCTGGCAGAGGGGTGCGGAGCTTCTGACACAGGGTTGGCTGTGTGGAACACGTGAAGAAGAAGAAGCATCCCCTAAGTGTACAGACTTGGTTCACAGACAGGAGAGCAGGAATGATGTCTGGCTCCCAGGCAGAGGCCTCCAGGCCAATGAGGAGGTGATCGTGGAAGAACCAACTTGACTGGCAGAAACTGTCAATCAGAGCAGAACCAACAGGTCTCAACAAGGAAGATTCCTGATCAGCAGTGTGGACACGTGTCCCGAGTCGTGTCCTCAGACCACACCAGCTCCAGTCATGAGAACTGGGATAACCGAACAAGCACAGAAGAGTCCCACGAGGTTGTGAAGTTTGTCATTCTTAACACAGGGTGTGCATCCTTGTGGTGGCCAAGGGGAACAAAGAGGGGGACGAGACGGCATGAGTCATGGTAATAATGATGGAGGGGCTTGACCTGGTTTAAATTTTGCAGGAACATAATGTGATCACATGCCTTCTCCAAGTCAATATAATAACCCAAATTCCCATTGGACAACAAATTTTGTCAGAAATGCGATAAAACCATAAATGTGATGGTACATGAGAAAACTACCAAACTAGGGGGTCTACATCTTCCAGAGAACTGTAGAACACTAGAAGGTTCTCAGCAATGTGTAATGTGAAAACCAAAAAGAAATGCCACATGCTCAAGGGAGTGATGTGTACCAGCTGTGACCTCATCTCCCCTCCTTCTTTCCTTTCACAATATACCTCCAAACTGTCACCCCAGCTTATTTCTGTGGGTTCCAAATGTGTATCTCAGGATCAGTAAATCCCCCGAGGTTCTGTTAACTAAGAATGACCAACATCACCAGTGTTATGCCCACTCTCACCAGACACAACTTGAGGGCTGCAAGGGGACTGGGCACACCTTGTCCTGCCTGCCCGCAGTACCATGGGGAGTGTTACCTGAGTCCTAGGGTTGCTGAGGCCAGGCCTGCGAGGAGCTGGGAAATGTACCCAGAAAAGAAGAGAAGGAAAAGGGAGGACAAGCAGGACTGGGGACAACGGCCAGGAGGAGGCACAATGTCATTTCAGGCTGACTAGGAATGAGCTCAGGGATCCCAAGGGGCCAGCACACAACTCAACAGGGGCAAAGGAGATGCATCCTTCGACAAACTGCGGGGGAGGAACCAGGGAAACAGCCTGTGAAGGAAAGGAAAAGATCCAGTCAATGGAACCTGTCCCTGCACACTGTTGCCCTGAGACGCCACATAGCTGCTGTGCACCAAGCCTCAGCCCTGGCGTTCCATTCGACTGGGCTCCCTATGATCCATCTACTTACGATTTCCAGGACCTAAGCACCATCCAGTCAGCATTTCATAATGGTAGATAAGTGAATGGGTGAACAAATGAACATATGTACAGATCATTCATTTAACTGGAGTCTTGAGTTTGGAAGTAAACGAACAGAAAGTCAGTCACCAGACCCCAGGTCACAGGTGTAACAGTTGAGTGATCTTGGATGTATTGCATCAATTCTGTGAACCTCACCTTCCTTATCTGAAATGGGGTCATGGGGGCTTGTCCTGCCACCCCATAAGAATATGGAAACAGTAAGGGCAGAACTGGCATTTACAGGTCAATGTAAAAAGCTTGTGAACAAGGTATAAGACTGTTTTGACCCTTCATCATGACCGCAGGACATGAAGCAGGCACTATGCATCCTGAACTCCAGCAAAAAGTGCTTCAGGCTCCTGGTTAGGGTGGGGACCCTTTGGCCTCTGGGTGGCAAGCCCAGATAGTTTCAAGAGGCAAACTGAAGCAAAGAGCTGGGATCCAGATGGGATCCTGACCTGGGATATGCTCATTCCCCAGTGTGTTTCCCTTCTTTTCCAGTCTGCACAAATCAGAAAATTAATTACCAGAAAAGAGTCTTCTGCTCCAGAAACTCAAATGAGTTTAATGTGTAATTTATACATAGAAATGTAGATGTCAACGTGTGACAAATCTCCGTATAAATATTTTTGCAGTTAAATTTTTAGGCATCTGTCTTCCTCCCAGAAGAGTCACCCTACAGATGACATGAGGCCCCAGGGGTCAGGCCGGGTTGGGCTGGCGATACAGCTTGTCATTTTACCAGTGCGTGGTGCAGCTGTCAGCATAGCCTGGCCCAGAGGGCCCCAGCCTTGACACCAGTCACCTGCAGCCAAGGCACAGCTCTGCCACAACTTCCCCCTTGGGTCCTGCTGTGTCTTGTTCCAAATAGGGATTGAACACCGTGTGCCAGCCCTGCGTGAGGCCCAAGGGAGGAAGGCAGAATGGAGTATGGCCTCATGCTCCAGCAGCTTTGAATCCACTGGGAGAGCCAGGCATGCAGGTGAGGAATGACAATGACAGGGTGGCAGGTGCTAGGGCAGGGCTGGATCCTACATGCCAGGCGGCTGTAGAGAGCAAGTATTCCCCTATGCCAGGAGCAGTCCCAAAGACTCCAAGGCATGGGGCCAGTCCTGAAAGAGTTTGTCAGGTGGATGAAGACAGAACACATTCCCAGTAGTAAGAACTACACATGCGAAGACCAGAGGCAAAGGCAAGAATGTGAGTGTGGCCTGTGGCATACGATGGGGATGGGCCAGCAGTGAGCCTGGCATGGAGAAGAGCTAGATCCCCAAGGGTCCTGTATGCCCAACCCTGAAACAGGACTTTGTCCTGGACTGAAAGTTTCAAAGAGGGGAGTTGTTGTGGAGGCAAACGAGAGAGAAGGCCAGTGAGCTTTGCAAAGTGTAAAGTGAGTGCAGCGTCCACATAAACTCCCAGCCCCAGCAGGATCTTGGGTCCTGCACCAAGATAAGCCCCAGCAGCCTGCCTGCTTCTGGCCCCGGAGTCCTGAACCACCTCCTTTATCCACTATACCCATCCACATGCTTAGCTGGCACATGGCTTTCACACAAACCACCTGAAACATAGGTAGGGCCCTTGCTTCTTGTCTGCAGTTGCTACTGCTACTTGAGGCTGATCGTTCATTATGTAAGATGTTCCCTGACACCCTCTCTCCAGATGACCAGTGGGGCTCCAGGCACAGCCCAAAGCACCCTCTTACACAAGGATCTGGAGGGAGAAACACAATAGCAGCATAGGCTCTAGCTGAGAGCTGCTGTGCCACGCACTCAAGGCAGAGAGGAACTGCATGTCTCCACTGCACCCTGGCCCAGAACCAGCGGTAAGGGTCACAAGTATGCCCTCACTTACCACGCCATTACCAGCTAAGCTGAGCTCACTCTAAGGTCCCAATGGCATCTTCCCAGAACTTTAGCCTTTCACAATAAAACAAAGCAAGTCCTCACTCTCCCACCCCAGCAGGACCCTTGGAGAGCCCCTGCTGCAGCCCTGAAGCCCTAAAGTCCTGGTCAAAAGACAGGAACCGGGCTCATGGAACCAGATGCCCACAGGACAAAGGTTTCAAGCCCCCCAGCCTCATCATACCAGTGCCCATCTTGACATAGAACCCAGTCTGGCCTCGCTAGCTTTTCCACCTCCTGGAGAACTGGCAGCCAGTCCCTCGGTGACTCGCAGTCACATACCTCTCTTGGCCTTCGGGGACCTGAGGCCCTCGGCCTGGGCCAGGGTCTCCCAAGCCTCCTGCTCCCTCCAGCGCCTCAGCTGCTCCTCTCGCATCTTGTAGAAAAGGATGTGCTTCTGCACATCACTGAGCTCAGCGAGGAGCTCAGGGTCGATGTACATGTCATGCAGGATCTGCTGCAGCATGATGCCACCTGGTATGCACACACTGGAAGAGCAGCCAACCAGGCACACAAGGCCAGACAGGACACCCTAGGCTGCTCTTCACCCCGGGCTCCTCACTCCGGGGCCACTCTCGGTGGCAGCATCATCGGTGCAGCATCATCAGTCTGCCTCAGCTCCCAGCCAGTGACGAACTCATCTCCTCTGCCACAACAGCAAAAGAGGCCAAGCAGCAGGAACCAAAGAGGCAGAGGGGACCCTACAAGGGGGAACGGCCACAAGGAGCAATCTAGTCCTTCCGTTGGGTCATCATTCACCACATCCAGCAGTACCTGCGTCTCAGCCTCACCTAGGGTTCTGGGACAATGGGGAGGGCCCACGCCTCCAGCTCAGTCATGCAATGCCTGGGCCCAGCCCTGCCTAAGCCAGTAGGTGTCGAGTGAACTGTTAGTAGAAGGTAACGATGACACCAGCTGTATCAATGACACTGCCCCGGCCAGCTGGGAACTGATCTCTCCTCTGCAGATAAGAGGAGGAGGAGGAGGCAGATTTGCCTACGAATTCCATGTCTTTTGAGCCAATTTCAAGCAGAGGACAGAAGAGCTAGCCAGGAGCTGCTAGGACCCTCAACCCCTTACTCTGCCTGCTCCTTCACTGCCAACCTTCTTTTCCAGAGCATTTGGCATATTATGGTGATGCTTTTAAAACTCTGCCTTGGGAGAGGAAAGACCTTTCCTCCTGTCTGTATTGTAGCCAAGAAAGAAAACAAATTGGAATCAGAAGGGACAACTGAAGGGGATTTTATCACAGAATTCAAGGACATGAAAGTAGCAGATATCCTTTCCCCTTTGCCTATAATGAGATCCTACAGCTATGCAAGTGCCGACAGATAAACCCCCCAGGGCCAATTTTAATGGCTGTTGTTAATCTTGCTGTTGTTTATTGCAGGTGTCTGGAGTTGACCAAAAGGAAAGAAGATGAAATGGGCTTTTCTCTGTGCCCTGATCAGAAGCACCCTGGACAGGGCAGGATATTGCCTTCTGCCAGGAGCAAACCCACCCTCTCTTTGGAGGGTGAGGATGGGTAGCAGCTACTGTTGCTGAGATCTTTAGGGTGAAAGTTCACCTTACACATGTGCTATCCTTTTATTCAGACGAGGATTGGGATTCAGAGAAGGTAAGTGACTTGCCCACGGCTATCCAATCCGTACGTTGCCACGTTGGGACTCCCCAGTTTTCAAATTAGACCTCCACTGGCAAGTATGAATCTGTTGATGGTTTGAATACGTAACCTGAACCAGAAGAAAACAAATGGTCTTGGTTGGATGGGTGACCTCATGGGTCCTTCCATCCCCATGAGGGCAGAAGGTGGGTGAGGCACTCAAGAGTGATGGAAGAGTGAAGCACTCCCACCCCCCAGACCCCACCCCCACCCGGCAAGGTTAACGCACAACAGGAAGGACTAAGCAGGTTCAGATGAGCTTTAAGCAGGGAGTCAAAAAGGAGTGTAGAGTCAGGCTCCCCTCCCCCAGGTCCAGCTGGCTGGTGTGTGACCCAGACCTTCTAGGAGCCACTACTCGATGCTCCTGCCCCCTGCAAAGTTGTGGCTCTGGACTCCCACCCTCCTTCATCCCTCTTCTCCCACCTCAGGCCTTTCACTGACTCCCTCACCCGAAGTCCTGACTCCCCCGTTTCTGGAAAGAGGAGTCTTCCCCAGCCATCTTCTGCCTCTGGTCCAGCTATTATCTTTCTTGCCCTAACCGCAGTTGGAGTGGGAACCCCGAGTGCAGAGAAGAGACAAGGGGAGGAAGGGCCCACAAAGGTCTCGGCTCCTGCAGGCCCAACACCTACAAGAAGGAAAGAGGACAGAACGCTATATGGGCCAGGCTGGAGGGGAGCGTGAATAGTGACGGTGTCATCCCTGTGGGGACCCTGGAGGGGGAGGGTGGGTGGTGGCTGGACGAGAATGACCCCCGCTAGCGCCCGCTTTGTGCGACAGAGGCTGGGGGAGGGGGGCCCCCTGGCGATCCCAGGTCAGTGGGGCAGGAGGCCAAGTGACACCGAATCGCGGGGACGTGACCGTGACCGAGCCGTGGATGGCAGCCCGGGCGCAGGCTGGGTCGGGTTTCCGGAAAGACGCGCTCCGGCGGGCTCGGGTGAGGGCTGCTCCGCCACTCTTTGCGCCACCTGCCGCCTGGCGTCTGCCCACTCGCGGCTCCGCCCTCCCCTGGGGTGGGGGCGCCCCCTGGCGACAGGATCAGGCGCCGGTGGCCTCCGCGAGGAGTTGCAGACTGGATGTGGGAGACCCGAGACCGGCGGAGGGAGGGCGGCAACCCCGGCTACGCACCCCGGGTCCGGATGCAGAAAGACCTCCTGCCCAGCTGCGGGCTTTGCGCGGCGAGGACCGAGAGGAATGCTAATGGCCGGGACCTCAGGGGCGGAGGCCGCGCGGAAGAGCAGAGTCTGCGGCTGGAAACCTGGCGAGGGAGCCCTGGGGTACTCACAAGGTTTTCTGCCGCCTTTCAGCTGGGTTTATTTTGCCTTCATTTGTCAGCGGCCGGTGCGACGTGTTGAATTTTGCACGCTAACGCAGTGCCTTCCGGGGCCGGAGGTGCACGCAAGCAATGCTGTTGTGCAAGTGGCTAGAAACCACCAACCTGTCCCTCGGTGGGCGTGGGGGTCGCCCAGTATGGAGCGCCGCTCGGGTGACAGGAATGAGCTCGACTGTCTGTTTGGCGAAGGGAATTGGCCACGACTGATAAAAATGAAAAGGCAACATGCAGAATACTGTGTACAGAATAATCCCAGCACTTTGGAAAGCCAAGGCAGGAGGATCACTTGTGGTCAGGAGTTCAAAACCAGGCTGTGCAACATAGCAAGACCTCGTCTCTAAATACATAAATAAATAATAAAAATTTGTATATGTCTGATTACTTCTGCCGAGGCAAAGGGAAAAAATACGGAAGATCATACATTTGATTGTTTAGCATTGTTTCTTGGTTTCTTCTTGGAATGGGAAGAAAGACCACTTTAGAGAATTCCTTGTTGTTTTACACAAGATGTACTTATATAATTCATATGACCAAAATATAATGCATTTGAAAAGTCTTAAAATGTGGTCTAAAAGAACGGGCCTCTACAGGCCTGTACCTACGGGCAGGGACCCACCCCCAGAGAGAGACCTGCAGCAATGCCAGACTTCCCTATGCCAGGAAAGCTAGGAAGTCAGATAGAGAAAACATCCATGTCCCCTAGGGTTCCTAAGCTGCAGAAGGGTTTTACAGCTTCTCTTAGAGACAGTGCTGGCATTGATGTGGAGAGGGGACTGAGAGCAGGAGGAAGGGACACTGGCCAGCCAGCTCCTGGCCAAAGTCCAGGAGAAGGTGATATAGATTGTACCAGTTTTGCCAGTGAGGGCAAGAGAGGTCAAAACTTGGAGTCCCAGAGATTCCTATCAGGTACTCTGCTTCCCCCTAAAGTCCCTTTAAGACCTAATGAGATCATGTCAATCCTCTGCTCAAAACCCACTGTACTCGGAGCCCAAGTCCCCATAAGAGCCTGTAAGGCCCTTCATGAGCTCTCCCAGTCCACCCCACGCTCTCACATGGCATCTCCCACCTCCCTCCCCTGCATGGCTGGCTCCAGACCACTGGCCGCTGGGCCCACTGGCCTGCTGTCCGACAAACCCTCCAGTCAGGCACCCTCCACTAGCTATGCCTTCTGCCTAGAACCCACTTGGTTCCATCACCTTTTATAAGTCTTTGCTCAAACTTTCACTCCTCTAGACTTCTGATTCTACCCTTCCCCTGCTCTATTTATTTTCCTCAGCACTTTGCAAATATCATATATGTTTTGTCTCTCCCTACTAAATAATAAGCTCCCCAAGGGCAAGGGCTTTCATCTGGTTGGTTCACTGATGTCCACAGTGCCTAGAACACTGCCTGGCACACAGCAGTGCTTGATAAGTATCTACTGGAAAAAATGAAGAAACTTTCAAGGTAAAATTGACCAGAACCTGTGTGATCGCTCAGAAAGTATCCAGAACAGGGCTCTGGAAAGGGGTTGATGGAGCCTTGGACCTGGGAGTCATGGTCAGACAGGCTAAATTTGGGGCACAAGGTGGACTGATGGCTCTGCCATAGGCCACCTGTTTTGGCTTCCTCTTCATACCCTGATCACAAGCCTCTCATCACAGGCAGGGTCAGTGGCAGCCAAAGAACCCCATTATCTCTGAGCCTGTCACAGCCACCACATAAGCAGGTGACAGCTTAGTTTCTGACTTGTCTCCACTGAAAAATCATGGGCATAAAAATCAAGTGGGCCGGGTGCGGTGGCTCACACCTGTAATTCCAGCACTTTGGGAGGCCAAGGTGAGAGGATTGTCTGAGCCCAGGGGTTCGAGACCAACTTGGGCAACTTGGTGAGACCTCGTTTCTACAATATATCAAAAAATTAGCCAGGCATGGCAGTGTGTGCCTGTAGTTCTGGCTACTTGGAAGGCTGAAATGGAAGGATCGCCTGAGCCCAGCGAGTTGATGCTGGAGTGGTCGTGAGTGTGCCACTGCACTCCAGCCTAGGCAACAGAGTAAGACTCTGACTCAAAAAAAAAAAAAAGTGCCCCTGTATGAGTGTAACAACTACTTAGAAAAACACATTGTGAGGAAAAAAGTCCTTTTCACAATAGGAACTAGAAATATGAAATACTTGGAATTAATTTAACAATGTGGGAACTTGTCATAAGGAAAGGACCTATCTTCACTGACAGCACGCCTAGAATTCAAGTTGGTATAGGAACATGCCACATTCATACTAAGAAAGTGTGCAGTTAATCTGTTTTAGCCATCTCCAAGATGGATCCAATGATCTTCACCCTCAACTCACACCCTTGCATAGTCACCTCTCTCTCTCTCCTTTTTCTCCTCTCCCTCTCCCTCCCTCTCTCTCATCACTGACTCCAGGGAAGACCATGTTGAGAACCAGGTGAAGAACTAAAGCCTGCCAAAAGTCACAGAATGAGGGTAGAAGAGGACCCTCATAGTTCTGATCAAGAGTGACCATAGCCCTGGCCAACAGTTTCACTGTAACCTCATGAGAGACCTGGAGTCACAGTCACCCTGCTAAACTGCTCCCAGATTTCTGACCCCTCAGAGAAGTATGAGATACACACACACAAACACATACACAGAGGGTTCCAAAAAAAGTTGTGCACGCATTTTAAGAGATGTTATCTATGTATTTCTTTTCAAAGTTGAATTAAATTATGGTAGCAATGTGTAGTATGACGTTCGCTCAACTGTGCTTCTGCCATTTTCTTTGACTGTCCTGCCTGTCACATGGTGACGCTAGCATTCATTTGATTAACACCATCTTTTGAGTGATCATCATACTTCAAATGTGTATACATTTTTTGGGCACCCCCTCATATACATGTTGCTTTAAGCAAATTTTGGTAATTTGTTATGCAGCAATATGTAACGAACGCAATCTCCAGTTAATTTATACATTTAATCTCAAATCAAGCCAAATCTGAAAGGAATTTGGAAGTGGGGAGAGACTTGATAAAATGATTCCCAAGTTAACCAAAAGAATGAACGAATGAGAGCAGCCTTGAAAATACTGAGGAATATTCAACTCTCTACAGTATTCAATCTTACAAAATTAAACATCTCAGTCCCAATACAAGAACAGGTAGACTGAATCAAGAAAGAGCTCTACTAAATTATTAGTATGTCATCAAAACAGCAGTTCAAAACAGTGCAGAGTATGAAGGTGTAATCAGTGAAGCTGGGACCATGTGCCAGATCCTCACCTGTGCCTGTGATCTTACCAGCATACCCCTCAGTGGTCATGTCCTCTAGGGGTTCTGTGACATATACAAGAATAATCATTGCAGCATTAGTCACAACAGTGAAAATTTCAGAATAACTGATGTGTTCGATAAAAGGGATTTATATTCATAAACCAGAGCATATCCATAGGAATACCGTAACACAACCATTAGAATTGATGCTAAAGAGTATTAGCATAAGAGGGTGCTCATACTATATCGGTAAGGAGAAAGGTAGGTTGTAAATATCACATGTAATATGATCTCAGGAAAAAAGAATAGTTTTGCCCCTATGCTTTCTAAGGAGAACAAACAAGTCCTATTAAAAGAAAAGATTGGTTGAGTGTGGTGGCTCACACCTGTAATCCCGGCATTTCGGGAGGCTGAGATGGGAGGATTGCTTGAACCCAGGAGCGAGAGCAGCATGGACAACGTAATGAGACCATGTCTCTCTTTTTTTTTTTTTGAGCTGAAGTCTCACTCTGTCGCCCAGACTGTAGTGCAGTGGCATGCTCCCGGTCACCGCAGCCTCAACCTGCTGGGCTCCGGCGATCCCTCCGCCTCAGCCGTCCAAGTAGCTGGAACTACAGGCGCTCGCTACCACACCCAGCTAATTTTTGATTTATTGTAGAGACAAAGTCTCGCCAAGTTGCCTGGGTGTGTCTCCAACCCGCGGGCTCCAGCAATCCACCTCAGCCTCCCAAAGTGCAGGGATTACAGGCTGAGCCACTGAGCCCAGCCAAGACCATGTCTCTTTTTAAAAAAAAAAAAAAAAAAAAAAGGAAGCCTCTCATCTTCTGAACACCTTGCTAGATTCAGAGGTGAAGCTGATAGGTGAGCTGAGCTGAGCTGCTCCACAGAACAGAGGGCTGGAAGTTTGGGTTTCTGAGCTGCAGAGACAACAGGGAAGAAAAGAGGGAGAAGACCATACAATCTGAGGCTGTGGCTCACCTCACCCCCAATTTTTCTTTTTTGAGTCGGAGTCTCATTCTGCTGCCCAGGCTGGAGTGCAGTGGCACACTCATGGCTACTGCAGCTTCGACCTGCTAGGCTACGGTGGTCCTTCTGTCTCAGCCTTCCAAGTAGCTGGAACTACAGGTGCACACCACCACGCCTGGTTAATTTTTTTAATTTATTTATTGTAGAGATAAGGTCTTGCCAAGTTGCTTAGGCTGTTCTCAAACCCTCAGGCTCAGGCAATGCTCTGCTGAAATTACAGGTGTGAGCAACCATGCTCGGCTCCAAATCTCCATCAGAACACTTGCTATGAAATTTCGTGGTTTTTTTATTGTGAATTTTATTCAACTCTGCCAGAATAGGACAGAGCTGAACAGATCACTAAAGGGCACAGGAACTGGGGCACAGGGGATGCTGGAACATGAGTCCCTCGGAACTGGTAGAAATCATGGGGAGGTCTTGAGATCTTCTTCGCCATGGAATTGCTGGCATCTGAGTATCTCTAATGGACGAGGACACCCACACTGACATTGTAAACAACTGAACATCCACGCACGTTTACAATATGGCAGCAGATCCCAGGGTTGCACTCAGCCTTATAGCCCAAGACCTCTCAGGCAGTCCTTCTCCTTTTCATGGCTTACTGTCCTCATCTGCGCACAGGTAACCCATAGGGCATTCCACAGGGCTTTTGTCCACATTAAATGGATAAGGTATGTGTGAGTCAGTCAGGTACACAGTGGACAACAACGCACGCTCTGTTTCTTAATCTGGGGCTTGGTTTCAGGTAACTTGAGGAATCAAAATAGTAATGGGTGGGGGTGGGTAGGCTGTGGTGGCTAATTCCGTCTGCCTCCAGAGCTTCCTCGTACTCCTGGTTTAAAAGAAAAAGTCGAGTGGTGGACAGGCCTGTGACTTGAGTCTGGGATTGATGCTTGAGTCTGGGATTGACACAGAAAAATTGGCTGACTTTCTACGATGGTTGCTAACTTAGGGTTGCAGGCACCTGTGTTGCCCTGCAGGGAAAGGTCTGTGTGTGCACTAGGAGAGAACAGAGTGCCACCGTGAAGAGAGGACCAGAGACAGAGATACCCATGGTAAGGCCCCTCCCAGCCCCCACAGCCCCGGTTCCTCTCTTAATCTGCGAAACTCCCACTGTCCTTTCCAGCTGTGGGAACCTGTAAACCCCCTTTTGCTTAACCTTGTTTTAGACAATTGCAACCAGTGTCCTGACCAGCCTAGTGACTTGACTATCTCTGTTGTCTTGCCAAGGACACTGCAGAGATGGGCACGACATAGGACTAAGGAAGTGAGGAACCTGGACCAGACCATCACTAAGGGTCCTTCCTGATGGCATATTTCCCACAGGAAGTCCTCCCAGGGCTCTGAATCCAGCCACGTGCTTCCTTGTTGGATGTGGGCTCCATTAGAGAGATGTGGGGGCCCCAACGCCCTTCTTTTGCCTCTCTGGGAAGGCGCTGACACAACGGACAGTTTCTAGTGGAGGTGAGTCATGCTAATTAGGAAACCTTTTGCTCCATCCAGTTTCCCCTGAAGTGAGGCCACTGAGCACAAATGTAATGGATTGAGTAAGTCTCAGTCTAGGACTGACTCTTAGGAACTCAAAGGCAGGAAGGAACTCTGGGGCCCCAGATGACAACAGACTATGGACAGCCTCCCACAGGCACTCCCAAGTGCCCTGATATCCACTAAAGACCACACAGACTATTGGCCTGTCTGCTGCCTCTCTCATTCAGACGAGCCCATCCAAACCACAAGTCCTGCTCCACCAGCCCCCAGGCCCCTGACCTGGAGCAAAGAGCAGCAGTGCCCTTGTTCGATGAGTGGCTGAGAACTCAAGTGAACCCAACACACCCAGGCCAGCCCTGTGTCACCCTTCCATCTCCATGTCCTTCTTGGTGGAGCAACGAGGGCCAAACTGCTAACCAGTCTCACATGCCCACTGTGTGGCAGCAGGTATCATGCCAGGGGCTTTTTGTATCTTATTTAATTCTTAGAACAATATGATGAGGCAAGCAATGTTATCTCAAGTTCATACTTGAGGAAACTGAGTCGCAAGGTCACACAGCTGCTAATGAGGGATCTAAGACTCAAACGCAGGTCTCACTGAACTCCTGCCCCTCCCACGTCCACCTCCCAGACTCTTATTCTCAAGCAGACTCTGGACAGTCCTTCCAGGCCACACAAACCTGGGGACTCCTCCTCAGTGACCAAATCTAAAGGGTGCTGACAGGAATTAGTGTGCTGTCTGTCCCCAAATCTGGGCACAGAGCCCATGTCCCCGCTAGGCATGAAGAGGAGCCCACTGCCTCCAGGACACCCTGTGGAGCAGACAGAAGCCTAAGCAGAGGCTGTGAGTGAGGCAATCCCGTCCACCACAGACTGGGTCCTAAGTTCCCTACACAGAGAGATCTAGGAAGTCAGGAAATCCCGTTCCAAGGTCTACTTTCACAAACCGTGGGAGTTGGGGCATAGCCACTGCCATCCTCTAGTATCTGACCTCTCTTCTTCCGCCTGGGCACATAGCTAGACCTTTGCCAGCTCCCTGTAGTTCAACATGGTTTCTGAGTTTTGGCCAATGGAATGTGGCACAAGTAGATTCTAGTTCCTCAGATCCTCACTCCCTGAACCTCATCTTCTTCCCCAACCACCAAGCTAACTCGAGAGACTTCTAACATCTAGAGGAGCCTGGGTCCCTGAAAGACTGCATGGAGCTACCAACAACCTACCAGGGACTGCGACAGGAGCAAAAAATAAACACTTATTTTTCAAAATCACCAAAGTGTAGATGTCTGTTATAGTGGTTAGTCTATTCTGACTCTCTCCTTCTGTAATCACCTAAGGACTGGCTAAAACCAACTGTTGAGCCATAGCCCAGAGCTTCTAGTCCCATTGTTCTGAAGGGAGGGACATAAAATTTGCATTTTTAACAAGTGCCAGGGATGATGCTGCAGCTGCTGATCTGGGAATCACTCTTTGAGACCCATTGCTCTAAGGTACAAGCTACAGTGTTGGAATTACTGTGCCCATTTGACAGCGGAAATGGTACCTGGTCCCAGGCTCTTACATGTGCACCACACACCTTCTCACTTTACTACATCAGTGCCTGCCTCCAGCGCCTGCCTGCGTCCTTGCTTGCTGATTGTGCTCTGCGAATTAGTGTCATCAGAGGAAGAATAGTCCTTGGAGTGGAAATCTTGGACTGTAAATGTGGCTCTGTCACTTCCTAGCTGTGTGGCAATGGACAAGTTCCTTCATCAGAGCCCATTTCCTCTTACTTAAAATGGATTACGGTGTTCTCTCCTCCTGCCCCCACAAGCCTGGCAGTGTTGGGCCCACAGCAGGTTTTCTATGAGGATGTCTGACTGTTGCACTTGAGTGCATGGACTGAAAAAGGGCTTTTGGCCCTAGATGTCTCAGTTCCAGATTTGCCCTTGAATACGACACTGAATATCCACTCCAAGGCCAGTGGCTAATACCTATCCTGGTACAGGTTTGAGGTAAGGGGAGAGGGAGTGGTAGGGGACAAAAAGAGACTATAATTGTAAATTTTAAATGTTTACCATTGCCAGTTGTGAGAATTGTGTTGGGGGGAAGGAGGGAAGAGTTTGTCAGCCAGGGCTGGGAAACCCCAACATCCCCAGTTGCTTAGAACATCCATTACAGGTTCTTGTATACTACCCAAGTCCTCCCACCCCACCCCCAGCCTCCAGGAATCACTTTGAGATCCACAGAAAAGGGAAGTAAGCATGCTTCCAAACATTTAAAGATTTGAATGCACATGTTGCAAACAAAGGAAGTCCTAGGAATTGTTCAGAAGAAAAAAAGGAGAATGACACAGAAATCTGTCATGATGGTTATTCCAGGGACTGAAGCCTTAAGGACCTCTTGGTTAGATGTTTAGCTTTTAGACTAGGTGACCTGATGTCATACACAGCGCAGGTGATACATAGTCCTGGATTTGGCCACTGGGTGCCCTTAGCTGAGATGAGGAAGAGGGAGAGGAGCAGTCTGGGGGTACGGATGGAATTTGGGATTGGGGGAAGAAAATAAAAACATAGCAGTTTTGGATGCAGCAATTGAGATGTCTGCTGAAGTAGATGGGGAGACAGATCTAATGCAGCTCGACAGACACACTGGCAGACATGGCCTGAGCCATCCATTCTCTACTGAGAGGACCGCCAGTGCTTCCAAGATGCCTCTCACAGAGGCTGGCCCTTACCTAGGGCACCTGGCAATTGCTGTAACACCCAGGCTTCATTTTTCACCACAAAAGATTGGCTCCTTTGGATCCCTGCCTGGGTCCTATTTTAAAAGTGAGTTCCACCAGATGGACAAGAGGTGGAACAAAATTTGGATTATGCAAAAATGATTCTGGGTGTCTCCAGTGGAAAACTATGTATTAAGGCACACCTTTCCAGTTATCTGACTCTAGGCTTTATTACCTTGAGCTCCTCTACAACTCTGAGTTGTAGAGTTAATGCAAAATAATTCTTATCTATAGATGTGCATATATTCAAATGAGATTCAATTGACCCCTTTCCTCCTGAAAGAAGAAGTTTCAACATTCCTTTACTCCATGTAGATTTATAGTTCACTGTGATTTTTCCTTTGAACTGGTTGTTAATCTTAGCAGCTCTCTCATTTAATGAGTCAAATAAAGTATTTGACATGTGCACATGTAATATTTATAAGTCATGTCTTTTAAAAATTATCTTTAACAGAGGGTATGGGAAGGATCTCCGTCTCTCAGGGAAAGGCTTGCTGTGGTCCCTGCAGCACAAAACCCACCCAGCCCCAGCCATATCATCCTGAACAGGAAGTGTCTAACCAGGATTTGCATACCTCCAGGGACAGGGTGCTCAGTCCCTCCTAGGGCCCACTCCAATTCTTTCCATATTAGACTACATCTGTGATTATTTAAAATAGAATAAAAATAAATCTAAACTTGGAAGAAAACATGGGTTCTCCCCTGCTGATAGCTGAGTCACTGCTTGGGCCTAAAGAATCATCTACAGGCTGGGTATGGTGGCACATGCCTATAATCCCAGCACTTTGGGAGGATGAAGCAGGAGGATTGCTGAAGTTCAGGAGCTAGAAACCAGCCTGGACAACATAGTGAGACCTCATCTCCACAAAAAAAAAAAAAAAAAATTAAAAAATTAGCCAGGCTTGGTAGCACATCTGTAGTCCAAGACCTCAGGAGGCTGAGGAGGATCACGTGAGCCCAGGAAGTTGAGTCAGCAGTGAGCCGTGATTGTGCCACTGTACTCCAGCCTGACAGCGAGGCTCCAACTAAAAAAAAAAAAAATCAATCGTGTACACATGCAGCCTGCAACCTGGGTTCCTTGCAAAGGTTTAGTGCAGCTGAAATGGCTTGATGCATAGGTTGAAGAGAGAGGACAAAGGCGGGGTGGTGTCGCCATGAGGTGGAGGATGAAGATGAGGACATTTCCTGTTTTCACCCCCTCAGAACAAACAAACTGGCTTTTCCTGACCTTCTGGTAGTCCAAGCATGTTTCTGGACCCCAGTGTTTCTCAGGGCACCAGGGTAAGTACAGGAGGGCCCATGTACTAGTCTCACACAGTCCCCCAAGCACCGGTCCCCGGTTCCCCATCCTGCTGAGGCTGTCCTCCCCAAGGAAATGGACACCCTCTCTCATGGGATGTACGAAAGAGCACCAGTCCCTTAGGCTGAGGCCTCTGGCAAGTCCCAGCCCTTCCCAAGGCCTGTTTTTGCACGGGGAGGAGTAGGACCAGATGGGGTCCACCACCCAAACATGATGTCCTGCAGTTTCCAAAACACATTAGCCCACAGCTGATGCTCACAATAATCCCATTTCTCCCCACGGACCATCCCTTATAGGCCCCTGAGCCTCTGTGGACTGCCCTGGCCCCCTTGGTAGGTGAGGGCTGCTCTGCTGCTTCCAGGGGCTCAGGGGCAATTTCTTCTCCAGCTGTGGTTTCTGGCAGGATCCACAATCCAAGAAACAAGCAACCACCCCTTTTACCTCCCCACCCCGATGGCACAGAAAGCAAAAGACCTTGAACTCCAAACGCCTGCTGAGGCTCCCCACAAATCTCAAAGCCTTATCCCTAAAGGGACAGGAAAGTAGACTGTTATGTTTTGGCATGGCTCAAAGCCTGAGCTTGTATCACGTGGACCCAGGCAGCTGGCCCCGTGGAGATTGGTACCACAGATAAAATCTTCCCAGCTTCTAAAATTATATTAGTGGTAATTTGGGGGGACAAATACTAAGCAACCTGGACCTTTGTTACATGCCTTACCTACCTCATTTAATCCTTGAAATACCCCATGGAGCGGACTATTACTACTCCCACACACCAGCAATGAATGGCAACAATAGGCATGCCCCAGCCCCAAGCACACACTCATTAAAATGTGAGCCCACCTCCCCGAAGAACCCCCTTAAAAACATGCTTTTCCTTATACACCCTACTAGGAAGTAATTTCAGAAACAAAATATTATGGGAATTTTTTTTTTTTTTTGAGTCAGGGTCTCACTCTGTCACCCAAGCTGGAGTGCAGTGTAGTGGCTCACAGTAGCTTTGACCTCCTGGGCTCAAGCCATCTCCTGCCTCAGTCTCCCGAGTAGCTGGGACTACAGGTGCATGCCACCATGCCTTGTTAAATTTTTTGATTTTTGTAGAGATGAGGTCTTGCTATGCTGCCCAGGCTCGTTTCAAACTCCTGGGCTCAAGCAATCCTCCTGCTCTCAAAGTGCTGGGATTACAGGCATAAGCCACTGCGTTCTGCTGGGAATTGTTTTTATAAGCCGTGGGTGGGGGGAACCCTGCACACACCTGTCACATCCATCCATAGAAGCACAATGGAAGTGCTGGCAGCTTCCCCAGGCTGATCCCCCATCCTACAGGTGCTGCGTTTTACTCCCAAATGGAGTAAGGGGGGGCTGGGTATGTCTACACTTTACACCCAAATGTAGTAATGGGGTGTGTCTGGAGGTCCTTTTCCTCGATGGCTTCACCACCATGCTGCCCTCATCAGCAGAAGGCACAAGGTTTGTCCATGAAGTACCCTTCCTTCCCCTTGTCAAATAAAGGGGACACTGTGGAAAGCAGAGCAGAGAAAGGAAACCAGATCCTGTTGGCGTCACTGAGCCACTTGGACCAACACAACCCTGAAACTCACCCCACCTTTGGACTTTCCAGTTTCAGGAGCCAAAAACTTTCCCTCATTGTTTCGGCCAGTTTGAATTGGGTTTTCTGTTACCTGTGACTGTAAGCGTACTCTCCTGGTACAAGAGCAAGGTCCATCTGCTCCTGGCATTGTCCAACAGTGGATGGCGTGACCATGAAGATACACCGTGGGTCAGTATATTAAGTGACACTAATCATAAAATACTATGTAAGATGATTCTATTCATGTGATCATCTGAATATGCATGGCCCTTATCTGGAAGGATATTTAATAGTAGTTGCCTCTGGGGAATAGAAGACAGCCTTTTCACTTCACACTTCCATGTTTAGATTGCTTTTACTTACGTATATTAAAAAGACCAGTTTAAAAGTTGTTTGAGGTGACAAAATCACAGTCCAAAGTGATCATTTATTTTGGTAGTTATTAAATCATGCTTTTGAAGCCTTTGCTGGAATACGAGATGCAGAGCACAGAGAGACAGCTGAGTGAAGAAGTCATTGTTTCAGAGTAAGAAGACTCACTTTTTCCCTTTCCAAAGCTAACGTTGGCAACTTCACCAGAAGAGCATCCACTTAAACGTGCCTAACTTTTCTTTCATCCCAAAGTTACACAACAACTCCAGTTTGGTAAAGTCCACTTCACCTCCATCCTAAGGCACCTTGGAGATGCCAAAGGCATTTGAGAATGAAAATGACTTTAGTGCAGCCTCAAGCAGGGAAGTACAAGTCTTGCCGACTTTATAAGGAGTTTAAAAGGCCCTAAAGATGCAAGGTTCTCTGGATTTTGAGAGAGAGCACCCAGATGAATGAGAACAGGACTGAAGGTAGTCCTCGGCCCTTGAAGGCCAGGCAGCATTCTCCTGGGCACAATGACAGACACAAGCAAAGGGAAACACCATTACTAAGATTCATCATGGGAGACATGTTCCTATTGACCGGCATCTAAAAACTCTGTGGCCTGACACCCCCGCATGTCCCTAGAGCTGGAAAGACCCACCTGTGAAGGTCATACAGGACTCTCCTTCCCCTCTCATCCAGTAGAGCTGAAGGCATTGGACCAGGGTGACAGGGCTGACACACCTGACACCTGGGCAGGGACCTTCCCACGACAGCAGGATGCCTCAGGTGCTGGGACCACTGCAACCTTCCTCCTTCCTCCAGTCTATATCCCTCTGGGCTGCAGGATGAGAAGCCATGAGGTCGGCCCCCCTCCTCTCCGTGAGCCCTCCAACTCCGCAGTAGCTCACACTCATATGTATGTCCATAACCGCCCCCAGCAGCCTCTGCATGGCATCTCCTTGAGAAAGGCAATGTCTGATCCCCACTGCCCAGCACAGAAAGACCTTCATAGGCTTACTGGGTGGATGGCAGCTTTTGCTTACTTCAGAAATGCTAAACCAGAGACCAGTCTGTGAACACCCAGTGCCCTCTGCAGCTGTGGCTTGACAAAGGCATAAGCCTGCTGCCCAGAGGAAAGGATCTCTAACCCAGAATGGGGTTAAATTCCTCCAGGTAACACCATGCTTTCCCATGGATCCCTCAAACCAAACTAGACACCCAAATTCAGGTACAAGCCAAGGGATTGATACTCTTCCACCTTTCTTAAATGCCTGCCCACCTGCCACAGGGCCCAGTGAACTGCACGATCTCAGGAAAGTAGCTCTGTTCAGCCTTGCCCTCTGGGCTGGTTTTGCTTAGCAGGGCCAATTAGAGATTCCAGGACCAAATCTCCTATTTCACCTGCAGGTAGAGATTCTGGAGGAAGGTATCCAGGGATTGAACCTAGCCCTCCCCAATCCTTGACAGTAACTTACCTTTTTCTGAGTCTAACATTTTGAGCAGAAAATGGCTTCCTCAGAGCTGTTCTGGTGGCTGAATGAGTTTATTATCTATAAGGTACTCTGAACACTTCCTATTTTCCGGGAAAGTTCTGTATCCATTAATTTTTATTGCAATTCACGTAGGGAAAGCAAGTGCCAGACTTCTTGGGGACCAGCACAGATGGTTTTCCCGCTGGGCTTACACCCCTGCCCTGAGAGAAGTGGGGATCCCTGGAGACTGGTGAGGACAGTGGCAGCTGCAGCCAGAGGCCAGAGGAGGATGAACAGGAGAGGATAAGAGAGGTGAGTCTGCTGGGCCTCTGAAGCAGAAGACTTGGAGGAGAGGGTGGTCCACAGTGTCAGGTGCTAGAGGCCAAAAGAGGCCCGGTGTTGACAGTAGGATAAGGGGCTTTCAGCCAAGGAGAGAGAGAAGGGGGTGGCAGAAGGAGGGGTACAGACAGCCCAGGTAGAAGCTGCCCGGGGAAGAAACAGAAGGAGGCAATAGGGTCAGGGCAAATGTTTAGGATGGAGTAAGGAAGGCCAGAGACAGGAAAAATAACACAGCAAAGTCCCTAAAGGTGATGGGTAGGAATCTCAGGCAAGAAAGAGACCCTGAAACTCTAAGGGGAGCGTGCATGGAGGTCAGGGCTAGGAAGGAGTAAAGAAGTCACACACTGGCCTCCACCCTAGTCTTGGAGGACTGCGAAGGTGAGGATTCAGGGCAGACCAGTGCTGGGCAGGGAGTGAGCAGGGGGTCTGTCCTGTGCCTTCATGTAGAGCCCATGTTTGCTGCAGATGGCCACACACAAACCTCTTTACCCTCGTTTTTTTCTTTCCTCATCCAACTACTCAGTCAGATGAAATGGTTGAAAATGGCCAAGAACTTCTATAAACTAATTGGAAAACAAACCCAACTGTGAAAACGCCACAGCTGGACTTCATTTGAGCCAAGTCTATATAAATAGATGGGATGGGAGAGGTCAGCAGGAGCCTTCCAGGAGCTATTGGTGCCAATGCACTGGCAGGGGCCTGCAGTCACCCACTTTTGCAGGGCAGGCTGGGTCAGAGACACCAGGCAAGGAAGATACCGCCACTAACCCCCTTCATAAACAGGCCAAGCAAGTCCAGAACTTCAACCAGTCTAGACTTCAACCCAGAGTTCCCAAGTTCTTCTGCATGGATCAGCAAGTAGTACTGCTCAGGGCCTGAGAGAGAGAACCTAAAATGATGTTTCCTCTGGGCCTATAGAGTCAAAGATTTTTCCAGCTCATGCTTACAGCTGGAGGTAACTAAGCCACAAGTCAACTTATTCTGGTTGCAGCCTGCATACAAGTAACTGTTGAAAGTGGCACCACATAGAATATTAAAAAAAAAAAAAAAATCACTCAGGAAATTTACGTCCGATTGTACTAACAATGAATTGCCTTTACCATCTCCCCTTCTGTAAGGTCTAGTCTCACCCTATCCCACTGATTCCCCTGGCACTGAATTTACCACTGAGATGCTTAGTGCCATCTTGGTAAAGACCCAAAGCAAAAATGACCAAAACAACAACATTAATATAAAGATATATTCCATAAAAGAGTTTGGCAGTCAAAGAGAAGCATCACACTTCCTAAAAAAACAAGCATTCTTCCACTAGTCTACAGAGAATTGTTAAAAAAAAAAAAAGAGATCATCATCATCGACAAACAGCCACCAGTATAACCAGTATACACCACACTAGAATGTACACTTCGGCAAGTAACTAAAGGTCGCACTCAATCCCTGAACGATGAAAAGAAAAGTGGTGCAAGCTATGGAGAAGCATTAGAAAGTAGCCCAGCTAAAGATGGGCAAATGCCCCAGCTATCCCCAGGGGGTTATTCAGTACTTAAGACGACATCATTTCCAAGAGCAAGTCCCAGAACAGCCCTGAAAGAAAGAGTGGACACAGGGACCACAGATTTCCCATTAGGGGAAGTCACCACAAAAGCCAGAAATAAAACATCCCAAGCTTCTGAGCAGGTGCAGACTGGGGTCTGTGGCTCAGCACAGGGCCTGGCCACAGAAAAGCTGCTCTCTCCAGGGAGAGGCAAATGGCAGGCTTGTCAGCTCTGGGTACATGTCCGTGAGGAGCCCTGGCCAAGGGTTTCAGGCTGGCCATCTTGTGCTGGGGTTCCCTGGCCCTGCAGTGGGGAGTGAGGGTTAGGATTCAAGTTCTGGGTGACAATTTCAGTAGCACCAAGACCAGAAGACAGTGAGGCCAAGCTGGGGAGTGGGGGGGTGTCTGTGTGTGGGGATGCATGGAGGAAGGGTGCACGTCTGTGGAGGGGAAGGAGAGGCTATTGTGGGCTGGTTCTTGAGACACTCGAGGGAACAGAAAAGGTTGGCTCCAGCCATGGACATCACATAAGGCTGCTTAAGGAGAATGCCAGAGGAAAGGAAGAAGAAATGAAGAAATGGTGTGAGAACACTCTTACCCCTATAAATAAACTATTTACACGCTTTAAGAAAAGGAGAGCCGGCTCTCAGCGGAGAACCATGCCCACTGCCCCACTGGCGCCATCAGGACTTAATGCTATTGAGACCGAGGCAGTTCTCATGCTAGGAGAACAGCTGACGGACCTGTGGGAGGGCAGCGGGCAAGGCACTCCCGTGGCACCAGTCCACGCACTGGCTCAGGCTTACTTCACTTAGACATGGCTGAGATCCTGCAAATGACCCCGGAAACATGCACACTGCTGCAGACCCCGCTGGCACACGGGGGTCAACTAGGGCCCCTCCTTTTCCCAAGTTAAGGGAAAAGCACTGTGCTGCTTGACATGAGAGAGAGAAGCCCTGCCCATGCCTACTAGTCCCTCTACCCATAGATGTGGATGACCCAAAGCAGACACTTGGACATCAGTGGTGAAAGGGTCAGGGTGTCCTGCAGACAACCTTGGGCTCCAGGAAGACTAAGTCAAGCCCTCCTTGCAACCATGTGAGCCCCATCCGTCCCTCAGAGTCACCATTCCACAAAAAGACACATTCTGTATCTCTGGGTAGACCCCAGAGGCAATGCAGTCACAAGTTTGGGTAGGTGACAAGGTGACCCCTCAGTCTTCAGCACCAGCAAGCAGAAACAGGTCACGTCACGCTGATGCTAAAGATAGGACACTGGCTCCGTGTGGGTATAGGCTTCTTTCCCTCTGGATATAAGGTTGATGGCAGTGAAGGGCTTTGGCCTCCACGGTGTGGCTCAGCTCTGCGTGCACTCGCCTCTGCTCCTCAGAAGTGATGGCCTGCTTTCACTGCCTCGATGTCTGAGATCAGGGTCCTCGCCAGGAAGATGCCAAATATCTGAAACCAAAACCAGCAGAGTCAGCAGCTGTCAGTGCTGGGGCCCAAGGCAGAAGGCAAGCAGGTGGTGTCCCGCTGCACATCACTCCTTCACCCACCCTGCCATGACTGAGGACACAGAGAGCAAAGCTCCAGCACATGGCAAAGTGGCTGGCCCACCAATGGAAAGGGAGGCCTGGGATCTAGTTTCCTGTATCCCTAGATCCTAGAAGAAGCAAACCACAGGCACCAAAGAAGCAAAACGGACACTCTGTTCTGCCTCCAATATGACTAAGCACGTCATATACCACGGGGCAGGACACAACTGTCCCTGGGTTAAACAAAAAATAACAGGGTCACCCTGACTTGTTTCGATTCCTAAAATAATACATCTTGAATGTTTCCCGTAAACCTAGATTCTGTTATAAAACTAAGGCTGTCCCTAATTTTGGCTGTGCTAATGTCTGAAAATGCATCTCGACCTTGGTGAACAGGAAAAGCATGAGGAAAGATTGATGTTCTTCTAACATGAACAGACTGGCGTGAACTTGGTAACCTTTAAAAGTTTGCTTGCTTTCTTTTTCCTTTAAATTCTTGTTGGGGTTCTTATTTGACAAGTCCTTCTGAAGCCTGATCCCCTTTCCTACTTTGCAAGTACATTTTTTCTTTCCCTTTCTAGATGCTTCAGTTTCTCAGTGCTTTGAAGGAGAAAGGTATGTGTGGGTGGCTGGCAGTCCCAGGTCCACTTCAGTCACCCTCTTCCAAGGTAAGGTCAAAGTCAAACATTTTCATATGATGTATTTTCCACCCAAGAATGGTATCAGCTATCCCAGGAGCTGCTCAAAGGTTGTAAGCTTATTCTAACAAGCCCCAGGTAGCACTGGAAAGACTCCTGATTTCTCAGACCACTGAATTCTTGATTTTTTCTGCCAGTTCTTTTCCTGGCACTAGTCAGCCCACTCACCCCAGGCCACACTGCCCTCTCAGCCACCAATGTCTTTCTAGGTGCGAGGCTTGGTTCAAATAAACAAGTGCAGCCTTGGAGGGGAAAGGAAGCCACAAAGGGCAGTGGGCCTCGGAGGGTCATGAGGACAGGGAAGATGCCTGAAAGCCCCAACCGAGGTCCCAGGGACAGGGAGGAGAGGTCCTAGGGTTAGTGCACACACTTGAGCCTCAGGCCTCCTTCAAGCCCCAGCAGACTGACTACCACCTCCCACTCTCAGCTCCTGATGCTTCTACCATTATCCTCTCAAGTTTCAGAGAGGGATCCCAACCTTCAGAGAGGAAATGCACCCTTATGCAGCCTGCAGGGCCCTCTGGAGAGGGCTGCTGACAGGATCCCCTCCCCCAGCCTGCCCCACACATAGATGGCTTTCTTTCAGGTAGCAGACCACTGGGAGAGGGGATCATAGCCTGTTCTGGCCCAGCCCCTGAAATACAACAGCATGGAGGCCACCATGCTCCTGCCAACACACACATACACCCTTAGACACCCAACTGGATGCCTTTCTTTTTTTCTGTAATATCGCACCCAAGCTAGGCAAGGACTTAATGTTAAGGGCCCAATTTCTTCAAATAAAAAAAGGCTACCAGCCAATTCTGAGGGTTCCTGGAACACACCTGCAGCAGTGAGATAGCAATGAAGACACCAGCCACGATGTAAATATTCCGCGGGAGCCAGCCCTCCAGTGCCTGGATACAGCCTTTCGTGAAGATGGACTCATCCCATTTGCTCTTCAGCTGCAGGGAAATGCCACAGTCTGAGCCTGCAGTACATATGATGTTCCTGCCCCAGTCCCCTAGATCAGCGCTTCCCAACCTTTTTGGCATCAGAGACTGGTTTTGTGGAAGACAATTTTTCCATGAATGGGGTATGCAGGGAGGGAGTAGGGAGAAATCATCAGGCATTAGATTCTCATAAGAAGCATGTAACCTAGATCCCTCGCATGCACAGGTCACATTAGGGTTCGCATTCCTGTGAGAATCTAATGCCACCACAGATCTGATAGGAGACAGAGCTCCGCTCGCCTGTTGCTCACTTCCTGCTATGCAGTCTGGTTCCTAACAGGCCACAGACCCGTCCATGGCCTGGAGGTTGGAGACCCCTGCCCTAGAGAGTTCCAGAAGGGAGCAGGGCAAAGGACAGTTGGGAATAAGGACTCCGAGAGGCAGGCACCAAAGACGGGCAGAACTCAGAACTCTCCAAGAGAAACTCAATCTACTTATCTCCGTCTCTGCCCCTCACTGGGCAGCGTGCTATTCATCACCCATCTATCTGACCAAAGGTTCCCTGGCTATGATCTTTAACCCATTTCTCTTTAGGCTTTCAGAGATTTAAGGATCAACTTGCTCAAAACACACCTCAAAGCCCACATGTGAAGAAAGGAGGACGTGGAGGAGTAAGATGTGTGCCTTTTAAAGGGAATGAAACTGAGAGAGGGATCCAGAGTCTTCTGAGTCAAGAGGAATTAGCAGAAGGAAGGGAGAGTGGTCTCTCAGTGTGCATTCCACAGGGAAGCAGGGCACCAGGAGACAGAGCAGGCAGGTATTGTTCACCAGCCATTCAGTTGCCCCCAGCACCCACATCCACAGAGCATCAGTGAGCGCCCAACATACACTCCAGGCTTGCTCACCCCTCACCCCACTTACAGTTCTCACCTATCACCTCCTCCATGGCAACACTGATGGAACATTAATTCACTTTAGTGGTGTTTTGAGCTGAACTGTGTCTTCCTCAAAATTCATTTGTTGATGTCCTAACCCCCAGTACCCTCAGAATGTGACGGTATCTGAATATAAGCTCTTACAGAGGTAATGAAACTAAAATGAAGTCACTAGGGTAGGCCCTAATCCAATATGATTGATGTCCTTATAAGAAAAGGACACAAATATGCACAAAAGATCATATAATCATATAATATCAGGGAGAAGATGGCCATCTGCAAGCCAAGGAGAGAGGTCTCAGAAGAAACCAACCCTGCCAACACCCTGATCTGAGCCTTCTAGTCTCTAAACTATGAGAAAATCAATTTCTGTTTATTAAACCACCTGGTCTGTAGTACTTTGCTACAGCAGCCTGAGCAAACTAATATAAGTGGCAAAGAAATTCATAACTGGGGAAGCCAATGTAGATATAGGTCCTTGTCTTAGTCTACTCATAAACAAAATACCATAGACTGGGTGGCTTATAAACAACAGGAATTTATGTCACAGTTCTGGAGGCTGGGAGCCCAAGATCAAGGCTCTGGCAGATTCAGTGTCCATCCAGTGAGGGCCCACTTTCTGGTTTATAGACAGTGTCTTCTCACTGTGTTCTCACATGCTATAAGAAGCAAATATAAGCTCTCTGAGGCTTTTAGAAGGGCACTAATCCATTCATGAGGGCTCTGCCAAAGGCCCCATCCAAAGGCCCCATCATCAAAAATCATCACACTGGGGATTAAGTTTCAACATATGAATTGCAAGGAGACACGAACATTCAGTCTACAGTGGCTCATCCCTGCAGTAAGGACTCTTGAGTTTCCAAGGTACAGGTCCACATCCTTCGTGTCCATGGCTGTAAAACGAGGGATCTGTGTAGATTCCCCAAGACCCCACCCTTTCAGAACAGCTGTCATTCCTATCACCAAAGCCTCCAGAGCAAAGACTGGATTGGAGGTGGGGCCTTGCTTCTCTTGCCAACTAAGAGCACACTCCCTGCAGCCTGAAGGAAGCCCTGGAAGACAGAACTATACCCCTGCTCCAGGCCAGTCTCCTTCCTTGTCACCACTGCTTCCATATGAAGGCTGGACCAAGCACACACTCCTTTAGCTTTATCCTGCGCCCTTCATAATAGATCTCTTCTGGGTCTCCAAGGAGCCTCTTAAAAACACAGTCTTTGTCCCTCAAAACTTCCATCCCATCTCTGTAATGCAGCAACTGCTAGGTTTGGGGACTGCAGTTCACGGGGCTTGAAATCACCACCTATCACTGCTCCTGGGGCTCTTTCCACCAAAGTAGGAAGCAAGCTGTATGACACTGTGCCCTGCTCAGCTTGCCCCCAGCTTAGATGGCAGCTTTGAGCTTAATCATCCCTAGTTTTCCCACTTCAATGTGCACTTGTGCTAAATCAGAAAGATGGACCCTAGCAAACAAAACCTAAAGAACTGTCAACCTAAAGAACTCTTAAATCTGTACACATTGGAGTTCTCACCTGGATCCTCACATCGTATCCACACTGTGTGTTCACAACTTTTTGCTGTAAGAAAAGCGGAAAAATTAGTCACTTTTGGTACTTCAAGAAGCTGGTGGTAGGAGGCTCTAGAAAAATTACAACCAAACACTAGCAAACACCTGTGCATATTCAATAAGCGCTCATGTCCTTCAATCTCGCTGGCAACTAATCTTTCAGGCTAGGACAGGGGTCAGCAAGGAAACTTTTTCTGTGAGGGGCTAGACAGTAAATATTTCAGACACAAATTCAACTCTGCTATTGTAGCATAAGAGTAGACATAGACAATATATAAATGAAAAGAAATGTCTGTATCTCAGAAAACCTTATGGACAATGACATTTGAATTTCAAATAATTATCACATACCACAAAATATTATCCTTCTTTTGATTTATTTTCAACCAATTAAAAATAGCTGAAAGCATTCTTGGCTTGCAGGTCATACAAAAAACAGCAGGTCAGATTTGGCCCCTGGGCCACAGCTTGCCAATTCCTGTGCTAGAAGGTAAAGGTACACTTGCTAAAAAAGCAACACTTACTATAGTGTCTGACAGATTTCTCAGTTACAGTGGAGACCTCAGGCAGAGCTGCAACTTCAGCAAATCTGAGCCTCTCTTGGGCTGGGGAACTTGCCCATATAATAAGGGTGATGCCTTGCCTTCTCAGAGCCCTGTGGCCCACTTGAGCATTACATAACTGCCAGTTCCGCTCAGGCTCGGTTTAGACAATTCGGAGCAACAGATCACCCCATGAGCCCAGCTTGTGGGCCTTGGACTGGGAATGAAACTAGTTGAAAAAAGAACAGAAACTAGTTCACCACCAAGGCACATCATCCCCGAGATGATGTTTGCCTCCACGGCCTCTGTGAGCTTCTGAGTACCAGGCATTTTCCCAAAAGAAACAACAGCAAAAGGGCCAACCAGAGTTCACTACACTCATGACATCTTGGCCAGACACCCTGAGTGAGAATCCCTCCAGGAAGGGACAACAATGTTTTTCTCGTGCTACACCTACAACACTAGGGCCAGGGCAGGCCACACAAGAATGTTCCTGGCATGTATACATATAGGATTTCACAGCTGTGAGAGCCTTGGGGTAGGGCATGGAGGGAGCACACCACTGCTTCAGTCTGCATAAGAGCAGCAGCCCAGAGCACTGGTGGGGCCTCAAGAACTTCTTAGGTTTAGGAGGAGCAGGGGCTCCACTCGCCCAGGCAGACTCACTGCGGGATCTGGCACACAACAGGAGAAAGGCACTCCGCACTTCTCACGGCTGTAGCTGGCACCGCTGCAGTTGAAGTAGACGTTGAGGTCCCAGTCTTCAGGGCCATATGCACCACAGCACTGGTTCTGTAATCACAAAAGGAAAGAACAATCAGAAGCTCCAAGCCAGGGCCACAGTTGACCAGCATAGGGTATCAGACTCAGTGACACTGGTGTGTGCCCATATCTACCATACAAAGAAATCAAGGCCCACCACACTACCTCCCATGTGCACAGAGATGCTGAGCTAGTGACCCAGGTAGACCTTTTAGAAAGAAAATGGGCCAGGTAAAGTGGGGACCAAAGGAAGGCCCAAATTTTACCTGTACAATGACGACATATGTACCCAATCCTGAGTTGTACCCACATCTATAAGATAAATTAAACTGTAAAAAAGAAGAAAACAGGTATATCCCATGATTCTAAAACAAAATAACCTGGGTATGGTGGCTCTCACCTATAATCCCAACATTTTGGGAATCCGAGGTGAGAGGATTGCCTGAGCCAAGGTTCAAGATCAGCATGGGCAACTTGGCGAGACCTCGTCTCCACAATAAATAAAAAACATAGCTGGACAAGGTGGCCCACACCTGTAGTTCCAGCTAGTTGGAAGGATGAGGCAGAAGAATAACCTGAGCCAGCAAGTCGAGGCTGCAGTGGCCATGTGCGTGGATGACAGAGTGAGACTCCAACTCAAAAAAAAATTTTTTTTAGATAATAAGTAAAACAAAATCTTAAAAATATGGTGAACACTGAAGCCTGAAGAAAAATTAAGATGAAGAAAACAGGAATGCCGGGTGTGCTGAGGAGCCACCTGTGTCTCAGCTACTTAGGAAGCTGAGGCGGGAGGATCACTTGACCCTTAGAGTTCAAGACCAGCCTGGGCAACAGCAAGACCTCATCTCTAGAAATAATAAATAAATAAATAATAAAAAGAAGGAAATGGTAACAAAGGCGGCCCTGGCACCTCCTCCTTCCAACCACATGCCTTACTCGGTGGCACCTCCGACCGAGCACAGGGCACGGTGCACTCAGCCCCAGTCCCTCTTCAGCCAGGAACTGGCCTTTTCCCCCTTGCCCCGCCACAGGCCCCACCCCTGAGCTGCCTTCTCTTCTCCATTGAGGCCCCCTTTGCACCTCTGACGTGGTCCTCTCCTAGCCCTAAGAGAACACCCCTTGTGGGCAGTCTTCCTCCCAGAGAAATTCACAAGCTGGCTCCAATTCCCCCTTTTGCCTCTTTACAAAAAAAATACAGCTGCAGAAAGTCTACTCCCAAGGAAAGAGCTACAACGGGGTGAGTGGTAACACAATCAAAGCTCTGCCCACACCTGGGGCCTCTGCCCTCCCCTTCCTATTACGTGGTATAGCTGCAGAGAAAAGTCCTTATTTGTCTAAAAATTGCATAAATACCAAACACACTGAAAGCATCACTTTGGAGTTAACAGGATCCCCACCCAAGAGCAGATTTTGTCTTTGCACTTGCCCTTACAGCTGACGAGGTTATGGCGGTAATCACAACAAATGACAACTGGGATTTCTGCCTTGTTTTTTCTTTTTTTTTCTTTTTTGAGTTGGAGTCTCACTCTGTCGCCCAGACTGGAGTGCAGTGGCCGCTCCCGGCCACCGCAGCCTCGACCTGCTAGGCTCCGGTGATCCTTCTGCCTCAGCCTTCCAAGTAGCCGGAATTACAGGCAGGCGCTACCATAGCCCAGCTGATTTTTTGATTTATTGTAGAGATGAGGTCTCACTGCCCAGGCGGGTCTCGAACTCGCAGGCTCAGGCAATCCACTCACCTCAGCCTCCCAAAGGCGCAGGATTACAAGCTGAGCCACCGAGCCCGGCTCTGCCTTGTTTTTTCTAACTTCAAAGGTTAAATCTAGATTCCTCCCTCTGTTTCAATTGCTATAATGATTACCTCATATTTCTCCCCAAATAATTTACTGAATCCCTCTGGGAAACTGTATGTTTAAAAGGAGAAGTCAATGGAGAAATGCAGGGAAGAACCACCCTAGCACGCTGAAATCAGCAAGCCCAAGACTATGTGAAAATGTGGGGGGGGGGGAATGGAGGGAATGAGGGAGAGAGAGAACTATAGTACTGAACATAGAGAGGGACATCAGAAAACAGCTGGGACCTGGTGACTCACAGACCAATAACTCACAGATATAGGAAGGATTTTGGTCACGTAGTGTTTTCCTGAATCCCATAATACACAAGTTTTGATTAATGATGAGAGCAGGTCATAGTTATCTGTAATGCTTTCTAACTTATTTTCTTCTCAGAACCAATGTTCCAGATAGAAAAGTTCTTAAGTAAGCCAGGCTATCTGGCCGCACACAGCCCAAACAAGAACCTCGTGCAGGCCAGTATGGCAAGAAAGTGGGTTCCTCTAGGGAATTGGGATAACTGTGGTTCAAGCCTCCAGGTGCGGAATAAAGGCCACAGCTTAAGACTGCTGAGGCAAACCCCTGGGGACATATTCAAGAAGGTTACATTCCTCCCCATCTGAGGAAGCTTCCTCCAGGCAGCCCCTGCCTTCTCAAACAGGAAGGGGAAAAGGTCCCAGAGAGGAAGGAGACAGAAATAGCCTCAGACATGAGTCATGAGCCTGGGGGGAAGGAGTCCTGTGCCTGTGTACCCATAGCGCCTAAGGTCCCAAGGATGAGTGTGGCCAGTGTGGCTTTTGAGCAGGGCTGGGGTGATTCGGATCCCAAAGAGGGAAGGAGGGGCTGGGCACCTGGGGGTGGGAGGCCTTGGAAACAGCTAGACTTGCCTGCCCAATCCATATGGGGGGAGGGCACAATGAGAGTGAGCCTGGACCACTGGGCAACCATGAGCAGGCAAAGAGGAACTGACCAGAGGCAAAGTGGCCCATTCATGGCCTTCCTGCTGCCTGCCAAATTGGAGGCAGAAACCCGCAGGAGGGAAGGCCTCACATCTCCCACTGGCCTCAACTCCAGAGTGGCACAGACTGCGGGCAGGAAAGTCCATGCTCCATCAGGGAGCCCACCAGGGTCGGTGCTTACAGCTTTCTGAAGGGAGTCGATAAGGTTTTGCAGGTCGATGTCGTCCCGGTAGGACCTGATGTTGCTCTCGAAGAACTCTCGGAATCGGTCCCTCACCCAGTCCTGGAACAGGAAGGCCAGGACAGCCACAGCCAGCTCCAGGAAGAAAATCAGCACGATGGCACCGCAGAACTGCACGGGGACAGGAGCAGGTGTTACCACACCACCAACCTGGCCCGCGCACACACACCCTCACATGACCAGAACACCACTGCCTGCCACCAAGCATGGGCTCTGCACCTGAAACCCATGTAACTGTACTGGTGGTAACAATCAAATGACTGAAAAAGTATGAGAAAGCTCCAAGCCAATGGTACTTCAATTATTTCCCATAAAACAGCCCTCCTCCCTGGATAAGAAAAAACCCATGTCACAGAGACAAAAAGCTGTCCTGCCCCACCAGGGTGTTGGTTCATTTATGACAGAGCCTGTGCCCCAGACACTATGTTATAACACTATGCACATACAACCATCTGAGTTCCCAGAAATCTGTCACTCCCACCTTAAGGATGAGAAAACTGAGGCTATGTTGCTAGTACATAACTTGCTTGAGGTCGCATAGCTCATGCAGGACATTTAAGTTCGCTGGCAGAGTTCTTTACAGCTAAGAGGTGCCGATGTTATCCACATGCACTCTGTATGTGAGTAAACGATCATCAGCCGCATAAAGACCCCTCCAGAAGCTCAGCTGCCCTTGGCCACAAGCAGTGGCAGCATTCTGCAAGGGCACATGCACCCACAGGTCTACACCCTTTCCATCATGGCAGACTACTGGCCTGCAGTCTGTGTCCTCACAGTCATTGCATTAGCCACACAGAACAATAAGCAGTTTTGCCACAACTAGCAAATTTGGAGGAGCCTTTCAAAAGTAAGACAGAGGGGAAACATACACATGCATGCACACACAAGACCCTCCAAAATATAATCTCTGTTCAAAAAGCAAGATGCTTTTATGTGACATGATATATACATAAAAAATGATATTTTTTAAGAGAAAAAAATTAGAAAAAAAAGCACTTTGCTTTTTAAATTAAGTTTAGGAAAAAGAAAGCTCGACCTAACAAATTCAACAAATAATACGTTACAAAAAGCAGTAATGTGTTTTCCCCACCAGGTGCTATGTAATTTTAACTGAATACATCTAAAAATGAATTTGTATCTAAATATAAAACTAAACTCTTAGTAACTCTGCAGTCCTGCCAAGAAATTAAGGATTCTGCACTGCACATCCAACCAATTCACACACCCTGGAGGAGGGAAATGATTTCTTAACATTACTGGCAACATCTTTTGATCTTAGCCAGGAAGGGCAAAGGTGAGTCGCAAACAAACAATCCCTTTAGAACTTCTGAAGGAAGATAAAAGGCAAATGGGGGTGTGCAGAGCTGATGGGGAGCAGTCCACTCCTCCAGCAGGGGCAGGAAACCAGAGAGGCTCAACTTCTCCTGGGGGAGGAGCCAGCTCATCTGACTTCTGAAATCTTACCACTGGGGCAGCAGAGCACTCAGGGCTGCCTCGGCTTCCACGCTGGGGTCTGTAGGAGGCTTCTAGGAGCAGCTACCCACTTGACCAGGTAACGTATAAGCCACCTGGCAGAGCCCGCACCCTACACCCACCCCACCCACCCCATCTCCGTGGCCACTCACAAACTTGAGCAGACAGATGTTCTCCCGCAGGGCCCCCACGCAGCCAGCAAACCCCAGCGTGAACATCACCACGCCCACCATCAGGACCAGCACCACCGGGTCGATTCCATGCAGCCGAGTCACTTTGGTGAGGTCGGACAGCACACCCTGAAAAAGGCAGAGAAAGCAGGGCAGCATCAGCCTGGAAGCAGAGTTAAGGGTGCTGCTGCCTTGGGCGGCTGGGCTATGTCCAGAACTGAGGACAGGATTTGCCTTCCGGGGCTCAGTCTTCTCATCACAAACCAGCCAGAGTGTGGCTCCTGCCCATCCTCCTAGAGGAACCTCTGCCCAGCAGATCCTTGCCCACCTCAGCCCCCAGGAGCCCTCACGTGAAGCGTTCCTGGCCTCCACCTAGGTTGTGAGTTTCTCCTAAGCAAAAGCCAGGCTTCTTCCGTAGCGTGCAGGGTGGCTACGCCAGGCCTGGGGAAACGGGGCCTGTGGTAAAGTTGGCCACCTGAGTGGCTGAGTTTGTTAGCCCCCAACTCTGCATCCAATTAACAGAGAGCCTGACTATCACGAGACAAAAACAGCCTCCATATGAACATTCTTGTGGCAAACACACCCACCAAGGGCAGACAAAGGTAGTGCTGTCCACAGAATTTCCTGTGATGATGGAGGTGTTCTATGTCTACACTGTCCAAAATGGTAGCACTGGCCACATGTGTTGTCAAGCACTTGAAATGCAGCTAATGAGACTGACGGTCTGAATTTTAATTTGTATTCAATTCAGTTAATATATAAATACAGGTTAGGTACGGTGGCTCACACCTGCAATCCCACCGCCTTGGGAGGCCGAGGAGGGAGGATAACTCAAGCCCAGAAGTTTAAGACCAGCCTGGGCAACCTAGCGAGACCTCACCTCTAAAAAAAAATTAGCTGGGCAGGTTGGTGTGCGCCTGCAGTCCCAGCTACTCAGGAGGCTGAGGCAGAAGGATCCCTTGAGCCCGGGAGGTCGAGGCTGCAGTGAGCTGTGATCACGCCACTGCACTCCAGCCTGGGTGACAGAATGAGACTCCAACTCAAAAAAAAAAAAAAAAAATCCATGCGGGTAGTAAAAACCACAATGGACAGAGCAGTTCTACAGCATTTAAAAAATGCCAGGGAGGAAGTTAAGCCCAAGACTGAGTCACAGAGCATGTCTGCAATTCTGCTTCTTAGATTATAGATTAACTTTCCTCCTCATTGTTCTTGTTCTATAAATGACTAGGAGTCCAGACCTCCTGCCTTCCAATCACTGATCTTTGTTACAGAATAACTGCTTCCTTTATTGTCCTGTATCTAACTCAGAGCAGACAGCTTCAGTGTAGAATGTTAACTACACCTTTCCTAAAAAAAATGACGACCTCATATAATGAGATGTCTGTAACTATGCTGTAAGCCTTATATAGAAAGGCTTTGAAATTCTGTTAAATTTCTCTGAACTTTATCTACACAAAGGATCCCAAACCTCTACACTTGGGAACACTGACTTCCATTCTTTGGAATCTGTGCTTCCCAGGCAGGCCTGTTCTCAACGTTTGTGCTTGAATAAATTCTCTTTAAACTAGATTCGGACCTTTGGTTATTGGAAGGGTAGCCAGCTCCACACTCAGGGTTTTGCCCGGTCAGGCTGTTGTAGTCCTAGAGGCAGCCACACGGTGGTGCTACGAGTCATAAGTTGCGCCCATTTCTGGGTCACTGGGGCAAAGGGACACTGAAACCCAGGTCTTGACTTTTAGGGGTTCACAGGCTACCTTGCAGGCACCTGAACCTGAAGATGGGCCTTATCCCGTCCTAACGCAGGAAAGCCCATAGACCTAAGTGTTCCTGCCTCTGACTTCTGGAAGCAAAAAGAGGTTCCACAGAAGAGGGCCCTAGGTCTCAGACTGTAGAGGAAGTTTTAGTTACCCACGGTTCCGGGCCTGGTCTCTCCACTGTGCTCCTTCCCTGCCCTCCTTCTCCCTCCCTAGCCCTGTAGCAAGGACCCTTTTCAGCCCCCACCACCTCTCAACATCCCTGCCCACGGGGTAAGAGGCCACAAGGCAGCTCTACCCTGCCCACATCCAGACTAGTCCCCTCCCTGGAGCTGCGACTGCCTCCTTGTCCTTCCAGACAATATGAGCCTGGTCTCCCCACCGCACCTCTCCTCCACAGGCTGGGCAAAGAGGTCCACGGGTGCTTAAAGAGCTGCCTCTGCCCACAGGGCACCCAGTGGGCACACACCCAGCCAGCCTTGCTCCCTGCTCTCAGGGATTCTTTTTGTGGATGTGGACAAAAGCTTCAGGGATAAAATGACTCACTTGCTCCCAGAGGCACAAACAGGGTCAGGAAGGTAGCCTCAAGGCTGCCCTGGGCACAGCTGCAGACAAGTCTGGGGTGGCTCAGTGCTTCAGGGAACAGAAAAGAAGTTCCCATAATCACAGGGCTCAGAAACACAACTGGCCCAGCCACAGCCTGCAGCAGCCAACCCCACTACAGGGGAGCAGAGCAGCCGTAGAAGCTGGTTCCGTGAAGATGAACAACTACAGACCTCTACACTGCACAAGAAAGACTTGTTATAGGGACCAGATCGGAGATGGGGAAAATGAAAGTCCAATGCATCTGGTGACAGCTACACTTACCTTTTCGCTCCATGCCCACAGCCCGACTCCAAGGAAGACAACTCCAGCCAACTAAGCAGGGGCAGGGGAGAAAGAGAGAGGACAAAGTTAAGTTGGAAACCAGTACCATGAACATGCTTCACAAAGTCCACACTGCTAGTCAGGGCACGCTGCTGGTTCTTGTCCCAACATGGCCCCTTGACCCCTGCAGTTGATAGGGGTTTCCTACCCCAGAACAATGGGACATACATGAGGCTCTGCAGATAGCCTGCACCTACCTTCCCCGAATGTCTGGACATACTTTTTCAACTCCAGATGGCCCCATGACAAGACAGAGCAGACCATGACCTGTAGAGACTACTGTGGCACAGACACCATTCTGCAACCCGCAACTCATTTCTGTATACTATCTGGTGTACAGAAGACATCGCCCCTTGGGAGGGCTGCCCCAAGTGCCTTCAGAGACTCCCAGTGCACAGGGTGAGGCTCTGCATAAGATCGGGTACCACCAAGGGGTAAGGGCAAGGGGGGAGCAGAGCCGGACCGGACCCCCAGCCCTGGAGACAGACTCCACGCCCAGACCAGAGCTACCCGCAGCACAGGCCAGGGCTGAGTGCATCCATGGGGTACCTACACTTGCAGGCCAGGGCTGAGGGTTTCTCTGCAGTACCTGCACTCAGCAGGGGCACACATGTGCTCAGGAAATGCTAGGTTATTAGTCACTGAATTAAAATAGCATCACTAGGCAAAGAGGTCATTCTAGAAGAGAGACATTCCCAAACCCGACCTCTTGCCTGTAGGAACCCCTGGGGTTAGGCTGGCCCACATGATGCACAAGAGAAAGGACTCCCCCAAACACATCACACAGGTTTCTAAACCAGGGAGGATTTTTCCATATAAAACATATCATGGTCTCTGCAAATCATGCTGCCTATTTTTCTGTTTAACCACTTTAGATCACACTGTTTCGCTGCCATTTGTCAGTATCTCAGGATAAATGTCAGGACTAGGCTTCTCAATGACTCTCAACTTCCCAGGATATTCTCAAGCCTTAAACCAGCTCTGCTGGTTTTATTCAATACCAGCCCCAGGTGGGTGGAGTGGGAAGAAAAGGCTTAAAGGAAGCCCTGGGTGTTCTCACTCGACCTCTTTTGGATCATAGATCACCTTCAGAAAATGCCCATGTGCCCAATATTTTGTACGGAATTTCGGAGAGTTCCCAGCTTCCTGCTGCTGGTTCCCACAGTAGTTTGTGACCCCAAGTGAAGAAAACCTGCCAGGACCCAAGCCTTCCATGTTACAAAGCAGAACACTGGGACCCAGGAAAGGCCAAGATCAAAATGGCAAGCAGTAGGGAGAAGGGCAGGGCCCCAGGTCTCAGTTCATTCATTCATTCCTTGCTAGTTTGTTCAATACATATTCCCAAGTCCAGGGTTGGCTCCAGGGGCTCACCCTCTGCCCTTCCCACCACACCATGCCCATGTCCCACTCTCTCCCAGGTGTCTTACACAAGCTTGATGAGTGAGCAGTACAGAAAGTGACTTCCTGCAGTCTTCCACCCAGACCAATCCTCAAGGCTCCCAGGGACTTGCTTCCCTCTTGCCAAAGCGGAGGCCAACTCTTTTTTCTCATCTTATCTGACCTCACCCAACACAGCTCCCTCAACTATATCACTGAGACACTCTGCTTCAGGGACCGGCCCCAAGCACATGCTCCTGGCTGTCTCCTCTCTGCCCATCCCCCTCCTCCTTTAGACCCCTTTAAATGCTGGTGGACCTCATTGCACAGTCCCAGTCTCTTAGCCCTCCATAAGTCCTTTAGATGACCCCATGATTCACGTAGCTTTAAATGTCCACGCCGCTGAATCACACATCCAGAGCTCCAGCCCAGGCCACACTCCCAAGTCAAATACCCTAATGTCTACATCACTGTCCACCAAAGATAACTAAAAATATTTTAATCTTAACATACCCTACCATGAAGCCTTCATCTCTCAACCCACTCCCTGCCAACTCTTGTCCATCTCATTGAATGGCGCCACCATCCACTCACTCATGTACAAGAGAGAAAACCCAGATCCCATGCTGATGCCTCTCTTTCCCTTGTACTCCACACTCAACCCACCAGGACCCTCTGTCGGTTCTGCCTTCAAAACACACAGTGCATTCAACCAGTTTTCTTCCTGGCTGCTTCCACCTGTCTACACCCAGGTCTGGATCCTACAGGGGCTCCTCACTGATCCCTGAGCAACTAGAGTGATCCCTTTAAAACTACAGATTAGATCAGGTAACTCTCCTCAAAACTCTCCAGTGACTTCCCTTCACACACAGAATAAAATTCACACTCAGCCCACATCTCCCACGTCATCTCCTACTCGTCTCACCCATCCCAACCCAACCTCCAAGGCCACCCTGGCATTCTGTTACCTGAATTCACCAAACTCAACCCTGCCTCAGAGCCTTGACACTATT
Organism: Cephalopachus bancanus; assembly: GCA_027257055.1. Lineage (NCBI taxonomy): Eukaryota > Metazoa > Chordata > Mammalia > Primates > Tarsiidae > Cephalopachus > Cephalopachus bancanus. The sequence goes on from JAPVLO010000036.1 coordinate 4,196,949, forward strand.
CCCTTGGCTTAGAATGTTCTTCCTCCATATCTGTTCCTGGCTGCCTCCCTCACTTCATCCACTGTCTTCAAATTTGACCTCCTCAGGGACGCCACCCATTCCTTACCATCCTAGGTAGAACTGCTCCCCACCCCCAACTCATGAGCTCCTTCTGTTGACTCTTTTCATGGCCTTAACGCTAGACCTATATAGGCTGTTGTCTTATGTCTCCTAACATAAGCCCTCTGAGGGGAGAGATGTTATCTGTTTTGTCAGAGCTGTATCCCAACAACTTGAAAAACTTGGCCCATAGTAGGCTCCAAGGCCCAAAACCAGGGCCATCCTTGCCTGGGGTTCTTCCAGCTCCCCTCCCAGGCATACTTCTGGGTCTGACTCAATGCAAAGGCACTCAGAGCAAAGGAGGGCCAAGCAAAAGCCCAGCCCGACCCGGATCCATGGTCAAGTTCTACACAGGGCACTGGCCGAGGGTCACAGCACAACAGGTCTGGAGGATGCCCAGTCCTGCGTCCCATCCAGTGTTCCCAACAGACATTCTAGCCCCTGCCTAACTGTTCTCCATGAAAGCATCCATCCCCTCGCACCACATAGGACAGGTGAGAAAAGTCTACCTGAAAACACTCACACAAACCCCTACCTGGTACACTCCTCTCTCCCCACTGCACCTCACAGCTCACCCCTCTCTCCCCACGTCTTCTAAGTCTACCTTTTCCCACCTCAATATCTGTCTCAGCTCCACTTGTATTTATATGTCTCGGTGAATCGACCCTGAGGTGCTGTTTTAATTTTTCTACTGGGTGACAAAATAGATGCAATGGGAAGAAGTGACTGGTTTCACAAAAGAAGTCTGCTCTGCCGAAGGATTCAGGGAGCAAGTTCTCAAAAAAGATCCTTGGTTCCTCACAGGAGGTGCCTGCACAGAGGTAAGCATACTTGTATTTATGTCTGTTCTGACTGCCCCCTTCTCCAATGACAAAGCCACCGGCGCCACTCTGCTTGTGGCCTACAGACACACTGACCCCCTTTACTCCTCTCGCCATATGCCAAGGCCCCCAGGAAACCCTTGCCAAATCATGGTTGGCTTGAGAAGCCAGCCACCCCCCACCCCCATTGCAGTGCAGTTCTTCTCTCAGCTCTAAGAATAAGAACTCATGTTTTTTTCCATTCTGTTTCAAAGTAAGAAGTTAACTCACACCAGAAAGACAGGAACTTAGTGGTCACGTGTCAGATCATGCGTTCAATGAACACTGGAGCAGGGCAGGAACTCTGGAGACCAACAATCGTTTTAGAGACAAGGAGAATGAAGGAGGACCAGACAGGGGATGTAACCTGCCTGGATGCTCGCATAACAGTCCCATGTACAAGCCAGGACACCCACAAGCTTCACCCCAATGGATCCTTTCCTGGAACTCTAGAGCAGATGGTCTAAAGGGGTCGGGCCAGATCAGGCCATCCTCCCTGGCTGCCAACCATCTGGGATGACAGTTCAGCTGGGTACCCTCCAGCCTCAAGTGACCTTCTCTGTCTCTCTTCTGTGACCTACTTGAATCCCCTACTGAAGAATGGGGCCCAACACTGGCCAAGCCCAACAGGAGGCCAGCCTTCTGTCTGCTTGGACCATGGGGCACTATACTGCTATGTCCATCACAGCAAGTAGTCCCACCCTTCCCTGGGGGCTGCACGCTGGTGAAACACTTAAAGCACCTACAGAGACCCTTCCACATCCCCTAACACCAGTCCAATTACCCTCATTTTTCAGATGAGAAAGCTTGATGTAGAGCAGTTTGGTCATTTGTCCAAGGTCACGCAGCTAAGTGGTGGCAGGCTGAAGAACCAAAGCTGGGGGTCTCTGACCCTGACAACATGTTATCTCCCCACCCACAGGGCAGCCACCCATGCCACCTGGGCCAGGAAGAGCAAGTGGCAGCCCTAGCCCTCCAAACAGGAGCATCTTCACAGAAGCACAGAGGCACTAGAGTTCCAAAGAGAGGCTTCTGGGCTATGCAACTATAATACCAACAACCCATATGGTCAGGTGGTGAAGACCGGGTTGTGTTCCAAACAGGGCGACGGACAAAGGAACAGGGCCTCTTTGGGGGTCACTGCAAAGATTCGATACCAACCTTTCACCCTAGGCAAATGACCCTATGAAAGAAGGCAAGAGGTCTTCTTAGGACATGCTGGGCTAGTCTAGCCAGAGTTTTTAGAAGCCACAAAAAATCCATTCACCATATGAGCAAGCCCATGGCACTTTACCCAAGCTTCCAATCAAGTCACAACGGAAGAATAGACACTTGGCCGGGCCCTGCTGGACTGGAGAAGAGTGTTGTTACAACTCCAAGCAGGTCAAAAGCAGTCCCTCCCCCATAATTTAATGGCCTCAACCCCTTGCAAGGTTTCCTTTAAGAGTACTTGTAAAAGCACTTAGGTAACTCTTAGAGGCCCCAGAGACCTTTCCTCACAGCAAGTTCAAGGCAAACCACCAACTGCAAGGCAACGTTCCACCCTGTTGGCCTCAGGTTCTTACACAATCCTCTCCCTGACTCAGACTGACAGAGCCTCTTCCCCTGGGTCTCAAAGAAACTCAAGAGTAGGTCACTGCAATGCGAGGTAATCCAGGGCAGTACTGAGCACACAGCCAGTCCTGGTGTTATAGGCCAAGGCTCTGGGAAAGGGGGTTTCTTACATTTCTCATGTTTGATTTGAAGTTGTTTATCTAAATGTACCAAGGTAGCTGCTCTGATTGTTGTCACTTCCCACCCCCACCTAAGAAACCATCAGCATGAAGCCAGGCTCAGTGGCTCAGCCTGTAATACCACACTTTGGGAGGCTGAGGTGAGTGGATTGCTTGAGCCCGCAGGTTTGAGACCCAACTGGGCAACTAGACCTCATCTCTACAATAAATCAAAAAATCAGCCGGGCGTGGTAGCGCGCGCCTGTAGTCCCAGCTACTTGGAAGGCTGAAGCGGAAGGATCACCAGAGCCCAGCAGGTCGAGGCTGTGGTAGCTGGGAGCGGTCACTGCACTCCAGTCTGGGCGACAGAGTGAGATTCGAACTCAAAAAAAAAAAAAGAAAGAAACTATCAGCATGATTAGATCTTGGACCATGCTGAAACTGCCCACAGGCCTTGTTACTTCAGTCTTGGGGGTTGGTGAGGGGATTAGGAGATCTTTATGTCCTTGTTAATTTAGCATTGGGAGTGGATGAGAAGCCATGGAGTATAAATTCTAAGTAAATTGTACTATCAGGAAGGGAGGTTTCTTTTGAGGGGAGAGTGAATATACCTGACTCATTCCCTGATTCCATGGTATCAGATTAAATGTCCATTTCTCCCAGTCCTCTGCCTCTTGTTTCTGACTGACCCCAAGGGAGAAAGCAACCAGTTTGCTAGGCTGGAACACTGGATCTAATCTCTACTCTGCAACTTCCTAGTGACAGGGCCTTGTGCCAGTCTAGGGCCGTCTCTGAATCTATATTCTTCTCTACAAAATGAGGATGACCCTTCCTAGGACACAGGAAGGCTGTAAGGATTGAAGGATGATCCTATGTGACATGCTTACCCCACGGAACAGAGACAGTCCTGAGGAAGCCTTGCCTTCCCATGATGCAGGCAGAGCAGAGGCATGAAGGGGCCTTCAAGGAAGTGCCATAAGCATCTGTTGTCCTGAAGACACTGCACCTCCTTCTCCTGACCCTGGGAGCTCTACACCCCATCCCTAATAACTCCCAGCTCCAGTATCTGCCCTAAGACAAGGTTCTCCTTTCCAGAGGCATCTGTTTTACTGGGCCTCTGGTGACAGCAGAGAAGCAGAACTTGGGGAGACAAGCCCTTCTGAAGGCTTTTCAAATGAGGTAGGAAAGAAAATAGCAGAGAACGGAGGAAGCTAGAACTGAGTCTCAGCTCTGCTGCTAACTCACTCTGTGGTCTTGAGCAAGCCATCCCTCTCTGGTCACAGTCTGCCAATCTACAATGTGAGCAGCTGAAGACCAACGACCTGCAAGGGCCTATGCACCTTCCACCAGGTGGAACACCATGGTCTTGGCACTCTCCAGAATAAGAAGTCTTGAATCCAGGCCCAGGGAGTTCAGTGAACAGCAGAGATACTCATGGCAACCCAAAATGCTGACAATTCAATTAAACTTGAGTCCAAAAAGGACTCCATAGGGCACAGACCCCCAACCCAACCTGGCCCTAAGAGCCCCAGGGGTTAGGAGGTCTTGCCCCTCAAGACTAGGGTCACTTTGAGCCGTAAACAGAGCAGGGAACACCCCTTTCAAAACAGTTCCACATTTTAAGAGTCTGGACTTAGCCACTTCCCAGTGGAGGTTTGGAAGGTCTGGGCATCACATGGGATGCTGGAGCCCAGCTTCCTCATGACAGAGGGAAGCAAGGCCCAGGGTGGGAGGTGCCTTGCACAGTCACACAGCTATCATACCCCAGCTTTTCCTCCTGCCGGAAGGGCGGTTCTGAGAAAAAGCAGCACATGTGCCCTCCCAGCAGAGCCAGCAAATGAGTGTGAGGCCCCAGAGGGGGTAAGGACTGCGCAGAGGGCCTCCCAGGGCAGCTTCCACGGCTGTCTCTGTGTTGCCTGATAACAGGGAGCCGACCCCCACCAAGCCCAGCCCAGGAATCCAACTGTGTCAAGGCCTTGGAAAGGAAGGAAGATGAAGGGGGCAGAGTCATCCAAGGAAGATGACAGGCAGCACCCCAGAAAAGGGACAGGGAGCCCGCACCCCAGACCCAGTCTCAGTCATTGATGGCACCACTCACAGTGATTAACAATGGGTAGAAGAAAACCAAGATACCAAACCAGCAGTCAGCATTTCTGTAAAGGGCCAAATAGTAAATGTTTTCAACTTCATGTGCTGAATGATCTCCACTGCAATTACTCAACTCTGTTGTTATAATGGGAATGCAGCCATAGATAATACGTAAATGAATGGGTGTGGCTGTGTTCCAAGAAAACTCCATGTGCAAAAACAGGGGGAAGGTCAGGTTTGGCCAGTCTGCCAAGCCCAGCACTAAACTATCACACTAAAACCATCTGGACCTAGAGATGAAAGACAGGATTTCCTTCAACTCAGTCACAGGAACCCTAGGATAGCCCTACATTCAGGTCTCTAACACTGGTATGTTTCTGTATTACTGTAACAGGTCTTAAGAGCCTAAAACTATAATTACACACAAATGATATATTCCCACAATGGGATATTACACAAGAATAAATGATCTACAACTACATGTAACAACATGAATGAATCTCACACATGATATTTAACAAAAGATGTCAGACACAAAAGATTTTGTACTGTTAGGAAAGAATATTTAGAGGCAAAAACTGTATCTAGCATCCAATCAAAAGTTACTAGATAGGCAAGCAGGAAAATAAAAGTGACCTAGTGACAAGGGAAGAAAAATCTAGCAAATAGAAGATGACACAGGAATGAAACAGGAAGGTAGAGTTAGCAGACAAGACGTTAAAACAGGTATTGCAAATATGTACAGGGATTTAAAGGACAATATAAACATGATAAGGAAAAAAATCTTAGATATAAAAAAGAACCAAATGTAATCACTAGAAACAGAAACCACAACATTAGGAATGAAGACCTCACTAGATGGTTTAAGAGCCAATTAGATACTACAGACTAAAAAGATCAGTGAACTTCAAGACAAAACAACAGACAGGAGAGGGGATAAAAGTAACAAAACCAAAAATTGAACAGAACCTCAGTGACCAGTAGGAAAACCAGTGTCCCAGAAAAAAAGGGGAGAAGGGTGTATATTTGAAAAAATAATAACCAAAATATACACAAATTTGATGAAAACTATAAACCCACAAATTCCACAGGCCCAGTTATAATCAAGTATCTCAGTCTTAAAAGGTATTTTAAAGATTTTTTTCCCCCTTTCTTAATCTTAAACCTTGAGACATGTTTTAGAAACTTCTTTGCACCTTGCACCCTTGTCTGATCATATGCTTGCTTAGAAATCCCGGGGGCTTTTTTTTTTTTTTTTTTTTTTTGAGTTGGAGTCTCACTCTGTCACCCAGACTGAAGTACAGTGGCCACTCCCAGCCACCACAGCCTCGACCTGCTGGGGTCCGGCGATCCTTCCGCCACAGCCTTCCGAGTAGCTGGAACTACAGGTGTGCGCTACCACGCCCGGCTAATTTTTTGATTTATTGTAGAGATGAGGTCTCGCCAAGTTGCCCAGGTGGGTCTCGAACCCGCGGGCTCAGGCAATCCACTCATCTCAGCCTCCCAAGCACGGGATTACAGGCTGAGCCACTGAGCCCGGCTTCCAGGGGCTACTCTTAAAACAGCCTGATAGAAGGACTCTTCCACTTGAAGGAGTCGTGAGGAGATGGTAGAGCCACAACCTCACTGCAGTTGAGATAATACTAACCACACCTGTAGGAGGACTGCCAACCAAGATAAGTCATCAAGACACAACCTCATCAAGACACATCCTGCCTGCATACCAAATTTCCCTTTTTAAACTCTTGCAATTAGCCTAAAAATCTGAAATGGCTTCTTTGAGGCATGAGACTGGTCATTTCCCCATCTGCCGGCTTGTGGAATGAAATCACCTTCCTCCCTTTACATCTCATGCTTATTTTGGTGTACAAGCAATGAGTGGCCAAGTTTGTATCAGTTACACAATGAACCCTAAAAAAGAATAAACACAAAGAGAACCACACCAGTACATATAATAAAATTGCTAAAATCCACGTATTAAAGAGAAACTCTTGAAGTCAGTTTTGGGGGTGGAGGTGTGCCTGGGTAAAGTAGTTCAGTTGCTTCCCTTCTGACAAAGACAGAAAAGACAGAGACAGAAACTGGAGAAAAGGGGTTTATTTCTGCAACCAGTCACAGGGAGACAGGCAGTATCATTATCTCTGCACCCAGGTTACAGAGAGACAAGTGGTATCATTACCAGAAGCCCACTCGAAGGCAAGCCTACTTCAGTATTTATACATATATATATGTGTATAAATATACATATACTTATAGCCCCTCACCCACTCCTGCGGCTAAATTAGCAAGGGCATGACTCAAAATCTCCTAATCCTCCTTCACTCCCACCCCAATTAACAAGGCCACTGGGCAATTTCAGAATGATTCAAGAGCTCCTAATCATGTTGATGGTTCCTTATGGGGGGATGGGAAATTACAACAATCAGAGAAGCTACCTTGGTATTTAGATAGACAATTTCCAATCAAACATTAAAAATCTAAGAAACCCTGTTTTTGCCTATAACAGAGGGAGACACACTGCATACGAGTATGCATATACAAAATATTTTAATCAGATGAAATGAAAACACACAAAATATGTGGGATGCAGAAAATGTATAGCTTAAAATACTTATACTAGAAAAGAAGAAAGATGTAGAAATCAGTGATGTAATCTCCCACTTTAAACTAGAAAAAAAAATGTTGGGAGCCAGCCTTGGAGGTCCACCTGATTGACAGGGTCCGGGTGGGCGGAAGACCCCAGGCCGCAGGGCGAGCCCAGGAAGCTGAGGCCCTTCTGTCCTTCACCTTTGCTGTTTGATACCGCCGAAGAATTCTGTGCAGTCGTGGAAGAAGAAAATGGCATGTTTATGTGAAGTACTCACCGCTAACCTGGAAACATCATGGTTTATTTTTCCATTTTTCCCACTATGCCACTTGGCCTTTTCTAACATATGCAAGGGTTAAACTCTGAAGCACATCAAGAATGCTTTATTTCACTTGGTTATAAGTTATTAGACATTGCTTAAGTAATAAATGATATGAGTATATCCACTCCTTATTTGATTTAGGACTATGCAGTTTAGTGTTTAGACATAAGGATTTTTTAGAAACACAAGTTTATAATAGGTTCATTATGAATTCATTATAAGTTCTAACACTTATCTAGGAGTTATGTAGGTGACTTAACACTGTTTTCACTAACTTAGGATAAGATTAATGTTAAGGTTTTTACTTAATTCTATAGTTAAAACTATAAACTTAATACTCTACGTTAACATTTATAGAGTAGGTTTTCACTGAACTCATAATAATAAGACATTTTTTATGACAGATCAGCTAAAACAGAAAGTAACCTTGAGGGGCCTGGGAAACATTACTAAAAGCTTCTTTTGAGTTCTCTTTAGAAACAAGCACTGCAAGATAAAAGTAACGAGGACATCTGGACAAGGGAGGCGATCACAGGACTCTGAAGAACACAAGAGCCTAAGATGAGAATATTCCTGACACATAAAGAAATATACACTTAAAGAAACTTTCTTGAAACGTTTGTAATTTGGGACATTGGACTGAGAGTGTCATTGTTGACTTTATGAATAGGACTTGTCTAATGCCTATGAGATTCCTGGCTTATTTGCTACTAAAGCCACTGGGAATCTTGGTTTGTTTGCTACTAAGACCACTAGCTGGTAACTTTTAAAAGATATGTATATGAAAGAATTTTCTTTGTTTGCCCCTTCACAAATGGTATAAAAGCTCTGTATTAATTAGCATTAAATTGTCATCTGTTCAAGAAGCAGGTGTCCGGTATATGATCGTCGTCGTCGCCTATCTGTCTCTCCTTCAACATATCTCACGACCCTTGTGGGGCGGGACCCCGCAAAAAAAGCAAAATGATCCCAAAGTAAATGGAAGGGAAGAAATAATAAAACTAAGAGCAGCAATCAATGTAAATGTACTTAATGCCAATGTATAAGCATATTGTGTATATTTTATAATTTGAAAAATAAGAAATAATTCTAAAAAATATCAAAAAAGCTGCGCATGATGGTTTACACTTGTAATCCTAGCACTTTGGGAGGCTGAGGTGAGGGGATCTCTTGAGGCCAGGAGTTTGAGACCAGCCTAGGAAACATAGTGTGACACTGACTCTATATAAAATAAAGTAAAATTAAATTAAAATAAAATAACATAAAACAAATCAATGAAACTAAAGACAGAGTCAAATCTAATTTACAGCAACAGAAGGCAGACCAACAGTCACCTGAGGATGCAGTGGAGGTGACCACAGTAGGGCATAAGAGCAGTTTATGGAGTGATGGAAATGTTTTATATCTCTACTGTGATGAGGGTGGTTATGTGGCATATACAGCTGTCATTGAACTGTACACTTAAAATGGGTAACTGTTATTCAGTCTAAATCATACCTCAATAGAAGTGATTTTTTTATAAAGGATTTCTGTGGGGGAAAAAGTACAAGCACAACAAATTACTCCAATAGACCGTGCCATGCGCTGACAATTTACTAGCCATGAACGTAGTTATACACTACATTTCTTAGATTGGAATGTATCCTGTGAGCATCTAACAATTGCATGTGCCAGGCAATAATCTCAGCACACCTGGACACCCCTTCCTTAGTGGTCCCAGCCTCACATATGCCTGAGAAGGGGAGATCAGGGGCCAAGGCCTGGCTGGGATCAGTACCACAGGCAACTCCTCAAATTCTACTGGCATCTCTCTCTGATTGAGTAATCCTTGTCTTGCACCTTGGCAAGCCTAATTGTGGAAAAATACATACACACACACACCTTTGCCAAAAGATAAAGCGGTCTACTTCCTATGAATTGGGGCAGTCCTTCTGGAGAAGTAACTTTGACCATTTAAGTATGTCAGGCAGGTCAAAACAACATACACACCTTCTGACCCATTTAATCTCACTCCTGGGAATCTATTCCAGAAAATAATTTCCCTCCCTTACCCGAGGGGAAGAATCTGTATTACACAAACTAATCACTGCATCCTTATCTAGGATAGTAAAAAATTGGAAACAACCTAAATGTCCAATATGGGAATTTCTAAAAATACAATTAGGAAGATAACATTGCAACCTGGAATGTGATACACTAGGAGATGCTGATGTGAAAATGCAGACCGCAAGACCGCAAGGCTACTACTCACAAGGTTATGAAATCATGCATGCCTACAGACAGGATACAAGTGTGGAAGGGGGAATGTAGCAAAGCGGGGGTGCCTTGTTTAGCCTTCTTGAATTTTCATGCAATTACAAAAGTTTATTAAATAATACTTGAAGAGAAAAAGGTGATGAGGAGACCCTCTTAAAGTAACCCTCTATTACTAAAAATGTTGGATGACTTAGAATTACTGCCCAGCACACACCCACATTCCTTAAAATCATAAAATTGTCCTAACCCTCCCTGAAACAAAATGAGTCCCAAACCCCATGGTTATGGTCACATAGCTAATAAAATAGGTTGTTATTCAGTCCTGTGATCAATAGTTAAAGTTAGAAATGTAATTATCTTAATCATGTAACTGTAATCCTTACACTTTTGTTTTATTGTACTCATTGATTAATGGTGTACATTCCACTTTGTAGTAAGTTCCACTAGCACTTTGTAGTAAGTTCCACTAGCACTTTTACTTAGTGTGACAGATAAACTAAAATTACAGGTTCCCGTAATGGGTACCAAGAATATGCACATAATGAATGTTATAATTGACGAAACACAATTGAAACTGGAATTTTACAAAATGCTTTGTAAATCAGAGTTTGATGTTAATCAACAGCAAACTTCAATGCTTATGCTTATAAATACTACATTCATGGCTACGTTCAGACTGTAAAATCTGAGGAGCTGAGCTGGTCTTGGTATCTATACCAGCTTGTCTCCCTGAATTCCAAATTCAGAAATAAACTTCTTTCCTCCCAGTTCTCTGCCTCTCAGGTTTCACTGGCAGACGAGAGAGCAGTGTGTATTCCATAGACCATATCAAAGGGACCACATCTGCTCAGCAGTGAAAACAAAAATATACTTTACACATTATTGAAATACTAGACTTTTCCCTTGACTGCATTAATTACAAAGAGATGGAATTAGAAGAACAATTTACATTCAGACCTGGAGAGTAGGCCTTGGGGTCTTATATCACAGGCACAGAGTTCAGCTCAAATAAGGGTATGAATACTTCATCAGTCAGAGGAGTCGACAAACAGATCATCCTGGGAGGTGGCAAGTCCTCTATAAAGAGGAGCACAATCCAGACCAGATAAAGAGAATAAGGCTCCACCTGCAAAGACACTGAACACCAGGGTAGGGGAAGAGAACTGATCCTTCTACCTCACACTTGCTTCCCTCTCTTGAGCAGGGTTAACTACACAATCTGGTTTACACAGGGCAGGCCTGGGGTATATCTGTTGTTCTAGCAAAATTCTCTCTCACTCTCAAAGTTTCCTGATTTGAACCACAGATTACACACGTTCATCCTACTCCTGGGAGACACCTATTGCTTTGAAGGAAGGGTACCAAGTACAAATGTCCATAGCACTTATCTCACTCAGAAACAGGCTACACATTGCATTCAGGAGCAAGTTCACAGATTTTACAAGTAGGGTAGGATCAGATCTACACAAGTCACTGAGAAAGCCAATGGCAGAACATCACTTTAAAATATTTTTTAAAACTGAAGACAAGCATGGGACTCTCCTCTCTGTTTAACACAGTCCTACTGTCTACTTAGAAGGGGTCTCAGTTCTTCACTTCTAATCCATCTCTGAAATAGATCCAGGCAAGGGCTTTATCCAACCTTTACAGATTGAAGTCAATGCCTGTAGTAGAAAGCAACCCTGGAGTTGCAGACATCATCTAGATCATCCTTCTAGAGGATTCTCTCAGCAAAACCAGAAAAGCTCAACTTCTTTGTGGAACCAGGTGGGGTATAAATGAACATAGATGAAGGGCCGTACACCACTCCTCCAGCATACGCCTGTCCCAGCTTCCCTTCCTCTGCAAGTCAAAATGAGATTTTAAAAAATTTTTTAATTGCAATAAAATATATGTAAAATATGGCCGGGTTTGGTGGCTCAGCCTGTAATCCCAGGAGGCCGAGGCAAGTGGATTGCCGGAGTCCGTGGGTTTGAGACCAGCCCGGGCAACTTGGTGAGACCTTGTCTCTACAATAAATCAATAATTAGCAGGGCGTGGTAACGTGCGCCTGTAGTTCCAGATACTTGGAAAGCTGAGGCAGAAGGATCGTTGAAGCCCAGCAAGTCGAACCTGGGGTGGCTGTGAGTGCACTCCAGCCTGGGCGACAGAGTGAGACTCCAACTCAAAAAAAAAAAAAAAAGGTAAAATAAAATACACATAATATAAAACTTATTTTAGCCATTTAAAATGTAGCTGATTGACATTAAGCACATTCAGTGTTGTACTATCAACACCACCATCTACCCATAATACTCTTCTCAATTTTCAAAACTGAAACTCTACATCCATCAACAATAACTCCCCATTTTCCCCTCCCCCAGCCCCTGACAACCAATATTCTACATTCTGTCTACTAATTTGACTGCTCTGGGAACCCCCATGTAAGTAAAATCAGACAGTAGTTGTCTTTTTGCATCTGGGTTATTTCACTTAGCACAATGTCCTCAATGTTCAACCATGTTGTGGTATGTGTCAGAACTGCCTTCCTTTTTTAAAGCTGAATAATAAACTATTACACATCTATATACCACATTTTGTTTACCCATTCAATCGTCAATGGGCACTTGGGTTGCTTCCACCTTTTGATTACTATAAATAATGCTGCTATGAACATGGGCATATAAGTATCTTTTTGAGTTCCTGCTTTCCATTCTTCTGGTTATATTCCCAGAAGTGGAATTATTGGATTATATGGCAATTCTATTTTTAACTTTCTGAGACACCACCATACTGTTTTCCACAGTGCACCATTTTACAATTTCACCAACAGTGCACAAGGGTTTGAATTTCTCTATATCCTCAATGTCTGATACTTTTCTTTTTTAATAGCCATCCTAGTGGGTGTAAAGTGGTATCTCATTGTGGTTTTGATTTGCATTTCCCTAAGACAGTGAGATTTTGCACTAAAAACAGGTCTAGCACAACCAAAGAATAACTTGGGGGAAAAAGAAGTGTTAGTGCTCTCAAAATGCTTTGTTGCCTAGAGGCATTTTTCTCCCTAGCATCCCCATGATAAGAAGCTCAAGAAGCCTAGTTCCACTCTTACTCTTACCAAGAGGTTTGGAACAGACAAATCCACATTTCTCACCCTAAGCAGGTATTAACGGTCCCTGGGAAACCTCAGCCCTCAAGTCAGAAAGGGCTTTAAAAACTGTTAGAGTGCAACAGATATTCATCTATGAAGAATTTTATTGTGAAAACAGCTGAATATAATCTGTATTTGTCCTAGCACCTAGAATCAGTCACATAAGCCACAGGTTGCCTACTACATATTCAAATTTGCCTGTTGAACCCAATGCCCATCATCAGCACCCACAAAAATTCCATGCAAAATGATCTATCTATCTAGGCTTTGCTTCAAATAATCCAAAGGGTGGGGGAAGGATACAAATGAAACAAAATTGACTGTAAGCTGATTTTTTTACAACTAGATAATGGGAACATGAGGATCATTATATTACTCTATTTTTGTATCTTCTCCATTTAAGAAAATAAAACTTCTATGCAGAGGTAAGACATTCCACTTTACACATTTTCATCAACCCTATGAAGCAGAAAACAGGCAGCTGAGATCAGTATTTCACAAGGAAAACATTAAGGCTTATCGAGGTCACTCAGTTCAGATGAGAGTCCAGATTGACACCTACGTACCTAGAGCCAACCCAGCACTCTCCTGCTGCACCCTCCCCCACTGCACCCCAATTCTCAAGCCTCACTCCACACTGCCCGTTCTTGTGCAAATGAGGACTGTAAATCACCACCAGAACCCAGGAGGGAGTGTCCAGCAGCCTCCCCCTGGACAAGGCAGCTGGTCTTCCACTCTCATTTCCCAACCAAGCTCTCTCACACCTCATTTTCCTGACTACCTGTTTGTTCCTTCCTGTTCTGCCCTAGTGCACACTAACTGAAAAATGATTAACTCTTGACACATACATTGGCAATTCTGCGAAACCCTGATAACACTGCAGTGCCCTTCAACTACCACACAGACTTGCTACCATGCTGCATTCATGAACTTCACTATTTGAATTTTCATGCTGCACATGTATTCTTGGGCAAGTTAGTAGAGCTCCTTGAGAGCAAAGAAATCGGTCATGAAAAGACTCTGAAGAAATGGAGATTACCAGGGCCCCTCAGCCACAGCAGCAGTGCGAGTGTTGCTCTAGCTGTAAAATTCAAGATGATAGTCTGAGGTTGAGGCACAAAGCCAAGCAAGCAAATCCAGGGAAACAGCTGGGCATACAAATGTGCAAAGTGTTGGGCTGCCTGCCTAGCCCAGGTGACCCTCCACCATACAACTAGCAGGGACTAGGGGGTGGATCACCAAGTGAGGCCAGAGAGCTCTCCTCCAGGTAGGGAGCAATGCCGGTCTGAGAAGCCACATATTACGAGAATGGGGCAGAGTCCTCTCATTAGGAGGGACCCACAGGAACCACAATAAATGTCCACATGAAATGCCCTATTTATGATGAGGCTGTTGGTGAAAGGCTAGTTGAGCACAGGAAAAGACTTGGGGCATAAGAAGGCCAAGCCATTGAATCCCACCTTCATTCTCCAAGACAGAAAACCCCCAAACATACTGAGATAAATCACCAGGAGATGATGCTGTAAAATCAAGATTGAAAAGCTGTGAAGTCTTAGTTCCCAAGAGTTCCAGTTCAGATAGGAAACACCAAATCCTCAGAAGCAAACTGTAGTGTTATGGCCACACATTCTATCCCTCCTTCTTCATTTGCCCCCACACAGATACCAATAAGCCATGCTTGCTTAGTGGTTTAAAAGCCTCTGTACATGAGCATGTTCCCAGGCCCTCCTCCCTCAGTGTCTCCTGTCCCTGGACCAATCCCACTGGCAATACACACATGATGATATCGTCCTTAACCCTCTGACCAATTCCAGCCAGGGCCAAATTTTTCCTTTCTTCTTTAAGGCAAGAATCCTTGAAAGAACTATCAAGAATCATCCTTTCACTTTACTTCCTGTTGGCTCCTGGCCAACTCCAGCTGGATTTCCATCCCCACCCCCACCCCCACCCCCATCCCAAGCACACAGCAGCTCTAGTCAAGGTCACCTTGTCAAGCCATTGCCAATGTTCTAGTCTCATCCTTCTTCACCTGGCTGTGGTTTAACTGACTGCTCCTTTCTACCCGAAAGGCTTCTACAACACAAAATCTGTTGGTCTTCCTTTATCTCAAGCCACTCACTCTCAGGAAACTTAGGAGTGGGCTTTCTTCCTCAACCCAGCCTCTGGCATCCCAGGGCTAAATATTCTGACCTCTTCTCAGTCAACAACACACTCATCTTTGATATTCTTGTCCAATCCACCCTTTCCTCCCATGGTGACCAAGGCTTTCATCTGCAGGATGGTCACTAACACCTCCGTGAGGCTGGTTAAGAGATAATTCAAACCTACCCTTCGGCCACAAGAATCCCACCTCAGAACATGGTACCACCATCCATCCCTTCACTCAGCAGAGTCATTCCAAAATTAGATCACATCATCCAACTTAAAACCTTCCAAGATTTAAAGACAGAAAATCATTCCAACTACTTTTTGAGACCCGCATGACTCTTTATGACCTGATTCCTGCGTACCTGTCCTCACCTGTGTCCCATCCCCCTTACTGAGATCAAGCCACATGACCTTCTTTTTGTCCTCTGCATATGCCAAGATCATTTCAACCTCAGGACCTTTGCAACTGCTGTCCTCTCTGCCTGGAGCTTTCTTCTCCAGACCCCCATTTGGCTGCCTCTTCATTGGTACTCCAGTCTTAGCTTACAAGTCACCTCCTCAGAATGTCTTCCCTGTCCACCCTAACCAAGGAGCTTCTCCCTCACTGCTCTGTTGCTTAAGATGCTAATACCACGCGCTTGGTTAAACATAAGCATCACAAGGGCAGGACTGTATGGTCCTTGTCGATTATTACCTCCCAGAACCTAGAACAGGACCTGGCCCACAGTCAAATGCACACTAAGTACATTGGGGCATTCTGGCGTAGAGTAAGTACACAGTAAGTACAATGGGCCAACGTCCCATTGGGGCATTCTGGGGTAGGGACAGAAGACAGACAAGTTTCTGGGCCACAGCCCCAAGCCTTCCTGAATCCCCAAGACTGGGCTTGCCTTAATCCAGCTTTCAATCACCTTGGACTTCCCTATCACAGCACTTGTCACTGGATCTGTGAGGGCACGGTGCCCCAACCCTGCCCACCACCTTATCCCAGAGCCTCATATGGTGCCTGGCAAGTCAAAAGTTATGTAGATAATTGTCACTTACTGAAAGAAGGACTAAACAAGGGAACGTGGCCGCTCTCATGCACTTACCCAGAAGACGATGTTGTAGCTGAAAAGGAGGTACTTGTACCAGCAGCTGACCTCGGCATTAGAGTATCTATAATAGTGCATTTTCTGAGAAGCAGAATCTGCAAAGAGACATGGGACTGGTGAGGTGGCAAGTTCAGTTTTAAAACATCTCCCCAAAGCCTGCTCAAACGTAGATTCCAAAAAACTCCAAATCATTTTCCTCATAGCCCTTCAACAGTCCAAGCATAGGTCTATTACCAAGGCCAGCTAAGGGCTAGACAAAACTCAAGTTAAGTCAGCTTTCCAAAAAACAAACAGAAGAATAAGAGGACGGTGGATTCCACAGTCCATGTTCTTCCCACCCACCAGAGCCAACAGAAGAAACGGCAGCTTAACCACAAAGAACTGCTTTTGGGACGAAGACATGAGCGGGCAGGCAGGTTTGGACATGATCCAACTGTGCCCAGTTTTCGAAGAAAGGCCAGAATTAAGGCTCCATATTCATTCATCTAACATTTTCTGAAACACCCTCCCAATCTCAGCCCTCACAGAGGTAAGGGAAGCCACAGCAGCCAGCATTCATACCTGCCCATCCTCCTCTCCCTCTCCAGTTTCCATCTTCCCCCGCCGTCTTCCCTCCCCAGCCTTCTATCCATCAAAGATTTGGCCTCTAGGGCTGCACAGACTGAAGGGGGTGAGGGGTGGACTCTATCTATCTATCTATCTATCTATCTATCTATCTATCTATCTATCTATCTACTATCTTTTTGAGTCGGAGTCTTACTCTGTCATCCAGGTTAGAGTGTGGTGGCACTATCACAGCTACCACAGCCTCCACCTGATGGGCTCAGGCAACCTTTCTGCCTGTCTTCCAAGTAGCTGGAAGTACAAGCACGTGCCACCATGCCTGGCTAATTTTTTTACTTATTGTAAAGATGAGGCTGGTCTCAAACTCTCGGTCCCCCAAAGTGCTGGGATTACAGACATGAGCCACCACATCCAGTCAACATTTTTTTTAATCTGTGCCCATCTCCCCTTACAGTGTTCTACAAAAGGAGGGCGCCATCAAAGGGGACTTCTGAGAGCCTGGCCCACCTTTGCTACTTTCCTTTTTGAACCCCAGTGGTAATCCAGGTAGACCCTTAAGTCACCCACTGTCCCCTGCCCCCAACACAGTGGCTGAATGGTGAGGAAAGCAGGGTGCCTCAGGCAGACAGGTGAGACAAGATCTGAGGCTCACAGGGAAGTGCTCCCATGCCAGCTCCCTGCTCACCTCCCACTTCCCAGGGTGAGGAGAGGGGCTGGAAGCAATGGAGCCCAAGGCAAGAACAAATAAGCTTCCCCAATCAGTGAGGAGAAGATCCACCCACAACTGCCAGTGAGAAACCAGTTTCTGCAGACTTCTTACTGAGTGGCTACTTGCAAAACCCCTTCCTTTGAGGTGGCCACAGCAGGTCAACAATGTTCTGAGAAAGAGGTGCCACGAAGGGTCATGAAAGCCACATTCCTCTGGAAATGGATCCTTTGACTGCTCTATCCCTCCCTTCCCATGGTGTGAAATTGACAGGCACAGCCTGGACACCACCATTTGCTCAGCCTGGTCCCTCCTTCCTAGGAAGACTGAGAGGGCAGTCAATACCCCACTGGGAGAGCCTGACCTGTCTACCTCAAAAACCAGTAAGGAGCAGGGGACGGTCACCGGATAGCCCTCATCCCACCCTCCCCCTTACACCATCCCACCATCAGAAGAGCATTTTCACAAACTCAACTCCAAGAATGAGCATGAACACAACCACCTACTGCCCAAGGACTCTGAGTCACAAGAACACACACAAGGCCTAAACGCCACCTGGGCCACACAGAGTGGCTGCAGGAAGAGCAGGAGCTCTCAGAGAGATATAGGTGACTTCCTTCAGCAACGTGACCTCAGCCTATGCAAGTCCCTGCTCACTCAGGGCCTCACCATTCTCAACTAAAACTGGACTCTTAGTGACCAGTCACTAATGTCATTGGTGTGCAGGGCCATCTGGCAGTATCAGAATCATTTATTCTAAACACAGATGCCAGGCCTCCCCTCCAACAAGGTTCTAAAAAGGAGGTCTGGATTGAGTCCCTGAATCTGTATTTTTTAAATTTGTTTTTATTAAATTTTTTAGAAACAAGGTATGGTTTGGTCACCAGGCTCGAGTACAGTGGCACAATCATGACTCCCTGCACCCTTGACCTCCTGGGCTCAAGCAATTCTCCTGCCTTAGCCTCCAGAGTAGTGGCATGACAGGCAAGGGACACCAGGCCCAGCTATGAATTTGCATTTTTATAAGCTCCCCAGGTGATTCTGATATGCTGCCAGGCCCACACCAAGAGGACCAGGTTATCAGTTTGGGCACCAAGGACTGTGGCACTCCCTTTCAGGATCCTGCAAAGGCTAAAGGACCTGTTAGCTATGGTGCAGCCACAGACTGGGGGGTGAGAAGGGGGAGTCTCCTTGTAGGTAACTAAAGGTAATGGTAATTAACATTCACCTGTTTGTGTTTCACAAATTATAGGGCCCCAAATTTATGCATGTAGAAAAATATTTAGTTTTTTAAACCTAAAAATCAAGTAAGTTTATCACAGAGAACAATTTGTCTGGAAACGCCCTATGAGACAGAAAAATGTCCAAAAGTAGCAGAAACTCTGTTCCTTTTATGAATAAAACAATTCTGCATGCACCGCCCTATTCCTCATGGCTCCTAGAGGAGACTGGAAAGCAGACAGCCATGCCCTTCAGGGAGCTGGGCCTCAGAGACTACAGTGGGCAGATCAGGCACAGTACCTAAATGTGTGAGGATCCCAGAGAGTACTCATTTGACATCATTTAACACAAGCAGGTAAATCACTCTCCCAGAGGTTTTGATGCAGTAAACAAAGCCAAACTCCCCCTTTCTCCTTGATGGAAGCTTCACAAAAAAACTAACTAATTAGCAAACCTGCCTATCCACTTTCTAAAGTGTTAGTGACTTACCCCTGCTCTCCTGACCAGGGCATTTGCAAAATCGTTCTGCAAAGTTGACCATAGTCCCTGGCATTTCACCTTATTTGCTATTCCAATTCATACCAAAGGATGGGAGAATTTAGCTCTGTATCAACTGATGCATTCAATTAACACCAACACCATTTACTTCAAAACACACACACATACACACACAGTGAGAGTGCGTGAGAAAGAGCGAGCAAGAGGAGACTAAGAATATTCACTTCCTAAAAGTAGAGATGGGTAAACTTTTCACAAATAGTAAGTACAACACAGCAGAGAAGAACTTCCAAAAGCTATTCTGTATGCATAGAAACCAATTATCAGGACCTCAAACTGTCTCAACTCTAAGAATTTATTAATACAAAACAAAGCATTTATTTGGCAAATAGGAGACATATGTTTTTCAAAACATCAGCTCCTCAAACAAGGACAAAGGAAGAATGATTTAATAGTGCTGAGATAACTGATTAGCAATATAAGGGGAATTAAATAATAAACAAATAACAATTTAGATACTTAGAGGGTATACTTGTGTGCACACCCAGAACACACAGCAGAACAGAGTATTTCAGGTCCATTTTAACCTTCTTCACTTTTAAGGCAACAGGAAAAAAACAAATTATAAGACTACCAATCTAGAACAGATAAGAAGTCTAAAAATTCCCATATGACTACAAGCAACATAAAAATAAAAAAGGAGGCCGGGTTTGGTAGCTCAGCCTGTAATCCCAGCACTTTGGGAGGCCGAGGTGAGTGGATTGCCTGAGCCCGCGGGTTCGAGACACGCCTGGGCAACTTGTCGAGACCTCATCTTTACAATAAATCAAAAAATTAGCTGGGCATTGTAGCGTGCGCCTGTAGTTCCAGCTACTTGGAAGGCTGAGGCGGAAGGATCACTGGAGCCCAGCAGGTCAAGGCTGCGGTGGCCGGAAGTGGCCACTGCACTCCAGTCTGGGCAACAGAGTAAGACTCCAACTTAAAAAAAATAAAAATAAAAAATAAAAAAGGAAATGCAGAGGCAATCCCTTGGGGTACCCTCAAGCTTCTCTCTCCTCTCAATAAATCTTCTTTCTAAAAAAAAAAACAAATGATAAGTTATCTGCAGCTGCAAAAATTATGACAGAGTAAATATCCACAACATATAAAAATTCATATTTAATAAACAAAACTCCTATTTTAGACAAATGGATAAAGGATATGGACATTATACACAAATGGAAGAATAACATAATTAACAAATGGATAAGTGTTCACTGTCAGCAGAAACAAAATTTAAAGATAATCCAGAGATTTTATTTTACATTTTATTATTTAACAAAATCACCACTACCATTGTGGCAAGTACATTTAATACTTCGCTGGCAGCAGACAGAACTGGTAATACCCTTTGGTAAGCAACACCAAAAAAACTGGCCATACACTTAATCCAATAAACTCATGACTGAAAATCTGCCACAAGAAAAAGAATAAGCATTAAGTATGAAACATGAACATCATGGTTTGCAATTAGTGAACAATTTGTAATCGTGTGCTTATGAGCTTAAAGGGCAAGTGGAATAGAAGAGCATGAAAATGGCTGTATGAGGAGGTGGACTCAAAAGTGATTTTCCAAAAAAGGTTTCCACTGTCACATTTATCGTTACCACCTTTGTATTATAGACATAAATGAGGGTCACTGCTGGTCAGGGGTGTGCCTGCTGTGCTGCAGTGTGGTAAGCCCAGCAGGCATCATAAGCAGGACTCCTCTACTTCTGTACTGTGACATTCCCACTGCCCTTTTTTTAATTGAAAAAGGAGCCCCTGCTCAACTGTAAAATATCTGACAATTCAAAAGTGTGAAAAGTAAGCTGGCAATGAGATGTCACTAAACAATGGTTTTTAATTCATTTGACCAGGGCCCAGTTAGAAATACATTTAACAAAAATCGACCCAACACGCACACACTCATATGCACAACTAAAAAGAGTTTCGTAAAACAAGACTTCCCTTAATCACTTGCCATGAATTCTATATTTGCTTGTGTTAATTTTTCAAAATTCTGCCTGCACATAATTAATCTAAGTAGCAACTACTGTAAACACTGTGTTGAGAAAAACAGCAGACCCCAGCTCCTAGGCCAGGCTTCTCTTTCCAGGGGACACTTCCAACTTCTAACTCGTTTGATGTTTATATCCAAGTATCCTTTAGAAATTTCTGCATGTAACATATCTGTATTGCCATTCCCTGTTTTTTCAGTTTTAGGCATTACCGATCTACTTCCTAACCTGGAAGATGAGGACTTAACTCTTTATACTCCATGAGCCACCTCTCCCCTCAAGCCACCCCCTCACACTTGTCCTTCCCCATCTAATTAAACTGTAGTGTTGTCTGGAGTAATTTTTAGAGTTGACATTACCGTGACCATGTGAGTCATCAGAGTGTAACCTGTGATGTCTTTTCCTGTACAACTTTTTCCCCCTGGAGTTAATAATTCTTATTTTTTCTGTTTGCTTAATTTTCTATGAACTTATCAATATTAAACCCTAAATTCAATGTCAGTTGTCTAAATCTTCTCTCAATAAGTTATTTCACATCAGACATTCTATTTCTATTTCTCCTTCCAGAAGAAATCCTTCCCAGAGCCTTCTGAGCTCCTTCAGTCTAGACTGGGACACAGAATTCCCTTCACCTCTTTTGGGATACAGGCTAGAGAAGATCTAGTCTTTGTACACCTTTATGGAGAAATCTTTCAGTGCTAAAGGCAAGTTTTTCCTACCTAGTATGTCTGAAAACATCTTTATTTTACCTTCACTCTTGAATGAGTTTGGCTGTGTGTAGAATTTTAGACTGGAAATCAGTATCACTGAGAATGAAGGGCCAGGCATAGTGGCTCACACCTGTAATCCTAGCACTTTGGGAGGCAGAGGCGAGAGGATTGCCTGAGCCCAGGGGTTCGAGACCAGCCTAGGTCACATGGCGAGACGTCGTCTCTACAATAAATCAAAAACTTAGCCTGGCACGGTGGTGTGCTCCTTTAGTTCCACCTTCTGGAAGGCTGAGGTAGAAGGATCGCCTGAATCCAGCAGATAGAGGCTATGGTGACTATGAGTGTGTCACTGCATTCCAGCCTAAGCGATAGTGTAAGACTCCAACTCGAAGAAAAAAAAAAGAGAGAGAATGATGAAGGCATCGCTCCACCATCTACTATATTGGTATATTAAGAGGCCCAAAACTACTCTGATTCCTAATCTTTGCATTTGACCTGTTTCTTTTTCACTGTAAACTTATAGAATCATTCCTTTTCTCCAGCATACGGAAATTTCAGGATATCGGTCTGGGTCTATGTTCATCCACTCGGCTCAAAATTCCATGGGCCCTTCCAATACAGATGCCAGTAACCTATTCTAGGAAATATTTTCCTCAATGATTTTGCCACTTGCAATCTTCTCTGTTCTCCTCTTCTGCAGCTCCTATTAATGGTTGTGGGAACCTTGGCTGATAACTTGCTTTCTTTCCTTTTCTGCCCTATAATCCATCTCTTCATCTTTTTGTCCTATTTTCTGGAAGACCCCCCTCAACTTTATTTTCTAATAATTTGACTAGTATTTTTGCTGTTATTATTTTTAAATTTTTTACATAACTCTTTCTTTTTTATAGTATCTTGTTCTCATTTCACAGATGCAATATTTCTCTTATCTCTCTGAAGAAATATCTATTTTTTTCAAAATGTTCTTTCCTTTAAATACATTTTCTTTCAAACTCTTTTTTAAAATTTATTTTACTTTCACATTAAGAACTTTCTTTAGCTGTCTAGTAATCCTTGGTAATCCTCATGATTAAGAGTGAATAACTAAGAAACTAACAGGAAGCTCTGAGGCCTTGGGCAGGTAAGTTTCTAACTAGGGTAATCTGGCTGGGCAATTTCCTGGGAAATCTCTGTAGTCAGCATCATTTTGTTGTTGTTTTTTGTTTGTTTGCTTGTATTTTCCACTTAGGCTAGTCAGATTCCCCAGTGCAGTCCCTTTTAATCTGTAAGAGTCAGCCAGGTTTGGTGGCTCATGCATGTAATCCCTGTACTTTAGGAGGCCAAGAGGGGAGGATCGATTGAGCCCAGGAGTCTGAGATCAGCCTGGACTAGAGACTTGTCTCTACAAAATATTGAAAAGTTAAACGGGAGTGGTGGCATATACCTATAGTCCCTGCTACTCTGAGGCTGAGGCAGAAGGATCCCCTGAGCCCAGAAGGATTGATCCAACCTGGGCAACAGAATGAAACCCTCGACTCAAAAAAAAAAAAAAAAAAGAAAGAAAGAAAGAAAAGAAATCTGTAAGAACCCAGCTATCACTGTTCTAGAAGCTGAAATGAAGCTGAAGACAAGAGAATGGAAGTGGTCTCAATATTAACCCCCAAGAATACCTGGAGTCTCCTAGGCCCTTGGTTTTTTCTTCTGCAGAATGAATCTCCAAGAACTAGTTAAAGTGGGAAAGGCAGTCACCCAGCATGAAGGAAGAAAAAGGATCTAGGAACATAACTGTATCAACTTCTTTCAAACTATTCTTATATTTAGCCTCTATTGCCCACCTTTCCCTGCCCCTAACCTCCAAAAAATCTGGGGCCATCAATTCTAACATTTTTTTTTTTTTTTTGAGACAAGTTCTCACTGCCTTCCAGGCTGGAGTCCAGTGCTGTGGTCATAGCTCACTGCAGCCTCAAACTCCTGTGCTCAAGTAGTCTTCCCACCTCAGCCTCCCACGTAGCTAGCACTACAGGAGCATGCCACCACATCCAGCTGTTTCTTTTTTATAGTATGTTGTTCTTATTTCACAGATGCCCAGGCTGGTCTCAAACTACATCCTCCAGCCTCAGTCTCCCAAGGCGCTGGGATTACAGGTGGGAACCACCATGCTAAGCCCAATTTCTGCATTTTAGACTTGGTCACAATTCATACATTCCTAGCTTGCAAAAATTTTCTTGCTGTTGTTCTTTCTCATTGTCCTGTACTCATGGACTGATTTCTTTCTTTTCTTTTCTTTTTTTTAAATTCCCTTTATTTTAACCTACGTGGGGTTTTAGGAGAAAGTAAAATTAGATGTGTCTGCTCAATCCACCATTTTTACCCAGAAGACCTCTAGGAAGGTTTCAATTTTTTTTTTAATTTTTACTTAGCAAAATAAAAAATTCAGAAAGCATACTCTATCACCACATTAAAAAAACGGTAAAAGAGACTACATAGGTAATTTAGGTTACTAATCAACTGATCTTAAAACAGGGAGATTATCTGAGTGGGTCCAGCTGAGGACAGAATAGGAAGTCAGAGACATTTCATGATCAGATGAGACTCACCTGGACAACTTGGCGAGACCTCATCTCTAAAATAAATAAAAAATGGTAGCGCACGCCTGTAGTTCCAGCTACTTGGAAGGCTGAGGCGGAAGGATCGCTGGAGCCCAGCAGGTTGAGGCTGCGGTGGCCGGGAGCGTGCCACTGCACTCCAGTCTGGGTGACAGAGACTCCAACTCAAAAATAAAAATATAAAAAAAAGCCAGGCTTGGTGGCTCAACCTGTAATCCCGCGCCTTTGGGAAGCTGAGGTGAGGGGATTGCCTGAGCCCGTGGGTTTGAGACCCGCCTGGGCAGTGAAACCTCATCTCTACAATAAATAAAAAAAAACACCTGGGCGTGGTAGCGCACACCTGTAGTTCCAGCTACTTGGAAGGCTGAGGCGGAAGGATCACTGGAGCCCAGCAGGTCGAGGCTGTGGTGGCCGGGAGCAGCCACTGCACTCCAGTCTGGGTGACAGAGTGAGACTCCAACTCAAAAGAAATAAAAAATTTAAAAAAATAAAAAAATAAAAACAGTTAGCCCTGTGCGTCTGCGGTTCTGAATCCACAGATTCAGCCAATCAGGGATCAAAAATGTTTGAAAATATTACAAATACAAATATAAAGAGTATAACAACTATTTACATCACATTTACATTGTATTAACTATTATAAGTAATCTAGAGATAATTTAAAGTATACAGGAGGATGTGCGTAGGCTATATGCAAATACTACACCATTTTATATAAGGGACTTGAGCATCTGTGGATTTTGGCATCCTGGACTGAGCATGTCCTGGAACCAATCCCCCATGGATACCAAAGGGATGACGGAATCCTGACTGTACCCCACTGGTTTAAAGACAGTGGGGGAGAGGGGGAGAAAGAAAACCAACTCAGAGTAGCATGGACCTTTAAATTAAAACTTTTAGGTTTCCAGAAAAACTCATTACCTCTCCCATTTCCAGATAAGCTCTGTCAAAACATCACCACCACCAACTGGCACTCCCTCAAGAACCAACTGTTTGTGAGTTTTGGATCCAAATTAAACTCTGGCCAGTGCTTGGCTGTCTCATACCCAAGGGAGTTGGGCCCTTTGCTCCTCCTGTGGGGACCTTCAGAGAGGGAAGGACAGCTACCTGCACCCCCTCCTATGGGGTCTTCTCTACCTCCACTTCTTTAGCATCTCCCCATTCTAACTTGCCCTCTTTGGTTAATGTCTGCTTTAAAATGGGGCACCAACTCCCTAAATCAGATAACAGCTAACTTTTCAGAGCATGTCCCATGGACCAGTAACTGTGCTCGCTGGAAATGCAGAATCTCAGTCCCTTTCAATATACACTTTAACAAGATCCTGAAGTAAGGTTAAAATTTGAGAAGCTCTGAGAGAACAGACTCATTCCTGATACAGATGCACAAACAAGGGGGAGGGAGGGAGAGCGAAGCCCTAAGGGAAGGAAGCCATATAGAGCAGTGGAGAAAAGTGAACTGAGTGTTGGGAAGGCGAGATCCAACGCAAGCTCTCCAACTTCAAAGGAGTGAGTGATGTCTCCAGGAATAAATGTTTACTACTCCCTAAGAGACAATTACACATTGCACGACCTCTCCAACACTACTCTGTTAGTGGCTTCAGATCTGTATCCTTCCACACAAACCTCATCCCAAGCACCAGGCACAAATACCAGACAGACTATGGACCAAGCCGCCCCACCTGGAATCCCTCAGGGACCTTGATCTCAGTGTGGTCACCAATTGGGCTCCCCAAGGCACCTCCACACCAACTCATCCAGGCACTTAAGCCATCTACTCAGGAGCTTTCCTGACTCCTCCCCCACTTCCAGTATTCTCCCCTCTCCCTCCTGAGGGTCAAGAGTTAGTTATTTACTTCGCATGAAAGGTTTAAGGTCTCCTACCTGGCTCTCTACCTCCAACCTCCACCCCCACCCCCATCTTGCCCCTTTCTCTTTCCTGAGAAGCCCACTGACTTCAAAGATAACACTAGCCACCCATATTCTGAGCTACAAGCCTCTCCACACTAGTTATCCTTGCTATCTCCTTTCCCCCTCATAGTTCAAAGCTAGTCATTCACCAAGATTCTGCTTTTCCACCTTGGCCTTTGAGGCTCCCAGAACTGGCAACTGATCTCATCACAGGCCCATCCCAAGGAGGGAAAGCCACATTCCCAAAGAAGCTGGCGCCCTACTACTACACCCCTAATAGCACACCTTGGGTTCTGGACTCTCCTACCACATAAGAAGGGGTCCTCAGAGCCTAATGAGTGCTGGGAAACATTCACAAGACAAAGGAACAGGTAGGCCCAGGGGAAAAGCCTAGGAGAGGGTAGGTGAATACAGAAGGGGAATGACCCCCAGCTGGAGAAAGGGTCACTGAGAAAGGGTCACTAGGATGGGCCAGGGCAGCCTGTCACACTGCCCACAGAAGTCTCACCGAGAAAAGATGCCTCAGCCCCAAAGCACCACCACCCTCTGAGAGTGGGAGGAGAGGCTCAGCTCTCTCTGACTCATTCCTCAGTCAGAAGTGACTATGCATGCCAGTAATCCCAGCACTTTGGGATGCTGAGGCAGGAGGAATGCCTGAGCCCTGGGCAACTTGGTGAGACCTCATCTCTACAGTAAATAAAAAAGTAGCCAGGCATGGTGGTGCACACCTGTGGTTCTAGCTACTTGGAAGGCTGAAGTGGAAGGATCACCTGAGACAGCAGGTCGAGGCTTCAGTGGCCATAAGCATGCCACTGCACTCCAGCCTGGGGGACAGTGAGACTCCAACCCTAATTCCAAAAAAAAAAAAAAAGAAAGAAAGAAAAGAAGTGACCATGTCCTTCCCTAACCCATTCTCTAGTTACCCAACACCCTATCCAAGGGTAGACTGGAAACAGTGCAAAATCGAACACAGTAGCAGCAGCCACTCACTGGTATCAAGAAGTTTGACTCTACTGTGGAAAGACACTACAAAGCTACACAGGGTCTGAGGTGGGCCACCCTCCTTTGTCACAGCGTGACAAACAATGCCCTGGCACACGGTGGAGGAAAGCGGACTCCCAGGATGCCAAGGGTCACCAGGTCCTTGACTGCCAGCACTGAGATGGCCTCCATGTGGAAGTCCAGGAGAGGCTAGGTCATCAACTCTGAGCCCCACCAGGTTCTCCAACAGACTAGGGCTCTCAGTGTTTTGCTTCCTGTAAAAACACTTAACTTTGCAATTTAATCATTATGAACTTCCACCACCAAAACCCCACAACTCAAAACCTGTTGAGTTTTGGAGCACCAAGGGACCTCCTTGTCAATCTGGTGGTGATAGGAGACATCTGTCTACCTCAGTGCTATCATCAGGAAAGGAGAAGAGGGAGGGGCAGATGTGGCTCAGGGGAGGGAGGCGGGAGGTAAGTGCTCAGCGGGAGAAGAGCTGAGCCTGGAATGGAGGTCACCCAATCCACTGATTTTCAAACTTACTATTTTTATTATTTTTTAAGCTACAGGAGGCTGTGTTCAAAGAAACTCTGACCCAGAAACCCAGCATGGAGGCAGGCAGAGCAGGTCACTTTTATCTTCAGGTGGCAGGGAGGCTGCATGAAGTACACACTCAAAAATGATAGGCCTGGTCCAGATGATCCCAAATGCCACAGAACATCAGAGTGGCTCAAGGAGCTGATTTCAGAATCACACGGGGACTAGTTTAACAGGACTATGATAGGCCTAGAAATACACAATTTTAAGAGCTATCCCTCACAGCAGTTAGAAGGGGCCCGCACTGGTCACATCTGGGATAATATATCACAATAAACAACAGTAATGGACTGCAGCTCACTGAATAAAATAAGAATTCATAAGGCCAGGTGTGAGCTCACACCTGTGATCCCAGCGAAAGGACTCCATGAATACAGGGGTTAGAGACCTGCCTAGGCAACTTGGTGAGACCTCATCTCTATGATAAATAAAAAACAATTAGCCAGGCATGGTGGCACGTGCCTATGGTTCCAGCTACTTGGAAGGCTAAGGCAGAAGGATTGCCTGAGCCCAGTGGTCAAGGCTTCAGTGGCCGTGAGCATGCCACTGCGCTCCAGCCTCGGTGACCAGAGTAAGACTCCAACTCAAAAAAAAAAAAAAAAAAAGAAAGAAAAATTCACGAACCCATTCTAATGCACCCAGAGAGAGAGATAAACAAACACATGGGAGAGAAGAAAAAGTTATGTGTAGCAAAATGTTAAATGATAAATGTAGAAGGAATTATGGAATTAAATCATCACCATTCAGCAACTATGCCAGAAATAACTGATTCTGTCAAGAACCATCAATGGGTCCTAAAACCAGTTGATGAATTAGATGTGAAACAGCAAATTGTATTTGCATAGTCTCAAACATAAATAAGTTCCCAGATGTCACATAAAATTACAAAGAGCAAAAATTAACTTAGTAGTGGAGGAATCCAGCAGACAACACCTTAGACAAGTGACCACTTGTCATCAATAATGAGTCAAACCCACATCATGTGCCTATCAAGGGGCTGTACCCAGGACACATCATTTTTGCAGTATTCCAGACAAAATTGCATAACCTGAATCTAATCAGGAAGAAACATCAAACAAACTCAAATTAAGGGAGATTCTACAAAATAACTGACCTCAAGTAACTCAAACATAGAATTTGTGGTTCTTCGCCTCAAAAAAAAAAAAAGCAAACAAAACATTCAGGCCTTGGGCCCAACAGAGATTTTTCAGAATGACTCATCAGGCAGCTCATTCAACTGCACAAGCAGCACCAGGGCAACACCCACCCAGGTAAGGCAGAGCCTGGCCACCCACAGCTGCTATCTCCCCAATTTCTCAAATATCTGGGCAAACTGAGGGCTGGCACCTTCCTGACTTCCAAATTGATGTCCCAACCTACTTTCCCTCTGCTGCCCATTCACGAGAGGATACAGAGTCAAGGCAGGCAAGGGAGCACAATGCTCTGTACCCTGATAATCATGGCAGGCCTGTTTCTGAAATTCCAAGTACACATGAAATGTCTGTAGACAGAATCCTTTTACAAGTCCCTGATAAGAGAACATTAGTGCCTCCTCCTCAGCCAGTTACATACAAATTTGGACAACTCAGGTCCAGTTTACCGTGGCATCTCCAATATGAACAAGAACCCAGGAAGCCAAGGTGCTGTTCCTCCAGACCTCAGAAGGACTGAGCTGGACCCAGTGTCCTCTCAGAAATTCTTGAGGGAGGGCCTGGGAGCTAAGGGCAACCTACCCAGCAATCCATCAAAATGCTGGGCAAGTTCCTGGAGTGAAAGACTTTTCATTGTGGGAGACAAACACCTCAGGATTTGTTTCCACATGTTCAGGGCACTGCTGTGTACCAAGAATTGAGGCTGTGGAGCCCAACTACAACTCAGAGTGGGAACAGTATCTGACTCAGGGAACTCAAAAGGTGATTCGTTCTACTAAATGCAAAGTCAAATAGGTGCTGAAAGGGCAGGAAGGTGGAGGCGGGAAGCTGGCCAGGAAATGCTCCCCACAGCAGCTGGTTTAAACATGCACTAGATGAGGGCACCCACATTTAGAGGCTCACCTGTTTGGGAGAAACAGCTTTGCCGGGAAATAGGGACCCACAGCAACTCAACCTGACAGTGGGCAACTGTCTCCCCTCATGGCAGACCCTCTGATGCTAATGATCAACAGAGCCCCCAGCGTGTCCTCAGCTCTGGGTTGGGCTCTGCAAATGATACCAAGACAAAACCATTATAGCCACCCTTGCAGGGCTGAAACAACCGAGGTGGGAGCCGCTCCTGGATACTACAGATGTTCCATGTGATGAGTGGACCATTCTTGGAGAGGAATAAACTTTGTTCCAATAGCCGAGTCTCTGCTGGCTATTAAAGGAGCTGCTCCAGCAGGCTGCAGGATTTGACCTGCATGCCTAATACAAACTTGAAGTGTCCTCTTTGTACGGTTGCTCTCCCCCTCCTCTCCCCTTTCCCAACACAAAGAAACTACATAAAAGAATTTAGAATTATTTACTCTTCTTTCTCCATTTTCCCATGCCTGAAAGACATAAAGATTATGGCTGTAAGATGTTTTAAAAAAATCTTTGTATCCAAAATTTCAGACTGCTACTGCTTTCCATATTCACAGTTCTGCATCCTCAGATTCAATGAACCATGGATCAAAAATATTCAGAAAAAAATACAAATTTTAAATGATATAGCAATCATTTGCATAGCATTTGCACTATATCAGTTATTATAAGTAATCTAGAGATTATTTAAAATATATGGGAGGATGCACGTAGGTCATAGGCAAATAGTACTGGGGAGGGCCTGGAACCAAACCAAAGGGAACCAAGGGATGACTGTACTGTTTTAAGACAAGCAATCCACTTCACTCTGAGGACAGCATCCTGGGGAATTCACCAGTCCTCCCCTAAGTCTAGGGGTGGTACACTATGCAGCCCAGGCAAAGCCTGGCTCCGCCCCTCAATTCCCCCCAAGCAAACAGCCTGAGGGGGAAAATTTACAGAGTTAAAGCAAAACAAAAATCCTTCCCAAAGAAGCCATGGCAAGTGAAGCCTACTGGAGAAAAATAAATAAAATTAAGTGTGCATAGAGAATGTCAAAAAAGAAAAGGAATGGGGGCCAGATTTTTTTTTTTCTTTTTTTGAGTTGGAATCTCACTCTGTCACCCAGACTGGAGTGCAGTGGCACGCTCCCGGCCAATGCAGCCTCGACCTGCTGGGCTCCAGTGATCTTTCCGCCTCAGCCTTCCAAGTAGCTGGAACAGCCGGGCTTGGCGGCTCAGCCTGAATCCCAGCGCTTTGGGAGGCTGAGGTGAGTGGATTGGCTAAGCCCATGGGTTTGAGACCCGCCTGGGCAACTTGGGGAGACCTCATCTCTACAATAAAATCAAAAAAATTAGCCAGGCATGGTAGTGCGCGCCTGTAGTTCCAGCTACTTGGAAGGCTGAGGTGGAAGGATCACCGGAGCCCAGCAGGTAGAGGCTGCGGTGGCCAGGAGCGGCCACTGCATTCCAGTCTGGGCGACAGAGTGAGACTCCAACTCAAAAAAAAATAAAAAAACCAAGCAGCTGGAACTACAGGCATGCACTACCACTCCCGGCTAATTTTGATTTTATTGTAGAGATGCAGTCTCGCCAAGCTGCCCAGGCGGGTCTCGAACCCGCGGGCTCAGGCAATCCACTCACCTCAGCCTCCCAAAGCGCTGGGATTACAGGCTGAGCCACCGAGACTGGCTCCAGATTTTTTTTTAACTGCAAATCAACGGTGGGAAACTTGAAAAGGGGTGAGAAAAATCTGGAAAGTATCAAGAGAAGGCCAGCAAATCAGCCCCTAAAAGAGAGCCCAAAAAGGCAGAAGGCCCCAGGCAGCTGAGCAGGAGCAACAAGGTCTCATGCCCAGAGATGCAAGCTTTTCCTCACAAAAAGACCCCATTAACACCAGAATGCAGGGGGTGTGTGGGCAATGTAGTGAAATTGGGAGACCGGCTTCAAACTTTTCCACTGCAAAAACTACTACAAAATATAAATTTGTCGCCCCTCTCCTGGACTGTTTGTTTATCTTCAATATACATCAAAACATCCTTATAGAAAATGCTCTGTGTTTCTACAGAACGCAAACAATATTTACGACCTGATTCTGAGCCTGTCCTCCAGCTGGAAAGGACGGGGCGGGGCGAATGTACCAGATGGCCAAGGGAGGCTTAGCACCGCCCTTTCACGCAGGAGGCTCCAATTACACCTCCTCACACACCCCCGTGCCCCAAAGATGACCTTGCCAGTAGGCTTCGGGCCAAAGGGTCTTTCTCAACCTGGCTCCACCTCACCTCCAAGACATCTCCAGCACATAGGAATAACTACTGTACTCTGCATGTGGAGGGGAGGGGCTGCAGAGCCTAGGCTACCGGACCCATTAAAGTCAACAACTTTCAGGAAAGCAAGAGGGTAAAGACTGCAAAACCAAGAACAGATCAGGAAACACAAAAGCAGGATGGTAACAGGGCAGCTGTCTGAGCATGTGCTTGTCAAACTTTAGCGTGCATTCGAACCACCTGGGAATCCTATTATAATGCAGATTCTGATTCAGCTGATCTGGGGTGAGTCCCCTCCCAAGATTCTGCCTCTCAACAAGCTCCCAGGTGATGCCCGTGCTGCCCACCAGCAGGCCAGGTCTGCAGACAACACAATGAATAGTGAGGACATAGTACAGACGCACAGAAGGAAAACGACCATTAAGACATTAAGACAAGTCTTAGGAGGAGGCCACCCATCTTTACTGTGCTTAGTTCACAGGGATACAATCAGCTTTTCTGGAGGAATGCTTTAATTTTGGGATTTGTTTGGTGTTTTAGTGCAGCCCGCTGGATCCTCACGGGTTATTTTTATTCCCATTGCACAGCTGTGAAAGCTACTCTAACCAAATAATAAGCAAAACCTGCCTCCCGGCCCCTTGGGCTTCTTCCAAGACTTAACAGGCCTCCTACAACATGCCGGACAGAAACACACACAACAACCCCAGAGTAGTAACACAGGCTGGCCCCGAAGACAATGGGAGGAAGTCAGCCAGGCAGCAGGCACAGGGGGGCCTGGCAGGCAGTGCTGCTTAGGGGTGAGGGGCCCAAGGAATGGAGGCTGGGCAGGAAAAGGCAGATAAAGTCACAGAAACCCACCCTGAAGGGGTGCCAGGGAAAGAATATTTTAGCTCCTAGAACCTGTTAACAAACTAGGACAAAATTTAAACCCAAACTCCCACCCCTAAGGAAGATTAATTAGGATACTGTTTTTGGTTTTTACTTTTTTTTGAGTCAGAGTCTCACTCTGTCACCCAGGCTGGAGTGCAGTGGCACGCTCCAGGCCACCGCAGCCTCAACCTGCTGGGCTCTGGCGAGCCTTCCGCCTCAGCCTTCCAAGTAGCTGGAACTACAGGCATGCGCCACCATGCCTGGCTAATTTTTTGATTTATTGTAGAGACAAGGTCTTGTAGATGCAACAACATTTACTAAAATGAGGACACCCTGAGGTACAACACCGTCCGGGGCTGAAACTTGCTTCCTGATTTTACAAATCAGGAAGACATGGGTAATAAGAGAGTCAAATAAGACAGCCAGACTGCTGTGAAGATGGATGGATTCTGAAACCCTAACCCTAAACACATGAAAACTCGTGGGACATACGAGTTCTATACAAACACTTCATTTCAAAGGCAGGTGACTTACGGAGTCTGGCTGTGGTTTAGAAAGAAAAGACAGTATGGGCTGGGGCACACACATCTCCAGAAAGAGAATTCAGACAGTGGGTGAGAGTGGCCCTTGCCCTGCCTGCGATCCCAAACATGGCTGAAATTGGACACCTAGAAAAAACATTCATTGTTCCCAAAAACTGAGGGGAAGAGAGACACATTCAGATGTGAAAGGGCAGGGGATTAATTCCATTGTAGAACAGTCCTCAAAACCACAGAGACTAAAATAAAAAGAAACTTTCTCAACCAACCCTGTTACTGATTTCAGTGAGGATCAGGAGGTAAAGGATGATCACACTTTGTACCTGGGAGCGACTTTCTACGAAGTATCAGAAGGAGGCTAAGCCTAACACACTCTCTCCCTCTCCCCCTAGCGTATGCCTTCAGTGGCCAAAAACAGGTGAGGCTTCTCTCTGTCCTCACTGTAGGAGTCGCTATCATTCTGAGCAGTAAGAGGGGAGACTCTCTAAACAAAGGGAAACCTCAGCATCGCTGTGGTAACAGCTGAAAGAATTGGAGGTACAGCCAGGGGGCTGCCACATCTTTGGCTCAGTGGGCCGATTCAGGCCCCAAGGGCTTCTCCTGGTGCTGTGCACAGACTGCCTGCTGCCTGCCTGAGTTTCAAGAGCCCGGAGATGGCAGAACAAAAGAAAATGGCTGTTGCTCAGGCAGCGGGGGTGGCTGCAGGCCGGGCTGCCAGCAAGCAGGCTTTTCAGCAGCTGAGTGTTCAAGTGAGGAAGGGGGGACACTGGGCTGAGCACTAAGGCACAAAAGAAAAGTGGGGGGCCTGGGAGACTAACAGCAACACAGGCACGCGCCTGGCCCCCACCCAAGGGTGCAGCTGGGCTGGGAGGACTCAAGCAGCACACACTCCCCCAGGCGGTGGGCAGGTGGCCGACAAGCCCCGCACTGGGCACTCCTGCTCCTTGCCCAGCTGCTCAGAACTCTTACCCAGGGGGGTTCCGGGCACAGCACGGGGACTTGAGAGGAGGAAAGGGGAATCTTGACAGAGGTACCCACAAAAGACAGGGCCCAGAATCAGAAAACAATGAGGGGCCTTGGAGTGGTTCAGGGCTGTCTGCAAATTGACCTCCATTAAACATAATGGGCTCCTGCTGCTAGCAACAATAGCCCGCACTGACCACTCCCTATCCCCCTTTCCTCCTTCCTTCCCACCCCCCCAAAAAATCCACAAGGGGAGGCAGCAGGAAACCAGGGCAGAGCCCATGAATAGCTCCACTGTCAGTCCCCAGGTCCCGCCTCCTCAGCCCCACAGGTCAGCCCTCTGGGCCACCAGGCCACAATAGAAACTCTGTGCTACAGAGGGCCCAAGCCCCAGACAACAGCGCGGAGGGCATGGGAAGCTCTGGAGTTCTCTCGGGGCCTGCGTGTAACTGCAATGGTGAGAATGGCGTGCAAGGGCAAGAGGGCCATGGCCAGGCCACAGGCTTCAAACCCACCAGGTCAGGATCTATTTAAGGGGGCTTTCTGACAGCCAGTCCTAAAATCTCCCTGCTTCCTACTCTGCCCTAACTTGAGGCAGCCAGAGCCCCACAGAAAAAGGAATAACCAGAGAGCTCAAGCATGGAGTGGATGGCTCCATGAGCCCCCTCCCAATTCTCCCTCCTTCCTCTAGTCCACCCCAGGAAGAAAAAAACACATCTGTCCTTATGCCCTGCTTCTGCTCTGAAAGGAAGCACCTGCTCAAAACAGAAAACCCATCTATTATTTTCACAGGTGCCTTTTATACCAGGTTCTTAAAATCACAAGGTGGCAGTCAGGTCCAAGGAGGCCTGAACGGTGGACTGCAGAGCAGCCAAAGGTTCAAGGAGGCCAGGACAGGAAGCCTGATCCCCACACCAATCCCTGACACTGTGGGAGAACTCTTCTATAAAACAACCTTCACACCCTGCCCAAGTCCTTAGAACTCTTGAGGCTTGCTCAAAACCACAATGATAAGTCTGCTCCTCCTCCCTCTGGCTGCTTCCTCCTCATGCAGCCACAGGTACCCAGGTTTCATGGCCCATAGGGCACAGCCAAAGGCTGTAAACACAGAGCTCACGGAGACAAGCTGACCTGAGCCGAACCAAAGATGAACCAAGATGGGAACCAACACACCAGCACCACCCTACCCACCTCCCTGCAGTCCCCTCCAGCTCTAGTTGTCTCTGACTGCAGAAGGACAAGCTCCCTCTACAGAAAACCTCAAACTTTCATTCCCCCTCTCAATAACAGCATGTTTCTTTTCCTGTGAAGCACCCAAAATGTCTCAGCTCCAAATCTAGCCATCTCTGTTACAGACTTAGAGCATGCACAAGACACTCCAGCAACTTCGCTTGTAGAAACAAAATACTGAAAGCAACCTCTAAGTCCATCAATATGGGGCTGGTAAAGTGAATCATGGTTCTCCATAGAGCCAAATAGCATGCTGCTGATAAAAAAGAATGGACTGACCTTACATGTGCTGAAACGGTACAATCCCAGGATAAATTTTAGAGTAAAAACCAGTGAGTGCCAAAACGTAATTAGCATACCACTATGGGAATAGACAAGAGAGGAGAGCTGACATGCTTGACTAGATCCTGAACATCTGGTGATGGAGACCTCAGGGGAGCAGAACTGAAGGGGTCAGTGATAAAAGAAAGAATATTCACCATATATCTTTGTTAAGTGTTTTTCGTCACGAATACATGTTTTTAAGTAAAAAGGTTAAACCTAAATTAATGTTTTAAATGCCTAAAGTTTGCGGTTAGAGGTACAATTTTACCTGTAGCTCTCTGCAGGCGGCTTCTGGTATCTCCCTAGGACAAGGAGTGGGTGTTGAGGGGAGAGAAAAGAGAAAGGAGGCAGCAGAAATGGGGGAGGGGGAAGGAAGGCAGGGCTAGACAACGCCAGCCTAACTCAGAGAGCTCCCTGCTGACAACTCCATCCCAAGTCCGGAAATAGAAAGTTTTCCTATGAAGAATAAGAGCAGATACTGACAAAGGCAGAAAAGAAACATTAAGTTATTCCACTCTAAGGACCA
The DNA here is from genome assembly GCA_027257055.1 of Cephalopachus bancanus. Lineage (NCBI taxonomy): Eukaryota > Metazoa > Chordata > Mammalia > Primates > Tarsiidae > Cephalopachus > Cephalopachus bancanus. The sequence continues at coordinate 4,233,814 of JAPVLO010000036.1, forward strand.
TCTGTCACCAAGCCCACTCCGCGGTAAGACTGTTAAGACCCCAAGGTTCAGGCAACGTAGATAGTGAGAAGGGAAGTCTGAAACCCAGGCATCCCAGGTCTCCAGCAGGGACCCTTCTCTGGACCCTCCTCACCTGGTCATCAGTGAGGCTCGAGGTCCTAGTGTTATGAACCCACCCCAATTTTAGCAGCTGAAGAAAGCTATTTTGACAGATTTCTACGTCTGGCTCAACTCCAAGGACAGGCTAAAAAATGGTTTCTCCAAAATCCCAGCTCAAAACCCCAATCCCTAACTACTAAACTCCACATACTTTCCAGGAAATGAAAGTTGCAAAATGGAATTGTTAGATGCATTTGTAGATTTATTCCTCACTAAAGGGATACATGTATGTTGTTTAAAAGCCTCCTTTAACTGATGTGTCAATAAATACTTTGCACTCAGAAGCACTGATGTACTTCCTCCAAGTGATTTTCCCCCTAAGGAACAATACAAAAACCATCCCAGTCTCTCCTGAGGCTGAGGGGAATGACACAATGGCCATTAGAACCAGGACTAGCCAGACCATTTGAGCAAGAGAGTCGGAAGGCAGGGAGTGGTTCATCAACAGAACTCTATGTAGCAGAACTCCCCCACTCCACTCCCCAGGCCACCACAGCAGACACAAACATCTCTCAATGACCTCAAGCTCACAGACTGCCCAGGTCACAGAGAAAGGTTTCCCTATCTTATGATTTTTGATGACTGCTAAATGTTCAACAAGTAGCTTCTGAATTAAGAAGCACAAATGAGATCTCACAAATGAGATCACACAGGCACTTGAAGCCCTCAAACCTCATTGCTGGGAAGGAGTCCCTCCTCCTGTGTGTGGGCCCAGTGCAAGCCCTTGGCAGGTCTTGGCCTGGAATCCCACAGCCCTCCATCAGACCATCACCAGCCTCCTCCAGCCATCTTACTGCAGGCTGGCACTGACTCTCAACACACCAAATCTTGTGACATCTCAGCTGCCCATACCACCCCATCGGTCATGCCACAGAGGGCAGCTTCAGGGCCACCCTAAGACAGAAATGTTGACAGAAACTGTCTGCTCCACCCCGTTCTTAAGCAATTGCTATTCCCTTCTCCTTGCTCACACTCTGTTATTCTCAGCATTCACAGCCCTTAGGAATAAATGCCCCACCACTACCATGACTCTTATTTTGGCATACCCTCTCCAAAACCTATTTGTGTTTACACCAATTCGTGTGTTTCAGAGGAAGCAGCTGGGACAAGAGACAATGACTGTGGCAGGCAGGATGGCTGCAGAGAATAGGGTTCTGTCCCTACATCTCTTCCCCTGCAAGAGTGGAAGCAGGTCATAGAGCCTTAGGGAAGTGGGGGAAAACCACCACCCACAGCCAACAGGTTTTTCTCACAATATCAGGTGGCCCGGTTCCTGAAAAGCTGGCTGCTGAGATGAAAGTAGCCCCAGGAAAAGGAGGCAGACCAAACAGGATCACCTGTGCTGGACAGGTTTGTGGGAGCCAGCCCTCACAAAAGGCAGGGTATGGCCAAGCAGAGAGGGGCAAAGAGAAAAGTAGGAACCTCACTCATGGAGAAGAAACAAGGTAGACTGGATGCAGGGATCCAAAGGCCTGAGACAGAAGGAGGAAGCTGATGAAGCTCCCATGGGCAGAGTATCCAGGAGCTCCCACCAGTAAGGCCCCCAGAGTCCAGGTAGGGGGAGATCACCCATAGTACCTTCCTCGATCCAGCTCAGACAAATGAGATGGTGGGGGAGGGAGAGAGCCACAAAGTTGTCAGACAGGTTTGCCCAGGACAGAGAGAGCTGGAAACACAAGACACAGCAAAAGGGGTTCAGTTTTAGAGGCTAAGGAAAGAGGTAAAGTAGCTGTGATCTGACAGCCAACAGATCTGGCAATGAGGAGCCAGCGGGTACGCTGTCTGAAAGGCGTAAAGTCCACAAGCTACAGGGAAAGGAGGACCCAGATCCATACTATTTCCTGGGTGCAGAGGGAAGTCCAGCAGGCTGACAGCAAGGAGCCGACAGATGCTGAACAGGACCAAGGTTTCTGGAAACATATAAGAAGGGATATCCACAAGGAAAGATACCACTCCTGAGGAAGAAGTGTGAGTGGGTATGAGTTTAGGCCACTGCAAGAACCATGGATAAGATGCTGCCGGCCATGGGACACTGAGAAAGAGTCTGTTCTAGACCAAACTTTAGTCAAGTCCTCCGGGCTCTCTACTTGCCTAGACCTGACCTTGGGCTCCTGTCTCCATTCCAGCAGAAACCAGTTTTAGTAAGAATCCCTCAGCCGGGCTTGGTGGCTCAGCCTGTAGTCCCACGCCTTGGGAGGCTGAAGTGAGTGGATTTCCTGAGCCTGCGGGTTTGAGACCCGCCTGGGCAACTTTGCGAGACCTCATCTCTACAATAAATAAAAAAATTAGCCAGACGTGGTAGCGCATGCCTGTAATTCCGGCTACTTGGAAGGCTGAGGCGGAAGGATCGCTGGAGACCAGCAGGTCGAGGCTGCGGTGGCCGGGAGCGGCCACTGCACTCCAGTCTGGGCGACAGAGTGAGACTCCAACTCAAAAAAACAAAAAAAAAAATCCCTCCCTATTAATATCTGATCACATGCTGCCCATCAAAAGAGGACTGGATAAAAAAAAAAAAAATGTGTGAGTGGATTGCCTGAGCCCGTGGTTCGAGACCCGCCTGGGCAACTTGGGGAAACCTCATCTCTACAATAAATCAAAAAATTAGCCGGGCGTGGTAGCGCACGCCTGTAGTTCCAGCTACTTGGAAGGCTGAGGCGGAAGGATCGCCAGAGCCCAGCAGGTGGAGGCTGCAGTAGCCGGGAGTGGCCACTGCACTCCAGTCTGGGCGACAGAGTGAGACTCCAACTCACAAAAAGAAAATGTGGTACATATACACAATGGAATATTACAGTTATAAAGAAGAACAAAATCATGAACTTTGCAGCAACCTGGATGGAATTAGAGTTTATAATTGAGTGATCTTTCACAGAAACAAAGATCTGAGTATCACATGTTCTCACTCATAAGTGGACCCTGAACAACTACCCTAATACTATAACAAAAGGATTGACAGTAGCGGGGAAACTGTGGGGGGGGAGGTAGGATTGACAGTAGTTGAGATATGAGGGGGAGCACACCTCATCAACAAGGGTACCTGCACAATGAATATTTGTATACCTAACCCTGAACTGTACCCCACAATTAAAAAAATAAAATATATTTTTTAAAAATCTGATCACCCTTGATATCTGATCAAATTCCTCATCCTCTACCATCCCCCAGAAAAAAATCACCCCGGCTTGCCCTAAGAAAGAATCAGTTCAATTTAGCAAAAAAGTTCTCTGTCCTCTTAGAAACTGTCCAGGATCTCTGCACTCTGCTCCTAAGCTATAAGTTCCCACTTTTCTTTATTGTATTTGGAGTTGAGCCCACTCTCTCCTTCCTATGGCAAAACGCCACTACACCTGTTACAAAAGTCCCGAATAAAGTTTGCCTACTGGTTTAACAAGTGTTGTAATATTTTTTTCTTTACCATGCAGATCTCCCCAAGTCTTCCTGGACCCATCACTATCCACCCCAACCCAGAGTGTGTAAACCCACTTCGTCTAGGGCTATGGTTGGTCTCCCCCACCAAGCCCCAGAGAAAGCCTGTCTTCATGGCCCAGAGACGCAGGGTTATAAGAAGAGAGCTAATCAGTAAGCAAGTCAGGCATCAGGAAGGTCATCTAGAGAGGCAGGGTTTCTTCGTGCCAATGGTCATTCAGTGGGCAACTACAGACTCTCCTAGAGACAGCAGTGGGAGGGCAAGGAAGGAGCAGGGCCTTGAGCATAGCTCAGTGAGTACCTGGGATTGGGGATAGATACATTCTTGCTGCTGAGAGTCCCACCATGGTCTGAACTGTTGTAGAGGTTTTATGGAACCCAGCTGCTCCTTCCTGGGAGGCCCAAATCTGAAGCTGGACCTTGTTCCTTATTCCGATATGCCCAGGTTCCCTGAGGTGCCCCAGTGGGCTTCTAAAGATTTTAGCACAAAAACTCTGCCTTAGGACTATGTGTCCTAGGATATGCTGCTACCCTTAGCCCTCATGGGATCACCATTCAGACCTCAGGGTATAAATTGAGACTCATGGAACACTCCTTTCCTCCCAGCTACTGTGGGTTATTTCTCCTGGATGTTAGAGATAGAAATTCCTCAAATTCTCTTTTTTATTAATGCTCTCGGGGCCCTGCAACGTACATGAATACAGGCCCTAACAGCTGGCACACATAGGAAAAACTCAGAGAGGAGGTTCACCAGCTCCCTTGTCCTGGCACTTCCCCAAACCTTATCCACATAGTACAGCCCAACATCAGCTCTCCCAAATGCCAGGGAACACACAGAGACTGAGGCGGCACCAGGAGCTCACCTCTTTTTTTTTTTTAAGTCAGAGTCTCACTCTGTTGCCCAGTTTGGAGTGCACTGGCACGCCCATGGCCACCACAGCCTTGACCTGCTGGCCTCAGCCTTCCAAGTAGCTGAAACTACAGGCATGCGCCACCAAGCCCTGCTAATTTTTTTGATTTACTGTAGGGACAAGGTCTTGCCGTGTTGCCCAGGCTGATCTTGAACCCATGGGCTCAAGCAATCCTCTTGCCTCAGCCCCCTAAAGTGCTGGGATTACAGGAGTGAGCCACCGTGCCCGACAGGAGCTCACCTCTTACCAGGATCCCAGAAGCCACTTCAGAGACAACTGTCATGGCCCTCAGTCACCCATACAGGCTGACACAACCAAGGAAGGGGCAGCCAGTCCCTCCAGCTATCCAGTTGATGGACATAGGCTCTAGTCTAGGCCTCCTCTCTGGCTGCTCAGCTAGGGAGGCAGAACAGACACAGGTGAAGAGTGTCAACTCCAGCCCACCCAGGCCCACTTAAGATCTGATCACCAGGCCTGCAGCTGCCTCCTAAGAGAAAACAGCCCCACCCAACCTCACCAGGCCCAAGAGTGGAGGAAGTGGGGTTCCCAGAATCAGTTGCTAGTGAGCACTTTGCTGAGAGCTGCCAGAGAGATGGCAGCTGTCTTAAAGCAGAGTATCAAGCCTAACTCAGGGCCTCTGGATCCTGCTTCTCAAACCTGAAGTGTGTACTCATGTACTTCACAGCATCCCTATGATATAGGAAGGGCAACTTGATTATTCTCACTTTACAGATGAGAAAATGAGAAAACATTTTTTTTTTCCAGGAGGAAAAATAAAAAGCAAAGACTTGTCTGGGTCACTCAACTAAAAAGTCCACACAACTTGAAAGCTGGCCTCACCACTGTCTACTCTGCAAGCTGGGTAGTGTTATTCATCTTCACATTTAATCAGCACAGGCACTGGACACCGCGCATCTGCCAGAGCCTATGTTAGACCAACACAGCCACTTGTACTGTCTGAATCAAAAAACACACACAGTTAAGGGAGAAATGGATGTGGAGACATTACAAATATCCTCCCCAATACAGTCAGAGAGGGCACTGCCACAACGGCAGATAAGCAAACTGAAACGCTGGCATTTACCTAGACCAGAGATTTTCAAAACAGCAGTGTACACAGCTCCCTGGGGACTCTGATGACTAGCCAAGAGTGGGACCACTATTAGAAACCACCACCACCTCTCATTCCACAGGTAAGAAACTGAAAAAGGAGGAAATATGCCTAAGGATACTAAGTTAATCATAAAGCAGAATAACTTTGTCTTACCACCTCCATCCACCAGTATCTATTGGGAGGCGGGGGGGGGGGTCACCAGAGACCAAGCAGGTGATCAAGCACAAAAGCAAGAGCCACAGTGTGGTTGGCTCTTTAAAACCCTGTTAAGGTGGCCTAAGGGAGAAACTGTGGATTAACAGAGGGTTTCTACTCCCTTCTACGGGCCAAAGAACCATCCCAGCCACAAGATCAATCCTGTTCCCAGTGAGAGTCCATCCTTCAGTCATCTCACCACCACTCCTTTCCAGAACCCAAGGTCTACAAGCTCAGTCCCTGAGTCCCACAAAGGGAAGCGGGATGATAACCCATGCTAGGGTTACCATGACCTGCTCCTGCTTCTAGGAAAGGTGGCTGCCCCTATTACCCAAATCCAAGTAGGGTATGGGACCTGAAACATGTCCATGGGCTGACAAGCCAGGGCAGTCAGGGGAAGCAGGAGCCTGCTTCTCTTCCTATGGGCATTACTATCTCTTTTTAAAGCCCACCAGGACCCAATGGTAGGAAGCTGGGATCATCACCTCTGTTCACAGCCCCTAGAATGGGGTTTGAATCTGAACATGTACTTAATAAGAATCCCTGACCAGGAACTCCCCACTAGTCCTTGGGCCCACTAATGAACAAACGAACAAATGAATGAGCAAAAGAAGACTCAGTGAACTCATGCAACTTGCTCGGGGTTAAAGGACAGAGGTTGTCTTTGCAGACCACCTCTTACCATGCTAACAAGCATTTTGTTTACCACACCACTGCCCTTCAAACATGGCACCTCAATCCATCTTTAACCTAAATATGTTCTTTGACTAATTCATGATAGATGTTCCTGGTGACACAAAAACATATGATGACATTAGGACCAGAATTTGGGATGAATTCAGAAGAAGGCGCAGTAGTAGACAGGTGTTAGGTATTAGTGCTATTCACCAAATGATTCTGATCCTCTTCCCCATACCTTGTTGGTATGGCCATGTGACTTGCTTCAGCCAATGAAATGCCACTTCCAGGTGGAAGCTGTAAGAGCCAAGGTAAGATTCATCATGTTCTCTATCTCTCTGCCCAAGTGGCCAGGGATGTAACAGTTCATCAGTATGGGTCCCACAGTGAGGACAACATAAAGCAGATATGTGACGGATATGTAGTGTGAACAAGAAATAAACATTTATTACTCTAAGCCTCTGAGACTTAGGAATTGTTGCTACCGCAGCAAACCCTGAACTATCCAGATAGATACAGGCAGCGACTTCTCAATCTTCTCCAGTCTGCCTATTCCCTGGTCTAGGAAGAAAGAAGCTACATGACCAGTCAAGCACCAGGAATTCAGCAGCACCTGCTATGTGCCCAGGCTATGCTAGACAGATGGGACACTAAGAAGCAGGGATATAAGGTCACCTGCACTGAAAGGACTTATTAGTTCCACTCTGAACCTGGCTTGTTTGGTATGTTAATCAAATTTAATTCCCCCAGAGAAGACAGTATTGTCTAAATAAGAAATGAGAAAACCCTCACACCTTTGGGAAGGGGAGGTAAGATGGCGACTTGAGGCTAGGAGTTCAACACCAGCCTGGGCAATAAAGTGAAACCCCATCTCTATAGATTAAAAAAAAAGAAAAAAAGAAATGAAACCCAGCTCATATTGATACCTCAAGCAAGTTAGTCTATGACCTTTCTGGACCACAATTTCCTTATCTGTAAAATGGTCTGTTTGACATCATGGTTGTTTCAAAGATTAAATGAGTTAATACAAGTAAAGTTTCCAGGATAGTACTGGGTGTACGTCTCAATAAATAGTCTTAGTGAACTCACTACTGTATTACTATCACTATGAAACCTTCTACATAATAGCTGTAAGCTTGTCCATAACTCTCATTTAATTTTAAACCAGCAAAGATTTCCCAGGACTGGCACAACGGCATTTCGTAGGCACTGATAAAATGAATTCTACCTCAGCTGAAGATAAACAAGTAACAGATCAAATCCCTGAACACATGGTGGCCTAAGGGCCTCAGGAAATGGTTCTAGGACCCAGGACTTTCCGGATCCCTGGCTTTCCAGCAAGCTGCAGGGCAGGGCCATTTCCCCTCCCACACAAGGCAAGAGTTTCATCCTTTCACTTCCCACATGGGAAGGGAGGTGCCCTCACTTGGCCTCCCAAAGTGCTAGGGTTACATGAGCCACTGTGCCCTGCCTGCATCCCATTCTGAGGATTCCTAATGTTTACGTGACAGGCCCTGGAAACCCAGGCCACCAGATAGATTTTCCCCTTCCTTCTCATTATGTTGATCCCAACTTCACTTGGAGACTTTCTTAATATATCTGTCTCCTCAGAGACTAGCACAGCTGCTCAGCTGATAAAGAAGAAACTTCCCTGGATAAACATTCTCCTCTCCATGTCCTTTCTTCCTGGAGGTAGCCACACACCTCCAGAAGCACCAATGGGCTTGGACTCCTGTCTGTCTGAATGATGCCGCTGCGCTGAAATCAAGTTCAGATCAATAAACACTACCGAGCACCTATCCCATGTCCAGCCTGGGTTCTAAGACCACTTAGAGCTTACAGCTGGTCTGGAAGTTCTGCACCTTGGGAGAGTGCCTGGCACCCCGGACTCTCAAGCATGCTTTGTTAAATAAACTGAATATCACGTTTGGTGGGCCAGGCAGTGAAGTTCACAGGTGTGGGGACAGATATATCAAGGAAGTCTCCAGGTGAAGCTGGTATGCAACACAATGAGAGGAAAGGGGAAAATCCATCTGGTGGCCTGGGTTGCCAGGGCCTTTCACTTAAACATTAGGAATCCTCAGAATGGGACACAGGCTAAGCGAAGTGGCTCATGTAATCCCAGTATTTGGGGAGGCGTAGGCAGGAGGATTGCTTGAGTCCAGGAGTTCAAGACCAGCCTGGACAACAGGCAAATCTCTACAAAAAAGTATAAAAATTAGCCAAGCACATGCTTATAGACCCAGCTGTGTGGGAAGCTGAGGCAAGGGGATCGCTTAAGCCCAGGAGTTATGATCACACCACTGCACTCCTGCCTGGTTGACAGAGTGAGACCCCAACTCTTAAAAAAGGATGGGTGAGGGGGTGGTTGAAGAGCTAGAAGGGCATACAGGGCCATGATGGACAGGACCCAGGAGGATCCCTGGAAGGAAGAGTACCTCCACCAACCACTGGGCTAACTGAATCCAGTGGAGAGGACATGGAGTGCTCTGATGGCCTAGTCTCCAGGTTTCCCTTCACAAATAGAGAAGGGAAATTCAGAAGGCACTAACAGAAAGGGCAATGGGAAGGCTACTTTTGAGGATATGACAGGCGGTCGACCCAACCCCCATCTCTGAGGGAGGAAGACCCTTCACCCGCCCCCCAGGAAGTAGACCACTGCAAAGAGAACACTTGCAGAGACTCCAACACAATGTCCTGCACTAATGCCCAAGACGACTCGACCTCCCAGATTCCAGGGCACCCAAAACAGCCACGTACCATGTACACAGCGCCGCACTCACCACTGCTCAGCGGCCAGCGCCTGGCCTGTACCAGGGCCGACTTCTCCCCACCTCCCCAAGCATGGACCGCTTCTCGCCAGAGACCAACTTTAAGTCACCAAAACACGTGTTCCAGCGGTTCCAGGCCGAAGTCCCTCCACACACCCACCCACCCACCCACCACACACACACACACACACACACACACCCACACAAATACTTCCACCCCGCCGGCACCCCCACCCTGGGGCCGCGCGGAGGAGGAAGGGTAGAGAAGCAGCGGCCCGGGACGAGTCAACTCCGTAACCACACACCCAACTCGATCAAAGCAACGGCTAGGTTGGGGTCGAACTTTGCTCTCAAGCGCAACCCCACACGACCAACACGGAACGCTGGGTCACCATTTACTCAAACTCTGGCTGTCCAAACCTGCGCAGGGCAGAGCTGGACGCACGGTGCAGTGGGAGACCTGGAGCACCTCAGGGCCGCGCGAGGGAGGGGCCGGCCCTCTCCGACCCACGCCCACCCCTGACCCGCGCTCCGGGGACGAGGGTTCGAGACAGAGCCGACGAGAGCGCCCATCCCCGAGCTCGCTGCCAGGGACAAGGAGCAGAGCCCCGAGCGGCGGCGGTGGCGGTCCTGCCGCTGCCTCCCGGGCGCTCCCACCCCCGCCCGGCCCCGGCGCGCGCTCGCCCGGGCACGCGGACCGGGCGAAGGCTACGGAACCAGGAGCGCGATCCCGTCGCCGCCGCGGCTCACTCCGCCCGGCGCCCGAGTTTCGGCTCAGCGGGGTCCGGGCTGAGGCCTCCAGCCTCTCGCGGGCGAGCCCGGCAGACAAAGCCAGCGCCGCCCGCAGGGCCGCCCCCGGGCAGGCGGGGAGGGAGGCTGAGGGGCCGCGCGGGGACCAGGGGAGCGGTCCTCGTGCCTAGAGGACTCTGGGGGGGGTCGGCCTCAGACAAAGAGGGGGACAGGCCCGACGCTCCGGCGAGGACACCGAGCTGTACTCACCCGCGCGCGATGACGGCGGCGCGGCCCGGCTCGGCCGAGGAAGTTAGAGCAAGTTCGGCGGCGCCGGGCGGGAGGGCGCGACTCAGGCCGTCCGAGCGGCGGGGGCGGGGCGCGGAGGGGCGGGGCCGGGGGCGCGGCGCCTGCCGGCTGCCAAGGAGGGGGCGCCGCTTCCCTGCACCGCCCGTGCGGCCCCGCGCGCCTCGCCACGCCCCGGCCCCGCCCGCCGCCGGCTCGCCCCTCCCCCACTCGGCCCCGCCTCCCAGCCCGCGCGGCTCCGGGCGCGGCGAGGCCGGGTCGCGGGCCCGCCCCTTTGTCCCGCTTTGGGCGGTGCCAGAGGCGGCGAGAGGCCCGGGTCTGCGCCCTCCCAGTGGGTGCGCGGCGCAGGCCTAAGTTGGCCCGGGGCCAGGCACTTGTGGCCGCCGCGAGCTGGCCTGGCCCCCGCGGAGCCTGCAAGGAGCGCGAGCTGGGGGAGGCCGCGTCTCGAGGGGTGCACGGGGTGCCCAGGAGAGGTGGGCGCAGGATTAGGAAGATGGCTGTATCGAAAATAAGAGACGTCCCTGCCGGGTTTCGGAGACTGGGCGTGGGGGTAGCCTTCAAGAGAAGAGAGAGCAAATGAATTTTTTTTTTTTTTTTAAAGACTGGGTCTTGCTTTGGCTGGAGTACAGTGGCGTGATTACATCTTACTGCATCCTCGAACTCCTGGGCTCTAGCGAACCCACCTCAGTCTCCCGGGTAATTGGGACTACAGGTGTGCTCCGCCACGCCCGGCTAATTTTTGGTTTGTTTGAGGTTTTTTTTCCTTTTCTTTTTTTTTTTTTAGAGATGGGAGGGGGGTCTCGCTATGTTGCCGAGGCTGGTGTCAATCTCCTAGCCTCAAGAGCTCCTCTCACCTCAACCTCCCAAAGTGCTGGAATTGCAGGCCTGAGCCACCACACCAGGCCTAAGTGAAAAATTTTCTTTCTTTGCAAACCAAGCAGTAAGGACATGCTCCTTCTAGCTTTGGTGCTAAAAATACCAAGCTTTCTTTGGATGACTGCTGAGATTTGTTCCTCCTCTTTATGTTAAGGAGATGACTGGGATGGTTCTTGTGGGGGATGGGGGAGTAGGCTTGATGGACAACCGGAGTGGAGGGGTAGCCACACTGTTGGTCCAGTTCTGATAATAAAAAGGCTGACCTCCCTAACCTAGCCTGTCTACCTGTAGAATGAAACACAGGCACACGACTATTTCCTAAACTCATTCAAATAGCCAAGGGCCAGGTGGTCTGCTCTGCTGGGCAACCCCAAACAGGGGTCTGTTAATACAACTGTGCTGAGAAACTGGTTGTACCACCTGCAACAAACAGGTTAAGTTCAGTGTAAGAAGGAAATCTTGAAATGGAAACTGTTCAGTTCATTGCCAGTTTGGGATTTTGTTTGTTTACTAAGAGGGATGCAGCCTGTCTGAACAACCCAGGCAGCTCAGGGACCTCCCTGGGAACCTGTCTGTTCAGTCACCCTTTAGCAAACAGAAAGTATCTGATCTGTGCCAGGCCCTGTTTCTGTGCTGGAGATGCAGCAATGAATAGGACAGCTGAAGCTTCTTGCCCCATAAAACTTATTTTTAGTGGAGAAGACAAATAATCACAAGTTGCAGTAAATGCTGGGACAGAAAGAAGGGGCTAGAGTAGAGAATAAGAGCTATTTCAGACAGAACAGTCCAGGAAAGACTCTTTGAAGAGGTGGGGTAGAAATTGAAGTCAAAAGAATGCGGAGTTTGCCTTGGGAAGAAGTTGGGCAGAGACATTCCACGTTGAGAGCCAAGACCTCAAAAAGGTAAGCTCTGGATGTGTCAAGGAGCTGAAAGAAAATCAGTGTGACTTAAGTATCAAGCCTGGGAAAGAGGCTCAGGATGAAGGTGGGAAGGTGTTTAGGGACACGCAGAGCCTATGGGCTGTGTCGAGGGATGGAGACATTTTGTTGAGCCATTGAAGCACTTTATGCAGAAAACTAATGTGTTCTAATTTGCTGCTGTGTGAAGAACACACCGCCATGTGTGGGTGTCAGGCAAGAATAAAGCAGAGAACCAATTAGACTGTTGCCGTCCTGCAGGCCAAAGATGATGGTGGTTTGAACCAAAGTAGTGGCCATACTAATGAGTACTTGAGAGATGCAATTTTGGACTTGACAGGACACATTGATAGGATGAACTTTGGGGGAGGAAATGGAGAAACCAAAGATAACTTTCAAGTTTCTGGCCAGAGTAAGTAGGTGGACAGTGCCTCATTTATTGCATGGAAAGGGACCACATCTCAGGGTAGAACATCAGGAATTCTATCTGAGCCATGTTGAGCTTGATATACTTATTAGAGATCCAGTGGGGTTACTCAGTTACTAGGAGCTCGTAAGCGACACTTGGGTTGAGGGTGGTGGGGTTGGGAGACAACTTAAAAACAGTAAAGGCTTTGGGATCTGAAAAGGACACCTACGGTGAAGGGATGCAAAAGAGGAGAGGGTTTGGGAGGGACCCTGGAGAGTCAGATGAGGAGCCAGAATAGACAATAAGACTGAAAAAGAGGCTAGGGAGACAGGTGGCAATCAGGAGAGTGCTGTATCCCAGAAACTGAGAGAGTATTTCCAGAAAGAAGTTGTCTGCTGGCTGTGTTAAATGCTGCTTGGAGATCAGGTAAGATGAAGTCGGGGAAGGGCCCATTGGCTCTGGTAATGTGAAGGTCATCAGTGAACCTAAAGAGCAGTGGGTTCCTGATGTGGTGGGGTAGAAGCCAGACCGTGGTAGAGCTACCAGTTTGCACAACCTGTCTAACAGGGGATGAGGGACTGGGAGGAATCTAGAAAGGGATGTGGACACACAGGATGCTTTAGTTGAGATTGCTAGATGGCTCTAACAACTGCTCTTTCTCTTTTCCCTTCAAGATAGAATTTCCAATTCTATTTGACCATATGCTTTCTAGAATAAAGAAAAGTGTCTCCGCTTCCTTTGCAGCTATGTATGGTCAGGTGACTTTGTTCTCCCAGTAGGAAGTAAGTGGAGGTGTCCAGCCAAGAAGCAGCCTTGCCAACCTTTTTCTTAATCTTCCCGCCTATTGTGGCTCCCCATCTGTCTTCCCTGGGTTTCTTTCAAACCCTCTCCTCTTCTGCATCTATCTCCTCACCCTGTGTCATTCTCAGGTCCAATGGCCTTTACTGTCTTTAAGCTTATGCCTCCCAAAGCCCCCATTCCATGTCCAAATTCTAAACAGTCTTTAACCAGAAACAATGTGCTTTCCTAAGCTGTTACCCTTTTCTGCTCACTAGAATATATCAATACATAACTGGAACTCAAATAGCCATGTTGGAGCTTAAGTGGAAACCATTGTTGAGGACATCAGTGGAACAAGTTAGAATAAATATGGGTTTCTGGCCGGGCTTGGTGGCTCAACCTGTAATCCCAGCACTTTGGGAGGCCAAGGCGAGTGGATTTCCTGAGTCCACGAGTTCGAGACCCGCCTGGGCAATTTGGTGAGACCTCATCTCTACAATAAATGAAAAATTAGCCAGGCGTGGTAGCGCACACCTATAGTTCCGGCTACTTGGAAGGCTGAAGCTGAAGGATCACTGGAGCCCTGCAGGGCGAGGCTGCGGTGGCCAGAGCATGCCAGTCTGGGCGACAGAGTGAAACTCAAACTCAAAAATTAAGTAAATAAATAAATAAAATAAATATGGGTTTCTAATGTTTAGGGAGCCACCATACCTGCTCTTGACCACCTGCCTTCTGACTTTATATGTGAGAAGAAATTCCTTTCTTGTTTAATCCTTTGTTTTCTGGCACTTGTAGCCTTATCTAATTTTAACTTTTGTGCGAATACAGAGGGTTTTGTTGAAATATGGGAATTACAGGAGCAGAGTTGCACAGTGATAGAACTATTCCAGAGGAGGATAGGAACAATGGTTCTGAATAACAATGGTTCTGAAGGAGCTGGGATGGGATATAGGCACTAATGGAGGGGCTGCCTCTAGTAGAATACCTCCACCATTATTAAGGAGATGGATGTATTGGGCACAGTGGTTCACATCTGTAATCTCAGCACTTTTGGAGGCCGAGGCAAGAGGATTGCCTGAGCTCAGGGGTTTGAGACCAACCTGGGCAACTTGGCAAGACCTCGTCTCTACAACAAATCAAAAAGTTAGCCAGGCATGGTGGTCACACCTGTAGTTCCAGCTACTGGGAAGGTCGAGGTGGAAGATAACCTGAGCCCAGCAGGTCGAGGCTGTGGTGGCCATGAGCATGCCATTGCATTCCAGTCTGGGTGATAGAGTGAGACTCCGACTCAAAAAAAAAAAAAAAAGAGGTGTGAAGGCAGCGATGTTTCTAGTGAAGATTGGGGCTGGAAGATGATCTATCACACCTGGTGACTTCTGCTTAATTCTGGATGTGAAGAAGGTTGTGCGTGTAGAACAGGAAGGCGGGAGGGTGAGAAGCCAGCTTTGTGAACCATAGTCTGGTTGGTGCTGGAGATCCTGCCAGCCTGAGCAGCCTCTGGGAGACATGTCCTTTCTGGACTAGTTAGCCACACTGCTGCAGGGTGTGGAGATGGTACACAGAACACCCACAAAGCCAGAAGCCAAAGCCAGTGAGACCTTTTCCACTCCACCCCCCTCAGCAAGTCTCATTTGTCAGTGGTCACATCTGACACTCGCCTGCTATTCCCAGCTGTGGTATGAGACCCACTAAGACTTATCTGACTCCTTACAGCAACATGGGGTGGTTTCAGAGAGCATCTAGGATACAAAATGCAGAACGGGTTCATTTTATTTTCCTTTATTAAAAAATAAAAAGAATTGGGATATAGAAAGCTCCAACTCATAAAAGGGTGGTATAGTAACCAGTGATTTACTTTCCAGACTAGCCCTTAGAGCCATAATTGCCAAGAATATAGCTGAATTATAGTGCAGACTGCAAGCCTGACGTATGGGCTGTGGAAATAAAAAGCAGTACAGGAAGGAGGAAAAGAAAAGCTGAGAGTTTCTTCTCTTGGTCCTGGACCTGAAGCCGCTATCCATAAAAATTTAGGTGGAAGAATTTGGCCTTTTCTTCCTTTGACCTGCTCCATAGACTCCATCATGCTCACCTGGGCTGCACTCTACAGCACCTCTGTGTGTGGACAGGACGGGAGCAGGTGGGAGAGCTTGAACAGAAGACAGATTGGTGTCCAAGCTCTCTCTCCTAATTCTCAGCATCTTGTTATTGAGCAAAGCACTTTACATCTCTAAGCCTAGTGTTCTTACCTGTAAAGTCAAGGTAACAGTAAAACCCACTTCATAAGCTTATAATAAAAATCAAAAGAGATAAAGTTTATAAAACATTGAAAAACACTGGGTAGGCTGTAAAGAATTCTGTTACCTGGGAAAGATGCCTTATTAGGGCCAGACTACCAAGGTTCCTCATAATAGTCAGAACATTTTGGTTGAAAATGAGAGAACACTGCTCAAACTAGTAACTTTCCAGGGAAGGTTACTGGAAGGATACTCAGGTCACTCACAGAATCGAAAGAAGAACTTGAAACCAGAGTGACATTGGAAACTGGAGACTGATCCTAGCAGCTTCCCAGACTAGAAGTCCCTCCCTCTGGCAGAGTTCTCAGAGTTTGACACATCAGGGATGTGACACTGTAGGTCAGTATGAACAAATCTCAAGAAAGGATTCTAATTGCTCCCACTCTTGTCACATGCCCACTACTGGACCAATCACTGTGGTGAGGGAGATGGGATACCGTCACTCGGCCAGGCCTGGGTAATATGCTCATGCCTGTGGTCAGCAAGGAAAGGACTATGCAGAAGAAGGAGTGATGTACAGGACCAACATCATAATTCCTGGCAGGGTCTTGTATACCAGGTATTCTTTAGGTCCTAGGTAGTCACTAAAGGGTTTTAGGCAGAATAGTGACATTGTTACATTTGTACTTCAATCTTCCTCCCTCTAACCTATTTTCCCTGCTACCCTCAGGCTGTAGCAGGGAAAATAGGTTAGAGGGAGGAGGATTGAAGTCAAATGGTAAAGAAGGAGATGATAAGAAAAAAGTAGACATATTCAAGGCACATTTAGAAGGTGGAACTGAAGTGACTAATTGCATGGGAGAATGAGGACTAAGGAGACATCATATTCTGGCTGCATGGGCGGTAGTGCTAACCACTGAGACAAGGAACACAAGAGACCGTGTGTGTGTGTGTGTGTGTGTGTGTGTGTGTGTGTGTGTGTGTGTGTGTGGTGTGTGGTGAGAGTGATGATTTGGACCTCTTCTCTTTGAAATGCCCTGGACAAAGCAGAGAGGTTCAGTTTGCTATATGAAAGTCAGGAGAGACATCTAAGAAGAAGTTATCAATTTAGGAGACGTGTCAATTTGGGATTGAGTTTAACTCTTGTAACAGCAACCCAACTATATTGCCTTAACTACATTGGGTTTTGTTGCTGTAATTGTTGAAAAACCTGACATAATGAGAAGTCTAAAGGTAAGCAGAGTAAGGCTGATTAGCAGCACCACAATGTGATTCATGCCTCAGGTCCACTCTGTTCTGGCCCTCCTTACTGGCAGCTTTCATCTTCAGAGTCAGTTTTTTGGTCATATAATGACTGCCTCAGCTCCAGCTTCTCACCTACATTCTAGGTAGGAAGGAGAAAGAACAAAGAGGACAACGGAGCAGCACCTGCTCTAGGAAAGCAAAACCTTTCCTGAAATCGTGCCAGACTACTGCTTATGCCTCATTGGCCAACTATAGTCACATGGCAAGCCCTAGCTCCAAGGGAAGACGGGAAATGTAGTTTTCATTTTATTTTATTGTTATCATTTTTTGAATTGGAATCATAATCTGTCGTCCAGGCTGGAGTGTCGTGACATGTTCATGACTTACTGCAGACTCAACCTCCTGGGCTCAGGCAATCCTTCTGCCTCAGTCTCCTGAGTAGCTGGGACTACAGGCATGCACCAACACACCCAGTTAATTTCTTTGATTTTTTTACAGAGATGAGGTCTTACTATGTTGCTTAGGCAGGTCTTGAACTCCTGAGCTCAAGTGATTCTCTCACTTCAGCCTCCCAAAGTGTTAGGATTACAGATATGAGCCACTACACCCAGGCAAATATAGGTTTTAAAAAATTAGAGGCCAGGCATGGTGGCTCACGCCTGTAATCCCAGCACTTTGGGAGGCTGAGGCAAGAGGACTGCCTGAGCCAAGGAGTTCGAGGCCAGCCTTGGCGACATAGCAAGATCTTATTTCTACAACAAATCAAAAAATTAGCCAGGTATGGTGGTACTTGCTTGTAGTTCCAGCTACTTAGAAGGCTGAGGCAGAAGGCTCGCCTAAGCCCAGCAGGTCAAGGCTGCGGTGGCCATGAGCAAGCCACTACATTACAGCCTGGGCAACAGAGTGAGACTCCAACTCAAAAAAAATAATTAGGCTGAGGCTTATGCCCAAACCATTGGTGGTTTGGGCGTGCTATCTGCCTCATAAAGCAAAGCAGAGGGTTGTCTTCTGGGAAGACAAAGTCTCTTTTCCTCTGAAAAAGTCTCTTTCATAGTTGAAAGAAAAAAATATTAGGTCCCCAAGCCTGTTTGAAAGAAAGAAGGGAATTGAGGAAGCAGTCATGGATGATAACTAAAACCATGGAAGTAGAGGAGTTTATCCTGGGACTGGGAGATGAAAAGGGTAAAGGGGCTGGGCTCGGTGACTCAGCCTGTAATCCCGCGCCTTGGGAGGCCGAGGTGAGTGAATTGCCTGAGCCCGCGGGTTTGAGACCCGCCTGGACAACTTGGCGAGACCTCATCTCTATGATAAAAATTAAAAAAAAATAAAAATAATTAGCCGGGCATGGTAGCTCACGCCTGTAGTTCCAGCTGCTTGGAAGACTGAGGCGGAAGGATCGCCAGAGCCCAGCAGGTCGAGGCTGCGGTGGCAGGGAGCGGCCACTGCACTCCAGTCTGGGCGACAGAGTGAAACTCCAACTCAAAAAAAAAAAAAAAAGAAAAGGGTAAAGGACCAAGGACAGAATCCTGAGGAAATCAGACAGAGAAAGAGACAGGGAGGAAAGCCAGGAGAGTGGAGTGAATGGAAGTCAAGGGGCAATGAGGTTTCAAGGAGCGAGTAGTCCCCAGGGCTACAGAGGGCCAGGAAAATGAGGCTAAAGAGAGACGGTGAAGATTGGTAGCTTCAGAGGGCTGTTTAGTGGAGTAATTGGGTCAAAGCCAATTATCAGCATTTTGAAAAGAAAATGCAAGATGAGAAAAAGGTTGTTAGCTGGAAGATAATAAGGATAAGGGGTTAAGGGAGTTGTTTTTTGTTTTAGAAAGGAGAAAATGAATATGTTTAATGAGGAAGAGAAAAGGCAGGAGAAGAGAGAAAAGAATCTGGAGTGGAAGAGGGAGAAAGATGCTTGCTGGAGAAGTTGAAAAGCATTGGGGTTCAGAACAAGAGGGAAGCCACAGACGGCAGGATAATTGAGACATCATGGAGGCAGGGGGAAGGAAGAAAAGCTAGGTGAGGATGCAGATGTTGGTGGGTTTGGGTTTGGGTGAGTGAAGGCTTCCACCTTCTCTGAAATAGGAATGGTCACCTGCTGAAGGAAAGCTGGTGAAATCCAAGGATTTCAGAGAAAGTTGGCAGACAATGAGAGACACCTCTGAAGAGGAGTAAGCAGGAAAGTTTGGGGAAGGGTTGTGAGTCTAGCTGAGAATGGAGACCTAGAGAGAGAGTGACACCCATCTCAGATTACATGGCATTCTACATCAGTCCTCAGCAGCTGAAGTAGGTACCTGTGCAGACAGCACGGAAAATAGGATTGATCAGAGTCTGGTGTTTGCCAGGAGGGCATGATAAGAAAACAAAGCAATTAGAAAGAAAGCCGTTGAAGTGTTTATCATGAGTCTTGGCTAGTAGGGGAGAGAAGGGACACCTGGCAGGGCTAGTAGAAGAGGGAGGAAGAGCCGGGCTCGGTGGCTCAGCCTGTAATCCTGCGCCTTTGGGAGGCCGAGGTGAGTGAATTGCCTGAGCCCGCGGGTTCAAGACCCGCCTGGGCAACTTGGCGAGACCTCATCTCTACAATAAATCAAAAATTAGCCGGGTGTGGTAGTGTGCGCCTGTAGTTCCAGCTACTTGGAAGGCTGAGGTGGAAGTATCGCTGGAGCCCAGCAGGTCGAGGCTGCTGTGGCCGGGAGCAGCCACTGCACTCCAGTCTGGGCAACAGTGAGACTCCAACTCAAAAAAAAAAAAAAAAAAAAAAAACAGAAGAGGGAGGAAGGAGAAGATGAAGTTGGGAGGACCCTCAGCAAGTGAAGAAGACAGGCATGGTGGCATGAAGCTGGGGTCAGATAGAGTGCATATTTATGTGACTGGGTGGTGGAGATGGAAGTATTGAAGGAGCCGATGGCCCTTACGGTGAGCATCGGGGCCAAGAGGCCAGTGGGAAGATGGATCACCTCATCAATATATAGTAGGACTTAGTACATCTTTGGTAGAACTTTCACTCCAAACTCAAGTTTTTTCATTTGTTTGTTTTTTTGAGTCTGGGTCTCACTCTGGCACCCAGGCTGGAGAGCAGTGGCATAATCACAGCTCACTGTAGCCTTGACTTTCTGGGCTCAGGCGATCTTTCTGCCTCAGCCTCCTAAATAGCTGGAACTACAGGCTCATGCCACCATACCTAGCTAATTTTTGTTATTTTTTTGTAGAGAAATGTTATGGCTATGTTTGTCCAGGCTGTTCTGAATTCCTGGGCTCAAGTAATTCTCCTGCCTCGGCCTCCCAAAAGTTCTGGAATTATAGGTGTAAGCCACCAAGCCCAGCCCATGTTCAGTTTTGAATTGATGTTGCCTTTCTTGAAAAAGGTCAGGGAGTCTGGGGAAAGGAGAACAGAAAAAAAAATTAATTTCTTGACTTATCACTCACTGCCTGCCCTGTTTGTTCCAGAACAATCTATTTTAAAGAATCTGCAAACTTTCAGGGGTCTCTTACTCTTATTTGCATCTACTTTCTTAGCCATGAGAACTTGGCCCTCCACTGGTGTCACCTACAAGACAGTTAGGACTAAGATTTGTGATAGGAGCCCGTATGTAAGCATAAAACACAGTGCAGTACCCTTTAATGGTGGCGTATAAGACTATTAGCAGATAGTGGTGACAAAGAGTCAGTACCATCATCTCTCTGGTCTCTGTTGTCCCCTGTATAAACTGAGGGTGGAGGAGAGAGAAAGGTTGTTCAATCAGTGACCTCCCAGTGCCCTTTCAGCCCTGACTGTGAGTCAGCCATACTGCCATTACTTCAAATGGGAGAAGATAGTTTTGTCAAAAAAGAGAAAACCCCAGGCTGGGCTCAGTGGCTCAGCATGTAATCCCAATGCTTTGGGAGGCCGAGGTGAGTGGATTGCCTGAGCCTGCGGGTTCAAGACCCATCCAGGCAACTTGGGGAGACCTCATCTCCATAATTAAAAAAAAAATCAAAAATTAGCTGGGTGTGGTAGCGCGCGCCTGTAGTTCCGGCTACTAGGAAGGCTAAGGTGGAAGGATCGCTGGAGCCTAGCAGGTCAAGGCTGCGGTGACCGTGAGTGTGCCACTGCCCTCCAGCCTGGGCGACAAAGTGAGACTCCAACTCAAAAAAAAAAAAAAAAGAGAGAGAGCAAGTCAGGCTGCCTGGGCTAAACTCTAACTCTGCCCCTGAAAGCTGGGTCCTCTAAGGGGAAAGAGCTGCTCATGTCTACTCAGGAAACTGTGTGATGTATGCAGATGTGAAAGTCACTTGACAGTGTAAAGAGAGTTACTTCTGGGACAATCTCATGCAAACCGACCTCCACAGAGCTCCGAGTTAGTAAAATAAGTGTGAAAAGGGGGCTGGGCGCGGTGACTGACGCCTATAATCCCAGCACTTTGGGAGGCTGCGGTGAGAGGATTGCCTGAGTCTGAGGGTTTGAGACCAGCCTAGGCAACTTGGCGAGACCTCATCTTTACAAGAAATCAAAAAATTAGCCGGGCATGGTGGCACGTACCTATAGTTCCAGCTACTTGGAAGCCTGAGGCGAAAGGATCGCCTGAGCCCAGCGGGTCGAGGCTGTGGTAGTCAGAAGCATGCCACTGCCCTCCAGCCTGGGTGACAGAGTGAGACTCCGACTCAAAAAAAAGAAAAGAAAAATGTGGAAAGGAAGCTCAGAGAGAATCATCCAGCTTATAGGTAGAATCTGAATGTCAACTTTACCTCCAGACCCAGACCCGAATCCCCTGTTTGTCTCAATCTCACCCCCGGGATTTAAGGGTCTACTAAAGCCCTGGGACCTCTAGGCTCAGACCCTAACAGGAGAGGCACTGAAAGTTCCCCCCACCATCACAGAAGGGGAAGAAAGGCACACCCTTACTCACCTGAAGCAGAGCAGAACACAGGCAAAAATGTTGCAGGTATCACAGGTGCCTATCGCTGTCCTTCTTACAGCTCTGGGGGCCTTTAGCTGGTTCCGTGGGAGAATCTGATTGTCCTTGGGGAACACTGCATGGCAGCTGCTGCTGCGTGCGCACACTGCCACCTAGGGGCAGTCCCCCGAAACTCTGAGTTTAGCAAGCCACAGCTGTGCCTGCGTGTGTGTGTCTGGGTAGGAGGGGAGGGCTTTTTAGTTCCTCTCTGGCACTGCTGATGTCTCACCTCTCCCTGGAACCTCACTCTCAGAGCTCTCCTCCTCAGTTTATCCTCAGTTTATCCACTCAGGACCACATACTGCACACATTCAGTCTCCCTTGCAGAATCCACTCCCTGCTCCCTGTAAACATTGCTGCTCTTCCCAGACTCTGTGCTAAGCCTTTCTTCTTCCCCCTCTCGTCTTCTCAGGCTCTCTGTGGTGTCTTGTGTCTTTAGATATTATCCACTCTTGTCTTTCGGCGTTATCTATGCTATGGCCCCACCCATCTTTATATCACCAGAGTCGATCTCTCTCCTGAGGTCCAGTTGCCCCTCCCCATATCTACAGTGAAAATGTCATTTCATCAGTCCTCCTCCGCAAATCCTTAGAGGTCTATTCCACTGAACACTAACTCTTTCCAGTGTTCTACAAAGTTGGACAGGCTTGTCCTCTGAGTGCGCTACAACAACCACTTTCAGACCACAGGCCTCCCTCCCATTCGGTGACCCAGCTTGTTACCTCCAGTTTTGTAGCTGCATAGACTTCCCTTTGGAACCAAGTATTGGAATTTGATTACTCACTTGGAATTGTCCCTGTCAGAAGTGTAACAAGCTTGGCCACTTGTCACCTGTACACTGAAATAAACAAGCATGAGATATATTGAAGGAAGGTAATTTTATTTCAAATGCCAACAAATGGGAAAACGGCCAGGCTCATGCCTCAAAGAAACCTCAAAGAAATCTGAAATGATTTTTAGGCTGAGAGCAAGTGTTTAACAAGGGAAATGTGGTGCGGAGAAGCATGCAGATTGTGGCATGGGGTGTGTCTTGATGGCTTATCCCGGGTGGAGGTCTGGCTGTTGTGATCTCAGCTGTTGTCAGGTTATGGATCAACCAACTTGTGACTCCCCCCAGGAGGGAGTGTCCCTCAGTCAAACTGTTTTAAGATTAACCCCTAAGATTTCTAAGCAAGTATACAGTCAGATAAGCGTGCATGGTGCAAAGAAGTTTCTAAAACATGTTTCAAAGCTTGAGATTAAAAGAGAGGGGGGAAAAAACTTTAAAATACCCTTTAAAATTGAGGTACTCAGTTACAGAAGAAAGCTGCCCTGCCCAAGGCTCTGCCCCACTTTCATCTCTGGTGTATGGGGATGCAGCCTACTGGGCAACTGATGGATGATCCAGCTCAGAGCTCCCGTGGGAGCAGTTGGGAACTCACAGCTCAATTTCTCTTTTCACCCAGTGCTGCTTCCCTCACTTCTTGCACACACGTTTCTGGACCAGCTTCTGATTTCTGTTCACTTGGCCTCAGCACATGCCTTTACCTCAACTCAAAATACCTTTTTATTTTTTTGGAGTCAGAATCTTACTCTATCACCCAGGCTAGAGTGCAGTGACACACTCATGGCCACCACAGCCTTGACCTGCTGGGCTCAGGCAATTCTTCTGCCCCAGCCTTCCAAGTAGCTGGAACCACAGGCATGTGCCACCATGCCCGGCTAATTTTTTTATTTACTGTAGAGTCGAAGTCTTGCCAAGTTGCCCAGGCTGGTCTCGAACCCCTGGACTCAGGACATCCACTGCCTCCCAAAGTGCTAGGATTACAGGTGTGAGCCACCATGTATGGGGCAGAATACCTTTGGCCCATTCCCTTTTGCCTGTGTGAAGACAGGGAAGTAGAAAGCCATCCCACACAACCCCTCAGCCAGGCCCTTAGGAGAAGAGGGGTCAGGGTCTAGTGCTATCCCCACTTCACACCTCCCCATTCACACTGTCTCCCCTGCTCCAGTGGCTTCTGGTCAACTTCCCATCAGGGCTCCTGCCTAGCTTCTGTCCACTGCCTCCTCTGTGAATCTCTGGTTTCTGCCGCATGCCTCTCTCTCAGAGACACATTCAGACATCCCAGGATGGAGCAGCCGATTGTTCTGATTGGCTGTCGCCATTTGTGTTCCTTTTGAGGCAGAACTTTGTGCAGGTTTGTGGGTCCCTGGCCAACCCACGTAGGCCTGACTTAAGACCCAGGGTCCGCTCCTGGTCCAGTCAAATTCCCAGGGTGGGGAGTTTGTGGTACAGAACATGAAGAGTCAGGGTGAGGTGCAGCAGAGCCAGCTCTCTGAGATCCCAGGACAGAGTAGTGATGAGCAACATCTGGGCATATAATGCCTAGCCTCCCTGTGGCTAAGGCTGCTGACTTCCAATTATAAAGAAGCAAATTTAGATCCACGTATTGGCATTTGCAGCCAGTTTTAGTATGCATGTACAGATCCTGTTTTTAACGATTATGCCATTTGTCAATTTTTAAAGATGTTTGAAACATTTATAAGACTGTGTCATTACAATTGAGAAGAGCTTAATTGATTACATTTAATGTTTATTTTATGTTTCTTTTCTTCTTCTTCTTTTCTTTTTTTTTTTGAGTTTCTGCCCAGTGGATAATGTTGTTCAGGGAAAATCTAATTTCTAAAAATGTACGAATGTAAACATAATACGCTCATTGCTCAATGTGCATAGCATGTCAGTATACTAAGACAACAGATTGTAGCAGAGAAAGGTTTGATTGTAGGGTCTGGGAACGAGATGGGAGGAAACTTGAAATCTATCTGCTCGAGGAGCTTAGCTTTGGGATTTTTTGTTTTATTTTTGTTTGTTTTTTAAGACTGGTCAAGTACAGTCATGAGAAGGGGGAAAGAGTAGAACAAGGAATTCAATCTGTAACTGACTGGGAACAATCAATTGAGATAACTCACTACCTTCAGGCCAGCCAGGCCAGGAGTTTTTAAGGGGTTTGGAGTGGGTCAAAGTGTGGAGATCACTGAGTGTAGGGTGAAGTCATGGGACAGGGAGAGAAGAAATGGTATTCTCATACTGATCCCGTTCCTCTGTCGAGGGAGGTCTTCAAACTGGTTGACATCAGCTGTTTCCCTAGAATTCAGGATCTGAAAAACAGCTTAAGCAATTCTTAAACAAAAGCTTTATGATTTTGATGTCAGAGATCCTATCTATGGGAATAATAGGGATGCAAATGGTCAATATCTGGCGCCTCTGACTTTCAGATACAAGGAAGTGGGGCAAAGTACAACCTGATTAAGGCTTCATTATAACTATATTTCTGTCCAGAATTCTTTTAAATGCTATGAGGAAGGTTTCAAAAATTATGAACATTCAATTAATAATTGTGTAAGTAGTATGTGAATATTTAGAGACATGTTAACTGTTTCCATTTTCTTGCACTGGACATTAGACCAGGTGTGGAGTTAGATATGTTTTTCTGCGTGCACAGAGCCTCTCAGGCACTAAAGAACAGCTGTGGGGAGTCCTATACAGTCCTGGAAACCAATCAAGGGAGCAGGACCTACGCTGTCTGTACACCAGGGTGTGGGAGGGTGTCTGTCCTGTGCTCTGAGCCACCAGCATCTTCCACTGGCCCAAGATGGGCTGTGGAACAGCCTTCTGGTCCCCACCCTATTCATGCCTGAAGTTTGCCCCAAGGCTCTCTTGAGTCAGAGACTGGGGGAGAGATGAGAGTGAAATACAGGTAGCCAAGGCCTTTCCTGGCAGAGACTTCAAAGGTTTCCTGCTTCAAAGAGCAAGCAGCATCCCTGAAGGGTGCAGGGAACAGTCAGAAGGGCGTCTCCCGAGATGGCGCTAAACACTACATAGAACCAAACAAAGATTACAAAGGCCCTAAACTCCAGTTTTTCCGCGCGTGCGAAGCTTAAACCTATGTGCAAATATTATCTCCCTATAGGAATACTACCTCATAGCCCCCTCCAATAAGACCCTAACACGGCACTGGCCAGCCCTTGCCAGGCCCTAGCACAGCACTGGCCACCCCCTCCCAAACCCATAAATACAGCCCTCTCTCGCGGGCTCTCTCTCACTCTCCCTCCCCTACCCTGTGGTTACAGACCCTCTTCCTTCTTTCTGTAGCCGCAGCTGCTTTAATAAACCTCTTGGTCTTTAACGGGTGTGGAGTTATCACCAGCGCCTAACTTCTTTCATTGGTCCCATGACTCGGATCAGGTTCCTCTCCCCCTAAGGCGGGACCCCATTCCAGCGCCGGTGGGACTCACCCCTTAAGGCCTTTGCCCACTTTCTTAAACGCCAGTGCAGCATCCATCACCGGCTCTTGGATAGGTAAGTCCCCCTAACAAAAAAAAAACCTAAAACCTCTCCCAGGATACCCGGAAGAGACTGACCGTTGATCGTCTGGTGGCTCTTTCGGCCCCAGGTGAGGGGGGGACCACACCCCGCCTAGGCTTTCAAAGCCACAGCGGACCCCTACTGGTTTTCCCCCTCCTGCCTAGGTCTCTAAAGCCACCTCTATAACTTCATATGAGCATTCAAAAAAGTGGGCAGATTTCCCTCCTTCCCGTCCCGCTTCGACCCACTAAACTCTTGGCCTTAACGGGTGTTAGGTCTCACTGTGAATCGGGTCTCTCTTGCCCTTGTGCGGGTCTCTCTCTCACCCCTGGGCGGGACCCCGATTTGGCGCCTGTGGCCAATTCAGCCCTCCCGGACTTTCCCCACCCTTTTGAATGCCTGAGCCACATCCACACTAGCACTCGTTGGATAGGCAAGTCCCCCTCCCCCAAACAAGGGAGCGAAAACTTTCCAGGGAACTCCAGAGGGAATTGACTTGAAGAGCCACCCCCTCTGGCCCTCACGCGAGGGGGAACACACCCCGCCTCGGCCTTCACAACCACTGCGGACCCTAAAGGCTTCCTCTTCTCCTTTTCTCTCTCAAACTTTAAAAACTCCCATGGCTGCCGGGCTGCAGCGGACCCCAGGGGTCCCACATCTGCTAACCCACAGCGGTTTCCGTAAAATTCTCTTTCTCTCCCTCTCTCTCTCTCCCCCCTCCCTAAGGAATCCCACAGCTGCCAGGCCGCAGCGTGCCCCAGGGGTCCCATGTCTACTGGCCCACAGTGGATTCTGAAGGGCTCCCACGGCTGCCAGCCTACAGCGGACTCTGTAGGGTTCCTACTCCCCAGGACTCCCACGTCTGTCTGGCGACAGCAGACCCTAAAGGCTCCCACGTCTGTTGACCTACAGCGGACCCTGCAGGACTCCCATTTCTGTTCCACCGGCAGGAATTGCGATTACACTCCCTACCTGCCTCCTGGTCAAGTGCTCTCTGTCTGTTTCAAAAAATCCTAGCGCTAGGTGCCTTGACCCCTTGGTTCTCCAGGAGAACCCTGGTTGTGCCAAATCTCTGTGATGACAGACTTTGCCACAGCCACACTTCTCGGACAGCCAACTCTTCGGGGGATGCCCCATTTAGCCCACCCATCCTGATATGGGAGGTTTGTCATCCTTGCCGGCCAACTCCCCTCTTAAATGTCTTTTAAATAATCTCACTACCCTTTCTCTGTCCCCTGATATTAAACCCAAACACCTAATTCGCCTCTACACACAGGACTGGCCTATATACCCCTTAGACAATCAAAATCAGTGGCCACCTCAGGGATCCCTCAATCCTGATAATATCAGGGACTTATATAATTTCTGTGAGCATTCAAAATGGTGGGTGGAGATTCCCTATGTTCAATCCTTTTCTCTCCTCTGGAAACATCCTCGGCTGTGTCTCAACTGTGACCCCTCTAACCTCCACCCTCAACTCATGCTAGCATCTACTGCTTCTCCTACAACTTCTCTTTCTCCCATTGTTCCACACACATGTAAGCTTCCTCCTCTAGATTCCCCTCCCCCCACTGCAGACCCTGCAAGTTCCATTTCTGCTCCCTCCTCCTCCATCTCAGATTTTGAGCCTGCAGATGAACCCCCACCTTACAGGCAATCCAAGGCTTCCCCGCCCCCACCTTCCTCTTCAGCCCCTCCCACTTCTGCTCCAGCAGTTCAACCTATATACCCTCCCCTTCCAATTGCTCCCCAGTGTAGCCCTCCGGTAACCTGATCCAAGGCTGCACCGGTCATCCTAGCTCCCCTCTACGAAGTAGCAGGTGCAGAGGGTATTGTCCAGGTGCACGTCCCCTTCTCTATCTCAGACCTCTCACAAATAGAAAAACATCTTGGATCATACACAACTAATCCTGCCACCTACATTAAGGAGTTTCAATACCTCATCCAGTCCTACAGCCTTACTTTCCATGACATATACCTAATCCTTTCCAACACACACCCTGCTTCCGGAGGAATGTAGGAGAATCTGGGAACAGGCTAGAACATACGCAGACGAAATTCACCAAACCACCCCAGCTCACCCCCTTGGTGCAGCGGCTGTCCCAGACCAGGATCCGGTCTGGGACTATAACTCTACCGCCAGCATCGAGTCCAGGGATCGCTTCTCTACTTGCCTCCTTTCTGGGCTGCGTAGGGCTGCACAAAAAGCAGTTAACTTTGAAAAACTTCAGGAAGTTATTCAGGACAAAGATGAGAATCCCTCTAACTTTCTCAGTCAACTCACTAGGGCACTTCAACAGTATACCCACATAGATCCGGACTCCCCTGATGGCCAGCAACTCCTAAAGACATATTTTTTCTCTCAAAGCTATCCGGACATTAGGGCAAAACTAAAAAAGCTTAACAGAGGCTCCCTCACTCCCCAACATGATGTCCTAGCAACTGCCTTTAAGGTGTTCCACAACTGGGATGAAAAGGCAAAAAGACATAAGTATCAGATGCTGGCCCAGGCCCTCCAGGGAGCTAAGGGGTCCTCCGGTGTCACCCAAGGCGGTGGCAATGCCTGAACCCAGCGACAACCACCAGGACACTGCTACAAGTGTGGGCAATGAGGACATTGGGCACGAGGATGCCTCAACCCCAGAGTGCCCCTAAAGCCATGTCCCAAGTGCAATCAGGCAGGACATTGGGCAACAGACTGCCCTGGTCCCCAAATAGGGACTGGGTCAGCCCCCAACACTGCTTTAGACCTGTTGGATATGGCAGCGACCTT
This sequence comes from Cephalopachus bancanus, assembly GCA_027257055.1. Taxonomy (NCBI): domain Eukaryota; kingdom Metazoa; phylum Chordata; class Mammalia; order Primates; family Tarsiidae; genus Cephalopachus; species Cephalopachus bancanus. The sequence continues at coordinate 4,262,604 of JAPVLO010000036.1, forward strand.
GGAATGACGGGGCCCAGGGTCTCCCTGCCTGACACAAATCTCAAATCATCGGGGGCCCGAGGTCACTATAATGGTTGACAGGTGCCCCATCCATTTCCTCCTGGACACCGGAGCCACCCTTTCTATCATATGAGAATTTTGGGGCCCAACTTCCCCGTCTAAGTCCCCTATAGTCGGGGTAGGGGGCCAGTCTATCACTCCACGCATAACTCCCACAGTTACGTGCATTTTTGCAAATGTCCCCTTCACTCATTCCTTTTTGGTACTGCCTCAATGTCCCATACCTCTTATGGGCAGGGACATTCTAGCCAAATTCCAGGCGTCCATCACCTTTAACCCAAGTGCAGCCCTTACCACCCCATCCCCCACAAACCCATTTTTGGCCCTTCTCACTACTAAACGTTCCCCAATTGACTCACTTCCTCCTTTACCCTCTTCTGTAGTAAATCCCCAAGTATGGGACGTGAACTCCCCCTCCTTAGCACACTGCCCCCCAGTTCACATTCAGCTCAAAAACCCCTCTGCCCACCCCAACCAACCGCAATACTCTCTTCCTACCTCCAGCCTCCCGGGACTTCAACCTGTCATCAACTCTTTATTATAGAAGGGGTATCTGCACCCTACCAACTCCCCATTTAACACTACCATTTTACCAGTACGAAAACCAAACGGCACTTACCGCTTAGTACAAGATCTAAGACTCATTAATGCTGCTGTCATCCCCATTCACCCACTAGTCCCCAATCCTTATACCATTTTATCTTCAATCCCTCCGATCACTACTCACTTTTCAGTCCTCGACCTTAAAGATGCATTCTTCACCATCCCTCTGGCAGTGGACTCACAAAACATCTTCACGTTCACGTGGACTGACCCAATATCTCACCATTCACAACAACTCACCCGGATAGTCCTACCACAGGGATTTCGAGATAGCCCCCACCTGTTTGGTCAAACCTTAGCAGCAGATCTTAAGTCTCTCTCACTTACCAAATCCACCCTTATTCAATATGTAGACGACCTCCTCCTGTGTATCCCTTCCTTAGCTGATTCTCAAACGGACACTGCACTCACCCTTAACTTTCTAGCAGAAAAGGGATATCGGGTATCCCCTCAAAAAGTCCAACTGTCTGCCACACAAGTCACATATTTGGGGGTAGCCATCTCACACCAACAAAAGGCCATAACAACAGACCGAAAAGCCCTAATCCAATCCCTACATATACCCAAGACTAAAGAGGAAATCCAATCATTTTGGGGCTGGCTGGATACTTTCGGGCTTGGATTCCCAACTTTGCCCTACTTGCAAAGCCACTCTATACTCTCATAAAGGGAGACCCCAATGAGCCACTCCTAACACCCTCCTCCATCAAAGAACCTTTTATTGCCCTTCAGCAAGCCCTCATGAGGGCCCCCCCCCGCTCTCCATCTGCCGGATATACACCGACCTTTCATCTTATATGTGCACAAAAACAAAGGGGTGGCCTTGGGAGTCCTAAGGCAGCTTTGTGGACAGATGTTCGCCCCAGTGACCTATCTCTCAAAGCAGTTAGACCACACCATCCAGGGCTGGGCCCCATGTCTGTGAGCGCTGTCCGCCACCCATATGCTGGTGTGCAAATCCAAAAAACTCACTTTCGGGGCCCCTATCACAGTAACCTTCCCCCACCATCTACAGCACCTCCTAAGCTACAAAGGCCTTCAAACGCTACCCCCTGGTCGAGTCCTATCACTCCTTGTCTTCTTTTTACAAGATCCCTCCATATCCTTTCAAACTTGCGTACTCCTAAACCCAGCCACGCTACTCCCTTCTTCCACAGCCCCACCAGCCCATGACTGCGTAGAAGCTGTAGAGGCTCTCCTCCCTTGCCTGGTTCACATCCAGGAGGGCCCTTTGCCCTCCCCCTCCTATACCTGGTTCACTGATGGCAGCTCCTTCCTACACAGTGGGTCCCGGGTTGCGGGATACGCCATCACCTCTATTACACACGTCATTGAAGCAAAGCCTCTCCCACCAGGCACCACTAAACAACAGGCAGAACTTATAGCTGCCACTCAAACATTCCAGTTAGCGGCTGGACACTCCCTCTTACTCTACACTGACTCCAAATATGTTTTCCTCATTCTCATCTCCCACTCGGCCATATGGAAGGAAAGGGGGTTACTTACTACCAAAGGATCAGCAGTAGTTAACGCTAAACTAATCTCTATCCTTCTCACCGCCTCTCTGCTTCCCACCAACATTGGCATTTCTCATTGCAAGGCCCACCAGTCTGACTCCTCACTCATAACTCAGGGAAACTCCAGGGCAGGTAACGCAGCCCAACAAGCAGCCTTGGGGTCCATCCCCACCATGGTGGCTGTTATCTGCCCTGGTCCAAGCCATACGCCTCCCACTAATTCACCACTGCCAGCCCCCCCATCTCAGACCTTATCCCATATCTACACTCAATCTTCCATACCAATCCCTCTGCTCTAACGTCTTTCCTGAAAAACTTCTTCACCCTCGACCCCCACCATATAAAGCTTATAAAAACCATTACCTCTCAATGTTCTATCTGCCAGCGAACTAATCCCCATACCCCCTTAAAACTGGGAAACTTTCCCACACATCAGGCCCGGGGCCAGCTTCCGGGTACGGACTAGCAGGTTGACTTTACTGTCATGCCCTCGGTTTGCAACATCAAATACCTCCTCGTCTTGATCGACACCTTTTCTGGATGGGTAGAGGCATACCCCGCCACAAACAAACGAGCAGCAACTATAGGGTCCATCCTTGCCAATCACATAATTCCTAGGTTTGGTGTCCCTTTATCTCTCCAATCTGATAACGGACCCGAATTTACCTCGTGAGTGGTAAAATCCCTAACAACTGACCTCCACATGAACTGGCATTTCCATATCCCATACCATCCACAATCGTCCGGAAAGGTTGAGTGAGCCAATCGCACTCTCAAAAACACTCTCACCAAATGATCCCTTGAACTCCATCGAGACTGGGTCTCCCTCCTCCTGCTGGCTCTCTTCCGCATGCGAGTCCTCCCAAAAAAGCCATCTCAACTCTCACCATTTGAAGTTATGTATGACCGCCCAGCACTCCCTCCGGGAATCTCAACCTCAGCCCCTTTAACACCCACTCACATGCTCTACCCCCTCTTGTCTTTTATTCGTTCCCACATTTGGGAACATCAAAACTTCCTTTTACCTGTCTCGCCCAATGGTCAAATCCCACCTCCTCTTTTTCCTGGACAATGGGTCTATTTTTCTGACCCTGAAACTAAAACTCATCTTAACCCAAAGTGGTCCGAACCTCTTCAAGTAGTTTTATGCACTCCCACGGCAGCAAAACTTATCACAGCCCAACGTCAGGTTACTCCATGGATTCACATTTCCCGTCTTAAACCTGCCACCCCTCCTTCCTCACAATCCACCCATAATAATACTTGTCCACCTACCCACAGGTACACCTGCTCCAAGGTTCCAGAACAGCCACTCAGACTTCGCTTGTCCCGACTCATCACCCACCCAAATCCAAATCCAAACAAACATCCTGGATTCAGCACAGGAAACTTGTAGCCCTTGGGCCCTTTCCTTTCTTGGCTTAATTGCCATCCTCCTTACTGTATTACTTACTTGGTCAACACCTACAAATTGGCCATCCACAGCCAAAGCTTTGTTGGCTATTACATAACTCCTCATTATAACTAGCTTCATTCTTATTAAGTGTATTTTATAAAGATTCACTCCTTACAGCACTATGTTCATCAGTCTAACCCTCCTTCCCCTATTAATTTTAACCCACCTCAGCAGTGAAACAACTCCACCCGCCCCACCATTTCGCTGAAGGTTCTTTGTAGAAGAGTTGTGGACTTCTCAAGGCCATTCACATACCCAACGTCTGGCCACAGCGGACTGCCAGCCATATGGCTGTCAGTCTCGAGTTTCTATCCCCATGTCTCTCTCTTCCATGCGCTCACTTACTTTAACGTGGCACAAAGTACCTCAATTCTGCTTTCTTTTTGACCAAACCCAAGATTACTGTAAACGAAACCCTGAAATTTATGGGGGATGCCCAAAATTCTCTTCCATGATCCACTCCATAAGGATAGAAAGGTTTAAAGGTGATAAAGACGTTTTTCTTCTCACTTCACAAGGCAAAGACCACTTCTACTTAAACATCAAACATCCCTGGGATAATATGTGGGAAAAGGGGGTGGTAGGCAAAGTATACAACGGAATCCAAGACTCCACCCCAGTAGGAACCATCAAAATTTACCACACCTATGTCCGAATTCAGCCAAGTATCCCAAACCTAGCCCCTGTAATAACAAAACAAGAGGCAATATTACAAACCTCCATAAAACAGACAACCAAAGCCATCCCATTTTCCTGGCTCTCAGTAGTCCAACAGGGAGCACGTTTTCTCAACGACTCACATCTAGGCAACTTTTCTGACTGCTTCCTATGTGCAGCCCTTAGCCGCCCCCCAATTCACAGCAGTACCATTCATAGGAAATCTTACCACCCCCTGCACACAAAATCCTACTGTTCATTTCCCCTCACTATCAGGAATTCCCCTGTTCACAACCCCAACTCAACCATCACATGTCAACATTACCTGTGCCCCACCTGGCTTCTTCTTCTGGTGTAACGGCACCCTTACTAAAACCTTTAAGTCATCATGTGTCCTGGTCACTCTGGTACCTCAATTAACCCTATACACACAAGGGGAATTTGCAACAAAATACACGATAAACAAACCTGTAACACTGATAGTGTCACCCCACCCCTGCCAAAAATGGGCAGTCTTCCTTCCTGTAATCGCAGGAGTCTCTCTTGCCTCTGCTCTGGCAGCAGCAGGCTTAGGCAGTGGGGCTCTAGCATACAGCATTACCTCCTCCCAAGACCTAGCAAATAAACTACAACTTGTATTAGAGGCCTCAGCAACATCCCTAGCCTCCTTACAATGCCAAATCACCTCATTAGCCCAGGTCACCTTACAAAATAGGCGAGCCTTAGATCTTCTAATGGCCAACAAGGGAGGCACTTGCCTCTTTCTCGGAGAGGAATGCTGTTATTACATTAACGAGACTGGCCTAGTAGAAGAAAATCTAAACGTCCTCAACCATCTAAGTGATGAATTAAAACAGCGCCGCCAACAGCCAGACTCTTCTCCCTTCATCTGGTTGCAACAACCTCTTGTCATCTGGCTGGTCCCACTCCTAGGCCCTGTCATTTTAATTTGCGTTTTTTGTTTAATAGCCCCATGTATCTTTAAATTTCTCCAACAAAGCTTAATTGAACTCTCAAATCAAAACCTTAACCTCCTATTACTCAATAGTTATCAACCTGTCCCAGTAGAGGAGTCAACACCTCGTCCCTAAACATCACTTAACTTTTCTTTTAGATATGTTCTCTTCTAGGTTCTCTATTTACCTCCACAGTCTACTCCAAGACAGCTGGTTACTACCGCCCTCGTGCCCACTGGAGGAGTGGCCAGAACAAGTCGCCATTCTACATTTACAAGGGACTTTCATGGAACTCTCGCCTAAAGAAATCTTCACCTTCCGCGCCTATATCTGGGCCCTGTTCCAGCTAGTTCTGTGCCCTTCCCCCACCACACCCCACAACACCCACATCCAGCAGGAAGTAGCCAGAAGGAATAACGACATCCCTCTCCCAAATAAACAGAAAAGGTGGGAATGAAGGGCGCAGGGAACAGTCAGAAGGGCATCTCCCGAGATGGTGCTAAACACTACATAGAACCAAACAAAGACTACACAGGCCCTAAATTTACTCCAGCTTTTCCCGCACGTGCGAAGCTTAAACCTAAGTGCAAATATTATCTCCCTATAGGAATACTACCTCATAGCCCCCTCCAATAAGACCCTAACACGGCACTGGCCAGCCCTTGCCAGGCCCTAGCACGGCACTGGCCACCCCTCCCAGACCCATAAATACAGCCCTCTCTCGTGGGCTCTCTCTCACTCTCCCTCCCCTACCCTGCAGTTACAGACCCTCTTCCTTCTTTCTGTAGCTGCAGCTGCTTTAATAAACCTCTTGGTCTTTAACGGGTGTGGAGTTATCACTGGTGCCTAACTTCTTTCAATCCCCCCTCAGGGGAACTGGCTGTACCCCAGCTTCCAGGCCCCACTTCTTAGCTCCTCCTGTCCAGAGGGCACAGGCCTCCTGCTGTTGGGGCAAGAACCTGGCAGTGGAAGTGATCTTCTCTCCCCCCTAAGGGAGCCCAGCACTGTCAGGAAGGGCACAAGGGAGACCCACTACCAGCTGGGTCCACTGGCTCAGAAAGATTGGTGTTCCCAGGGGACTTATCTGGATTTGTGTTCCTTTCTGGCTCTGCTTCCTGTGCTCCTCAAACCGTATGGATTTTCTACAGTCCAATGTGGCCTGAGTTTCATACCTCATATAACCCTCTCTACGGGGTATAGGTGAGGGCATAGGTGAACCAGTTAGGGAGGACATGGTATAGTGTATTATTATTACTTTGTTAAAAATGTTTAACTTGCTTTTTTTTTGAGTCAGAGTCTCACTCTGTCACCCAGGCTGGAGTGCAGTGGCACACTCACAGCCATCACAGCCTCAACCTCCTGGACTCAGGCAATCCTTCTGCCTCAGCCTTCCAAGTAGCTGGAATTGCAGGCACATGCCACCATTCCCAACTACTTTTTTTGATTTATTGTGGAGACGAGGTCTTGCCAAGTTGCCCGGACTATGTTTAACTTGTTAATACATTTTTATGGAACAAATTATAAAGAATCAAAAGGGTATTAAAAAGGAAATTCTCCTCTCCCTATGTCCCTAATCACCAGTACCTGATCCTAGAGGCAAATACTGTTACTAGTTTTGGGGGGTTTTGTTTGTTTGTTTTGAGTCAGGCTCTCACTCTGTTACCCAGGCTGGAATTCAGTGGCTGAGCTCACTGCAGCCTCAAACTCCACTGCAGCCTCAAACTCCTGGGCTCAAGTGTTCCTCCAGCTTCTGCCTCCCGGCACTATAGGTGTGTGCCACCATGCCCAGGCATTGTGTGTGTGTGTGTGTGTGTGTGTGTGTGTGTGTGTGTAGAGATGATGTCTCATTATGTTACTCAGGCTGGTATGGAACTCCTAGGCTCAAGTAATCCTCCTGCCTCAGCCTCCTAAAGTGTTGGGATTATAGACATGAGCCACTGCGCTCAGCCTGTTACCAGCTTTTCATGTATCATCTCATAAATATGTTATAGCAGAAACTGCTGGTTTTCCTCCTGAATCCATTCCATTATTTGTTTTGGTTTTTTTTTTTCTGAGTTGGAGTCTCACTCCATCACCCAGACTGGAGTGCAGTGACACTCTCCCAGCCACCGCTGCCTCAGCCTGCTGGGCTTGGCGATCCTTCCGTCTCAGCCTTCCAAGTAGCCAGAATTATAGGTGCACACTACCACGCCCTGCTAGTTTTTGATTTATAGGTCTCGCCAAGTTGCCCAGACCAGTCTCAAACCCGCGGGCTCAGGCAATCCACTCACCTCGGCCTCCCAAAGTGCTGAGATTACAGGTTGAGCCACCGAGCCTGGCCCAAATCCATTCTGTTTTGTTGTTGTTGTCGTTGTTTTAAAGATAGAACCAGCCTGGGCAGCATAGCAAGACCCTGTCTGTATTTAAAAAGAAAAAAAAATGTTTTCTTTTTTTTTTTGAGTTGGAGTCTCACTCTGTCTCCCAGACTGGAGTGCAGTGGCAGCTCCCGACCACCGCAGCCTTGACCTGCTGGGCTCCGGCGATCCTTCCACCTCAGCCTTCCAAGTAGCTGGAATTACAGGCATGTGCTACCACGCCCAGCTGATTTTTGATTTATTGTAGAGATTAAAACTTAGTTGAGCCGGGCTTGGTGGCTCAGCCTGTAATCCCGCACCTTGGGAGGCTGAGGTGAGTGAATTGCCTGAGCCCGCGGGCTCGACACCTGCCTGGGAAACCTGGTGAGACCTCATCTCTACAGTAAATAAAAAATTACCCGGGCATGGTAGTGCACACCTGTAGTTCCAGCTACTTGGAAGGCTGAGGTGGAAGGATCGCCGGAGCCCAGCAGATCGAGGCTGCAGTGGCCGGGAGCTGCCACTGCACTCCAGCCTGGGCGACAGAGTGAGACTCCAACTCAAAAAAAAAAAAAAAAAGATAGAACCACCAAATTTTCACTATGTGCAAAGCCATGCATGAGAAAGACTACAAGCCGGGCAGGTTGGCTCACGCCTGTAATCTCAGCACTTTGGGAGGTGGAGGCAAGAGGATTGCCAGAGTCCACAGGTTTGAGAACAGCCTGGGCAACATGGCAAGTCCTCGTCTCTACAATAAATTTTTTAAAAAAGTAACTGGAACCGGGTTCGGTGGCTCAGCCTATAATCCCGCGCCTTGGGAGGCTGAGGTGAGTGGATTGCCTGAGCCTGCAGGTTCGAGAACCGCCTGGGCAATTTGGCGAGACCTCATCTCTACAATAAATCAAAAAATAAGCCTAGGCATGGTAGCGCGCGCCTGTAGTTCCAGCACTTGGAAGGCTGAGGCGGAAGGATCGCTGGAGCCCAGCAGGTCAAGGCTGCGGGGGCCGAGAGTGGCCACTGCACTCCAGTCTGGGTGACAGAGTGAGACTCCAACTCAAAAAAAAAAAAAAAAAAGTAACTGGAGCCAGACTCGGTGGCTCAGCCTGTAATCCCGCTCTTTGGGAGGCTGAGGTGAGTGAATTGCCTGAGCCCACGGGTTTGAGACCTGCCTGGGCAATTTGGCGAGACCTCATCTCTACAATAAATCAAAAAATTAGTCAGGTGTGGTAGCGCACACCTGTAGTTCCAGCTACTTGGAAGGTTGAGGCGGAAGGATCGCCGGAGCCCAGCAGGTTGAGGCTGCAGTGGCCAGGAGCGGCCACTGCACTCCAGTCTGGGCGACAGAGTGAGACTCCAACTCAAAAAAAATAAAAATAAAAATAAAAAATAAAAAAGTAACTGGGCGTGGTGGCGTGTGCCTGTAGGTGCAGCTACTTAGAAGGTTGAGGCAGAAGGATCACCTGAACCCAGCAGGCTGATGCTGCGGTGGCTGTGAGTGTACCTCTGCACTCCGGCCTGGACGACAGAGTGAGACTCCAACTCAAAAAATAAATAAATACATAAATAATGACAAAAGAGAAAGACTACATTTCCCATCTTCCCTTGCAGTTTAAAATAGCCCTAAATCCCCCCAGTGGAAAGTGAGCAAAAGTGATGTGTCCTGCTTCCAGAGAAGGGAGGAGCACCCCTACTTTTCCTCCCACCAGCTCCAGTAAACATGGTAGAGCACCTTCTTGGAACATGAAGGCATCAGCCTAGAAGGATGGAGCAATAATAGGGAAGGGGCCTGGTCCCTGACTCAGGGGAGCCACCATCTCAGCCCTGAATTACTTATATTCAGATTATTAGGTAAGAGAGAAATAAATAATCTATCTTGTTAGACCCAGATTAACATATATAGGTAGATATGGATAGAATACAATTGATTCTATATGCCTTGCTTTTTCCCTTGCCAAGATATTTTTACTTGCCAATGTATTTGGGTATATATTACAAATATATAGGTACGTAGTGAAAAGGTTTCGTCTTTTTGCCTCAGCATAACCATTAGAAAGCATTCAGACATTTTACTACAGAACAAGCCGCAGCCTATCCCATCCCTCCAGGCAAATCTCCATCACCAGGACAGCTGGGTTTAGCATAATAATCTCTAGAGGCTGGCTTGGTGGCTCAGCCTGTAATTCTGCCCTTTGGGAGGCTGAGGTGAGTGGATTGCCTGAGCCCGCGTGTTCGAGACCCTGCCTGGGCAACTTTGTGAGACCATCTCTGCAATAAAAAACTTAGCGTGGGCGTGCGCCTGTAGTTCCAGCTACTTGGAAGGATTGCCGGAGCCAGGTCGAGGCTGCAGTGGCCGGGAGCAGCCACTGCACTCCAGTCTGGGTGACGGAGTCTCACTCAAAAAAAAAAAAAAATCTCTAGAAAACTTTTAGGTTCCTTGTCAAATTAGAAGATCAAAGATCATGGCCGGCCAAAGTCATAAAAGAAATAATATGACCGCCTTTGGTCAAGGAGTTTGTGAGTTGCAAATGTCTGAGTTTGTGATTTGCAAATGTCTAACACATCTCTTGCAGGAAACCCACCCCATCCCCCCACCCTTAACATAATCAGCCCTTTGTGACCTACATGACACAGATAAGCCCCACCATGGCAGTAATCATGTGACTGACCCATCTGCCTGCTGTCCATCACCTGACGTCAGTACCTGCACTTGTCTGCCCCTTTGTGATGACATGGAGCAGACCACCACCCAATCACCTTAGTGATCTTCCCCCATCTAGGGGAATGGTTAAAAGTAAAAGGACTCAACCACAAGTAACCAGTGGCCATTGTCTTGCTAGACTCTGGTGTGGCCATATGCTCTTTGAGCTATGGCTGTCGCTGTGCTTCCTGGTTTGGCCTCCTCCCCCACCTTGGGGAGGTAAATCTTCTCTCTCCCTTTTCTTTCTCTAATTTACTTTTAAATAAACTTTTCTTTCTTAACATTTTTGTGTGTTGCAATTCTTTGCATGTACTTGGATCTCTGGGTTGCCAGCGTGCACCTCCGGCTTGCCAACTCCGGGGGTGCTGCGTTCCTCATTCCACCCACCCTCACCCTATCTGGACCCTAACACATAGTAGATTTGGTGGGGAGGGTTGTTTGGTTTGGTTTTTTTGAGTTGGAGTCTCATTCTGTTGCCCAGACTGGAGTGCAGTGGCATGCTCCCAGCCACTGAAGCCTCGACCTGCTGGGCTCCAGCGATACTTCCACCTCAGCCTTCCAAGTAGCTGGAACTACAGGCGTGTACTACCACACCTGGCTAATTTTTTATTTTTTTATCATAGAGATGAGTTCTTACCAAGTTGCCCGGGTGGGTCTCGAACCGGCGGGCTCAGGCAATCCACTTGTCTCGGTCTCCCAAAGTGCTGGGATTACAGGCTGAGCCACCGAGCCTGGCCCATAGTAGATTTATTATGCCTATTCATTCCTTCCTCCCCCAACCCCGGCAAACCACTGATTGATCATTTTACTGTCTTCATGATTTTGCCTTTCAATAATGTCATATAGTTGGAATCATACAGCATGTAGCTTTTTCAGATTGGCTCTTTCACTTAGTAGTATGCATTTAACCATACCATTTCATGGCTTGATGGTTCATTTCTTTTTTTTTTTTGAGTTGGAGTCTCACTCCATCGCCCAGTCTGGAGTGCAGTGGCAGGCTCCCAGCCACTGCAGCCTCCACCTGCTGGGCTCCAGCGATCCTTCCACCTCAGCCTTCCAAGTAACTGCAACTACCACGCCCGGCTTGTGGTTCATTTCTTTTTAATGCTGACCAACATTCCATTGGCTCAATGTACCATTTACTCATTCACCTACTAAAGGACATCTTGGTTGCTTCCAAGTTTTTCAATTATGAATGAAGTTGCTATAAACATCTGTGAGCAGGTTTGGGTTTTTTGTTTGTTTTTCTTTGTTTGTTTTTGTTTTTTTGAGCTGGGGTCTCACTCCATCGCCCAGACTAGAGTGCAGTGGCCACTCCCGGCCACCGCAGCCTCAACCTGCTGGGCTCCGGTGATCCTTCCGCCTCAGCCTTCCAAGTAGCAGGAACTACAGGCACGCGCTACCACACCCGGCTAATTTTTTTGTTTATTATAGAGATGAGGTCTCACCAAGTTGCCCAGGCGGGTCTCGAACCCGCGGGCTCAGGCAATCCACTCACCTCAGCCTCCCAAGGCGTGGGATTACAGGCTGAGCCACCGAGCCCGGCTTTTTGTTTGCTTTTTTAGAGACAAAGTCTTCCACTGTCACCCAGGCTGGAGTGCAGTGATGTGATCATAGTTCACCGTAGTCTTGAACTCCTGGGCTCAAATGATCCTCTGTCCCAGCCTCTTGAGTAGCCAAGACTAGAAGTGTGTGCTACGTGTGTGCAGGTTTTTATGTGGACATGAGTTTTCATCTCTCTGGGGTAATTACCAAGGACTACAATTACTGGATCCTATGGTAGGATATATTTAGTTTGTAAGGAACTGTTAAACTGTCTTCCCAAGTGGCTGTACCATTTTAAAATTCCCACCAGCAACGACTGAGTGTTCCTGTTGTTTCACATCATCAGCAGCATTTGGAATTATCAGTATTCTGGATTTGGGCCATTCTAATAGGTGTGTAGTGGTATCTTATTGTTTTAATTTGCATCTCCTAACCGGGCTCGGTGGCTCAGTCTGTAATCCCGCGCCTTTGGGAGGCTGAGGTGAGTGGATTGCCTGAGCCCGTGGGTTCGAGACCCGCCTGGGCAACTTGGTGAGACTTCATCTCTACAATAAATCAAAAATTAGCTGGGTGTGGTAGCCGGGTGTGATCCTCCTCTGGCGGAAGGATCACCAGAGCCCAGCAGGTCGAGGCTGCGGTGGCCGGGAGTAGCCACTGCACTCCAGTCTGGGCGACAGAATGAGACTCCAACTCAAAATTTAAAAAAAATTTGCATTTCATTTATGACATATGATGTGGTATATCTTTTCATTTGCTTGCTTGCCATCTGTATATCTTTTTGGTAAGATGTCTGTTCAGATTGTTGGCCTATTTTAAAATTGGATTATTTTCTTTCTGTTGTTTTAAGAGTTCTTTGTATATATTTGTATTATAAGCCTTTATCAGATATATCTTTTCAAATATTTTCTTCTAGTTTGTTTCTTGTCTTTTCATTCTCTTGACAGTATTTTTCATAGTGCAGAAATTTACAATTTATTGAAGACCAGTTTGTCCATTATTTCTTTCATGTATCATACTCTTGGTGTCAGATCCAAAAACCATGACCAACGCCAAGGTCATTTAGATTTTCACCTATATTGTTTTCTAGAAGTTTTATAGTTTTACATTTAGATGTGTATTTTGAGTTATTTTTTTATTTAAATAGAGATAAGATCTCACTATGTTGTCCAGGTTGGTCTTGAATGCCTGGGCTCAAGCAATCCTTTCACCTCAGCCTCCCAAAGCTCTAAGAATACAGGTGTGAGCCACCGTGCCCAGACTATTTTGAGTTAATTTTTATGGAGGGTGTAAAGTCAGTGTCTTGATTCATTTTTTTTGGAATGTAGATGTCTAGTTGTTCCAGTTCTGTTGAAAAGACTATCTTTGTTCCATTTATTGCCTTTGCTTCTTTGTCAAAGGTCAATCGGGTGTACTTATGTGAGTCTATTTCTGGGCTTTCTGTTCCATTGATCTTATTTGTCTATTCTTTTGATACCACACTGTCTTGATTACGGCAGCTTTATAGTAAGTCTTTTTTTTTTTTTTTTGAGTTGGAGTCTCACCACAGTGCGTCCCAAAGCTCCTCTTCACACTCGCCTACTTCCAAGGGCTGCGTGCGCTACCACGCCCAGCTAATTATTTATTTATTTTTTTTTTTTTTTTGAGTTGGAGTCTCACTCTGTTGCCCAGGCTGGAGAATAGTGGCATGCTCATGGCCACCGCAGCCTCAACCTGCTGGGCTCCAGCAATCCTTCCGCCTCAGCCTTCCGAGTAGCTGGAACTACAGGCACGCACTACCACGCCCGGCTAATTTTTTGATTTTTATTGTAGAGATGAGGTCTCACCAATTTCCCTGGCTGGTCTCAAACCCCTGGACTCAGGCAATCCTCTCCCCTCGGCCTTCCAAAGTGCTGGGATTATAGGCTTGAGTCACTGTGCCCGCAATTTCCTTCTTTTTAAAGTCTGAATAATATCACATTTTCTTTATTTATTCATTCTTTGATGGACACTTACCTCGAATCCATATCTTGACTATTGTGAATAATGCTGCAAAGAACATAGGAGTGCAGATAGCTCTTTAACATACTGGTTTCATTTTCTTTGGACAAATACCCAGTAGTGGGATTGCTAGATCATATGATAGTTCTATTTTTAATTGTTTGAGGAATTCCCATACTGTTTTCCATCATGACTATTCTCATTTACATTTACATTCCTGCCAACAGTGTGCAAGGGTCCCCTCTTCTCCATGTCCTCTCTAACACTGGTTATCTTTTTTTTTTTTTTTTTAAATAAAAGTCATTGTATAGCCAGGTGTGGTGGTGTGTGCCTATAGTTCCTTCTTACTTGGAAGACTGAGGCAGAAGGCTCACCTGAGCCCAGTAGGTTGAGACTGCGGTGGTTGTGAGCATGCCGCTGCCCTCCAGCCTGGGTGACAGAGTGAGACTCCGACTCAAAAACAAAAAAAAGTCATCGTAACAAGTATAAAGTGATGACTCTGTGGTTTTAATTTGCATTTCTCTGATGATTAGCATTTTTTCATATACCTGCTGTCCTTTTGTATGTCTTATTTTGAGAAATATTTACTCAGGTCTTTTGCCCATTTTTTAATGAGTTATTTGTTTTCTTGCTATTTAGTTGTTTGAGTTTCTTAATATTTTGGATATTAACTCCTTATCAGATGTACAGTTTGCAAATATTTTCTTCCATTGCATAAGTTGTCTCTTCCTTCTATTGATTGTTTCTTGTACAGAAGTTTTTTAGATCAATGTAGTTCCATTTGTCTTGTAGCATCGTCCCTCCAGAAGTCTTTTCCTCCCATAAAGGAAATGGTAGAACCAAGATTTTTTACCAACTCAACCTGTGTTGGGAGAGAATTTGGAGTAGAAAGTGGGGCCAACACATCTGGCTGGGAGAAGAGAGTGCAATTAGAGACCTCACATTCTGAGACAAAACTCTGCAAGGAGCTCCCTCTGGACAGACACGGAGAGGCATTTTTAGCCACTCAGGTCTCTCCCATTGGCCACCCCTTGGCAACTCCCACTGTAATGATCACTGGACCCAGGCCTGAGTGAGTGCTTCTGTAATGAAAAACTTCTATCATCAACTCTGGCTACTTTCAAGTAACAAAGGCTGAATAAATGTATATTTATTTTTCTTTACCAGGTTTCAAAATGAGTTGTTTGTTAAGCGTTATCCAAAGTTGTTGTATTTTTAGACTTTTTTGAATCAGGATCTCATGCTGTTGCCCAGGCTGGAGTGCTATGGCACAGTCATAGCTCCCTATAGCCTCCTGGGCTCCGGTGATTCTTCCAATCAGCCTTCTGAGTAGCTGGGACTGCAGGCACGCACCACAATGCCTGGCTTATTTATTTATTTATTTGTGTAGAGATGAGGTCTTGTGTTACCCAAATTGGTCTGGAATTCCTGAGCTCAGGCAACCCTCCCACCTTGGCCTCCCAAAGTGTTGGAATTACAGGTGTGAGCCACCTCACCTGGTCATTTCAATTATTCTTTTTTTTTTTTTTTTGAGTCAGAGTCACCCAGACTGGAGTGCAGTGGCACACTCATAGCCACCAGAGCCTCAACCTACTGGACTCAGGAAATCCTTCCTCTTCCGTTTTCCAAGTAGCTGGAACTACACATGCACACCACCATGACCAGTTAATTTTTTTGATTCATTGTAGAGACGAGGACTCACCATGTTGCCCTGGCTGGTTTCAAACCCCTGGGCTCAAGCAATCCTCTCGCCTCGGCCTCCCACAGTGCTGGAATTACAGGTGTGAGCCACTGTGCCCAGCTTCAATTCTTTTTTTTTTTTAAGTGGAGTCTCACTCTGTTGCCCAGGCTGGAGTGCAGTGGCACACTCACGACCACCCCAGCATCGACCTGCTGGACTCTGGCGATCCTTCCGCTTCAGCCTTCCAAGTAGCCAGAACTACAGGCATGCGCTACCACACCCAGCTAATTTTTGATTTATTGTAGAGATGAGGTCTCACCAAGTTGCTCGGGCTGATCTTGAACCCTCAGGCTCAAGCAATTCACTCGCATCAGCCTCCCAAAGTCCTGGGATTACAAGCTGAGCCACTGAGCCAGGCCTAATTATTCTTATATATGCTCAAAGCAGCCCATCTTTGGCAAATGAGAGCCTATTCAGGTTGTCTTCTGAGTCTGTCCTTTCTACAAGCCCTCTGTGGCCATTGAGAGCTTGCCTGATATCTAGTACATTACATGCTCATCTTATACATTTTCTGCCCCAACCCTGCAATCAGCCATTTCTCCAAGGATTTCCTTTTAGTGGAAACTGATATTGGAAGACCACATTCTGGACTCAACTGCCTCCTAGGAAAGTTTATTTATGTTTTCTGGCTGAACATCATGGAAATTAGGGCATGGATATCTCTTAGTTAACTCCAAAACAGACACAGACCAAGGCTTGGGTATAAAAGGGGAAAATTCCTTCTGCTTCTTAAAGATTTCACAATTGTTGCTCAATTTAAGGCAGTGGTTTTCCACCTTGCCTACATACCAGAATCCCTCAGGGAGCTTTAAAAAATATTGATGCTTGGATCTATCCCCAGAGATTTGGTTTAACTGGTCTAGGATCTGGCCTGAGCAATGGAATTTATTTAAAGTGTGAGGCTCCTGGATGGGGCTCAACCCTGGCTGTACCTTGTTTATCATTGTATACTCCTCTTTACACATTTACCACCTACCTTTTGTTCTGAGCCCTAAAGAATACTGTTGGCATGTCTTACAAATTAATATAGATTGTATCCTATTGAATGATATTTATACCTCTAGTTCATTCATTGGTAACCTTCATAGCACATTAAAACCTTCCACCACACCATCATTTTCTGCTCTCCTTTACTGCAAAATTCACATGTAATTAATTAGTTGTTCAGGCCAAAAATCATGCTGTCATCCTTGACTCCTCTTTCTCTCTTTTTCATAGCACATCCAATGGTTCTGGAACCCTCTTAGCTCTGCCTTCAAATTTATTCAGCATCTCATACTTCTCACTACGTCACTTGCTTGTCCCTTGCGTCCACCTGGTTCTTGTCACCATTCTTTCTTGCCTGGATCATTGCAAAATCTTCCTGTGTGGGCTTTCTACCACCACCTTTGAACCTCTAAAAATCTATTCTGTCAAAGCAGCCAGAATAATATAAGTCAGATCATATCTCCCCTCCTCTTCTTGGTTTTTTTTTTTTTTTTTTTTTTTTTTGAGTTGGCTCTCACTCTGTCGCCCAGGCTGGAGTGTAGTGGCTGCTCCCAGCCACCGCGGCCTCGACCTGCTGGGCTCCGGCGATCCTTCCGCCTCAGCCTTCTAAGTAGCTGGAACTACAGGCCCGCACTACCACGCCCGGCCAATTTTTTGATTTATTGTAGAGATGAGGTCTCGCCAAGTTGCCCAGGCGGGTCTCAAACCCACGGGCTCAGGCAATCCACTCACCTCAGTCTCCCAAAGTGCGGGATTACAGAAGCCAAGGCAGGAGGATTGTTTGAGCCCAGGAGTTTGAGACCAGCCTAGGCAACATAGCCAGACCTCATCTCTACAAAAAATTAAACAAATTAGCCGTGCATGGTAGCGTGTACCTGTAGTCTCAGCTACTCGGGAGACTGAGGTGGAAGGATTGCCTGAGCCCAGGAGATTGAGATGGTGGCAAGCTGGTGAACTGTAATCGTGCTACTGCATTCCAGTCGGGGCGACAGAGTAAGCCCTGACTCAAAACAAAAAGCAAAAAACAAAACAACCGTCCAACAGATTCCTGTCACTCTCAGTAAAATTCAGAAGAACCAACTCCTATGCCTACTCCTGGCTAGCATGTTAGTTGACTCTGACCATCATGAAACAACCCAGAAAAGTGACCAGGTATACCTGGGGAGGAGCATGCCCTTGAAAGGATGCCCCCCAGCTGGGCTCGGTGGCTCAGCCTGTAATCCTGCACCTTTGGGAGGCTGAGGTGAGTGGACTGCCTGAGCCTGAGGGTTCAAGACCCGCCTGGGCAGTGAGACCTCATCTCTACAATAAATCAAAAAATTAGCCAGGCATGGTAGCGCGCACCTGTAGTTCTAGCTACCTGGAAGGCTGAGGCGGAAGGATTGCCGGAGCCCAGCAGGTCGAGGCTGCCACTGCACTCCAGTCTAGGCGGCAGAGTGAGACTCCAACTCAAAAAAAAAATAAAGAAAGGATGCCCCTCAAATCCAGGGATTCCCCCCATCATCATCCTCAGTGGTAATTGTTTTAAAAAGAAACAAAGGCACACATAAACTCTTCTCCTTTTTTGTTTGGTTTTATTTTTTGTAGTGATGGGCTCTTGTTGTTGTTGTTGTTTTGAGTTGGAGTCTCACTCGGTTGCCCAGACTGGAGTGCAGTGGCCGCTCCCGGCCACCGCAGCCTCTCCAGCTGGGCTCCAGCGATCCTTCCCCCTCAGCCTTCCGAGTAGCCAGAATGACAGGCATACTACCACGCCCAGCTGATTTTTTTTTTTAATTTATTATAAAGATGAGGTCTCGCTGCCCAGGTGGGTCTCAAACCCGCGGACTCAGGCAATCCACTCATCTCAGCCTCCCAAAGGCACAGGATTACAGGCTGAGCCAACGAGCCCGATGGGCTCTTGTTTTATTGCCCAGTCTGGTCTTGAGCGCCTGGGCTCAAGGGATACTCCTGCCTTCAGCCTCCCAAAGGGCTGGGATTACAGGAATGAGCCCCTGCTCCCAGCCCCCTTCTTTAAACCTAGAAAGAATTTGAGGAATTAAACCAGAGCAAGTCAACTTTCCTTATCCTCCCTTCCCATACATAAACTTGCAAATATTCATAGGATACAATTTACATAAATTTGTAAGACATGCAAACAGTATTGTTTAGGGCTCCAGGCGTAGGTGGTAAACGTGTAAAGAGGAATGATAAAGTAACGTGCAGCCAGGGTCGAGTCCCATCTGGGAGCTTCACATTTGCAAAAACCCCATTGTTCAGGCCAGACGGTCTTCCTGCTTGCCCCATGGGGCACCAGCAACCCAGAATGGAGGAGGAAGGACAGCCAAGGCTGGGAGAAGTTTCTGTCTCTGCCTGGAATTTCATCCACCCTCCATGCACGCAACCCCTACAGCGTATTCACCACAGTTCGCCTTCTCTGCCCTCCACTCCCCTCCACTGCAGTGGTATACCTTGCTCTGGGAAAAGAGACCAAGTAGACTCAGGCACTGTTTTTGAGAAATCTGCATATTGGGGGAGAGTTCATAGAATCAGGTAAGCAAAACAGACCAGACTGTCTGCCTTGAAGGTTCCTTCACCTGGGGCTTCCCTCATGCCCATGTCCACACCATCCCTGACCCTTACCACTGTCAGGATTAAGGGAAGACTTCCCCTCACCTCTGAAGGGTCACTGAAAAAATCACTGAGAAGAGGCAAATAGGAAAAAAGCATACAGATTTATTTGATCATATTTTTACATGACACAAGAGACTTCAGAATGAAGAATCATAGATACAGAGAAATTGTCTTTTTTTAATGCTTAGGTTCAACAAAGTAAGGACCATGTAGAAATATGATTGGACTAAAAGGATATGATCTAATTCTAATAGACTGAGTGGGGAAACCCAGCAAGACATTGTCTAGATTCTTCATGGCCTCTTGGAGTAGCATTCCTGCATGAGGCAGGTGCCTCTCTGGAATGGGGGTGGAGCACATGGCCACACCAGAGTCTAGTAAAGCAATGGTGGCTAGCTACTTGAGGTAGAATGCTTTCAAACATTCCTCTTGATGGGGGCAGGTTATTAAGGTGATTGGGTGGTGGTCTGCTCCATGTCATCACAGAGGGGACAGGTAAGCATAGGTACTGAAGTCAGGTGATGGACAGCAGGTGGATGGATGGGCTAGTCACATGATTGCTGCCATGATCATGGGGTCTGTCTGTGTCATGAAGGTCACAAAAGGTTGATTAGGTTAACCTGGGTCTTATGGGTGGAGGCAAATACTTGAAATAGAAATGATAATTAGTATAAAACAAGCTGGGAAGGGGGTTGCAAAACAATTATCAATAGCTACCTCTGAGAAACTGATTCTGTCCTTGGTGAAGTGAACTACTAGAGAACATGACAGTTCTAAGCAATGTTAAAATGGCTGCTCATTGGCTATATTGATTCCATGTTTTATCCTTTCAGGGGTCTAATTAACTACAGGCAAACAATGTAGGTCAGATAATTTTTTTTTTTTTGAGGTGGAATCTCACTCTGTTGCCCAGACTAGCATGCAGTGGCACGCTCCCGGCCACCGCAGCCTCAACCTGCTGGGTTCTGGCGATCCTTCTGCCTCAGCCTTCCAAGTAGCTGGAACTATAGGCCCGCTCTACCACGCCCAGCTAATTTTTGATTTATTGTAGAGATGCGGTCTTGCCAAGTTTCCCGGTCTGGTCTCGAACCCGCAGGCTCAGGCAATCCACTCTCCTCGGCCTCCAAAAGTGCTGGGATTACAGGGGGAGCCACTGAGCCCAGTCAGATAATTTCTTTATGACTAGTTTTTACACAGAAAGGGAGTGAGGACTAAGAGGAATATTTTTAGGTTTTATGGCTGACTGAGTTTGTATGACTGGCTTGTATGACCCGCCTTGAGGAAGCAGGATTCTGGTTTCAATGACTAGCCTCAGGGAAGAATGGGACCGAGAGATATGAGGGCAGAAGGTCAGAGAGAAACTTTGGCTTCTGGGACTGCTTCTGAGGCCTTCATTTTGGGGTATCAGAGATTATCAGGGACAGCTGGCTCTTTGGTACAATCTCTTGAGGTGTGTGTGCTAGTCTAAGGTGGTTCTCAACCTTGGCTACATATTGGAATCACCCAGGAGCTTTGAGAAATACAGAGCGTGCCAAAAAAAAAAAAAATGTAAAAAGATGGCGTTAGGCCCGGTGCAGTGGTTCACACCTATAATCCCAGCACTTTGGGAGGCCGAGGTGAGCGGATTGCCCGAGCCTGTGGTTCGAGACCAGCCTGGGCAACTTGGCGAGACCTCATCTCTACTACAAATCAAAAAATTAGCCGGGCATGGTGGCATGTGCCTGTAGTTCTAGCTACAGAAGGCTGAGGCAGAAGGATGGCCTGAGCCCAGCAGGTTGAGGCTGTGGTGGCCAGGAGAGTGCCACAGTCCTCCAGCCTGGGTGACTGAGTGAGACTCCTACTCAAAAACAAAAAACAAAAAGATGGCATTAATCAAAGGAACGCAAGTGTCATCATGCAACAGGCAGGAGAAAGAAAATGGCAGAAGTACGGTTGCAAGAATGTTATACTACACATTGCTACTGTAATTTAATGCAACTTTGAAAAGTAATACATACATAACATCTCAAAATGTGTATACATTTTTTTGGCATCCGTGGTATATATTTTTAGAATACCTGGCATTATTGCCTGGGTCTTTTCCCAGAATTTTGGATCTAATGCGTCCGGGCATCAAAAATTTTGTTTTTTTTTGAGTTGGAGTCTCACTGTCACTCAGGCTGGAGTGCAGTGGCACGTTCATGGCCATCACCGCCTCAACCTGCTGGGCTCAGGCAATCCTTCTGCCTCAGCCTTCTAAGTAGCTGGAACTACAGGTGCATGCCTCCACACCCGGCTAATTTTTTTTATTTATTGTAGAGATGAGGTCTCGCCAAGTTGCTCAGGCTGGTCTCAAACCCAGTGGGCTCAGGCAAACCTCTCGCTTCAGCCTCCCAAAGTGCTGGGATTACAGGCTTGAGCCACCGCACCTAGCCATCAAAAATTTTTTAAACCAGCCAGACATGGTGGCTCATGCTTGTAATCCCAGCACTTTGGGAGGCCAAGGAGGGAGAATCACTTGAGCCTAGGAGATCCAGACCAGCCTAGACAACATAAATAGACCTTGTCTCTACCAAAAAATTATAAAATTAGGCCGGGCTCGGTGGCTCAGCCTGTAATCCTGTGCTTTGGGAGGCCGAGGTGAGTGGATTGCCTGAGCCCGTGGGTTCGAGACCTGACTAGGCAACTTGGTGAGACCTCATTTCTACAATAAATCAAAAAATTAGCCGGGGGTGGTAGCACGCGCCTGTAGTCCCAGCTACTTGGAAGGCTGAGGCGGAAGGATTGCTGGATTGCTGGAGCACAGCAGGTCATAGCTGTGGTGGCCACTCCTGGCCACTGCACTCCAGTCTGGGCGACAGAGTGAGACCCCCAAATCAAAAAAAAAAATGATAAAATTAGCCAAGCATGGTGGCATGCACCTGTAGTCCCAGCTACTTAGGAGACTGAGGCAAAACGATTGCCTGAGTCCAGGAGATTGAGGCTGTGGTGAGCCATGAGCATGATACTGCACTCCAGCCTGGGTGACAGAATGAGACCCCAACTCAAAAAAATAAGAAAAAGAAATGAAAACCTCATCATGTGCTTCCGTTGTGTATCCACAATTAATAACTTTATTTATTTTTGAGTTGGAGTCTCACTCTGTCACCCAGACTGAAGTGCAGTGGCTGCTCCCGGCCATCAGCCTTCCAAATAGCTGGAATTACAGGCGCGCGCTACCACACCCGGCTGATTTTTGATTTATTGTAGAGATGAGGTCTCGGCAAGTTGCCCAGGCGGGTCTCGAACCCGCGGGGTCAGGCAATCCACTCACCTCAGCCTCCCAAAGGCACGGGATTACAGGAGCCACCCGAGCCTGGCTCACAATTAATAACTTTACAGCAAGAGATTTTCTTGCATTCCTTCTGCATTTTCTTGCATTTCTTTGCATTATGGATCCTCAATTAGTTTATCAAATAAACAAGAAGGAAACCTGCAAATGCTTGTCAAAGGCTGTTGAAACTTCAAGCACACAGAGATGAATGAACTTTAATTTGTAGGGTCTTAGAGCTTTATTTCTCAAAGTGGGACCCATGAACCAGCAGAATGTCAAGATCACTTGGAGCTTGTTAGAAATACAGAAACTCAGGCCCTACCCCAGGCTGCTGTTCTGGTCATTAGAGCTGCCAACGACTGATTTTCAGCACAATTTTGCCCACCCCGACACCAAAAGACTTGAACAAATACTAGCATAGTTTCTAGCAGTTCAAGGCCTTGTCCCTGGAAGACCCAGCCCCCTTGGGTCTCTGCCTGGGAAGCTCAAGACTGCCAAAAGAATTTACTGTTTGTTCCAGTCAATACCTGATCATAGGCTTCTAACCTCCCTTTTCTTAGAGAATTTGCTTTATAAAACGTGCTGTAAATCATTTCTCTGTCTCTTTGAGCTATATATGTATCTTTTACAACTCAGGAATGTCTTTCTCAAGGACCTGGGAGCCATCCCTTTGACATGAAATTATCAAGAAAAATAAGGCTAACTTTCAGTCTCTGTGGGAGGCTAAAATCCTAACTTCGATAAACTTGCCAGTTAGCGGACACAGATAGCCTAATCACACCACCCCCAACCAGCTTTTTGTAATTTTCCACTTCCCCCATTCTACTGAGCCCCCCTGCACCCACATTCCCCATCCTTACGCTTTCATCCTACCTTTAAAATTTCCAGTCACCTCTGCATAGATTGGAGTTGAGCTCAGTTCTATACTGAAGACTCTTCCCTACTGCAGTAGCTACTGAATAAAATCTGTCTTTATTGCCTTTAGTGCCCAGCTTTGTTTTTCAAGTCTCCATTTTGACAAGATCCTTAGGTCATGTACGTGTACATTAAAGTTTGAGAAGCAGTGTCTTACAATTTTTATCATTCCTTCAACGACTTATAATAAATAGCCCTGAATGGTGGCAAGGAATTATGCCTTTTTGTCAATGAGGGGGTCAGATCTTTGCTTAAGGTCACATTATTAAACTAGAAAATGAATCTACTTCATGACTCAATCCAGTGCTGTTTCCACAATACCGTGCTAATCAGAGAAGACCACATTGCACGGGAGAACCAAGGAGAAAAAAGCCAGCGAGAGAGCTCACGATAAGGTTCCTCTCAATGCATCCATTGGTGCAATGTCCTCTTAGGTTCTACTTTTTTAGTTACAAAAACTGTTTCAGAATCATCAAGTGTCTTTTAGGTACTAAAGGGTTCTAATCTGAGTTATCCTATCAGTAGTTGGAGTCCCAGGGATCACAGCTTCTGGGGGATGAGTCATGGTACCAACCCCATGCTACTATTGAAGGGTATGGCCTCAAAGACCTAGGAAGCCCAGTCCATTCTGGGCCTGTGCACACCCCAAAAGTAGTCACTACTACATGAAACCAGATGCAGGCATGGTCTTTGTCTTGATCCCGAATGGCTCACCCTACTCATCTGCATCCTTAATCCAGATGCTGACTTCCCCAGCTTTACTTCCAAACTCAGTCTCCATTCTTACCGTCCTGGATAACACCTACTCCTTTCCCTCTGGCTGGCTGGTCCTCTGCGTAAACATTCTTCTCCCTATTCCCACCCCTGTCTTTCTACTCCTGGGCACATTTTGTGCCTTGAGTTGACTCCCTGAGGCAGAAGTCCCCTCATGGCTCTTGCTGATCTCACATCCACTCACATGACAACATTCAAACATAACAGACTCATAAATTGAGTTATAGCTCATCCTCTCTATGTCCCTTCTCCTTCTGATTCACCAAATTAGGTTAAAATACCAATAGGAAGGCGGCCACCTATTTTAAATACAAAGTCATTGCTCTAGGAAAGACAGCAAATCACTAACATGAATGACGAGATCCACTTTCTGGTCATTTTCAAACCTCTAAGATAATCTGAACTAGCGGAGTCCCTCCAGCCCTCTTTCCTCTTACCCATGGAGAATACTGATTTTTCACTTTCAGCCAGCATTATGGTAAATATTTTTATTATTAGTTTTATCAGAAAATGTTGTACATACAGGTAATTTCTGATGAACAATTTTATTAGAGCCAGAGATGATCATTTCTTCTAGAAAAACAAACCTCTGAGGTTAGAGTGGAAGACAATGAAACAAGATTTCACTTTATAATTCACCTTTGTCATACTATCCCAGAGCACATCAATATTTATCCGAATGTTACCTTGACATTATATAACAAATTATTAATAGAAAACTCATAAGCCAAAAAACTTTATATTCTCTAATCTTCAACTATCAACTTTTCTTAGATTTTTGAAGATCTGAAAATAAAAATAATTTCAAATAATAGCTTTAAAAAATACCATACAGCCGGGCTCGGTGGCTCAGCCTGTAATCCCATGCTTTGGGAGGCTGAGGGGAGTGGATTGCCTGAGCCTGCGGGTTCGAGACCCGCTTGGGCAGGCAAGACCTCATCTCTACAATAAATCAAAAAATTAGCCATGCGTGGTAGCGTGCGTCTGTAATTCCAGCTACTTGGAAGGCTGTGACGGAAGGATCGCCGGAGCCCAGCAGGTCGAGGCTGCGGTGGCCGGGAGTGGCCACTGCACTCCAGTCTGGGCGACAGAGTGAGACTCCACCTCAAAAAAAAAAAAAAATACCATACACATTTGTAATGAAGTGCAGCAGTCAATTTTAAGCCTTTTCTAGGTTTTAGCTGAAATAATCCTTACTAGTTTCTTAGATTTTTGTCAGTGTTGTTTTGGGGCTGTTTGCCTAATATATTAATGAGCCATATGAGCATATGGTATTAGTGGGTTTCTAGCTCCTTAGGGACACACAACACATCCCATGAACACAGGTGAATGCCCCTAGTTATGCCTGAGCTGGGGCAGTTTCACATGATCATTTTTTCTCCGAGGCCAAAGTCTGTGGTTTGATCTTCTTAGCAGCTTCCAGAACAGAAAGTGGGCTTACTTTGTCTCCAAATTCTTTTTCTCGGTGCTCGAGAAGAATGCCCTAAAAAGAAACAAGAGGGAATGTCAGTCCTCATTCTGAGTTGTTCATTCATGAGACAGACGCTGAGGGTCGGCTGTCTGTCAAACAGATCCAAATCAGGCTGGCTCCTGCCCTCAGAGAGTTCAGTCTTTGGGGCAGGTAGCTCAGGGAAGGCAACATCACAATCTCTGGACTGTACTGGCAGCACTCTAGGAGCAAAAAGTCAGGAGTGATTACTTATGACAAGAGTGATCAGAGAAGGTTCCACAGATGCTAACGCATGGATGGTAACCAGGATGTCTACAGGTAGAGATGCAGGTAAAAATCATTTCAGGTGAAGAGAACAGAATGAAGTGAACACAAAAAGACCTAAAGGTGTGGAAATGAACGAGAGATTTTCACTCAGAGATCAGACTCTGGCAGGCACTGAATGTCAATCTGAAAGGGAGACCCTCTCTTTCTTTTAGTCATCCTAAGAAATCGTAGGCCACTTCTGCTACTGTGAAGCAAAATGCACTAAGACACAAGATATCCCAAAGTTACCCTAAAATCTAAAGTGGTAAAAAAGATAATGTGTTTGAGATTGGCATCAAGGAATACTTGTTAGAGTTCTTTGTTTGACCCACGGCATCTGGGAATTCATCTTAAATTAAAAAACAAGCCAGGCTCGGTGGCTCAGCCTGTAATCCCGCGCTTTGGGAGGCCGAGGTGAGTGAATTGTCTGAGCCCGAGGGTTCAAGACCCGCCTGGGCAACTTGGCGAGACCCCATCTCTACAATAAATCAAAGAATTTAGCCGGGCGTGATAGCGCGCGCCTGTAGTTCCAGCTACTTGGAAGGCTGAGGCAGAAGGATTGCCGGAGCCCAGCAGATCAAGGGTGCGGTGGCCGGAAGTGTGCCACTGCACTCCAGTCTGGGTGACGGAGTGAGACTCCAACTCAAAAAAAAAAAAAAAAAACAAACTGTAAATATGTTGTATCATTATTTATAAAGTTTTAGAAAAATAAAAAGTTCCACCACACTATGGTGACTACAGGGAAGCAGATCAGAAAACTATTTATTTGCTCAATAAAGCATAATGCAGTCATTAAAAACACGAAGAATATAAAATAACATAGGAAAATGTTCACAATACACTGTTAAATGAACAGAGAACATCTATTTTAATAAGATTCAGTTTTCTTTTTTTTTTTTTTTTTTTTTGAGTTGGAGTCTCACTCTGTCACCCAGGCTGGAGTGCAGTGGCTGCTCCCGGTCACCGCAGCCTCGACCTGCTGGGCTCCGGCTATCCTTCCGCCTCAGCCTTCCAAGTCGCTGGAACTACAGGCGTGCGCTACCACACCTGGTTAATTTTTTTTTTTTTTTCTGAGTTGGAGTCTCACTCTGTCACCCAGACTGGAGTGCAGTGGCCGCTCCCGGCCACTGCAGCCTCGACCTGCTGGGCTCCGGCGATCCTTCTGCCTCAGCCTTCCAAGTAGCCGGAATTACAGGCATGCGCTACCACGCCTGGCTGATTTTTTTTTTGTTTATTGTAGAGATGAGGTCTCGCTGCCCAGGTGGGTCTCGAACCCGCGGGCTCAGGCAATCCACTCACCTCAGCCTCCCAAAGGTGCGGGATTACAGGCTGAGTCACCAAGCCCGGCTTAATTTTTTTTTTTTTTTTTAATTTATTGTAGAGATGAGGTCTTGCCAAGTTGCCCAGGCGGGTCTCAAACCCGTGGGCTTAAGCAATCCAATCACCTCAGCCTCCCAAAGCACGGGATTACAGGCTGAGCCACTGAGCCCCACTAAGATACAGTTTTCTTTTCTTTTCTTTTCTTTTTTGAGTTGGAGTCTCACTCTGTCACCCAGACTGGAGTGCAGTGGCCTCTCCCAGCCACCGCAGCCTCGACCTGCTGGGCTTGGTGATCCTTCAACCTCAGCCTTCCGTGTAGCTGGAATTACAGGCATGCGCTACCACGCCCAGTTGATTTTTTTTACATTTATTGTGGAGATGAGGTCTCGCTGCCCAGGCGGGTCTCGAACCCGCGGGCTCCAGCAATCCACTCACCTCAGTCTCCCAAAGGCGTGGCATTACAGGCTGAGCCACTGAGCCCGGCAAGATACAGTTTTCTAAAAAACAAAGACAGGCAGGCCACTCAGCTTTGTTCCAATAGATAGTCTATGATGTTTGAGCTCACAGGATGGTTCTTCCCATCTCCTGTTATTCTGTCATTTTACAATTTTCTATAGTGTACTTCCTTCTTAGTGTTTTTTTTTTTTAGTTGGAGTCTCACTCTGTCACCTAAGCTGGAGTGCTGGGGCACGCTCATGGCCACCACAGCCTTGACCTGCTGGGCTCAGGCAATCCTTCTTTCTCAGCCTTCCAAGTAGCTGCAACTACAGGCATATGCCACCATGCCTGGTTAATTTTTTGATTTATTGTAGAGAGAGGTCTTGCCAAGTTGTCCAGGCTGGTCTTGATTCCCCGGGCTCAGGCAATCCTCTTGCCTCCACCTCCCAAAGTGGTGGAATTACAGGAGTGAGCCACTGTGCCTGGCCATCTTTCTTCTTCTTTTTTTTTTTTTTTTTTGAGTTGGAGTCTCACTCCATTACCCAGACTGGAGTGCGGTGGCTGCTCCTGGTCACCGCAGCCTCGACCTGCTGGGCTCCGGCGATCCTTCCGCCTCAGCCTTCCAAGTAGCTGGGACTACAGGCGTGCACTACCACGCCTGGCTAATTTTTTGGTTTGTTGTAGAGATGAGGTCTCGCCAAGTTGCCCGGACGGGTCTCGAACCTGCGGGCTCAGGCAATCCACTCACCTCAGCCTCCCAAAGCGCTGGGATTACAGGCTGAGCCACCGAGCCCGACTCATTTTTCTTCTTTAAAGTAAGCATGCTTTAAAGATTACTATTACCAAGGAAATCCCCACTGAGTAGCACCTGGTGTGGTAGGACTGCAAAAACTCTACTCCCAAGAACTGAGGTAAATCCTGAAGCTCAGCCAGCCCAGACAACCTTCCACCTGGAAGGATGATGTCCAGAAGCTCCAGGGAGTACCAACAAAGTCAAACAAGAAACCTAGCAACACAAGAACTGTGCCAGCAGGGCCCGTGAGCACTAGATGAGTCATTGCTAGGCAAGAAAAGGCTGGCAGGTATGCCAAGCTGTGCCCTAGAGGCCACGAGAAGGCAGAGACAAGAAGAAAGGAAGCCCACAGTGCCAGAGCAGGAGGAGGTTGGGCAATTCTCTGGACAAATGGCCTGTCTAAGTTTAAGGGCATCTGGGAAGGGTCACTGGGAACCACCTCCAAGGAGAGGCTACGTGCAGGGGCAGGGCAGGTCTCTGGACCTGGACAGACCTGGATTTCATTTCCATTGTACCAATTACTAGTTGTGTCTTTGGCTGAGTTATTTCATATCTTTATGAAATAACTTTAGGCCCACTTTCTTACATGTAGCTGGGAATAAAAATATCTACATCTCAGATTGGTTGTGAGGGAGACATACGATCTTGTATACGAGCACCTGGAACAAAGCAGGCACTCACTGGCAGCCATTATCACTAAGACATTTTGACAGATTTACCAGAAAATCTGCAAATAGGATTATGTTAAATCAGACATTTTTTTATGCTATATTCTAATACAGTCAAGCAAAAGCAGATACCAAAGTGTAAAGGGAAAACAAAAGAAATAAAGCTTAAAAATCAAAGGATTTCTGTGCTCTTTTATTCTTCTCAAATTGAGAAGTACATGTAATTATCAATGTTAGTAGTGAGATCCAACAATTAGACAAGCTCCATTTTTCTATAGAAAGAAAACACTTCCTACATATGTTAATGTCATGCCCAAGGTTGGCAGAAACAAGCCTAGAAGTCAGGTCACCAGTCCAGGTCCTCCTCCCATGCCATGACCAGTCCACATCCACTTTGCCCCATCCCTGCTACACATTCACACAGCCTTTGCTGGCACTGCCCTCCAGGTTGGGGGAGTCACCACAGCTCAAAGCTGCCCAAACTCAGACAAGGGCAGATATTAAAAATACGAAAAATACCAGGGAAGGGGGCACACTTCATCAACAAGGGTACCTGCATAATGAACATTTGTATACCTAAACCTGAATTGTACCCCACAGCTTTAAAATTAAAAAATTAAAAAAAAAATACTAAAAATAGCCGAGTGCGGTGGCTCAAGTCTGTAATTCCAGCACTTTGGGAGGTGGAGGAGAGAGGATTGCCTGAGCCCAGTGGTTCGAAACCAGCCTGAGCAACTTGGTGAGACCTCGTCTCTACCATAAATCAAAATTAGCTGGGTGCAGTGGCACATGACTATAGTTCCAGCTACTTGGAAGGCTGAGGCAGAAGGATCACCTGAGCCCAGCATGTAAGGCTGTAGTGGCCATGAGCATGTCACTGCACTCCAGCCTAGGTGATAGAGTGAGACTCCAACTCAAAAAATAAAAAACAAATAAATAGATAAATACTAAAAATACTGCACACCTGCCTTTTGGGCCCACAAAATCCCCATCTCTTCTTTTTTTTTCTTTTTTTGAGTCAGAGTCCCACTCTGTTGTCCAGGCTGGAGTGCAGTGGCATGATCACCAGCCTCTACTACCTGGCTTCAGCCTCCTGAGTAGCTGGGACTATAGGTGCTTGGCACCTCTCCCGGCTAATTTTCTTGATTTTTTTGTGAGACAAAGTTTTGCTATGTTGCCTAGGCTGGTCTCAAACTCCTGGACTCAAACAACCCTCCTACCTTGGCCTCCAAAATTGCTGGAATTACAGGTGTGAGCTACCAGCCAATGCCATTTCTTCTTTCTATACCTTCCTTTAGCGATCTGACCTACAATAGTCTGTCTGCAGAGCAGTAGGTTTCCTCTTCTGGGGCAGCCCCAACACGAAGACCCCTACAGGGAAACACACGATCTCCCCCAACTTCTTGCTGCTTCCCCTAATTAGAACTGTTTTTCTTCTTTCTTTCCTCTTCACTTTTCTCTACTGTCCATCCTTGATAGCCTGGGAACGCTGCAAGTGAATACATTCACAAACAGAATAAAAACTATGCTTTTGTTCAAGCACAGAAAACAACCTGAAGTCAGAAAACCAGTGTTCAGGCCCCAGCAGAGTCACCCATGAACTGTGCTCCTTGGTGCAGTCATTCATTCCTTCTTAGTTTCAAGTTCCTTGTCTACAGAATGATCAGACTATTTCATGGTGTCACTGTGATGTGTGTGTGAGGTACCAGCAGGAGACAGATGTGTGATAAATGACAACTGCTCTCCTTTCCCTTCCTCGTGCTCCCTGGCTTGCCAGAAGGAAGGCTAGAAGACCTCAAATAGGGAAAGTCAACACCCATCCCTGGTCTCTGGTTGGGGTCTCACACACACAGACACAGACACCCACAGATGCAAAATAAACACCAATAACGTACCTGCTTTCCTGATCCCACCACAAAAACTCCCCCGAGGATGAAACCTTCACCTTCCAGGTTTCCAGAGAAACCTCCATTCCAGGCCCGGAAGAAGTTGTACCACACTCCCAGACGGATAAATCCCATGAACATCATCTTCCGCCTTTGTGGACCATAAAACTTTTTCTATTGAGTGAAAAAGATAGATCCCACATGAGTAGCCTATATACCTGCCTTCCCCTGGGAGGCAAGGCTCCAGACAGGGCATTCGCTCGCAGGCAAAGACCCAAAGCCTGCCGGTTTGTGTCCGCTCCCTGACCTAACACACACAGCTCCCACCCAGGACCTCTCTCAATTGCCTGAGGAAACAAAGAACTCTGCTGGGTCCAGTTTTCAACCTCAAGGCAGGCCCAACCTAGGGAAAACAGATTTGCAGCTTTCAACTTTTACTCTAACTTCTCACTAGTTCTTGCACTTGCCAGGGTGGTACCAGTGCCAAAGTCTGCTGAAATGGGAGTAGAGGGGAAAGAAATATGGCTGCAATGAATTAGGGGACAGAAAGTTTGTGCTAGGAATAACCTGATGGGTTTTGGCTATTTCCTACCCTCCCAGGTCACACTACAGCAAGGGCTTTAGTAATATAAATGCTCCATGCGTCCCAATGGAGTTACATCCTGATAAACCCATCATCGTCAGCTGAAAATACTGTATGTTAATATGCATCTAATACACATTTACCGAACATCATAGTGTAGCCCAGAGTATCTTAAACATGCTTAGAACACTTACGTTATCCTACAGATGGGCAAAAGCATGTAACAAGTCTATTTTATAATCAAGTGTTGAATATGTTAGGTAATTATTGAATACTGAAGTGAGAAACAGAATGGTTGTATGGGTCCTCAAAGTACAGTTTCTACTGAATGTGTATTGCTTTCACACCATCATAAAGTTGAAAAGTTAGAAATTGAACCATCATTAGTCAAGGACCATCTGTAACTGAGGGGACGGCTTTAAAATGTCTGTTCGAGCTCTGCTTCGAGAGCTGGAAAATGCCCTCCAAGTTCAGGGCGCTGAAGGGGAAGCCAACCTCCAGTTCCAGGCCAGACACACCCTGGGTCACCAAACTCTCCACAATTGAACACAATCCCCAGCCGTCTGTGTCCAAAAGGCTCACAGCAGACACACCTTCTCATCCAGGAAGATTTCCCCTTTGAAATAAGGCTGGAAATCCTTCACTTCAGTCTTGATCTGCTCCTTCACCACTGCATAGAGGGGGACACCCAGTTCATCCAGCTTGGGTTTCAAGGAGGACAGGTCTGCAGCCTCCTGCAGAAGACACCGAGGTTCAGAAACATGAACTTCTGTGGCTCTGCAGCCAACAAACAACCTCTCTTCCAACAGGCCCAGAGCACGGCTGGCATTGAACATAGAGGAACAATTTAGCCTGTGTAGACTAGCATGCATCTGCTCCAGCTGGGCACTAGGCCTCAGTGAATGGTGTCAGGTACCCACCTCAGCCCAGGCTTCTTGTCTTCTCCACAGTAGGAATGGAGGCAAAGGTTCTGTTATGAGTGTCCTGACCATAGCCTAGGCAGCAGTCATAAATATGAGGATGCACCCAGAAACATCTTCTACTCCTACCTACGAGATGCTTCTCTCCTGCCTCATCTCCCAGTCCCTCCCCTCCGCACTACAGAAAATGAGCATAAGGGCCCAGCAGACACTTCCCGCTCAGGCCATGTGAATGGCTGCCTCCACATTCTGCTCACTCCCCTCCCCTACAATAACTTTCCTTCTCTCTCCAGTTCAACCCTACCCCCTGGAAAGGTAGCCCTGGTTCCAAAAAGATCTTCCTGGCTGGTCCAGCCAGGGTTGAAGCCCTGCTTCTCTGTACATATTCTATCTTCCCTGTTTAATGAACGACTTTTTTTGTAACGAGTCTATAAGTTACCACTAAGTTGAGTGTTGTCACAGGATCCCAAATGTGTCTCCCAGACACAAAAACTATGTCTTCCATTTCCTGGAACTTGGATATACAGTCAGCACTAAATACCAGGTGGAAAGACTTGAAGGCGGGACAATGGGGAAAAGCTGAGCTGAGAGGTACAGACATCCCTGACCCTCGGGAACTGAGTGCTGGATGAATAAATGAAACAG
This sequence comes from Cephalopachus bancanus, assembly GCA_027257055.1. NCBI lineage: Eukaryota > Metazoa > Chordata > Mammalia > Primates > Tarsiidae > Cephalopachus > Cephalopachus bancanus. The sequence continues at coordinate 4,295,734 of JAPVLO010000036.1, forward strand.
CATGAGTCATCATAAGGTTTCAACATTAAGAACTATTTCCTTTTTCACATTTGGTGTCAGAAGTAAAGAATTAGCAAGGAAATGCTTTCAACAAAGCCTACTCATCTCCAATACATTTATACCACTGTATGGTAGCAATGACATTTAATTTTTTATTTATTTTCTAAAAGAAAAAAAGAAAAAAAAGCTAGGTGTGGTGGCTTACACCTGTAATCCCAGTACTTTGGGAGGCAGAGGCGAGAGGATTGCCTGAATCCAGGGGTTTGAGACAAGCCTGAGCAAGTTGGCGAGACCTTGTCTCAACAATTAAAAAAAAAAAAATTAGCTGGGTGTAGGGGCCCATGCCTGTAGTTTCAGCTACTTGGAAGGCTGAGGCAAAAGGATTGCCTGAGCCCAGCAGATCGAGATTGCAGTGGCCATGAGTGTACCACTGCACTCTAGCCTGGGTGACAGAGTGAGACTACGATTCTAAAAAAAAAAAAAGGAAGAAAAATATCCAATGAAGCAGAATTGATTACTATACATTTATCAAGAGCTTCAGTGACTGGCAAATTCTGCCCTAAAACAGAGAGGACTACAACATCCGATGTGATCAAAGACCATCTGTTTGTGAGACAAAAGGTTTTACTCAGTTTTCCTGGGCTCTTTACTCTCAGTATGGCATTATACAAAGCCATTAAGTGGAAACTGAGTCACACACCTCCTCCCTGGGCCATCAAAATAACTCAGACTGCCATCTGTCCATCCTTCTGGAAACATAAGTTTCCACAAGATGTTCTGCCAGGGCACAGGCTAGTGGAAAGGAAACAGCTTATAATCAGTTTGAGCTGCTGCTCTTGGAATCTTGGGGATTCACCAGCCTTGAGAAATCAAGTCAAAACAGGTTTCCATGTTGGTATTTGGATGCATCACAGATTTAGAATCAAAAGCCATTTCAACTCCACCTACCTGGTTGAATAAGCTTCTAGAGATGTCCACATTTGAACTCCTGGAACCTGTGAATATGTTATGTTACACAGCAAGGGGGCATTAAGGCTGAGATGAAGTTTAGGTTGCTAATCAGCTAACCTTCTTTTTTTTTTTTTGAGTTGGAGTCTCACTCTGTCACTCACTCCGTCACCCACTCTGCGCCCACTCCCAGCCACCGCAGCCTCGACCTGCTGGGCTCTGACAATCCTTCTGCCTCCGCCTTCCAAGTAGCTGGAACTACAGGCGCGCGCTACCACACCCGGTTAATTTTTGATTTCTTGTAGAGATGAGGTCTCGCCAAGTTGCCCAGGTGGTTCTCGAACCCGGGGGCTCAGGCAATCCACTCACCTCAGCCTCCCAAAACACTGCAATTACAGGCTGAGCCACCGAGCCCGGCCAGCTAACCTTCAACTAAGGAGATTATCCTAGATGATCTAGGTGGGCCCAATGTAGTCCCAAGGTTCTTAAATGTGGAAGAGAAAGATATAAAAGCTGGTGTCTTAGTGATGCAGTACAAGAAGACTTAACCAGCCATTGCTAACTTTAAAAACAGAGGAAGGGACCATGAGCCGAGGAAGACAGGTGGCCTCTAGAAGGTGGAAAAGGCAAAGAAATGGATTCTTCCCTACAGCCTTCAGAAGGAATGCAACCAGATTCCACTTTGGAATTCTGACCTCCAGAACTGTAAGACAAATTTGTATTGTTTAAAGCCACCAAGTTTGGGATAACTTGTTATAGGATTAGGATGTTAATGCACCTCCCCAAGCAGTGTGGCTTTGTTACAACCTCTGTACCTGTTTCCTCCTCTGTAATGAGAATAACAAGAAGCTGTATTTCCAAGGGACATGTTGAGGAACCATTGAGATACAACAGACACAAAAGTGCCTTGAAGGTAAGCTGGTGCAGATGCATCCAGCAGTGCACAAGGACTCTTTGCCAGCCAAACCATACAAGCATGGAGAGATCCACAAAGCTGAAAGGAAATGCCTCAGGGTCAGGGAGGGCAACCAGATGGATGAGCATAACAATTTGGGCAGGGCCACAGTCACTACTTGAGAAGCCAATTTGTCTCAAGATAGGAGTACCATCATTCCCAGTTTTCTTCCAGGCAAGGCAGTGATCTCAGAACCAGGATATTCTGCCACCGACTAGCTGTGTGACCATGGACAGGTCACCAAACCCGGTCCTCAGTTTACCCATCTGTAAAGTGACAAGGCTGGACTCAAGTATTTGCAGTGTTCACTCTGGCACTAGCATTTTGTATTTCAACAATCACAGTTCCTGCCTGCCTTCCCTTGACAAGCTTCCTCACTAACTGAACAGATGACAATGACTTCCCTTTGCAGGGCCAACCTAGAGACCACCTAGTCAGTGAGCCCCAACTTTCACCAAACTCTCAAGCCAAATGCAGTCACACTATCGGCATGACTGAAATCCTCCTACCAAGCTACAGATTCAATGCTGAGAGCACACAGTGAGGAGGCACAGATATACCACGCTTGAGTGTGCAGCTCTCAGTTGTCCACAATGGGCTCTTTAGGAGATCCCCAAGAAGAGGGAGAAAGGCAGGTCTGTTCTAATATGTGCCGCCAAAGTGTTTCCCCATAGGCTGCAACTTCATCAAAGGAAGGGGCAGACCATGCTGGAATCAATAGCAATCTAGACACCCAATTTCTTTTCTTTTCTTTAATTTTATTTATTTATTTATTTATTTATTTAGATGTGGGTAGACACCCAATTTCAATAAACAAATCCTTTCTGTGTGCCAAGGCCCATGCTGAGCATCAGGAACATGGAATTGAAACTGGTTGCTGCCCTTGATTAAATAGGAAGACTGTCCGAGATACAGACGGTACAGTACAGGGTGAAAGGCTTAAGAGTACTAAGGGTAAGTCAGATCTATTGCTAACCCCAGCAGGAGATGGCACGTTGTTAAAACACAAAAAGGAAATGAGCCAAAAGAAATACATACCTAGAACAAATAACAGAGAACAGATCAGTGTTGATGAAGCCCTTGGTACTGGCTGGAAATGCACTGGCCCCCACCTCAGGATCCTTTTCTCTGAACAGTCCCTCAAATGTACTCACCTCTCGACAGAGGAAACAGCCTGGCCTGCGCACAGCCATAATCACAGCTCCATTTTTTTCCCAGAGCTTCTTTGCTTTGAAAGTCTTTGGTTCTGAGAGAGAAGAAAAGAAAATTCAGTATCTCCTCCCAGCCTAGCCCCATCACTAAGCAGCTTGCGAACTACACTAAGCTAAGCTGAGGTCAGAGACCAGGCCTAGCAGAGGACCTGAGCAGGCATTTCTCATATGGGAAAAGAAAAATAGGAAACACAGGGAATATTTAAGAATCCCACTGTATACTCGAAAGGTTCCTCCTCCATAAAAATCTATTTTCAAACTTGAACATTGTAAACTAGAACATTTCTGGAAGAATCACAATTTCCTTGATCACTGATGTCATCAGATATTATAACAATCCTTTAGGGTAGAAACATGGCCCAAACTGAAAAAAATCTCATGCAAATTTTAGTCTAAATATGTTAACTGCAATATTATTAGCAGAGGAAAGTAGAAATGCCCAACAAGGAGATGCTTTAGGGTGGTACATTACCAGAGTTCAAGCCTGGTTCCAAGGTCAGACAAGGTTTGAATCTACTTTTGTGACCCTGGCAAGCTATTTTTTCTCTTTGAAGCTCAGTTTTTTCATTTGCAAAATGCAGGTATCTAGTAGCTCCACTTTGCGCTGCAGGGAGTATTAAAAGATTAATATAAAAGTGGTTGCCACAGTGTCTCGTAATATAGAATTAGTAAGGGTTCAGTAAGTATGAGCTCTTATTATTTTAGGATTTCCCAGAGGGATTTGTGTCCCCATGGAATGTTATGGGGATGGGGAAGAAGAGACAGGGTAGAGTCTGTAATCAAGTAAGATAGAGAAACCTGAGTTGAACAAAACTTAACAGGTCTCTCTACAGGGTTTCTTAGTGCCTTATTAAGGTGACCTGTCATAAATCTGCACAATCACTGCTCCTGCCTTCCTTTGACAACTTTCTCACTCACTGAACAGATGACAATGGTTGGCTCCCATAGGGGTCAAACCTGGAGATCACTCAGTCAATGAGATCCAGCCTTCACCTGTCAGACTTTCCTGTCACACCACTGGCATTATGGAAATCCCACCAAACTCCAGCTCTAACAGTGAGAGCATGCAATGAAGGCAGAGATATTGCACTTGAGTGTGTGGCTCTCAGCTGTCCACGGATGGACTCTAGGGGGTCTTTAAGAAGAGGGAAACAAGCAGGCCTGTTCTATAGTGTGAGCTTAAAGCACATCCTCATAAGCTGCAGCTTCATCACGGGAGAGGCTGACACTTCATTTGAATAAGCAAATCCACTGAGTACCAGGCCCCATGCTGAGCAGCAGAACATGGAACTGGATAAGATCCCACAAGACTGGAATTCCTCAGAATACACTCTGGAAGGGCTGGTTTAGTAAACGATAGTAATTATTACTAAATATTATGGAGCAACTTATCATATTAGTTTGAGAGATAACAACTGAGAGTGAAAAAGCTTTTGGTAAGAAAAGCTAAACTGTAAAATAGCACTTACACCAAGATCATAATTATCTAATCATATGTATACATGGAAAGGAATTTGCCAAAATGAAAATGATTATTGTGTTAGGGTAACTGAATTATTCGTATCTTAAAAAATATTATTCCTGAGCCGGATTCGGTGGCTCAGCCTGTAATCCCGCGCTTTGGGAGGCTGAGGTGAGTGGATTGCCTGAGCCCGTGGGTTTGAGACCCGCCTGGGCAACTTGGCGAGACCTCATCTCTACAATAAATCAAAAATTAGCTGGGTGTAGTAGCGTGTGCCTATAGTTCCAGCTACTTGGAAGGCTGAGGTGGAAGGATCGCCGGAGCCCAGCAGGTCGAGGCTGCGGTGGCCGGGAGCGGCCACTGCACTGCAGTCTGGGAGACAGAGTGAGCCTCCAACTCAAAAACAAAACAAAACAAAACAATTATTCCATTTTTTTCTAACGTTGTTAGAGTGCCTTTTCAATTAAAAAAAGAGATCTTTTAAAAACAACAAAGCAAGTAATTCTGCATCCCAGTACCTTGGAAAAGTACTGAGACCAGCAGGGTCACCACTTACCCTTCTCCAGTGTTTTCAGGTCTATATCCTCCAGATACTCCAGTGCCGCTTTCTGGGGCTTGGACAGAAACACGTCTGTGTTGGCCAGGAGCAGTGCCAAGGCAGCAGCCCCCAGGGCTCCTGCACCAATGGACCACATTCCCATGGTGAAGAAACTTGGGTCCTGGAGGAAAGACATTTCTGGAGATTGAGGGGAAGGAAGAAGATGTTACTGCTCCCACAGGATAGGTGGAATCTGATCTCCCATGCAAGGCTGTGGTGAGGCAGCCAACCAAGAAGCCAGGATGGGATGGGGGAGCAGCAGCCTCAGAGATGATACTGGACAAGGATGACTAAACACCTGTGCTGCCAGGGCTTGGGAATGCAACAGACACATGGAGGTTTCTGCCACAGGGAGCTCACCAGGGAGTCAGGAGTGACAACAGAGAGAGGATGGCCTTCTCAGGTGCTTCTCTTGCTGATCCTTCTCCCACCCTAGGCTACAGCCCCCAAATCTGTGGTGCCCTGCTATGCTGGGTCCCCTTGAGGCAGATTACCTCCTCACCCCACTCCTTATCAATGCCTGATTCTCCTTCCCAGTACAGGTGGCCCAGCTATCACCTCCCAGGGTAGGGGCAGCTTTCTGTGGTGTGATGAGAAGATATTTAGAACACCAATCACATTGTTTTGTTACCCTATCTCCTTTTCTCTTTAGTTTGAGAATCCTCCAGAAAGAAGGACCATATGTTCCTTATCAAGCCCCCAGCCAGTGCCCAGCAGGGCCTCACTCATGTTAGACAGGCAGTCTCAGTAAATTCCTCCCAACTGAGAATAGTTTTATTTTTCCCTCATTAGAAAAACAATGAGGTAAAAACAAAACAAACAAAAAAGGCATTACATAAAACCACAGTCAACAAGACAGCAAATATCCTCTGAAGCACCTACTGACGGCCACTGTTAAACACCAGTGTGCAATCTGACATCCCCCCCCCAAACAGAACTACACAGATGTCTGCCAAACATGGGAGCAGAGACTGAGCCAGCAGGGATTAAATCAGAAAAAGCCGGTGCTGTGGTGTCTGCCTCTGAGGAGGCTGGGCAGAAGATGCCTGCGTGAGGCAAGGGTCTCTGCAACTGAAATGGAGTCCCAGGCGGGTCCTGTCAGAATTCAGCCTTGTTCCCAGCTTGGGCTTGGGTGCCTAACTGACTCCCTCCAGCTGGGAAGCCTTGTGCCTGTGGGTAGCAGCTCCTGGAGCCAGCCCACCAGGTACCCACCCAGCCATCCTTCTCCTGATAACCGCTTACAATAACTATGCTTCCACTAGGCCATCATGCCATCCTAGCATCTGACTTACACTGGTGCTTTCCTCCCTAGGTACCAGTCTGCTTCTATGTGCTTAGATCACTGGAGCTAGGCCTAGATGTGTGTGGGGGGTGGGGGGGTACCTAACCTTAGCCTATCTAACCTCCGACTCAACTTTCCCTTACAGGACTTGGCCAGGAGAGGGTTTCTCAAAGCATCAAGCAAAGGTCTGGAAATCTGAATGTCACTGCCAAGGAAGGGGGCTGTGAAGGGTGCACTTCAGCGAGGTGGGGCAAGAATGACTGAGTGGTGATGACTTGGGGAAGAAAAAGGTAGACCTGTGTGGAAGCTGCCTGGGAAATTCAGATTTAAGACATAAAAGATAAATTCCAGGCAATGGGTGACCAAAATGAAAACATTTAAGAAAGAGGAATTTGGCATCTATGTACTTGGGAAGAACAAAAACAAGGGGAAATCAGTGTGTGTATGTTGGAGGAGGGGTGCTGCTATGGTGTCTCTAACTTGAGGGACTCAAGCTAGGAGAGAATTTCTTGTTACTACTTAAAATATGGTCTGTCAGCCGGGCTCAGTGGCTCAGCCTGTAATCCCGCGCCTTTGGGAGGCTGAGGTGAGTGGATTGCCTGAGCCCGCGGGTTCAAGACCTGCCTGGGCAGCAAGACCTCATCTCTACGATAAATAAAAAAATCAGCCGGGCGTGGTAGCACATGTCTGTAATTCCAGCTACTGGGAAGGCTGAGGCAGAAGCATTGCCGGAGCTCAGCAGGCGAGGCTCCGGTGGTCGGGAGCAGCCACTGCACTCCACTCTGGGCAACTGAGTGAGACTTCAACTCAAAACAAAAACAAAAACAAAAACAAAAAATAAAAAATAAAATAAAATATGGTCTGTGGGCTGGCAGCATTGGCACCTTCTAGAAACTCAGAATCTGAAGCCCCACCTCAGAAATAGAATTTTTTTTCTTTTTGAGTTAGAGTCTTACTCTGTCACCCAAACTGGAATTCAGTGATACTTCAGAGTCTTACTCTGTCACCCAAGTTGGAGTTCAGTCAGTGATCCTTCACAGCTACTGCAGCCCTGACCTTCTGGGTTCAGGTGATCCTACTGCTTCAGCCTTCCTAGTAGCTGAAGCTACAGGTGCACACCACTATGCCCGGCTATTTATTTATTGTGGAGATGAGGTCTTACCAAGTTGCCCAGGCTGGTCTCGAACCCTTGGGTTCAGGCAGTCCTCTCACCTCAGTCTCCCAAAGTGCTAGGATTACAGGCATGAGCCACTGTGCCCGGCTAGAAATAAGGAACCTTAAACTTCATTTTAGTCAGACTGGCAGGTGATTTATAAGCACATTCAAGTTGGAGAAGCATTGTCTTACAGCAAATAATTCAGGACTTTGTGCTTGGTTGGCCATAAGCCAAAAAAGTACAGTCACAAGGGTAGGCTGGCCTGGAAGAGCTGGACCCTTCTCAAGTCCCAGCTTTTGTTCCCTCAGCTTACTGTGGGAAAGCAACAACAGTCACAGACAGATGAGAACACATCCCTACCCTCTGTCTGGAATATGCTACCTGGTCCTGTGCTTCATGACTCAATGGCTTCCTTAGGAAGGCTTCCCTAAGAAGGCTTCCCAGATGTTCTGCCCACTCCCAGCTCCCACCCCAAAGAGGTGTTTATTTACCCCTTCCTCAGTCCTGTGCCCAAACCACACCTGTGATCCTTCTGATGTGCTTGACACACTGGCCTGGACCAGTCAGATTTCTTTTCTTTAACTGTGTTCCTCAGTTTATATCTTAATATCTTGTGCCTAGCAATGCACACCTGGTACACAGTGGGCTCACCACAAATGTGTGCCGGAAATGAGTTCAACAGAATTGAAAGATGAAGATGACAGTTTTTGAACACCCAAAGTTCTTGGGCCAAGCAGGAAAGAACCTTCTAAGGCCTGCTTCTAATTATTTTACGTAGCAAAGTTACACATTACTAGATTATAATTCACAGACCAATTAGGAGGAAAACCACAGCTCTCACCTGCTTGTTGTAAACAGGAGACTGAAACAATGTCTGTTCCTTTACGCACTTCTAAAACATCCCTGGATTTCTGACGTGTGTCTGACTCAGGAGCACACGGAATGGTCTCTGATCACCGACTTGAGAGGCATTTCTGCATCAGTATACAAAGACCACCTTACAGCTATCCTACAAATGGGTTCTCTTTGATTCCTGGGGTACATCAGTGCATTCAGGAAGTCCAGGACCCCTCAGCTCCACATCCTTCAACACACCCCTGCTGCACACAGAGGCAAGTGGGCCCCCCCCTTCCCCATCGATGGGCATTTGGCCTGTCTGCTCCTGAGCATGAGGGAATTCAACTCAACTCAACTCAACATTTATCCAAAAAATGGCAATTTGAGAGGACATAAAATGAAATGACATATAATCCTCAAGATGATCAGGCCTGGAACACAAATTTTAAAAAAAGCAAGTGGGAAGGTGAAGCAGCTTGGGCAAGGTACGAACATGAGGCCATGGCAGTGCAAAGATGAGAGCCAGTCTGGGCAGCCACAGAAGCACCCAGAAGCAAGTGGCTCTGGAACTAGTGTAGGACACAGCAGACAGGATAGAAGCACGAGGCTGAGACTGGGCTGAGCCTGGGAAGCAGCAGGCTGACTGGATGTCAGTGCCGAAGGCACCTTGAGAACCCAAACTCCTATGTCTCAAGTTCAAGGGCTAGGGTACAAGATCTGGGCTTCAAAACCCCTAGGAGTACAGTTTTCCACCCCACCCCCAACCTCACCCTGGTCTGTGATCCAGAAGGTGTGAGCAGAGAATCGCCCTCTGAGGAGGGACCTCATCCTCAGGCCCAGCAGCACCATACCGAGAGAGCGAGAGTGTTACCAGGACTGGTGGTGAGAGTTAGGCCTCTCTGTGAATGTATGGCTCCCTGTGAGCCTCTAGCAGCTGGCTCTTCTGCCAAGGAGAAGTACTGAAAATTCACTTCTGGGATCACCTGGAGAGCACACAGGACTAGCCCTTCAGCCAAGCCTCTATCCTCCCGAGCTACGAAGCAACTCCCATCCCGGCACGTCTTGGATCATGTACCACCACAACCAGCTGCAGTGTGTGCAGACGCAAATCTTGAACCACCCACAAAAAAAATGCAGGCAGAAGGAGCTTTAATATCTAAACAGAAACAATGCATTTTCACATGGATATCTCTCTTTTTTTTTTTAGTTGGAGTCCCACTGTCTCCCAGGCTGGAGTGCAGTGGCACACTCACTGCCACCCCAATATTGACCTGTTGGACTCCGACGATCCTTCTGCCTCAGCCTTTCAAGTAGCCGGAACTACAGGCACATGCTACCATGCCCAGCTAAGTTTTTGATTTATTGTAGATATGAGGTTTTGCCAAGTTGCCCAGGTTGGTCATGAACCCACAGGCTCAGGTAATCCACTTGCCTCAGTCTCCCAAAGTGCTGGGATTACAGGTTGAGAAACCGAGCCCAGCCTTCACATGGGTATCTAAGACCACTGACGGGGGGTGGGTGGGGGGGTGGGGGGAGCAGTAATTCAGCATTTACTTAATTTCAATTGACATATATGGCCTAATTTCACTCACTCAACAGTCTCGTGATGCAGAGATTATGCTGTTTAGAGACTGACAATACTGAGGTTCAGAGAAATTCATTAACTCCCCCAAGGTCACAGCCACGAAGCAGGGGTACTACAACCTGGCCTCAGGTCAACAGGAATAGGACTCCAAAGTTTGTAGTCTTTCTACTCTCACACCTTGCGTCTTCACACATTCAGAAGGGAGTTTTTGGAGATCAAGGGGTACGATTCCCTTTGCCTTTTAAGTAAATTTTTAAAAATCATTTTCTTTTTTCAGTCATTAAATATACATATAGTCAAACCACGTTTACTCTAAAGGAAATTTACCATACACCAGATGTACCCTCTCTTTCTTCCCCTTTCCATCCCCCTTCTGTTAAGAAAAGGGTCAGTTTCTCTGAAAGAGAATAGCAAGTTGTTTACAGAAGAGCAAGCCCCCACCTGACACAGTTACAGTATTCAGTTCCCCACTGCTGGGCTTATCTGATCCACCCTCTCCCACAGAAAGTAAAGCAGGATAAGGTCACAAACAAACAACAGCTGTGGCAGCTCAAAGTGGCAGCTCTGTCTGGGAAGGGCATGGGGGTTGGGGAGGAGACATGCATGGTGGGGCTCTGCCGGGTCCATCCCTCCCCAGGATGCATTTTCCTCAACTCCATGAGGCTGGATGAAGTGTGCTAAGGTTCCTAAAGCTCCCCAGTGGCATCCTATGAGTCTAACAAAAACAGGTCTCTTTGGAGTCAGAATTTTCTTGGTTCTCATCATAATCCCCCCCAACCCATTTCCATTTCCAGCTTTGAGACTCTGTCTCTTCCCTCCACCAGGTACCTACCCTCCTCACTTGGTCCCTTATCCCCTAGTCTTGGGCAGTTCGAACCTAGAAACAGGGCACTCACCATCCACAGCGTTCACACCCCTGCTCCTTCTGACAAAGAGGCCGATCCAGGGGTGAGCAGGCAGGCATGTGCAGGAGGCAGGGGAGGGCTGGAGGCGGGGCTTTCGAGTCCCGCCTATGCTCCTGAGCTCAGTCACTCCATAGGCAGGATTAGGCCACCCAGACACTCTGGGGTTCCTGCAGTTGCCAAGATTCAATCTCAGAAAACATCAAAATGGAAAGCTGCCAAGGCCCCCTAGCCCTTCAAAAAGTTGAGCAAAGTTTTGAGTCATTTGCAGTCATGCAGCTTATAACATTTCCCAAGTGCCAACGGACTCCCTCTCGGTATCCGGTGCAGACTAATGAAGAGAAGCCCATATGTCGCAGCCCTGTATTGCACTAGTAGAGATCAAATGAAGATGTCCCTTTCTCTGTGGCTCCTTGTGCAGCCTGCCCCCCACCCCATTCCTCACCCCAGGCCCAGAAAGTCAGCTGGCACCACTGAGGCCCCTCACCTACTGTCTTCTACTTGTTATCTCCCTTCGCTTTCCCTTCCTTTTCTGCCCCTTAAGTAGCATCTCTCAACCCACACTCTTTCAGCACTTCACCCACCATCTTGGTATTGACTCTGAATCCCTACTGCTGCTCTTGACCCAAAGTTCCCACTTGGGGCTGTGGGGGTTTGTAAGTATCTTTGTTCCACCATGTACAAAACTAAAGTCCATTTCTCTGCCAGAGTTCCCTAGCTCAGCGAATGACACAAGTATCTGCTCAAGTCAAAACCCAGGACTCACATTTTACTTCTCTTTTACCCCCACTGCCCACACTTACTCATTCTGGAAGTTCTGTCCATCTTATAAAACGTGTCTGCTACTCATCCTTTTCTCAGATTCCCTGCTGCTGTCCAAACCCCGGCCCCTGTAATTTTGAACTTTCAATAACCAGGTTCGGTTCAAGTTTAAGAACTGAACCTGGCTTGGCTCTAGTCTGGTCCCCTACAGTTTATTCTCCATGCTGTTGCCAGAGTGATCGAACGCACCCCGACCTGATCACATCCTTCCTTTGCTTTCAGACTCTCGCTACCAATAAACTCAGCACGGCCGACAGGGCCCTCCACAGCTTGGCTTCAGCCCACCCTTCTGGTCTCATTCCTACCACTGCAACACCCTTGCCAGACCACTCCCTGTGTAAGGCCCTGTGCTGCTGTTCACACTGTTTCCTCTAACCAAGAAGCCCTCCCCACCCACACCAACCAGGTAAATGCCTACTTACTCATAAGGTCAAATAACACTTTCTCTCTAAAGCCGTTCCTGAAAGCCCCAACAACTGACTGCCCCTCACTTCTGATTACACAGCATGTATGCATGTTTACTCACATATAACTCTGCACACCGCACAAATGAACTTCATGTATTTTAGTTATTCGTGTCTGTCTCCACAATACGGTAGCCCAATCTGAGGACAGGGGCTGTTGTTTTATTCATTCTTGCATCCCCAGAGCTCAACACATATCCTGGTCATTTGAATTCTACTCTTCAAACTCCAGAGTGAGGCAGAGTTGCAACTAACTCATACCTACCCAATTCCAATTTCTGATCAGTACAAAAGGTAATTTTGGACAGGGTTGGCTTGATGTTAAAGAAAACACTCAAGCTTGGTGCTTAGGTGACCTTAGGTTGGGTCCTAACCCACTGCCCCTAGTAGGGCAATCTTGCATAGCTACAAAGACACTCTGGGCCTGGGTCTCGTCATCTATACAGACAGAGGAAGAAACTCTATGAGGTTGTCTCAGCTCTGACATCCAAAGTTTCTAAAGTACCATGTGATTGCAACTACAGGGATCCGGTGTCCAGAAAGCCATGGGGGCACCTGCCACCACTGCTGTCCTGCAGAGTGTGCACATTCTCACTGCCTCGTTCTCTGGGCCTAACTCCTAACTGTTCCAGGAGCTGCCTCCTGGGAGAAACTGATCAAGTCTTAATAAATCAAAGTATCAGCACTGGGTGGGTTAATTAATGTCTGAAACAAGTAGAGACAGCATCATACTCTAAACATCAAGGGTATACCTGCCCAGCCCAGCCCTACCCAGGGAATCCTCCCTCCTCAGAATGAGGTGGCCTGAGGCAGACGCAGGGGAGAAGGAAGAAAGGGTGCTGAGGGAGACAAAAATAGTAATAATAATAAGAGTGTGCATGGGCCTGCTTGCCTCAGGCCCTCAGTGAACAAGGCTGGAAAGGAGGTTTCATCTTCCCTAGCTGCTCTCTTCCTTTCCCCTCTCCTTTCATCAAAGCTCTAGTATAGCCCCTCCTTTATTGAGTAAATAAGAAAACTAAGACTCTGAAGAGACTGGCTAGTTCAAGGTTACTTGAGCAGGGCAGATTGTCAGTGGCTATACTAGGATGCAGATCTGGGTCTTCCAACTCCCAGTCCATAACTATTTATCCTGTATTGGACACTGTGGGCCCCAGGCAGCCAGTCACAGGCCAGTAGCCTCTGAAGCTTAATCAGTGTGGGGGTTGGGACTGGAAGGGGACTCTGAAAGTCCTGAAGCCTGTTCCCTGGCCTCAAGCAAGCTGAGACCAAGACTGCTCTGTTATAAACAGGGCCTGGGAGATCTGATGCCTGGAGAGACATCAGCCTCTCCTAAACCCAACCATTAGCAAGCAGCTTATAAACCAAAGCCAAATGTCTTAAGGGTCACACATTGCCTATTCTCAGCTAAGAAGCCATTTTGCACCTCTCCTCCCCATAGTAACAAGGTCCTGTTGATTCTTGTCTAGCAGACTGATGACACAGGCACCCATAGACCCATAAGCAATAGGAGACGCCCTCCCACCCACCCTTGCAGTGAGCTCTCACGCACTCGTCTCAGTCTTCAGCTCTCAGTTCTGCTCCTCGGAGTGGCTGTCTGCCTGGATCTAGCCCAACCCCTGCTCTCAGATGCCAGATACAGACAGTTTTGAACGATGCTGAAAGCAGACCAAGAGGACATAATCAGCTACTAGGCAACTTTTATATGCTGCCAAAGGTGAAGAATGAGGGGGCTGCGAAGGTCCTTTCCTCTGATAAGTGATGCTGAAGCTGCAGGGCTCCCCCCAAAAGAGCTAGCCATTCTACCTTCAACTGCACAGGCTCTGGTCTGGACTCAGAACATCTGAACCATTAAGTTATATAGGTATGGATAGGAAGGCAAGGGCAGTATCACAAAAAACAATGAACTAAAAGATAAAAATCAGCTAGAGCCGGGCTCGGTGGCTCAGCCTGTAATCCCGCGCCTTTGGGAGGCTGAGGTGAGTGGACTGCCTGAGCCCGCGGGTTCGAGACCCGCCTGGGCAGTGAGACCTCATCTCTACAATAAATCAAAAAAAATCAGCCGGGCATGGTAGCGCATGCCTGTAATTCCAGCTACTCGGAAGGCTGAGGCGGAAGGATCGCCGGAGCTCAGCAGGCGAGGCTGTGGTGGCCGGGAGCGGCCACTGCACTCCAGTCTGGGCGACAGAGTGAGACTCCAACTAAAAAAAAAAAAAAATCAGCTAGGCGTGGTGGCTCACGCCTGTAATCCCAGCAGTTTGGGAGGCAGAGGCGAGAGGATTGCCTGAGCTCAGGGGTTCAAGACCAGCCTAATCAACTTGGCAAGACCTCGTCTCTAAATAAATAAAAAAAATTAGTCAGGTGTGGTGGTATGCGCCTGTAGTCCTAGTTACTTGGGAGGCCGAGATGGAAGGACTGCCTAAATCCAGCACTTAGAGGCTACAGTGGCTGTGGGTGTGCCACTGCACTCCAGCCTAGGCAACAGCGAGACTCTGACTCAAAAAAAAAAAAAAAAAGATAAAAATTCTGGGTTCTCACTCTTAGACTTTGAGAGGTAGGCTCATCCCTCTGAACCTCAGTGTCTTCTTAAAAACAAGGGTATTGTCATGGAAGTGTATGTGAGGCAATGTGAAATGCAGCAATGCACCAGAGAACAGTAAGGCAGCATTCTTTCTTTTCTTTGCAAGGCTGATTCATTCACCTCCTACATGGGCAGCACATCTGAAAGACAGACCAAAACACCAAACAACTTCGGCACCTGTGTCACTACAGGCTTACCTCTGGATGAAAGTTCTAGGTCTGGTGGGAACACTGGCTTGTCCGCCCAGTCTACAACACACACGCATGCTGCCCCTACAGCAATCAACACTGCCTTCTGCACTAGTGCCAGAGAAGCATTGCAGCTGTATTCTCCCTGTGGCAGAAGCCACTGAGCTCAGAGGTGAGGCTGGCTCCCTCTACAGCGCCTCTGGATGGTTCTTGGCATCCAAGTCTCAGCAGAGGGAGATTTGGAGCCTCTGCACAACTTTGTACAAAAAGGTAAGAACCCAGCTGGCAGAAGAGCTGCCTTATTTCTGAGATACTAACAGAGCCAGGGAATTGAACCCTAGAGTTCCAGTCCTAACTAAACTTTCCAGGCATCATTTAAATTACACAAACTGATGAAACAATAATCAGAAATGCCTTCTGTATCCTTTCAGGAGCAATGCATAATGTCTCAATTAAATGGCATGCCCTTATAAAGGAGGGGGATATGAGACAAGCTAGACCAAGAATAACTAAGATTTAATTCTACTTCTTACAAACTGTATGAACCTGGACAAGGCACTATTTTGCATCAGAAATACAGGAATGATTCTGGAGTTACCTTCTACAGAGTTCCAAGAATTCAAAGGATTAAATGTACAGGAGGTGCCTTATAAACTGCCTTACAAAGAATGCCATAGATACAATGTGTAATTCTTCCTCATTTCTAGATTAGTTAATGATCACCTCCAAACGTTATGTGCACACAAAATGGAGAGTTTTCCGATGAAAGAGTATCTTCTAAGGAGACCAGGGCTTGCAGTACGCATCCCAATTCTCGGCCCCTAAGGCTAGGCCAAGTCAGGAGCATCCAAGACTATACAAGCTGGCTACCTGACAGTGCTTTTCAAAACAAATCCTAAGAAATTATTTTCTTTTTAAAAATCATGTGTCAGGCTTAAAGGAAAACACATTACAAGAAAAACAATCAGCAAAAACTAAGTTGAGTTCTAGGTAATTGGGCTGTGGAAACAGTATGGTTTGGTAAGGAAAAGAGGCACGAATCAGCTGGACCTGAACTTGAATCTGGCTTCTGGACTCTCGGGTGTGCTCTGCACAACCCCTACCCCATGGTTCTTGTTTGGCTGGACCATGCCTCTAACCATCTCCACTTCCTTCTCACCTCCTGCCCCAGCAACAACCCTGAGGATACATCGTTCCCTTGGTGCCTTGTTCTGATCTTTTCATTCCCAGACCTCTGCACAGTGATTTGAAATTTACACTTGGGATCCTCTCAATTTTAAGTCAGGAGTGTATAACCTTTGGGGAAGAGAGGAACAGGTTCCTCTGAAGAAAGCTAGAAACCGTGTCCTCATAAAATACACGACTCCTATGCACGCACACAAACGAGTACGGTCAGGCCCTGCACCTCGAGCTGGTTCGCTGGCTCGTCAGCTCCGGGCAGACCCCAGGCCCACCTCGGCGAGGCGGACGCGCCACGGCTGAGCCCTTTTCTCAGTCCTCTGTCCCAACAATCCGTGTAGGTCGGTGCCACCAGCCTCACTCAAGTCTGGGGGCGGGGAAGGAGGGGGCTCTTCGCCCGTCACATCAGTTTTTCGACCGGCCGCGGCGCGCGGGGTCGGGCGGAGCGGCGCCGTAGGGTCGGTAGGGGGCGTTGTCCTCCGAGAGGGTCTTCGGAGCTTCTAGTCGGCGCCGGACGGGACCGAACTGCAAACCTCGTAGACCCGGCATCTCCTCCACCCGCGCACAGCCGACCCGGCCCTGCCTCAGTTTCCTCACCTGCGCCGCGGCGGGCCCCGCTTCCGCGGACGTCACGTGCCTAGCAGAGCCCCCGCGCGAAGCACCCGCCGCAAGTGCCTCCCTTCTATCTGCCTGCTCTAGCGCCCGACACCTGGGAACCGAGGGACAGAACCCACCCGGCCCGAGGGTCCAAGGGGCAGGCCCCGCGCCTGCGCAGCTCCGCGCCAGCACTGCCTCCGCTCCGCCGCGCCGCTCCCACGTGACCCGCCCCGCCCCTCCCCCTGCGCGAAGCGCTCGGGCCCCGCCTCCGTCCCGCTGGTTTGCATCGCAGCCTGTGGCGTGGGTGTCACTGGACCTCCGAGTCTACGGGCGCGTCCTAGAGCGGTCCCTTGTTCGCTCAGCATTGGTTCGGTTCACTCCTCCGCGAGTCGTTGAACGTAGGCCCTTAATGCATTCTTTAGGGCGCTACTTGGGTCAAAAGGAGGCGCTGGATCTCACTAAGAGCTAGAAGCACCTGTCCTGTAGACGAGACGGTCACCTGCCAGTTTTCAGTGTGGTTTTGAAGAGTCTTTTTGATGGCTTTTTTTTTTTTTTTTTTGCATAGGGAGGAGGAGTCTTCAGAATAGACGCGTTTCGATGAGCGTTCCTTCATCTCTATATACAAATTCAGAACTGCCAGCCTTCATCCTCACCGCATGTTCTCCTTTACCCCAAAATGCTGGCTATCGAGCAGAGAATGGCTAGCCGCAGCCCAGAGCCTGCTCCCGGGATGCTGCCTGCTCCTCTCAGACTCTGAGCAGCATTGGGGCTAGTTTGTCACACATTGATTTATTAGTTTCCTCCTCATATAGCAAGTGTCCACACTTTTAAAAAAAGTAAGTGGATGGGAGAACATATTTTCAGAGACAGCAAGAGCTGCCTCATGAGACAAGACTCAAAAGATCAGTGGAAGACCAGTCACAGGGCAGCATGCCATGAAGTAGAAAAGCAGGCTGACTTGCCTGGTGGTCAGAGGAGGCTATTTGCCTGCAATGCCTTCCCCTGCTTTACCTGGGAGCTGCCTGGAGGTGTACAAAGTCCAAAGTGTTCCCTGATTCACCTTCCTGACTACCCATATTCCATGTAAACTTAAGGCAACACTTGGACCCATAGAATCTATTTAAGGGGTGTCTCCTTAAGCAGACTGTTCATTTCTGGGACCCCAGGGCCTGCACGGAGATGTACATAGGAAATGTTGTGAAAGACAGGGTGGATCTTTTCTTTTTCTTTTTTTTATTTTTGAGTTGGAGTCTCACTCTGTTGCCCAGGCTGGAGTGTGGTGGCACACTTACAGCCACCACAGCCTCAACCTGCTGGCTCTGGCGATCCTTCTGCCTCAGTCTTCCAATACAGGCACATAGCACCACCACACCTGGCTAATTTTATGATTTATTATAAAGATGAAGTCTCATCAAGTTGCTCAGGCTGGTCTCAAACCCCTGGACTCAGGCATTCTTCTCACCTCAGCCTCCCAAAGTGCTAGGATTACAGGCTTGAGCCACCGCATGTGACCTGAGAAGGTGGGTCTTAATTGGAGGTAAGAGGGATCACCCTGGTTGATCATGTAGTTTCCTAGAAGGAGTAGGCCTCTGATTTGAAGGCCAGAAAATATTTAGTATAATTTAGTACAATGTGGGTGTACTAAAAAAAAAGGCAGTTTACTCCTAGAGGACCTTTCTTACTTCTGTCTCATTTCTCCCTACCTTGTGAAGACCAGAGAGAAGGTCACCCTTTCCATCCTGAAATAGGAAGTTTGGTCAAAGATGAGGAAGGTTTGCAGGGAAGACCACTTAGAACAAAACAGGAAACTACTTCCTTGGGACATGGGTCCCCAAAGACTGATCATTAATGACAGAGCCATTGAGCAGTTGTGGATAGCAGAGTTCTGAGGTGCCCCCAAGGCTTTAGCTGTGTTATAATTACTAATCATGCAAAAACCATGATTATATTTACACTTTTGTAACATCCCAAGACTCTGGACTTCAAAAACAGACTAGATCTGATAGCTAATTAATATGCTCCTCACATTCCCAAGTTTCTTTTTGTACAAGAAGGCACAGGCTGAACTCATTAAAAAACACTCATTAGACCAGAAAAATAAGTTATGGGCAATCAGGCACAGGAAAACTTATTTACAAAGCTCAAAGATAAAAAATAAAAAATAAACCAAAAAATCCTCACCAACCTGCCAAGTTTTAAAGAGAAAAATAATTCAAGGGTTGTAAAGATCATAGAATAGCCTTAGATTTTTTATTTAAGTGGTGATGTGGGGATAGAGTTTAAGATTGAATAGAAGCTTTGTGACAATTTCGGTAACTTAGATATGGTACTATCTTGACAGGGGATAGGGAACTTTTCTGTCCCCCACTTTTCAATCCCATCGGACAAGCAGAAAGCCATTGCTAGCAGGAGGCAGATCTGGGTAAGATTTGTGATTCTTTCAGTGTCACTGCACCTCTAGACTCAGCCAGTCAGTATCTTCTGCTTACTCAGGAATTACCAAGACAGTAGCGTAACATAATTTTAAAAAAGAAGAAGAGATGGAGTCTCACTTTGTTGCCCAGGCTGGTCTCGAACTCCTGGCTTCAAGCGGTCCTCCCACCTCGGCCTCCCGAAGTGCTGGGATTACAGGCATGAGTAACCATGTCTGGCCATAACATGATGCTTTAAGCTAATGGATCTGCAGTGTTTGGGCTTGTTGGAAGTAGTTCAGGAAGTACCCAGCATCAAAGTGAAAATAAAGCAAAAATTGGTGCTTGACTTCATCATCACACACCCAGATTCCCATTCTAGATGCATGAAAGTCAAATCAAGATCAGTAATTATATATGAATAATAAATGTACACAGATTGGCTCCAAATATCTTTCCTGCTTGCCAATATCCCTGAATTCAGCTCTTATTTTTTAAAGTATAAAGATGCTTTACTTCCATGGCATGCCTCACAGCAGCCTACAGACTTTAGGACCTCTTTCTAGAGTCTTCAATAGATGTGACCAGTGGTTTTTCAGGTGAACCAATGACTGACTGAGGGCTGGATGGTGGGATTATTCTGTCCCCTGGTTGGGAAAGCAATATTGTCTCAAATGTCCTCACTCATCATCATTTACATTATCAACTAACATTTACTGAGTCTATTCAGTTAGAAAGCTTTGATTTGCAAGTAACAGAAAATTTAGCTCAAATTGCCTTGAGGTAATCCTGTGGTTCAATAATGTCATCAACAATCCTGGTTCTTTATTTCTCTCCTCTTATCCATGAGTTGGCTTCATGTTAAGGCTGCTTCTCCTTGTTGTCATAAGATGGCTCCAAAAATCAAGCATGGGGAGGAGGAAGTCAGAATAAGGAGTGAACAAAGCCCAGACCCTCACTCTGACTGGCCAGTCATTGTGGCCAGGGTACTGCTGTACTCTGGGTAGTCTAAGCCTGGGTTAGTTTCCATCTTGTATATCATTTTGTGCTCACTTAAAAAGAAAAAATAAATGTGAAATGAAGATAAGGTATTTCTTAGATATCTTCACTTCAAAGTCCAACTCTTCTGTACCATTTTCAGATTCAGAGTAACTGATTTCTGAATTTATCACACAATATTGGTGACACAGCATTTCCTAAAGGGTGCCCCATACAGTTTTCTGTTCGAAGATGATAAAGAGATGTTTGATATATTGATGATAGTCCTTCAAAACACATAAATTGATGACACCAATCTCTCATTGCTTTGGAATTTCTTTTTTTTTTTTTGAGTTGCAGTCTCACTCTGTCACCCAGACTAGAGTGCAGTGACTGCTCCCAGCCACTGCAGCCTCAATTTGCTGGGCTCCAGTGATCCTTCCGCCTTAACCTTCCAAGTAGCCAGAACTATAAGTGTGCACTACCTCGCTGGCTAATTTTTTTTATTTATTGTAGAGATGAGGTATCACCAAGTCGAGACCAGGCGGGTCTCGAACTCTCAGGCTCAGGCAATTCACTCACCTCGGCCTCCCAAAGCGTGGGATTACAGGCTGAGCCACCAAGCCCGGCCATGGAATTTCTTTTATCCATTCAAAGAGATTTGGCCATTTCAGTGCATTGCAATTCTTTTGTGTCTCTCAATAGCAAAACATAATAGGCTTTATTTTGTATGTGTGTATATAGCTTTCTTTCTTTCTTTCTTTCTTTTTTTTTTTTGAGTTGGAGTCTCATTCTGTCTCCCAGACTGGAGTGCAGTGGCCACTTCCGGCCACCGCAGCCTCAACCTGCTGGGCTCTGGCGATCCTTCCGCCTCACCCTTCCGAGTAGCAGGAACTACAGGCGTGTGCTACTATGCCTGGCTAATTTTTGATTTATTGTAGAGATGAAGTCTCGCCAAGTTGCCCAGGCGGGTCTCGAACCCGTGGGCTCAGGCAATCCACTCACCTCAGCCTCCCAAAGGCGTGGGCTTACAGGCTGAGCCACTGAGCCCGGCTTAGCATTCTTTTCTAGTCCATAGGACTCTCTCAATTTTTGCTTCACAAGAAAATAGAAAAATTAAGTCATTCCTTTGATGACAAAACTTGCTTTACTAATATCAAATTTATGTCCCATTGTTCTGATTTTATGAATTTCTGCATTTGCAATAACTTTTTAATTTCAGTGTCAAATCATGGTATAATATTTAATTTGGCAATCAAACTCAATCTATGAAATATAAAGTAGATGCAGTGTGACAATTAAGTTCATGAACTCATCCTAGAAAACGTGCCACGTACCTCATTGCTGAAGGTCAGTATGGTCACCTTTGAAGTAGCCCCCTTGAAAAGCTATGCACTGATGCAAGCACCTGGTCCACCTTGTCAAAGCAATTGTAGAATCTTTTTCTGGAATGGCCATCAGTATGCTTATTGTATTACTCTTAATGTCCTGAATGTCATTCAAATGTTTTCCTTTCAGTATTTATCTTTGGGTAAAGAAAAAAGTCATTGAGGGCCAAATCAGGTGAGTAGGGAGGATGTTCCAATACAGTTATCTGGTTACTGGCTAAAAACTCCCTCACAGGGAGTGCTATGTGAGCTGGTGCATTGTTGTGATGCAAGAACTCCTTTGGGACCATTTTTGCACACATATTTCTCACGCCAAGATTCTCAGTGAAGATTTTCTGAACTGTTTCTCTACTGAAGTTTATTTGGTTTGCTGTGCTTCTCACAGTCAACCGATGATTTTGATGCACAATTTGATGAATTTGTGTGATTGTGTTGGTTCTGCTCATTACTGAATGTCCTGCTCTTCATCAGTGATACTTTCTCTTCCCTCAGAAAAATGTTTAATCCATTACATTTTCTTCATGGCATTAACCCATAAACTTGGACTATCATGTCTCTGATTTCACTTCCATTCTTACCAAGCTTAACAAGAAATTTAGTGTTTGTTTGTTGCTCTAATTCAAGCGCCAACATTATCACAATGACAGCTCTGATGGCTATTCCAGAAAAAGAGTTCCAAAATAGCTTTGATGGGTAGACTAGGTGCTGGCATTGGTGCATAGCTTCCCAAGGGGAGTACTTTGAAAGTGACCATAGTAATATTCAGCAATGAGGTTTGTAGCGCTTTTTCTAGGATGATTTTGCCAACTTAATTGTCAGATTTTGTATAACTCAACTGAAGGGTGAACAATCTGAGCAACTATGACTACACTGGCATGTGGGCAGGCTGTGACAACTGTGTCACACCTGCTACCTACAACATTGTAGGACCCTATTGGTTGTAATGCGTGACCCAATTTCAAAGATGATAAAATGTGAACAAATGTGCAACCTAAAAATGTTGAGCTTTGCTATTCTATAACCAGATAGCGTTTAGTCCAAGAATGCAAGTGAGTGTCAACATCAGCATATCTATCTATATATCTGAACAAATAAAAGGAAGAAATCTGCTTATCATATCAATAGATGCTGAAAAGGAATTTGGTAAAAAATTTTACATATGTACCTAACCCTGAATTATATGCCACAGCTTAAAAAAAAAAATTGGCCAGGTACAGTGGCTCAAGCCTGTAATCCTAGCACTTTGGGAGGCCAAGGTGAGAGGATTGCCTGAACCCATGGGTTCAAGAACAGCCTGGGCAGCTTGGTGAGACCTCATCTCTACAATAAATCAAAAAATTAGCTGGGTGTGGTAGCGCACACCTGTAGTTCCAGCTACTTGGAAGGCTGAGGCAGAAGGATCACCTGAGCCCAGCCAGTTGACACTGGGATGGCTGTGAGTATGACACTGCACTCCAGCCTGGGTGATGGAGTGAGACTCCAACTCAAAAAAAAAAATGTACGCTTTAAAAAAAAAACAGCTCTAAGTAAAATAGGAATAGAAGAAAATCACCTAGTATAATAAGCATTCTTTATCAAGACCTGAAATAAAATATTTTAAATGTCAAACTTTTTTTTTTTTTCGAGTCAGAGTCTCATTCTGTTGCCCAGGCTGGAGTGCAATGGCACACTCATGGCCACCACAGCCTTGACCTGCTGGGCTCAGGTGATCCTTCTGCCTCAGCCTTTCAAACAGCTGGGACTACAGGCACAGGCCACCAAACCTGACTGATTTTTAAATTTATTGTAGAGACGAGGTCTCACTAAGTTGCTCAGGCTAGTCTCAAATCCCTGGACTCAAGCAATCCTCTTCCTTGGCCTCCCAAAGTGCTGGGATTACATGCATGAGCCACTGTGCCTGGCCTCAAAATGTTAATTTCAATTAAATAAGGAACGGGTTATCTAGCTCTATAGTATTGGAGTGTTAAAAATACAATAAAACAGTAAATAATTAGTATAAACATTAAACATTGGAAAAGAAGACTGTCTGTTTTTGCTAATAATATGAATGTGTCCATAAATAACCTAAAATATTCTATCAAAAATGACTGTAATTGCCGGTCGCAGTGGCTCACACCTGTAATTCCTGCACTTTGGGGGTCAGAGGCAAAAGGATTGCCTGAACCCATATCGGTCTAGGCAACTTGTTGAGCCCTCTCTCTACAATAAATCAAAAAATTAGGGCGACACCCTCAGGTCCCCTCCCGCTCTGGGATCTTTTCTGTCCTCTCAATAAATCCTGCTTTCAAAAAAAAAAAAATTAGCTGAGTATGGTGGCATGTGTCTGTGGTTCCAGCTACTTGGAAGGCTGAAGTGAAACGATCCCCTGAGTCCAGCAGATTGAGGCTGCAGTGGCTGTGAGCCACTCCAGTCTGTACTACTGTCTGGGCAACAGAGTGAAACTCCCACTCAAAAAAAAAAAAAAAAGACTGGAATTAATAAAATATTATTTTCTAATAATAGAAAGTCCTAATACACAATTTACCATGTGCCAGAGACTGTTCTAAATCTTCATATGTGTTACTTTATTTAATCTTTGAACAACTTTTCCAAGGGTTATTATTGTCCATTTTATAGATAAGGAAACTGAGTTCAAAGAATAACTGGCCCAGGCTAGAATGTAGTGGAGCTGGGATTAAGTCTTCATAATATTAAATACTGTGCTGTATTGTCTTTCATGAGATAGTTTAGAAAGATGGTAGGATACAGGGGTATGTGCAAATATCAATAAGTACCTATACAGGACATTGGAAAAATGTTCCATTCACAATTGTGGCAATTACTGTAGCATACTTGCACCTATATTGAACCAGAGAGCTGTGGGACTTATATTAAGGAAGCCAGACATGGTATTAAAGTTCCTAACATAAGAGTGAAACTAAGCCGGGCTCAGTGGCTCAGCCTGTAATCCCGCGCTTTGGGAGGCTAAAGTGAGTGGATTGCCTGAGCCCGTGGGTTTGAGACCCGCCTGGCCAACTTGGCGAGACCTCATCTCTACAACAAATCAAAAAATTAGCCGGGGGTGGTAGCGCACGCCTGTAGTTCCAGCTACTTGGAAGGCTGAGGCGGAAGGATCTCCGGAGCCCAGCAGGTCGAGTCTGCGGTGGCCGGGAGCGGCCACTGAACTCCTTCCTGTCTGGGCGATTGAGTGAGACTCCAACTCAACCCCTCCCCAAAAAAAGAGTGAAGCTAATGGAAAAACATATGTTCTTGATGAAAAATCATGATTTGTGATTACTGTAAAAATACTGTGTCGCTAAATTTTTTTTTTGAGTTGAAATCTCACTCTGTCGCCCAGACTGGAGTGCAGTGGCACGCTCCCAGCCACTGCAGCCTCGACCTGGTGGGCTCCGGTGATCCTTCTGCTCAGTCTTCCAAGTAACTGGAACTACAGGCATGCGCTATCACGCCTGGCTAATTTTTTGCTTTATTGTAGAGATGAGGTCTCACCAAGTTGCCAGGCAGGTCTCGAACCTGTGGGCTCAGGCAATCCACTCACCTCAGCCTCCCAAAGCGTGGGATTACAGGCTGAGCCATGGAGCCCACCGTCACTAAATTAATATATAAATGCAATGTTACTCAAACTGGAAGCCTTAAAGTATTCATTCAAAAAATGATGGAATCTTTTTAAATGTGACGTTGTGGCAGACACTACTGCCTACCCAAAAGCGATTCCCCACTTGTTTTCTTCAGACAGAACTACAGTTGGGTTCAGGTATGGGTAGACAGTCCTGTGTTTATGGAAAATTGGTCCATAAATGAAAGGACCAATCATAATGAACTAATCATAATAAATTATGATTAGTTTAAACCAGTAACTGTAATTTCTATCCTCTTTTGCCAGTGATTTGCCTAAGAATAAGCATATGATCCAGTTCTGGCCAATGAGAAGTAAGCAATTTATTGAAGCCTCCTGAGAAATATTCTTTATTCTCTGAAAAAAGGACATTCTCGCAAGGAAAGAGTGCCTGCTTCCTGTCTTGCACATGGTTGCTATGTTCATATCTGTGCAGCTGTGTACTGACCATGTATAATCACCATCAAGCTTTGGTTGGTGAAGCAGAAGGCAGCAAAGAGTCTAGTTCATGGATGACACTGTTGCAATATTGGTCTAGTTCTGACCAGTCTCCCTCTAAGCATTTTGTTAGGTAAACAGTAAAAGTTGTCATTGCTTAAAACAGTGTTAGTCAATTTTCTATTGAAGTTGAGCCAAATGTGACTTAACTAATAAGGAATTTAAGTTTTATAAGGAAACATAAATGCCTGAGAGTAGTTATGAAAATTATGTGAAAGATTTGTGAGGAGAAATTTGCCTTATCACATATCACAATACCATAAAGTCACTGTACTTTAAATCACTATGGTATCGATATAGTCAGATAGTAACAATGAGATTTAGAGTAGAGACCAAGTAGTATTAGCTTGTGCCTCCAGAGAAGCCAGTAGCCAACTAGGTTTATGTGACTGAGCCCCAGTAAGTCTCTGGACACCAAGGCCTGGGCAGGCTTCTCTGGTTGCTAAGTATTCTGTGTATTGCCACATATCAATGCCAGAGAGAGGACACTGAAACTCTATATTTGGAACTTACTTGAACTCTGTCCTATGCACCTCCTCCCTTGGCTGATTTCAATCTGTATCCTTTCCCTGTAATAAACTATAACCATGAGCCTGACAGCTTTCAGTGAGTTCTGCTGAGTCTCTCTTATCAAACTCAAGGGTGGTCTCTAAGACCGCCAAACTTCCAATTGGTGTTAGAAGTGGAGGGTAGAGCCGGGCTCAGTGGCTCAGCCTGTAATCCCATGCTTTGGGAGGCTGAGGTGAGTGGACTGCCTGAGCCCACGGGTTCGAGACCCGCCTAGGCAACTTGGTGAGACCTCATCTCTACAATAAATAAAAAAATTAGCCGGGCATAGTAGCGCGCGCCTGTAGTTCCAGCTACTTGGAAGGCTGAGGCAGAAGGATCACCGGAGCCCAGCAGGACGAGGCTGCGGTGGCTGGGAACGTGCCACTGCACTCCAGTCTGGGCAACAGAGTGAGACTCCAACTAAAAAAAAAAAAAAAGTAGTGGAAGGTAGTCTTGTGAACTATACTTCTTCTAACTTATGGCTGTCCTTGACCAGTTTGGAGGTAATCTGTGTTATGCTAGCATAGTAAAACTAGTTAAGAACTTTTGAGCCAGGTGTGGTGGCTCACGCCTGTAATCCCAGCACTTTGGGAGGCTAAGGTGAGTGGATTGGCTGAGCCCAGGGTTCGAGACCAGCCTGGGCAACTTGGTGAGACCTCCTTTCTACAATAAATTTTTTAGAAATTAGCTGGGTGTGGTGGTGGGCATCTATAGTTCCAGCTACTTGGAAGGCTGAGGTGGAAGGATCTCCTGAGTCCAGCAGCCCAAGGCTGCAGTGGCCGTGAGCATGCCATTGCTCTTCAGCCTAGATGACAGTGAGAATCCGACTCAAAAAAAAAAGTTTGTATAGATTCAGTTAATTAAATTATAATTTTCTGAAACATTACTCATTTCAACTAAGTTTTTTTGTTGTTGTTTTTTGTTTTTGTTTTGAGTTGGAGTCTCACTCTGTCACCCAGACTGGAGTGCAGTGGCTGCTCCCAGCCCCCGCAGCCTCGACCTGCTGGGCTCCGGCGATCCTTCGCCTCAGTCTTCTGAGTAGCTGGAATTACAGGTGTGTGCTACCACGCCCGGCTGATTTTTTGATTTATTGTAGAGATGAGGTCTCGCCAAGTTGCCCAGGCGGGTCTCGAACCCATGGTCTCAGCAATCCACTCACCTCAGCCTCCCAAAGGCGCGGGATTACAGGCTGAGCCACTGAGCCCGGCTCAACTAAGTTTTAAAGAAAATATTTTTTTCTTTTTAAATAGAGGCAGGGTCTTGCTATGTTGCCCAAGTAGGTCTTGAACTCCTGTGCTTAAGTGATCCTCCCACTTTGGCCTCCCAAAGTGCTGAGATTACAGATATGAGAGCCACTGTGCCCAGCCTCAGTTAAGTCTTAAAATGTATTTATTTAAAGCTGTTCCCTAATGATTTTCTAAATACTCTACCTTTCCTGCCATTTGCCACAACTTAGATGAGCCTGGAGAACAGTATGCCTAGTGAAATAAGCCAGGCACACAAAGAAGAATATATATATATATATATATATATATATATTTTGAGTTGGAGTCTCACTCTGTCGCCCAGTCTGGAGTGCAGTGGCCACTCCCGGCCACTGCAGCCTCGACCTGCTGGGCTCTGGCAATCCTTCCACCTCAGCCTTCTGAGTAGCCGGAATTACAGGCGCGCTACCACGCCCGGCTAATTTTTTGATTTTATTGTAGAGATGAGGTTTCCCCTGCCCAGGCGGGTCTTGAACCCGCGGGCTCAGGCAATCCACTCACCTCAGCCTCCCAAAGGCGTGGGACAAAGAAGAGTATTACATGATCTCACTCATACACGGGATCTTTAAAAAAATTAGTCAAATATGCAGAGTTAGATACTAAAACAGTAGTTACTGGGGCAGGGAGTGGGGTGGAGCGAGAACTGGGGAGATGTAGGTCAGAGGGTACAAAGTAGCAAATATGTAGGATGAACCCATCCAGAGATCAAATGTATAATATGAGGATTATAGATAATAAAATTATACTGTATTTGAAATTACTGCTAAGTGAGTAGATTTTAGCTGCTCTTGCTGCAAAAACAGACAAACCAAAAAACTAGGGAGGGGTGGGATGCAGAAGAAAAAAATAGGTAACTATGTAAGATGATGAATATGTTAATTTGCTTCACTATAGTAGTTATTTCACTATCCATATGTATCCCATAACATAATGTTCATGTTGTATACCTTAAATACACACCATAACATTTATTTTAAAAATTAAAAAGACTAGCCAGTGTTGGTGACTCAAGCCTGTAATCCCAGTACTTTGGGAGGCCAAGGTGAGAGGATTGCCTGAGCCCACAGGTTCGAGACCAACCTGGGCAACTTGGTGAGACCTCATCTCTACAATAAATAAAAAAATTAGCCGGGCGTGGTAGCATGCACCTGTAGTTCTGGCTACTTGGAAAACTGAGGCAGAAAGATCGCCTGAGTCCAGCCGGTCGATGCTGGGGTGGCTGTGAGTGTGCCACTGCAACTCAACTCAAAAAAAAAATTTTTTTTATTCTTTAAATATAGTTATATTTCATTTCTTAATCCTAATAATCAATTTTCTTCTCACTTTTTTTTAGTTGAATGAAAACTTTTGGTCAACCAAAGTATGATTTTTTATTAAGGCATAGTTAAGGCAAAACTTGCCAATTTTAAGTATATGATTTAAAGAGGTGTGACAAATGTACATAGTCATGTACTGCCACCACAGTCATCACATAGAACATTTGTTACCCCAATAGTTCTCTTACACCTCTTTGTGGTTAATCCCCTCCTCCAGCTCCCAGCCCAAGGACACCACTGATTTCTTTCTATCACCATGGCTTACCTTTTGTAGAATTTCATATGAATGGAATCCTGCAGTATGTAGTATTTTGTGTTTGGCTTCTTTCTCTTAGAATAATGCTTTTCAGATTCATTCATGTTGTTGTGTACATCAGGACTTTATTGCTGAGAAGCCTTTCATTGCATAGACATGCCAACATTTGTTTAAGTATTCACCAGTTGATGAACGTATTTGATATATTTGGTTTTTGGTGTTTATGAATAAAACTGCTGGAAAAATCACATATAACCTTTGTTTGGACATGTCATTTCTCTTGAATGAATATCTGTGAGTGGTCATATGGTAATTGTATGTTTAATTTTGCATGACACATTTAAACTTTGTTTTCTTTTTTCCTTTTCTTTTTCTTTTTTTTGAGTTGGAGTCTCACTCTGTCACCCAAGCTGGAGTGCAGTGGCATGCTTATGGCCACCCCACTGTCTACCTGCTGGATTCGGCGAACCTCCCACCTCAATCTTCCAAGTAGCTGGAACTACAGGCACACGCTACCACGCCTGGCTAATTTTTGATTTACTGTAGAGACAAGGTCTCACCAAATTGCCCAGGCTGGTCTCAAACCCGCGGGCTCAGGCAATCCATTCACCTCGGCCTCTCAAAGTACTGGGATTACGAGCTGAGCCACCAAGCCCGGCCCACACTTTGTTTTTTCAAAGTGACTATCATTTTCATTCCCACCAGCAACACATAAGGATTCTGGTTGCTCCAATATTCAGCATTATCAATTGTCTCTGATGTTTCTTCTGTTGACAGCATTCTTGTCATTAGGCTCTTGAAGTCACTCTCAATTCTTTAGTGCATATGGTTCAGTATCTACAAAAATCCTGTAACAATCCAGGGACAGATAGGGTTCAGACCCTAAATCATGCTGGATCCCCCTGATTGCATCTTCCGTTAATCTTAGAAATCTCCACATTCTCATGAGCCTGGCTTCTCCAGCCTCTCCTCACCCCATACTTTGGCTTGTTTCTCCCTCCCTGTGGGAATGCTCCAGCATTAATTCCCTCAGCGGACTGGAAACAGAAAAGTTTTACTCCTCACTCCCTATTCCCACGAGCTTCACCCTCAGCTCTTCAGATTCCATGCTCCTGCGGAACAGGAAAGAACAGGTGACATCACATGCGTCTCTGTTCCAGTTCTGTCCTGTCTCTTGGTGTCTACTTCTGACTATGTGTGGGTCTCTCCAGATGCTGACATTGTATGTGCAAAGCACAAGATCTAGAAAGAAACACTGCAAATTGGTGGTTATATTGTAGGTAGGGGAAGGTGCAGGAGTAAAAGATGAGTGAAAGGTTCACTTCACTTTGTAAACCTGTATGTTGTTGGCATTTTTAAACCAGTCATTTAAAAAAATACCTACAATATTAAAAAGTAAGATGTTACTGTTTAAAAATCATCTGGCTAGAGAGACTCTCAGAGTTCCCAAAGAGAAACCTGTCTAGTGAGACGGCTGTTCCATTCATTAGAGGGTCTTCCAAGAGACACTCAGTTTTGTTCTAAAAATGTGTAGAAGAAACAGCACAGTAGAGAGAGCCTTGGTTTGTCTGACACAGTTAAGATTTTGTCTCTTTTCATGGTGTCCTTTTATGACGACATGCATTTCAGACAGAAGAGTTGGTTGGGACAAAAAAAAAAACATTGTTTCCCAAACCATAGATAATTGACTGTAGACAAAAACCTGCTGCCGCCAGGGATTCCTGAAAGAAGAGGAAAGACACTGACTTGCCTCCAGGTACCTTAACTGTTGTTTTCTTGCTGATGTCATAAGTGATCAACAGCATCCCCCATTAGCACATTATTAGGACCCCTAGGGAGCTCTGTGGAGTCAGTGGATGCTGTTTCTGCAACCCACTGATGTTGATGACCCTCAGGCCAGTGGCTGGGGTGGACAGTGCTACTGCAGGAAGGAGCTAAGAGGTGGACATTCTCTGTTTTCACCTCTGCCTTACCAGAGGAGACGTCAGCTCAAAACTTTTGCCTGAGACGGTTTCCTCTTTTGTGATTTAGAGTCCCTGTCCCCCTGATAGCTGCCATGAAAGACAACCTTGTATAACCTGCAAAGCAATGCCTATTTCCCACCCTCATCCCTGTGGCTTCTCTGGTCAGACACTGTGGGTACCCCTGGTGGCCAAGAATGGGAAATGGGAATGGGAACGGATCCACCCAGAGCTCATAGTGAGGGTTCCTGGGGTACCGTGGCCCTGTTCTGGAGCACTCACATTTCATTAAGAGATCTTCACAAGTTCCAACCACACGTGCCCACTGCTGTTTAGCCATACCACCATTCTTAAACATCTCCAAACACCTGTGTGTCTTTGCACAGAGGCTGTTGCCCTAGTCTTGACTACCCTTCCTTCTGCTTTTCTGCCTTTATGACTCCTCCTCATCTTTCAATGCCCAAGTCAAATATCATCTGTGCAGTGTTTTTCTTCACACTCCACCTGAGTTAGTTCCATTCCTCTGGGCGCTCATGGTTTGCTCCTACTTCTGCTAGCATACTGCCTACCTCTCTCTGCCTCCACCACTGCATTAGGATGTCAGTGACAAAGACTGTGCTTTTTATATCCACACTCCCAGGTTTGATGATTGTCATTGAGAAGATGGCTTGGCTCTCCTCATATCTCTCTGGGATGGACATTCAGATGGAATGAACCCAGAGGGGAAAGTTTAAGCCCAAGTTTTCACTACATTTTCCTCTAAAGACGATTCTGTGATTAACTATACCTCAATCAGCAGGCACACCTAGGCTAAAATATTAATCATTTTAACCATCACCCGCCACTCCACTGAGTCACTGTGCAGGAAGGGGCAGGTGACAATGATTCTAAACATGCCTGCAAGACTGATCCGCTGTCAGACCTTTCAACCATGCTACTGAGGAAAGAAAAGCAAACCTTTGTTTCAAAGGAGAATGCATGGATTCTAAATGTTTATCCCCAGGGGGACGGTATGCATGACTGAATTTGAAGGCTGTTTGCACACCTGGCATGTAATCTTTCATATTTTCCAACAAGTCAACACATGGCTCATCCAACAAATGACTTATATTGATAGATACTTATTTTCTTTGCTGAAGGGATTTCCTAGATAATGGTGTGACTAAAGTTCCTAATTACACTGCAGAATGCCAGGACTTTCTCTTCAAGATCCAAGTTTAACATTATTCTAGCTCCTTCTGGTGGTGCAGATTTAGGACTTCGCTGAATGCCAAAATCTTAGCTTTGAGTGTCCAGACTTCCTAAAATGAATGTCTCCTGGCATCATCTGAAGTGTTAATTTAAATTTGTTCACTCCTTAAGAGGATTGGTGTTGTTGTTAATAACTAGTGATAAAATATGCAACCAAACTCACTGTATCGTAAACCTGAAGGGCCAAGTCAGATCTTGGAGAGATATTTGCACACCCATGGTCATAGCAGTGTTATTCACAACAGTCAAGAAGTGGAAGCAACTCAAATTTATTTTTCTTCCTTCCTTCCTTCCTTCCTTCCTTCCTTCCTTCCTTCCTTCCTTCCTTCCTTCCTTCCTTCTTCTTTCTTTCTTTCTTTCTTTCTTTCTTTCTTTCTTTCTTTCTTTCTTTCTTTCTTTCTTTCTTTCTTTCTTTCAGTAGGAGTCTCACTCTGTCACCCAGGCAGGAGTGCAGTGGCATGCTTAAGATCACCACAACCTCTACCTGCTAGGCTCAGGTGATCCATCTCAGCCTTCCAAGCAGCAGGAACCACAGACATGCTGAGATGGAAGGAATTAGTCATGCCTGGCTATTTTTTTTGATTTATTGTAAGACGAGGTCTTGCCAAGTTGCCCAGGCTGATCTTGAACCCCTGGACTCAGGCAATCCTCTTGCCTCTGCCTCCAAAAGTGCTGGGATTCCAGGTGTGAGCCACCGCACCCAGTCATAACTCAAATGTCCACTGATTAGCCAGACATGGTGGTACTCGCCTGTAATCCCAGCTACTCAGGAGGCTGAGGCAGGAAGATCTCTTGTGCCCAGGAGTTTGAGGTTCCAGTGAGCCGTGATCACCCCATTGTACTAGCCTAAGCAACAGAATGAGACAGAAATCATAGAGACAGAAAGTAGAATGGTGTTTTCCAGAGGCTGGATGGGGGGCACAATGGGAATTACTGTTTAATGAGTACAGAGTTTCAGTTTTGTAAGATGAGAAACTTCTGGAGCTCCGTTGCACAACAATGTGAACATACTTAACACTACTGAACTGTAACCACTTAAACATAATTAAGTTGGCAAATGTTATGTGTTCTTTTTGCCACAGTAAAAAATTTAAACAAACAAAACCCTAAGGGTTCTTCAGGAACACGTGGCCCATCCTGTTATTTTACAGATGGCAGAGACTTGTCCAAAGTCATCATTTATTTATTTAAGATGACCTGACTTGCAGCCAGATGCTCATAGAGCTCCAGCTGCTCTGGTGAGCTCCCCATCCTCTTCAGATTTGTGGAATCAGTTCAGATAATTTTCAACACAGGAAGAGCCCAAGGTCCTGTGGTACTCCCGAGCAAAGCCAGTGTGGCGGGGAGAGGCTCTGTGAGGTTCTAGATTCTCATTAATCTCACTTTCTTCTTTCCTATACCCTCATCAGCCTGCTGATTTGCTCATTTTTACTGGCATGGAAACAAGTCAAGTGTCACCTTGGGTCTTGACGATGACAGAAACCCAGAGTGTTGCTAAAGAATGGCAGAGTGAACCCACCCAGTACCTGGGAAGACTTTTCCGAGTCCTGGATCTGGAGTCACACTCCCAGGAGACACCATGCTATCTCAGATCAGGGTTGTCTGTTGGCTTGTGTCTGCATGCAACTTTCTGCTCAGGCGTAAGGAAACTTTATTACAAGCGTGGAGTGTCACTGAATCGCAAACTCTTTGCTAGATATTAAAGGTTCCCTCTGCCCTGACCCTAGTCTATTTTTCCTATTATGTCTTATTAGAAGCTACCATTGCATAGTGGTTAAAGCACCTTTTTTTTTTTTCTGAGTTGGAGTCTCACTCCATTGCCCAGGCTGCCCTCATGGCCACCCAAGCATCAACCTGCTGGGCTCCGGAGATCCTTCCCCTTCAGCCTAATAAGTAGCCGGAACTACAGGTACGCACTACAACGCCTAGCTGATTTTTTGTTGATTGTAGAGACAGGTCTCGCCAGCTTGTCCCAGCTGGTCTCAAACCCAAGGGCTCAGACAATCCACTCGCTTCGGCCTCCCAAAGTGCTGGAATTCCAGGCTGAGCCACCAAGTCCAACCGGTTAAAACACTTTTAAACAAGCTTTGTCTCTATAACTTTAAACAGTCATTTATCTCACTAAGCCTGGGCTTTCTTTTAAGAAAAACAGAGAGAAAACTATACAGTGTGTGAGGGTCATTTGTCAGATCTAGACATGGTCTGTCATTCCAACCTCTGTCCCTGTCTTGCTTTGCTCTTCCCTGTCCTAGAGAATTTTCCCCAAATCCCACCAAGACCCAGCTCAATGCCATCCTCTTTTTGAAGGCTTTGCTGACCCTTCTTACAGGAAAGCATCTGTACTGGAGGTTGATTTGTACTTCTCTGGGTGATAATGTAACTGTAAGGAAACTGCTAACGATAGATTTTCCTGAATGTGTCCTCAGAGGCAGTCATGGAGTGCAGGAGCCTCCAGGACCTGAGGCAGTTGCTTTGGCTTTCTCTGGGTACACTAGAAAGTTCTCTGAGCAGATCCCACAGTTTCTCTTTTCACAGGAAGTCTATGAGACTTCAACGAGGTACCTTTATGACCCAGCTTGTTGGCCACTGCAAGCCTTGGAGAAGAAGAGTACACCATTTACAAAAGGCTTTCTCAGGGATATTGAATGGGCCTCCTGGTGGACTGTAGGCTATGTTCCAGCTTACCCAGTTAATTGAACTCTGAGTGGTGGAGTTGAACTCTGGGTGGTGGAGTTGTCTCCCCTCTGCATCTTTAGGAAAGTCTTCAAAAAGAGAGTCCACGAACTTGACCTCTGCCCCTCCATCTCTGGCTTGTGTTAGATCCAAAAGTCTAGGCCAATTCTCCTTTCCTATATCCACAATAAATGTCTCTGCCTTGGATTCTCTTAGTACTTGTGGTTCTTCTCCTGGGGCATGACTTCAGCCCGCTTTGTATGATTATTATTTTGTGAATTATTTGCTCCTTTATTGGAGTAGAAGTTCCTTTAGGGCAGGGTTGATATTAGACCCATTTCTCTTTCATGTACAGAACCAAGCATAGTACCTGCCTCATGCTTGGTACTCAGTGGTTAGGTCCTCAATGGTTTGTGTTCACTTAATTGTTATAATAGTAAAGATTATAACTACCAATGACCACATGTTCATATACTCATGATATGTCTGGCACAGTGCTAAGTGCTTTACATATATTATCTCAGGTAATCTTCACTTCAGTTCTGTAAGGAAAACATTGCTATCCTCTTTTATTTATTTATTTTTAATTTTGTCTTTCACCTTTTCTCTTTTTTTAATATGTTTTTTAAAAAATTTTATTTTAAAGACACGGTGTACAATTCAGGGTTAGGTATACAAATGGTCATTGTACAGGTGAAGTTTGGGCCTCACTTTGGTCCCCATGTCACCTGGTTTGAGATCAGGTGTCCTTATTGATGAAGTGTGCCCCCCGCTCCTTGCTATCTCCTCTGGCAGTTTCCCACTACTGCCAATCCCTTTCTTATAGTATTATGATAATTGTCAGATCTAGACATGGCCTGTCATTCCAACCTCTGTCCCTGCCTTGCAAAATCTCACTGTCTTCCAGGCTGGAGTGCAATGGCACAGTCATGGCTCACTGCAGCCTCGACCTCCTGGGCTCAAATGATCCTTTTGCCTCAGCCTCCTAAATAGCTGGGACTACAGGCAGTATGTGGTATGATGCTCTCTCATGACTCTAGGCTAACATAATGTGAGTGTTCTGAGCATGTTCACTTTAGTCTAGGCTAAGCTATGATGTTTGGTAGGTTAGGTGCATTAAATGCGTTTTCAACTTATGATAGGTTTATTAGGACATAACTCCATCATGAATTGAGGAGCATTTATCGTAATCTGAAAAGTTGCTGCAGGTAGAATTTGAACCAGTGTGAGAAGGAGGATCTCTGAGGGCTACAGTCATAGTGTTGTCCCCACAATTTCATGATCTTTACCCACAAGAACCACACCAGGATCTCCTGGTGAAAATCTGAGGAAGTTTCCCTCATGGTTTAGTGGCTCAGGCAGTGAAAGTGAAGAGTAATCCCTGTGAAATATGCCCAGAGCATTTTCCATAACAGAGGCCTACTCTCATTTTGCCAGAGGGTTATCTCAGCTGGGGATACAACATTCCTCTTACTTTAGTTTCCTCTTGCCTTCCTGTCTCAAGGGGGGAGAAACATAATTAACAGGAAGTAGGGCTTCAGAAAAATAGGCTAGGCGTGCTGCAGTCAGAGAAGGGAGTATGAATGGATGGGGGATAGCTATACCAAAAGAGAAACACTTGTGAAGGTCACACCCCAAGACACAGGCCTACTAAAACCTGAGATTTAATTGAAAGGTTATAGAATGCTCCCTTCCCCTGCTTTAACCCTATACTAACAAGTCTTCAGTATCTTAACAGGATTTCAGTTGAAAGTCACAGATTTTCCCTGAGGAGGAGTATGTCAAGCAGCCCAAAGTCAAAATGAGAGACTAAAACAAGGACACTAGAGGACTTTGAAGCCTCTGGCACCTATAGGTACAGCAAACATTAAACACACCAACTTCTGCTGAAATTACCATACATTCTCACTTTAAAATCCCGTTTACCTCAGTTATTATCTAATACAACATGTCTGACTTTGTACCAAACTTTACAAGACATGCCAAAAGACAAGAAAAACACAGTCTAAAAACACAGAACCAGCATCAGAACCAGACTCAGAGGTGACATGGATATTAGAATTATTGAACAGCAAACTTAATATAGCTATGGTTAATGTACTGAGGGCGGTAATGGAAAAAGTAGACAGCATGTAAGAACTGATGGGTAATGTAAGCAGAGAGATGGAAATTCTAGAAATAAGCACATGAAAAATGCTACAAATAAAAACCTCATTAAAAAAAAACAGAAAATGAAAAATACCTTCAATAGCTGAAAACTTTCCAGAATTAAAGACAGGCAGAAAAACCACAGATTCAGGAAGCTCAGAGAGCACCAAGTAGGATGAATAGGATGAATAACAACTGACAGAATTGAAAAGAGAAATCGTTAAACCTATAGTGGGGACTTCAACATCTCTCTGTTAGTAATGTCACTAATTTGTATACTACATAGGCAGAAACTCAGGATATAATGACCGAAGCAGCACATCTACCAACTGGATTTTACTGACATTTACAGAATACTTTTCCCCCAAACAGAAGAATACACATTCTTTTCAAACTCACATGGAGCAATCACCAAGATAGATCACATTCTGGGCAACAAAACACACGAAGTTTTGGCAGGTTTTTTTGGGTTGGAGTCTCACTCTGTTGTCCAGGCTGGAGTGCAGCGGCATGCTCAGGGCCACTGCAGCCTCAACCTGCTGGGCTCAGGTGATCCTTCTGCTTCAGCTTTCCAAGTAACTGGAACTACAGGCATGTGCCACCATGTCCAGTTAATGTTTTTATTTATTGTAGAGATGAGGTCTCACCAAGTTTCCAAGCTAGTCTTGAACCACTGGACTCAGGCAATCATCTCACCTTGGCCTCGCAAAGTGCTGGGATTATAGGATTGAGCCACCACACCGGGTCTGCCAAGTTTTAAAGAAATAGAAATCATTCCAAATGTGTTCTCAGATGACAATATAATTAAACAAAAAATCAACAACAGAAAGATAGCTGGAAATCCTTAAATACCTGGAAACTCAATAATGCATTTCTAAATAACCTATGAGCCAAAGGATGTTTCAAAATAAATTTTAAAATATTTTGAGTTCAATGAAAATGAAAATATAATATATAAAAATTTGAGGGATACAGCCAAAAGAATGCTTAGAAGAAAATTTATAGCATCAAATGCATAGTAGTAAAGAAAAAAGATCTAAAGTCAATAATCTAAATTTCTACCTTTGGAACTGTAGAAAGAAAAGTAATTTAAACCTAAAAACAAACAGAAGAAAATAAATAACTAAAATTAGAGAGAAAAGTCAATGAAATTGGAATCAGAAATATTATAGAGGAAATCTATCAATTTATCTGACTGGTTCTTTGGGGAAAAAAATCACAATTTATAAACCCAGAGTTAGGCTGAAAAAGAGAAAAAGAGAGAGAATACAAATTACCAATATCAGAAATGAAGATCTATCCCATGGATATTCAAAGGATAATAAAGAAGTATTATAACTCTATGCCCACAAATTTGTTAATTTAAATAAAATGGACTAAATTCCTTGAAAGACACAAACTTCACACAAAAAGCAATAGATAAATAACTCTATATCTATTGAAGAAATGGAATAAATAATTAATAACGTTTCAAATAACAAAGCATTGGTGCCAGATGGTTTCACTGGTGAACTCTCCAAACATTTAAGGAAGAAATAATTATTATCCACTGATTATCCACAATGTCTTCTAAAAGACAGAAACAGAAGGAAGACATCTTGACTCATTCTATGAAGCCAGCATTTTCTTAATACCAAAACCAAATAAAGACATTACAAGAAAGGAGAACTACCGACTAAAATTTCTCATGAACATAGACACAAAAATTCTCAACAAAAAAGCAGCAAATAGAATGAATGTTTTCCTTCTAAGATCTCAAATAAGGCAAGATGTTCTTTTCATCTCTCCTATTCAATGTCATACTGAGAGTCCTACCTAGACTAATAAGCAAGGAAAATGATTCAAATGTATGTATATTTGAAGAGACAAAACTGTCTTTATTTGTAGATGACATGATTGCCTATGAAAAAAATAATCTCAAATAATCTACAGAAAAACTTCTAGAACTAATAAGTGAGTATAGCAAGGTGAATACACAAAAGTTTATTGTTTTTCCATATAGCAGTGATGTACAAATGTTAAACTTAAAAAAACTACCATTTATAATTGCACCAAAAATACATAAGTATGAAATTCTAGCAAAATATATATATAGTATCTATGTGTGGAAAACTGAAAAATACTGATGAACTAAATCCAAGATGATTTAAATAAATGGAGAATTATTCCATGCTCATGAATTGAAAGCTTCAATATTGTTAAAATGCTAATTCTTCCCAATTTGAACTATAGATTCAATGCAATCCCAATCAAAATCCCAGCAAGTTATATTGTAGATCTCAACAAATTTATTCTAAAGTTTATATGAAAAGGCAAAAGACTTAGAATAACAACTCAATATTGAAGAAGAATAAAGTTGAAGTACTCACACTACCCAATTTCAAGACTTACTATAAAGCTAAAGTAATCAAGACAACGTGGCATTGGCGAGATTGCTACATAAATCAATGGAACAGAAGAGAGAGTGCAGAAATAGACACACAAATATAGTCAACTGATCTTTGACAAATGCACAAAAGCAATTCACTGGAGAAAGGAAGACCTTTTCAACAAATAGTGCTGAACAACTGGATGCACATACATAAAAAAATGGACCTAGATACATACTTTGCACTTTCAAAAAGTAAACTCAAAGTGAATTATAGACCTAAATAATGTGGTTTTTCCTGTAAGCTTTATTTCCTTCATAGTAATCACCATTCTTTGGACTTACTTTCATACAATACTTTAAATTTATTTGCTCAATTTTTTTTTTTTTTTTTTTTTTAGTTCGAGTCTCACTCTGTCGCCCAGACTGGAGAGCAGTGGCTGCTCCCGGCCACTGCAGCCTCAACCTGCTGGGCTCCCGCAATCCTTCCGCCTCAGCCTTCCGAGTAGCCAGAATTACAGGCGCGCGCTACCACGCCCGGCTAATTTTTTTGATTTATTGTAGAGATGAGGTCTCGCCTGCCCAGGCGGGTCTCGAACCCGAGGGCTCAGGCAATCTACTCACCTCAGCCTCCCAAAGGCACAGGATTACAGGCTGAGCCACTGAGCCCGGCTCAATTTTTTTTGAGTTGGAGTCTCACTCTGTTGCCCAGGCTGGAGTGCAGTGGCATGCTCATGACTACCACATCCTTGGCCTGCTGGCTCAGACAATCCTTCCACTTCAGCCTTCCAAGTAGCTGGAACCACAGGCATGTGCCACCATGCCTAGCTAATTTTTTAAAAGACAAGTTGCCCAGGCTTGTCTTGAACCCCTAGGCTCAGGCAATCCTCTCACCTCAGGCTCCCAAAGTACCGGGATTACAGGTAAGAGGCCCCGCACCTGGCAGCTCAATTGTTTATTTCTCTTTTCAGTTATTCCATAACTCCAGTTGGATGTCTGTACCCAGTAGTTGCTTAATAAATAACCATCATTATTTTCAAATTGCCCCTTGGTTTACGTATACTTTCTTAGCATAATTATTGAGAAATATAGAGGCCAAAGCAGGTTTTTTTTGTTGTTGTTTTTTTAACACAAAATTAAGAGTTAAGTAAACCTCCATGAAAACAAACACAAAAAGGAAACATTTCTACAGTTCATGGACGATCCTATTGCCTAGGATGACTCTTTGTACATGCTGACTCAGGCAATCCACTTACCTCAGCCTCCCAAAGGCGCGGGATTACAGGCTGAGCCACCGAGCCAGGCTATATGTACTGCTTTTTAAAAATCTAGTCTAGTTTCAAGGGGCAGCATGGTTGGTTCCATGTTTTTGCTATAGTGAATAGTGTTGCAATGCACATGTGTGTGCAGATGCCTTTCTTGTAGAATGATCTGAGTTTTTCCAGGTATATTCCCAGTAGGGGGTTTGCCAGGTCATATGGAGGGTCAATGTCTAGTTCTTTTAGAAATCGCCACAGTTTTTTATAGAGGTGGAACTAGTTTGCATTCCCACTAGCAGTGTAGAAGTATTCCTTTTTCTCCATATCCTTGCCAGCATCTGTTGTTTGTTTTCTTTCTTCTTTTTTTTTTTTTTGAGTTGGAGTCTCACTGTGTCACCCAGACTGGAGTGCCGTGGCCGCTCCCGGCCACCGCAGCCTCGACCTGCTGGGCTCCGGCAATCCTTCTGCCTCAGCCTTCCGAGTAGCCGGAATTACAGGCGCGCGCTACCACGGCCGGCTGATTTTTGATTTATTGTAGAGATGAGGTCTCGCCTGCCCAGGCGGGTCTCGAACCCGCGGGCTCAGGCAGTTCACTCACCTCAGCCTCCCAAAGCATGGGAATTAGAGGCTGAGCCACCGATATTTATAATTTTTATTTGTCAATTTAAAAAACAAACTAGCCATTTCAGATGAAAGTTTGTGAAGTACTGGTGCCACCACAAGGCGGTGGGAGGAAAAGCAGCTGGGGCTTCTGGTGGTAGAGAACCAGCCCATGACAGTTAACAACTGCAGGTTTAAAATTACATAGGTCTCTTAATACTATAGGCTTGAGGGCTGGTTTCCTGAGAAAGGAACTCAGATAAGACAAAGTTTCCATCTTTGTCAGGAAGGTCAATTTCAGTATCAAGAGAGTGGAACTCACCAGATCACCACATCCCAACCGTGAGATGCCAGATCCCTCCTGTTTACCAACTCTTCTTTTTTTTTTTTGAGTTGGAGTCTTACTCTGTCACCCTGACTGGAGTGCAGTGGCTGCTCCTGGCTACCGCAGCCTCGACCTGCTGGGTTCCGGCGATCCTTCCACCTCAGCCTTCCAAGTAGCTGGAACTACAGGCATGCGCTACTACGCCCTGCTGATTTTTTGATTTATTGTAGAGATGAGATCTTGCCAAGTTGCCTAGGCGGATCTCCAACCCGCAGCCTCGGGTAATCCACTCACCTCAGTCTCCCAAAGCGCCGAGTTACAGGCTGAGCCTCCAAGCCCAGCTCTCTTCTTTCTTACCTTTCCCTAGTTCCTATTTCCAAAATTCCTGTCCCACTATATAAGCCCCTAACCTTAGTAGGATGGGAAAATGGTTTAGAGAATGAATCTCCCATTCTCCTTGGCTGATATCACCCAAATAAAAAGGTTTCTTTCCTGGCAAAATAAATAAAATAAAATAAAATAAAATAACATGGGTCTAGCACAAGAAGAAGACAGCAGCAGCAACAGCTGATGTCGCTGGGGATTTCCTGTCCTGAGCACACTCTTTTCTGTGCTTTTTGTGAAGTAACTCTTTTAAGTGTCACAAGTAGTAGTGGAAATTGGGAGTGGCTGTTCATGGGTGGGATAACCAGAGACTGGCTTCTTGAGTTTGAGATGCCTGAAGGACTATGGCTGGTAGGCAAGTGCCAGAAGTATTTAGCTAATGGCCATTATGGTAGGGATCATGCTATAAACATGAGCAGTGGATAATGGCCACTACATGGATGATCTGGAGCGCAATTTTATGATGAGAATGGTTTCAGTGAGTTCTCCTTCTTGTATTTTAGTAGAGTAATAGTTTATTTATGATTATATTCAGATAGATAATCAGCTACACTGAAAAATGGGGCAATGTTTCTCATCTCCCTCCAGGGGACTAACTTTCTCGCCAAATTGCAGCTAGAAAAGCCACACAATGTGAGCCTCTGACAGATACCAACAGGTTCAAGAGACCAAGGGGGAGAAAAGACCCAAAATGTGACCCATTGAATACATTTACTCTGCCCAGCCGAGGAAATGTGATCCCCAAGACTAGCAGAGACTTAACAATCTCAATAAGCAAAGAGGGCAGTGTTCCTCCTAGAGGGAGGACAGGTGGAGAAAATAACTAGAGTTCATTTAATTACTCTCCTGTCCTGAAGGTTGGCATAAAAGTATCTTACTGAAACAAAAAGACTGTTAGATGAACATCGAGCAGCCCATCTGACAGTCACAACGAAAGCCAGAATTGCAAACATACATTTCACATTTCTGAAAATGAAGAAATTGAGTGGCCCATATGCATATGTTAAATTTTACTTAAATTTTATTTTCCTCAAATGAAAAACATCTATATTTCTTTTTGATTATATAAAGGATTCATGATTTTTGTAAAGAACTTTAAGTGATACAGAGAAGCATTACAAAACATAAATTCAAGGCTGGGCCTGGTGACTAACACCTATAATCCCAGCACTTTGGGAGGCTGAGGCAAGAGGATTGCTTGAGATCAGG
Organism: Cephalopachus bancanus; assembly: GCA_027257055.1. Lineage (NCBI taxonomy): Eukaryota > Metazoa > Chordata > Mammalia > Primates > Tarsiidae > Cephalopachus > Cephalopachus bancanus. The sequence continues at coordinate 4,338,953 of JAPVLO010000036.1, forward strand.
AGGTCAAGACTATTCTGAGCAACATAGCAAGATTTTGTCTCTACAAAAATAAAATAAAATAGCTGGATATGGTGACATGTGTCTGTAGTCCCAGCTACTCAGGAAGCTGAAGTGAAAGGATTACCTGAGCCCAGGAGGTTGAGACTGCGGTGAACCATTATGGTGCCATTGTACTCCAGCTTGGGCAACAGAATAAGACTTGACTCAAAACAAAACAAACTCAGTAGTAATCCTACCACTGAAATAACCATCTTTCCAGATAGTTCTTTATGGATAGACACACCCACAGGCACACACACGTTCACTGTGAGATAATACATTTGTCACTTCAATGCTTTCTATGTTATTACTTTTAATGCCTTCATAATAGCCATAGTGGAATGTTTCCTTGATGAATCCTGATAATCTTTTATTTTATGTACCTATTTATCTGAAATACATAAAAAATTAAATACAGGAATACTTTGTTTTATTGCACCTTGCTTTATTGGGCTTTGTATATATTATAGTTTTTGTTGTTGTTATTTTGAGCTGGAGTCTCTGTTGCCCAGGCTGGAGTGCAGTGGCACTCTCCTGGCCACTGCAGCCTCCATCTGCTGGGCTCAGGTGCTTCTGCCTCAGCCTTCCAAGTAGCTGGAACCACTGGTGTATGCCACCACACCCTGCTAATTTTTTGATTTATTATAGAGATGAGGTCTTGCCAAGTTGCCCAGGCTGGTCTGAAACCACTGGGCGCGCAGTCCTCTCGCCTCGGCCTCCCAAAATGCTGGTATTACAGGTATGAGTCACTGCACCTGGCTGCTTTTTTTTTTTTAACTTAAAGATTTGTGGCAACCCTGGTTGTGCAAGTTTATTAGTGCCATTTTTCAGCAGCATATGCTCACTTTGTGTCTCTGTGTGTCATATTTAGGTATTTCTCACAATATTTCAGACTTTTTCGTTATTAGTTTATCTGTTATAGTGATCTGCAATCATTGAGCTTGATGTTACTTCTTAATTGTTTTGGGGTACCACAAAACATGCCCACAGAAGATGGTAAGCTTAATCCATAATGTGTGTGTTCTGATTGCTCCATCAACCAACCATTCCCCCATCTTTCTCCTCCTCACAGGCTCCCTATTCCCTAAGACACAGTAACATTTAAATTAGACCAGTTAATAACCCTACCATGGCTTCTAAATGCTCAAATGAAAGGAAGAGTCACAAATCAAAAACTGGGAATGATTAAACTTAGTGAGGAGAGTATGTCGAAAGCCGTGACAAGTCAAAAACTAGGCCTCTTGAGCCAAACAGTTAAACAAGTGGTGAACGCAAAGGAAAAGTTCTTGAAGGAAATTAAAATGTAACTCACAAATGAACACACAAATAATAAGAAAATGAAACAGCCTTATTGCTGATGTGAAGAAATGTTTAATGGCTGGCTAGAAGATCAAACCAGCCACCACATTCCCTTAAGCCAAAGCCTAATCCAGAGCAAAGCCCTAACTCTCTTCAATTATATGAAGTGTAAGAAGGTAGTGACGAAGCTGCAGGAGACACGTTGGAAACTAGAGAGGATGGTTCATATGATTTAAGGAAAGACACTTTTTCCAAAACAGAAGTGCAAGGTAAAACAGTGAGGGCTGATACGCAAGGTACAACAAGTTAACCCAAGATCTAGCTAAGCTCATTGATGAAGGTGGCTACAATGAACAACAGATTTTCAGTGTAGAACCTCCTCCTATTGAAAGAAGATTCCATCTAGGGCTTTCATAGCTAAAGAAGAGAAGTCAGTGCCTGGCTTCAAAGCTTCAAAGGATAGGCTGACTCTTGTCTGGGGCTAATGCAGCTGGTGACTTTAAGTTGAAGCCAATGCTCATTAACCATTCTAAAAATCCTAGGGCACTTAAGAATTATGCTAGATCTACTCTTCCAGTGCTCTATCAAAGTCTGGATGACAGCGTATCTGTTTATAGCATGGTCTAATGAATATTTAAACCCTCCGTTGAGATCTATGCTCAATTGACAATGTACCTGGTCACCCAAGAGTTCTGATGAAAATGTATAGGGAAGCCGGGCATGGTGCCTCATGCCTGTAATCCAGGCACTTTGGGAGGTGGAGATGAGTGGATTGCCTAAGCCCACAGGTTCAAAACCAGCCTGGGCAACATGGTGAGATCTCGTCTCTACAATAAATCATAAAAAAAATTAGCCAAGTGTGGTGGTGTATGTCTGTAGATCCAGCTACTTGGAAGCTGAGGTGGAAGGATCACCTGAGCCCAGCAGGTCGAGGTTGCTATGGTCATGAGCATGCCACTGCACTCCAGCCTGGGTGACAGAGTGAAATTCCAACTCAAAAAGAAAAGAAAATGTACAGGGAGATGAATGTTATTTTCATGCACAACATCACCCAGACTAGAGTGCAAGTGGCATGCTCCCAGCCACCGCAGCCTCAACCTGCTGGGCTCAGGTGATCCTCCCACCTCAGGCTACCAGGTAGCTGTAATTACAGGCATGCGCTACCGCGCCCGGCTAATTTTTGGTTTATTGTAGAGACGAGGTCTTGCCAAGTTGCCTGGGCAGGTCTTGAACCCACGGTCTCAGGCAATCCACTCGCCTCGGCCCTCCTAAAGTGCTGGGATTACAGGCTGAGCCACTGAGTCCAGCAGGAGTACTTTTGACTTTCAACACTTATTGAGAAATATGTTTTGTGTCAGGTGCAGTGGCTCATGCCTGTAATCCCAACACTTTGGGAGGCAGAGGCGAGAGGATTGCCTGAGTCTGGGGGTTTGAGACCAGCCTGGAAAACTTGGTGAGACCTTGTATCTACAATAAATTTTAAAAATTAGCTGGGTGTGGTGGTGTATGCCTGTGGTTCCAGCTACTTGGAAGGCTGATGCAGAAGGATCACCTGAGTCCAGTAGTTTGGGGCTGCTGGGGCAGTGAGCGTGCCACTGCACTTGGGCCTGGGCGACAGAGTGAGACTTCTACTCAAAGGAAAAAAAAAAAGAAATACATTTTGTAAGGCTATAGCTTCCATAGATAGTGATTCCTCTGATGAACCTGGGCAAATTGAAACCTTCTGGAAATAATTCACTATTCTAGATGCCATTAAGAACATTCATGATTCATGAACATCGTGAATATTGTTGAACCGACAACAAAGGATTTAGAATATTCTACAAGCATAGTTTTGAAAAACCAGTGGCAGGGATTGAGAGAAATTTTGAAAGGAATTCTACTGTGGTGAAATGCTGTCCAACAGCATCACATGCTACAGAGAAATCTTTCATGAATGGAAGAGTCAATTGACGTGGCAAACTTCATTGCTGTTTTAAGAAATTGTACCCCACAACTTTAAAATAAAAAATATATATTAAAATTAAAAAAAAAGAAATTATCGCAGTCTTCAGCAATCACCACCCTCATCAGTCAGCAGCCATCAACAATGAGGCATGACCCTCCATCAGCAAAATAATAGACTCACAAAAGGCTCAGTTGGTTGTTAACATTTTGTAGCAATAAAGTATTTTTAAACCAAGGAATGTACATTTTTGTAAAGATATGATGCTATTGTATATTTAATAGATGACAGCACAGTGTAAACATAATTTTTATACACACTGAGAAACAAACAAACAAAATGTGTGTGACTAACTTCATTGCCATGTTTGTTTCATCGCAGTTACCTGGAACCAAAACCTGCAGTATCTCCGAGGTATGTCTGTACCAAATCAAAGTACTCTTTTTGTAATCAGTTCTCAAAATTGTTATCAGTTCATGTTTGTGTGTTTTTGCTTTTGTTCTGTGAAGTTGTTTTGGGAAATGTCCAGATCTTTGTTTTGAGAAAAGTTCAGATGCTAAGCAGATTAGAACCTGGGGTAGAATATTCCAAGATTTTGGAGTTCATTCTTCTAGTTATATAAAAAGAAACCCTTAGGGGAGGGTGTGCAGGCAGGCTTGGTGAAGTTAACTAAATCTGGAGCTCCTTCCCCTGCACATCTGCCCCTCCTCTCTGATATTGTTCCCTGATGGTGAGGAGGAACAGTCAACGTTGGTCCCAGCAATCTCCAATTATGTCTATCCTTTCCTTCTCCCTTGGGTACTTGGTACTCAAATAGCACTATTTAGGCAGGATAAAAAGATACTAAAAGGAAGAGGAACTATCTTTCTACTTGTGTAGATGCCGAGTCTAAAAAAATAGTTTTGAATAAGGTGGAAGAACCCAACCTCTCTTCTTTCTCCCACTGCCATTCTCTCTCTCTCTTTCTCACACATATATGTGCGCACACTCATACACATATACACACAAAAAGTGTATGATTACTTAGCGTACTAACTTTCCTCCTAATGGTGGATGTTCTGATTGTTTCGGATGTTTCATTATTATTAACATATTTTGGTGAGTCACCTTGATAAATTAGAAAGCCCTTCCTTGTCCCTTACTTCTTTTGTATCATTATAACCTCCCATCTCTAGATCCCAGGAGCAGAGGGACTGCAGATAGAAACTGCAAGAGCTCTTTTCCAAGATAATTCTGTTAGATGAGGGGCAGGTGAAAATGGGTGGCACAAGATGGCAAGAAGTTCTTTTTCCTACTTCTACCACAATGCCCTAGAGCCTCAGAGCAGTGTGAATGGAGCTGGGGACAGTCACTGCCTGTTTGGTGGCAGGCACCTTCAGAGAGCAGAGCTCTGGGGAATAAATTCACTGAGTGGGAGGCACTGTAAGATGTCATGTGTGAGCTCACATGAAATATTCACTAGGGATGACAGAAACAATCTAGGGAAGAATCTATTAGGTGGAATAAAACCACTAAAATATTGGTAATCACTCTTAATGTAATCATCTCCAGAGCCCAATGCTGACCCTAAACCTAGCCCTAACCCTAACATGGAAAATAGCTACTGTTTATCGAGCACTTATACATACTCTCTCATGGAAACTTCAGAATAACTCTACACAGTAAAGCCACTACTATTCCAATTGTAGGGGAGATAGACAGCTGGGTCACAGAGAGGTTAGGTAATTTGCCCATGACTATCTGGCTAGTAAGTGCCAGGGCATAGATTTGCACCTAGGTATTGTGGCGACCAATGTTCTTGCTGTAAATCATTACGTTATGATGTCGTTCAATTAAATAACAACTTACTTGAGGGGAAAATCAAGTAGAAACCATATCATTGATTTTTTATTTTTGTTTTGTGGTCAGTTCTTCATTGACCTAAAAGGCTATGTCCTTCTCGAAATTTATCCATTAGATAGCCATATAGTCATACGCTTTCTCTTCTAGAATTTCTGAAGTATTTGATGCATCTTGAGAACTAACATTTTGTTATACTTTTCATTGATTATCTGTTGAAAAGTAGCTCCATAGATAATTTTGCCATCATTCTTCATGTCTAGGAAATATCACTTCTCTATAGTAGAAAAATCGTAGCTACAAATAAAATAACTACTTTCAAGAAATTTGGCTCAGATTGGGAGCAAAGCAACTTAATTTGACTAACAGCCTCGGGGAACTTGTCTCTTACAGTGAAACTTCCTTGTGAACTGTGGCTAAAATTCTTTTATCCTTTCTCAGTCCTGTGTGCTCACTGGCTTCACTTCCAGCGTTCACCTCTTGGAAACATAACTTGGTAAACATCCCCTCTCAGCTGCTGTCTTGTCCTTGAAGGCAGAAACACTTTGGGAACTTCATTTTTCTTTTCTTTTTTTTTTTTGAGTTGGAGTCTCACTCTGTCGCCCAGACTGGAGTGCAGTGGCCACTCCCGGCCACCACAGCCTCGACCTGCTGGGCTCCGACCAATCCTTCCACCTCAGCCTTCCAAGTAGCCAGAATTACAGGCATGTGCTACCATGCCCGGCTGATTTTTTGATTTATTGTAGAGATGAGGTCTCACCGCCCAGGCGGAACCCGCAGGCTCAGGCAATCCACTCACCTCAGCCTTCCAAAGGCGCGGAGTTACAGGTTGAGCCACCGAGCCCGGCTGGGAACTTCATTTTTCAAAGAAAGTCTTTGGGAATCAACCTTGGATCAGTCTGATCTCAACCTTTGATGTTGCGGTATCTTAGTCTGGAGTTATCTTTGTGAAAACTTTTTAAAGATTATTTTTTGAAGCACTAAAGGTAAACAAGTTAAATTTGAAGCGGAGGGATAACGAAGGAAGATTTCCTTTAAAAGCCTTAGCCTGGGTAACACTGACTACAGAGTTTGAACTTCCAGGTAACATCTGGGGGGATACTTAACTGTTTTTCCTGAAAAGAGATTAGTTGAGATAATGGAACTTACTCAGGAGAGGCAATGTCTACAGGAGAGAAAATGCAGAACATTTTTTCCTGATGGGTTGCAGGCATATGGCATTATGAGCTCAGTGTTAGCTCAACCTTGCTCCAAACTGCTCCTTATCCCTAAGATAGTTTGTCTTGGCTATCTTTCTCTAAAGATTTTCTTCCTTCGGATAGTGTTTGCCAGGGAACTGCCTGGAGTTGGATCCTCTCCATAGATATTTTCTGACAGCATTTTCTGGAAAGAACTGCCCTGGCTCAAATACTCACTACTTTTTCTTCTTCTAAAGAATTGCTTGGAGGATTTTTATCCTGACTAATCTTATACTTGAAACTTTCTATCTCCAGATGGCATTATTTGAGTAAACATATATACTATTACTTTGGGTGACATTTACAGAGAATTTTATTCTTTATTTAGGAGCTTTACCCATAGTAATGATCATTCTTCTGACATTTTGTTTTGAAGGGATCTGGCGATAGATGCTAATGTGACTGAAGACATGGTTCTTAAGACTATGACCCTGTGGAATCACTTTGGTAAAGCTGAAGAGTAATCCTAAGAAACTATGCCCTGAGGCTTGCCCTTATACTTGTACATTGATTTAATTCTTCATAATTTGGTTAGTTTTATTGATTGTTTCTCACTGAGGTGATGAACCATCCTTCAGAGTTTGCTTAATTTGAGGTTTCTGTTTTTTGTTTTTTGAATGGAGCCTCACTCTTCACCCAGGCTAGAGTGCAATGGCATGATCACGACTCACTGCAGCCTTGAGCTCCTGGGCTCAAGTGATCCTTCTGCCTCAGCCTCCTGAGTAGTTGGGACTACAGGCACATGCCACCATGCCTGGATAATTTTAAAATTTTTTTGTAGAGACAAGGTCTTGCTATGTTGCCTAGGCTGGTCTTGAACTCCTGGGCTCGAGTAACCCTCCCACCTCAGACTCCCAAAGTACTGGGATTATAGGAGTTAGCCATCATGCCCAACCCATTTAAGGTTTTGTTTGAACATCCTGATCATTGAGTATAGTTTTTCTATATGAAATTTGTGAATATTTTCTGTTCTGACCAATCTAATTGATGGAAGTTTCTCTTTCTAGGGACATTTTCTCAGTAATTGTGTACTAAATGTGGCACTGGAAATGCTTCTTCTAGATAAGAATATTTGGGAAACTACTGTCTAGATTTCTCTCTTTTTTTTTTTTTTTTTTGAGTTGGAGTCTCACTCTGTCGCCCAGACTGGAGTGCAGTGGCCGCTCCCGGCCACCGCAGCCCCGACCTGCTGGGCTCCAGCGATCCTTCCGCCTCAGCCTTCCAAGTAGTCGGAATTACAGGCATGCGCTACCACGCCTGGCTGATTTTTTGATTTATTGAAGAGATGAGGTCTCACCACCCACACGGGTCTCGAACCCTCAGGCTCAGGCAATCCACTCACCTCAGCCTCCCAAAGGCGCGGGATTACAGACTGAGCCACCGAGCCCAGCTTAGATTTCTCTTTCAGTTTGACACAAATGCTCCTAAAGAGACTTGTGAGAAACCATGTCTTCATCAACCTCTTTTCTACATGATAATTCCCCTGAAGAGCTGCTTGGGAATTGGGAATCAGGCACATTTGCTTATTGATGAAGTATCCGTTGATGTCACTTGAGGAAGTGTACTCCAGTTGTCTCTTCCACCATGTGTGGACACATTAAAGGCGCTATCTATGAGGAATGGGTCCTCACTAGACACTGAATCTGCTGGTGCCTTGGTCTTGGACTTCCCAGTCTCCAAAACTGTGAGCAATGAATTTCTGTTTACAGATTTTCCAGTCTAAGGTATTTTCTTATAGTAATCTATTGATCTAAGGCAATACTATTCATGAGCATTTTTTCTTGACCAGACCCATCCATAGAATTTATCTCCCAATAATGCATGCAAAGTCTCTTATCAACTTGTGGCATCCATGTAGTTAGTTTCTTCAGACAAATGATCTGGAGGAGGTATTTCATCCTGGCCCATTATGGTCTTGGAATATGTCCCCAGTGGTGACTTTTTTTTTTTTTTTTTTGTTAGATTAACTGCAGTCTGACTGATAACTGCCATGGATTGCATAATTAGTGACAATGATTCCTCACTGATTTTTCCTTTGCTTGTATTATATGTGGACTCTTTCTTTTTGGGTGCATTGTGTGGGGGCAATTTTTGTCCCAGCAACACTTATCTGTGAGCTATATATTTTCTGATATCTTTGATTGTTTCATTTAACTTGGCTAGACTTATCTACAAGTGGAATTTTTTTTTCAGGATCTTTGGATCCTGTCATTTTATTCCTGAAGATTCTTCTTTTTTTTTTTTTTTAAAGCAGGATTTATTAAAAGGACAGAAAAGCTCCCACAGTGGGAGGGGATCCAGGAGGATTACCCCTGAAGATTATTCTTTTCAACAGTGGCAACGAATAATTTTTTTCTTTTTAATAATTCCTTTGGAATCAGTATCTTTTGATTATGACTCTAGATCTATGTTTATTGCAGCACTATTCACAATAGTAAAATCATGGACCCAAACTAAGTGTCCATCGACAATTGATTGCATTAAAAAATATGGTCTATATTCCAATGGACCCTCTGCAGGAAAAAAAGAAAATATGGCATAGATACACCATGGAATAACATGCAGTCATTAAAAAAAGGAAATCATGTCCTTTGCAGCAACATGAATGGAACTGGAGAACATCATCCTAAGTGAACCTACTCAGAAACAGAAAACCAAACACTACATGTTCTCACCCACATGTGGGAGCTAATTGATCACAAAGTTGGAAATAATAGACACTAGGGACACTAAAAGGGGGAAGCACGGAGACAAGTTAGGGTTCAGAAGTTACCTGTTGGTTACAATGCTCACTATTGGTCCACCTGAAGCCCAATCCATGCAATATGTCCATGTAACTAACTACACTTGTACTCTCTGAATTAAAAATAAATAAATAAAGACAAAGTATTACAAACATTAAAAAAAAAGAAAGAAATCCTACCTAGTGCTAGCTAACTACCAACCTTGACTCCCAAGTTTCTGCTTTCTGGGAACTTACTGGAACTCTCTTCCCTCTGTGACATTTGGATTTGTCTTTTATTGAAAGACAGTAGAGGTAGGTTTCTTGGTGAATGGAACTCAAACATGAAAGCAGAAAGACCCAGAGAGCCTTCCCTTCACAATGTAAGACATGCAGTGTGACTCAGCAATAGGCCAACCTCAAGAAACTGTGGGCTCACACATTCAACTGTCTTTATACAAATTATACGTTTAATCCTTCCAGAAAATCCACCATTAGCTTTTCTTTGCTGACAAGCATCTTCTCATAGCCGCATTTTTAGTTGGTTGAAACCATATCATTCTCATATTCTGAAAACATCTGTGATATCACGATGTTTATATTTACTCCCCCCAAATCATTATTTTTACTTCCTTTCTAAAGGTAGAAAAGGCCGGGCTTGGTGGCTCAACCTGTAATCCCAGCACTTTGGGAGGCTGTGGCTAGTGGATTGCCTGAGCCCGTGGGTTCGACACCCGTCCAAGCAACTTGGCAACACCCCCATCTCTACAATAAATAAAAAATTAGCTAGGCGTGGTAGCGTGCACTTGTAGTTCTGGCTACTTGGAAGGCTGAGGCGGATAGATCACCGGAGCCCAGAAGGGCGAGGCTGCGGTAACTGGGAGCATGCCACTGCACTCCAGTCTGGGCGACAGAGTGAGATTCCAACTCAAAATAAATAAATCAATAAGTAATAAATGTAGAAAAGAGGGATTTATTTCACTATAGAATATTATTCAACCACTTGAAAAAAATTTTCATAATGTACATAATATAAGAATGGTATCCACTCAGTACTAATTATTCAAAAGAATGTTTTCACTGGGAGATAATGTTCTCTCACTGGGAAGAACTTTAATGTGTAAACTTCATCATTTGTATTGTTATAAGTGTCTCTAAAATATCTTGTTTGAGGTTGTAAATGCCTAGCGAGTCAGTTAATTTTGGCTAGTAATCAAGACAAATAAAATATGCATGAGTGAGCTTAAATGCTTCTGGATAACAATGGTCATTTGAAAGCGCTATGAAGATTTCATTTCATCTAAGAGGTAGGAAAAACATGGTAACGAACTTGCAGCCAAATGTCCATGAACAGGGAAATGAGACTTCCGTTATCAGAATGTGTCAGTCCGCACAGCCTGGCGGTTAAGTGTGTGGGCACTCAATAGACAGACCCAGTGCCACCTCCTGGCATCTGACCTGGGCCTCTCTGAACCTTGTCTTCTCATTCATAGCATGGGGATTATTAAAGTACCCAACTCACAGTGCTGGGAGAATTACATGAAATAATGTAATGAAGCACTTAGCACAGTGCCTGGCACATGTAAGACATACAAATAAGTCAGATATTATTATTGAAACCTAAGATAATCCTTTTAACGTCTGTTTCCTTTTTAAGACACATGTAGAAGAATAAACTTGAGTGCTAAGAAGGGAACTTACAGATTTTATTTAGAAAAGTATGGTACGACTGATGAACAGTCACCCTTCGGAGGCAGATACATTGCATCCTAGACTCTAACTCTTTGAGAATGGCCATAATTTTAAAACTACTTCAAAACAAGCATTATTTGGGGAGTAAATTTACTTGCTCTTTCAATTTGCTCTCTTTTTTTTGAGTTGGAGTCTCACTCTGTTGTCCAGGCTGGAATGCAGTGGCACGCTCATGGCCACCCCAGCATTGACCTGCGGGGCTCAGGCGATCCTTCTACCTCAGCCTTCCAAGTAGCCGGAACTACAGGTGCGCTACCATGCCTGGCTAATTTTTGATTTATTGTAGAGATGAGGGCTCACCAAGTTGCCCGGCTGGTCTCGAACCCAAGCGCTCAGGCAATCCACTTGCCTTGGTCTCCCAAAGTGCTGGGATTACAGGCAGAGCCACTGAGCCTTGCCTTCAATTTGCTCCTAAACAAAGAAAAGCTGGGTGTCATTCTAGACTTCTCCCTCCTGCTCACTGTGGATTCTGTTTCCCCAGCATCTCTCAGACCTAGCCCTTTCCCTGTATCCTGAGTCCGTCAAGCAGTTCCTCCACACGCACCCTGCTTATCTTGTATTGGTACTCACTCCTGTCTCTGCGCCTCTGCATATTCCCTTCTCCAGGTCCGAAACGCTCTTTGTGGCATCTGTCACCTGCCTTCATTATGTCATCTCTCCCTGTACCAGACTGTTGTTGCTATTTCCCATATACTCATGATTGGATCCCTTACTGCCCATCACTTAAAAGTGGCCACGATAGGTGAGGAGAGCTGCCAACCACAAGAACTAGGAGGTAAGGAAAATAAGATAGACTCTCTTCAGTTTGCCTGTAAGGGCAATATAAGCTTGGCTAGAGATGAGACTTATAATGGCGTTTTACAAAGAGAGGTGAGAAAGGCTATACTCTGAGTGAAGACATTCAGTTCCCTTGGTCAAGAATGTGCCCATCAGAATGGAGCAGCATAAGCACTTGTCAGTGACCCTCTGGCATTGCCCTGAGGGAATGGGGGAACTTGGCGATTTTTCCTTTCAATTTTCAGTCCCTGGGCAAGACCATCTCTCAGTAAAGATCTGTTTTCACCATCTTGAAATTCTTAATAATTTTTTAACAAAGGACTCTGTATTTTTATATTGCATTGTGGGGTCCCGCCCCACAAGGGTCGTGAGATATGTTGAAGGAGAGACAGATAGGCGACGACGACGATCATATACCGGACACCTGCTTCTTGAACAGATGACAATTTAATGCTAGTTAATACAGAGCTTTTATACCATTTTTGAAGGGGCAAGACAAAGAAAACTCTTTCACATACATATCTTTTAAAAGTTACCAGCTAGTGGTCTTAGTAGCAAACAAGCCAAGATTCCCATAGGCTTTAGTAGCAAATAAGCCAGGAATCTCATAGGCATTAGACAAGTCCTATTCATAAAGCCAACAATGACACTCTCAGTCCAATGTCCCAAATTACAAATGTTTTAAGAAAGTTTCTTTAAGTGTATATTTCTTTATGTGTCAGGAATATTCTCATCTTAGGCTCTTGTGTTCTTCAGAGTCCTGTAATCGCCTCCCCTGTCCAGATGTCCTCTTTACTTTTCTCTTATCTTGCAGTGCTTGTTTCTAAAGAGAACTCAAAAGAAGCTTTTAGTAATGTTTCCCAGGCCCCTCAAGGTTACTTTCTGTTTTAGCTGATCTGTCATAAAAAGTGTCTTATTATTATATTATGAGTTCAGTGAAAACCTATTCTATAAATGTTAACTTAGAGTTTTAACAATAGAATTAAGTAAAAACCTTAACATTAATCTTTATCCTAAGTCAGTGAAAACAGTGTTATAAGTCACCTACATAACTCCTAGATAAGTGTTAGAACTTATAATGAATTCATAATGAACTCATTATAAACTTGTGCTTCTAAAAATCCTTATGTCTAAACACTAAACTGCATAGTTCTAAATCAAATAAGGAGTGGATATACTCATATCATTTATTACTTAAGCAATGTCTAGTAACTTATAACCAAGTGAAATAAAGCATTCTTGATGTGCTTCAGAGTTTAACCCTTGCATATGTTAGAAAAGGCCAAGTGGCATAGTGGGAAAAATGGAAAAATAAACCATGATGTTTCCAGGTTAGCTGTGAGCACTTCACATAAACATGCCATTTTCTTCTTCCACAACTGCACAGAATTCTTCGGCGGTATCAAACAGCAAAGGTGAAGGACAGAAGGGCCTCAGCTTCCTGGGCTCGCCCTGCGGCCTGGGGTCTTCGGCCCACCCGGACCCTGTCAATCAGGTGGACCTCCAAGGCTGGCTCCCAACATTGCATCAGGCCCTACAAATTATGCAGCTATACTGCCCAGCACACATTTATAAATGGCTACTGACAAAAAAGACAGAATATATCCAATAGAACCAAAAAAAGTACTAGATAAGAAACCAAGGAATATAAACACTCAGCCCTGGCCTTTGGATGGAAGACATTGAGGCAAAGATTCAACCTTTTGATATCTCTAAGTGGTAACATTCTAAAGTCCAAAGTTTACTGAAGGTATGCCTTTCCTTTTTCTTACAAAATTAATCCATGCTCATTAGAGATATTGAATTCTTAAAGAAATATATAACTGAAAGTCAATGTCTCCCATAATCCCTACAACTGAGATGACACTATTACCAGTTTGGTGTTTATTCCTCCAGATATTTTTCATGGCTTATACTAATACATTACGTATATTATTTATTCCTCGTATTTCTATTATTTTTGAAAATGAAATATTGCTATGTGTTCTGTAACTAGCCCCCTTTTTATTGAGATATAAACCACATGTTGTATAATTCACATAATTTAAAAAGTATACAATTTAACCGGGCTCGGTGGCTCAGCCTGTAATCCCGCACCTTGGGAGGCTGAGGTGAGTGGATTGCCTGAGCCCGCGGGTTCGAGACCCGCCTGGGCAACTTGGTGAGACCTCATCTCTACAGTAAATCAAAAAAAAATTAGCTGGGCGTGGTAGCGCGCGCCTGTAGTTCCAACTGCTTGGAAGGCTGAGGTGGAAGGATCGCCGGAGCCGAGCAGGTCGAGGCTGCGGTGGCCGGGAGTGGCCACTGCACTCCAGTCTGGGTGACAGAGTGAGACTCCAATTCAAAAAAAATAAAGATAAAAATAAAAAAATAAAAAGTATTCACTTTAGTAGCTATTAGTATACTCACCAAGTTGTGAAACAATTACCATTATCTAATTCCAGACTCTTTATTTACCTCAAAAAGAAAGTCCATACCCATTATCAGTCGCTTTCCATTCCTCCTTCCCCCAGTCCCTAGCAACCAGTAATCTACTTTCTGTCTCTATATATAGATTTGCCTATTCTGGAGATTTCATATAAATGGCATCATACAATATGTGGTCTTTTGTGTTTGGCTTCTTTCATTTAACGTAATGTTTTCAAGGTTCATTCATGATGTAGCATGAATCAATATTTCATTTTTTAATGGTTGAATAATATTCCATTGTATGAATATTCCAAACTTTGTTTATCCATTTATTAGTTGATGGATATTTGAATTGTTTCCACCTTTTGACCATGATAAATGATGCTGCTTTGAATATTCATGGACAAGTTTTCATGGGGAGATAAATTTTCATTTCTTTTGGATATATAACCAGGCATGAAATTGCTGGATCATATGGTAACTATGTTTAACATTTTGAAGAACTGCCAAATTGTTTTCTCAAGTGGCTGCAACATTTTACATTCTCACAGCAATGGATGAGTGTTACAATTTCTCCATATTTCCCCAAATACTTGTCTCTTTTATTACAACCATTCTAGTGAGTGTGAAGTGGTATCTCATTGTGGTTTGATTAACAATTTCCTGATGACTAAGGATGTTGAACATTATTACACATGCATATTGGTTATTGCATATCTTCTTCTGAGAAATGCCTATTAAAATCCCTTGCTAATTAAAAATTTTTTAAAAAATTATAGAGTTGTAAGAGATATATTCTGGAGACTAAACTCTCATCAACTATATGCTTTGCAAATACTTTCTCCCATTCTGTGAGCTGTCTTCAATTTCTTGATTGTGTTGAAGCACCAAATTTTTATTTTGATGAAGTATATTTATCTATTCTTTTGGTTGCTTATGCTTTTGATGCCATATCTAAGAAACTATTGCTTAATTCTTAGCCACAATGATTTAAACCTTCTAAAAGTTGTGTCGTTTCAGAGCTTACATTTAGGTCTTTGGTCCATTGCATTATTATTATTATTATTTTTTGTATATGATGTTAAGTATGAGCTCAAGTTCAATTTTTTTTTTTTGCATGTAGATATCTGAATTTCCCAGAATTATTTGTTGAAATGACTGCTCTTTCCTTACTGAATTGTGTTGGCATGTGTGTTGTAAATCAATTGATCATAACTGTATAGATTTATTTCTGGACTCCCAAGTCTATTCCATTGATCTATTTTACTATCCTTTATGTCAATACTACACTGTCTTGATTATGTTAGCTTTTGTAGTGGGTTTGAAATCCTAAAGTGTGAGCATTCCAAATTTCTTCTTCTTGTTTGGCTATTTTGGGTCCCTTCCCTTGCATTTTCATATGGATTGTAGAATCCCATCCCCTTTTAGCTTAATAATATATGAGGGAGGACCCTAAATGTTCAAGAATTATCTTCTGGAGGGCAGGCCCCTTTTAGTACAGGCTTCCCCCACTAAGTAAGTGTTCCAGGAATCCATCGGCTTCAGTTTACCAACTAGTGTTGTGAGAGGCTGCATTCGACTTTAGTGAATTTTTTTTTTTTTTTGCGATTCTTTCAGCACATTTGCCCCTTTCATGATGGGTGGTTTTATGAGCACACCTGCCCACACCCCACTGAGCATTCAGCAGTTTTTGACAAAAAACTACATGACTTCCATGCCCCATCCTTCCTATTCACACGATTTTACCCTGAGCAACTTTTTTGTTTGTTTGTTTCCCTGGATGAAAAAGTCCTCAAAGGGAAGTGTTTTGCTTTATGTGGAAGAGGTGAAACAAAAACTGGCAGAAGCACTAAAAGGCATCAAAATGGACAAGTTCAAAAACTCTTCTGAGCAGTGGTAAAAGTGTCTCGATAGGTTTATTCCATCAGACAAAGAGTAGTTTGAAAGTGACTAAAGTTTAAACAGGTAAGTATAAATGCACAATTTTTTATAAATGAATTCTGGGTTTTTTTGGGTTCCCCCATGTATGTTGGAGCTCACTCAGTGTCAGTATCTATAGGTCAAACTCATATCTTTTAGCAGCTGCACTGTAGTTTATAGCCTGGATATATCATTTCTCTGTAGTTGCTTAGGTTCTTTACACTTTCGTGATGTTATAAACAATGCTGCATTGAACAACTATGTATATCTGTGAGCATTTATGGGACTGTTTCCGTATGTTAAACTCCAGGGAGTAGAAATGGTGGGTCATATTTTTAATTCAATGCTTCTCATAAAAGCTGAGATATACTGTATTGAAACAAGCTAGAACAAGGATCAGGTCTCCTACCTTTTGATAGCATCCCCCCACCAGGACATTGTACAGAACCACTCATTAATTATGAGAAGTCTGCTGGGTGTGGTGGCTCATACCTGTAATCCCAGCACTTTGGGAGGCTGAGGTGAGAGGATTGCGAGTCCACAGGTTTCAGACCTGCCTGGGCAATTGGCGAGACCTCATTTCTACAATAAATCAAAAAATTAGCTGGGCATGGTGCCGCATGCCTGTGGTTCCAGCTATGTGGAAGGCTGAGGTGGAAGGATCGCCTGAACCCAGCAGGTCAAGACTGTGGTGGCCGTGAGCATGCCACTGCACTCTAGCCTGGGCAGCAAAATGAAAGTTCAACTAAAAAAAAAAAAATTATGAGCAGTCTAAATCTCATTCAGATTTGTCTGCAAGCTCATGATTTTCATCTGTGACTAAGCTCTCAGTAGGAAGATGTTCTTCGGGTCTAATGAGGGCAGGGTCTAGAATAGCCTCTGCTAAATCACCTACCAAGTTTTTCTCATCAAAAACTAGAAGCAGGCCAGGTACAGTGGCTCATGCTTGTAATCCCAGCACTTTGGGAGGCTGGGGTGAAAGGACTGCTTGAGCCCAGGAGTCTGAGATCAGCTTGAGCAACATAAACATTCCTCAAATCTACAAAAAAAGTTTTTAAAAATAGCTGGGCTTGGTGGCACACACCTATAGTCCCAGCTACTGAGGGGGCTGAGGTGGAAGGATCTCCTGAGCCCAGGAGGTTGAGGCTGTGGTGAGCTGTAATTGTGCCACTGCACTCTTGCACTCCAGCCTAGGCAACAGAATGAGACCCTGACTCAAAAAAAGCTGGAAGCAGTGTCTAGTGGTCATTTCATCTGCCTCTGGACACTGGATGCGGGACTTTGGTGAGGTAGTCTAGTATCATTTGGGAAAGCCTTCAGGCCAACCAGAAAATACAGCTCTTGTAGAACTGACTTTCTGGAACAAGTCAGATGGCAGACATGCCTGGAGATTTGGTGGAACATTACAAGAAGCTAAAAACTTGTGGACAAAGGACAACCAGTGGAATAACATCTTCAGAGTTTTGAAGGGTGTTAGCAAAGATTATAAACCAAAGCATCTCTAAGAAATGGATTACCATGTGACAGGTGATTAAGGGAGGAGTCTTACCAACAGGAAGTCAAGGGTGGCAAAATTGAGCTCAGTGGAGATAGAAATAATAATTATGTGATTGTGCTAGTAGATACTTATCTTATTTAACATTATTATGCATAAGCTCATAATGACACATCATTTTAAAATTTTCAAGACTTATAAATCTTGTATTATTTAGCTCTTGCAGCAATTTTTGAAGTAACTATTTATTTATAAGGAAACAGACTCAGAGAGGCAAAATGACACTTATAAAATCCCTGTGGTAGTGCTAGAATCTTTGTCCAGGTAGCTTGACCCAGAAATGTGAGCTTTATGCTCTTTAACTGGTCACATGACCCTAAGATAGAGTATACATTGAAAAAGCTAAGTGAATTGATGTTAGAATACATGATCACATAATAATTCAACTTCACCCTTAATCATAATAATAATATAGCAAATACTTATATAGTGCTTACCATATGCCAGGTACTGTTCTAAGGGTTTTGCCTGTCTTAGTTTACTTAATCCTCACAACAATACAATGAAGTAGGTGCTGTAATTACTTCATTTAAAAAATGGTGCTGGTATGAAGTGATGCATGTAGGAGAGCACTGAACCATTGTTTAAGCACAGAGTAATGTGTCTGGGCAGGGAAGGAGGTGCTGAGAGTCAAGGGAAGCTGCTTTACAAATGTTAACAGGGCACCAGCCATGGTGACTGGGGGAATCCCAAGATTGGGGTTGAGGACACAGATACTGCTTAAGTGGGAGAAAATAAAGCTGATTCTTTATCTCATCCTTATATCAAAATAAATTTCAGAAGGATAAAACATTTGAACATAAGACATTGAACCATTGAAAAAATACTTTATTCCTGAAGTAGAAAAACTTTCTGCAGTGGGAAACAAAACCTGAAGTGAAAAAGGAAAAACTGGATGGATACATTTGCCTACATAAAATATAAAAGCTTTCCCATGCCAAGAACAAAACAAAATTAACCTATGAACACAGGAAAATACCAAAGACAAACCTGAAGACTTGTTTATGCTACTTATACCAATCACTAATTTTCTTAATTTTAAAACTATCTTGAAAATCAATTTTAAAAGTTGAGCAACTTAGTAGAAAATCGACAAAGTGGGGAGAAGGATATATATAGAGAAAAAAATACAAATGGAGAATTAACATAAGAAAAGATGCTCAACTCATTCATGATATTAAATGTTTGTAAAACAGTGAGCTACTGTTTTTCATGTATTAGATTGGCAAAAAATAAAGATAAGGCCGGGCTCAGTGGCTCAGCCTGTAATCCCAGCACTTTGGGAGGCCGAGGCATGTGGATTGCCTGAGCCGGTGGGTTCAAAACCCACCTGGGCAACTTAGCGAGACCTCATCTCTACAATAAATAAATAAATAATTAGCCAGGCGTGGTAGCATATGCCTGTAGTTCTGGCTACTTGGAAGGCTGAGGTGGGAGGGTCGCCAGAGCCCAGTAGGTCGAGGCTGCAGTGACGGGGAGGGTGCCACTGCACTCCAGTCTGGGCGACAGAGTGAGACTCCAATTCAAAAACAAATAAATAAATAAATAAAGATAAAATGCCTGCATAATGACCAGTATTCATCATTATAGTATCATACAGAAGAGTTTCATTGCCCTGAAAATCCTTTGCCTATTCATTTCCCCCGCACAACCTCTGGCAACCATGGATCATTTTACTGTCTCCATAGTTTTGCCATTTCTAGAACGTCATATAGTTGGAATCATATAATCTGTAGACTTTTCAGACTGTCTTCTTTCCTTAGTAATATACATTTAAATTTCCATCATGTCTTTTCATGGCTTGATAGCCCATTTCTTTTTAGTGCTGAATGGCATTCAATTGTCTGCATGTAGCACTGTTTATCCATTTGTCTACTGAAGAACATCTTGGTTGCTTATATATTTTGGCAATTATGAATACAATTGTTGTAAACATCTGTATGCAGGTTTTTGTCCAGGCATGTGTTTTACAATAAAGCATATTTAGTATTGTAGAAAACTGCCAATTGTCTTCTCAAGTAGCTGTACCATTTTGCATTCTCACCAGCAATGAATGTGAGTTCCTGTTGCTCCACATCCCTCAGCAGCATTTGCTATTGTCAGTGTTCTGGATTTTGGTCATTCTAATATATAGAATGTTCTCTCATTGTTTTCATTTCCATTTCCTTGATGCAGAGCATCTTTTTATGTGCTTGTTTGCCATCTGCATATCATCTTTGGTGAGGTCCTTTGCTCGTTTTTATTTATTTATTTATTGAGTTGGGGTCTCACTTATGTCACCCCAGCTGGAGTGCAGTGGCACAATAAGGCTCACCACAGCTTTGACCTCCTGGTCTCAGATGATCCTTCCACCAGAGCCTCCTGAGTAGATGGGACTACAGATGTGCACCATCACACCCAACTAATTTTTATTTATTTATTTGTTTCTTTATTTAAATATATTTTTTATTTTAAAGATTTGGAGCACAATTCAGGTTTGAGTTCCTTGTAGATACTGGAGTTAGGCCATTGCAGATATACAGTTGGCAAATATTTTTTCCCATTCTGTGAATTGTCTCCTTGCTCTCTTTTTTTTTTGAGTTGGAGTCTCACTCTGTCGCCCAGACTGGAGTGCAGTGGCTGCTCCCGGCCACCGCAGCCTCGACCTGCTGGGCTCCGGCGATCCTTCAGCCTCAGCCTTCCAAGTAGCCGGAATTACAGGAATGCGCTACCACGCCCGGCTGATTTTTTGATTTATTGTAGAGATGAGGTCTCGCTGCCCAGGCGGGTCTCGAACCCACGGGCTCAGCAATCCACTCATCTCAGCTTCCCAAAGGCGCGGGATTACAGGCTGAGCCACCAAGCTCGGCTCTCCCTGCTCTCTTGATAGTTTCTTTTGCTTTGCAGAAGCTACTTAGTTTGATGGGTCCCTCTTGTCTATCTTCACTTGGGGTTTTGATCAGGAATTGGTTGCCAGTTCCAACTTTGATAAGGATGTCTCCTGCATTTTCTAAGGTTATTGTAGTTTGAGGTTTTACATTTAGGTCTTTGATCCATTTAGAGTTGACTTTTGTGTATGGTGACAGGTAGGGGTTCTGTTGCAATCTTCTGCATATGGTCAGCCAGTTTTCCCAGCACCAGTTACTGAATAGGTTTTCCTCTTCCCAGTGGATGTTGGTGGAGGCTTTGTTGAAGATGAGTTGGTTGAGAAATTGAGGTTTTGCTTCCAGAATCTCTATCCTGTTCCATTGGTCTATATACCTACTCTTGTACCAATACCAGGTTGTTTTGATTATTGTAGCCTTATAGTAAAGTTTAACGTCTGGAAGTGTGATACCTCCTGCATCATTTCTTTTGCTATTTATGATCATTTATGTTTCCATATGAATTTCTGCATTGTCATTTCCAGGTCTTAGAAGAATGATGTTGGTAGTTAAGTGGGTATTGCGTTGAATCTGTAGATTGTCTTTGGTAGGATGGACATCTTAACAAGGCTTATTCTTCTTATTCATGATCATGGAATATTTTTCCATTTGTTTGTTTCTTCTTGGATTTCTTTGAGCAGTGTTTTGTAGTTTTCATTGTAAAGGTCTTTCACTTCTTTTATGAGGAAGATACCGAGGTGTTTTATTTTGTGTGTGGCTATTGTGAACAGGATGGTGCTTTTTATTTGGTTCTCTGCCTGCTTATCGGTGTATAAGAATGTGACTGTCAGCTGGGCTCGGTGGCTCAGCCTGTAATCCCGCGCCTTTGGGAGGCTGAGGTGAGTGGATTGCCTGAGTCCGCGGGTTCAAGACCCGCCTGGGCAACTTAGCGAGACCTCATCTCTACAATAAAGCAAAAATGAGCCGGGTGTGGTAGCATGCACCTGTAATTCCAGCTATTGGAAGGCTGAGGCGGAAGGAGTGCCGGAGCCCAGCAGGTTGAAGCTGCGGTGGCCGGGAGCGGCCACTGCACTCCAGTCTGGGCGACAGAGTGAGACTCCAACTCAAAAAAAAAAGAATGTGACTGTCTTATGCACATTTATTTTGTACACTGAGGCTTTGCCAAAGTCCTTTGTCAGTGAAAGCAGGTTTTTGGCAGATTCTCTTGGATTATCCAGGTATAGGATCATATCATCAGCAAAGAGGGATAACTTAACTTCCTCTTTTCCTATTTACCCCTGATTTCCTTCTGTTGTCCTAGAGCAATTGCTCTAGCTAGGACTTCCAACACAATGCTGAACAAGAGCCATGAGAGTGAGCAGCCTTGTCTTGTTCTGGTTTTCAGGGGAAATGTTTCCACTTTCTGCCTATTTAGCAATATGTTGGCTGTGGGTTTATTGCTTACTATTCTGAGGTATGTTCCTTCTATGCCTAAGTGTTTCAGGGTTTTTAACAAGAGGGATGCTGAATTTTATAAAAAACTTTTTCTACATCGAATGATATAATCATGTCGTTCTTCTTATCTGTTCACGTATTTAATTACATTTATGGTCTAGTGGATGTTGAACCAGCCCTGAATCCTGGGAATGAAGCCTACTTGGTCATGGTGGATGATTTTTGAGATGTGTTGTTGGATCTGATTTCCTAGAATCTTGTTGGGAATTTTTGCATCTATGTTCATAAGGGATATTGCCCTGTAGTTCTCTTTTTTGTTGAATCTTTACCTGGTTTGGGTGTCATGTGATGTTAGCTTTGTAAAATGATTTGGGGAGAATTCCACCTTTCTCAATTACCTGGAATACTTTCAATAGGATTGGCATCTGCTCCTCCTTGTACATTTTGTAGAATTCCACTGGAAAGTCATCTGCTCCAGGACTTTTTTTGGTAGGTAGCTTTTTAATGATGGAGTCAATTTTCTGGGTTGTTATTGGTCTATTTAGTATCTCAATGTCTCTTGTTTCAACCTTGGGAGGTTGTGTGATGTCAGAAATTTCTTCATTTCATTTAGGTTATCAAGTTTGTTTCCATAAACATGTGCATAGTAATCTCTGATAATCTTTTGTTATTTCTTTGGGGTCAGCTGTGATTTGATCTTTTGCATTTCTGATTGTGTTTATTTAGACTTTTTCTCTCTTTTTCTTGGTCATTCTAGCTGGGGGGGATCCATAAATCTTGTTTATTCTTTCAAAGAACCAGCTTTTTGTTTTGTTGATTTTTTTCTATATTTTTGTCTTCTATGTCCTGTATTTGGGCTTTTACTTTGGTGATCTGGATGGATTTTTGTGCAAAAGTTAGGGTTTTGGTGGTCTTGTCTTTCCAGCTGTCTTGGGTGATTTATTAGGCTGTTAACTTGGGATCTTTCCATTTTCTTGATGTGTGTTTGTGAGATATATATTCCCTCTTAGAACTGTTTTCATGGCATCCCAGAGGCTTTGGTAAGATGTTTCTTCAGTTTCATTTGTTTCTAGGAATCTTGTAATTTCTGTTTTGATTTCTGTGTTAACCCAGTAGTCACTCAGCATCATGCTGCTTTGTGTCTATGTCTTTGTGGATTTGGGTGGAATTTTGTTGGTGTTGATATTTATTTTTATTCCATTGTGGTCTGAGAAGTGCATGGCAATATTTTGATCTTAAGAAATTTGTTCATGCTTGATTTATGGCCGAAGATGTGATAGCTCTTGGAGTACATTCCATGTGGTGATGAGTAGAATGTATATTCTGTGGTTGTTGGGTGGAGTCTCCTGTATCATTTGGTCAAGCGTCAAGTTGAGGTTCCAGATCTCTTTGTTGATTTTTTGCCCCAGTGATCTATCTGGGGTTGTTAGTGGGATATTTAAGTCCCCAGCTATAATATTGTAAAAGTCAATATCTTTTTTTCGTTTACTTAGTAGTTGCTTTATAAACACTGGTGCTCCTGTGTTGGGTGCATGTATGTTTAGGATAGATATTTCTTATTGACGGATTGAATCTTTTATCATTACATAGTGTCCTTCTGTATCTTTTTAAATTTTTGATAGCTTAAAGTTTGTCTTGTCTGATATTAAGATCACTACTCTTGCCTTCTTTTGTGATCCATTTGCCTGGAAACTCATTTTCTATCCTTTAACTTTTTTTTTTTTTTTTGAGTTGGAGTCTCACTCTGTCACCCAGACTGGAGGGCAATAACATGCCTCCTCAACCTGCTGGGTTCTGGCAATCCTTCTGCCTCAGCCTTCCAAGTAACTGGAACTATAGGTGAGCGCTACCACACCCGGCTAATTTTTATTTATTTATTGTAGAGACGAGGTCTTGCCAAGTTCCCCGGGCTGGTCTCAAACCCTCGGGCTTAGGCAATCCACTTGCCTCGGCCTACCAAAATGCTGGGATCACAGACTGAGCCACCGAGCCTGGCCTCCTCTAACTTTTAATATGTGCCTCCCTTGTGTTGAGATGAATTTCTTGGATGCAGCAAATAATTGGGTCATGGTTTCTTATCCAGTTTGCCATTCTGTGTCTTTTCAGTGGTGCATTTAGTCCATTCACATCCAGGCTGATTATTGAAATGTGATTGTTCATCCCTGTCATGAGGTTCTTGTAAAGTTTTTTCTTTGTTTGTTTTCTTTTAGCTTTTGGGTTGATGTATGTGTGTGTTTTCAAGGTTGCGATGCAGTCTCTGTTGATTCTGTGTTCTGCTGTTCTCTTGGGAAGTGCATGGTCATTCTTTTTTTTTCTTTCTTCTGTGCCTAATACCTTTTAAAGCATCTCCTGTAGAACTTGTCTGGAAGCTACATAATCTCTTAGGGATTAGACGTCTGGGAAAGATTTTAATTTTATATCACTTATGAAGCTGAGCTTGACTGGGTAGGAAATTCTTGGTTGAAATTGTTTATCTTTGAGGACTTTGAATATTGGACACCAGTCCCTTCTAGCACATAGTGTCTCTGCTGATTGATCTGCTGCCTTTCTGATTGGCTTTCCCTGGTAGGTAGTCTGACATTCCTCTCTTGCTGGCATTAGGATTTTTTCTTTTATACCTATTTTGTGTAGGCAAGTTACTATGTGTCTAGGGGTTGGTCTTTTCATTGATGTCTTATGGGGGTTTTCTGTATCCCTTTGTTTGAATGGTCACATCTCTGATGAGATGGGGAAAGTTTTCTTGGATAACCTCCTGGAATACTTGTTCCAAGGTGTTCTGTTTCCCTTTCTTCTTCTGAGATATCAATCAAGTGTAGTTTTGACCTCTTGATATAATCGCCCATCTCTCAGAGGCTTTGCTCTTTCTTTCTGAGTTTTCTTTCTATATTTTTTACAGATTGGGTTAATTCTATGTTTTAGTCATCAAGTTCTGAGGTTCTTTCTCATGCTTGATTAATTCTGCTTTCCATGCATGTCATCTAGTTATTTATTTCCTGGATGAAATTTTTTATGGCCAAACTCTCTGTTATAAGTTCTTTCAGTGTTGCATCTTGTCTTTCTTGAGTCTTCTTCACTCTTTCCATCCATCTCCTAAACCTTATTGTATTTTGGAGCCAGTCATTAGTGACTTCCATTTTGGGGGCTCTGAGGTCTTATTTTTCAGGTGTTTTCTTTTTGTTACAATGAGAATTACCTGTGTTCTTCTATTGATTTTTTTCCTCATTTGTGACAGATCTCTTTTTTTCTCTTTAGTTCCGTTATTTAGTGGCAGTGGGAGAGGCTTTCACTTCTGATGTTTGCTCAGCCTTCTATTCTTCCTTGACCAGGGATCTGTATTTGTTCTATTTTGAAACAGGGTGGGAAGCTTTGCTTTGGGTTGTGGGTGGGAAGCTTTGCTGTCTCTTGTAGTTTTGAGAGTCAAATAAGGTGAAGGAGGAAGCTAGGATTCAGGAACTACTTGAAAATCACAGTGTTCACTGTTTTTGGTATGGGTTCCCTGATTCCCACTCCCCTCCACCACTCTATATGACAATGCAATCAATACATGTATGCACCCCTTGAGTCCAAGATACAGTAACAGCAATGAGAACAGAGAAAAGTAGAATAAAATAAGACGGACATAAATTTGAAAAAAAAAAGCAGAACAACAAAACAGAAGCCAAAGCAAAGAACAGTTACACACACACACACACACACACACACACACACACACACACATCAAAACAAATTGGAAAAACAACAAAACAAAAATCCCAGGAAAACCAAACACACACACACATACACACACACACACACACACACATACACACACACACACACATACACACACACACACACACACACACACACACACAACACAAAATGAAAGGAGAAGAAAAAGAGAGAAAAAAAAGAAAAGGAAGAAAAGGAATTCAAATCGAACCCTCACACATTCATATACACATTAAAAAAAGAGAAGAACAAATTGCAAGAACAAACAAAAAGACTGAAGGATGAACATTCAATCATTCATGCACACACATAAACAGAAAACAAGAAATGAAAGAAGAAATAAAAAGAAAAGAAGAAAGTAAAAAATAAAAAAGGGTAGGGAGATGCAGATTGAACCCTCACATACACATTCATGCACAAAGGAAAAATTTAAAAAATTAACAAACAGACAAAAACCTGCCCTCTTGTGGCAGGTTCTGTAATTGTTCCTCTCAGCTACTCACAGATAAGCTCCTCTGCTGTCTCCTGCAGAGCTTGACCTCATTCACAATCTCTCCAGTTACTGCCCAAGGAAGGAGGAGGAGGTGGTGGCGGTGTGTGGGGCTTCAGTCCTCCTCACTCTCCTATGATCAGGAGGATCCCCTCTGGTGGGGAGTTGCAGGATTGTCTCTTCCTCAGATACTGGTCAGGGGGCACCCCAGCCAGACTTACCCTGGAGTAGAGTCCTCCTATAGAAGCTGATATCCAGGCTCTGCCTTGGTTTATCCCTCTCAGTTGTGCCCCAGCCATGAGGGTCTGATGTTCAGAGAATTGCTAGAGAGAAGGGGGTTGGGTCATCCCTGGACTCACCACTGATCTCTTTGAAGGTCTTTCCTCATCCTTTTCTGGCCACACTCTTTGTCCCTCAACTGAATCAGTTTAGGAGGTGGGGCGCCTGAGACTCAGCACTTGTCCTGTCCCTCCAGACTTTGTGCTTTTGGGATATTCCCTCTGGGTCACGATCAACCCCTGAGTAGTTAATTTGCTGGTCATAGAGATCAGGTCTGTCGGTCTGTGGTGAGCAAGCTGGAATACTTTCTGCCCTGTTTACAAGATGCTGGCAGGGTGTCTTTCTTCTTCAGTGGGGCTCTGCCTCTGGCTCCCTCACTGGGCTGCCTCCATAGCCCTTGGTACCAGTATTTGGCCAGGTGCTACAGTGGTAAGGCAGAACCTGGAGCTGGCAGTCTCTCCCAGCAGCTTCTTTCCAGGAAGGGCTTTGATGATTTAATTTTTAAAATGGTGCTTGGCTTCTGCACCCCAGGGAGACTAGGGACCAGCACCTGTGGCACCAGCCACTTCACCAGGAGAGCCCTGGCTACTTGCTCCTGAGTCCCCACTCAGTTAGCCACTCACACACCCACTTACTCACAGACACATATGCAAAATTTTCCGTACACTCTTCTCATACTGGGACTTGCATAGTCTGACTGGTTCCGCCACTATCTTCCTCCCTGAAAAAAACTATTCTCTTTCTTTTTCTTTTTTTTTTTTTTGAGTTGGAGTCTCACTCTGTCACTCAGACTGGAGTGCAGTAGCCGCTCCTGGCCACCGCAGCCTCGACCTGCTGGGCTCTGGCAATCCTTCCACCTCAGCCTTCCAAGTAGCTGGAACTACAGGCATGCGCTACCACGCCCGGCTGATTTTTGATTTATTGTAGAGATGAGGTCTCGCTGCCCAGGCGGGTCTCGAACCCGCGGGCTCAGGTAATCCACTCACCTCAGCCTCCCAAAGGCGCAGGATTACAGGCTGAGCCACCAAGCCTGGCTTATTCTCTTTCTTAAAAACTTTTTTTAGTGGCTGCCCTTGAGTTTGCAATATACTTTACAACTAACCTAGGTTCTTTTTCAAATAATTGCATACATTTTAATGGGTGGTATGAGTACCACAAAATCACAAAATAATCCTAATTTTTCCTTCCATCTCTTTTATTGTTGCCATCATTAATTTCACTTTTATTTAAGCATACAAAGCATATATATGATAAGCAAAACATAATTAAATACACTGTTGCTATTATTTTGAATAAACTATTATCTATTAGATCAATAAAGAAAAAGAAAAATAGGGCCAGGCACAAGCATGGTGGCTCATGCCTGTAATTCCAGCACTTTGGGAGGCCAAGACAGAAGGATTGCTTGAGACCAGGAGTTCAAGACCAACCTGGGCAGCATAGTAAGATATTATTTCTACAAGAATATTTAAAAATTAGCCGGTACGGTGGCTCACAGTTGCAGTCCCAATTACTTGGGAGACTGAGGTGGGAGAATTGCTCGAGAGCCAAGATCATGGCGCTAGACTCCAGCCTGGGCAACAGAGTAAGACTATCTCTAAAACAAAAGAAAATTAAAAGAATAAGAAAAACAAAATTATTTAACTTCACTTAATTCTTATCTGATGCGCTGCTCTTCCTTTCTTTATGTAGATCTGAGTTTCTGACCTATATTATTTTTTTGCTCTCTAAAAATTTTCTTTTACATTTCTTATAAGGCAAGTCTACTGGTAACAAAATTCCTTAATTTTTGTTTGTCTGAGAAAGTGTTTCTCTTTTACTTTATTGAAGTATAAATTTTACAAGGTACAGAATCCTAGTTTGGTGTATTTTTCCTCTCAACATTTTAAATACTTTGTTCCACTCTCTTCTTGGTTGCATGGCTTCTGAGGAGAAGTCAGGCGTAATTCTTATCTAGCTCTCTCTCTCTCTATATCTATATCTATAATATATATAATTTATATATTATATATTTATAGTTACTCTATAGGTAGAGTGTTTTTTTTTCTCTTGCTTCTTTTGGGATTTTTTTTTTTTTTGGTGACTTTATGTAGTTTGAAAATGATATGTTTAGGTGTAGGATTTTTGGCATTTGTCCTGCTTAGTATTCTCTGAGCTTTCTGGATCTGTATTTGGTTTCTGACATAAATTTGGAGAAATTCTCAGTTATTATAGCTTCAAATATTTTTTGTAGTTATTTTTCTCTCTTCTCCTTCTGTCATTCCCATTATGCATGTGTTACATCGTTTGTGGTTACCCCATATGCCTTGCATATTCTAGTTGCTTTGTTCTTTTCAGTCTTTTTTCTTTCTGTTTCTCAGTTTTGGAAATTTCTATTGATGTGCCTTCAAGCTCAGAGATTCTTTTCTTAATCATGCTTAGTATACTAAAAAGTTCATCAAAGACATTCTTGGTTTCCGTTATAGAGTTTTTGGTCTCTAGCATTTCTTTTTGACTTTTTTCTAGGATTTTCATTTCTGCTTACACTTTCCATCTGTTCTTGCATGTTGTCTAATTCATTCATTAGAGCCCTTAGCATATTAATCATAGTTGCTTTAAATTTTTGATCTAATAATTCCAGTATCCCTGTTATGTACAGTTCTGATGCTTGCTCTATTTCTTCAAATTGTGCTTTTTGCCTTTTAGTATATTTGATAATGTTTTTCTAAATAACTAGGCATGATGTGCCAGATCAAGAGGAAAAAAAATTAACAAAAAATTAAGAACAAAACTACTGTAAAAAGGCCTTTAGTAATGTGGTGGTAATTTGTGCAGGAACAGGAAGTATTCTGTAGTCCTCTGATTAATTTATCAGTGTTTTAGTAAACCTATGCCTCCTCTACAGTATAAACTTCACAAATATTTCTCAGTTTTTATTTATACTCCTCTTGGTAGGACAGGCTAACTAAAGTGGGCTAAAGTTGGATATTTCCTTTTTCCACATGGAAAACTAAAGTTGACTTGAGTTGGGTATTTCTCTTTCTTCAGGTCCATTATGCTCTGATAATACCCTCACAGTTTAATATTTGGTTAACTAGCTTCTCCTGAGGGCAGGCTTTGTTAAGAAGAACAGAATACTCTGATTTATTTCAAAATGGTTTTTTTTTCTTCCCCCTGCTGGAAGCACAAGGAGATTTTTTTTTTCTCCCTATATTTGCTAGGTGAACTCTTGGAGGTAAGACTCACAAAACTATGCCTCCCTCCAAGACTGGATCCCCTTAGAGTTTTTAACTCTCAGATTCGTCCACACTGATTCACCAGCAATTTGTCAATACTGTTCAGATTTTCCCGATTGACCCTGGTTTTCTTGGTGGTTCCTACTTGTGAGCCTCTGCTCTGGTAAGCTGTGACTCCCTGCCTTCATCTGCCTGTCTTTCTAGTCTTGGGAGCAGCAGTTTGCCTTGTGTCCTCACCTGTCTTGTGGACTACAAAAGAATTGTTGATGTTTTAGTCTATCTTTAGGATGGAATGGCAACTTCCAAGCTCCTCCTTAACAAATATCTTATGACTAGCAGTTCCTAGATATATTAATGGAAATTTGGTAAAATCATTGGAACCATTTTTAGTAATAAAACAACAACAAAAATTCTGTCCTGGAAACAACATAAAGAACGCTAACTGAAATTGATTGAATTATCGTTGTCCAATGATATGACCAAATACTGAAACCAAATGATGGCAACAAATATTGTAATTCTTTTTAAAGTAAGCATAGGTTAAAACTTACCTCACACAGATCGTGACATCCAAGAGACTCTCCTAGGTAGAAGATAATCTTTGCCTTCTTGTTGGGGTGCTGCAGATCCCACCTTATCCACTGATGATTCTATTGAGCCCATTATTTTTTATTTTTTATTTGAAAGCAGGATTTATTGAGAGGACAGAAAAGTTCCTAGAGCTGGCGGGGACCTGAGGGGGTTGCCTATTGGGCCCTTTAAACAGGGGTCTCCAACCCCTAGGCCGTGGACTGGTACCTGTTCATGGCATATTAGGGACCGGGCTGCACATCAGGAAGTGAGTAGCAGGCAAGCAGAACTCCATCTTCTGTCAGACCAGCAACGGAATTAGATTCTCATAGGAGTGTGAGATTCTCTCTCTCCCCAAGAGAATCTAATGTCTGATGATCCCCATACTTCCCCTCCAGCCTGCGGGAAAATTGTCTTCCATGAAACCGGTCCTGAAACATGGCCCTGATGCCCAAAAGGTTGGGAACTGCTGCTCTAAAAATCTCTTTATTCTGAGTGCATTTACAAAAAATATTTTTCCTCTAGCTTTTTCTGGCTACTATGTCTGATTATTTTTCCTCCCTACCAGGTGCAAATTATATATGATGACCTCAGCATATGCCCTGACAGCTTTACTGAATGATTGAGTGGACCAAGACCTGGTCCACTCAATCATAACCTGGTTTTGCCCTCTGTAATAAAGCTCTTTTCCTGAGTGCAGGGACTCCTACCTGGGCCCACCTGCTAACCATAATACAAACATCAAGCTAATTTACCTTCCATATTCTCTTGTTGACTTTTGACCAGCTTGAGAGGCCGATCCTGCTTTCCCCCAAAAGCCTATTATGTAAGCAATACACCTTCTCATACCCTCTTTGTGCATGGACACAACACCCTCCCAAGTAAGACTATGCCTGCGGCCCATTGAAATCTATTCCTATAACCCATCCCTGACCTAAGAGTTAATCATTTTCACCAGTAATCAAATAGGTCTTTTTTTTTTTTTTTTTTTTTTTTGAGTCAGAGTCTCACTCTGTTGCCTAGGTTAGAGGGCAGTAGCATGCTCACGGCCACCGCAGCCTCGACCTACTGGGCTCAGGCGATCCTTCCACCTCAGCCTTCCAAGTAGCTGGAACCTCAGGCACGTGCTACCACACCCAGCTTATTTTTTTATTTTATTGTAGAGATGAAGTCTCACCAAGTTGCCCAGGCTGATCTCGAACCCCTGAGCTCAGGCAATCCTCTAGCCTTGGCCTCCCAAAGTGCTGGGATTATAGGCTTGAGCCTCCACACCCGGCAAATAGGTCTATTTTAAAGTTGTTTAAAACTTTTGTTGTAGTTGTTGTTGAGACCGGGTATCACTCTGTCACCCAGATTTGAGTGCAGTAGTGAGATAAGAACTCACTTGGGATCCTGGGCTCAGGTGATCCTCCCATCTCAGGATCCTGAGTAGCTGAGATTACAAGTATGTGCCACTACGCTTAGTTAAATTTTTTTTTTGGTATTTTTTGTAGAGACAGAGTCTTGCTATGTTCTTCAGACTGGTCATAAACTCCTGGCCTCAAGCAATTCTCCTGCCTTGACCTTCCAAGATGCTGGGATTATGAGCCACCATACCTGGCCTAATTATTTTTAAAATAAAATGTTCTTGCATATCAGGCAGAAAATAAAATCAATTGCCTTTGTATTACCATAGTAACTCCATGAAGTGAGGAATCACTTATACAAATTATAGCATTTTACATATCTTTTCCAACAAATGATTTGTTCCATTCCAATCACACTTTTTTTTTTTTTTTTGAACCAGAGTCTCACTCTGTTGCCCAGGCCGGAGTATAGTGGCATGATCACAACTCACCACAGCCTAGAGCTCCTGGGCTCAGGCGATCCTTCCACCTCAGCCCCCTGAGTAGCTGAGACTACAGGTACGTGCCACCACACCCAGCTAATTTTTTATTTTATTGAGAGACAAGGTCTTCCAAGCAATGCTCCTGCAGTCTTCCAAAGTGCAGGGATTACAAGCATGAGCCACTACACTTAGCTCTATAATTTTTTTTTTAAGAAAATCACCACACACACACACACACACACACACACACACACACACACAGGAAGGAAGGAAGGGAGGGAGGGAGCGAGGGAAGGAAGAAAAAAATGGCTGCTAATTAATCCATGTTAGAAAGTTTGCCTTTCCTCTAGCACAGTGGTTTTCTTTTTTTCTTTTGAGTTGGAGTCTCACTCCATTGCCCATGCTGGAGTGCAGTGGCACACTCACAGCCACCCCAGCGTCGACCTGCTGGGCTCCGGTGATCCTTCTGCCTCAGCCTTCCAAGTAGCCAGAACTATAGGTGTGTGCTACCACGCCTGGCTCATTTTTAATTTATTGTAGAGACGAGGTCTCACTAAGTTGCCTGGGCTGATCTCGAACCCATGGGCTCAGACAATCCACTCACTTTGGCCTCCCAAAGTGCTGGGATTACAGACTGAGCCACCAAGTCTGGCACACAGTGGTTTTCAAATGAAGGCAGTTTTGCTCCCCAAATAGGGTGACCAACTATCCTGGTTTGCCCAGCAGTTTCATGCTTTTGGCACTGAAATTCTGTGTCTTGGGAAACTCCTCAGTCCCAGGAAAACTGGGGTGGTTGGTCACCCTACCCCGAGGAAACATTCAATAATGTCTGGAGATATTTTTAGTTGGTACAACCTGGGTGCATGTGTATATGCTACTGGTATCTTGTGAGTAGAGGTTATGGATGCTGCTAAGAGAGCTCACCCAACAAAGAATGTCCAAAATAACAATAGTGCCAAGGCTGAGAAGCCCTGCTCTAGCCTTTTTCTATTAAAGTGGGGTCTTTGGACTAATAGCTTGGGCATCACCCAGAAAACTGGTAGAAATGCAAAATCTCAGGCCCCACTCCAGATCTAGTGAATCAGAATTGGTCAGCCATTTAAAAAGCCCCCCACCCTCCCACCCAGGAGATTTGTTTGTACACTTAAGCTCAAGAAGTACTGTTTTAGTACCCTTATTGTTGATCCTTTTTAAGCATCAGCATGGATTTGTGGTTTTTTTTTATAGGCTAAAATGATTCCAACTAATTCCAACACCGATTTCTCATTGAGGCCCAGTGTCACCACTAGGTTACTAGAGCTTCTCTTTCCACACTGATCCCTTTACTCAGGGGCTTTTAAAAGCATCCTTGATCTCTGACAACAACCACACAGTGTCCCAGATTCATCTTTTGCTCTCCTGAACCATGGAAGGAATCTTTTTTCTAGAGACCAGGTTTATTTAGTGAACAAGATTGAGAGACCTAAACGAGACCATGGGCTTATATATCTAAGCATTTGGGATAAAGCAACAGGTCATTTGACAAGAGGTTAAATTAATCTTTCTCGAAAACACACACACATACACACACACACACACTCTCAAGTAAGTATAAGCACAGGGTCTTCCAATAGAATCCTATACAATTGGGGACAAAAGCAATGAAAGGAACAATTGAAAGAAACATAAATTCTTACATTTTTGCCTAACATGTTTTTTTAACCCTTCATTTTCATGGGCAATAGTGTTATTTATCACACAGTTTTAGTTTTGAACTTCATTTTTTCAAAGGCCTTTGTGCAATTGCATGATAACTTACAGTAATACAGAATCCCAAATTTAAAAAGTCAGCCAAATATGTAAGCAAATACAACCTCATTAAAATTAAGAATCATCAGAAGTAGTGAGTTGTTTGGTCAGATGTCATTCATCCCAATGGAAATATTTAAAAATGAGGGGGTGGGGAATGACTTCACAGTAACAGTTGAAGGCCAGAATCTTCTGGCCTTCTGGAAGGGAGAGCTGCTGGGAACATAGGGTTTGGGAAAATGCCAGGTGTCTGTCTTCTAAGGCAGGAAGTGGAAGGAACAGTAGCAAAGAGGCTGAGAATGGAAGCATGTAAGAGAGTTTTTGTCTCATGATGTGGATACCAAGGGATCCGAGTCAAGGCCAGGAAGGAAGGACTTGGAGCAGAAGACAGACGTGGCAGCAGGGACTGACCCCTAGGGTGGCTGAGGTGCCAGAGCAGTCCCTACAACCATCCTCCCTCTGCTGTGAGGGTCTATTTCTGCTGCCAAGGCAGGGGGAAGAGAGCCAGGAAAGGTCATGAGGAGATCCTGATGGGTAGAAGGATGCCCCTTTATTTTCATTTTTTTATTTTTTTGAGTTGGAGTCTCACTTCGTCACCCAGACTGGAGGGCAGTGGCATGCTCCCGGCCACTGCAGCCTCGACCCGCTGGGCTCCGGCAATCCTTCCGCCTCAGCCTTCTGAGTAGCCAGAATTATAGGTGCGCGCTACCACACCCGGCTAATTTTTGATTTATTGTAGAGATGAGGTCTCACCAAGTTGCCTGGTCGGGTCTCGGACCTGCGGGCTCAGGCAATCCACTCACCTCGGCCTCCCAAAGCGCTGGGATTACAGGCTGAGCCCCTGAGCCTGGCCGGATGCCCCTTTATTTATGGTAGAGATGAGGTCTCACCAAGTTGCCTGGGCTGGTCTCGAACCCTCAGGCTAAGGCAATCCACTCACCTCGGCCTTCCAAAGTGCTGGGATTACAGGCTGAGCTACTGAGCCTGGCCTAGGATGCCAATTTAAATGGCACATCAGCACATGCAAAGGAGGACATAAATGTTAGCAGAGGAATTGCCATGGACAAAGGCACAATGAACTTGGGCGTTTGCAGATTATTCTATGTGGCTGGCTTTTAAAGTGTCTCAGGGCACGAGATGGGGAAAGTCACTGTAAAGGCTGGCAGGACCCCCACATGATGAATGGCTTCGAAAGGTGTACTGAGGATATATGTCCTAAGGATGTATGTTTTGAGTGAGCAGAGAAGCACAGAGATGGGTACTACAATGCCAGCTGTAAATCTTTTCTTTCCTTGATGTTGCAAAATGAGGAGATTGGATTATGATCTCTATACTTCTCTAATCTGAGGTGCTAAAGATGATATCTCAGTTTGAGCATTTTGTTAAAGAGACATGAATTTGAGAAATTAGCATTTATTCTAAAAGCCCACAAGGTGGGATGTTTCCCAGTGAAGGCATTTTCCTGCATTTCTCAACAGGAATTTTTCTTTTCTATCCTCTAGCCTGGCTCTCCCTATTTCCATATCCCACTGCCTGGCCAAGCAGCCCAGCATTTGATGAACTCTCAGATTTCTCCCGGTCCATATAGCAATTTGCACCTTTCCATGGGTAGTTTCTCCCTAAGGACTCTCTGCTGGTCCCTCACTCATCCCCTGCACCCCGTGCTTTAACTTGCTTGGGTCTTCTCTCAACCTGGCTCAGTAGGGGCCTTTTCCACTGCATAATCCTCGTTGTCTCTGAATGCTTAATGCCTTTGAATGCCTCATGTACTGTAGCCTTGCATTATTTCTCTGATGTAGCCTTCTACTTTTTAAAGAGTTGTATGTTCAGTGTGGTGGGGAGAATTCTAAGATGGCCCTTGAGACTCTCACCCCTTGGTGTATAGACTATGCATAATCTCCTCTGTTGAGTGTGTGCAGTGGCGCATGGTGTTAATAAGCTCAGTGAACAGAAGGTTCTATCATGGCCATTATTGAGTTACTAATCAACTGACTTTGAGTTTATCAAAAGGGATGTTGTTCTGGGCAGACCTGACCTAATCAGGTGAGTCCTTAAAAGGAGTCGGAGAAGTTCACATCAGCAGAGATTTTTCTGCTGGCCTTGAAGGAGCAAACAACATGTTTTGGAGAGGGTCGCATTGTAGGGTGGCCTATGAAAATGTGGCACAATTAAAGTACAATTACAAATCATTTTAATACTGTATTCTCATCTTTCATTTTTCTGAATGCTCTTAGCATAGGCCTTATTGTCTGGCACATGGTATTGATAACCTCAACCATATCAGGTTAATTCCTGTATTAATTCCAAACACCAGCCAACTCAATGGGGATCTAAAGTAGATAGCATAGAGGATGGGCAGGGAAATGAAGACCCAAGGTAAAATCATCTTAATTTTGTATTTTATTGAAGCTAAGACTGGCTCCCCACTGACAGCCAGCAAAAAAGCAGGTTCCTCAGTCCTACAACCACAAGAAACAGGATCCTGCCAAGAACCAATGAGTTGGAAAGGAAACCTTTAGCTTCAGATGAGATCGTAGCCATGACCAACATCCTGATTTCAGCCTGAGACTGTAAGCGGAAAATCAAACTAAGTAATGCCTGTACCTCTGACCCGAAGAGCTGTGAGATACTAAATGGGTATCATTTTAAGCCACTAGCTGTGGTAATTTGTTTTTTTGTTGTTTTTTGGTTTTTTTTTTGTTTGTTTTTTGAGTTGGAGTCTCACTCTGTCGCCCAGACTGGAGTGCAGTGGCCGCTCCCGGTCACTGCAGCCTCGGCCTGCTGGGCTCCAGCGATCCTTCCGCCTCAGCCTTCCAAGTAGCCGGAATTACAGGCATGCGCTACCACGCCCGGCTGATTTTTTGATTTTATTGTAGAGATGAGGTCTCGCTGCCCAGGCGGGTCTCGAACCCGCGGACTCAGGCAATCCACTCACCTCAGCCTCCCAAAGGCGCGGGATTACAGGCTGAGCCACTGAGCCCGGCTTTTTTTTTTGAGTTGGAGTCTCACTCTGTCATCCAGACTGGAGTGCAGTGGCCGCTCCCGGCCACCGCAGCCTCGACCTGCTGGGCTCTGGCGATCCTTCCACCTCAGCCTTCCGAGTAGCCGGAATTACAGGCGCCCGGCTGATTTTTTGATTTATTGTAGAGATGAGGTCTCGCTGCCCAGGCAGGTCTCGAACCTGCGGGCTCAGGCAATCCACTCACCTCAGCCTCCCAAAGGCACGGGATTACAGGCTGAGCCACCGAACCTGGCGGTAATTTGTTATGCAGCAATAGAAAACAAATACATTCAGTCTTCAATATTAAAACATAGAACAGAAGATCCTTAATCTTTTCTCTGTCCTGGCATACCAGAAGAAATTGGATAAAAGTATCAGTAGCACTGAGTTATCACGGCGGATGAGAGGGGTATCTGAAGGAGCCTTCAGTTGACTCTATCTACTTCTGTTGTGAATCACTAAGGCAAATGATTTAGGCATTTTCTCTCATTTTCACTAAACATTAAAATAAAGAATTAACATGATTTTACCTTATTGGTCTTCATTTCCCTGCCCATTCTCTATGCTGTCTACCTTAGATCTCCATTGAGTTGTCTGGTGTTTGGAATTAATACAGGAATTAACTTGATATGGCTGAGCTAATCAATACCATGTGCCCAACAATAAAGCCTGTGCTAAGATCATTCAGAAAAATGGAAGATGAGAACACAGTATTAAAATGATTTGTAATTATACTTTAAAATAGTCCACATTTTCATCGACATTCCCATATTATTGGGTTTCCGTGTTCCCCTAACATCTCTCTAACAATTTCTTTCTTTCTTTTTTTTTTTTTTGAGTTGGAGTCTCACTCTGTTGCCCAGACTGGAGTGCAGTGGCACACGCACGGCCACCGCAGCCTCAACCTGCTGGGCCCTGGCGATCCTTCCGCCTCAGTCTTCCAAGTAGCTGGAACTACAGGCACGCGCTACCATGCCCGGCTAATTTTTTTATTTTTATTTATTGTAGAGATGAGATCTCACCAAGTTACCCAGGCTGCTCTTAAAGGTCTCAAATCCCTAGGCTCAGGCAATTCTTTTGCCTTGCCCTCCCAAAGTGCTGGGATTACAGGCTTGAGCTACTGCACCCAGCCCTCTCTAACAATTTTAAAGGAAACAGTGTCTATGATGTTACACAATTTCAGCTGAAGCATTAGAAAGTAAGAAGAGATATGAGTTCTTGGGCCTAAGTCCTGGATGGGCTGAAGTGTCCCTGGCTCTTTATGGGCTGGAGAGGACACTAAGCCTTAAAAGTGAATGCCAGTGCCACAGGGAGACTGCTATCTAGGAGGAGGCAAGGCTTGAAAATGATTTTAAGAAACATTTGTAATCTCATTCTTGACCCCAAGTTGGCCTTGTGTTGCCATCAGGTAGCATACAGTTATTTTATTATGGACTTAAAAACATAACTAAAAGTTGGGCATGATGGCACATGCCTGCAGTTCCAGCTACTTGGAAGACTGAGGTGGAAGGATCGCCTGAGCTCAGCAGGTCAAGGCTGTGGTGGCCGTGAGTGTGCCACTGCACTCCAGCCTGGTTGACAGTGAGACTCCAACTCAAACAACAACAACAACAAAAACATAGCTAAGAAGCTCAATTTGCTTTTAGAATAGAAGAAAGCCAAAATGATGCCCTTCCAAGGCAAGCATTATTATCTCCCAATGTCCAGGAATGTCTCTCACAGGATATAAAATATTTAAAATTGTTCAACTTGGAAATGAACATCGTCTGCCATTTGCTGAGTTGAAATACAAACCTTCTGAGTCTCCTTTAGATGATGTACAGCAAACTCCACACTCCGTTCTGGCATCTTGCAGAAAAGCTAAATCTGGGCA
The DNA here is from genome assembly GCA_027257055.1 of Cephalopachus bancanus. Taxonomy (NCBI): domain Eukaryota; kingdom Metazoa; phylum Chordata; class Mammalia; order Primates; family Tarsiidae; genus Cephalopachus; species Cephalopachus bancanus. The sequence continues at coordinate 4,377,501 of JAPVLO010000036.1, forward strand.
GGGTCTTTTGCCTTTTGGTAGGGGTGCAGTGGCTCAAGTCTGCCCTCCCATATGGCAGCCTCCTGCCTTTTCCTTTCATAGGCACTGCATACTTCACATGCCCATACCTCTTCTTCCTTCTGTGTCCTTTATTGATAGAAAAGCCACCACCATCCACCCACGTTACTGAAGCTAGAAAACTGGCAGCCATTTTGGACTTTTCCACTCCCCCCACTCTCTTCACCCTGTCAGTGATCAAATTCCCTTCCGTTTCCTGAATAATTAAAAAAATATATTTTTTTTAAATAGAGAGATGGGGTCTGGTATGTTGCCCGGGCTGGTCTTGAAGTCCTGGACTCAAGCCATCCTCCTGCCTCAGCCTCCCAAAGTGCTAGGATTATAGGCGTGAACCACTGCACCTGGCCTCCTTCTTAATTATGTCTTAGATAAGACAAAGCAGCACAATGTGGTTGTTAAATGTCTGTCTGACATTCTGGATAGGCAATCCTCAACATTAAAATGAGTTGTAGTCTAAAACATGCTTCCACTTCTCTTATTGTGATACCATAGAGATTTAAAGATATTAGGTTACTAGGCTAGTCCACTGCAGCCTGTTAAGTCTATTATGTCCATGAACGGTGGTTGGGACTCCTTTAACTCTCTGAGGCTCTAAGAAGAGCCCATTCCAGTCTCTGACCATCTGGTTTGTAATGGGCTAGCCAACCACACCTATGAGACAAAGAGGGGATGGCACAATAGTAGTGAGTTCCCAAGTTAAGAGTATTTCCTTTGAGCTTGGCACATGTGGGGTCCCTGCATATACTAGCCTTGAGTGAATATTGTGTGTGTGTGTGTGTGTGTGTGTGTGTGTGTGTTTACAATGTAAGGCCAATGGGAGATCTGGCCTACCCTGGAGAGAGGCTAGTAGTGTGACCTTTGCTCTTAAGCTGCTCATTCTAAGGCCTGACCTTATGATTAGGGAAGACTTGTCCAATCACAGATACTCCAGGTGGGCAGCAGTCCTGACTGAATCTGAGTTGGCTTCACTAGTCTGTGACTTGTGTAGTCCCACAGGGCCCACATTAGGAAAGGCAGTGTCTTAGTTCATTTGTATTGCTATAAAAGAATACCTAACACTGAGTAATTTATGAAGAAAAAAGTTTTATTTGGCTCAAGGCTACTGTCTGGAAGATTGGGCATTTGGTGAGAGTCTCAGGCTGCCTCCTGAGTAAACACCAACATCAGTAATCGTTAGGGAAATGTAAATCAATACAATGTAATCAAAACTACAATGAGATACCGTCTCACATCCATTAGGATAGCTACTATCAAAAAAGCAGAAAATAACAAGTGTTGGTGAGGATGTGGAGAAATTGGAACCCTGTGCATTGTTGGTGGGAATGTAAAATGGTGCAGCTGCTGTGGAAATCAGAATGGCAGCTCCTTATAACAAAAGAATTAACATATCACCTAGCAATTCCACTTCTGAGTATATACTCAAAAGCACTGAAAATAGGGTGTTGAAGAAATATTTGTACACTCATGTTCATTTGTACACAGACATGAACATACAATATGAATGTTTTTACTGTACAGTCTCCAAAAAAATGATACAAGAGGAAAAAGTCTCATCTGTTACATTACTTATTTTAAATCCTTATTCTGAGTTTATTTTATTTATTTAGATTATTTATAATAGCTAAAATGTGCACATGTCCACTGACAGATGAATGGATGAGCAAAATGTGGCATAGACATACAACAGATTATTATTTGGCTTTACTTATTTATTATTTTTTAATTTTTAACTTTTTATTTTAAAGATGTGAGGTACAATTCAGGGTTAGGTATACAAATGTTCATTATGCAGGTATCCTTGTTGATGAGGTATGCCCCCCTATTCCTAGGCAGATACATGAAAAAATGCTTAGCCTCACTAGTCATCAAGGAAATGCAAATTAAAACCACACTGCCAATCCCACCTCTCCCCACCCTCGGCAGTTTCCTGCTACTGCCCATCCTTTTCTTGGAGTATTATGACAATTGTTCAAAGTCCACTTATGAGTGAGAACATGTGATACTCAGTTCTTTGTTTCTGTGAAAATCACTCAGTATAGACTCTAAGTCCATCCAAGTTGCTGCAAAGTTCATGATTTTGTCCTTCTTTATGGCTCCGTAATATTCCATCATGTATGTGTACCACATTTCTTTATCCAGTCCTCTTTTGATAGGCAGCACAGATGGTTCCATGTTTTTGCTATTGTGAACAATGCTGCCATAAACATACATGTGCAGGTATCTTTTTCATAGAGTGATTTGCGTTCCTCCGGGTATATTCCCAGTAGGGGGACTGTGGGTTATATGGAAGGTTGATTTTTAATCTTTTAGGAATTTTCACACTGTTTTCCACAGAGGCTGTACTAGTTTACACTCCTACCAACAGTGTAGTATTGTTCCCTTTTTGCCACATCCTCTCCAGCATCTATTGTTTTTGGAGTTGTTGATGATGGCCATCCTGACTGGAGATAGGTGGTATCTCAGTGTGGTTTTAATTTGCATTTCCTTGATGACTAGTGAGGCTAAGCATTTTTTCATGTATCTGTTGGCAGCTTGTACGTCTTCTTTTGAGAACTGTCTATTCATATCTTTTGCCTACTTTGTAATGGGGCTTTTTTTTTCTTTTCAGCACATTTGAGTTCCCTGTAGATCCTAGATATTAGGCCTTTGTCAGACATACAGTTGGCAAATTTTTTTTCCCAGTCTGTGGGCTGACTCCCTGCTCTCTTGATGGTTTCTTTGGCTTTGCAGAAGCTTGCCAGTTTGATGAGGTCCCACTCGTCTATCTTATTTCTTATGGCATGACCACTTGGGGTTTTGATCAGGAATTGGTTGCCAGTTCCAATTTCCACAAGGATGTCTCCTGCATTTTCTAAGGTTCTCATAGTTTGAGGTTTTACGTTGAGGTCTTTGATCCATTTAGAGTTGATTTTTGTGTATGGTGATAAGTATGGGTCTTGTTTTAATCTTCTGCATTATTATTTGGCTTTAAAAAGGAGGGAAATTCTGATACATATAATTACAACATGGAGGAACCTTGAGGACATTATGTTAAATGAAATAAGTCAGTCACAAAAAGACAAATACTGTATGATCCCACTTATATGAAGTACTTAGAGCAGTCAAAATCATAGAGACAGAAAGTAGAATAGTGGTTGCCAGGGTCTAGGGGAAGGGGAATAGGAAGCTGTTTAATGAGTTTAGACTTTCACCTTTGCAAGATGAAAAAAGTTTTAGAGCTGAATGATGGTGACAGTTGCACAAGAATATGAGTGTACTTAATACTATTGATGTGTACACTTAAGAATGGTAAAGATAATAAATCTTACATGTATTTCATCACAGTTTAAAAAACTGGAAAAACATGTAAGAAAAATTGATAGCATTTGTTGAAGAAAAATACCTGTTATTAGTGATACAGGCAGACTCCAGGCTATGTCTAAGAAATACCCTGAGAGGCTTTAGAGGCTTTACTGAAAAGTACAACTAAAGTTAGGAAATGAACATGCAATATGGATGTTTTTACTATGCAGTCTCCAAAAAAATGACAGAAGAGGAAAAAGTCTCATCTGTTACATTATCTATTTTAAATCCTTATTCTGACTTTATTTTATCCTACAATTATATGTATCAAATCTTCACATGATTAAGAGATTTTCATCGCTATCAGAACAGGACTTTAGGTCAGAGATCTTCCAGAGGGCTATTTTCCAGCTTTGAGGAAAGGCTATTAGAATCATTTACCTTCTGATAACTTAGAAAGGGGATTTGGAACCAGGAGGCATTTCATGAGCAACTTCATGCTGAAAAGCCTTCCTGCAATTGTTTTCTTGAGGAGTTCTGAACTTCCAGTTAGTCTGGCCAGTGGATTCTGAAGGAGGAACCTGCTGAAGCATTCCTGGAATCATATTGGAAGTACCTGGCAGGGATTCCTGCTTCAAGTTCTCCTTCTCAAGGGGTTTCATGTTCTCCTGCATAAATATGATCTTATTTGTGGAAACAGTTTTGGAAATCAGTTCCTAAATAGAAAACAAAGAAATTATTATTAGTAGAGGCTAAAACACACAGGTATGGCAAGAACACAATATTGCTATTTTTATGCCCAAGACTATAGACAAAACTGAAACAGATCCTAACAAAGCATAAAACCAAACCTAAAAGGAACAAGGTGATTCACCAACAGTTTAACTGCCTGTTAGAACAAACTCAACATCTTTTAAAGGAAAGCAACACAATCCAGAGTTTCTACAAAGTATCATATATGATGTTCAGCATACAAATAATTATTACTAGACATGTGAAGAAGTGGAAAGTGTGAGTTGTAATCTAGAGGAAAAGTATTCAATAGAAAGAGACCCCAAAATTATGCAGATGATGACATTATCATACAAGGACTAAGAATCATTATAAACATTCTCAAAAATTTAAGGGAGAAAATAGACATAATAAGTGAAAGCTTGGGTATATCAGTAGAGAAAGTGGAAATTATAAAAAAAAAAGAGCTAGATGGAAATTCCAGAAGTGAAAATACAATATCTGAAATGAAAAAAATTCATGGAATTCCTGAATAGGACACTGGCCATTGCAGAAGAAAGAGTCAGTAAACCTGAAGGCAGATCGGTAGAAATTATCCAAACTGAAACACAAAGGAGAAAAGATTGAAAAAATGATCCGACTCTCAGTAACCTAATGGGCAATATCAAGCAGTCTAACATCCATGTAATTGTCCCTGGCTAAGGTAGGAATGCTTGGCGCTTAGGCTCTGCTGACCACTTCCACCCCAATGTTAACCTAGAAGTCCTGGAAGTCCACTCTACGATGAAGTCTATGGGACACTGCAGAGAGGTTTGTGGAGCCCTTGTACACATGATCTCTAAGACTCTTCTAAGTACTGAGACTATATAGCAAATATCTATTGATTCTATAAACATATATTTCTAAAACATTTGTGTGGTTCAGATTTTTATAAACAATAGGAATTTCCTTCTGATTTAGAAACAGAATTCTGGTTTACTTCTTCAGAGCTACCTCTGCTTCATGAAGAGAAAACAATACAAGGGCAACATTTGCCAGCTTTCTTCTAGGCCTGACTCAAATACTACCTCCTCTATGACCTCTTCTTGATTCCTATAATTGGATATGAACTCTATCACCCATAGCACTGTATTTCTTTTTAAATTTTATTTTATTCTCACTCCATTGCCCAGACTGGAGTGCAGCGGCATGCTCACAGCCACCCCAGCGTTGACCCGCTGGGCACTGGTGATCCTTCAGCCTCAGGCTTCTAAGTAGCTGAAACTACAGGAGTGCATAGCACTCTATTTCTATTCCTTGTACATTTTCTAGGCTAGTAGTATTCAATCTCAGGTATTCAAAGGTGTAAGAAAGCAAAGATGATTTTAAGAGAGTAATGAAAAGTCTCGCACAGCTTTGAATATATGCATATAAGCCATCAGGTAAACAGGCCTACTGAAATTGTATGCAACCCATCTTGGGCCAGTTTGAAACCAGGTTTCCCAGCACTAGTGACACAACATTTGAGGGTGACAAATAGCAAGAAATAGTTTGTAGTTCACCTTGAGTCAATCAGAAACCAGAACTTGGAATCTTGTCATTTGATATATCCCTACCTCTTGGCACCTTATCTAGCTCTGCCAACTTTTACCTGGACAGTAACTCATACTTGAATGATGTGGCTTTCCTTTGCAAGGTAAGTAATAAGTTTAGCTTTGTTTTAGATCACTGTTGGGTTATCTTTGCTTATTTCCTTTGAACAAAGAGAATCAATTTCCATAACTACAACTTGCATATGAAGTCTTTCTTAAACAGAACTTGCACATAGTCTAGGCATCATGCTGGCTCTCATTTCTCATCTCCCCTTACAATGCCCTTTGTCACACACGTGGAAAAAAAATGACATGCCTTTTACTTATCTAAATCTTGCTAAGAAATATTGCTACAGATTGCAGAACCTCCTGAGTGCCACACAAAAAGTCAATTCAAAATATTGAGCAAAGTTGTCTTAATAAAGGTACCATAAAACTAGGGTGGAGTTTCTGGAGCCTTTTTTTGCCTTATGTATTTCCATTTCTATTAACAGTGAAGCATGGTGCTAGGAAAGTATTAGAGTGGAAAGCAAGGTGATGACAACTTCTGCTTAAGGAGCCTCACCTTATGCATTCCCAAACATTTGTGCAAAGCACGATTCCCTCCTAAGGAAGGGTTTTCTTAGACAATTGTCAAAAAATAGTATGAAACCATGTTTTTCTTGATTTACTTACAAAAATTCAGCCTCTAAAAAGTAAATATGTTAATTATTTATGAGGATGTTGAGTATATCAGTATAAATGTCAATGAAAGGAGGGACCATGAGAAACTTAGAATAAACTTAGTTCACATTTTGCCTCAGCATAACCATTTTTGCTTAGACTGACACGCTTTGAATCTAGCACAGGTTACACATAGATAAATTTCCAATAGGCAGCTTCTAGGAAGCGGTTAAGTATCTTACTGCTGGCCAAGCTCGCAGCTTACCCCACCCCCTCAGCAAATCTCCATCAGATGCAAGACAAGGACTGCCCAACCTTTCAACTCATAATTAGCATAATAATCTCTAAGAAACTTTCAGTTTCTTTGTCTAAGGTGGAAGGTCAAAGATCACCCCTTAACTGGTCAAAGCCATAGAAATGACAGTAAGGAGCTTGTGAATTGGAAATGTCTGAAGGGTCTCTTGCAGGAAAAACCCCTTCCCTTGTCTCCTCCCATCTAGCCTACCACCATGGTGGCAATCATGTGACTAACCTGCCCATCTGCCTGCTGTCCATCACCTGATGTCAGTACCTGTGCTTATCTGCCCCTTCTTGCTGATGTGGAGCAGACCACCACCCAATTACCTTAATGAACTTCCACCATCAAAGGGAAGGATTAAAAGGATTCAGCCATGAGCAACCAGCAGCCAGTGCCTTGCTAAAATATGGTGTGGCCATGTGCTCTTTGAGTTATGGCCAGGCCATGCTTCCTGGCTTTGGCCCCTTCCCTTACCTTGGGGAAATGAATCTCCTTTTTCTCTCTCTCTTTCAAGTTTACTTTTCAAATAAACTATATTTCTTAATCTAATTTCTGTGCAATTCTTTGCACCTTTCTCATAGCATAGGATCACATACTAGACACCACACCCACAGCGGGCCTGACTTAACATTCTGGAGGACCCGCTAGGAGTGTGACCTAACAGTAAATAAGCTTAATATTTTCATTCTTTAAAGTTGGCTTTGGAAACTAGCAAAAGTTAGTGAATTGTATAGGACTGCATCAAAGATTCTACTGTACAGAGTGCAGAGATAGTTGATAGGCCACAATCTCACTGGGGCCTCCAAAAATGTTAGGTCACACTCTCAGCGGGGTCTCCACAGTGTTAGGTGAGGGAGTATGGGTGTCTGGTGTGCAATCCGGTGCTGCAAGAAAGATGCAAAGAATTCCCAGAAGTTAGATTAGAAAATATGGCTTATTTAGAAAGTAAATTAGAGAGAGAGAGAGAGAGAAAGAGAGAGAGGAGATTCACCTCCCCAAGGTAGGGGAGGGGGCCAAAGCTTAAGAAAACGTGGCCACACCATAGCTTAGCAAGGCAATGGCCGCTGGTTGCTCATGGTTGAATCCTTTTAATCCTTCCCTTTGATGGGGAAAGGTCATTAAGGTAATTGGGTGGTAGTCTGCTCCACACCAGCAAGAAGGGGCAGATAAGCACAGGTACTGACATCAGGTGATGGACAGCAGGCAGATGGGCAGGTTAGTCACATAATTGCTGCCATGGTGGTAGGCTAGATGGGAGGAGACAAGGGGAAGGGTTTCTCCTGCAAGAGACCCTTCAGACATTTCCAATCCACAAGCTCCTTATTATCATTTCTATGGCTTTGGCCAGCTAAGAGGTGATATTTGACCTTCCACTTTAGACAAAGAAACTGAAAGTTTCTTAGAGATTATTATGCTAAATTATGAATTGAAATGTTGGGCTGTCCTTGTCTTGCATCTGATGGAGATTTGCTGAGTGGGTGGGGTAGGCTGTCAGCATGGCCTGCAGTAAAATATCTGACCGCTTCCTAAAAGTTGCCCAATGGAAATTTATCTATGTGTAACCTGTGCTAGATTCAAAGCGTGTCAGTCTAAGCAAAAATGGTTATGCTGAGGCAAAATGTGAATAAGTCTATTCTAAGTTTCTCGGGGGCCCTTTTTTCCCTAGTTAAAAAGATGTCAGATATTAAGCCCAGCACTGCAACTAAGTCAATTCTCTATCCAGGTATTATGTACTTTGTAGAAAATATACAATGGTTGGCCGGGCTCGGTGGCTCAGCCTGTAATCCCAGCACTTTGGGAAGCCAAGGCGAGAGGATTGCCTGAGCCCACGGGTTCAAGATCCATCTGGGTAACTTGGCAAGACCTCATCTCTACAATAAATCAAAAATTAGCCGGGCGTGGTAGTGCACGCCTGTAGTTCCGGCTACTTGGAAGGCTGAGGCGAAGGATTGCCGGATCCCAGCTGGTCGAGGCTGCCGTGGCTGGTAGCCTGCCACTGCACTCCAGTCTGGGCAACAGAGTGAGACTCCAACTCAAAAAAAAAAAAAAGAAAAGAAAGTATATAATAGTACATGACGTTTTTCAGGAGATTGTAGAAAAAACTGTGGGAGGTAAGATCTGCTTGTCAGACTGATGGATGCAGCGTTGTTTTAACTATTCCAGGTTAATAATTTATGTCCAATATTACACATCATAGAGTAGACATTTGAGGCTTGACATAAAAATAAATAAAATACTAAGTAAAATATTATATCTAAATTATGTAACTGATAACAATATTTGTTTTCTGAAAAATACTAAATAATTAAGAGCTCAAAAGACCTTCTATGAAAAAATATTTGTTCCAGGTGAATAATTTTTTTTAAGTTCTTGATTTTTAAACCAGGAACAACAAAGGTATATCCTGAAATCTAAAATTAGTTTTTTAAAAACATTTCCTTTGTTCATTGACAAAGATTTTATTGACAAGGATTGTCAATAAGATTGGTTTGTATGTGAATATGGAATAAAAAGTAGGCCAAGGGGAGCCTCGGTGTGCCTTGCATTGTGGTCAGGCTGACTTGTGGATTTCCTGGACTCCATCTTTGAGATGTGTGTGTGCCCAATGCTCAGTTCCTCCTCCCTACTTTGTGACACTTTTCACACTTCTGTTGAATCTGACACTCTTCTTGTTTTCAGCATTTCTGTCATTTCCATTTCCTTGAGGCAACTGTCATATTCCTCCTTCAGCTGGTTCTTCTCTTGCCTATTCTTGGGTGATGTGACAGAGTTGAATCAGGTCAGCACCAGGGAAGCCTTATAAACAGGCCCTCCCTCACTGGGGAGAGACCTGGGTGCTGTGCTCTTCAGGCCCGCAGAGTTTCCACCTATAAGTGGCTTTAGCCTGCTATTAGCCCCAAAGCCACCAACTCCACAACTTCTCTGAGTTGGATCCTCTCTTTTGCTCCCAGGCTCCCCACACTTCAGGGACATCGGGGCCTAGGTAATGCTCAGAAGTGGAATAAACCAGGAAACTTCCAAGCCAGCTCCAGAATCCTGCCTTGGATTTCAAATTATTCTAAGAAAACTAAGCCCTCCCTAAGCAGACCCAGTATATATACACACCTCTTCTTTTGCTTTAGCTGTTTTTCTATAATGATAAAGCCAGTGAGCCAGGTATTCTATAGGGTCACTGGGCCGAACTTTCGCCACCTCTGCCAGTGCCTGGGTCAGGCAGTCTCCAAAGCACTTCTTCAGATAGTCAGTTTCCATCCTGGCGGCCTGGGGAACATCAGAACAGAGTCATGGTATTTTGCAAACTTAATCTGATTTTTAAAATAGACACATTCTAACTAACTCAGATTTCTTTTAAGATAAATATGAGACATTTCTAGATCACATCCTTCCCAAAAGAACCAACAAATACATACTTGTCATTAGCTCTTAGGTTCAAATGGACTTTTTCCTAGAGCTCTCCAGCTTCACTAGGTCCTGTGGGTGATCAGGACCTGAGAGGAGTTTGGTGCATTGGTGGGTAAGGGTGGCTAAGGTCTCAACTTACAGGTTTTTAGCCTTGAGAGGGAAAGACATAAATGTCCTGGAGAAGGGCTGTAAACACCAGCAAGCTGTGCTATTGTGAGGTTGGAAGCTACAGGCATGTATGACCTAGATAAGATAGGCTCAATTACTTCACAAGGGGCCACAGAAAAGCCCTGGGGAGGAGAGAGAGGAAGGAAAAATGCAGGTACTGCAGCTACTGTTGGCCAGGGGCGCTGCCAACACTTGACATAATATTCTGCTTTCTATTGCTAAGAAACCACTTTTAGTTTCCCAGGATTGCTATTGATCAGATTCAAGAGCTGGAGGCAATGTAGCTTGAGTTAGGACCAACAATAGATTTTTAGTAGTAGGAATGCAGAGTCTAGGATTAGACAGACCAAGTTCCGATTCTGGTTCTGCACTTATTAGCTGTGTGATCTTCAGCAAGTCATTCAGTCTCTATACGCCTCTGTTTCCTCATCTGTAGAACAGAAAAGAATAAAAGTATGTGCTTCATAATAATTATATTAGAAGAGATAATAAGCATATGGCAGGCACTTAGCCTGGTACACAGTAAATGTTTAGTATTGGCTATTACGGTGGAAGACTGTGCCATGAAATGGTCTAGCACCCAGCCTACTCCAGACCAACTCCATATTCCTGAAGTTTATACATTTTAATTCAAAAGAGCCCAGTGAATAATGCCATGAGTGGTGGCAGACTTGGTATGGCCGGAGTCATGGGGGTGAAAGTATTCACCAAGACAGTTATGAATTAAGAAAGGTACATTTATTAAAGGGAAGATACGTTGTGAAGGGCATAACGGACAGAGGTGGCAGAGAGTGTCTGCTGTCTTCAAAGAGGCAAGAGCTATGGGGTGTTTTTATAAGTGTGGTCCAGTGTGGGACAGGGAGAACTGACTTTGGGGGTGGTCTGCAAAAGGAAATTTCCAGAGGTTTGTGAAGCGGCTGATTGATGGTGGAATTTTGTTTCTTTAAGATAAGGTTAGTTAACAGCATTAGTTTAACTAGCAACAAACGGTGAACTACTTTTTTTACTGCAAACTTTACTTTTTGTTTTACAAGTGGCTAACCAGCCTTTACAGCTTTTTGCTGTCATCAGTAAGTTTCTCTGTATCATTTGTAAAATCTCATCCTGAGATTTCCTTCCTCAATTTACCCAATTTACCCAAATTGATGCTTGCCTAATCAGGCCTCATATTCCTCCACAGATAATAAAGGCTCAGATCCAGCCTTCACGTTTTTTGGAGGCATTTCTCAATTTGTTCCCCCATGGTCCCCCTATTTTTCAGTTGAAGGAAGGAAAAAGAGGTAGACAGATAGATAGACAGGGATATAAAAAACATATATTTGCTAGCTCTCTTCACTGTAAGGACCTAGAAACCAAAACATTTCAGTAGCACGCTGAGCACACAGTCATTGTTTTTAAATCACTTAAAAGGAATCAAGGCTCCTTGGAGAAATGGCTGATTCCAAGGCTGGAGCAGAAATCTATTGAGCCTGGGACATTTTGTCAAGCCAGAAAGAAAATTCCAAAAAATACAATGGTTGGGAGCACAGGAGCCAGTTTTAGGGGGCTCCTCCTAGCCATATCTGGGACAATTTGATCATTAAAATAAATGACTGTAATGAATTATAACTCATACAATAAAATAAGAATCCATGAATCCATATGAGAATACATAAGCAGATGAATGGGGGAGAAAGGCAAAGTTCTTAAAGTAGAATGCTAATTAATAAATGTGGAAAGATAATAGTTTTTAAATATTGCCATTTCCTAGCCATCATAGTACACCGAATCAAGATAGAATAATCAATATGTGCTAAAACTGGGTGAATATTTGACAAGGAATAGGATATTTACTCAGTCTCCAATTTTCTTCTCACAAATTATGTACTAATTCCAAAGCGAAACAGGGAAATTTTACAGTGTTGAAACATGGCCAACACAACCTTAACCAAGTGATCAAAATAAACATCACCATGAGGGGACAAAGTGACATCAAATGCCTCCTGATGTGATGCCCTTCTTATGGGATATAATACATTTTTGTAGATACCTCTCAAAATGCAAAATTTGAATCTAATTGAGGAAACATGAAACAAAGTCAAATTGAGAGACAGTTCACCACTGGCCTATGCTCTTAAAAATGTCAAGGTCATAAAAAAAAAAAAAAAAAAAGATGAGGAACCATTATAGATCAAAGGAGTTTAAAAAGCCGTGATAATTATATGCAGCACGAGATCCTAGATTGGACCTGGACAAGAAAAAAAAATTGTATGAAGGACATAATTGGGAAAACTGAATAAGTTAAATGTGACTTGTAGATTATGTGGGTTAAATTTCTTGATTTTGGATAATTGAAATATGAGTAAGTAAAAGAAAGTCTTTGTTTTAGGGCTGAATAATGTCTCCCAAAGGTGTCCGTGTCCTAATACCTGGAACTTTTTAATGTGCTGCCTTGTATAACGAAAAGAACTTTGTAAACTTGATTAATTAAGGATCTTGAGATGGGGAGATTATCCTGGGTTATTCAAGTAGGTAAAATGTAATCACAAATATCTTTATAAAAGGGATACAGTAAGGTTAGACAGGGAAGGTGATGTGATAACAGAGCATAGGGAGAAAAGGTGATGTGATTCAGGGCCATGAGTCAAGGATGGCCTCTAGAAGCTGGAAAAGGCAGGAAAATGGATTCTCCACAGAGCCTGAAAGGAATCAGCCCTGCTGACACTTTGATTTTAGCCCTATGTGTAAAACTAATTTTGGACTGCTGACCTCAGGGACTGCAAGGGAATAAATGTATGTTTAAAGCCACTCAGTTTGGGGTAGTGATAGAGGGGGGCAATGGAGAGGAATGGTATCTCCTTCTGCCAATTTTTGGCTCACCTGTACTAATGTGCTTGGAAACACAATCTTCTACACACCCTTTCTGCTCAAAGCTGGTCCCATGACAGATGACCAGCAGCATTCCATCACCTGGGGACTTGTCAAAATGCAGACTCTCAGGTCCCACACCAGACCTGATATTCATAATCTACATTTTAACAAAATCCCTAATTCACAGTTACCGATCTCCTTTGCCTTTATCGCTGTAGAACTGTCCTTCCTAGAGGACAGAATCACCAATTCTGCGCTCCAGAAAGCCTTTCCAATCTCTGGTCATGGACTGGTTGAGTGGCTGCCACTCAGCTTAGGTGCAGCAAACTGTATTGGGAGAAGGCACTACTCTCTGTAATTTTTTTTTTTTTTTTAAGACAGCATCTCACTATGTTGCCCAGGCTGGTCTCAAACACCTGGCCTCAAGCAATACTCCTGCCTCGCTGGGATTACAGGTGTGAGCCACAGTGCCCTGCCAGCACCTATTCTTAAGTGCCCATTTTCAACAATGATCTCAATAAAGTATGTTGACAACGGTTAACTACGATTTGGTGCAAGGACAGTAGAGTGAGTATAGGGCCACGATGGGGCCTGGAGGGGGAGGAGTCAAAGGGATTCCGTTTACAGCCCACTTTCACCAACTCAGGGCACACTCACCAAGGGCAGGGAGCTACTCTTCCGAGATTCCCAGAGCTCCCTTGAGGGTCTGCTTACAGTAGTTTCCTTGTACTTGGCCTTGCACCCCGTAAGTAGCGCAATAAGGATAGAGGTTGTCTTTGTTCACACTATATTCTCCGTGCTTGGCACACTAGGGCTCACTAAGTATTTCTCGATTTAATCAGTAAGAACTCTGATGCTTGCAGGCCCGGGAAAGGGCTCGTGCTCCTTTTGATTCGTTAGGAATCACTCTGGCATTAATTACCTCTACTATTATTTATGAAGGCCTCTCCTGCCCGGCACTGCCCCACCCATAAGTTGAAACAAAACAAGGCAACGACTAGCAGAGAATTCTGCATAAACAACTAGGTCAGGGAAGACTGCAATCGCTTGGAACGGCTTCCTGGAGGTGGGAGCACCTGAGTCGGTTCAGAAAGGAACCAAGCGGAGGTCACCAGCAAGTGCAAACGTGCGGAGTCCTGAAACTGCCGGGTCATGGAGCCTGGAGCAACTCTGGGGGTCCCCTGTCCTTCTCGAACAGGCAGCCCTTCATGGCTCCTCCCGAAGGCCCGCTGCCCCATTCATCTCTCCCAGAGCGTGCCCGCGGGCCCGCCGGGGACGATTGCTCTTTTCCGCGTCCCCACTCTGCACGGGTTCTAAGCTGCAAGTCTCCTCTACTACCACCTCCCGCGCCCCCCGCCCAATATGCCGCGCGTTCCCCCTCCCACACTTCCGCGCGCCCCCCGCTCACGCATCAACGCACCCATCCCTCTTTGCCGCAAGCCTACCGGGCACCTGAGGCGTGCGCTCGTTGCCTGGCAACGAGACGCCATTCCCGGATTAGAGGCCCCATACCGAGAAGGCGCCTGCCGTTTTCCCAGAACTGTTCCTCTCGCTTCGCTGGCTTCGGTGGGCAGAGGGCTGTTTTTCTAGATTTTCTAGATTATGGCCTGGCGAGTCGCGTAGGGCTCACCCTGGAGGCGGAGGAAGGCTGGGTCCTGCCTGGGCGCTCCGGTCAGTGGGGGCCACTGCTCCTGCTCCTCCTGCTTCTGCTCGCGTTGCTCCTCCTGCTCCTCCTCCCCCTGAATGGTGAGGGTGCGGCACCCGAGGGGAGGGGCGGCCTTTCCACAGACCTGGGGAAGAACATATGGTTGCCAGATAAAATACTGCAGGCCTAGCTAATTTTGAATTTCAGGTAAACGAGTTCCTGTTTAGTACAAATATAGTGTCATACAGTTATTCGTTGTCTATCTGAAACTCAAAGTTAACTGGGCATGCTGTATTTTCAGTTGTGAAGGCTGGCACCCTGCCCAGGTCCCCTCCTGCTCACTGGACTAGCTGGCTCTCTCCTGGGTGTAGGCAAGGAAACTTTTCTTCTATCACTTGTGACAACTTCTTCAGGCTGGAGGCAGTTGTTTCTATGGGAAGAGGCTTTCTAATGTTGAGCCAAGATGCTTTATTGGCATATGTGAAAAATGACATTACTTATAACAGGAGAGATGGCTATTATTGTCATTTCATGGATAGGAAAGAGACACCAAGCAAGATGACAAGTCTTGCCCGGGTCCCACTAATATGCCCGGAAATCTGAGACAGACCCTTAACTTGGCTCAACTCTTAAGTCAGAAGTTTTCCCTTTAGAGATTCTCGTGTTTTATTTTTCTGAACAGCAGCAGGAGTCCGTTCCCTTTTATATGTTACTTCACTTCAAATGATGTTTAGGTGTCTATAGTACTTTTGTCTTTAGAATATATCCCATTGAAGAAACAGAGGGAAGATACTGTGTTTCAAAGTCAATTCAAAGTAATAATTCTTGTGTGGTTAGGACACCAATGCCAACTTGATAGGGAATTAGGTTCATTTGTGCCATTTGTTTTCAGTACATACACATTTCTTTCCCCACTGCTACTGCTAAAGCACAGTTGTATGGCCTATTTCATACAATCTCTGCACCTTGCTTTCTTTACTTCATTCTGTGCCCTAGAGATTACTCCCTATTTTAGAAAGCTTCCCCCATTCTCTTTTATATCTGCATAATAATTCATTGCATTGCATATCTCATCAGTCCCCTAGTTGGTGAACATTCAGGTGGTGCGCCAGTTTGACTATTATAAATAATGGTGCAAATAACCATGTGCATATGCCATTTCATATTTTTTCCTCTTTTAATTTTTATTTAAAATTGTAGGGTAGCCATTTCATATTTTTGCAAGTGCATCTTTGAGATAGCATCCAAGAAGAGAGATTGGTGGATCAAAGGATAAATGAATATGTAATTTTCTAGATTATGGCAAATTCCCTTGTATAGGGGTTATACCATTTTTCTTTCCCACCACCATGACAGCAGTATTGGGGCCTGTGGATGGATCTCAGGATGTCAGTGTTTCTGAAATCTTATGAAAAGTGTCAGGTACATTTGTTCAGGTGGTCTTCATAGTACTTATTTCAATTTTCATTTTATATTTATTGATTTGAATATGTGGTTAGTATTTGTCTTTCCTATTCATCTATAAGCTCCATGAAAGCAGAGACCTTTTGTTTTAGTTTGGGCTGCTATAACAGATTACCATAGACAGGGTGGCTTTAAAAACACACATTTATTTCTTACAACTCTGGAGACTTGGAAGTCAAAGATCAAGGTGTTGGCATTTCTGGTGTCTAAGGAGGGCCCTCTTCCTGGTTTGCAGATGTCTATCTCCTAGTTGTATTCTCACATGGTGAAGGGTGGAGAACAAGAGCAGGCTCTCCTGTTTCTTCTTATAAGGGCATTAACCTCATTCATAAGGGCTCCACTCTCATGACCTAATTACTTCTGAAAAACCCCACCTCCTGTTACTGTCACACTGGGTATTAGGATTGCAACATATGGATCTTGAGGGGACACAAACATCCACTGTACAACAGTTTTGTATTCCTAGTACCTATTGTGGTACCTGATGTAGGTACTTAGACCTTATTTGTTGAATAACAATATATTTCATCAGATTCTTAGAAGAGTCTGGATTTCATAAACTGTTTAGAGTAAATTGAGGGTGATCAGTTTTTTTCCAAAGCACCTAAGATTATAGTGGTTGCTTCATTTTATTTTCTTTTAAAAAAGCAATCTGGCGGCCAGGTGTGGTGGCTCAAACCTATAATCCCAGCACTTTGGGAGGCTGAGGTGAGAGGATTGCCTGAGCCTGTGGATTCAAGACCAGCCTTGGCAACTTGGCAAGACCTCATCTCTACAATAAATCAAAAAATACACCTATAGTTCCAGCTACTTGGAAGGCTGAGGCTGAAGGATCATCTGAGCCCAGCAGGTCTAGGCTGCGGTAGCTGTGAGCGTGCCACTGCCCTCCAGCCTAGGCAACAGAATGAGACTCCAACTCAAAAAAAGAAAAAAAATCTATTAAGTTTATTCTTGTCTATCTTCATAACTGGAAAGATAAAGGCATAATTGGGAGAGTGGAAAAACTCATTCCCTTACCACTATGGAGAGACAACTGTGTCAGCCCTGTGCTTAAAATACTCTTCAAGAAGCTAGAAGAGCTTGTCTTCCAGTGGGAGGACATACACACACATACAGATAATTCTCATGTAGTGCGACAGGTGCTGTGTTAGCTGCTTAGAGAAGGAAGAACGTTTTTGGGTTGCCTGGGAATGCTCAGGAAATGAGAAATCATCTACACCTTGCAGATGGGGAGATATTTTCCAAGTTGAGCGTGAGACATCATCACATACAAGAGTCATGGAGATAGAAAAGTGCAAGCATGACCAGCAAAATGGCAAGATGTTCAGTGGAGTTACAGCCCAAGATATGGTGGGGCAGTTGAGATGTATGGAGGTGAACCTGAAAGAAAATTGGGGCCAGACTGTGAGAAGCTTCATGTACTATTCTTTGGAGGCAGAATTTTTAGTCTTTGGACCTGGAAATGCATGCATTTTTTTAAGGTGGATTATTGTGATGTTTTGTCATGGCTCTCATGACTTAGGAAAATTATCGTAGTGTAGTTTGGGGTTGGGACTCTAGAATCAAGAAGTGGGTACAAACTCTATCTCTTTCTTCTGTCAGTTGTGTGATCCTGAACTGTGCATGTACGCTTTTTGTGCCCAGGCTTCCTCATCTGCCCAGTGGGGAGAGTGACACTTATTTTTCCAGTATGTTGTGAGGATTAAATGAAACATATGTTGCCGAAAATAAAGTCATCGTGCTGTCAATAATGATATTATCTTTTCTCTGACTCTTGTACTTGAGAGCCGTTCAGGATTTTGAAACTATTTTAGTTGTAGTGACTTCTGTGGAGCCCTTTCGGAAACTGCCACAGGTTTCCTGGGGCCAGCTTGCTTGTGCAATCCCCAGTGAGAGATGCCCACAACTGAGGATAGGGTGTAATGCCCTGTTGGTCTCACTGGACTTAACTCTTACTGTATCTTAATTGAGAATTTCCTGCACTAATGCAAAACACTTATTTTTAAAAAGTTTTTATTTAGGAGTTAGAAATGGAGTCGACATATCTTCAAAAGCACCTTGGGACATGCCTAACTCAGGGTCTTGCAGAGGTGGCAAGAGCTCGCCCAGTGGATCCAATAGAATATTTAGCATTGTGGATTTACAAGTATAAGGAAAATGTGACTATGGAACAACTAGTAAGTAAGAATCTCCTTTGAGGAAATTAGAAGAGTAAAATAATCGGTCCAATTTGTCTGCTTTTTTAAAAAAGTTCAAGTTGGGTGCAGTGGCTCATGCCTGTAATCCCAGCACTTTGGGAGGCAGAGGCTAGAGGATTTCCTGAGCCCCAGGTTCGAGGCCAGCCTGGGCAATATGACAAGACCTCATCTCTACAATAAATCAAAAAATTAGCCAGGTGTGGTAGCACATGCCTGTAGTTCTAGCTACTTGGAAGGTAGAGGCAGAAGAATTGCCTGAACCCAGCAGGTTGAGGCTGTAGTGGCTGTGAGAATGCCACTGCACACCAGTCTGGGTGACAGAGCAAGTCACTGACTCAAAAAATAAATAAATAAACAAACAAATGATTAAAAGTTCAAAATTAGCCGGGCTCGGTGGCTCAGCCTGTAATCCTGCGCCTTTGGGAGGCTGAGGTGAGTGGATTGCCTGAGCCTGTGGGTTCGAGACCCGCCTGGGCAACTTGGCGAGACCTCATCTCTACAATAAATCAAAAATTAGCTGGGCGTGGTAGTGCCTGCCTGTAGTTCCAGCTACTTGGAAGGCTGAGGCGGAAGGATCGCCGGAGCCCAGCAGGTCAAGGCTGTGGTGTGAGAAGCTTCATGTACTATTTTTGCTTCCTCAGAAGCTGTGCTTCTGAGGAGACTTTGAAGGGGAAGGAGAGATGTTTTGTGTTTGTTTTGATTTAGGAACACAGTGTGGGGGAGTGGGTGACATGAGGAAATAGAGGGGAAGATTTAGAACCAGCTCCCCATGAAGACACTGCACTACAGTCTGGGCGACAGAGTGAGACTCCAACTCAAAAAAAAAAAAAAAAGTTCAAAATTAATATTTTTCACAAAAATAATGTTTATTACACAAAAACTTGGACAACATGAAAAAGTAGAAAGGAGAAAATAATATCCAAAGAAGATTTTTATTTAGATGTTTTAGGTATTTTCTTTTATGTGAAGACTTTTTTCTACACATTTTCCATAGATTTTTTAACACACTTGTGATCATACACGATATATAATTTTAATGTGCTGTTTATTTAAATAACATAGACACATGTTATCAAATTGTTATATAATTTCCAAATGGATAGACTATAATTTTCTTAACCTTTTCCCTACTGTTGGCGATTAAGTTGTTTTCAAGATTTTTACAACTGTTTTGTCTCTAATATGTCATTTGCTATTGTTTTTAAACAATGCTAGAGACAAAAGGAAATGGCTGAATTGGAACATGAAAGAGAATTAGCTCTGATGGAGCAAGAAATGATGGAGAGGCTTAAAGCGGAGGAGCTCTTGTTTCAGCAGGTGAGTCAAGAAAGAGAATTCAGAGGTGTCTAGAATTACCAATATCAGCCTGGGTGTGGTGCAACCCAGATGTTGAAAACCTCCCAGTTCTGCTTACAGATATGGCTTTCTACTATCTTGTTTATGGACAGTGTGTCTTCTTTGCTGGAGAAGTGGCAGCAGTGAGTTTTTATGACTACATTTATGACACAATGCACGTTCCTTTCCCCACTGCTATTGCTTATACAAAAGGTAACAGACCTTTGGGTAAGAGGCAAATCCAGAGAATGTGCTATCACAGAAGCCAAACGGAAAGAATGTTTCAGTGAGACCCAACTGGTCCATCATACCTATTGCTGACCTGAAAAGTGCTCATCCGAGGCCACTGGAATTGAATGGGAGCAGTGTGGGTTGAGTGGTGGTGCTAGGCTGCGGTGGGGTTATGCTGGGGAGGTGGAAAGTGTAAGCAGTGCTTCTGAGGAGACTTTGAAGGGGAAGGAGAGATGTTTTGTGTTTGTTTTGATTTAGGAACACAGTGTGGGGGAGTGGGTGACATGAGGAAATAGAGGGGAAGATTTAGAACCAGCTCCCCATGAAGACAAGAGGAAATGGGGTCTGGATTGTAGGTTAGGCAGGCGGAGAGCACTTCCTTGATTATAATAGAGTGAGAGAGGAGAGAAAGGATGGTATAGGCACATGTAGGTGTGAGGGTTTCGAGGCACAATGCTGTAACTGTGTGTGACTGTTTCTGTTTCCTTTATGAAGAAATGAGGTGGTAAGGTGGGAGGTGTGGAGTGAGAGGTGAAGGTTTGAAATGGTGGCTTGGTGAATGGAAGAGTTGAAACTTAGCATTCCTTGGTAGCAGTTGGAGGCCAAGCATTCATAATGCTGTCGTTTGGTTTGGTTTGTCATTATATGATTTTCTTCACTTAGGCCTAGATATCTGAGTGAAGATGTGGAAGAAGTGGAGCCTCTGACTGAAGTGGGCTTGGGGTGGTAGTATGAAGAGCTGAAGATGTTGGTAAGGGAAGAGTGGAGGGATGGGTCATAGAGTATTAGCTGGATAGGGACACATTCCAGAGTCACTTCTGGATTGATTTGACTTATAGACAGTGGCTAAATTTAGACAGTACTTAACTCCAGAGTCTCATCTTGAGTCTACACATTTCTTTTTTCTTTTCTTTTCTTTTTTTTTTTTTTTGAAACGAGTGCAGTGGCATGATCAAGGCTCATCGCAGCCTCCACCTCCTGGGCTCAGGCAATCCTTCTGCCTTAGCTTCCCAAGTAACTCACATGCCACCACACTGAACTAATTTTTTAAAAAAATATTTTTGTAGAGACAAAGTCTTGCTGTGTTGCCTAGGCTGGTCTAGAGCTCCTGGTCTCAAATGTTTCTCCCACGTCAGCCTCCCGATGTACTGGGATTACAGGCATAAGCTACCATGCCTAGCTGAGTCTAAAAACTTCAAAAAGGGAAAGCTTACTTTTTGGATATATGAATATAAAGAAAAATATAAACCTGGCAAATAGCTTCTCTGCCTGGTATCCCATCCTTGATATTGAGGGAGAAAATTCTAGATACCTTAGATAAATAGTGCTGTTGAAAACTTTGCCGCTTCTGAGTCTTCATTTTCAGTCATTTGGCTTATTCTTTTTTTTTTTTTTTGAGTTGGAGTCTCACTCTGTCACCCAGACTGAAGTGCAGTGGCTCCCGGCCACTGCAGCCTCAACCTGCTGGGCTGCAAAGTGTTGAGATGTGTCAAACTGTCATCCAAACGGGCCAGGTGCCTCCTGCAGCAGCTACAGCTGTGGATAAGGATCGATCCTTCCTTTTACCGCTCCTATAGCTGATATCTGTCCCTACATATCAGAATTAGGGAGATTCTCAGCAGTTCTCCTTCCCCATGACAATTGCATCACAAATGGCGAGATGGTTAATTTTCTTCAACTCATCTACTTTGTCTTACATATACTTTGGCAGTACTAGAAATCACACATTTCTCTAGCCATATTATGTTGACGAGTATGAACTAATCCACTGTGCATTGAACCTTAAGTATTGTATTGGGAGTGGAAGATTTAATAATATTCTGCAGGGGGTTTAATGACTAGGTAAAGAATTGGTGGGCAGAAATAGATGGGAGAAGGAGAAGGAGAAGGTGAGATTAATCAACAGAGAAGGGCTTAATAGAGAGTGAGACTGAGATGAAGGGAAACAGTGCCTTCTCTTAGTGCCTTCTGAATCATGTGAGCTGGAGACTGGGGACTCTGGTTGCCTCCCTGCTTATTGCAAGAGCAGTTGCCTTCATGGTCAGTACTGCTGACTTAAACTTTTATTTATTTATTTATTTATTTATTTATTTATTTATTTATTTATTTATTTATTTATTTTTTGAGTTGGAGTCTCACTCTGTCGCCTAGACTGGAGTGCAATGGCTGCTCCTGGCCACCGCAGCCTCGACCTGCTGGGCTCCGGCAATCCTTCCACCTCAGCCTTCCAAGTAGCTGGAATTGCAGGTGCACGCTACCACGTGCGGCTAATTTTTTGATTTATTGTAGAGATGAGGGCTCGTTGCCCAGGCAGGTCTCGAACCCGCGGGCTCAGGCAGTCCACTCACCTTAGCCTCCCAAGACGCAGGATTACAGGCTGAGCCACCGAGCCCGGCTTATTTATTTTTTGAGACAGGATTTTGCTCTGTTGCCCAGGCTGGAGTGCAGTGGCTTCATCATAACTCACTGCAGCCTCAAACCCCTGGGCTTAAATGATTCTCCCAACTCAGCCCCTCGAGTAGTTAGGACTACAGGCACAAACCACCATGCCCAGTTATTGTGTGTGTGTGTGTGTGTGTGTGTGTGTGTGTGTGTGTGTGTGTGGAGGTGAGGTCTCACTGTGTTGTCTAGGCTGATCTCAAACTCTTGGCTTCAAACAGTCCTCTCCTCAGCCTCCCAAAGTGTTGGAATTGTAGGCATGAGCCACTGTGCCAGGTTTCCCTTAAGTATTTTTATTGTCATTTTCTATGTGAGAGCTTATTTTTGAAATAAAGCTTTTTTCTTCGTTTTGAATGACTTTCTAATGGTTTTGCTCATGTGTGAAGAAAGGAATTTAGTTTTGAAAATGTCAAGAAACTGGTTATTTTGACCAATCTGATTGGCATTTAACAAGTGCACTTTTCATTATTGTTGAGAGATTGGAGTTATTTCACCTCCTCAACCAATGTCTGAAAGTTGATTGAATGATATTGTCTCTGCATTTCGTCTATCTATCCCATCACTTTGATCTCAGTGGGGATAATATAGGAATACCAATAAATTACTTTTAAAATCCTTTTGCAAACAAAATATTAGTTATTGTTTATCTCTTTAATTGTAAAAGCTTATTGTTTAAGAAATGCATTCTTTTTCAAATGTGGTTGTAAAATGCTCTTAATGGAATGAGCTTAGCTTATTTATGGGATGGTGCTGGACTGGCGGTGAAAAGTTTTTTTTTAGTTTAGGAATTGTAAATTCCTCTCTGCAAAGGATCATCTTGTAGATATTTTATGTTTTGCAGGCCAAGAGGCAAAATTGAGGATATTATGGAGGTATTATAGTATATTATATAGGTAAAATGAGAGAAAATGAATCTCCACAAATATTTTATTGACAAAATTCAAATAATAATAATTGAAAGTAAATTTTTTGTAAGACAGGTTTGCTATTGAAAATTAAATGTTTTTTTAAGGTAATATTTCATTTAGTTGGCATTCAGAGTTAGTGTTCTCTATCATCAAAATTGACTTGAAATATCTGTTATTGCTGATCTGTAATGAGGTTTTATGTATTTCCTTTTCGAAAATGTCTTTTCGCACAGGTAGGTACTGTCAAATATTGATGTCAACCTATGTGCCTTTAATTTAAATTGAGCATATTTATCTCTTAGAAGGCATTTGTAGAATTCTATTAGATTTTTCTCATGCTATTTGCTTTTTAGTATGTTATTCCCTTGTAGATTAATCACTTTCAATTGAAGGGTGGTGGAAGCTTCTTAATCACACAGTTAGATGGATTTTGAAATATAGAAATTTCCTTTGCACTGACATCGAGGTCTAACAAATATTCTGAAAGTACAATTTGAAGCTGGAAAATATATCCATTGCTGTGTGGGAATGGAGATCTAATATCTTTTAGTTTTCAACAGCACTTGAATTGTATAAAGCAGCTTGATATTACTTATGATTCAGACATCATGAGTTGTTGAAGTGACTTTGCTGCAGTATAAGTTTTACATGAGTGCTATTTTGCTTTGTAATTTTAGAGTGAATTAAAATCATCAAGTTTTCTGCAAAAGCTAACTTCCAAAGCCATTTGATGTTTGATAATAGTGGTTGAGAATGGTTTTTCTTATTAAGAAAAATGTAAATCTTGTACTTATTTGAAAAAGAAATAACCTATTTGAAAAAGAAATTGGAAACACAATTCCATTTACTGTAGCATCAAAAAGAATGACATACTCAGGAATAAATTTAACCAAGAAGATGAAAGATCTGTACACAGAAAACTATAGAACACTAATGAAAAAAAGTGAAAAAGACACAAATAAATGCAAAATATATCCTGTGTTCACTGATTGAGAAAGTTATTGTTAAACCTAAAGCAATCTACAAATTCAACCCAATTCCTTTCAAAATTTCAATAGTATTCCTCACAGAAATAGAACTCAGTTTGAAAATTTGTATGAAACTACAAAAGACCTTGAAAAGCCAAAGCAATTCTGAGAAAGAAAAATAAAGTTGAAGCATCACACTACCTGATCCAAAATCATATCACAAAACCATAGTAATTAAAACAGTATAGCAGACACATATACTAATGGACACATATACTGCAGATTTGAGAGCCCATGAATAAACCAAAGCATATATGATCAACTCATTTTTGATAAGCCCTGCAAGAAGACATAAGGGGGAAAGGATAGACTCTTCAATAAGTGGTGTTGAGACAACTGGATATCCACATGCAAAAGATGAAACTGGACTGGGGGCAGTAGCTCAAGCCTGTAATCCCAGCACTCTGGGAAGCCGAGGCGAGAGGACTGTCTGAGTCCAGGGGTTTGAGACCAGTCTGGGCAACTTGGTGAGACCTTGTGTCTACAATAAATCAAAAAAATTAGCCAGTCGTGGTGGCACCTGCCTGTGGTTCCAACTACTTGGAAGACTGAGGCAGAAGGATCACCTGAGCCCAGCAGGTCAAGGCTGCGGTGGCCGTGAGTATGCCACTGCATTACAACCTGAGTGACAGAGTGAGATTCTGACTCAAAAAAAAAAAAAAAAAAGTGAAACTGGATGCTTGCCTTACATCATACATAAAAATCAACTCAGAAATGGATTAAGACCTGAATGTAAGACTTGAAACCATAAAACTCCTGGAAGAAAACATAGTGTGGGAAAAGCTGCTTGACATTGGTCTCAGCAATGCTTTTTTTTGGCTATAACACCAAAAGCATGGGCAATAAAAGCAAAAATAAGTGGGACTAGATAAAACTGCTTCTTCATGGTAAATAGCAAAATGAAAAGGCGGACTACAGATTGGAAGAAAATATTTGTGAACTACATATCTGATCAGGGATAAATCTCTAAAATATGTAAGGAACACAAATTCAATAGGAAAAAAATGAGTAGCCCAATTAAAGAATGAGCAAAGGACCTGAATAGACATTTCTCCAAAGAAGACATAAAATGACCAATGGATATATTACAAAGATGTTCAACATCACTGTCATCAGGGAAATGGAAATCAAAATTACCTTGAAATTCTACCTCACACCTGTTAGGATGGTGTTATCAAAAAGAGGAGAAAGAAGTGTTGGTGAAGGTATGGAGAAAAGGGAACCCTTGTACATACTTTGTGGGAATACAGATTGGTGCATCCATTATGGAAGACAATATGGAGGTACCTCAAAAAATTAAGAATAGAACTACCATATGACCCAGCAACCCCTCTTCTGGGGATTATCCACAGGAAATGAAATCAGCAGTTCACAGATTATTTGCACTCCTATGTCCATTGCAGCATTATTTACAATAGCCAAGATAGAGAAATAATCTATTTATAGGTGACTAGATAAATATATACATATATATACACTGTGACACATATATATTTATATATGAAAAACATATCTTATATGGATATCTTGCATATATGTATCACACAGATATGCTTATATAAAGGAATACTATTCAGTCTTAAAAAAGGACTACTGCCATTTGCAAAAACACAAAATGAAGCTGAAGGACATTATGCTAAGTGAAATAAACCAGACACTGAAAGAAAAATAATGCATACCCTGCATGTTCTCCCTTACATGTGAAAATCTAAAAATAAAAACCTGAATACATAGAATAAAATGGTGGTGACCAGAGGTGGAGTGGGATTGGGTGATTGGGCCAGGAAGGAAGCAATGGGGAGATCCAGGTCAAAAGGTACAAAATTGCACTTATGTAGAATGAACAAATATCGAGAACTATAAGGACTATAGTTAATAATATTGCATTGTATACTGGGATTTTTTTTTTTTTTTAGTTGGAATCTTACTCTGTCGCCCAGGCTGGAGTGCAGTGGCACGTTCGTGGACACCGTAACCTCAACCTGCTGGGCTCAGACAATCCTTCTGCCTCAGCATTCCAGGTAGCTGAAACTACAGACGCATACCACCATGCCCTAAATTTTTGATTTATTGTGGAGACAAGGTTTCACCAAGTTTCCCAGGCTGGTGTCAAACCCCTGAGCTCAGGCAATCTTCTTGCCTCCACCTCCCAAAGTGATGGGATTATAGGCGTGGGCCACTGCGCCTCGCTATACTGGAAATATTTTAAGAGAGTAGATTTTAGGAGCTTTTACCATAGAAGAGTAACTATATGAGGTGATGGTATGTTAAATTGCTTGCCTTAGTAATGATTACATTTTGATATACACTTTACATTTTGATATACACTTTCAATTTACACAATAAAAAAGTTAAATCTTGGCCCTGAGATAAAAAACTAACATTAAAACTGTTAAGTCATGGAACTGCTGTGTGGTAGGAGACATCAGAATATATTCAACTTCTGTTTCTGACAAAAATTCACAGCACTGCTGATGGCCAGGTTTACAGGAGTGAGTGAAGATCCCTGTTGACTCTACTTGCTCAATAACACATGGTCGATTCAAATATTTTCTGCAGAGTAGCTGCTGCTGAATAATATGATGAATACCCACAGGCCTTAAACACCCTATGTTTTCACAAGCTTTGTGAATTTGTTCAGCTCGGCCTTATTCTACTCTACACATTTTCATCACCATCCATTGTAACACATCTTGGTAGACTTCACTTCGGGTTGTATTGAATTAGTGTTTCTCAACTTCTTTGGAAATATCCTTGCCTGTAATTGTTCCATGAAGACTATTTGTAGAGGTTGATCCTTCAATGACTTCTAAGTCAGCATTGACCTTTTAAATAAGCAGCATCACCCAAGCAGTGTTGAGAACATCTGCTCATCAAGAACTGATGAAAACCACTCGGAACATTTGACTTTTTTTTTTTTTTTGAGAAAGCAGAATTTATTGAGAGGACAGAAAAACTCCCACAGTAGGAGGGGACCCGAAGGGGTTGCCCTGCCTTTGTTTTTAATTGACTACTGATGTTGCACCCAGTGTCAACTCTTTGAGCAACTACTCTCACCAAAAAGCTAAAATTTTGAACAAATTTTATTTTTTTTCTGGACACATTTTCTTGGCTACTGAAATCAGACATGTTTTAATGAACTCATGGTTAGTAAATATATTTCCTTGCTTAGATAACAAATGAACTACTTGGAAATTTACTTTTGGTACAGCCTTATTTTCCTTTTGTATTTTTGTAAAAAAATTCTACTGTGATAATTGTTTAAACTTTCTGATTTTTCTGACCTTTGCACTCATGTGAGTTGGGACTATTGTGATGAGGTTCTTAGTCTGGTAATGTTGATTGATGTTTATATTCTTTTAGTATGGGATCATTATAACAAATCCACATTGCCATTTAATTTGATAACAAAATAATTACACACTCCAGTGCAAAAGTATGACATTCAAAGTTCCCTTCTTTTCTCTTGTTTTCTTTTTCTTAATTTTTTTTTTAATAGATGGGGTCTTCCTGTGTTGGCCAAGCTGCTCTCAAACTCCTGGCCTCAAGTGATCCTACTGCCTCAGCCTCCCACATAGCTGGAATTATAGGCACGAGCCACTGTATCTGGCTTTCTTTTCTTGTTTTGGCATGATGGATAACATTTTTTAAAATATCATGTCATAGTGATACTGTGGCACTGCAAACACGGCTGTTATAACGATATCACTATGATTCATACTGTACTGAGCAGCTATGAAAAGCAATGAGAATGCCACATATAGTCTTGTTATAACTATTCTACTTTGCTGTCGTAGAGCAAAAGAAATCATAGATAGTAGACAATACAAAATCAAGTGAGCATGGTTGTGTTTCAATAAAGTTTTATTTAAGGATGTTGAAATTTGAATTGTATATGACTTTCATATGGCATTATATATCATTCTTTTGATTTTTTTCTAACCATTAACTTGTGGGTGATATAAAAAACAGGAGTTGGGTCAGATTTGGCACACAGGCTTAATTACTGACCCCTATTCTGATGTGATATATGTTGAGTTGGGACCAAAAATATTGTTGGTTATCCATGACTTCAGATTATATTCTTAAGATTTTCTCATTTACTCTTCTACAACTGAAGTTTGGCTATTTGAAGGCAACATTTTGTTTAAGTAAATTTTATCTGAAAAAATTCCTGCAATCTCTTTAAGAACAGAGAAAATGACTTGATTTTATACAAATTGTACTTTCTGCAATTAGCAATTAAGGAAGATTCCTGTTTTTAAAATGTTATACTTCTGGAAATGCTTTTGTAGAAGCTAAAATATTAGGTGGTTGTGATCGTTTATTGTAAGTTTCCGAAATGTAGGGAATATAAACTTAATTATCTCATAATTAATCTGATTGTAATATGACATATTTCTGAATATTCAGCAACAGCTGGCATTCCAACTGGAGTTGGAAATGCAAGAAAAAGAGAGACAGAGAACAGAAGAACTACAGAGAGCTCAAGAACAATTAGAAATGGTAATTTGAAGTTTTATATATGTCAGTTTTATTTATAAGCTTTTAGAATCTTCAAACTGTTTTTTTCCAGTTGTTAGCAGAAAGACCATGGGATTCATAATCTGAAGACCTGCCACCCATTAACTGTGTGACTTAAGCAAATCTCATAACCTTTTTGGGTCTGTTTCCCTGTTTCAAAAATAGGGTAGCAATAAAATATTACTAACAATATCACACTGAATTGCAGTGAGGATTAAATACAATCATGTATGTGAAACTGCTTTGTGACAAGTAGAGTTCTCAAATAGTGGTATCCTCAACATTTTAGTCAAAAGCTACCTGTTCCTAATTATGGTAGCTAATGTTGAAGGTTAAGTTTTTTGTAATATTGAGAGTATTCTGATACCTGAGACTATACTATATTTCTTCATGTTAATGTATTAACAATAATTTACTCCTTAAAATATGTTTTTATATGGACTTTCATACTTTTCCTTAAAATAGACTAGGCAGTAACTTATTTCAAAAAAGCCCTTCTTCACTGGTTGTCTGTATGATGTCAAGCTTCTAGTTTGACCAATATTTCCTGGTAATGTACTCAAAAAGTATGTGTCTATAGATCAAACTTTTGGATGACTGAGTTTATAGCTACTGTCTCTTGCTCAAATGTTGCTCCCTGTATTTATTCCATAATAGAATAAAGATGCAAGTTTTATAAAACATGTTCAATATGTTTATGGATACTTAGATGAAAGTATTATTATTTAAAGCAATTTTTTTAAAGTGTGAAGGGTGAATTACATTAAAAAAATGAGATTTTAAAGGATAAATTCAAAGATCCATCCCTGTGGCTGGTGGACATGGTACTATAAGAATATGGATATTCCCAGTATAGTCTTATGAATGTGGAATAAGAAGTTACCAGGAAAATGGAGTGGTCCTGGGAAAACATTACCATATATATTCCTATAGTTAGAGTAACCATATGTGTGATCTCAAGATCACGAATCTTCCAGCAACCAAAACGAATCAGCTCAGGATCTGTTAAACCACCTCTGCTGCCTTAGAGTGAGAAGATAGATACCATAGCAAGGTTTGGCTTGGCTAGAAAAATGTTTTTACATTCTGAAAGAGGCCTCCCATGCTGGGAAGTACATTCCTGCTGCCGTGTCAAGAGGATTATAGAGGGCATTGCTCAGGTACTATGGAAAGGATTCATGCATTGGAGAGTGACTTGGGGCAGATTAATTCCTTAAGAAATATTTACTTCTTTCTTACTATGTACAATAATCTACTTAACTGCAAGTTCTCTTTAAAATCTCTTGTTCTAAGTTATTATAATTTTTGTCACTTTTCACATTTGGCTTCAAGCAAATAATTTGGCTTCAGTTTGAATGTTTCAGTTCATTTTGTTTTTTGTTTGTTTGTTTGTTTTGTTTTGTTTTGAGTTGGAGTCTCACTCTGTCACCCAGACTG
The DNA here is from genome assembly GCA_027257055.1 of Cephalopachus bancanus. Lineage (NCBI taxonomy): Eukaryota > Metazoa > Chordata > Mammalia > Primates > Tarsiidae > Cephalopachus > Cephalopachus bancanus. The sequence continues at coordinate 4,407,733 of JAPVLO010000036.1, forward strand.
GAGTGCAGTGGCATGCTCCCGGCCATTGCAGCCTCGACCTGCTGGGCTCTGGTGATCCTTCCACCTCAGCCTTCCAAGTAGCCGGAACTACAGGCACATGCTACCATGCCTGGCTAATTTTTGATTTATTGTAGAGATGAAGTCTCACCATGTTGCCTAGGTGGGTCTCGAATCCGAGGGCTCAGGCAATCCACTCGCCTTGGTCTCTCAAAGTGCTGGGATTACAGAATGAGCCACCGTGCCGGGCCTCATTTTGCTTTTTTAAAAAATTGTATTTAATTGTATGTAAAACATGGTTGTCTTCTATTTGTATAAAGTCTGAGGTCACTTCTTACAGAGAAATACCATTTTGCTTTTAACTGATCATAGCGTTATGTAAAAATAAAAATGCTTGAAAATTAAACATGGAATCAAAGTGAAGTATATTCAGAGTATTTTTTTCATTTTAATATATTATAGGAGATGAGAATAAGTATGGAAAATATAGCTAGGAGTGAAGATACTTTACATTCTGAGGTGAGAAAAAGTTATTCTATGCTATGTGTAATGAATGAGTATTCTGAAGGGTAAAGCTTAATTTTGATGCTTTTGTATCTGCATTTTAAATAAGGATATTATAAAAACTGATAATCTGAAAATGTATTCCATTAATAACAAGTCACAAATATGTGCTTTGAAGCAAAATCTCAAAGTAGATACAAATTGAACATGGAGTTTGCATTTGTATTTTTATTCTATTTTATTTTATTTTGAGCTGGTGGTCTCACTCTGTCAGCTAGACTGGAGTGCAATGGCATGAATACGGCTCACTGCAGCCTCAACCTTCTGGGCTCAGGCGATTCTTCTGCCTCGGCCTCTGGAGTAGCTGGGACTACAGGTGTGCACCACTACACTTGGTTATTTCTTTCTTTCTTTCTTTTTTAAGAAAACAGGATTTATTGAGAGGACAGAAAAGCTCCCACAGTGAGAGGGGACTTGAGGGGGTTGCCCCACTTGGTTAATTTTTTAAATTTTCTGTAGAGACAAAGTTTCACTATGTTGCCCAGGCTGGTATATTTGTATTTTTAAAACCTAGAATTCTCTGAAATATTGATCACATAATTACTGACAGTTATTTTAAATTTCTGCATGTATTTTTATGTTTTAGCATTTATTACATTTATTACTAGGTTTATTGTCATTTACAGGAACTGGTTAATTCCATTTATTAACAATGTTGAATTTTGATGTTGTCATTCAGAACTTTTAAAATTGAAATGGAAAGTAATGTATTAATTTGGAAGTCATTTCCAAAGACAAATAAATTTTATGATTGTAGGAGGCAACACCAGACTCAGGCAAAACACTAGCTGAAATCAGTGACCAACATGGAGCACCCAACTTGAGCAGAGTAGAAGAACTTGATGAACCAATGTTATCTGATGTAAGTATCAACATGTTTTGTAAAAAATAGGTTTTTAAAAAACATAGGCAAAGTCTAAGGCCAAGATTGGTAGGAGAATGGCACTTTTGCTTCACAGAAAGAAAAAACCAATTCCCTGGTTGCTGACTATATTCCCAGTCAATGGGCATTTTGTTGTATCATAGAGAGTGTTACTGGCTTATCTGTATCTAAATATCTGTATCCATGTATTTTGAAGTTAGACTTTGAAAATCTCTTCAAAATATGTTTTAAAAATCATTTTTTATCTTTAATTTCTTTTTTTTTTTTTGAGTGGGGACCCACCATTTTGGTTCTCAGTAGCAAAAACACTGGAACCAAATAAATATCCTAATGAAAGTGCATGCTTTTCCGGTATACAAGTACGTTTGTGATTTAACAAACATACTATGCCTTCTGTATGCCAGGCACTGTGCCCAATGCTGCTGTGAATAAGATCAACAGTTTTGACCTAGTGGAGTTTACTGTCTTGGGGGAAACAGACGATGACAAATATTTCATAGTCATTGTTAGAGTGAACAGGTAATTTATTGTCCAAACCTGTATACTTTTGAGAATAAGAGGAAGAGCGTCGGGCCTGACCAACAGGTATAAACCAGGACTGTCCTGATGGAGAGGTACATTCGGTCACTTTAATCAGTATGCACTGACAAAGGGTGACAGCCCGCACAACTGAGGAACCTTGGTCAGGGAAGGTTTCCAGAAGCAGGTCAATGAGTTGTTCCTCAGTGGTGACATGGGAGGTTGTGGATACTGCTCCAGACTGAGAGCACCGGAAGTGTGAAGACACAGATAGGACAGTAAAGAGGGAGCGAGGCAGGGTGAGTGAGAGACGAGACCAGGAGAAAGCAGTGGCCAGACCATGAAAGGACTTATAATTAATTCCTGCTCAGAGACTTAGCTTTTATTCTTTTTTTTTTTTTTTTTTTTTTTTGAGTTGGAGTCTACTCTGTCGCCAGACTAGAGGAAGAGGCCGCTGACCCGGTATCCAACCCGTCCTGATGGGGCATTCGGCAATCGTTCCGCGGGCAGCCCCAAATAGGAATTGTCAGGCAAGGTTTCCAAAGCAGGTCAATGGTTTTCCTCATGTGATGGATTGTGGATAGCTCCGCTAGGCCCAAAGGAGACGATGGACTAAGAAGCAGGCAGGGTTGAGGACGAGACCAGAAAGCAGTCCCGCCATGAAAGGACTATAATTAATTCCTGCTCAGAGCTTAGCTTTTATTCTAAAGGCAGTGGAGGCTGATATGATCAGAACTTCATTTTAGAAAGATCATCTAGCTGTAGTGTGGGGAAGAACACGGAGAAGGAGGTGTGAGGAGACCACTTAGGAGGTTATGGTAGTAATCTAGCGGTCAAAACATCACAAGAGCCGTTCAGAAAGTAGAGCTAAACGGACTCTGTGCTAGGCAATCATGAATACATTTTTGTTAAATGTCTGCTGTGACTTGGCACTATGCCCTGGAGCTAGAAAATGCCAATGAACAAAATACTTTGGGCTCCTGCACTTTGAGGGCCAGGATCTATGGGGAAGGTGCCCTGAGAGACAGAGCAGGGAGACCTGACCTAGTCTGGATGAGTCTTCCTGAGTAAGTGAAATTCAAGGAATTAGCCTGAGAAGAGCCAAGAGGATGGAGAGAGAAAGATGCTTTCAAGGAACTAAAATAGTTCAGTATTATGTCTGGGAGAATGATGTGATTTAAAGCTGGGGAGGTAGATGAAGGCCAGCTTACACTTGGCTTCTGTATGTTGTGGTGAAGATTTTGGACTTTAGTGCTGTGGGAAATACTGAAAGGATTTAAAGATTCAATCTATGTTTTTCTAAGGTGGAGAGAGAGTTGCAGTGGGGTAGGAGTGGAAAAGGGAGACTACTTAGGAGGTTATTGCAGTGACCCAGGTGCAAGCTGAGCAGGGTTAGACAGCAGAGATGAGGAAACTGAGTGTATTTGATATTGGCTCACAGGACAAGGAGAGAGGGGGTCAGGATGAAGCCCAGATTTCTCTCTGGGGCAGCTGAACTAAGAGGGTTACCATTTGATGAGTTGATGAACATAAGAGAAAGCAGGGTTTTAAATTAATTATTTATTTAATATGTCTGTTTGTTTTGAAAATGGTGGCTTCAGTTATAGAGATGTGACTTTTAGGTAGGTCTGAGATAGGCAATAGAAAATAGTCAAAGACCAGTTGACGTATGGGTATGCGTCTGAGGACAAAAAAGAGGCCCAAGTAGGAGATAAAAATGTATCAGTAATAGGTATATGTGCTACATGAAGCAAGGGGAGTAGGGAATTTAGGAGAGTGTGCAGTGTGTGAAGATGACGGGGGGCCCAGGGAGAAACCATTAGCAATTCCCATACTGAAAGGGTCGCATAGGAAGAGGGCCCCACAAGAAGGATGAGAAAGCATAGCAACAGAACTAGAGGAAAGGATGGGATAAAAACTACCCTGAGAAGATAATTTATGATTCTGTTCTATCAAATAATATTTGATATTATTTGAAATAGTCTGAAATGCTCAAAAAGTTCCCTTTGCATAGTCACATGGAAATTATCTAAACTGTTTTCTTTGGCTTGTGCCTTTTCACAGTTTTAATTGTATTAAAGTATATTTACTTTTTATTTTGCTTTTAGGTCGCATTAAACATTTATCAAGATTTGTAGGATCAAGCAACATAAGAGCAATAAATTTTTCTGCTTATTTCAAGTTTCCAATCATGAGGTCCTTAGTTTGTATTTTTCTCTCCAAACTTGAACTCTACTTCTTTTTTTTCCTTTAATGATGACTTTATAAATGGGCTTCGACTCATTATTTGTGTGGTTCCACTGAGAAAACAGGAGAGTTTGCTGAAGCAGCCAAAAGAGACAAATAGGAGGCAAGCTGAAATAACGTGTGCGTCTAGCGAAGAACAAAGTTGCCTGAGAAGAAGTTGCTGGTCTGTGAGAAGTGAATGAGTCTGCTGCCTGTGCAGGGCTCAGGAGCGTACAACATGCTCTAGATATGGCATCTCCTCCCGGGAAGAAACAGCAAAGTTCCTCCCAGTTTGCTGGGAGGTGATACTTCGTAGAACCACTTAAGCTACACTTCTACGATGGTACTGGGATGGGGGAGGAATATTTTACCACTGTCCTGGTGGAGAAGTTTTCTCCCGCTTAGCTTGCTCATCCACAGATAGGAACAGATATGAAAGCTTGCCCTTCCTCACCTCTCTGCACAACTGGGTGTCAAGTTTCCCGTCTTTCTCTTTGGCATTTATGTAGTCCAGGGATGTTGTAGGAAGTGTCCACAGAGAGTGAATTGAATAAGAAAAAACAAAATTTTGGGATGCAAGAAGCATCATGTCTTCTGGATCAATCAGTGACCTCAAATATTGGGGTAACTGTTGATAGGAAGATCTCATTGGATACAAGCCACACACTCCTGACCCCTTTGAAGTTTCAGGTCTATCTATGAGCTTTGGAGAGAACCCCTTTCTTTACAAAAGTATTCCAAATCTAAGTCTCTAAGTGTGAGTCCTTCCTGTTCTTAAGAACACAGATGTGAAAATGCAAATGCCAGAAAGATATTCCTTTTAAAAAATTCTATTTTTTACTTATAATACACTTTTCCTGAGGTAATAAGAACAGAACAGTCCATTTGCTTAGATGATGCTATGGTTTGAATGTGACCTCCAAAGTTCGTGTGCTAGAAACTTAATCCTCAATGCAACTGTGTGGAGAGGTAGGACCTTAAAGAGGTAATTCAGAGCCCTCATGAATGGATTAATATCATTATCGCATTAATGGTGGGAGTTATGGTGAGAGTGAGCTTATAAAAGTGAGTTCAGTCCCCTCTTGCTCTCTTACATTCTCTTACCCTTCTGCCTTCCACCATGGGATGACAATGACACAGCAAGCAAGCCTTCACTAGATGTAGGTCCTTGACTTTGGACTTCCCAGCTACCAGGCCGTAATAAATTTCTTTTCTTATAAATTACCCAATTTGTGGTATTCTGTTATAGCAACACAAATTGGATGGACTGAGACAAATGGGAAGAGAAAAAAATTGTTTCCTTAAAAAGAACTATTATCGTGTAGGACCAGTTCTGTACATTTTTGAGAAAAAGTGCTAGGACCCTTGGAAAGATGACTTCTGTGTCAGTCCGGTTGCCAGGCACTGTGCCCCCAGCATGGACGACCTGCATTCACATCCATCCAGGTGAGAGTGTCTAAGGGAAACAAGGGAGCATAGTGTCTTTCTAGGCCTCAGCCTCAGTCTAAGAGGGAACCATTATAGAGGGTCTGGAGTAGAAGACAAGCTCAGGGGGTTCTTGGGCTCAGCCTGTGACAGTCTCCAAAGAGTGTGACTGGGAGCTTGGATTTGGCAGCAAGAGTCTTTGAGTGTTGACTGGTCACGGGGTGAAGCACTGTGGTTCTGGGCAGGGTACAATCTTGTTAAGACTCTCCTAGCCAGAGCTGGACACAAGAGTAAGCAGGTAGAAGAGGCTCTTGTCTCTACAGTGGGATGACTCACACATATGGCTGCTACCTTGGGTTGCATCTCAGGGCCTTAGAGTGTCTTGCGGATGGCAGCAAGACTCATTTTAGACCCACCTAGTTGTAGGGATGGAGATGGCTCCTATTCCAACAACCTTCTGCTGCTGGATGACATCTTGGGCTTGATTGATATCGTCTAGATTTTACTGCTGAGCTGGTCTTGAGGAAGGCAAGGAATCCAGAAAAGGAAGGAATGAATGAAAACAGTGGGAGATATCAAAGATGTAAGCATAAGTAATTAAATTTTCTCCCATTAAAATACATGTGCACCACTTACACGTTTTACCTGAATCTTGAATAGTAGAGCGTTAATATCCAGCCAGTCAAGTAAAAAGTTGTTTATCAACTTCTAAGATATAACAATAGAAAATACTACATGTTCATAACATTTTAGTGGTTCAATTTTGCTATTATAGCCCTGGAAGAGTAATTTCAACATTTTAAACTTACTTGTGCCACATACTTGTGAAACATGGAAATCTTCGTTTTCAGCTAAGGTAGAGGAAGAAGATATTTTGGGGGTACTTTATTATTCTTTAATATACTTTTTCTTCATGCTCTACGTTATTTGATATCTTTGAGTATCCAACTTTCTCTAATCCCCCTTTCTATATTCTTTATTTTTCTTGGATTGAAGATGCTTTAACCTGGATGTAGTTGTGTGTACATACTTTTTTTGAGTAACAGCTTTATTGAGATATAATTCATATACCAAACAACTCACCCATTTAAAGTATACAACTCATGAGTTTTTGGTATATTCACAGAGTTGTGCAATGATCACCACAATAAATTTTAAAACACTGTTATCACCCCAAGAAGATACTCTGTACCCTTTAGTCATCACTCTCCTCCCCCACAACCCTCACTACCACCATCTCCACCCCTTCAAGCCCTAGGCAACCACTTATTTATTTATTTATTTTTGGTATTAAATCAGAAGGCACAATATCTCACCAGGGTTATTAAAACTAAGATTAACCATTGGGTGAAGGTGATGTTAGTCTATGCCTTCCAAGCTTCTGTGGCTCTCCTTGGAATCCCAGAGTAATGTGTGTGGTGTTACAATATGACGGTCCAATTCTAATGGATTTAATACCAGTTGCTAATTCTTACCCAAATCCAAACTTACACTGGGGTTTGTTTAATACATTTTGTTAATTCTGTATTCATCCCACTTTTATGTTTAGCAATCTTCTGAATCATCAATAGGAACTGTTAGATTACTTCTAAACTATAATACCTCCTGAAAAAAGATAATAAATGCTTAATTCTTTCCTTTATTTATCAGTGTTACAAGTAAGGAGTTTTAAACATAGCTCTGACAAATTTTTTCTGACTTTCTTTTGATTGTCATTATGGACTCAAGGTATTTCATTGATTTAGTGCTTTTCAATATGTAAAATTATTATTAGTTTTTAAACTGTCACAACCATGGCAAGTGGTAGCTTCTGTGTTCCTTGTGGACATTATTGTCAATTCTCATAATCCTAAATAATTGATATCTCCTATTCTACAGAAGAAGAATAAGAAACTTAAAGAAGAGAAGGAAGTTTGCCTCATTTCAAGTGGTTTGCAACAGAGCTGACTTGGGCTTAAATTTTGTTGGACTCAAAGTCTATATATTTTTTTACTTCACTCTGTTGATTTTGTGTATACCTTTGAGTTTATCCTGCTTGGAGTTAATTGAACTTCTTAGATGTGTAGATTAATGTTTTCCATCAAATTTGGGATGTTTTAGCAAATTATTATTATTCCTTTTTGCTTCTTTCACTCCTTCTGCAATTCTGTTATGCATATGTTGGTGCACTTGATGGTGTCCCTCTGGTCTCTGAGGCTCTGTTCTTTTATCTCTTTTTTTTCCTGTTTCTCAGAAGGGATCATCTTGTTTGACCTGTCTTCAAAGTTACTATACCTTCTTCTGCTAGTTCAGATTTGCTATAGAGACCCTCTTGTAAAAATTTCATCCCAATTACTTTACTTTTCAGCTCCAAAATTCTTTGTTTACTTTTTATGATGTCTACCTCTTTCTTGATGTTTTCTCTTTGATTAAATATATATATATATTCATATACTTTCTGTTAGTTTTTTTAGACATAGTTACACAATCTTTCATGTGAGACCCATGAGGTAGTGAAGGAGACTGGCAAAAGAGAGGGCTAAAGAGGCTGTTAGGAACCAGATCTTGGAGGATCTGGACACCAGCTTCAAAGTTCTGGACTTTAGTTAAGGCATGTTGGCATGGCACTGAAGGCTTTTGCCCATGTGTAATTGATTGTGTAGGAAGATCAAATCTCAGGGAGTACATTAGATGGATTAGAGACTTAGAGGTAGAACAAAGAGTTTTCTTCCTTTGTCCAACAAAGGTCTCTTTGAAGTGGCAGTACAAGTGGAAAGGAAGAACCAGATGCCAGTGGTTTTCTAAAGGATGACTAGTCATGATTTCAAGGTTCAACAAGGAGGCCAAGAAAATCAATTAATGCTGACTTTCAAGCTTGGAAACCTGGTGGCCCCAAGAATAAGGATCATATTTCCTTCAGCAGAGATATAAGAATAACAAATAGAATAAGAAAATATCTGGAGCAGTTGCTCCATGCATTCACTGTGCTTGTTACAGTAAGCAAGTCAGACATGGCTCCTATCCATATGGAGCATTTAGTGCTAAGGTGGCACATGCCTATGGTTCCAGCTACTTGGAAGAATGAGGTGGAAGGATAGCCTGAGCCCAGCAGATCGAGGCTGCAGTGGCCATGAGTGTGCCCCTGCGCTCCAGCCTGGGTGACAGAGTGGGACTCTGACTTAAAAAAACAGTGTGGAATCGTTACTCCATGCCAGACACTGTGCTTCTCATAGTGAACAAGTTAGACATGGAGGGGGAAAATATAGAGCCAACCACTTTGAAGTACAGAGGATGAACATTTGGGAGGGATTGAGATACACTGCAGAGTTTGCATTATATATCTCTGATTTTCTTGGTAAAAAAGGAAAACAAGTTGGTCAGGTACTTAGATGAGGATGAGTTTTAAAATATCTTTTGAGGGAATGGATGAATCAAGAGATTGTTGGACAACTCCATGGCTCCACTTGAAGTATATTCATTTCAAAACACATTTTATGAATGTCTGCTCTGCCTTGATTTCCTCATCTGTATAATAAGTATAATAATAGTGTCTACCTTTTAGGATTATAATAAGAATTAGATGAGTTAATTCATGTAAAGCTTTTACAACAGCGTCTGGTATTTAGTAAGCACTCAACAAGAGTTACTACTGCTGCTACTGCTAATATATGCTAGGCACTGTGCTAAGTAAAATAAAGGCCTCATTAGAGTTCTTAAATCATGTTTCCCAACAGCTCATAACAAGCACAAGGTAGAACAGAATCAGTGGGTACAGAATCAGTGGGTAACAGAGGGACCCTAGAACCGAGGGTTGGTTGACTGTCAGAAGACTATCTGGGTTTAGAATCAGATAGGAGCATCCCTGGGTTGTGTGACTGCCATGTGCACTCTCAGATTGGTGACAGTATTGTGACCGAAGAGAAGGAGCAGTGTCCTTGCTCAGAGCAGGTTCCCAGCCTGAAACTGAGCAACGGTGGAAGGAGGGAGAGGGCAAAGAAGCAGAGGTGACCTCGAGGGGCATAGCGCCTGGGAGGAGTACATTTTGCAAGGTTTTGGCTCAGGCAAGCAGTCAGTGCTGAGGAAGGACTGTGGCCTTAAAACAAAGCTTGACTGCAAATTGGGAGCAGGACTAATGCCCATTGTCCAGCTTAGACACATAGCATGAGAACTGGGGCAGGACAGAAGAGGGCTCATCACTGGGTGGGAAGGGGTCATGCATGAAGTTGGTGAAGGAAAGGGAACAGGGGCTAACACTGAGCATTACCAATGCCAAGGGTTCTATTGGGAGTTCATGGAGCTGTTGGATGAGCTTGTGTTTGAAAGTATGGGGAAGCGAAGTTTCAGAAAGTAACATTCAGAATTGTACCGTTAATAAATGTCATAACTGGTCTCGTCACCCAGTTACGTTTGATCTATAAATTCTGAATGCATTTTATTGCAAGAACATTGAAAAGCAACCATTGCTAAAATGGAGTTGACGTTAGTTTCCTAGAAGATTTTCTCCACTTTTTTAGTGTCATAAGTGGCTTCATTATTGTCCAAGTGCCCCAATTTATAACATGGGAGTCATCCTTAACTCTTCTGTGATTGCTATGCTTCTAGACCAAAACAGTGAGCCTAATAATACTTGCTCCTCTTCCTCTCATATTCTGAAGCCACAGGTAATAGTTTTTTTTGTTTTTTGGGTTTTTTTGAACAATAAGAAGATGTATTTAGAATTAGCCATCTGGACTCAGTTTAGATGAATCCAATTTTGTTTGCAGTATCCAAAGTGTCATAATTAGGAGCCATTTGAACATATGGCTTCTTTCTCTCCATCAGATCTGGTCAGGGTGTTGACCGTGGCCACATCAGTGTCATAGAGCTTCTTCACAGCCTGTTTGATCTGGTGCTTGTTGGTACCCACAGGCTTGTTGTTCATCCACAATGAACCCAAGTGTGCTGTCGTCTTTCATATTCTTCATGGCACTCTCAATGGTCAGGGAAACTTGATGATGGTATAGTGGTCACACTTGCTTCTCCTGGGGGCATTCTTCAGAGAATATTTGGGCTACTTCTGGAGCCACAGTGTCTTGGCCCTCTGGAAAATGGTATCTGTGTGGATCTTCTTTTTTCGAAACCGTGGATGTCTTTCAGCACTGCCTTCTTGACTTTGGAAGAGGTTGGAGCAGGAAGTGTACCAGAAGCAGTCTTCTTAGCCTTTGGTGCAATCTTGTGAAAAGGGTGACAGGTGTCTTAACTAGTCATTTTCCCAGTATCAGCCTCCAGCCCCTTGTCAAAATATCTTAGATCAGCTTAACACGCTATTTAGAATCATGTGGCGCTTTCACAGCTACCTTCCAAATGCAAGACCTTAAGCTCTTATACCAATTTTTGCCAATGGCCGTTCACTCCTTACCTAATTTTCCTCATTGTAGCACATTGATTTTCGTTGACTCCTCTCTCTGAGGTCGTAGCTTGATTCTGAGTGCATAAACGGGTATAAGAGGTTATCAGTACCATTGAGAAGCATACTTTCAGATGGTGAGGAAGGCACATGAAAGAAAATAATAATGATACATGGTTCAGACGACCAATTTGGTAGTTCATGTGATTAAATTTACCTAGAGAGAAGCCACATCGAGCTTTGTGGAAGTGAAAGTTTAAACCAAATCAAACCAAATCAAACCAAATCAAACAAAAACCAGAGGCACAGAAGTGATTGTGGATGGGCAGGAGGAAAGATGTGAGCAGAGAAATAAAGGTGGGAATGCCTGTAGGCTGCTTGAAACAGCTGATCTGTGCAGTGATGAAGTGAGAGAGAAGTTTAGGAAAGTCAATCTACAGCATATTTTGAAGCCTATTATATTCCAGGCTAAGATGTTTAGATAGTATCTGCTGACAACGGGGATAGAGATGAGAACTGTACATTGAAAACACTTATTAGGAGTGGAGGTTGAGAAAGTGGTGTTTTGTTGCAAAGAAATGTTTTAAAATGCTTCATGGTGGTATTTAGGGTGGTTTAGGGTTAGGATGCTGTTAAAATCAAGTCCAGGCTTAGGATAATGAAGGTCTAAACCTAGGTTGTGGCAGTGGGGGAATTAATTTAGTGAACATTTATTGTACACATGCTATGTGTCAAGCATTGTGCCAGGTTCTTGTGGGGAACATATGTGAAAATCATGGTCCTGCTCTCAAGTCATTCACAATTTGTAGGGGGTATAAAGAAAACAAGTGACGGATGTGACACATTTCATAGGTGGACTTGGCAGTTGATTGACTGGAGGCAAAAGACAGGAAAGAACCTGGGTCTTAGAACAAGGTAGGGCATTGGTGTGAGCTTAGAAAGGTCAGGCAGAGATGCAGGTCTGAACTGGGAGTAGCACAGTGTAAGAGAGAAGCTCAGAGCTTCTTCCTGTTGCCCTCACTGACTCAGAGAGTGGGACAGCAGGGATGTTTTGAGAATCTAGAAGCAACATAAAGGACACATTTTTCAAAAGGCCAGAAGCTGAGCCACATAGTTCATGTATACAAGACAATAATCTTACTCCGAAGTGTCATCATCATTAGAAATATGGTGACGGGGGGTGGGCATAACATCCATAAGGATGCCTGATACTAATCCAGGCAAAGTGAGGTCAAATGGGAGGCCCAAACTTCACCTGTACATAAACCACTTATGTACCCAATCCTGACTTGTACACCACATCTTTAAAATAAAAAAAACTAAAAGAAAGAAAAACATTAAAAGCATTATCATTAAGGTAAAAAAAAAAGACATATTCAGGTATAGACTACTGAAAACAGCAAATAAAAAACAAAAGCATAAGCTTTTGAAAATCGAATTGAATTTTTGTTCAAATCAAATTAAATCAAGTGTTCAAATATTAATACTACAATGAATCAAGTTTATTTTTAATTGTGCATTAAATTTTAACTATTTATGCTACCACTAGATGTCACAAAGATTCAGATTTTAAAAGCCTCTTGAGGTAGTCATTTTGAAAGATATCTTCTTACACAAAATAAGGTTTCTAGTATTTACAAATATAAGACACAACTTTTAATTTTTAAAATTATCATGGAAAGCCCAAATATGCAGAAGCGTACACAGAATATTTAGGCAATGTCTTTTTTTTTTTTTTTTTTTGAGTTGGAGTCTCACTCTGTCACCCAGACTGGAATGCAGTGGCTGCTCCCAGCCACCGCAGTCTCGACCTGCTGGGCTCCGGCGATCCTTCCGCCTCAGCCTTCCAAGTAGCTGGAACTACAGGTGTGCGCTACCACGCCTGGCTAATTTTTTGATTTCTTGTAGAGATGAGGTCTTGCCTGCCCAGGCGGGTCTCGAACCCACGGGCTCAGGCAATCCACTCACCTCAGCCTCCCAAAGGCGCGGGATTACAGGCTGAGCCACCGAGCCTGCCTTAGGCAATGTCTTTTAACCCATCAAATAACCTCATTATCTTGAGATCAGTGGATATAATTCCCAGTTATATATCCTTTATGTTTAAATACAAATGTATACTTGTTTATTCATAAATACGATAGTTTTGGGGGATAAGATTTTAACTTAATGTTAAATGATATCATACTTTAGTGGTCATTCTGCGACTTACTTTCTTCATTCAACATTATATTTTTAAGATTTATCCCTGCTCACGTATGTATATCACATCATTGTATTCATTCTTCTATTGGTGGTTATTTGTTTTACGTGCTTTATTTTATACATATATCTATATACATATCTCTTTGTGCAAATATACGTATTTGAGGAAATTGGATTATTTGCACATTGTCCCTTGACTCTCAGATGACACTCAGACGTGCTAGTAAACCAAGGTTTGTCAGATTCCCCTTCTTAGAGAGTGCATTAAGGACCACATTCCTAGTATGCTTCTGACACAATCTCCTATTACAACAGCAGATAAGTAATATGTGAAGTTTCTCTATTAGTTCTGAAACCTTAGCATGTATCTGAATCTGCTGGAGGGCTTCTTAAAATGTACTCCCAGTTAAATCATTAAGTCTGGGTTCGGTTGGAGAATTTCTAACAAGCTCCCAGATGCTGCTGCTACTGCTGGTCAGCAATCACACTTTAGAAAATGCTGCTCGAAGGCAGCGGTTCCCAACCTTTTGGGCATCAGGGACCGGTTTCATGGAAGACAATTTTTCTATAGACTGGGAGTGGGGAGGAGCGATGGTTTCAAGATGATGCAAGCACATAACATTTATTGTGCACTTTATTTCTATTATTATTACATTGTAACATATAATGAAATAATTATACAACTCACCATTAAAAAAAAAAGAGGCACAAACGGAAGTGGTATATAAAATAATGGGCGGGCCACACACAGATAAAATAAATATCAGATTCTTAAAGCCTGGCACCAGATAAATCTGCACAATTGAAGTACATCAACTCACTTGCCACTCACTGATAGGGTTTTGATATGAGTCTGCAAGCAATTAATTTATTATGGTCTCTGTACAGTCAAACCTCACTGCTAATGTTAATCTGTATATGCAGCCCCTGCGCTAGCATCACCGCCTCAGCTCCACCGCAGATCATCCAGCGTTAAATTCTCATAAGGAGCTCGCAACCTAGATCCTACGCATGCGCAGTTCACAACAGGGAGTTGTGCTCCTATGAGACTCTAATGTAGTGATCTGGCAGGAGGCGGGGCTCACACGGTAATGCAAGGGATGGGGAGCTGCTGTAAATACAGATGAAGTTTCAGTTGCTTGCCCGCCGCTCACCTCCTGCTGTGGGAGGTTCCTAACAGGCCACGGACCCTGCTCTAAGGGAATATAAGGCACACTTGTGCAATTTACACTCCTACTAGCAGGATATAGGAGTTCCTGTTATGGTGTATCCTTTTCAATACTTGGTAGTGGACAGGAGTGTAATGTGGTAGCTTCTTTGTTAATCTGCATTTTCCCTGATTGTTAGTGAAGTTACATCTTTTTTATGTTTGTTGGACAATGGATTTGCGCTTCCTGGAATTACATGTTCATATTGTTGATATTGCTATTGATTTGTTTGTCTTTTTCTTATTGATTTTTTTTGTTGGTTATATGTGTTGGGAAATCTCTCAGGTGGTTGGCTGCCTTTTAACTTGGTTTATGGTCTTTATTCTTTGGCAAAAATATTGTTTTATTTTATTTAAATGTATCATTTTTACTGATGTTTTCTGCTTTTTGTCTTTTGTTTAATTCATTAGTAAATCATTAATCTGAAAAACTTATAACATGTAGTTTAATTTAAAGATTATCTTTAAAAATGATTTTTATGTAGTTTAGATTTTTCAAGTTAATTGTCTTCAAAAATAGTCAGTAATCAAATTGACAATTTAAAAATCAGTAAAGCACACTTTTACCAGTTATATTAAATAATACAAATCCTAGATCATAACATGTACTTTGGTGATATTGCTTATATGATATTTTAAGTGTGAAAAATGTGCTTATCTATTATAGTCTAAGCATCTCAATCCACTTCCACCCTTGACATTATTTTTGGCCCTTTACTTTGCTGATGAAACACTTTCTTCAAGGAGAAAGGGAAACAGCTTTAGAAACAGAGGACTCTAAAGTGTAAGTTAGTGCAGGAGAACTGACCAGGTGGGAGAGATGCAGTGAGAGACTTCCAGTGTAGCTAGGGTGATGGTGGTTGATATATGTGCTTTTATGTGTCATAAGAAACGCTTCCATGCTCCAGAGTGTCTCCCACATGGCCACACTGGCTGGAGGGAACCCAACTAGATATTTGTTTACATCAATACTATTTTGAAATTCAGTTATCTCTGACATTATGGTTCATTCATGTAAAACAAAGAGAGCACCTACCATGTGCCAAACATGGTACACAAGATACTTTGCATTATCTCTACTCCTTTTGTATGTATTATCCCCATTTTATAGTGGCAGAAACGGAAGTTCAGAGAGCTATTTGAGCTTCTGAGGTTCTCACAACTGATCACAGAGAGAGCTAAGATGCAAACCCAGGTTGTTCTGACTTTGAAACTTTCTTGCAATTTCTCAGTAATACTCCAACAAAACCTACTGTTTGTAGCACTATTCGCTATTCATACTTTAATGTAAAGTAGCCCACGCTATTCTACTAAACCATAAAACCTAGCTGGATTGGATGTACCGGGGGAATAAATGAGCAGGTGGGCTGGTTCTGGAGGGTTGAACACAGCCATAATGCCTTCTGAGAGCCTGAAGAATGGAACCCAAGGACAGGATGATGTGGCCATCAGAGAGGAGGGTGTTCAGATGCTTTGTTCTTTATCTTAGGATAGTACTTCTCCAATTTTAATTTCTTATAAATTACTAGGGGATTTTATTAAAGTGTAGATTCTAATTTCTGAATCTAAAGTAGGTCCCTAGATCCTGCATTTCTAAAAAGCTCACACAGGTGATGCTCAGGCTCCTAGTCAAAGAACCACACTGAATAACAAGGGCCTGGGGTATACTCAGAAGGCATGTGTGGTGGGGGATGGACTGAGAGGAGAGGAAAAGTGTTTGATGGACACTGGGGTTGTGGGAGGAGTTTCAGGGAAGAGCTGCAGTTCTAAGGTGGTGGAGGGCTGCTTCATGTGGGCAGGTGGGTGGTAGACACAGTGCTAGCAATATTTTTGGCCCATGCTGCAGATTCTGAGCCCAGCCTGAGTACAGTGTCACCCTCTCCTTCATAATGCCTGATGATCCACTGGACTCAGTACTTCAATATAAGTGATCCTTATGGGTCAAAACCAGTGGAAGCAGATCATACTGAGCAGTGGAACTAGAGATATGTTTGCTTCACTGTCCAACAGTTCTGGAACATTTCGTGTTTAGCTTTCTGCGAATAAAGCTGTGAAAGTCTTTATTTCTAAACTCTGGTGGCAGAAGGCATGAGAGTAGCTGGCAGCAGATAAGCAAACACAATTTGTAGGTATTTACCTTTTAAAAAAATCTTGAATTGGGAAAAAATGGAAGTGGCTTTAGTAGACGATACGCTGTAGGAAAAAGAGGACACTTGGACCTGGAAGAGCTGAGTTTGGATGTTGTACCACTTACCAGTTCTGTGACCCAAAATAAATCACCTAATCTCTCTGGACCTCAGCTTCCTCCTCCGTTAAATGAGGACAATACTCCCTACAACAGAGTTATTGTGAAAGCTAAATGAGCTGTCACTTATGAGTGCTTTGAAAACTGCAAGGCTCTTTCTCCATATTTATTAGCAAGGGAAATTGATATCAGGAAAGGAGTAAGGGTGAAGCTGCCTTCCACACAGAGGTTTTCCAAATCTCTCAAATATCCAAAGGAGGCAACTATATAGACATTTTATTTTTTTATTTTTATTTGTTTGGTTTTTTTTAAATTTTGAAGATGTGGGGTTCAAGTCAGGCATTAAACACTTGTGGCCAAATTTTGTGTGTTTTTGGAATGATAGCTTGGGTGGGAGGATCAGTTTAGCCTAAATTACCTAAGTAACTGTTTTAGTTCTTATTTCATTTAAAGTGTTTAGACTCAAACAACACTAATCATTTATATCAAACTATTTTCTAGATATATCTAAAATATCAAGAGAAAACTAAAACCAGATTACTTCATGGCTGTAATTTTCTTTCTCTACAATTTTTGCCTCTAAAATGTTCTAACTCCCTGTTTTGTTATTTGGGATGGGAATTTTTTTAGTGAAGAAATTGTATTCTGGGAAACACGTGACTTGCTTCTGTCTCTGCTATAGCCTTTGGCTATGTTGTGCAATCTCAGATCAGTAATTTAACCCTATGAAGTAAAGTGTGGACTGAGGCCCTACAGTTATCTGTCAACCTGTCTGCTGCCCAGATTTCCCACCTGTGGTGTTGAGTTTGTGTTTAGTTGACTTAGAGGGAAGAACACAATATTTTAAATTTCTGTAATCTTAATAAGGTTAATTGAGACAATTATCAGTTTTTAAAATAAAATTGACTTACACTGATTAGCTATGGCCATTATGATTTATTTCAAAATGGAAGCTTTGTGTGTGTGTATACATATATATATATGTATACACATATATATATATATATATATATATATATATATATATATCTTTTTTTTTTTTTTCAGACAGAGTCTCTCTCTGTCACTCAGACTGGAGTACAGTGGTGCACTCATGGCTTACTGCAGCCTTGACCTCCTGGGCTCAAACAATCCCCCAGCCTCAGCCTCCCAAGTCACTGGGACCACAGGTGCATACCACCATGCCCAACTCTTTTTTTAAAATTAGAGATGGGGTCACACTCTGTTACCCAGGCTGATGTTAAACTCCTGGCCTCAAGCAGTCCTCCCACCTTGGCCTCCCCAAAGTGCTGAGATTACAGGTGTGAGCCACCATGCCTAACTCATATAAGTCTTTAGGGATACTGACAGATGCCTAACAGAAATCTATACATCTTAGTAGTGTTCTAAGTGAAGAATTTTAGAATTCAGAGGAGAGAGATAATTCCCCAAACCATGTACAGTATATTTAATATATTGTAATGAATTGATTCATAAATTTGGCTTAATATATTTTCCACTTTAAAAATATTAAGTCATTCTACAGCATAACTACATTAGCTGGGTAGAGAATTCCATAGAGACACTCATAATCCATGACATGCTATCTAACAACAGTTGTGCTTGCATAATAGTTTTTCCTCCCCGTACCAAGGTTACCCTGGTTGGGAGAGGAACTAGCCAATCATACCCTGCTCTTCTATTCCACCCAACTTCCTGTCTTTTCCTTTGAAATTATTGGCTAATTCTAAACACACCTATGTTGGATCTATTTTTTACTTCAGCTGGATATTTATCTTGGTGAGAATGTTTGCTTATGTAAAATGAGTACTGTTTAATTAGTGATATCAACAACCTTCAGAATACTGCTTATTTGATATAGAGTCATATATTCATAAAATTCCCTATAGAAATTGCTCCATTTATGAATGTTTGGGATTATTTTTATATTTTATATCTATAAAATAATGTTTACTTTAAAATTTTTTGCATGATCATTAAGTGCACCATTACCTATTGAGCAAGTTGTTGGCTTGGATGAAGACCTGGGAGATGCTTGTAGAAGGAAACACCGGTATTTGCATAGTAGGGACCTAGACAAGGTCACTGAAAGCACTCACTTCCCTCAGGACATTCACCTCCTGGCAGTGTCTGATGCATCCTGGGAACACACAGTATTCTCAGTATTTGTGTGTATTGTCATCATTACTCTACTCATCCAGAGTATTTACCCAGACCAGAAACATGGAAGTCATCTCTGAATCTTCCCCACTCTTTTGCTTCCTACATTCAGTGAGACATCCAATTCCACTCCTTCTGCTTTATGACTCTGCCATGTAGTCTTCCAGCCTCCGGGGCAGCCCTGTCTAGTCCAGTTTCCACACAATTGCAGTAGCTACAAGAATAGTTTCTGTAAACATCTGTTTCTGATCATGTGCCCCATCTATGTACATCTTTTGTTTGAAACCCTTCATTGGCTTCTCTTTGTGCTCAAGATAAAGTCTAAACTCCTTTTGGGACCCACAAAGCTCTTCATGATCTGGCCCCTGCCACCACTTTCAGTATCCTCTCTTGCTGTTTGCCAGCCTATGCTCCATACCCCAGCCTCATTGAACCACTTGAAGTGAATGAAAAATTTATATGCTGTACTCCCAGGGCCTTAGTAAATGTTCTTTCTGTTGCCTGGAATGCTGTTTCCCAGTGTCACCTGCCATCCATGTACCTGCTCATCGGGTCTTTTTACTCTGGAGAGCCTAACCTACATCTGGCATATAGTAGATGTTTAATTCATGTTCAGAGAATTAATGAATGGAATATAGGAATGGGAAAATAAGTGGATTCATGGATCCCTGTGCAACTGAAGTGGAGCCTGTCCTGGTCATGCTGCCCATTTACCTTTCCTGCCTGCACAACTGCTGGCGCAGGGCATGACACTTCCTCTCCACGTCCTGTCCCTCAGCACAGATGTGGCTTGCAGAGAGCCAACAGCCAACCTGGCTCACTGATGTCACCACAGACTCAGAATAATTGTCTCTATTAGGGTCAGGAGGCTGGACCTCTTCCTAGGGATTTCATTATTTGGCTCAAGAGTTATCTTCTGCCCCTCATTAAAAATCCTGCTCCTTGGTTGTCAAGTTGCTAGACTGTGTAGTAGTGTTCAACCCAGACCTTTAATATCTCAAAGTTTTTTTTCTGTAATGAAGACTCAAGAAAATATTTTTAATTTTGAAAGTAGTAACTTACTCCTTCTATGGCTTAACAATCACTTAGTGTTCTTTGTTTTATTTTCCACTGAACTGTAAGCTCCTTGAGAGTAAGAGCCATGTTGAATTTTGTTTGCTGTTTGTCACTCAAGAGACTAGAGTAATGCCTGGGACACAGTAAATAATTTCAATGAGTTTCTCAGTAAATAAATTCAATGACTGGATACATGCAGAAGTAAATGAACCAAGATCAATATTTAATTTTTAAAAAATTTAGGGAGTGTTATTTATTTTTACATTTTAGATTCAAGGCCCCCATGTGGTTTGTTACATAGGAATGTTGTGTGATGGTGGGGTTTGGGCTTCTCTTGAACCTGCCCCCTAGTTGGTGAGCATGGTGGTTGTTCAATCCTTATCCCGCTTCTTCCCTCTCCCTTTAGTAGACCCCAGTATTTGCTGTTCCCATCCTTCTGCCTATATGTGTCCAGTGTTTAGCTCCCACTTAAAAGTGAAACCATACAATTTTCAGGTTCTGTTTCTGTGATAATTCACTTAGAATAATGGCCTCCAGCTGCATCCATGTTATTGCAAAGGACATGGTTTTGTTCTTTTTATGGCT
Organism: Cephalopachus bancanus; assembly: GCA_027257055.1. Taxonomy (NCBI): domain Eukaryota; kingdom Metazoa; phylum Chordata; class Mammalia; order Primates; family Tarsiidae; genus Cephalopachus; species Cephalopachus bancanus. Next base: position 4,428,167 of record JAPVLO010000036.1, read on the forward strand.
GTGTAGTATTCCATGCTGTATATGTATCACATTGTCTTTATCACTGTCAATGGGCAAGTTGGGTCCATGTTTTTGCTATTGTGAGTAGTGCTGTGATAAAAATATGAGTGCAGGTGTCTTTTTGGTAGAACAATTTTCCTCCTTTGGGTATATACTCAGTAGTAGGATTGCTGGGTCAAATGGTAAATCTATTTTTAGTGATTTGAGAAATCTCCAAACTGCTTTCCACAGAAGTCGAATTAGCTTACTGTCTCACCAAAAATGTATGAGAATTTCCTTTTCTCTGCAACCTCACCAATATCTGTGTTTGAGGTTTTAATAATAGTCTGTCTGACTGGTGTGAGGTGGTATCCCATTGTGGTTTTGATTTGCATTTCTCTGATGATCGCGATGTTGAGCATTTTTTTTTCATGTGTTTGTTGGCCACTTATATGTCTTCCTTTGAGAAGTATCTTCATGTTCTGTGCCCACTTTTTAATGGGGATATTTGGTTTTTTCCCTGTTGATTTGTTTGAGTAGATAGATAGATAGATAGATAGATAGATAGATAGATAGATAGATAGATAGATTGACTTTAGATGTTAGTCTTTTGTTGGATGCATGGTTTGCAAATATTTTCCTCTGTTCTGTGGCTTGTCTTTTCACTATGTTGATAGTTTCTTTTGCTGTGCAGAACTTTTTAGCTTGATAGTGTTCCACTTGTCAATTTTAGTTTTTGTTGCATTTGCTTTTGAGGACTTGGTCATGAATTCATTGCCTAGGTCGATATCTAGGAGACTGTTTCCTAGGTTTTCTTCTAGCATTTTGATAGTTTGGGGTCTTATTGTTAACCCATTTTGAGTTAATTTTGGTAAATGGTGATAGATATAATATGGGTCTAGTTTCATTCTTCTGCATATGGTTAGGCAGTTTTCCCAGCACTATTTGTTGAATAGGATTCCCTTTTCTCAATGTTTGCTTTTGTCATCGTTTTCAAAGATGAACTGGTTGTAGATAAGAGGTTTTATTTCTGGTTTCTCTATTCTGTTCTAGTGGTCTATGTATCTATTTTTGTACCAGTACCATACTGTTTTAGTTACTGTAGCCTTGTAGTAAAGTCTGAAGTCTGGTAGTGTGATACCTTCAACTTTGTTCTTTTTGCTTAGAATTGCTTTGGCTATTTAGGCTCTTTTTCGATTCCATATGAATTTTGGTTTGTTTGCTTTTTTTTTTAAGATCTGTGAAAAACAGTGCTCCTAGTTTGACAGGGATTACATTAAATCTGTAAAGTGCTTTAGGCTGTCTGAACATTTTAATAACATCAGTTCTTCTAATAGGTGAGCATAGGATTTTTTTTCATCTGTTTGTATAGAACAGTTTTAGACTTACAGGATTACTACAAAGATAGTGTAGAAAATGTCTGTATAAAATGTGTCCAGTTTTCCCCATGATTAACATATTAGTATAGTACATTTGTCACAATTAATGAAGCATATTCATATATTGTTATTATCTAAAGTTGATGACTCTTTACACAGATTTCTTCAGTTTTCCCCTAATGCCTTATTTTCTGTTCCAGGGTCCCCTTCAGGATCCTACATTTAGAAGTTACCCTCCCTCTTAGGTTCCTCTTGGTTGTGATAATACCTCAGATTTTTCTTGTTTTTATGACTTTGTTTTGAGGACTACTGGTCAAGTATTTCATAAAATATTCTTCAACTGGTATTTGTCTGATCTTTTCAAAATCGTGGTTAAACTGGGGTTATGTGCTATTGAGGAGAGTACAAAGGTAAAGTGCCATTTTCCTGACATCAACAGTACAAACTCATCAATGTGACTTATCATTGGTGGTGTTGGTTATCTTGGTCAGTTGGCTGAGGTAGTGTTTATGCACTGTTACTTTTTTTTCCCCTTCTCTCTTTCTGTGCTGTACTTTTTGGGAGAAAGTTACTATGTGTAGTATAGACTTAAGGAGTAGGAGTTATACTTCACCTCCTTAATGGTGGAATATCAAAATAAATTATCTGAAATTCTTTTGCATGGGAGATTTGCCTATTCTTTCAGATTTGTTTATTTATTCAATAATTTATTTACATCAGTATGGGTGCATGGATTTTTATTTTATACTCTAATTTACAAATTTTACTTTATTTGTTTTGTTACTCAAATTGTACCAGCTTTGACCACTGGGAGCTCCTTCAGCTGGCTCCTGTATTCTTTTGATATACCCAAACCATTTTTTCTTCTTTTGATTCAGGGGATACTTGTGCAAGTTTGTTACATAGCATATTGCATGATGGTGAGACTTGGGCTTCTATGGAGCCTGTTGTGCAGGTGGTGGGCATGGTACCCAGTAGGTAGTTTTTAGGCCTTACCACCCCCCTTTCTCCAGGAGTAGCCCAGTGTCTGTTGTTCCCATTTTCATGCCTGTGTGCATACAGTGTTTAACTCCTGCTTATTAGGGAGAATATATGATATTTAGTTTTCTGTCTCTGTGATAATTCACTGAGGATGATGGTGTCTAGCTGCATCCATGTCACTGCCAAAGACATGATTTTGTTCTTTTTAATGGCTGCATAGTATTCCATGGTGTATATGTATCACGTTTTCTTTTATCTAGTTTATCATCAGTGAGCACCCAGTTTGGTTCCATGTTTTTTCCTATCGTGGATAGTGCTGCAATACACTTGCACAAGCAGGTGTCTTTTTGGTAGAGTGATTTGTGTAAATATCCGGTAGTGGGATTGCTGGGTTGAGTGTTAAGTCTATTTTTAATTCTTTGAGAAATCTCCAAACTGCTTTCCACAAGGGTTTAACTAGTTTGTATTCCCACCACCGGAGTAAGAACATTCTTTTTTCTCTGCATCCTTACCAGCATCAGTTGTTTTTTGACTTTTTTAATAAAAGCCATCTTGGCTGGTATTAGATGGTATCTCACTGTGGTTTTGATTTGCATTTCTCTGATGTTTAGTGATGTTGAACGGTTTTCATGTTTCTTGGCTGCTTGTATGTTTTCCTTTAAGAAGTGTCTGTTCATGTCCTTTGCCCACTTTTTAATGGGGTTATCAGTATTTCTCCTGATGATTCATTTGAGTTATTTGTAGATTTTGGATATTAGACCTTTCCAGATGCATAGTTTGCAAATATTTTCTCCCGTTGTATAGGCTGTCTGTTACCTTAGTTGATGGTTTCTTTTGCTTTGCAGAAACTCTTGAGTTTGATTAGGTCCCCCTTGTCAATTTTGTCTTTTGCTGCTTTTGCTTTTGGCTTTGGTTATAAATTCATTGCCTAGGCAGATGTCCAGAAGAGTGTTTCTTATGCTTTTTTCTAGAATTGTTATAGTTTGAGGTCTTATGTTTAAGTTGTTCATCCATCCTGAGTTAATTTTTGTATATGGTGAGAAGAAAAAGGGGTCCAACTTTATTCTTCTGCATATGTTTAGCCAATTTTCTTAGCACAATTTGCTAAATAGAGTGTCTTTTCCCCAGAGTTTGTTTTTGTCAGTTTTGGCTAAGATGAGATTGTTGTATGCCAGCAGTTTTATTTCTGGATTCTCAATTCTGTTTCATTGATCTATATGTCTATTTTTGTACCAGTACCATGCTGTTTTGGTTATTGTTGCCTTTTAGTCAAGTTTGAAGTTTGGTAATGTGGCCTCCAGCTTTGTTCTTTTTACTTAGGATTGCTGTGGCTATTTGGGTTCTTTTTTGTTTCCATACAAATTAAAGGATATTTTTCTAGATCTGTGAAAAATGGTGCAGGTAATTTGATAAGGATTGCATTGAAGCTGTAGATGGCTTTGGTATGAACATCTTGACAATACTGATTCCTCTGATCCATCAGCATGGAATATTTTTCCTTTTGTTTGTGTCATCTTTGATTTCTATCAGTAAAAAATCTTTGATTTATTTGGCTAGATGCATTCTGAGGTATTTTGTTTTTGTGTGTGGCTATTGTAAATGAGGTTATGTTCCTGATTTGGTTCTTAGCTTGAATGGTGGTGTGTATAAAAATGCCACTTATTTTTGAGTGTTGATTTTGTATCCCAAGACTTTACTGAAGTCATTTATGAATGCTATGAGTCTTTTGGTGGACTCTTTAGAGTTCTCTAGATATGCAATCATATTATTTGTGGAGAGAGATAATTTAACTTCCTCTCTACCTATTTGGATGCTTGTTATTGCTTTCTCTCACCTGATTGCTCTGGCTAGAACTTCCAGTACTATGTTGAATAGGAGTGGTCACACCGTCTTTTTCTTTTTTTTTTTAAGCTTATTTTCTGACACTACAAAGATTCTCTAGGTTCATTTGTATATTTCTGCCCTAGTCCTAGGATCAGATATTTTTACAAGTTGTTCTTCTTTTAGGTGGAGAACAATATTAGAAGCTAAGATTCGGCCACTAATTGCTACTCAGGTTGTTACTTTCAGGCCTTCTCAGCTGTTAGAATGGAAATATCTGTGTGTGTACTAACTAATGTATGTACACATCTATAAATATTTCTATATGAACATATCTGCATCTATTTAAACTAAACTTGAGTTTATACCAATGTCTCTCTGAACATTTAATTTTAAAAGTTATATTGAAAATGGTAGGCATACATCCAACCATATCAATAGTTGCATTAAATGTGAATAGATCAAACACTTCAATAGAGTTTGTTGGAATGGATAAGAAACCAAGATCCAAATATGTGTTGTCTATAAGAGACATGAAAAAATGATGCCATTTAAATAAACTTGAAGACAAAAATATTATTAAAGTCAAAGGATAACATAGTAACAAAAGATTCAAAGTCATCAGGAAGATATAAAAATTATAAACATGTATACACACAGAAACAGAGTCCCAAAATTCATAAAGGAAAAAAAAAAAAAAAGACAGAATTGGAAGGAGGAATAGACAATTCAGCAATAATAGTTGTAGACTTTAGTACCTGACTTCAGTAATTTATAGAACGACGAGACTTAAAATCAGCAACAATATAGAAAACTTAAACAATTTTATCAGCTAACTTGATCTAACTAACATTTGTAGAATACTCTACCTAATAATAGCAGCACACATGGAACATTTTCCAGGAAAGATCATATACACTAAGCCATAAAACAAATCTTGATGAATTTAAAAGATTTTAAGGCAAATAAAATATGTTCTCCAAATATAGTGGAACTAAATTAACACAGAAATAAATCTGGAATCAGAACAGTGATCTCTCCTTTAGTTCATTTATCAAGGCCTTTGGCATACTGTTTAGGATCAGTTCAGTGCTCGTACAACTTTATAGTGGTGCCTTCCTGAACAACTTCCTCTCTCTTATCCTCCTAGTTTTCCCCCAAGTCTCTGAGTCTCCTGTTTTTGGTCCTTTATCCAGAAAGCTGAGTTTTATTCCCCCGCTCTACTATGCACTTTCCATAACTATGCCTGCATCTGAGGCCAATTGGTGTAAGGCACACAGACAGAAAAAAAAAAAAATAGCAGCAGGGATTTTCTCCATATACTTGGGACCCAGCTCCTCCAATTAGAGAGGAAGTTTCCCCTCAGAGTTTTAGGTGCCTATAGACCCTACCAACACTTTTATTTCTATGGGATTATCTTGTGGCTGGTGCTTGAGAAAACAGAACAAAGAAAAATACTGAGGATTTCCCCTTATTTTCTCAAAGAGTGAGGAATCCCCTTTCCTTTTTCTGAGTTAGAGTCACAGGACTTCTTCTAAAACTTTCAGTGTGTGTCCTTAAGCCATTTCTGGGTTTTGTGCTTTCTTGGGTCCAAACTGGGGATACATGAGGAGAAAACGGGGGCCTTACTACTGAGTCAGTCGTACTTTGAATTCTAGTCTTCTTTCTCTATCTGCCTAGTTCTGTTTGCTGCTCCATGCATTCTGTCCAGGTTTTTATATTTGAGGTTTCAACATTTTATCCAAGTTTTATTTTAAGTAATGTTAATTTTATAGCATTTGAAGGGGAGGCTCTAATTCCACACAAATTGGAAGACTCTAAAAATGCACCCATTAAATTGCTAAAAAGTAAATTGAGTGGTGATAATACAACAGAAGTACAATTTATATTCTGAGTGTTGTCACTGTGTGATTACAATCACATAGAATCTCCCAGACTTATAGCTAGAGTTCCTGGAAGCTATTTCATATTCTGGTACAAGGGCAAAAAAACCACAACACAAGAAGGAATTAAGTCCTGAATTACTGGCTTTATCACATCCATCCTTTCCACCCCAAAATGGCACAAAAGAAACAGCTACTACACCCTGCAGAACTTTTGGTGTTTAAAAAAAAAATGATGGACTGAGGTGGAAACAGGCCATGCAGGTGCAGGTCTGTCTAAAAAAGTCCCTTTCAGGTGAGTTTGAACACACAAACTCAAGCAATGAGCCTCTCATCAATTAGGGTTAAGAAACCAAGGTTCAATTCTCAGGACGTCACAATTTTATCCATTTACTCAATATGAATTTACAAAGTCCCTATACATTACCAGCTTCCACTTGAAACAATTTTTAGTTTAAAAAGAAACTTGGCATCTCTAGAGGGACCACCAAGTTCCCCCGATGTCTATAGCTGAAAGGACCTTTTTTTTCTTTTTTTTTGGAATTGGGTTTCTTTTCTACTGCTTAAAGGTAACATCTTAAAACCAAATCATCTTTTTTTTTTTGAGTTGGAGTCTCACTCTGTCACCCAGACTGTAGTGCAGTGGCACGCTCCTGGCCACCGCAGCCTCGACCGCTGGGCTCTGGCGATCCTTCCGCCTCAGCCTTCCAACTAGCTGAAACTACAGGTGTGTGCTACCACGCCCAGCTTATTTTTTGATTTATTGTAGAGATGAGGTCTCGCCAAGTTGCCCAGGCGGGTCTCGAACTCACCTCAGCCTTCCAGAGGCGCGGGATTACAGGCAGGATTACAGGCTCCAAATCATCTTTAACCAGAGGTCTAACATGATATTTAGCAATAATTGCATCTCAGACATACTGCACTAGAAAATACACTAAATTCTAAAGGTAGCTATGCTGCAAAATAGTTTAAAATTAAACATTTTAATAGTATTCATTTATGCTTAAAATTCCAGACCTAAACCAAGCTTGCAGTCACTGATATTTACATTCTGGTCATCCAGGAGAGGTGGCAGCATCAGTTTGATACCTTGCTTTAGAGTCTGAATGTATCCTAAACCTATCAGGCTGGAGTTGTTCACTTCTGGTGAGAAGCAGGTGTCAGGGTCAATCTGATACTCAGCTGCTATTCTGAAGCAGGTATTACTGTTTCCTGCTGTCCAGGTGAAATTGACAGTGGTCTCCAACTTCTTGTTCACCCACTGGTAAGCGGAGTTGTCAACCTCTGTACCATCATTCACCTTAGTGTGAACCTGGAGTTCAGCAGTCCTGTAGCCGCAAAGTTGCTCTGGGTCACTCCAGACTTTGCGGTCTCAAAGTTTATCTGGGAGCCAGCCAGCCAACCTTTGTAACCCAGCACCAGAGCCCCTGGATTGAAGACCCAGCAATATCAAAATCAGCGTGCCATCCCTGGTTGACATGCTCCCTGCCTTGATTTTAGCGTTTTTCCCCTAGTATTAGGTAAGAAGGATGGATCAAAGGTCAACCTCAGTCCATGTGCAAGCTGATCTTCCATGGTAATTACAGTGCCCGATGGGTTGTCAGTGTTCCATTTCTCCAAAAACATTGGGCCGTGTTCAGTCTATCTTTACTTGGTTTCCAGACTGCCCATCTGTTTAGTGATCCCGGTGTTGGCGGAGCCTGAGCTTGTAAATTCCAATTCATTCTCAGATTTTGTTTCAAATCAAGTTTTAATTAAGCCAAATCCATAGCCCTGGGTGAAGACATCCCTGGCAGATTGACCAAGATTGGCATGCATAGGGGGCACAGGCATCTTCTGCCAGGAGGCAGTAGCAGCAGGCTTAGCGACAGTCTCTGTCCTTTAATGGCTGCATTCAGTGAGAGAGACAGTGGACTGTACTTACTTCATCTTATCTGGGGCTGGAACTCTGCATGTTTCATTTATTCCACACGTTTCATTTATCCTTTAGTTTTTAATCTAAGTAATACATACAGGGTACAATAACTAGGTATGTGGATATATTTTTTGAGAAAAACTACACAACATATTAATTACACGTGTCTGTGTATGAGTGGAAAGACTATAGTATGTTATTTTTCTTTTTTGTATTTTCTAAATTTTCTCATAGTTACCATGCATTATAAGTAAAATCGAATAAATTGTTGTTTTTAAAAAGAACTCTAATACAACGAGTAATTGGAAGTTCACAGCACCATTTGATATGCAAAATAGGAAACATTTGGCTTTTACTTTCTATATGAGTAATCAGCCTTTTAAAAAGCCCAGAGGTAAGGCCGGGTGTGGTGGCTCAAGCCTGTAATCCCAGCATTTTGGGTGGCCAAGGTGAGAGGATTATCTGAGTCCAGGGGTTCAAGACCAGCCTGGGCAACTTGGTGAGAACTCGTCTCTACGATAAATAAAAAAATTAGCCAGGCATAGTGGCATATGCCTGTAGTTCCAGCTACTTGGAAGGCTGAGGCGGAAGGATCACCTGAGCCCAGCACGTCGAGGCTGCGGTGGCTGTGGGCGTGCCACTGCACTCCAACCTGGGTGACTGAATGAGACTCTGACTCAAAAAAAAGAAAAAAAAAGCCCAGAAGTGTTAGGCATGTTGTGTTGCTTTCTAGTTTTTGTAAAGTTACCATTGACTCCACAAACTGGTTCACCTAGACTGGATAATGATTCAGAAACATGAAACCTTGCCGTGTCCTCTTTCCCTTTCTTTTTTCTGCTTCGCCTACAGTAGATCAGGCCTAGAGCCAGTGCAGTGGGTACAGAGTCAAATGAAGCCCAGTACCATTTTCCAAGTGATTCCCGACCTCCTTAGCTGCTTTGAACTTTAAGGAGCCAGGTAATTTTAAATATTTTTTATTTGGACCTGAACTACATTAAAATGGATTAATCATAATCCTTGTTTCATGACATGCACTACTCATTATTCCCTTTATGGCTCACTTTTATTTGTCCATCTGTCTGTCCATCTATCTATAATAATAATAATGAAATAAGTACTCATTCTGGAATAATGATAATGCAATGTCATATCCACCACCACCAACATAAATTGATTCTTGGCCATAACCTATATCTAATCAGAGATCTTTTCCCATCCCACCTTCCTACATGCTTCCACCCATACTTGAAACGTTTGTTCATCATTCTTTTTGTTTTTTTCTTTTTTAGGCAAAATTCACATAACATAAAATTAACCATTTTAAAGTATATGTTTCAGTGCTATTTGGCACATTCACCATGTTGTACAACCATTACCTCTGTTGAATTCCAAAACATTTTCATCACCTCTTCCCAAAGAATTCCATACCCATTAAACAGTCACTCCCGTGCCTTCCTCCTCCAGCATCTGTCAATCACTAGTCTGATTTTTTGTCTCTAAGGATGTACCTATTCCGAATATTTCAAATAAACGGAATCATACAATATGTGACCTTTTTTGTCTCATTACTTTCACTTAGCATGTTTCTGAGATTCATTCATGTTATAGCATGTATTAGCACTTACTCATTTTTGTGGCTGAATAATATTCCATTGCACAGATGTACCATATTTTAAAATCCATTCATTAGTTAATGGTTATGTGTATTGTTTCTACTTTTTTTTACTCTTGTAAATACTGTAGTGCTACTATAAACATTCACGTACAAGACTTTGAATACATGTTTTCATTTCTCTTAGGTATCTATGTAGTAGTAGAATTGTTGGGTCATATGGAAAATTTATGCTTAACTTCTTGGAGGACTACCAAGGTATTTTCCACAACTGCTGTGTCATTTTATACTTCTACCAGCAATGCATGATGGTTCCAATTTCTCCACATTTTTGCCAATTTCTCTCTCTCTCTCTGTCTCTCTTTTCTTTCCTTCCTCCCTCCCTTCCTTCCCTCTTCCATTATAGCCATCCTTGTGGATGTGAAGTGATATCTCATTATTGTTTGATTTGCATTTCCCTAATGTCTATTGATGTTGAGCAACTTTTCACGTGCTTGTATATCTTTCTTGGAGAAATATCTGTTTAAGTCTTTTTACCCATTCTTTTGTTTTCGTATCTCTCTGTATGTGTCCTTTTGTTGTTGAGTTATAAGAGTTTTTTAAATATTTTCTGGGTATGAGGTTCTTATCAGATATATGACTTGTAAATATTTTCTTTCCTAGCTTGTCTTTTCGCTTTCTCAATCAAATCCTGTGAGGCACAAAATTTTAAATTTTAATGTTCTAATTTATTATTATTTTTCCTTATGATTTTGGTATCATATCTAATCATTCATTGACAAATACAAGGTCATAGAATTTACCCCTGTTTTCTTCTAAGAGTTTAGTAGTTTTAGCTATTACATGTAGGTCTCTGATTTATTTTGAGCTAATTTTTGTATATGGTGTGAGGTAGAGTTCCAATTTGATTTGGATATACAGTTGTCTCAGCACTGTTGAAGAGACTATTCTTTCCCTAATGAATATTCTTGTAAAAAAATCAATTGACCACAGATGTATGAGTTTAATTTTTGGATTTTCAATGCTATTCCATTGGTATGTTTGTTTGTTTGTTTGTTTGTGTGTGTGTGTGTGTGTGTGTGTGTGTGTGTGTGTGTGTGTGTGTCTGTGTATGCGTGTGTGTGTATGTATCCTTATGCCAGTGCCACACTGTTTTGACTACTATAACTTTGTAGCAAGTCTTGAAATTGGGAAGTGTGAGTCCTCCACCTTTGTTTTTATTTTTCAAGATTACCTTTGGCTATTTGGGGCCCCTTCAATTTTATATGACTTTCAGGGTCAACTCTCATTTCTACAAAAGAGGTTACTAGGATTTTGCTAGACATTGCATTGAATCTGTAGATTGTTTTGGTAGTATTGACACCTTAAGTCTTCCAATTCATAAACATAGAATGTTCTTCCACTTATTTAGGTTTTTGTTTAAAAATTTGTTTTGTTTTTCGAGTCAGAGTCTCACTCTGTCACCCAGGCTGGAGTGCAATGACATGATCATGGCTACTACATCCTCAACCTGCTGGACTCAGGCGATCCTTCCACATTAGCTTTCCAAGTAGCTGGGACTACAGGTACATGCCACCATGGTTGGCATTTTTTTTTTTTTAATTGTGGAGGCGAGGTCTTGCCATGTTGCCCAGGCTGGTCTCAAACTCCTGGCAAGCAATCCTCTTGCTTCAGCCTCCCAAAGTGCTGAGATTACAGGCAGGAGCCACTGCACCTGGCCTAGTTTTTGTTCAATTCTATTTAGCAATTTTTTGTAGTTTTCAGTGTGTGTCAACTTCCTGGCTTAAATTTATTTTAAAGTATTTTAATATTTTTGATGCTATTACAAATGGAATTGTCTTTTAAATTTTTCTTTCAAAAACAATATATTTTTGAGTGTCAATCTTGCATGTTGCAACTTGGCTGATTAGTTTATTAGCTCTAATAAGTGTGTGTGTATGTATGTGTGTGTTTGTATTCTTTACAATTTTCTATAGAGTAAGTCCCCTACCTTCAAGTTGCAAACTTTCAAAGATGCAAATATGCATTTGCATGTCTAATCACATAAGTTAATTCATGTGTCTGGTGTACATTGTCATGTGCATATATCCTCTACAAGTGGTTGTGCTTTTGTGTACTTTACTGTATATTACTAGATGGAGTACAGTAGTACAGTATCTTTATTTCAAGCCCAGAATGTATGGAAGCAGGTGTAAAAGCAGCAGTGATGTAGCTGTGCCAATTGTGTTAGTTGGGTACATAGGTTAACTTTGCTGAACTTATGAACACATTGGTCTTAGATATGTTCTCAGAATGGAACTCATTCATATATAGGGGACTTACTAAATATAAGATCATATCATCTGCAAATAGAGATAGGTTAACTTGCCTCTTTCCTTTTATGTTTTGTATTCTTCCTTTTCTTTTACTTCTGTGTGCTCTTTACTCCTTTTTCTTCTCTAATTGCTCTGGCTAGAACTTTCAGTATAATGTTGAATGGAAATGATGAAAGTAGGCATCCTTATCTTGCTCTGTTCTTCGAGGAAAATTCTTCAGTCTTTCACCATTGAATATAATATAAGTGGTAGTTTTTTCACAAGTTCCTTTCATCGTGTTGAGGAAATTCACTTTTGTTCTTAGTTTGTTGCATGTTTTTATCATGAATGTTGAATTTTGTCAAGTGTTTTTTCTGAATCAATTGAGATGATTATGGGTTTTTTCTTTTATTCTATTAATGTCGTGTGTTATATTGATTTTTGTATGTTTAGCCACCCTTGCATTACTGCAAGGATAAATCCCATTTGATTATAATGTATATATAATTTTTAAGATATGCTACTGGATTTGGTTTGCTAGTATTTTGTTGAGGATTTCTTTATTTTCATAGGGATATTGGTCTATAATCTTTTCTTGTGATATCTTTGTCTGGCTTTGATATTAGTGTAATGTTGGCCTCATAGAATGAATTAGGCAGTGTTTTCTTCTCCTCTTCTATTTTTTTGGAAAAATCTGAGAAGGATTGGTGTTAATTCCTCTTGAATGTTTGGTAGAATTCACCAGTAAAGTTATCTGGTCCTAGGCCTTTCTTCGTTGTGAGATTTTGATTACTGTTTCAATCTCCTTAGTGATAGTTCTGTTCAGATCTTCTGTTTCTTCTTGAGTCCGTTTCGGTAGTTTAGGTATTTCTAGGAATTTGAACATTACATCTTGTTCTTTTCTTATTCTTTAAAAATATATTCTTTAATAATCTTAATAATTATTTTTATTTCCATAAGATCTATAGTAATGTCCCCAGTTTCATTTCTGACTTTAGTCATTTGAGCCTTCTCTCTTTGTTCTCTGTTAATCTGTTGAGACAGGGTCTTATTATGTTGCCTGGGCTGATCTCAAACTCCCGGCCTCGAGCAATCCTCCTGCCTCAGCCTCCCAGAGTACTGGAATTACAGGTGTGCACCATGACACCCTGCTATATGTTTTCACTATGTCATATTTTTTTTATTTTTGTTTCTCCATTATTGCCTTTTTGTGATTGAATTTTTCTACTGTGCCATTTTGCTTCCCTTCTTGTTTCTTTTTCTGAACATTTAAAAGTTTTTTTCTTAGTGGTTACCCTTGGAATTACAATTAACATCTGAAACTTCATAATAATAAAGTTCAAATTAACACTAATGTAGTGTTAGTAGTTTGCAAAGATGATGTTCCTTTAGAGCTCCATTTCCCCCCTTATCTTGTTATTGTTCCAAATTTTACATCTTGTATATTGTGTACTCATTAACATATATTTATAATTATTGTTTGATGCATTTGTCTAAAATAAGAAAAAAGGGATTATAAGTGAAAAATGCAGCAATACTATCTTTAAATTTACTTATGTATGTATGTATGTGCTGTGATCTTGCTTTTCTTTCTATGGCTTTGAGTTACTGTCTAGTGTCCTTTCATCCTGATGGCCTCTCTTTAACATTCCTTGTCTAATATTGATGGATTCCCTTCATTTTTTATTCATTTGGGAATGCTTTGATTTTTCCTTCAATTTTGAAGAACAGTTTCATCAGATATAGAATTTTTAATTATAGTCCCCTCCCCTAGGACTTTAAATATCTTATCCCACTGCCTTCTAAGCTACACAGTTTCTGAAGAGAAAACTGCTATTAATATCTTTGTTACTGTTCTGTTATCTTTGGCTGTTACTATCCTTATATGTGATAAGATGCTTCTTTCTTGCGACTTTCAAGATTCTCTCTTTTCTTTGGCTTTCAGCAATTTTACTATAACATGTCTTGGTGTGAATCCTTTAAAGTTTATCCTGCTTGGAGTTTGTTGATATTCTTATATGTGGAGATTTATGACTTTCATCAAATTTTAGAAGCTTTGGCCATTATTTCTCCAGGTGTCCTGTCTGTTCTTTTCTATCTTTCCTATCCCTCTTGGAATCCCATTATGCATTTATTGGTATGGCTGGTATTGTCCTATAGGTCTCTTATGCTCTTTTCCTTTCTTCTTTTCTTTCTATTTCTGTTCCTCAGATGAAATAATCTCAATAGGTCTATCTTCATATTTGTTGATTCTCTCTTTTGCTTGCCCGAATCTGCTGGTGAACCCTTCTATTGAAATCTACACTTCTGTTATATTTTTCAGATGCATGATTTCTATTTGGTTATTTTAAATAATTGTTTTGAGTCAGGGTCTCACTCTGTTATCCAGGCTGTAGTGCAGTGGCATAACCACAGCTCACTGCAGCCTTGAACTCCTGGGCTCAAGTAATCCTCCTCAGCCTCCTGAGTTGCTAGGACTACAGGCATGCACCACCATACCCGCTATTTTTAAAATTTTTTTCTAGAGACGAGGTCTCACTATGTTGCCCAGGCTGGCATTAGCATCCTGGGTAACAGAGTGAGAACCCAACTCAAAAAAAAAAAGCAAGAAAGTTGGAGAATGTGTATTGATGGGAGGGGTGATTCTTCCAAGAAAAGCCATATAGTTTTGAAAAATGACAATGCATAGCTGGATTTGTTTTATATTATGAACAACTCAGGATCTGTTCTTCACTGAGTTGTTTTTGAATCCAAGCAAGAGTCTTAACTCTTTTCTCTGATTTTGGAGTCTTCCTGCTTCTATCTAGTTTGCATTTTCCTGTCAGACTGAAACTCCCATTTCATTGCTTCTCTGCAGGACTAATTATTGCTTGGAGGTCTGACTTCTCAGACATCTACTTCCCTGCCTAGTTACCTGCCCCCAGATCTAATTCCAGAGCGTCCCTGTCTCCCTGTTGCCTTTCTAAGTTCCATAATTCCTTTGGGGCCCAGCTCGAGGTCCTGCTTTTTCCATGAAGTCTTTTCACATTTGTTTCTTTTCAGAATAGCTGTTGTCTTTGAGGTGCGTAGGGATGGAAAGGTGTGATACCATTACTTGTCCATAACAAGGGTCACAGCTGATGCTCTTCTTATAAAAGACAGGTTACCAAGAGAAAAGCATAACAAATTTATTAAGTCAAAGTCTTACATGACATGGAGCCTTTAGAAATGAAAATCCAAAGACCCAGAGAAAACTGTCTACTTTTGTGCTTAGTTTGATGAAGAGTGAATAGGTATGTAGAAATGTGATGATCTAATGGTATGATCTAACGGTAACAGACTGAGATTGGAGGGCAGGAAGGTGGGGGGACCCAGCAGAGGCCTGTCTGTTCAGATTCTTCTTGGGCTTTCTGTGTAGATTTCTTCTTTCTGGGTATGAAGCAGGACCTCTCTGGAATGAGGGTCTTCAAGAGAAAGGGTCCATATTTTATGGCTTGCTTGCGGGGAGAAGAGTTCTAGTATTTATGACCCGCTTTGGAGAAGAGGAATTCTGGTTTCTATGACTTGCTTCAGGGAGAAAGGAGGGTGGGAGAAGGTCAGAGAGACCTTGCTTCTGAGGCCTTTCCAATATCCTTCAGTTCAAAGTTAGCACACCAAGTGCCACACTTTCAGATATCATTTCCAGAGCTCTAACAAGTGTTTATTTGGACTTTTAACCCATCGAAAGTCATACATTGCTATAAGTACCTAAAAGTTTTTATATGTAAAACCCAAATCAATTTCATCTTTCTCTCACCAATAAATTGTTCATGTTCCAGGATGGCACAAATGGGCAAAGGTTGTGCTTTAATTAAGTTGAGGCAAAATAAGTAAATCTGCTTGAAAATGTCCCATGCAGTTATTATGCCATTTAAGTCAGAGGCGCTTATAGCCAACGTTTGGAAACATTAGCACTTAAACAGCACTTACACACTTCGCCTCTGCCTCTAGAACTTTGGGTCATCAAAATTTCCTTTCTCGGCCAGGCTGGGTGGCTCAGCCTGTCATCCCAGCACTTTGGGAGGCTGAGGAGGATGGATTGCCTGAGTCTGCGGGTTCAAGACTAGCCTGGGCAACTTGGTGAGACCTCGTCTCTACAATAAATTAAAAATATTAGCCAGACATGGTAGCACATGCCTATAGTTACTGCTACTTGGAAGGCTGAGGCGGAAGGATCGTGGAGCCTAGCAGGTTGACGCTGGGGTGGCCATGAGTGTGCCACTGGACTCCAGCCTGGGTGACAGAATGAGACTCCAACTCAAAAAAAAAATTCCCTTCTCTCTGTGGCATATCCATTCATCAGGCATGGCAGTGCGGTTGCCAGTGAAGGGCACCATCTTGCCAGGACCTCTTCACTAGCCCTGCTGCCTCATGGTGCCACCTAGGAACAGGTGCCCTCAACACTCCTTCATTTAACTGGTTGGTGGGACTTACATGCACTGCGTATTGGAGACAGTCTTCCGTTATTTTATATTCAGAGATTCATCAGGTGTAAATCTAACTGAAAGTGAAATTTGTTTTCAAAGGCAAGTTTCCTCAGAGGCTTATCAGTGAAGCTTCAGGGTTGAAGGTTGCCGCTCGGAAGCGAGATCAACTATGGGTCTTTGACATGTTGGACTTAGGTAATCAGTGGGGTATGGAGGAGGGAGCACTGGAACAATTCATGCGTAAGAGAGACCAGGACAGTCTGTGCATAAGGGAGGAGTCAGTTTGTGTGTTTGGTGGCAAATTAGGGCTACAAAGTCCTTGTGGGTTTGGTTCTCAAAGTCATTATGTCTTTGCCAAGATCTGCCAATTCTCTCTGAAGGGGACAGATGGAAGCTACTCTTCTAACTGTCAGTTGAATTGCTATTTCTTTTATCTAATGGATAAAATTTATAACACAAGTGAAATCTTCTGGCTAGGTCAGTGTTTAGCATTCCACTGTGCTCTGTATGCTTCTTCTTCTTTTTTTTAAGAAAGAAAAGTTTATTTAAAAGTAAATTAGAGAGAGAAAGAAAAGGAAGAGAGAAGATTCACCTCCCCGTGGTGGGGGAGGGGACCAAAGCCACGAAGCGTGGCGACAGCCATAGCTCGAAGAACACATGGTCATACCAGTGTATACTTCTTCTTAGCATTTATTTGCTGAAAGAATATGTATGGTCCTGGTATTTAGTAGGAATGTTATATGAAACCCAAACTACATGTCTTCCAGATTCTTTCCTCACTCTGAATGGGTGTCTAGGCTGCAGAAGCCTCCTGCCACTTTTCTGTACAAGACATCCCCCACCCCAGTGCCCCTCCACTCCATGATGCTTTCACTCATTTTGAAATTCAGCAGGAAGCTGTTGCTTTATTTTCTGTCCTCTTGCTAGCTCCAGGAACCTTGATGAGTACTTGACTTAAATATTATCTTGCTCTTAAAGCAAATTTAGAACATAAAGGCTATCGTACAGTTCTGTCTGCTGGGGTAAACTAGGTCTACAGTTCAAATTAAACATTAGCTCTAGGTTTTAAACCTCGAGGTTTAAAACTCATGTGCTCAGAAGAAACTGACAAAGGGACAGCAATGTTGAAATATTTTTAAGTGCAAACAGAGGAGTCCTGTGTGCTGGAAATGACAAACGTATGTTGTCTAAAGTCTCTATTTGATTTCTTATTTGTCCACCGCTCTCGGAATTTCCAGCAATCTTGTGCCTACATGCTTCAACTCACTTCTTGGCAATTGCCTCTGATTAAATATGTGTATGTAAAATATCTTATTTTATTCCAGAAGTGGTCACCCCAATATACTTTTAATTCCTTAGAGGGATGATGCCGCTACTATTGACCGATTAGCAAAACGCAAGATCTGAAGCACCAGAAGTTGTATCAGGGAAAAAAATTAATGCTTATATAATAAGCACAGAGGAGGGTTTGGTCACCAGAGTTGTTAGTTGGGGCTGCTGCCACCTAGCTTGGGTTTCCCACAGTCTAACATTGGGTGCATGAGTTTTTGGTTGATTACTTTTTACTGCATTCTAATAGACACTGGTTTCTTCACCCATCCTCACTCCCTGTGGTCTCAATTATCTGTTCTGTCTGGGTCTGAGGATGCAGCTGGATCTTTGAGTGAGAGAGAATGAAGTGAAAGATGTTCCTGTTTAGTACACAGACTAGTTAAGGATATCATCCTATTTACTACTTTTCCTGCTCCAAACAAAAATAATGCAAAAGTTAAGTGAACAGGATGTTTACCAAGTATACAGAACTAAATATGTAAGATATTCAATTTATCATCTGGAAGTTTTGGGAAACTGGACTACAATAAATTTCCCTGTAGTGAATAAATCTGTCTTTCAAAAGTCTTTCCCCCCCCCAAATTATTGTTCTCTGTATTCTGCCTAGATAGTTTTTAAACATCTGGCTTGTTAAAATGCCTGCCAGTCTCTTAGAGAAGTTGACAGTTTAGGTGATTTCTGTTAGCAGAAACAGGTGGATTCAAAAGCTTTTCCTCTAAAATGAATCTGTTGTGTAATATCACACCTGGTTCAGAATGCAGGTGCATGCTCCTGTTTTGCCCTGCGAAGGTAGAAGGGGGAAGGATCCAATCCATATAAGATGGGGGAGAGGAGGAGGCACCCAACAGCAAAGCCACACCGTGTTGCAATCTTAGCCTAAACTATATCTCTGGGAAAGAGTTTCTTGCTACCTGTTTGTATTTCTGAGTATTCATGGACTCCCCTCCCCTTTCCAAAGTGGGTTGTTAACCCCAGAGCGATACGGAGATTAGCTGAGAGCTGAAGGAGAGTCCCAACGGAGATTCAGTGCCACAGAACCTATGCAGCTTTCTTTACCTTACACTGACCAGGTGCTTAGGGCTTGGGAAATAAGAGCTAAGAATTGAAATTCCTCAAGGTAAGAAGACTCCCCTCCCAGGAAATGGACTCCTCCAATTTTCTCACATGATTATTCAGGCACTTTCACTTTTCCATATATAGGAGTCACTCAGGAGCAAGCTGTGACCAGCTGGTGGGAGTGACACATCTGTGTTCCGTCCACTCCCTCTCTCCTCACCCATCCTTAACTTACTCTCACGTGCTCACAGACAGTTAGGCAGAAGAGATCCCCGTGGCTCCACCAAAGACAAGACTGTTGGGTTTGAAAAAAAGAAAAAAATAAACTCAAGCAAAATCACAGCATTAAAACTGTTACCTGGAAGAAGCTTGCGTAGAGAAGTGTGAGAAGATGAATGGACCCGTGGATGGTTTGTGTGACCATTCTCTAAGTGAAGAGGGAGCCTTCATGTTCACGTCAGAGTCTGTTGGAGAGGGACACCCAGGTAAGTATGTTGTCCTGCACTGACTGGAAAATTCATCCTTCCCAGCCTATACCAAGGGGATCACTTAAAAAAAAATTAGGGCAACCCCTTCGAGTCCCCCCCCCCGCCACTGTGGAAGCTTTTCTGTCCTCTCAATAAATCCTGATTTCTAAAAAAAATTTTTTTTTAATTGACAAATAATAATTGTACAGATTTATGGGGTACAGTGTGTTTTGATACATGTATACAACGCGCAATGATCAAATTAGGGTAATTAGCATATCCATCACCTCAGACATTTATCATTTCTTTGTAGTGAGAACATTCACAATCCTTCCTTCTAGCTCTTTTGTCAGCTAGCTGTGCCAGAACTTATGCATCCTATCTAACTGTAACTTTGTACTGAGGGACTCACTTTTACTAGAGGTCTTAGGAACAATGTGTGTGAGCTACTGTAAAGATCTCTGGAGACACAGTACATAAGTAGTTTTGTTAAAAACAGTGACTACTCATCATGAAGCCAAGGGTCCATGGTGCTGCCCACCACCAGCATGCCTGCACGGTGGGGCTGTGACAGAGAGCAGCAGCTGGCTGGCTAAGCACAAGGCACATAGAAAATATATCATCAGGTCGGGCGGTAGCTCAGCCTATAATCCCACTCTTTGGGAGGCCGAGGTGAGTGGATTGCCTGAGCCCGCGGGTTCGAGGCCAGCCCGGGCAACTTGGCAAGACCTTGTCTCTACATTAAATCAAAAATTAGCCAGGCATGGTAACATGCTCCTGTAGTTCCGGCTACTTGGAAGGCTGAGGCAGAAGGATCACCAGAACCCAGCAAGTCAACACTGGGGTGACCGTGAGCATGCCACTGCACTCCAGCCTGGGCAACAGAGTGAGATTCCAATTTAAAAAATATATGTGTGTGTGTGTGTGTATCATCAGATCTTAACTTGTGTGTGTGTATATATATATATATATATATAATATATATGTCTATATATATATGTTTATATATTTGAGTAAAGGATTAATCTATTATCAATGAGCAATTTAAGTCAACAGAAAATGTTCCTCAAACAAGACCATGAGTCATTAAGTTTTTCAGGTAAAGCATGTGCAGTTTAGAAATGAACACCCCTGCACCCTGATCGGTGCTGAGATAGATCTCTAGGGGTGTGGGCCTTTGGTATATTACCTAACAGAAGTATAGATGACTTCCTAAAGAGGAAGAAAATTCAGTCTTCGTTTTGGTCCGTGAAAGGTAGGTGAACTGTGATGTGAGGAAGTGAGAGAGGCTTCCTTGGTAACAATGAGGACCATGACTAGATATTCAGAGCCTCAAGTTGTAGGACAGTGGTTCTCAAACTCCAGGGTGCCTAAGCAACACCCACAGGGCCTGTTGAAACACAGAATGCTTTACCCGAGTCCCAGAGGTTCTGATTCAGTAGGTCTTGGGAGAGGCTGGAGCATTTGCATTTTTGATAAGTTCCCAGGAGATGCTGATGCTGCTGGTGTAGGGATCACACCGAGTACCACTGCTCTTGGAGACCCCTGGGGGATAAGACATACTAATTTATGTGCTGAAGTACTGCTTCAAAATTCACATGAGGGGTCGAGTTGTTTGGAAACTTATCACCAAGGCTATCTTTTTTACATCTTCCTTGCATTTGTTCTTTCTCAAAGTTTTTGTTTGTTTGTTTTGTTTTGCTTTATACCTAAGGGAGTTGGAAAGGAAAGACCACCAAAATTCTTCTCAAAGTTTTTTTTAATTTTGTTTTTTGTTTGTTTTTCTTTGAGTCAGGGATTCACTCTGTCGCCTAGGCTGGAGTACAGTGGCACAGTCGTAACTCACTGCAAACTCGATCTCCTGGGCTCAGGTGATCCTTCCGCCTCAGCCTCCTGAGTAACTGGGACTATAGGGGCATGCCACCATGCCTTGGCTAATTTTTCTGACTTTTTTTTTTTTTTTGAGTTGGAGTCTCACTCTGTCACCCAGACTGGAGTGCAGTGGCCGCTCCCGGCCACTGCAGCCTCGACCTGCTGGACTCCGGCAATCCTTCCGCCTCAGCCTTCCGAGTAGCTGGAACTACAGGTGCAGGCTACCATGCCCAGCTAATTTGTGATTTATTGTAGAGATGAGGTCTCACCAAGTTGCCCAGATGGGTCTCGAACCCGCAGGCTCAGTCAATCACTTACCTCAGCCTCCCAAAATGCTGGGATTACAGGCTGAGCCACCGAGCCTGGACTTTTCTGACTTTTTTTTTAATAGAGATAAGGTCTTGCTATGTTGCCCAGACTGGCCTCAAACTCCTGAGATCAAGCAGTCCTCCCGCTTCAGCCTCCCAAAGTGCTGGGATCACAGGTGTGAGCCACCATGCCTGGTTCTTTTTCAAAGGTGTTTAACTTTCCTACCTTGTAACTTGACTTTGGACATTTCTGTGTACTACTCCTTCTGCATGCTTTAGCCAGTAGTCTTCAACCGGGGGCTATTTTGCCTCACTTCCCCAAAGAGCATTTTGTAATGTATAGATACATTTTTGGTTGTCACCATCAAGGGGACCAGGGAAGAGGTGCTACTGGCATCTTTTAGGTAGAGGCCAGGTACTGCTAAACATCCTACAGTGCACAGGACAGCCCCACAACAAAGACCTATCTGGCCCAAAATGTCAGTAATACAGCTATTGAAAAACTTTGAACAAAATTAAGTTTTATATGTGACTTAATTCATGTAAATAGGCTTTCATTCTGCATAACTTTCTAGATAAACTTTCTAGGCTTACTGTGTTTGTAATCTCAGATACATTGCTGACATCTGGCATATTCTGGTCAGCTCTCCGGCTTATGAAGGTCAGGTATAGTTTAGGAGAAAGATTGATTCCACCTACAGGAAGTGGTTCTTTGGCACACAGTGGCCAGTAGTATCAAGAGTGGCCCATTATATACAATAGCAAATGTGATCAGAGGACAGAGAATGAAAAATTTAGGGAATCAATTGATGGTTTGTTTTGTCTGCTTAATGACAGTCCATTAATTTGTCGGATTCCCCCTTTACTTACCACTATAAATAACTGTCCGGGTTAAGTTAGTTTCCTCTAAGCTTTGGTGACTTTCTGCTTGTCATTCCATCGCTGAATTCCTCTCTACCAGAACGAAAAAATTAATGTTTCTTTTTCAACTTTCAAGAAAATCAACTTTTGGCCGTCTCAAGCTCACAAGGTGATATTGGTAGAAATTTTAAAAGCCTAGAAAACTAGTTCAGAAAGGACTTCCTCAGGCTTTGTCTTAGTCTCTAGTGCTATCTTGATGCCCTAGCTTTACACTAATCACTGTTGCATTTTCTTAGGCAGAGTGGGAGCATATGAGCTGTGTCTTTAAACAAGCAGAGGTATTCATGATCAGCATGTGAATAAGCTTCAAGGAATCCTGATGGATAGGTGTAAAGGGCCAGCATATATTTGTTTTAGGATATTTTAGCAGCAGGACCTTCATTGGTAAGGGTTGCAGAGGCTATGGGATCAGTCGAAACCAGATTTACCACCAGGGTCTGCCACTAGCAGGAGGATAAACAGAAAAATTCAAGCATATGTTCAGCAGTAGTTTCTGAAGGAGAGGTTAGAGAGTTAACTATTATCTTTAATTGCAAAACCTAATATCTGCTTTTGAGTGCTGAACTGGTTAATTCTAGATCTGAATTCTTAACTTAAAAAACATATTTCCCACTGAGCACAGTGGCTCACATCTGTAATCCCAGCACTTTGGCAGGCTAAGGTAGGAAGATTGCTTGAGACCAGAAGTTCAAGACCACCCTGGGCAGCATAGTGAGACCTCATCTCTATGTAAAATAAAATTTGAAAAAATTATCTGGGCATGGTGGCATGTGCTGTGTTCCCAGCTACTCAGGAGGCTGAGGCGGGAGGATCACCTGAGTCGAGGAGGTTGAGGCTACAATGAGCTGTGATCGTGTCACTGCACTCCAGTCTGGGTGACAGAATGAGACCCCAACTGAAAAAAAAATTCTCTATTAAGAACAGACTGTGGGTATTTGAACACTAATTGAGATGTAATGTGCATAAATAGAGGTTACTTTTCCTTCTTAATTTGTGAGTGTTAACAGTTCTTATAACTCCAAAGCAAGAGTGGATTTTTTTCACAGTGTCATTTAGTAGTCTATATTCTAGACCATGTAGAGTCTTTAAGACAAATAGTAAAAGAATAAGATCAAATCCCAGCTCGTGTTGAGCCCTTGTCAGTCGCACCGTGATTGAAGAGGTGAATCCCCCCCTACTAGGAAATCTGGCCTTCGAGAGTCTGAGTGACTGTAGGCGAGTATCTAAGAGCTGCTTACAGAAGTGCTCTCAAAACAGCAGTGTTGTGTCAGGGTTCTCTCGTGGAGCTTTATGCAGGGAGGCCTGTACCAGGTGTGGTGTTTTATATTCGGGGTATTGCATCTTGTGGAACCTGCAGTGCAATGCAGCTGTTTGTCCCGTCTGATTTTACATCTTGTCACTTAATCTTTTTTTAACTGCAGTTATTCTTAATTTTGCTTTTCTACAGCGACAGTGACACAAAAAAATGGATATGCAGTCATCTTGCTTCTCTTTGACACATTTTTTCCTTCCACGCATCAGCCAAGGACCAGAGTGTTCATTTAGGCCTGGGTGGTATTCCAATACTGTCACTGTGGGACAAGCCACCCTATCAGTTACAGGGCAAGTGAGATCACATCCAAGTCGGTCCCAAGGCTCCTTCTGTTCCCAACTATTTTAAAAGGCCCACAAGAACAGAAGGGACCACTGATGTTTCTTCCCCCCACCCCCACCCCATATCTAAGATCATCTTGTCACCTAATCTTACTGATGTTTTTAAAAACTATTTTAGCTTCACTTCTAAGACTTTTCTAGCTGTTAGACTTAAAGGGCATGTGATGAGGAATGGGAGACTTTTTACTTAGAAGAATGTGTATGTGAATAGCTTTAGACTCTTAGAAGAGCTAATTTTGAAATGGGTTTCTTTTTTTTCTTTTTTTTTAGGGAATTCTATGAATTTACATAATACATGTCAACCCAAATTAGGCAGGTATAAGAAGAAATAAAAATTTCAAAATATTTCCAATACTTTAAAAAAGTGTCTTCCCTTTGATAGGTAGATTTGATATGTAAACTGGCAAAATATCTATTTTAATACTTCAGTTTGTTATACCTAATATTTTTGTGATTCTCACCCACACTTGTTCTTGTCCAGATAAGATCTGTGACCAGATAAGTGACGCAGTGCTGGATGCCCATCTCAAGCAAGACCCCAATGCCAAGGTGGCCTGCGGTAAGGAACACTTGATCCCTTCCTACTGGAGACTTAAGTGGGCCGGACTGAGAAATTACTGGTGGGCATAAGATCATAGAGCCATGCTCCTCAGGTCCAAAGTCTATGTCCTCTGGTCTACAGAAAGTTTCTTCATTATGTGACCTCCTGTGTAGTGACAGGGAGGAAAGACATTTCTAATCATGAAACAAATTGGTAATTATTATATACAACAACTATGGTATAAAGAATAGGGTGAGGGCTTATGTTTATTATATTTCTACATTTTAAGTGAAGTGGCACAGTAAAAAAATTGGTAATTATTTTTTATGAGAATTTGGCATTAAATATCTTCGTAGCTGTAAATAGTAGAAGGTTGGATCAGCACATGGCCTTCCTGATGCTTGATCTCACTGGGAGTAAGGAGGCCTTTCAGAGTCCTTAGATGAATCTTCCATACGAGGTGAAAGAACTTGAAACAAGGATAGCTGCCCCACTTGAGGGTGATGAGCTGCACCTCATCATATGCACATTTGATAACTGCATGGTGTTTTGGCTCCTCCCCTTGTTTTCTTCCCTAGTTTATGGAATGCTTCAGGTTTTAAAATAATTTGTACCTCCCATTTAACAGCAACTGGAGGGCAACATCTTCATCAATTGTTTTAAAATAAACCAGTACCTTTCCTAAGGGACATTAATGTTAAAATATGGCATTGGAGCCCTTGTTCACATCTGCATCATTCATTGTTTCCTGGAGACTCTTGCAGGCTGAAGATCATCGCTTTTATTGGTGGGATAAGTTATCTGACAGAAAAACCTGTGCCTGGATTAAAGCTCTTGGCACAGCTGCAGAGTCAGGGACTCCAGAGCCCGGAGAGCCTCCAGAGTGATCAGGTTCAACCCACTCACTTTATGGATGGGATCACAGTGCCCGCTGCATCAGCGCCTGACCAAGGCTTCAGGGCAGGGTGCCCCAACTCAGAGATCAGAGTCTCATTCTCTTTCCTGTCAGTGCCATGTCCTGTCTGCTGCATGTATCCAACATTCCCACTCTGGTAGCGTCCTAGCCCCTGTATCAAATGCTGCAGGGGACCGATGCCCCTCTGAGGGTAGACTTCCCCCTGACATCTTTGTAAATATAAGAGAGAAAGTTGGCCTGTCTTGATCCTTTGGTCAGGATCTCACTCCAGAAAGCCTACAGTGGAGCTGGTGGGGGTAGGGAGGGTGTCACATGCATTGACTACATTATTTATCAACAACTACATACAATCATTGTCTCATTTTAATCCACACAGCAGTCTTATTATTATCTTCACTGAATAGTTGAGAAAACAGAGACTTAGGTTAAATGTCCAGGATCACACCAGTGGTAAGTATTCTGTATACAACTCAAATGTGACTGATTCTTTCCAAGGCAGCATTTGAAGATGCTCAGTGCTTGCTGCTGGCATTTACTCTTTTTATTGGCATTCTAATTTTCTTTCTGGAGTCCTTTTCTTGTGTGGAATTTCTTCTGCACTATGAGAGGTCTAGATATGTGAGCTTCCCTTTGCTGGTGTTTGGCTGCTAACTTTCCCTCCTTCCCTTTCAGAGACGGTGTGTAAGACAGGCATGGTGCTGCTCTGTGGGGAGATCACATCAGTTGCCATGGTGGACTACCAGCGGGTGGTGAGGGACACCATCAAGCACATCGGCTACGATGACTCTGCCAAGGGTGAGGGCAGGCCTCCAGATCCAAAATATATGTTCGTCTCTGTTGAGAGAGCCCCTCCAATACTGAGCCAAACCTGAGGCTTTCAGCTATACTGCCAGGACTAGGACTACCAGGAGAAAAATCATTCCCAGACCCATCTTACAGGTTTCAGGAGTCAAAGACTCTGGCAAAAGTATGGCAAGCAGGGCACTGTGCCCAGTGGACCCAGCACCTGCCCATCTGTTGGGCTTGCTTAAGGTTCCACTGTCTTGGTGTTGGCAAGGCTTCAGAAGAGAAAGAACCAAATAAAGGGAGCTGCCCTCTGTTGGGGGCATGTTCCCTGCCAGGCACAGGTGTTAGTCTCTTTGTATGTACTGCCACTCTTAATCATTTCAAAAACTTTAGTATCCTTCTTACACAGATAAGGAAATCAAAGCCTAGAGAAGTAAAAATTTGTGTAAGGCAACACAATTAGTAAGTGGCTGTCAGGTTTGGGACTCTTGTGCTTTCCACCAAACTATACTGCTTCCTGTTATAGACATGGAAAAAGATGATTCAGACTAGAACTGGTGCTGGTAGCAATGAAGGAGATATTTTGGCCCAGGTTAGCACCGGTGCCATGCAGTGTGGGGCCAGCAAAGAATGGAGAAGCACCTCTACAGGAATGGGCAGGAAGCTAAAATGAAGTGAGGGCCTCAAAGCAGATTCCAGTCCAAGACTAGGCAGGCCAGGAAGCAGTATAGCCTGGAGGGCATTGAAGGACACAGAGTGAGGACCAGGTGCTGAGGCTTGTGGGCAGTAACCTTCCATGGGCACTCCAGGAGCCCTTTATCCACATTGGCTTCCTGGGTAGGACTCTGGTCCCAATTCTTAAATGTTCCATGTTGGTCTGGGGCATTAGGTATTCAGGCATTTAGTTTTTTTGTGTTTTTTTGAGTTGGAGTCTCACTCTGTCACCCAGACTAGAGTGCAGTGGCCGTTCCCGGCCACCGCAGCCTCTACCTGCTGGGCTCCGGCGATCCTTCCGCCTCAGCCTTCTGAGTAGCCAGAATTACAGGTGTGCGCTACCACGCCCGGCTGATTTTTGATTTATTGTAGAGATGAGGTCTCACCAAGTTGCCCTGGCGGGTCTCGAACCCGCAGGCCCAGGCAATCCACTCACTTCAGCCTCCCAAGGCACAGGATTACAGGCTGAACCACCGAGCCCGGCTCAGGCATTCAGTTTTTAAAGAAAAAATTATTTTGAGTTTCTGTTGGTGCTCTCCCTGAAATCACTATAAGAGAGGCAATGACCTCACACAGTGGCAAAGGATCCACTTCCAGGCCAACCTTCCTAGACTTACACCTGTAATCAAGTATGAGGGTCAGGGTAGGCAAAGATGCCTGAATCCCACCTTTAAAAGTGAGAGAGCCCACTCACAGCATGATGGTACACACACATACACACACACACACACATACACACGCACAGGTTCAATTCAGCCACAGTCTGACTTAGCCCAAACCACTTCCAAGCAGTCATTAGAATGCACGACAGTTTTTTAAGGGTGTATCAAGAATCACCAGGAAGGGAAGTAGTGAGAGTCAATGAATTCTCCCAGTTAGGACGTGAGGGCGTTCACGGAGGAAACATGTTATCCTAAAGTGGCAGTTTCCTGACGTGTGACCACACAGAGCCTTCCCCCTCTCTACTAGGAAAAGCCAATTGGCTTGAGTACATTTAGCCTTATTCAAAAGCAAACCTTGTTCTGCCTTAGGTAGCAGGGAAGTTTTCCAGGAGGTAATGTTTACTAAAAAAGGGAAGCGACCTAGAGCCCAGCCCTGCCTGAGCTGGGCTCAGCTGACTGGGTTTCTCTGTGCCCGAGCTTGTCAGTTTCCCTGCGTCAGATGGGCGGTTGCATGTGGGGACGGCCTGAGCAAGGCTTTAGGCAACCGCTCCTTACTACTCTTGGCTGCAGAGTCACTGGGTTCAATGTCCTTTCCAAGTCCCGCACCCTTCCCCTCGGTCTCCTGAGTTCTGTTTTTCTAAGTCACCTAGAGTCCCTGCTTGATTTGAACACTGGGAAGATTCATTATTTATACAGAAAGCAATTAGGTAAAATGTAAAATGTTTAATACAGAACAGGAGAGCCCTTTGGTATCTCTCTAAAAACTGTTTAATGATTTGTGCACTCAAAAACATTCTCTGGGGAACAGGGGTACAAAGGGCAAAAGTGACCTGATGTTCCCAGGGCAGAGGGACTGCCTGGCTTCAAATGATGCAATGCGAGGTGCCCAGGGGTGAGTCCGTGGCATAGTGTATAGTGACCTGTGGGAGGGTCTCGGGACATGTACTGAGAGCTAATGGTGGGTTTGGGCATGTGGGGATGGGGAGTCAGAGGAAGAGCAGTCTAGGCCCGGAGACCTAGTAGAGGTGGAAAAGTGTGTCGTGCTTAAGGCTAAACTCGAGTTCATGTTGGCTGAAGGAGTTCAGGGAACAAGGGCTGGGTCAAACGGAGGCGCTTTGGTTTTATTCTTTGGCAGTAAAAAAGCTTGAGCATAAACAATGGATTGGACCTGTGTGTGTTTTCTCAGTAAGCCCACCCTGGCAGTGTGGTTAGGAGAATAAACTGGAAAGAGCATGACTGTGGGGGTTCAGGGAAGAGGGTGGTGACCTGTGGCGGGGGCATCTGTGTGTTTAGCTCCTCATCCTCACAGTCCTTGCAGCCGAGACCAGCATTGCCGTGAAGGATGACAAGAAGGAGAGCGTGCTCTCTGCCCAGCGGCTTCCTTGAGGGATCCCACCTTGGCCACGTGCCACCTCTGTGCCTCAGCTTTGCAGACAGGAACAGATGGAGGGATGGCTTGGCCCTAGAAGTATGGCTTTTCCATTTCCTCCAGACCCTGTGCACATACTGAGATCAGAATTCCCTGGTGCTAGGAGTCTCTCTGGATAGTTTGTGTACACTGTATTTGTTCCATGTGTTGAATATTTGGCCTAGGCATACAGTTGGGCTTCTGAAGGGCACTGTTGGAATGGTCCTTGATTTTCACTCAGTGTGGTGATTTTCAAATGGGGTCCTGAGAGTCACCTCTGGGAGAGCCTAAGGGGCAGGGCTGTAAGTCAGCCACCTACTCTTCAGCCAGAGCAGACTTGGTGTCACCCTGTTCTTATGTTGCAGTTCTGTGAAGGGTGAAAGATTTGTTTTTAGCCAAGGTCTAGTTGAGTACAGTACCATGGGGAATTTGTACCATGGGGAATTTTGGTTGACCAGAGAGTTCCACATGATAGTGTAGGAAGGATACATGGCTTCCCCAATCCTGGGCCCCAGCTGTGGGCCTAGACAGATTCCCGCTAGTTAGAAACTCCACACCCCAACACCAAATGCCTTGTCAGGAATGGAGCAGTTCACTGGGAAGCTCACAGCTCCCTCTTCCTGACATGTGTCCCCACTCCACTTAGGCTTCGACTTCAAGACCTGCAACGTGCTGGTGGCTTTGGAGCAGCAGTCCCCAGATATCGCCCAGTGTGTCCATCTAGACAGAAATGAGGAGGACGTCGGAGCAGGAGATCAGGTAACTCAGCATTGTGCATGGGATCTATGTGGGGACCTCACTCCAGCGTGGGCTGTCTTATACCTGTGTTGAGGAGCTAGCTGGGGAAGCTTGTGGGTCATAGGTTTAGCACTATGGAGTGGACCCCCCATCCTAGCACGATGGCCAAGAGTCAGCTGGCCACCCCTTACTTCACGACAGCGCCTTCAGGGCATGGCCATGCTGTGGATGGCTATGGTCGCTAGGGTCTGGTTTTGGCTTGTCTCTCCCTCCTTGAGCATTGGGGGTCAGAGACTATGTCCTTCCCATTCCCACAAGTGCCCAGTGGAAAGTTCCATGTGTGCGGCACCTAGTAAATGTTGAAGTACCAGGAAACTCTTAGATTTTGAGTATACCATTGTCCTGTTGGCCTAAAGTGGTGTCACCAACCTGCTGTCTCCCCCTAAAGGGCTTGATGTTTGGCTATGCCACCGATGAGACGGAAGAGTGCATGCCCCTCACCATCATTCTCGCTCACAAGCTCAATGCCCGCATGGCGGATCTGAGGCGCTCTGGCGTCCTGCCCTGGCTGAGGCCGGACTCTAAGACTCAGGTGAGCTGCTGAATTGCCTTCTGGAGAGCTCTAGACAGAAACGTTAAGCACTCCCCAATCCTCTTGATTCTGTCATTTTTAAGATAAAAATTTTCCATCTGGGCACTCAAAGAATTGTCCATTTTGGGAAGAACTATTATTTGAAAAGTCTTCAGCTCTAGATGCACTCCTCTTTTTATTATAAAAAAATTTTTAAATACAGAATAGTTGAAAAAACTGTTCTAGATTGTGTTTTGTGTCTTGTTAGCAAACCTTGACTAGAATGATTTTCCAAATCCTCCCACAAATCTACTTCTTAATTGACTTCAGACATTTTTGGTCACTGTCGTCTACCTTCCCAAGTTTCTACCTCTTGAACAGGCTGTCTTTGCTGTCTGGGACTCATGGTGGCCCTTTTTCTTACCTTTGTTTCCCATGAATAGGCTTTACCTTTGCTGTTTCTAGCGCCAATCCCATGGGGCCCTGACCTCTCTGCTCCCTGCAGTGTTGAAATCCAACCTGAAGTCTGTATTGGAAGGCCAGTGTGATGCAAGTGTTAGCACAGGTGAAGGCCTCCTGTTGGTTTTCCCTCCCGTGTCCCCTTTCTGTTTAACCATGATGACCCCGATGGCCCCTCTCCTTGCGGCTTCACGCCCAGCTCCTCTTCTACACTTCAGCATGTGACTCCCAAGTTATTGGCACTTCTTCCTGCACACTCTCCCTCCGTCCATGCTTGTGGACCCCACTGTCACCTTCACATACAACTCTCAAATCTCCCACTTGTGGGTCCCTCTCGGTCACTAGCTCCATTTCTCATTCACCTGAAACAGATGTGCCCTGAGAGCCTGCTATGTGTCGCACCCTGTCACATCCTGCCCAGCCGAGGGAGGGACCGGGGTGCCACCTTTCCCCAGGCCCGCTCAGCACCATCTCTCTCACCCTACTCGTGCCCCAAGTTTGCCCTATGAAGCACCCCCCATGCTCGAGCCCAGCCTTCTCCAGGGTTGCCATCCTCCCAGCCAGGCCAGGATTCATGCCCCAACCTCCCAACAGTTCTTCCTCAGGTTTCACTCTTAATTTCTTAATATCTATTCAGTATTTTCTACAGCTCTTAGCTTCTTCCAGGGAAATGGGGTAAATGCTATTCTGGCGTTCAAAGCCTTTTATGATATCCCAACTGTACCCTCCTCTAGCCACTCCCCTCTTCCCCTCTTCAATCTTTGCTCAACCTATATCATTTCATTCATGCCCTCCTTGTTTCTTAGTGCTTCCCATCTGTGTCTCCCCCTTCACCTTATTTGGGCTTCTCCAGTCCTCACCTGTCTGTGAGTGACCAGCAAAGTCCCCACCTCCTCCTGGATGCCTTCCCTGGCCACCCCTAGACAGCACTTTCTCTTACTTCTGCACTTGAAATTTGGCACACATGGTTTCACAGCTCAGCATGGTGCATGTTGCTCTGTGTAACAACTCCAGTTGTGTGGAGATAAGTACCTTCTTGCCCAAGCGCCAGGCCATGTATGGCGTAGAGGTTGGATATTATCTGTACCTAGGACAGGGGAAAGTACTTATGCTCAAAGGGACTTCTTTCTTGGGACTTCCGGTATTGTACATGTGACCCCCAAGATAGGAGGTGGAACCATCAGCATTCCTTGGTCTTCTTGGAGGTTGTGAGGTAAAGGAACTAAATATCTAGATTGTGATGGCATCAAAAGAAAGGGGCACACACTGTCAGCATGCTCTGACCTATCCTGTGCTGGAACAGTGCTGTGATGGAAAAATGGGGTAGAGAGTCACAGAAAAGGAAATCCTAGAACAGGGATGGGAAGAAGTCAGTGGAGCTGACTGAGTTTTCCTTTTCCTTGTGTGAGAGTGAGGAACAGAAAAAAACACTTATTGGACTTGCGAAATAGGAAAGCCTCCTTCATTTTGCTTAGATATGAAACGGAAGGTCTCCAGGTCTAGGAGACAGAGAGGGAGGGAGGAGAGAATGGCTACTTGTAGGCCTTCCCTTCCTTCGAGGAATCTCTTAAAAATACTAGTACCAAAGTCGGCCTCCCTCCCCTGTCCAGCTGCAGAAGGTACGGGTTTGCTGAGCTCCTTGAGGGTCCCTCTGCCCTTCCAGCAGCCAAGCTTGCGCCAGTGCTTCCTCAGTTTAACTGGCCAGTTCTTCTTCTGTACGCTCTTTGTGAAGGATTTGTATCGTCTAACCGGAGTGCTGACTGTGAACAGGATGAGTCTTTCCACCTGAACAAATCCTCGCTGCTGATATTGAGAATTGGGGTGGCAGTGTGGGTGGCTATTTTTGTACCTGGTCAGAGTTGTGCTTTCCATGGTGTGTTTTTCCCCACATCTTGCTGACACGGTGAGATAAGAGAGGTGAGCAGAGCCTCTTGCTCTGCCACCCAGTCCTGAGGTTCTGTGAGATTGGTGTGTGGAGTTTGCTGGGTGGGGGTGGAGGCCTCTAGGGAGCAGTGTAGACAGGCCTGAGCAGCTCCCCAGGTCATGAGCCTTCCTCTGAGGCTTCGTATAGCAGGACTGCCACAGTGACTCTCCTCATGAGGACCGCCCCTCGAATCCAGCTGCCTCTCATGGGACCCCCATGTGTACACAGCCCAATGCTTAAGGGCTGCTCCCAATCCACAATGTCTGTGTGCATCTGCCCATCCCATTAGGGTCAGGCATCACATGACCAGGACTCTTTCTCTTGTTTCTCCTGACCTCTAGCTTAGTGCTCTTTAGACCAGACAGGACACAGAGTAGGAGTTTGATATAGAATTTGATGGATATTTGAAGGGCCTTGGGCAGGCAGAGACCTTGCTGCAGAAACAGTCCCAGCTTCCCCCTATTTCCTGCCCCTTGATTCTGCCCAGGCCTTGGGGTAGGGAGTGGTCCTGTGCCCACCAGCCAGTGTCCCTACCAGGACCATCTGATAGAGCTGAACCCCTTCAGGCACCACATGTCCTTAAAACCATCAGGGCCCTGCTCTTGTGGGTCTACACTGCCTCAGGCAGCATTGGGTCTGTGGCCAGCACAGGGTCTTGAGTGGCATGACTTTCTCTTGGGCAGAACCCTGTCTCCCATGCCGTGCAGCTCCAGATCCCAGCTCTTCTAGCTATGCGATCTTGACCAAGGTATTTACATTCTGGAACCTCAGCTTTTTTTATCTGTAAAATGAGGGCAATAATGACTTCTTATCTTTAGCATGGTTCCTCGTGCACAACACATGCTCATTTGATGCTAGCTTCTTTCCCCTGCCTTATCTGCCATCCTCACCACCTCTTTCCCTCTCACTCTGCAAATGCAGGATGCCCAGGCTGCTTTCCTTTGTTGCCAGCATGGATCAGCCTGTGACACTGGGCTTCTGTGCTCACTGATGTGTCAGTAAAGGATAAAGTCTGTGGAGAAATATGTTGTCTGTGTTGCAGTGGGAGAGACACAAGCTTTGGAGTCAGGCAAAAAGTGGTTTGGCTCCTTGGCATTTCACAAACTGACCACGTAACTTCAGACAGGTTGTTTCACAGCTTTGTATTTCTCATTTGTAAAGTGAGGATAATGATGCTTCCCTCACTGTGATATCTTCGATACCAATAGTGCACAGAACCGGCCCAGGAGGTAGAGGTGAATGTTAGATTTGTGTCTGTGGCCTGATCTGCTGGAGCATTGTGGGCAGGCTCCTTCTATCCAGGTGCGTGCTACTCGGCCTTTCTTTTGGCAACACACCCAGAGGCCGGCAGTGTAGAACTTGCTGCTCCCTCTATCTCAACCACCCTGGCTAGAGTCTCTCTCACCTGTCCTATAGCAACAAGTATGTCAGCCTCATACAGTTCCAGAGCTCCTCCATGGAGGGTACTGGGGCTGCCACTAGGTGCCTCTCCTCTTATCTCAGAGGATCTGGATGCCAGCAAACATCCCCCCTGGCCAAAGGCTTCTCTTGACCCTCCACAGCCCAAGGCTAAGGTATCCCTGCTCCTGCCAGTGGCCATAGGAATCTGGACCAAGCAACATTGGCAGAAGCAGAGATACTGTGGCGCTAGGCTATGGAGGGTCAAGAGAGGACTTTGGCCAGGGGGACATTTGTTGGTACCCAGAAGCCTCTGAGATAAAAGGTAAGGGACCTAGTGGGTCACAAACTGGGAGGAAATGCAAGTCTCCAAGCAGTGCTACTTGTGGTTCCACGCCCACAGCTCCAGACAATTTTTTCAATGTAAGAATGTGCCAGATTGACTCTCCAAAGGCCCCTTGAGGACAGGGCCCCAGTTGGTTCCTGGGAGACCTGCCCGCTGTCTGGAAACAATGTGCCTGCCTCTCATGCTCAGCCTCACAGTGTCACCCCACCCTTCTGGCGGACAGGTGACAGTGCAGTACACACAGGACAACGGCGCCGTCATCCCCGTGCGCATCCACACCATCGTCATCTCGGTGCAGCACAACGAAGACATCACGCTGGAGGAGATGCGCAGGGCTCTGAAGGAGCAGGTGATCAGGGCCGTGGTGCCGGCCAAGTACCTGGATGAAGACACCATTTACCACCTGCAGCCCAGCGGCCGGTTTGTCATTGGAGGTCCCCAGGTGCGTCCTTGTCTCTGAATGAGGTTCTGATTTGTCTTTGCTCCTGGGGTTGTTTGTATCTCAGAGAACAGAGAACATAAGAGAGAGCTTTGAGTGGCTCAGCCAGGCTGGCCTTGGACCAATGTGAAGTCACTGAATTTTGGCCTCCATGCATTTAGGGCACTCTCCACGTATCTGTCAGTACGTGAAGAACTGAGGACAGGTTCCTCGGGTTCTCTCACCTAGTGCTGCCAGCCCTCCCACTCTAGTCATCTCAGATGGCTGTCATCCTTGCCCTACCTGATGCAGTGTGTGCTTGTGACTGGCATTCCCAGGTAGCGCTTGCCAGCTCATTGCCACAGGCTGCCTCTGACTCTTATGGGCATCAAGGTGGGGAGAGCTGTTTTAGATGGGGTCACTTGCTGCCCCTCTCTCCTGTGCCACAGGTGAAGATTGCAGAGAACCTCTGAGAGGCTGTTGCCCACTGCCCAGGAACCTCAGCTGTGGGCACCTTGCCACAAAGTTGAGCCCCATCCCAGGTGCTATGAGCAAATGTAGCATTGAGACACAGGGTGAAGGGACGTAAAGCTTATTGCTTTTTCTTGCAGGCTTTCTCAAAGTCTGGACATATGCGTGTAAACTGTGGATCTCTGAAGGGAGGATAGAGAATGCAGACTTCCCCCAAATTATTTAACATAGAGCCCTCACCTTTTTAAAGACATCGGTACTAATTGGTGTTGCATCTTGGACAACATGGCATTTGCTAGGTGACACCAGCCAGGTCACAGCCCAGGGTTGTATTTCTTACAATGCAATTCCCACCATTATAATGGACTCAAAAACAAAGGTTTTAGGAGGAAACCGGGACCCCAGAGAACCTCTGGCCCATCTTCCACACTTTCTAAAGAGGCTTTGACTGGTTACCTAACTCCCATATGTGGTCAGTGACTGAACTGGGGTTGGAACCCAGGGTTTCTGGCCAACTCTCAGCCAAGGAGTCTTTGAGAAATGCCTGCAGCAGCTCAGGGCGTCCTTTCTGAGTCCTGCAGCCATCATGGTGCTTCAGCCCCCCTCTGGTTCTCATCTCTTCTATTTCTTTCCCTCTGCAGGGGGATGCAGGTGTCACTGGCCGTAAGATTATCGTGGACACCTATGGTGGCTGGGGCGCTCATGGTGGCGGGGCCTTCTCTGGGAAGGACTATACCAAGGTGGACCGCTCAGCAGCGTACGCTGCCCGCTGGGTGGCCAAGTCCCTGGTGAAAGCAGGGCTCTGCCGGAGAGTACTTGTCCAGGTAGGCTGTCTTCCCCCTCTATCCCCACCTTCCTGTCCCAGCTGAGGGCCCCTCTCCAGCTGTGCCCCACGTAAGGAGATATTGGCCTGATGGGAAAGCTGCACACTTTGCCAAAGGTCGTGACTCTGTGTGTACTGTGTGGAGCACTGTGGTCTGAAAACCTGGGGAAGGGAAGCAAAAATGTTCAAGGAGAGAGGCATGTACAGAGACTGCCCTCCGTGAAGAGAGTAGGGACTTCTAGGCAGACCGATGTGGGGGGAGGGGTGTTGGGCAAGAGATGAGGACAGTGAGGCCTCCATGAGGGGCAGACCTCCCACAGGGGCGTCAGTCCCTCACCCTGGCTTTTTCTGGTAGGTTTCCTATGCCATTGGTGTGGCTGAGCCGCTGTCCATCTCAATCTTCACCTACGGAACCTCTCAGAAGACAGAACGAGAGCTGCTGAATGTGGTGCACAAGAACTTTGACCTTCGGCCGGGTGTCATTGTCAGGTAAAAACGCCACCACGCTGCTGTTATGCAGGACCTCACTCCTCCCTCGCCTACATGCTCAGCTCAGATGAAGAGGAAGCAGAAAGGAGGATGCTTCAGACTCAGATGTAGGAGGATCTGCAGGCTCTTGGCCCCATCCAGTGCACCCCCCAGTGCAGGATGGCTGGTCCTCAGGTTGAAGGAGGCTGTACAATGTCCCTGCTGGCCCAACCGACACCAGCTAGAGTGGGGCCATCTTTGGGTAGCTAGGTGTGGGGCTGAGAAGAGGAAGGGGGGAATCTTAGGAACATAATGATAAGATCAGAAGACTCGAATGACTGGGAATCAAGTAAACAAGTCTATTCCCACATACTCTTGTTTCTTGGGCCATCCCTGTTTCCTGGAGCTTGGTGGTGTGGAGGTTGGCCTGGGCCAGGTCAGTGAAGTGGAGAGGGGAAAGGTACCCTAAGGCTGGAGTTCAGATACTCGTCCCTGGACCTCTGAGCCTCTGCTTCCTGAGCTGTCCAACAAGACAAGGTGTGGCACAGATGGGACGTGTGTGCAGAATTGTTCTATGAGGAGTGAGGCTCTGCATAAGGACTGCAGGTGCAGTTTATTAATCACTCTCATGCCTGAAACCAGAGAAGGGATCTCTGCTCATGCTCCATTTTATTTTTTATTTTTCTATTTTTTTTATTTTTGAGTTGGAGTCTCACTCTGTTGCCCAGACTGGAGTGCAGTGGCTGCTCCCGGCCACTGCAGCCTCGACCTGCTGGGCTCCGACGATCCTTCCGCCTCAGTCTTTCAAGTAGCTGGAACTACAGGCGCGCGCTACCACGCCCGGCTGATTTTTGATTTATTGTAAAGATGAGGTCTCGCCAAGTTGCCCAGGCAGGTCTCGAATCCGCAGGTTCAGGCAATCCACTCATCTCAGCCTCCCAAAGCGCGGGATTACAGGCTGAGCCACCGAGCCCGGCTTATGCTCCATTTTAAAATGATCTTTTCTTCTGCTGGCCATGCAGGGATTTGGATTTGAAGCAGCCCATCTACCAGAAGACAGCATGCTATGGCCATTTTGGAAGAAGCGAGTTCCCATGGGAAATTCCCAAGAAGCTTGTGTTTTAGAGTTGGTGGGAGCTGGGTCCAGCCTCACCCTGGAGGTGTGCAGTGGCCATGCCCCTTTTTCCCCGGTTCCCAACTCTCAGATCTCCCAGAGCCCTGGCTGCTGACTGCCCTCCCCACCCGCCACCCCTCCAACAAGGCCAAGTTCCTCTAATTTATCCCTGTCCTGCCATCGCCATGAATGACCAGAGGCAGGTGGCTTCCTGGTGCTGGGTTGTGCCTTAGAACACCACTGTGTAAGGGTAGTCATGGTGTTTCCCTGCCTCTCCTCCAGACCAGGGCAATGTTAATTTAGTGGAAAAAGCACCCCTGTCAGGAGTTGGTTCCCTCACTCACCTATCCCCACACCTGAACCCTAATCAACCCCTTCCCCATCCCCTCATGTGTACTGAGGTGAGGTCAGCACATTTCAGACCTCGGGGCTCCTGGTGGACCTGGGCTGCTGGGTCCACATCCGTGTCTAGCACCCCTGAACCAGGGACTTTACGAAGCCCCTCTTGGGCTAGGCATCTGGCAGGGATAAGAACAGGGACTGATGGCCCCTACAAGTCTACATTGTGTGAGGGACCTAGGTGATCCTCCCTAATCACTGATCTCATTTTTCTTCACTGCAACATGATAGGGCAGCCCCTCTCATTATCCCCCTTTATAAATGGGGGAACCAAAGCATAGGGAGTCTAGATAACTTTCACGAGATCCCATAGCCACATGTATCAGGGCCTAGAAGGGACTCCAAGAACTTGAACTCCAGAGTCTGTACACCCCCATCTCATGGCATAAGCAGGCTTGAGCAATGACAAAGCAGATTGAAATGAGCCCATGGACTCTGTCCCGAAGGCCTGAGGCTACGGAGAATTAGGAGATTAACTCACTGGCTCCTATTAAGCCTCAAGCAATGATCTACAAAATTAAGATGGAACCAAAAGACTATTTCTTTTGCCTCATTTACCCCCAAAAATGGATCAGGGTGAGCTGGGTATCCTGGCCCATCAAGCTGGGCTTCAGCTTGGAATTAACAAGTGGCCTTATAAACCCAGCCCCCTGACCACTCAGAGACACACAGCAGTTGGGTTTTTAGACTTCTGGGTAAGTGGTCTAAGTCCAGTCTGGTCCTATCCAGGGCTTCCTGGAGCAGAAGCAGCAGCTCACCCCAGGATAGGTGGTCAGTGCCTTAGGAAGGGGCTTTAAGTCTTTCTCTTTCTGTGACCCCTGTGTCCTCTGCAGGCTGAGAGCTACTGGGGTAAGTAGGGGCCCACAGAAACCCCTTTCAGAGAGGCAGACCTGAGGTCCAGATACCTGAAGTTCAATAGGCAGGGCTCGCCTCCTGGTGGTGAACAAGTTGCCTGAGATATCATGGGGAGATTCTGCCTTTGCCAGGTGGCTTTCTGGAGGCAAGTCTGCTCCTGAGGGGCCTGAATTGTCCTTGGTCCGCCAGGGTCTTGGAAACAGCTCTCTTCCTTCCCATCCTTGACTGGTACCACCTGTCCTGGGTCTCTGACAGCAGCATCTCTACCATATCCCCAGCTCCCAGGCCCACAGGCTCAGGTAGGGGCCTCCACAGGCTCCTAGGGAACCCGGGAGACTCTTGCTTCTTTCCAGGGCACATAGCGCTGTTTCTGGCAGGAAGTGACCCAGGAAGCCTCTTCTGGGGAGTGACAGCCTGTGTCTGGGCCTTGTTCTAGAGCATAAAGACCCTGGCTTTCTCTTTCCAACAGGAGAAGCGAAACACTTCAAGGCAGCAAAAGAAGCCCAAATAGCTCTCAAACCCTAGAGCTCGTTTATGATGCCAGAAGCCCTAGTCTCTCCACAGGGCTCCTGGCTACCCAGAAAGCCTCAAGCTCCTTCCAGTAGAGGGAGGGAGAGGTTTGCAGGTGGCTGACTTCCTATGGGCCATATTAGAGGTGAAAATTCAGAATTTGATACTTTCCTTACCCTTAACAAAATCGGATCTTTTTTGTCAACATTGTTTATAGGAAACTAAAGCCTTTATATGTTAATAATGCTAGAGCAGTGAATAAAAACTCAAGGAGTAACTACCCTCTGCTTGGTTTCGTCTGCAGAGCTGCAGAGACACCCCTTCTGCGTAGCATTACCTGATTCCCTCACCTCAGCAAAGGCGGTGCCCTCCCCTCGGGGTTACCCCAACCTGGGACCCTTTGCTTTTGTCCACGGGGAGTGTGTCCCTCACAGAGTAGGTTTTCTCCTCTACCAACTGCTGTGCTAAGTCGCATCACTGCCATTTTCATTCCGCACCACATTCCACTGAGGTAGATAGTCTTAGGAAACCTGTCTTACATGTGGGGACCCGGAGGCCCCGAGAGGATTAGGAACGTGACCAAGATCCCTTCAGCTGGCCCATGGCTCCTTGAACTTTGGAGCATGCTTTCTTTATCACGTGCGCTGCCACCCTCGGTCCCTGCTTGGGCTGCGTCTGCCCCTTCCTGCGTCTCATCTGCAGCAAGGCTGGCACAAGGTCACACGCAGGCAATATGTGTCGAGTTATTGGATGAAGTGAGTGAAGGGGTCTGGCTTGCAGAAAGATGAGCCAAACCTTTACATGGGTGCACATTTCCCTTTCACATATTCTCAAATGTGAAAATAAACAGATCCTTTTTTTATCGGAAGCTTGTGGCCCCAGTGACGTAGCCCTGAGCAGAGAGGGAGGTGGGACCTGCAGAGTTTCCAATAAGCAGGCTGTGTGGACAGGATTCAGCAGGCTGAGGAGGCTGACCTGGGGTGCCAGGAAGGGCAGAGGTGCCCCAAAGACCTGGGAATGTGGCAGAGAGGGGAGAGGGGAAGGAAGTCAGAGGCCGAGAGGTCTCACAGTCTTGTTTGAGACAGGCTCTATATCCTGAGAAGCCATTAGGGAGGACAGGCAACGAAACATTACACGTTACCGAAAACATACACATTTTGCAAGAGCACATATGAGCAAGAAAATACAAAACACACTAGAATACTTGCCTGTCAGGGAAGAACTCCATGAGCATAAAAGCCAAAATAATTCATGAGGCAAGAAGGAGAACCAGCTTCTGAGTCTGCAAGTGTCACAGAGTCAGGGAAACATGGAAGGAGCAAAGAAGATTGGGAGGGAGTGGTCCATGGAGTCACCCTGGAGGGTAGGTCTCCCTGGAAACCAAGTAAAGACGATGTTTCTAGAAGGAGGGAGGGAAATGATCCTGAGGGGGTTAGACAATGTGAGGCTTGGGAGTGTCCAGTGAATGCAGCCATGCGGAGGTTGGAGAGACATGGGAAATGGCAAAGTCATTTTATTTATTTTTATTTTATTTTTATTTTTTTTTTTGACTTTTAATTTTTTTATTTTAAAGATGTGGGGTAAAATTCAGAGTTAGGTATACAAATGTTCATTATGCAGGTGCCCTTGTCGATGAGGTGTGCACCCCCTCCCCCAGCAGATTTGCACTACTGCCAGTCCCATGTCCCCACCCCACCTCCAATCTCTGGCAGTTTCCCGGTACTGCTAATCTTTTTCTTACAGTATTATGATAATTGCTCAGGGTCCGCCTATGAGTGAGAACACATGATACTCAGTTCTTTGTTTCTGCAATAGATCACCTAGTATTATAGACTCTAAGTCTATCCAGGTTGCTGTGAAGTTCATAATTTTGTCCTTCTTTATGGCTGCATAATATTCCATCGTGTCTATGTACCACATTTTTTTTTTTGAGTTGGAGTCTCACTCGGTTGCGCAGACTGGAGTGCAGTGGCCGCTCCGGCCACCGCAGCCTCGACCTGCTGGGCTCCGGTGATCCTTCCGCCTCAGCCTTCCGAGTAGCCGGAATTACAGGCGCGTGCTACCACGCCCGGCTGATTTTTTTGATTTATTGTAGAGATGAGGTCTCGCCTGCCCAGGCGGGTCTCGAACCCGCGGGCTCAGGCAATCCACTCACCTCAGCCTCCCAAAGGCGCGGGATTACAGGCTGAGCCACAGAGGCCGGCTGCATTTTTTTTAATCCAGTCCTCTTTCGATGGACAACATGGTTGGTTCCACGTTCTTGACAAAGTCATTTTAAAAAGTAAATATGTCCAGATTCCCAACCTCAATCACAATCCTTGAGTGCATCACATGCATTCAGAATGCAATCCAAGTGCGTGCCTCGACTGTCACTGCCCTGCATGCCTGTGTGGTGCCCACCTCTCTGTGCTCATTCTGGCCTCTGCTCCCCCAGGCCCCACTACATTCCAGATTCCCTGGCTCTTTGGCTTCCCCCAGAGAGGCCAAGCTCATTCCTGGCTCAGGACCTTTGCGTGTGTCATTCTGTCATAGATGTTCCATCATATCCTATCAGTTTCAGATGAAATCTCTGTGTTTCTGAAAAGCCCCTTCCTCTGTAACTCCATTTTTAGTTTCTTGTTCAGTGTTTAACACAATGTGCCAATATATCTATTTCCTTGTTTAACCCTCCTGGACCCCACTCTCTCATTTGACTCCTTCCATATTCCCCCATACTCCCTTCTTTTCTCCACAAGGTGGCTCCCCTGAGCCCTTTCAGACTTGGCTTTCAGGCCACCCTCCAGGAAGATACTCCCAAACATCCTCCGTAAATTATGCCCCATGCCATCTTTATC
Organism: Cephalopachus bancanus; assembly: GCA_027257055.1. NCBI lineage: Eukaryota > Metazoa > Chordata > Mammalia > Primates > Tarsiidae > Cephalopachus > Cephalopachus bancanus. The sequence goes on from JAPVLO010000036.1 coordinate 4,470,440, forward strand.
TGGTCCTGGGCTCTCAAAGTCTGTCGGTTTTTTAAGTAACTAAATATTTTTACTACTAATAAGGATGTTGTGGCAGTAATAATTCTATAGCTCACAAACTGAAGATAATGTCTCAACACAAGAAAACTTTTCTTTTTTCCAGCTTTAATTGAGAAATAAACATTGTATATAGTCAAGACTACACCATGATGATCTATCTACACATTGTATAATAATTGCCCCAATCAACATTATCAGCACACCCAAGATCACACAGAGTTACCCTCCAAAGGTTGTAACTCTATCGATGTCAGTGCCTGCTGGCTTATGCCCTTCACCCCCCTAGGACTTGGCGCTCCCAAGGTGTGGCGTTGTCTGGCTCACACCTGGCTCCAGTGTAGGGCTAAGCACAGAGTAGGTGCTGGATGTAGCACTGGTCACATCAGAGAACAAATTCAAAGTGTGGCCATCTCTTCTGCCTCCTGAGCAACTCTCAGCAAAGATGTTCCATGAGATACAAGGATCCTGTTCCCTTCTGGCAGGGCTTGCTAGGCTCAGGTGCCCAGAGATGTAAATTCCAATCCTTTAGTAGTTGTTTTTTTTTAAGCGCCTGTTAAGAGCATAGTACTGTGCCTATGAGGATTTATACAATTACTCAATCACTCAGCATTTTGGTGGTTTCAACACTAGACATGACACTGAATGACACGCCCTACTTCCCACAGATGTGCTGGAGGAAGGCAACATTCCATAAGGGGCAGACACTCAGGAGGTGTGAATGGAGGATAGGTGGGAGCTTGATCTGAAAAGCAGAAGGAGGTACTTTGGAGTTGGCAGTGGATGGGGGAGTGGGGGAACGTGAGGAGACTGGTGGGGGAAGAACGAGCAACTCAGCAGGGGTTGGTTGGGATGAAGGTGTGGGGTGGAAATTTTAGAAGAAATTTATGCCTGTGACAAGTTCCCCAAAGTATGTATGACCCAGGCACAGTTTAAGAGGCACCTGGTCCCTGGGCTGTGAAGTCTCCTTCCTGCCTGCCGTGATGTCTCTATGAAACAAGCTTGGAAAAAGCTGGAAAAGGGGCTGTATTCCAAGTTCAGTTATGTCAGCCCCAGATGCAGAAAGATGTGGGTAGAGAAATAGTTCGATAGGAAGAAGAAACCAACACAAGGAAACAGGAGAGTTTATAACCACATCAACAGCAACATCTTATAGGGCAGGCACTCAGGGGTTGTTAACGGAGGATGGGGAGGTGGGAGCTTGGTCTGAAAGGCAGAAGGAGGAACTTGGAGTTGGCAGTGATGGGGGAGTGGGGGAATGCGAGGAGTCAGATGTCATCTATAACATAGGAGTTTGCGTCAGACCCATTTGATGTGACTCTCACAGGACAGGATGACAGAAGCCAAATAACTCGCCGTCTTAGTCTGTTCAGGTTGCTATCACAGAACACCACAAACTGGGGGACCTATACATGACAGACGTTTATTTCTCAGTGTCAGCAGCTGGAAGTTTGAGATCAGGGTGCCATCATGGCTGGTTCTGGTGAGGGCCCTTTTCCAGGTTGTACACTGCCAGCTGCTCATTGTGTCCTCACGTGGTACTGTTCCCAGAGATGTGAGACCCTGGCATCCAGCTTCTCCTTTGGTTCGGAGCTGTGTGTGTTCTCCAGCAGGAGGGGCAGCCCTGGGCTCCTGGCTCTGCCCAGGCTTTCCAGAGGCCCTCTAGGAAGAGTGAGAGACACTGTCATCACACCCTGGCCCTGCCTCCACTCCAAGGCTCTGCACCCCTGTCCAAGCCTCCTGACTGTGGTACCCATGTCCTTCCTCTTGACAGGATGTGGGCTGGGGTGGAGGCCTCTTGACATGTCTAGGTGACCCAAGCCTGTTCTAGTTTCATCCTTTGGCTAAGAGAAGCTCAGCTGCAGCCTCAGGGGGCCAACTCCCACCACCAAGTCCACTCCAGACTGCCCCGCTCCTTCTCTGCTGCTTAGCTGCACCCAGCAGGCGTGGCCAGCTGTCTCCACCTTCCTGCACCAGCTCTGAAAGGCAGCCCTGAACAATTTTACTTTCCTGTCTTTGGTTTTCTATTCTTTCTCATCTTCAATTACATGTTTTTGCCTTTTTTTTTAAAGGAACATCACTTTGTAATTACCTCTTGGGTTTTTACATCAAAGCCTTCAATGTTTCTGAGATATTTTAATTGGTTTCCATCTCATTTCCACTTCTCTGGTTTCTTTTTCTGTTTCTGACTTTCTGAGTTGCATGTCAGTTTTGGTGGCTTCTTGATCCAAAATGACTTATGAGGGAATTCTAAAATTTCTATGTGGTTGTCTTTTTCAATCTTTCATTTGTTTCTAGTTTCACAGAAAATAATCTCCATTGTTTGTACTTTTCAAAATAAAATTTAAGATTTTTTTTCAGGGTAGTCCAAAATAGTGAATTCTAATAAATGTTATTTGATCTCCTGATGCCTATTTGCATTTATTTCAGTTTGTTAATTATTTAAAGTTATATACACAATATATTTTAAATGATATATTCCAGGGTTTTTTTGGTTTTTGTTTTTTTTTTTTTAAGGACAGGGATTTTAAGCTTTCCTTAGGGAAGCAATTGACAAGAAAGGAGAAAAATGATGTGCGAGTGCTAAGGAATGTCAAGTAATGGTTTTGTGTCTTCCTCAATAACTCACTCACTCATTCACTCACTTCTTCCTTCCCTCCTCGGCATCCATGGAGCACTGCCCTCCCTGCCCCGGACCCTGGGAACCTGGCTGAGGAGCCCAGTGGTTCCCTGCGGATGTGTGTACGCCCTGAGGGCAGTGAAAGGAAGGCTTTCTAGGCAGCAGGACAGTGTGCGCCCAGGATGGGGAGGGTCCTCTGAGACCACAGGAGCGTGCTCAGTAGGGGCCGGGGGGTTGAGGGTGTGACTTTATTGTCGCTCTCCCCCACCCTTCTCCAGTGATGGCCTGCCCTGGTTGCCAGGTGCAGGTTTGGTTTGGGGCGGAACTCTGGGCACTGATGTTGGTGTTGTGGCCCAGTGGGCCATGCTGGCCTGGGAAGCTAGGAAGGAGCTGTTTTATCAGTGAGACCCCAGAGACGCTGCCGAGTTTTCTGGCAGAAGAAGCTTACCATGAGATCAAGTTCACTATCCCTGGATCTCCCTTGGAGGTGCTGAAGGTGTCCTGGTAGGGGATATGGAGACAGTTCTCTTGTTTGTGACAGACTTGTTCAACCAGGAAAGAAAGGTGTTCTGTACAGAGAGACAAGGGACATGCTGCACCAGTTCAGCCTAGTTCAGTGACATGTAAAGCCCGCCTCAAGCTCCACCCTGGGATAGACACAGGCAAAAACCCAGAAGTGGCCGGTGCCCTGGATGGGTCCAACTTGTGACCTGGAGCTACAGAAGGTGACTCAAGGGTCTTGAAGAAAAGCTGAGTGAGAACTCTTCCTTCTCAGAGCCAGATTCTCTCCCTTGAACTGAAGACTCATGATCATTGATGGGGGGAGTGTGGGGGGCTAAAAGAAACCTTGTCATCTCCAGATGAGAGGTGCAGACCTGAGACAAAGAAAGGAGAGAGAGCGATGAACCCTGAACTTCCAGATGTGAATCCTCGTGCCGCTGATGATCCAGAAAGAGGACTTTTCAGGGAGCATTTGCCCTCTGACCTCTGTCCAGACCCATTCTACCTTGCAGAGTACCAGGACAGGCAGCCTCTGGAAAGTGATGAAACCCCATCTGTTACAAGGGAGTGAAAATGGACCTTGCCTTGCCATGAGCCTGGGAAGGATGGGAAGATGGAAAGGGTCTAGCTAGTGCCTAGGACCTAGTGGGTGGTCAGGAATGGAGAGTGGTTCACATCAGGCTTCTCCAGGGACCCAGCACTGAGATGGTGCCTCTTGGACAAACAGGAATGGTACGATTAGCCAGAAGAGCCCTGACAAAGGGAGGCACTTAGGGTGAAGCTCCTGTTCCCGTCAGACCAGGCCATGGGGGAAGCAAGGAAAATGGGACAATTCATGAGGATTTATCCTGGAAGTCTCTGAGAATTAAAACAATGCCTCCTGTCCTATCATGGCATCTGTTCAAAGCAGCCCTCTGTGCATGAGTGTGTGACATTTGACAGCATAGCCCTTCAGTTGACTGCAGCTTTCCATACAGCCAGCAGAGGGCAGAGCTGACCCACACATTCCCTGTGGACAGAGGACAGGGTTCCCCCTTGGGAGTTCTGTGGGTCCATGAGAAGATGACATGGCCCCCATCTCTCACCATGGCTCTGGGAAGCCATTTAGAGCCCTTGAGAGATCAAGACTCCTTCTCTAGCATTCCATCTTTGAAGCAGGACAGTCTAGTTGAGACAGATGTTCCTGTGTCAGCCTGACCAGGTTTCTTGGGGCCTTGGTGTGCCTGAGCCCCATCTTTTCCCAGGGCGTGCTCTGCCTTTCTTCTTTGCTAGAGGAGTGTCCTTCTTAAAGAGAAAGCATAATGCACATAAATGCCGTTCCATGCAGTGCTTGCAATCAATGTCTGTCAGCTAAGGGTGAGCTGTCTTTATGCCCATCTTACGGATGTGAGAACTGAGACCCGTTGCAGATCACCACTACCAACGAGCAACAGAACCTAGCTGAGTATGGAGTGGAATTTGATGGGCTTGCACATTCTCTGTCTTTCTCCTGTCCTGCCTTGGAGCGCTCCTGGCTGGTGCTCTTGATGAAGGAGGAAGAAGGAGTGCTGGCCGCCCCGCTAGAGGTGGTAGGAAGAGCGGGTGGCTGGCATCAGGATCTCTGGCCTGGGAACAGTTTTTGTAAGGTATGAAATGCTCCTTTCGTGGTGGGAGGGCTGCAGGCATGGAAGCCCACCCTTGCATGGGGCCTCCAAGGGTCCTTCTGCAAGAGGACACCAGTCCATGTCCCCACTACAGTATAGCGTCTCACCTCCCGGGTTTTATAATCCCCTGTTCAGGACTCACCCACCTACCTTGACCACACTGGACCTATACGTGGGGGCAGGCCCCATGATGTGTGGACCAGTGCACTCTCTGTCATGCCTGGGCAGGACATCGAAGGGTGTGGAACGGCTCTCTGCTATACTCTCACTTCCCGCCAGATCAATAATCAATAGCATGTGTTCACGTCCCTGTGGGTTATTTCAATGCTCCCTTCTCTGTTTCATATTTATCTATAACACTTGTCCTCAAGGCAGCTCTGTGTGCTCCCGGGCCATACAGGAAAGGGCCGCCTGGCTCTGTGCTCTGTGTTGTCCGGTCTGTCACAGGTCACAAGAGCTGGAGTTCTTTGTCCTCTTCCTTCTTCATCCCTATTGCTCCTAGGACCAGGATCAATGCTGGATAAGGATTTCATGCGGATTCCTTGTTTGTCCTGTAAATACCTGCAGGGCCGGAGGCAGACGGAGCCATGGAAGTGGGTGTAGCCCCAGAGAGAGTGATGTTGGGTTTTCTGGACAAGGCTTTGTGGTGGGAAGAGACCTGGCTAGTGGCTGTGTCCCTGCAGTGGTCACCTGCCATAGTTGTACTCCAACAGACCCCAAATATCTTCCCTCCAGGCCTGGCTTCTAGCTCGTGGCCTTGGATAGTGTGGGGTCCATGACTCAGTGTGTCCCTTTGAGTCTCGAGTGGGGGACTGCTGCTGGGCACGGACCCCTGGTTGTGTGGCCATGTGGCTGGACTTCGAGTCCAAGCTCCGGCAGAGGAGGAAGCCTGGGCAAGGTCTGCAGGGGGCTGAGTTCCTCCAGACCAAGCCATATATGAAGCAAAAATTCATTTTTATATATATATTCATATTATAATTTTTATATTAACACCACCCCCCACATAACCAACATGTTTTGGTCAAAGTTGTTTTAGAAGAATGTTTACTTGAAGTCGGAGTCTTTGTTTGCTCAAGTTTGTTCCTTCCAGGTCAGCGAATGACTCCTCCAGCATCCAGCCAACAGATCCTCTGGAATCAGTAGACTTGAAAGCATCGGCAACACACCAGGGGGTGGTGTCAGAAGATCTAGAGTTAGGAATCTTGCAGGTGCACGGTGCAGACTCCCACAGGGCTCATAGGCCAGGAGCACTTGCTTCCCACCAGCAGAGGGCGGGCACTGGACCAGTGTGTGGAGAGCGGGCCTTGTTGCCCTCGAAGTATAGGACATTTCCAGCATGGGTCAAGTTTTCCCTATACCAGTCTCTCTGCCACTATCTGGATTGTCCTATTTATTGTCTTTTCAGCCCAATGAGATAGATACTCTTGGCATCTCCAGTTTACAGACAGGAATCTGAGACTCCAAGAAGCTTAGGGACATGCTCAAGGACCTACCCATGCAGGGAACCCAGGTCCTGCCCTTGCCCTCATGCCCTGCTGCCCTGTCTTTGTCTATGTCAAGTTCTGCTGCCCCTCCTCACCGTGTGCTTCCTGCACCCAAGCTGGCACCAGTGCTGCACGTGTCGCATTGTGGTCCCTGCAAATGGCGGGTTCAGGGACTCCTGCGAGCATGACTGCATCCTTTGTGCAGAAGCTTCCCCTCTGATGGGGGATGGGATGATTCAGGGGTGAAGCCGATACTCCAACAAGTGAACTCAGAGCACAGGAAACCACAGGGCGGTGCCTCTCACTCTGCCCAGGAGTCAGCACTGGCTTCCTGGAAGGGGCAGTGTTAGAACTGGCGCTAAAGGCTGAATGAAGTGTGCTCCCCCTTTCTTCTGAAAGAAATATGTGAATCTGGGGAGCAGCTTGGGTTTGAGTCGGGAGCTTCCAAAGAATTAGGGCAGCTCTGAATGGAAAAGGGAAAGTCCCATCCACATGAGCATCTAGGCTGGCACTATCAAGGAAGGGTTCAAGATCTCTGGGCCCACCGAGATACCACCTAACCCCTGAAAGAATGACCATCATTAATAAAACAAACAACAACAGATGCTGGCGAGGATGTGGAGAAAAAGGAACGCTTCTACACTGCTGGTGGGAATGCAGACTAGTGTAGCCTCTTTGGAAAATAGTGTGGCAATTTCTAAAAGAACTAGACATTGACCCTCCATATGACCCAGTAATCTTCCTACCGGGAATATACCCAGAGGAACTCAAATCATTCTACAATAAAGAGACCCGCACATGCATGTTTGTTGCAGCTCTATTCACAAAAGCAAAAACATGGAACCAACCATGCTGCCCATCAAAACTGAACTGGAATTTTAAAATGTGGTACATATACACAATGGAGTATTACGCGGCCATAAAGAAGGACAAACATATGGACTTCACAGCAACTTGGATTTAGAGTCTGTCACACTCAGTGATCTATCATAGAATCAAAGAACAGAGTACCACATGTTCTCACTCATAAGTGGACCCTGAACATTTACCATAATACTATAAGAAAGGGATTGGCAGTAGCGAGATACTGCCGAGTTGGGTGGGGGGAGGGGACACAACATCAATAAGGGTACCTGTTATCAAACCAGGCAAAGTGGGGACCAAAGGGAGGCCCAAACTTTACCTGTACTATGACCACTTGTATACCTAATCATGAATTGTACCCCACATCTTTAAAATAAATAATAAAAATGAATAAATAAAAAAGATCTCTGGGTCCCTCCATACTCTTGTCCGCTTCTCAGGGATGATAGGCTTTGGGGCTTCCCACAGGGGTATTTTCCTCCCCTGAACCTCAGCTGTGTTAAAGCTACCAGGGGACAGCTGGCCAGGGGTGCTCAGTATACCACACCCTGAGGAATGTAGCCTCTGTCGGTCAGGCAGTCCAGACCCAGGGGGCTGCACCCTGGTCACCCAGTCAGAGTGGGGCCAGGTGCAGCTCTCAAAGAATCTACCTTCTGGCAGAACACGCAGGCTCTAGAAAGTCACTTCATACTCAGCATTCGCATCACCCACAAGTGCCCAGATACTCTGGGAACCCAGGGATCAGACTGCAGGCAGAACCCAGGAACTTGGCCTGGGAAGAGTTTCCACAGGGCAGGGCCACTTCATTCCCTTCGCTGACCTGGGGCAGGAGTCACCATGTCAAATTACACAAGCCCCTCGGAGGGGAAAAGGATAGATCCAAGCTCCAGGTACTCCCTGCTTGGGTCACTGGAAACTGAGGCTCAGGAGGCTGTGACTTATCAGGCCATCCAGCTGAGCAGTGACCAAACCAAACTTTGAGAGATTGAACTAGCTGAAATGAATCCATATCTATAACCTGATAATAGACTGACCTGGTAACATTTCCCAAATTCACAATTTTGAACTACAAAGAAAACTCAAAAATATTCAAAAACAACAAATAATCCAGATAATTTGAAAATTATATTTCAGTAAATTAGAAAAATAGCACAAATTGGAGGAAAGAATTACCATCTGGAAATTGTAGAAATTCCAAGTAAATTTGGGGTCAAGGCTGGGCTTGGTGACTCAGCCTGTAATCCCAGCACTTTGGGAGGCCGAGGTGAGCAGATTGTCTGAACCCGCCGGTTCAAGACCCACCCGGGCAACTTGGCAAGACCTCTTCTCTACAATAAAATAAAAAAAACTAGCCGGGTGTGGTAGCGCGCACCAGTAGTTCCAGTTAATTGGAAGGCTGAAGCAGAGGGATCACCGGAGCCCAGCAGGTCGAGGCTGCAGTGGCCAGGAGCATGCCACTGCACTCCAGTCTGGGCGACAGAGTGAGACTCCAACTCAAAAAAAAAAAAAAAAATTGGGGGTCAAAAAAGCCACTGCTATAGTCTGAATATTTGCGCTTCCAACCCTCACAAAAAATTTTTTAATGTATAAATTTCAGCTCCCAAGATGATTATATTAGGTGGTAGGGTCTTTGGAAGGTGATTAAATCACAAGGGAAGAGGCTATGATTGGGATTAGTGTTCTTGAAGGGCCACTGCCAAGCCATAAGTAAAGCCACATCCCCTCCCTTTCCTGGAAACAGCGACCCGGCAAACTAAAATGGCGATTGAAACGGCACCTTCCTTTGTTCTTCCTCAGTGCCTTCCTTTGTTCTCCCTCCGCACCCCTTCCCGCGCTGGTGAAAAACCCACCAACGTGGATGGAGCTCTGCCAGCAGACCAATAATCGACTGACAGGTCACCCTAAGCCCCCATAAAGGCTGGAATGCCCTTGCTTCAGCACTACAGCCTGACCCTCAGGTCCTGTAGCCACCGCATTCGACCCATTAAATCTCTTGGCCTTAACGGGTGTTGAGTCTCACTGTGCGCCACCGTCTTTCATTGGTGCCATGACTCGGATGGGGTTTCTCTCGCCCTCAGGCGAGACCCCGTTCCGGCACCAATGGGACTCACCCCTTAAGGCCTTCGCCCACTTTCTTGAATGCCAGCACCGCATACATCACCGGCCCTCGTACTGGTAAGTGCCCCTAACTGGAAAACCTAAAACCTTGCCCAGGATAACCAGAGGAAACTGACCACTGATCTTCCGGCAGCTCTTTCAGCCCCAGGCGGGGGGGGACCACACCCCACCTAGGTCTTTAAGGCCACAGCGGACCCCTACTGGTTTTCCCCTCTCCCACCTAGGTCTTTAAGGCCACAACAAACCCCGACTGGTTTTCCTCTCCCTCGGCCATCAGGTATTTTGAGTCTGCTCCCTCCCGCTGTCTGGTTTTGGGCATCCTCTTCATCGAAAAATTCTGGTACCAGGTTGCCCTCAACCTCCTCGATTCTCCAGGAGAATCGGGGGTTGTAATAACGTTCTGTGACAACAGGCTTTATTGCAACCTCCTCATATCCTAACAGCCGGGGACGCTCTGCTCAGCCCCAGCTGTTAAAATGGGAAACTCATCATCCCTGCTGGCAGACTCTCCCCTCAAATGTCTCTTGGACAACCTCTCCACTCTCTCACTCCCGACATTAAACCCAAGCATCTAATCCACTTCAGTACCCAAGACTGTCCCACCTATCGCTTAGACAACCAAAATAAGTGGCCCCTACGGGTCCCTAAACCCCGACATTACACAGGACCTCTATAACTTCTACTAGTGTTCAAAAAAGTGGGCAGAGATTCCCCTCCCTCCTCCATCCCGCTTACGCCGCCACCTCCCTCCTCCGTCTCTAACTTCAACCCAGCAGATAAACCTCAACAGAAATCTAATAAAGACCCAGCCTCTTTCCTTAATCGTTTAACAAAAACTCTTACCCTTCACACTCATTTGGACCCCTCCTCACCACCAGGGTCCACAGTCTTAGCTACCCACTTTATCACCCAATCCACTCTGGACATCCGGCGCAAGCTTAAAAAGGCAGAGGAGGGCCCCAGACTCCACTCCCAGACCTGGTGAATATGGCCTTTAAAGTTTATACTGCCCGAGAGGAAAGAAGCCAAGGCCGTGCAGGCCCAGAGGCTAAAACAGAAAGTGGCCCTTCAAACCCAGACCCTGGTCGCTGCCCTGCGGCCGGCTCAACAGGGACCTCAAAACCCCCGTCCCAGGAAACAGTCCGAGACCCAAACACCTTCAGGAGCCTGCTTCAGGTGTGGCCAGGAAGACCACTGGGCAAAACAATGCCCAACCCCAGACCACCGACTCGACCTTGCCCGGTCTGCAGACAAAAGGGACATTGGAAGTTTGAGTGCCCCCTGGGGGAAAACCATCCCCCGGTAACAGAATTTCGCAGGGGGCCGGCTACCCCAACAGGCCCCTCGCCAGAGCTCCTGGGCACCCTGGACAACTAAAGCCGCCTGGACTCAAATACCCCAATCACCCTTGCCAAGCCCAGGGCCACACTATGGGTAGCGGGTAAGTCCATCTCCCTTTTGGTGGACACGGGGGCTACCTATTCTGTTTTACTCTCCTTCCACGGGCCTTTGCATCCTTCTCAGGTCTCAGTTGTGGGCGTCTCAGGGGTGCCCTCCAAGCCGCTGGAGACGGGTCTGGTGTCCTGCCTTTTAAGGCCGTCCCTTCACCCATTCTTTCTTAGTTATCCCATCCTGCCCAGCCCCTTTGCTGGAATAAGACCTTCTGTATAAGCTTGGGGCACCTATCTGCCTCACCTCACACCAAGTTCCCTGACTCCGCTCCTGACCCTCGCCTGTGCTGTCCCCCCAGAACCTTCGTCCAATTTTTCCATTTCCCCCCAAAAGTTAATCCAGTAGTCTGGAACACTTCCACTCCTGTGGTGACCAATCACCACACTCCAGTCCTCATTCGCCTTAAAAATCCCTCTTGCTTCCCTTCCAGGCCTCAATTTCCTATCTCACACGCCTATCACAAGGGCCTCCAGCCCATTATTAACTGGCTGCTCCTCCAGGGTCTTCTGGTTCCTACCAACTCCCCTTATAATACTCCCATCCTCCCAATAAAAAGCCGCCTGATACTTATTGACTGGTGCAGGATCTGCAAATAATCAACTCTGCCATAATCCTGCTGCATCCAGTGGTCCCTAACCCATATACTCTCCTATCTCAGATACCCCCCACTACCACTCATTTCACAGTTCTGGACCTTAAAAATGCCTTCTTCACCATCCCCTTACATCCAAACTCCCAGTCACTCTTTGCCTTTACTTGGGAAAATCCAGACACCCACAGGACCCAACAATTTACCTGGATGGTCCTGCCTCAGGAACTCCGTAATAGTCCCCACCTTTTCGGCCAGGCGTTGGCCGAGGACCTGTCCTCTTATGACTCTGGGTGTAGCACTCTCCTCCAGTATATAGATGACCTTCTTTTATGCAACCCCTCTATAACTGACTCTCACACAGACGCTGTCCTGCTTCTCAATTTTCTAGCACAAAGAGGATACCGAGTTTCCCCCACAAACTCAGCTATCCAAAACACAAGTCACCTGTCTTGGTGTAGCCGTTTCACACCAACAAAAGGCCATAACAACCAGCTGCAAGTCTGTTATTCAGTCTCTCCCGGTACCCAAAACAAAGGAAGAAATCCAGTCATTCCTGGGGTTGGCGGGCTACTTCCAAGCCTGGATCCCCAATTTCACCCTTCTCACCAAGCCACTCTATGACCTGGCTAAAGGTGACCCTAAGGAACCATTTCTCTCCCTCTCAGCCATTAGGCAGCCTTTCACCACCCTCCAACAGGCTCTCCTCCAGGACCCGCCCTACGACTACCCGATGTTCACCGACCTTTCACCTTATATATCCACGAAAACAAGGGCGTAGCCCTAGGAGTTCTAGGCCAATTCAATGGACAGACATTTGCTCCTGTAGCCTATCTCTCAAAACAGCTTGACCACACGGTTCAGGGATGGGCCCCATGCCTGCGGGCCCTGTCGGCCGCCCACTTGCTCATGTGCGAATCCAAAAAACTCACGTTTGGAGCACCTATCACCGTTACTTCCCGCCACCATCTACATCACCTCCCAGGATATAAGGGCCTCAAAACACTCCCTCCCTGTCAGGTCCTATCCCTTCTGGATTTCTTTGACCAAGACCCCTCTGTCTCCTTCCAAACTTGCTCACCCCTTCACCCAGCCACATTACTCCCTTCCTCTCCTGTCGACACCCCAATACATGAGTGCGTCGAAGTCCTCGAGTCCCTACTCCCCTGTCCAGTACACATTCAGGAAGGACCTTTATCTGCACCCTCCTATGTTTGGTTCACAGATGGAAGCTCATATATACACGAGGGGTCTCGGGTGGCAGGATACACCATCACCTCTGCCACTGACGTCATCGAGGCTAATGCCCTCCCGCCCAACACCACTAACCAACAAGCAGAACTCACAGCAGTCACTCGAGCATTCCAACTGGCGGCAGGACACTCCCTATCGCTTTACACCGACTCCAAATATGTCTTTCACATTTTGGTTTCACACTCAGCCATCTGGCAAGAACGGGGGTTGTTAACCACCAAAGGGTCGGCCATCATAAATGCTAAGCTCATTTCCGACCTCCTTCAAGCCTCCTTGCTTCCCAGGGCCATAGGCATCTCACACTGTAAAGCCCACCAGGTCGACTCATCTTTTATCACCCAAGGAAACTCGCAGGCCGACAGGGCGGCTTGCCAAGCGGCTCTAAAACCCCTTCCTACCATACTCGTCAACACCTCCTCCCCATCAGCTTGAACATACAGGTGAAGTTCCACAATTGTCCAATCTCATTCCCTACCTACACTCAGTTTTCCACCCAAACCCAGCGGCTCTTACTTCATTTCTTAAAACTTTCTTCCATCTTACTCCTGAACATACAAAACTCATACACCCCTTTCCTCTCAATGCTCTACTTGCCACTGAACAAATCCTAATACCCCCTTAAAGCCCGGAATGTTCCCCACTCACCAGGCTAGGGGAGAGCTCCCTGGGTCAGACTGGCAAGTGGACTTCACTGTCATGCCCCCGTCCGTGACACCAAATACCTTCTGGTCCTGGTTGACACCCTCTCTGGGTGGGTCAAGGCTTAACCCACCTCACATTAGTGGGCTGCTATGGTGGGATCTATGTTAGCCAACCACATCATCCCTCGATTCGGGGTCCCCTTCTCCCTTCAGTCAGATAACGGGCCTGAATTCACCTCACAAGTCGTTCATTTTTTAATGACAGTCCTCAACATCAAATGGCACTTCCACATTCCCTATCACCCACAATCATCAGGAAAGGTTGAACGAACTAACCGCACACTAAAAGATATCCTCACCAAACTCTCTCTCGAACTCCATCCGGACTGGGTCTCCCTCCTTCCCCTAGCTCTCTTCTGCGTTCACGCCCTCCCTAAAAAGCCCACTCAGCTTTCACCCTTCGAGGTCCTATATGGCAGACCGGCACTTCCTCCTGGTATTCCAACCTCTCCACCTCACGTTCCCCTTCATATAACCTACCCCTCCTGTCCTTCATCCGTTCCAATATCTGGCAATATCAAGATCTCCTTTTGCCTGCTCCCACAGAAACACATAATCCAAAGCCTCTCACCCCGGGACAATGGGTTTTCCTCTCAGACCCAGGAACCAAAACTCGCTTACAGCCGACATGGCAAGGACCCTTCCAAATAGTCCTCTCCACCCCCATGGCAGCCAGGCTGCTCATAACCAAAGGACAGCTCAGTCCCTGGATTCACGCTTCTCGCCTCAAACCAGCTAAACTACCTCCCTCTACCCCTTCCCCCACAGAGCCAGCGACCTATTCTTGTTCCACAATTCCAGGCCAGCCTCTCAAACTTCGAGTATCCCGTGTTGCTCGCTCCCCCTCCCTGCCCGTCATCCAGGAAAACCCCACATAATCACAAGACGCAAAGGTTGCCGCCTGCACTCAACAACCCTCCGCCAAACGGTCGTCAATTTCGTTCTTCCCTTACTAACAGTACTGCCTTTCTTCCTACTCCTTCTTTTCCTCCTACTTTCACACTGCTGTACATAGTGCTGCTCCTTGGCGCAGGTTGCTCAATCCCCTCCTCTGCTCACTATCAGTAAGACCCAACGTCCCCCTTCATGGTTTACCGTAATAGGCCACACCCTCCGCTTCTTAAACTAATCCTTCCCTTCTCTTCCTTCTTCGCAGTGTTTTCTTTGTGCCTCATTACAACGACCTTTGCAGGCTGCCGTTCCGCTTCCTGCCTCGCCCCCACAGTAATAGTACCCTCAACCTGTCTTCCACTGGAGAGGCCATCACCAAACCTCAGTCCTCATTCGCCTTAAAAATCCGATTCTTTCCAATCATTACAAAAACAAATAACGAGCATAGCACAAGTAGCCCTCCAAAATCGCCGGACTCTAGATCTCCTAACAGCTGAAAAAGGAGGCACTTGTCTTTTCCTCCAAGAGATGTGCTGTTATTACATTAACGAGTCAGGAGTCATTGAACAAAACATTAATAAATTACAACACCTCTCCTCACAACTCCAAGGGGCAAAGCCTTCACAAATCGGCAGCCTATTACAAAACTCCCTACTCACCTGGCTTTTGCCTATCATCATACCTGTCATTCTCATTTTCGGTCTTTGCTCCTTTCTCCCGTGTATAATCAAGTTTCCCCAGTCACAACTTTTAAAAATCTCTAATCAAAGCATTAACCAGCTTCTCCTACAGAATTATGACCTGCTGCCCACCGAAGATCCAGTTCTCAAGTGTCCCAACTCTACAAACCTCTAACTTTGTCTTCTCATTTCAGACATGCTTGCCTCAAAGTTTACACCCACTACCTACCACTCAGATTCTCAGCGTTCTTGAGCTCCTTCTTTGTGACAGCTGACTCCTCCCTTTCCCGTGTCCACTCGATGACTGGCCGGACCAGCTTGCCGTTTTCCACTTACAAGGCACCTTCCAGGACTTCCACCCAAATGAAATTTTTTTCTTTGGTGCCTACTTGTGGGGTCTCATGTGGCTTGTCCTTTCACCCACCTCACCCACCAACGCCCATCTTCAGCAGGAAGTAGCCAGACAGACAAACGCTGCCCCTCTCCTGCATAACCAAAGAGGTGGGAATGAAGGGCCACCGCCAAGCCACAAGTAAAGCCACATCCCTTCCCTTTCCTGGAAACGGTGACCTGGCAAGCTAAAGTGGCAATTGAAACGGTGCCTTCCTTTGTTCTTCCTCCGCACCCCTTCCCGCGCCCACGAAAACCCCACCAACCTGGATGGAGCTCTGCCAGTCAATCGATAATCGACTGACAGGTCATCCTAAACTCCCATAAAGGCTGGAGCGCCCTTGCTTCAGCACTATAGCCTGACCCTCAGGTCCTGTAGCCACCATGTTCGACCCATTAAATCTCTTGGCCTTAACGGGTGTTGAGTCTCACTGTGCACCACCGTCTTTCAGTTCTTATACCCCACAAGAGACTCCAAAGAGCTAGCTAGCCCTCTTGCATCATGTGAAGACATAGCAAGAAGGTGCAATCTAGGAACCGGAGAGCAGGCCCTCATCAGACACCAAATCTGCTGGTGTCTTGATCTTGGACTTCTCAGCCACCAGAACTGTAAGAAATACATTTCTGTTGTTAAAAAGTCACCCAGTTTGTGATATTTCATTACAGCAACCTGAGCAGACTAAGACAGCCATAATAACCAAAACAGCACAATATTATAAAATACAATGTAATTTCCACATACAAAATCTATTTAAAATTTATTTGCTATTGAATGCAAATTAAAACATAACTGTTTTGCCTGTTTTCTAATTGGATTGTTTGGTTTTTGACTGCCCCCTTAAGTCTGCCTTTTCAGTAATGTCACATATTTGGAATCATACAGTATGTAGCCTTTTCAGATTGGCTTCTTTCACTTAATAATACACCTTTAAGCTTCTTGCATTTTTTAATGGTTTGATTGCTTATTTCTTTTTAGCACTGGATAATATTCCATTGTCTGAAAGTACGTGATTTATTTATCCATTCCCCTAGTAAAGGCCATCTTTATTGCTTCCAAGTTTTAGCAATTATGAATAAAGCTGCTATGAACATTTGTGTGCAGCTTTTGGTGTGGGCATAAGTTTTCAGCTTCTTTAGGTAAATATCAAGGAGTGTGATTGCTGGATGACATGATAAGAGTATGTATAGTTTTGTAAGAAGCTGCCAAGCTGTCTTTCAAAGAGACTAAGCCATTTTGCATTCCATTATCAGTGAATGAATTCCTGTTGCTCCATGCCCTTAACAGCATTTAGTACTATCAGTATTCTGAATTCTGGCAATTCTAATAGGTGGATGCAGATATCTCATTGTTTTAGTTTGCATTCTCCTGATGACATATGCAATGGAGCATCTTTTCATATGCTTATATGCTATCTGTATATCTTCTTTGGTAAGTTGCCTTTAAGGACTTTGGCCCATATTTTAATCGAGCTGTTTGTGTTCTTATTGTTGAGTTTTAAGAGTTATTTGTCTATAACACTCTCCTATCAGATATATATTTTACAGATACTTTCTTCCAGTTTGGGTCTTGTTTTCATTCTCTTGAAATACCTTTTTCATAGCATACATTTTTAATTTTAATGAAGTCCAGCTTATCTATTCTTTTTTTACAGATCACGTCTCAGAGATTCCTCTAAAAGTCATTGCCAAACCCAAGGTCATCTAGATTTTTTCTATGCTGTCTTCTAGGAGTTTTATAGTTTTGTGTTTTGCATTTAGATATATGATCCATTTTGAATTAATTTTTGTGAAGAACATAAAGTCTGTGTCTAGATTGATTATTTTTAAAAAGTAGATGTGTTGTAACACCATTACTAAAAAAAAAAATACTGCTCTCCCTTGTGTTGCCTTCGCTTCTTTGTCAAAGATCAATGGAATATAGTGGGTCTATTTCTGAGCTCTCTATACTGTTCTACCAATCTGTTTATCCATGTTTTCATCAATACCACACTATCTTGTTTACTGTAGCTCTACAGTAAGTCTTAAAGTCTGTTATTTTCCATTCTCCAACTTTATTCTTCTCCTTTAATACTGTGTCAGTGGTCAAGTTTGGTGGCTCAGCCTGTAATCTCAGCACTTTGGGAAGCTGAGGCCAGTGGATTGCCTGAGCCCACGAGTTCGAGACCAGCCCAGGCAAATTGGTGAGACCTTGTCTCTACAATAAATGTTTTAAAATTAGCCAGGTGTTGTAGCATGCGCCTGTAGTTTAGTACTGGCTACTCAGAAGGCTGAAATGAAAGGATCACTGGAGCTCAGCCAGTTGACATTGGGTGGCCATGAGCATGCCACTGCATTCCAGCCTGAGTGACAGAGTGAGACTCCAGCTCAAAAATAACAATAATAATGATAATGATAATATTGATATTGTGTTAGCTATTCTGGATCTTTCACCTCTCCATATAAACTTTAGAGCCAGTTTGTCAATATCCACAAAATAACTTGCTGGGATTTTAATCAGGACTGCATTAAATCTATACATTGATTTGTAAATAATTGCTTCTGTAACAATATTGAGCCTTTCTATTTATGAACATGGAATATCTCCATTTATTTATCTCTTCTTTGATTTCTTTTATCAGAGTTTTAAAATTTTCTTTTTGTAGGTTTAATACATTTTTTAGACTTATGCCTAAATATTTTGTTTTACTGGATGCTAATGTAAATGGTATTGTGTTTTTAATTTCAAATTTTACTTGTTCATTGCTAGTACACAGAAAAGTGATTGACTTTTGTTATTAACCTTGCTTCCTGAAACCCTGCTATAATTGTTTAGTAGTTCCAGGAGTGTTTTCTTGGTTCTTTCAGATTTTCTACATAGAGTACATAGATGATCATGCTGTCTGTGGACAAAGACAGTTTTATTTCTTCCTTCCCAATGTGTATACCTTTTATTTCCTTTTTTTTTTTTTTTGGTCTTATCAATAGAACTTTCAGTAATATTTTGGAAACCAATTGTGAGAAGGAACAAAACTGTCTTGTTCCTGATCTTAGTGGTGAAACTTTGAGTTTCTCACCATTAAGTATAATGTTAGCTGTATGTTTTTCTTAAATAGATATTCTTTACTAAGTAGAGGAAATGCTACTCTTCATAGTTTACTGAGAACTTTTGTCATGAGTGGGTACTGAGTTTTTTTCAAAAACTATTTCTATAACTACTGATATGATAGTGATTTTTCTTCTTTAACTTGTTGATGTAATGAATTATATGTGATTTTTCTTCTTTAACCTATTGATGTGATGAATTATGTTAATTGATTTTCAAATATTGAAACAACTGTATATACCTGGGATAAATCCTAGTTCATGGGGGCTATATCAGTAGGGAACACTGAGCCTTCAGACTTCAATCCTTTCTCTTTGCTTCAATCCTGCCTGGCCCCTGTGGACTGTGTGCTACTGGAGTCAACAAACATGCCCTTCAGATGCCTTTTTACCATATATAGAATTATTGACTGACAGAATTTGTTGTTGTTAACATCTGGAATGTATCATATCATTGTTTTCTGATCTCCATGTTTTCTGATTAGAAATCAGCTGTTAATCTTAGAGAAGCTCTTGGATATGATGAGTTGCTGTTTTCAAGATTCATTTGTTTTTTGCTTTCAACAAAAGTAAAACATTTTAACAAAAATTTGATTATAATATGTCTAGATGGGAATTTCTTAGAGTTTATCCTACTTGAAATGTGTTGAGTTCCTTGGATGTATAGATTAATGACTAGCCAAAATTTACAATATGAGCAAGTGTTGGTGAGGACATGGAGCAACTGGAAATGTCAAATGCTGGTGATACCATAAAGAAGGACAAACATGGTGTTCACAACAACTTGGATGGCTTAGAGTTTATCATACTGAGTGGTCTATCACAGAAACAAAGAACAGAGTTCCATATGTTCTCACTCATAAGCAGACCTTGAACAATTATCATAATACTATAAAAAAAAGGATTGGCAGTGGTGGGACATTGCCAAGGTGGGGGGGCATGCCTCATCAACAAGGGTACCTGCATAATGAACATTTGTATACCTAACCCTGAGTTGTATCCCACATCTTTAAAATTAAAAATAAAAAAAATACTGCTGACAGAAGTGTAAATTGGTGGAATTTGAAAAACAATTTGACAGAATCTACTAAGTTTTAACATATGGAAATCCTATGACCTGACAATTTTATGTACAAGAATTTCGCAGTAGCATAACACATACTAGGTAGAAACTAGAAATAACAACTGTTTATCAGCACCATTGTGAATGACTAATTGTGATATATTCATCTAGTAGAATATCAGAAAACAACAAACACACTATTATCATGTGCAACAACATAAATCAATCACACACATACAGTGGTGATCAAAAGTAACCAGACTTCACAATTCCCTAGTGAATGAGTATGTCCTTTATATAAATTTCAAGAACAGGTAAATTAATCAACAGCAATAGAGGTAAGAATAATGAATTCCTATAGGGAAGAGAGAGTATATAGAGACTGAT
This sequence comes from Cephalopachus bancanus, assembly GCA_027257055.1. NCBI lineage: Eukaryota > Metazoa > Chordata > Mammalia > Primates > Tarsiidae > Cephalopachus > Cephalopachus bancanus. The sequence goes on from JAPVLO010000036.1 coordinate 4,490,194, forward strand.
AGGGTACACAAGAAGGTCTCTGGAGTGCTGGCAAAGTTTACTTTTTGACTTATTGGTAGTTTTATAGGTTCTAATTTGTGATAACTCATGGATATGTAAAATTAACTTTAATTCATTTTGTGTGTGTAGTATGTGTGTATTCTTTATGTGTGTGATGCACAAGTTCTTTAAAAAAATAAAAAGAGAGTGAAGAATACATTACCAAAATTAAAAACAAGTGAATCCCAAGAATAGACTACAGTTATAATTAGACTCTTATGTGTTAATCTGAAAAGATGTCTGAGGAATGTAAGAGAAAACACTAATTTCAGAATCTGAAAAAGTGTCTGAGATTTATAAGAGAAAACACTAGTTTCAGAAGAGGATCTATATTGTGATCTTATTTGTTTAAAGTAAGAGAGTGTGTGTGTACTTCTGAGCATATTTCTCTGGATACAGTTGTTGCCACCTGCCAGTTTCAGTTCCTCCAAGGAGACAGAATGAAGAAACCTGTCTCTCTCTCTCCTCAAAGTATAAAACATGATGTGTTTCCCCAGAGATTGAATAGATTCAACTCAAAAAGGTCCTCTCTGAGCCACATTAAAATCAAACTGTCAAAAGTTAAAGATAAAGAGAGAATTCTAAAAACAGTAAGCAAAAAGCACTAAGTCACATATAAGAGAATTTTTATTAGACCAACAGCAGGTTTCTTAGAAGAAACCTTACAGGCAAAGAGAGAATGAAACAGTAATTTTCAAATTGCTGAAAGAAAAAAAAAACCTGTCAAACATGAATTTTATACCCAACAAAGATATTATTCAGAAATGAAAGAGAAATAAAGACTTTCCCAAACAAACAAAACCTGAGAAAATTTATTACCACTAGAGTAGGCTTACAAAAAGATACTCAAGGGAGTCCTATACTTGATATATGTATTCCTGAAGCAAGCACAAGAGTCCTATACTTGGAAGTGAAAGAACAATAACTACCGTAATGAAAATATGTGAAAGTATAAAACTCATTGGTATAGAAAATATACAAATGAGAAGGAAAAAAAAAATGTATTACTACCAAAACAAAAAAAGTAACTAAACCACAGAGATAAACAATAAGAAAAACAAACAATATACAAAATACAAAACAAGAATAAAAATTAAAATTTGACAAGAGTAGTCCTAACTTACCAATAATAACCTTGAATGTAAACAGACTAAATTATCTGGTTAAAAGATATAGACTAGCTAAATAAATAAACAAGAAAGTCAACTAAACTTAATTGCTGCCTACAAGAAACTCCACTCAGTTGTAAAGACACATATAGACTGAAAGTAAAGGAACGAGAAAAGATATTCCATGCAAACAGAAGCCAAAAGTGTGTAAGAGTAGTCATATTCATATCAGATAAGATATACTTTAAGTCAAAAACTCTAAAAAAAGACAAAGAAGGTCATATATAATGGTAAAGGTATCTATTTAACAAGAGGCTATAACAGTTATAAATATATATGCACCTAACACCACAACACCAAGATATATAAAGTAAATACTATTAGATCTAAAGGAAGAGATAGACACCAATGCAATAATAGTTGAGGACTTCAACAGCTCTTAGTGTTGATAGATCTCATTTAGACAAAAAAAGAAAAAAGAAATTTTCTTCTTAAACTGTGCTATGAACCAAATGAACCTAACAGACATTGCAGAACATTTCTTCTGACAGCAGCAAAATACCATTTTCTTATCAGCACAAAGAAGATTCTCCAGGGTAGACCATAGGTTAAGCCACGTCTCAACAAATAAAACAAGTATCAATTAAAAATCGACATTATATCAAGTGTCTCTTCTGACTACAATCGAATAAAACTGGACATCAATAAGAAAGGGAACTTTGGAAACCATACAAATACATAGAACTTAAACATGCCTTTGAACATCAATGAAGAAATTAAGAAGGAAATTAAAAAGTTTCTTGAAACAAATGGAAATGGAAATACAGCATACCAAAAGCTATGGGATGCAACAAAAGCAGTACAAAGAGGAAAATGTATAACATTACATGACTATGTCAAAAAAGTAGAAAGATTTCAAGTAAGCAATCTAATAAGGTACCTTAAGGAACTAAAAAAACAAGAAAAAACCAAACCCAAAATTAGTAGAAGAAAAAAATTAAAAGTCAGAATAGAAATAAACAAAAAAGAGACTAAAACAGCAGTACAAAAATGAATGAAATAAAAAGTTGATTTTTAAACAGATAAAGTTGACAAACCATTAGCTAGACTAACTAAAAAAAAATCCAAATAAATCAAAACCAAAAAAAGAGGCATTATAGCAGATTCCACAGAAATGCACAGAATCATAAAAGATTATTATAAACAACTGTATGCCAACAAGCTGGGAAACCTAAAGGAAATGGATAAATTATTATACACACAACCTACCAAGATTGAAATAGAAAACCTGAACAGGTTGATAATCAGCAACAAGATTGACTCAGTAATAAAAAGTCTCCCATCAAAGAAAAGTCCAGGACCGGAAGGCTTCACTGCTGAATTCTACTAAACTTTTAAATAAGAAATTACACCAGTTCTTCTCAACCTATTCCAAAAACTCAAAGGGAGAAAATTCTTCCAAATTCATTCCACAAGGACAGCATCACCCTGATACAAAACCAGACAAGGTTATAACAACAGAACTACAGATAGATATCTCTGATGAACATAGATACAAAAATCCTCAGTAAAAGAGGATTTAGCAAACCAAGTTCAACAGCACTCAAAAAGATAATTCACCATGATAAAGTGAGATTTATCCCAGGAATGGCTCAATATATGCAAATCAATAAATGTGATACATCAACATAATGAAAGAAAAAAATGATGTGATCATATCAATAGATACAGAAAAAGAATTTGAGAAAATTTAACATTCCTTCATGATAAAAATTCCCAACAAATTGGATGTACAAGAAACGTATCTCGACACAGTAAAAGCCATATATGACAAACCCACAGCGAACATCATACTGAATGGGGAAAAATTGAAAGCTTATCCTCTAAGAACATGAACAAGACAAAGATGATCACTTCCCCACTCTTATTCAAGATAGTACTGGGGTAGGGGAGGACACAACATCAATAAGTGTACCTGATCTCAAACCAGGCAAAGTGGGGACCAAAGTGAGGCCCAAACTTTACCTGTATGATGTCCACTTGTATACCTAATCCTGAATTGTACTCCATCTTTTTTTTAAAATAGTACTGGAAGTCCTAGCCAGCTAAATTAGTCAAGAGAAGGAAATAAAGGGCATCCAAACTGGAAAAGAGGAAGTCAAATTGTCCCTGTCTGCAGATGAGATGATCTCATATTAGAAAAGTCCTAAAGACTCCACCAAAAAAAATCAGTAGCATCTCTATATACCAATAACAAACTAGCTGAGAAGGAAATCAAGAAAGCAATCTCACTTACAATAGCTACAAAGCATTAAATACCTAGATATAACTTTAAGCAAGGAGGTGAAATACCTCTACTATGAAAACTAAAACACTGAGGAAAGAAATAAAGCAATGATGACATAAATTGAAGAGGATCCATGGAATTAAATGAAAAAAAAATGAAAAGATATCTATGTTCATGGATTGGAAAAGTTAATATTGTTAAAATAACCATACTACCCAAAGTGATCTTTATATTTAATACAAACCCTATTGAAAATACCAATGACATTCTTCACAGATTAGAGAAAAACAATCCTGAAACTTATATGGAATCACAAAAAGATGCCAAATAGTCAAAGCAATCCTGAGCAAAAAGTACAAAGCTGGAGTCATCACACTACCTGACATCAAAATGTACTGCAAAGCTATGATAATCAAAATAACATGGTACTAGTATAAAAAAAGTCACATAGATCAATGGAACAGAATAGAGAATGCAGAAATAAATCCCTGTGTTTATAGCCAGCTGGTTTTTGGCAAAGTCACCAAAAGCATACACTGGGGGAAAAGAACGATCTCTTCAATAAATGGTGCTGTGAAAACTTGATATCCATATGCAGAAGATTAAAAACTAGATCCCCATCTTTCACCCTATACACATATCAACTCAAAATGGGCTGAAGACTTGAATTTAAGACCCAAAACTGTACAACTACTAGCGAGAAACATAGGGGAAGTGCTTTAGAACATTGGTCTGGGTACAGATTTTATGGAAAGACCTCAAAAACATAGACAAAAAAAGCAAAACTAAACAAATGGGGCTATATCAAACTAAAAAGTTTCTGCACAGAAAGGGAAAAATTACCAGAGTGAAAAAACAACCTGCTGAATGGGAGAAGATATTCACAAATGATTCATCTGACAAGAAATTCATATCTGAATATACCAGGAACTCGAACAATTCAACAGAAAAATATCCAAATAATCCAATTAAAAAATAAACAAATGATCTAAACAGGCACTTCTCAAAAGAAGACATACAAATGACCAACAAGTATATAAAGAATGCTCAATACCACAATACTAAGGAAAATCAAACCACAATGAGATATCATCTCACTCCCAATTAGAATGGCTATTACCAAAAAGACAAAAAATAAGAAATACTGTCACAAATGCAGAGAAAAGGAAACTCTTGTACACTGTTGTTAGAAATGCAAAGTAGTACAGATTTGGAAAACAGTATGAAGTTTCCTTTAAAAACTAAAAATAAGCTGGGCTCTGTGGCTCAGTCTGTAATCCTGTGCTTTGGGAGGCTGAGGTGCGTGGATTGCCTGAGTCCGCGGGCTCGAGATCCACCTGGACAACTTGGCAAGACCTCATCTCAACAATAAATCAAAAAATTAGCCGGGCGTGATAGCACACGCCTGTAGTTCCAGCTGCTTGGAAGGCTGAGGCGGAAAGATCGCCAGAGCCCAGCAGGTCGAGGTTGCAGTGGCCAGGAGTGGCCACTGCACTCCAGTCTGGGCGACAGAGTGAGACTCCAACTCAAAAAAAACCCCAAAAAACGAAAAAAACTAAAAATAAAACCACCATATGATCTAGCAGTCCCACTATTGGGTCTTGAAAGAAATACATTCAAAGGAAAGGAACTCAATATGTCAAAGAGATAGCTACACGCCCATGTTTATAGCAGCACTATTCAAAATAGCCAAGATATGGAATCGACCTAAGTGTCTATCAATGGATGAATGAATACAGAGAATGTAGTAAATGTGCATAATGAAATACTGTTCAACCATAAGAAAAATGAAATCCTGTCATTCACAGCAACATGGATGAGTCAATATGTTAAGTGAAATAAGCCAGAAACAGAAAGTTAAACACCACATGTTCTCACTTGTATGTGGAAGCTAAAAAAAGTTAATCTCATAGAAGTAAAAAGTGAAACAGAATACATTAGAGACTGGGAAGGGTTGAGGATATGAGGGATGGAAGAGGTTGGTCAGTGGCTACAAAATGACTGCTGGATAGGAGGAATGAGTTCCAGTGATCTGTAGCTCTGTAGGGTGACTGTAGTCAGCAATAATTTATTGTATACTTTCCAATAAATAGAACAGAGGATCTTGGATGTTTTCAACACACACAAAAAAGATAAATGTTTGAGGTGATTGGATATGTTACTTACCCCGATTTGATTATTGCACATTGCATGCATGTATCAAAATAGCCCACTGTATCTCATAAATATGTAAAATAAATGCAAATTTAAAATTAAAAAGAGAATAAAGAATACATCATCAAAATTTAAAACAGATAAGTGGCCAAACTCGGTGGCTCAGACTGTAATCCCAGCACTTTGGGATGCCAAGGCGAGTGGATTGCCTGAGCCGATGGGTTTGAGACCTGCCCGGACAACTTGGCGAGACCTCATCTCTACAATAAATCAAAATTTAGCCAGGTGTTGTATTGTGACCCTACAGTTCCGGCTGCTTGGAAGGCTGAGGTGGAAGGATCGCCAGAGCCCAGAAGGTCAAGGCTGCAGTGGCCGGGAGCGTGCCACTGCACTCCAGTCTGGGCAACAGAGTGAGACTCCAACTCAAAAAATTTTTAAAATAAAAAATAAATAAAACAGATAAATCCCAAGAAAAAGATTTATGGTTACAATTCTGTCCCTATGTGTACATCTGAAAAGATGTCTAAGGTATATAAGAAAAGCACTACTTGTAGAAGAGTCTCTACAGTATAATCTTATTTGCTCAAACTAAGAAAATGTATGCGTGTAGACAGGTACAGTAGCTCATGTCTATAATCCCAGCACTTCAGGACGCCGAAGCAGGACTACTTGAAGGGAGGGCAACAGAGTGAGACTCCATCTCTATAAAAGAGAGGAGAGAAAGAGAGAGAGAGAATATGAATATGGGAGAGAAAGAGTCTATTTCTGAACATATTTCTTTGGAGACAATTGCTGCCACTTGCCAGTTTCAATTTCTCCAAAGTACAGGATAGGAAAGCTGTCTCCCTCTCCTCAAAGCATGATGTGTTTCTCTGGAATTTGGAAGGCTCAAAATATTCAGGGCATAAAGAAATGTGAAAGGGCTGTATTAAAATAAAAGCAAGGAATGTGAATTTAAAACAAACTGGACAATAGAAAAAGATTTATTGTGTTATTATTCTTTAAAAAATCAAATGACATTTATTGGAGAGACACCAATGTAATATATATATGTAAATATAAAATATACTCTCTCTATATATGTCTATGCATAATACATACATATTTACTCGGTATACTCACCGTATCAAGGAAGGCAAACCTCAATTTCCATCTCATTCATGTTGCTAAGCTGCCCCCTAGAATTCTGAGATCAAAAGTAACCTTGAAATAAATATACATATACACAGAGGGTGCCCCCAAAAGCACACACACTTTAAGAAAGAAAACCCTGGTGCTGGGAAAACTGGTTGACCACATGCAGAAGATTAAAACAAGACCCCTACCTATCATCTTACACAAAAATCAACTCTAAATGTATCAAAGACCTAAAGGTAAATTCTGAAACTATAAGAACCTTAGAAAATGCAGGAGCCACCCTTATGGAAATTGGAACTGGCAATCGATTCCTGATCAAAACCCCAAATGCCCACACCATAAGAGATAAAATAGACAAGTGGAACCTCATCAAACTGACAAGCTTCTGCAAAGCCAAAAAAACCATCAAGAGAGCAGGGAGACAGCCCACAGACTGGGAAAAAACATTTGCCAACTGTATGTCTGACAAAGACCCAACATCTAGGATCTACAAGAAACTCAAACATGCTGAAAAGAAAGAAACAAATAACCCCATTACAAAGTGGGCAAAACATATGAATAGACACTTCTCAAAAAAAGACAAACGAGCAGCCAACAGATACATGAAAAAATGCTCAGCCTCACTAGTCATCAAAGAAATGCAAATTAAAAGCACACTGAGATACTACCTAACTCCAGTCAGGATGGCCATCATCAATAACTCAAAAACCAATAGATGCTGGAGAGGATGTGGTGAAAAGGGAATACTTCTACACTGTTGGTGGGAGTGTAAACTAGTACAACCTCTGTGAAAAACAGTATGGTGATTCCTAAAAGTTCTAAAAATCGACCTTCCATACAACCCTGCAATCCCCTTACTGGGAATATACCCGGAGGAACCCAAATTACTCTATGAAAAGATACCTGCACACATATGTTTACTGCAGCTTTGTTCACAATAGCAAGAACACGGAACCAACCATGCTGCCCATCAAAAGAGGACTGGATAAAATAAATGTGATACATATACATGATGGATTATTACATAGCCATAAAGAAGGACAAAATCATGAACTTCACAGCAACCTGGGTGGACTTAGAGTCTATAATACTGAGTGATGTATCACAGAAACAAAGAACCACGTATCACATGTTGTCACTCATAAGCGGACCTTGAACAATTATCGTAATACTATGAGAAAAGGAAACTGCTAGGGGGTTGGGGGAGGAAGGCGGTAGTGGGAATCTGCTGGGGGGGGCACACCTTGTCAACAAGGGGATCTGCATAATGAACATTTGTATACCTAATCCTGAATTGTACCCCACATCTTTAAAATAAAAAATTTTAAAGTGAAAAAGAGAAAGAAAAAAACTGTATTAAAATTATCATACTCAATATATATTGATAACAAAAGATGAATACAAGTCACACTTGACTTTTGCAATTACAAGAAGGTGCTCAGCATCCAGACACTTCTGATTACGACAAACTGAAAGTAATACATAGACAACATCTCTTAAAATGTGTATACTTTTTTTGGCACCCCCGGTATATAACCCTCAATTTGTTTATTTATATCAACACAGACTCATGCCTGAGGCATACGAAAGGTCACTAGAGGGAGCCGTCCACTCAGGATGCAGGCAATAGAGAACACATTCTAGAAATATGTCTGTATTTAGTCAATTAATTTGTGCATGCCTGTGCCTTTAGGTAGAAGTATAGTAAGCACATCCCTCTGCCTTTGGGAATATTTTTGCAGAATATTAAGTGGGAATAGAAAACATCTGGGTAAATTGGACAATCTATACAACCCCTCTCAGCCTCAGTTGACTGAGTATCAAATGAAGATTTACTTTCTGTACACCTCATAGAGTGTTGCAATGATTACAAAACAAACAAATCTACAAACCATAAACGCTCCAGACAGCACATACAGGCTTTATCCTGCTAGAATGCTAGAACCCAAAGCAGCTGAATGACAAGGGGAAGGATGAAGCGTCCCTGAGCAGCTAAGACAAAGGCCTCAGATCTGCATAGAAGTCCCAGCCCTGTCCTCAGGGACCTCGCACTTTGCACTTCTTTAGTTTTATGTTACCCACACGTGGATGGGACAATATCTTCTTTCTGGTTTCAGTCACATTGAGTCGGGAAGGTGTCCTTCCATAGGGCATAGGACTCCAAGCTGAGTGAGATCGTGTACTCTGAGGTGACTTGGTTGGGCAGTGTGAAGAGGATGTCCCCACAAAGGAAGGTGGCTCAGCGTGGGGTGTAAGACACTGAGGAGGGGACCTGAGGAGGAAAGCTGCCTAGTCGAGGGTGTTAGAGCCTGAGCAGCGTATGGAGGTGTGGAGGCAGTGGAGTGGCCTGGCAGGGATTTCAGAACTCAGCAGTGTCCGCAGCAATTGTCAGAACTAAGAGAAACAAGCAACTGTGTAGGAGGAGGAATGAACCACAGTCTTTATACTTGTTGATGCAATATGCTAATAAACTAGGTGGTTTAAAATTATCTACAGATAATGCACCCCCCTCTTGCCTACAGCCTGAGTGGACTTTGGTATGTCTCAGGCATGAGTCCATATTGAAATAAATAACGAGGGAGAAAATGAAGTTTGACGAAGAATGGGATCTTTACAGTCGTTCCAAAGTACTTCCTCCCAAAATAATTATTAATTTTAAAAAAAGAAAAAGTTTATGGTGGGGAAGCATGGTACACACCACCTTAATTAAATGATCAAAGCGAATATCATCAGTATTATAAAAATTAATATCAGAGGTGACACATGAGAGAATATGATGAGAACACAGCATCTTTTTTATGACGTTTCTGCCAAAGTAGCAGAACCTGAATTTATTCATGAGGCATTACATCAGGAAAAACTAAATTAGAGACATTCTATACTATAACTAGTCTGCAATCTTCAAAAAGTATTAAGGTCATGAAAGTTAAAGAAAGACTGAAGCACTGTTTCTGATTTAAGGAGAGAAAAAAGATATGACAGCTAAGATAAGCCACATGGTTCTGAACTGAATCCTTTTGCCATAAAGAACATTATTGGGGAATTTGGTGAATTTTGCATAGGGCCTGGAGGCTATTTGGAGTTATTGTATCAGTGTTAATTTCTTAATTTGGATACTTATATTGTGGTTTTATAGGAAAGCATCTTTGAATGAAATACACATTAAAGTATGGAAATGATGGAGCATTATGTTGGGAACCTAAGGTCAGGGAAAAGGATATTTGTACTTTATCTGCAACTTTTCTGTAAGTATGGTATAGTTTCAAAATAATCAAAAGAAAACAGAGGCTGAAAATGTTGTATTGCGCCAGACATGGTGGCTCAAGCCTGTAATCCCAGCACTTTGGGAGGCCGAGGCAAGAGGATTGCCTAAGCTCAGGGGTTGGAGACCTGCCTGGGCAACTTGGTGAGACCTCATCTCTACAATAAAATTAAAAAATAAGCCAGGCGTGGTAGCGTGTGCCTGTAGTTTCAGCTACTTGGAAGGCTGAGGCGGAAGGATCGCCCAAGCCCAGCAGGCCGAGGCTGCGGTGGCCATGAGCATGCCACTACATTCCAGCCTGGGTGACAGAGTGAGACTCCAACTCAAAAAAAAAAAAGTTGTATTACCAGACTGAGGCCACATGGGTCATAAGTGGCAGATCCAGATTGAAACTCAGGTGTGTCTGCCCCCTAAAGCCACCCCCCCATCAACCACAAGGCCCTGGGCATCGCTGCTGGCCTCTGATTCTGCTCCTTACCTGCAAAACAGCCCTCCCTCCCTGCAGCTTAGTTGGTGAAGATGCTTCCCCACCTGTCCCAGCCCTGCACTGACCCTGGCTCCCCCATCCCACACCTGACCCAGAGCCCACCTCAAAGTGCGGCAGGCAGCACCAGGGCAGCTGAAGGACACAGTGCTCCAAATTGGCACTGCCTGGCTACCTGCCCCTCAGCATGGGGTCCATTAGTAGGGCTCCTACTTCCTAGAAAATCTTCACACTCCCTGAGGGTCTCAAGATTTTTCAAGCCAATCCAGGTAAGCATAGGGATATTTTCTTATCTTGGTTCCTCTTTGCTACCACCTCCACAGTTAGAGATTCCTTCCTAACCTAAAGGCTTGAATGGAGCACCTTATCAATTAGGGCTTCATTTATCATTGAATCATTTAGAATATCACCATTGCAGGTTGCCAGACATCACCCATGGTCGAAGACAGAAGTTGCCACCTGTGGTCTTCCAGGTGCCGCCCTGCCTCACCTCAGCTGAAACTGCCAGGGCAGTGGGAAGTGGACCGTGCAAACGAATTTGCCAGTCACCCCGCCCATGTGCCCACCAACTCAGCTGCAGGCTCCAAAGACAGGTACTGAGGAACCTAGGGCGCTCAGTGGTGAGCCAGGTCCCAGCACAGACAGTTTGCTCTGGCTCAACCTGTCCATTCTCAACTTAAGCCACAGCCTCTGCACTGTCCAAAACCAAACCAGGTACAGAACGGATCTCCATCGGTGCCCCATGTAAGGGCTTGTGTCTTCCATGCTAAGGAAGTTTGCTGAGAGGAGAGTGGATGACCTCAGGCAGTGGGAGATTTCCCCTCTTACGGACCTGGGGTTTCTCTTTAGCAGCTTTTGTGCTCTCCTCAAGGGTCCTAAGTGCTGCTTCAGCCAGAGTGCTCTGAGGGGAAATGTGTTGTGTAAACAAGATGACTGTTTCCTGCCTGGCCCTCCCTACAGTAGAGGCCCTTGCAATAGGGCCTCCCAGGTGTGGGGAGGGAGCCTGGCAGCCGGCATCCCTATAAATGCTGCTGTCCAACTCTCTGCTCTGACTTGGAGGCTGAGACCGGTGTAGCCTGGAGACCTTGTAGCCTGGAGGCTTTGTGCGAGGGTGAGTTTAGCCTCATCCCCTGGGCTTATTTAGAGCCACAGGCCTAGATAAAGCCTGGGCTAGGGAGAAGAGAGCCTCCTTATGCCCCACTGGGAGGTGTTCCACAGCATTGTTAATATGGGTGCAGGAGGTAGGACTTGCCAATATCCTTGTACTTTGCTGTGTTCATCAATGAGGTCTATTCCCACCAGGGCCTCAGTAGGGCCTGCAGGGTTAGTGAAAGACAGCCCTCCAAGAAGAAGGAGAGGGAACTTCCTGTCACTGACCACCTTGAAGTGGGGGCAGGCTGTGAACCCTGTTCCATCCTTTTCAATCTCAAGTCCGTAATCCTTTAGAACCCGAAAAGGGGGAAGAGAATAAGAGAGTTTGAGTGACAAATTGAGTCAATGAATGAGTGACCTCTCCCCTCCTAACAGCCTGGGAAAGGCAGGTCAGGATTGTCTTTGGAGCACAGAAGACTCAGCTGAAGTCAGAGAGGTGCAGAGAGTTCCCCAGGGTCACACAGTGAGGCCCTAACAGAGAAGAGACTCCGCTGGAACCCAGGTCCTTGGATGCTCCCCCTCATTGGCCCAGGGACTGCACCATCTTAAGCAAGAGAGATGGGGCATGAGACTATGTGAGATACAGATGATGCTGGGGATTTTCAGAGATAGTTTGGGTCTTCCCAGGGCCCTTGTCTGGACTTTCCCTGGCTCTCAGACTGCTCTGTTCCTGAGTCTCAACAAAGGCCCTGGGGAGGCGACATCCATAAATACCACAATGGGTTAATGGCTGTCCCTTCTGCAGGAGAGGCAACTGGAGCCGGAGCCATGCTGCTATACACTCTGGCCCTCACCCTCATCTTGATGGCAGCTTCTGGCACTGTGTGTGATGTGAAGGACATTTGTATTGGAAGCCCTGGTATCCCTGGCACTCCTGGATCCCACGGCCTGCCAGGCAGAGACGGGAGAGATGGTATCAAAGGAGACCCTGGACTTCCAGGTACTGTGTTGGAGACCCCACCCTCAGCTAAGGAAGGAGACCCCTTTTCAGGAGGCCCATCTGTCCAGGACTCTCGGCTGGGTCCAAGAGCCAGCTGAGTAGGACATAGTGGGAACTCCCTAAGGCCCGTAGGCTGGAGCATCCTGGAAAGTCTATCCTTGATGCACCCACGGAGCACAGATGAGTCAGCCCTGGTGATAATGGAGGTCCAGTCACCTCAGACTCAATCCTGCTGTGGGTGATAGGTTTCTCTTATCCATGTCCCCTTCTCTCTGCAGGTCCCATGGGACCCCCCGGGGGAATGCCAGGCCTCCCTGGACGTGATGGGTTGACAGGAGCCCCTGGCGTCGCTGGAGAGCGTGGAGACAAGGGGGAACCTGGTGAGAGGGGCCCTCCAGGTGAGCAGGCAAGGCAGGTGGGCAGTGTTAATATGGGCACAGCACCCATGCAGTCAGTTACTCGGAGATGACGGGAATCAGACACACCATGCAAATCCCTAACGCATATGGCTCAACCAACATAAGAGAATGTGAGGTTGAGGAGAGAAACAGGTGCCTGGATAGTGTGGCCATGGTTCCAGGACAGACAGGTGCAGGAAGTATCCCATGTATTATGACTACTGAAGGAACGACGCTATGTCAAGTGTGAGAAGAAGGACAGCACTGGGGACAGGGGAGGCCCTTCCTGGGGCTGAGGCACTGGGAGCATTCTGAGAGGTGTAATACGGACCAGGCATCCAGGCAGATGGTGTGATTGGGATCCCACTCGCAGCAGGGAGCTCTGAAACTCCAAGCAGTAATCAAAGTCCATCAAGAAAGAGCAGAGACAGTCATGTGTGCCTTGGTGGAGGGGTTGGGAAGGAGTCCTGCCGGGAAGCAGGAAAACCCCACGGAGGTGGGCAGACAGAGCCATTCGAAGGACATGGCAGGAAAGAGGAGATGCGAGGGGCTTAGCAGGTACACGGCTGCATTAAAGGATGGGTATACAGGGAGTGTGGAAACACACTCCAGCCTCATGGGCCCTTATAACTTGGGGCTTGGGAAGTGGGTATGGACAACAAAGTGTGGGGCGCCAGGCTTGCAGCTGGCAGAACACCCACTTGGCAGCAAGTGGGGGACTCTGTTCGCCTGCTCCTCATCCCGGGTGGGGTCTTGCCACAGGGTTTCCGGCTTATCAAGATGAGGAGCTCCAAACCACACTCCAGGACTTGAAACATCAAATCCTGCAGTCAATGGGAGGTAAGGGGAGCCCCTCAGGGCCTCACAGGGTGGGAGTCTTCCACAAGTTCCCCTCCACCTCAGCACTGGCCTCCAGAACTCAAGAACCTAACCATCAAGTGTGGACGTGCAGGTCTTGGGAAAGGGAAAGATGCTTTCTTTCCTGATGTCTTCTGTCTCTAAGAGGGGATAAAGCAGGCATGTTTCGCTCCTGATGTCCTAGGAAAGCAAGTTCTCTGCCAATCTTGCTTTCTATTGAATTCTAGGAAATGGCACCATTTATGGCAATAAGTAATTGTTAAGTGGATGAATGAATGAACGGATGGATCAAAGCATGGAGGGAATTTAGAAAGCTAGGATTGGAAGAGGGAGGGGAGACGGGGGCGGTGGGGGGAGGGCAGAGATGAGATTGGAGAGAGCCTGACGGCAGAGAACTCAAACAAGGGAGAGGGACCTAGGGCTGAAGAGGTCAGTGGCCTGACTTGGACCCCTCTGCTCTTAGTCCTCACTTTACAGGGGTCCATGCTGACTGTGGGAGAGAAGGTCTTCTCCACCAATGGGCAGTCGGTCAATTTTGATGCCATTAGAGAGTCGTGTGCCAGAGCAGGCGGTCACATTGCTGTCCCGAGGAGTCCAGAGGAAAATGAGGCCATTGCAAGCATCGTGAAGAAGTACAACACTTATGCCTACCTGGGCCTGACTGAGGGCTCCAACCCTGGAGAATTCCACTACCTGGATGGGGCCCCTGTGAACTATACCAAGTGGTACCCAGGGGAGCCCAAGGGCTGGGGCAGAGAGAAATGCGTGGAGATGTACACAGATGGGCAGTGGAATGACAGGAACTGCCTGCAGTACCGGCTGGCCATCTGTGAGTTTTGAGAGGCACTTAGGCCACAGCCCTGCAGTCACAGGACAGAGAGCATCCTGGCTTGCCTTCAACCTCAATCCTGAGGATCCACTTGGTCTATGAGATGCTGTAACTCCTCTTCAACACAATTTATCTGTGGCGGTTAGAGCTGGAGGTATCCTTAGGCACTTCATTCCTCATATGGGCCCTGACTCTTCCCCCATAATCACTGGTCAACCTTGACACTCCGCTTTGATCCCCTCTCAGCACTGCACTCAAAGCAGACACTCTTAACCTTGGCCTTTGGCATGACTTGAGATCTCCCTCACCTTGTCTAGTTCCTTCATTTGCAGATGGCTACAATAAGGTTCCAGGATGGAATGACCCTCCAAAATCACACAGGGAATGCCTAACTCCTGGCCCCTTCCATTCTCCCTCTGCAGCCACTGCCTGCCCAGTGCCATCAAGACTTAGCAATCCTGGCCAAGCATAATTATAGAGATAGATAGACTTTTGGAAAATTCCAAATGTGTGGAGCTAGGGACATATTCGAGATTATCTGGCACTCAAGGTCTCTGGGACATGCCTGGTTGGGCTCGTCATGAGGTCAGAAGGCCAGAGGGTGCCCAGGATGGTTGTGGCCCACCCAACCCTAGTGATTGACACACATGACTTACTCCTTTGAGTTTTGGGATATCAGCACAGCCCCTGACCTACAAGCAACCAGCTTAGCCCTTTATGGAAGAGCCCCCGACTCCAGACACTTCCCCCACATAACTCCCTGTTGATGGTCAGTCACATTTGCAGACAGCTTTAGACCTCTGTGAGTGTTCACACTACTCTCCATGCCACTGGTTCTGTTTCCTCCTTTCACTAATCCATTCAATCAGACATTTCATTAAAATTAACCGTGTCTAGGTTTTAGACTGCGTCTTGTGGTGGGCAAAGTTCCTTGTAACTCTTGGGGTTATTTATTTTCCCTGAACCTATTTCTTCATCTGTGAAATGGGGATAAAATCCTTGTTTCTGTGACAATTATAACTATCCTTTCAACTACCAAAATTACTATCATAACTGTTATTACAAGCAGAGGCTATTTACTGAGCATATATTGTGTACTAAGCACCTTGACACGCACTTCTAACACAGTTTATTAAATATGATCTAATCTTCACAAAATCTCATGGGACCAGTATTAATTCCCCCATTTTTCACATGAGGACACTGAAGCTTAAGGATATTAAATGTTTTGAGTATTATTACATTAAGCAAATGGCAGAGGCTGAACCCAACTCCATCTACCTGGGCCTGAAGCTCATACTAACTATCTCCCCTTGAGCTGAACAAAGATGATGTAAGTGAAATAAGTCATGAATGTGTTTATGAGTTTCCATTGCTTTGGTTACAAAAGATCACGTGTCTGTATTTTTATAAATCAAACCAACTCTGACTCTGAGCCCCCACTTACCTGAAGTCCCCACTGGCCTTAAGGAGCAAAACTGCTTTCCTTCCTCAGATTGTATTGGGGCATACGGAGACACAGAAAACATATGGGCATCAGCGTTGATGTATGGTGTTAGGATAACTCCTGGTCTGAGTCCACATGATCTACTTGTGGGTGGTGACATGATGCTTTCCATCACCCTACTCAGTCACCTGGATGTTGTCTGCAGCTCAACGGTGGTAATAGCACTCAGGGCTCAGTCCCAGGCCTTGGTGAACTACTTGAGCCTCAGGTCTGCATGGCATGGGACCATACCTTCATGCTCCAGGACTGTGTAGGAATGGGGCCATGTCCCTATTTGCTTGAGGAGGCAACCACATGTGTCCCGTCTCCAGAAAAGTTCCAACTCCTCCCACTCGCATACCTTTGAACGCTCTCCATCACGGCATTCACTGCTTTCCTTGGCAAAAGGAAGGTCTGGATCTAAACCCACAAAACCAAATGGGAACAAGGGAAATGATTTCTCATTCTTTCATGAATGTTAATTTTTAATCCAATTACCTTGCTACATGGGACCGAGTGCACAAATTATTGCGTGATACCCCAAATTTAAAAAAACAAAAACAAGGAGAAGCATATGCAAATGTTCCGTGACTTACAGTGGGATTCTATCCCAGTAAACACATTGTAAGTTGAAAATATCACAGGTTGAAAATGCATCTAATACACGTAACCTACCAAACATCATAGGTTAGCCTAGACAAACTTCAATGTGCTCAGAACACTACATTAGCCTACAGTTGGGCAAAATCATCTAACACAAAGCCTATTTTATAATAAGGTGTTGAATAGCTCATGTTATTTATTGAATACTGAAAACTAAAAACAGAATGGTTGCATGGGTTCTTGAAGTATGGCTTCTAATGAATTCGTATTACTTTCATAAAGTTGAAAAATTGTAGGTCAAGCTGTCATTTGTTAGGGACCATCTATATTCTCTATTTTATAGATTGGTAATCTAAACTTCTGAAAAGTAATATCTTCTCATTTGTTGTTATGTTTATTTGTATTTACTTTATGGCTTTATTTGCTATTTCTACAATATAATTTTATTACTTTAAAAATTAATTATTATTGTTTGTAACATCAGTTAGGATGACTATCATTAATAAGTCAAGAAACAAGATTTTGACATAACTGCAGAGAAAAGAGAATGCATCTACACTGTTGGTAGGAACATAAACTAGTTCAACCTCTGTGGAAAACAGTGTGGCGATCCCTCAAAAAAGTAAAAATCAAGCTCCCATAAAATTCAGCAATTCCCTCCTGGGAATATATCCAGAAGAATATAAATCGCTCATCAAAAAGACACCTGCACATGTGTGTCTATTGCAGCACTATTCACAACAGCAAAAAACATGGAACCAACCCAGATGCCCACCGAAAGTGGACTGGATAAAGAAAATGTGGTACAGATACATGATGGAATATTATGCAGCCATAAAGAAGAACAAAATCATGACCTTCGCCATAACTTGGATACAGCTAGAGATCATCATACTAAGTGAATTAACACAGAAACAAAGAACTGAATACCCCATGTTCTCACTCATAAGTGGGCCTTGAACACTAGTCACACTAGCACAAGGGTGAGCTTGGCTGACACTAGACAATGCTGTGGGAGGGAGGGAGGAAGGAGAGAAGAGGGCACGTGGAAACACAATGAGTACCTGGTCCATCATCAGGGGAGAGAGGGCCAGCTCGAAGTCTAAGCTTCACCTGCATACAATGAACTTATGTAGTAAATCCCCATTTGTACCTCACAACTCTAAAATAAAAATAAATAAAAAGCAAAATGCAGAAAACTAAAAAAAAAGTTAATTATAAAATATATTTTGAATTGGGGGAGGCAAGATGGTCACGAAACCAGTGGAAGCATGAAAGGCTCTGCAAGGGCGAGTGTCCATAAAGACGGTCTGAGTGGGTGAGTACCGCTGTGTGAGTGAAAGTTCGTCTGAGAGGAGACTCGGTCCCGGGGCTCCCTTTCAGAAGTAGCTGAAACCCACTACTGCCTTGAGATAGGAGTCCCGGCATGCAGGATTGTCAGTCATTCTTTGGGGTCTCCCAGAAAGAGACAGTGGAGGTCAGCTGCTCTCAGTACCTGGTACCTGGCTCATGCCACCACCCACGGCATGGGCCAGGCACTGGAAGAGGGAACTGTGGAGAGGGTACACTGAGGAAATCCACCATGACCAAACAGCCTTCATCCCTGGGACGCAGGGCTGGTTCAACATTATATGCAATTAAATACATAAATGCAATTAAATACATCAACAGATGTAAAAATAGGAATCACATGATTATATCATTAGATGCAGAAAAAGCTTTCAGTAAAATCAGCATCCCTTCTTGATAAAAACCCTTGAACACCTAGGCATAGAGGGAACATACCTGAAAATAGTAAGGGACATCTATGATAAACCTACAACCAACATGTTGCTAAATGGACAAAAATTGGAAACATTTCCCCTGAAAACCTAAACGAGACAAGGCTGCCCACTTTTACTCCTCTTGTTCAACATAGTGTTGGAAGTCCTAGCTAGAGCAATCATATGAGAAAAGGACATCAAGTGTATCCAAGTAGAGAAAGAGGAAGTCAAGCTATCCCTCTTTGCTGATGATATGATCATATACCTCAAAAATCCAAGAGAATCTGTCAAAAATCTTGCACTGATACAGGATTTTGGCAAAGTCTCAGGGTACAAAACAAACGTCGAAAGGACAATAGCATTCTTATACATCAACAACAAACAGGCAGAGAACCAAATAAAAAGCACAATCTCATTCACAATAGCCACACACAAAAATGAAATACCTTGGCATCTTCCTAACCAGAGAAGTGATAGACCTATACAACAAAAACTATAAAACATTGCTCAAAGAAATCAAAGATGACAAAAACAGATGGGAAAACATTCCATACTCATGGATTGGAAGAATCAACATTGTTAAGATGTCCATCCTATCCAAGGCAACCTACAGATATAACACAATACCCATTAAATTACCAGCATCATTATTCTCAGATCTGGAAACAACAATACAGAAATTCATATGGAATCATAAATGAACACGAATAGTCAAAACAATTCTCAGCAAAAGAGTTTAAACTTTATTATAAACCTACAATAATTGAAACAGCTTGGTATTGGTACAGGAACATGCATATAGACCAATGAAACAGAATAGAGATTTTGGAAGCAAAACCTCAATTTCTCAAGAAACTCATCTTTGACAAAACCTCCCCTAACAACCACTGGGGAGAGGAGAACTTATTCAGTGGGTGGTGCTGGGAAAACTGGCTGACCACATGCAGAGGATAAAACAAGGTCCCTACCTATCACCATACACAAAAATCAACTCTAAATGGATCAAAGACCTAAAAGTAAAACCTCAAACTATAAGAACCTTAGAAAATGCAGGAGACAACCTTATGGAAATTGGAACTGGCAAACAATTCCTGATCAAAACACCAAGTGCCCATGCTATAAGAGATAAAATAGACAAGTGGGACCACATCAAACTGACAAGCTTCTGCAAAGCCAAAGAAAACATCAAGAGGGGGGAAACAGCCCACAGACTGGGAAAAAATATTTGCCAATTGTATACCTGACAAAGACTTAACATCTAGGATCTACAAGGAACTCAAACATGCAGAAAAGAAAAGAAACAAGCAACCCATTACACAATAGGCAAAAGATATAAATAAACACTTCTCAAAAGAAGACATACGAATAGCCAACAGATACATGAAAAAATGCTCAACCTTCGTCATCATCAAAGAAATGCAAATTAAAACTACACTGAGATACCACCTAATTCCACTCAGGATGACCATAATCAATAACTCAAAAAACAACAGATGTTGGAGAGGATGTGGGGAAAAGGGAACACTTCTACACTGTTGATATGAGTGCAAACTAGTACAACCTCTGGAAAACAGTGTGGCGATTCCTAAAAGATCTAAAAATCGACCTCCCATACGACCCAGCAATCTCCCTGCTGGGAATATACCCAGAGGAACTCAAATCATTCTACAAAAAAGATACCTGTGCATGCATGTTTACTGCAGCACTATTCACAATAGCAAAAACATGGAACTAACCGAGCTGCCCATCGAAAGTAGACTGGATTTTTAAAATGTGGTACATATACATGATTAAATATTACACAGCCATAAATAAGGACAAAATTGTGAACTTCGCAGCAACTTGAATGGATTTAGAGTCTGTAATACTCAGTGATCTATCACAGAAACAAAGAACTGAGTACCACATGTTCTCACTCATAAGCAGACAGTGAATAGTTATCATAATACTATAAGAAAAGGATTGGCAGTAGTGGGAAACTGCCAAGGAAGGGAGCGGAGGGGTACACTTCATCAATAAGGGTACCTAATCTTAAACCAGATGATGTGGGGACCAAAATGAGGCCCAAACTTTACCTGTACAATGACAATTTGTATACCTAACCCTGTATTGTACCCCACATCTTTAAAATGAAAATTTAAAAAATGAATTAATTTTTGCAGAAAAAGAAAACTATTGATTTTTTTGTTAATCTTATACTCAACCATCTATTTAGATTCTCGTTTCCCCTAATATTTCTAATATAACTGATCCTTTCCTATTTTATAAATAAATTATTATATCTACAAATGATGAAAATTTTGCCTGTTCATTTATGATATTTATGTTTCTTAGATCTCAATCCTTATTTTTTAAAGGACATTGTTGAGGACACTCAATGATAAATGAGTCTCTAAATACATAATGTGAATTTGACCTTGAATATGTAATAGGAATACTTCTAAGTTTTCATCATTAAAAATTTTGCTTGTTCTAAGTTTCTAATAGGTTCTTGTATTAAGATAAAGAAGTTCCCTCTTTTTCCTAGTTTACTAAGTTTTATTTTAACATGAATGTGAGTTGAACGTTAACCAATGATTTTTTGGGCATTTCCTTTAGTCTGCTAACATCAAGAGAGTGTCAAGTGTGAGTTGAGTCATTTCCTATTAGTGAATATTGGCATCTAAAACACACAGCTGAGAATAAGAGGTTCTAAGTGCCTCATCTTTTAAGTTTGATGAGACGTCCCAGGGAACTTACAAGAGGAGTTGCAAGGAGGAGGCTGTCCATCAGAATCAGTTTAATAATTCCCCTTCTCTTGATCAGTGCAAGGAGGCCTAGAGAGGAGGAAGGAAGCTGATGAACTTTGGGTAACATCTGTGATCTCTCTCATAGTGCAAATTATGTTTTTTCCTTCTCCCTATGGTGTGAGGGAGGGGACTGTCCTATCACCCTCCTAATCTTTCTAAGTAGGGATGAGCAAACTATCTCAGCTTCCCTTGAGTCACCTAAGGCAGGGATAGGGGATAATTACCTGTTCTAAAATGACTGAAGTTCAGAACCAGCAGAGGACCTGATTTTGTGGAGAAATGAGGAAAAAGAGAAGGGAGAAGATAAAATTGTGAGCACGAGTGTTCTGGGACAATGTGGATTTCTACCCCTTGTATAGAGTATCCCAGGTGCTGTGTGAATGCCAGTGTCACAGAATCTACCTGGGGTTTAAACGCTACTCATCAGCAGTTTTCTCCTTGAAACAGAGGGCCTCTAGCAATAAGACATTATGGACTAAAATATCCCCTGATACGATGCTGATGGTAGGAAACATGCAGCTAGAGGCTCTCGCAGAGTCCCTTTCTTGAAGAGCCACTTCTAGGGCTGTCATTTGTAAGCAGTCACACAGAGAGCCCCAAAATCTTGTCAGTGTGGGCCAAGAATTAGCAGTGTCCCCACTGGCATGTGGTTCCTCATATGAGCAGGTATTGCCAACCCTTGGCACCAATATTCTCTCTATCCCCTATACATGCAAAAAAATAAGAGAGCAGGTCACCTCTCACCCTTCACTTCAAGAAACAACATCTTCAAGCCACTCCACCACTCTATAGCTTGGGTGGTGACCAATCAGAGATGAAATCTGAGATTTTAATGACAAAACTGGAGGACATAATCACTTATTTGGACTGTATTTTAAATCAACTATAGAAATGTTGCACTTCAAGGACCTGGGAAGTAAATGTATGAAGAATTTTGAGATCATGTATTAGTTTTAAGAACTGGGTGAGCTTCAAGCTTGAAGATTGCACATATCTGAATTTAGGCTCTTAATAAAACTTGTTATTCATTAAATTAGTGATTTACACTGATTTATTTTTTTGAAGTCGAACCATCCTTGCATTCCTGGGATATACCCTACTTGGTTACACTTTCACATGTACTATGTGGCAGACACTATGCTAATATTAACTCATGTAATCCTCATCAACCCTATTTTATAGATGTTATTATTCTTATTATTGGCAAATAAGAATATTAAGGAGCATAGAAGTTAAAGTGGTTTGCCAATGATTATGTAGCCAATTCATGGGCTAATGAATGCAGGGAGTCAGATTCCAGAGGCATTGCCATAAACAGTGAATATACTGCTGGACTTTAATAGCTATTTTTAAAAATTGTATTTTTGCATCTATGTCTATAAATTAGATTGTATGAGTTTTCTTTTGTTCTGTTCCTCTCCATTCTAACTTACGTGTTCAGTTAATCATATAACCTAAGCATGTTTTTGTATATGAACCATTTATATGAGAGAGGAATTATCTCTTCTCTGAAGATTTGATAAAATCACTTTAAAACCATTTTTTGATGGGGGGATGGTTAATAATTTTGACTTCCACTTCTATATCTTATGACGAATGATATGTCAGTTATTCTAATGCTTCTTGGGCTAACTTAAGTAATTTTAAACTTCCTTCTAATATTATCTATTTTAGCCAGTTTTTAAATGTATTGCTATAAAGTCAATTGTACATGGTGTAATTTTTTTTTTTTTGAGTTGGAGTCTCACTCTGTCACCCAGACTGGAGTGCAGTGGCCGCTCCCAGCCACCGCAGCCTTGACCTGCTGGGCGCCGGCGATCCTTCCACCTCAGCCTTCTAAGTAGCTGGAACTACAGGCGCGTGCTATCATGCCCAGCTAATTTTTGATTTTACTGTAGAGATGAAGTCTCACCAAGTTGCCCAGGCAGGTCTCGAACCCGTGGGCTCAGGCAATCCACTCACCTCAGCCTCCCAAAGTGCTGGGATTACAGGCTGAGCCACCGAGCCCGGCTACATGGTATAATTTTATAATGTCAGTACCATCTACATTAATTTCCTTTTTCTTCCTGATTTATTTCTTAAATCTTTTGTATGAATCACTGATATTGCATCAGTCAGCTATTGCAACAATAAATATCTATGTCCAGGTGCTTACAACAGCAAAAAATTTTTATTTCTTGCTCTGGGTCTCCCAGTTTGCCAAGCTTTGGCTGATCTCAATGAAACTTGCCTAGACTCAGCTACAGTCAGCTGGAGTCCAGACTTCCAGGAGAGTTCGTGTCTGCTCCATATCATTTACCAGGGACATATTCCTCCCATGATTGGGAAAGAAACACAAAGGCCATGTCAAACCTGTAAGCACATTTAAAGTTGCTGTTTCCTCCTTATCTGTTCATGGTCACTTGGCCAAGCCAAATAGCAAAGGGGCTGGAGTGTTTACTCCACAAACTCTAGTGGGAGACTCTGAAAAGTACTATGGTAAAGGGCATGGATACCTAATTCTATAACAAAGAGAAAGTAAAAAACCATAAACAATCCAAACTACCATAGTCTTATTTGCTAAATTTATGTTTTTTGCAAAGAACTAGTTTTTAAAAAACTTTATTAGTGTTATAGTTATTTTTTATTCTAGTTCATTAACTTCATTATTTAATTTTTATTTATTTCTTAATTATGCCCTATCCTTAAGTGTATATTAATTTATCTGTCACATAGAGTCCCCAGTCCTTGGAAGATTATTTTTGAGGTTTGTTGCTTCTATCAACTCCCACTCTGCTTATTTCCTTCTGTGTTTGGTGGTTGTTGCAGGTGAGCTCAAATTCACCTGCTCTCCATCTGAGAAAATACTGAGGTGCCTGGGTTACAGATGAGGTTTTCCATTGCGTTTATGTTTCCACAGCACTAGGTTTTGACCTACTGAAACACCTAAAACACGATTTTTCATCTTGGCATAAATAGAAAAAATTAATAATAATATTAAGAAGAAGAATAGCATAAGTTCAAATCCCAGATCTATGAGAGGAAAGATCTACGGGAATACATCCCCAAGGGAAAATTTTTTTTCCACATCAGAATCAGGGCTTTCTCCATATTCCTTTGTTCACAGGTGTATTTTCCAGCTGCCAACACTCTCCCCATCAGACCATGCTTCCTCTAAGTCTGTAGCATGCTTAGGGTCCTGGTTTTATGTAAATCTCTCTTATTTCAAATTCTCACCTTTCTGAGAGGTCTGCCTATGTGCCGTATTAATGGAACGTCCTTAGTCCTCTAAGCCCATGGACCCTTCAAAGTTGTATCAATGGCATCAGGAAACACAGCCCAGGATCTTCTTTACAATGGGGGCCCCTCTTGGTGGCTGGTGGGCTCCCTGTAATGGGAATCAGGAGAGTTGTGGAACAGGGCATGATGGCATAAGTACACAGGGCTGATGACCCTTGAGAAGCCAAATGCCAGTCATAAGACTGAGTCAATGGGAAGTGATCAGTCCACACTCCACCAGGGGAAAAGCAAACCTCTCGAGTTGTTTGGTGAGATAAAGTATTTCAAAGAGTGAGTGTGAGTTTGGGGGAAGACAGGCACCAAAGGTCACATCGGGAAACTTGGGCTATTTGATCAGGTTCTGATGATAAGAACTGGAAACCTGGGTCTGGGAGAGCTGCACACTGTCAAGATCCCTGCCTCTCTCCTCACTCCCTCACAAGAATCCTCCTGTGTTCCCAGCCCGGGGCTGCACCCTGGGGACGAGGAGGTGAATTGAGTATAATTCCTGCCCTAGAAAAGTAAAATCACTGGCAAAGTGGGGCCAGATGCTCCAGCCAGAGAGAAGTCAAGAGGGCGGCTGTGAGGACACGATGCTGGTGGAGTCATTTGTTCCATAAATCTCCATTGAGCATCAACTCTGTGTCCAGGCACGCTTCTAGGTGGGATACAACAGCTGGGGAACAACTCCTAACCTCATGAGGTTCTGTTCTCAAGGGATGGGGTGGTCCATCAATATGCAACTAAATACACAAAGCAATGCCCCACAGAGATAAATAATGGGTAGAACATCGGAACAAAGAATTCTAACTTAGTGACAGAGTGCTACTTATGATTACATGATTAGGAAAGTACTTTTTCCAGAGGGTAATATTTAAGCTGAAATCTGAATGACAACAAATATGCAAAGATAGAAGGAGATGTCTGGGCAGGGAACAGTTGGTATATTTAATTATACACGAATACTCCTTCCCCCTGCTCGTAGCCCTGTGACATGCTCAAAAAAAAAAATTTAATAAGCGTTCTAAATGAGGAAAGAGGAATGAGGTGACTTCACATTGTAGGTCTTTAATCTCTCCACCCCAGCTCTGCAATACATGAAACACAAATAGAACTAGTCAGAATAACGAATTCAAGAGTGTGTGCTTGTGCTTATGCTTGTGTGTGTCTGCGCGTGCGCACATACGCGTTTGTCTGGTAGAATGTCTATGCACGTTTCCTCTGGAAATGACTATCTGGAGAAAACGATCCTGAGAACCTGGGATTCTAGAGGCTCATAGTTGCCGAGCTGTAGAGATAGATGGCTGGGAGAAGGAGGAGTTTAGGACACTAAAGCAGAGAGCTGCCCAGTGCTGTGCTGGAGACCCCACCAGCAGCCCTGGAGAGCTGCCCAGGATATAGCAGTTCTAGGGAGAGTTGTTTATTCATCTGGAGTTGAAGGCCAGTCCAGCACTGTCCCTGGTCACCAGGCGATTGGGCCTGATGGCGCTGAGGCATCTGCCAAAGGTCTGGGCTGGAGGGCCATCTTCCCTGTCATTGCCTCCGTGCTCTGCAGAAGCCCTAGTAAATCATTTGTGGAGGAAAGAGGCGGGGTCCCGGGCCAAGAGTTCAGCCTCTTGATCTTGGTGAGGTCCAGGGAAGGGCTTTAGTGGGTTGCAGGCCCACTGGGGGCCTCTCTTTCTCTCTGACCTGGGGAACCTCTGTCCTTCCTGGATCCACTTGACCATCAGGAAACTAAAGGGCAGTCTTTTTCAAAGAGAAGAATAGAAGCGGGGTGCATGTGCACCAGCAACAGGTACAAGCCCTAACCGGAGCTTCCAGCACCATCAGGGGAGGTTCTTAAAAAAAAGACAGAAAGAAGAAATGTGGAAAAGGGTATGATCACAAGAGTTTCCCTCCAACTGGGCACCTCTCACTAAGTCCTGGAGGAAGGGAGCGACTGAGGGTGTGGATAGGCTGGGGGTAGCGAAGACAGATGCTATAGGTATACAGCAAGGGCCAGGGACGTTGGGATCAGAGGCTGTAGCAAAGCAAAGGGAGAGTCCCATGGGGAGCTGGGCTGCCAAGGCGTCAGGAGGAGGGTCTCGCTTGGGCAAAAACTGGGGCACTATGGGTCCTGAGCCTTCAGTGAGTGCCTGTCACAAATCGAGACTTTATATTAGGCACCCGACAGGTTGCTGGGGAAACAGCTGTGGTTCTGAGGATGGTTAGGACCTCAGCATGTAAAACAGGGACTTCTGTATGAAATCAGAGAATGGATATCATAAACCAGGTCCAGCCAAGAAGTGGATTTTGTAGGACTTCAGGTTGCCTGCAGCAGTCTAAGTCTAGCTCCAGGACCCAGAGGAAAAGGAAGAAGGAAACCAAGGATCCTTTGGTGCTCAAGAAAGGAAGGCAATGGGCTCTCTGTGCCTTTGTGCCAGGCCACCGGAAACCGGGCTAATATGTAGTTTTCAGACCCTGTGGGCTCTCAGGGTAGGCGGAGTCAACTGCTAAGCCTGGTGCTAATGGGGGTGCTGGGACCTTGGGGAGAACGGGTCCCTGTACTCATATAGCTACCTTTGTTTCAGCACCAATCTACTTCTCACGTGTTTTACTAGTCTCTCTAGTAACCCGAGAGTCCCTCAGAGCCAAGGATTGTAATATTCCCTCTGTGTCCACTGCCCGGGCACAGGGTCCCGTGCACCACAGCAAGGGAGGAAATGTTACCTAAACAAGATGACACTGAGTTATTTTCCTTGACTTTTCCCACCCCAAGGGAAGGACCATGTTCCTGTGTCTATCACTCCCTGTCCTTTTCCTGTGTGTGGTGACAGTGTCTTGCTCAGAAACAAAAGCCTGTGACGATGCCCAAAAGACTTGCTCCGTGATTGCCTGTGGTATCCCCGTCACCAACGGCACCCCAGGCAGAGATGGGCGAGACGGACCCAAAGGAGAAAAGGGAGAGCCAGGTACAAGACAGGGTGCTCTGCTTCCTAAATCTTTGCTTCCAGCGGGAGACTACTCGTTATGAAGGATTAAGCACAGAGACTTGGGGAGACTCGCCTTTTATTATGACAGATGTTGGTCCACAAAAAATAATCCCTATAAAATGTCATTACCTCCAAAGCAAAGGGGCTCGCTGACTCTCCAGGAACCCACATTTCCACACAGGGATTGGTGATGTGTGATTATCTGTGGCTGTCTTGTCTACTTAGGGAGCTGGCCGTCAGGACAGTCTTTTCCCTGTAATGCTAGAGGACCTTTCCCCTTTTGGGTCACCCTAGCTCACCAGTTATTTCTTGGGTGAATTGAGTATTGAGCTTTTGGACGAAGAGATTGAGCAGCAGCCACTGGGTCATGTTCCCTTTATCTTCCAACAGGCCAAGGGCTCAGAGGTTTGCAGGGCCCTCCTGGGAAGTCAGGGCCTCCAGGAGAGACAGGAAATCCTGGGCTTCCAGGAGCAAGGGGCCAAAAAGGAGATCGCGGAGACAATTCGGGTAAGGAACACCACAGCATGGTATTGCCTGAGGGGACCCAGGGCCCTGGGAACTGAAGTGCCCAGGAAGTGCCCCTTCTTCTGCTACCTCACTGGAAGATGCTCAACTCTGCTTCCTGTCCCAGCACCCTCAGTCCTCACGCGTTATTAGGGTCTGAGGGGATTCCCATGGGTGCCTGAGTACAGATTTCCAAACACTACAGGGCCACTCCCATGCTAGGCCTCTGAAGGAGATGAGCTGTGACTTTCCTTCAGCTGAGACAGTTCAGTGTGTGGCTCAGTCCAGTGTGCGAGGGAGGAAATGGGCCCTTTGGGGGCTTGGGTTTGTGTCTATTGTCAAAAGAATGGCATAAAAATAGTCTACCTCGTAGGACCTCTGGATAAAGGGGAACATCATAGCAATGCAGTTCAGAGTGAAATAGAGGAAATTCGGTAAGAACAAAAGAAAGATGACAATCCCCTCAGTAACATGTGTCTGCCAGTCAGCCAAAATAACAAAAGAATTAAAAGTGTTAATACTTATCTGGAATGAGAAATGAAAAGGAATTACAAAGAAAAATTTTCTTTTTTTTTAATTTTTAATTTTAAAACTGTGGGGTATAATTCAGGGTTAGGTATACAAATATTCATTGTGCAAGCACCCTTGTTGATGACATGTGCCCTCCCCTCCCCTGGCAGTTCCCCACTACTGCCAATTCCTTTCTTATAGTATTATGATAATTGTTCATTATGAGTTCTTATGAGTGAGAGCATATGGTACTCTGTTCTTTGTTTCTGTGACAGATCACTCAATATTATAGGCTCTAAGTCCAACCAAGTTGCTGTGAAGTTCATAATTTTGGCCTTCTTTATGGCTGCATAATATTCCATTGTGTATATGTATCACATTTTTAAAATCCAGTCCAGTTTTGATGGGCAGCATGGTTGGTTCCATGTTTTTACTATTGTGAATAGTGCTGCAGTAAACATGCCTGTGCAGGTATCTTTTTTGCAGAATGATTTAAGTTCCTCTGGGTATATTCCCAGTAGGGGGATTGCTAGGTCATATGGAAGGTCAATGTCTCATTCTTTCAAAAATTACCACTGTTTTCTAAAGAGGATTTTTTGAAAATTTTTTCAAAAAAGAAAATAATGAGTTGAGCGTGTTTTTCATCAGTTATTATAATATTACAATATTTAAGCACTATGTGAGGACAAGGCTCCAGAACTGTAGCTCAAGTTATTAAGAGTTACTAAGATATAACTAGAAAGGCAAAAATACTGGTGTTTTCCCTTTTACTTCTTTTTTCTTTCTTATTTTTCTGGAATCAATATATTTATTTATAAGCCTTCCGTCCCCCCACCCCCAAATGCCCTGCTCTCCAATGTAAGTTCTTCTCAATAAGCCCCCTTCTTTCTCTTGCTTCGTAGTTGCGGAGAGTAAGCTGGCTGGCTTAGAGAGAGAGATAAGGAGCCTGAGAACAGAACTGAACCACATCAAAAAGTGTATGTTTTTTTCTCTGCCTCCTTGGGCTCTTGGCTCTCAGTCTTTCCTGCAGAGTGTTCTAGGCTTGAGGGAGGGTGGAAGAGAGCTAACACTTATGGACACTTATTATAAACCAGGGCCTGTGCTCGGCTGGCATTTTCTCGTAACACAGTTTCATTCAATCCTCTCACCAACATTAGGAGTGGTTGTTATACTTGTTTTATTTACAGGTGAGGACAAAGAAGTGCAGGAAGTGTGAGTAATACACTCAACATCACACAGCAAGGAAGTAGCAGAGAAAAGACTGAATGGAGGTCTCCTGTCTCCAAAGTCTTTGCTCCTTCCTCAGCACCCACTGTTCTCAGATGGTCGTTCCTACCTCCTTCGTTTTCGAATTTTTTTTTTTAAAATTTTATTTGAGTCATGGTCTCACTCTGTCCTGTAGGCTGGAGTATGCAGTGGCAGGATCATGACTCACTGCAGCCTCAACCTCCTATACTCAGGCAATCCTTCTGCCCCAGTCTTCCAAATAGCTGGAACTACAGGTGCATACCACTGTGCCTGGCTAATTTTTTGATTTTTTTTTTCTTTTTTAGAGACGAGATCTTGCTAGGTTGCCTAGGCTGATCTCAAATGCCTAGATTCAAGCAATCCTCTCACCTCAGTCTCCCAAAGTGTTAGGATTATAGGTATGAACCCAATCCCTACCTCCTTCTTATCCTGGTGCCCAAGCCTAGCAGGGAGGCCCAAGCATGTCTCCTGTTATCCACCTGTGCTGGTGCATTTTTGGGGGGTTTTGTTTTGTTTTGTTTTTTGATTTATTGTAGAGATGAGGTCTCGCCAAGTTGCCCAGGCGGGTCTCAAACCCACAGGCTCAGGCAATCCACTCACCTCAGCCTCCCAATGCGCAGGATTACAGGCTGAGCCACCCAGCCCGGCTGTGCGCTTATTCTTTTTTTTTTTTTTTTGAGTTGGAGTCTCACTCGGTCACCCAGACTGGAGTGCAGTGGCCTCTCCCGGCCACCGCAGCCTCGACCTGCTGGGCTCCAGCGATCCTTCCGCCTCAGCCTTCCAAGTAGCCGGAATTACAGGCGCGCTACCACGCCCGGCTGATTTTTTTGATTTATTGTAGAGATGAGGTCTCGCTGCCCAGGCGGGTCTCGAACCCGCGGGCTCAGGCAATCCACTCACCTCAGCCTCCCAAAGGCGCGGGATTACAGGCTGAGCCACCGAGCCCAGCTTGGGGGTTTTTTAAAGCAGGATTTATTGAGAGGACAGAAAAGCTCCCACAGTAGGAGGGGACCTGAGGGGGTTACCCTGGGGCAGTTTTTAGCATGTTTTCTCAAGAGTGAGATATTCCAGGAGAGTCCAGACTGTCTGTCAGGGTTTGTATTTCTTTCCTCTCCCTGGCGCTGCACCTGAGGCATACCTCCTTACTAGGCTCTGTCCCGAGGTGCTTGGGCATGGGGCTGTTTTTCAGAGTCCTGAGTTCCCAGAGAAGGGCTTTTCCAACTACTTTTTTGGACCGGTTCCAACCCCAGTCAGTCTTACACAACCTCTGTGATTTCAGTGCAAGCCTTCTCCCTGGGCAAAAAGTCTGGAAAGAAGCTCTACGTAACCAACGGTGAAAAGATGCCTTTTTCCCAAGCGAAGGCTCTGTGTGCTGGCCTCCAGGCCACGGTGGCTGCCCCCAAGAATGCTGAGGAGAATGAGGCCATCCGGGCTGTGGCCAAAGACACCGCCTTCCTGGGCATCACGGATGAGGCGACTGAAGGCCAGTTCATGTACGTGACGGGCGGAAGGCTGACCTACAGCAACTGGAAGAAGGATGAGCCCAATGACTTCGGCTCAGGGGAGGACTGTGTGATTATCTTGAAGGACGGGATCTGGAATGACATCTCCTGTGCAGCCTCCTTCCTGGCCGTCTGCGAGTTCCCAGCCTGAAGGACTGTGTTCCTCAGCCCCTTCAGTGGCTCCTTGCTGAACTCTCTGCTTTGGAAGAGAATTCAATGCCAACTTCCTCTACCTAGTGTTGAGTCCTTCCTGTTTTGGGATGGGAGGAAAATGAGAGGATATATTTGATCATGGGGTGAGGAAGTGAGAAGAGGCTGGCCGTGGGGCACCAGGGTTCGGGTCCAGGTCATGGCAAAGGACTCCTCTGTCCTGGTGGGAGCACAGTGCTGGGTCAGAGTCCACCGTGGAGTGGGCCACATCAAACTCGTTTTTCCGTGAGGACACTGTAGCCCACCAGATGAACCCATGAAGATTCACAACTGGGTCAGAGTAAGTAGCAGATCTTAGCCATTGAAAGATCCAGTTTTGCCAGGTGTGGTGGTTCATGTCTATAATCCCAGCACTTTGGGAGACTGAGGCAAGAGGATTGCCCAAGTCCAGGGGTTCGAGACCAGCCTGGGCAACTTGGCAAGACCTTGTCTCTACAATAAATCAAAAAAATTAGCTGGGGGTGCTGGCATGCGCTTGTAGTTCCAGCTACTTGGAAGGCTGAGGCAGAAGGATTGCCTGAGCCCAGTGGGCTGAGGCTGCGGCGGCTGTGAGCATGCCACTGCGCTCCAACCTGGGCAGCAAAGAGAGATTCCTACTCAAAAAAGAAAGGAAGGTCCAGTTTCTTTTCTCCAAGAGTTGCCACTACCTGTGCCCTGAGTGCCTTCTATGGCTTGCCTAGCCCTCTCTACACTATCTGTCACTACCTAACTGTAAAGCCTGACAATATCCTATGCGGGTAAGAATTATCCATCCTAGAAATGCCTTCACCCTGACCTCACTTTAGTCACTAGGGTGACCTTGAGGACAAAGAGCAGCCTTTCCTTCCAGCATAGTTTTAGGAGACTGAGTTGATGTTGTAGTGTGTGTCCACAGCATGTGGGGAGGTGGACGGTCATGCAGGGTGTGCCCTTGTCCACAGGCTTCACGGGTCTCAGCCCCCACCCTCTGCCCAGCAGCCCCTTCCTTCACCATAAGATCTCATCATAGGCCAGCAGGCCCATTCTCAGTACAGACAACAGGAAAAACCCCAAAGATGTGAACTTCACGCCCTGTAGGTCAAATTACGCAGCCCCAGACAGTCGGCAAATGAAATCTCCCTTCTGAGCAGGATTCTGATGTGCCTCGCCCACAATTCTGCTCATGACCACGGATGTCTTTCAGCTATCTTGGAGTGAGTAGATCTGAGATTACAGAGTCCACACAGCAAACTAGAGGAGGAAGATGAGTTCCTGCTCCAGCTGTATGCCATTCACAAAATAAGATGGGAAAATATTTCATAGATGGGCCAAGGGCCACTTTGACTTCGTGAGAAACTTTGGATAACCTTAGTTTTCTATTTTATTTTTCTTTGTATCTGAACTACCAGGAAAAGCACCTCATAGTTGACAAGTGCTTGATGAATATCTGTTGAATGAGTATAGTAAAAAATTACCAGTGAACAAATGGGTTGGATCCCAAGAGTGAATGTCAAAAGTAGTCTCTCCCAGCCATGCTTCTTCTCTGAGATGATCCAGGCAGAGCTGGAATTGGAGACAGCAGGTTAAAGGTGGCAGGACCTGTGTCCTTGGCCTAGACAGTCACATCACAGAATGTTCAATCCCACGAGGTTCTTCTTCAGGCACTTGGGGGTCTTGAAAGAGTATTTTTGCGATATAAACCAAAGGAGGCCAGGTGCAGTGACTCATGCCTGTAATCCCAGCCCTTTAGGAGGTTGAGGCAAGAGGACAATTTGAACACAGGAGTCCGAGACCAGCCTAGGCAACATAGCGAGAACTCATCTCTACAGAAAATTTTTAAAATTAACTAAGCGTGGCAGTAATGTGCCTGTAGTCTCAGCTACTCGAGATGCTGAGGTGGAAGTATCACCTGAGCCCAGGAGGTCGAGGCTGCAGTGAGCTGTGATTATGCCTCTGCACTCCAGCCTGGGTGACAGAGACTCTAACACACACACACACACACACACACACACACACACACACACACACACAAAGCAAAACAATTCACTTCATCTAACTCAAGTCCATCCTTCTTACCAAAAGCATGGAAAACTGCTTAAAATCTAGAAGCACACATGAAATCATGGTTTATGGCAAACAGTAAAAGAAAATACCAGAAACTTTGTAGAAGGAAGAAGATACACATACACAATGACCCAGAACAAGGGAAAGTTACACCTGAAATTTCTCATAACCAAGACCAAAATGAGAAAAGTGATAGGTAACTATTATAGAAATCTTTCTAGTTTATGGTAAGGAGAGTTGTCATGGGCAGGCTGAGATGGATGCCCCTGTTTTTACACTGTGTGTGAAGGGCAGTGTCTTCCACTGTAAAACCGTAGAAGATACAGTAGTGTACTTCACACGGGTTGATTGCCAGCATGTAATGGTGGCCCCTGAGTTAGAGAAATGCAATAAAAAACTTGCAGGGCAAGCTCCAATCCTTCCACCTCCCTTCTAGGCTGCTTCTTTTGGTTCCTTCCTTCCTCCCCTTCCTCCTATACCCTTCAGTCACTAGAGCCTCACACTCCTGCTGCGAGAGGTTTCTATGCCACCCTAGACCCTGTCCTCTGTCTCCCCTGCCCATTCACCTCCTCTTCCACCAGCCCCACACTTGGAAGATCCTTGCTGGTCCTCTTCTCTCTCAGCCCACCTGGCAGGACATCAAGCCTTCCCCATAGGCTCCTGCATGGGTGTGGCTTGTTCTTTTATTGATTGATTGACTATTTTGATTTTGATTTCACATTTTTTAATTTTAAAGATGTGGAGTACAATTCAGGATTAGGTATACAAGTGATCATTGTACAGGTAAAGTTGGGGCCTCCTGTTGGTCCCACTTCACCAGGTTTGGGATCAGGTACCCTTATTGATGCTGTGTCCCTCTCCCCATCTCCCCTTTCTTATAGTATTATGGTAAATTGGTCATCTTTTCCGAGCTCTCATCTCTAAATGTTTCCCCTGCCACCACCCTTACTTCAGTCTGGAGTTGAGACGAACTATCTCCCTGTCTTCATTTCCCACTTCTTATCAGCAAGTGGTGGAGTTCCTGCATGAATTAGCTTGGGAGAAATTGGAGTTAATCTGAGCACACAGGATTCTCATGAGAGTACAAAGATAGACAATGTATTTCATCCAGGCCTCCCCTCTTTCTCTCTGTATCTCTCTCTCTCTCTCTGTCTCTCTCTCTCTCTCTCTCTCTCTCTCTCTCTCTCTCTCTGACAGGCTGAGGGCGGGCAGTTTCCTTTACTAAGGGGCACACAATGATTGACATCTCTTTCACAAGAGACTCAATGAGGCCTGGCACTCCAAGGACAGGCCTAAGGGGCCACAGGTAGCACATTCCCTTAGGGACTTTAGGAATGGAGATGACTGTAAGCAACCTCTTGAGCCCTGCTGTGTGTTCTCATAAAGTAGATGGGTCTGCCTTTCATTTTCCATGCTGGTTTTTGGACCAGGCAGGGAACTGGCAGACAACTCTGAGCTGCAGTCTTCTTTGGCTGCCTCCTGCACAAACAACCTGAAGGTCGTGCCTCAGAGCGCTCCTGGAAAGTTCTGGTGCTCAGAACTCTGTGCAGACTTGCCTCTGGCTCTGGGGCCCTGCCCAGTGGCAGAGGAGGTCTGGGTCTCTGTGTGCCATGTTAGAATTGAAGGAGAGATGGCTTTGTGGGTGGGAGGGTCAGACTTGGGGAGCAGAAGACTGTGGTTGGAGGTTAGCTCTCTGACTAATATACTCAGTGGCATGCCAGCTTCTTAGGCCTCAGTTTCTCTGTCAGTTGATTTCTAAAGACTTCTCTTCTTAAGCCGAATTAATCCATAATCGCACACAGATCCAGACTTCAAGACCCAATTTGGGAGCAAAGCTGCAGAATCCGAGAGTTATTTTCAGTTTTGTTTCCTGGAAATTCTGTCTAAACGGATTGTGGGCTAAGTGTTTATCAGCTATTTCCAAATTCTACAGAAAGCTAGTCTGGATTAGAATGGCAAATATACCTTGCCTTTGAGATGGGGACGTTGGAGAGAAAAAAGAATCACCTCTGTAAGTCAATGGTCTTCAAAGGAAGTATAGACACAGCCAGTGTGATCATAACTTGTTTCCTGTGTTCTGATAAAACCAGTTACCAAGGTTTGCTTCAAGGTCGAGACTCCTGCTTAGGTTCTGGCTCCTGGAATGGCAGGGCCTTGTTCCTATAGGACACTTCCTCTGCAGTCCTACAACCCTGCTGCTGTCACATTTAGCCTTGCCCAAGAGAGAAGATGGGGACTTAGGGTACCAGCTGAAAACCTAGCATTCATGTCCTCAAACCTCCCTTCTCTGTGGCTGCCTGAGATGGACCAGTGCCAGAGGTCACAGTCAGGCCCTGGACTCAGCCCCTTGGGATACATGTCATGGCAGAGCCTCTGATCTGGAAGGCTGTTTGCTCGTTATTGTGTAACTGATCTGTGCTTTGGAGCCTGCCAGGAATCAAGGGTTTTGCGGGGGTTTGGTTTTTTTTTCCCATTAACCAAGAATGTTTTATTGGATATCACCAAGGGTCCTGGGTTGGAGTTGTCGGGAAGTGAATTTTATAAAGCGATGCTGTCCTGGTAACCCTGAGTGGCTGATAGGCTGCTGGGAAGAGGGAGGAGCTCAGCACAGGGGTCCATCTGGGAAGGGGTGCACCCAACCCTCATGGCCACCTGTGTGGCCTCTCCAATTATGGTGTCATACTTCAAACAAGTGGGGTGCAGGCAGCCATGTATTAACCAAACAACTGGCTTGGGCAAGACTATCCATTGCCAACACATGGTCCAGCCTGTCCTGTCCTGACTTATGCTTGTGCCACTCAGAAGCTCTTCAGAGTAGTAGTGACAGCAGAATTGGCCAGGACCTTGGCAGCACTCTGGACCCAGTGAATTAAGATCTCAGAAATCTGTCATCTTAGTGAGGTCCCCAGGTGATCTGGATAGTTGGCTAGTTTGAGAAACCCCTGTTTCAAGAAATATAGTCACCACAGTGGCCTTCTCCTATCTCTTACCCTCGCAGGGTGACCCAAGGGCTTAGAAGCCAGGGATTCTCTATTCTTGAAGGCCCCTCCTGAGGGGAAGGGGGTCGTGCTTAACTTTATAGTGTCAGACCCCAAATAATCTCCCTCAATTGACCAGTGCCCCACTGATGAAAACCAACCGTTAACCTAAATCTTTCCTTATACATTTCCAGGGTCTTACTGCCCCTGGTGACTTTAGGGCACTGGGAACAGCTCTGAGGAGGGTCAGAGCATGTGAGACCCTGAGTGGAGAATTGTGTGTATGTGAGCTTAGTGCTGTTTGGGTATATTGTTGTGTCCGTGTGAATGTGTGTCAAGTGTCTGTGTGGAACCCAACAGGCCCAGTGCTCAAAATTCCCAGCATCCTGCCATTGGCAGCTCAGCCTCAACTCCCCCCAGCTTCCATCCAGCCTCTCTTCACACATCCCTCACTGAAGAGTGCTGGCTCCAGGTGGTTCCAGAGGCTCTGGGTGAGGAGCATGGATGCTTGATCATGGACAAAATATCCACAAGGGGCTCTAAGTTGTGTTCCAGGATACCAGGGGCTCAGTAGAGATTGTTTAGCCACTAATGTGATCCTTTTCCTCTGCCAGGTCTTGGATCGTATGTCACCCCTCCCCCCCAACCCAAGTCCTTATCTGACCACCGAATCTAAGGTTGCTCCCACCCCAGTCACCATTACAACACCTCATTTTACTTTCTTCTTAGCAATTATAGTGATTTGATAGCATCTTGGCCATTTGCTTGTTTAAGTTATATCAGTGTAGTAAAGTCATTTGAGCCTGGCCTCAAATCCTGGCTCTGCCAGTTTGCAACTGTGTAAACCTGGGAAATTTGGATACACTCTCTGTGTGAGGTCCCCTTCCAGGTAAAATTGGGGTAATGATAGTACCACTTCACAGAGTTGTTGAGAGAAATAAATGAACTGATACAAGTAAGGCAATTAAGACAGCGCTGGTCTGCAGTAAACGCCATGCTAGCATTAGTCCCCGCTGTTGTAATGGCTACAAGACCATTATCATTCACTTCTGCAGTTCCAATGCCTCAAAAAGGGCTGGAAACCATATACACAACGATTGATAACTATTGAATGAATCAGTGAATAAATGAGTCTGAGTCCTCCCTCAAGATATATTACCCAGCTCCCTTTTCTGGAGCTTAATTAAGCTCCAAGATGGATCCAAAAGAGAAGCATTAACACTCATTTTGCAACACGGCTATGGAAACAGCCTTCTTTCCCAGGTCGTTGCGAGTGCCCGGCCCCATCAGCAGTGGTCTTGTGTTGCAGATGCTGCGGCCTAGTGCTGCCCTCTGCTGGTCGTGCCTAAGACGGTCAGCAAACGAGAGAAACGCCCGTTCCTGGTCAGGAGAGTGGTGGGGTCCCATGAGTCCCTCGTCTGCAACGTCAGGTGCTCCTGCTTTCCTCCTCTCCACTTTTGCTACACCCACGTGGGTTGTGCCCCAACCCTGCAGGGCCAGATCCAGATGAACGCTCCCGCGAGGTGACCACAGATCTCCAGTTGCTGGATCCTGAAAGCCCTCACTGCCCGCAAGCCCTTGAGACTGGTGGGATTTTTTTGTTCCTTGTCTATGTGTGTTTCTCATTTCCAAACCTAAAATGTGAGCTCTTCGGGGCAGGACCTACATGCCACCCCCACTCTCTTCCTTGTCTTACCCCTCACGGATCTCTGTGCCCAGGGCAATTTCAGAATCCCCTCCAGACAGGATTTCACTGCTGCTTTTGCCTGGGCCCTGTGAGGGCTGGATTTGCAGCTTCTCTCGGGTCTTTCTCTGAGGACTGCCCGAGTATCTCTCTGAAATGCAGTCCCTTTTTTCTTTTCTCAGCATATGCAGGGAAAGAATCTGGACTTTTCTCTGAATCAGGTTATTTTGGAGAACACTGTTTGCTTGTCATTTTTATGATGACCCCATAAACTTTCAAAAGTACAAAGGGGTTCAGGTTGGGCACCTTTACAGGTCACTTTAGAGGCTCTGCCTGGAACCCATTAGGTTACAAGCAAAGGATCCAGTGCACAGAGGGATGATGGGGATCTCCTACAGGTCTCAAAATGTGCTACCAGCTGTTAATCTTATTGCAACACTGTCTTTATTTCTTATTCTTGAGCTTCCTAAGAAGCCCAGCTAGAAGCACCAGGATTCTGGTAAAGATCCCAGAAGGAGCCTTCACTGGACACACTGGTGAATCTCAGGGGCATCCCCTTTGTTGGGTTCCCTCTGGTCCTGCAGGGCAATGCGCACTGAAGCCGACAATGGCAAGCATATTGACCCTCTCCTCCCCCATATCTGTGGCAGACACAGCTAATCAATGACCCCTTCCACAGCCTAAGACCCTGACAGCCATTTTAACCCTGGAGTCATTACCAAGGGATCTGAGATGGTGTGTGGAAATGGATTCGTTGTCCAGCCCTGCCCAGTATTCCTGATATGTCCAGCTTCTTGTTCACGCGAGAACCTATGGCTTTGACAATCACAAAAGTACTACCATTTGCCACATGCCAAGTACACGAGACCCTTTTCCCGGTGAAAACATCCTCTGGAGAGCTCACCTTTTCAGCTGTGCCTACCCTTTCCAGTGCTCTGTCTGGGAGCAGTTTCTGGGCGCTATCTCTCCTATGTTGATGGCTTCTGGTTCCCACGCAAGAATAGGAATCAGAAAAGGTGGTGTGCACTCTCCACTACTAGGAGAGAGAACTCACTAGAAGCCCAAACCTCACCCGCACACAATTTACTTATGTTAACAAATCCTCATGAACCCATAACTCTAAAAAAAAAAATTAAAAAATAAATGAATAAAATGGGCATTTTTTAAAGAAAAAGTGGTGTGCCTTGTGGACCCACTCTGTGAAAGGGGCTTGAGGAGCCCAGAGGTGGAAACACTTAACCATACCCAAGTTGGAGGGGGAAGGTGAAGAGAGATGGCTTAACATCACACTGTTACATGCTCTTTCTTTCCTAATGTACCGAGGTGATGGACTAGATTCCAAATAAGAGAAAAAGCAGCGCCACTTCTCTCTTCCTTGGCCAGGAGCTATAAACCACCCAGAGCTTCAGGGGAAGGTGCAGAATTCGAACCAAGGCCACAGAGCAAAAGAGAAGGAAGGGTGATCAATAGCCAAAAGGAAGTGAATGTTATTTTAAATCCCTTTCATCTTTTTTATATCTAAGCACCTGTCTCATCGCTACTACTCTCCATATTGGCTCTCTATTCTTGTACAGATTTACTAGGATACGTTTTTCTAATTAACTCTTAAAAAATATGATTTCTGGGATACTTATTATTTCTGTTGTTTTGTTTTATTAATTTTACTTTATATTTATTTCTTTACTTCTTTATTTTTTGTTTTATCATTTGTTTTAAAGAAATTAACACTTAGTTCAATGGTTTTCAGTCCATGCTTTTTTGTTTTTAATTCTAAATAATGAAATTAAAATTACATCTTTTCCTCTGAGTATAGCTTTAGCTCTATCCAATAGATTTGGGAATATTTATTACTGTTTGAGTTTCTTTATTTACTACCAAGATTGTGTGCTTTTTTTTTTTTTCATGTTTCAATACTATTGGCCACTAGTATATTTCCTCTTTTATGAATTTCCTTTTCTCTTTCTTATCCCTTTTTTCTTATTTAGGTAGTCATCATTTTCTTGTTGATTTACCTAATATGTACATTTCAAGTACATCAGCTTTTTAAAAAATTTATGTTGTTTCACTTTTCAGTCAAGAAGTTTTATGCATTTCCTACACATTTCTGCAGATGTCTCAGTATTATCATTGGGGTTTCCCTGCCTAATGGCATTCTTAGATCACTCTTTTCGTGTCCAAAATGGCATAAATCACTACTTACATTTTTTTCTAATTTTTATTTGTATATGTAACTAAAAGAATCTGATTTTACTTTTTCTTTAAATATTTAACCGCTGAACTCAGCATTATTAGCTGACAAGACATCATTTTCTATAATTTTGGCATTCTATTTTTATCATGCATATATGATACATATGTGTGTATACACACACACACACACAGAGACACACACACACTTAAGTTCATTTTTAGACTTTCTGTTCTTTTGAATTGCTCTATTCCTATGTCATGAATACAATATTTTTTGTTGTTGTTGAGTGGGAGTCTCACTCTGTAGCCCAGGCTGGAGTGCAGTGGCACAATCATGGCCACCGCTGCCTTGACCTGCTGGGTTCAGGTGATCCTTCCACCTCAGCCTTCCAAAGAACTACAGGCGTGTGCCACCACGCCCGGCTAGTTTTTTGATTTACTGTAGAGACAAGGGCTGGCCAAGTTGCCCAGGCTGGTCTCGAATCCCTGGGCTCAGGCAATATTCTCGCCTCCACCTCCCAAAGTGCTGGAATTACAGGCATGAGCCACTGTGCCCACCTTTGAATACACTATTTTAATTATGCTGCTCTTATAAACCTTTGACATAGGATGGACCAAGTTCATTCTAATGATGCTATTTTAACAAGTCTTTCTGACTCTTGGGATTTTTCTTTCATGAGAACTCTAGAATAAATTCATGAAGTCCTCACAGTTTCAGTCGCTCATTTTTTTTTCTGTGGACATCTAATAGGAAGTAAACTAAGTTTCTAGATCGTTTGGAGATTTCCATCCCTCTCATTCTCCTTCTGTTCCCTCTTGCTCTGTCTCTAGCTGGGTCCAAGAATCCCTGGCTTGTCCCAAACCCACCAACCATTTCCCTCCCCTTCTGGCCCTGATCCATCCCTCTGGTCACAGAACGCATTTGCCTGGCCTAAAGCTGTCATCCAACTTTCAGTCTGCCCTGACCGGCCACTTATGCCTGAAATGAAGGATTAAGAGAATTTTTAAAAATGTATACAGAAGGGCTGGCAGTAAAGTCACTGCGCAATTTCCTCAGATCAAAGGGCCTAAGACATCTTAAAAACACTTTATTCAGTGTTACAAACAGGACTTACAAAAGTACCATTTTGCTCAGGCAGGGCCCTCATAAGTCCCTCTTTGTGGCTCAAAGGTGT
Source organism: Cephalopachus bancanus (assembly GCA_027257055.1). Taxonomy (NCBI): domain Eukaryota; kingdom Metazoa; phylum Chordata; class Mammalia; order Primates; family Tarsiidae; genus Cephalopachus; species Cephalopachus bancanus. The sequence continues at coordinate 4,531,737 of JAPVLO010000036.1, forward strand.
TTCAGCCAGGCAGTCTGAGAGAGCCTACAGAATCTTAAGCAAATGGACGTCAAACATGTTGATATTTGAAATGTATCCAGTAAGGACAGGCGATGGGTACTGAAATAACAACACCCAAATATCTCTCAAAGTCCAAGCGGATCCAGGCAATCCTCAAGGACAGTTGTTTTCTATGTGTTTGCTCAGTGTTCCAGAATGTTTGATTGTACAACTTTACATTCACCGCGATCACCACGGCAGCAGAAAAAAGGGCATTCCAGAGATGTGCACTCACTCTTATCTACTTCCACACAGAAATGACCCACATTTCAGGGTTCTACCTGCCTTCAAAGGTCTCTCATCAAAATATTGGTGAAAAACAGTAAAATCTACTATAAGATGCCTTCTGTTGGCCATACAGAGGCCTAATACCCTGGTCTCCGAGAGGCTTGGTGATTGCACAAGGAGACGGCTCTCCTCTATTCTCCTGGCTGGAAGCTCTTTTAATTCATTCATTTATTCTAAATCCACTTGTTGAACATTATAATCCATTGCCAGGAGACAATTCTGTGGCGTATTTATCTGTAATGTTAGTGAAGTGCAAGGCTGTAGGATCTATGAGGGCATGACTGGTCATGTCCATCTTTGTATCCAGTGCCTGGATAAATATTTGGCGTATAGGTTAATATTGCATTTTTACTAACAGATACCTAGTTTCTTTGCTCTACCACATAAATCGTAGGTAATATGAAAAGGTCAAGCATATCATTCAACTTGAATTAAGGTGAGCATCCAGAAGGAAAGTGGCTGAAATGCTCTGAACTTAAGCAACTCAATTGTCAATGTCATGTATCAAGGGGATTTCGAACAAAGATAGGATCCTACAAAAGCAAATATCAGAGGGCTCCCACTGGCTGTTTTTTTTGTGGGTTGTGGCCTGTTTTTTTGTGGGTTTGGTGATGACAGAAGGTTGAAAACCAGGAGGACACTTGAGAATATACCATTCAACTGAACAGGGGCTACCCTACGAAAGTGCTGTGAAAGCTTCCCCTTCAGACATGGATGGGTTCCAGCCTGTTCCCATAATGTCACCTTGCATTATAAGGGTCTTAACATCTCCTCAGTGTGTAAGAGTCACACAGTCTTGGCTTTATTTGACACCTATACTACTAAACAAGAAACCCTGGCTATTATGGTGAAGATGGGATAGACATTGTTTGAAATCTGTGTTTACCTTTGCCAATTTATGCAGGTGCAAGAGAGGCCTCTGTGCTCAAATGGAGTTAGGACCTGAATTTCTGAAATACACAAGTATTCCGTTCTCTACTTTAAGCTGTGTCTACAGAGCCCAAAGAGTCCTCCTTACTTGTTCTCTGTGCTGGAAACCAAAACAGACCTCCTTGGCCCATGGTGCTGGTGGTTCTGAAGCTTCTTTTACTTGGGGGTTGGATGGGGGCTCTTAATATTCTAGGCCTTCATTACCACAGGAGATTTTTTCTCTTCACACTGTCCAGTTACTCTTTTCTTCACCTTGTCAAGAAACAGGCTTAGCTTAATGATTGGGGGTGGGTGGTGATTACTTTTAGAGGATCTGTCCAGACCACCATGACCTTGCATGGATCCCAGTGGTTATATTGTACTGTGTAGTCTCACCCCCTAGCTTAGTTGATTGGACCAGGGGTGAACATCTGAAATAGATAGACTCATTTCCATAGCAATTTCGAACTGATTATCAAGTGAGAGATTCTGATCTCCGTGCAGCAGTCTGACACATAATTGCTATATTTGGACAGTCAAAAGGCCAAGAAGCAGAGGAAGCTGGTATGCAAAGGAGGAAAAGAGGCCAAGATGCACAGAGAGAAGCAGAAGTCAGGGAGGTGGCATGGCATTGCCTGTGCTCACATAATCCCTTTTGAATCCATTTAGAATGCTTTATTCTCAGACAAAAATGCTTCTCTTTGGTTTAAATTATAGCCAGTTTTTCTCTATTACTTGCAATAAAAAAGCCTTTCTAAGCTCCCTCAATAGTATGCCCAGGTGTGCCCTCTGTACTAGAGAGTTGTTTGCTCATTATTATGTAACTGATTTGTATTTCAGAAGCTGCCAGGAATTGGAGACTTTTTTGTTTTGTTTTCAGTAACAAGAGAAAGATATTAGCAAAGAGCTAATGCATGCTGTCTGGAAGTGTGGCTTGCATTTTATGTCCTATACATGAGATGTTCCTGTAGCAGTGCTGTGAAGAGGGGCGAGGCTTGGTGAAAGGGCAGTCTGGTTTCCTGTCTTGGGGAGGGAGTGTTTGCCCCTCTTGTGGGGCTGTGGTTCATCAAGGTGCCATTGCCATTTTTTAAAAAACACAGGTCACATTTAAAACATTTTTGAAACAGTATTTCAATAAAATCTACTAAATATACAGGGGTTTGTGGCCTATATATTTACAGGTCAAACATATAAACTTTGGGATCAGAATGATCTTGTTCATGACCAGCTCTTACACTGACATCCCCTGTGTCCCTGTATAAGTCCCTTCCCGTTTCTGTGCCTTGGTTTCCATATTTGGAAAATGAGGAGAAAGATTTAACTAGATTATCTCTGATTATCTAAACACCCTCTGCTCCAAAGTTCCCTAAAACTTAACATGGCTTTAGAATTGTGCAGCTGGCCATGAAAATTCCAAATATATGAATGAGAGTTATTTATAATGTCTTCTCTATTCCTGAATATTTGCTTTTAATTTTTTTGCTGTATTCTATTACACCACATTTATATGTTTTTTCCACCTCCACCCTTTGCCCATACTTTTATATTTTGATGTTATAGTTCTCTGTATTAGGCTCTGAACACAAGGAAAAAAATAAGGGGATTATGTTTTCTTGTGGATTTGGAAGATACAAGTTTTTCTTTAAATCATATGAAGTCAGAAAAATAAAATGGTACTCCTCCCATGAACCAAAAGGTAGCTACCTTGACAGGGATGCAAAGAGGCTGTGGACAATGAAGGGATGAGAACTCTATGGGGTACGGGGTTATGCAGTATGAGTGGGAGGCAGACATTAACTGCCAGGTCACCCTGGCATGCTGTGAAGCTTCCTGGGCTCAGACCTTAAAGCAAGAGGCAGCCATGGAGTCTTCTCAGTCTTGGGGCTCCAGCCTCCCTTGGCTAGAAGTTTCTGGGGCTCAGGGAGAGGTCTTGAACAGGGACATGCATATGGGAGCCATTCGCCTGTAGAAGAAACCGGAAGCCAGGGGACAGGATATGTTCATCTCTGGAGTGAGTATAAGGAGGGAGGAGAACTGAGAATTGAGGCTCTGGCACTCCACCATTAAGCAGTCAAGAAGGGGAAAAGGGACAAGCAAAAGAGACTGATAAGAAGCAGCCAGAAGTACAAGAGCCAAAGCAGGAAGGAGTGGTGTCCTTGAAGCCGAGAGGAGGAAGTGTTTGAAAGAGGAGGGAGTGATTAGCAGGGTCAAAGGCGCCTGACAGTTTGAGAAGGAGGGCTGAAAAGGACTTATTGGATTTGTGGACAGGAAGGTCATTGGACACCTACTTTTATCCCTTGCACGGAAAGCAGGCTGGCTCCTTCTTCCCCTCCAGGTCTTCAAGTGTGGAGGCAGTCTTGTTGCTGAGAAGTGTCCTGTGGTAGCCCCACCTTGGGGCCACATTCTGTAGAGATGCCCTTGCCAGGAGAGGTGGTCGCCTTTTTATTAAGATGTTGGTAGCACTCATATCTGAGCCCTGACTTGCTGGCCAGGCTCCTGGGACAAGCACTGCCCCACCCACTCCAGGTGGCTCAGAACTCGCAGATCACAAGGCGCTGCTCTCCGCAAGCCTTGTCGTTCCACTTGCCATTGGTGAAGATCTCCACACAGTTCTCTGCCCCGCCATCATTGTTGGGCTCCCCCGGAGCCCAGTTGGAATAGACCAGTGGTTCCCCTGTGGGGTAGGTAAATTTGCCCTCTGTCTTGGTATCAGTCATGCTCAGGAAAGCAGCCTTGTTCTGGTCTGTGGCCAGCTGTTGCAAGGCGGCATTCTCAGCTGCAGATCGTGGGGAGGCCAGCTGCCCACCAGCCTGCGTGCATACCTGCTGCGCATCTTCAAAAGGTTTCTCGAAGCCTGCTGTCTTGAAGATCTTCTCCCCGACACCTTGGCCATTGGGAAAGAGCTCGACTAGGAGAAAAGGAGAGCCAAGTTGGGGCTGTGACTGCAAGTGGCCAGAGCTCAACCCGCGCCTCCCAGACCTCCTGTACAGGATCACCAGAGAGGATGCGAGTGAAACCCTCAGCTCCAGAGCGGCCCCAGCTGCACGATGCTTGCTGGGAGGTGGTACACTGGTTCCTCATTTACAGATGAGAGCAGTAGAGTTTAGAGAGGTTAAGTAAGAGGCCCAAAGACACATAACCATCAAATGTGCAATTAGGGATTAAACCTCATTCAGCAGAGCTTTTCATCATTTTATTAGGATGTTGGAAACCCCTGTGGCTCCAGAGAGGGTTGTGTCCTTGGCCTTGCTGGGGAGTCAGAGTCCAGGCTGCACCCCGACCCACTGTCCTTCTCCTCTGAGCATCTTCAACAGGGCTCAGAGGGAAGATTCTCCATGGACTCAGGGTGACCCCCAGAGTAGCCCTGAGCAAGGTCAGTGTAACAGTTCATGTGCCGTTGCTGAGTTTATGTCCCATGCACATATGTGTGTATGCATGTGCATACACAAATATGCTTATGCATCCATCTAAAGGCACTTGGGAATACTTAAGGTCCATTGGGACATGTGTGCATACAGGAGCTCGTGTATGTGGATGGGTGTGAAGTGCATACAAATGTGATGGGTACACACAAATGTGGTGGGTACACACAGATGTGGTGGGTGCATATGCACATGTTGTGTCTGTGTGCTTATGAGTTAGTAAACATGCAAATATGTTTGTGGAGAGAGACAGACATACCAAATGCTTGTAACTCTCATCTCTGAACTTGGGTACTGAGGTGCTAACCCTGTATCTTACCTAATCAGGCCCCTGAAGCTCTACTCATTCAGAAAACTTTTCGGTGGTGGAGGGACACTCAGTGAGATTTGTCTGAAGGGTATGGACTCAAAGCTGATGTCAGGAAGGGCTGAGGATTAATAGAGGAAGTTGGGCATGGAGGTGGAGGTTCCACGAGGATAGGGCACTCAGGCATGTGCCTCTGAAGGCCTCTGACACCTCAGGATTCCAGGGTTAGGAAATAATCTCTTCTCTAAACACCTCAAGAGCTGCAGACAAGCCCAGCCCTGGATGGAGCCCAGAGACAGCGTGCCACCTGCCTGACTCAGAAACATGTCCATGGTGAGATATTCAATGACCATACCTACACACAAGGTCAGGTCCCTACCTGCTTTGTGCCCTCAGAGTTGTATCCCAGCCCTGGCTCCAGGACAGTATCTAGATTCTGTACTGCCTTGGGCTATGCAGCCACTTCACTGGGCACTCCCATACCTGGTCCCCCAGAGGCGAGAAATGTAGCCTGTGTTAGGTACTCCCTTGCCTATCATAGGGACCAGCATGCCACTGGACTCAGGGCTATCTGCCTGTCTTGGGGCACAAGTGGCCAAGCTCCTGCCAGCCCAGTGAGTTGGGCCACACCCTCCTCTTTGTCCCCTGGATCTACTTCTAGCTCTGGGAGCACGTGGCTGCCCTGCTCTAGAGCTGTCCCAGCCTGAGCCCCACTCCCTGCCACAGGTCAAGGTCCAGACCTACACATGGCCCAGTTCATTCCAGTTTAGGCCCAGGACCATGCTCTGCCTCAGGCCTGGCCAAAGGTCTAACTCCAGCCCAACCCCAAACTAAGGCCCAGACCCAGTCTGGGGCCCAATGTTAGTGCCAGGCCCAGGTTCAGATCTAGGAACTCACCTTTCTTATACTGTGAGAAGGTGACTTGGAGGTTCCGCACCTGTCCCTGTAAGGCCTCCACCTGCTGCCTCAGAGCAGTGAGGTCTGCAAGGAAAGAGATGGCCAAGTGAAGACTTGTCTGGAATAGCCTAGGAAGAGCTCAGAGTCTGGGCCTCAGGGAAGGGTGTCTAGCTGTAGGCACATATTAGGGGTGGAGGGGAGGAGTAGAGCTGACTCCCAGCAAGCCTACATTTGTTGACAGAGCCAGCCAGCCCCTGCTGTGCAGGGATGCCTTAGGGTTCTGCTATGGACAAACTCGTCCCTGGACCTGTCATTGAACTATTTTGACTCCAGACTCTGGGAATATAGTGGCATCTCCATTTTGGAGGGTGAGAGGGACAAAAGTAAACATTCCTCATGTGTTTCTCATCCACTGGGTGCTTTGATGCTCAAGACTGCCGTGGATTGGGAAGGCGGCTGTAGTTTTCCCAATGGTCAGATGGAGAAACTGCCCAGGTTGGCCTTTCCATGAGTACTAGGTGGCTCAGACCAGAGCCTAAGGCTACTGCCTTCCAGCCTGTCAACCCGTCCTGAGTTCCACCTACCACCTGTCATTAATGAGGCAGACATTCCAGAGGAAGGGCTGTGCTAAGCTGAAGAGGGCCTTCTCTCTCCCCACCCATGCCCTGCTGGGGGTTCCCAGAGCCAGGAGCTGCTACCTTACCTGGAAGCCCACTTTCTCCCTTGGGTCCTCTGTCTCCAGGAACACCTCTGTCCCCCTTCAGACCTGGAGGTCCCCTGGCACCTGGAACTCCCTGGGGACCCACAGCTCCAGCGGGCCCTGGGGTCGAAGGAGAGCTAAGTGGGCTATGTACCCATTTTCCAGCATTTTCCTGTTTTCTGTATATGAACATGTACATTTTCCCTGTACATAGTGCTTCCAGCAGTACACCCTTCCCTCACACAGATAGTCCCCAGAACACAGCCATGCATCTTTCTGTCCACATCAACCAGCAATCAGCTCTTCCCTGACATATAACTGTGCCATCATCCCACAACTAAACAGCTTTGTATACAGACTATCCCCACTACTTAGTGGTGTACTTTCCCTGGATTCAAACAGTTCCCAGAGCCCCCAAATGCATCCTCCTTGGATACAGACCTCCCCATTGTCCAACAATGCCAGTTCTGAATTTATGGGTAGTGGAGGGAGTTGGTGTTGATGGCTGCAAGTGGGCAAGAGAAATGGACCCGGCCCAGCCCCAGCTCTTTCATCACTCACCTGCTGCCCCTGCCTTTCCAGGGGTTCCAGGTTCACCAGGGGCACCCTGCTCTCCTTTAGGGCCTGTGGGGCCTCTTGCCCCTGCAGAGCCCTGCATTCCGGGGGCACCTGCTTCTCCTGTGGAAGGAACATACAGCACAAATGCTGCCAAGACTGTATTCAGCAGATATCACTTAGCAATAGAGCTTTTTACCCACAGCTCCAGGGTCAGAGAAAGAAGTGGGGATACTGCTCCTTGCTACCTGGGGTTCCTCTGTGGAGGGTAAGTGGAAACAATCCTAACATGGGAACGTGGGGAGGAGTACATAGCAAGGCCTTGGCAATGCTAATGGTCTGGGATCCTCCTGGCACATCACGGGCTGCCATTGTCATTCCTCTCTTCCTCCTCTCAGAATGGCCATATACCATCCACCTACCTTTGGGCCCAGCCTCTCCTTTCAGGCCTGGTTTGCCTTGAGGTCCTATGTTCCCTTGTTTCCCTGGGGAACCTTCTCTTCCAGCTGGACCAGGCACACCCGGAGGTCCTGGAGGTCCTGAAAAAAGGACTCGACCAGTCAGTTACACTGAACCCTCTTGGTAGGGAGAGTGCATAACAAGGTGAGGGTAATAATAGAGATGAAGAGGTGGCATTGTCCTATCACCCAGCAGCAGGCCCCATCTGTCCTGAAATAACCCAGTGTCACTTTTAAAATAACCTTCTTCCTTCTTCCTGGGATGGGCTCTGTGCATGTCTACTGGTACATCCTATCAGCATCATCACCATCACCTGGAAACACCTGATGTCCATGCCCAGTTCCTCACCATATGGTCCAGAGTCTCCTTTTGGTCCGGGTTCTCCAGAAGAGCCATTGTCCCCTTTGGGCCCAACTGTGCCAGCTGGTCCAGGCATCCCTGCTCGCCCTGGAGCTCCTGGCAAACCTGTAGCAGCAGAAGAAATGGACAAAAATCAGAGCAGAATACCACATGTTCTCACTCATAAGCAGACCCTGAACATTTACCATGATACTATAAGAAAGGGACTGGCAATAGTGGGATATTGCTGAGGTGGTGGTGGGGACACAACATCAATAAGGGTACCTGGTATCTCAAACCAGGCAAAGTGGGGACCAAATGGATGTGTAAGCTTTACCTGTACAATGTCCACTTGCATACCTAATCCTGAATTGTACCCCACATCTTTAAAATAAAATAAAAAATAAAAAGAAATGGACAAAAATCTGGCCCTAGGTTCAGAAGATACCAGTTGCCTGGAGGGTCAGGTCCCAGAATTCCTTCAGGGGTCTGCAAAGCATGGATGAACAGTCCACTGCACACATCCTGGTCCAGTGGTAGTTCAGAAAATGGGTGTGTTCATTTTACAGGTAAGGAAATAGCCTTTCCAGAGTTGGAGGTGGATGTAAGTCAAGACATGTCTGGCTTTCTACGCAGTGCTCCTTCCCCTGTCCCCATGGCCACAGTATTGACAGATGGCAACCGGTCAGCATTTACCTATGATCATGGACCTCTTGCTTTCCCCTTATATATATATCAGAGGAACCAACATTTATATCAGAAAATGGCAACAGACTGGTGGTGTTAACTTGCTCATTCAGTTATTAGTCCATCTGCTCCTTTATCTGTTCACTAAGAGCCACCTCTGCAGCACCTACTTTATGCTTAGCACTGAATCAGATGCAGATATTGGTGTCAAGCTCTGCTCTGCAAGGGATTCATAATATCCATGAGCCAAGGATGATGGGGTGGAAGATAGTGTATGAGACATCCCTCATCTCATCACAATGCTCTTATCCAGCATGTGCACTTGGAACTGCCTTCCTCAAGGAGGAAGCAGGACTTCAAGGGTGTGGAGAATTTACAGAGACTTGCAGAGGGGAGGTGACATTTCACACTTGGAAACCAAGGCAGACAGGAGAGGCCAGGCCTTCTTGGTCAAGAGTGTGGTTGTGATGGGGTGAGGGGTTGTGAATTTGCTGAGTGGGTAGAAGATTCTGTATCCAGCTGTTGGTTACAATCCTTACTAGGGATGAGATGGAAGCATAGAGGGTTATAGAACGGGCCCCACACCCCACACCCAAAGTACACTGTTCTTGGAGCAGGACGCCTTGACCCCAGGTTGAATCTCGCCTGGACTCTACCTGGCTAAGATGGCAGTAGGCAGGTGGGCCAAGGGGGATGTCATTCCCTGGAAGGGAGCATTCCAGGCTGCCCATTTTTGGTGCATAAACTGTGGAGGCCATGAGAGCACTGAGTTGGAGGAGAGGCAACCCTCTCAACAGCAGTCTCCATACCTTCAAGCACTAATTGTGTGTCCTAGTGTTTCCAAAGACCTAGCTCTATACACTTGTGACACTTAAAGCGAAGTTTTATAGCCCAGCATCTTGGCCAGTCTTGACTGTTCTAACCTTCCTCCTCTCCTTCCATCTTATGAATGGAACATTCATTCACTCCACAGATACTTACTGAGCTTCTACCACATGCCAAGCACTGTCCTAAATGCTGGGGATATAGACCAGAAATCTCTTCCTCATGAAGTTTTAACTCTGTCACATAGCAACAGGTGATAAAACATTAAAATGCACAACCTATGGGATATTAGATAACACATTAAGTGCCACAGGGAGAACATAAAGTAGAGAAAGTATTGGTGCTTGTGGGGTCTACTTTAAGTGGGGTGGTCAGGGAATGCCTCACTAAGAAGGTGATCAGTGAGTAAAACCCTGAAGGAGGGGAAGTGAGCTGCAGGGACATCTCTGGAAGGAGCAGATGACAAGAGCTCAAGGAGGAAGAAGGCCCAGCATGGTTAAGGACCAGCAAGAAGCTGGTGTGGCTGGAACTGAGCATATGTGAGGCCGTAGAGGCGCAAGAGAGCATACAGGGGTAGAGAGCAGTCATGTCAGGCCTTGTGGGCTGCTGTGTGGTTTTATCTGAAGGGAATGAGCATCCCTGGAGGGACTCCCCCACTGAGTCTTTCAGGGAAGGAATGCTGGAGGCACTGAGAAATAAGAAATTATCCCCCTAAGGGCAGGATCTGGGTCTTATCTGCCCCCCCGTTGATACATGTGGGTATCACCACAGTGACCCCAGTTCCACCCTCCACCCCTGCACAAGAGTATTTCTTCTTAGGCCCGTATTTTCCTCTCAGCAGGTTCTGGAAACCACGTTTTAAGATCTGCAGGAATGATTGTCACAAGGGCACACTTGGCCCCACACAGACCCATTGGGTCAGGATTCTGAAGATGCACAAAGTTCCCCAGGACACTCTCAGACCTGTAATGTTCAAGTCACTAGAGAGACTGAAATTGAGGAGCCAGAATGGAGCTTCTTCTCCCAGCCCTACTGTGCTCTGTCCTCTGACCAAATACCAACCCAAAGACAGGCCTGGGATGTGCAAGGGGTGAGGCACATGTGCAGGAAAGGCAAGTCTCTGTACAATCTACATGGCAAACTAGAGGACCACTGTGGAAAAGACCCCAGGATTCCATCCAGGGCCCCTCTCGGAGCTACAGTGAGTTGGGAATCTCTGAGAGAGAGCTGGTACATTGAACCCCACCCTTCTGAGGTCACCCCAGGTGGCCCTCCCCAAGCCTCAGTCCATTCACGTTGGGAACAACTTTCTGTCTGTAGGGGGCAGACAGATACACACTTGTCTCTTGTCCCACAAAGCCTGGGGACGTTGCTTATTCTTTCCAGTTAAATGTCAGTTTCCTTTCTCCTCAAAATACGTGCAAAATCCAGGAAGTTAAAGACTGCATTTAATCCCTTTGAAGCCCTGGCCCAGTGCCATGGGGGTCCCTCGGTACATGTTGTTGGTTCACTGAATTCTTTCTTACCAGGAAGACCCAGATCCTTCCCCAGTGGAAGGTGACAGGGGACAGCATTTTCTGGGACAGTTCCCTTATTCATCAGTACCTCTGGTACCCTCGAGAACATTTATCTATTTGGTACAGCAGGAAGATGCAACTTTACTCTAAAGATTCGATGAAAAATAAAGCCTTGACTCAATTAGTTGTCACTGGGTAGTAGATATCATTCCCACATGCAGATGAGCTAAGACACAGACACTGAGTGGCTTGCCTGGGGCCCAGGTATGGAGCTGGAGCTGGCAGTGAAGCCCAGATCTGTCTGATACTGAAGCCCCTGTCTTTTTCACCTTCCAGAATGGCTTTACTAAGCCTCCCTGCTTCATAGTTTTCTTACCTCTCAAACAAGATTACTATGTCTTTTGTAAGACTCTTGGGAAGATTAAATGAATTAATCAGGTGAATGCCCAAGCACAGGGCTGGACAAAGAAATGTGAGCTCCTTTTCTCCCCCTGGAAAGTATTGGGGCAAGTCCTAATTTAGGCCTGAATATGGGTCCATGGGACCTCATCTTCTCTACCCTTCATGTAGTGGAGTTTAATTAAATATTGAAAATGTTTAACACCCTGTGTGGGCACCATTTAATCAGAATGAGCAACTGCTAACTGCCGGCACAGGGTTCTAGAAGGCATCAGATTTCAGTAATTTGCCTACTATTTGCTTGGTCCTCGGATGGGAGTGATCCAGGGATGCTAGGGGAAGAGTCAGGGCAGTTGGGTAATGGGGGAGGTACATGGGGCTCAGCACAGTCATTCATTTGCCAGCTGGAGGAGAAGCGTGGATGAATGTTGGGGGGAAACTCAACCCTTTGGGAGGAAGCAGCACATCTCCAAGCCTTCCATAATAGAGTACCCAAGGTTGCTGGGCTGGTCACCATTCCAATGGCTGCCCCTCCCTAGCAGGATAAGCCTGTGGTTTCAGCCCTACCTGGTTCTCCTTTCTCGCCCCGGGGGCCCTCTCTACCATCCCGTCCATCACGCCCAGGCAGGCCATTTTCCACGGAGCTGCACATGACCAGGGCGCAGGCGTTCGTCACTACTCTTGGGGAATAGGTCTTCATTTCTGCTTCCAGGTACCTCAGGGGCTGTGTGAGCAGAACCAGTGTAGAGAGGAGGAGCAGCATGGCCTGGAGAGGTGATCAGAAAGAGAAAGGACATGCTCTTGATTCCAGGACATAGGTTAGGGCTTGGCCCAGCTCCTGAGCAGGAGAAGGTCCTATTCCCATCTTATCTCCCCTGCTGTGAGACTCAGGGCAGCAGGACTCCAAGAGCAGTTTAGGGACAAAGTGGGCACATGGTCTAGCCTTGGAGGGCGTGTGTTACTTGGTTAGAACTCTGACATAGGTTGACAGAATGCCCCCCTATTTTCAGGTGCTCATGTCATCCCTTCTTATGACTTCCTTTGGGCACTACCTTTGGAAGAGTGGTTAGTAGGTAGCATCCTCATTGAGGTCATCTATCACATCAGGAAGGGTACAATGGGTGCCTCTGGGTAGGACCTCTCCCCTCCCTGGACCTTCTTCCTGTCAGTACTGTTGAGAGAGTTGGCTTAGCTCAGACAAGGCAAACCTGTTGCTTCTCATTTGCTTCCTTGCATGGACTAGCACTGGCACTCACAGTGCTGGTCTGAAATTAAGCTGGCGTCTCAAGTGCTTAGTGATGTCTGCCCTGAGCACAGGCTCGGAGTGTGGCCGTGTGCTTGCTAGACAATTGGCCATTCCTAGACCAGATGCTGTCTCCATGAGAAAAGTCCCAGGGGGAACCCAGGTGAAAGTTTTCAGAGACACTAAACTAGCAGCTGGAGAGACGCTGAGACACCTAAATTTCTTCCCAGACCACCTGAGAGGGCTAGGAAAAGGTGTCTTATGGTAGGAGACATGCCAGGTAGGCTCAGTCAAGTAAAGGCTAGTTTTCTGGGGGGGAGATGGGAGCAAGAGCAACTATCCAGTAGGGCATCCGGCTATCGCCTGAGAGGGTTATAGGAATGGAGGTCAAGGTCTCTGATCTGGTTCAATTCCTACACTTGGCATCTTTCCTCTCAAAGAGAAACCATAAAGCTATGAGACTGAAAAGAGCTGATCAGAGTCCCAGAGTCTGGGAACAAAGCCACAGGGACCCGTGCAAAGAGGAAGGGGGTTCCCAGGCCAACAGGTTGCCTGACTAGAGAAGTGCCTTTGTCTTCTGACTGCTGGTGATTCTGGGCTGTGGACTACCCATTTTACACTAGTCTCTTTCACTCTTGAATTCACCACTTCTCGGGTATCCTGGAAATCTGTAGAGGCACTGTGGTGAGCTCACAGCCAGCAGCAGCTACCTCATTGCACCTGTTCTGGCAGAGACCCAGACATGAGCACGGAGGGTCAGACACAGGCCAGAGCAAGGGTACTGTCCCCTGGCCTACAGCTGCCTCAACCCTGGGGCCCTAGGCCTGATTCTGGGGAAGAAGGAAAGGAAATCAGCATTCTGCCTACCAGCTCGAGATGACACAGAAGGCACCACCACCCACTGTACACGGGGGCCCTTGGAAAAAGCAGACTCATAGGTTTTCCGACCCAGGATTCAGATATAGCATCTTAGCTGGGGCAGTAGACAGTGAGTGAGCCATGGCCCCCTCAACCTACGCAGTGTCCCGTCTATGCTAAGTTTTTCAAAGTACAATGAAGGTTGGTTGGAAAATCAGAGACCAAATCCAGTAAGTCTATTTTTTAAGTTACAGACTTGAAGCTATGAGAGAAGCAGGTCTGTAGGCAGTTGGCATGAAGGCAGGTCTAGAACTCAGGCCTGCAAATAGCCAGGCCATTTCTCCTCTACTGTCCTCCTTTCTAAAGAAACCAGAAACAGAGAAGGAGCCAGGAGAGAAGTTGGGATTGCATTTTCCACCTGAGGTTTCTGCATGATGGCATCTGGGGGCTGGGTGAATGCCACACCCCACTCTTCCACCCTCCCCCAGCTCAGAAAGCAAGTCTCCCACTGAGCCAAAGCTGCTGGTTGCAGGGCAGAAGAGCACCATATAACCCCACTGTAGTCCCAACTCCTGCACCCACACCTCCTGGAAGAGAACAACTCCGCAGACCTCCCTTCATCCACACCAGAAGGATCAACTGCCTGGATGGATGGGGGATATTCACAGGACATGGGGAAAATAAAATGAGAGGCAAGAACAGAGACACTCACAGGTTGCTTCTTCTAGGGCACCAGGAGCTCCAGCAGACTAGCCTTTGCTTGGCAGGCACTCACTACTTATGCCCGCCCTGTAACCTGAGCCGCCCAGCCCTGGTCTTGAACTCCCTTCAAGAAGTGGGGCAATTTTCTTCTTTATTGACTCACTCATTCTTATCCCCACCTGCGTTCTGGAAACCTGCCACTGATATACATAATACTTCACACACCTGTCACCCTGGAGTTTACAGAGCACTGTGAGTCCTTGATCTCATCTGCACCTCACTGTAGCCCAGGGAGTTAAGTGGCATCATCAGTGTCTGCATTTTATCAATGCCCTTGAATAGGGAGTCCAGAGACCAGTGAGTTGCACAATGACCTACTGCAATTGCAAAAGCAACTCTCATGCAGATCTCAAGAGCCAGGACCCACTGCGTCCACTTCTCCTCCTTCATCGCAACAGCATGACCCAGAAATTAGGAAAGAGTAGGAAACTGCTTGGCATATTCAGGCAGGGGCAGGTGGAGGGGTTGCAGAGGCAGCAGCCTGTGGGGGAGCTACCACCTGAAAGAGGTCACTCTTCTGCATCCTTCTCTAGGCCTCAGAGGGCCCCCCATTTGCCTTTTGTGGAATGGACTTCCCTTAGCCGGCCTCTGCCTTGCCTTGTTCAGATGTGTTCTCAGCTGGCATTTGCTGTGTGCATTGCTCTAGTGACTAGTTAGGACCCCTGAGCTGTTGCTACCCTGTGGCAGCCACCCTTACAGCAGCTCTTAACTACAGTTCCTATGGGGCAGTTGTCTGCCCTACTACCACCACTATCATAGCTGCTTCTAGATTCCTGGGACTTTAACTCTTGCATCAACTCCTGCCTAGGTCCACAGCCAGCAGACCCAGGGCTCCATTCCTCTCATTTGGCCACCCCATTAGCGGTGCTGACTTGCTCCTGTCTTTTGACTCCTGGGGCACCTCCTTGCACACTGGAGAATCTACAATGCCAAGTCTCACCACTCGGTAGGGAAAGGTCTGTGTGTCCTATTGCAATTTTTTGAAGCAGGATCCCATAGCAAACGATCTGGGTCCCTAACAATAGGGCTCTCTTACCATGAGCACTGAGACCTCTTCATTCTAGATGTTCATGTGCCTCCTAGAGACCTGGGTCAGCATGGGGGCTGCATTGAACCATTGCTCTCTTCTCCCCCACAAAGTCTAGCTGTCAAATCTTACCCTAGTGGCTGGTCAAATCTTCCTTATTTATGTTGGCATTTATTTCAAGTCTCTTTTGCAAACTGGCTTCTATTACCTACCTACCACCTCCTAGCCTGTCAAATAGGTCTCCCACAATGCTCTGGGACCCCGTTATAGCACAGAATATGGGGTTTTCTTGGTGTAACTTCACACTCCAGCAGAGTCTGGTTTTATTTATGATCATTCATAATATAGTGATAACCTATGCTTTCCTGAGTTACTGATATTGATGTGAAGAATCCGATTTTTTTTTCTTTTTTGAGTCAGGGTCTCACTGTTACCCAGACTGGAGGGCAGTGGCACAATCAGCGTTCACTGCAGCCTTAGACTTTCTGGGCTCAGGTGATCCTTCCACCTCAGCCTCCTGAATAGCTGGAACTATAAGTGCATACCACCAGGCCTGGCTAATTTTTCAATTTTTTGTAGAGGTGCGGTCTCGCTATGTTACCTAGGCTGATCTCGAACTCTTGGGCTCAAGCAATCCTCCCACCTCAGCCTCCCAAAGTGTTGGAATTACAGGCATGAGTCACTGCACTCAGTTAAGAATCAGATTTTGAATGGTGATCACAGTGGCCTTCATAAGGACCTCTGAACCACCCTCTCTTCCCAAGACAAGATCCAGGATAACCACATAGCTTCCAACCACTGGCAGTGTACTGAAGCCTCATCAATGTCTGCAGCCTCTAGTGAACTTTATAGGCTTCACCTTTGTTAGAGCTAAGCTGTGACCTCTGACATTTGGCTGACCAGTTGCTTGCCTACCTCAACACTGAAATTCCCAGATCAGGGGTCTACTACATACCTTATCACTACTAGACCATAAGGGGAATTTTGGACACGAGTAGGCACTTAAGACAATAGTTCTGGACTCTCCACTTTGTCCTGATTTACTTTTGTTTGATCTTGGTTCCTGGCTCCAAACTCTTGGCCCTATGACCCTGCCTTCATTCTTGCCTCTAGGTGTCACAGTAATTAGTATTCTCACTTGCTCTCCCTGATATTTGGACATTGATTCTTTACTTCTGGCTTGACATATTCCTCTGGCCTTTAAGTTTAGTCCATCTCCTTGGAGAAGGTTCTGGGCTCCATTTGTGGCCTGAACTGTAGACCTGAAACCCACTCCAGACCCTTGGCTGATTTTGGACTGAGCCAGCATACCCTAGCTGTGTGTTTAGTTATTGGGAAAGGAAGTGATAACAAATGTCTGGCGTGTTGGAAACTTGTCCATCCTGACTCCTGCAGATGCTCTAATCTGTTTATTCTAAAACCATCAACAATTTCATTAACCATGATCCCATTTTACTTCCCTTGAAGTAAATTCCATTGAACTGAATACTTGAACTATTCACTCCTAATCCCCTTCCATGTTCAAGATGAGCCCCCCTCGTTTCAACCACTCTATGCAGTCTTTCTTTATGATTTTTGTTCTCATCTTTTCCGTCACCCCAGTGAGACTATAAGCTCTTAAACACAAACACACACACACTTTCTTGAGCTATAACTGATATACAAAAAGCTCTCCATATTTAATGTATACAACTTGATGAGTTTGGAGATAACTATACACCAGTGAAACCATAACCACAATCTATGCCATAAACATATCCATCAGCTTCCAAAGTCTCCGCCCACCCCCTTTATTTTCTATTTTGTGGAGGAGGTTAGGAGCACTTAATATAACATCTATCCTCTTAGTATAACTTTAAGTATACAATAGAGTATTGTTAAGTATAGGCCCTAGGTTGTATAGGAGATCTCCAGAACTTATAATCTTGCACAACAAACTTTGTACCCTTTAACCACTTTCTCATTCCCCCACCTCCCAGCCTCTGATTACCCCTGTTCTACTCTCTAGTTCTATGAGTTTGCCTATTTGAGATTCCTCATAAAAGTGGGATCATGCAGTGTTTGTCCTTCTGTATCTGGCTTATTTCACTTAGTATAACGCCCTCCAGGTCCACCCATGTTGTCAAAAAATGACAGGATTTCCTTTTTCTTAAGGCTGAATAATATTCCATTGTCTGGATATACCACAATTTCTTTATCCTTCCACTGATGAACATTTAGGTTGTTTTCATGTTCTGGCTATCATAAATAGTGCTGCAATAAACACAGGAGTGCAGATATCTTGTTGAGATTCCGACCTTAATTTCTTTGGATATAGACCTAGAAGTAGGAATGCTAGATTAACAAATAGTTGTTTTTCTTTTTTTCTTTTTTTCAAGAAATCTTTATATTATTTTCTATAGTGGTTGCACCATTCTACTTTCCTATTAACAGTGTACAAGGGGTCCCTTTTTTCTACCTCCTCACTGGCACTTGTTATCCTTCCCTCCCTCCCTCCCTTCCTTCTTTCCCTTGATAACAGTCATTCTAACTCATAAGAGGTGGTATCTCATTATGGTTTTATTTTGTATTTCTCTAATGATTAATGAATTAAGCATCCTTGTATAAGCCTATTGGCCATCTGCATATCTTCCACTAGTTAAATATTTGGTCAGGTCCTTTGCTTTTTTTTTTGATCAGGTTATTTGTTGGGACTTTAGTTTTTTGTTTTGCTGCTGGGTTGTGAAATTAGATATTTTGGGTATTAACCTCTTACCAGATATGTGGTTTGCAAATATTTTCTCCTATTCTGTAGTTTCATTTTTATTATTTCCTCTGCTGTGCAGAAGCTTTTAGTTTTAAGTATTCCAATTTGGCCACTTTTGCTTTTGTTGCTTGTTTAGTTTATATACAAAAAACCATTGTCAAGTCCAATGTCAGAAATTTCCCCCTATGCTTTCTTCTAAGAGTTTTATAGTTTGGGGTTTTACATAAAAAAATCAGCTTTAATTTATTAATTTTTAATTTTTTATTCATTCAGCTTTAGTTTATTTTTGTATATGATATAAGATAAGGGTCCAATTTTTTTTTTTTTGCATGTGGATATTCAGTCTTCTCAACACCATTTATTGAAGGAATTATCCTTTTCTCATTGTGTATTCTTGGCATCCTTGTCAAAGATCAGTTGACTACATATGCATAGATTGACATACGGGTTTGTATTTTGTTCCTTGGTCTATATGTCTTGTTTTTATACCAGCACCATACTGTTTGATTATTGTAGCTTTGTAATATATTATGAAATCAGGGAGTGTGATGCCTTCAGTTTTGTTCTTGCTCAAAGTTACCTTAGCTAACAGAGGTTTTTGTAGTTCCAAATGAATGTTAGGACTGTGTTTTCTATTTCTGTAAAAACAAAAACAAAAAGTCAACTGGATTTAGAAAGAGATTGCACTGGATCTGTAGATTGCTTTGGATAGTATGGAAAATTTAATCATGTTAATTCTTCTAATGCACGATTACAGGATGTCCTTCCACTTATTTGTGTCTTCTTTCATGTTTTTCATGAATGTTTTATAGTTTTCTGTTTACTGACTTTCTCTTCAGTGGTTAAAAGTATTCCCAAGTATTTTGTTCTTTTTTATGCCATTGTAAGTGGAATTGTTTTCTTGACTTCCTTTGCATTTAGGTCATTTTAAGTGTAAAAAAACACAATTGATTTTTATATATGGGTTTTGTATTCTGCAACTTTACTGAATTTATTAATAAGATTCTTATGATCGCTTTAAGGTTTTCTACATATAATGTTATCTGCAAACTGAGGTCATTTTACTTCTTCCTTTCTGGTTCAGTCACCTTTTATTGCCCTGGCTAGGACTTCCTATGTTATATTGAATAGGAGAGGCAAATTAGAGCAGATAAATAAGAATGGAAGACTGGAATGAATGGAAGAATGGAAAATTAATTAAACTGGGCAGAGGTTGTACTTTAACTAGTTCATTAAACTAGGATATAAATTCCATTGATTGTTTTTCTATTTCTTTTTTCATTGTTCCAGATCTCAGGAGGAAAGCTTTCAGTTTTTTACCATTGAGTATGATAGCTATGGCCTCCTCATAAATGGCTTTTAATATGTTCAAGTTCCTTTTATAGCTAATTTGTTGAGAGCTTTTATTATGAGTGTTAAACTTCATCAAATGCCTTATCTGCTCAATTGAAAAAATCATGTTGCTTTTACCCTTCATTTTGTTAATGTGGTGTATCATAGTAACTTATTTGCATATGTTGAACTATCCTTGCATTCCAGGGATAATTCCTACTCAGTCATAGTATATGATCCTTTTAATGTGCTGTTGAATTTGGTTTGCTAGTATTTAGCTAAGGATTTTTGTGTCTATGTTTATCAGGAGTATTGGCTTATAGTTTTCTTGTTATCTTTGTCTGCCTTTGCTCTCAGGGTGATGCTAGGATGATAGAATGAGTCTGGAGGTGTTCTTTTTTATTGTTTTTAGAAGAGTTTGAGAAGGATTGGTATTCATTCTTTTTTTCTTTTTTGGCATTCATTTTTTAAATATTTGGTAGAATTCACTCTTTAACAATCTAGATCAGGGCTTTTCTTTGTTGGATATTTTTTGATTACTGCTCTAATCTTCTTCCTTGTTGTTGGCCTTTCCATGCTTTCTATTTCTTATTCAGTTTCAGTAGGTTGTATATTTCTAGGAATTTGTCCACTTATTCTAGGTTGTCCAATTTGTTGGTGTATTATTGTTCATAATAGTTCCTTACAGTCCTTTGTATTTCTGTGGTAGCAGTTGTAAAGCCTCACTTTTCTTTTTTGATTTTGAGTCTTCTCTTTCTTTCTTAATTAGTCTAGCCAGTTTTGTTGTTTTGTTGTCAGCTTTGTTGTTTTAAAAAGAAATTAGTTTTCATTTTTTCTATATCTTATTTCATTTATTTCTGCTCTAATCTTTACTATTTTCTTTCTTGTACTCATGTTGGGCTTACTTTTGGTTTAAAATACTATGTCCTATTTTAATGAACTATATGGATTCATTTTTTTTTTTTTGAGTTGGAGTCTCACTCTGTCACCCAGACTGGAGTGCAGTGACCGCTCCTGGCCACCACAGCCTCGACCTGCTGGGCTCCAGCGATCCTTCCACCTCAGCCTTCCAAGAAGCTGGAATTACAGGCATGCGCTACCACAGCCGGCTGATTTTTTGATTTATTGTAGAGATGAGGTCTCGCCGCCCAGGCGGGTCTCAAGCCCGCGGGCTCAGGCAATCCACTCACCTCAGCCTCCCAAAGTCACGAGATTACAGGCTGAGCCACCGAGCCCGGCTTATGCATTCATATTTAATGAATCTAATCAACTATTATATCCAAGTTTAATGATAGTTAAAGTTAAAGCAAACTCTAGTATAACTGACACCACACTTAAAGACCTGGACATTGCTCTCTATGTGTCCCTTCCCATATTAAGCCCCTTCTTCCCTTCTCTAGGTAATACTATGCTAACTTTTGTGATAATTATTTATTTTCTTTGCAGTTTAACAAGTGTGATGGCATCCCTAAAAAATATAGTTTGGTTTTGCTTGTTTATATCTTAATATAAGTGGATCATACTGTACATGTTCTTTCATGAATTGCTTTTATCATTCAATACTATGTGAGGTTGACCCAGATTGATGCATGCAGCTATAGATTTTGTTACCAAGTAATATTTATATATATTCTGTGAATAAATCAGTTTATATATTCATTCTAATGTCAAAGAGTATTTCAGTTGTTTCTGGGTTTTAGCTAATTAGCACAACACTTCCATGAACATTCTTGCATGTGTCTCCTGGTACACATTTCAGTAATCCCTCCAAATCTAGGATATATAAGTAGAATTACTGAGTGGAAGAAAAGGTTAAGCTATACCAAACTATTCGGCACCCAGCATGTACCATGTATCTATTGCTCCACATCCTCTCACACCTGTTATTAGACTAATATTTTTGCCACCTAGTGGTGTGTAATGGTACTTTACTGTGGTTTTAATTTTTATTTCCCTGATTATTAAATAGGTTGGAAATTTTTTCATGTCTTGATTTATCATTTGAACTTCCCCTTTGCCCTTTGGGAAAATGATTTTCATGTGTTTTGCCTCTGTTTTATTTATTCCCTGTGTGTGTGTGTGTGTATGTGTGTGTGTGCACGCGCGTGCGTGCGCACATGTGCATTCATGCATTTATAGGAATTTATTATATGTTTCTGGATATTAGTCTTTTGTTAGTTATATATGCTGAAAATGTCTGCTCCCTATTTGTGAATTAGCTTTCACTTTCTTTTCTCTATTTTTACAAAGAATTTCTCAATATTTTATTATTTTTCATGGAGTACATAGTGATGTTTTGATACATATAATGTATGGTGATCAGATAAGAATAATTAGCATATTGATCATCTCAAACATTTATCATTTCTTTGTGTGGGGAACATTCAGTATTCTCCTTCTAGATATTTAAAACTATGATATATTATTGTTAACTATAGTCATTCTACGGTGGCATAGAACATTGGAACTTATTCACATAATTTTGTATCCTTTAACAAACCTTTCCTTGTTCCCCCCTTCCCCTTATCCTTCTAAGCCTCTAGTTCTAGTTTTCACTTCTATGAGATCAACAATTTTTAGCTTCCATATGAATGAGAATATGTGAGGTTTAACTTTCTTTTCCTGGCTTACTTCTTTTAACATAATGTCTGCTAGTTCCATCCATGTTGCTGCAAATGACAGGATTTCATCTTTTTTTTTATAGCTGACTGATACTATGTGGTGTGTCACACATGGTCTGACAATTAAGTTCACAAACTTGCCATCGTGCACTAACGTTGGCAACACTGTACAAACAACTCAGTAAGATTTCATAGCCCTAGGTATATCAGTGTCTCACAGTCGTGTTTGTGTTGACATGTGGCGGTGTCTTGCAGAATGGAATTCATTGTTGTATGTTTTTGTATGCCACCACGGAATATCAGAGCTTGAATTAGAACAATGAACAAACATTAAATTTCTTGTTAAACTTGGCAAGAGTGGAAGTGAAATCAGGGACATATTAGTCCAAATTTATGGGCATAATGCCATGAAGAAAATGGCAGAATACAAATGGATTAAACATTTCGATGAAGGGAGAGAAAGTGTCACTGATAAAGACAGGTCAGGACAACCAGTAATGAGCCGAGCTGACAAAAACATTGAAAAATGTATCAAATTATGAGTCAAAATTATCAGCTAACTGTGAGAAGTATAGCAGACCAAATAAACATTGACAGAGAAACAGTTACAAAAATTTTAACTGGGAATCTCAGCATGAGAAAGGTGTGTGCAAAAATGGTCTTGATGGAGCTCTTGCATCTTGGCAACGCACCAACTCACACAGCACTATCTGTAAACAAATAACTGTATTGGAACACTCTCCCTACTTGTCTGATCTGGCCCCCAATGACTTTTTTCTTTACTGGAAGATAAAGGAAATATTGAAAGGAAGACATTTTGATGACACTCAGGACATGAAGGGTAATACGACAACAGCTCTGATGACCATTCCAGAAAGAGTTCCAAAATTGCTTTGACTGGTACCAGGCACTGGCATCTATGCATAGCTTCCCAAGGGAGTACTTTGAAAGTGACTGAAGTGATATTCAGCAACAAGGTATGTGGCGCTTTTTCTAGGATGAGTTCATGAACTAATTGCCAGACTGCATACACCACAATCTTCTTTATCCATTTATCCATTGCTGGACACTGGGAGTTTGTTCTATATCTTCATAACTGTGACTAGTGCTGCAGTAAATATGGGGTTGCAAATGTCACTGTGATATAATAATTTTCTTTTTCTAATAATTTTATTTAAAAAAAAAATTCCTATTAGTGGGATTGCTAGGTCATATGATGGTTCTATTTGTAGTATTTTGAAGGACCTCCATGCTGTTTTACTATACTATACTAGATTACTTTCCTACCAACAGTGTATAGGGTTCTTTTTTTCTCCACATCCTCGCCAGCATCTGTTATTTTTTGTCTTTTTTATAATAGTCACCCTAACTGGGATGAGAAGATACTTCACTGTGATTTTTGATTTACATGCCCCTGGTGACTAGTGATGCTAAGTATTTTTTTACATATTTGTTGGCCATTTGGTTTTTTTTGTTTGTTTTTGTTTTGAGTTGGAGTCTCACTCCATCACGCAGGCTGGAGTACAGTGGCACGCTCACGGCCACCCCAACACCGACCTGCTGGGCTCTGGCGATCCTTCCACCACAGAGTTCCAAGTAGCCAGAGCTACAGGTACGCGCTTACTATGCCCGGATACTTTTTTTTTTTTTTTTTTTTTTTTTTTTTAGTTTTTTGCGGAGACTAAGTCTCACCAAGTTTCCCAGGCTGGTCTCGAACCCGTAGGCTCAGGCAATCCACTTACCTCAGCCTCCCAAAGTGCTGGGATTACAGGCTGAGCCACCAAGCCCAGGCTTTGTTGGGCATTTGTATGTCTTCTTTTGAAAACGTCTGTTCAGATAATTTGACCATTTTAAAATCAAAATGAGCTGGGCGCGGTGGCTCATGCCTGTGACTACTTTGGAAAGTGGAGGCGAGAGGATTGCCTGAGTCCAGGGGTTCAAGACCAACCTGGGCAACTTGGCAAGACCTCATCTCTACAATAAAATCAAAACATCAGCCAGGCATGGTGACACATGCCTGTAATTCCAGCTACTTGGAAGGATGAGGCGGAAGGAAGGATTACCTGAACCCAGCAGGTCGAGGCTGCGGTGGCCGTGAGCATGCCACTGAACTCCAGCCTGGGCAACAGAGTGAGACTCTGATGCAAAACAAAAAACAAACAAACAAACAAAAATCAGAATGGGTGGAGGCGGTGAGCATATTTAAAGCCCAGACCAAAAACTATTTGTATTCCCTAAAGTTACTGAAATAAAGAAAAGATAACATTTTAAAAAATCATAATTTATCTTGCAGTTGAGTTTCTTCTGTTTCCTTTTCTTTTTTTTGAGTTGGAGTCTAACTCTGTTGCCCAGACTGGAGTGCAGTGGCTGCTCCCGGCCACCGCAACCTCAACCTAATGGGCTCTGGCGATCATTCCGCCTCAGCCTTCCAAGTAGCCAGAATTACAGGCATGCGCTACCATGCCCGGCTGATTTTTTGATTTATTGTACAGATGAGGTCTCGCTGCCCAGACGGGTCTCGAACCTGCGGGCTCAGGCAATCCACTCACCTCAGCCTCCCAAAGGCGTGGGATTACAGGCTGAGCCACCGAGCCCGGCTCTTCTGTTTCTTATATTCTGAATAGTAATTACCCGTTGATGTTGCAAAGATTTTCTCCTATTATGTAGACTGTCTTTTCACTCTGCTGTTTCCTTTGTTGTGCAGCAGCTTTTTAGTTTAGTATAAGCTCATTTGTCTATTTTTGCTTTTGTTGTCTATGTGATTGAGGTCTTACTCATAAAAATCTTTGCCCAGACCAATGTCCTGAAGTGCTTCCCCTATGTTTTCTTCTAGTAATTTTATCATTTCAGGTCTTACATTAAGTCTTTGATCTATTGTGAGTTGATTTTTTTTATACTATAAGAGGTAGAGGTCTTGTTTTGCTTTTCTGCATATGAATATCCAGTTTTGCCAGCATCACTTATTGAAGAGAATGACCTTTCCTCAATGAGGATGTTCTTGGCATTTTTGTCAAAAAAGTCGGTTGGCTGTAGTTATGTGTATTAATTTCTGGGTTCTCTATTCTGTTCCCCTGGTCTCTGTGTCTGTTTTCGTTACTACTGCTTTGCAATATATTTTGAGGTCTGGTAGTGACATATCTCCAGATGTGTTGTTTTTGCTCAGGATTATTTTGGCCATTCTGGGTCTTTTATAGTTCTAAAAAAATTTTAGAATTTTTTCCATTTTTGTGAATGCCATTGGTATTTTGAGAGGGATGGCACTGAATCTGTAGATTGGATGCCTTTTCATTTATTTGTATACTCTTCAATTTCCTTCATCAGGGTTTTGTAGTTTTCCTTGCAAAGGTTAAATTTATTCCTAATCATTTTAATTTTAGCTAAATTTATCCCTAAACACTTTCATCTTTTAAGCTACTGTAAATGGAATTCTTTTATTGATTTTTTTCACCTAGCTCATTATGTTTAGAAACACTACTGATTTTTGTATACTAATTTTGAATCATGGGGCTTTACTGAATTTGGTTTTCAGTAGATTCTTTAGACTTTTTATATGTAAGACCATGTCATCTGCAAACAGGGACAATTTTACTTTCTCCTTTACAATTTGGATGCCCTCTATTTCTTTCTCTTGCCTAATTGATCTGGCTAGGATTTCTAGTACTGTGTTGAATAAGAGTGATGAAAGTGGTCATCCTCCTGTTGTTCCAGTTCTTACCAAAAAGGCTTTCAGTAAGCTGTTAGCTGTGGGTTTGTCTTATATGACCTTTACTGTATTGAGGTACTTTCCTTCTATATTTAATTTGCTAAAAGTTTTTATCATGAAGAGATGTTGAGATTTATTAAAAGCTTTTTCTCCATCTATTAGGATAATCATATGATTTTTGTCCTTCATTCTATTGACGTGATGTATGATGTTTGTTGATTTGCATATACTTATCCAGTCCTTGCATTCTGAAATAAATCCCTTTTGATTGTGGTGTGTTATCCTTTTTTTCGAGTCAGGGTCTCACTCTGTCACCCAGGTTGGAGCGCAGTGCCACACTCACGGCTCACCACAGCCTCAAATTCCTGGTCACAAAGGGATCCTCCCACCTCAGCCACCTGAGTAGCTGGGACTACAGGTATTCACCACCATAGCCGGCTAATTTTTTAAAATTTGTGTGGAGATGAGGCCTTGCTATGTTGCCTACGCTGGTCTTGAACTTCTGGGCTCAAAAAAATCCTCCTGTCTCAGCCTCCCAAACTGTTGAGATTACAGACATGAGCCGCCATGCCTGGCCATGGTGTATTATCATTTTGATCTGTTCTTGGATTCAGTTTGCTAGCATTTTGTTGAAGATTTTTGTGCCTATATTAATCGAGAATACTGACCTGTAGTTTTCCTTTTGTTGTTATTGTGTTCTTGTCTGGCTTTGGTATCAGGGTTATGTTGGCCTTACAGAATGTGTTAGGAAGAATTCCCTCTGCTTTAACTTTTTGAAATGGTTTGAGAATAATTGAAATCAATTCTTTAAATGTTCAGTAGAATTCAGTGGTGAAGCCATCAGGTTCTGGACTTTACATTGTTGGAAGCCTGTTTATTGCTAACTCACTCTTGTTACTTGTTACTGGTCTGCTTAGGTTTTCCATTTTGTCGTGGTTCAACCTTGGTGAGATTCCTATAGCCAGAAATTTATCCGTTTCCTCTACGTATGTAGTGCTCAGCTGTGCGGGGATGGGGCTTCTGCAGACCATGGTGGGTGAGCTTGAGGGCTGCAAGCCTGAGCAGGCTGCTGAGTGGCCTGGCCCAGGACACTGTCTATGAGCACCCAGGCATCACAGCGGAGCTGCTGCGGAGCCAATTCCATCCAGAGGTGCCACTCAAGGAGCTCTGCCCCTTTCTGGCAAAGATGAGAGGATTCTGAAGTCTACTGCGTAGGCAGACACATGTCTACTGGAGGCACTCTTTACTACTCAAACCGAAAAACAAGATGGGATCACATCTGACCACGCTGCTGTCATTTCAAAATTGTAGAAGAGCCACAAGACAAAAATCCAAGACAGCCTCATGAACCAGAGCCATGGGGTTAGTGGGCTTTGCAGCCTGAGCTGGAGAGTTAATAGCACGTGCCAGTCAAGGCATTCAGCTCAAATACATATTCTCATTGCCATTACAGAGCTGGAATTAGGGAAAAGGGAACAGGAATCCGAATTTCTGTGTTTGGGATTTGATGAGGTTAAGGTCAACCAAATTCTGAAGAAGCTCTCAGAGGTGGAGGTACAAGCACATTGATGCAGACAGTCTAACTGAAGGTAATGTAGGAAGGAGTTGGAGTTGTTGAAACAAAGGTATTCACGATTCCCTCCCCAATGATCTTTTTTAAAAAATATTTTTGTTCCCCTGTTGGTATTAAATCTTCAAATATAAAAAAATCCAGTGATCACTTGAATCAAAGAAAAAGAGATAGAAAAAGAAATATGAGGCAAATGTTACCTGGAAGTAAAGAGAAGTAGCCATATTAATTTCAGAAAAAACAGAATTCACATCTAAAAACATGACTTGAAAAACTGGCTCTACAACAGGTGCTGGCACTTTACAACACTTGACACTGTTGGTGGGAATGTAAGCTAGTTCAGCCTCTGTGAGTAGTGTGGTGATTTCTCAAAGAACTAAAAATTGAGCTTCCACATAATCCAGCAATCCCTCTTCTGGGAATATACCCAGAAGAACCTAAATTACTCTACCAAAAATAACACCTGCACACACATGTTTATTTCAGCACTAGTCACAATAGCAAAAACATTAAACCAACCTAGATGCCCATCAAAAATGGGCTGGATAAAGAAAATGTGGTATGTATACACAATGGAATAGTATGCAGTCATAAAGAAGAACAAAATCATGGTCTTCACAGCAACTTGAATGCAACTGGAGACCATCATACTAAATGAACTATCACATGTTCACAGAAACAAAGAACTGACTACCACATGTTCTCACTCCTAACTGGACTCTGATCACTGGTCACACTAGCACAAGAGTGGGGTCAGCAGACACTGGACACTGCTAGAAGAGTCTGTAGCAACACACTGGGTACCTGGTCCACTATCAGGGGGAGAGAGAGCCAGCTAGAACCCCAAACTTCACCTGCATGCAACCTACTTATATAGTAAATTTCCACTTGCATCACACAACTCCAAAATAAAAGAAAAAATAAAAACAGGGTGTTGGCAAGGATGCAAAGAAACTGAAACCCTTATCCATTTCTGGTGGGAATATAAAATGGTGCAGCTGAAGGTGGAAAGCAATTTGGCAATCCCTCAAAAAATTACATAAAGTTACCATATAATGCAGTAATCTCCCTTCTAGGTATATACCCAAGATAGATACAAATGTAGAATGAGAAGCTTATGCGCTCATCTTCATAGCAGCATTATTTGTAATAGTCAAAAGGTGAAAACAACGCAAATGTTTATCAACTGATGAATGGATGGATAAAAAGATATAAAAGGGGGTAAAGTACTGATACGTGCTATAATATGAATGCTCTTTGAAAGCATCAAACTAAGTGCCTGAAGTCTGACACCAAAGGTCATATATTGTACCATTTCACTTACATGAAATGTCCAGGATAGGCAACTCCATAAGGCAGAAAATATATAAACAGTTGCCAGGGGGAAAAAAAAGTGTGGCAATGTGGAATGGCTGCTAATGGGTGCAGGATTTATTTTTAGAGTAAAGAATATGTTCTAGATTTGTTAATGGATAGTGTTGATGGCTGCACATTCTTTAGAATATATTAAAAAACACTGATTTTAAGAAATTTAAAATGGTTAATTTTATAGTATATAAATTATATCTCAATTTTTAAAGAAAAAAACTGACTATGATACTGACTCCACAATTCCCTCTCCAGAGGCTAAACAATTACTTCAGTTCCAGAGGCAAAGTCCCCATTTGCATAGGTGGTCACCATGTGACTCACCATAACCTATTAAAACTGGACCAGGACTGAGCAACCTTGTCCATGACTTTTCTCTTTCATGTTTCTCAGACCCCAGAGTTCAGAGAAAGAAAGAGCAGGCTTTTTGGGGACCCCAGAGGCTTTCTGAAGGGTGCAGAGGTCCTTCTGGAAGAGATGCAGAATGATCACATAAGCCTTAGAAGGAACACCAGACCGAGCGCAGTGGCTCACATCTGTAATCCCAGCACGTTGGGAGGCAGAAGCAAAAGGATTGCCTGAGCTCAGGAGGTTGACACCAGCCTGAGCAACATTGTGAGACCTCGTCTCTACAAAAGAAAAAGAAAAAAGGAAGGAACACTGATCTCCACCGTGTTTGCTGTTGGATACCCTTCCACTCCTGCTCCTAAACTGCTCTGTGTACTATGAATCCTAGAGCCTCAGAGCAGCTTATTTAGCCACCAACCTAACCTGGAAGAGTACAGGTGCCATTTAGCAGAGCCCTTTGGAAACAGTGGGTGATCAGAAACCTCCAGGCCTAGGCCCTGTGAGCCACATTTTATGTTTCTTCAGTCCTGAACCAAAACTTAGAAGGACTCAGGTGCTCATACACCTTCCACCCATAGATGCCCTCTGTATGACAAGTCCAACACTACACCCAGCGATCTTGTCAAATTGTCTGAAAAATAGGCTATCTGGTTGACCAATTTGTAATAGGGACATCTGATTTATATCAGATGCTAGACATTTGGTCTACTGGTTCCTCTGGTCAGACACTAATCCCTACCCATAATCTACAGCAATTTAGTTCCCACCTCATTTCAAAAGCTAAAATGTCCCTTTTTCTTCCACAGAATGCAATCCTAGATACTTCCCTTCAGAGGCTGTAAGTAGATTTGTAGATGCACTTAGGGCTAGAGAGGAGGTAGACATGGAAGATGTAAATATAATGTAGACATAGATATAAATTTATATGGCACTATACATATAATTAGCATATAAACAAAGATGATGATGATGGTGATGGTGAAGATGAAGGAAAGAAAGAAAAATACAGGTTGAGCATCCCAAATCCAAAAAGCTCCAAAATCTGAAACATTTTGAGTACCAAAATGACACTCAAAGAAAAGGTTTATTGGAATACTTCAGATTCAAGATTTTCAGATTTGGAATGTTCGAATATAATGCAAATATTTACAGATCTGAAAAGCGCCAGGCTCGGTGGCTCAGCCTGTATTCCCAGCGCTTTGGGAGGCTGGGGTGAGTGGATTGCCTGAGCCCATGGGTTCGAGACCCGCCTGGGCAACTTGGCGAAACCTCATCTCTACAATAAATAAAAAATTAGCCGGGCATGATAGCGCGCACCTGTAGTTCCAGCTACTTGAAAGGCTGAGGCAGAAGGATCGCCAGAGCCCAGCAGGTCAAGGCTGCAGTGGCCGGGAGCGGCCACTGCACTCCAGTCTGGGCGACAGAGTGAGACTCCAACTCAAAAAAAAAAAATCTGAAAAGCATCAAAATAACGGTCTTAAAGATGGCAGTGAGCTAAAAGAGAACAAAGAGAGATACTAAACAATATCATGAAAATTATGCATAAACAAAATGAAAATATCAACAGACAGAAACTATTTTTTTAAAGAACTAAACAGAAACTTTGAACCAGAAGAACAGAATTACTAAATTGAAAAGTTCTCTAAAGGGGTTCAACAGCAGGCTTGATCAAGCAAAGGAAAGAAGCAGCAAACTTTCAGACAGGTCACGTGAAAGTATGGAGTCAAAGGGGCAAAAAGAAAAAAAGAATGAAAAAAGTGGACAGTCTAAGAGACTTATAGGACATCACTGAGCCAATTATCAGAGGGTTTCTCAGCAAACTTTGGAGACTAGAGAAAGTGGGATGCTATAGTCAGAGTGTTAGAAGAAAGCAACTTCTAACCAAGAATACTACATCAAAAAAAAAACACAGTATTTTGAGAACAGGAAACTTTCCCAGATAAACAAAGTTGAGGAAACTTATTACCACAAGACTGGCTTTATAAGAAGTGCTAAAGGTTGGGTGTGGTGGCTTATGCCTGCAATCCAAGCACTCCGGGAGGTTGAGACTTGAGAACTGCCTGACTGCAAGAGTTTGAGACCAGCCTAGGCAACATAGTGAGATCTAATCTCTATTTTTAAAAAATCAAGAAATTAGCCAGGCTTTGATGGCACACACCTGTAGTCTCAGCTACTGGGGAGACTGAGGAAGGACCACTTGAGCCCAGAAGATCGAGGCTGTGGTAAACTGTGATTTTGCCACTGCACTCTAGCCTGTGTAACAAAGTAAGACGCTCAACTCCGCCCGCAAAAAAACAAAAAACAAAAACCACTGGGCATGGTGGCTCACACCTATAGTCTCAGCACTTTGGGAGGTGAAGGCAAAGAGGATTGTCTGAGCTCAGGGGTTTGAGACCAGCCTGGGCAACTTGGTGAGACCCCCATCTCCACAATAAATCAAAAGATTATCTGGGTGTGGTGGCATGCACCTGTAGTTCCAGCTGCTTGGAAGGCTGAGGTGAAAGGATCGTCTGAGTCCAGTGAGCATGTCACTACACTCCAGCCTGGACAACAGAGTAAGACTCCAACCCAAAAAGAAAAAGAAAAAAGTGCTAAAAGGAATCCCTCACATAGAAACAAAAGGATGTTGCACAGCAACATGAAACCATATGAAAATATAAAGCTGCCGGGCGCAGTGGCTCATGCCTGCAATCCCAACACTTTGAGAGGCTGAGGTGAGAGGATTGTCTGATCCCACAGGTTCAAGACCAGTCTGGGCAACTTGGTGAGACCTCGTCTCTACAATAAATAAAAAAATTAGCAGGATGTAATAGCGCATGCCTGTAGTTCCAGCTACCTAGAAGGCTGAGGCGGAAGGATCGCCTGAGCCCAGCAGATAGAGATCAAGGCTGCAGTGGCCATGAGTGTACCACTGCACTCCAACCTGGGTGACAGAGTGAGACTCCGACTCAAAAAAAAAAAAAAAAGTTGTTTTATGTAATCTTCATGGTAGCCACTATCTTTTTCCTAATAATGTACTTTGACTCCTTTCTCTATTTCAAAAAAAATGAGAAAGGAGTCAAAGTACATTATTAGGAAAAAAATCACTGAAACACAAAGAAAGCCATTAACAAAGGAAAAAAGGAAGAAAATAGCTATAAGACAAACCTACATAAATGACATACATAAATATGTAGACTAAACTCACAAATTAAAGACATAGATTGACTGAATGGGTAAAAGAAAAATAAAACAACTATCCAACTAAAGGCTGTCTACAAGAGATGCACTTTACACTGAGGACATACCATAGGCTAAAATTGAAATGATAGGAAAAAAATATCAAAGCAAATGATAAGAAAAAGAAAACAAGGGTGGCCATATTTAAATCACATAAAATAGACAGACTCAAAAACTGTCACAGGGTGAAAAAAAGGACATTATACAAGAAAAAATGTTCAAATCACCAAAAAGATATAACAATTATAAGTATATATGCACCTAAAACCAGAGCTCCCAAACATATAAAAATAAGCAGTGACAGACTTGAAGGAAGAAACAGACAGTAACACAATATTATTAAGAGACTTCAATACCTCACTTTCAATAATGGATGGAACAACAGACAGAAGATAAACAGGGAGACAGAACATTTGAACACTATAGACCGATTAGATGTATACAGAACACTCCACCTGACAATAGCAGAATATGCTTTCTTCTCAAGTGTACATGCTCCAGGATAGACCATATGTTAGGCCACAAAACATATCTTAACAAATTTAAGCCTGAACTCATACAAAGTATCATTTCTGATCACAACATAATGAAACTGAAAACCAAGAGCAGGAGGAAAACTGAAAAACCCATAAATATGTAGAAATTAGACAACACCCAACCGAAGGCTCAAAGAAGAAATCACAAGAGAAATTTTACTAGAAAAAGAACTCAAAGAAAAAAAAAACAATAAAATAACTAAACACAAAGTTAGCAAAAGGAAGAAAATAATCAAGATTAGAGCAGAAATAAAGTAGAGAACTGGACTACATGCTAGGCAGTACTGCCAGGTCAGTGTGCCCTTGTCATCTGGCATCCTCCTTGGTACGGGAGCAAGAAAGGAACCTGCATATGTGACAGCCCCACTCACAGAATCAGTACTGTTGACATGTGGCACCTAAGAGTCAGAGGAGGGTGAGAGATCGCTACTCCCTCCACAACCTGGATTCCCAAGAACCCAAGGACATGTCAGATAGAGGAAATCCAGTACAAATGACTATTTGCTGATGAAAGAACTGGAGGGAGGAATGTGACCAGAGATGTCTGGGACAGCGCACAGGATGCTCTGCTCCAGCTGTGCAGTCACATGAGGTCACTGACTTGTGACTGCCATCAGGAAATTCACAGGTCCACCTCTGCTCTGGCATGGGTGCCAAGTTCTTCTGTTCTGAAACCATGTCTAAGACAGAAAAGGGGATACCTGGGTATCAGAAGACATATGAGATTTCAGCTCTGTTTCTCATAATCTGTTAAGCAAAGAGAAGACATGTAAGGCCTAATCTCAGTATTAACTGAGATATATAATTTAGTCTTTAAAATATACCCAAATTAAGGACAATTGTTTATCCCTGCTTTGGGATATATTCTACATTGAATATCTAGAATCCCAATGTTTTAAAACTCTGTCCATCAATTCTTTTCCCTTTATTTTTCTAGAATGCCATAATTTTATACTACCCTAATTTTTGTTGTAGGACACATATGAAGGGTAGACCAAAAAATGGAATTTTTTTTTGGAGGACAGGCCCCTTATAGTACAGTCTTTGCCTGCTTAGTTAGTGTTCTAGCTAGCATCATACCAGTTAGAATTGTTGTGAGAGGCTGTGTTTGGCTTCAGTGGATTTTTTTTTTAAGATTTTTTCAACATGTTTGCCCATTTCATGATGGGTGACTTGCAAAAGCAACCTGCCCACACCACGCTGAGTGTTCAGCAGTTTTTGACCAAAACTGGCATGACCCCCGTACCCTACCCTCCCTATTCACCTGATCTTGCTCCAAGCAACTTTTTTTGTTTCCCCAGATGAAAAGAAGTCCTTGAAGGGAAATGTTTTGCCAGTGTGCAAGAGGTAAAAGAAAAAATGGTAGAAGCACTAAAAGGTATCAAAACTGATGAGTTCAAAACCTGTTTTGAACAGTGGAAAAAGTGTCTTGATAGATGTATTACAACAAATAGAGAATACTTTGAGGGTACTGAAGAGTAAACATGTAAGAATAAATACACAATTTTAATAAATAAATTCCAGTTGTTTTGGGATCCCCCCTCCTTGTATTTGGAAATCCTCCACCCCTGATACAGAAATCTGCATGAACTCCCACTTCATTCTTCAAAACTCCCCATTCATTCTTCAAAATAATTCCCTTCTTAATAATACCTGTAAACCAAACCTACCTCTTCTAGTCAAGATGTTCCTTCTTGATTTTGAAGTTAAAATAATAACTCTGGATCATATGTGCAATTGATACATATATAAACATATCAATTAAGGATGGAGGTCATGACACATGCAGCCATAAACTAAAGATGAAATGATACTCAGCCTGAAAATGCATACGGTCTAGAATCCATCTCTAGTTTCAATGCTGCATCAGGAAACAAGCTTTCTTGACCAGGCTATATATCGCTCCCCTTCACCAATGAACACATAAAAACACAAGGCTTCTGAACAGGTATATAAATATGATCTAAGACTCAACAATACAAATGAAAGATTTCAAAAGTTTCTGTGTAGATTACCCTATGAACATGCTTCAGAAGTTATAAACATTAAACATACACTAAACCACACTTCCGATAATTTGTAAAGAACAGGGATTCTCAACCAGGGGCAATCTTGTCCTCACCTCTCTGGAAAGTCACTGGCAATGTTACTAGACTTTTTAGTTATTGCAATAGAGGGTGGGATGAGGTCAGGGTCTCTACAGGCATCGGGTGTCTACAGACACTGGATGACAACAAATATCCCACCACACACAGAACTGTGCCCTCATAACCCTCAGACTGAATTGACAACACTGCCAAAGATTAGAAGCCCTGATATAGAATGTGTTCTCAAAATATTTATCAACTTTCACATTTTTCCACTTTTGTCCTGCTATTGTTTCTCAGTGCATGCACTTCTGAATCTGAAAAATTCATCCCCTCTCCAGACTCTAACTTGCAGTGCCTCATGTTTAGCGTCTCATATCTTTGCCCTAGATCAAGAAAACCCAGACTAGCCCAAATACCTCCAGCAATATCTCAAGAGGCAATACCTCTTCCAGATGGGAAAAATTCGGTGCCAGATGTAAAACTTACCTGAATTCTAGGTTCTGGAATGACTGGTATTTTTAGCTAGTTCTTCCCTGGTAGCAATTCCCGGAAATCAAGTCTTCTCAAAGGCTTGAGCTAGGATATTGACTTGAGATTGCATGATAGATTCCCATATTTGTCTGACTTCCTTTTTTTGTTTGTTTTTGTTTTTGTTTTTGTTTTTTTGAGTTGAAGTCTCACTCTGTCACCCAGACTGGAGTGCGGTGGCCGCTTCCGGCCACTGCAGCCTTGACCAGCTGGGCTCCGGCAAGCCTTCCGCCAAAGCCTTCCAAATAGCTGGAACTACAGGCATGTGCTACCATGCCCAGCTAATTTTTGATTTATTGTAGAGATGAGGTCTTGCCAAGTTGCCCAGGCAGGTCTCGAACCCGCGGGCACAGGCAATCCACTCACTTCGGACTCCCAAAGCGCTGGGATTACAGACTGAGCCACCGAGCCCGGCTATCTGACTTCTTTAGGTAAGAACGTGAGCACAAAATCGGGTTTTAAAGCCAGTTTTCACATCAAACCTGAAAAACAAATTTTTGAATATCATTCTGACAAACTTTACTAATGGACTACCCCAAGGAGCTAATCAGTTAGTCCTGTCCCTGGGATAAAAACCCAGAGATGACAGAAGAGCAGGACACAGCACTGCTTAGCAACCACCAAAATGGAAAATTCAAAACCTTTCTTGCTAAGAACTGACTTTTCCCCCACCCCAAACAGTAAGATGATGTTCCTGTCTCTGACACTAGGATGCCCAGAAGATGCTCTTATTTGGTTCCTATTGCAAGCATTCTTTGCAGAAAATTAGAGCACAACATGCATAGTTGTTTACACTCTCAAGGAGATCCATTGTGAAACTGTACTTGGACCAGTGGGTTCTTACCTTGAGAGCTAAACTGAGGCTTATTCTATCCCTGATTTGATATTCCTCAAAGGAACATTCTGATCCCAGTCATCTCCATTTCAATCTGTGGTTGTGAAACCAAATCTAAGTGGACAAAGACGTGAGAAGAGAAGATGTAACTCAGTCTACATCATTCTGAACATCAATTCAATAAAATAAAATAAAAAAACTGGAACTTCATCTTCCATAGCCAGAACAGATGTATCAAAAAATAAGAAAATTTTCTTCTCTTGAGATTTCTAAAGATTGAGGTCATTATAGCCAATGGCTAATTAGAAACTATGAATACCTCAATCTTTAGAAATATAGCCAATGGCTAATTGAATACTAAAACCTGAACTCAATTTTTACCCCTTAAAAGACATATTCGCCGGGCTCGGTGGCTCAGCCTGTAATCCCGCGCCTTTGGGAGGCTGAGGTGAGTGGATTGCCTGAGCCCGCGGGTTCGAGACCCGCCTGGGCAGCGAGACCTCATCTGTACAATAAATCAAAAAATCAGCCAGGCGTGGTAGTGCATGCCTGTAATTCCAGCTACTCGGAAGGCTGAGGCGGAAGGATCGCCGGAGCCCAGCAGGTCGAGGCTGCAGTGACCGGGAGCGGCCACTGCACTCCAGTCTGGGCGACAGAGTGAGACTCCAACTCAAAAAAAAATAAAAATAAAAATAAAAATAAATTTAAAAAAAGACATATTCATTTATCTTCATTGGTTTAAATACCATTTCACTTGGTACAATAATATGCTTTTTGTCTATCTTTTTAATAACTGAAAAACTTCATCTTAATTATTGCATCAATCATTTTATTCAAAATAATTTAGCATAGAATTTTACTTTGAACATTCTTGTGCATGAATCACATTTCAGACATTACTTTAAAAAAAAACTAGACTAAGAATCAGAAATTTCCATGAATTCTTACCCCATGGTTTTCTCAAAAGTATGTCCATTTTTATTCTGCTGTATACGCGTATACTCTTATAATTAAAGACACCATGTCATTACCATATGGATCCAATTTTCTATATTGCATAAATCTCAAAATATGATATATCTCCTATGGGGAAAACCTGAACCAGTATGTTATCCTTCCCCCATCAGTGAATATACACAAGCAATATTTCCATCTTTAATAAAAGATATACATGGAGTTGCTTTATTTTTTCATTATATAACAGAAATCAACTTCCTGGCAAAATACCAGACCTAAGAGAATTGCTTGAAAGTGCTTAGACTAGCTTTTCTCTTTACCTTGACTCTGAGAAAAAATAAATGGAAACCTAATACCTACCTGAATTCTAAACTCCAGAATGTCAATTTCTTTGGCCAAGTTCCCTGGAGATTCTTTTCAAACCATGCATGGAGGATATCTTTTTGGTTCAAAACAATCCTCTTTTGCCAAGCTTCTTTTTCTAGTGAGCCTAGCAAAGAAAAAGGGGTTAAAGAAGTATGAAGTGTGTATTTATGGACCAAAATTTTTGGCATGAGTATATACTTTGTTCCAGATGGAAAGCCAATATATTCAATAATGACAATATATTTTTATTTTAGTGATACATCCTAAATCATGCTAGTATATGGAGCTAAATATAATCAGCTATGTAATTGATATTTATTTAGTGCCATTACACATGTCTGTGGATAACATACAAGTGTGATTACCAGGAAAGTCACGTGATTGAACTAAAAGGAGCAATATTTGTGTAGATAAAAATAACACTCCTGCCGGGCTAGCTGAGGTGAGTGGATTGCCTGAGCCCGCGGGTTCGAGACCCGCCTAGGCAGGCGAGACCTCATCTCTACAATAAATCAAAAAAATTAGCCGGGCGTGGTAGCGCGTGCCTGTAGTTCCAGCTACTTGGAAGGCTGGGATCGCCAGAGTCCAGCGGGTCGAGGCTGCGGTGGCCGGGAGCGGCCACTGCACTCCAGTCTGGGCGACAGTGAGACTCCAACTCAAATAATAATAATAATAATAATAATAATACTCCTTGGACCTCCATATGGTAAAATCCTCACATAATAATAGTCTCTAATGCCCTCACAAATGAGGCCATGCAAGATAAGGGAAAGCCAAGGATTTGATCGAGGTGCTTCACTTTGGGAGCAAAAATTGCTCTAATTGGGGAGGAAGTATCCCCAGCTAAAATATGCTGAAAATATCTCCCCAACTGCATCTTGGTATTGCTATGTCGCAGTGGTGTTGTACCTCTCTGCCGCCCACCAGTTCTGTATCACAAAATAAAATGTTTCTTAGTGACTCAGTCCACCCCTGCTGCTACTGTGCAAGGCCAGGGTAGTTTGCTGATAATGTGGGCTTTGTTATTGACTATCCAGATGAGGAAGAGCGCCAACTGGATCTACCAGACACTCTAATATGTTACAGAAGATTTGGGCTTTGAGCCCAAACTATTTTGGAAAAGCTTTCATTCTCTGCCAGACAAGAAGATTATTTTGTGTACTTAAGGGATGAAAACTAATAAATTTGACCAAAGAGATGGGCCATGATCTCTTTTATAAGAGCAAGGTATTTCTTGCCTATCCTCACAGACCAGCCCACTCAGACTGTGCATTCCAAGAGTATTATACTTTACAGCTTCAAATTCAGGTTTTGCCTTGTGACTTTTTTAGCCAACGAAATAGAATGGATTTAATGAAGCAGTGTGTGTCAAAACCAAGCAGTATTCACCAGTCATTTGGGACATGGTTCTCTTTTCTTTTTAAATTATTTTTAATTGCCAATCATAATTGTATTACATTTATAAAGTACCATATGATGTTTTGATGTACATATACAATATGGGACATGGTTCCTTCCACACTAACATGAGCTTTCTTTGTCCTAGGTATGGGTTAGCACCATTAACCTGAATCTTAGAAGGGTAAGCAAGAAAAAAACTTTTGTTGTGGTAAGCCATCAGTGTTCGGAGGTCATTTATATCTTCATGCGCTATCACTGAATTGAGGCTCCTAAAGCTGTTTCTCAGCATTCCCAGAAAGACAAGATCTGACAAATTAAGTTTGTGAACTCATCCTAGAAAAAGTGCTACATACTTCATTGCTGAATATCACTACTGTCACCTTCGAAGTACTCCCCTTGGGAAGCTATGCACCAATGCCAGTGCCTAGTCTACCTGTCAAAACGATTTTAAAACTCTTTTTCTGGAATGGCCATCAGAGCCATGATCATATTACCCTTAATGTCCTGAATGCCATCAAATGTCTTCCTTGCAATATTTCCTTTATCTCTGGGTAAAAAAAAAAATCATTGGGGGCCAGATTAGGTGAGTAGGGAGGGTGTTCCAATACAGTTATTTGCACAGGGCTGCCAACAAATAGAATTTCAATTTTGCTTAATCTTTTAAGCAAAAAAAAAGCATTTGTGAGAAAAAAGCATTTAATTTTGCAATAAGATTTTGAATAATATGGGAAGTAATATACAAAGAAAAACTTTTGTACAAACCATAATGTTTTATCCTATTTTTTTCACTTATCTGTCTTCCTTACATTTATAAAACTTAGCTTAACTTTTTAGAAATTGTAAAATGTACATGCAAATAAGACTTTCTTGCAAGTATACCTAAAACTTTGTGTTGGCTTCTATTCTTGGGAAACCAACATATCTATGGTTGCCGTTTCAATCACCATTGTGATGGGCTACCAACGGCATGAAGTGATGGCCAATCTGGGATCCAGATGGAGTCCCTATAAGTTGATGGAAACACCTGTAAAATTTCCTACAGGAATTCATTTTGACAACATCTTATCTAAGTCAAATAATAAAACACCCTTTTCAGGAGACTAAGAGCTTTTACACCTGAAAACTTTGTAGACAACCATCTGGACTCCACCTGGACAGGAAAGGTTGAGGAGGGACAGGCTGGTTCCTTTAAAGGAGACACCAGGAGACCCAGAAAGTATCTGAATCCCTAAAACTAGCTCCGTTCTGTAGCTGGCCCCACCTGCCACCCTCCTGTTCCTTTCCAGCCTTGGTTCCCTGCTGGAGCTGGTTGAATAACCATGGGACTAATCAGTAAGTCTTGGAGACTCTGCAGAGAGTACCAAGTCCTTTATTTGCAACCGGACATAAATTTTTCTTTTACTTTTTTTTTTTTTTGAGTTGGAGTCTCACTCTGTCGCCCAGACTGGAGTGCAGTGGCCGCTCCCGGCCACCGCAGCCTCGACCTGCTGGGCTCCAGCGATCCTTCCGCCTCAGCCTTCCAAGTAGCCGGAATCTTTTACTGAGCCAATCTCACTGTCTCCCAGACTGGAGTGTGGTGACACGATCACAGCTACTGTAGCCTTGACCTGCTGGGCTCAAGCGATCCTTCTGCCTCAGCCTTCCAAGTTGGGACTACAGGCACTCACCACCATGACCAGCTAATTTTATTTACTGTAGAGATGAGCTCTCACTACATTGCCTAGGCTGGTCTTGAACTCC
This sequence comes from Cephalopachus bancanus, assembly GCA_027257055.1. Lineage (NCBI taxonomy): Eukaryota > Metazoa > Chordata > Mammalia > Primates > Tarsiidae > Cephalopachus > Cephalopachus bancanus. Next base: position 4,572,330 of record JAPVLO010000036.1, read on the forward strand.
TGGGCTCAGGCAATCCTCTCATCCTGGCCTCCCAAAGTGCTAGGATTGTAGGCATGTGCCACGCCAGTCCAAATTTCTGACTCTTGTTAGCAAAAGACCATGATGCCTGAAAAGAGAGAGTTTCATTTTCTATTAAAAACAAGCCTCAAGCTGGGCTCGGTGGCTCAGCCTATAATCCCAGCACTTTGGGAGGCTGAGGTGAGTGGATTGCCTGAACCTGCGGGTTCGAGACCTACCTGGGCAACTTGGTGAGACCTCATCTCCACAATAAATCAAAAAATTAGCCAGGCGTGGTAGCGCGCGCCTGTAGTTCCAGCCACTTGGAAGGCTGAGGCGGAAGGATCGCCGGAGCCCAGCAGGTCGAGGCTGCGGTGGCCGGGAGCGGCCACTGCACTCCAGCCTGGGTGACAAAGTGAGACTCCCACTCAAAAAATAAAAATAAAAAATAAAAAAAATAAAAACAAGCCTCAAAAAAAAATTTTTTTAAATAGCACAGGCAGATTGGAGAGATAAAGTTTCCAGTCTAAAACAAGCAAGTTTCTGAGAACAAAGCAGAGATCTGGCCTCAGCCCTCAATCAGATACCTATATACAAATGAACGACTTTCACCATTTTTCAGCCAACTTGACTGACTGAAAAATAACTGAGTCCCAATTTGGTAGTTTCTGAGCCCCAAACCAGAGGTCTCTGTAGGCATCTGGTAGGTGAAGCTTTCCTGCAAAATTATTTCAGTTCTGGTTTCAGGAACTAAGAAGGCGCAGAATATTTGCCTCGAGTTGCCCTCTCCAAGAGCAAAGGGCGGTGACTGCTCTTCCGTCACCCACTGTGGCATCTTGGCTCCCATTATCTTAATTTTGACGTCCCTATCAGCCACAAGGAGTCCATCTCACCTGGAGAGCTTGGGGTCTTAGTTCATTTCACACTTGCACTTGCATGAAGTCCCAACTGCCCCTGCCAGGGAATAAATACCAGTCCTCCCACCAGAAAGAAGCTCGGACCTTTCTTTCCAGAGCCTGAAGTCTGACCTCAAATGCTAACAAGTAAATCCCAATTCCTCCTCCAAACGCTAACTTCCCATTTTTACTTCCAGAGTCAGCACCACCTTCCTTCTACTGCTCCCTCCAGGGCAACCTAAGGGCCCAGGCAGAACCGGACATGACGTAAAAGAACTGAGACTCAGGCCTGCACACTTCTGGTCCCCAGTTCTCAGGCATGGAAGGTCACAGGAAAGCACTAGGTGGGTCCCCAGGGTTCTTTGCCTTGGGCATGAAGGTCTTTGCAGAGGAAGGCCCACCCAAGACTCCTGGATTCCAATCCCCCATCACGCTCTGGTTGCCAAGCCTCCTCCAGTTTCTGCTTGTACGCTTTGTCACAAGTTGAGGCCTGGAGGTGAGAGCGCCTTGTGCATCCAGGGCCTCCCTGAAGTGTGCAGATGGCACCTGACTGAACCCTCCGAGGTGGGTGGGATCCGCTGCTCGAAGTTGGGATCAGAGGCTCCTCTGGGGTGCCCGCCCGGGACCCCACCCCAGCAGAAAACCTGTTCTCAACACCACCCTTGGCCAGTGGAACACCTGGGGATATTTTATGTCCTCCATGTTACTTGAGTATTTTCTAAAGACAAATCTCTGGCATTAAACAAAAAACCCTAAGGTCCAAATATAAAACATTAAAATGGTACATAACTTTCATGCATACATAGTAATGATGGCATTTCAAACGACTTTATGGCAGTAAATTTGAAAATTTCCATGGACATAATCTTGGAAGAGTTTAACTTCCCAAAGGAGAAATGATTGTCTTATAGCCATTTAAACTATGGAATCAGCAGTCAAAAATCGTACCATAAAGAAAACAGACTCGGATGACCAATGGAAAATCCAACAAAACATTTAATAAAGGAATAAATGTCATTTTGCACAAGATTTTAGAGAATAGTAAGAGAAGTAGCATACCTGATTCATACCAAGGCTAACATGGTCCAAAAATAAAACAAAACCCTAAAGATAGTACCATTTTAAAAAGTCTGGCCATTGCCTTGCTAAGTTATGGTATGGCCACGTGCTCTTCGAGCTATGGCCAGGCCATGGTTTCTTTTTTTTTTTTTTTTTTTGAGTTGGAGTCTCACTCTGTTGCCCAGACTGGAATGCAGTGGCCGCTCCCGGCCACCACAGCCTCGAACTGCTGGGCTCCAGCGATCCTTCCACCTCAGCCTTCCAAGTAGCTGAACTACAGGTGCGCACTACCACACCCGGCTAATTTTTTTATTTATTGTAGAGATGAGGTCTCACCAAGTTGCCCAGGTGGGTCTCGAACCCGTGGGCTCAGGCAATCCACTCACCTCAGCCTCCCAAAGGCACGGGATTACAGGCTGAGCCACCGAGCTCGGTGAGTCCATGGTTTCTTAAGCTTTGGCCCCCTCCCCTACCTTGGGGAAGTGAGTCACCTCTTTCTCTATTTTATAAATAAACCATATTCTCTAATAATAAAAAAACTGTGAGTGCAACATCTCATTCATGAGCATAGATGTAAATATATTAATCAAATACTAGCAAACCTAACACAACAATACATAAAATACAGGGGGAAAATGGTATGATTCATGTAACCACACACAAAAAAGCACTTAAAAACGCAAAACCTATGGGGGTGGGAGTCATAAAGAAAATTAATTGGGAATCAAAGGGACTCTTCTGGAAGAAACTGATAGGCTAAATACACACCAAATTTGAAACTGGGAAATTTACACAATGATGCTACCTCTCACTGTTCTAATTCCACGTAGATCTGCCATGTCATATGCCTTGGAAATATGTACAAGACATATTCTACAAATAAGAATCACATGATACAACTTGGTTAAAATATAAACATAAAAAAACATTATACAATGTAGGAGAAAGCATAAACTCTTTACAGTGGTTACTTCAGGAGTATAAACTCAGAGTGCAAAAATAAAAAACCAAGCTTTTACTTTTTAACTCTGTATTGCTTCAATTGTCATAACCAGCATATACTGTTTTGTAATCAAGTTATTAAATATTGTCAAAAAGCAAAAAAAGTACGGTTGCTCATAGAAACACTGGCAAGACCTGCTTCAGACAGAACTCTATGGAATAATTGAGAACTGAGCCTACATCCTAAAGCTCAAAGTTATGAAAATCATTTCAAAGTTGGGGGTAGACTCCACACCCAGACTGCTGCTGCGGGGTCCTTCATATTGCTGCGCTTTTCCTTGTGCATCTTAACTCTGAGGAAGAGACAATGTCTGAGGCAAGGCTATGCAAGAGTGTCTTCTGAAGCACATATTACTTTGGACTTGGCTATTACTGTCATTAAGGGTTGTCTCACTGCCTTTGTGCTTGGTTTTGTACTCCGTACTCTAGCTCAACCTTTTTCAGGGCACTATAAACTGCAAAGTCAAGTGCTATACGTGGTGAGCACTGCTGCCCAACCAGAAGAGACTAACAGTTCACGAAGCCTTCATGAACTCAGCATGTTTATGTTCGAGCTCTGGAGAGTCCTTGTTTTGGGCTTCTAGTGGATGGTTGTGGGAATACTTTTGGCTGATGTTCTCTGAATCTTAGTACCAAGTACCATTTCCTAAAGTCACATTTCTGGTCCCAGCAGTGGACCTTTGCACAGATTTCTCATCCGAAAGTTGCTGGATTTGGGACTTGGGTTGCTCTGTAGATCCTTACTGCATATCTTGCCCAAGAGGCATTGATGGAGATCTGGCCACTATTTGTGAAGGGGCATGTTACATCTGAGAGCACAAGGACTCTCCATTACTTTGAGAATATCAGGACCACCGCCATGACTGAAGAAAGGGTGCCTGCTACCCTGAAGCCCTAGGACTCAGACATATAACCTGATTCTGGAAGACCAGCTTTTCTTGGTAATTCTGAGGCTGTTGAGGTGGCTGCTGCTGACAAACAACAATTCTGCTGTTGTCCTTGAAATAGTGAGTAATGAAAATGGGCCTTTGGCTCCTCCTGCTGCTGCCTTTTTTCCTGAATATCATGAACAGAGTGTAAAAGATAGGGTCCTGCATGCTGGTTTTCCCCTGTCTCAGTCTTGATCCTCTTAAAATACTGCAAAGATACAGGAGAATGAAAACAGATTGCTGAATTATAGCTAGGAGGTTCACTTCCTGTGTCATCTTCACACTCCAAAGCACAGCTTGGTTTTCTTTTAATGCCTGAGACTTCAGAGTTCCTGGAGCCATCTTGTTTACTAGGAATCTTCTGTGTCTTCAGAAAAGAATAACCAGCTCTATCCAGCAGAACCTTCTGGGCACAAGAGAAGTTCTGCTCAGTGTTGTAGTTGGGAGATTCCACCTGGTTTTCTGGGAAGCTCATCAGTGAGTGATCTTGGGCAGAGAACTTATGCTGTCTCCTGGTAGCAAATACTCTGTGTCTCTCTCTAGGTGGTAGTCTGGATCTTCTATTTTGAAACCAGTTCTAAAGAGAAAGACAGTTTTTAAAAATCAAATTTGCGTTGTTCTATTGTACAATGCATTTCCACAATGTAGGAAAATTGTAGAGTTAAGCTTAGTCTCAGCATTATCACTGACCTGCTTCCTGGCCTTGATAAGACGTAAATAATAAAGGCAATCCTTCTGGGCTGCATATTATGGCAATCATGAATTGTGCACAATTCCAAAATCTCAACTGCCTTCACAGTCTGCAGTGGCCCTTTTGTATGTGGCAAATCTGGGCCTTTCAAAAATCTCCCAAACTATTGGTAACCCTCTGCATTTAGAAAGAACAGACCCCAGCTGTTCCCTAAATACATTCCTAGAACTTCTTTATTTTACTCATGCTGCCTCACCAGGATAAATTCATGATTCAATTGTACTCTAAATTATATTCTTAAATTCACTGTATTCAAAGGCTACACATGGAATAAGCGGAATTTGTAATATATTGGAGAGTGTATTTTATGCGACCTTAAGCATTTAACACCTCTAGTCTTCATTTTTTTCTCCCCCATCAAATGAGGATAATTATATATGCAAACCATAATCCCCAGGGCCTTGGGAGAGGTAGAAGCAGCAAGTGCTGTTTTAGACTATCCATCCTAACAAGCTTTGGTTGTGGTAGGACAGTTAGAGTCATGCAACACAGGCAAGAGTGGGTGCCTTTAATATTTGATGACTCCTGGAACCCCTCTGTCTCCAAGATGAGAATTGCTTTAGTTAGCAGTACGTAAATTAGAAGGACCTCTGATCCACTCCTATGATGACTGCTTAAAACAAAATTGTGGGCCAGGCACAGTGCCTCATACCTGTGAGCCCAGCACTTTGGGAGGCTGAGGCAGGAGAATTACTTGAGCCCAGGAGTCCAAGACGAGTCTGGGCAACATAACAAGACTGTGTCTCTACCAAAAGAATAATAATAATAAATCAAAAAATAAATTAGCGAAGCATGGTGGGACATGCTGATAGCCCCAGCTTGAGGAGCTGAGGCTGGAGCAATGTCTGAGCCCAGGAATCCAAGACTGTGGTGAGCCATGAGCATGCCACTGTACTCCAGCCTGGGTAAGAGTAAGCTGTTAAAAAAAAAAATGTGACTGCACAATAAGCCTAGCACCTCTAGACACACTCATTTTCCCCTCACAGCACCATTACAACATAGATAATCATACACATTTTTTAAAAGGATATAATGCGGGGCTCACACCACTGAGTACGCTTGAGCCCTGGGTCCCAAGCTGGCTTGACAGGGGCTCAGGGGGATCGGGGGCCACGCGAGGAGGTGCTGAGTGAGTGTGGACGGGGCTGGAGGGCAAGGTGGCCAAAGGTGGCAGTTGGTGGGAGCAGCCCGCAACCAGCCCAGAGACATTCTTATGCATGCGGGCGAGTGCGCTCTGCGGCCGGCCGGAATCGGGTGGAAGAGGGGCGGTGGGGGAGGACACCAGGAGGGAGCAGTGGGAGGTGGGGGGCACACACACCAAAAATATACGATGTAAGAGTCAATAATTTGCCAGAGGTTATAGAAGCAATTAGGAGATAGACCAAAAACAAAAGGTCATGCTCAAGCCTCTTATGACTCTCCTCCCCTCAACTATGCTTGCTTCCTGATCACATCATAGACATTTTCTCTGAACACATGCAGCTCAGTTTAATTCAGTGTAAACTGATCCACCATAATCCATGACCTTCCTTTTAGGAATCTACCCCTCTGACAGGTATGGAGGATAAAATAACTCAAAACAGTTTTGACCTTGAACAACCCAATTGTCATAAATTTAAAAACATAAACAACAGTGTAAGAACATATATTTAAGGCCAGGCGCGGTGGCTCATGTCTATAATCCCAGAACTTTGGGAGGCCAAGGTGAGAGGACTTCCTGAGCCCATGGGTTCAAGACCAGCCTGGGCAACTTGGTGGGACCTCCTCTCTCTGATAAATCAAAAAATTAGCCAGGCATGATTGCACCTGCCTGTAGTTCCAGCTACTTGGAAAGCTGAGGTGGAAGGATGGCCTGAACCCAGCAGGTTGAGGCTATGGTGGCTGAGACTCCAACTCAAAAAAGAAAACCAAAAAAACATGTATTTAAATATTTTACTAGACTATCCATTTCTACCTTGGTCATTACCTTGTTTAGATTTTCTACTTATTTTTAGGAAGTCACTGATTTCTATTTTCAGTTCTTAAAACTTCTGATATGATCATTTCATTACTTACATAGTATTTGCCATACTTTTCTTTCATTCTCCAAAGCTGATCTTACATTGTCTTTCTTATTTTCACTGAGATAATTTGTCCTATTGCCAATGATCAATAGATAATTACAGAAGAGAAATGTAAAAATTTTAAATGTTTGTATGTAATCGTGGCATTAGAGGGGGAAAAAATGTATAAATTTTGTTTTGTTTTTTGAGTTGAGGTTTCACTCCACCTAGGCTGGAGTACAGTGTTGTGACCACAGCTCACTGCAATCAACCTCCTGGGCTCAGGCAATCCTTCTACCTCAGCCTCTTGAGTAGCTAGAGCTACAGGTGTGTGCTAGCTACCATGCCAATTTTTTTTTTTGGTAGAGACAAGATCTCTCTATGTTCAGGATGGTCTCAAACTCCTGGCTTCAAGCAATCCTCTTACCTCAGCCTCCCAAAGTGCTTGGATTACAGGTGTGAGCCACCATACCTGGCTTAAAATAGTATAACTTCTAATTCAGTACAATTTTGTACAGTTTTAACAATTTATAAAAACAATCATATCAGAAATTTCCCAAACAAAATATTGGTTCATGTAATAAATGCCTATGAAGCAACTGCTAATGCTATGGGGCACTGTGCCAAGTCCTGGAACAATGTCAAGCCAAGTTCCTTCTTCTGTACTTTTGACTTTATGTCTAACCTTTTGCTTACTATTCCCTCTTGGAGGTTTACCTGGCATATCAAACATATTATGTCCAAAGTGAAACTCCTAATTTCTCTCACAAAACTGCTCTTCTCTCAAGCCATCCTATATAAATTAAAAGCAACGCCCATATTTCATTTGCTCAAGCCAAAACTTTTGGAATCATCCTTATCTCTGCCTCCTCTCACTGAATACCCCACATCTCAGCAAGCTATTAGTAGCTCCGCCTTTAAAATATTAGGAGTCTTCACAGTTCTCTAATTCCACAGCAAAACCCTGGGCAAAACCATCACCATCCCTATCCTGGATAATTACAATAAGTTAACTGGACTGTCTCTAAACTTGCTTCACAATGGTCTACTTTTTCACGAAGTGTGAACAAGCAAAGTAACAAAGCATCAATACTTTGCCCGATGTGGTGAAATGCTATTAAGCTTTCATAATTATTTATATTTTCCATGTTGTCTATAAAAAGATATATTCATGCAAAGCCTTGAATAAGTATTTCACTTACATCAATTACAGACAAAGGACAATTGACTTTTGTGGCCAGTTCTTCCCTGGTTGTAAAATCAGGGTAAGGATTCTCTTTAAATGACTGCTGAAGTATACTTTGGTCATCCTTAGCAAATTTATGTCGTGGCTTTCCTTTTCCTCGTCCAGAATTTTTTCTTTCTACTTCATTATGACCATCTTTAACTGGAGATCCTGAAAAATGTACAAACAGAAAGAGAAAAGCATCAGGGAATATTAGTAGTATTCAGAGGGAGAAAAAGACCATTCACTGGCTAACCATTTATAAAATATGATTTTTTAAGACTTGGAGTCCAACCTCATATGTATTCATAATAAAATTACTAATAAATTAAAGGCCTATCTTCAAAATTATGACAGCGTGAAACAATTTATGACATCCAGGTTAGGGAAGGATTTCTTTAGTGTAACAAAAATCATACACTCTAAAAGACTGATGAAAAATGCTCAGTCACATTAGAAATTAAGGAGATAACAAATAACCAACTCACCCCAACCTGATAACTAACGATGTGAATGTAGGAGAGTAGGAGAGGAGAGGAATGAGAAGAATTAACTAGGAAATCAGCATCAGAGCTGGTACAAATAGATTCTTAGAACCACTTTGGGCTTTGCTAAATATAATCAAGAACTCAACAAAGAGCACTTGAAGGTTCTATAGCAAATTTACACATCCTTTCCCCAACCCTTCTCCAGTGTGGTAGCAGTCTTAATGCAGCAATGGTCTTAAAGTGGCAACAGTTTATCTTCCCAATGTATTTCTGTTTCCCTGGTTCAGAAAGAAGCTAAAGGAGACCTTATTCATGGATATTTGTGTATGTATGTTCTAATCTGTCTAGAGACAACCATAAGACAATCAATCCTCCCTGGTTTTTCTTACTCGGAATTCAAGTGAAAAAAGCTTGAAAATACTACAATCCAAATTAACAACTTTCAGATAATGGGGGCAAAAGATACAATCCAAACATACAGCAGATTCTCTAAGGCAAAACTGGGGACAGTTTCTCTGGGAAATTAGGACATTCATAATCTGTATATTGGAGAAAGCCATACACATGCCCAGAGCAAAGTGCATGCTCAGAAAAAGAACTGAGAATACCCTAAGCTTTCACTTAGGCTGATCCTTACACACAACAGAAATCAGTCTAAAAGTTGGAGGTAAACCTAGACACATAATCAGTTTGCAAAGACTCTGACAGAGAATTCAAAGAAATATCTGCTAAACATAAGCTAATCATAGTCAAAATAAGGGACATCAGTGACCACATGAACAAGGAATATAGTATCTACAATAATAGGGAAAGTCACTAAACAGACTATGACAGCCTCTAGTAACCATATAAACAGCAAATAATGGAAAATTGCAAAATTAAAAAAAAAAAATCAACATACAAAAATCAGTTGTGTTTCTAAACACTCACAGTAATCAATCCAAAAAGAAAATCGAAAGAATTGGGCTAGTAAGAATGGTGTGCAAAAAAGAAAGAAAAAGAAAAATTGAAAGGAAATTATCTCATTTATCACCACACTTATAATTTTGAAATAAACTTAACTATGAAAGTGAAAGACTTGTACACTGAAAACTATAAAACATTGCTGGAAAAAATTGAAGACACAAATGAAAGATATCCTTAGTTCATTGGTTTAGAATTAATATTGTTAAGGTGTCCATACTACCACAAAAAGTGATCTACAGCTTCGTTGCAATCTTGATCTTTAAGAACCCCAATAACATATTTTACAGAAACAGAAAACCATTGTAAAATATGTATGGAATCTCAAGTTACCCAAGTAATCAACAGCCTGTGCAACTTGGTGAGACCTTGTCTCTACAATAAACCAAAAAATTAGCCAGGCATGGTGGCATGCACCTGTAGTTCCAGCTACTTGGAAAGCTGAGGTGGAAGGATCGCCTGAGCCCAGCAGGTCGAGGCTGTGGTGGCCAGGAACATGCCACTGCACTCCACCCTGGGTGACAGAGTGAGACTCCAACTCAAAAAAGTATATATTTTTTAACGGTTTTGATGTGAGAAAAATCTAGTTTTGGTTTCAAACCTTCAAAAGAAAACTTATTTCATAGTTATCTGCCCAAGGCATGTCCCTTAAACTTGTAAGGTTAGCTTCTACTTTATATCAACCCCAGGTCTCTGCTTCTGGCTCTTGTGATGTGAACTCCTGAACAAACCAAGCAGCTTTTTCCCCCCCTCACCTTTATTTCTCTTTTTCTCTATCCCCAGAGGTGAAAACATGGCACCCACGTTAATAGGAAGGGTTCATTCTCAGTAGAGAAGCCACGAGCATTTGGAGACAATTCTTTTTTTGTGAAGGACTAATACGGGATCCCTGACTCTCTTTATTAAGTGCCAGTAGCACCCTCTAGTCATGGTTATATTATCCAAAAACTAGCCCATACATTTCCAAATACTTGGTTAGTTCTATTTGCTCAATACCATCCTAATTGCTGCAGGACAATTTAGTCAATTCCTTTGAGTCTCTATTTCTCCATATAATAAAAGATCTTAAAAAAACTTGAAAGATCTATGACCTACATTGTGAAGCTATTAAAAGGATTAGATCCATAATTTTGTTTGCTAGTTTTTGAGTCAGGGGCTCACTCTGTTGCCTAGGCTGGATTGCAGTGGCACAATCATCACTCACCTCAACCCTGACCTCAGCTCAGGTGCCTTCTAAGCTTAGTTGCCTTGGTCTCCTGAGGGACTGGGAGTTGGGCCTTTTTTTTTTTTTTTTAATAGAGACAAAGCTGGGCTCGGTCAGCCTGTAATCCCACGCCTTTGGGAGGCTGAGGGAGTGGATTGCCTGAGCCTGCGGGTTCGAGACCCACCTGGGCAACTTGGTGAGACCTCATCTCTACAATAAATCAAAAAATCAGCCGGGCGTGGTAGCGCATCCCTGTAATTCTGGCTACTCGGAAGGCTGAGGCGGAAGGATCGCCGGAGCCCAGCAGGTCGAGGCTGCGGTGGCCGGGAGCGGCCACTGCACTCGTCTGGGCGACAGAGTGAGACTCCAACTCAAAAGAAAAAAAAAAAAACAATACAGACAATGTCTGACTATGTTGCCTAGAATGATCTCGAACTCCTGGGCTCAAGTAAGCTTCTCGCCTTAGCTTCCCAAAGTGCTGGGATTACAAGTGTGAGTCACTTGAGAACACAACTGTTAGCGTTTAACCCTTTGCTTCCAGAAGTTCAGACTATAAGAGAAACTCAGTAACTCTGTGTTCCAGACTACCCCTAACCCAAAGCCCACAGGGTGACAGCAGGTAAATGGTTCTAGGAAAGGGAAGAAGACTAACCACAATAAAGCATAGTGAGCCTATTTCCTGGGTCATACCAACTCATTCATACCAACTCAGTAACATGGAAAAAGACCTGGACATCCCTAACCTGGTCAAAATTAACCTGGACAGAACCAAGGCAACAAATTAAAGATTTCTTAAGATTACAGGGGGGAAAAAAAAGAAACAGTAAATAATCAGTCATATTCTCACTCACTCTTAGGGGTTACTTCAAATTGAATAAAAAATGTCCACTCTTCTCCAGGGGAATGGGAAAAAAACAAAACCAAAAAAACCCTTCCACCCCTCACATCAACTTTCCATGAAATACAAGTATATTAAATTCTGTCTTATGGCTCAAAGGACAATTTCCTTCCTGAAAAAATAACCATCGAACAACAATGAGCTCTGGAGGGTATAATCAAGTCTTAGCCTTTGCTAGAAGAGGCTGGTGAGACCAGTAAAGGAAGCAGTATTTTTAATAACTCTACCTAGCAGAAAACCATCCCCTTTCCCCACACCCCGAAATTCAATATACCACTTTCCTACCCATTGCCCTGGAGAACTGTCAAAGCTCTCTAGCATGAGGCACTGTCTGTGAATCTCCCAAATCCCCCAGGTTTGGAAACATAACACTAGCAAGAGAAGAGAATAAGAGCCAAAAAAAATTTTTTTTTTCTTGAGTCAAGGTCTCACTCCATACCCTAGACTGGAGTACAGTGGCATGATCACAGTTCACCATAGCCTTGACCTCCTGGGCTCAGGCAATCCTTCCACCTCAGCCTCCTCCAGGGCATGCCACCACACCCATCTAATTTTTTTTTTTTAATTTTGTAGACACAAGGTCTGGCTATGTTGTCTAGCCCTGTCTTGAACTCCTGGGCTCAAGCACTGACATTACAGGTGTGAGCTGCTGCATGAGGTCAAAATTTTGTTCACAGCAAAATTATACTTGGAGAATGCCGGCTGAGCACAGATAGGACTCTGGGAAGTATCTGACCTGTTTCACCGCAGTTCCCTGCCATTCAGCACAACCAAAATTAAAAGTTCCTATCATTTCTAAAAAGAAAATGTGTACATGTGACACATGTATAAAAACACGAGTTTCTTAAAATAAAAACTCAATACCTGCAGTAAAAACAGCAACCAAATCGACTTTTTTTTTATATTGCCGTAGCTCCATACTTAGGAGCACGGCCTCTGGAACCTGCTCACCTGTGTTCAAATCCTGGCTCTGAGACTGACAGGCCACAAGGCAAGGCTGCCTGCCACTGCCATCCTGGGCCACTCTCCTTGTCCCAGGCTGCTCCCCAGGCCCTGGGACAGAAGCCCTTCCCACAGCCACTTCTTGGGGGACTTCACATTCTAAAGGCACTGCAGCTGAGCCATCACTGCACTGGGGGGCCTTTGATGGAAATTTTTGCCTCTGAGACATAGTGAGGGGCCCAGTGGACTCCCGGGTTCACTATATATAGTAGGAGAGTCTTGACTCAGGTATCACTTATTAAGCCTAACATGTAAGACGGCACAGCTGGAGCTGACCACAGAGCATTCTCCTCTCTAGCAGGGCTCATCTAGATAAAGGAGTTTAAGTGAGAATCCCAACACTTTGCATGTGCACCTTCATAAAGAACAGGAGTGTCAAAGTCTTTTTCATATCCCAGATTTGAAAAGCTCCAAATTATTTCTGAATTTCACAGAATACCAAATCACTTGGGAACTGGGGGAAACTCCCCAGAGCCACTTTTACCATTCTTCCAGTATCTCTCTCTTATGCTTTGGGGTGGTTATTGGTTCTGTTTCTGCTTTTTATCTTGTTAATAATTTTATGTACAGGAAACTAGAGAAAAGGGTATAATTATCCTGATGACCCTATCATGCAACTTTAATATACAATAATGCAATTTCATCTCCTCGGAACTCACCCTCATTTTGAAGTGAATCTCAGACATATCACTTCAACCACAAATAATTCCATATATAATCCCTAGAATAAAGAACTCTCTTTTAATGCAACCACGGGTTAATATTTAAATACCCGAGCCTCTTGGAAAGTCCTATTCCCCAATTCCACTGTACAGCAGCCATAGACAATTATGTTGGTGGCATGAGCTGTCACCAGCCTATAAACTTGCATTTTTAAAAACTCAAAGTCAGGCACAGTGGTGTGTGCCTGTAATCTCAGCGACTTGAGAGGCTGAGGTGGGAGAACCCATTGAGCCTAGGGGTTCAAGCAGTCTGGGTAGCATAGCCAGACCTTATCTCAAAAAAAAAAAAGAAAGCTCAAACCCCTCCAAAGCACTAATACATCAGGGAGACAGCCTCCCACAAAAGAAACACACCAAAGGAACTTACCATTGGAAGTCATGTTGAACCTCTAGTCCAGGATCTGAGTGATAAAGTGATCAACTCTGCAGCAGCATTTATTAAATGTAACCCTGAGATCCCCACCCTAGACACACCCTAGACACAGCCTATCCCTTGACACTGCCCCTCCCTAGACACAGCCAATCCCTAGACACAGCCCCGCCCAGCACTGCCCTAGACACACCTCTTGACTGCTTTGCCTAATCCACCTTTTCAAATCCTAGCCTCCATTCATTGAGGACCACTGAAAACCATTTTTTAACTTAATCCCTATAGAGCCCTTATGAAGTACATACTATTTTACTCCCATTCAGACTTGAGTATACTGGAGGCAGAGAGGTTTAGACCACAACATGAGTCTCTAACCCAGACTGACTTGGAACCTCAAGCTTGTGACCATCGCTACTATGTTATAGACTACACACTCTTTGAGGACTGAAGCCTTGCCAGGCTCATAGATGAACATCACTTTTTATAACCTTGATTAAGGAATACTGAGATTGGAGGCAGGAGAGACCAGAGATTAACACTGAATGAGGACATCATGAGACATAAGACTTTTTTTTTTTTTTTTAGTTGAAGTCTCATTCTGTCACTCAGGCTGGAGTGCAATGGTACACTCACGGCTACTTCAGTCTCCACCTGCTGGGCTCAGGCAATCCTTCCGCCTCAGCCTTCCAAGTAGCTAGAACCACAAGCCCATGCCACCATGCCTGGCTAATTTTTTTGTTTATTATAGAGACAAGTTCTCATCGAGTTGCCCAGGCTGGTCTAAAACCTCTGGGCTCAGGCAATCCTCTCGCCTCCACCTCCAAAGTGCTAGGATTACAGACATGAGCCACCGCGCCCGGTCAAGACTGATGTTTTACAGATCATTAGCTAATTCATCTTATTCTTAAAACCACCATGTAAGAGTCAAAATCTCCATTTTACCACATGAACTTTGTACTTTTCCAAATGTGTGGGAAAAGGTAGTAATGCTTGGAAGATTTTTTTTGTACTCCACGTATGGAAAACGCAGCACATAATTGGCAGCTGTTTTGCATTACTCTATCTGGATTCAGAGGAATTCTTATGTTCCTCTTTCTAGTTAAACAAATTGCTACAAATGTATGAGGACGGGACGGCTCCGTAGCTCAGCCTGTAATCCCAGCACTTTGGGAGGCCAAGGCGAGTGGATTGCCTGAGCCTGCAGGTTCAAGACCAGCATAGACAACTTGGCGAGACCTCATCTCTACAATAAATCAAAAATTGGCCAGGCGTGGTAGTGTGTGCCTGTAGTTCTGGCTACTTGGAAAGCTGAGGCGGAAGGATCTCAGGAGCCCACCAGGTTGATGCAGGGGTGGCCTTGAGTGTGACACTGCACTTCAGCCTGGACGACAGAGTAAGACTCCAACTCAAAAAAAAAAAAAAAAAAGTATGAGAACTTACTATGCGGCTAGCCCAAAGAACACATTTTCTCATAAATTGTCTTACTTAAATCATATAGTGTTCCATGGGAATATATTATCAATATACGCGTACTGAAGCAAGGAGAGATTAAGTAGATCAAACTCTGAGAAGAGAAAAATAACTAGAGGGATTTAAAGCAGGTGAAAGGTTTTTTTGTTTTGAGTTAGAGTTTCACTCCGTCACCCAGGCTAGAGTGCAGTGGCACACTCTCACGACCACCCCAGCGTCAACCTGCTGGGCTCCGGCCTCAGCCTTCCAAGTAGTCAGAACCACAGGCTCATACTACTAGGCCCAGCTAATTTTTTTATTTATTGTAAAGATGAAGTCTTACCAAGCTGCCCGGGCTGGTCTTGAACCCGCGGGCTCAGGCAATCCACTTGCCTCAGCCTCCCAAAGTGCTGGAATTACAGGCTGAGCCAACGAGCTCAGCCTGATGAAAGGTTTTTAATTGGGCAAGTTAATGGCCAACGGGCAGGAGAGAAGAAGCCCCAGATGAATTCACAGTTTCTCACTTAATTCTAGGACAGATTATGCCTCCACAACCAAAACAAAGAAAAGGCATGAGGAACAGGCCTGTTGGGCAGATGAAATAACGGCAGGTCACATTAATGAGTTAAGGCTATAGATGAGTCCTAAACTCTCTGCTTGGGGATCTTAGCAGGTCTTTTTGGGTATCACCAGGTGCTCAGGGGTAGCTGAAGAAATATTTGGGGAGCTGGAAAGTGTTGGAGACTGAGAGAGTAGAGCAAACCAAAATTAGGTTGGACCTAAACTGGTTTCTGACTTTTTTTTTTTTTTTATTCCCAGTAATTCAAAGCCCAGGTCAGTTTTATTTTCTCAGTACCTTGAATTCACACTAGGTGGCGACCTTTCTTGTCCCTCCTCTGTCAAGCTGCTTCCGAAAACCATTTTTACCAGACATCTTCACTTCCTTGCTTTTCATTCTTTTGTCAACTCCAGCTTCTCCTCTGTTTTCACTCTATTATTTAGGCATCACTGGCAAAGGTCAACAAATCGACTTCTAAATTGCCCAGTCCTATGGTTTATCTTCCTCCTTAAGTCATCAAACATTGTTGGCCAATCTTTTTTTCCTCGAAAATTTTCCTACTTCAGATTCTTTATTAGGATTGGCTTCAGTGGATGTCCACTGAATTCTTCATCATTTTAAAAAATACTGTACTCCTTACAGTAAAAGCCCAACTTATACCAGGAGCTGTGTATTGAGACCTGTGATAAAACTGTAAATAGCACAAATGCTGTCCCTGAAAATCAACAATTGGGTGATTCAGGTATTTTTAAAATATGTAATTCCCAATTATCACCTGAAGGAAAAGTAAGAACTTACTAGAATGCCTGGCAGGGAGTTTCATGCTCTGGCTACTCCTACCAATCAGTTCACCTTTGAGACTTTCACTACCTGCACACTCTTCACTCTAACCAAGCTTGTCCATTTTCAGGTGCTGGATACTCTGCTCTCCTGGTCTCATCCATCTGCTTCAGTTGCTACACAGAAGAGTTCCAGGTGACACCAAAAGCAAATTATCAACACAACAATTCAATTTAAGCCGGGCTCGGTGGCTCAGCCTGTAATCCCGCGCCTTTGGGAGGCTGAGGTGAGTGGATTGCCTGAGCCCAAGGGTTCGAGACCCGCCTGGGCAGCGAGACCTCATCTCTACAATAAAAAAAAAAAAAATCAGCCGGGCATGGTAGCGCATGCCTGTAATTCCAGCTACTCCGAAGGCTGAGGCGGAAGGATTGCCGGAGCCCAGCAGACCGAGGCTGCGGTGGCCGGGAGCGACCACTGCACTCCAGTCTGGGCGACAGAGTGAGACTCCAACTCAAAAGAAAAAAAATGCAATTTAAATGATCACCTGATTAAAAAGAAAAAAAGTCACCATTAACAACAAGTGAGGCGGGGCTCTGTGCCTCAGCCTGTAATCTTGGCACTTTGGGAGACCGTAGGTGAGTGGATTGCCTGAGTCTGTGGGTTTGAGACCAGCTCGGGCAATTTGGCAAGACCTCGTCTCTACAATAAATTTTTTTAAAATTAGCTGGGCATGATAGTGCGCGCCTGTAGTTCCGACTACTCGGAAGGCTTGAGGCAGAAGGATCGCCTGAGTCCAGCAGGGCAGTGCTGGGGTGGCCGTTGAGTGTGGGCGACAGTGAGACTCCACTCAAAAAAAAAAAAACCCAACACAAGTGAGCTTAAGAGTTTTGTATTCTGTAGGTGATTTTGTTTCCTTTAACTGTTTTCTTCTTTGGAAATGGGAGACAGATTCTCAGAATTTGGGAACATTTTTCTTTACTTTTTGGATCCAATGAATTTTTTTTTCATTTTCCCCAATGCTTTTGTGATATTAAAAGTTCATATAATTTAAATGTTCAAAAGTATGGTAGTCTTTGGTTTGCCTATTTCAAAAGGTAGCATTTTCCTTCTCTGTGACCAAAAATCAACATGTACGATAAAGCTATTTAAATTCCTGTTGAAGTATGCCACAACCCATAAATTTGGTGAATTTGGCAAGCTGATGATTCAGCAAATTGACTTTTAGCACATTGAGTTTTGACGAGATAAGTTTATGTCAATTGCCTATTCAGTAAATTTGTATTTTCCCAAACTGAATTTTAATACATGCTTGCCTCTTTCTCCCACATCACAAACTTAGTTCACCGAACTGTAACATAGTAAGAACAATAACTAACATTTACTGAGTTTCTGTCTTATGCTAGTTTTAAGCTAATCACTTTCCAGGCACATAATTTTTTAAAAAACCAGGCATGGTGGTGCGTGCCTATAGTTCCAACTACTTGGAAGACTGAAGTGGAAGGATCACCTGAGTCCAGCAGTCGAGGCTGCGGTGGCCCTGAGTGTGCCACTGCACTCCAGCCTGGGAGACAACTCAAAAAAATTTAGAAAACAGGGTTCTATAAGCCAATTTTCTGCATAAAACCTAATTATCATCATCATGATTATTTAAAGATTTTTAGACAGAACAAACATATCCTAGTTCCCTCCCCTCCACCCCTAGAGTCTCACAACCACACCCCACTGGATTATCCCCACCCTTCATTCATTAATTCAGTGCCCTGAGTACATTTTCTGTTTGCAACCCTTGAATACACAATCTCGTGTTATAAGTGTAAAATAGACACTTGTATTAAAATATTGTTATGCTACTTCTAGTAAACCCCTATTATTGGTTTGCCTATCATCTGACACCGTTCCCAACCTGAGAGAATTTGCCTTGCTTACAGTTGTATTTCCAGAGCCTAGCACTGCACCTGGCACTAAATGACTCCTCAGCACTATTTCTGGAATATTTGAGTGAAGGATGTAATCTTTTCTCTGTTCCCATTATACTGCTTTATCAATCTTTCCTCTTCCCCTTTATCTCTGCTTCCAATTTTACCTCTATCCAATGTACACCAGGCAAAAGAATCTTCACTGACTCGCCTTGTCTAAGAGAATCGTATCAAAATCCCTCTTTTAAAAAAGAAAGACTGAGACCTCATCTCTACAATAAATCAAAAATTAGCTGGGCGTGGTAGCACACGCCTGTAGTTCCAGCTACTTGGAAGGCTGAGGCGGAAGGATCACCAGAGCCCCCAGCAGGTCGAGGCTGCCGTGGCCGGGAGCAGCCACTGCACTCCAGTCTGGGCAACAGAGTGAGACTCCAACTCAAAAAAAAAAAAAGAAAGAGAGAGAGAGAAAGGTTTGCATCTTTTACGAACAAAGAAAACAAACAAACAAAAAAACACCTCAGTTTGATAGCAAATACCATTCATAATCAGAAGCCTACCTGTTTTCCAGCCTCAACTTCCTTCACTCAATATCATGCTGTTTCTTCTAGCAACAAGAAAACTTCTCCTAATTTTCTGGACATACAATGCTCTATTCATATTTCCATAATGTGTTTACCTTGTCCTCTCCCCACCTCTCCCCCATCTTATGATCCTCAGAACGTGTGGGGATATTTTGCTATATCCCAGCATGTGCCTATCCTTTAGACATATCATCAGAATGCTTCTAGGGGGATTATTTACCTCTGTACCCTGTGATACTGTACTATTTGTTTACCTGTGTTTGGGGTGGGGAGTAGCATTTAAAATTTTTTTCTGAAATAGATAATTGTTCCCCCCAAAAAAGGTGACTTGAAATGTTACCTTTGCCATAATTGCTTGGATATATACCAGATGTATCTCTGAAGTTTATTTTTCATTGATCTGTTTGTTAATTTTTGCATGTCAAATGCCAAATATTTTTAATTAATGTAGTTCTTTATAGTATGTCTTGATATCTGATAGGCCAATTTTATGGGGGGAAAATTGTTATTCTTGCTTTATTTGCAAATCCCAAATGGCCTTTAGGGTTGACCATCTTTTCATTTTTCTTGACCATGTAAGTTTTCTCTTTTGAGGATGTCCAATTCATATCTTTTACTCATTTGTCTGTTACATATACTGAATAACTTCTTTTCCCAGGTCTTTCAACTTTATGGTATCTTTCATAAGAATGTTTTTAATTTGAATGTAGTTAAATTTTTTATCTTTCCCTCTCTGGTCTTTTATTTTAATAACTTGCTAAGAAGTTCCCTTCCCCTCTCTCAAAGATTATATAACTATTCTCCCATATTTTCTTCATTGTTTTCCATCTCATTAATTCATCCAGAGGTGAGTGAGAAAGAGAGAAAGTGTCCAGGAAAGAGAGATTTCTCTGCCAACCCAGAGGGGACAGCAGTGTAGGGTGCCTGGAGGTTAGATAACTCAGCCATCATTGCTATGTGTGAAGCATGGATTGAATAGGAGAGAGGAATCTCTTCCAAACACACAGTTGATCATAGATCCTTCATGGATTGACACAAACTACTCACATCTAATTAAAGATCTTCTGGTACTTTCTTCTGAATTTCTCATGTTGCATGGTGGGGACCAGCATTGATTATGGGCTGTATCACTCTTGCTCTCCATGATAAAGAGTGGGGAGTTGGGAGACACAGGACAGTAAGTACCTGGATGGGCTCAGAGCATGGTAGTAGAAGACATAAAATTAAAACCTAGCTCTCTGTAGTTCATTGATCCAAGCCATTTTTCCTCTCCAACGTTTGAATTATTTCTCCAATATCTCCCCTGTTGCCAATTTAATACCTAAAGAGAAATACTAGCTGGGTTCGGTGGCTCAGCCTGTAATCCCACGCCTTTGGGAGGCTGAGGTGAGTGGATTGCCTGAGCCCGTGGGTTCGAGACCCGCCTGAGCAACTTGGCGAGACCTCATCTCTACAATAAATCAAAATGAGTCATGTGTGGTAGCGCCCACCTGTAGTTCCAGCTACTTGGAAGGCTGAGGCAGAAGGATCGCCGGAGCCCAGGAGGTCGAGGCTGCGGTGGCCGGGAGTGTGCCACTGCACTCCAGTCTGGGCGACAGAGTGAGACTCCAACTCAAAAAAAAAAAGAGAGAGAGAGAGAGAGAAATACTGAAAAACAATAGCCTAAAATTAGAGAAGTTCTTGAAACGTGTTCGTAGGGTAAACACGATCAGAACTGTACTTGAAAATGATAATCCTAGCCAGGCTCAGTGGCTCAGCCTGTAATCTCAGCATTTTGGGAGGCCGAGGCAAGTGGATTGCCGGAGCCCGCGGGTTCGCGACCCACCTGGGGAACTTGGTGAGACCTCATCTCTACAACAAATCAAAAATTAGGCGGGCATGGCAGTGCGCGCCTGTAGTTCCGCCTACTTGAAAGGTTGAGGCGGAAGGATTGCTGGAGCCCAGTATGTCGAGGCTGCAGTGGCCGGGAGCGTGCCACTGCACTCGAGACTGGGCGACAGAGTGAAACTCAACTCAAAAAAAAAAAAAGAAAATGATAATCCTGTCACTCGTAGGACAGATTCAATGAAGGGAACGCATTTCATTGATGAAGTGACAGGAATGACTCAGTAAGGCAGTAAATATTAAACCAAGGGTTAAACCCAGTCAATATAACTTTTCTTTCATGCCCTACAAGCCATCCACCCACGAGCAAGCTCACCCCCCAATCAATAGAACTCTTGACAGCTGACTAGAGTCTACAATCTTTACATGGTATAGGGGAAACCAAAAGGGAAGCATTGGTGAAGATTGACTCTGTGATAATGACAGTGGAATTCTTGTCTTTGAGGTGTAATATTGGTAAAGGTGACCAGCAGGCAACTGGGGAAAGGCCAAGGTAGGGAAAATCGTTTTAGAGTCATCCAGATGGGGATGAAAACTAAATTTCAAAGGTACTGAAAACACAAAGAAAGAAAATAATAAGAAAAACATATCTAGGGGAGAAGAAATATAAGGAAATCTGAGAAAACAAGAAGTTATTCAGAGAGGAAGAACCAAGAGGATGGTGTGATTGGGGACCACAAGGACTAAGAAAACACCATTTGTCACTGAAACTTCACATTCATAGGCATCGTGGTTTATCTGGGGAATGGATGGCACCACATTCTGAAATTCTTTCTTTAAAACACTATGGCCACATGCCTATAATCCCAGCACTTTGGGAGGCTGAGGTGAGAGGATTGCCTGAGTCCAGGGGTTTGAGACCAGCCTGGGCAACTTGGCGAGACTTCATCTCTACAATAAATCAAAAAATTTGCCGGGCGTGGTGGCGCATGCCTGTAGTTTCAGCTACTTGGAAGGTCGAGGTGGAAGGATCGCCTGAGCCCAGCAAGTCGAGGCTGCGGTGGCTGTGAGTGTGCCACTGCACTCCAGCCTTGGCTACAGAGTGAGACTCTAACTCAAAAAATAAAACACCATAGCCCAAGACACTCATGAAAAATTAGAAAACAGAACCTTAGTTGGTTTCCATGTCAACTGAAGTAGTTCTGGGGATATTCCATGTGATTGTAGAGAGTACCCTCTCTGGAATTGGAACATGCAGTTACCGTTTGGCATGACTGTCAACGGCCTGGCACATAAAGACTAAGGAATATTAATAACGACCAACACATATAGAGCACTATGGGCCATACATTGGTGTGCTTTCTTTAACCCCAAAGCCTTGAGGTTCCAGAAACTGATATATCCCCATTTGACGGGCAGGGAAACTAAGACACAGACAGGCTAAATAGTCTAAACTTACACGTGTAGCAGAGGCAGAGCCAGAGCCAGGACTTAAATCCAGGCAGCCTGTTTCACAGTCCCTGCTCATAAGCACTTTGTGTTCCATTCATCTTATGAAGAGAAAGGGCATTCTCAAGGTTCACAGCATACAGCAGAAGTTCAAAAACCAGACTCCTGGTAAAACATCATTTATCTCAACATCTTTATCTTAAATCCAGAAAAGTGACACTCAGAGAAGGGTGTCCCTTACAAGATGATAACCAGCCTGCCTACTAGGCCAGAGCTCAGGTGCCAGGATTGCTCTCCTGGAGTCCATCCCGAGAAGGAGGTGTGTGGGCGGGAGGAGCGCGGCTGAAGCCCCGCCCCGCCCCGCCCAGCACGGCCCGCATCCCCAGAGAGACTTTGCGGTCATGGCGGCGACAGGAGGCGACGCGGCCTACTTCCAGAGGGGCAGTCTGCTCTGGTTCACAATTATCATCCTCTCCTTTGGCTACTACACAGTAAGGGCAGCCGCCGGCCGGCAACGGTCTGGCGAGGGGAGCGGGAGCATCATTGTTCGCAGGATCCATTTTGCGCAAGCGCAATCCCGGCTCCCGCGAGTCCCGAGCCGAGAGGAGGGGACGAGACTCGGGAAGGAGACGCAGGCGCACTCGTCTGCTAGGGCCTCTGACCGGTGCTCGAGGCCCTGAAAAACCGGCTAGCCAGGCTTTTCACATAAGAGGGCGAGGACGGCTTCCCGACAGACTCAGTGCCAAGGTCTTTCAACATGGTGGTGGCGAAGTCGGAGGCCGGCGGCGCAGCCACCACCTACTTCCGCAGAAGCAGACCCTTGCCCGCGCTAGTTACGGTCCTGGGGCTGGCATACTTCGCGGTGAGGCGTGGGGCGGCGCGGCGTAACTGTTTTGCCCCGCCGGGCCCTCGCAGGGCGAGGGGCGAGGCGGGAAAGAGGTCTGTGCGCACGCGCGCCTGGCGGTTGCTTAGGTTACTGGTGTACGCGGAGGTTCGGTGAGCTCTTAGGATAGTTTCCGACATAAAAGAGTTTTTAAGCTTGTTAAATGTGCTGATAACTTCTATAAGAGACTGTTTGAGTGGACTTTATTAAGAACAGGTGTCATCCACCTTGGATATGGTCTGATAATCACAAGGTTTCCTCAGGATACATCTAGAGTTGCGTTTAGATAATGAAAGTGAGAATGGAGACATATGTCTTTGTTTAAAGTTTGTTAGGTCTGTAGACTGTATTTAAAGTGTTCTGTTGGGAGCCGGCCACGGAGGCCCACTGAGCGTTAGGGGTCAGGAAGGGTCGTTCACCCCGAGACCACTAGGATGCGTTCAGGAGCTATTGACCCCATTTCCTCCCCCTTTCTACTCAATACTAACCAGATTAAGCTCCTGTGAGCTCAAAACATAAAAACTCTGAGACCGGGACGAATACAAGCCAACTTTAGAAGCTCATTGTTCCCATTCTTCCGCAAACTGCAGTTTTGGCTTTCACACAACTTATAATTCAAACTCGTGTCACATCTAAGAGCCTTAGTATTGGTCACAGGCTTCTGGGTCATGATCTTAGGATTTATTGAAGGTGTAAATTGTAGAATATAGTTTTAGAAGACAGTCATTTTGTTGAAAGAATGCGGCTGGGTTACTTGCAGGTAGCCCACTGTGAACTTTGGACTGGACCACATTCCAAACATTCTGGGATGGGCCACTTTCGTTTGTAAAATAAATAGTTAAACTTCTATAGAATTGTTTAACTTGGCATAAATCAATCAGTTTAGGATGAAAAAGACTTATAGAATATGTCAGTCACTGATTAGGTTATCCTTTGTTATGGGATTTTAAGATTATCATATGAAAAGGGTTTAAAGGCAATCATTGATTAAGTTTTCATGGATTAAGGTTTCTGGTGGGTGGGGGACGCCCCTCCCACATCTGACTTTGTGTATAAAAGACCCATTGTAATTCCCAATAACACCCATTCGCTTATGCACTAGACTGGAGTCCAGTCTCTTTCTTTCTCTCTTCTTCCCCCCAATCGCTGACGCCGTCTCCACCTTTGGGGTACCCTAAACTCGGCTGAAGCTGGTCTCCAGCAGTGTTCCTGTTCTTGCATCCTTGCCTCTCTGCACGGTTACTAACAGCCGAGTCTAAGTCCTTTATGGAGTCAAGTTGACCGACGGCAATAGGCCTGCCAAGCCAGGCTAGAGTTTCCGAAGCAGAATGATCGAGGCAGTTTAAGTTGCTTGGAAGAATGGGGATAAACCTAAAGTATAGGTAGGATTGAACTGGGGGAAAGGGTGGAGCATATAACTGTTGTGGCATAGGTTTGAGAGCAAGACAGCTCTGCTGAGAAAAAATGACTTTTGTCTGGCCGAGAAGGAATGTGTTTATAGGATAAAGGGAAAACGCATGGAAAAGTGGATTGGGGGCTAAATTGGTGTCTTTTTGAAGGAAGGCAAAGCTATTGGGACAGTTCCCAAGAGAGCCTGGAGATTGGGGTTTGTCATGCCCACGGTGTTGTTTGTTGGTGTTAGATCTGACCACCTTTGTCCTGTTGCCTCATATGTAAAATGGAAGTGTTGAACTGAACATTTTCAAAGGTACACTTCTGTTCTGCGATTCTGTGTCTCTGGCTACTTGGAATATGGTTGGAGGAAAGCTTTGGGGACTTCAAATTGGCCTGCTGTGGAGCTGGCAGATGCTCTCCCTTCCACTCCCCTTGGTTTGTGAAGATGTGATGTTTTATGCTTTTAAATTTTAATGTGAAGTAACATTATGAGAGAGGTAGCATTGCTCTTGACAGAGATCTGAATGGGACAATAAATTTTGGAATTGTTAGCAGTTATTCTTATAAAATCCTAAACTGGCTAGTCACAGTGAACCCCCCCAGGTTGAGGCTGCGGTGGCCGTGAGCCTGCCGCTGCACTCCAACCTGGACAACAGAATGAGACTCAAACTCAAAAAAAGAAAGAAAGAAAGAAAAAAGTCAGAAATAGAGGCCCAGATGACTTTGTTCAGAGTTTCTTTGATCAGTAGTTGTTTTTATAGAATTAATATTATTTCATAGATATCTCTCAAAGGTAAACATTTTAAGTGACCTAATAGACATGTGCTTCTGTTTTCTTGCAGTGGGTTGTCTTCTGGCCTCAGAGTGTCCCTTATCAGAGTCTCGGGCCCCTGGGCACCTTCACTCAGTACTTGGTGCACCACCATCACACCCTCCTGCGCAATGGGTAAGGAGACCTGCACAAACAGGATGTGGACACTGCAGCTTTGGTCTCACCGGAGACCTAGAAGACCAGCAGTTGCCTGTAGTTGACAAAGAGTACTGTTAGTTCATGTTAAAGCACCTTTCATTCTGAGGTTTCTGGGTTAGATTTCATCAGCAGAAAACTATCACCTTAAACTAGACAGACTTTTTTTGTTTGTTTCAGGTATTGGCTTGCCTGGTTGATTCATGTGGGAGAGTCCTTGTATGCCATGGTATTGTGCAAGTAAGTCTTTGTAATTGGTCTTTGGCACCTCTCTCTTGGTATCTAATGTAAGTTAAGAGTAGCTACATTTAAATAATTCATATACTTGTAGGCTGAGAACATTCTCAGGGTAGAGCTGAATCCTCATGCCCAATACTGAGCCTGGAACAGAGAGAGTACTCAGTAAATGTTTGATGAATGAATTCATTTTGTTCGTGTTAATCAATTATTTAGTTATTTAATTGAAATTGACTTTTGTTATTTTTTTAAAATTCTCTAGATGGCCCCAAAAGAACAAAAGTCTAGGTAGGAGTCTGCCTTCTGGTTTGAAAAAAAAAACTAAGTTATTGACCTTTGCTAATGATTCTCAATCCTGATTTCACAACTAAATCACCTGAAGAGAAATACACACATCTGGTTTCCAGACCAGGAGTTTCTGCTCTGGTAGGTTTTGCTTCAGACATAGGAATATGTTGTTTTTCAAAGCTCCATGGATAATTCTGGGACACAATGCTAGTTAAAAGCCCAGGCTGGTCTTAAACTCCTGAGCTCAGTCTATCCTCCTGCTTCAGCCTTCCAAAGTGCTGAGATTACAGGTGTGAACCACCATACCCAACCATCTTTTGTCTTTTAGAAAAGACAGACTGAGCTAAGAATACAGATAAAGGTGTGTGGATGAGAACAAGTTAGAATGACTCCAGGAAAATCCTTCTTGAGATCGCTCAGCCGCCAGCTTTGACCCCTCTGAAGAACAGGGAAACATCCACTGCGGTTCAGTGAGCCTTATGTTGTGGGGTAGCAGCTAAGTATCTTACACATTTCTAGGATTATAAGATTTATTTTCCAAATCAAAACATTTTTGTTGTTTTTCCCATTTCAAAATAAATGTTTGTTGTTAAAATATATCCATGTTATGTTAAAAATTCAGCATATGAATTGAAAATTAAGGCCTCCTATAATCCCCAAAATAGTCACTACTAATAATCTAGTGTATATCGTTGCAATTTATTCATTTATAAACAACTATACATATACATATAAACTCTTCTATAACTGTTTTCCATGTCACTATTTTATTTTTTTGGAAATAAGGTTTAGCTATGTTGCCCAGGCTGGTCTCAAACTCCTGGGCTCAAATGATCCTCCTGTGTTAGCCTCCAAAGTAGCTGGGACTATAGGCATGTCATTGTGCCAGGCTCACATATGCCTGTTTTTCCATGTTTGCATATATAAACTTACCCCATCCATTAACATTAGTGCATATTACTCTGTTATATGAATGGGCCTTAACATATTTAAGAAATCCCAGGGTCAGGTATACTGGCTCATGCCTATAATCCCAACACTTTGGGGGGCAGAGGTGGGAGGATCACCTGAGCCCAGAAATTCTAGACCATCCTGGGCAACGTAGTGAGACCTCATCTCTACAAAAAAATTTTAAATTAGCCAGGTATGGTGGTGCATGCCTATAGTCCCAGCTACTCAGGAGACTGAGGCAGAAGGATAGCCTCAACCCAGGAAGTCAAGGCTGTGGTGGGCTGTGATTGTACCACTGCAGCACTCCAGCTTGGACAACAAAGTGAGAGCCCCAACTAAAAAAAAAAATTAAATTAAATTAAAAAAAAACTTATTTTTTTACTATTCTGAGCAGTCTGCAGTGAACATGAATTTCATACATTTGGCCCACTTTGGTATTTATTCCCTTAGAATACATTCCCAGATCTTCAATTTGAAGATTAAAGAATGAATTCTCGCCGGGCTCGGTGGCTCAGCCTGTAATCCCGCGCCTTTGGGAGGCTGAGGTGAGCAGATTGCCTGAGCCCGCGGGTTCGAGACCCGCCTGGGCAGCGAGACCTCATCTCTACAATAAATCAAAAAAAACCAGCCGGGCATGGTAGCGCATGCCTGTAATTCCGGCTACTCGGAAGGCTGAGGCGGAAGGATCGCCGGAGTCCAGCAGGTCGAGGCTGCGGTGGCCGGAAGCGGCCACTGCACTCTAGTCTGGGTGACAGAGTGAGACTCCAACTCAAAAAAAAAAAATAAAAAAAAATTAAAAAAAAAAAAAAAAAAAAAGAATGAATTCTTTTAATTTTGATATTTATTCATATTCAGAACTGTGGGACTAATTTATACTTCTAACACGAATGTATGACAGTGACAATTTCCCCACACCCTCACCAACACTTTTCTAATAGGTGGTCTGTCCTTATCCATTTATAGGCACACATTAGTTTTTATGAAATTAAGTACTTTGTCATTTAAATGTCTTGTAAATATCCTTTTTCACTCCGTTAGGTCTTTTGATAAACATATTTAAGCTGGGTATGGTGGCTGAAGCCTGTAACCCCAGCACTTCGGGAGGCCAAGGCGAGAGGATTGCCTATGGCCAGGATTTTGATACCAGCCTGGGCAACTTGGTGAGACCTCATCTCTACAATAAATAAAAAAATTAGCTAGGTGTGATGGCACTCACCTGTAGTTCCAGCTACTTGGAAGGCTGAGGCAGAAGGACTGCCTGAACCCAGCAGGTCAAGGCTGCAGTGGCCATGAGTGTGCCGCTGCACCCCAGCCTGAGCGACAGAGTGAGACCCAACTCAAAAAAAAAAAAAAAGTATCAATATAGTCAAATGTATTAATTTCTTTTCTTTAAAGTTATAAAGCGTCGGGCTCAGTGGATCAGCCTGTAATCACAGCACTTTGGGAGGCTAGGCAAGTGGATTGCCTGAGCACACAGGCTCAAGACCAGCCCAGGCAACTTGGCGAGACCTTGTCTCTACAATAAATCAAAAAAATTAGCCAGGTGTGGTAGTACGCACTTGTAGTTCCAGCTGCTTGGAAGGCTGAGGCAGAAGGACCTCCGGAGCCCAGCAGGTCAATGCTGGGGTGGCCGTGAGCGTGCCACTGCACTCCAGCCTGGGCTACGGAGTGAGACTCTGACTTAAAAAAAAAAAAAAAAAGTTATAAAGATACTATTTTACAGTATCTTCTAACAGTTTTGGAATTTTGTCTTTCACACTGAAGTCTCACACTTAAGTCTTTAATAACCTGGAGCTGATTTTTTGTGGCTAAGAGATTTCCAACTTCACCTTTTCCCGTATGGATGCCCAATTAATTATTCCAGAGCTATTTTTTGAGACATTCCCTCTCCATTGATGTGCCCTGTCTTATATTATACTTTTGCATATATATGGCTCTGATTCTAAACTCTCCATTGATCTGTTTATCCTTGGATCAACACAGTGCTGTCTTAATAGCAGTAGCTTTATAATCACTGATAGCTGATAAAACAGGATCTCTCATCTTGTTGTTCAAGAGAATTGCCCATTCCTAGACTTTTGCATTTTCTTATACATTGTCATGTGCTACAAAAACAAAAAATAAACTTGCTGAGATTTTTATTGGATTAACTATGATAAGTAATTTGGGGAGAATTGTCATATTTTCATTATTTTTTCTTTTTACTCTGTTTTTCTTAAGAAAGAGTCAGATATTTCCATGATTGAGTCTTTTAAACCATGAAATGACCTATCTCCATTTTTTAAGATATTTAATATATTTAAAATTTCTAAGAGGTTTTACACATTTTTTGTTAGACTAATTTCTAGCTTCTTCTACTTTCAGATGCTATTATAAATGGTAGTGTACATGAATATAGTCAGTTTTTTATATTGACCTTATATCCAGCATTCTTGATAAATAACATTTATTCTAATAATTCATCTAAATTATTTTCAGTTTTTTAGGTATACAAATATGTCTAGAAATAAAGTTTTATTTCTTTCTTCAATTCTGTATACCCTTCATTTATGTTTCTTCCCTTATTTCAGTGGCTAGAACTTTCAGTACAGTGTTGACTAGAAGTGGTGATAGTAGACGTGTGGTTCTAGATCTCAAAGAAAAACTTTCAACATTTTGCATTATGTTTATTCTAAAATTTTGTAGTCTCCATCAAAATTAGGAAGTTCTGTTGTGTTTCTAAGTTGCTAAGAACTTCTAGTAAGAATGAATGCTGGAATTTATCAAATGCTTCTTTTGCATTTACTAAGGTATTCATGTGATCTTTCTCCTTTATTCTGTTAGTGTAGAAAATTATATCATTTTTATGGGTTTTTTTTAAGATATTTTTTTAAAAAGGTCATTCAAATGAGACTTATTTATATGCAGATGAGACTGTAGCAAACCAATTGGGTCATCTTCTTTTGGGCTTTGTTTTAGGCTGAAAATTTGAATGATATAAACAGGTGTTTATCATTACTACTTAATTGCCAGGCTCTTTGCTAAGCACTTTCTGTATATTATCCCATAAATAATCTCAAAACTTGGTGCAATACATGCTACTATTCTTACTTTTCATATGAGAAAACTGACTATGAGAGATACTGAGTGACTGCAAAGGTCACAACTGGTAGGTGGCCACACCAAGATTTATATCTGGTCCGTCTTCAAAATACTTGCCCTGAAGCTGTACCAGTGCTTTTTACCTGGCACTAATCAGAATCACATGAGAAACAGTTTTATAATACCATACCCTGGACAGTAGCCAGACCATTTCTCAGAGAATAGTGTACCATCCAAAATGCATTTATTAGAAAACAAGAAAGTTGGAAAATAAATGAAAAAAAAAGAACAAACTGAAGATAATAACTTTCATGAAAGTATAGGATTAAAATTCTTGTGTTTAAATTTTGCTTTTTTCTTTTTTAGGCATAAAGGCATCACAAATGGTCAGGCTCAGCTACTCTGGTTCCTACAGACTTTCCTCTTTGGGATAGCATCTCTCTCCATCTTGATTGCTTATAGACCGAAGCGCCAAAAACAAACTTAAAGAAGATATCCAAGAGCTTTCTCTACACTTTTATATTCAGCCTCACCTTTTTGTTGTTGTTGTTGTTGCTGCTGCTGCTGGGAAGGGGAAAGTACAGTATTTACTCAGTGACTCTATTTTCTCGAAGCTGTCCTTCAAAACCATATATGACCCTCACGCCTGTAATCCCAGCACTTTGGGAGGCGGAGGCGAGAGGAATGCCTGAGCTCGGGGGTTCAAGACCAGCCTGGGCAACTTGGCAAGACCTTGTCTCGTCAATAAATCATGGTGTCATGAACCTGTAGTTCCAGCTACTCAGAAGGCTGAGGTGGAAGGATTACCTGAGCCCAGCAGGTAGAGACTGCAGTGGCCATGAGTGTGCCACTGCACTACATCCTGGGTGACAGAATGAGACTCCAACCTAAAAAAAACAAAAAACCCTCTAGTTAGTCATTTTTCTTTTATATGCTCTGGTTGAGCTCGGATAGATTGGTTGTTACTAAAGAAATAATTAGAAAAAAAATTTAGCTTTTCAGTTCTGCAGACTAACCTATTTGGCAGATTTCCTGCTGCCTTCTTGGGGTCCTTGGCTGTGTTGGTGCTCTCCTGCCATCTGAGCTAAGCCACACACTAAACTTACTCACTGGTTTGTATACCTTTGCGCCTGCCTTTTTATTTTTATTTTATTTTTTTTGAGTCAGAGTCTTACTCTGTCTCCAAGCTGGCATGCAGGGGCATGCTCAAGGCCACCTCAGCCTTCCAAGTAGCTGGAACCTCAGGCGTGCACTACCACGCCCAGCTTATTTTTTGATTTATTGTAGAGGCCTTGCCAAGTTGCCCAGGCTGGTCTTGCACCCGTGAACTCTGGCGGTCCTCTCACCTTGGCCTCCCAGAGTACTGGGATTATAGGCTTGTGCCCACCTTTTGACTAAAACACCTTGCCCTTACCACTACCCTCTTACCTCTCCCTTCCCAAAACTTCTCCCATCTTTCTGGACCAAGATAAAGCGACACTTACGCAATACATCAGTTGTAAATACAAGTATTAGGGATCTGCAGGATAGGATCTTATGCTTCTGTTTCTCACACTACAGAGAAAGAGAAGGAAGATAAGCAAGTGCTGGCAGGGGACAGGCTGAGCAGTCTCACAGAGCGCAGAAACCCTGCTGGGAGCTGAGAGGAGAGGACTGTAGAAGGTCTTCCCTGATGCTGCCGGCCAGAAGTGGTCCTTCCCCATACCTGGTTCTCGGAACACAGTACTTTGTGGTGCGCAGGGGTCTGATGGCGCTGCTAGGTTACTCCTTCAGCTCACGGCAACATCTTAGACAGCTTTACTTTTTCCCTAAGCACCTGTCCCCTGCCTTGCACACAGTTGCTGTATCCATGTCTGTTGAACAGAGGAGGAACATTCACTTTCCACTTGTTCAGTATCATCCCAATCTTTATGTGAAGATTGCACAACCTGTTGAGTATATCTTCATTTCCAAAGAAAGCACTGCCTTGTACCACCTTCCTGTGGCTCCCCTGGTGGAAAAACCTGTATCTTTCTCACACTTTCCTTTTCTCAGTCATTTTCTCTGAACTCTAGGTGTCTCCTTCCTCTGACTTACTCAAACACACAGACATTCCTGTTGTACAGATGCTAGTCCACAGGTTATCCAACTAGTTACTACCTCTTCCATTTACCTTGTTACACCTTATTATTGCTAACTAGTTGGGAAAGCAAGATCTCTAACTTTGTCCCCTTACCCTGGCAGAATGACTATTCTGCCTACAGGCCGTAGGGGCTCCTTCCCTGGAGGACTGCCTGCTTGTTCTCTGGAGACTAGTCCTCATTTCCCTTCTGTGATATGGAGGGGCATGTTTGTGTTGAGCAAACATTGGTGAGAAACAACACTATCCCCAGAATAGAGCCTCACGTGAAAAGCATTACCCTGAAAGATTATGGACTATGAACTATTTTCCTTGTGATTAAGAGTTTGCTTGCTGGTAAGGAAAAAGGTTTCTGACCATAGAGTTAAGCATCAGGGATTCAACCCAGATTTTTAAAAATGATCTTCTCCAAAGAGAAGATGCTAGTGACAGTAATGTTAATGCAGATATGTACCGATATGACACGTTATTGAACAAACTGGATTAACTTGAATAAAATGCTGTGAATTGTCTCTCTAATCAAATGGTTTTTTGTGTGTTTGCTGGTTTTGCTACACACTTGATTCTCTCTTCTCAGATTCTATTTTGGAATGTATAGTTCAAATACCAGTTTGTTTTTCACTGGTAAAGAAATGTAGAGCACTAGGCCAGGCACAGTGGCTCATGTCTGTAATCCCAATATTTTGAGAGGCTGAGGCAGAAGGATCACTTGGGAATTCCAGACTAGCCTGGGCAGCATAGACCTCATCTCCACCAAAAGAAAAAAAAAAGTTTTAATGAGCCAGGAGTGGTGATGAGCACCTGTAGTACTGGCAACTCAGGAGGCTGAGGCAGGAGAATCACTAAATTCGCCCAGAAGTTCAAGGCTGCAGTGAGCCTTGATAGCTCTACTGCACTCCAGCCTGGGAGACAAAGTGAGACCTTATCTCAAAAAAAAAAAAAGCTCTAGTTGTAGACTATATATTTGTAGAACTCTCCATGGCTCACTTAATTCCTCTACACACACTGAGCCACTGGGGGTGGACGCTGGAATGTCTTTTCATTGTAAGTTTGTCTTTGGTTTTTTTTTCCCTCCAGGATTTCATACAGTCTATGCAGCAAATGAGGAGTGTCTTAGCATGTTTAAAATGCTGAAAGTATATAACAGGGATATGTTCTGAGAAACATGTTAAGTGATTGCATTGTACGAATATCACAGAGTGTACTTGAATCAACCTAGATGGTATAGCCTACTACTCACCCAGGCTATAGTATAGCCTATGGCTCCTAGGCAAAAACTTGTTCAGCATGTTACGGTGCTGAATTACTGTAGGCCATTGTGACAATGATAAGTATTTGCACATCTAAACATAGAAAAGGTGCAGTAAAAATACAGTAGTACAATCTCATGAGACTACCGTCACATATGTGGTGTGGTGTTGACTAAAACATCAGTATACAGCGTGTGACTACAAAATCTTATAATCTTATTCAGGTTATTGTCATGGCTTAGAAGTAAAGGAGATCTCTGAGCAGATGGTGCAGGTTATCCATTTTATAGACCCATAAAGTAATTCTAGCAAGGTGAACTTACCCAACAGCACACACAGGCAGGATTTGGGGCCGCGTGTTGCCTACCTGCCCAACTGCCAAGGACCTTAGAAGTGATTCTGTACAGCCCACAGAATGGGAAAAAATATTTGCCAACTATATCTGACAAAGGCCTAACATCTAGGATCTACAAGGAACTCAAACGTGCTGAAAAGAATAAAACAGCCTCCTTTAAAAAGTGGGCAAAAGACATGAATAGACACTTCTCAAAAGAAGATATATGGGCAGCCAACAGACACATGAAAAAGTGCTCAGCCTCACTCATCATCAAAGACATGCAAATCAAAACCACACTGAGATACCAACTAACCCCAGTAAGAGTGGCCATTATTAATAAAACAACATGCTGGTGAGGCTGTGGAGAAAAAGGAACGCTTCTACACTGCTGGTGGGAATGCAAACTAGTACAACCTCTTTGGAAGACAGTGTGGTGATTTCAGAAAGAACTAGAAATTGACCTTCCATATGACCAAGCAATTCCATATGACCAAGCAATTGGGAATATACCCAGAAGAACTCAAATCATTCTACAAAAAAGATATCTGCACGCATGTTTGTTGCAGTTCTATTCACAGTAGCAAAAACATGGAACCAACCATGTTGCCCATCGAAGCTGGACTGGATAAAAAAAAGTGGCACATATACACAATGGACTATTACGCAGCCATAAAGAAGAACAAATATATGGACTTCGCAGCAACTTGGATGGATTTAAAGTCGATCATACTCTATGATCTGTCTCAAAACAAAGAACAGAGTGCCATATGTTCTCACTCATAAGTGGACCTTGAACAATTTTTATAATGCTATAAGAAAGGGATTGGCAGAAGTGGGGAACTGTCAGGGGAGGGGAGGTGGAATTGGCAGTTGAGGGAAACTGCTAGGGAAGGGAGGGGCACACCTCATCCACAAGGGTACCTGCATAATCAACATTTGTATACCTAACCCTGAATTGTACCCCACATCTTTATAATAAATTTTAAAATGAAGAAATCTCAAGTCACACACACACACACAAAAAGAAATGAGTCTGTGAAGCAAAAGAAAAAAAAAAGAGACATCTTGGCTTTGTGTTGTAGTCATGGCAGTGATATGAGAGAAACAGCTTTGGTGTTGAGTTTGGATGAGAAAAGACCAGAGGCATCTTGGTGGAAGCAACCATGGAAGACAGACTAAACAGTTTTCTTACCCCTTGGATTTCCAGAGTGTGTATAGTTGAGAAGAACAAAAAAAGAAAGGACAAAAGACAAAGCTAATGACCTCAGAATTTAATAACAGGCCCAATTTATAAACTAACAGTATTATGTTCAGCATGTTTATGACTCCATGCAATCCAAGTCTAAACATGTTTTATAAGCTGTGGTGTTAACACAGCCTTGGGTTTAAGAGGTTATATTCCAGATGTGTGAAGAAGCTTTTTAGCAAAACAACTTACCATCTCAGCACTTATATCTTATCACTGAGGTTCTGAAAACAGAGGTTAGACAACCTGCAATTGAAGTTAGAGAGCACAATGCAATCACATTTTTGTCTTGCTAGGGCCCCTTCTACAGTCTTGTTGATTAAAGCTGTTAGTGGGTTGAGTGCAGTGGCTCACACCTATAATCCCAGCACTTTGGGAGTCTGAGGTGAGAGAATTGCCTGAGCCCATGGGTTCAAGCACAGCCTGGACAACTTTGTGAGACCTCATCTCTACAATAAATCAAAAAATAAGCAGGGCATGGTGCACGTGCTTGTATTTCCAGCTACTTGGAAGGCTGGAACTGGATTTCTTCAGTACAGGAGTTGGAGGCTAAGGTGAGTCATGATTATGCCACTGCACTCCAGCCTGAGCAACAGAGTGAAACACTGACTCAAAACATAAAAGATACAATCTTCTGATATTTAATAATTTAAAAAATAAATTGACCAGGCATAGTGGCTCAAGCCTATAATCCCAGTACTTTGGGAGGCCGAAATTTTGAGAGAATTGCTTGAGTCCACGGGTTCAAGACCAGCCTGGGCAACTTGGCGAGACCTCATCTCTACAATAAATCAAAAAATTAGCTGGGCGTGGTAGCCCGTGCCTGTAGTTCCAACTATTTGGAAGGCTGAGGCAGAAGGATCACCTGAGCCCAGCAGGTCGAGGCTGCAGTGGTCATGAGCATGCCACTGCACTCCAACCTGGGCAACAGAGTGAGACTCCAACTAAAAAAAATAAAAATAAATATAAATCAAGGAAACAATCCCACTTACACTGGCTACAAAAAAAAACCCAGAAATATGTTTAGCCAAAGAAGTGAAAGATCTCTACACTGAAAATTATTAAGCATTGATGAAAGAAATTGACAATGAGACAAAAAAATGGAAAAATATCTCATGTTCATGGATTGGAAGATTTAATGTTGTTAAAATGTCCATATTACCTAAAGAAATCTACAGATTTAATGCAATCCCCACCATAGTTCTAATGACATTTTTCTCAGGAAAAACAATCCTAAAATCCATAGGGAACAATAAAAGACCCCAAAGGGTCAAAGCAATCTTGAGCAAAAAGATCAAAGCTGAAAGCACTACACTACCTGATTTCAAAATATATTACAAAACTCTAATAATCAAAACATTATGGCAGTGGCATGAAAACATAGACCAGTGGAACAGAATAAAGAGCCCAGAAATAAGCCCACATATTTACTCTGGGTCATTGATTTTCAACAAAGATACTTTTCTGGACCTCAGTTCATATCTCACATCATATTCAAAAATCAACTCAAAATGGATCAAAGATTTAAGTATAAGACTTGAAACTGTAAAACTACCAGAAGAAAACATGCTGGGCAGTGGCTCATGCCGGTAATCCTAGCACTTTGGGAGGCTAGGCAAGAGGATTGCCTAAGACCAGGGGTTCAAGACTTGCTGGCACAGCTAGGCAAGATCTCATCTCTACAATAAATCAAAAAAATCAGCTGGGCATGGTGGCACATGCCTATAGTTCCAGCTATTTGGAAGGCTGAGGCAGAAAGAGCCTCTGAGCCCAGCAGGTGGAGGCTGCAGTGGTCATGAGTGTGCCACTGCACTCCAACCTGGGTGATAGTGAGACTCTGACTCAAAAAAGAAAGAGGAGGAGGAGGAGGAAGAAGAGGAGGAGGAGGAGGAGGAGAAAACATGGGGAACTCCATGGCATTAGTCTGGGTCATGATTTTTTTAACTATGACCCCAAAAGCACAGACAACAAAAGCAAAAACAGACAAATGTGATTTCATGAAACCAAAAAGCAAAGGAAACAATCAACAAGAGACGACAACCTACAGAATGGAAGAAAAGATTTGCAAACCATACATCTGATAAGAAGTTAATATTCAAAATACAAGGCAGTATTCTAAAAAAACAGAATTGTTTCTTGGAGGGTGAACCCCTTATAAAACAGGCTTCCCACGCTACATAAGTGTTCTAGGAACCCATCAGCAACAGTAGACCAGCTAGCATTGTGAAAGGCTGCATCTGGCTTTGGTGAAATTTTTTTGGAGACTCTTTCAGCACCTTTGCCCATTTCATAATGGGTGATTATTTATTTATTTATTTATTTATTTATTTATTTATTTATTTATTTATTTATTTTGAGTTGGAGTCTCACTTCATCACCCAGGCTGAAATGCAGTGTCACGCGCAAAGCCACTGCAACCTCGACATGCTGGGCTTAGGCGATCCTTCTGCCCCAAACTTCCAATTAGCTGGAACTACAGTCGCCACACCTGGCTAGTTTTTGTGATTTACTGTAGAAACGAGGTCTCACCATGTTGCCCAGGCTAGTCTCAAACCTGCAGACTCAGGCAGTCCATTCGCCTCAGCCTCCCAAAGTGCTGGAATTACAGGCTGAGCCACCAAGCCTGACCCATAATGGGTGATCTACACAAACAACCTGCCTACACCACACTGAGTGTTCAGCAGTTTTTGACCAAAAACAGCATGACCCCAGTGCCCTACTCTCACCTGATCTATTCACCTGATCTTGCCTGGAGCAACTTTTTTTTTGGTTTGTTTCTCCAGATGAAAAAAGGCCT
The DNA here is from genome assembly GCA_027257055.1 of Cephalopachus bancanus. Classification (NCBI taxonomy): domain Eukaryota; kingdom Metazoa; phylum Chordata; class Mammalia; order Primates; family Tarsiidae; genus Cephalopachus; species Cephalopachus bancanus. Next base: position 4,609,987 of record JAPVLO010000036.1, read on the forward strand.
TAAAGGGAAATGTTTTTCCAATGTAGAAAAGGTGTAACAAAAAACAGCAGAAGCACATTTGATGAGTTCAAAAACTGTTTTGAGCAGTGGAAAAAGCATCTTTATAGGTGTATGGCCTCAAAAGGAGGGTACTTTGAAGGTGACTAGAGTTTAAACATGTAAGAACAAATGCACAATTTTTTAATAAATAAATTCCAGGATTTGGGGGGGTCCTACCTCGAATATAAGGAACTCAAACAACTCAATAGCAAGAAAAAAATAATAATCTTGTTAATAAATGGACAAAGCCCCTATATATATATATATGCATGTATTTCTCAAAAGAAGACATATGCATGGCCAACAGGTGTATTTTCTTCTTTTTTTTTTGAGTTGGAGTTTCACTCTGTTGCCCAGACAGTGCAGAGGCACGCTCCCGGCCACCACAGCCTCAGCCTTCCAAGTACCTGAACTATAGGCATGCGCTACCATGCCCGGCTAATTTTTTATTTATTGTAGAGACGAGATCTCGCCAAGTTCCCCAGGTGGGTCTCAAATCCATGGGCTCAGGCAATTCACTGGCCTCAGCCTTCCAAAGTGCTGGGATTAAAGACTGAGCCGCCAAGCCCAACCAACAGGTATATTTTTAAAATGCTCAACATCACTAATCATCAGGGAAATGCAAATTAAAACCATAACGACATCAAATGAGAAGACTCACTCCTAGACACATAGTAAAAAAAAAAAAAAACCATAACGAAATATTATCTCACACCACTCAGAGTAGCTGTTACCAAGATACTGACACCTGGTAATTCCAGTTCTATACCACGGGATTCCTCTCCCCCTTGTGTCTCCTCCTACCAGGAGAATCTTGGTTCTGGCAACATCAAGGTACTTACTCAATCACTCAATCCTACAATACACAGAAAACAGTTTTAGAATTGCTCCATTTGTCTGCCAGTATTAATACAAATAAAATTCTTCCTTGCAGTCTTTTTCATCATTATTTTTCTGAATATACTATTGATATTCTATTGGACTTTAGGCTATTTGCTAATTTGTATCCAATTTTAGAGTTTTCTTTGTCCTTGTCCTTAATTTTGTCATATATCCTTTAAGACATTGAGAAGATTCTAAAGACAAAACTCTACCACAAGTTATATGTAGAGAAGTCTCGTTCTTCTCCTTTTTCCTTCTACCCCATTCTTACCCACCCTGATAAGTAGGAAGAAAAGTTAAAATGTGCACCACAGGCAACTAGCTAATGAGATTGCAAAGACAGAAAAAAATCTCACCCTTCTATATAGCCAAATATACAATTCACTGTGTACGTGTTCTCAGGATAAGTGATAACATGTCTTTGTGGAAGAATGCTTGACACACAATGTGATACATTCTTTCATAGTTCATCCTAAATTCACCTGATAATGCCAGTGGCCATCTGTACTAATTGCCTTCATCCTAAGGAAAGATAAAACTTCTATCTGTATAACAAGCAGGTCATAGAAACAAGCGGATGGTAGAAGACTAGGTCATCGAGACAGCTTGGAGCAAGGTACCCAGGTTAAACTCCCATGATATCAAGCAGACAGGAGCGCTATCTTCCCTGATGTTTATATGTCAAAGAGATGATTCCTAGGCCCTTACAAACAAACAAACAAGCCTAGGTGTTAGGACTGAAAAAGTGGAAAAAGTGACTCGATATCTGTATTGCATCAAACGAAGAGTACTTTGAAGGTGATTGGAGTTTAAACATGTAAGAATAAATACACAATTTTTAATGAATAAATTTCAGGTTTTTGGGGGTCCCCCCTAGTACATATATGGCTTAAAGACCCATTTATGTTACAGCATGTCAAATCCTAGTATCTTGGGAGGGCCTCTGAAGACACCGAATTTAGTAACTGGCTTGATCTAATTTTTTTTTTTTTAATTCTTGACAATTTGCTGACATGAGCTGTGTTGCCCACATTCCATGTTCCTTCTTGGAGGAGGAAATATCTGTCTCCAAGAGAGCATGAGAACCCACTGAGCTCTGCATGGTTTGAGAACGAGACAGTTAACAATAGAAACAGAAAGCCCAGGCTGGCCCCCTAGCATAGCTCATCTTGGATGCCTCCAAAAATCTATCTTAATTTTGCTCAATTTAGCTAGAATTGCATTCAACTACACAAAACAAGAGGTTAAATCATATTTGGAGTCCACTTGTAACCAGAACGCTGGAAAGGACTACAGAAATTTCCCTCCATCTCCGCCACATTTTACACAGGGAGGAACCAAGGGCATATGAAGAAGGTAACTACCAATGTCACACAGCCAATTTGGTGGCAGACCTAGGTCCCAGACCCCTCCCTATTTCTCAAGCTGCCTTTCAGCAGTATTGGATAAAACATCTGTAGTAATGTTCTCAACAGCATGCCTCATCTCCCAAATATTTTACAAATATTATCCAAGAATGATGTATTAAGAGAGAATAGTTTCAGTCATTGTCAGTGCCTTCAAACCCCACATCCTGTTCATGTTACTGGCGCCTGCCTTTGATACTGTATCCATAGCAATGTACAAATATTATAAACACTCTATAGACCCAGGGGTTTTCTTGCCATTGGTTAAAGGTGCAGTAATAATATGTTGCACATGTGCTCAGAATGGCAGTATTTATAGCATTTATGAAGCTTTAACATCTGCACAGCCAGAGAGCTTGTGGGCTTATGTTCTGGGTATTACAGAGTATTTCCTAGGAAACCAAAAATAAATACATTATGAAATTTCCATTTTCAATGTGTCACTAGTGTTGTTCTGGTGCTTTGTCCTGCCTGCTGCAAAGCACACATTGACCACGGGGAGGATTCCTCGTGAAATCCAATCACAGCCTTTGAAGCTGCAGGAATCTCAAAGGATGCCATCTGTGTTCCTAACAACAAGAGCAAACACTGATTGAACACTCACTGTGTGCCAGGCCTTATGCCAAGAGCCTTGCCTGCATTCTTTCATTTAATTCTCACTTTAAACCCCAAGAGGTAGGTACTGCTAACCCATTTTTCCCAGCTAGAAAACTGGGACCAAATGAACTAAATAGCTTGTTTACAGTCAGAAGTAGTGAGAGGTAGAACCAGGATTGAACCTAGATTTCAAAGCCTAAGTTTATACCATGTTTAGAGTCTATTAGTTGTAAATTATGGAGGTAACTGTAACATAAAATCACTCCCCCATCAATATATTCACAGTGAAGTAGGTTTTCCTGTTGCTGTGTTTGAATTTGTCCCTCAAAAGTTCATATATTCGAAATTTGGTTCCCAATGCAGCAGAGTTGTGAAGTGGACTTTTGGGAGGTGACAGGGTGTGAGGACTCTGCTTTAGTGAATGGATTAATTCATTCATGGATTAATGGATTAACAAGAGAGTGAGTTAATTACTACAAATTCTGTTTGGTTATTTTTGGCTATCCCAGCACTTTGGGAGGCTGAGGCAGGAGGATCACTTAAGCTTAGGAGTTCTAGACAAGCCTAGGAAACTTAGTGAAACCTCATCTCTACAAAAAATACAAAAACTAGCCAGACATGACACCCACCTGTAGTCCCAGCTACTCAGGAGGCTGAGGCTGAAGTATTGCTTGAGTCCGGGAGGCCAAGGCTACGGTGAGCCAAGATTACACCACTTACTCCACTCTGGGTTACAGAGTGAGGCCCTGTATCAGAAAAAAAAAAAAAAGTTTCGGCCAGGCATGGTGGCTCACACCTGTAATCTTAGCACTTTGGGAGGCCAAGGTGGGAGAAACTTGAGCCCAGGATTTCAAGACCAGCCTGGGCAACATAGGGAGACTTTGTCTCTATTAAAAAATGATAAGAAAATAAAGTGTGTTTGCAATGATTGAATTATAGGGGGGGAAAAAAAGAAAGAAAAATAAATAAATAAAAACCAGCTGGACCATCTCTCCCAAGCTCCCTTACCATGTGATGCCCTGTGCTGCCTTGGAAAAATTCCTGCCAGCAAGAAGACCCTTGACCTTAGACTTCTCAGCCTTCAGAACTGTAAGAAATAAATTTCATTTCTTTATATATTTCCCAGTCTCAGGTATTCAGTTATAGCAACAGAAAAAGATACTAATATAACTGTAATATGCATATTTAAAATGGACTCCACCACCTAATTCCTTTTGTACAAATTATTACGTTTCTACTTCATGATACTCCTGATTTCTCACCATAAGGAGTTAATTAAAGAAGTAGGGGCCAGCTCAGGAGTACAGGGTGGGTGGGGAGGGTTGACGTAGCCATGAGGCATTAATCTAAGTTCATGTCAGTGATTCCAGGGGCTTCTGAGGTGGGCATGGTCAGGCCCCTCCCCTAAGCAGGTACACATGCCATTCTCCCATGGTCACTGTGGGGGAAATGGCCCAAAAAGCTCATCTGTGACTGCCCACTGGGTGCCACTTCCACTGTGAAGACGCATTTCGACTAAGTGGAGCAGATCAGTAAATGGACATTGACTTTCTTTTTTTTTTTTTTTTTTGAGTTGGAGTCTCACTCTGTCACCCAGACTGGAGTGCAGTGGCCGCTCCCGGCCACTGCAGCCTCGACCTGCTGGGCTCCAGCGATCCTTCTGCCTCAGCCTTCCAAGTAGCCGGAACTACAGGCGCGCGCTACCACGCCTGGTTAATTTTTTGATTTATTGTAGAGATGAGGTCTTGTCAAGTTGCCCTGGCGGGTCTCAAACCCGCGGGCTCAGGCAATCCACTCACCTCGGCCTCCCAAACTGCTGGGATTACAGGCTGAGCCACTGAGCCCGGCCGGACATGGACTTTCAGAGGTTGTAAGCCAGAGATCAGGCATCTTCAAGCAGGATCAAGGTGGAGATTGAGAGGCTACTGGGACTAGAGGAGGTGAGGCTACCTCAGGGGGTGTGCCTAGAAATGGGGCAGAGCTGAACCATCCCAAAGACATTGCAGGGGTATGAATGTGATGGTTTTACAGAATGTAGCAAGGCAAACTTGGCCTTCATCATTTAAAAGTTCTAATACAGAGGTTCTTATCCTGGGGACAACAAACAGCCTGGGCCGCTAAGAATTGTTCTTCATGGGTGAGCGGTGCAGAGGGAGGCCTTTGTGAATGCAGTCCCAAGGCTCTCAGATGGACAGGAAAATGGATTTAGTGAGAAAGATTAGAAGGCAGAAGAGGGTAGCAACTGCCACTTAGCTAGCCATGCAACCTTGAACAAATCATTACACCTCTTGAACTTGAGTTTTCTTTTTTTTTTTTTTGAGTTGGAATCTCACTCTGTCGCCCAAGATGGAGTGCAGTGGCCACTCCCGGCCACCGCAGCCTCGACCTGCTGGGCCCAGGTGATCCTTCCACCTCAGCTTTCTAAGTAGCCAGAACAACAGATACACGCTACCACACCCAGATAATTTTTTGATTTATTGTAGAGACACGGTCTCACCATGTTGCCCAAGCTGGTCTCAAACCTGTGGGCTCAGGCAATCCTCTCACCTCAATCTCCCAAAGTGCTGGGATTATAGGCTTGAGCCACCACTCCTGGCCAAACTTGGGTTTTCTTATGAGACAATTAAACTTGATGATTTATAAGGTTTCTCTCAGCTTAAAAATTCCATGAAATTCCAGAATCACTATCTACTAATGAAACAATTTACTGGGAGAAGTGGTGAATTCCCTGTCACTGGAAGTATTCAAGCAGAGTGAAAACAGTCACTTGTCTGATATGCTGTAGAGAGAATTCCTACATTAGGTAGGAAGTTGAGATTTGAGTATAAAAACAATAATAAAAAATCGTTTACATTGATTGAATATGTAATATGTGCCCAGCAACTGCTCATAGCATTCATACACATCTCATGTGAACCTTTCAATACCTCAAAGGGGGGTGGGTACTATTATTGTCCCCACTTTACAGAAAACACTCAGATCAGAGAGAAAAAGTTATTCGCCTGAAGTCTCACAGCCAGAAAGAGGTGGAAATTGGAAACCATATTGCTGTGACTCCCGCAAGTCCTCCTCACCACCCAATTCTGCCAGCAGCCTCAGAGTGGCTGGGTCGGGCACGCCTTCTCACTGGCCGCGTCTCTGAGTGCAAGGCGATGTGACTGCCGCCTGCCTCGCTTTCCTTCGTGGCAGGGAATTGAGCATGGAATGCAGACAGCAAGTTTGCCAACAAGGCCACTTTCCCAAGGCCTGTCCAGGAGAGCGGAAGGGGCTGCCATCACTGCTTAAGGCCTCAAATGCTCTTTATTTTACAGAAGAAGAAACTAACCACTTACCCAAGGTCACACAATGAACAAATGGCTCCGCTGGAAAACACCCACCTGGCGTCCTCACTTCCGACCAGTGCTTGATGTTGTTTTGCTTTCTTTTGTTTTTAGCCAAAGTGTACAACTACAGTTGCTCACATAGGCCATCGACAGTCCCTCGGACCCCCATGATCTGAATATACATACTTTCTTTTTCTTTTTTATTTTATTTTTTTGAGTCAGAGTCTCTCTCTGTTGCCCAGGCTGGAGTGCAGTGGCACAATCTTGGCCACCGCAGTCTCAGCCTACTGGGCTCAGGTGATCCCTCCATCTCAGCCTTCCAAGTAGCTGGAATCACAGGTGCACGCCACCACACCTGGTTAATTTTTTTATTTATTGTAGAGACGAGGTCTCACCAAGTTGCCCAGGCTGGTCTCGAACCCCTGAGCTCAGGCAATCCTCTCGCCTCCCAAAGTGCTGGGATTGCAGGTATGAGCCACCGTGCCCGGCTTGAATATACATATTTTCTAATAAAGGGCTATGGCTCAACTACAGCAAATTGGAGATCCACAAGGGTGACAATTATTCAAAACTAAGCTTTCTGCCTAGTATATTCTAAAAATGCTAACCTAACACCAGGCGTGGTGGCTCACACCTATAATCCCAGCACTTTGGGAAGTAGAAGCAAGAGGATTGCCTGAGCCCAAGGGTTCGAGACCAGCCTGGGCAACTTGGCAAGATTTCATCTCTACAATAAATCAAAAAATTAGCTGGGTGTGATGGGGCATGCCTGTATTTCCAGCTACTTGGAAGGCTGAGACGGAAGAATCACCTGAGTCCAGAGGGTCAAGGCTGCAGTGGCCATGAGTGTACCACTACAATCCAGCCTGGGCGACAGAGTGAGACTCTGACTCAAAACAACAACAAAAATTCTAACTCTAACTTAACCCTTAGACACCCAAGTTTATCGTATTGGTCCTGAGTCAACACTCCTGCTCCTCTGAGGCAACTTTCCTCACTCACATTAAACCCAAAGTACGTAGTCCCACCTACTCACCTTTGCAGAATTCCCTCTCCAGTCCTCACTATTTCTCTGGCCTGGTGGGAGCTTCCACTCAAGTAGCATCCTGAAGAGTCAGCAATCATTTCAACTCTGAGTTTACAAATGAATTTATGCCTCAATCAGAAGCATGCAACCCCGCTCCCACGTAAGCTTTACAACAGCACACACATTTTTCAGTATGTTTTAGGATCACAAATGAATAACATCTATAGACAGGTAGGTGCAGTTTAGAATTTTCCATATACCATCTACCCCTGCAGAGCTAAAAGTTAGGCCCGGTGCAATGACTCACATACCTGTAATCCCAGCTGGTTGGGAGGCAGCGGTGAGAGGATTGCCCAAGCCCGCAGGTTCGAGACCAGCCTGGACAACTTGGCAACACCTCGTCTCTACAATTAAAAGAAAAAAAATTAGCTGGGTATGGTGGTATGCCCCTGTGTTTCCAGCTACTTGGAAGGCTGAGTGAGAAGGATTGCTTGAGCCCAGCAGGTCGAGGCTGCAGTGGCCGTGAGCGTGCCACTGCACTCCAGCCTGGGCGACAGAGTGAGACTCTGACTCAAAAATAATAATAAAAATTAAAAAGTTAAAAATCTAGTTCTAGCCGGGCTCTGTGGCTCAGCCTGTAATCCCGCGCTTTGGGAGGCCGAGGTGAGTGGATTGCCTGAGCCCACGGGTTCGAGACCCACCTGGGCAACTTGGCAAGACCTCATCTCTACAATAAATAAAAAATCAGCCAGGCGTGGTAGCGCACGCCTGTAGTTCCAGCTACTTGGAAGGCTGAGGTGGAAGATTGCCGGAGCCCAGCAGGTCGAGGCTACGGTGGCCAGGAGCGGCCACTGCACTCCAGTCTGGGCAACAGAGTGAGACTCCAACTCAAAAAAAAAAATCTAGTTCTTCCAGGACAGAGATACTTGCATTTACCTTACTTTTTTGCCAATTTGGACATCAGCCTCTGAATGAGATACACACCCACAGTCTGGAGCGTGTCTGCACTTGAGAACAGGTTTTGGATTTCAGTGTGACTTTGGACAGATCTGTCATCTTTTCTCAAGCCCATTTGAGGCAATGCAAACAGAGGCAACGCTGTGGTGACCTCATGGAGAATGCTTGCTGAAGGGATAAATGAGTGGTTTCTGGGCCCACCTCTAGCACCCATGACATGTCTCAGGTGTAGAGACTGTCATCAGCACCGCCTCCCACCCCACCCATTGGCAACTGAGGTCACCTTCATGGGGTTCTTCACACTCAAGGACTCTGCCAAGAAGCTGTAGACAGGTAGATGCTGTTTAGAATTTTCCATTTACCCTCTACCCCTACGGAGTTAAAAGTTAGGCCAAGTGCAAAGCCTTGTTCTCCACAAAAGTCATAAAAGAACATTAATAGGAGTACTGACAGATCTAACTACATAAAAATTTAAAAGTCTATTTTAAACTATTGTAAGAAAACTGAAAAGACAATCATAGAACTGGGAGAAATATGTGCAACTCATATCACAGACAAAGGTGAACTTCCCTAATATGTAAAGAACTCCCACTATTCAACGAGAAAAAGCCTATCAGAACAATAAAAAAGGAGTAAATGATGTAAATATCTAGGTCACAGAAAATATAAACAGTTACAGACATTGTAAAAGATGTTAAACCTCACTCATAGTAAGAGCATTGCAAATTAAAGCTGTACTAAGGCCAGGCATGGTGTCTCACACCTGTAATCCCAGCACTTTGGGAGGCCTGAACCTAGGGGTTCAAGACCAGCCTGGAAAATTTGGCAAGACCTTGTCTCTACAATAAATCAAAAAATTAGCTGGGTGTGGTGGTGCACGCCTGTAGTTCCAGCTACTGGGAAGGCTGAGGTGGAAGTATCCCCTGAGACCAGCAAGTCAAGGCTGTGATGGTCATGAGCGTGCCACTGCACTCCAGCCTGGGTGACAGAGTGAGACTCCTACTCAGAAAAAAAAGATCGGGTGCAGTGACTCAAACCTATAAGCCCAGCACTTTGGGAAGCTGAATGAGAGCATTGCCTGAGCTCACTGGTTCAAGACCAGTCTGGGCAACTTGGCGATATCTCATCTCTACAATAAATCCTCCCCCCCCCCAAAATTAACCTGGCATGGTGGCGCATGCCTGTAGTTAAAACTACTTGGAAGGCTGAGGCGGAAGGATCACCTGAGCCCAGCAGGTCAAGAGGTCGAGGCTGCGATGGCCATGAGTGTGCCACTGCACTCCAACCTGAGCAACAGAATGAGACTCCTACTCAAAACAAAAAAAAAAAAACTTGTACTAAGAGAACAATTTCCCACCTATCATGTTAAGGAAAATATCCAAATATCCAAGAATGTATAACACACTTGTTGGAGCTGTGAGGGGACAATGGCATTTTTTACACATGACTGATGAGAGTCCACACTGAAGTCACCTCTGTAAGGCAATTTGACATTGTCAACCAAAACTGTGAAAGCATATACCCTTGGCTCAGGAATACAGATATATTCTAACACATGCAAATAATGTATGGACAGATTTTTCATTGCAAAATTATTTGTCATATCACATAATAGGATTTTATGCAGCTGTAAAAGAAAAAGAGTCCGGGCTCGGTGGCTCAGCCTGTAATTCCAGCACTTTGGGAGGCCAAGGCGAGATGATTGCCTGAGCCCCCGGGTTTGAGACCCACCTGGACAACTTGGCGAGACTTCGTCTCTACAATAAATTTCTAAAAAACTAGCCGGGTATGGTAGTGTGCGTCTGTAATTCTGGCTACTTGGAAGGCTGAGGCAGAAGGATTGCGGGAGCCCAGCAGTTCACGGCTGCGGTGACCGGGAGTGTGCCACTGCCCTCCAGCCTGGGCAACAGAGTGAGACTCCAACTCAAAAAAATAAAATAAAATAAAATAAAAAATTTAAAAAAGAAAAAGAATGAGAAAGTTCTTTTATATACTGATAGGAAAGATCTCTAAAATATAAATGGAGACAAATAAGATGTATACGTACGCTAACAAGCACACATATATCTTACACAGTGTATGAACAAAAGATCTCCGGAAATGTACACATTTATTATTGTAAAGCAAGCAAACTTTTTTTTTTTTTTGAGTTGGAGTCTCACTCTGTCGCCCAGATTGGAGTGCAATGGCCGCTTCTGGCCACTGCAGCCTCGACCTGCTGGGCTCCAGTGATCCTTCCACCTCAGCCTTCCAAGTAGCCGGAATTACAGGCATACGCTACCACACCCAGCTGATTTTTTTGATTTATTGTAGAGATGAGGTCTCGCTGCCCAGGCAGGACTCGAACCCGCGGGCTCAGGCAATCCACTCACCTCAGCCTCCCAATGGCACGGGATTACAGCCTGAGCCACCGAGCCCGGCTGCAAGCATACATTTTTACTCAACTTGATTGTGTTTTTTCTTTTTTTTTTTGAGTTGGAGTCTCACTCTGTTGCCCAGACTGGAGTGCAGTGGCCGCTCCCGGCCACCGCAGCCTCGACCTGCTAGGCTCCGGCAATCCTTCCGCCTCAGCCTTCCAAGTAGCCAGAATTACAGGCGTGTGCTACCACGCCCGGCTGATTTTTTTATTTATTGTAGAGATAAGGTCTCACTGCCCAGGCGGGTCTCGAACCTGCGGGCTCAGGCCATCCACTCACCTCAGCTTCCCAAAGGCGTGGGATTACAGGCTGAGCCACCGAGCCCGGATGCAAGCATACATTTTTATTCAACTTGATTGTGTTTTTTCTTAAACTGACATGTTACTGATCAAATAAGCTAGCATCTCTTTTACATAATGTTTAAATACGTAAATGTAAATCTGTGTTAACAAAATTCAATGATTACACTGATGAATTTTATTTCAAAAGTTATCATTCGGTTGGGTTTGGTGGCTCAGCCTGTAATCTCAGCACTTTCGGAGGCTGAGGAAAGTGGATTGCCTGAGCCTGCAGGTTTGAGAACAACCCAGCACGTCGAGGCTGCAGTGGCTGTGAGCGTGCCACTGCACTCCATCCTGAGCAACAGAGTGAGGCACCAACTGGGGGGGGGGGAAGAAAGAAAGAAAATAGCATCAATGAATGAATTACAATAATGACATCTCAGCAGTATTATAAAATTATTTCTGGGGATTGGCAGTAATGGGATACTGCTGGGGTAGGGGTGGGGGAACAACATCAATAAGGGTTCCTGATCTCAAACCAGGCAAAGTGGGGACCAAAGGGAGGCCCAAACTTTACCTGTACAATTTCAACTTGAATACCTAACCCTGAATTGTACCCCACATCTTTAAAATAATAAAATATATATATATGTATTTCTTTATATAAATATAAAGAAATTAGTTCTGACTTCATCGGCTCCTTGAGATAGGTCCTAAATTAAAGGGTTGGTTCATGATAGATTATGAAAGAGCATCATGAAGGATTTATTGATTGATTTATTTTGAGTTGGAGTCTCTTTGTCGCCCAGGCTGGAGTGCAGTGGCACTCTCACGGCCACCGCAGCCTCGACCTGCTGGGCTCAGGGGATTCTTGCACCTAAGCCTTCCAAGTATCTGGAACTACAGATGCATACTACCACACCTGGTTAGTTTTTGTGATTTATTGTAGAGACGGGGTCTCACCAAGTGGCCCAGGCTGGTCTTGAACCGCCGGGCTCAGGCAATCCTCTCGTCTTGGCCTCCCAAAGTGCTGGGATTATAGGCTGAGTCACTGCGCCCGGCTCATGAACGATTTAAAGTGAATTTTATTCGCTTTGGTTTGTGATATCTGCGTCTGAAGTGTGTTAAACACTATAAAGCGTGTTTTAAATCTCATGAAAGTTTGCTTTTACAACACTATGCATTTTGTCATATAAAGTATATAATATTATATAATATATAATAAGTATAAAATACATCATACACACTTTAAAACTATTAAATGTATTAAAAATCTTAGAAAAGTTTGCTTGCTATTGACAGCCTTGTTTCCTTCGTTTACTATCTGCTATCTTCACCTACAATATGAAGGGCTATTCTTTTTTTCAATGTAATCTGCCTAGATAGCAAAGAGTCAGTGTTTTACTAGAGTAATTTTCTAGCCTATATGTTGATTTTGTTATGTTCTTGATTTCTTAAGAAAAAAAAACAAGATGTCTTATTTAGAAGAGAGCTAAAGTTCTATACAATTATGTTCCTTTTATCTTTATTTTGAAATGTTTTATTGTCTCTTTCCAGTTGGTAGACGAGTATTATTTATTGGACACCAAGAGCCTAGCTTAAGTGTTCAAATCTCCTGATGATTTTGGATTTTTGCATTCCCCAAATCAGTTCTAAGTGTGAAATACAGTAAAATAAGACATGATAGCTGAGCTTTCCCAAAAAGTTTGCTGAAAATCACAAAAGATCTGTTATTTCACCTTATACAAACAGAGGCATCAGTAATAAGTAGATTTGTTTGCTATCTTACTTATTATTGAATTGTACAGGCATAATTGTACAGATTATTTTTATCAAGAGAGAGGGAAATGGAGGACAAACTTTCTTTCAATGAAAAACTAAGCATCGTCTATAGCACTCCCTTTCACATGATCTGATTTTGATTCTAAGAAAGCTATTTTGCAACCCTGTAAAATGTAGATAACTGATAGAAATGAAAAATAATTCTTGGCTCTGGATGTGTACATTCTGTCCTGACCGATAAAGGTTTGATTGATTCCCTTTCCCACCCTGGAAGAAGCTGGTTGAGCTCCATCTGTGCATGTTTCAACATTCCTTTGCTTCATATCAGTTTAGCTTTTTTCACTTCTCCTTTGAGTTAGTTATAATCTGCCTGGTTCCCTCATGGATTCAGTGAAATAAAATCTTTAATACATGTTCATTTTATGTTCTTTTGAGAGTCATGATTTTACCTTTTTAAAAAATACATTTTGGCAGGGCACAGTGGTTCACACCTAAAATTCCAGCACATTGGGAGGCCGAGGCAAGGGAATTGACAGAGCCCACGAATTCAAGACCAACCTGGGCAACTTTGCGAGACCTCATCTCTACAATAAATTAAGAAAAGTTAGTTGGGCATGATGGTGCATGCCTGTAGTTCCAGCTACTTGGATGGCTGAGGCAGAAGGACCACCTGAGCCCCGTAGGTCAAGGCTGCAATGGCTGTAAGCATGCCACTGCACTCCAGCCTTGGTGACAGAGTGAGACTTCAACTCAAAAAAAAAAAAGCCGGGCTCAGTGGCTCAGCCTGTGATCCCCGCCTTGGGAGGCTGAGGTGAGTGGATTGCCTGAGCCTGCAGGTTCGAGACCCGCCTGGGCAGAGGAGACCTCATCTCTACAATAAATAAAAAAATCAGCCGGGCGTGGTAGCGCGCGCCTGTAGCTCCAGCTATGTGGAAGGCTGAGGCGGAAGGATCGCTGGAGCCCAGCAGGTCGAGGCTGGGCAACAGAGTGAGACTCCAACTCAAAAAAAAAAAAAAAAAATTTATATATATATAGGTACTTCATTGCACAGGAATAGATGGTCATTAAAAATAATGGAAGTGGCCAAGTTCGGTGGCTCAGTCTGTAATCCCAGGATTTTGGGAAGCCGAGACAAGTGGATTGCCTGAATCCGTGGGTTCAAGACTAGCCCAGGCAACTTGGCAAGACCTCGTCTCTACAAAAAAAAAATAGCCAGGTGTGGTAGCACATACCTGTAATTCCAGCTACTTGGAGGGCTGAGGCAGAAGGATCGCCAAAGTCCAGCAGGTGGACTCTGGGGTGGCCATGAGCGTGCCACAGCCCTCCAGCCTGGGAGACAGAGAGGTTTTGACTAAAAAAAAAACAAAGGCCGGCTCGGTGGCTCAACCTGTAATCCCGCGCCTTGGGAGGCTGAGGTGAGTGGATTGCCTGAGCTCGCGGGTTCAAGACCCGCCCGGGCAACTTGGCGAGACCTCATCTCTACAATAAATCAAAAAATTAGCCAGGCGTAGTAGCGCGCGCCTATAGTTCTGGCTACTCGGAAAGCTGAGGTGGAAGGATCACGGGAGCCCAGCAGGTCGAGGCTGCGGTGGCCGGGAGCAGCCACTGCACTCCAGTCTGGGTGACAGAGTGAGACTCCAACTCAAAAAAAAATTAAAAAAAAAAACAAACAACAAAAAAACAATAGAAGGTTTATGCATTAGAGCTTAATTCTCCCTTAATGCTGGTTGTGAATACCTGGAAGGCAGTAACTGAAAGATCACTAGCTAGTATTACCTTCAACAACTCTAATCTGGCTCCCTCTCCTGCCCGGGGTAGCCCTTGGGCAAGTCACTTCCCTCCCCTGCACCTATGTACCCTCCCAGTCGGGTGGGGCTAAAATAATCTCTTCCCACCCTACACCAGCTGGTGGGTATGGGTAGGGACCCCCAATCTTGGAATGGTAACATAATCTGGGAGGGGAGCAAAGCAGGGTGGGTTTAGAGGTTATTCCTATTGTATTCATGTAATGGGTGTGCTGCAGAAGATAACTGAAATGACGATTACGTAAGGCTTAGAGGCATAACATGAATCTTTTCTAAAGTTTTTTAGTGAAGCATAACATATATACATCTTTTTTTTTTTTTGACTTGGAATCTCACTCTGTTGCCCAGGCTGGAGTGCAGTGGCACACTCACGGCTACTGCAGTCTCAACCTGCTGGGCTCAAGTGATCCTTCTGCCTCAGCCTTCCAAGTAGCTGGAACTGCAGATGAGTGCCTCCATACCCGACTAATTTTTTATTTACTGTTGAGACGAGGTCTCACCAAGTTGCCCAGGCTGGTCTTGAACCCCTGAACTCAGGCAATCCTCTCACCACCGCCTCCCAAAGTGCTAGGATTACAGGTGTGAGAATTGAACACACCTGTGAAATCAGTATCCAGTTCAAATGACAAGACATCACCAGTGAAATTTTATCACATTAATCATGGAAGAAGGGAGGAGGAGAAACAAAAATAAACCAAGCTTGCAATTCAGCATTAATCATTTGTTTAGCTTGCTTTCTGACTCCTTCCTCATAGCTGTCTAGCCCCTCACCCTCTGTGATCCTCTCAAAAACCCCAGACCAGAACTCTTTAGAGAGATGGATTTGCAGGTCTCCTCCCATTTCCTTCCTTGGCAGCTGGCAATCATTAAACTCTTTCTCTGCTGCAAACCCTGTTGTTTTAGTGTACATATTGGTCTGTTACTACACAGTGAATATAGGAACCTGTTGGTCCTGAGACACTAGCAGCTCAGAAAGCCCCCTCCTTTCTCTAACAGGAACTTGATACCAAGTTCTTTTTAGCACAGATTCATTTTGCCTCTTTCTGTGCTTCACGTAAATGGAATCATACAGCGCTTTTTTGTGTGAAAGTTTCTTTCTTTCATTAATTGTATTTTCACCTATAATGTTACATGTAGTGATAGATCAATCATTATTTAGCTGACGTCAATGAGTATTTGAAAGTTTCCAGTTTAGGACTATTAGGGTAGTGCAGCTGTGAACATTCCTGTCCGTGTCTTTTTATGACCATGCATTTCTGTTAGATATATACCTAGGGGTGGAATTTCTAGGTCATGTTTATTTCTCTGTCAATCTGCATTATATTAAAAGTCATGAATTTAGGCTGATACCTCTGATTCTAATCTAAAACAACAGGGTTCATTTTACCCTTCTCCCTTAATTTGTAGCTCCTTTTTTTGACAGTGAGAAACCTAACTTCCATTCAATACAATTCACTTACTTATTTGCTCAGTCCTAGAATACCTATAAAATAATTTCAGAATTGCTAACCCACATTCCCCAGCTCTGTCTGCTGAGACAACCTGGGCCTAAAACGATAACACCCCAGAAGCAATGAACATATCCAGCACCTGGATCTTAATTTCTAAATATCACTCCCAAGAAAGGGAGACAGAGTTCTATGGAAAAATGACTGAGTCCACGGTGGAGGCAAGAAAATTCCAGGATGAGTCTGGAACATGAGGGAAGGAAGGAAGGAAAGAAGGAAGGAAGGAAGGAAGGGAGAGAGAGAGAAAGGAAAGAAGAAAGAAAGAGAAAGAAAGAAAGAAGAAAGAAAGAAAGAAAGAAAGAAAGAAAGAAAGAAAGAAAGAAAGAAAGAAAGAAAGAAAGAAAGAAAGAAAGAGAAAGAAGAAAGAAAGAGAAAGAAAGAAAGAAAGAAAGAAAGAAAGAAAGAAAGAAAGAAAGAAAAAGAAAGAAAGAAAGAAAGAAAGAAAGAAAGAAAGAAAGAAAGAAAGAAAGAAAAAGAAAGAAAGAAAGAAAAGAGGGGCCGGGTGCAGTGGCTCACGCTTATAATTCCAGCACTTTGGGAGTCTGAGGTGAGAGGATTGCCTGAACCCGTGATTCTGAGGCCAGCCTGGGCAGCTTGGTGAGACCTCATCTCTACAATAAATCAAAACATTAGCTGGGCATGGTGGTGCCTGCCTGTTGTTCCAGTTACTTGGAAGGCTGAGGCAGAAGGATTGATCACCTGAGCCCAGCAGGTGGAGGCCGCGGTTCGTGGCTGTGAGTGTGCCACTGTACTAGACTAGGCAACAGAGTGAGACTCCAGCTTAAAAAAAAAAAAAAAAGAAAGAAAGAAAAAGGAAAGGAAAGGAAGGAAACTCAAAATAGAATGGAGGTATTTCAAACAGACACAGGAACCAACTTGAAGATTCTTGCAATGGCTGTATCTGGACAATTGAAGCAACAAAACAAATAATGTTCGTAATAGATTATCACTGCTAGAATAAAATATTCATGAGTCTGTGCTAAAATAAATAACTGAATAAATATATGGGAGCAAAGGGACCACTCTTCCTTATCACTGAATTACAAGTAATAAATATCGAAATAGAAAATAATCCAGCCGGGCTCGGTGGCTCAGCCTGTAATCCCGCGCCTTTAGGAAGCTGAGGTGAGTGGATTGCCTGAGCCCACAGGTTTGAGACCCGCCTGGGCAACTTGGCGAGACCTCATCTCTACAATAAATAAAAAAATTAGCCGGGCGTGGTAGCGCGCTCCTGTAATTCCAGCTACTCGGAAGGTTGAGGCGGAAGGATCGCTAGAGTCCAGCAGGTCGAGGCTGTGGTGGCCGAGAGCGGCCACTGCCCTCCAGTCTGGGCGACAGAGTGAGACTCCAATTCAAAACAAAATAAAATAAAATAATCCTTTAGAAAACACAGTGATAATGAAAATTGCAGACAAGAATCACCAACAAATGCTAAAATTGATGAGTGAAAGTATGATGCTATTTGCATAGTCTCACAATGTATCCCCTGAAGATACAGGTTAAATAGAAAAGGAAAAAATAGGGTTTTTACAATGGAGAAATGTGGCAGACATCATCTTTACCACATCATCTTCCAAAGTTAACATCTCCAGTAATGAGACACAGCAATATCATGTCTCTCCTGATATGAAGCATTGGGAAGGCTACATCATTTCTATAAGTTCTCACTAAAGACGCATAACCTCATACTCATCATGAAGAAACGCCAGACAAACTCAAGTTGAGGGACATTCTGCAAAGTAATTGACCAGTACTCTTCAAAAGTGGCAAGGTGATAAAAGACAAAAGTAACTAGTTCAGACTCCTCAAAACTGTCAAGGTTACGAGAGAGAGAAAAAAAAAAAAAAAGACTACTGGGTTCAGTAGCTCACACTAATCCTAGCACTTTGGGATGCCAAGGAAGATTGTTTGAAACCAGCCTGGGCAACATAGCAAGACTTTCTCTCTCTCTCTCTCTCTTCTCTCCCATATACAAGGAAAGACCACCCCAGAAAACTGAATTTTTTTTGGAGGGCAGGCCACTTGAGCACAGGCTTCCCCTACTAGATAAGTGTTTAGGAACCCAGTGTACCCGCTCGTGTTGTTGTGAGAGGCTGTGTCTGGCTTCAGTGAATTTTCTTTGGAGATTCTTTCATCACGTTTTCCCGTTTCAAGATGGGTGATTTACAAACACACCTGCCCACATTGTCCTGACTGTTCAGCAGTTTTTGTTTTTGTTTTTTGGTTGGAATCTCACTCTGTCACTCATACTGGAGGGCAGTGGCACGCTGCCGGTCACCACAGCCTCGGCCTGCTGGGCTCCGGCAATCCTTCCGCCTCAGCCTTCCGAGTAGCTGGAATTACAGGCATGCGCTACCACGCCCGGTGGATTTTTTTTTTAATTTTTATTTATTGTAGAGATGAGGTCTCGCTGCCCAGGCAGGTCTCAAACCCGCGGGTTCAGGCAATTCACTCACCTCAGCCTCCCAAAGTGCTGGGATTACAGGCTGAGCCACCGAGCCCGGCTTGTTCAGCAGTTTTTGACCAAAACCAGCATAACCCCTGTGCCCCATCCTTCCTATTCACCTGATCTCACCCCAAGCAACTCTTTTGTTTGTTTCCTCCAATGAAAAAGTCTTCAAGGGGAAATGTTTTGCCAACGTGGAAGAGGTGAAACAAAAAAATGGAAGAAGCACCAAAAGGCATCAAAACTGACAAGTTCAAAAACTGCTTTGAGCAGTGGAAAAAGCATCTTGATGGGTGCACTGCATCAAACAGAGAGTGTTTTGAAGGTGACTGAAGTTTAAACATGTAAGAATATATACACAATTTTTTAATAATAAAGTCTAGATTTTTGGGGTCCCCCTTTATGTGTATATGTTTATATATAAAGGGTGTTTTTTTTTTTTTTTTTAGGAAAGCAGGATTTATTAAGAGGACAGGAAAGCTCCCACAGTGGGAGGAGACCTAAGGGGGTTGCCCATGTATGCACATTTTAAAAGGTTAAGTTATCTATGCATTACTTTTCAAAGTTGAATTGAATTACAGTAGTAATATGAATATGACATTCACTCAAAAGATGACATTGATCAAATGAAAGCTAGCATCACCAAACGACAGTCAGGTATATATTGTTTTTTCTTTTCTTAAAATGTGTATAGGCCAGGCGCAGTGACTCACGCCTATAATCCCAGCACTTTGGGAGGCCGAGGTGAGAGGATTACCTGAGCTTATAGTTTCGAGACCAGCCGGGGCAATTTGGTGAGACCTCATCTCTGCAATAAATCAAAAAAATTGGCCGGGCTTGGTGGCTCGGCCTGTAATCCCAGCGATTTGGGAGGCCGAGGTGAGCGGATTGCCTGAGCCTGCGGGTTTGAGACCTGCCTGGGCAACTTGGCAAGACCTCATCTCTACAATAAATCTAAAAATTAGCCAGGCGTGGTAGCGCGTGCCTGTAGTTCCAGCTACTTGGAAGCCTGAGGTGGAAGGATCGCCTGAATCCAGCAGGTCAAGGCTGCAGTGGCTGGGAGCGGCCACTGCACTCCCAGTCTGGGTGACAGAGTGAGAATCCAACTTAAAAAAAAAAAAAATCAAAAAAATTAGCCAGGCATGGTGGCGTGTACCTGTATTTCCAGCTACCTGGAAGGCTGAGGCGGAAGGATCTCCTGAGCCCAGCAGGTCGAGACTGCAGTGGCCATGAGCATGCCACTGCATTCCAGCCTGGGCAACAAAGAGAGAGACTCCAGTTCAAAAGAAAAATGTGTATATTTTTTTTCGGCACCTGTGTGTGTGTGTGTGTGTGTGTGTGTTAAAGACTGGGGAGTTGTTTTAGATTCAAGGATCCTATGGAGACATGGCAGCTGAATATAACCTGAAGTCCTGGGTTGCATCCTAGAGAAGGATGGTGGGGCAATTGGCAGTACTGAATAAGGTCTGTCGATTCATTGATAGTATTACATTAATGCTAATTCCCTGGCTTTGATAATTCTGTGATTATGTGAGATGCTAATGTTTGGGGAAGCTGATGAAGGGTATATAGGAACTCGATGTATTTTCTTTTTTTTTTTTTTGAGTTGGAGTCTCACTCTTGCCCAGGCTAGAGTTCAGTGGCACACTCACGGTCACCGCAGCCTCAACCTTCTGGGCTCAGGTGATCCTTCTGCCTCAACCTTCCAAGTAGCTGGAACAACAAGCACACGCTACCTGGCGTATTTTTTTCTTTTTGTTGTAGAGACGAGATTTCACCAAGTTACCCAGGCTGGTCTTGAACCCATGGACTCGTGCAATTCTCTCACTTCAGCCTCCCAAAGTGCTGGGATTACAGGCTTCAGCCACCATGCCTGACCTCGCTGTAATATTTTTAAAGTTCCAAATCATTTCCAAAGAGAAAGAATTTTAAAAAATAAAAAAAAAGAAGGAAGGGGTTGGGTGTGATTGTGTCATCTTTCAGTTAAAAACCCTGTCAGCACCTTTGCCTGTAGCACGGAGGGCTACTCTCCCAAGAGTGGCATTCAAGACCCTCAATAATCTAGGAATCATGGCCTAACACATTCTTGGGAAATGTCCATGGATTTTAGAATGAACTGAATTGACACTCAGCAATATGAACCTGCCACAAAAACATCTCAAAGCTAGTGAGGGGATACCAGGTACTGTGGTCAGCCGGGCTGAGTTCACTTGCTACATCCCTTTAGGCCAGTGTCTGCCTCCTCTAAAGGTGGATATATCACCTCAAAAGATACTGTCGGGAAAACTGTTATTGCCAAGCTCTGGGATAACCACAGAATCCATGTCATATGGGAGTGGCCAAGATGAACTGAGAAACAGACTCTGTAGCCTTTCACACAATGGACACAAAGACGGAATCCATGACTATCAGTTACTAGGACAATAATTATTGTTATCATAACTGATTTTTTTTTTAATGAGCCAGAGTCTCACTCTGTCACCCAGGCTCGAGTACAGTGGCACAATTACAGCCACCACAGCCTTGACCTGCTGGGCTCAGGCGATCCTTCCACCTCAGCCTTCCGAGTAGCTGGAACTACAGGAATGCGCCACCACACCTGGCTAAGTTGCCCAGGCTGGTCGCGATCCCTGGGTTCAGGCAATCCTCTGGCCTCCACCTCCTAAAGTGCTGGTATTATAGGCCTGAGCCACCGTGCCCAGCCTGTATTATAATTGTTTTTTTGTTTTGTTTTGTTTTTCAGTTGGAGTCTCACTCTGTCACCCAGGCTGGAGTGCAGTGGCACACTCCTGGCCACCACAGCCTAGACCTGCTGGGCTCAGGCAATCCTCCCACCTCAGCCTTCCAAGTAGCTGGAACTACAGGTGCGCGCTACCACGCCTGGCTAATTTTTGATTTATTGTAGAGATGAGGTCTCGCCAAGTTGCCTGGCCGGATCTCGAACCCGTGGGCTCAGGCAATCCACTCACCTCGGTCTCCCAAAGTGCTGGGATTACAGCCGCCCAGCCCAGCCTATAACTGTTAAGATTGAACCTTCAGCCGGGCTCGGTGGCTCAGCCTGTAATCCCACACCTTTGGGAGGCTGAGGTGAGTGGATTGCCTGAGCCCGCGGGTTCGAGACCTGCCTGGGCAGCGAGGCCTCATCTCTACAATAAATCAAAAAATCAGCTGGGCATGGTAGCGCATGCCTGTAATTCCGGCTACTTGGAAGGCTGAGGCGGAAAGATCGCCGGAGCCCGGCAGGTCGAGGCCGTGGAGGCTGGGAGTGGCCACTGCACTCCAGTCTGGGCGACAGAGTGAGACTCCAACTCAATTTTAAAAAAAGATTGAAACTTCTAGCCTTTCCTACACTTCACTTCTCCCTGTACCAAGCAGACCTCCCACCTTCCTACATCATCTCCCTCCCGGAAGGATTCTGGACTGCATTTTAAAAAAGGGAATAGGAAATTAAAAACTAAAAAATTTTTTAAGAAGAAAAAATTAGGTCGGGTACAGTGTCTCAAGCCTATAATCCCAGCACTTTGGGAGGCCAAGGATAGAGGATTGCTTGAGCCCATAGGTTCAAGACCAGCCCGGGCAACATGATGAGACCTCATCTCTACAACATATCAAAAAAATAGCCAGGCATGGTAGCCGACAGCTGTAGTTTCTGCTACTTGAAAGGCTGAGGCAGAAGGATTGCCGTAGCCCAGCAGGCCAACGCTGGGGTGGCCATGAGTGTGCCAGTGCACTCCAGCCTGGGCAACAGAGTAAGACTCCAACTCAAAAAAAAAGAAAAATAATTTTTAAAAGGAAATAGATTTTTTTTAAAAACTTCTTAAATCTTTTTTTTTTTTTTTTTTAGTTGGAGTCTCACTCTGTCGACCTGCTGGGCTCCAGCGATCCTTACGCCTCAGTGTTCCAAGTACCTGGAACTACAGGAGCGCGCTACCACATCCGGCTAATTTTTGATTTACTGTAAAGATGAGGTCACGCCAAGTTTCCCAGGCGGGTCTCGAACCTGCGGGCTCAGGTATTCCACTCACCTCAGCCTCCCAAGCCGTGGGATTACAGGCTGAGCCACCAAGCCCGGCAAACTTCTTAAATCGAAAATTAAGTCTCTCTCTCTCCTTTTTCCCGCCCCCAACTGGGACATCCACCCCTACACTCCACGGGCCCACTTGTGTGCCTGGGGATAGCAGCCCCCATCTGTGCAGAGAGAGGGCTGGCCGTGCCCATCCATTGCTGAGGGCTCCTGGCACATGTCTTCCTGATGGCTCTGGAAATCTTCACTTGTGCCAAAAGGAGAGGACAAGGAGGCTTTGTGCAGTTCAGGCCCTCCCGGCCAGCGAAACTCTTCCAATTGGTTGTGCTCTCGCTCTATCTCTATCCCCAGAGAAATAGCCAGCCCCTGTTTCCTGTTTCCTTTGGCCCCTTGTCCTTTTGGGCATGGGCTAGAAGAGCAAGCCCCACCAGATTCCCCTCCCCGCTTGTGCCCTCAGCCCAGCCAGGCTGGGAGGATCCGTGCACATCCTGCAGATTGTCTGTGGAGGCAGAGCGCAGCCCAGGGACACATCGCGGGCACCCTAGGGACAAATCCCTAAATCCCCAACTAATATCTACATGCCTTGGGCCACCTCCTGAATTCTCTCCCAAATTCAATCCAGTGTGGATTGTGATGCTCCCGGCTGGGGCCGTGGGAGCCTTCAGTGAAAGAGAAGCCCCTGCACATTCGGGCACCTCCTTCAGGCAGTGATTGAGAGCATTCTCTGGCTGGGCTCAGTGGCTCAGCCTGTTATCCCAGCACTTTGAGGCAAGTGGATTGCCTGAGCCTGCAATTTGGGACCAGCCCCGCAACTTGGCAAGACCTCATCTCTACAATAAACAAAAAATAAAAAAATAAAAGTAGTTGGACGTGGTAGCACGTGCCTGTAGTGCTGGCTACTTGGAAGGCTGAGGCGGAAAAATTGCCAGAACCCAGCAGGTCAACGCTGGGGTGATCATGAGTGTGTCACTGCACTCCAGCCTGGGCGACAGAGTGAGACTCCAATTGAAAAAAATAAAGATTGTTCTCTAACGACACAGGGTCTGCCACTCAAGTCCCCTAAGTGTTCCCTTTGCCGTCTTCTCACTTCCTCCTTCCTCCTGATTCACTCACTATCCAGGGATTTTCCGGAGTCTGAGAGTCAAGAGGCCTAATGGTGCTGAAGACCATGGATTCCGAAATCAGATCCACCTGACTTCCAGCCTGGGATCTGCCACCTCGGACCTTGGGTCAAATACACTTAATCTTATTTGGAAACTGGGGATCAAGATACCTACTTGATAGGTCTACCAGTGCAAGGATTAAATGAGATAATGAATATACAGTCTTTGCATAATACCAAGTTCAGTGAAGAAGTTTAGCAAATAACAATCAGTAATGATATTTCTTATTAGTCCCAGCTGGCCACCAGCTTGCTTTGAGGCCTTGCATACAGTTGGCATATTGTCTTAGTTCCTACCACAGATGCTAGTCTCCCCTACTCTTTTTTTAAAATAACTTTTTAGAGTCTGGGTCTCACTCTGTCACCAAGGCTGGAGTGCAGTGGGGTAATCATAGCTCAATGTAGTCTTGACCTGGGAGCAAGTGATTCTCCCACCTCAGTGTCTCTAGTAGCTAGGACTATGGACACACGCCACCACGCCTGGCTAATTTTTTTCTTTCTCGTAGACATGTGTTCTCATTATGTTGCCCAGGCTGGTCTCAAACTCCTGGTCCCAAGCCACCCTCCACCTTGGCCTCCCAAAGTGCTGGGCCTCTGTTGTTTTTAATTCAGGGAGGGCTGTTTAGTTTAATCAAATAATAGTTTTAATATTATGGAAATGATAAGGCTATTTTGCTTTTTGTTTCTCTGACTTTGTGACAGATATGATAGAAAGAGAGTTTTCCAGAACTCATTTGGAAGTGAATAGCTAACCAACATGGTGGCAAAAGGGTGAACCTTCCAATAAAGAACATTGGGCTATTTAGATGTTCATTTGGAAAAATATTTTTTTTTAAGTTTGTAACTTTCTTTGCAACCACATAAAAATTCCTGATGGACTAGAGATCTGATCTTTTAAAAATCTTAAAACTATTTGAAGAAAAGATTGGAAAATATTTTTACAGTCTTGATGTGAGGAATCATAGGCAAGTTGTAAACCTTACAAGCCATAAACGAAAATACTGAGAGATTTGACTACTAATATTTGACATTTCTGAGTGAAAAAGATACCATAAAGAAAGCTAAAGACAATGGAAGATTGGAAAAAAACCTTTGCCAACATATGATACGTGAGGTTAATCATCAGAATATGTAAAGGAAAGGGAGAAGTAGAAAAAAGTAATTGAGTAGGTGAGTGACACTCAACTTCACTCATAACAAACTGCATGTAAATAAAAAAAACAAGATGACATTGTCCATCACTAGATTGTCAACATTTCTTTCCTTTTCTTTTTTTTTTTTTAATTGGAGTCTCACTCTATCATCCAGGCTGGTGTGCAGTGGCATGCCCACAGCCATGGCACCCTCAACTTCCTGGACTCAGGTGATCCTTCTGCTTCAGTCTTCCAAGTAGCCCAAACTACAGGTGTGCACCACGATACCCAGCTAATATTTTGACTTATTGTAGAGACAGGGTCTTGCCGTGTTCCTCAGGCTGGTCTCGAACCCTGAGCTCAGACAATCCTCTCACCTCTGTCTCCCAAAATGCCAAGATTACAGGCGTGTGCCACTGCACCTGGCTAAGGATTGTCAACATTTTAAAAAATAATTATCTTCCTGGCAGTTAGGTATATACTCAGGGTCCCTCCAGTCCAAAAGTATTTTATGTAAATGGTACCCCCTGCAGCACAATTTCAACATAGAGTATGACTTTGGAAAAGTATTCCTAATGCCCTGGTCCTCCTGTGGGCTTAGTGAGAGTTGCAGGGACAGTGTTTGGCCTGTCTTACAAAATGTAAAATTCCTCTTCTAGGAATCCAGCCTTTTAGAATACACGAATATGTAATATGTACATGAAGATATATGTAAAAAGATGTTCATTAAATCATGCTTTATACTGGGGGAAAGGAAACAACCTACATATCCATCAATAGGGGAGTCGTAGGATAAGTGAAGGTGTATCTGTTCATGGGATATTTTGCAATTCTTCAAAGGAATGAAATGGATTTATTTGTACTCACAGAATGGTCTTTAAGATTTAACATTACGACTGCAATAAATATGAATAAAAGCAAATCTCCAAGATATTTTTTATTTGATCTCATGAACATATATATATTTGTTTCTGGATATAGATTAGATAAATAGTGAATGCCGTGAAGAGAAAGAGGAAGATGAGGGAACTACTAAGTTGAAGGAACTAGATTGGAATTATTGGGCAGAGAAATTAGCAATAGAAAGGAGTTTCATGTTTTACTCTGTATATTAATTACTTGGTGCTCTACCACAAGAAAGTGTTGTATGTGCTTTTTTTTCCATCTTAAATTGAAAATATTAGGTAGTTCCCTGGCTCTGAGCTAGAAGAATCCTTGTGGGTTTGGCTGATCTTTGACAACTTCCCACCTGGCTAAACTTCCGAGGACTGTGTAAGAAATTCTTAGCATTTCTGAAATAAATCCTTTTTCTGAACCAGCTTATCTGGGCATCATCATAATCCCTATTCCAAGTTTTTTTTCCAAATCCGCTGACTCAGAATCAGAGTTTGTGTGTCTGAGGCTATTATCTTGCTCTGGAGGAGGAAGTGAGAAATGAGGATCACTGGTTAGTGTGGTGATGGTACTGGACAATTGCACAGCCACAGCTAGGAACACAGAAGGCAGAGAGACAGACTTGATCTGCAAGGGCTCCAGTTAACCCTGATGGGGACTCTTGATGGATAGATGACATCTCCCAGGCTTGGGTGAGCAAGGGGTTCCACTTTCTCAGGACTCTGCTAATTTTTTTTTAATCGGAGTCTCACTCTGTCACCCAGGCTGGAGTACAGTGATACACTCACGGCCACCCCTGCTTGGTCTGGCGATCCTTCCGCCTCAGCCTTCCAAGTAGCCGGAACTACAGACGCTCGCCACCACACCCAGTTAATTAATTTATTTATTTATTGTAGAGACAAGGTCTCACCAACTTGCCCAGGCTGGTCTCAAACCCATGGACTCAGGCCATCCACTCGCCTAGGCCTCCCAAAGTGCTGGGATTACAGGCTGAGCCACTGAGCCTGACTGGCACTGCTGATATGTTAGGGCTGTAGCTTTTGTTTGTGTTTTCACTAAAACTTTTTTTTTTTTTGGCACTTATTGGGTGGGTATTTCCATGGATGAACTTTCCACTACTGTGTTCTAAACTGGAGGGAGGAGGGGAAGGGTGATTTGAAATCCACTCAAAAACCCATCCAGCTTGCTTAGAATGGAGAACCATTACCAGGCTCCTAGGGACCTGTCGTCTATTATTATCTAAGGCCTGGGCTGCAGAAGCTGCAGAACTAGATTCATATCGTGATTCCACATTACACTAGCTGTGTGACCACCAACAAGGTTCTTAACCTCTCTGGACCTCAATTTACTGATCTGCAGAATGAATATAATGATTTGCTGCCAGGTGCTCATGCCTGTAATCCCAGCACTTCGGGATTGCTTGAGCCCGGGAGGTCGAGACTAACCTAGGCAACATAGACCTCATCTCTACAAAAAAATCAATAAATTAGCTGGCAATGGTGGTACACTCCTGTAGTCCCAGCTACTCGGGAGGCTGAGTCAGAAGTTCTAATCCTCCAACCCTGGGAGGCTGAGGATGCCGTGAGCCATGAGTATACTATTGTGCTACTCCAGCCTGGGTGACAAAGTGAGACTCCAACTCAAAAAATAAAAATAATGATTTGCCCCTTATGGGGTTGCAATGAAAATCAGAGAGGTGGTGTATGTAGCAAAGAATCAGTGAAAGCTTAGCTGTCATTTATTAATATTATGATGCTTACTAGACTGTGAATCCTTGAAAGACGGAGACAACATGTGAATAATTTTCGTTTCCTCCTCTGCCAGTTTCTATCTACAACTGTCTGTCTCGTACAGGGTTTAAGCATTTGCTAGACACTCCGATTTTGATTCTGTTAGGGCTGTGCCTTTCTGTGCCATTAAACTATTTTTACCAGCCTGTACATTGTAGATAACTGAAAGCAATACAAAATAATTCCTGTCTGTAGATATGTGAATTCCACCTGCTATAGGTTCAGTTGATTCCCAACCCTCACTGTGGAAGAAGCTGGTTTTGCCTCCACTTGGAAGTTCATGTCAATATTCCAGATCTGTATTTGCTTCTTTGGGCCGGTTGTAACGTCTTATTCGTTCCCTCATTGATGGTGAGTTAAATATAACCTTTGGCACACGCTCATTTTATATCTGTATGAGACTCGTGATTTTACTTTATTTGAAACGTATCCTAACATTGCTATTACTCCTTTGCCAGAACAGGAAGTTTCTGTAGAAGGCAGACACCGCATCTGAGTCTTCCTCTCAAGGCCAGACACTGTCGCGTAATTAGAATTAATTGCTTGTTCGTAGGTAGACAGAGAAAAGCTTCCGCGCTCCCAGAGACAGGGGTGCAGATCCGGTGTCACAACCGTGGGTGACACCGAAGGACGAAGGCACGTCTCTCCGTCTGTCGTCTGTGAAATGGGCCCGCGCCCTCACCCACTCCCTCCACTTCTCGCCCCGGCCCCCGGAGGCGCGGAGGGCTCCCGGTTCGGCCCCTTCCCGCGAGGGGCCGGGTCGGCACGGCGGCCCTCCGCCCCGGGGGTCTTCGGGCTGGGCGCTGCCCGCGGGGCGCCGAGGGGCCTCTGGAGGGGCGGGTTCGCTCGAGCCAGAAAGCCCGGAGCCGCCCAGGAATTTTGGCTCGGGCTGCGAGCATTTCCTCCCGGGCCGGCCGGCGCGATCCCGGGGAGGGCGGCCGCGGGCAGACGCGGCGCCGCGCTCGCCGGCACCATGCGGGCCCTGCTCTGCGCGCTGGCCGCGCTCGCCCTGCTCCGCGCCGCGGGCGCCTCGGCCGGTGAGTGGGGCGCGGGCGGGGGGCCAGGGCCGGGGGGACCCGCAGATGCGAGGTGGGAATGAGTGGGAGCGAGGGAGCGAGAGCGAGAGAGCGAGAGAGCGAGAGAGCGAGAGAGCGAGAGCGAGCGCGATGAAGAAGAGAGGGAGAGCGAGTGGGACGCTGGATGGCGATGAAGGGAGGGAGATGGAGAGGAAGGTGGTGAGAGAAAACAGAAGAGACAGGAAAGGGCAGAGCAAAAATGTCAGGCACAGAGAGAGAAAGGAGAGAGAAGACCAAAAGAAGAGAAAGAGGAGACGCTGAGACGGAAAGAGGATAGAAAGCAAAGGGAGTTTGAGAGACAAAAGAGAGCAAGAAGGAAAGCAAAGGAGTAACCGAAATGACAAGAGGAGGGAGAAGAGAGAAGGGGGTGAGGAATGAAATGAGAAAGAGAAAGGCTTGAAGAGACAAATGAGGGAGGGTGGGGAAACTCCGTGCCAGGGTAGAGCTGGTAAGAGAGAAGGAGCCCAGGACTAGGGCGGGAGGTCACTCATCAGGGTGGGCCTCCCTGGAGGCCAGCTCCATCCCAGAGGGCCTGCAGAACCTCCCAGGCCTGACTTAGAGGGCACTGCGGAGGAAGCCGCACTCCACAAGGGGGTGGGCCCAGGCCGGCAGCTCCGGAGAGAAGCCCTGCTCCACTTGCCAGGTGGCCTGAGGCGGCTCTGCAGGCTGGGTGAGCCTGCCAGCTCCAGGTTCCCAGAGAGCTTCCCTGAGGGCGGGGCTGCCTTGGTGGAGGTGGGGGATGCTTGGGTGGGAGAGGCCATCTGGTTACTGCATAGCTGGGGTCCTTACCTTGCACTGTCCTCTTTCTTCCCCCCCACCTTCTCCCTCAGCTTCACAAGTGGGGTCAGATAGGGTGACTCATGTCAAGTCACTCCCTGGGCTATGGAGCCCGGGGCTGTACCCGGATGTTCACTCCGCCACCTCACACGTTGCACAGTACTTCAGTTTACAAGCCGCATCCCTGTTTACCAAGGGAGTGGCTGTTGCTCATCCCGGTTGCCCAAGTAAGGGAAGGCTCTGGTCTTACCATAGCGCCAAAGCAGAGCCCTCGCTGAGTGTCTAGGCCTCCTGTCCCCTCAGTCAGGTTCTTGTGCCCACCCAACCAGAGGCATCCTGTGCTAAGACAGAAGTCCCAGTCCCTTTCAGGAGCCAGTGAACACTCAGGGAAAGTGTTCCCAGGGGTGAGCACTCGGGGAAAGAATCCAGGCCAGCCGGGATTCTCCTCTGTAGATTGGGAAGAATGATCCCCACCCACAGGACTGGCTTCAGGGATTGGGTGAGAGATGAAGCGCCCAGTAGGGAACATGCATCAATGCACATTCTCTCCACTAGTTTCTCTGGGCCTGTGAAGGATAACCATCAATCGCTTCCTCACTAGACGGCATGAAGAGTGGCTGGGACTGCCCAGCACAAAGCCAGGGCCCCAGTACACGCCCTCCCTTTTCCTCCCTCCCTGCTAACCCTCTCCCAGCTCAGCCCCAGGCTACAGGAGCTGAGGGCACCTGGCAGCACCTGTGGTTCCCTCCAGAGGGAGGAGCTAGCAGCCTTCCCACAAGTGGCTGACTTTTTGTGGTTCCTTTAGCCACAAAACTGATATGTACACTTCAATTTAAACCCATTTAAAAATAGTGCTTTTCTTTCTATGTGTGCTCATTGCTACAGATTAAAGAGAAAAGGAGGAAAGTACCCATGTATTAATGTAATTTCACACCGATTTCACACATTTTTTTATTTCAGACACCATCTCAGTTTTTTCTTAACTTTTGGTTATAAAAACGTTTGGATGCAAAAATAGCATACAAAATAATAGCATACAAAATAGAATAGTATAATGTACTTATCAGTCCTACTTCAACAAGTATAAATGCATAGCCAATCTTATCTATAATCCCCACCCTTCCTCCCCTCCTTGGATTATTATTTTCTTTTTTTCTTTCTTTCTTTTTTTTCTTTCTGAGGCGGGATCTCACTGTCACCCAAGCTGGAGGGCATTGGCATAATCGTGGTTTGCCGCAGCCTCAATCTCCTGGGCTCAGGATCTTTCTACCTCATCCTCTTGAGTAGCTGGGACTACAGGTGCATGTTACCATGCCCAGCTAATTTTTTTTATTTTTTGTAGAGATGAAATCTTGCTATGTTGCCCAGGCTGGTATTGAATTCCTGGGCTCAAGCAATTCTCTCACCTTGGCCTCCAAAAGTACTGGGATTGCAGGTGTGAGCCACCACTCTCAGCTAGTCCCTGAATTATTTTCAAGGAAATTCCAGGTATATTTTTATCTATAAGCATTTCCTTGTGACAGTCAGTTCACAGTGGCTCGTGGCTGTAATCTCACCCTTTTGAGAGGCCCAGGAAGAAAGATTGCTCAAGGCCAGGAGTTCAAGAGTTTGGGTTACATAGTGAGACCTTGTCTCTACAAACAAAAAAATAATACAAAAAAAATTAGCCGGACGTGGTGGTGTGTGCTTGTAGACCCAGCTGCTCAGGAGGCTGAGGAGGGAGAAATGCCTGAGCCCAGGGGGTCAAGGCTGCAGTGAGCTGTGATCATGTCACTGCATTCCAATCTAGACAACAGAGTGAGCTGCCCAACTAAAAAAAAATAAAAAACATTTCCTTGTGGCTCTCTAAGAGATAAGTACTCTTTTAATAAATATCCAATCACTGTTCACATGTTCTTGATTGTATCATGCTTTTACAGTTCATTTGATCGAAATAAGGTTACATGCACTGCATTTGGTCAGAATGTCTTACATCTCTTTAAATGTGTAAATTCTCTCTTTTTTTTTGAATGGGAGTCTCACTCTGTCGCTCAGGCTGGAGTGCAGTGGCACACTCACGGTCACAACCTTGACTTGTTGGATTCAGGTGATCCTTCCACCTCAGCCTTCCAAGTAACTGAACCACAGGTGTACACCACCATGCCCGGCTAGATTTTTTTTTTTTATAGAGACAACGTCTCACCAAGTTGATCAGGCTGGTCTGGAACCCCTGGACTCAGGCAATTCTCTCGCCTCTGCCTCCCAAAATGCTGAGATGACTGGCATGTGCCCACTGCACCTGGCCTTTTTTCTTTTCTTTTTTTTTGAGTTGGAGTCTCACTCTGTCGCCCAGACTGGAGTGCAGTGGCCGCTCCTGGCCACCGCAGCCTTGACCTGTTGGACTCCGGCGATCCTTCCGCCTCAGCCTTCCAAGTAGCCAGAATTACAGGCATGCACTACCACGCCTGGCTGATTTTTTGATTTATTGTAGAGATGAGTTCTCGCTGCCCAGGCAGGTCTCAAACCCGTGGGCTCAGGCAATCCACTCACCTGAGCCTCCCAAAGGCACGGGATTACAGGCTGAGCCACCGAGTCTGGCCTTTTTTATTTTCTTAACATTTATTTGTTGAAACTAAGTTTGTCCTATAAATTTTTCCATATTTAGATTTTGTAATTGCATCCCTTTGGTGTCATTTAAATGTTCCTCTCTCACTTGTATTTTCTATAACTGATAGTTAAATCTAGAAGCTTAATCTAATTCAAGTTAGATTTTTCTTGGCAAGAATACTTTATAGATAGTCTTTATTATTTCAATTTGCAATATTGATTATTACTGCATTAACACTTTTTCTTCAAAGGCACGTTGGTCATTTCTACTAATTTTTATAAAATGTCTTAGACTTTTTCAATTGTGATATTGGGATTTTTCATATTGATTTATAAAAGCTCTTTATATATTAAGTGAAGCAAACTAGTTTGTGTTACCTGTAGAGACCTTTTGTTAAGGTTAGGTTTCAGCTGAATTCCTATTTTGCTATCAGTGGTATCTGAAGTCCTAAGAGCCTAGTCCTTTTAACTATTTTCATCCATGTCTCAGATTCCAGTGGGGAAGCTGTCACTGTCCAACATGGGTTCAGGTCCCCATGAACATTTGTCTTCCATTGGGATTCTGCTTTTGCTGAAGGACTATGGTGAGGATCATGGCATTTCTTCTTACAAAAGTAGACACACTAGCCGGGCTCGGTGGCTCAGCCTGTAATCCCGCGCCTTTGGGAGGCTGAGGTGAGTGGATTGCCTGAGCCCGCGGGTTCGAGACCCGCCTGGGCAGGCGAGACCTCATCTCTACAATAAAATCAAAAAATTAGCTGGGCATGGTAGCGTGTGCCTGTAATTCCAGCTACCTGGAAGGCCGAGGCGGAAGGATTGCCGGAGCCCAGCGGGTCGAGGCTGCGGTGGCCGGGAGTGGCCACTGCACTCCAGTCTAGGCGACAGAGTGAGACTCCAACTCAAGAAAAAAACCAAAAAAAAAACAACCAAAAAAAGTAGACACAGTGAGAAGTGAGCCACTCAAAGACAGTTTGATCCAAGGTGTACATATGGGCTCTTTAGGGGCCTTAAGACAGCTGCAAAGGTGTCATGTTGAGGCTGAGAGCAGTGGCTTAAGCCTTAATCCCAGCACTTTGGAAGGCTGAGGTGAGAGGGTTACCTGAGCTCAGGGGTTCAAGATCAGCCTGGGCAACTTGGTGAGAGTTCATCTCTACAATAAATAAAAAAATTAGCCAGGCATGGTAGCATGTACCTGTAGTCCCAGCTTCTTGCTACTTGGAAGGTTGAGGTGGAAGGATTGCCTGAGTCCCACAGGTCAAGGCTGCGGTGGCCATGAGCATGCCACTGCACTTCAGCCTGGGCAACAAAGTGAGACTCCAACTAAAAAAAAAAAAGTGTCATGTCTAATGGTTACCTTTGTGGCCAGGGGGTGGCTCAGCCTATCATCTCAGGACTTTGGGAGGCCGAGGCAAGAGGATTGCCTGAGCCCGGGGGTTTGAGACCAGCCTGGACAGCTTGGTGAGACTGCGTCTCTACAATAAATCAAAACATAAGCTGGCGTGGTAGCATGCGCCTGTAGTTCCAGCTACTTTGGAAGGCTAAGGCAGAAGGATCACCTAAGCCCAACAAGTCGAGGCTGCAGGGGTTGTGAGCATGCCACTACACTTCATCCTGGGTAACAGAGTGAGACTCCCCCCCCCAAAAAAAAGTTACTTTTGCCCCATATCTATCTGTTCAGTTCTAATGCCTCATTTTACAGAGTAGGCAGTTGAAGCCCTGAGACCAGAGGCCCTTAACTTACACGAAATCATACTGCTGCTAGGGCACAGTATAGACAGTGTCACACAGATAGAACTCAAATCCCCTCACCACCACCTACTAACTGTGCAGTCTTGGGCATTGACTCAGCCTCTTTAAGCTTTATTTTTCTAATCTGTAAACAAAAGAGGTGGGGTGGGATAGCAGAGTACTAACCTCACAAACAGAAGTAAATAAGAGGCATGTAAACACTCAACAGAAAACTTGGCACATGATAAGCAATCACAAATCAGTAGTAGTTTGGAGCTGGATGTGGTGGCTCATGCCTGTAATCTCAGCTCTTTGGGAGGCCAAGATGGGAGAATTACCTGAGGCTAGGAGTTCAAGACCAGTGTGGGCAACATAGCAAGACCATGTCACTACCCCACCCCCAAAAAAAGAGCCATGTGTGTTGTCTCATGCCTGTAGTCCTAGCTACTCGGGAGGCTAAGGCACAAGGATTGCTTAAGCCCAGGAGTTAGAGGGGGCAGTGGGCTGTGATCTTGCCACTGCCCTCCAGCCTGGACAGCGGAGGAAAACTGTGTCTCTAAAAAACATAGCCGGGCTCGGTGGCTCAGCCTGTAATCCCACACTTTGGGAGGCTGAGGTGAGTGGATTGCCCAAGCCCATGGGTTCAAGACCCGCCTGGGCAACTTGGCGAGACCTCATCTCTACAATAAATCAAAAAAATTAGCTGGGTATGGTAGCGCACGCCTGTAGTTCCAGCTACTTGGAAGGCTGAGGCGGAAGGATTGCCAGAGCCCAGCAGGTCAAGGCTGCAGTGGCTGGAAGCGGCCACTGCACTCCAGTCTAGGTGACAGAGTGAGACTCCAACTCAAAAAACCCCAAAAAAAACAAACAAAAAAAACATAGTAGGTTGGAATATAGAGTATGGTTATGCCCATTCTAAAGGTGAAGAAGCCAAGAATGCAGCAAGTGGGACTGGTTTGTAACAGAACCCAGAGAGTGAGGTCAGGACAGAGCCCTTGGATTCTTGTAGAGATGCCCCTCCTGAGCGTTCCTTGGACTTTGTACCATCTGACTCCCTGCATAGGTCTAGTCCTGGAGCAAACACCTCTCTACCTTGGTCAGGGTGATCAAGCAACAAGTACAGCTTCTATATGGAAAGGTGGGGTCCTGGTTTGGGCTTCACCAGCTCGTTTGCCTGGCGCCTTCATTTCCCTGAGCCTGAGTCACCATACCTGGTAAATGCTCTCCTGTGGCATTCGCACATCGCTTGGCAGTTCCAAAGTATTTTCGAGTGCAGAAGCGACAAAGCAATCCTGCCTACAGAAGTCATTTGAGTTGTGGGCACTTTCTTACTGTTTGGGTCCCAAGTACAAAAGCTCTCCCTATAAGGCCTGTGAGTGGGAGGGGGTCAGGGCAGGGCAGACACCTGACAGATGAAGAGATTGAGTGAGGGGCAGGAAGCTCACAGTCAGAAAATAGCAGAGCAGGGGCACGTCTCTAACTCCCTAGCTTGTGCTCCTTCTGCAGCACTCAGGGAGGTTTATCCTCCATGGCTTCTTAGATTTTCTCAGCATTCTGGGGATTTGGGAGTGTTTTAGTACATTCTAATTTGGCAGATTAAAAAGCACAGTGGGTCGGGCTTGGTGGCTAAGCCTGTAATCCCAGCATTTTGGGAGGCCAAGGTGAGTGGATTGCCTGAGCCTACAGGTTTGAGATCAGCCCGGGCAATTTGGTGAGACTTTGTCTCTACAATAAAAATTTTTTTAAAATAGCCGGGTGTGGTAGTGAACGCCTGTAGTTCTGGCTGCTTGGAAGGCTGAGGCGGGTGGATCGCCGGAGCCCAGCAGGTCAAAGCTGCAGTGACCGTGAGCGTGCCACTGCACTCCAGCCAGGGCAACAGAGTGAGACTCCAACTCAAAAAAAAAAAAAAAAGAGCACAGTGTTCCCAGATGGAAGTAATCTGGGTTCCTGTATGACCTCAGGGAGCTGAGCTGCCTGCCAGCCCTGACCACAGGTCCATCTACCTCTGAATTGACACATGAGAGAGAAATAAACATGGGTGTAATTGATGGTGACTCCTTGTCACGGCAGCTTAGCCTGTATCCTAAGTAAAATACTAACTTAGTCAGATACTGGATGCATGGGAATAACATTGGTTAATGGTCAGAGCAATCGTGAGGCTCAAATCCAGATCTGGAAAATGATCAAAGACCAAGGGAGATAGGACACATCCCTCCCCAAACAAGACCAAACAAAAATGTTCCTCAGAATCTGAGCTCTCTCTTAGGGAGCTTGAGGGTCTCTCTTTGATTGTAGCCAGAATGGCTCCACACATTGGTATTCTTCATAGAGTTGTTTGAAAATAGTGTTCCGCTGCTTAAGAAATAATCAAAACCCACAGATGGTTTTGAATGAATCACAAATATTGGATGTGGCAAAGTTTATTATTATATGACATTGAATGTGGTCAAGTATAATTAACCTCCAAGTGGCCAGTGTTGCCGGTCAAAGCAAACTGTGACTTTGATGATTCAGAAGGTACAACAGCACCTTTCAAAGTCATCAGTGAGAAAGTGTTTTTCGTCACCCAGCCTACAGAAGTCATTTGAGTTGTGGGCACTTTCTTACTGTTTGGGTCCCAGGTACAAAAGCTCTCCCTGTAAGGCCTGTGAGTGGGAGGGGGTCGTGCTCCTGCCTCCTAAGAGGGAGGTGGGATGGTGGCCACTTCCCTTTAACTGAGGCGGCCTGCCAGCCCAGTCCTCCCCCAGGGCCTCTGGACTCCCAGGCAGCCAGTTCTCACCAACACAGGATGCCCCACCCATGGCCACCGTCCAGGGTGCACATCAGGTCCTGAGCAGGAGGCAGGCCAGAGAAAACAATCCGGCATCCAAGGAGGTCCATTTCCCAACTGGCAGGGGCTGGAGGCCGGGAGGAGTGGAAGGAAGGGAACACCGCGGAACCACAGCCTTGGCTGCTCAGGGTTGGTCGGAATAATCCTCCAGCCTTCTGCACTTCCACTCCTCTTGTCTGAGCTTCTGAAGGCCCCATGGGGTGAGTGTGTGTGTGTGTGTGTGTGTGTGTGTGTGTGTGTGTGTGTGTGTGTGTGTGTGCAGGAACCCAGATCTTGCCTTGCTGGAGCTTCTGGTCCAAGGAACAACTTACTCTTTACTCCAGTTTGGTCTTTGCAGCTAATTTTTGAGACCTCTCAGCAGAGTCTGAATGATAAAGAGGAGTTATGGATGGCTACGTGTGAGAGACAGGGCTGCAGGCCTCCCCATCCATTTTACAGAGGAGGCAGCAGAAGCTAGGAGAGGAGAGGAAAATTTCTTATAGTCCTACAACTCTGGTTGAACCAGGCTGAGGACAGGATCTCCAAGGTGTTTCCTGCCATGATGCGTTCAAGTCAATGCTGTGGTGAGGATCCCAGTGCGGGAGGGAGCAGCCAGTGCGGGGCCAAGTCCAGCATGCCCTGAGCTTGCTCTCTCGGATGCACTCTTGGAGGCCTGGATGAGTGCATGGACAGTTGCACCGTGGTGCACAGAGCAGGCTTTGTCCAGATGTGAGGGATTAGTACTGAGCCATGTGGAGAGCAACGTCAGCCCAGCCTTTTCCCTGGAGGGGTTTTGGAGCCAAGTTAGACCTCACATCTCAGACACGTAGAGAACAGGGTGTTTCAGGCCAATGGAGAGATGTAGATTCAGGCTGTTCATGACTTCTAAAGCAGTCAGATTTCCCCCTCGGCGGCAGGGTCACAGGGCTCCCCCTTGCCCAACCCTGGGGAAGCCTGTGAGGGAAGAGCAGTGGGTTGGAGAGAGCAGGTGAAACTCAGAGGAAAGGTGTGGCCAGTGCCCCCTGATGGAACCTGCAGGGGGGTGTGTGTTCACAGACTCACTTAAGCACAGGCTCTGCCCCCATTCCCAAGGGCATCCCGCCCTGCAGTGACAACAGCTCTTCCGGTCCCCTTGAAGTCTTTCCTCCACTGGCAGCCCAGTTTCAGCTGAGACAAATGAGTCAAAAGTTGGAGTTTTTTCGCCGGGGCCTCCACTACACCTGCTCCTGCCTCTCACGATGGCCCAGAATGGAGCACAGCTCCCAGGTGGGGTCTCTCCACACCCTCGCTCTCATCCTGAACATTCTACATGGATGCGTGCAGCCCGAGGTGGCTCTGCTTTTTGCTAACAACCTCATCAGACAACTGGCTTTTATTCTGGAACATTTCGGACCATGTACAGAACAATATCGACAAGAGCTGGCTGCATCCCCATGAGCTCATCATCCAACTTCCACTGTGATCAACTCTTGGCCAGGCTTGTTTTTTGCTACACACCCACCCATGTACACCCAGGCCTGGACTATTTTGAAGTAAATCCAAGACATCATAGCATTTCGTCTGTAAATATTTCCTTCTTATGAGTCTCTAAAAGACTTTTTCAAAAATAACCAAAGTGCCATTATAACGTCCTCCTCCTCCCTCCCCAAGTTCAATTGTAATACCATTATCTTATTTTTTTGGGGGGGTCTCATTCTGTCCCCCAGGATGAAGTGCAGTGACCGGATTGCTGCTCACTGCAGCCTTGACATCCTGGGCTCAGGCGATCCTTCCTCCTCAGCCTTCCAGGAATTTGGGACTATAGGCACGCGCTGCTATGCCCAATCAACACTGTTATCTTCTGAAGAGCCTTTTCTACCTTGAATGGAGGGAAATAATGAAAACGAGAATTTGGTTGGACTCGGTGGCTTAGCCTGGAACCCCAGCACTTTGGGAGGCTGAGATGAGTGGATTGCCTGAGCCCGCGGGTTCAAGACCCGCCCAGGCAACTTGGTAAGACCTCATCTCCATAATAAATCAAAAACTGGCATGGTAGAGCACACTTGTATTTCCAGCTACTTTGGAAGGCTGAGGCGGAAGGATCGCCGGAGCCCAGCAAGTCGAGGCTGTGGTGGCCCAGAGCATGCCACTGCACTCCAGTCTGGGCGACATGGTGAGACTCCAACTCAAAAAAAAAAAAAAGGGAGAATTTGAAAAACAGACTAATCTCCATGAAAGATGCTCAGAGTAGAAGGGAGTTTTGTCCCTGGTCTTGATTCTCACCCCTGAGTACTTCCGGATAGAGTTAGAATCAGAAGATCTCACGGCAGGAGGGCCCCAGCAGAGCTCCAGAAGAACACCCTGCTGAGGCAGGGCCAGGGTAAGGTCTGGGTGCTTGGAGTCCATCCATTTGCTGACTGTGTGACTTTGGGCCAGTCACTTGGCCTCTCAGAGTTACGTATCCATCCCTGGCAGAGTGGTTCACCATCTCCATCCTCAAGACCTGCCCACCTTCTAGGCAACTTAGGATGTCCCCTTGGCCACCCCATCCAACACCAAGGCCTTACAAGAGACATACCTAGAGAGATCAAGTCTCACACCTCTTTCTCCCACTGGACTTTGGATGCCCATGTCAGTGGCCAGCCTTGACATTGTCACTATCTGAAGCTGTTCCACCTCTAAAAGCTGCTGCTACTCCCATGACCTCATCAAGCCCTCCGGTCCCCTCAGTTCCCCCATTTCCCCCCATACATCAGTCACCTTCTTAGCCTCATCTCCTTTCTTACCCCAGCTGGACTCCAGAGCACCTCCTTGAAGGTCAAACCTCAGTTCCTGGCTCCTTGTCTCCACCAGACTCATCCCACAGACTCCCAGGTTCCAGCTCCCTCCAGCCAGTCTGGGGGACTGCAGATCACTGGTAGAGGAGGGCCAGTGTCCCTAGAATCCCTCGTCGATGCCAGCTCATCATTCTGCATGGGCCTCCTGCACCTGCCTCTCTCATTCTCTACATCCCTTTTTGAGACCTTCTCTTTATTCATGACCCAGTGTTGCACTGATACACAGACGCTCAAAAAAAAAGTATTTGCTGATTTCCATGGTGTCCATGGTCTCACCATGACCGCCATTTGAACGGCTGTGTTTCACAACACACTCATAGAACCCCTGATGATTTAACCTCTCGCTGCCCTCCCTGCATGAATCTTCGGCAGATGATTCCCCCTCTTACTTCACAGAGTGAACCTGGCAGGCCCTCGGGGGGGCTCACTTCACTTTTTCAGCCTCCTAAGTAGAGAATTACCTTGGACTGTTTTTGCTGCATTCCTTCTCTCTTCCTTCAGGGTGTTGCCCTTCCCCCTCTGAATTTCAGGGCCTCCAGTCAATTCAGGAAATGCACTCCTTTGGTTCTTGGATCTTCTTCCTATACCCTCAAGCTGTAAGCATGGTTGTGTTTTCCAAAGCTTTAAAAAAATAAAAATAAAATAAGAACTGACAACAATACATATTTCTCTAGACCTTGTGATCTGGCCTCCCTTCCCTCACAGCCAAGCTTAGTGAAAAAGTTTTCCGGGTTCCAAATCTCCATCCCTGGACCCACCTTCCCTTCTCATCCAGCTGCAGAATCAACTCTGCCTGGCATCCACCAGTCCCAGAAGCGAGGGTGAAGTTGAGCAGGACCTCTCCTGTGCTCCATGGTTTCCTGACCTTGTCTCCTGAGACTGCCCCGCTGATTCTGGCCATGCTGCCCTTTGCACCCCCTGTAGAATTCATGAAGCTCTGTTCTCCTCTTGACTTCCAGGGCAGCACCCCCCTTCCTGAGTGTCTGCTGGCCAAGTCTCCAGCTAACTCTGATACCCCACAAGCCTCTCAGAGTTACCATCTCAAAACCTGAGCTCAGAACCAGGGATGAGGGTGGGTGGTGCCGGGAAGAAGCAACACTGAGAACAACGATGAATCAAGAGTTGAGCGGGTCGAATCCCAAATCTCCCGCTTACTAGTGGTGTGACTTTGGACAAATCCATCAGTGTCCCTGTGTGCACTGGCATGATGGCAGGTTGTCAGAGAGGCTGAGTTAGCACAATACATGGGTCAGGGTAAGCACTCATCAAACCCAGCTTTTTCTAACGGGTCCCCAGTGTCAGTGCTGCCACTGCAATATCTTCACACATTTCTTTCCTCTCTGTTTCTACAGCCACTGCTTCCGTTCATCACTTCTCCTTCATCACTTCTTTCTCTGGTTGCTGCAGTAAACTCCTGCCTTTAAAGACATATTCCTTTCTTACCCCAGCTGGACTCCAGAGCACCTCCTTGAAGGTCAAACCTCAGTTCCTTGTCTCCACCAGACTCATCCCACAGACTCCCAGGTTCCAGCTCCCTCCAGCCAGTCTGGGGGACTGCAGAGCACTGGTAGAGGAGGACCAGTGTCCCTGGTCACAGGCCCACAAATCCATTCTCTCTCTATTTTTTTTTTTTTTTTGAGTTGGAGTCTCACTCTGCACCCAGACTGGGGTGCAGTGGCCGCTCCCGGCCACCACAGCCTCTACCTGCTGGGCCCCTGCGATCCTTCCGCCTCAGCCTTCCGAGTAGCTGGAACTACAGGTGCGCTACCACGCCTGGCTGATTTTTGATTTGTTGTAGAGATGAGGTCTCGCCAAGTTGCCCAGGTGGGTCTTGAACCTGCGGGCTCAGGCAATCCACTCACCTAGCCTCCCAAAGCACGGGATTACAGGCTGAGCCACCGAGCCCAGCTCTCTATATTTTAAAAATTCAGGTATGACTCTTCTGTTAAACCCCAAAACGTAGCTGGGAGTGGTGGCTTACATCTGTAACCACAGCACTTTGGGAGGCAGAGGTGAGAGGATCGCCTGAGTTCAGGGGTTCAAGGCCAGCCTGGGCAACTTGGTGAGACCTCATCTCTACAATAAATCAAAAAATTAGCCGGACATGGTAGCTTGGACCTGTAGTCCCAGCTACTTGGAAGGCTGAGGCAGAAGGAGCACCTGAGCTGAGCAGGTCGAGGCTGTGATAGCTGTGATTGTGCCACTGCACTCCAGCCTGGGTGACAGAGTGAGACTTCTTCGACTCAAAAGCAAACAAGCATCAGAACTGGCTTAATAAGGCCCCTGGGCAAAAGCTGTGTCCTCTGGACTTCATTTCCAGGGTCCCTCTCTCCAGTCTCACTCGGTATTACCAGCCACCGCAGACTCCTTGCAGGGTTTGTACAGTGAACCACGTTCACTCAGGCCTCTCTGCCTTTGCAAGTGCCATTCTCCCACCTTGCCTTTCTTCCTGACCCTTCTCCGTTCAGGCAGCAACTCCCTGAGGACGTCTACCTGGGTCTGTGGGTGACTGTGGCCATACAGACAAGTGAGGGATTAGGTGGTTGCAACTCGCACACCCAAGCCTTCCTCTGCCTGACCTTGCTTCAAGTCCCACCTCACTCAAGCCCGGCGTTTGCAGGAGTCTCTGTAGTTATGAGTACCCAAGGGCCCCCGCAGTGACAATACTTGTTTTCCTACAGCTGCAGAGGCCTTCAGCCCCTCCCAAGGAGACCCAGCTCAGAGCGCAAGGTGTGACAGACACATGGCTGTCCAGCACCGTCTAGACGTCATGGAAGAGGTAAGAGTGTGATCTTTGAGACCACAAGGCTTCAGGACTGCTTGACAGGTTGGTGGCTTTATGCGGCACAGACGCAAGCTTGCTTTGGAATGTCAGGACATCCAGTCCAATTCTGCTCTGTGGGTACTGCATCAAACTTAATCTGAGCTGTTAGGCTGATCAGTCCCCAAAAGACCCTGCCTCCCCTGGGTCCTTGCTTACACCCACCCAGAGATCTTTGCGTAGTTACAGGATGGGAAGGTGGAAATCCAACCACTGTGTTTTGCTATACAGCCACAGTTTCTAAGCCAGGGTCCATAAACTTGTGTGGGGAAAAAAATTAACATCTGTATTGTCACAAGCCTTTAACTGAAATGTAGCACTTCCAGTCATCATAAATATAGCCAACAAACCATAGTATTGACAGTCTGTGACTTTGCCATCATTAGAAATCACAGGTAGTTTTATCCTTTTTCAGTTGTTATGAGTATCTTAACATGTCATTTATACTTCTCATTATGTCAACATTATAGTACCATACTTGTTTTGACTGATGTTAGCTCATGTCATTTAATCAGTTAATAAATACATACATTACTATATCAACGGTTTTATTTTCTTTTTCTTGAGCTGGGGTTTTACTCTGTCATCCAGGCTGGAGTGCAGTGGTACGGTCACGGCTCACAGCAGTCTTGGCCTCCTGGGCTCAGAAGATCCTCCTGCTTCAGCCTCCTGAGTAGCTGGAACTACAGGCATGTATTTTTTGTAGAGATGAGGTCTCACTATGTTGCCCAGGCTGGTCTCAAACTCCTGGGCTCAAGCAATCTTCCCACGTCTGCCTCCCAAAGTGCTGGGATTACAAGCGTGAGCCACCATGCCTGACTTGACAATTTATTTTGTATTACTTGAATAATATTCTAATCGGTGTTCTTGGTAATTATATATATATAAAAGCATTATTCTGAGAAAAAAAAAATCTACAGTCTTCACCAGACTGCTGACAGGGTCCATGGCACACACACAGAAAACTTTAAGAACTCTAACTAAAGAAAATTTTGGCTGGGGCCGGTGGCTCATGCTTGTAATCCCAGCACTTTTGTTTGGAGGCTGATGCAGGAGGATTGTTTGAACCCAGAGTTTGAGACCAGTCTCATAGTGAGACCTTGTCTCTACAAAAAAAAAAGAAAAAATTAGCCAGGCATGACGGTGTGGGTCTGTAGTTACAACTACTCAGGAGGCTTAGATGGAAGTATTGCCTGAGCCCAAGAAGTAGAGGGTGCGGTGAGCCGTGATTGTGCAATTGTACTCCAGCCTGGGCGACAGAGTAGGACTTCCAACTGAAAGAAAGAAAGAAAGAGAAGGGAGGAAGGGAAAAAGAAAGTCAAAATCGCAAACCTGTCATTTGGCAGAGGTGCCACCAGAGGGCGGGGCAGCAAAAGGAATGTGAGCTTCAGG
This sequence comes from Cephalopachus bancanus, assembly GCA_027257055.1. Lineage (NCBI taxonomy): Eukaryota > Metazoa > Chordata > Mammalia > Primates > Tarsiidae > Cephalopachus > Cephalopachus bancanus. The sequence continues at coordinate 4,653,465 of JAPVLO010000036.1, forward strand.
CTGCAAAGTCCGAAAGGGGAAAGCATTCCAGAGTCATGCCATGCCAAACCTGTGACTGGATAGAACCACTGAGGGCAGACAGGAAGGGTCCTTAGAGAGTGAGCCCCCAGGATACTGTCACCTGGGGAAACTGGGGCAGGGAGGACAGAGCTTAAACAAGGAAGACCCAGGTCCCATGGCACCCAGTCCTCTCCCTACTTCATCCCACGCCAAGTGTTCTTTTAGGGTGTGACTGATTACACAGAATGTAGCACCACTCTTGTCCTTGACTTTGCTCCCTCCCTCCCGCTCCAGACGGTGGAGAAGACAGTGGAGCATCTGGAGGCAGAAGTGAAAGGCCTGCTGGGTATGCTGGAGGAGCTGGCGTGGAACCTGCCCCCAGGGCCCTTCAGCCCCGCCCCTGACCTCCTCGGAGATGGTGAGCAGTGCTGATGACAGACAGGGCAGCCTCTGGGCCTCCGTTATCTGGGGCTGAGCAATGGTTGCTTCACTGCACAGGTGTAGCCTGGACAAACAAGGAGGGCCCAAGTCCCTCCTGAAGGCATCCCGCCAGCTCCTCCCCACCCACTCCCACCCTCACTATGGATGGCTGGCTTCTGCCCAATGTCAGGGCAGGGCCCTGGAAAAGCTGGCCCCATTCATCTGAGATGCACAGTTCACGCACCCCTGCCAGTGTCGTGAGAAGCTGCCTCCTCCACTGGCCTTTTCCATGCCACAAAGCTCCTCAACCCCTTCCATCTCTCTCTGAAGATCCACTCCTTCCCCACCCAAAACCCTCTCGGGGAAGACGTACCCCACTGATCAGGCAGGGCTGGGATGGCCCCCTGCTCCCTTCTTGAGTCCGTGTGCCCTGGAACTCCTGTCTCCAGGACAGGGGAGGGAGGGAAGGTAGCTGTGGACACCACTGGGGCAGGGATGCCTCCGCAGCCCCACCCCTCACTCCAAGGCCACCCCTGTCTTTCAGATCACTTCTGAGTCTCGTGGAGGAGCCCAGCAGCTGGAGGCGACACACCGGCTGGATGGCACCTTCTGAGAGCGGAGCCATGTCTTCTTGCCTTCCTTCCCCAGCTCTGTGAGAAATAAACACTACTCCTTTGGTCTCCTGTGTCTGCTGACAGAGACCCCTCTAACCACAGCCCCTCGTCCCTCTACTCCCACGCCCTGAGGCCTGTGTCCTCCTCTGGGCTCAGACCTCCCTGGTAGCCTGTGCTCCCATCCTCATTATTTATAGGGGCAGACAGGATGGGGGTTGGTTCACAGAGGTGAGGCACCCAGGCGACCCAGAACTGTGAATAACACAGCAAGGGCCCTTCGAGTGGCCTTACTGCTCTAGAAGTGGCCATGGGTGAGAATCAGTGTCATCACCCAGGAGCTTGTCAAAAAGGCAGGGTCATGGCCCCCTCCAACTCCCAAATCAAAATCTGCATTGTAATGAGACTCCCGGGGGACTCTATGTGCCTGTTATAGCTTTTTAAAAACTTCTCTCTATTGAGGTAAAATTTCCATACAATAAAAGTCACCATTTTAACTACTTAAGGCTGCAGAAGTGGAGAGGTTTCCAGTACATTCCCAATGTTGTGCAATCACCAGCACTGTGTAATTCCAGAACATTCTTTTTTTTTTTTGAGTTGGAGTCTCACTCTGTCGCCCAGACTGGAGTGCAGTGGCCGCTTCCGGCCACCGCAGCCTCGACCTGCTGGACTCCGGAGATCCTTCTGCCTCAGCCTTCCGAGTAGCCGGAATTACAGGCATGCGCTACCATGCCCGGCTGTTTTTTTTTTTTTAATTATTTATTGTAGAGATGAGGTCTCGCTGCCCAGGCAGGTCTCGAGCCCGCGGGCTCAGGCAACCCGCTCACCTCAGCCTCCCAAAGGCGCGGGATTACAGGCTGAGCCACCGAGCCCGGCTCCAGAACATTCTTATCAACCTCCAAAGAACCCCTGTCCCTATTAAACAGTCACCTCCCATCCCCCCTCCCACCAGCTCCTGGGAAACCACTAAGCTCTGTCTCTAGGAACCTGCTGATTCTGGACATTTTAAATACAGTAGTCCCTCAACCCTTGACTTTCTGAGGTTTCAGTTACCTGCAGTCAACCATGGTCCAAAACTGTTAAATGGAAAATTCAAAAAGTAAACAATTCACAAGTTTCTCTCTCTCTCTTTCTTTGAGATAGTGTCTCACTCTGTCACCCAGGATGGAGTACAGTGAGTGGCTCACTGTAACCTCCCTATAGATTCGCTATGTTGCCCAGGCTGGTCTGAAACTCCTGGCCTTAAGCAAAACTCTCACCTTGCCTGCCAAAGTGCTAGAACTATAAGCAAGAGCCACTGTGCCCAGCCAAATCTGTAAGTTTTGTTTTGTTTTGTTTTAGTTGGAGTCTCTCTGTCACCTAGGCTGGAATGCAGTGGCCACTCCCGGCCACCGCAGCCTCAACCTGCTTGGGCTCTGGCGATCCTTCCTCCTCAGCCTTCCAAGTAGCTGGAACTACAGGCGCGCACTACCACGCCCGGCTAATTTTTTTGATTTGTTGTAGAGATGAGGTCTCACCAAGTTGCCCGGGCAGGTCTCGAACCAGTGGGCTCAGGCAATCCACTCACCTCGGGCTCCCAAAGTGCTGGGATTACAGGCTGAGCCACCGGGCCCAGCCAATCTATAAGTTTTAAATTGTGCGTCATTCTGAGTAGCATGACGAAATCTCTCGCTGCCCCACTGCATCCCACCCTAGACACGAATCCTCCCTTTGTCCAGCATATGCCCACCCAACAGTCAGTAGCCATCTCAGTTATCAGTTCATCTTCCATGGCATGACTGTGCTCATGTTCAAGTACACTTATATTACTTAATAATGACCTCGAGGTGTGAGAGTAATGATGCTGGCATATTGCTCTATTTTATGATTAGTTGTTAATCTCTTACTGTGCCTAATTTATAAATTAAACTGTATCATAGGTATGTTATGTATAGAAGAAACCATAGTCTGTATAGGTCTTAGTCTATCCATGGTTTCAGGCATCCACTGGAGGTCTTGGAATGTGTATCTCCCATGGATAAGAGGGGACTACAGTAAATGGAATCATACAATATGTGGCTTTTTGTATGTGGCTTCTTTTGAGCTTAATGTTTTCAAGGTTCATCCATACGGTAGCATGTATCTGAGCTTAATTCCTTTTTATGGCTGAATAATGTTCCATTGTGTGGATATACCACATTTTATTCATCCATTTACCCATTGATGGACATTGGGCTGTCTGTGCTTTTTGGCTATCGTGAATAATGCTGCTATGAACATCTGTGTATAGGTTTTTGTGCAGATATATGTTTTCATTTCTCTTGGGCCTACACCTAGGAATAAAATTGCTGAGTCAAATAGTAACTCGATATTTAACTTTATGAAGAACCACCAAACTCTTTTGCATTGCAGCTGTACCATTGGATATTCCCACCACCACCATTAGCTGTGGGCTTTCATAGAGGACCCTTTTCAGGCTAATTTCCCTATTTAGTTTGCTGAGTGTGTGGGTATATGTGGTTTTTGTTTTGTTTTGGTTTGTTTTTTGAGTTGGAGTCTCACTCTGTTGCTCAGACTGGAGTGCAGTGGCATGCTCCCGGCCACCCGCAGCCTCCACCTTTTGGGCTCCAGTGATCCTTACGCCTCAGTCTTCCAAGTAGTTGGAACTACAGGTGCGCACTACCACGCCTAGCTAAGTTTTTTGATTTATTGTGTAGACAAGGTCTCGCCAAGTTGCCTGGGTGGGTCTCGAACCCGGCGGGCTCAGGCACTCATCTCACCTCGGCCTCCCAAAGTACTGGGATTATAGGCTGAGCCACCGAGCCCGGCCTGTTTTCTTTCTTCTTTTTTTAATCACAAAAGGCTGTTAGTTTTTTCCAATGAGTTTTCTGCTTCGATTGAGGTGATCATGTGGTTTTCCCCTTTATTTTTTATTTTTTTGAGTCAGAGTCTCACTCTGTTGCCCAGCCTGGAGTGCAGTGGCACGCTTACGGCCACTGCAGTCTCATCCCACTGGGCTCAGGTGATCCTCTCTCAGCCTTCCAGTTAGCTGGAACTACAGGCATGTGCCACCATGCCCAGCTAATTTTTTCTATTTATTATATAGACAAAGTCTCGCCAAGTTGCCCAGACTGGTCTCAAACTCCTGAGCCCAGACTATCTTCTCTCCTCAGCATCCCAAAGTGCTGGAATTACAGGTGTGAGCCACCGCGCCTGGTTTATTTTTAAATAACATGTATTTATTACATTGATTGATTTTCAAGTATTAAATGACCCTTGCATTCCTGAAATAAATTCTATTTGGTTATGGTGTATAATCCTTTTAATATGCTGTATTTGGTTTGTTACCATATTTGTTGAACATTTTTGCACCTATATTCAAAAGGAATATTGTTCTATAATTTTCTTGTGATGTCTTTGTCCGGCTTCAGTGCCAGGGTAATATTGGTCTGATAGAATGAATTAGGAAGAATTTCCTCCTCCTTTATTTTTTTAATTTTGGAAGAATTTGAGAAAGATTTGCATTACTTCTTTAAGCATTTGATATCATTTACCAGCAAAACTATCTGGTCCTGGCCTTTCTTTGTTGGGAGGTTTTTGATCACTGATGTAATCTCTTTACTTGTTATACATTTATAATTTGCTGTTTGTTGTTGAGTCAGTTTGGGTAATTTGTATGTCTCTAGGAATTGGTCCATTTAAGTTAGTATACAATTGTTCATAGTATTTACTTTCTTTTCTTTTTTTTTGAGTAGGAATCTCACTCTGTCACCCAGGCTGGAGTGGAGTGGCACACTGCTCACAGCCACTCCAGCCTTGACCTGCTGGGCTCAGGCGATCCTTCCACTTCAGCCTTCCAAGTAGCTGGAACTACAGGCACATGTTACCCCATCCGGCTGATTTTTTTATTTATCGTAGAGACAACGTCTCACCAAGTGGCCCTGGCTGGTTTCGAACCTCTGGGCTCAGGCAGTCCTTTCACCTCAACCTCCCAAAGTGCTGGGATTACAGGCTTGAGCCACCGTGCCCGGCCACTATTTTCTTATAATCCTTTATTTTTTGTAAAGTTGTAATGTCTCCACTTTCACTTCTAATTTTAGTAACTGAATCTGGTGTGTGTGTGTGTGTGTGTGTGTGTGTGTGTGTGTGTGTGTGTGTAGCTGAAGCTTTGTCAATTTTGTAAAATTTTCAAAGAACCACTTTTTGTTTTATTGATTCTATTATTTTTCTATTGTCTATTTCATTTATCTGCACTCTAACCTTTATTATTTCTTACCCTCTGGCTGCCTTGGGCTTAGTGTTCTCTATTTTCTAATTCCTTAAAGTGTAAGTTTAGGTTATCAGTTTCAGTATTTTTTTAAAATGTATTTGCAGCTATAAATTCTCACTGAATACCATAAGTTTTGGTATTTTGTGCTTTCATTTTAATTAATCTCAAAGCATTTCCTAATTTCCCTTGTGATTTCTTTATCAACTCATTGATTTTTTTTTTTTTTTCTTTCTGAGTTGGAGTCTCACTCTATCACCCAGGGTGGAATGCAGTGGCACGTTCACTGCCAATGCAGCCTCGACCTGCCGGTCTCAGGCGATCCTTCCACCTCAGCCTTCCAGGTAGCTGGAACTACAGGTGTGCACCAGCTATTTTCTGATTTACTGTAGAACCGAGGTCTCGCCACATTGCCCAGGCTGGTCTCCAACCCGTGGGCTCAGACAATTCTCTCACCTCTGCCTCCCAAAGCCCTGGGATTATAGGTGTGAGCCACTCCGCCCGGCTGCTGATTTTTGTTTTTTAAAGAGTGTGTTGTTTAATTTCCACATTGTTAATTTTCCAGATTTTCTTCTGTTGCTGATTTCTAACTTCATTCCATTGTGGACAGATTTTTAAAATTTATTTATATTGTGTTGTGTTCTATCTGGAGAATTTCTGTGTGCACTTAAGATGTATATTCTGTTGCTGGGTGAGAGGTTTTATATGTATGTCTGTTAGGTTTACTTGTTTTGTAGTCTAAAGTTTTCTGTTTATTTATCTTTTGTCTAATTGTCCTACCCAGTAGGGACAGTGGGGTTTTGAGGTCTCTATTAGTTCTGAATTATTTCTCCATTCAATGTTTGTTTCAAACTTTCTGGGGCCTTTGTTGTGCATATGTGTTTATAACTGTTATGTTAATTCAAACTAGATTGTTATAAATTAAGATATAAATTGTAATCCTGGCAAAACCACTAAGAAAATTACTAAAAAATAAGTAGTAAAAGAAGCAAGAATGGAATCAGTTATTAACATAATTGTTATGTCATAACAGATTTTTTAGACTTCACTTTCAGAATATAATGTCCTGATCCCTTGTAACATGTTTTTTTAGTCCATTCTGACAATCTCTATCTTTTAATTGGAGAGTTTGTTCTATTTACATTTAAAGTAATTACAAACAAGGAAATACTTCTGCCACTTTGCTATTTTTTCCTCTAAATATATATTTTGTGCCTCAATTCTTCCATGTGTTATAAATGGGGTTTTTGGTAGTTTTTTTTTTCTTTTTTTTTAGTTGGAGTCTCACTCCATCGTCCAGGCTGGAGTACAGTGGCACACACACTCACAGTCACCCCAGTGTCAACCTGCTGGGCTCTGGCGATCCTTTTGCCTCAGCCTTCCAAATAGCTGGAACTATAGGCGCACACTACCACACCCAGCTAATTTTTTATTTATTGTAGAGATGAGGTCTTGCCAAGTTGCCAGGACTGGTCTTGAATCCGTGGACTCAGGCAATCCACTCGCCTCAGCCTCCCAACTGGGATTACAGGCTGAGCCACTGAGCCCAGCCTATAGATGGTTTTAAGTGTATCATTCTGATTCCATTCTTGCTTCTTTTACTACTTATTTTTTAGTAATTTTCTTAGTGGTTTTTCCAGGATTACAATTTACATCTTAATTTATCACAATCTAGTTTGAATTAACACCATTTCAGTAGTATATAAAAATTTAGTACCTGTATAGCTCCATCACCCACCCTCAAGTTGTTATTGTAAAAACTGACATCTATATATATATTGTGCCCATCTATACAGTTGTAGTTATTGTTTGGTGTAGTTGTCTTTTAAATCATACTGAAAAAATGAGTCGTTAAATACCAAAAAAATACATTAATATTTTTTCATTTACCTGTGTCATTATCATTACCAGTATTCATTATTTCTTCGTGTGGATTTGAGTTACTGTCCAGTATCCTCAGCATTTCTTTTTTTCTTTTTTTTTTGAGTTGGAGTCTCACTCTGTCGCTCAGACTGGAGGGCAGTGGCCGCTCCCGGCCACCGCAGCCTCACCTGCTGGGCTCCGGTGATCCTTCCGCCTCAGCCTTCCAAGTAGCTGGAACTACAGGTGTGCGCTACCACGCCCAGCTAATTTTTGATTTTATTGTAGAGATGAGGTCTCACCAAGTTGCCCAGGCAGGTCTCAAACCCGCGGGCTCAGGCAATCCACTCACCTCAGCCTCCCAAAATGCTGGGATTACAGGCTGAGCCACCGAGTCTGGCTTCCTCCGCATTTCTTATAAGGAAAGTCTACTAACAACTAGCTCTCTGTTTTTGTTTATCCAGGATGTCTTAATCTCTTGTTCATTTTTGAAGGAAGTTTTGCCAGATATAGGATTTTTGGTTGACATATTTCAGCACATTGAATATGTCATTCTACTGCCTTCTTATCTCCATGATTTCAGATGAGAAATTGGTTGCTAATTTTATTAAAGATCTCTTGTGTCAAGCTGTTCTTTCTGCTTTCAGGATTTTCTGTGTTTGGACAGTCTGATTATAATGTGTCTCGATGTGGATCTCTTTGAGTTGACTGCCACTTATAATTCTTTGAGCTCCTTGAATGTGTAGATTGATACCTTTCTATTTTTTGGCCATTGTTCTTTACGTATTATTCTGCTTTCTTTCCGGTGATTCTCATTATGTGTCTGTTGGTACACCTGATGGTGTCCTGCAGGTGTCTTAGGCTTTGTTAATTTTTTTTTTATTTATTGAATTTCTCTCTATATATTTTTATTATTATAAAGATGTAGGGTATAATTCAGGGTTAGGTATAGAAACATTGATTATGCAGGTATCCTTGTTGATGAGGTATGACCCTCCCTCCCCTAGCAGTTTCCCTCAACTGCCAATCCCACCCCCCCTCGAAAGTTTCCCACTACTGCCAATCCCTTTCTTATAGTATTATAATAATTGTTCAAGGTCTGCTTATGAGTGAAAACATATGGTACTCTGTTCTTTGTTTCTGTGATAGTTCACTGAGTATGATCGACTCTAAATCCATCCAAGTTGCTGCAAAGTCCATGTTTGTTCTTCTTTATGGCTGCATAATATTCCTTTTTTTTTTTTTTGAGTTAGAGTCTCACTCTGTCACCTAGACTGGAGTGCAGTGGCTGCTCCCGGCCACCGCAGCCTCGCCTGCTGGGCTCTGGCGATCCTTCCGCCTCAGCCTTCCAAGTAGCCGGAATTTCAGGCATGCGCTACCACGCCCGGCTGATTTTTTGATTTATTGTAGAGATGAGGTCTCACTGCCCAGGCAGTCTCGAACCCGCGGGCTCAGGCAATCCACTCACCTCAGCTTCCCAAGGCACGGGATTACAGGCTGAGCCACCGAACCCAGCTCCTTTTTTTTTTTTTTAGTTGGAGTCTCACTCTGTCGCCCAGGCTGGAGTGTAGTGGCATGCTCACGACAACCCCAGCGTCAACCTGCTAGGCTATTGCAATCTTTCCGCCTCAACCTTCCAAGTAGCTGGAACTACAGGCACGTGCTACCAAGTCGAGCTGATTTTTTATTTATTGTAGAGGCGAGGTCTCACCAAGTTGCCCAGGCTTGTCTTGAACCCACGGGCTCAGGCAATCCCCTCGCCTCAGCCTCCCAGAGTGCTAGGATTACAGGCTGGGCCAACGAGCCTGGCCTTTTTTTTTTTTCTCTTAACCTCAAATTGGGTAATCTCAACGAACCTATCTTAAAGTTTGCTGACTTTTTTCTTCTGCCTTCTTAAGTCTGCTCTTGAACCCTTCTTGTAAAACTTTCATTTGTCATTTTACTTTTCAATTCTAGAAAATTTCTTTTTAATTCCTTTTTATAATTTCTTCATTGATATTCTCTATTTGGTGAGATATCATTTTCCTGGTTTCCTTTAGTTCATTGTTCCTGGTTTTCTTTAGCTCTTTGGGCTTGCTAAAAATAATTGATTTAAAGTCTTGGTCTGTTAAATCCAATGTCTGGGCTTGCCTCAGTTTCTGTTAACAGCTTCCTTTTTTTCTATGGGCCATACTTTCTTGTTTCTTTGCATGCTTCATAATTTTTGTTGAAAACTGGACATTTTGAATTATTATGAGAGGGGATACCAAAAAAAACCAGAATTTATTTACAAAAAACTGTGTACTTATTCTGTTATACTGCTTAAACTTCAGTCACCCTCAAGGTACTCTGATTGATGCAATACATCTATTGAGACACTTTTTCCACTGTTGAAAACAGGTTTTGATCTTGTCAATTTTTATGCCTTTTAGTGTTTCTGCCATTTTTTGTTTCACCTCTTTCACATCGCAAAACATTTCCCTTAAGGATTTTTTTCATCTGGGGAAACAAAAAAAAGTTGCTCAGGGTGAGATCAGGTGAATAGGAAGGGTGGCACATGGGGTAATACCATTTTTTGGTCAAAAACTGCTGAACACTCACAGCAGTGTGGGCAGGTGCATTGTCATGGTGGAAGAGCCAGTTACCTGTTGCCACAACCTGGAATGTTTCTTCTGCAAATAGTGATGCAACCTTTTCAAAACTTTCAGATAAAAACTTTGATTAACCATTTGATTCAGAGAAATAAATTCTGAGTGTACTACAAGGGGTCTACCCTCCAAAAGATAACTCCAGGTTTTTTGGGGTCCCCCCCCATATAATGTGGTAGCTCTGGAAACCAAATTAATCCCCCTTCCCATTTTGTTATTGCTCCTTATTGTATTTGAAGTTTGTGCATTAATTTTCTGAACTAAGTTTTTAGTTTGTATTTACGAGGTGTGACCACCGAAGTCTCTGATTAGCTTAGTGATTTCCTTAAACATCTGGAACAGAAACAGCAAAACCACCTCCTAGCCTTTGCAGATGTGTTGTGTGTGTGTGCTGGGGCATACCTTTCTTTCTTTTCTTTTTTTGAGTTGGAGTCTCACTCTGTCTACGAGGCTGGAGTGCAGTGGCACGCTCATAGCCACCACAGCCCCGACCTGCTGGACTCAGGTGATCCTTCTGCCTCAGCCTTCCAAGTAGCTGGAACTATAGGCACAGGCCACCAGGCCCAGTTAATTTTTAAATTTATTGTAGAGATTTAGTCTTGCCAAGTTGCCCAGGCTTGTCTCGAATCCATGGGCTCAGGCAATCCTCTCACCTGGGCCTCCCAAAGTGCTGGGATTATAGGCATGAGCCACCGCGCCTGGCCTGGGGCACACCTTTCAACACTCAGCCAGGCAGTTTACAACTGCCTTAGCCTTTACTTCCTGCCTGTGCAGAGTCTGAAAAGTCAGCCTGAAGTGAGCATGTAGGGCCTTCTCAAGTCTAAGCACATGTCCATCCCTGGGTATATGTATGGCCTTCTAGATTCCCAGGACTATAAGGAAGCTCTTTAAAGCCCTTATTCCTCTCCTTCCCCAAAGAATCTTATTTCACAGCCTCTCCTCTTCAAGCTTTTCAATTAGTCTCCTGTTTGCCTCCACTGTTATTCTGTTCCCCAGGCCATCAGCGGCTAACACATTGGCCTTGAAACGCCACCTTCACTTTGGGAAAGTTCCAAATTAGGCAAAATAAAAACAAGTCATTTTAAGCCAGTCTTTCAGAAAGCAACCTGACAGATCAAGATTTTAAACCATACTTCTTGAGAATAAGGTCCATTCTGCTCCCTCTAGTCTAGCAACCTATACAGAGAATGAGGGATATTGTTTTTGATACTGCCGCCAAGCTTGGGACTTCAGGGATGGGGCCGGGCGAGTTAAAACACAACAAAGCTCTCTTACTGAATTCAAATTTATTTTCCTTAAGCACTTGCCTGGTTGCTGTAAACCATCAATTAGTTGCTAGAGTGCCAACAGATTTGACTCGGGTAGTTTTTTGCCAGCTTATTGTTTGATGCTTTTGTGAAGACAGACTTGGAGTTCCACACTCTACCGTTTGTGCTGGACACATTAAAGCTGAAGTGGCTCTGACCTAGTCTACTCCTCATTTTACAAAGGCTCAAAGAGGGAAGCAACTTACCCAGGGCCACGCAGCCAATCAGTGGCTGAGCTGAGATCAGAATAGGGGCTGCTTGACTCCCAGGCCAGAGCTCTTTCTGCTTTGGGTCTTCATCAGCTCTTACTATTGAGAAGGAGCCAGGCTCGGGCTGAACACCAGTATTAGGCCAAGGGTCAGCTTTCAAGAAGGGGTTGGGGGTAACAGTGCCTGGTAGAGATGGGCACTCGACTGATTCCTTTACTGAAAAGGGACCCTGTATGGGACCAGGTGGAGGACTGATGTACTTGCTCTTTAGAGAAACACAGACAGAGAGACCTTTCAGATTTGATGGGGGTGAAAATGTGTATCTTAATCTGCCTAAGGAAATCTATTTAGTTTGATTTGTTTCTAGGTCTTAGTACACTCCTTATCAGCTAGGTCAGGAAAGAGCCCTTAGCAGAAGGGGTCAGGTCCTAGGCTAGGACTATAACTCCCTGCCAAGGCCAACAGAGGATGGACATGGTGTGGCATTCAACCTTCACTTTGACCATGGGTGCCTGCAAAGTTTCATCTTCCAGATCCCTCTTCTCAACGTTGGGAATGCCTCATCCTATCTCCCATCACCTGACTGAATTTCAAGCATACCCTGCCATCTGCTCATCTGCCCTCTGCATAAACATCTCTAGTCTCAGGAAACTCTCTGCCTTGGCACAGCAGTACTTAGGCCAGCATTTGATTACAGCAGATTACAGATGTGGTTTCCTGGCCCCATGCTTGCTTGGAATCTGTGAAGGTGCAGCCCTGGGACCTGCTCTTTAACAAGTTCCCTGGATGGTCCCGATGCACTCAGGCTTGAGAATCACTTCAGGACTGCCTACCCATCCACAAGGTTTCTTGAACTTTGCACCTGAGACAGATGCCTCACTTGCCTCACCCTAGCCCTGGTCCTGCCCCTAATACATAGTGTTCCTCTCAGTGCTCCCACAGCTGCTGGAACTTCACTCAGGGCCGAATCTGCATCTGGTGCTTCATCCTCTAGTTGTTATTTTAGAAGTGAGATTAGATGGGTGGCATGGACCAGCCTTGCCTGACATCTCTAGAAGGCAGGAAAAGACCCAGCATGTTCTCTCCCAGAAAGATGCCCTGTACAGTTGCATGTCTTCCTCCTCATCTTTTTCTTGTCCTGAACATAATCAACAGTGTTTATCCCAATCTCCCACTGACCTTGGAAGACAGTAGGTGACTTTGCCTCCAGGAAGCTTTTTTTGTTTTTTGTATTTTAAGAAAGCAGGATTTCTTAAGAGGACAGAAGAGCTCCCACAGTGGGAGGGGACCCGAGGGGGTTCCCACAGGGAAATCTTAAAGAGGCATTTGTGCAGTGCTCCAGCTCATACTTAACATGGGTTGGATCCCTTGGGCATGACTAAGAGGAAGCCAGAGGGATGGGAAGGCAGGGAGAACCAGGACTGGGATGAACACAGGTGGCCACAAAGTATGTAGACCAGTGATCTCAAACTCAAAGGCCTTCAGGAGCCATATAAGTAGCATGGGCTTGGTGTTAACGCAATAGGGAGTGGTGGAGCCTATGACAAACGGAGAGTACATTCCTGAAGTGGGCAGCTGCAACTCAGCTCCAGAATTTCTAGGCTTTCAAGAGAAGCCAGAATTCCAGATTTTTAAAAGTGTGAAATCTCTCAATGTTTAAATGCTAGCTATAAATTCAATTTTTTAAAAAAATAGAGATGGGAGTCTCACTATATTGCCCAAACTCCTGGCCTAAGTAATCCTCTCATCTTGGCCACCCAAAGTATTGGAATTACAGGTGTGAGCCACCACACTTGGCCTCTAAATTCAAATCTCTAAAAATACTAGAGACCAAAGTAAATGCACCTTTAGCCTCAATATTGCCTGCTGGGTGCCAGGCTGAGACTTCTGGGATGGACAACAGGGCAAAGTAATGTCACAGAATATTCACAGCCATATTACAGCACCCTGATTCTAGGCCCTATTAGGAGACCACCATGGTCAGCTTGAGTCCATGGCAACTTGCCCAGTGCCAAACAGTGCATCCCATAGGGCAGGTTCCACCTGGTACCTTCCCTAGAGGAGAAGTTCCTGGGAAGTCAGCTTGGGCTCCAGGTGTGGACACTAGGATAGCACCGATTGACCAGGACCTGCCATCAGTCCCAGCACCCCTACAAGCCATTGGCTCAGGAAGGCCAATCTAGGTATACCAGGCTAGGGCCCACCTCACTAGTGCTCCATGCTCCTTGGGTGTAACCCTTACTCTCACTGTGTTTAGGGGGCAGTGAGGAGTCAGGTGGTGTCCCCAGGCAAATGTCTACTCAGCAGACAAGCCACTCCCATGGAGCCTCTGCCAGGGCCAAGCAGACTTAATCTATCAGTCTCTGAACGCTCCCGTTTAAACTTTTTTTTTTTGAGTTGGAGTCTCACTCTGTTGCCCAGATTGGAGTGCAGTGGCCGCTCCTGGCCACTGCAGCCTCGACCTGCTAGGCTCCGGCGATCCTTTCGCCTCAGCGTTCCAAGTAGTTGGAACTACAGGCATGCACTACCACACCTAGCTAGTTTTTCTGATTTATTGTAGAGACGAGGTCTCGCCAAGTTGCCTGGGTGGGTCTCAAACTCGCAGGCTCAGGCAATCTACTCGCCTCGGCCTCCCAAAGTGCTGGGATTACAGGCTGAGCCACCAAACCCGGCCCCGTTTAAACTTTTCAACACAGGAGGTAGGAAGGGGAGTGAGTGGATACCCCTGACCAGCAAGGCAAACTCTGGCTTCCGGACATGACACCATGGTTCCTAAAAACATGTTCCTTATGGGCTCCCGGCCACACCACCAAACAAGTGGCAGAGGGCCCGGGGGACCACAGCCAGGAGCACCTTTCAGGCTGAGGCTCCTGAGGAAAGGCACTGTGCTGCTCTGGCCCCGAGAAGCCCCAGGGATCAGCATGTACCCTTCTACCAGCCCAAGCCCCTTCTTCAGGACCTGGGTGAAGGACCACACTCATCTCACCTTCAGTGGCCTTTATTGCACCTGCACCTGGCCAAGATCCCTGTGCCTTCTCAGCGTCTGGGCCCTCAACTTGGATTCGAGGAGCCTCCCTTCTTATGTCTTTATAACCCAGTCCCTGTGAATTGGCGTAGGCTCAGGATTTCCTGAGCACAAATTTCTTCTTATGTGAATATTCTCTGGCTAATAAGGCTGGAACCTGAGCCACAGGGCAGAATCACAAGGCAGAAAACAAGCTGGCAGCAGGAAGACATTTCCAGAACATTCCAGAGCTGGCTGACTTTTAATTTGAAAACAGGTTTTGGCTACAAACATTCAGGTTTAAGGCACATTCCAAATAACCAGAAGCCCTGATACTGGCAGGGAACTGGCTTTGTTCTCCTGGTTTTGCATGGAAGATGGAACAGATGACTTTCTGGCCTTTTTTTCCCCTCTCTACAGAGGAGTGAGGTTGGCAATAACAAAGCTCATGACACATTCTCTCCAGATGCAAAGATAACCTTTAGAGGTCCTTCCTTTTTTTCCTCAGTGAGGGCATGGCGCTCTACCCACCCAATCACCCTCACCAGAAATGTGTATGCAGCAAACAGACTTGTATGCATCTGTCTGGCAATAACTGTAAGAAAAATATGCCTTCAGATAAAAATATAAAATTACATGACTAAAATGAAGCCAAGAGTCTTAGCCACAAGCAAAGGGGAAGGACTGCACGAGCCAGGAAATAAAACATCTACTTTAGCAGCAAGAAGCCGTGAGAGGTGGGGTGGAAAAGGCATCCTGAGAGAGTTCTAGACCGACCCAGGTCCTTCGGCACAACATATGGGTCAGGAGGGGTGAAGGATAGGGCCGAAGCTCTAGGACGGTGCACCTTGGGGGCTATTTGTGGATTTTCTAGAAGCAGACATTCTTTTTGCCTCTTCCTGGCATCGCTGCTGCCAGCAGGTAGGCAGAAGTGAGCCCCCAGTCACTGTTCAGTCATTGCCACCACAGATCTTCAGCAGAATCTTCCGGTAATCCCCTGAAGTGTCTCCCTGGCCAGAAACAAGAGGACATCGATCAAAGGAGGCATGGCCACTTTCGGCCTCCTGGCTCCTGATGTTTTGTGTCCCAAGCACAGAGAGGCAGGCCCCATCTCAGGGAAGCTTCCCACCCCATTGGTCCTAGAGTAGGCAGCATATAGTGTGGTTCGGCCTTCCCTGAGCCCCCATTAAACAACAACAACTGTACTCACCCCAACTGTCCAACTCAAATAAACAACCATAGAAAAATTTACATCAGCCTAAAAACCACTACCCAGGGCTAACCAATATTGCTCTTTCCCCCATGTTGCACTAAATCGGGTTATATCCTAACCCAGTGTCGTGTCCTGCTCAAGAAGTGTAACCTTGCACGTGACCATCAGATGGAGGACCCAGGCCTCCCAGGTCCCACACATCTCCCCTGTCTGAGACCATTGCGCTTACTCTAGAAGAGCAGGCCAGGCTTGGCTAATTTCTAATCAGTTCCTTCCACCCTAAGCAATTCTAGGGCAAGGCATGTGGCTTCTTCCAGGCGTCCACAGTCCACTGGCACACAAGAGATACTCCATAAATAATGACTAATTCTCTGTCAGCAGTGTCATTTGTGTAGCCAGGAAATGGAGGCAAGCCAGTCTCGATGATGCCACCATCATCAAATGCTAGCGAGTCTGAAGTCAGGACCTGGTCCTGTGATTCAATTTCAAGGTTCATACAAGTTCAGAATTTAACTTTCAGACCATGCAGACAAGAATACATTTTGTCAGGCTGGCGCTGGCGCACAGTGACACAATAGTGGCTCATGTTTATGAGACATTTGACATGGATAGCCTCATTCGACACTCACAACATTCCCAGGGAGGAACTATCATTTCTTCCATCTTAAAGACAATGGAGGTGGGATTCGGGGAGCTTTAAGGAGGCTGCTGGAGATCACACCGCAAGTAGAAAAGCCGGGACTCCAAGTGACGCAACCCCAGGGCCCTTGCTCTGAATGACGTTATGATGCGACCCCACCATAAAGCTGAGTGCAAGAAGTGATGAATCAGTGAATCGGGTCCAAGCTCCGTGGAGCCTTTGGGACATGAGTTCTCAATGACAGATCTCAGAATCACAGAGGGGTCTGGAAGCTGAAGGTTGGGGTCCAAGTCTTCTCTGATGCGGCTGGGGGATGCGGCGTGGGCCCGACAGAAGCGTCAAGACCTGACTGCCCTCAGGACCTTATATTCTGATTGGGAGCAACTGGATGAACAAGAATAAGTCTGAGATCCATAAACAAGATGCCCTTGCCTAGTACAGAAGCCAAGCACATGGGCACCACAAGGAGGGAAGGTGGGGATGCCAGAGAGGTCCACAGGTGATTGGGATGCCAGGAGGCAGCCAGAGGGCCCGTACCGTGATGTCATGGTACAGCGACTTGCCGTACATCCGCTTATACTCCAATCTGATGTCCAGGAGGTCAGTCTCACTGCGGGACACCATGATGCGGATCAGGGTTCGGTCCTTTGTTCCTGCCCCCTAAAGAGAATCCACCCAACAGCATGAGCAATAGGCCTACTCACCTTCCCACCCTCCCCAGGTGCTCTAGTCCCTGCCCACCCCCGGGATCCTCGAACCTCCTGGCTGAGGTGTGGCTGTCCCCATACCCTCTACCCCCAGGCTTTGGTCCGAGTCACAGATGAGGTAAGACATCTCCAACCTGGGCCCTCTGCACACGGGAGCTACGTACCCTCATGGCCTTGTTGAGTCTTTCAGCGAAGAAGGCTGGGGTATTCTTGAGACATTTCACTAAAACAGAGAAACTCAGTGTAACTAGATGTGCAGAAAGCTCTCGGCCTGAGGGAGGCATGGAACACACAAGTGTCCTCCTAGAAGGCTCAGATGTCAAGCCCATCACTGCATCCGTCATCTCCCCTCCTCCAGGCTGGATGATCCCATGATCTTGACTTCAGCTCTTTAGGAAAGAAAGATGCAGAGCCTGGCACCAACCCCATCTCCTTCCTGGCAAGCACTGCGGTCAAAGAACAAGAACCTGAGGGGCTGGGACGACAACGCTGGGAGCTGTGTTGGGAGAAACGCAGACAGCAATGTGGAAAGCTGCTGCTGCTCAGGCAGGAGGGGCCAACTGGGAAGGCTATGACCCTCCGAAGAGAGGGTGGCCAAGCAGAATGAGTGTCTCCCCAGGATTCTCAGACCACCAGACTGATCACAAAGGACATGCAAGAAAATGAGAATTTACCATCGATCCAATCCAGAAAGCTGCAAGAAAAGCGCAGTGAAAAAGGGCAAACGAATTTTCCCAAGTATAAAGAGGGCTACGCGAGGTGGACCAACTCTGTGTGGTGGGGAGGGACCTGAGCCCACCAGGCGCTGCAGGAAGCACACCACCATCCCAGGAGCGGGGCCAGCTTTCCTTAGCACGGGCCTGTTTTGCTGTTCCAAGTAAAAATCTTTCCACGTGTTTCCATCACAAACATCTGACGACTGCCGGCAGGGATGTATTTTTAGAGGAAACTTGGCAGGATGTGAGTCATGTCCCTCCGGGCAATAGCTGGATGCTCTCCCACTAATACCCACACTGCAGTTCCCTCCTCCAGAGCTGCACTGGAAACACAAACAAGGCGCCTCCAGGATGGCCGGGGTTCAACTACATGGTAATCTGGGAAGCAGTGAGATTTCCCACCACTCGGGCACCCTGGGTTTAGCAATCATGGATCCTAGATTCTTTCTCTGCACAGCCCTCAACGAGAGGACGGTGAGCACCCTGAAAACATACAATACACACAAGCCCCTGGCGTAGTCAGGCAAGGCAGGACCAGGACACTCACCCACGGCCAGCATGCCCTGCTCCAGATCCCCGGACATCTCCCGGCAGATACTCTTCTCAATGTCTCGGCCCGTCATTCTCTGGTACTCATTAAAAACTAGTGGTAAGACAGAAGGGATATGTTATAGACTGAATCGTGTCCCCTGAAAATTCATATGTTGAAATCCCAAACCCCCAGTACCTCAGAATATCCGAAGATAAGGTCTTTAAAGAGGCAATTAAGTTAAAACAAGGCCATAGGGGTGGACCCTAACGCAATCTGACTGGCCTCTTTATAAGAAGGGATTAGGACATATAAGGAGACATCAGGGATATGTGTGTTCAGAGGAAAGACCATGTGAGGACACCGACAGCCACCAAGAGAGGCCTCCGAAGACGTCAACCCTGCCGGCACCTTGATCTAGGACTTCCAGCCTCTAGAACTATAAGAAAGCAAATGTCTGTTGCTTAAGCCACCCAGTCTGTGGTATTTTGTTATGGAGCCCAAGCAGACCAAGAAAGGACTTGTGTGAGCAGCCTCTGCCCTTTGGGGAGCCCACTCTTCTACTCTGCTCCCTCGCCCTGGCCAGCCCCATTGACCCTGTCTGCTCAGCTCTCATGGCAGCCAGACTCTATCACAAATCACGTGAGCTGCCCGACACCCCTCGCTCATGTGGGCCCTTACCAGGCCAATCTGCTTAACCAAATCTCACTTTAATTCCCCTCCACCCCCCTCCACCCACCCACACAAATACTCTTCTCAAATACCCTGCGCTGCTGTTCCTGCCATTCCTTCCTTGTTATTCATGCGTCAGTCTGTCTTTCTCAGTCTGTCATGAGCTGAGGCCCAGTCAGCCCAAGCCAGCTTTGCTTCTCACTATCTCGCCCACATTACCCAGTTCAACCTAGGATGAATGGAGAACTCATGGGAATGGAATGCTGGCTCCTAGAGAGGCAGGGGGCATGATGGAGACTTGGGTCCTAGCTCTGGCTGTGCCCCTGGATATAAACCTCTCCTTCCCCAGCCGGATCTCGGTTTCCCCTTGTATATCAAAGTCGTAATTTCTGCTCTGTCTGTATCTATCTCAATTAATATTTTCCTCAAATCGGCTACTCTTTTCTCCTAATAATGTTTGTGAAACCATGGGCCTGATGTACTACCTATATTTTATAATCATTAAAACAAATAATGATTAAGATGAAACTATATTCACTCATGCTCCATTACAGGTAAGCGTAGAGGTTAAAAGGTGTGCTCAGGAGTGGGATGGACTGGGCTCAAATCCAGGCTCAGTGGTTACTAGCTGTACAACCCAACTTCCCCAGCCACCTGGGCCTGCCTCCACAGTTGGAAAATGGGGAGACACAGCACCTGTCTGTGTGGGCTACGGGACTTAGCACGCATTCAGCACTCAGCCTAGGCCCTGGTCATCCACTGAAACAGCCCTGGTCAGACCTGTCCGTGTTGCTCAGTGTGGTCGCCATCCTCAGTCCTCACCTGCTGCCTCACACTGGCATCCAGGATCCCTTCCTCTGGGTTCTCCCTCCTCCCCAGTTGCTCCTCCTTCAGGTCCTGGCCTTGCCCGGGACCCTGTCTTCCCACTGCCAGGCTCCCTCCAACCTCCCTCCCGGCGGCCCTCTTGTCAAAGGACCTCAGACACCTTTGACCACTCACAGCTCCAAAACTTCCACATCTAGCCAGACCTCTCCTGGCCTCCTGACTCCTGGCCTCCCTGCATCCCCACCCCTCCTAAAGCCTGCTCCCCCGCAGCTCCCCAGGCTCAGTCGAGGGCCACTCCATCCTCCCACTGTGCAGTCATTCTCAACTCCTTTCTCCCACAAGCCACATCCAGTTCATCAGCAAACAGGCCTGGAACCTGACCCTTCCTCACCCCCTGCCCCCAGTCAATTGCTTATCCTGGGTCACTGCAGCAGCCTCTTATCCAGCTTCCCTGCTCACCACGCACCCCTCTGACTGATCCTCAGCACCTCCTCAACCAGTGGGCACACACCAGCATCCTCCCCTCCGAGCCCTCCAGCAGCTTCCTGTTTCTCAGGAGAAACACCTAACTGCACACACTCGTCAGCAGGGCCTTCCAACACTTCTGCCCTCACCTGCTACTGCTCTTGATCACGGCATCAGCCCCAGCCACACGCAACCCTGCACTGTCTCTCAGTCACGCTGCGAGCCCCTGCATCTCCTTCTGGTTCTTGATCAAATGTCCTTATCTCAGTGAGGACTGCCCAAGCACCTCACCCAGGACCCCGCCCCATCACTCCCTATCTGTTTCCAGCTTGATTTTTCTCTACAGGTTTCACTTGTCTGATGCAGATTTCATCTAATTTTTGTTTACCGTCTGTCTCCTAGAATAAGAAGGTGAGTCCCAAAGAACAGCACTGCTGTTCCCTACCGCTTCCTCACATCCCTGCCACCACCTGACGGACTGGCCCGTGACAGGAGCTCGACTTATATCTGTTGGACAAATGAGTAAATAAATGTTACCTGGTATAACTATTTTCTTTTTTTTTCTTTTTTGAGTTGGAGTCTCACTCTGTCACCGAGACTGGAGTGCAGTGGCCGCTCCCGGCCACCACAGCCTCGACCTGCTGGGCTCCGGCAATCCTTCTGCCTCAGCCTTCCAAGTAGCTGAACTATAGGCGCGCGCTACCACACCCGGCTGATTTTTTGATTTATTATAGAGATGAGGTCTCACCAAGTTGCCCAGGCGGGTCTCGAACCCATGGGCTCAGGCAATCCACTCACCTCAGCCTCCCAAGGCATGGGACTACAGGCTGAGCCACCGAGCCCGGCTTGCTTTGTTTCTTATGCCATGCTTTGGAAAACACTGGATTAGGAGCTTCCAAAGGACTCCCCCAACTCCAGTATTCCAGCTTAATAAGATATCAGCTAACAGGAAGCTCCCACTCCCTCACCTCCTCCTCTGCTTCCAGAATTGCCAAAACTCAGGAAACCCTCAGTGGTATCTTTTATATCACCACCAGGGGGCTCTGTTGAGGAAGCGAAAGCCCAGTGTAGAAGAGGAACCAAGTGTTTCCATATCTTTGTTTCCCCACAATGCCCTAACTGGCCACAGAGAAACTGGGCCTGCCTTACCGGCCACCAAGTGGGCCCGGCTCCGGGAGCACAGAACTGCATTGAACTTGGACTCATCTGTTCCCAGGCGGTTCTCCCCAGCCGCGTACAGCTCCTGGATAGAGAGGAAGGCACGCATGTAGCACGGAACTCACCCAGATCCCAAGCCAGGTCACCTAGAAAAGCTAGGCAGTGTCTAGCCCTACAGGCCTTACAGATACTGAAGGAGAAGGAAATGGGAGCAGTGCCCACTGTGGGGTGCAGGTTTGCTGAGCCCCTGCTGGGCTCCATTCACCGTGCTAAACCAAACACCAGCCACACATCCTCTCACAGAGATCTCTGCGGCTGCAGGGGATACAGACCAGGACAACCAAGGCCCGCGGGGCTCAGGTCAGGTGAGGAACAGCCTTGACCCGACCAAGGAAGAAGTACTTCAGAAAAGAACAAGGAACAAGAGGCCTGGGTTCAAGTCCAGCTCTGCTACCAACTCACTCCGGGACTCTGGGCAGAACTCCACTCCGAGCTTCAATATCCTCATTTCTAAAGCATGAACCTTGGATTCGATTTGTGGTCACAAATTTGAAAGCCCAAAGGGGTCAGTGGGGTAACTTAACTGAGGAAAACAGGCCAGCTGCCAAGCTGAGAGTGTGGGGACCCTGGCTGACTATGCAGGGGGCAGTTACTTCTGAGTACCTGCTGAGTATTGTGATAGAGAGACATGGGCTCACAGTTGCCAGATCCATTTCTTTTTTTTTTTTTTTGAGTTGGAGTCTCACTCCACCACCCAGACTGGAGTACAGTGGCCGCTCCCGGCCACCACAGCCTCGACCTGCTGGTCTCTGGCGATCCTTCCGCCTCAGCCTTCCAAGTAGCTGGAACTACAGGTGTGCGCTACCACGCCCGGCTAATTTTTTTGATTTACTGTAGAGATGAGGTCTCGCCAAGTTGCCCGGGAGGGTCTCGAACCCGCAGGCTCAGGCAATCCACTCACCTCGGCCTCCCAAAACGTTAAGATTACAGGCTGAGCCACTGAGCCTGGCTGCCAGATCCATTTCTTAGGAGAAGCCAACATTCCAGATTTGTATGTAAATTTCCCAATCTTTAAAAGCAGTTTCCCAGCCAGGTGCGGTGGCTCACGTCTGTAATCCCAGCACTTTGGGAGGTGGAGATGAGAGAATTGCCTAAACTCAGGGGTTCGAGACCAGCCTGAGCAACATGGCCAGACCTTGCCTCTGCAATAAATCAAAAAATTAGCTGGGTATGGTGGCACACGCCTGTGGTTTTGACTACCTCAAAGGCTGAGGCAGAAGGACTGCCTGAGCCCAGCAGGTCGAGGCTGTAATGGCTGTGAGCGTGCCACTACACTCCAGCCTGGATGACAGAGACTGACCCTGACTCAAATAAATAAATAAATGCAATCTCCCTACAAGAAGGAACACAGAGATAATAGCTATTGCAAGAGTTGGTAGATCACAGTTCTAGATGTGAAATTCCATGTAATTTGGCACTTTCCCCGTGTTTCAATGCATGTACCATTATGTCTGCAAAGGGGCAGAATTTATACTTGCCTATTAAGCTTTTGAAAGTCTGAGCTCAAAATATTTGCTAATTTTCAACCTCTAAACTAGACAGCCTCCAAAGTGCCTGCTAGGCCTCAGATAGCAGCTCTTGCATTTAAGGGCACTGAAACCCAAGGGTGGAAAGCAGTAATCAGGGACTCAGAGATCCCACAGGTCAAGATAAAATGAGGCAGGTCTGAAACTGGGACAGCAGAGTGACAGACCCTGATCCTGCAGCAGCTTGTGCCTCAGCTAGGATATGGCCTATAAAATTGACTCTGGACCCAGAGTCCAGAAGGTTCAGGGATGTCCAGAACTGAGTCCCAAAATGGGAACAGACAGCACAAGCCAGGGAAACACTGAATAAGACAGATGGCAATGGGTAGGAGACCAAGGCAGGGAGATACTATCTAGGCACAGAGAAAAGAACCAGGGATCAGTATGGGCTCTTGTCCAGACTCTGCCTCCAGGATTCTCTGGGCACAGTGCTTAGTTTCTTCATCTGGAAAGCAAAAGGACTAGACCAGAAGAGCAGCTCTCCTTCAGCCCTAACAAGGGGCATTCCGTGAGGTCCTGTTCCAACCCAGCAGATGGCAGACATAATCAAACCACGGGCAGCTCCAGGTGAATACCCTGTGTGGGTGGTAGGAGGAGTAAAGGAGGACAGAGAGAGGTATGGCCAGCTGTACTCTACCAGCAAGTTGTGCCCTCCCACACCCAGCCAGAACACTGCCGTCCAAACTCATTGTGGGCTCAGACACCTAGACTTTTCTCCTTCTGTCTGCAACTAACAAGGGAGACAAGGCAGAATTCCAAGAAGGCATAACTAATGTGACAGTTGGTTTCTTGGCTCAAACCCTCAAAAGCTTAATAGGCAAATACAAATTCTGCCCCTTTGCAAATACAATGGTATGTACAACTAAACACAAAAAAGTACCAAGTCACACAAAATCCCACACCCATAACTGTGATCTATCAACCACTACAGTATTTATTCTCTCTCATGTTCCCTCTTACAGGTGGGGAAACTGAAGCCCACAAGGCTGACACCTGCTCAAGGTCATACCGTGGAGAAGCGGCAGGACGTCAGAAATTCGGGGCTACTGGAACCCACTTCTTCTCCATTGCTCTTTCCATCCCAGAGTACCTCTTGTGAGGCAAGGAAATGGGGGACACTCCTGCTTTAGGAAGCCCAGGTAGACACCTGGCCTGGCCATCACACTCACCTGGACATCTCTCTGGACGAGGGACATGTCCACATTGGTGCTTTCATCCCGGTTTCCCTGAAAGGAAGCAGGTGGTGCAGTCAAGCCCACTCTGGCCCCATTTCTCTTCCCATTCTTCGCTGCTCAAATCCCACCTCTGTGACCCCCACGGCTCAGGAGCCCCGAGCCCTGTTGAGGGAAAGGTACCTGAGAGAGGGAGATGAGGAGGCGCTGGAAATGCCCAGATGTGTCGCTTCGAATGGCTTCCTCCAGGGTCTTCTTGAATTCTGAAAGGGAGAAGCACCATGTACAGAGTGGGCCACTGCAGACACAGTCAACAGTGGGTGCTGGTGAGAGAAAGGCCTGGGGGTCTCAGGCTCGAGGAGGCAGGTGGCCCTTATGGCCCTCCAGGAATACACAAGTCTGTGATCTCCAGGTTGGTCTGGCCTCTGGTCGGTCTTGGCCCAAACCCAAGAGGTCTTCCCCAGCCTCCCTACCCTAAGTCACCAGCCCCACGTGTACACAAGTAGGCAGGGTTGGATCCTGGGTCAAAGCCCAGTGTGCTGAAGGTGGCAGGAGATGGGGTGATAAGAAGGCCAGGAAGGAATCAGAGGCCCCAAGAGAGGGTGCGGCCAGGGCCCAGAAAGCAGAGGGATCTGCAGAGGGCAGAGGGCCTAGGGAGCCAGCCTAACCTGCTTTGTAGACTCTGCTCAACTCCCGGATGTGCTCATTGCTGCGGGAAGCAAGGATCTCAATCAGGCAGGCTTCATCGGTGCCAGCCCCCTGCGAACAGAGAACACAGCATACCACACACTGTGATAGCATCCTCACCAGCACCCAGGAAACAGGGAAAGGGCCATGCTACCAGCCCATCCCCCGGGGCACAAAACCCAGCAAGACGCCCTTGACAGACATGCACCCATCGTGCACTCCAGGGCTGAGGGAGCCAGCTCTCCACCACAGCCCTGGGCCCGGGTTAGCTCCAAATGATGATAGTGATCATGGAGATGAGTAGGGATCCCAGGAAAGGTCATTCTCATTGACTAGAAAACAGAATCAGAGAGGTGTCGTGACTTGTCCAAGGCCACACAGTAAATGGCTAGGTTAAGATATAGACAGTCCTGATTTATTCCGAGTTTAGCTCGAGAGTAAAATGACTGACAACTGAAAAAAATGGGTTAAAAGCAAGGAAGAGGTCAGGCATGGTGGCTCAAGCCTGTAATCCCAGCACTTTGGGAAGTTGAGGCGAGAGGACTGCCTGAGCTCAGGGGTTCGAGACCAGCCTGGGCAGAGTGGTGAGACCTCATCACTACAATAATAAATAAATAATAATTTAAAAAATAGCCGGGCGTGGTAGAGCGCGCCTGTAGTTCCAGCTACTTGGAAGGCTGAAACAGAAGGATCTCCTGAGCCCAGCAGGTCGAGACTGTGGTGGCCGTGAGCGTGCCACTACACTCCAGCCTGGGTGACAGAGTGAGACTCTGACTCAAAAAAAGAAAAAAAACCAAGAGAGATCAGGTGGGGGAGATGCAGGAAAACTGAAGCCTAGAATGGATGGTGGAGTGCCTGGAGACATCTAGAAAGAGGCAGCAACAACAAGGATGTCACCAGGGAGAGTATGAAAGCAGAGGACAGGGTCAGCAGCCTGGCTTTTGTGTTGATATGAATCTTGGCTTTGTGGCTTACTAGCTGTGTGACCTTGGACAAGTTATTTAACCTCTCTGTGCCTCTGGCTCCTTTTCGCTATAATGGGAGTGAACTAGCAGCAACCTCATAGAGCAGTCATGAGGATTACATGAATTAACATATGTAGAGGCCTAGTGCCTCACAGCAGAAAGCTCAACATTGTGCCAGCTACCTCACCCAGTGCTCACTGCATGTCCTGAGAGAGCACCCACCGTCCCCCTTCACAGATGTCCAAGGACACACAGCTGGCGAGCGACTGCTGACCCCAAACCTGTGTTGCTTCTAGTACACCACAACCACCAGTTTACGGATCCAGCTGGCGATAGGAGCTGGGTGGATGACAGGGGGGCACTCCCTAGGGATCTAGACCATTACCCTCCCGTCACCTCCTGAGCCCCTCCCTAGAATAAAGCCTGGAGCTATGTGTCAGTGGAGTCCTCTCCCCCTTCCTGGCCACCACACTAATTCTCTGCTTCTCCTTTGGGGGAGGGAGAAGTCATTGTGCCCGATGGGCCTCTGAGGGAGAGATTCCTCCTGGGCACCTGCTGGATTCACAAGGATTCCCCTTCTGTGGGTGCGGTCTGCTCCCCATTCACAGGACACACACAGAGCTGCGGGACTGTGCAGAATGGACAGGACCTGCCCCTGGGTCAGTGTCGACGGCACTGGAGGAAACAGTGATCCTAAGCTGAGCCAGTTTGAATCGGTCCCCTAGGTGGAACTTGGTGTAGAGAGCTGGTATATTCAGCAGCCACATCTCTGACAGGTAGACAGAGACAGGCGTCTTCTGGAGGCAGCGATGGAAGGAGCACAAAAGCAGATAGAGGAATGAAGCGGATGCTCAGAGACAAGCAGAGAGACGAGAGAGAGATCCTGCCCGGTCCCTGCCCTTCACGTACCCTGGCCCTGTCCCACTCCCATGTTAAGGGACTCATCTTTATCCTCATAACTGATTTTACCTTTGTTTTCTTAAACTCAAGCGTGTTTCCGTAATTTGTTTATCACAGTCCTAGTGAATGAGAACAATACCAACTATGGCCTCCCACCCTTCTTCACATCACTGAATCTCTAGCTTCCTCCACAACCCCAGCTCCCACCACCTTTTTAAGATGGAGAGACTTAGATGCTCCCTGATGACAAATGGCACACCATGTGCCTCTTGAGAAATCGCCAGCAGTTCTCCTTTCTATAGCACGTGGATTCCAACCCAGGAGGGTCCCAGCCCACACTGACAGCACCAGCTAATGAGAGGGTTATCACATACCCACCGTCCAGGCCTTCTTCTGGGCTGTGTGTCCACACCTGTGGAGATACACACACACACACACACACCTTGATGGCTTCCTTTATCTCATAAGCGTCAAAGAGGACTGGGGTCTTCATCAGGGCCAAGATTGTCTTCTCAAAGTTTCCTGACAGTTCAGATTTCAGATCTTTGATCAAATCCTGGTTGGATAATCAAACAAACAAACAAAAACAAGCTTCTTGTTAAATGTACAGAAGGTGACTAATAAGAACGATACCCCAGACCCAAGGACCAGCAGCACTGGCCTCACCAGGAGCGTGGGAGAAGAAAATCTGACATCAGGTCCCACCAAGACATGTCTGGCAAGAGCCTGCATTTTAATAAGATGCCTGTGATCCGTGGCACAGCAAGGTCTGAGAAGCACTGGGCTAGAACACTAACCCACTCAACGTTGACCCAATTTCTCTAAGATTCAAAATCCTATAAGTTCAAAAAACACCCCCCTTGCACTTTGCTCAGTACTTAACGCCTTTTCTTCCAAAGCACTTACACCAGCTAAATCTCCAAGGGTGGTCACGAGGGCAGGGGAGGGAAAGCTGAGGGCGGGTGTGGGCAGGGAGAAATGACACAGCCACAACTTCAGTGAGGCAAGGACAAGTCAGGGGCCAGGACCCAGATGTCTGGAGCCTTTCACCAAACCTGGGTACCCTGTGGACTGCGGGGTTCCTTCCTCAGGGCATTTTTCACCTCTAAAAGATGCCACCAGACGGGCAGACACTAGCTGAGGGGGCAGCAGAAAATGCCCACATGCACCATATTGCCCAGGTCCGCCCAGCTTCAAGGAAACACAGGGTGAGCAGGGCTGTGCTCTGGGACCCTGCCCCCAAACTCACCTTGCCATAAGCTGTCTTGAAGGACAGGAGGATCTGCTGCCGCTGCTTGTTGGAGCGACTACCCAAGCAGTCGATGATGGCCTGTTCATCAGTCCCTGGAGGAAGAAGAGGGAGGGGGGAGGGTCCCGAAGATGCTCTGCAGCCGCAGACTTTCCCAGCCTGGGTCCTCCAACTCTCCTGGGCATCCCAACCACACCCCACGTCACTTTATCTTCCATCACCCCTGAGGCCAGGTATGCCTCCCCAGCTACCCACAGAGCCACTGTGAAACTGCCCGGAGAATGAGAGGGTGATGGGATGTGAGCCACCCAGGGTCTCTCACCAAAGCCTTTCATGGCCTTCCGCAGGACCTCGGCATCTCGCAAGGGGTCAAAGCCGGAAGCATCTGTGATGGTGCCTCGGTTTCCAAACTACTTGGACAAATAGTTACAGATAAGATGACTTGCACGCCACCATCCCCAGATGCAAGACTGCTCCATGCCCCAGACTCTAGGAACAACCCTTCTCAAAGAGCTGGAGTACCTGAAGGAGCCCACAATCAGTACTGCAGAGGACTCTCCATTGAGTCTGTCTAAGTTGACTGTTGTCTGGCTCCGTATTCTGGTACTGAAGCCTCTGCCTGGCTCCCCTGATTCATAGGTCGCTGTGGCTGAGTTCTGATGCTGAAAATCTGCCCTACATCCAAGCCCTCCAGGTTCCTGATGAAGGGCAGGCCTCAGGGGCAGGGGTTGTGGCCTCCCCTCGATGCTGTACCACCATAGCACCTGGGAGCACACATGGGTACTCCTAACGGGCTAGACAGCCCACGTATCTCCTTCAGGTGGACACGGGTACCCAGCCTACGTGACAGCCCAGCTACCTCCTGGTTTAGGCTGATACCCTGATACCACTCTTTAGACTATGACCTGCTGGACTACTTCTAGACCCTGACGGCCGCACAACTCACAAACTTGAACTTTCCAGTCTAAACTGTCCCAGTGGACTGATTTCCTGGTAGCTGGTACAAACTGGTTATAACAGTTACAGAGAGAAGCTCAGGGAGAAAATAAGGGAGGGAGAATGGAGGGTGCCACAGGGTGGGGGAACATGTGGGCATGGAAGGGGAGGGGGAAAGGGGACCCTCTGTCTAAAAATAGTTGAAAAGCACACACCACTAACTCTGTGCTTTCTGGTTGGGCCATGTAACCATGACAATGAATTCTAGGCTCTGCAAATATGAACTGTTCCCCAAAACGTGCCAAGATCAACCCTGAAGGAACTGCCAACAATTTTCACTACCAAAGGGGATTTTAAGAATCCTCCAAAACCTGCCTGGGAGGACACATCAGGGGACCGAAGACTAAGAACTGTCAGGTATAAGGCCCTGAGACTGGCGCCCTGGGAAGTTCTTTCAAAACACAGAGTCCAGGTAGTAAATGCCACAGGAGGAACAAAGAACATGCTCTGGGGCGTTCTGACCCATCTTGCTCGGGGAACATCTAGCCCAACTGGAAGAAACAGGGCCATTCCTCAGGCCTTAGGGAACAAACCAGTGGTGGGGTGTCTGCGGGAAAGTGAGACTCTCCGTTAAAACAAACTGAAGCGGGAGGCCTGAGGCCTTCTCCTGTCCCTCCACCTACGGGTCCCTGGTCTCCAGCCTCCGGGACTCGAGCCTGAACTGAGGATGGCATTGGGCTGGCACTCACCTGGGATGGAGGCACGGCGGGGGTGACAGTCCCAGACCCCGAGTATCC
This sequence comes from Cephalopachus bancanus, assembly GCA_027257055.1. Taxonomy (NCBI): domain Eukaryota; kingdom Metazoa; phylum Chordata; class Mammalia; order Primates; family Tarsiidae; genus Cephalopachus; species Cephalopachus bancanus. The sequence continues at coordinate 4,682,966 of JAPVLO010000036.1, forward strand.
TGGGTAGCTTGGTACTGGCTGCTGCTGCTGTCCAGGGGGTGGCATTGGCGACTGCCCAGGGTAGGTCATTGGTGGCTGCCCAGGATAGGCCCCTGGAGGCTGCTGCCCCGGGGGTGGCATGGGTTGGCCCGGCACAGGGGCCCCTGGGTATGGTGGATATGAGGGCATCCCAGAGGGTGGGTTTCCTCCAGGGGGTGGGTACATTCCATATGGAGGAACAGGCTGCTGGGTGGAAGGGGGATGCCCAAAGCCCCCAGGGGGTACTGGTGGGTAACCACCCCCAGGGACCCCAGGGGCCCCAGGATATAGGTTGGGCATGTTGGCTCCTCCAAACGTCCCAGACATGTTGGCCGCCTAGAAGGACACAGAGCAGAGCCTGAAACTAGCGAGCCCAGCAGGGCCCAGCCACACTCGGACCATCAGCCACTCCCCAGCCGGAGCCCTGCATGGCCCCCAGGAGCCTCACTCACACCAGCCCCCAGCATCGCACGCACAGAACCCAGCACCTGCGGCAGGCCCTGCCTAAGCCGAGCTCTTTAATACCTTAGCCAATTTAGTCCTCACAGTGTCTCTACTTGTGAAATATTAAGTATCAATACCCCCATCCCAGATGATACAATGGGTCCAGAACGGTGGAAGTCACTTGCTCAAAGCTACACAGTCAGTAAATGGTGCAGCTGGATCCAAACCAGAAATCCTCAATCCCTTCTACAGGAGAGATGGCCTTCCCTCTCCAAAAGGCTGCTCCTCCAATCCCAAGTCACCTGCCCAAGAAGGTATGTGGGTCCCCTAGGCAGGCTTGGGGGTGGGCCCATCACATCAGCCTGCTAGCCAGACACTTGTGGCAGGCGTGGCTCAGGTGACTTGTTCTCATCCTGATGATGGATGGTCTTCTATGCCCTGTGAGAGCTGGACTCAGGCCTTCATCTCTTGCCTCACCACTTTGGCCACTCAGGCCTCCTCACTGTCCCTCTGCACCTCAGGCACCCCGGCATCCCAGGGTGCTGGCATTTCCTAGATATCCAGGCAGCACATTCCTCCCCTGCGCAGAACTTTGCTCAAATGTCCCTCCTCAGCAAGGCCCACCTCAGCTCCCAACTTAAAACCATCACTCCCCATCACTCCCACCCACACTTTCGACCCCTTTTTCTTTTTTCTTTTTTTTTTTTGAGTTGGAGTCTCACTCTGTCACCCAGACTGGAGTGCAGCGGCTGCTCTGGACACTGCAGCCTCGACCTGCTGGGCTCCAGCGATCCTTCCACCTCAGCCTTCCAAGTAGCTGGAACTACAGGTGCGTGCTACCATGCCTGGCTAATTTTTTTGATTTATTGTAGAGATGAGGTCTTACCAAGTTGCCCAGGCGGGTCTCGAACCCGCGGGCTCAGGCAATCCACTCACCTCAGCCTCCCAAGGCGCAGGATTACAGGCTGAGCCACCGAACCGGCTTGACTCCTTTTACATGTTTATCTGTTCCCATGGCACACCCCTACTTTCAGCAGGACCACCCAGGTGACATATGTCATTGTCTGTCTCTTCCCAGTAGGTGACAAGTGCACCAGGGCTGAGGATTCTGTTGCTTACTCACAAATCCCTGGTGCCTAAAACTGGGCCTGGCACAAATTAGTGTGTGTTTTGGTAGCATTGTTCCCACTAAACACACATTTGTTTTCAGATTATCAAATACATTATTTTATTTTATTTTCTATTTTTAAATTTTTTTTAGTCAAAGCTTCACTCTATTGCCCAGGCTGAAGTGTAATGGCGAGCTCACATCTACCACAGTCTCCACCTATTGGGCTCAGGCAATCCTTCCGCCTTAGCCTTTCAAGTAACTGGAGCTACAGGCACGTGCTCCCGGCTAATTTTTTGATTTATTGTAGAGAGGAGGTCTCGCCAAATTGCCCAAGATGGTCTCAAAACCCTGGACTCAGGCAATCCTCTCACCTCTGCCTCCCAAAGTGCTGGGATTACAGGGGGTGAGCTATGTTGCCCAACTTCCTCTTCTTTTATTTGTTTGTTTTGTTTTGTTTTTTTGAGTTGGAGTCTCACTCTGTCGCCCAGGCTAGAGAGCAGTAGCACGCTCACAGCCACCAGAGCCCGGACCTGCTGAGGCCTTCCACCTCAGCCTTCCAAGTAGCTGGAACTACAGGAATGCACCACCATGCTAGGCTAATTTTTTGATTTATTGAAGAGATGAGGTCTCGCCAAGTTGCCTGGGCTGGAAATACATTATTTTAAAAGCAAAACAACAAAAGCAGCTTGTCTGTCCAAGCTACCTACCACAGGCTCACCCAGGCCCAACCAGAATAGCCCTCCGTAAATACATATGCACAGAGTGTGGACATACACATACACAGCATGCACACTCATGCATATGTACAAACACACATATAAATCTCCTCCACTGACTTCCCAGCCCTGAGCTAAGCTCATTAAGAAGGTGCCCAGGCCGGGCTCGGTGGCTCAGCCTGTAATCCCGCACCTTTGGGAGGCTGAGGTGAGTGGATTGCCTGAGCCCGCGGGTTTGAGACCCACCTGGGCAGCGAGACTTCATCTCTACAATAAATCAAAAAATCAGCCGGGCATGGTAGCGCATGCCTGTAATTCCGGTACTTGGAAGGCTGAGGTGGAAGGATCACCGGAGCCCAGAAGGTCGAGGCTGCGGTAGCCGGGAGCGGCCACTGCACTCCGGTCTGGGCGACAGAGTGAGACTCCAACTCAAAAAAAAAAAAAAAAAAAGAAGGTGCCCAATAAATATTTCATGAAGGGCCAGGTGCAATGGCTCACGCCTACAATCCCTGCACTTTGGGAGGCCGAGGTGAGAGAATTGCCTGAGCCCATGGGTTTGAGACCAGCCTGGGCAACTTGGCAAGACCTCATCTCTACAATAAATCAAAAAATTAGCCGAGCTTGGTGGCACGTGCCTGTAGTTCCAGTTACTTGGGAGGCTGAGACGTGAGGATCGCCTGAGCCCAGCAGGTCAAGGCTGCAGTAGCCGTGTGTGCCACTGCACTCCAGCCTGGAAGACAGAGTAAGACTCCAACTCAAAAAAAATTTCATGAAGGCACCAACCCTACAGGGACCTGAGGAACCATCCCACCCAGTGCATCCCTATTCCCTTCCCTTTATTTTACAGATGGGAAAAGTGAGACCCAGAGAGGGACAGTGAGCAGGCGGCAGAACCCTGAGGAAAGTCTTCGTGTTCTAAGACGCAGCTCAACATGCTCCAGTCCAAGGTGAGCTCACACAGACCACTCTGGAGCCCAGGGAAGCCAGCAGTCTTGACCCTTCAGCCACGCAGGCTCGGGGCAGCTTTGGCAGGAGGGCTGGACTCACCATTCCCGAGAGGTAGTCCTGGTTGAACTGTCCTGCATAGCTGGCCACATTATCCAGCCCGATGGGGGGCATGTTGGGCGGGGGGTAGCCAGCACCTCCCCAGGCACCACCACCTGAAAGCAACACCAAGCCTTTAGCTCCCTGTCAGTCCCCCACCACACCGGGAAAAGCCGAGCTGCAAGCTCCCAGGGGGTCAGCAAAGGAGGCCAAGCAGAACCTTGGGACAGAACTACAGACCACACGAGAACACCAAGGGAGAAAGTCTCGCCCCATCCCTTGGCCAGAGGAAGGGAAGTGTAGGTGTGGGGGTGGGGAAGGCCGAGAAGAAGCCTTTCCTTTTTCCCAAGAGGAAGTGGGTTTAGCAATCGCTCCCAAGGCCCTCTGTGGGGTATTAAGTAGGTAAGGAAGACCCTGGGCAGGCTCTGCCCTCCCAAGCGCACTATCATGGAGCAATAGGACAGACACAGGGAAGATCATTTGGGGCATGCACTGAGCCCATGGCAGTAGCGAGGGCAGGGAGCTCTGTGGTGCAAAGGCATGGGGAGAGGGTCCTGTCAGCCTGGTCGTTTGCTATGATACGTCTGTACAAAGCAGGGAGAAGCAAGATGGGAGGATGGAGGGAGACAGGGCTGGGCCATGGAAAACACAGACACCAGTCCCCAGGGCACAGGAGAAAACCGGTGAAAAGTCTTCTCTGAAACTAGCAGGACCCACATGTGCCCTGGGGCCAGGCTTTCACTCTCTCTAGGTTCATTTTCTCTGCTGAAAAATGGGCTAATCATTAATGGGTACCTTAAATTATTATGCTGATGACTGAATTAATGCTAGTGCAGGGTGCAGCTGGGTGCCCAGAGACTGTTCCTACATGCCATGGTCACTTAGGCCAGCAGTTTGGCAGCTAGCACCACTGTGGGGCCCTTGGCCCACCATATGCATTCCTGTGCAAAGCAGCCTGGAGGTTGTTCTTCAGATCCAGTATTCCTTCTGGTGTACAGGACAGATCCTTCCCTAAATCACTACCCTACCCCCACACCCACCCCTCCTTCTCTCATTGCTCAGCTGTGCTGGCGAAGGTGGCAGTGGCAGGACCCGGGTGGTAAAATTTCTACTAGAGAGAGGGGACACCAAGGCCAGCACCAGTAAACCTGGGGCGGACTGGTTCAGAGGAAAGTGGCCCAGCTCAGCCCCTGATGTGGCATGGGGCAATGGCTGAGCCTCCTCCCTGTCTAAGCCTCTTCTTCACCTGTTGAATGGGAGGGAGGGTCCACGTGGCCTGTAGGCCATTGGTACTCAGGACCTCAGCTCCAAAGGAATGAGTGATGCCTCCCCTGGAGTGGAAGCAGCTCAGATGTCCTCAGAATGACCAGCCTTGGGAGGACCCTTATCTCTCCCTGGTCCCAGGAGCACTCACATTTCCTTTCCTCTTATGGATACCAAATCTCATTTCAGGAAAACCAGGAGGGGCCCGAGAAGATGGCTTCTACTGGTAAAGCAAAGCACTGCAGCTGGGGGCTAGGTTATGACCACCTGGCCGGACGGTGTGGCCTCAACCCTATCACCCACAGACCCCGCAGCCAAGGTGAGTGACAGCCAAGTGACATTTGATCCCAAGCATCTGCCTCCACTTCCTCCCCCAGCCAAGGGGACCCTGTTGCTGCAAAACCATGCACCTTGAGCCCACGGTTGGAGAGGTGACAAGAGGCAATTGTCAACTAATAACACCTTGGAGGACACAGTGCCCCAGGCTTTCCCTGGCTAGTTCACCAGTAACCAGTACAGCCCAGTAAGGAAGAGACCCTCGAAGTGAGGCACCTGCCCACCTCAGGAAGACGGGAGTAGAAAACTTCAATCCCTCCCCCTTTCCACCCTTGGTCACTGCGCAGAGGGGGTGTTTACTTCCCAGCCCACCCCAGACCCTCTTACCTGGTGCAGCTGGTGGGTAGCCACCTGCCGGAGGCGGGTAGCCTGGGTAGCTCATGGTTAGATCTGTAAGGGAAGAGGAAAACACATTCATGCTTTGCCTGGGAAGCCCAGTGAGCTTGCCAGGGTCAGCTTCTAAGAGAACAGCAACTACACAACCCGGGACCCTGCAAGAGAAGCTGCATTAGGCTTAGCTAGGGGCAGCCCAGTTTATTCTCTCCTGCCAGGGCCTCCAGGGCCTCCAACTATAAATAGCACTCCCACTGATTTCTGGGCCAGGCCCATGTCCCCTGCCCCACCCACGGCTACAGGAGTCCATGAGCCTGTGGGTTTTCTTGAACACCCTTCTCACCCAAGCTGCACTCCCGCCTCTGCTGACAAGGGCACAGCACACACGTCTGGGCCTATTCCCTGACCTTGGAGCCAGAGAACGCACCGCCTCAGCCTCAGGGCTCCAAGTCTGTCTGTATTTATCTTTATTGTCACCATCCATCTGGCAACGGGAAGCCAGAGGCCCTGTGTCTCTGTGCCCAGCCTAGAGACCCCAGCTGTCCACAGCCGCCCCCACCTTGCATCTGACCCACACTATGCTTTTCCTGATCCAACCTCTGGTTCATCAAGCAAGGGGATCTGGAAGATAAAGAACCGTCATTCCTAGATGCAAGGGGCCTCAGGAGGGGTGGAGATCAGGGGCATTCCTAGATGCAAGGGGCCTGCGTCATTCCTAGATGCAAGGGGCCTCAGGAGGCTCCACTCCTGCGGGCTGGAGATCAGGACAAATGAGGCAGCACCAGCCTGCTTCTGCGAGAGGGTAAGTGGCCGGAAGCCACGAGAGGGTAAGTGGCCTGCAGATCCATTGGTGAGGGAAGGAGAGAGGCCAGGAACCCTCTGTACACAAACTCCTCGGCAGTGTCCCATGCCAATTAAACTGCCCAGAAGGGATACTAATCTGCCATGACACCAGCCAGCTGAAAGACTGCCATGCAGCCTGCCTACTCTTGCTAACAGCAGCAGCTGCTATAGTCTGCAGAGGCACTGAATAGCAGGCGAGGGCGTGAGGAAACCTGAAGGGTCCGGTCCCTCAGTGATCACACCTGCTGGTCCCGGGTGAGCTGCTGCTCCTTACACACGGGGGCTCAAGCTGCAACGTGCATCAGAAGGGATTGTTGAAATAATTTGCTGGGCTCTACCCCCAAGAGATTCTGATTCAGTAGAACTAGAATTAGAATTTTGAACAGGTTCCCAGGTGAAGTTACTGGTCCAGAGACCGCTCTTTGAGAAGCACCACTCTGGCCACTGTCTCCACTGACAAGAATCTAGTTGCCCATCATATCTACCTTGAAGAATTGGGCACGTTCTTTTTAAGCAAGCTGAAGGACTTTCTTAAGGCCTCTCTCTCTGGTCCCCATAGGGTGGACCTGGTTCTCAGCCCCACGGGTATAGTCATTCGTTTGGGTCAGTGGGTCCAGAGGTGACTGTAGGCAAAGCAGCAGGCTGTGGCCTTGGAGAGAGCTGGAACTGTCTACCTGCAACACAGACCAAGGATTTTTTCCCCTGCACAACTTTTGCTCTTTCCTCTCAACTTCGCTCTAAGCTGAGGTCCCCAGTGGCAATGCCATCAAAGGTGTGACTCATCCAGTGGCTGGGTGAGCCTGCAACACAAAGCCCTCTCGGTCCTGCCCTCAGCCTGACTTCTGTCCAGATTCTGCCAGTACCTTCAGAGGTCAGTGGAGGGAAGGTAGCCTGGGGGACATGAATGATGGGTGGGCCTGGAACATTTTAATAGGCAGGATGGCCACACAGGACAGCAGGATGAGCTGCAACTATATCCCCTCTGGAGGCACCGCTAGGCAGGTCACTGGGGAACCAAAGACCCACTCTCCACTCGTCTCCTCCCAGAGCAGTGAGGCCAAAAGCCCCATCCATAGCCAGGCAGGGAGGAAAAAAACAAAAGCTAGGAACCACCCTGCTCCTTACACCAAACACGTTTCATCCAGGCCAAAGACTTAAATGTAAGAAGTAGACCTAAACTCCAAAGGCAGAAAATACAATTTCTGCATGAGAAACAAATAAAAGAAACGATATAAAGAGAAATGACAAACTTAGGAAAAGAGTTTTACAATAAGAAAAAGATCAATAACCACTAGAGAAACTGTCAAATGGTATGAGCAAGCAGTTCCAGAAAAGGAACTCAAGGTGTTCACCACCACTAATGTGCAAAGTGAATCACCAATTACAAACAGAGATGTCAAAATTAAAAACAGCCACCCTTTGACCCAGCAACTCCTGCAAGTTGTTTTCCAGACACACACCAGTGTGAAATGACATACTGACATGGATTTTACTGCAGCACTAGCTGTAAAAACCATCCCCCCCGTCCCCGGGGATCCACTAATGAGACTGGTCAAATAAATCACACAAATCCCCCCCAATGGATACTCTGTAGCTATTTTCAGAATTAGCCAGCTCTAAGTACAGAGATATAAAATGATCACCGTTATTCAACAGGGTGTAATATTATGTGTGTACTATCAAAGCAACCCGTAAACATAAAAACTAAGTGGTATGTATGTGTAAACATGCGTGGACCATCCCTGGAATGATAAACAAGAAACTGGGTAACACATTTGCCTCCGGAAGGGGAAATGAGCTAGAAAGCAAGGCATCCTGTTTGTAGATATACACTTTGCATTTAATACAACTTTTATAAAGGTCTGGCTGGGCGTGGTGACTCAGACTGTAATCCCAGCACCCCAGCACTTCAGGAGGCCGAGGCGAGAGAACAGCCTGAGCCCAGGATTTGAGACCAGCCTGGGCAACTTGGAGAGATCTTGTCTCTACAATAAATCACAAAAACTAGCTGGGTGTAGTGGTGTGCATTTGTAGTTCCAGCTACTTGGAAGGCTGAGGCAGAAGGATCGCCTAAGACCAGCAGGTCAAGGCTGCGTTGGCTGTGAGTGTTCCACTTCACTCCAACCTGGGCAACAAGAGTGCAAGAGCGAGACTCCAACTAAATAAAAAGGCCCAATTCAATTAGGGCTTTCTGAGCTCACTTGAGGCTGCCCCTCCTCTCAGAGTGGGTTCTCTTTCAAGACTAAAATTATACACACAGGATCCATTCAGCTCAAATCAGCCCCACACAGACCTGGAGGGCCCGAAGGCCAGCCTCTCTCACACACAGGGTGAGGGCGCTCATTCTGGGGGTGGCTTTTAGGGATTCCCCAGCAAGAGTCAAGAGCTGCTTCCTGGCAATGAGCTTGGCCCAGGAGAGCCCCACGGGGTGGGTTGATCCCACTGGGAGCCACAGGCCGCCCGGAGTGCTCCCCTCTCTCCACAACACACCTCCACCCCTCCCTTCTCAAAGAACAGCCTCATTCTTCCCAGCATTCCTGTAATCCTTAGGAGACTGTTCCCCACCCTTATCTTTCTGAGTCTTTTCAGAACCAAAGACTCCAGGTATGTTCCAAAGAGCACAGGGCAGACCATCGATCACCTCCTCCCTCCCATGGATGCAGCATCCCCACCTTCCTGGAGACGTTCTGCAGGTTCCTGTTAAATTTCTCCCTTAGGTTTTGCCTGCTGCTCTAGACTGCTGAGCCCTTCTGGGATTCTGCTAACATCAAACATCTTCACACTCTCACTCAGCTAAAATTCACCGATGGGATAGGTGCAGCATTTGTGTTCTTCCAAGTAACTGATACAACAGGGCCAAGCACAGACACTCCAGAACTATCACACTATCAACTCGCTGGCTCGATGTCAGACACTAAGTGCCACTGGGGGACAGGCATTCAACCAGCTGTCTCCCACCAAGCTCTGCCACAACTCAGCGTACATTTCCCCACTGTGTTCAAGTGCAAGTTCTAACATAACCATGCTGCTGAGAGCCCTGCAGCTTACCTGCCTAATTATCCCAGAAGAAAAGTAAACATGCTGATGGTCTAGGGTACTCTCAGGTGGACACAGGCTCCTAGTGTCTACCTCTCTCTTCCCCAACTATCCATGTTTTAGGATGCTGCAGGATCAGGACACAACTCCTGGGATATGCATTCTTCTCCCTTTTGGGAGGGCAAATTTAGTAATCTGCTTATTGTCTAGTCGTCTGGTAACTTTGGTCTCTGAGTTTTCTCATCAGAGGCCACCACGAGGGACTGTCCTTGAAAAGTCATTCCCAGCACCCAAAGCTGCCATATCTGGGCTCAACAGTACTTATAGGGACCTCATCTCCCCCTGTCGGTCCTGTCTAGCCTTCACTCTCCATGACAGAAGGGACAACAGTGAATTACAACCCAGCAGGTCTGCTTTCGCTTTGGCATCTTTTGAGTATCACACCTTCCACAATGATCAATGCTCTTTCCTTCGTGTTTCTTTCTTACTCTCTCTCTCTCTCTCTCTTTTTTTTTTTTTTGAGTTGGAGTCTTACTCTGTCGCCCAGACCGGAGCGCAGTGGGCACGCTACCGGCCACCGCAGCCTCGACCTGCTGGGCTCCAGCGATCCTTCCTCCTCAGCCTTCCAAGTAGCCTGAACTACAGGCGTGTGCTACTACGCCCTGCTAATTTTTTATTTATTGTAGAAATGAGGTCTCACCAAGTTGCCCAGGTGGGTCTTGAACCCACAGGCTCAGGTAATCCACTCTCCTTGGCCTCCCAAAGTGCTGGGATTACAGGCTGAGCCACCAAGCCTGGTCTCCTTCGTGCTTCTTTTAACAAAACAGATGCATGGGGTGAGAGGCATGCCTCCATTGCTGATGCGATTCTGAAAGGTGGATTCTGATAGGCCCGCACAGTCTGTGCCTGCTGGAACCCCTGAGGAGGGCCTCCTGGACCCAACAGGCAGCTGGCCTCCTTAGAGATTGCTGCAATTCTTAGGTACCTGCCTCTGGGGAACTTCTGGCCTTTGGTTCTGTCCCTCAGGACATGCTGCAGCACAAATACCACCCTTCCATCCTCACTGGGACCATCTACCTGCAGCTATTTCATCCACAGCAAAACTATGATGACAGCAAAAAGTTCAGTGGTTGCCAGAGGCCAGTGGGGAGAAAGGAATGAACAAGTAGAGGGGCACAGAGAGTTTTTAAGGCAGTGAAGCTATTCTGTATGATACTATCATGATGAATACATGGCATTAAACATTAGTCAAGCTAGGCTCAGTGGCTCAGCCTGTAATCCTGCACCTTTGGGAGGCTGAGGTGAGTGGATTGCCTGAGCCCGCAGGTTCGAGACCCGCCTGGGCAGGCAAGACCTCATCTCTACAATAAATCAAAAAATTAGCCGGGTGTGGTAGCACGTGCCTGTAGTTCCAGCTACTTGGAAGGCTGAGGCGGAAGGATCGCCACAGCCCAGCAGGTCGGTGGCTGGGAGCGGCCACTGCATTCCAGTCTGGACGACAGAGTGAGACTCCAACTCAAAAAAAAAAAAAAAAAAATTAGTCAAACCCAGATAATATACTATAACACCAACAGTGAACTCTAATACAGATCATGGATTTGGGGTGTTAGTGATGTGTCAATGTTGGCTCACTGATTGTAACAAATGTACCACCATGGGAGGGGATGCTGACTGTGTGGGGGTGTGCTGTGCATGTGTTGGGGTGGGGGCATATGGGAACTCAGGTTTCTACTCAATTTTGCTGTAAATCTAAAACTGCCCTCAAAAACAAATTTTATTTAAAAGATAAAAATATAAGCACAATATAGGGAACTTCAAACAGAACAGAAAGTCACAAAGTAAAAATGGAAAAGTGGCTCTACCCTCCTATCTAAAGGTCACCACTGAGGCTGGGTGTGTGGTTCACACCTGTAATCCCAACACTTGGGGAGGCAGAAGTGAGAAGACTGCCTGAGCCCAGGGGTTCAACCTGGGCAACTTGGCAAGACCTTGTCTCTACAATTAACAAATAAAAATAATTAGCCAGGTGTGGTGGCATGAGCCTGTTGTTCCAGCTACTTGGAAGACTGAGGCGGAAGGCTGAGTCCAGCACTGCACTCAGCCTGGGCGGCAGAGTGAGACTCCAACAACAACAACAAAAGTCACCATCAAACAGTTTCTAATGTGCAGTTCAAGACACAAATACACACATAGAAATGTATATGTATATATTTATATAACTATATATACATATAAATCTATATGCATATATATAGTTTAGGTATGTTAATATGTAAGTATATTTTTTAAAAAAACAGAAAATAAAGGTATTAAGCATCTGCAAACTCTCTTCTCTCCAGCACCAAGCTAGGCTCTGGTATTGTGGTCCACGTGACACTGTAAGAATTATGCATACTTGGCAGTCTTGTGGGACTGAGTCCTTCAACCTGTGGGGTGTGCACTAGCTCTGGTTAGGGTTGGAGTTGAGCTGAATTGTAGGACACCCGGTTGAAGAACTGGTCAATGCGGGCAAAAAACCCCACACATCTGGTCACAGAGTGAAGTGCTGACAGTGGCATGAACACAGAAGGAAAAGCAGTTTTGTCTGGTGTTCTTTCCTTTTCAGCTACATTCCTACTTAGTGTACCTCTTGGCGTTGCTTGGAGAGGTGAGGAGTCAGCCAACCCTAAGCCAGTCTGAGCAGCTCGTGGCCTGCACACACTGCCCAGGAAGCAGCTGGGCATTTCTCCCAGGATCACCAGGAAGGAGAGTGGGAGACAACAACCCCAAGCAAGATGCAGACAGGGGCCTGGAGCCCAGAACTCAAGACAGGTGGCCCGAAGCAAGACAGCAATGTCTAACTGAAGATAGCCCAGTTCCCACCCAGAAAAGGATCTCAGCCAACAACCAGGCTTCCCCTCCCAGACCTTGACGGTTCCATGGGTGTGAAAAGGGGCATCCCCTCTAGGGGCTCTTCCCTCATTTGAGATGTTAAGACTTCTGAAGTGGGAGCCCCTTTCAGTTTCACCCAAATCCTAGACATACGGTCTCACTAATTATCACACTGGAAGGATCTCAGAGAGAATCTAGTTTTTAACGCCCGACCCTACTTCCAGGCTCTGAAGCACACGACTTGCTCAAATCACACGCACACTACGGAGAGTGTTCAGGGTAGAATTTGGCCTGCTGGCAGCTGACAGCAAAGCAGGTCTTCTCCTCATAATACTGCATCACAAAATCCGGGACCTCTAGCCTGAGCTAGGGTGGCTTGTTTGGTGGTCCCAGCTAGGTCCTGCCCTTGGTGACCTGCTTAAGGCTTCCGATCCAGGAGCAGTAGGAGACTATAATAAGTGTACTTTAAAAATCAGGGTATGCCAAGGCCATTCCTCGTGGCCAGAAGATTCCAGAAACCTTCAATTCCTAAGCTCACACCAGAATCCCCTCCCTCACAGCTATGAGGGAGGAGGGAAGCCAGATACAGCCTAAGCTCTGCCCCACACACCCTTCAAAATTAATGGCAGGAGCCGGTCCCAATAGCCCATGTACCTGGCTGTGGAATTCAAAGGAGTGGGCCACAGTACAGAGCTGCTGAGTAATAATAATGGACATTCTTCACAACTTTTTATTATGAGAACATATACAAAACAATATAATAAATCATCATTCAGCCAGGTATAGTGGCTCACACCTGTAATCCCAGCACTTGGGGAGGCTGAGGCAGGAGAACTGCTTGAGTCCAAGGGTTTGAGACTAGCCTGGGCAACATAGCAAGACCTCATCTCTATAAAAAATAAAAAAGTAGGCATGATGGCACATGCCTGTAGTCTCAGCTACTTGGGAGACTGAGGCAGAAGGATCACCTGTGCCCAGGATGTCAAGGCTACAGTGAGCTGTGATCATGCCACTGCACTCCAGCCTGGACAACAGAGTGAGACCCACTCCCAACTCAAAAATAAAAATAAAATAAATAGTCATCCCTCAGCTTCAACAATTATCAGCTCAAGGTCAATCTTAAGTCACCAGACTCCACCCACTCCCCTGCAGTTTTTGAAGCAAATCCCAAACATTTTATATTATTTCATTTGCCACCGTTTGTGTCTACATATTAGGAACTTTAAATATAAATATATACAGATGCTTCTTAACTTACGATGGGGTTGCATCCCAAGAAACCCATCACAAATTGAGAATATGATATAATCAAAAATGCATTTAGTGCTGGCAACACAGCAGTTCCTGACTTACGATGGTTCAACGTATGATGTTTCAATGTTTTGATGGTGTGAAACAACACGCATTCAATAGAAACCATAACTCCATCGAAAGTCGAGTAGATGGTTACATATCCCAATAAACATACCGATAAAGGGATGTAACCCCACCAAAAAGTCAAAAAATCTTAAGTCAAACCATCTTAAGTCAGGGACTGTCTCTGTGTGTGTGCATTTGTATAGAGATATATTTATATATCTACAATATAGCTAGAACTCCAAGGTCAAGGCTTCTGTACCAGCAGAGGACTCAGGCGCAGATTCATCTCAGAAGTGTGAGCTTGGAGTGCTTGAGAGGTCACCTGTCTACACAAGAGGGCCAGAACACCAACGTCCCCAAGACTCTCCCGGTCCCGGACCAGAGAGCTCTCGCTGAGTGGCAATGGTCCCAACCAACTGTGACTCCTTTTCCAGAACACGGGCCAAACATACAGTCTCAAGGCCTTGTTCACCACCGCCACCTAGCATCTAACTTAATGTACACCCACAGGTGCAGCTCAAGAAGAAGAAATGGAAATCCAGGCTTGGCCTCTGTTTTGCCAGTCAGTAGCTGAGTGAGCATGGCCATTTCACTTAATAGTCCCTAACCTCACTTTTCTCCTTCATAACCTCTTCCTTCATCTGCTCCTAAGATCGCAGAAGTATCAAATGGGGGCATGTGTCTGCAGGGCAAGGAACAGCATAACAGATACATATAAATCCAAGACTCTTGGCAAGAACCTTAAGCTTCCTCAAAATCCCTTTTTGCATATTGGCTTTCTGTAGAGCAGGACCCACCTGTCGTGTGACAGTCAACTCTGATGACAGCCAAACAGCTACAGGTACCTAGAGCATACACGCTCTAAATACTTCCCCCAGGCATTGGATCTGTTTATTTTCACTACAAACCTGCTTGCTTCTGAGCTCCTACCAGCCACTACCCCCAAAAGTCTTGCTCAGATCTGCCAGGGATGACCATTCCCAGCTCAGCCTTGCCTAGCAGAAGCAGGAAGTATGCTGTGCAAGTTGGCACTTCCTGTGTTCTCTGATACTGTGTTCTCTGATACAACTTATTATCTTGCAAGTTGTAAAGTTAGCAGGTACCCAGTTTAAATAAAAAGAGCAGCAGAGAGACAAGAGAGAAAAAGATTAGTTGTCCAAAAAGTTTAGAAAATACTGACCACTACATACAGTTATATACTACACCTTTTTTTTTTTTTTTTTTGAGTTGGAGTGCCAGGCACTGTGCTAAGTGCTTTACATGAAATTTAACTTTGCAACAGCCCTATGTGACCAATATCAAAATTATCATCCTCATATTGAAAATGAAGAGACTGAGATACAGAGAGGCTATATAACTTGCCCAAGGTTATAGCTAGTAAATGGCTAAGCCAGGATTCAATCCCAAGCAATCTGGGTTCAAAGTCCAGGGCTTCTACCACTATACCATAATTCCTCACGGTACCCACTGGCCCCAGGAATTAGTAAATCAAGGATCGAGCTTTAGAAACACTGGTGTGATAGAATAGCATGGAATTAGGAATCCGGACATCTGTTTTCTTTTTTTTTTTCTTTTTGAGCTGGAGTCTTACTCTGTCGCCCAAGCTAAAGTGCAGTGGCATACTCACGGCCACTGCATCCTCGACCTGCTGGGCTCAGGAGATCCTTCTGCCTCAGCCTTCCAGGTAGCTGGAACCACAGGTGTGTGCCACCATGCCTGTATAATTTTTTTTTAATTGTTGTAGAGACGAGGTCTCATCATGTTGCTCAGTCTGGCCTGACATCTGCTTTCTATATCCAGTTTTCACTGTATGATCCCAGGTACTTCACTAAAGACAATGAAGGACAATGGGAAGAACAGGAACTCTGAAGCCAGACTGACCTGGTACAAATCCCAGTTCTGATTCCAACCAACTGTGTGATTATGGACAGGTTACTTAACCTTTCTAGGCCTCAGTTTTCTATATCTGCAAAATGGGGATAGTAAGCTTAATACCAAGTCTGTTCTAATATATCATTTAACATCTCATTCTATCCGTTTCTCCAATAGGAAACAGAAAAAAGGATTAAAGAGGGTCTCAGAGGACCCAGGGCCATTTGATAATACCCAGGATGAGAACTGTGGAGACTGGATGGGGAAGGTGGGCAGTCAGAGAGAAACATGGAGAAGAGGGGGAGGGTCAGCAGCCTGAAGGGCAGAGGATGGGAGGGAAAGAGAACACCAGTAGCAGCTGTGTTGGATTTTCCAGCCTCCTGACTGAGAAAGCACCAACAGGAAATCGGCGATGTTTTCTTTCCATCCCCTTCACAGGCCTGGGTGTCTGGGGGCCCGCTCCAAGCTTCAGGAGCAGAGAGGGCCACAGAGGCAAGAAACTAATGGTGGGGGTAGGCCATGGAAGGCAGGGCTCTGAAAGGCCTCCTGGAGAAGAAACCTGCATGGGAGGAGGGAACCGCAGAAGATCCACCCCTGTGGGCACCCGGAGCCTATCCCCAGAACTTCCGCTTGGGCCCTGGCACTGACAAACCATCCTCTCATCTCACCTGCCTTTCTAGACCAGGTCCCTGAAGCTGAGGAGGGTTGGGAGCAAGTCAGGAGGAACTCACTTTCCGCCCGAGGTATGCCAGGAGCACAGAGTCACACACAGGTCTTTCCGTCCACTCCACAGCACGGTTCTCTACAAACCTGGACCATTCCTCTTCATGGGCAGAGTCCTCTTTGAGGTCTGGCCACTTCAAACAGGCTCCCAGAGGAGCCAACACTTGGTCGATTGCCAAGCCCAATTCAGGACTCCTGAGGAGTGGGAACTGGGCCACAGAGGGAGAAGCTGAACACAGATACAGTGTATATGTCTGGCTGACAGACACAGTGGCAGTGACAGAAAAAGTTCCCCACCCAAGTCCTAACTCTAAAGTGTGGTCAGGTGCCAGGCTTGGTGGCTCAGCCTGTAATCCCACGCCTTGGGAGGCTGAGGTGAGTGGATTGCCTGAGCCCGTGGGTTTGAGACCCACCTGGGCAACTTGGTGAGACCTCATCTCTACAATAAATCAAAATGTAGCCGGGTGTAGTAGCACGCGTCTGTAGTTCCAGCTCCTTGGAAGGCTGAGGAGGAAGGATCGCCAGAGCCCAGCAGGTAGAGGCTGTGGTGCCCGGGAGCAGCCACTGCACTCCAGTCTGGGTGACAGAGTGCAACTACAACTCAAAAAAATAAAAAAATAAAAAATAAATAAAGTGTGGTCAAGGTCTGCTGTAGATCGAATGCCTGTGTCCCTCTCAAATTCACTTGCTGAGATCCTAACCCCCAGTGTGATGGCATTTGGAGGTGAAGCCTTTGGAAGGTGATGAGATCATGGGATTAGTGCCCTTATAAAAGAGACCCCCCCCCAGAAGCTCACTCACCCTTTCCAACATTGAGGACGCGGCAAGAAGGTGCTGTCTATGGGCCCTCACCAGACATTGAATCTCCTACCACCTTGATCTTAGACTGCCAGTCTCCAGAACTGTCAGCACTAAATTTCTGTTGTTTATAAGCCACCCAGTCTATGGTATTTTGTGATAACAGTCAGAACAGATTAAGATAGAACCTAAGGATACATACACACTCCCCCCAAAAAAGGGAAACTGTGGGTTGTGTTTGTAAGTGCAGTTCAGGCCCAGGAGAGAGAGAGGCCTGTGTCTTTGTTTCACCACTTCTGTATGGGGACGCTGTTCCCTGTTACACAACCTGGACAGAAGGGGATTCTCCCAGATCAGTCTACAAAGGACCCACAGAACAATGGTAATGGGCTGCTGTTAATGGAGCACAAGTCCCAGGGGATGTGATCCCTCCCGGTCTGCCCCTGCTTAGCTATCAGGTCACTCCATTCCCAGCAAAGTCCACCATAGTTTCCCCCAGATCACCTTGGCCTGCAGGGATGCTCCACTCTCCGTGCCCTGCACCAGTTACTGTCTGTACAATGCAACCCTTCAGAGGGCTCAGCTGGAAGGGAACATGGGGAACTCCTTCTCTAAATGCCCCCATCTGGTGAGGAGGAAGGGGAAGCTGAGCGGCTCATCCTGACAGGCAGCCTGAGCCTCACCAACACAGGCTTTCAACATCTAATCCCAAATTCTCAGCAGGTCCTTTTACCACCTCCAATTACTCTCTCTCCCACACTTTAAACCAGTTCCCCCATCTTTTTTTGGTCCACAACTTCCCATCAAGAGCCACCAACATCACAGGACAGTCACAAGAGACTTCTCAGTTCTGCTGCATGAATTTTTACCCACAGCCCACACAGCTCTGATATCATCTTCTAACACTTGCTGGGCCACTGGGTTTATACACAGGGTCTGGAGTCCAACAATAATGACTCAGTTCTAGCGCTACCTCGTTAGCTGTATGACTTTGACCTCTCTGAGCCTTTCTCTTCACCTGTGCAATGAGGAAAAGTTCATCCATCTCACTATGTGGCTGTGAGGATCTTTTGAAACACACGTCAAAAGCTAACCAGACATTTGCACACCCATCTCGTAGCAGTCTTATTCACAGTAGTCAAAAGGTGAGAACAACTCAAGTGTCCAACGATGGATGATAAATGAATAAACTAAATGTAGTCTACAGATAACAGCAGAATATTACTCAGCCTTATAAAGAAAGTAAACCCTGCTAAATTTCTGCCAAATAAACAACAGATAAATCTTGAACATATTATGCTAAGTGAAATAAGCCAGTCACAAAAGGATCAACATTATATGAGGTATCTAGAATAGTCAAATTTGAAGAGACAGAAAATAGAATTTTGTCAGGGGCTGGAGTAATAGGCGATGGGGAGTTCAAGTTAAATAGGTTCAGAGGCCAGGCTTGGTGGCTCAGCCTGTAATCCCAGCACTTTGGGAGGCCGAAGTGAGTGGATTGCCGGAGCCCGTGGGTTCGAGACCCGCCTGGGCAACTTGGCAAGACCTCATCTCTACAATAAATCAAAAATTAGCCTGGCATGGTAGAGCGAGCCTGTAGTTCCAGCTACTTGGAAGGCTGAGGTGGAAGGATCACTGGAGCCCAGCAGGTCGAGGCTGCGGTGGCCGGGAGCGGCCACTGCACTCCAGTCTGAGTGACAGGGTGAGATTCCAACTCAAATAAATAAATAAATAAATAAATAAATAGATTCAGAGAGTCCATTTGGGAAAGTGAAGAAATTCTGGAGATAGATGGTAGTAACTGTCACACAACAACATGAACACACTTAATGCTACTGAACTGCATGCCTAACAGTGGTTAAAATAGTAAATTTTATGTTATGTATATTTTTATCACAAAAAAGTCACATGGCCTTAAGACCATATGCTTAAAGTTATCTATTATGGCAGCAGTAGAAAACTAATATACTAGCTGGGTGCAGTGGCTCATGCCTGTAATTCCAACACTTTGGGAAGCTGAGGTGAAAGGACTGCCTGAGCCCAGGGTTCGAGACCAGTCTGGGCAACTTGGTGAGACCTCATCTCTACAATAAATTAAAAAATAACTAGCCGGGCATGGTGGTGTACACCTGTAGCTCCAGCTACTTGGAAGGCTGAGGCAGAAGGATCACCTGAGCCCAGCAGGTTGAGGCTGTGGTGGCCGTGAGTGTGCCATTGCACTCCAGCCTGGGCAACATAGTGAGACTCAACTCAAAAAAAGAAAGAAGAGGCCAGGTTCGATGCCTCAGTCTGTAATTCCAGCGCTTTGGGAGGCCAAGGTGAGTGGATTACCTGAGCCCGTGGGTTCAAGACCCGCCTGGGCAACTTGGCGAGACTTCATCTCTACAATAAATAAAAAATTAGCCAGGCGTGGTAGCACACTCCTGTAGTTCCAGCTACTTGGAAGGCTGAGGCTGAAGCATTGCTGGAGCCCAGCAGGTTGAGGCTGCAGTGGCTGGGAGCGGCCACTGCACTCGTCTGGGTGACAGAGTGAGACTCCAACTCAAAAAAAAAAAGAAAAGAAAAAAGAGGCCGGGCTTGGTGGTTCAGCCTGTAATCCCAGCGCTTTGGGAGACCAGGGCGAGTAGATTGCCTGAGCCCACAGGTTCGAGACCCGCCCGAGCAACTTGGCAAGACCTTGTGTCTACAATAAGTAAAAATTAGCTGGGCGTAGTAGTAGCACGCAACTGTAGTTCCGGCTACTTGGAAGGCTAAGGCGGAAGGATTGCCAGAGCCCAAGCAGGTCGAGGCTGCAGTGGCCAGGAGTGTGCCACTGCACTTCAGAGTCTGGACAATGGAATGAGACTCCAACTCAAAAAAGGAAAAAGAAAAAAGAAAACTCATATGCTGTATGTAGTTGGGTAGGGGGGAGATAAATGTCAAAGGTACAAAATCTCAATTAGATAGGAGGAATATTCTTTTTCTCTCTGAGTTCTATTTCATCCTATAGTAAAAATAGTAACAGAGTATTGTACATTTCAAAGTTGCTCCAAGTAAATTTAATGTTCTCACCACAAAATGTTAAGTGTTTGAGGTGATGAATATGTTAACTAGCTTGATTTAATTATTCTGCGTTGTATTCACAAATTATAACACCACTTTGTATTCCACAAATGCATACAATTATAAATTGTCAATTTACAATAAAACAATAAAAAGAAAATGGGCCAGGTGCAGTGGCTCATCCTGTAATCCTAGCACTTTGGGAAGTCAAGAAGAGAGGATTGCTTGAGCCCGGGATTCAAGACCAGCCTGGGCAACTTGGCGAGATCTCATCTCTACAATAAATCAAAAAATATTAGCCAGGCATAATGGGTCTGTAGTTTCAGCTACTCGAAAGGCTGAGGTGTGTCTGTAGTTTCAGCTACTTGAAAGGCTGAGGTGGAAAGATCGCCTAAGCCCAGCAGGTTGAGGCTACAGTGGCCGTGAGGGTGCCACTGCACTCCAGCCTGGGCGATAGTGAGACTCCAACTCAAAAAAATAAAATGAATACATATAGTGACCATTCCTTCTCTTCTTCCCAGGAGATCTATCTTTCCATGGTTTTCTGTAACTTGGTGAGTTTTTTTTGACAAAAAAGGCTTTAAATCACCAAGGCCACACACACACAAAAACATTCCAACAATGAAAGGAGGAGCAGATGCTTGCCTTTCCCGCATGCCTGGGAGTAAAAGCTCAACAAAGGCTCACTCCCTTGTATTCTCAGTCAACATGAGTCACCATGGTGAACTAAGGGCTTGCAGGTGGGGTCTGTGTGACCAGGCAAGACAAGCCCAGTCAGCAGCATGAATGCTGAGGGAAAGAAAGCCAGCAGTCTGGTTTGCATCGGCAGGGCATCGGCCAGGATCGAGTGACTAGGAGGCCAGAGGTTGTTCAGCCCCTTAGAGATGACTCAGCCCATTCCACCTACCCTACCTTATCCCATTTCACAAACAAGGGAACTGATAACCAGTGAGAGGGAAGTAGCATGCCAAGGTGACAGCAAGACTGTAAGAGAGCTGCTCAGAACCTCTTGCCCCTAAGCCAGGAGCTCAGCACCCACAGGGCAAGACCTACAGTTCTCAGGATACCCAGGGGACTCAGACCCATTTCTCCAAGATGTTTCTTTTTGTTCCACATGGGGCTCTGCAGTCAGTGGGAATTCAAGCAAAGGCAGGTAAAGTGGGAAGCCCAGGGTTGAGGACAGATGAATTTTGTAGCACTGGAGAATAATAACCTGTCGGGATAAACTGATGGGAAAAGAGATGTTATAAGATCCTGCCCTGACTGGGCTCGGTGGCTCAACCTGTAATCCCAGCACTTTGGGAGGTCAAGGCGAGAGGACTGTCTGAGCCTGTGGGTTCGAGACCAGCCCAGACAACCTGGCAATACCTAGTCTCTAAAATAAATCAAAAACTTAGCTGGATGTGGTAGCGCGCACCTGTAGTTCCGGCTACTTGGAAAGCTGAGACGGAAGGATTACCAGAGACCAGCAAGGGGAGGCTGCGGTGGCCGAGAGGCATGCCACTGCCCTCCAGCCTGGGTGACAGAGTGAGACTCCAACTCAAAAAAAAAAAAAAAAATCCTACCCCCTCCTATTCACTCCATGCATGACTCTAATTTTTTATGGCAGCAACAGAAAACTAACATACTGTACGTAGTGGGTTGGGGGAGAGGCATTTTAATCAGTTTTTCACTTCTAAACAGCTTTTGAATGTTTCCCTCTTCTTATAAACAGACAGAAGAAACTCAGTGAACATCTGAGGAAGGTCTCCAACAAGAAAGAGAGACCAAAACAGAAGAAAGGGAACCAAGGAAACACAGATAATGATGAGAAGTAGAGGATAAAAACATAACATACTCAAAGACATAAGAAAAAACATTGCATCCATAAAACAAAAACAAAGAGATGCCATAAAAACAGAACAATTAGAGAATAGTAAAGCATCTTCAGAAATTGAAAATAGAAGGACTGAAATTAAAAACTGAACAGAAAGCTTAGAAGTCAAGAAAATCCAGAAAAGGCCAGGTGTGGTGGTTCACGCCTATAATCCCAGCATTTTGGGAGGCCAAGGTGAAAGGATTGCTTGATCCCAGGAGTTCAAGACTGGCCTAGGCAACATAGTGAACCTCATCTCTAAAATAAAAATAAAAAAAGAAAATCTAGAAAAGAATACTACAACAACAAAAATCAAACAGGGATAAGAAAAGAAAATGAAAGGAGAAAATATAAATGAAAGAACAAAGGAGTCTCAATATCTGATTAAAAGGAATTCCAGAAAAATAAAGAACAAGAAAAAACAAAGGCAAGAAAATTATCAAACTAATAAGATAAGAACATAGCCAATACTGAAATAAATCTATTAAAAGGCCACTTAGTAGCAGCCCAATGACTGACAAAGACAATCAGCAAAGCAAATCACTGCAAAATTTGAGAACATGAGGCAAAGAAAAGATATTAGCCATTTTCAGAAAAAAAAAGGAACAAAAGGTTCTGTTTTCAGGAAATGAAATGACACTGGACTTCAATAGTGACACTGGAAACTAGAAGACAATCAAATAATGCCTTCAAAATTATGAATGGAGCTGAGCGTGGTAGCATAAGCCTGTAATCCCAGCTCTTTGGGAGGCCCAGGCAAGAGGATTGCCTGAGCCCAGAGGTTCAAGACCAGCCTGGACAACTTGGCGAGACCTTGTCTCTACAATCAACCAAAAAATTAGCCAGACGTGGTAGCATGTGCCTGTAGTTCCAGCTACTTGGAAGGCTGAGGCGGAAAGATCACCTGAGCCCAGCAGGTCAAGGCGACGGTAGCCATGATTGTGCCACTACACTCCAGCCTGGGTGACAGATTGAGACTCTAACTCAAAAAAAAAAATTCTGAATGGAAATTATTTTCAGCTAATAATGCTATAGTCAGCTAAATTATCCACTACTGAGAAGATGGAATGGAGACATGTTCAGGCATCAAAGCCTCAAAAATAAAAATCAACCAACAAAATCCTATCTCCTGTGTACTCTTCTGGAGGAATCCAGCAAAATAAAAACATAAATAATGAAAATAAAGAAAGGGAAATATATAGCATCTAGGAACAGGGAACTCTAACACAAAAGATCATAAAAGGAAGTCCCAGGGTAAGAGCTAAGCAGGCCTGGGGAGCAACTAGCCAGCCTGGGTTGGAACAGATGTGCAAAACACCCAGTCAACAAAGAGGGAAAGTGTTCACTTTAGAAACAATGGATCATGAAGGACTATATCCTGAATGTGTGACCACAGCAAATTAATGGGACGGCACTCAACAATGTAATTTAAAGTCATAATAATGCAAGCATTAAATATTGATACGTGTATTGGTCTTTATCTATCCAAGCAGGAAGTCAATATATCATGTCAAAACTGATACATTAAGAACAGTGATAGAAGCTTATTAATTAAAGAGAAAGAGGCAGTTAAAAATAGTCAACCCTAGAGAAAGAAGGAGAGAAGAGAGGTCTGACAGGGGACTACTGGCTTTATTACAAGCCTTTTGAATCAATATATTTGATTTACCTCATTTTTCAATTATGAAATATTTGCATAGTATAGCAATAAATACAACATATATATGAGCTACAAAGCATAATAATAAAATAACACCCCTTATCATTTATCTTTAAAGATAAAATATTGCCGGGCTCGGTGGCTCAGCCTGTAATCCCGCGCCTTTGGGAGGCTGAGGTGAGTGGATTGCCTGAGCCCGCGGGTTCGAGACCCACCTGGGCAGGCAAGACCTCATCTCTACAATAAATCAAAAAAATCAGCCGGGCGTGGTAGCGCATGCCTGTAATTCCGGATACTTGGAAGGCTGAGGCGGAAGGATCGCCGGAGCCCAGCAGGTCGAGGCTGCAGTGGCCGGGAGTGGACACTGCACTCCAGGCTGGGCGACAGAGTGAGACTCCAACTCAAAAATAAATAAATAAATAAATAAATAAATAAAGATAAAATATTATTAGCAGAGTTGAACGACAGTATTTCAACTACTTTCTGAAAACATAAACATGTATTTTTTTAGGTAAAAGTTAAAATATGTCTTCCTTCCAGAATCATTTTTTAACCCAACCAGTCTCCAGGATTTTTTTTTTTTTTGAGTTGGAGTCTCACTCTGTTGCCCAGACTGGAGTGCAGTGGCCGCTTCCAGCCACCGCAGCCTCGAACTGCTGGGCTCCGGCGATCCTTCCGCCTCCAAGTAGCTGGAACTACAGGCGTGCGCTACCACGCCCGGCTAATTTTTTGATTTGTTATAGAGATGAGGTCTTGCCAAGTTGCCTAGGCGGGTCTCGAACCCGCGGGCTCAGGCAATCCACTCACCTCAGCCTCCCAAAGTGCTGGGATTACAGGCTGAGCCACTGAGTCCGGCATCTCCAAGATTTTTAACCAGTATCTCTGAGAGTAGGCCCAAGTTTTATGGGGCCTGAAGTTTATAAAATATTAGGGGTTCTCCTTAAGAAAAATAACAACCAGGCTCGGGGGCTCAGTCTGTAATCCCGTGCTTTGGGAGGCTGAGGTGAGTGGATTGCCTAAGCCCGCGGGTTCGAGACCTGCCTGGGCAACTTGGTGAGACCTCTTATCTACAATAAATCAAAAAATTAGCCGGGCGTGGTAGCATGCACCTGTAGTTCCAGCTACTTGGATGGCTGAGGCGGAAGGATCGCCGGAGCCCAGCAGGCCGAGGCTGCAGTGGCCAGGAGTGGCCACTGCACTCCAGTCTGGGCGACAGAGTGAGACTCCAACTCAAAAAAAAAAAAAAAAGAAAAAAAAGAAAAATAACACAAAATATCCTACCTTTTTGGACATTTTATAAAACTAAATAGCGTGGTGAATTCGCTGCTAGGGCCACTTCCAGAGTCTCCTTAGAGCCTGGGAAAGTGTGTGGGGGGGTGAAACTTCATTTCACTAGCTTCACAGTAATTCCACCTGGGCTTCTGGAGGCACCAGGGGCTGAACTAGACTCCCCAGGGACAGAGGAGGAAAACATTAAGGCCTGGCCTGCACCATACTTTCTCTCTAGCTAGGGAGATCAACACAGTAGGACACGTCCAGGAACATCGCACACAATGATATTTAAGAGCCATTCCCAGGAAGAGCAGTGAGAAGACAGAGAATTCAAGAAATGTGTTCCTTGGGAGCTGAGTAGAAGGGTGTCTGGGAAACTGGCCTCTCTCTGATGAGCTCTGCCAAACCTAAGCCCCTCCTGGCCTTGCCGACCTCATCTATTCAAGGGCTCAGCGGTTTTCAACTTCCATCTCCCAGAATCTGGGGCTCTGTGAAGGTTTTGTACCTCACCAACATGTGCGGGGGAAGGCAAAAGAGTGACCTCGACTTCAAGTTTTTCAGAAGTGTTAAAACAGGAAGTCTGGCAACAAGGGCTCTACATATCTGCATGCTGAAACTCAACTAGGACTGGCAGCAGTACCCCTCATCTAGCCACCCTCCCACTACAGTCATCTGGGCTGTCCCTGCAGGCATCTGCATTTGTAATCACAGGAATAGATGTTTACCCAGGACCCCTCCAGTTATGATGTGATGAGCCATTTCACCTCCATACAAACATCCACCACATGCCCTTCTCTTGCCACAGACTGAGGGAAGAGAGATGGAGGATAAGGCTAGAGTCTGAAGGTAGCAGGGAGTCCCCTGGCCTCTCCCAGGGAGGCCCTGAAGTCCATTACCCAGTGCTCTGAGCCTGTTTAAACCACTCTGGGAAGCCGGGCTCGGTGGCTCGGCCTGTAATCCCGCACCTTTGGGAGGCTGAGGTGAGTGACTGCCTGAGCCCGCGGGTTCGAGACCCGCTTGGGCAGGCGAGACTTCATCTCTAAAATAAATCAAAAAATTAGCTGGGCATGGTAGCGCGCGCCTGTAATTCCGGCTACTCGGAAGGCTGAGGCGGAAGGATCACCGGAGCCCAGCAGGTCGAGGCTGCGGTGGCCGGGAGCGGCCACTGCACTCCAGTCTGGGCGACAGAGTGAGACTCCAACTCAAAAAAAAAAAACCACTCTGGGAAGCTCAGCACCTTCAAACCTAGAAGACCTGAGTATCTATTCCAGCTCCAATTGGCAGAAGCATTCCGCCCTGCCATAGAAGCCTCAGGAAACAGCTCCAAATATCTTTATCAAAGACTGCTCTTCTGATGGTGTTAAAGTCCACAGCCAGCCAGGTGCAGCAGAAAGCTGCAAGAAACTGCAGATCACTCTTGCAGAAGACTCTCCTTCACCTTGGGAATGGGCTGACCCCTCTGCAGCTGGCAACCTAAGCTGTGCCAGGCAGCCCTGGGCCAAGAGTTACACTGGACCCCTGAGGAAGGGCAAGAAAAATGGAAGGTCCCCCAGGGCACATGTGATGAAAAGAACCACAGAAAATGTGTCCTTAGCTCAACCAAGCTCAGCACTTTTCCTTTTCAGGATTTCTGTTCTAGATGGTCTATCCTCCTGTCTCCTGGCCTTCCCTCAGGTCAGATGAAGTCCCACCTCTTTCAGGCAGTCCACCCTGATCTCCCACCCACAACGACCATTCTTCCTGGAACTCCCCCAGCACGTAACCTAAAATGTTTTCTATGTCCTCTGGTGTTCTAATAAAGCTCCCCTTTTCCAAGATCCTAGGATGGGGGCGCAACACACCTCCTTAACATCACCTCATTAACTTTCACAATGACCCTACCAGATCATTCAATAATCAAAGGAATTAAGGCTCAGCGATAACTCATGATATGCAAAGGCCACACACGCAATAGGTGTCAGAGCCAGGATGACTTTTTTCTAGCCCTCCCCGTGAGAGAGCATCAGTGCCACAGGCTGTGAGACAGGCCTCTCCTCCTCTCTGCCTCCCACCATCTGGCACAGGGCTGGCCCCGTGAGGACCTTGACACATATGGAATTCTGGCAGGAACACCAGTGGACCCTGACTCATCTCTTCCACACAACCTGGGTGGCACCTGTTCTGACAGCCTCTGGGACACAGGCCCCAGGAATTCTGGGGGCAGGGAGGACACATCTAGGACATTCCCCTCTCTCCCTCCCACTCCAAGGCAGGACCGTAAGTGATGTGAGAGGGCGTATGAATATCCTGAGCTCTTCTGGGAAGGGGGCAGGGGCCCTAGGCAGGGGCTGCGGAGTCTGACTGCCCTGCCCTTGTGGGTCACAGGTGCCATTAAGTCACCAGCACCAGCCAGACAGCCCCAGGGCAGCACTCCACCAAGCCTAACCGTATTTTCCCAGGCACTAAACAAAAAGCCTACAGAAGGTGCTATGAAGCATTCAACTCCCCACCCACATGACAGGAATTAAAAATAGCTGGAGCCTGTGTCAATCATTAGCCAGGCTGTGCCTCAGACTCTCCCTCTGAGGCCTGTCCCTGGGACAGCTCAGTTGGGAGAAATCCCAGGCAAAGCAGCTCGGGGACAGTGGCAGCTGGGCAGTGTCTGGGGCCTCACCAAGGCCGAACTTGAGCAAGCAGGTTCTGAAAGACATTTTTTTTTTTTTGAGTTGGAGTCTCACTCTGTCACCCAGACTGGAGTGCAGTGCGCTCCCAGCCACCGCAGCCTCGACCCGCTGGGCTCCGGCGATCCTTCCGCCTCAGCCTTCCAAGTAGCTGGAACTACAGGCGCGCGCTACCACGCCCGGCTAATTTTTTGATTTATTGTAGAGACGAGGTCTCGCCAAGTTCCCTGGGCAGGTCTCAAACCCGTGGGCTCAGGCAATCCACTCACCTCGGCCTCCCAAAGCGTGGGATTACAGGCTGAGCCACCGAGCCCAGCTGAAAGACACTTCTTAAAAATAAAAAGTCAATTCCCAGTGCGCTGGCATTAGTATTACACAGAAATCCTAAAGCATTGGAGCTGGGAGGGGCCTTCATGAGATCATTTGGTTCAACCAGTTTATTTTACTCATGGTGGGAGTTGAGATCCTGAAAGTAGAAGGGACCTGCCTGAGGTCTCAGGGTTGGCTAGGGCAGAACAATGACTAAAACCATGTCTCTTGATTTCCAGGCCAGTGCATTGCAGCCCAGGCTGCTTTCCCTGCCACCCAGCACATTTCTAGGCTCCAAACCACCTTCCCAGGCTGGAGAGCGGACATGGGAAATGCAAAGGCTACCCTGGGGAAGACAGAATGAGAAAGTGACCGCTGCCTCCCAAATCATGTCCCATATAATCAAGCCACATGGAAAACTGTCACCTGCTCCAAGGGAGCCTGTTTGACACTGCTTCTTGCCGTTCACCTCCCAGCGCATTGATGACAACAGCAGAGAACAAGCTGCAGTGACCATCAGCCCCAGGTCAGATCAGGGTCAAAGGGCCTCTACCCCCACGCTCTCCTGGAAATAATCACACAGGCATCATATTGGGGGATGAAGAAGGCAAGCTGGGAGGAGGTAGCACAACAAAATACTCCTCATCCCAAAGCTGGGTCTTGAAGGGACCACCCTGATCCTCTGGGGCCTGGAAGATCTGGAGGTGGCTCCAGCGGCAGAGTGTTGGACAGTGGTTGCCAGACCTGACCGCTGGGGACAGCGCGATGACTCTCAGAGCATCAGCAAAGCAGCAGCAGCTTGCCAGCTCACTCACCCGCCCGCAGGGACGAGGCTGACTTGCATGCACTGCCTGCCACTGTCATGAAACACTATTCCCACTTCCTAACTTGAGGAACACTGGCTTAGCCAGTGGCAAGACTGATATGCACAGTCATAGTTGCAAATTAAGAGAGCTGTGGGTGGTGTTCCAGAAACTTGTGGTTGTCACCCTCAACCATCTGCCCTCTCTTGCCTTAGTGACAGAACACTCCCTGTACCCTGGCACACAGCAGTCCCAACTAAGGACCATGTTTCCCAGTCTCCTAGCAGCCTTGCTGGACCACACATGGATGTGACAGTGAGCTGTCTTGGGCTATGCAGCTAAAGGAAGCACCTAGCAGTGCCCCCAAACAGGGGGCATCAACAAAACCTGGGTACCTGCTAGAAATTAAAGTCCTCAGGTCCCATTACAGACCTTCTAAATCAGAATCACTGGGGGTGAGGTCCAAGAATCTGTGTTTGAGCAAGCCTTCCTGGTTACTCTTATATATGCTCAAGCTTGAAAATCACAGTCCTAGAGCAGTGTTCCATAAGGTGCGCCTGGGGCCTGGACAACTTTATGGAATAGACATTTATAAACCTAGACTCTGATTTGGGGGGGAGGGAGACAGTGAGCAAGTGAGCTAGGACTACAGGTGCACACCTGGCTAATTTTTAAAAATTTTTGGAGCCGGGCTCGGTGGCTCAGCCTGTAATCCCACGCATTTGGGAGGTTGAGGTGAGTGGATTGCCTGAGCTCGCGGGTTCGAGACCCGCCTGGGCAGGCGAGACCTCGTCTCTACAATAAATCAAAAAATCAGCCGGGCGTGGTAGCGCGCGCCTGTAATTCTGGCTACTCGGAAGGCTGAGGCGGAAGGATCACCAGAGCCCAGCAGGTCGAGGCTGCGGTGGCCGGGAGCAGCCACTGCACTCCAGTCTGGGCGACCGAGTGAGACTCCAACTCAAAAAAAAAAAAAAAAAAAAATTTTTTGATAGGCCGGGCTCATGGCTCAGTCTGTAATCCCAGCACTTTGGGAGGTCAAGGCGAGTAGATTGCCTGAGCCTGTGGGTTTGAGAGCAGCCCGGGCAATTTAGCAAAATTTCTTTTTTGTAAAGACAAGATCTTGCTATGTTGCCTAAGCTGGTCTCAAATTCCTAGGCTCAAGCAATCTTTCCACCTTGGTCTCCCAAAGTGCTGGGATCATAGGAGTGAGCCACTGCACCCGGCCTGCTCTTTTATGTGTTTCAAAACTTACTACAAAACAACAATAATCGAGACAAGGTGGTATTGACATAAAAATAGACATAAAGGAGCACCAATGGAACAGAATTGAAAATTCAGAAACAAACCCCTACGTTTATGGTCAATTATTTTCAACAAGGGTACCAAAAAGAGTCAGCGGGAGGAGTATTGGGAAAACTGGCTGATCACATACAGAAGACTGGAAAAAAAAAAGAAAAAAAGAGAAAATTCAGCAGGGAGAGAATTGTCTTTTCAACAAATGGTATTGATACAACTCGACAGCCACACGCAAAGAGTGAAATTTGAAGCCTTTCTCACACCATATAAAAAATTAACCCAAAATGGCCAGCCTAGGCAATGTAGGGAGACCGTGTTTCTACGAAAGGAAAAAAAAAAAAGAATTAGCCAGGGGTGGTGGTCTGCACCTGTAGCCAGCTACTCAAGAGGGTGAGGCAGGAAGATCGCCTGAGCCCAGGGGGTTGAGGCTGTGGTGAACCATGATCATGCCTCTGCATACCAGCCTGAGCAAAAGTGAGACCCCTGACTCAAAAAAAAAAAAAAAAAAGTTGAGGATTTTTCAACACTACCTCAGTAGGCCAAGAATTCTTTCCAGCCATTTTTTTCTGCCAGTTGCCTTTATCTGTAAACACAGGACCTGAAGAACACTCCCTAGGATTTCAGGGTACAAGGCTGAGGCCATTCCAGTCCACTAAGATAATTTATGTGACTTAAAACACAAGCACAGGGAAGACCATAAGACTTTGAGGTCCAAGTCTTTGTATAATCCCGTGAAATGTTTGTGCATTACTTGGTCACATACCCTGGAGGACAGAGGAAGTTCATGTTGCTGCCTTAAATGAGGAAGAAAGCAGCTAAATACAAGTCAGAGCAGTCGGGTTCCTTGAACTTACAGGAAGGGTCAGGAACTACAGAGGGAGAAAAGTTCCCAGGCCACATTCCTGGAGTTTGCAGGCAAATCTCCTTTTATCCAACCCTCTTAAAAACTTGGCTGTCATGGGGACCATCAGGACAGTCGAGGACGGAAAGCTCACGATCACCAGTGATCACTGACTACTCCTCATAAGCCTGAACAGAAACTAAAAAAAAAAGGGACTCTTCCAGATCCTTGGCCATATAGTCTCTCAAAACACAGTGAATATGGAACTTAAGGTCAAAGACCAAAAGCATTAAATAAGCGACAAATGACACAAGGTACAATCCACGAAGATAAGCTTGATAAACCTGTGTACACCAAACATAAAAGCCAAATTCATAAAGCTAGAACTCCTGCAACTATAAGCAGAGCTTGACTTAAAAAATTACAGTGAGAGTCTCTGATACACCTGTCAGAATACGACAGATGAATAAGCAAAGACATAAAGGGCAAGCTCAAGTTCATAGACATATCGACAGAGAATACATATTTTCTTCTCTCATGTCAATGAAACATTTTAGTATTGATCATATAGTTACAAATAAAATTTAACACCGTCCAAGAAGAGACTTTTGCAGATTACATTCACAAATCATAACCCCATAAATCTACTAGTCAACAATAAAATATGATCATTCTTCACAAAACTACCTACTTGGAAATTCAGGATCTCATCTTCCAAATAATCCCTGGATCAAGACAAAGTTACAGAGTGACTAGAAAGCAATAGAAAGGTGGGCACTTCATCTGAAAGCCCATTAGTTAGAATTGTACTCACAGAAAATGTAGAGTATTATCTGCTTTTTTAAATTAAAATAAAAGACTAAAAATAAATGAACTAATTTAGATATTAAAAAGAGCAACAAAATGAACCAAAAGAGAGAAGGAACGAATAAAGATACAGGCTAAAATTAATCACCAATGAACAAGGAAGAAAGAACATAAAAAATGTTATGCATATATGAGGGGGACTCAAAAAACCCCAGAATTTATTTACAAAAAATTATGTATTTAATCTTACATGTTTAAACTTCAATTCACCTTCAAAATACTCTCCATTTGATGCAATACACCCATCAACATGTTTTTTCCACTGCTCAAAACAGTTTTTGGACCCATTGATTTTTTTTTTTTTTTTGAGTTGGAGTCTCACTGTGTCACCCAGACTGCAGTACAGTGGCATGCTCCCGGCCACCGCAGCCTCGACCTGCTGGCTCCGGCGATCCTTCCGCCTCAGCCTTCCAAGTAGCTGGAACTACAGGCGCGCGCTACCACGCCCGGCTAAATTTTTTTTTTAATTTATTGTAGAGATGAGGTCTCGTCAAGTTGCCCAGGCGGGTCTCGAACCTGCAGACTCAGGCAATTCACTCACCTCGGCCTCCCAAAGCATGGGAATACAGGCTGAGCCACAGAGCCTGGCCCCACTGATTTTGATGCCTTTTAGGTTTCACCTCTTCCACGTGGGCAAAACATTTCCCTTTAAGGACTTTTTTCATCCAAGAAAACAAAAATTGCTGGGGGCAAGATCAGGTGGATCGGGAGGATGGGGCACGAGGGTCATGCCATTTTTGGTCAAAAATTGCTGAACACTCAGCGCAAGGCAGGCAGGTGCGCTGGTCAATAACCCGTAATGAAATGGGCAAAGGTGTTGAAACAATCTCCACACCAAAAAAGTTCACTGACACTGAACGCAGTCTCTCACAACAATGCTACCTGGTACACTGATGCCAATGGGTTCCTAGAACACTTACCCAGTAGGGGAAGCCTGTACTCCCTGGGTCGGCCCTCCAGAAAGTAGTTCCAGGTTTTGTTTTGGTTTTGGTCTCCCTCATATATTTAAAATTCCAGCATATCCAGTTAGAATTTCATTCATAATATCTAATAAAGACATATTACAATGTTTGCAATCTGTCCCTGATTTGGAAAACTTACTATCAAAAAAGGCCAACTCTACCTAACAAATACTTTCAGTGATATTCCAATACTTACAGGTTGTTTACTACAACACCGTTTCAAGTCAATTAAAAGAGTAAACAAACTCTATACCCATCAGTAAGGGAAAAGTTGAATAAATTATGGTAATTCTGTACTACAGAACATTTCACACTGACCCGGAGTAACAGAAACCCAGTAACCCAGACCTATCACTGTCCATAATAAGTCAAAACACAAACTATAGATTAAGATGTCCAGCATGAAACTATTTTGTGAAAGGAGCAACTAGGTGCCTATGTCTGCATGACCATGGAGAGTGGTGAGGAGGGATGTCAGCTGCAGGTCACCCATGCTACCTGACTTCTGGGGTGCAAAGGGAGCAGGAGGGTAAGCTGAGGAAACAGAATCGAACATTCCCTCAATAACCTCCTCCCCTTCAAAGCCAACATTTCAAAGCTCATCTATACTTATTGTCCCCAGATCCTCACCCCCTGCTACCCCTCAGCCATTCATTCCAATCTGGCGTCTACTCCCATAATCCTGCCAAAACAGTCGCAACTGGGGGCAGCCCCATCTCTTCCATGTCACTCACCACAGCAGCAATGGCACGCTGACCCCTCCGTCCTGCTGAAGTGGACTCACCACGGCCTCTGTGATACATCTCTGTCCTGGCTTTCTGTGCCCCTCTCAAGTCGTTCTTTTTCCGGCTCCTTTATAGGCTCATCTCCCTTTTCTCAGCTGTTCAAGGTGAGTTCAACCTCACTGTACCCTTTATTTTTTATTTATTTATTTTTTTGAGTTGGAGTCTCATTCTGTCGCCCAGACTGAAGTGCAGTGGCTGCTTCCGGCCACCACAGCCTCGACCTGCTGGGCTCCGGCGATCCTTCCGCCTCAGCTTTCCGAGTAGCCAGAATTACAGGCATGCGCTACCACGCCCGGCTGATTTTTTTGATTTATTGTAGAGATGAGGTCTCGCTGCCCAGGCGGGTCTTGAACCCGCGAACTCAGGCAATCCACTCACCTCAGCCTCCCAAAGGCGCGGGATTACAGGCTGAGCCACCGAGCCCAGCTCCCTTTACTTTAAATACAAATACAGGCCAGGCACGGTGGCTCACGTCTATAATTCCAGCACTTTGGGAGACTGAGGCAAGAGGACTGCCTGAGCCCACAGGTTCGAGACCAGTCTGGGCAACATGCGAGACCGCATCTCTACAATAAATCAAAAAATTAGTTGGGCATGGTGGCATAAGCCTGTAGTTCCTGCTACTTGGAAGGCTGAGGCTGCAGTGGCCATAAGCATGCCACTGCACTTCAAACTGGGCAACAGAATGAGATGCCAAAATAAATAAGCAAAGTAAGTTAGTAAAGTAAATAAATAAGTAAATAAATAAATACAACCTTGACAAAAATGTCTGTCTAGGCTAGACCCTCCTGAAACCCACACCCACCAGCCTATTTGGAATCTCAAAGACATGTCAAATGCAACATGCCCAAAACTGATTTCATGACTCCCCACCCACCAAACCCGGTTCTCATCCAGCATCCCAGGGGACATATCCAGGAGAACGAGCCTAGGATAAGTAGGGGTGGCCTCTCCTTGTGTGCATATACTACACAAGGCTACGCAAACAGTGGTGCTCACTAATGAAGAGTTCAACAAAACCATGCCTTGTCACCTACTTCCTAAAAATAGCAGTGACCTTTTTAGTGGACACAGCAAGCTCACATCTGCTATGGCTGCCCCCACTCCCCACTCCCCACAAACACACCCTTTTCCCCAGAGATACCACGCCCAGGCTGAACGTGCCATCTGTTCCCTTGGCCTCCCTGTTAGCAGCCTCTGCATTTCTCCTCTCTATCCTTTACTTGGGTTTCTCTCATCTCACTGTCCTTCAAGCCAGCCTCTTCCATGCCCCAAGTGTGAGGGGTAGGGGACACCTGATTTCCTTCTCAATTTCCTCCATTCTTTCCTGCTACGGCAGAGCACAACTAGACACTAAACGATTCCAGAGCCAGGCTCTAGCCACTGCAGGCCCCACACCCAGCTTCATGGTTCCTTGCAGTGACAAACCCACGATATCAACACTGTCATCACCACTCCTCTAACTGATCTCAAACCTCTTGGAAAACATCTCATCTGATTCTCCATTTGAGGCAGGCATTCTATCAGCCAGAACACGGGGCTATGTGGTTCAATGGCTTCCCAGAGTTCCCAGCACAGATGAGAATACTGCCCCCCAACTCTGGGGTGGCTCTCACCCACTACTTCCTCACATTGGCACAGGCAAGGCCAGTGATTGTTCAGTTCACTGTTTAGGCTGTACTGTTAAGAGACTGTTATTTGACAACCAGCCATGTGACTATCAGACCTTCATCTCATGGGTTACAAGGGTTAGGGTCAGTAAGTTAATATGGAACATTTTCAATGGTTATTAGAAAGTTCTACTGAATTTCAACAACTCCTTTTAAAAATGCAAACGCCACCAAGAAAACCTCAGTTTCTTCATTTACCCTAAGAGCTTTCCTATCTAAGTATCACTCAAAATTCCTTATATTCTAGGGAAAGTGGGATCAGAGGGTGTCATCAAGAAAAATCTAGAGAAACTGGAGAGTCTGTTACCCTGACTGTGAATATGAAGCACACACCCACACACACACTCCCCTAAGTGATCCCAGTAGGACCAAGTGCCAGAAACTGCTTCAGGCTTAAGAGGGACAATGACAGCTAAGAGAGAGGAAGGGGGTGAATCCAGGAGGAAGGAGGGGTGCTCCAGGAAAGTCCTGGGTCCTCTGGAGGCCCACCACTCAGCACAGACTACGTTTCCACATTTGCCTCCTGCCCACATTGGTTTCTTTTCTCTATTCTACAGTGAGTTCCCAAGAAGAACCCACACTAACCTATTCTATGTCAACTCTCACCCCATCTCCTTCCAAACCACCTTCCCAGTCACATGACTAAGGCATCACTAATCGATCCTGGCCTTCTAGACACAGCCATCCAGGCCCTTTTTATCACCCTTGTCCTGGCTACACAAAGGCATCAGATGGGACTCCTACTCACACCTCTCAGACCCGTTCTTTTCCATCTCACCCTCTACTTTTCTCTGCTTAGCCAAACCCAGCCTCCGAGGTCCAATATTTTAACCACAGGGAAGACACTTCCCTAGTCTGCCTCTTTCACTCAATTTACATTTCCTGAGCACCTCCACAGGCAAGGCCCATTCTGAGTGCTGCAACCAAGAAATGAGTCAGAAGCAGTCCCAACCCTCAAGAGTCAGAGGATGGGGCAGATATAAGCCACGTGGCCATACAACTACTACTCAAGGCAGCCAAAGTGAGCACTGAGAACTGTATCAGTGCAGGAGGCGTGGGAGAGGGCTGACTGAGCTCAGAGCATGTTGTGTCCCTTCAGCTAGGGTGCAGACACGTAAATGGCTCCCAGGAGGGTGGAGAATCCTGGGCAAAACAGGGGGAGGAGGACATTCCAGGAGGACAGAGCAGCATGTGCTAAGACAGGGATGGTTCAGGAGAAGAGCAGTTCAATGTGGACAGCCTTCTGCTGCTACCATTATTATTCATTGATAATTACATCTGATCACTTAGAAGCCAGGCCCTGCTTTACATACTTTTATGGCTAAAGTGGGTGACACCCATCTGGGACATGCCAGTATTGCACCAGTCGCCACCTGTTCTGACTGGTCAATACCGGAGCACTGTGTGGATGTTAAACATACTAACCCATGGATTCCTCACAATAAGCCTGTGAGGTAGGTATTGTTATTACCCCAATTTTACAAATGAGGTAACAAAAGCACAGGGACTAATCACAGATGAGATTAGGGAGGCATGCAGGAATCCAAGGTAGTGAGCACCCAATGCCAGGGCAGCAAACTGACCTGGCACCTCGCTTGGCCTGTTTTGTCAGGGAACACCTTGTAGCACAGAGAGTGCCTTGAGGAAAGGGGACCTGTTAATCCTCCTGGAATCCTCAACAATTAACTGCAGCAAAAAGGAGCATAATGCAAGCCAGTTAGGGGTGAGCATAACAGGCCCTGCCATGCAAGCCTTTAGTCCCTGTGTGGGCAGGGCAGGGTTCACCCTTACAGATCCACTCCCATGCCCAGGGCAGCAGGGAGCAGTGGTGCAGGCTACCAGGGTCTGTAGCTAAACACCCAATCTCCACGGAGACGTCACTGATTAGAGGGGGAAACAGAAATGCTCTGGGCTGACTGTTCCCAACTTGGGCTAGCACGGGCTAGTTTAATTTTTCCCCTCTTAAGCCTCTAGATGACGAACTTCACGTCTCTCCTTTAAACCACAGACTGGTTTTACCTTTTTAAGCCTTCGGGGCTGGCCTGAGCTCATGGAGAAATACAAGTCCAAGACTCCCTCCCTGAAACCGGGGATCGTGATTGGAGAAGTGGGGAACGTTTTACCTTTTTAAGCCTTCGGGGCTGGCCTGAGCTCATGGATAAATACAAGTCCACGACTCCCTCCCTGAAACCGGGGATCGTGGTTGGAGAAGCGGGGAACGCAGATGCAGCACCTGGGATGGTTCCGCATTCTTCCAAATACTTGGGAGAGGTCCTTACAAATAAACTGCAACGGCAGCAGCTCTCAAGAATTTGCGTCCTCCCAGTTCCGGAAGAAAGTTCCTGAAGGCAGCCTTTTCTACTTGCTCTTCTCAGCATCAGTCTTGCTCGGAAGGACACACACACCCTAGAGAACTCAGTTGGGTCACAGGGACCGGGGCCCTTCGCCTTCTGATCGCTGGTTCACTGGCTCCAAGCTGGCCGCGGTTCGCGCCCCCGACCCTGCCCAGGCCAGGACCGAGTCCCTGACCCCTGGCCACCGAGGACTCAGCGAGTGTACGCCGACGCCATCGGGGGGCAGCCCCCGACGCCGCCGCTGAAGAATCTGGGCGGTCAGGCCGACACCGCCCGCCCAGAACCAGTCCCGCACTCTCCGCCCCACCCCCCACCCCGTGCCGAGCAACCAGGAAGCCGCAAGACCTGGCAGACAGCAGGCACGGAGCAGCCCCGGGCTCACCGGCGGCGACCGCGGCGCACGGCCGCCGCCCGCCCAGGCCCCCGACCCGCCCAAGACCCTCACTCACCTGGCCGCGGGGACGCGGGGCGCGAGGGACGCCGGCAAGAGCGTCTCTCTCCGAGGGCGTCCCCGGCGCAACGCCTTGGCTCTACCTGCAGCCGCGTCCCACTCCTGCTCTCGGCGCTCGGGGAACTCCGGGCACTCGGGCACTCAGGGCACTCAGGGCACTCAGGGCACCAGCGACCTGCGGGCGCCGCAGCCGTCAGGGCGGGGCGGGAGGAGGAGTCCGCACAGCGGAAAACTCCGCGGGCGCGGCTGCTCCCACGCGCCGGGGCGGGGCGAGACTGGAGGAGGGGTCTGGACGAGACTGGGGGCGGGCACCGAGTGTGGCTCCACCCCCAGGTGAGAGCCTGGGCGGGCGGCGGGCATGGCGCTGCCTCCACTAACTGGGGAAGGTGGATTTACAGTCACAGTCTTCTGGTTGCTGGCGCGGATCGAGGACGCCGCGGGTGCCAGGAGGTCCCCCTGGCGCCCCTAACTCCCTCCCGCGCCGAGTGTCGCCGTGAGCTGCATTCTTCCTCATGAAGGAAGGGGCATCTCCTAAGCCCTCTCCAGCCGCGCGGGCTTGTTAGTGACTCTGTTTAAGGTAAAGAAAACTTTTTTTGGTTTGTTTCTTGAGTTGGAGTCTCACTCTGACGCCCGAGCTGGAGTGCAGTGGCCGCTCCCGGCCACCGCAGCCTCGACCTGCTGGGCTCCGGCGATCCTTCCGCCTCAGCCTTCCGAGAAGCCGGAATTACAGACGCGCTCTGCCACGCTCGGCCAATTTTTTATTACTTGTAGAGACGAGGTCTCGCCAAGTTGCCCGGGCTGGTCTCGAACCCTCGGGCTCAGGCAATCCACTCGCCTCGGCCTTCCAAAGCGCTGGGACCGAACCCGGCCAAGAAAACTTTCTACATTAAACAGGTTGTATGGAGTACCCTTGATGTAAGTAACTCTATCTTAGAAAAAGGGTCAATTTTACTTCTTAAAAGGCCTCATGTCAATAGGGACCAGATGCTATGCTTCACTAATAAAGGCTGCATCCAACTGGATAAAGACATACCCAAGCATAAGGGCTTCTACTTTCAGTCTTCTTGAGAAGACTTTGTGGCCATAAAAAGACAGGACTTGAACTGCCTTATGGCTGTCCTTACCAGACACTGTGTTGCTGTCATTCATAATATGCATCTGGCAACTTAAGTATCAGGAGGCCAGGCCTCATCTACCACCACAGGAGGGTCTGCCTTATCCATCAGAGGAGGCCCTGCCCCATCCACAGCACGGCAGGAGGCTCTGCCCACATCAGAAGACTCTTACAGCCAG
The DNA here is from genome assembly GCA_027257055.1 of Cephalopachus bancanus. Taxonomy (NCBI): domain Eukaryota; kingdom Metazoa; phylum Chordata; class Mammalia; order Primates; family Tarsiidae; genus Cephalopachus; species Cephalopachus bancanus. Next base: position 4,721,853 of record JAPVLO010000036.1, read on the forward strand.
ACTTGGTGGCACGTGCCCATAGTACCAGTACTTTTGGAGGCTGAGGCTAGAGGATTGCTTGAGGTCAGGAGTTCAAGACTATCCTGAGCAACATAGTGAGAACTCGTCTCTACAAAAATAAAAAATAAAAAAATTAGCCAGGCATGGTGGCATGTGCCTATATTTCCAGTTACTCAGGACGCTGAAGCAGAAGGATCGCCTTAGCCCAGGAGGCCAAGGCAGTGGTGAACCCTGAGTGTGCCACCACACTCCAGCCTGGGCAACAGAGTGAAATCCTGACTCAAAAAAAAAGACTCCTTCTTCCTTGCAAGACTCCTGAAGTACTGATCTTACCAGCCCAGGAAAACTTCTGCTCATCTTGCTTTCCCTTGGGCTAGTTCATTAACCCTCCCATCCTTTTTCTCTTAATGTTAAATGTTTATTTGCTGTGGAGTGTTTAATCTTTAACATCTGTATATCATTTAAGTATACTGTTATGTATGGTTTACAATATTGACTGACTTGTGGGGTGGCTTGAGCCTGTGTGCCCACAACTCTGTTCACTCAGGTTAGTGAGTGAACAGGTAAGAACTGCTTCCTTGGGAACTCCATGTAGCTTGACTTTTATGACTAAGAGAGCATCAATAAAAGTCTGACATTGTGGAAAGACACAAGCATGTGTGGACATGGTTTTCTCCAACCGTGCACCACTCATGACAAAGGTCAAACACACTTCCTTTAAAGCAACACTAAATGGAGAACAAATAAAAATGCATAAGGCTGGGCATGGTGGTTTATGCCTGTAATCCCAGCACTTTGGGAGGCCAAGGCAAGAAGATTGCCTGAGCCCCGGGGGTTTGAGACCAGCCTGGGCAACTTGGTGAGACCTTGTCTCTACAATAAATCACAAAAACTAGCCGGGCATGGTGGCATGTGTCTATATTTCCAGCTACTTGGGAGGCTGAGGTGGAAGAATCGCCGGAGCCCAGCAAGTCGAGGCTGTGGTGGCCGTGAGCATACCTCTACACTCCAACCTGGGTGACAAGAGTGAGACTCCAACTCAAAAAAAAAAAAAGAAAAAGAAAGCGAAAAAAATTAGCCAAGGCATAGTATGGAAAGGGGGAAGGGAGGGTAGCTTTGTTGTGGTGATACAGAAACCCACTAATGTAAAGGAAGTTTACAAGGCCTAAGACATCATGCATCATGCATTTTGCCACAGCCCCTAGAGAAGGGCATGGCAAGGGTTCAAGTGCTCCTGTGCATTCCTGAGAGCTAATAAAAGGTATGCTTCCCCTTATCTTCTATGTACTCCCAGTAAGTAGTTTCAAAGGATCCTCAACTTACCTGCAGGCTATACCCAATAAACTGAGAGATATATTCCTGAACATATTCTTTTTTTTTCTTTTTCTTTTTTGAGTTGGAATCTCACTCCGTCGACCAGACTGGAGTGCAATGGCCGCTCCCGGCCACCGCAGCCTCGACCTGCTGGGCTCCGGCGATCCTTCCGCCTCAGCCTTCCAAGTAGCTGGAATTACAGGCATGTGCTACCACGCCCAGCTGATTTTTTTTTTATTGTAGAGATGAGGTCTCGCTGCCCAGGCGGGTCTCGAACCCGCGGGCTCAGACAATCCACTCACCTCAGCCTCCCAAAGGCGCGGAATTACAGGCTGAGCAACCGAGCCGGCTCCTTAACATATTCTTATCTCCTATGCCCTCCCAGTAAGTAGCTTCAGGGAATCCTTGACTTCCCTGAAGACTATGCCCAATAAACTGAAAGATGTAAATAAGTTTGAATAGTATAGTATCAATGTAATCATAAGTTTTGTGATTTGTATAACTTTTGCATAATGCATGATGTCTTAGGCCTTGTAAACTTCCTTTACTCTATGACAAACTTGATTAACACCTCTGCTGGGCCTTACTGATAAAAGCTGTGAGAAGTGGGGCTCGGTGGCTCAGCCTGTAATCCTGCGCCTTTGGGAGGCTGAGGTGAGTGAATTGCCTGAGCCTGCAGGTTCAAGACCCGCCTGGGCAACTTGGTGAGACCTCATCTCTACAATAAATCAAAAATTAGCCAGGTGTGGTAGCGCGCGCCTGTAGTTCCAGCTACTTGGAAGGCTGAGGCGGAAGGATCACCGGAGCCCAACAGGTCGAGGCTGCGGTGGCCGGGAGCGGCCACTGCACTCCAGTCTGGGCGACAGAGTGAGACTCCAACTCAAAAAAAAAAAAAAAAAGCTGTGAGATACCTCTGGTACTTGGCACCAGGAAGTCTGGACTGTAAAATGTCACTATGGATAAAATGCAGCTGTAGCTTAAGTTCTATACAGTGCTCTACTGGTCACGTGGCTAATGTATAGGCACCAACAACTCTGGGTTTATAAAAGTGGAGTGTGAGGCCGGTCTCAGTGGCTCAGCCGGTAATCCCAGCACTTTGGGAGGCCGAGGCAAGTGGATTGCCAGAGCCTGCAGGTTCAAGACCAGCCCAGGCAACTTGGTAAGCCCTCATCTCTATAATAGAATTTTTAAAAATTTGCCAGGCATGGTAGTGCACGTCTGTAGTTCTGGCTACTTGGAAGGCTGAGGCAGAAGGATCACCTGAGCCCAGCAGGTCAACACTGGGGTGGCCGTGAGAGTGCCACTGTGTTATGGGAAAACGGAGAGACCTTGACACCGAGGCGATCTTAGGAAGCAGCATTTTATTGGCACCCGTGTGACTCAGCGGACTAATGCTCCAAAGCTGAGCCACCTGGAGAAGGAAGAGAAGGGTTTTATATGTTAGTTTAGGTAAGGGAGGAGGTTGGGTTGTATGTCTATACATTTTTCTTTGGAATTTGCAAGGTTGTATTCAGCAAAAACACATTTTCAAAGAACAAATTGTTTCCAGGATATATATGACAAGCAAGGGTTGTAAACTGATAACTTCACAAAGAGAGGATGGGGAGGGGGTAAGACTAAGGTTGTGAATTAATTACTATCTTGCAATAGTAATTGGAAAGCTGCCTGTGGGTATTTGGTTTTCTCCCATCTCATGTCTAGCGGGTTTGGAGCTTGCAGGTTGATTTTTAAAAAGGAATAATTTTAACTGTTTCTAGTCCCTCTCTGCCACAACTGTGCTCCAGCCTGGGCGACAGAGTGAGACTCCAACTCAAAAAAAAAAAAAAGTGGACCGTAAAGCCTGAAGGGCGAGCAGAACCACTGCTCTGCTCCCTGGATTCGAATTCAAAAATAAAACTCTTTCTACCAGTTCTCTGTCCCTTTGACTTATTGGTATTAAGGAAGAGCAGCCAAGCATTACTCGGACCATAACAGTGGAGAAACCTGACAAACCACCTCAGCCAGATGATCAAGGTCAACATCGACAGGGATTAAATCATACTGATAGTATGTAACTACGTACTGGTTGCCATCTTCTTCCCAAGAACATCTAACCTCAATGTAATCATGAGAAAAACATCAGACAAGTCAATTAAGGGACTTTCCACAGAAGACATGACCAGTACTTCTGAAAACTGTCAAGGTCATCAAAAACAAGGGAAGTCTGAGACACTGTCACAATCAAGAGGGAGATATGAAAACTAGATGTAAAGTGGTATCCTGGGCAGGGTCCTGGAAAAAAAGACAGTAGGTAGGTAAAAACTAAGGGCATCTGAATAAAATAGACTTTACTTAATGTGTCACTATTGGTTCATTTCTTGTAGCAAAAGCACTACTCTAAGATAAGATATTTTAATAAGGAGAAACTCAAGTTTATGAAAACTCCCTGTACATGCAATTCTTTCTGTCAATCTAAAACTGTTGTACAAATAACGCTTATTTTTTATTTTTATTTCTATTTATTTATTTTTGAGTTGAAGTCTCACTCCGTCGCCCATTTATTGCAGAGATGAGGTCTCACCAAGTTGCCCAGGCAGGTCTCGAACCCGCGGGTTCAGGCAGTACACTCACCTCGGCCTCCCAAAGCGCTAGGATTACAGGCTGAGCCACAGAGCCCAGCCTACGTTTATTTTTTTAAAAAAGATCATGCACATAGTATATGCACATATGGCAGGTATTAAATATTCAAAAAATAAATAAAAATTGAGATATACTCTTTACCCACTCCCCCCCACTTTGAGGTGTGTTTTTACACATCTCTCTTCAATACACTGTGTATGTGTGTATTTACATATATGTATTGTTTACAAAACAGTGTTGCAGTATTTTTCGGAATGTGTTTTTTTATCCCCCTCACTACATCTTGGAAGATCTTTCCAAGCAAGCACACCCGGATCCACCTGGTTCTTCCTATCCACTGCACAGTGTGTCAACATTATTCACTGCCTAGCTACTTATTGAAGGACGTTTAGGTGGTTGCCTATTTTGGCTGTTACCAGTGGGCTGCTGGTCCTTTTCGCATTTTCAAGGTGCACTGAGCAATAAGAGGGTAAGGACTGGGCGCGGTGGGCAAGTGGAAGAGGGGTGAGGGGGAGATGGAGGTGAGGTATGTGTGTGCAGAGCAGTAAGCAGCTCCCAGAGGCAGCCTGGCCGCCGTCCCACAGTGGGCCTTGGGTGCCCAATCATCTTCCATGGCCGCTCCAAGACACACACCTCCCAGGGGCGGCTCTCTTTAGGGGCTGGACAGTATTTTGGGGGCACGAATGGACGGGTGAGGGTGTTACTCAGGCCAAAGGCCCCAGAGTGGCTTAAGAAAACGCCCCTTGGAATAGAAGAGAAGCAGAGGGTCAAAGACACCAGGAAGGCGTTCCCAGAGTTGGTTATTATCCTGGTGGGCGCACCCACTGCGGCGTAGGAGCTGGCAGGATTCAGGGAGTGGGTGTGAAGCCCCCACAAAGGGGTAGGGGGGTAGGGATGGGGAGTTGGCCACCGAAGGTTTCCTGCTGCCTGAACACCAGCGCCCGCGCCTCCACCCCACAGTGGCCACAGCAACAAGCTTCTTTGGTCCACTTTACTCCGTGGCTGACTGAGCGAATGCTTCTTTGAATATCATGTTAAAAAATAATAAATCATTTAGGGTGGAATTCCTTCTGTAGGTAGCATACGCTTTTAGGCATCAGAGTTCTTCAAAGCCAGAATAGTACCACCGTGCTCCCCTTTTAGTAATTTTAACCATTTATTTTCAACAAATGTGTGTTGAGTTTCCACTCGGAACTAGCAAGAGAGGGCCTCGCCAAGGGACCCCTGATTCTAAGGCTAGGGGCGGGGTCACCACTCGGGGGCCTCCAGAGAACACAGTGTGAGGGAAAAAAAACACTCAGTTTGGTGTTCAAATGTCTGGGTTCTACTTCTGATTCTGACACTTGCAAGTGGTATGTTCCCCTGAGCCTCAGCTTTGTCAGCTATAAAATCTTCAAAATGGAGCTGGGCTCGGTGGCTCAGCCTGTAATCCCAGCACTTTGGGAGGGCAAGGCGAGTGGGTTCAAGACCCGCCAGGGCAACTTGGCGAGACCTGGTCTCTACAATAAAATCAAAAACTAGCCGGGCGTGGTAGTGCATGCCTGTAGTTCCAACTACTTGGAAGGCTGAGGTGGAAGGATCGCCGGAGCCCAGCAGGCCGAGGCTGCGGTGGCTGGGAGCGTGCCACTGCACCCCAGTCTGGGCGACAGAGTGAGACTCCAACTCAAAAAACAAAATCTTCAAAATGACCTCAAAAAATCCATAAAATGACCCCCCTGATTCATTGCCTCTCAGAGCTGCTTTACAAACATCAAAGAAAGTAAGGGAAAGTAAGTGCCTTAAAAAAAAGGGGGCCACGTGCTTTATAGCTCTGAATAGTACAGTATTATTATAACCTTTCTTACACTGATTCATTCAACAGATAACAGTTGCATACAGCAGACATGACTGGCCCATGTTTGGTGCCATGGGTAGAGAGAGACAAAAGAAATCTCCCTTGTTTTCAACACAGTTTGTAATCTAACAGAGAAACAAGTAAATTCTAAGTGCCATACATAATGGAGACTTGCAAAGAGATCCTGGGGATAGATGAGAGGCCAGTGACAGGATGGGGCCCTTGAAAGGCTTTTGATCTGCCTCACTGGACTTTCCAAAGAACAAAACTTTTTCTTTTTAAAAATTATCCGTTTTTCTTTTTTAATTCTGCTTTTATATTTGTAGTTCTGTTTCTTCTTTCTTTGGGTTTACTCTAGTGTTCCTTTTCTGGGTTTTTTTTTTTTTTTTTTTTTTGAGTTGGAGTGTCACCCAGACTGGAGTGCAGTGGCCGGCCGCTCCTGGCCATCGCAACCTGAACCTGCTGGGCTCCGGCAATCCTTCCGCCTCCGCCTTCCAAGAAGCTGGAACTGCAGGCGCGTGCTACCATGCCCGGCTAATTTTTTTGATTTATTGTAGAGATGAGGTCTCGCCAAGTTGCCCAGGTGGGTCTCGAATCCGCGGGTTTCAGCAATCCACTCACCTCGGCCTCTCAAAGTGCGGGATTACAGGCTAAGCCACCGAGACCGGCCTGGTTTCTAAAGTTGAACATTAGATGCCTAAGCCCCCAGGTTCAAGACCAGCCCAAGCAACTTGGTGAGACCTCGTCTCTACAATAAATAAATAAATAACTAATTGGGCGTGGTAGCACGAGCCTGTAGTTCCAGCTACTTGGAAGGCTGAGGCAGAAGGATCGCCGGAGCCCAGCGGGTCAAGGCTGCGGTGGCCGGTAGCGTGCCACTGCACTCCAATCTGGGTGACTGAGTGAGACTCTAACTCAAAAAAAAAAAAAAAAAAAAAGTCGAACACTAGAGTTATGTATTTTCAAAATCTTTTGTTTTTTCCTAGTAGATGTATTTGACTATAAATCTCCCTCCAAATCCTGTTTAGCTGCATATCACAAGTTTTAATATTCTATGCTTTTGTTCTCTCTTAGTTATAAATATTTTTTTTAATTAGGATTGTTACCCTTAATTGAAAGATTTTTTTTCTTCAGGTAGCAGATTCAAGTTGCCCTGAATATGTACTCCCCATGTATTTATAGGCTGAAAGAGACTGTTTCGGTTGTAATGGGACAGTCATTTAGAAAAAACTTAGAAACTTGCATTAAGAAACTTCCCTTTGTAATCAAGTCAGCTGAATGTAGAAGCCGCTTGAATTTAAAAGTGTGCATTTTTCCTTCCCCACCCCTCTTCTCCTAGCTGGGCCTTGCCACCTAATAATTAGGAAAGTGGTCCAAGGCCAGCAGGAATGTGTCTGAAAGCCTGGTGTGGGCATTGCCCACTTTTCCATCTGTGAATAAGTGCAAGTGTTCTAGGCCAGGGCTCTGGAAATAGAAGGTTGTTAAAACAATTTAAAGGTATAATTTTAAATGTTGTTTCTTCCATTGCAATTGTCTACCCCTTTCTCTAAAAAAAAAACTGTGAAAGGACATATTGTAAATTCCAAAATGTTATCTAAAATGTCAGCATGACCAGGAGATTGTGTCACATCAGTGGTCATCTATCAAAAAACGTTAGTCATGCTAAAACAGCACAAAGGTTTCAAGCTCAGGATGAGTGAAGGGCTATAAATTTTGAGGATAAACACTGGAATGAATTTGTGTTGCTTTGAGCGGGTTTTATTGGTAGTGATGTGGACTCTTCTCCCTGTAACCTGGTTATAGAAATTAAACAGCCGGGCTCAGTGGCTTGGCCGTTTGGGAGTCCTAGCACCTTGGGAGGCAGAGGTTAGAGGATTGCCTGAGATGAGGGGTTCGAGACCAGCCTGTGCAACATGGTATAGACCTCGTCTCTACAATAAAAATATAAAAATTAGCCAGGCATGGTGGTTCACGCCTGTAGTTCCAGCTACTTGGAAGACTGAGGCAGAAGGATCGCCGGAGCCCCAGCAGGTTGAGGATGCGGTGGCCAGGAGCATGCCACTGCACTCCAGTCGGGGCGACAGAGTAAGACTCCAACTCAAAAAACTAAAAAAAGAAATCAAACACTCTCTTTTCCTCCAGTTTCTGCCTCTCTCTGGTCTTTGGCCATGAGGGATAGCAGCCAATTTATTAGATCAGACTGAAACACATAGATGATATAGAAATATGTTTGTCTTTTTCTTTTTTTTTCAAACTTACAGCTTTAAAAAAATAATTTTGTCATTGGTTTCTAACTTAAATGCTTGGAGATGAGAAAATCCCTGTTTTAGAATTTGTTTTAGAACTTTCTCTATGGCCTAGTATGCAGACTTTTTTTTGACTGTTCCAGTTTTTGTGACTGAGTCTTCACTCTTTATATGTGCAAGATTCTCTCTCCCTATCTCTCTATCCAGCTTACTAATCAGCTTATTTAGATATTTTATCTACTATTTTTTTCCCTGTTCAACATTTCTCACTTTTATTGTAGCTTGTCAGTTTCTCCCTATAATTCAGCCTATTTTTGCCTTATAATTTTGAGAGAAAATTGTTATTATATTTTTGAGGTGCATTGTCATGGTGAAAGAATCAGCCACTTGCCTCAACTTGGGTCATTTCTTCCACAAATCGTGACATGGGCTTCTCAAAACTTATAAAAACTTTGGTTGACTGTTTGATCCTCAGGAACAAATTCCGAGTATACTACACATAGAATTCATTTATTAAAAATTGTGTATTTATTCTTCCAGTCACCGTCAAAGTACTCTTCGTTTGATGCAATATACCTGTCGAGATGCTTTTTCTACTCCTCAAAACAGTTTTTGAACTTATCAATTTTGATGCCTTTTTGTGCTACAGTTTTCTGTTTCACCTCTTCCACATTGACAAAATTTTTCCCTATGAGAATTTTTTTTTCTTTGAGTTGGAGTCTCACTCTGTCACCCAGGCTACAGTGCAGTGGCACGCTCATGGCCACCCTAGCGTCGACCTACTGGGATCCGGGAATCCTTCTGCCTCAGCCTTCCAAGTGGCTGGAGCTACAGGTGCATGCTACTACACCCAGCTAACTTATTTTTTTTTTTTGAGATGGAGTCTCACTCTTTGTTGCCCAGGCTGGTGTGCAGTGGCATGCTCATAGCCACTGCAGCCTTGATCTGCTGGGCTTACCACGCCCGGCTATTTTTTATTTTATTGTAGAGAGTGGTCTTGCCAAGTTGCCCAGGCTGGTCTCGAACCCATGGGCTCAGGCTATCCACTTGCCTTGGCCTCCCAAAGTGCTAGGATTACAGGCTGAGCCATCGAGACCGGCCTGAGTATACTATCCCAAAGATAATTCCAGTTGTTTTTGGTTCCCCTTTGTATGCCCTCTGGGCTGATATTCATCTAGAACACATTGATAAAATCCTATAAACTATTATAAATAGGAATTCTTCGATCCTGCTCTGTACATAGCTATTGCCCTGAGACCCCACAATGACCCCATCCCTGACCTTTCCCTGATCTGACAACAATAGGGACCATGCCTGTCACAGGAAGACTCTTGACTCTAGTTGGGCATTCTAAAAGGCCATACTGTTATGAATATAACATACTATTTTGAATATCATGTGAAATATACTTTCTCTTTGTTTGTTTATTTTTTTTTGAGTTGGAGTCTCACTGTGTCACCCAGGCTGGAGAGCAGGGGCACACTCAAGGCCACTACAGCCTCCACCTGCTGGGCTCAGGCGATTCCTTCACCTCAGTCTTCCAAGTAGCTGGAACTACAGTTGTGCGCCACCACACTCAGCTAATTTTTTGATTCATTGTAGAGATGAGGTCTCGTCATGTTGCCCAGGCTGGTCTTGAACTGTGGGTTCAGGCAATCCTCTAGCCTCCGCCTCCCAAGGTGCTGGCATTATAGGCGTGAACCACAGTGCCCAGGTTGTTTCTTTTTTCTCTCTTTTTTTGTTGTTGATTTGTTGTAGAGACGAGGTCTCACCAAGGTGCCCGGGCTGGTCTCGAACCTGTGGGCTCAGGCAATCTACTCACCTCGGCCTCCTAAAGTGCTGGGATTACAGGCTGAGCCACCCAGCCTGGCCTCTTTTTTCTCTTTTTCCTACATTCTTTTTGATAGCCTGGATTTTCTTTGCTTTATGAGGGGGGTGGTAATAGAATTACAAATTTACCAAATACCTGCCTACTGATGCTTTTACCAGAATATCTGTCAAAATTGATCATATCAAGAAATAAGGCCACATGTGGTGGCTCATGCCTGTTATTCCACCACTTTGGGATGCTGAAAAGGGAGAATTGCTTGAGCTCAGGAGTTTGAGATCAGCCTGGGCAATATAGTGAGATCTTGTCTCTACAAAATATTAAATTAGCCGGGCATGGTGGTGTATGCCTGTAGTCCCAGCTACTAGGGAGGCTGAGACAGGAAGGATCACTTGAAGCCAGGAAGTTGAGGCTGCTGTGAACCAGGATCCTGCCACTGTACTCTATCCTGGATGACAGAGTGAGACCCTGTCTCAAAACAATAAAAATAAAATGAACTAACCATCTTTCCCCACAAACTTGCTTTTTCTCTCAGATTCTGTATCTCAGGTCAGGTTCACTTTCTGCCAACCCATTCAGCCTAGAGATGTGAGAGGAACTGGATTTCTCTCTGCCAGAATCACTTTTCAAGTCCTGTTAATAGAGGAAGTTGCAGGGCCCTTTTTTGTATAAGCTCCTTATGAGCTCATAGGAGGAGAAACTTTAGCAATGTTTTACTTGGTTACATGTTATTGCAGGATTTGAAAAAGTAAGCTATTTTAAGAGCAAATACAGTCATGCCTTGCTTAATGAAAGGGATGTATTCTAAGAAGTGCATCATTGGACGATGTTGTCATTATGTAAACATCATAGAGTGTACTTTCACAGACCCAGTCTGTGTGGCCTGTACACACCTAGGCAATATGGTGTAGCTTAATGCCCCTACGCTACAAGCCTGTACAGCATGTTACTGTACTGAGTACTATAGGCAATTGTAACACAATGCTAAGTGTTTGTGTATCTAAACACAAGAAAAAGATACAGTAAAAATGCAGTATTATAATCTTTTTTGTTGTTGTTGAGTTGGATTCTCTCTCCTTCACCCATACTGGAGTGCAGTGGCACACATGCTCACGACCACCCCAGCATCATCCTGCTGGGCTCTGGAGATCCTTCTACCTCAGCCTTCCGAGTAGCCGGAACTACAGACACAGGCTACCACACCCAGCTATTTTTTGTTTTATTGTAGAGACAAGGTCTCACCAAGTTCCCCAGGCTGGTCTTGAACCCGTGGGCTCAGGCGATCCACTCGCCTCAGCCTCCCGAAGTACTGGGATTACAGGCTGAGCCACCAAGCTTAGCTTGGTATTATAATCTTAAGGGACCACCATGGTATATATGGTCCATCACTGAATGAAATATCATTATGTAACACATGAATGTAGTTAAGATGGCTGACTCTTTCCTCTTAAAGGACCACCGTGATGTATATGGTCCGTCACTAAATGCAATATCATTATGTGGCACATGAATGTAGTTAAGATGGCTGGCTGTTTCCTCTATTTCCCCCTGTCTCATTTCTCCTCATGTCCCTCATGTTGAAGTGGCCATAGTCATTTTTAGGATCTGGCTAGGAATGAGATATGTATATGTCATTTGCAGTCACTACAGCTAGTCTTCCCAGTGTAGGAATGACTTTTAGGAATATTGTTCTAATTCAACCAGCAGAGCCAGAGATGGTATCTCAGTAGTCAGCATGTCCTACAGCACCTGTTTCCAGAAATATGTCAGCAGTGGAAGAGAAACAAGATTTGACATGTACCAGCCAGAAACTAGTCTGTGGAAAACTCTCTCAACCATCATAATGATAAAGTTTTAGGCATGCAAAGCTATCCTTATCCATATCTATTTAAAATGAAAGTTAACTCCTGTAGGGAATATACTCAATAAGGCAGCTTACACTTCATGACACATAAATATAAATACATCTTTTTTGAGACAGTTCAGGAATTATTTTATTAGAACCCCTGCATGTTAAGGCACAAACTAGAGGAGTACTGCAAATAGAAGTGTGCTTTCTTTCTTTCTTTCTTTCTTTTTTTTTTTTTTTTTTGTGAGTCAGTCTCACTCTGTCACCCAGGATGGAGTGCAGTGGCACGCTGCTCATGGCCACCGCAGCTCGACCTGCTGGGCTCAGATGATCCTTCTCCCTTAGCCTTCCAAGTAGCTAGAATTACAAGCATGTGCCACTATGTCCAGCTAAGTTTTTTATTTATTGTAGAGACAAGGTCTCAGCATGTTTCTCAGGCTGATCTCGAATCCACGGGCTCAGGCCATCCTCTCGCCTCAGCCTCCCAAAGTGCTGAGATTCCAGGCTTGAGCCACCGCACCCAGCTGAAGTGTGCTTTCATGTAAAATAAAATGTTGTGTGCATCTCACTGTATCTGATTACATCTTAGCTTATCTGATATATTTTATGCTGATGAAGTCTGCAAGTTCCAAATGCAAATACTAAGAAAAGACTAAATTTTATAACTTGAATGAAATACATCTACAAGAATAACATAAATCTCAATCTGTCATTATAATAAGATCCTCCATGACAAGTTGGGTAATATGTATATCGATTCAAGAAGTACTAAGATTAGGCACTGTACAGGAAAACTTAAAATGCCCCATAATCTTATAGCTCATATGTGAGCCTTGACAGAATCATCTTCGACTTTGATAATAGTCTTAAAAATCTACATGCTAGGCAGGTGCAGTGGCTCACACCTATAATCCCAGCACTTTGGGAGGCCAAAGTGAGAGGATTACCTTAGCCCACAGGTTCAAAACTAGTCTGGGCAACTTGGTGAGATCCCACCTCTACAATAAATCAAAAAATTAGCTGGGCATGGTGGCGTTGCCTGTAGTTCCAACTACTTGGAAGACTGAGGCGGAAGGATTGCCTGAGCCCAGCAGGTGGAGGCTACAGTGGCCAGGAGCATGCCACTGCCCTCCAGCCTGGGTGACAGAGTGAGACTCCTACTCAAAAAAAAAAAAAAAAAAAATTTACATGCTATTACCAATGATATTAAATATTTTCAGTCAAAATACCTTTATAAATTTTATAAAAGTATATGGCCATACTGGAAGAAAGTTGTAGCATTTTTTCATTTTGTTAAAAGAAAACAATATTAGAAAATCCTCCTTATCTGCAGATTTGATTCCTAAACATTTGTTGCATCTGGCCCCTTCTCTCCATCCCTTGAGGTCCACTGTCCTAGTTTTCAAGTTTTGTGGCTTCTAGCTGGAACTTCTTCAGGGGCTTTCCAACTGGTCTTCCTGGCTGTAATCTCACTTCCCTCAAATCTCCCCTCCAGAGTGGGCAAGATGCACATCTGGCTCTGTCATTTTCTTAAAACCATCAGGGATTCTTCAGGGTAAAGTTAAGCCCTTGAACATGACACATCAGACAGTTCATGCCCAGCCTCTCCCTTTCAGCACATACAACCCTTGCTTCTCAAAATGTTCGATTGCTTGTATCCCTTCCCCTTATACCCTGCCAGCTCCTGTTTCTACGCCTTTGCTCATGCTATCTTCTCAGCCTACAGTACCCTTGTTTCCTCTTTGAGCTTTGGCTGTTCCAAGATTCTGTTTAATTCTCATCTTTTCTAGAAACTCTCTGACTTCCCTTTTCATGATAACGGAGTGTGTTCTGCAGTCTCTCTCCCCAAGCTCAAATTCCAGAGGTGGCAAGAAAGGAAAAAACATCAGTGTCCTCAGAAAGATAATGGAAATGTTTAGAGAATCAGAAGCACTTAGGCATTTTTGAGAGGCTGAAAGAAGACAGAATCAGATGTAACACTGCAGCCCAGTTCTTGAGCAGTGGGCAAGAATACACTAAATATATTCTCGCATGTATCCACTGCAATACATCCACTTTTGTGGAATACAAAATACAATCCAATACAACCCACTTTTGTGGAATACAAAAGTGCAATACAACCCACCCTTGTGGAAGTAGCAACAAGGGCACTCCATGCCCAGAGGTGGTTCATGCCTAGATCAAGGAAGGGCCAAAGGGCTACTGATGGAGGGTTGACAAGTCCTCCCAGGGGAGAAGCTAGATGAGTTGACCTGAACATCTCCCTAAGCCCCACCCCTGCAGACAAGATAGCCAAGACAGTAGTGTCTGTCTCCTGGTGTGAGCTGTGTTAAGGAGTGAGAGACAGGACAGAGTCACAGATGGCTGGCACACCCCCAAAGACCTGGTACATCTGCCCATTCTGGACTCTCCTTGAAAGCAATATGGCCGGGCATGGTGGCTCCAGCCTGTAATCCCAGCACTTTGGGAGGCCAAGGTAAGAGGATTGCCTGAGCTCAGTGCAGGAGTTTGAGACCAGCCCGAACAACATGGCATGTTGTTTTACAGTAAATTAAAAAAACCAGCCAGGTGTGGTGGCACTCACCTGTAGTTCCAGTTACTTGGAAGGCTGAGGTGGAAGGATCTCCTGAACCCAGCAGGTCAAGGCTGCGATGGCCATGAGTGTGCCAATGCACTCCAGCCTGGGCGACAGAGTGAGACTCTGATTCAAAAAAAAAAAGAAAGCAATATGGAGCACACATTCATGAAATGGTTTTCACCCCTCCAGCAGAGCAAGCTACACAGGCAGATTTCTTGCAGAAAATCACATGGGTAAAGATGACTTAACTGTTGTAAAATTAATTCTCATTTGAGAAGCACCACCATGAAAGGAAGACCTACACCTGAAGAAACATATTAAAAACTGCTGATATTTACTGAGCACTTGTGTGTCAGGCACTATTCTAAACATATGGCATGTATAAAAAATACTTTAATTCTATCAGACACCTTATAAAGTGGGATGTTTTTATCCCCATTTTGCAAATGAGGAAACTAAGGCGTGAAGTGATTAAGTAACTTCCCTCAAAGTCATACAGCTTAATATGAGAAGCCACAATTTAACCCTAGGCTATCTGGCTCCTGGTCCCAAGATTAAACAGAACAAATAAAACAATCAGTATTGAGCTTTGAAGTAAGTATAATAAGTATTCTCAGATAAGATAGGATAAAAAAGAATCAATTAGAGATGTTGGACATGAGAATATATTTATAATTTTAAAAAGGCCATCTCAGCAGATGAGCTATGTAGTAAAATGTATGTAGCTAGAGTGCTCATTAGTGAGCTGGAAGATTGCACCAAACCATTCTCCCTGAAAACAATAGGATTGGACAAATAAATACAAAGTGGAAAAGAAAAGAAGCTAGACATGGAAAATAGTTACAGAAGTGCCAACATCCACCTATTGGGTTTTACAAAAAGAAAGACTATGCCAGCCTGGGCAACTTGGCAAGACCTCGTCTCTGCAATAAATTTAAAAAAAAATTAGCCTGGTGTGGTGGCACATGCCTATAGTTCCAGCTGCTTGGAAGGCTGAGGCAGAAGGATTACCAGATCCCAGCAGGTCAAAGCTGCGGTGGCCGTGAGTGTGATCCTGCACTCCAGCCTGAGGAACTGTGAGACTCCGACTCAAAAAAAACAGAGACTATTAGAGAATGGATTATCAATTAAACATGGGTGATTCACAGCACAAGTTTATTTTCTCTTCCTCCTCAAATCCCAATAAAATGGCAGTAGAAGAATAGCACTGGTAAAATCCTGCAGGAAGAAAGAAACAAGAGAGGAGAAAACAGCAATCAAGAATTCTTGACACATTTTTTTGAAGCTAGAAAGCATATGGAAGTGGCAACTGACTTGGCAGAATTGTGGATGCTTTATCTTGTATGCCCCAGGGGGAGAAAACAAGGAGAAGCCACTAATTATCCCCACTCCACCCCCAGTGCCTCAGAAAGACTCAGCACTTCAAGAAGTCACCATCAGTGTGAGGCTGAAAACGGGAACAGGGGCATAAGTGAAAACCCTAGGCCACTTTCCTTACCCTCTTCAGCCAAGGGTCACTTCTACTCATGGGAAGGAGACTTATTGATCATATATATTGAACTGTGGGGACTGTAGAATGAGAAGAGGAGGAAAGGTAGAGGCTGAACACAAGGATTAAGCAAAAACTTGTGTATTGTGTATTGAAGGGTGGGACCCCAGTTCCCAAGAACTGACAATCTGATTTACTGCCCATAGGCAGAGAACTGGATGGTTTGTCTATGGCGTAAATGAACATCCCAGCGAAGGCCCTCCAATGACCGATACGCACTGGTTTCCTTCATAACAAGTTGACTTGATACTCAAACACCCTGCAGTGAGCTGCATCCACCAACAAGTCCCATTCCTACATGGAGATTCTGGTCAGTGTTTTGTGTCCCCCCTTTAAGTGTAAAGTCACAGCCAGGTGTCACTGCCTTGGGAAGAATACCACCAGCAAGGGTGACCAGCCTTCCTGGTTTGCCAAGGACAGAAGGATTTCACAGAATATGGGACATCCGGTACTGCTATTGTTTGAGTTTGTCCCCACCAAAACTCATATTGAAATTTGATACTGGCCAGGAGCAGTAGCTTACGCCTATAATCAAGATGAGAGGATTGCCTGAGTCCGTGGTTTGAGGCCAGTCTGGGCAACTTGATGAGACCGCCTCTCAACAATAAACCAAAAAGAAAAAAAAATGAGCTGAGCATGGTGGCGCGTGTCTGTAGTTCCAGTTACTTGGAAGGCTGAGGCAGAAGGATCACCTGAGACCAGCAGGTCAAGGCTGCGGTGGCCGTGAGCATGACACTGAACTTCAGTCAGGGCAACAGAGTGAGACTCTAACTCAAAAAAAAAAAAAAAAAGAAATGTGATTCCCAAAGTTGCAGTGTTGGGAGATGGAGCCTGGTGGGAGGTGTTTAGGTCATAGGGGCAGATCCCTCATTAATGACTTGGTGCCATCCTGACTCTCTCATGAGACCAGGTTAGTTCTCCATGGGAATGCTTCCAGGAGAGTGAGTTGGTTTTTTTTTTTACAGGGGGAGGGGTTGTTTTTTGTTTTTGAGTTGGAGTCTCACTGTCACCCAGGCTGGAGTGTGGTGGCACACTCAGAGCCACCGCAGCCTCGACTTGCTGTACTCAGGCGATCCTTCCACCTCAGTCCTCCAAGTAGCTGGAACTATAGGCTTGAGCCACCACGCCCAGCTAATTTTTTGATTTATTGTAGAGATGAGGTCTGGTCAAGTTGCCTAGGCTGGTCTCAAACCCCCGGGCTCAGGCAATTCTCTCACTTCGGCCTTCTAAAGTGCTGGGATTACAGGCTTGAGCCACCATGCACGGCCGAGAGTTAGTTGTTATAGAGTCAGGATGTCCCTCGGGTTTATCTCTTCCCACATGTTCACTTCCCCTTAGACCTTGTCTACCACGTTATGACAGCACAAAAAGCCCTCACCAGAAGTCAAGCAGATGCTGGCGTCATGCTTCTTGAACTTCCCAGTCTGCAGAACCATGAGCCAAATAAACTTCTTTTCTTTATAAATTACCCAGCTTCAGGTATTCTGTTAGAGCCATGCTAAATGGACTAAGACAAGTACTAAAACAAGAAGTCTCTGGCAAACTAGAATGAGTTGGTCACCCTATTCTGGCAGGTACAAGCAACATCGTTTGCATAACTTTGCATAATAATTTGCAAGCCTGACCTATGTGTACCACTCACAGGCTGTGAGCAAAGCCATCTGCTATAATTTCTATGATCTTGTAGCAAAAATCTGCCAAAAACCATATGAAATGGTTTGTGACTTTTGTTGATTCTCTTCCAGCCCTAGACACAATAGATAAGAAAAAATATAAACTACGTTGTTTGAAATTTCCAATTGGGTAAAACAAAAATGCATCCTGGTCTTTTTTATCTCTAACTTGAAACCACTTTGGGATAGGCCAGAAGTTTGCTTTCCTACTGACTCCCCACTCAACCTCAGACACAATGTAGTCCAGCATCAACTCCAGTGGGTCAGTGTCTGTACCATGCAGGTTGTTGGACATGGTATGGCCCTGCTACCCTGTCCTGCACTGGAGAACAGAAGGCCAAGCATTTTCTTGGGTGCAAATGTCTTGATTTTGATATTATGAACTAGGAGTGGTTTTAATATATAATCAATACTGCTATCCAATGATCCCCAGAAACAGGGGCTACCAATTCTGGATCTGAAATAATCGCTTTAATAGATATCCTCTGACTTTAGGGAGATTTACAGGAAATAATAATAATAAACGGTAAGTCACCTTATTTAGTTACTTTGTACATTTCACAACAGCAGGCCTTGTTGCTCAAAATTAGAAGTGCTGCAGAAATATGTCTGGGAGTGTGTGTGTGTGTGTGTGTGTGTGTGTGTGTGTGTGTGTGTGTGTGTGGTCAAACAGGGTATATGGTTACACACCCACTTTTTTTCTAGGCTAATTTTTATTGCCATTGTCCATTATGATGTGAAACTCTGAGGATCAATTACTCATTCATTGCGTTGCTAGAGAACTCTCAAAGTTCTTCCCAAAGAGAATCTTGGCTCTGCCTGCAGGGACTCCCTTGACACACTTTGGAGGGGATGTGGATTGGCCTTCTCCTCTCCAAAGTGTTCTTTCTCATACTTGAGTTTTCATAAGAGGATCTAATCAAAGCCCCAGTACAGTTTATAATTAAGGTATATGG
Source organism: Cephalopachus bancanus (assembly GCA_027257055.1). Taxonomy (NCBI): domain Eukaryota; kingdom Metazoa; phylum Chordata; class Mammalia; order Primates; family Tarsiidae; genus Cephalopachus; species Cephalopachus bancanus. Next base: position 4,740,299 of record JAPVLO010000036.1, read on the forward strand.
CTCATCTCTTAACTGGCAATGGAAAGTTCCAGCATTCCAAGTAGAATCTCAACCTCAGAGCCACACTGTACTTTTCAAAAGCTTGGCTAAGCCGGGCTCGGTGGCTCAGCCTGTAATCCCAGCGCTTTGGGAGCCTGAGGTGAGTGGATTGCCTGAGTCCGAGGGCTCGAGACCTGCCTGGGCAACTTGGCGAGACCTCATCTCTACAATAAATCAAAAATTAGCCGGGCGTGGTGGTGTGCGCCTGTAGTTCCAGCTACTTGGAAGGCTGAGGTGGAAGGATAGCCGGAGTCCAGCAGGTCGAGGCTGCAGTGGCCGGAAGCGGCCACTGCACTCCAGTCTGGGTGACAGAGTGAGACTCCAACTCAAAAAAACCCAAAAATAAACAAAAAAATCTTGGCTAAGAAAAATACTATTCGTGGGTAAGTGCCTGCTGAACATGTATTCTGTTCAATCTCTAGACACAAATTCTGAAATATAGTACCAGTTTAGCCAGGGCTACAGAGTTATGGGCTTGACTGCTTCTCCTTGAAGAGTTACTTTTATTTATTCATTTTATTTTATTTTATTTTATTTTATTTTATTTTTTTGAGTTGGAGTCTCTCACTCTGTCGCCCAGACTGGAGTGCAGTGGCCACTCCCAGCCACAGCAGCCTCGACCTGCTGGGCTCCGGCAATCCTTCCACCTCAGCCTTACAAGTAGCTGGAACTAACTACAGATGCGCGCTACCACGCCTGGCTAATTTTTTGTAGAGATGAGGTCTTGCCAAGTTGCCCAGGAGGGTCTCGAACCCGTGGGCTCAGGCAATCCACTCACCTCAGCCTCCCAAGGCGCGGGATTACAGGCTGAGCCACCGAACCTGACTTGAAGAGTTACTTTTAATGCTTTGTACTTTGGTTGGTGGTCTTCAACTTACATTGAGGGACATGTTACACAAAATCTGATTTTAAACATTGATCCCCTCTCTGTTGTAGGGATGTTGTTGAAGATGTGGCTTCTCTATGAAGACTTAGAGAAGAAAATGCTCTTTGGTCTCAGGGTCTGGAATAGTTGTGCTTTTTCTTAGAAACCTGCCAGTACTCTGATCTTATAATGGATCATATTTCCCCCTCACTATCAGCTGCTAGGGTCCTCGAGCTAAACTGGTGAACAAGCCCATACTAAGAGAACCATTCACTCATGTTGGCATGATTGGTGAGTATGAAATCAGAATACAGGATATAGGTAAGATGTTCTAATGGCCCATTTTGTTATAGGCAGATCCAGGTGATGAATGTTAGGGAATCCCCTCCCTGGGGAAGGGTTATAGACGAACATAGGTCCTCCAAATCAAACTTGTACAGGTGCCTGAAGATCATCCCACCTGTTAGGGTTAGGGTTGGGGTTGGCATCAGGGTTAGGTAGAGCAAGGTGATAACATGACCCCTCTGGTCCTATATCCTTCTCCCTCACCAGCTTTCTATCTTTTATTAATACACACAGATGGCATTGTTAGGAACAGGAGGGACTGTGTGTGAGTCAAATGCTGTGTGCTTTCCATTGTTTCACCCATCATAGTCTCGAGGTCTGGGTACCTTCTCACTCCAAAGTTCACTTCTATTATGGGATCCAAGGAAGCAGTACACTGTAGCCCACTAGTACCGTGGGCTCTGGAGTCAGAGGGCCAGTTTCAGATACTGCCTCCACCCCTCACTAAGTGGCATTGTGTAAAACACTTCGTCTCTTCATCTGTAAAATGGCAACAAGAATACTGTTTATGAAACACAGTTGTTACGGAAGCACATTATATAACTACTATGAACCATTTAGCACAGAGCTTGACACGGCAATAAATACGATGAAGCAATGCATCGTAGTGGTTAGACTTTAGTCTGGAATTGGATAAAGAAATACCCAAGGCTGGGTGATTTATAGAGAAAAAAGATTGATTTGGCTCACAGTGCTACATGACACCGGCATCTGCTCGGCTTCCGGTGAGGCCTCAGGAAGCTTTTACTCATGATAGAAGGCAAGGGGAGCCGAAAGGAGAGCAGGCAAGTCACATGGCAAGGGTGGAAGTAAGAGAGAGAGAAGGTGGTGCCAAGCTCTTCTAAACAACCGGTTCTCCTATGAACTAAGAGAGTGAGAACTCACCATTACCATAAGAATGGCACCAAGCCCTTCATGAGGGATCCACTCCCATGACCCAATCACCTCCCTTTTTTCGGGCCCCACCTCCAACATCGTGATCACTTTTCAACATGAGATATGGGAGGAAAAACCATCTGAACTACATCAACCTGGATTCAAATTCCAGCTCTTTCCTGGTCAGCTGTGAACCCTTGGGCACATTTCTAACTTTGTTAGTCCTCAGCGTTTTTCATCTGCAAAATGGGACGGATAGTGCAAAACTCATGGCATACTACTTGATATGAGGTGTGGACTCCAAGAATGGCAGCTCTCTTTACCTGTTATTTTACTGCTGCGCCGTGAAAGAATGTGGCTGAAGCTAGGCAGGCAAGAGCCAAGGATGATTCTCTAGAGCTGCCAGCCCTTTATGGTAACAGGAAAACTGATCTCTGTCTCTAACATATGACGTAACATAGGTACTTAGACTTCTTTTCTTTCTTTTTTTTTTTTTGACTTGGAGTCTCACTTTTGTCACCCAGGCTGTGTGCAGTGGCATGCTCACGGCCACCGCAGCCTCTGCCTGCTGGACTTAGGTGATCCTTCTGCTTCAGCCTTCCAAGTAGCTGGAACTACAGATGCACGCCACCACTCCTGGCTAGTTTTTGTGATTTATTGTAGAGACAAGGTCTTACCAAGTTGCCCAGACTGGTCTCGAACCCCTGGGCTCAGGCAATCCTCTCATCTCGACCTCCCAAAATGCTGGAATTACAGGCTGAGCCACCACACGTGGCCTAGACTTATTTTCTATGTGCTAGGCAATGAGCTGAGAGTTTTTATATTTTTCTTTTATCTGTGACAAATTATGGTGGATTTTAATATTTTGGGGGTCTCCAATTTTATCAGTCTGGGTCCAATCAAGAGATAGAAATCATAGAGTGATTTATGCAGTGGAAGTCTAATATAAAGATTATTAAGCCGGGCTCGGTGGCTCAACCTATAATCCTGCGCCTTTGGGAGGCTGAGGTGAGTGGATTGCCTGAGCCCGCAGGTTCGAGAACCGCCTGGGCAGCGAGACCTCATCTCTACAACAAATAAAAAAATCAGCCAGGCGTGGTAGTGCATGCCTGTAATTCTGGCTATCGGAAGGCTGAGGCAGAAGGATCGCTGGAGCCCAGCAGGTCGAGGCTGCGGTGGCCGGGAGTGGCCACTGCACTCCAGTCTGGGCGACAGAGTGAGACTCCAACTCAAAAAAAAAAAAAAGATTATTAAGCTATAATAAAAGAGGAACTATACGTGATGTAAGGAGAACCCTATACTGTCTACTTTCCTTACAACAGAGGAAGAATACACAAGGAAGGACTACCATGGTACAGGGCTCCCTTCCCAGGCTGGCGACCAGATGTTGGAGAATGTATCTTTGCAGCCCTCTACCATGTAGGTAGAGACATTTGCTGGGTTGCACGAGCTGGAGTTGGTCTACAGTTTCTGGACAAGCAGGAAGAAAACCTCCATGGCACACATGACCCACACCGGTTGGTGGGTATGGGGGCATGTAGAAGGAGTCAGGTCCCTATGGCAGACAGGAGGCACAGAGCACACTGTGGCTGTGTTGCAAGCGTTCTAAGAAGGTGATCTCCGAGCCAGGCCCCGGCTGCCTGAGACCTTCTGGGCACATGGCTGGGGCCGAGCACCACTGGATATCCTCATAGCCACTAAAACCACCAAGAGAAGTTCCTTTCTCCAGCATTTTTCTGTCATAATCCTCTGCTGAGAAAGCTTTACAGTGTGCTCCCTGTACAGGAGAGATCTCATGAGAATTCTGCCCACTTATGGTGGGTTCTACTCTTAGGGTATTTACAGACTGCAGGCGGAGAGTGTCTGGAGGGAAAGTTATCCAAGACAGGCTCATTTATGGCTCCAGGGTAGCCTCAAGAAAGCCTCCACAAAGCACTGGAACTCTCTGGGGGAGGTGGGGCAAGGAGGCACAAAGGAACTGGTTGTGAGAGTTCTGAACCCTCTCTCAGTTGTGAAGGGTAACATTTACTCCTCCTCCTCCACTTCTTCTCGTATTGCTCATGCACTCAAAGGGATACCTGAATAAATGATGGGGTCAGAGAAGAGTTCTTGGAAAGAGAGGGGCTCTCATCCTTAAAACAGACAAGATATGCAAAAGAATAAGTAAGCAATGGTGAAATTATAGATCAGGATGGCAAATATGTGACCTGGGGCTGCTAGTTTCTTTCATTTCTCCCCACTCAGCTCTATGCCCATGACAGACATCATTAATCAATTGTGGGACTGGAGCCTAGCAGGGCAAGGCCATTTTCTTTTGCATTTTCATTTCTTCAAATTCTAGCTGATTGGTCAGCCAGGGCACACAGTAGGCTATATGCTGTGAACCACAGGCATCCTGGGTTATTTCACAAACTCATGAACAGTCATAGTGCACCACCAACGAAACTCCAGGCTTCTTGTTGATAATGACAAACACCAGTCTCCATATTTTCTATCGTTTTTGGCCGTAAGTCTGTAGAAGTAAGGATCCAGGTGCTGAAAATATACCTCCCATTTCACCTCAACTCCATCAATGGGGCTGGATTGTCAGGAATCTCTAAAGAATAAAACTGATTCCAAGAATAAAGTTGATTCCATAAAATTTCTCAAAAAATGTAATAATGTATGAGTGGGGCCCTCTGCCTCCATCCCACATGTGTCGGAGCAAGGAGGGGGCCCAGGAGCTGGGTGTATTCTGGATAAGACTGCCCCTCCCCCACCAATCATCTTTGGCAGAGTGAAGAAGGCCCCTGGAACACCATGTGCTCTTGGCAAGCCTCTCTTTCCCTACCTCCTCCTCACCTGCACACTTACACCCCACTGTCACGTTTGTCTTGAGAGCTTCAGGACCCAACTCATTAGAGCCTTTATCTCTATTTGCGTTAGTTACTCAAAGAAGCTCAGGCCTCTGGGTAATGTCTTTCAGGCTTAGGTCCCCACATAGTTCTATGTCACTCTTTCCAGTCCTCCCCAACCTTTATTTTTTCCCTTTGCCCCTTAGCACGTATAGCACCTGACATATAACACAGTTGACTGACTCATTCATTAGTTTCCCTCAATTGTGGGTGGCTAGCTGGGCTTGGTGGCTCAGCCTGTAATCCCAGCGCTTTGGGAGGCTGAGGTGAGTGGATTGCCTGAGCCTGCGAGTTCGAGACCCGCCTGGGCAACTTGGCAAGACCTCATCTCTACAATAAATAAAAAATTAGCCGGGCGTGGTAGCGCGCGCCTGTAGTTCCAGCTACTTGGAAGGCTGAGGCGGAAGGATCGCTGGAGCCCAGCAGGTCGAGATTGCAGTGGCTGAGAGCAGCCACTGCACTCCAGTCTGGGTGACAGAGTGAGATTCCAACACACACACACACAAAAATTGTGGGTGGCTTGTTTTGTCTCTTTTGTTGATCACTGTACTTCCAGCACCTACAAGGTGTCTGGCATGTAGTAGGTACTTAATAAATGTGTGTTCAGAAACGAATGAGCATACAAAAGCAACTTTAATATCCTCTGCACTCTGCGATTCAGTCTTCACTGAAATCTTGTCTTATTACTACCTTCAGACCTAAATAAGGCCTAAACCACAGGCCTTTTCCCATCCTGGCTTATCCCAACTCTCTTACAGTTTCAAAGCCTGGGCTTGGGTGAGACAGGCTTAGGTTTGAATTCTGACTCTGCCCCTGTGAGGTTTTTAACTCTTCTGTGCCTCATTTTCCTTATTTATAAAATTGGAAGGATGCCTAACTCTTGAGAATGTTCAGAATTTGTTGTCAAGTGAATGAAATGGAAGGTGTGTATAAAGAGCTCAGCACAACTCTTAGCACACAGTAAGTGCCCAATAAACCATGACCACCGGGGAGGCAGTAGAGCAGGGTGAGGAAGAGCAAGCACGTTTCCCCTAGTGTTGCAACTCCTATTGTCTGGTAGAGGATGCCTGGTGCATTGTGCATGATGGATTCTGGGCAGGCCCTGAGCTCCAGGGAAGAGTTCCACAATTGATTAATGATGTCTGTCATGGGCACAGAGCTGAGTGGGGCGAGGTAAAAGAAACTAAAAGCCCCAGGCCACATATTTGCCATCCTGATCTGGAATTTCCACTATTGCTCTCATTCTTTTGCATATCTTGTCTGTTTTATGGGTGAGAGCTCTTTTCTTTATGAGACCTCTTTTTCTGACCCTGTAATTTCTCACATAACCCAACCCTGAAAATGGTAGTTTGTTCCTTTGAGCCCCAACACTCTTTTCTGTGCTATCCCTGTATTCATCACAGTATAGCTTTTTTTGTTTGTTTGTTTGTTTGAGTTAGGGTTTCACTTTGCTGCCCAGGCTGGAGTACAGTGGCATGATCATGGCTCATAGTAGCCTCCAACTCCTGGGCTCAAGAGATCCTCCTGCATCAGCATCCCAGAGTAACTGGGACTACAGGTGAATGCTATCACATCCAGCTAGTTTTTTAATTTTTTTGTAGCGATGAGGTCTCACTATATTGCCCAGGCTAGTCTTAAACTCCTGGGCCAAAATGAACTCCTCCTCTGCCTCCCAAAGCGAGCTGCCACATTCAGCCTAGCATTGTAGATATATATATTTTTAACTTTCTGCATGTGTAGGCTGAAAATGCCTTCACATGTTTCTTGTAAGCCTTTCGTTTTGAGAACTAACACAGTAAAGCATGGAATTCAAAATCAGAAAATTGAGGGGGGTGCGGGGATTGGCAATAGTAGGAAACTGTCAGGAGCATGGGGGGCACACCTCATCAACAAGTGTACCTGCATAATGAACATTTGTATACCTAACCCTGAATTGTACCCCACATCCTGAAAATTAAAAATTAAAAAAATAAAAAAGAAATCAGAAAATCTGGCCTGGCATGACTCACGCTTGTAATCCCAGCACTTTGGGAGGCTAAAGTGGGAGAACCACTTGAGGCTAGGAGTTCAAGACCAGCCTGGGCAACATAACAAGTTCCTGTCTCTACAATTAAAAAAAAAAATCAGAGATCACCGTCCCAGCATCTGGATCTCACAGTTGCTCTTAACTTTACACCATAAACCACACTTCCCAAACCTTCTTCACTTGGGCCCCCAAACTATGAGTTGCACAAAGAGGAGCACAAAGTGGCCATGCTGGGGACACCCCACAACTCCGCTCCCATGACGTCCACTGTGATTCATATCAACAGCGAGACCTCCGTGCCTGATCCATGTCATCTGGTCCCTCTTCAACTCTCTCTTAATAAACGGGTACTGCCTGGGCTTCAAAACCTTTGCCTACTCTGTGAAGTCTAGGGATGGGAAGATGGTGGGCAACGTGACCAGGACCCAGGGCTACACCTCTACCACAAAGTGCCTGAACATCTGGGCCCTGATCCTCGGCATCCCTGTGACCATTGTTATCATCCTTGCTCCAGTGTTGGTCTTCCTAGTGTATCCACAGAATATGAGGCAACGTCAAGACCATTATCTGCCCATGGCCTGGATCCCATGTACTCCACTATCCATTCCTACTCCCTGCCCCAGCCCCTTTATATAGCAGTTTGTACTCATGCACATTCTACAACAGTAGTCAATAAAGTGCATGTGCTCGTGGAAAAAAATAAATCCGAAAATCTGACCTTGTTGTGTAAGCTTGAGCATATCACCTTTCCTCTCTGAGTCTGTTTCCCCAGCTGAAAAGAAGAACCTTAAGAGGCCTTCCCTACCCACTGCATCACAGGGCTATTATGAGAATCAATATTTCATCAGGTTCTGTAGAGCATGGAACTTTCCTGTTCTTCTCGCATATCCGTGTGCCTCCCTCTCATCACTGTGTCTCAACCTGGAACTTCTGCAGATATTCGATCTGTTTTTTCAGCAAAGGAGTGGGAGGATAGGCTCCAGCGAGAAAAGCAGGCATTTGGGAGGCACTGACAGCAAGCAGTTTGGAGAATGGAAAAGAAGAAGCAACTTTTCTCCCCTTAAACCTGCAATTGCAGAGTTGGGAGCTGGAAAAGCTAAATACTGTCATCTACTGGTCAGTTTCTGTGTAGCAGAATCCAAGTATTCATAGTTTTCCAAAATTCTTGTTTAAACTCAGCAAAAGACCTGGAGGTAGGAGGTGGCATTTAAGAAGCGCCTGCTGTTGATAAAGAACTGTTTTCAAGGGCGCTGTGAATTAGCCCTGGATGTTGCTGATAACGAGAGCACAGATTCCAGAGAGCTAGGACTGCCTCTTAGTGACTGTGTGCCTTAAGCACACCCTTTGACCTCTCTGAACTTTGGTCTTCTCATCAGGTAGGTGGACTAGGATGATCTCCAAGGATGTGGTGGGAGGGCAATGTTGACAGATTGGACACTGAGAAAGAAAGGAGGAGAGCATCCAAGGTAGTCTAAGAGATGGGTTTCAAGAGAAGCCCCGACTGTGTCTCCTTCTCTTGTCCCTCATCTGTGAAGCTGAGGATGGCTAAGCGCCTGTCTTCTCTCTGGCTTCTGGTCAGGGGAAGGCTTCTTAAGGGGAGAATGAAATAAACACTGCCTAGTCTCCAACAACTTTAAGAAATGGAGCCATATCACTACCTTTTGAAAGGTACCTGTAGAAAGCTAGAAGAAACGTAGCTTATTCTTTAGTCTTTTTGCCTCAGTGTAACCATTAGAAAGCATTTCAGACATTCTACTGCAGGACAAACAGCAGCCTATCCTATCCCCCCTAGGTAAATCTCCTTCAGATGCAAGACTAGGACAGCCCAACCATTCATGGCTTAGCATAATAATCTCTAGTAAACTTTCGATTCCTTGTCAAGGCCAAAGTCATAAGAGTTTGTGAGTTGCAAATGTCTAAGTTTGTGAATTGCAAAAGTTTAACAAGTCTCTTGCAGGAATCCTCCCCACCTAGGGTTAACCTAATCAGCCCTCTGTGACACAGATAAGCCCCACCATGGCAGCAATCATGTGACTAACCCACCCATCTGCCTGCTGTCCATCACCTGACATCATCAGTACCTGCGCTTGCCTGACCCTTTGTGATGAGTGGAAGCAGACTACCACCCAATCACCCTAATGATCTTTCCCCATCAAGGGGAATGGTTAAAAGGACTCAACCACAAGCAACCAGTGGCCATTGCCTTGCTAGACTCTGGTATGGCCATGTGCTCTTTGAGCCATGGCTATCGCCATGCTTCCTGGCTTTGGCCTCCTCCCCCACCTTGGGGAGGTGAATCTTCTCTCTTCTTTTTTTCTCTCTCTAATTTACTTTTAAATAAACTTTTCTTTCTTAACCTTTTTGTATGTCACAGTTCTTTGCAATCTACTCGGATCTCTGGATTCCCAGCGCAACACCTCCAGCTTGCCGACTCGGGCAGTGCTGCACTCCTCTCTGCTGCACCTCCCTGCGCCTCTCCACCCTCACCCCGTCCTTCCATACCCTAACACCTTTAAAGTATTCTGTGATTACCATTTGTACATTCTAATGTTGATGAACATTGGAGTTATTTCCCATTGTTCCCAGGGTTTTGGTTTTGCTGCCTTGGACACTCATGTGCATGTATTATGGCCAATTTCACCTAAGGGTGAAATTCTCGGGTCGTAGAATGTGTGCATTTTCAACTTCATAGATCATCACATTTTATTACCCAAAGAACATCACAAGTGTGAGTTCCTATGACTCACTGCAAGCACTTGATATTGTCAGATTTTTAAAGCTTTGCTAACCGAGTGGGTGAAATGGTGTCTTACTGGGCTTCCATATTTAGTTTAATAGGAGAAAAGACATACAAATTTATTAATGTGCATGGGGGATGGAAGGGAATCACAGAGTGATTTCCCAAACCTCCCAATATATAAGCACAAAAGTATATATACCCTTTTTTTCAAGGGGAAAGGAAGAGATGAGGAATGTAGACAATTCTTTTGAGGGGAAATAAATGATGATTAGGGAGAATGAATAGACCAGGGAGATAGAATTACTTGTGAATGATTCTCTTTGGAATTTGAATGAACATGGGAGGCAGGCTGTATGTTGTGGAAAAGACCATCTGGGTGTGACTGCATTCTTCAACCTTTTCTTCTGCGGGCTTCTGGGGTTTCCCAGTGTTCTTCCTAGAGATCTCCCAGCACCTGCAGGTTACAGAGCAGCAGAGGCTGCGTCAGAACCACCTGGGGCCTCCTGGAGCAGGCGAGACTGATCAGCAGACACCATCATTTTCCCCAATTAAAAATACACATGGATCGGGTGCGGTGGCTCAAGCCTGTAATCGCAACACTTTGGGAGGCTGAGGCGAGGGGATTGCCTGAGCCCACAAGTTCGAGAACAGTCTGACCAACTTGGCGAGACCTCATCTCTACAATAAATCAAAATATTAGCCGGGCGTGGTAGCATGTGTCTGTAGTTCTGGCTACTTGGAAGACTGAGGTGGAAGGATCATCTGAGCCCAGCAGGTCAACACTGGGGTGGCCTTGAGTGTGCCACTGCACTCCAGCCTAGGTGACAGAGTGAGACTCCAACTAAAAACAAACAAAAAAACACATGCAGCTGGGGATGGTGGCTCAAGTCTGTAATCCCAGCACTTTGGGAGGCTGAGGCAGAAAATCAAAAAAATAGCCAGATGGTGGCCCAGACCTGTAGCCTTAACTACTCGGGAGGCTTAGGTGGAAGGATTGCCTGAGCCCAGGAGATTGAGGCTGTGGTGACCATGAGCATGCCACTGTACTCCAAAAGCAAAAAACACATGCATTCATGCATTTGTTGATATTGAGGACTAAACTTGTACCTTTTTTTTTTTTTAATCTTGCCAAATCCCTAACTAAGGAATTTAACTAAGGTCAGGCTTTTAATTAACGATTTAATATGCTTTACTTTCCAACCTGGCTCTGGCATAACATCACATCACAGATGAAGAAGGAAAATCAAAGTATTTTATGACCCTGTAAATCTGTCTTTTGAGGACTCCAGGCACCTTTTAGGACATTAACCTACTCTGTCTAAAGTCTGTCACTAAATAATGCTTCATTTGCATGTCAAGAAACTCAGCTCCTTTATCATTCTTATCATCAAGCTGCCCATTTCCTTTACTGCTTTCAAAATTCCTTAGATAACTTGAATTTATTGTCAGTCAGGAAATCTTCCAATCAATGTATAATCCGCAGGCCCCCACTTAGAGAGCCCGTACCCACTGTCCTGAACTGAAGCAATCTCACATTGGTTCACGGTTTCTTGTAATTTCTGTCTTCCTAAAATGTATATACCCAAGCTACAGCGCAACCATGTTGGCCACATGTTCTCAGGACCTCCTGGGGACAGATACCATGGGCCTAAGGCCACTCACATTTGGCTTAGAATAAACCATCTTAAGTATTTCACAGTTTGGCATTTTTTTGGTCGACAAAATTTTGAGTTTCTTCTGAGAAAGTAATCTGTTTACTTCTTTTGTCTGATTTTCTATTGCTTCGTCTTTTTTCTTAATATGTAAGATTTATTTATTTATTTATTTATTGAGTCAGAGTCTCACTATAGTCCAGGCTGGAGTGCAGTGGCATGCTCACGGCCACCGCAGCCTTGACCTGTTGGGTCAATTCTTCCACCTCAGCGTTCCAAGTAGCTGGAACTACAGGCACACGCCACCATGTCCGGCTAATTTTTTGATTTATTGTAGAGACAAGGTCTCGCCAAGTTGGCTGGGATGGTCTCGAACCCCTGGCCTCAGGCAATCCTCTCGCCTCTGCCTCCCAAAGTGGTGGGATTACAGGCGTGAGCCACAGCACCTGGTTTAACAAAAGTTATTAATTATAATGGAGTCGTAAGCAGACTTCTCATGACTCTTACCCTTGTGTGATTTCCCACCCCATGAGATGGACAGAGCCTGTGAACATGGCAGAATGTCATTTCTGTGATCATGTTTCATTATATGGGAAAAGGAATTTTGCATATGTAATTAGAATTACTAATTGGTTGCATATGGCTTAATCAAGAGAGAGATTATTTTGGTGGGTCTGACCTCATCACATGATCCTTTCAATTCAAGGTTTGGAGATCAGAGACAGAAAAAGTCAGAGAATTTCAAAGCATGAGAAAGATTTGGCATGCTGTTGTATGCTTTAATATTTTTATTTTTATCATTAGACATAGAAAAAGCTTTTGATAAAATCCTTCTTGTGGCCGGGCTTGGTGGCTCAGCCTGTAATCCCAGCACTTTGGGAGGCCGAAGTGAGTGGACTGCCTGAGCCCGCAGGTTTGAGACCAGCCCGGGCAACTTGGCGAGACCTTGTCTCTGCAATAAGTCAGAAAATTAGCTGGGTGAGGTAGCCCACATCTGCAGTTCAGGTTACTTGGAAGGCTGAGGCGGAAGGATCGCTGGAGCCCAACAGGTCGACGCTGGCGTGACCGTGAGCATGCCATGCACTCCAGCCTGGGTGACAAAGTGAGACTCCAGCTAAAAAAAAAAAAATCCTTCTTGTTAAAAACCCTTGAACATACCTCAAAATAGTAAGAGCCATCTACAATAAACCCACAGCCAACATATTGCTCAATGGACTAATTGAAAACATTTCCGCTGAAAACCGAAACAAGACAAAGCTGCCCACTCTCACCCCTCTTGTTTAATAGTGTTGGAAGTCCTAGCTAGAGCAATCAGACAAGAGAAAGAAATCAGAGGTATCCAAATAGGAAAAGAATTCAAGTTATCCCTCTTTGCTGGTGGTATGATTCTATACCTCGAAAATCCAAGAGAATCTATCAAAATCCTCCTTGCACTGATAAAGGTCTTTGACAAAGTCTCAGCGTACAAAATAAATGTGCAAAAGACAGTAGCATTCTTTTTTTTTTTTTTTTTGAGTTGGAGTCTCACTCTGTCGCCCAGACTGGAGTGCAGTGGCCGCTGCCAGCCACCGCAGCCTCCACCAGCCGGGCTCCGGCGATCCTTCCACCTCAGCCTTCCGAGTAGCCAGAATTACAGGCATGCGCTACCACGCCCGGCTAATTTTTTGATTTATTGTAGAGGTGAGGTCTTGCTGCCCAGGCGGGTCTCGAACCCGCGGGCTCAGACAATCCACTCACCTCAGCCTCCCAAAGGCGCGGGATTACAGGCTGAGCCACCGAGCCCGGCTAACAGTAGCATTCTTATACACTAACAACAAACAGGTAGAAAATCAAATAAAAAGCACAATCCCAATCACAATAGCAACAACAAAAAAATGAAAGACTTCAGCATCTTCCTAACCAGAGACATGAAATATCCTTACAACGAAAACTACAAAACACTGCTCAAAAAAATCAAAGATGTCACAAACAAATGTCATCTTTGAAAAATATTCCATGCTAATGGATTGAAAGAATCAACATTGTTAAGATGTCCATCCTACCAAAGGCAATCTACAGATTCAGCACAATATCCATTAAATTACTAACATCATTCTTCTCAGACCTGGAAACAATAATACAGAAATCATATGAAAACATAAATAACCACAAATAGCCAAAACAATCCTTAATAAAGAAACAACTTTAAACTTTATTATAAGGCTACAATAATCAAAACAACCTGGTACTGGTACAAGAACAGTCATATAGGCCAATGGTACAGGATAGAGATTTCAGAAGCAAAACCTCAATTTTTCAACCAACTCATCTTCAACAAAGTCTCCAACACCCCCAACCACTGGAGAGAGGAGAACTTATTCAGTAAATGGTGCTGGGAAAACTGGCTGACCACATGCAGAAGAATGAAACAGGACCCCTACCTATCACCATACACAAAAATCAACTCTGAATGGATCAAATACCTAAACATAAAACCTCAATCATTAAGAATCTTAGAAACTGGGTGCAGTGGCTCAAGCCTGTAATCCCAGCACTTTGGGAGGCCGAGGCAAGAGGATTGCCTGAGCTCAGGGGTTTGAGACCCACCTGGGCAACTTGGCGAAACCTGGTCTCTACAATAAATCAGAAAATAAGCTGGGTGTGGTAGTGTGCGCCTGTAGTTCCAGCTACTTGGAAGGCTGAGGAGGAAGGATTGCCTGAGTCCAGTAGGTCAAGACTGCGGCAGCCATGAGCGATGCCACTGCACTCCAACCTGGGCAACAGAGTGAGACTCTGACTCTAAATAAATAAATAAATAAATAAAGAAGAATCTTAGAAGACACAGGAGACGCCGTTATGAAAATCAGAATAGGCAACCAATTCCTGATCAAAACCCCCAAAATCTATGCCATAAGAGATAAGATTGACAAGTGTGTCTCTCATCAAACTAAACGCTTCTGCAAAGCAAATGAAATCGTCAAGAGAGTAGGGAGACAGCCCACAGAATGGGAAAAAATATTTGCCAACTACATATCTAACAAAGGCCTAACATCTAGGATCTACAAGGAACTCAAGCATGCTGAAAGGAAAAAAACAAACAACCCCATTAAAAAGTGAACAAAAGACATGAATAGACACTTCTCCAAAGAAAACATGAGCAGCCAACAGACATGAAAAAATACTCACTCTCACTAATCATCAGAGAAATGCAAATCAAGACCACACTGGATACCACCTAACTCCAGTAAGAGTGGCCTTCATTAATAAAACAAAAAACAACAGATGCTGGCCAGGATATGGAGAAAAAGGAACACTTCTACACCATTGGTATGCAAACTAGTTTAACCTCTGTGGAAAACAGTGTGGCTTTCTTAAAAGAACTAGAAACTGACCTTCCATACAACCCAGCAATCCCCCTTCTTGCAATATACCCGGAGAAACTTAAATTACCCTGCAAAAAAGATACTTGCACATGCATATTTACTGCAGCACTATTCACAATAGCAAAAACATGGAGCCGACCATGCTGCCCATAGAAACTGGGCTGGATAAGAAAAATGTGATACATATACATGATGGAATATTACGCGGTCATAAAAAAGAACAAAAGTATGGACTTTGCAGCAACTTGGATTGATTTAGAGTCTATCAAACTCAGTAATCTATCACAGAAGCAAAGAACTAAGTACCACATGTTCTCACTCATAAGCAGACCCTGAACATTTACCATAATACAATAAGAAAGGGATTGGCAGTAATGGGACACTATGGGGGGGGGGGACATAACATCAATAAGGATACCTGATCTCAAAGTAGGTGAAGTGGGGACCAAAACGAGGCCCAAACTTTACCTGTATGATGACCACCTGTATACATAACTCTGAATTGTACCCCACATCTTTAAAATTTTTAAAAAGTTTTCTTTTAATCTTTGTTTTCTAGCAATATAATAATGACGTTTTAAGGGGTTTTTTTGGTTTGTTTGTTTGTTTTGTATTTGTCTTGCTTGGGGATTGTACAGATTCCTGAGCCTGTGAATTAATGTCTTCATTCATTTTGGAATTTTGGGGGGTCTATTTTCTCTTTGTATAGATTCTGTCCCATACTTTCTTTCCTTTCCTTCTGGGATTTTAATTACTCCCATGTTAGACCTTTCCAACATGTTCCATATCTCTCATTAACTTTACCTCTATAGTCTCCATCCTTTTCTCTGAGCTTCAATTTCAGTATTTTCTACTGATCTAACTTTCTCTTCTCTAATTTTCTCATCTGTTTTGTCTAATTGCCATTAAACCCATCTATTGGATTCTGAGTTTCTTGTATTTTTCTCAATTCTATAATTTGTATTAATTCTTTTGTAAAAGTACAGATATTTTGTGAAATTCTCCATATTTTCACCCATCCTTTATGGCTATTTATCATGGTTAATTTTAAGCTTGTGTCTGATAGTTTAAAAACCTGGATCATCTGTGGGCCTGTGGCTTTTTTTTCTCTCTTAGTTTTCCATCATTTGGCCCTGTCTCCTAGCATAGCTGGTTATGGAATAGTAGACCCAGTATATGACAAATTGTAGAGACTATGAATGATATTATCTTCTACAAATGATTATATACTTTTCTTGTCATCCGATGAGAGTACAGGAACATCATCCTGCTCCCCTGGGTGATGGGAATGATTTAAGGCTGGGTTTCAGGATTTGTGAAGGTAGTCTATGTTCAGTATTTTCTTTTTCTTTTTCTTTTCTTTTTTTTTTTTTTTGAGTTGGAGTCTCACTCTGTCGCCCAGACTGGAGTGCAGTGGCTGCTCCTGGCCACCGCAGCCTCAACCTGCTGGGCTCCGGCGATCCTTCCACCTCAGCCCTCCGAGTAGCTGGAACTATAGGAGCACGCTACCACGCCTGGCTAATTTTTTGATTTATTGTAGAGATGAGGTCTCACCAAGTTGCCCAGGCAGGTCTCGAACCTGCGGGCTCAGGCAATTCACTCACCTCAGCCTCCCAAGGTACGGGATTACAGGCTGAGCCACCGAGCCTGGCTTATGTTCAGTATTTTCTTCCACAGTGTAGCACTTTCAGAGTCTCAGCTGAAAGTCTGAGATATTTTTCAGGGCTCTTCCTCTTAGGTGGTCTCTGAATTCCAATTTTTATTGTGAGATTGCATCCATATCTGTACTTTTCTCTAATATTTTAAATTGTTCACTTCAAATAGGTGTCTCTTGATTCATGATAAGAAAAAGAAATACTTCATCTCTTTTTGTGTTTTCCAGTGTCTATTCTTTTGCGTCTTCCAGCGTGCCATTCATTTCTGGAATGTTTCTTTTCTTTTCCACACTTTTCAAGATCTCTGCCAACTTACATCTTATCTCCTTTGTTGTCTTGTCAAATCTTCCCTGAGCTCTTAAGTATCTGCTTAGAATTTTTGCATAATAGAAGCATTTGTTTCATTGCAATTATAAATCAATGGTATGTATTTGAATATGATTTTCAACTGTTGTGCAGTGATACAGTAGCTCCCCCTTATCTAAGATTTCACTTTCTGTGGTTTCAGTTACCTACAGTCAATTGAGGTCTGAAAATGAGTGAGTACAGTATAATAAGATATTTTGAAAGAGACAATATTCACTCAATGTATTACAGTACATTGTTATAACTGTTCTATTTTATTACTAGTTATTTTTAACTATTACTGTACCTAATTTGTAAGTTAAACTTTTTATGTGTATGAATAGGAAAAAACATAGTGTATGTAGATTTTGGTACTATCCAAGGTTTCTAGAAGCCTTAGCACAGATCCCCTGTGGGTAAGAGGAAACAACTGTACTTTTCTACCATTCTCATTCATCTGTCAAATATTGTCATTTTCCTCTTTTTATGGAATATCTTTTTGTAGATACTATGGTTATTACTTTGTTACTTATCTGTGAAAGAAATGAATTTTTCCTCAACTAGACATTTGTAAGATGTTCACTGGGAAGGGGAAAGTGGCTATGTTCCAGGATAGCCAGGATCCTTACTTTGACATAGGGCTGTGAGTTTGAGTTATTTTAGCCTTTCATTTTTCCAGGCCAGCAGAGCTTGGCAGATGCAGGGCTGCTTACAATGTACAATCTTTTTTCTCCACTCTGCATCACTGACAGATGACTTCCTGCAAATATGGCTTGTGTATATTGTTTATCATTTAGCCTCACCTACTAAACTTCTCCTTAGTATAAAACCAGGTCCTCAAAAGGTTCTTCTCTATCTGTATTTATATTCCCTTTTTCATGACCTTATGAGAAAGGTGTTCTGTATACTAGCAATCAACAATCCAAGACTAAACTTGAAAAGGTAATTCCATTTATAATAGCATCAAAGAGAGTATAATACTTAGGACTAAATTTAATAAATAGAAAAACACCATGTGTTCATAGCCTGGAAGACTTAATATTGTTAAGGTGGTAATCATCCCCAAAGCGATCTACAGATTTCAAAGCAGTCACTGTTAAAATCCCATCAGTCTTTCTTTTGGAAATTGACAAGCATATTCTAAAATTTATATGGAAATTTAAGGGACCCAGAACATCCAAAATAATCTTGAAAAAGGAGAACAAAGCTGGAGGACTCCTGCTTCCCAATTTCAAAAGTTAACACAAAGCAATAGTAATCAAGACAATGTGGTACTAATGTAAGAACAGACATAAAAGCCAATGGAACAGAATTGACAGCCCAGAAATAAACCCTTGCATCTAAGTCAACTGATTTTCAACAAGGATGCCAAGAAAATTCAGTGGGAAAAAAAATTTTCTTTTCTTTTCTTTTTTTTTTGAGTTGGAGTCTCATTCTGTCATCCAGACTGGAGTGCAGTGGCATGCTCCTGGCCACTGCAGCCCCGATCTGCTGGGCTCCAGTGATCCTTCCGCCTCAGACAGGTGTGTGCTACTGCGCCTGGCTAATTTTTGATTTATTGTAGAGACAAGGTCTCACTGAGTTGCCCAGGTAGGTCTCAAACCCGCAGGCTCAGGCAATTCACTCACCTCAGCCTCCCAAAGTGCTGGGATCACAGGCTGAGCTACCGAGCCCGGTCAAAAAATTGTCTTTTCAATAAATGGTGTTGGTACAACTAGATAGCCAAATGGAAAGAGTGAAGTTGGATGCCTAAGTTGGATGCCTTCCTCACACCATATAGAAAAACTAACCCCAAATGAACCTTAGACCTAAGTATAAGAGCCAAAACTATAAAACTTATAGAAGAAATTATTCGTGACCTTGTGTTAGGCAAAGACTTTATAGATATAACATGAAAAGCACAATCAACAAAATAAAAATACATAAGTTGGACTTCATAAAACTGAAAAACTTTTGTGCTTCAAAAGATTCCATCAAGAATGTGAAACAAGGCTCGGTGACTCATTCTGTAATCCCAGCACTTTGGGAGGCCGAGGTGAGTGGATTACCTGAGCTCACAGGTTCGAGACCAGCCTGGGCAATTTGGCAAGACCTCGTCTCTACAATAAATCAAAAAATTAGCTGGGTATGGTAGTGCGTGCCTATAGTTGTGGCTACTTGGAAAGCTGAGACAGAAGGCTTGCCAGAGCCCAGCAGGTAGACACTGGGGTGGCCGTGAAAGTGCCACTGCACTCCAACCTGGGCAAGAGAGTGAGACTCCTAATCAAAAAAAAAAATGTGAAACAAGCCAGGTGCAGTGGTACATATGTGTAATCCCAGCTACTAAGGTGCCGAGGCGGGATAATTGCTTGAGTTCAGGAGTTTGATACTAGCCTGGACAACATAGCAAGACCTCATCTTTCTTTCTGTTTTTTTCTCTCTTTTTTTTTTTTTTTTTGAGTTGGAGTATCACTCTGTCACCCAGACTGGACTGTAGTGGCACGCTTCTGGCCACCGCAGCCTCGACCTGCTGGCCTCCGGCGATCCTTCTGCCTCAGCCTTCCAAGTAGCTGGAATTACAAGCGCACACTACCACGCCTGGCTAATTTTTGATTTATTGTAGAGATAAGGGCTTGTCAAGTTGCCCGGATGGGTCTCGAACCCGTGGGTTTAGGCAATCCACTTGCTTCGGCCTCCCAAAGTGCTGGGATTACAGGCTGAGCCACCGAGCCTGGCTGGTTGTGCAATTCTATAAATACACTAAAAAACATTTAATTGTACATTTAATGATAGGCGAATGATTGGTCAATAATGCTGTTTTTTAAAAAGGAAAGGTACTCCCTCCTGTTTCCCCTTTCCTCTTCATAACTGACTGGAAGGCAGTTGTGATGACTGGAGCCAGTGCAGCTATCTCAAACTATTGAGGTGGAAAACACACGTGAGGATGGTATTGCAAAGAGCCTATTTTCCAGATATGGCCAAGACAGTCCATCAGCCCTGGAAAGCCAACCCATGCTTCCTATGACAGAGAAATAAACTTCTAAGTTGCTTAAATCTCTATAATGGGGTACATCTTTGTTACAGCAACCTAACTTGTGTCTTAACTTTTGCACTGCTTATAAATGTTTCCTGGCCGGATGAATGAACGCAGATAACTGTTGATGAGGTTTTAGACAACACGAGGGATGTACTCTCTCCCAAAATCTAACAATGCTTCTTTTGCATGAATGCTTGTTCTGTTCATGGTTATCCCAAGGGGACTGAGGTTCTACCTCACCTCACCATAAAACATTCCAGGAAACTAATTATGTAGAAGAATTTTCAGAAATTTGGATGAAGGGATGTATTATAGTATTGTATAATTGTTCATTTGCTTGTTTATATTTGAATTTAAGCCCATGGTTGGCAAGAATTATGTCTTTTTTAAGTTTTTTCTTTTGGTGGAGACTTAATACATTTTAAAGTCTTTGTATATTCTAGAACAAGTTTGTGCTGGGAACACATGATCTCTTTATTGCAGTAATGAATCACAGGAAGGTATTGTGATCATGGTGCAGGGTGAAGCATTTCCTGAGCACCTTCTATGTGTCCAAGATGATGACAGCCTGTCTTGGAATTTGATTGACTTTGAGGATAAAAAGAAGTCATGAGGATATTCAGGGATGACGTCCAGGGAGGGGAAGCAGCCACGCATTGTTGGCCATGTGGTCTATGAGGGAGCAACGGGAAGGTGCAGGCTTCACTGGTCAGATGTGGAACTTCATGAATAAAAGCCTTGGGCATTGTGCGGGTCCACATGATCAACATCTAAAAAGACCTTCATAAGCTAAATAACAGACCAAAATGAACAAGGAGAAATTTGCTACGATTCATGTTAATGTTCTGTTCTTGGGTTCAAACAATCAGTTTCATAAACTCAGGATGAGGGAAGATCTGATTTAGGAAGAGTCCTTGGGAAAAAGTGTAGGGATTTTGGTTGGCTCCATGACTAAAGCAGATTAATAAACAAACAAAAAACAACTAATGCTACCTTTAGCAACATTAACAAAGACACAAAAACTATAACAAAGGAGGTGACATTGGCCAGCATATAGACAAGGCAGGTGTTTGGTGTTGAGGATATAAGATAAACAAAGCTTAAGCTCAAGGATAGAAGAATAACTCCACTGAGGGCATCATGTAATGAGTGCGCTTGTGGAGGTACCAGTACTGCAGAGACAAAATTATTTGCACAGGATTTGGGTGGTGGGGGAAGGCAGTCAGGGAAGCTCCCCAGAGACCCCTCATCAATTCAGAGTTCTGTAGATGAGCATTTTAATTTGGGTGGTCAAATCTGGACATGGGTACTGGCTAGCCCTGGGAGGGAACAGCACACACAAAACCATAGAGCCAGAGGAGCATTGCAGCGTGGCATAGGAGCAAACTGTGTCTCCACAGGAAGACCTCAGATCGCAGCTGCAGGAGAATGCACAGCTGCATACCCTGTGCTGTGGGATTAGAGGCTCCTGACGGATTCTGAGGAGGAGAGCTACAGGATCGCTCTGGAGGAGGGAGAAGAGGAGAAAGACGAAGCCACGAACTGGAAAAAAGAAGGGAAATCAGAAGTGTGTAAAGGGAAATGCTCGTAAGCTTCCAGTGTGTGAGGTAAGATGGAATTCTCTTTCCATCTCCCCAGGAAATATCCTGGAATGTATTCCTGTCAGGATTAGAAGGGAGGAAGGGACGGAGGAGTCACCTGGAAGTCATATGGAGGGAGGTTAGACATAAGACACCTGGAGAAAAAGATCCAGGAAGATACAATCTCTGAGTCTTCAAAGAGCTGTTATGTGCAGGAAGAGGCAAACTTGTCATATGAAGGTCCCAACTGTGTCCTATGGATAGAAATTAAAGCACAATAGATTTGTTTGTTTTTGTTGTGCTGTGTTTTTTGTTTTGGGGGGTTTTATTTGAGTCGGGATCTTACTCTGTTGCATAGACTGGAGTGCAGTGGCATGATTGTGCCTCACCATAGCCTCAATCTCTTGGTCTCTGGTGATCCTCCCACCTCAGTCTGCCAAGTAAATGGGACTACAAGCACCTGCGCCATTACGTCTGGCTAATTTTATTTATTTATTTATTTATTTATTTATTTATTTTTGTAGAGATGAGGTCTTACTATATTGC
The DNA here is from genome assembly GCA_027257055.1 of Cephalopachus bancanus. Lineage (NCBI taxonomy): Eukaryota > Metazoa > Chordata > Mammalia > Primates > Tarsiidae > Cephalopachus > Cephalopachus bancanus. The sequence goes on from JAPVLO010000036.1 coordinate 4,762,240, forward strand.
CCAGGCTGGTCTCAAACTCCTGATCTCAAGCAATTCTCCTGCCTTGGCCTCCCAAAGTGCTGGGATTACAGGTGTGAACCACCACACCCGGCCTAGATTTCTTTTTTCTTTTCTTTCTTTTTTTTTTTGAGTTGGAGTTTCACTCTGTCGCCCAGACTGGAGTGCAGTGACCGCTTCTGGCCACCGCAGCCTTGACCCGCTGGGCTCCGGCGATCCTTCCGCCTCAGCCTTCTGAGTAGCCAGAATTACAGGCACGCACTACCATGCCCGGCTGATTTTTTTGATTTATTGTAGAGATGAGGTCTCGCCAAGTTGCCCAGGCAGGTCCCGAACCCGCGGGCTCAGGCAGTCCACTCACCTCAGCCTTCCAAAGGCATGGGATTACAGGCTGAGCCACCAAGCCCAGCTGATTTTTTTTTCTAATGTATAATTAGAGCAAGCCATTTAGCAACAGAATGAACTGCTTCAAGATGTACTGAGCTTCCCATCACTGGAAGTGTGCAAATGGAAATTGTCGGCCGGGCTTGGTGGCTTAGCCTGTAATCCCGCGGTTTGGGAGGCTGAGGTGAGTGGATTGCCTGAGCCTGTGGGTTCGAGACCCGCCTGGGCAATTTGGCGAGACCTCATCTCTACAATAAATCAAAAAATTAGCCAGGCGTGGTAGCGTGTGCCTGTGGTTCCAGCTACTTGAAAGGCTGAGGCGGAAGGATCGCTGGAGCCCAGCAGGTTGAGGCTGCGGTGGCCAGGAGCGTGCCACCGCACTCCAGTCTGGGCAACAGAGTGAGAGTCCAACTCAAAAAAAAGGAAATTGGCTAGCAGACTTCTGGCATGAGGTGGAATGTTGACAGGTGACTCCCAGATGTCTATTGATTGGGTTAGGGTTAGGGTAGGCTATTGATTGAACCTCAGAAAGGCAGTTTCATCCCCTCTGGTCCTCCACTCTCAGCCAATTCATTCAGGCCACTGAGACTGTCATTTTGCACTGGACAGAAGATGTTAAACTCCATCTGCATGCTCAGACAAAGATTTGGTTGATACTTGGCACATCTAGAAAGAAAAGTAATTAGAGAAGGCAGAATTCTGCAAGGAGAGGAGAGGAAAGGTTGATGATGATGATCCAGAACACAGACTCCAAGGTCAGATCTATTCCATCTGAACCAGATGTGTGTACATCATTTTTCCTTAGGGCTGCATCCATCAGGACCTCTGCAGGAAAGAGAATCACTTCAGATGGCTCCCACGAAGATACTGTAAACAGAATCATTTCAGATGGCTCCCATGAAGAAACTGTAAAGAGGTATGGGAAAGTTAAGGGAACAGATGGGGAATGGAGTGTCTTCCAGAAACTAGTGACAATGGGAAGCCCTTTACCCCCGGGGTTAAAGGGGTTAGGAGAAGAACTCTTCCAGACACCTTCAGAGCTGAAACCATAAAGGAGGAATCACCTGAGGGATCAGCAATCACAGAGGTCACACAGCTGCAGAGGCAGGGAGAAATAACCCAACCTTTCTCCTCCCACCCTTCAGAATCCCTCTGTGCCTCCCATTTGTTAACCAAAAGTCAGGTTAAACCGTCAAGGAAACTCCATATTCAGGGTAAGCCTTCCAGAGCACAGAGCAGAGAAAAAGGTGAAGAAAGAAGGCGGAGGATGGATAAACCGAGAATGACCAGAGTAAGGGCTCCTTTCCTTGCCCCATGACAGAGACTCCAGGTTACCCCACCATATCCTGCTGCCTAGAATGCAGACACACAGTGGGCCATTTTGGACATGAAGATGAGCCATAGGACCACTGCCTAACCTCAGACTGTTGCCACTAAGACTGCTACCAGAGAGAGACCCACAGTAATAGTGGCTCAGAGCTGTTAGCCTGAGCCCACCCAAGCTATTGTTTTGAGAATGGCAGAGTCCTCATCTTTCAGGAGGCTTAAAGAGCTTACTGCATGCTATTATATTGGTTCAAGGAGGACTGGTCCTTTCTTGCATAGGACCCCTGGTCCTGAGATTGCCTAGAGCAGCTATATCCTTGCTCAGAGTTCTCTCCTAGTACAGATGTCCTTCCAGTGACCGCTACAAAATGCTGGTGTTGGCCATGAGTGGGGCAGTGTGGGGCTGGGTGATGCTGGCCATGAGTGGGGCAGTGTGGGGCTGGGTGATGCTGCAGCTCTCTGCCTCTCTGTCCTGCTTTGCTGTTCTCCCTTCATTGACTGCGTCCTCTCTGCCCTGGACAGCCCATAGGAGGACCTTGGCTGGTAAGAATCACTTCCTGCTGGGTCCCAAAGTGAGAAGAGCTGGTCCACTATGCAGCACCTTCTTACTTCCTGTGTGATCCCATTAAAACTTTCCCTGGAAGCAGGAAACAGCAGAATCCTTGCTCAACTACAGGGAGTAGGGGAGGGAAGGTGATGGAAAAGACATGCCCTCTATCCTGCCTCCTCTCCCCAGGCTACCTGCCTGACTCACACAGCAAAGCATTTACAATTTGTATGAATGATTGACAAAACTTTTTTATTTTTTGACTTGGAGACTCACTCTAATACCACCAGGATAGGGTGCAGTGGCATAATCACAGCTACCATAGCTTTAACCTTCTGGGCTCAGGTCATCCTTCCACCTCAGCCTTCCAAGTAGCTGGGACAATAGGCATGTACCACCACGCCTGACTAATTTTCTGATTGATTGTATAGACAGAGTTTCACCATATTGCCTAGGCTGGTCCTGAGCCCCTGGGCTCAGGCAATCCTCTTGCCTCAGCCTCCCAAAGTGCTGAGATTACAGGTGTGAGCCACTGTGCCTGGCCAGATAAACCTACTTTATAGTAGTTTTTCAGGTTACAAAGTAACTTCACACATAATTTTACTAGACCTGAGAAGTTTGGCAAAAGCAGTTTTCATTCCCATTTTGCAGAATAAACTGAGACTTAAAGAGGTAAAGTAACCCAACCCACTCACCCAGTGGCATGTGACTGGTAGCCGGCTGGGTTCAGACTAAAACCCCGTTTTTCATATTTATGTCTTTTTTCTCAGAGAAGTGCCACACACTTAAGAAAAAATTCCCTTTTCTTAGTGAACATTTTATGAAATGATGCTTAGAAATTCTGAACTTCTCCCTCATCCTGTTCTGAAACAGAGATAAAGTAGCTGTCAGGTGGACACTCACACCTCATAGGAACCAGTTCAGGAGATTGGAGTTCACCCACCTTCATGACATGGCAGAGATGGTTTTGGCGGGTCTTTCTGAGTTGAGTGTGTGTGGGGATTGTGGTCTAGTTCTTGTGGGTGGGTGGATGTGTGATGATCTGTGTGAGTCTGTGAAGTATAGTGTGTGCAAACACACGTGTACATGGGGAGGGCGGGCCTGGAACTGAGGGAACCGGGAGAGGATGTCCCTGTCTCCAGCAGCACCTGTGCCACAGGCACCTCCATGAAGTGCAAGCACCTGCCCCAGGCATGGCTCCTGGCTACCAAGAAATCCTCCTCAATGTCACTGCCTAGCAAGTTCAGCAACACCCAGCCAAGTTACTGTTGTAACTTGTCTACTGGCATGCCTTAATTTATCTTTTACTTTTTTTAGTTGGAGTCTCGCTCTGTTGCCCAGGCTGGAGTGCTACAGCCTCAACTTCCTGGGTTCAAGTGATCCCCCTGCCTCAGCCTCCCGACTAGCTGGGACTATAGGCACACCACCACACTTGGCTAATGTGTTGATTTTTTTGTAGAGATGAGGTCTTGGCTGGCTTCGAACTCCTGGGCTCAAGCAATTCTCCAGCCCCGACCTCCCAAAGTGCTGGGATTACAGGTGTGAGCCACTGTGCCCAGTTATACCTTCTGTTTTAGACAAGCTCCCATATACTCGGCTCAGACTGGGACTTAATTTTGACCTAGTTTCTAGCTGCAGACCTCTCTGGGGCCACACCAGCTTCCCTAAGCTCCAACAGGACTTTCTTCCACAGAAGAACTCTTCCAGCCCATGGGGAAAGGGAGACATCTCCCAGCCTGACCCAGAAAAGCTGTGTCAATAACTTTATGCCTTCCCCGACCCCTGGTAAAAGTGAAAACTGGTGCCTGACGCCAGCACTCTAAAAATGTCGACCCGCTAGTGGGGGAAGTCTGGTGGCTGCCTCAGCTGTTATCCTCTCAGGGACACCTGTCCAGACCTCTTCCAAATTGCAATGCCACCGCTGCCCCTCCACCCCCACCTCACTCCTGACCCCACTTACTGCAGTGCCTTTTTTCTCTTTGTGATTTTAATTTTTAATTTTTTGTAGAGACAGGTTCTCGCTATGTTGCCCAGGCCAGAATGTATTGGTGTGATCATATAACTCACTGTAGTCTCCAACTTCTGGGCTCAAGTGATCTTCCCACCTCAGCCTTCTAACTACAGGTATGCACCACCAACTTGACTAATTTATTTTTATTTTTTGTGGTGATGAGGTCTTGCTATGTTGCCCAGGCTGATCTTGAACTCCTGGGCTTGAGAGATCCTCCCACCTTGGCCTCCTAAAGTGCTGGGATTATAGGTGTGAGCCACCACACCCTGCCCTTTTTTCCCCTCCTTTTTATTTTTTATTTATTTTTTGAGTTGGAGTCTCACTCTGTCACTCAGACTGGAGTGCAGTGGCCGCTCCCGGCCACTACAGCCTCTACCTGCTGGGCTCCGGCGATCCTTCTGCCTCAGCCTTCCAAGTAGCTGGAACTACAGGCGCGTACTACCACGCCCGGCTAATTTTTGATTTGTTGTAGAGATGAGGTCTCGCCAAGTTTCCCAGGCGGGTCTTGAACCTGTGGTCTCAGGCAATCCACTCACCTCAGCCTCTCAAAGTGCTGGGATTACAGGCTGGGCCACTGAGCCCGCTTCCCCTCCTTTTTAAATAGCACTCATCACCTTCTAAGAGTGTGTATAATTCACTTCTTGCATAATTTTCATACTTGTCCCTCCTCACTGGAGTGTAAGCTCCATGAAGGAGGAATCTGTGTTTTGTTTTTCCATGTGTCTGGAAGAGTACACAACATTTAGAAGGAGCTTAACAAATACATGTGCAATAAAGGGAGGGAGAGAGACCCCTAATATCGACATTCCATGTGGGCTTAGACCGTGACCCAGGTGTATGGGCCTCCAGCCTCTCACTCACGACCCGGGTGCCTTTAGAGCCAAAGGACAGCCTCTTGTGGCTGAGAATGGGAGGCCCTGTCAACGGTCCACCGTCCAGCCTGATGGGAAGGTGCAGTTGTGGGTGGGAGGGAACAGGGAGGAGGAATGTGTTCAGTTTATGGCGACGGAACTACTGGCCAGGGATGGACTTAATTAAGCCCGAGTCTGGAAAGGCAAGGGCAGATTAATGTCGATCAGGTGCAGTTCTTTCCTCAGGGCTGGGACTGGGAGTCAGGGTCTGGTTCAAGTGTGTTACTAGCCAAAGGGGCCTGAAGCCAGGTCCAGAGTAGGGTGAGGTAAACACCCTCTGGGAAAGAGCCATTCTCCCTCCGGGAGAACAAGGCAGCTGGACTTTGCTTGCTGGGCCACGTGAGCCAAAATAATTGGTATATTCATCTTTACAACCTACAAACCCCTTGCACAGGTATGGTCTCACTTGGGTCCACAACCATTCACCAGGAAACTCATATATCCATTTTGCTGGTGAGGAGACAGAGGCTGTGAGGTGGTAAGACCTTGAGAAGCAGTGGGTGGCAGCTGGAATCCGGGGCTCCAAATCCTGTGCTGGCTGTTCTACCCACTTGATAGAAGAAGCCAACGCACTCACCTGCTTCCCCAGCTGTGGAATGGGCCCAACAGGGAGGTTCTCCAAACCCGTCCCAGGCCCTGTGCTGATGTCAGGAAGGCACAGCACACCCAACCTGGGAACCAGAATATCGGGATTTGATTCCAGGGTCAGCTGCAGATTGGGCAACTCATTGCTGCTTTCTGGAACTCGGTTTCCCCATCTGGACAAGCCAACCTCTGCCCAGTTGAAGTGCTCAGGGGAACTTCAGTGAGACTTGAGCAAGACTAGGCTTTGTGCCCCACTGGACTCCAGTCACTAGCCAGGGGCTTCCAAAAGTGGTTGTGGAAGGGAGCTTGTCCTCATTGTCTCCCTCTCCTGCTCCCTTCCTGTTCTCTTCCCATCCTCTTCTCCCTCTGACCTAGGCCACAGGGTCTGCACAGAAGCCAAAGCAACTCTGAGGTATTTGCCAGGGCCCCCTGCCTAGCAGCTGCTCCAGTAGGCACCATGGTGGCCATAGCAGCCACCTGAGCAGATGGGCAAGCCCCAGGAATGGATGGACACTTTACAGGAAGCAGACTGTGGATGGAGCCGTGCTTACTCCAGAGGGCCGAGAGATAACAGCAGGACATACTTCAGGTGTTTTTCTTTCTTTCCTTTTTTCCTCCTGTCTTTGGGCAGATAAGGGGAGTTCAGAAAAGCCTCTTCCTGCACTTGCTGTTTTTCAGAAGACTTCAGCTCAAAGTAATCATACTAATGCAGTATATTTTGGGATGGCATATCCTGAACTTCTTCACTTAGTTTGGCCGACAGAAAGAAGTGAAGGCATTTGGGGCTTCTAGAATTCTTTGAGCCACATATCTGGACTATGGGGATTATATGATTGGTTCTGATCGGCTCCACTGATTCTCACCTGGCAATGTTGGCCTTGAGTTGGTTTTCCCATGCCATGAAGATATCTACCAACATCGTTGTACAATATCCAAGACCCATGGAATAACACTAATTCCAAGGTAACCAAATCTTCAGCATTTCTGACTATGTATTCTATCACAGACTAAAATGAAAATCCTGCATTCTCACCACATCCCTCTGCAAAGACCTAACTTGGCACCTACCCTCGTGTGGAAAGCTTCCCTCCATCTCCCCAGATTTGATCATTAATTGGTTTTGGCTCTTTCCAAGTTAATGTGCTGACTGCAGTATCCTCACTGGCCCTAGGTGGGTAGGATGAGAGCTTGGAAGCATCATGTGATGACTGATAAACTTGCTGGAAAATAAACAAGTGGCCTTGTTTCACATGTGTGTTGCTTCTGCAAAGCAAAAGAAACCATCAAGAGAGTAGGGAGACAGCCCATAGAATGGGAAAAATATTTGCCAACTGTATATCTGACAAAAGCCTAACCTCTAGGATCTACAAGGGACTCAAACGTGCCGAAAGGAAGAAAACAAACAGTCCTATTAAAAAGTGGGCAAAAGTTGAGAATAGATGCTTCTCAAAAAAAAGATATATGGGCAGTCAACAGACACATGAAAAAGTGCTCAGCCTCACTAATCATCAGAGAAATGCAAATCAAAATGACATTGAGATACCACCTAACCCCAGTAAGAATGGTCATCATTAATAAAACAAACAACAACAGATGCTGGTGAGGATACAGAAAAAAAGGAGCACTTCTACACTGCTGGTGGAAATACAAACTAGTGCAACCTCTTTGGAAGACAGTGGGGTAATTTCTGAAAGAACTAGAAATTGTCCTTCCATATGACCCAGCAATCCTCCTATTGGGAATATACCCGGAAGAACTCAAGTCATTCTACAAAAAAAGATACCTGCACACCCATGTTGTTGCTGTATTGACAATAGCAAAAACATGGAACCAACCATGCTGCCCATCGAAGCTGGACTGGATAAAAAAAATGTGGTACATATATACAATGGAATATTATGCAGCCATAAAGAAAGACAAACATATGAACTTCCCAGCAACTTGGATGGATTTAGAGTCTATCGTACTCAGTGATCTATCTCAGAAACAAAGAACAGAGTACCACATGTTCTCACTTATAAGCAGACCTTGAACAATTATCATAATACTAGAAGAAAGGGATTGGCAGTAGTGGGAAACTGCCAGGGGAAGGAGGGGCACCCTTCATCAACAAGGGTACCTGTATAATGAACATTTGTATACCTAACCCCGAATTGTACCACACATCTTTACAAGTCCTGATTACACAGAGATGCTAATCACACATCACGCGAACTCCAGTCATCATTTTCTAATCTGCCCTCCAAAAGGTGGAACACATAAGGATTATCCCACCTGACAATATGTATCCCACATCTTTAAAATGAAGAAAATTTAAAAAAATGCAATTGATAATAAAGCCTCATTTGTGCAGGGCTCTGTATTAGTTATCTGTTGCATAAGAAACCACCCCAAACTTAGTGGCTTAAAACAACAACCATTTTATTTGCTTATTATTCTGTGGGTCAGTTATTTGAACAGGGCTCAGCTGGGTGGTTCTTCTGCCAGTCTGTCTGTGGTCATTCATATCACTGCACTCAGCACATTGACCTAGGAGACCTCAGCTGCAATAACTCATCTCTGTCACATGATCTCCTCCTCCAATAGGATAGCTCAGGCTCCTTCACATGACAGAACACTCTGGCAAGAGGACAAGGCAGTAGCTGCAAGCTTGAAGCCTAGACTCAGAGATAATATAGCTTCACTTCTGCCATATTTTATTGGTCAAAGAAAGACACAGGGCTAGCACATATTCAAGGAGAGAGAATTAGAAATAGATTCCTCCTCTTAATGAGTATAGTTGTAAAAAAGTCATGGCCATTTATAGTTTAACATAGGGCTCTTAACTTTGATATGAAAATGATCTGAAATTATTTTTAAATAATTTTATCTTGTCTCCGAAAAATCCTGGAGTAGGAGTGGTCTTGTTACCCTATATGAGAGAAGAGAAACCTGGAAAACAGAGGTCTTCATTAATGTACCCAAAAATATAATAGCGAAGACAATAAGAGCAGCAGACACTAATATTGTTCTTAGTATATGCCAAGCACTGTTTGAAGTCCTTTATGCATCATAACTCATTTGGTCATCACAGAATTTTATGAATAGGTATTATTTTTAACCCTATTTTGCAAGTGAGAAAACTGAGACACAGAGACATTAAACAAATTCCCTCAAAGTCACCCAGCTCTAAGTGGCAGACCTAGGATTCCATCCCAGGAGGTCAGACTTTAGAGTCTGTGAATTAACCCTAATGTTGATCATATTAATGGAAATGAAATCTGCTTGACTCTTAGCAGAGTTCTCTCTTGAATCATGTGGCTTTTCTGGAGATGGAGAAATTGGCTATTTGGAAATGGTAACTAGACTTTTTTGAGTACACTCATATGAACAAAAATGGGCCTAGTCACATTATAGGATACCTAATTCAATACAATAAAGACACTCATGAATCCATGGAACAGAGAGTAATGCTCCTGGGTCTAACAGTGTTTTCAGGGTATGGGTAGGGGTTATCATTTTTTTCTTTGGTTGGGGAAGCATTTGAAGAATGAGGATTTTGTGTGTGTGTGTGTGTGTGTTGGAGGCTCACTCCATTGCCCAGGCTGGAGTGCAGTGGCACACTCATGGCCACCCCAGCATTGAACTGCTGGGCTTAGGCAATCCTTCCGTCTCAGCCTTCCAAGTAGTGGGAACTATAGGTACATGCTACCATGCCCAGCTAATTTTTGATTTATTGTAAAGATGAGGTCTCATCAAGTTGTCCAGGCTGGTCTTGATCCTGGGGGCTCAGGCAATCCACTCACCTCAGCCTCCCAAAGTGCTGAGATTACTGGCTGAGACACTGAGCCCAGCCAAGAATGAGGATATTTAATAAAGCCCTTTGTAGCCTTTGAGATCATCTCTTGTTTTTGGCTTTGAGTAATCAGAAAAACTCAGCTCCAAAGGAAAGAATGTTGTGCTTATTTAGCTTTTTGTTTAAAGACTACCCCAGGGAGAGGGTGGGTTGACAGACTTTTAAAAATCTAGTATTGGCTGGGCTTGGTGGCTCAGCCTGTAATGCCAGCACTTTGGGAGGCCAAGGCGAGTGTATTACCTGAGTCTGAAGTTTCGAGACCAGCCTGGGCAACTTGACGAGACCTCGTCTCTACAATAAATAAATAAATTTTAAAAATTAGCTGGAGCCAGGCTCGGTGCCTCAGCCTGTAATCCCGCGCCTTTGGGAGGCTGAGGTGAATGGATTGCCTGAGCCCACGGGTTCGAGACCTGCCTGGGCAGCGAGACCTCATCTCTACAATAAATCAAAAAATTAGCCAGGCGGGGTAGTGCGCGCCTGTAGTTCCAGTTACTTGGAAGGCTGAGGCAGAAGGATCGCCGGAGCCCAGCAGATTGAGGCTGCGGTGGCCGGGAGCGGCCACTGCACTCCAGTCTGGGCGACAGAGTGAGACTCCAACTCAAAAAAAAAAAAAAATCTAGTATTTGTGGAATTAAATTTAGTCCACTCTTCAGGATACTTCAGGCTTTCAATGACCTTTACTTCAAAATGGAACCAATGATGGACAACCCAAATGTGTATCAGTGGATGAATGAACAAACAGGATGTGGTACATCCTTACAATGGAATATTATTCAACCATAAAAAGGAATGAAGGCCAGGCACCCATAATCCCAGCACTCTGGGAGACAGAGGTGAGAGGAATGCCTGAGCCCATTGATTTGAAACCAGCCTGGGCAACTTGGTGAGACTTCGTCTCTACAATAAATCAAAAAATTAGCTGGGCGTGGTGATACATACCTGTAGTTCTAGCTGCTTGGAAGAGAGGCAGAAGGATCATCTGAGCCCAGCAGTCGTGACTGTGCCACTATACTCCAGCCTGGATGACAGAGTAAGACTCCAACTCAAAAAAGAAAGAATGGAGATCTGACACATGCTACAACGTGGATGACCCTTGAAAGCATTATGCTAAACTAAAGAAGCCAGACACAAACTGGCATATGGTGTATAATTCCGTGTATGTAAAACATCCAGGACAAGTAAAGCCATTGAAACAGAAAACAGTTAAGTGGCAGCCAGGGGCTGGGAGGGGGGAGAATGGAGGCTGATCATTTAATGAGTCTGGGGTTTCCTTTTTGAGTGATTAAAATGTCTGGAAATAAAGAGGTGGTGGTTGCACAACACTGTGAGTGTACTAAGTTAAATGGCTAATTTTATGTAACCTAAATCTCCATTTTTAACAATGGGGCTAATGCAATAGGTCCAGGGTTCTGCCCTCCTTCCCAGCCTCTGCTGCCTCTGATTCCCACTGCTGGGTCCACCAACACCCTCCTCTGCCATCCTCCTTCAATTCCAGGCCAGCCTGACTGGGCAGAGGGTTCTTAAACCACCTTATGCTAAGCCACTCCCCCTGGGGTTCCACTAATCTCAATACAATTGTCCTCATTTATTGAGCACCTACTGTATACCAGGCCTTTGCTGAGAAGTCACAACCCCTCTGCCAGGTAAGGATTTCCTCAAGTTCATCACGTGAGAGATACTCCTCTCATTTCACTGGCTTGTCATGAGGATGTGGTTTCCAGCCTGGCCCATAGTAAGCACCCAACGCAAGACAGCAGTCCAATCACTGTTATTGTGGCATCCCCATTTTACAAACGTCCAAGCTAAGGCTGAAGTGACTATCCAAGGTCACTCAGCTGGTCTTTAAGGGCAATTGGGCCCATGACTATTTCAAGTTCAAACCTGGAGTTTTGAAACAGAAGGCAACAGGCAGTGGGTCATTCTTCGGGGGTTGAGGCTCATAGGTTATGGGGGAGTTGGCCCTGAGCCTGTGGCCCAGGAGGAAGGCAGTCAATGCCAGAATATAGGAGCTTCGGAGCAGAGGGATAGAGAGAGGTCAGAGGTGCTGGGAACAAGAGAGAGCAGGGGAAGTCTGCATAGGCACCTCAGTCAATAAAGGTGTTTTTCTTACCTATAAAACAAGGCAATTGCCTGAGCCCACGGTTCAAAGCCAACCTGGGCAACTTGGAGAAACCTGGTCTCTACAATAAACAAAAAATTAGCCGGGCGTGGTAGTACATGCCTGTAGTTCCGGCTACTTGGAAGGCTGAGGCGGAAGGATTGCCAGAGCCGGGTAGGTCATCACTGGGTTGGCCTTGAGTGTACCACTGCACTCCAGCCATGGGTGACAGAGTAAGACTCCTACTCAAAATACAAACAGACAAAAAACCGAGGAAGACACCATCCCTGGAAGAGATCTGATAACCGGTCCCGAACCACAAACAACCACCAGAAGCAAGTGTCCTCAGGGAGATGTAGCCAGCAGTAGAGACAGGACTGCTTACTGGGCAGTGTCCTGGGCCTTGCCTGGTCTAGATGGAGTCCTTGGGGGCTCCAGCACTTCATCAGGATCACTTGTCTGGTACACTCCTCTGTGCAAGTGACCTGGCCAAGGTTGCATTGCAGAGCACCACTGGGGCCCAGGTCTCATTCCCTGGCTGAAAACCTAGATTGGTGAGAGACAATAGGAAGCTCCTGGCCAGGCTTGGTGGCTCAGCCTGTAATCCTGCGCTTTGGGAGCCCAAGGTGAATGGACTGCCTGAGCCTGCAGGTTCCAGACCTGCCTGGACAACTTGGCAAGACCTCATCTCTACAATAAATCAAAAAATTAGCTGGGTGTGGTAGCGTGTGCCTGTAGTTCCAGCTACTTGGAAGGCTGAGGCGTAAGGATCGCCGGAGCCCAGCAGGTCGAGGCTGTGGTGGCCGGGAGCAGCCACTGCACTCCAGCCTGGGCGACAGAGTGAGACTCCAACTCAAAAAAAAAAAAAAAAAAAAATAGGAAGCTCCTGGGACCTTGTGGTGTGAGACTGAGGCCCTAGAAGTCCCCAGGTCCCCAGTCTCTCCCTCCAGACCTCTCCCCCATCCTGGAACCTCACACTAGAGAAGAGTTTGTTGGGAGTAAGGGGTAAACCACTACTCAGTATTTGTGGGTTAGTTTACAGTCACAGGGTAGGGACTGTTTACAGGCAAAATTTTCTCTGAAAGTACCTTAGGAGACATCTGGAGAATCACCCCCACAAGGGCAGATTTTCATTCTTCCTTGGCTCAGATCCCAGTTTCTTTGGTGGACACCAGATGAAATAGCTGACTTGTGTTTCAAGATCACATATGAAGGTGCCCATCTGTTCACCCAGAATCACTCCCAGGGTGAGTGAGGGAGATTGGAGACCAGCAGGGGCAGATTCATGCTCCATCCAGAGCTCCCCTCTCTGAGAGGAACTACAGAAACATAGAGGAACTATTGGGGTTTCCTGCACCTGCCAAGTTGTTCTCTCAACATGTCCTGCTGAAATGACCCAACTCCATGGCTCACGTGGTGCTGGGTGCCCAGGTTGGGAGAACCATACAGCTGCCCTGCGTGTTCCAGGACTGGTGCCTGGACAGGTCTCTTTGCAAGGTCAGGTGGCAGAGTAGAGCTAGAGCAGGGACTCAAACGTGGGTTCAAATCCTGGCTTTGCCATTTCCTGTTTCTGTGAACAAGTCAGGTTTCTTACCTTCTCTGGTTCCCCACTTCCTTATTTGTCACAGAGAAGAAGCAAGATTATTGAAGACAAAACCTAACAAGCTTTTCATGTAATAAGCGTTCAGAAAATGGCAGTGAGCACACAAGTATATGCGTGCACACACACACACACACACACACACACACACACACACACACACACACATACACACACACACAAAATCTGCCTGGGATGAGGGTGTTATTGGAGCATGGAAAAGGAGGTCAGATGTCATTGCTCCCAGAGGTAGTTGGAAGGGGCATTTATTTATTTGTTTGTTTTTTTAGTTGGAGTCTTACTCTGTCACTTAGGCTGGAGTACAGTGGCACACTCCCAGCCATCACAGCCTTGACCTGATGGGCTCAGGCGATCCTTCCACTTCAGCCTTCCAAGTAGCTGGAACTTCAGGCATGAACCACCATACCTGACTAATGTTTTGGTTTTTTTAAAATTTGTTGTAGAGACAAAGTCTCGCCATGTTGCCCAGGCTGGTCTCGAACCCGGGGGCTCAGACCACTCCTCTTGCCTCTGCCTTAAGTACTGGGATTACAGGAGTGAGCCACTGTGTCCAGTGGAAGGAGTATTTAGGAACATGGGGGAAGGAGGAGGCTGGGAAAGCTTGTGGGTAGAGGTACTGCTGACCCAAGCGGTCTCCACCCCACAGCAGGTCCCGCCACACCATCCTGGGTAGAAAGTGTCCCGGAAAGCCTGGTCAGCCATGGAGCCAAGGAATAGACAAAAATCCAAACATCAAAGCTGGACCCGAGGTTTTTGGCCAAATGAAGAGCAACAGGAATGTGTCTAGAGTTGAAAGGCCCAAGAAACCCTAGGTGTCTGAGCTCCCGAGACTTCAGAGAGACCTGGGTTGAGTGGCTGGAGTCTTCTGGATTCCGTCCAGACCCCTGGTTAGCCCTGCTTGACTGTCTCTTTGACTCATGTCTGGGGAAGAGAGGACGAAAAACAGAGAGAGAGGAGAGAAGCCACGCAGCTGTTCCTGAGTTGGGCGCCTGGGAAATTTGAGCTGAGCCACGGCTGCTGGTGGGCAGAAGAGGGCCTCTTGAAAGCCTACTTCTGAGGCTCTGGCCCAGCCTCACCAGTGGCCCTGGGATTAGCTCTGTAGCCTTCTCTGAGCCCTGAACATCTGCGGCCTGGAGTCCATTTCCCTTTCTCCCAGCCCCACGGGGCAGGCCCCTGGGATAGGGGAAGGGTAAACAGACAGCTGTGACCTGGAAGGGGGGTTAGGAGGGGCCCCTGGCTGGCCTGAGACTCAGGAATTGAGACACACCAATGGCACAAGAGCTGACTGGGGCCTCATTCCAGAAATGCCTTCCCCTTTCCCTGTCCTGTAAGCCTGAAGGAGATGGGGCTGAGGAAAAAAGGAAGGGAAATAACATCTGTGCATGCCCACCAGACACCAGCGAGGGGCTGGGTACTTTGCCTGAGATTTACAGCTATCTCAAGTTTGGTCTTATGATCCCATCCTTCATTTGAGAAGACAGGCTCAAATAGGTTAGGTAACTTGCCCGTAGTGTCCCAATAAGTTAACAGTAGTATCAAGATGAAGAAACCACGTCCAGGTCAGTGTAGTTCAAAACATTGAACCCTCATTTTATTTGGAGTCCAAAGAACTAGAACCAGGCAAATCAAAATAGAACCCAGGGGTGGGGTGAGTGCAATCATTGGCCATATCACTTAGATAGAACACCCAGAAGGTGGAAGAGGCAATAGCCTTTGTGAATTGCTTCTGGATGACTGTGTTCCATTTTTAAACTGCAACATGTTCTGGAGAAAAGATCAGGTAAGAAGTCAACCAACTGGAGGCTGACAAAATTGAGGGCTATCTGCCTTAAAAGAGACTTAGAGGAGGCCAGACCGTTGCTGGTCCTGAGCAGACTGACTTGTTCTGTGGGTCCCCATTCAGCTAGGATAGGTTAGGTTTTGCTGCAATGATAAACAGTCTCCAAATCTCAGTGGCTTACACAGCCAGGGTTTATTTCTTGCTCATAGTACAGGTCATCAGGGGGCTCTGCTCTCCTAGTTGCTCAGGGATCCAGGCCAAGCTAAAGTCTCATCCAGGCCTGAGCCTCCTAGACACTGCAGTAGTGGCACCAGAAAGAGGTAAGCCCCACATCCTGGCTTTTAAAGCTTTTGCTCACATTTATTGGCCAAAGGAAGTCAAATGGCAACTCCTAACTTCAGGGACCTAGAAGAGCAATTCCACCCACAGCTCAGAAGTATATGGGAATGACTGATGGGTAGCACTAATGACTCCCTCAAGGCCCAAAGGGGTACCTAGGGCTGTGGATGCATATATTAGGAAGTCGAGCTTGAGTCCATTTAACCATGACCTTCCCAGGGAAATAGTGAGTACCTGTCAAAAGAAGGGTGCAAGCCATAGCAGGAGGGGTGCATTGCATGGAGCTGGTGGAAGATTCCCCACCGTCACTGGCATCATGGCCTGTGTGGCAATACATGGCAGCCGCAGTTAAAGGCAAGGGCACTGGAGTCAGAGGCACCTGTGTTCAATTCCACTCTCTCTTCTCATTAGCTGTGCTACTTTGTGCAGATTATCTAACATATCTGTGCTCCCATCTCTTCCTCTATAACATGAGATAATGAGTCCACGGGACTGCTGTAAGGATTAAATGAGATAATATTCATAAAGCCCAGAGCACACCATGCCTGGCACAGGGGAAACTCTAATCAAGTCAGTTCTCTTGTTGTTCTCTTTCCTACCCAAGATCCTGTGACTGCCCCTCCTGGAATCCTTGGCCGCATCTCTTCCCTGGCGTCTCACATCCCTAAGACATTAGTCAGCAGCCAGGGCAGGGTTGGGAAAGCTCTGTGCACTGACCAAGCAGGCTGATCTTTTCCACCAGTGTCGCAGGCCTACTGAGGTAGGGCACTTTCTCTAACCCGTGCCTGGTATATTTCCTCTCCATTTCCTCTCCTCTCGTCTCCCGGCCTGACTGCAGAGCAATTCCTTGCTTCAGCTCATTCCCAAACCTTCCCTGGCAACAACTGATCTGATTCCTGTCTATGCTTTTGCCTTCCCTACGATATCCTATAAATGGAACTATAACGTACGAAGCCTTTCTGCTGTCTCTTTATTTCTCTGCTTTACAGTGGTTGGGCCCTATCAGATGGGCCATCTCCCCTCCTCCTTCCTCTCTGTCTACTTAGATCACAGGCATTTGCTTCTTGGTTGCTATCCTTGTCATTCTAAGTAAAACACTTAACGCCTTCAGCTGTAGAGAGTGCCCTCTGCATCCCACTTTCTGAGATAAAGCTACAGTGCACCGACCTTCCTGTGAGCTCCAAAACGACCATTTTTGAACCACCAGGAGGAGGTTTGGCAAAGTGAGCTGGTGTGCTTCAGAAATGGGTGCCGCAAGAGCACGGAGGAGGGGAGGAAGTGAAGAGAGACTTTCTGAGCCAGGTTTAGTCCTCTTACATCTCTCAGGGCAGCTGCTGGTCAGCCCGCTCTCCGGTCTGGAAGCCCTGACCTGAAGTACCTCCCTTCAGTCACCAGGGGGAAGGCAAGTGGCTTTGCTGGGGCCACCTCTGAGCAGCTAGACGGAGGGCGGCTCAGGTCTCCCTACCCCCATCCCTCAGAGGGGAGGAGGGGGCAGGGAGCTGCCTCTTGGCTCTCAGCTCTCAGTGCTCTACCCTCATGGAGGCTTGGACCTTGAGTGCTGTCCAAAGCTGTGGCTTCTTGGCCTCCTGTTCATTAGTAGTCTCTCATCTGTACTCCTCATTTCTCAAGTGTGGTCCCTACAACCCCTGCTCGGGAATCAGTGTATTAAACATGTAGAATCCTGAACCTCTTGTTAGGACTTGGGGCCCAGGAATCTGCATGTTTAATACTCTGCCCAGTCTTCTGTCATACACAGGACAGACTGAGAAGTTCAGGATCAAGGCTTTCCATGATTGCAGCCCCTCAGACCTCTCCATCCTTTTCTCTCCTATTGTCCATGGCAGTTTCTGAGTAGTCTAATCTGGGGAAACACACATAAGTGATTCCTGGAGATTCACTGTTCACACTAGCATGTGCAAGTTCTATAGCAAAGAAGCCTGCATAGCTCTGTTGACCCTGCATTTCTCCAAGTTATTTGACAGGGATTCCCCTTTCCCCCGTTTAACACCTGCTTATATCACACGTAGCACACCTTGAGAAAGGCCACCCTAACCACCTTCAGTCCTGACCTGGCCATTCCCTCCATGGTCTCCCCAAACACTATGCACTATGCGATTCCTACGCTTTTACCTCCCCCGCACCAGGAAGGCTGCCCAGATCCCTGGAGCACACCCACTCTGGGGTTTCTTTGGGCTCAAGCCTCAAATAACCCTCCCTTCCATGTCATTTTGAGTCACTCACTGGGTGCTCCAATTCCAGTCATTTTAGTATAAGAAAAACTCTTCCCTCTCTTCATTCTCGAAGAAAAGCAGAGGCACAGGCCCTCCCAGCCACACCTTCAAGGGAGGAAGAGACCACAAGCCTCAATCCAACCCACCACAAGCCCAGCCCGCTCCATATGCTGAGCTCCAGCAAGTTGTCCCTGGGCTCTTCCAGGCTACTGTGTGACCACACACACCACTGCTTGCCCTGTACTGCCCAGAGCTGATATCCAGAGCGCGTACTCAGAGGAGAACAAGATATCATTGCAGCGAAAGTCTGGGACAACCTGCATCTCCTTTTTCCACATGCTTAGCCCGGTGATTCCTAAACTTTGGGACTTTAAGAGCTTGTAAACAAACTGCCCCCTCTGCCCATATGGAGGCCAAATAAGACTCCCAACTTTTTATTTTGCCAAGATGCTGGAGTCCAGCTCCAGTAGGTCAGGGTTTCCTGAAAGAGGGACGGCATTGGCGCAGGAAAGAAAACTTGGACACTGACTCTGCTGCAAGCAGGACAAATGCCAATTTATTGTCTTTTCCAACACCTTTTATACCCTACATGTTTTTTGCTTTCAAGGCAATCAGTTATAATTTAATGGACCAGACAGGCAATGTATCTTTGTTCATCCTGTTTTGATCTTAAAACATTATCATACTAAACATTAACTATAAATCTTATAAACTCCTAACATTTTCTAATGATTATCATATCTTAATGTCCATACAAAACTTACTTATTCCTATAACTATTACATTATAAATCACTACCAAGTTCTAAGCACTATAATTATCACATAGATTAACAAGTCACACCTGTGACCCTCACACAGCAATTTGCAACTAGCTGGGGTAAAACAACATTTTCAAGGTTTCTTAGCTGCAAGTTGGCCTGACTAGTTTTCCACAATGTTATACCTGGTGTTTACAATCTGCGTCAATTATCCCCTGCCAGGGAGACTGGGCTTTAATGTTTGTAAAACAAAGGGTTTCCAGGGCTCAAGTCATCTCAGTTACAATCTCTAACCAGAATTACAAACCTCCTTAACAAAGGGAAGTAAAGGCAAAGGTGCTGTAATATTTATGTGATTGCTAATTTTTTAAACATAACACACCACATGTAGAAATTAAGAAATTAAGTAAACGTAATTTTTGCATTGGCACTCTTCCTAAAAATACAAACTGCAGCTTCTCAAATTTCTCCAATTAGTCGCCAATCAGAAGAAATAAATCTTATAAGTAATTATCTACCCTCACATGATATTTAAAGTCTCTATTGATAATTTCCTGGCAAGGCCAGTGAGTTCCCTGACAAACATTAAATCGAGCACTTTCTGATTTTTTACAATTTTCCCAACTACAATGTTTAATCAAGTGATTGCATGGTTTAATACCAGGAGGCGGGGACATGGAAACCTAGGGAGGAATTCAAATGAAGGGAAGGTAATTCTTCATGAATTCCCCTCTTGCCTTTTTGCAAGGGTAGTGGAGGTGTGAGTGGAATTTTGCTTTCCAGCCTCAGACTGTACAGAACTTTTCGACTGCAGCAATAACAAAAGTAGAAGAAGCAAGGGTCTCAGCTGCCCAGGTTCTCTTTGCGACCCGGGTCTTCAGCCCCCTGGACTTTGTCAACAGGCAGGCCTCCATGGCTGGCTCCCAACACCAAGAAGTCCATTAAAAGATGATATGAGAGCCGGACTCAGTGGCTCAGCCTGTAATCCCACGCTTTGGGAGGCTGAGGTGAATGGATTGCCTGAGCCCACGGGTTCGAAACCCACCTGGGTAACTTGGCAAGACCTTCGTCCCTACAATAAATCAAAAACTAGCCGGGTGTGGTAGCGCGCGCCTGTAGTTCCAGCTACTTGGAAGGCTGAGGCAGAAGGCTTGCCGGAGCCCAGCAGGTCGAGGTTGCGGTGGCCGGGAGCAGCCACTGCACTCCAGTCTGGGTGACAGAGTGAGAATCCAACTCAAAAAAATAAAAATACATTTAATTTTGTGGAACATTCACTCTATTGTCCTCAATTTTCTACTTTGTGTAAACAAATGAAAACCTTACCACCAACCAGCTTGTGTCCCTGAGTCAGGATTTGGGACACAAGTAGATATGCGTACCTGCTCTGAGTAAAGGTCCATGCTGGGGTCTATGTTGTGGTTGCACTACCAAGGCAGAGGGTCTGTTCATTTTAAATAAAAGGGAGACATTGTTGCCATTACTTTCTATACTTGCTCATGCTCTTCCAAGGATTGAGGATTCATGAAAATTCAAGAAAACAGGACCATCTCAACTGCACACACAGTATGGGTTGGATGGGTCTAGAGTCTGTGGGTAGTTGAAGGTACTACCCTTTGAGTGGCATAGTCAGGATGGGGAAAGGTAGGGACTTGCATGATAGGAGGATGAGGGGAGGATCTGGAAGAGCCCTCTGCATAAGATGAGTCCTGAAAGTGTCATAATGCTGGCTTCATATCTCTGAAGGACTGGGCCAGGAAGCAGTGAGCTGCCTGACATGCTGAGACCCTAGAAAGAAGAACTAGGTCCAAGGGGGAGAAGTTACAGAGAGGCACATTTAAGCTTAGAAAGGTCTAGAAATCAGAGATGCCTAAATATAGAAAATAAGCTTCTCATTATGAATACAAAGGAATGGAATTACCAGATTTAAATAAAAACAGTGAAATCAAATAAATGTAATAAAAATAATTTTATGTTTCTAGTAGTTGATTTTTTATTTTCTGAGTTGGAGTCTCACTCTGTCGCCCAGGCTGGAGTGCAGTGGCACACATGCTCACGGCCACCCCACCGTCAACCTGCTGGGCTCCAGCGATCCTTCTACTCAGCCTTCCAAGTAGCCAGAAATATGGGCACGTGCTATCATGCCCAGCTAATTTTTTGATTTGTTGTAGAGATGAAGTCTTGCCAAGTTGCCCAGGCTGGTCTCAAACGTGTGGGCTCAGGCAATTGTCTCACCTTGGTCTCCCACAGTGCTGGGATTGCAGGATTGATCCACCTAGTGCCCAATCTAGTACTTGATATTTAACAAATTGTTTTTGTATAATTGAGTTTCAAAAACAGTTTTGAAAGGTAGATAAATAATTATTCTGACATCAGATTCAAGATGGCAGATTGAGGACACAGCAGTGAGCAAACCTGACAAAAATGCTTACCTTTGTGGAGCTTACAACGTAGAATTTTTTTTTTTTTTTTTTGAGTTGGAGTCTCACTCTGTCACCTAGGCTGGAGTGCAGTGGCATGCTCCCGGCCACCGCAGCCTCGACCTGCTGGGCACCGGCGATCCTTGCGCCTCAGCCTTCCAAGTAGCTGGAACTACAGGCGAGCGCTACCACGCCTGGCTAATTTTTGATTTATTGTTGAGGTAAGGTCTCGCCAAGTTGCCTGGGTGAGTCTCGAATCCATGGGCTCAGGCAATCTTCTCGCCTCAGCCTCCCAAAGTGCTGGGATTACAGGCTGAGCCACCAAGCCCGGTCTTGTAGAAATTTTAAAGGTCTTATGTTATCTTTGAGACACTGGGAGTGGAGGGAGAAAGGCGGGCCCAGGAACAGAGTTATGAAGGTTATTGAAAATCGGGCCTTAAAAGATGAAGAAAAGATGGAACTCCAGGAAATCCAACTCAAAGAAGCTAAGCACATTTCAGAAGAGGCAGATAGGAAATCTGAAGAAGTGGCACATAAGTTGGTGACTACTGAAGGAGACCCGAAATGCACAGAGGAGCGAGCTGAGCTGGCAGAATCCCGTTGCTGAGAGATGGATGAGCAGATCAGACTGATGGACCAGAACCTGAAGTGTCTGAGTGCTGCTGAAGAAAAGTACTTCAAAAAGAAGAAAAATATGAGAAAGAGATTAAGAGTCTTACTGATAAACTTAAGGAGGCAGAGACCCGTGCTGAGTTTACTGAGAGATCGGCAGCCAAGCTGGAAAAGACAATTGATGATTTGGAAGATAAACTGATAAACACCACAGAGGAACACCTCTGTACACAAAGGATGCTGGACCAGACTCTGCTTGACCTGAATGAGATTGTAGAGCACCCCAGGCCCACCCTGCCACTGTTCCTCCCTCTGACCCCGACTCTGCCTGAGGCCAGGCTGGCCAAAGCTGACCTTTAACTGGAAGGCTGCTTTCTCCTTTTGCTGTCCCCTCCACGCCTCTGTGTCTTTTTCACCAAACTGTCTCTGCCACTCCCCAGAGATTCAAGCTGGGCTAGAGGGTGAGGACCTTTGGAAACAACGTTTAAGGGAATGTGAGCACAATGCAAAATGTCTTTAAAAGCATGTTGTGATGTACACATTTTGTAATTACCTTTTTTGTTGTTTTGAAGCAACCATTGGTAAAAACATTTCAAATAATTCCACAGCTCTGAAGCAGCAAATGAATCCCTTTTTCTCTTTTGGAAGGTGACTTTTTTGCTTAATACATATTACCCTCTTCATGGAGAAGGGAAAAAAGTGTGGGCCTGCCTTACTGAGAACCAAACAGAGCCCAGGGAAATCCACTATGGGAAACCTCATTGCTCTGTACAAAGTACCAGCAAAACCAGAAAGGTGATACCAGGAGGAGTTAGCCAAAACAACAACATGTGCTGTTCAGGTTTTCAGCTTTAAGGTATCTTTGGACAACTTCATTTTTATTTTTATTTTTTTCATTAGAAGTGACCAAATTAAGATGGTGAGACCTCTGAGACCAAATTTTTGACCTATGTCTACCCCCTTCCCAACCACTCACAGAATGGATCATGTGCCCCTTGTGTTGAGGTGACCACTTAATTGCTCTCCTGCATCTTTGAAAGAAAATTATGATTTTTGCCACTGATTTAGCCATATGAAACTCATCTCATTACCCTTTTTGGGGTCTAAAGCTGCTGTCTCTAAAAATGCCATCTCATTGTGCTTTGTATCAGCCAGTGCTGGAGAAATCCTGAATAGCCTATGTACAAAGCTTTTTAAATTTTATATTATTTTAAAACTTTGCTTCTTTGGGTTTGGTGTGCCCTGGCTACCCCATCTGGCTGTGAGAGCCTACAGTTTGTGGGCTGGCAGCATGCTGATCTTTGAAGTTTCTTTCCCTACTATGAAGTCTGTTAGGTGTACATCCTGCACCTTATTGATTTAAAATTTACTCTCCTTTGGTATGGTCTCTTTGAGGCTGATTGGGAGAAAGAGAAACCAATAGTGTACCTGTTTTGATATTGCATATTGATAAGTGTCTTTTTGAAATAAAGAACCAGTCCCTCAAAAAAAAAAAAAAAAAAAAAAGACACCGGGAGAACTTAAAGCTAGGGTAAAATAATACAATACAAGAAAAAAGAAAGGCAATTATTAACTCCAAGAAAAACAGACAAGAAAAACAAAAAAAGACATTTAATAAAATTGTAGCATACTGCTGATTACATAGTAAACTATAGTTACATAGTCATAAGAAGGTAAACACTATTTTTGATTTTTTGAAACAACCCATAGACAAAGCATAGTGATGATTAAAAAACAAAATGTCAATGTTAACTATCTTGACAATGTAAAAATAAATGTATAGCCAATGGAATGCTCCAATAAGAGGAGAAAATGTGGAAAAAGGGATGCATTAATAGCCTTATCTTCATATAGAGTTGTCAAGATACTGAAAAGAGTTAATTTTAAAAAAATAGAAGCCGGGCTCGGTGGCTCAGCCTGTAATCCCGCGCTTTGGGAGGCTGAGGTGAATGAACTGCCTGAGCCCACGAGTTCGAGACCCGCCTGGGCAACTTGGCGAGACCTCATCTCTACAATAAATCAAAAATTAGCTGGGCGTGGTCACGCACTCCTGTAGTTCCAGCTACTTGGAAGGCGGAGGCGGAAGGATCGCCGGAGTCCAGCAGGTCGAGGCTGCGGTGGCTGAGAGTGGCCACTGCACTCTAGTCTGGGTGACAGAATGAGACTCCAACTCAAAAAAAAAAAAAAAAAATAGAAAACAAGTATATAATTTAAATGTCAAGATGTAACCAGTGAAAGATAGGTAGATAGATAAATAGATAGATGGGTACATGATAAATTGATGGATCAAAACAAAGAGGAAAAGAAAAAGAAGGGAGTTTATGTGAATTAAATTATTATTTTTCACTACCTAAAGTTAGTAAATCAAGATCCATAAGCATTTTATTGAAAGTTACAGAAGCTAACCATCTAAATAAATAAAAATACAAATGGTTAAAAGGTGTTGCCTTGGGAAAGTGAATTGGGGTAGGGAGAATTGGACAAAAAAACTCGTTCTTCATCACAAACAAGTGTGTAACATTTCTTGGTCTCCAAAAAATAAAATGCAATATATTGCTTTCACTTTTTTTTTAATTTAAAAGCTACCTTCTCCATCAATAGATGAAGAAACTGATACTCAGAGAGATGATGTGCCTTTGTGGAGGTCACGGCTTTCAGAAGAGGAGGGACCAGGAACAGACACCTACCTTCTGACACTCACTCTTCTGAGCTTCATGGGACTGCTGTATAGCCCTAAGGGTCCTTCTCACCCACATATATGATTCATCACCAATTGGGTCGCTGCGCCTTTGCACCTCCTGCTCTTTCCTCTGCCTGATATGTTCCTACCAATTCCTGTCCCTGGCGTGTGCCTGTTTATCTTTCATACCCCTATCGAATGCCAGTTCCTCCATAGCTGTCCTCCTCTGTGCTCTGTCTCTGCCTCTACTGTAATGTTTATTTGAGATCCCACCAGATGATAAATATTTGGCTGTCCTGTCTCATTTGCTAGACTGTGAACCTCTCAAAGCAGACTTTGTTCGAGTCTACCCCGTACCCCTACTCCCAGCCCAGTGCCTGCCACTGGGCATTCAAAAGTGTCTAGGGAATTTGTGCATGGGCGGAGCACAGGTGGCTCTGGCTCTAAGATTCTGGGCTGGTGGTCAGTTCCATCAGGCAGTTCCATCAGAGTCGAACTCATCCTAAATGACTCTCCCATTCCCAGGCTTCACATTCTGCCACCCTCCTGTTTCCTTGTCTTCCACATCCCAAGGTTTATCTGCAAATGCGTGTTTTTAAGAGCCAAGTGGAGTCTTCCATCTGGATTGAATTAAATCACTGACTGAGTTATGTCCCCGAGTCAGCAGGGGCTAGAGGAAGGCTTTGGGAAGAAACCCTGACCTTTCCTCCTAGGAGGAACTCACTCAGAAGAAAAAGAATGTGTTGGTAAGGGCTGCCCAAAGTGGGAGGAGCAGGGAGATGGATGAATTGAGCAAGTCTCCTGTTAGATGTGTGTCCCCAGGCAGGTTTTCAGTGTTTCTGGGCCTCTTTCCTCACCTGGATAATAGGAGTAAGATATGTGGGGATTAAATGAAATAAAGTCTGGAACAGTGCTGGCTCAGAGATGGTGCACTGTCTATGTGTAGGCCTTCTTTCCTCTCTTGTTCTTTCTATTTTAAAAATTTTTATCACAATTATCTATGGACATAGTTTAAAATACAAATTATTCGGTTACAAGACCCAGCTTTCTTACCTTGTTCCCACTATTTCTTTTTCCCCAGAAGCAAACAATCACTCTCAACTCTTTTTTAAACAATTATTTTGAAATAACTCACTTGCATTGATGCTTTTTGTATTTCCCATTTTAAGTCTTATCAGTTGACTTCCTACCGTGAAAGACGAATGTCTGGTCTCTGACATACTCCTCTCTCATCTTCACCACCACCCATCTCTCTTTCTTACTCTCTCACACAAACACACATACAAACACACAAATGCATATACACTTCCCAGGCTGTCCCTCATCCTCCCATTACAGTTGTGTCATAATTTTGGTTAGAGCATTTTTAGGATTCACAGTTGTTATGGTTATGTAAACATTATCCACAGCTGTGAAGTGAGTTACTCTTCTGAACAGTGTTTTCTCCTCTGGAATTAATAAATATCATTTTTCCATTGTTTTTTCTTTTGTTTTTGTTTTGTCGTGAGACAGGGTCTCATTTTACTGCTAAGGCTAGGGTGTAGTGGCATGATGATAGCTCACTGCAGCCTCGAATTCCCAGGCTCAGACAATCTTCCCACCACTGCCTTCTGAGTAGCTGAGTTTATAGGTGTATGCCACCATGAAGGATAATTTTTTTTTACCCAGGCTGGTCTCACACTCCTAGCCTCCAGTGATGCTCCTGCCCTGGCTTCTAAGTAGCTAGGATTATAGATGAAAGCCATTGTGCCTGGCTCCTATTTGTTTTTAAAATATTTTTGTATACCACTTATTTATTCATTTTTGAGTTGGAATCTTACTCTGTTGCCCAGGCTGAAGGGCCGTGGCATGATCATAGCTCACCAAAGCCTCAACCTCCTAGGCTCAAGTTATCCTTCCGCCTCAGTCTCCCAAGTAGTTGGGACTACAGGCGTGTGGCACCACGCCTGGACTTTATTATTATTATTATTATTATTATTATAGAGACAAGGTTTCACCAGGCTAGGTCTAAGCTGGTCTCAAACTCCTGGGTTCAAGCAACCCTCCCACCTCATCTCCCTCAAAGAGCTGGTATTACAGGCATGCGCCACCATGCTCAGCCTCATTTTGTGTTCTTGATGTGGTTCTATATCCACACATTGAGCAAGGTACTCACTGAAACTTTGATCTGAGAATTTATATATTTCGCCTCTAGGAACATATAATGAGTCATTTTTTGATGATTTTCCTCCCTCACATTTTATCTACTCTGTTTTTGGTACTCCTATTAGTCATACGCTAGACTTTGAATTGGTCGTCTAATTTTCTCATCTTTTCTTTTTCTGATTTCTATATCTGTGTTTTTGTCTTCTACTTTCTGGGAGAGCTTCTCAATTTCATTTTCTTTTCTAATGATTTTTTAATTTTAATTTATTTATTTTTATTTTTTGATTTATTATAGAGATGAGGTCTTGCCAAGTTGCCCAGGCTAGTCTCGAACCCATGGGTTCAGGTAATTCTCTCACCTCGGCCTCCCAAAGTGCTGGGATTATAGGCATGAACTACCACATCCGGCCACTTTTTTTATTTTTAAAATTGTATATCCCTGTTTTAAAAGTTAATAGATCTTATTTCTAGAGCAGTTTCAGTTTTACAGAAAAATTAAACAGACAACACAGGGCACGCTCACACATTGGTGTGGTATATTTGTTACAATTGGTGAGCCAATATTAATGTATTATTATTAACTAAAGTCTGTCGTTTACATAAGGACTCATTCTTTGTGCTGTGCAGTCTATAGGCTGTGACAATGAATAGCTGTGTATTAACTATTTCACACTTCATGCAGAATATTTTCACCCCCTAAAGAAAAGTGCTCTATCAATTTAACGTTTCTCTCCTTTATGCCCCAAACTGCAGCTAGTTGATCTTTTAGCATCGTTATGGTTATGCCTTTTACAGTATGTAGCCTTTCAGACTGGTTTCTTTCACCTTGTAATATCCATTTAAGGTTCTTCTGTGGCTTTTTCATGGCTCGATAGCTCATTTCTTTTTATTGTTGAATAATATTCTGTTATATGGATGGATGTAATAGTTTGTCGGTTTGCCCATTGAAAGACTTGGTTGCTCCCAGTTTGGGGCAATTATGAACAAAGTTGCTATAAACATTTGTGTGAAGGTTTTTGTGTGGACTTATGTTTTCAGCTCATTTGGGTAAATACCAAGGAGCATGATTGTTGGATCATGTGGTAAGAATATGTTTCGTTTTGTAGGAAACTGTCAGACTGTCATCTGAAGTGGTTGTACCATTTTGCATTCCCACCAGCAATGACTAAGAGTTCCTGTAGCCTTATAGCCTGACATGAATTTCTGGATGTGATGTTTTCGATTCTAGTGATTCTCACAGGTATGAAGTGGTATCTCATTGCTATTTTATTTTTTCATGTTTTCCCCGTTTTTATTTTAAATTCAGGGAATACACATGCATGTTTGCTACATGGACATATTAGGTAGCAGTGGGGATTGGCTCTCAGGTGGCCTATTCCCCATATCACTATATCAACACTGCACCCAATAGGTGATTTCTGAATCCTGACCCCATTCCCCACCTCCCCCCTTATTTGTGTCCCCAGTGTCTATTATATTCATCTTTGTGACTGTTTAGCTCCCACGTATGAGTGAGAACATGTGGTGTTTGGTTTTCTGTTTCTGAGTCAGTTCACTTAGGATGATGACCTCCAGCTTCATCCAGAGGAAGTGATTTGTTTCTCTTTTATACTTTTATTATAGTACGTGGTGGGGGGCTCATTGCTATTTTAATCTGCAGTTCCCTAACAACATATGATACTGAGTCTTTTCCTCGCTTGTTTGCCATCTGTATATCTTCTTTAAGGAGGTATCTATTTAGGTATTTTACCCTTTTTTTTTTTTGAGTTGGAGTTTCACTCTGTCGCCCAGGTTGGAGGACAGTGGCATGCTCACAGCCACTGCAGCCTCGACTTGCTGGGCTTAGGTGATCCTTCTGCCTCAGCCTGGCAAGTAACTGGAACTACAGGCACGCACAACTATGCCTGGCTAATTTTTTTATTCATTGTAGAGATGAGTTCTCTCCAAGTTGCCCAGGCTGGTCTCAAACCCGAGGGCTCAGGCAGTCCTCTCATCTCAGCGTCTCAAAGTGCTGGGATTATAGGCATGAGCCACAGCACCCGACATTTTACCCATTTTTTAATTGGCTTGTTTGCTTTCTTATTATTGAGGTTTAAGAGTTCTTTGTACATTTTGGATACAAGTCCTTTATAGACTATGTGTTTGCAAATATTTTTCCCAGTTTTTTCATTGTCTTAATCTATTGAGTTTTTACGTTTATTATATGTTTAATTTCTAAGAACTCATTTTGGTTCTCTAAATGATTTTTCTTATAGTTCCTTTGTTTGTTTGTTTGTTTTGCAATAATTCTTCTCATCTCTCTAAGGATTTTTTTTTTTTTTTTTTTTTTGAGTTGGAGTCTCACTCTTTGTTACCCAGGCTGGAGTGCAGTGGCATGCTCGTGGCCACCACAGCCTCGACCTGCTGGGCTTAGGTGATCCTTCAGCCTCAGCCTTCCAAATAGCTGGAACTAACAGACGCACACCACCACACCCGGCTAGATTTTTTTGGTGTGATTTATTGTAGAGACAATATCTCACCAAGTTGTCCAGGCTGGTCTTAAACCCCTGGACTCAGGCAATCCTCTGACCTTGGCCTCCCAAAGTGCTGGGATTATACAGAATGAGCCACTGTGCCGGGCCAGGATGTTAATGATAGTTTTTCTCGAAGATTTTTTTCTTCTTCTTCTTTCTAAACAGCCTGTTTCTTCCAAGGTGATTTTCTTGCTTGGTAGAGGCTTTCCTCAAATGACAGGTGATTCTTGCCTGTCTTCTTATCCAAGGAAGACACCAAAAAATCGGATAGGATGACCATGTGAGTGCGTGTGCATGTGTGTGTGTGTGTGTGTGTGTGCACGTGTGTGTGTGTTTTGGGGTGGAGGAGTACTCAGTAATTAAGGGCTTCTCTCTAAGTTGATAAGGTTGGGCATTTTGTTGGGGAGGCTGCTTATATAGTCTCTGCCTCGACCTCATACGCTTAGCTGCTGGCTGTGTGGGATTTGAGTGGGAAGAGCGGACTGGAAGTGTCAACATCTAGTAAGTAAGCTTCCGTTATTTTAAATTATTATTATTTTTTAAATTGGCAAATAAAAATTGTATGTACTTGTGGTGTACAACATAATGTTTTGATATATGTATTCATTGTGAAATGGCTAAAACAAGCTAACGAAATATGTATTACCCACATATTTATCATTCCTTGTGGTGGTAATGCTTAATCTACTCCCTTAGAAATATTCAAGTATACCATACATTGTTATTAACTATAGTGTCACCATGTTGCATAATAGCTCTCTTGAACTTATTCTTCCTAACTGAAATTCCATACCCTTTGGCCAACATCTCCTCACCCCCAGCCACTGGTAACCAACATTCTACTCTGCTCTTATGAGCTCAACTTTTAGATTCCACATATAAGTGAGATCATACAGTATATATCTCTCTGTGCCTGGCTTATTTCACTTAACATAATGTCCTCCAGGTTCATTCATATTGGTACAGATGGTAGGTTTCCTTTTGCATGGCTCAGTAATATTCCATGGTGAATGTATACCTCATTTTCTTTACCCGTTTGTCTGGTTTTGCTTTTGTTTTTATTTTTGAGTTGGAGTCTCACTCTGTAGCCCAGACTGGAGTGCAGTGGCCGCTCCCGGCCACTGAAGCCTCGACCTGCTGGGCTCCAGTGATCCTTCCACCTCAGCCACCCAAGTAGCTAGAACTACAGGCGTGTGCTACCACGCCCGGCTAATTTTTTTGATTTATTGTAGAGATGAGGTCTTGCCAAGTTGCCCAGGCAGGTCTCGAACCCGCGGGTTTCGGCCATCCACTCACCTCAGCCTCCCAAAGTGCGGGATTACAGGCTGAGTCACCAAGCCCGGCTCTGTTTTTCTGTTGATAGTCATTAGGTTGTTTCCATACGTTGGCTCTTGTGAACAATGTGTATATGGGAGTGCAGATATCTCTTGGACCTACTGATTTCACTTCCCTTGGATATACACCTAGAAAGTGGATTGCTGGCTCACATGGGAGTTCTACTTTTAATTTTTTTGAGGAGCCTCCATACTGTTTCCCATAATGGCTGCACTAATAAATCAACTTCCATTTAATCCTGCTTTTAATACTCCACACTCCTCTGTGCCCAGTGACTTCCTGTCTGGATACCCCTATGTTATCTTCTCCAGATAATGTGCCTTCAGGATTTGACTATGGTGGAGAACAGTCCTCCACTGTGGGGGAGGTAAATGGATCTGGGGTAGAACCACTTTTTAGATTTTTTTAGTCTTTTAGGTGGGAATAATATATGGTTATTCACTTTCCCCCAGTGTTTCAATAGTCTACAAGAATAACATCTAATGTCTTTTCATGCTATTTGTGGATTTAAATTTTAAAATCATAAGTGGTGATATTATATGCATAGGTATTTTACACCAATTTCGTTTCCTTTTTTTTTGAGTTAGGGCCTCACTCTGTCTCCCAGGCTGGAGTGCAGTGGTGCAATCACGACGTACTGCAGCCTCAACCTTCTGGTCTCAGGTGATTCTGCCTCCTCAGCCTCCAAAGTAGCTGGGACTATAGGTGCGTACCACCATCATGCTCCGCTTATTTATTTATTTTTTGGAGTCTCACTCTGTCACCCAGAGTGGAGTGCAGTGGCACGCTCCCAGCCACCGCAGCCTCAATATGCTGGGCTCTGGCGATCCTTCCACCTCAGCCTTCCAAGTAGCTGGAACTACAGGCGTGTGCTACCACGCCCAGTTAATTTTTTATTTATTATAAGGATGAGGTCTTGCCAAGTTGCCCGGGTGGGTCTTAAACCCACAGTCTCAGGTAATCCAGTCACCTCAGCCTCTCAAAGTAATGGGATTACAGGCTGAGTCACTGAGCCTGGCCTTTTTTTTTTTTTTTTTTTTTTTGAGTTGCAGTCTCACTCTGTCACCCAGACTGGAGTGCAGTGGCCGCTCCCGGCCACCACAGCCTTGACCTGCTGGGCTCCGGCGATCCTTCCACCTCAGCCTTCCGAGTAGCTACAACTACAGGCATGCGCTACCATGCCCGGCTGATATTTTGATTTATTGTAGAGATGAGGTCTCGCTGTCCAGGCGGGTCTCGAACCCACGGGCTCAGGCAATCCACTCACCTCAGCCTCCCAAAGGCACGGGATTACAGGTTGAGCCACCGAGTCCGGCTTTTTTTTTTTTTTTTTTAAGAAATGATGTCTCGCTATGTTGCCCTGCCTAGGCCACTCTTGAACTCCTGGGCTCAAGCAATCCTCCCAGTTTGGCCTCCCAAAGAGCTGGGATTACAGGTATGAGCCATCATGCTCAGTCTATTATTTTACACTAATTTCGAATAATCTTTTAATAATATATAATGGAATTATATTTATATCACCCTAAGATAAGATTTTATTAAAATTTATGCTTTCTGATTGTTGGCTCATCCAAAGAGCCAGATTTATTAATATTATCCTCAATCTATACTTATGGATGAGTGAATTTAAACAAAACATTCCTATCATTATATATATATATATATATATATTTATTTATATATTATATATAATATATGTAGTTCTATATATTTTGATTGAGTAGGTTCTTCTGGGTATTCTGGTTTATAGCTAGCATTAGGTAGCATTTATTGCTTCCAGGAATTTTTTTAAAATACACTTTTTTTCTTAGAGAGGGTCTTGTTCTGTCACCCAAACTGAAGTACAGCAGTGGGAGTCATTGCAGCCACGAACACCTGGGCTCAAGGAATCCTCCCACCTCAGCCTCACAGGTAGCTGGGAGTACGGGAACACACTACCATGTGTGGATAATTTTATTTATTTTTCATTTTTTGTAGCAACCGAGTCTCACTATGTTGCCAGGCTGGTCTCAAACTCTAGGCCTCAAGCAATACTCCTGCCTTGGTCTCCCAAATTGCTGGGATTACAGGTGTAAGGCACCATGCCCAGCTTAAAGAATAAATTTTTTATTTAGTTGTCATGTCTCCTTGAGCTCTTCTTGGCTGTGACAGCTTCTCATATTCTCCTTGTTTTTGATGACCTTGACTATTTTGAGTAGTACTGGTTTTGTATTTTTGAATTTTATATTTTTGAATAAAAAAATATATAATATATATATCTTATACATACATTTTATATTTTTATTTTTGAATTTTTATATTTTGAATATTTTGTAGACTATCCCTCAATTGAGACTTGTTTGATGTTTTTCTCATGGTTAGACTGGATGGCGTTGTGCATTCTTGAGAGAAAGAACAAGGAGACAGTGCTATTTTTATCACATTACATCAAGGTTAAATACTACCAACATTTCTTATCACTGATGTGTTAACTGCGTTCACCTGGATGCAGTCATGTTTGTCAGGTTTATCCACTGAATGTTACTCCAACACCATCACCCACCACCACCTTCTTCCATACAGCACTTGTTGGAAGGAAGTCACTAAGAACAGCCCATACTTAAGGACTGGGAGTTGAGTTCCATCTCCCTGAGGGAACAGTATCTCCATAAATTATTTGGAATTTGTTTGAACAGGTGATCTATTCTCCCCTGCATATTTCTTTAATCATTATTTATGTCAGTATGAACACACAGATATTTATTTTTAACTTTGAGTTATAATCCAATACTACTTTATTCAGTTGCTCAAATTGTTCCAGTTTTGGCTATTAGCAGCTCTTTCAGTGTAACCTGATATACACACATTACTGTGTGTGCAGTGTGTGTGTGTGTGTGTGTGTGTGTGTGTGTGTGTGTGTACTTCTTTCCTTTCTGACATTACAAGATGCTCCAGGCTTATCTTGTATATTTCTGACCCCAGTTCTAGAGCCAACCCATTTCTCCCAGGATGCTTGATTCCTCTCATTGGGAATTGGTTTTAGAAACCAAGATCTGGGTGCTAGGGGTGCTCATTGATACTGAGATGCCATTATGCCTAGGCCTGCTCAACTAACAGCAAGAAATATACATATACATCCATAGTAACCCATGTGTATACACATATCCATGAATGCTTCTTTATTTAACCACCTAAATGACATCTATATTAAGCGAAACATGATTTCATACTATTCTCTGCCTCTCTAGTTCATTAACAAATGGATCATTCTAGTCTCCCCTCTTTGCTGATCTGTAACCTCTCACTCCAGCTGTAAGAAATGACACTCCACTCACTTACTCAATTGTTCACTTACTCAATTGTCCACTATACATGTTAAGCAGTATCAAAATTGTTATTCTATACTCCATGGGAAATAACTAGAGTATAACTACACCACAGCAGTCATGGACAGGGTTTTATCTCTTTAGTATTATAGGCTCCACTCATTTCCAAAGATACCCAGGTTAGCACCTTTTCCTCTCATGTCCTTCCATCAGCTTGGTTCATACATTTGTAACACAGTTAGATTGTCTTGTCACATTCTTCATTTCCATCCTGGGGTCTGCTGACCTCCCAAATGATTTTTTTTAGAAGCTTTGCACATATTAATGTTTAGTCTTTGTGCTATAAAGTTCTATGGGTTTTGACAAATGCACCATTACAGTATTTTACAAAATAGTTTCACAGTCCTAAAAACTTCTCGTGCTTTGCTTATTCAGCCCTCCCTCACTCTCTGACAGTCATTGATCTTTTTACTTTCTCTAGAGTTTTGCCCTTTTTAGAATGTCATGTGTCTGGAATTGAATAGTGTATAGCTTTTTCAAACTGGCTTCTTTCACTTAGCAACACACATTTAAGATTTACCCATGTCTTTTCAAGCTTGATAGCACATTTACTTTTGCCACTGAATAATACTTGACTGAATGGATAGACCACAGATTTATCTATTCACTTATTGAAGGACATGTTGGATGCTTCCAGTTTGGAGTAATTATGAGTAATACCACTGCAAACATTTGCATGTGGGAGTGTGTTTTCAAAGTAACTGGGTAATTGAGCAGACTTTTGACCAGTGATTTTTTGTTTTTATTTTTGGTTGTTATTTTTCTGGAGACAGAAACTTGCCTGTCTCCCAGGCTGGAATGAGGTGGCATGATCATAGTTCACTGCAGCCTTGAACCCCTAGACTCAAGCAGCTTCCTGTGCTCAGTCTTCCAAGTAGCTGTAGCTAGGACCACATGCATGATGTGTTAACTGCGTTCACCTGGATGCAGTCATGTTTGTCAGCTAATATTTTAAAATATTTAAATATTTTAAAAAATTGTATAGATGGAATCTTGCTATGTTGCCAGGCTGGTCTCAAACTCTTGACCTCAAGTGATCCTCCTGCTTCAACCTCCCAAAGCACTGGGATTACTGCATGTGTGCAGCCTGATTTATCTTTTTGGATCCATGCTTACATCCACTTCCGAAGGAAACAGATACTGCCTGTTCCTGAGCCCTTTGGGGATTCTGCCATAAAAATGGGACTTGATTCATGGTTTTCCACCTGCCTATTTATGATTCAGCTTTCTCTAGTCCACTAAGTCGGTATACTCTTCCATCATTTTTCTAGCCTGGTAATTTACACTGCATGATTTTCTCTCCTAGTCCTATTATTTTGTGTGATTATACGTTTCTTGTCCCTTTCTCTGTCATTTTAGTGGGATGGTGTAAAACCAAAGTCAGTGTTCCACCCACTGATGTCAACCAGAAGGGTCCCCCTTTCCTTTCTTTTTTCTTTCTTTCTTTCTTTTTTTTTTTGAGTTGAAGTCTCACTCTGTCGCCCAGACTGGAGTGCAGTGGCATGCTTCCAGTCACTGCAGCCTCGACCTGCTGGGCTCCGGCGATCCTTCCACCTCAGCCTTCCAAGTAGCTGGAACTGCAGGCACATGCTACCACGCCCGACTAATTTTTTGATTTATTGTAGAGATGAGGTCTCACCAAGTTGCCCAGGCGGGTCTCAAACCCATGGGCTCAGACAGTCCACTCACCTTGGCCTCCCAAAGTGCTGGGATTACAGACTGAGCCACCAAGCCTGGCCCCTTTTCTTTCTTAGAAGTTCAGCTAGCCGGGCGTGGTAGGCACCCCTGTAGTTCCGGTTACTTGGAAGGCTGAGGCAGAAGGATCACCAGAGCCCAGCAGGTTGAGGCCGTGGTGGCCAGGAGCGTGCCACTGCACTCCAATCTGGGCAACAGAGTGAGACTCCAACTCAAAAAAATAAAAATAAAAAGAAGTTCAGATTTGAGCTCCCCACGGATGAGGTAGGTGGAGCCAGCATCAGTAAAGTCATGGCTGCTGTGACTCCAGCCACATGAGAAGACCTTCTGCTTTCATATCTCCCTCTCAGTGTCCATCCTAGTCAGGACCTAGGTACCAACCTTCTGCCTGCAGAGCTTTGAAGGCCCAAACCTATTGGGAAGGGATTGATTCAACCTTCTGAGCAGGAGGCCTCAGAGCAAGGACATGTCTGGATATAGCCTAGCCAGGGGCTATGACATAAATGGAGGGGTGGGGGAAGGGCAAAGTCAGCAAGAACCCCATGAATAAACGAGACTATTTTTCTAATCCTCTGTCTCATCCACCCTTACTTCCCTAACCAACAATGCCTCGCAGCAAGACTTCTGGGGAAATGACAGAGGTGATGACATTAGATGATCGGTCAGGACATTAGATGATCGGTCAGGACATTAGATGATCAGTCCTTGAGTGGTATCATCTCTCTCTGCCCACACCCCATAGCTTCTGCCTTTATCTCACCTCTGTTCACTCCACCCAGGCGCCTTCCACCCAGGTGATTTCTTCCAGTCCATGCCCTCACAGTCTTGTAAGCGTTACCCCCAGGGGACATCTCCAGTCACAGTCCTCTTCCTGAGCTCTAACTGAGTAGTCGTGGCTTGTCCTGGATGTACCACAGGCATCTTAGCCACGTGCATCCTGTGACATTCTTTCCCACTTCAGATCACACCCATCTGTTTGAGGTTCCTTAAGGGTTCCCTAAAGTTTCTGGTTCCCTTACATGTCTCCTTCTAATTTCTGAGAACTGTTATGTACTTATCTGGTAGATTTTACATATCTTTGCTGTAATTTTTGAGGTCTTTGAGTAGGAGGGGGCAAGATAGCCATATGACTTGAAACTGGAATAACTTTAATTTCTTCTCCTTTCCTGGGGTTCATTTTTGAAGAGCGTTGTCTGCCTTCCTTTGGGAAGGATGATCCCTGATGCCTCACCAGAGCACAGTTTAGGGTCTTGCAACCCCTTGGAAGTTTTATTTTTGTTCTTCCTGTGACATCATTAGCTCCCCCTCTCACTGGGGTCAAGAACTGCCTCCCAACTCTCTGGTTTCTTCTCTGGAAAATACATTGGAGAATTTGTTCCCATGGGAAGGATGGAATGAAATCTGGTTCCAGGGATGACTCCATAGCTATTTAACCAATTACCAGGGCTTAGGCAATGTTCTCACTGTCCCCAGGCCTATGCCTATAAACTTTTACTGCCTATGGGATAGAGCCCAAATGCCTCGTTCTGTAACTTATGCCACCAAACATCTGTGACATTAACCTTATCTCGTGCTGCAAAGAGTCCGTAGGGCATAGAAGTTAGGAGTGTGAGATCTGCAGCCAGACCGCCCAGGTTCTCATCAGACTCTGCCACACACTTGCTGTGACACCTTAGGCAGTTATTTAACCTCTCTGTGCCTCAGTTTTCTTCTCTGTAGAGTGATAAGTGATGGTAATAGTAATATGTGCCTCATAGAGTTTTTAGAAAAAGTAAATGAATTAATAAATGAAAAAGGCTGGTAACAGTGCCTGGAACTCAGAGAGTGCTCCATGGATGTTAGTTACTCACATACCTCCCTTGCTTCCCACTCCCTGTGCCCCTCTCCAAACTTGAAACTTCCGTTGGCTAGATCTTCAAGGGCACAGAGGGCCTCTTACTTCTCCTTCCCTTCTTCCTTCCTTCTTCTGTTATCAATGAGAACTACCATTGATTGAACACTTGCTACATGCTAGCTACTTTCCAAGCACCATTTAAAAAATCTTCTCAATAATCCTGAAATGCTGGTACCATGGCTCCTATTTCATATATAAGAAAGGAAAGGTCAATGTTTCAAGTCACATAATTGCCAAGTGGCAGAGCTGAGAGTTGAACTGTGTCCATCCAGCCTGAATCTGTCTTCCCGTCAAATCTCTCTGTCTCACCATCAAACCTTCACCATCCTCCATCACAGCCTACAAGGCCATGCTTGGGGTTGTTCGTGCTATGAATTACGTCACTTCAATTCTTTTGGCTGCAAGTAATAGGAAACCCACCTTAAGCTGGCTTAAGCTGAAGAGAGAGAATTTGCTGTTCACCAAAGTGAAATATCTAGATGTCAGGCCAATTTCAACAAAGGCAGGGTCCAAGGGCTTCTCTGTGTCCCAAGGAGCCCATGTCATTATTCTCTCAGCTCTGTCTTCTTTCACGGTCCTGACCCCATCCTAAGGCTGCTCCACTGTGGCTCCCACTGCCATTTGCAACAGTCCAGGTCCCGTAAGCCAGTTCCCCCCAGATCCTGAGACAAGGATGTGAAGAGAAGGAGTTGACTTGGGAAGGGGATTGATCCCAGGAAACACCAGTAACAAAATGGGAAACACATAGGGAAGGAAAACAGCGCATAAAGGGTTATCTAGAATATTACCCCTGGAAAACTAGAGTGCGATCTCACCAAGGAGTTTGGGCAACGACAAAAAATCACGTGTCACAATTATCCCACCAAGTGCACCTGGTGCTTCTGGCCTGTCTGGGAGTGGGCGGAGTGGGCTCTGGCAGCCAGGAAAAATATAATAAAAAGCAAAAGCTGGTAACTGGAAATGAGATGGGGTCGCATGAGCGAGGGCACAAGCCCATCTGTCACTCCAGGGTGTGTGCTTCCTCAGTCAGCCATTGGGATGGGGACAGTTCTTCCCACGGCCATCAAGCAAAAGTCCTGGGCCTTGCTCTGGTTTGTCCTGTTGAGGACCCCGGCCTACACCTGAACCAAACCCTGTGCCCTGGTGAACACTCTGTCCTGATTGCCTCTGTATTCTGTTATTGGCCATCCAGCAGCCACTGTGGCAAGAGATGGAGTCATACTGATTGACTGAGGCAAACCGAGACTTCTCCTAGTCTTGGAGTGGGGCCCAGCATGGCAGCTGTTCAGGGATGCTGGGAGGCTGGGAGGCTGGGAAGGATGCTGAGAAGGGCGAGGCAATGCTCATTACATAATTTGTTTCCCTAAAAGAAAAGGTACTGGTGAAATGGAAATAAAGCACGGAAGAGACGGGTACGTATAGAAACCTGGACACTCTGGGTTGGGACAAGACTGCATGTCACATAGCTGAATCCACTAGTGCTGCTGTATTCCTTCCTCATCTGCCTTCCAGGTGACATTGAGTTTGCACACCTCCAACCAAGGGGAGCCCACTAGCCCCCTGTAACTCACATCTGTTTGAGAGACATCTATAACCACTACAAGTCTCTCTTCATAGTGAGTTGGACATTCCTTCTATGTCTTCTCCCACGGGCCTTGCCCTGCCCTCTGGGGTATCCAGGACACATCTGCTTCATCTGCCCTAAATCTGAGTCCAATTAGGACATGTAAACAGTGATTACATTTCCCCAAGACTGCTCTGGAACAAACTGAGCACTCTCTGGCCTATCACCTCAGAGATGGTGGCCACAGAAAGGGGTGGGTGGGGGGAGCTGGGTGACATCTGGAGGGGGAAGTTGGGGAGGTCCTCGGGGCAGGCATCTTGGAGCTGGTGGGGCATCAGATGAGTTTCCCCCCTGGAAGCATTGGCGGGTCTCCAGGTCAGTCACAGTTTACTGCTCAGAAACAAATTGGCCCAGTCACAGGGAGGAGCCTCAGTCCTCTCAGGGACTGAGGACATAACCTCCCAGCCTGCCTCCCACCGTATCAGTTCCCACTGGAGCTCCGAAGTGCCCGGGCATGGCCTCCTGCCCCGTGGCTTTAGTTCCTGAGGTCTAGCTTGCTTCTATTCAGTCACACACACCCAAGTCTCCCCACCTCCTGCCCAGTCCTGGCCCTGACTCCCCCGCCACCTAAGAGGTCCACAAAGGGCTAGACAGAACACAATACAGGAGGAGTTCCAACTGGAGTCAGGGTCTTCCAGTGATCCTGCTCTGCTGAGATAAGTGACTTTTCCTTTCAGAGCCTCAGTTTCCCTTATCTGAAAAACAGGAAAAGGAACTCATTTGTAGAGATGCTTTGGGAATGTGAAAGTACTGAGCATCTGGTAGGTTCTTCACAGGTGAGCAAATTACAGTGTTTATTGGTGAAAGCTTCTCTTGATGCCTCCCTGATTATCAGAATCCATTGAGACGGTTCCTAATTCCATGTTCTAGCAATCCTGCAATGTTGGCAGCAAATAGTAATGATCCTATCATGGAGTCCCTCCTGAAATCCTGTCTTCCTCCAAGAAGTCCTTCCATGTTGATGAGACAGGCTAGTGGTCATACACTCTCCCACTTATATAGACCCCATAGAACAGGAGTACCAACCCCAGGACTGGGTACTCCTGCCCTGTTCATTCTGCCCCTCCCTCCTCACCCCTCTGTGACCTGTTAGGAACTGGGCCACACAGCAGGAGGTAAGTGGCAGGTGAGCCAAAGAAACTTCATCTGTATTTACAGCCATTCCCCATCACTTGCATCACTGCCTAAGCTCCATCTCCTGTCAGATCAACACTGAAAAGTCTGCTTCCATTTCCCGCATCCTATATTTGGGAAGCAGGGTTTTCTGCAGTGACAGCAACCAAAATGAGATTACAGAGAAGACTGGTCATAAGTGACAAATTTTGGGTATCACTGTCTCCCATCACCCTCACCTGGGACCATCTAGTTGCAGGAAAACAAGCTCACGGCTCCCACTGATTCTGTATTATGGTGGGTTGTATAGTTATTTTGTTATAAATTATAATGTATAATAATAATAATAATAGAAATAACACGCACAATAAATGTAATGCGCTTGAATCATCCTGAAACCCAATCCCCTACACCCCCCATCCGTGGAAAACTGTCCCTGATGCCAAAAGGTTGGGGACTGCTGTAGAAGATGTAGTTGCACCTTCCTTTCCCTCGCCAGGGAACCATTCCATCCCATTCACATGTCTATAGAGGAGGGTCCTTGCTAGCCCTTCCCCTCGGGCTCTGTTGACCTGGTGACCTAAGCTGGGTTAGGCAGAGTTCTTTCCTCACATTCATTTTTTTTTTTTTTGAGTTGGAGTCTCACTCTGTCACCCAGGCTGGAGTGCAGTGGCACACTCATGGCCACCCCAATGACGACCTGCTGGGCTATGGCAATCCTTCTGCCTCAGTCTTCCAAGTAGCCAGAACTACAGGTACGTGCTATCGCACCATGTTAATTTTTGATTTATTGTAGAGACGAGGTTTCACCAAGTCGCCTGGGCTAGTCTCAAACCCACAGGCTCAGGCAATCCACTGACCTCAGCCTCCCAAAGTACTGGGATTACAGGCTGAGCCACCAAACCCAGCCTTCCTCACATTCTTTAGGTTGAAAGTAGAAGACTCCTTCCTTCTCCAGGGTGTGTAGATCCAGAGCTGCTGGTGGTCACATGGAAAAAAGTGAGGGAGCAACACTGGCACACAAGAAAAACAGACAAGAGACACAGTATGTCTGAGCTCCTGGTTTCAATGGTCTTCAGCCCCATCTGCCCCCTGCTTACTAGCACAAACCACCCTCAGGATACAAGAGGAACAGCCCACTGCCCCAGCCTCCTCTGAGGTCCAGCTGATTGGACTTGGGTGGACGTTTGATCAGGGGGAATTAATTCAGAAGCCAGATGGGTGCACTATCTTCTAGAATTGGAACATGGAGTATCAGGGTCAAATATTTGCCAGTGCTAAGCTTGTGAGGCAAGTAGATAGAGCTTTCGGGCAGTCATGAGGATTCTTACAGAGAAAAGAGAAGTTCCCAGAGCCTGAGGAGGTTGAAGCAGAGACAGGAGGGAGGCTGGGAGAGGCACCTTAACTCCTGCCAGCTTCTCCCTTTCTGTATTCCCTCCTTGGAAGTTCTGCTGAGCCTGCCCTCAGGCACCATCAGATATTACTGCATCCATCTGGTAAATCTTCCCTTTCACTCAAGCTGCTTTGCCCGGCTCCTGTTCCATGTCCCCAGCTGTCCAGGTCTTTCAACACAGCCAAAGATGGAGGCCACAAAGAGTCTGTGATCACCCATAGGGGGCGCTGGAGAATAGCTCCCTACCATGACCTGGGAGGTTTGTCTCTTTAAAATATTCACATATATAAAATGTGCCTTTTTAAAGTGTGCAATTCAGTGTGTGGGGGGGTTGCTTTTTTGTTGTTGTTTTTTTTTTAGTTGGAGTCTCACTCCATCGCCCAGATTGGAGTGCAGTGGGACACTCCCGGCCACCCCAGCGTCGATCTGCTGGGCACTGGAGATCCTTCCGCCTCAGCTTTCCAAGTAGCTGGAATTACAGACACGTGCTGCCACGCCCGGCTAATTTTTAAATTTATTATAGAGACAACATCTCACCAAGTTGCCTGGGCTGGTCTCCAACGCGTGGGCCCAGGCAATCCACTTGCCTCCGCCTCCCAAAGTGCTGGGATTACAGGCTAAGTCACCGAGCAATTTAGTGTTTTAAAGTGTATTCGCAGTTGTGCAACCATCACCACTATCAAATTCCAGAATATTTTCTTTTTTGAATTTTTATTTATTTTTTTATTTTAGAGATGCGGAGTGCAATTCAGGGTTAGGTATGCAAGTGGTCATCACACAGGTAAAGTTTAGGCCTCCCTTTGGTTCCCACTCAGAACATTTTCATCACCCCCAAATTAAACCCCATACCTATTAGCAATCATTTGTCTTCTGCCCCCTCCCCAACCACAGCATC
This sequence comes from Cephalopachus bancanus, assembly GCA_027257055.1. NCBI lineage: Eukaryota > Metazoa > Chordata > Mammalia > Primates > Tarsiidae > Cephalopachus > Cephalopachus bancanus. Next base: position 4,804,346 of record JAPVLO010000036.1, read on the forward strand.
CAATAAACTGCCTTGTGTGTCAATGGATTTTCCTATTCTGGACATTCACATAAATGGAAACATACAAAAGTTGACCTTTTACGTATGACTTTTTCCACTTAACATGTTTTCAAGGTTTATCTATGTTGTAGCATGCAACAGTACTTTGTCCCTTTCTATGGCTGAATAATAGTCACATTTTGCTTATTCATTTGTTAGTTGTTGGACATTTGGGTTGTTTCTACCTCTTGTCTATTGTGAGTAGGGCTGCTCTGAGTATTTGTGTACCACTATTTGTTTGAGTGCCTGTTTTCAATACTTTAGAGTCTATACCTAGGTGTGGAATTGCTGGGTCATATCTTAATTCTATGTTGAACTCTTTGAGGAACCACCAAACTGTTTCCTGCAGTGACTGCACCATTTTACATTTCTAGCACCAGTGTTTGAGGGTTCTAATTTCTCCACATCCTGGCCTATCGTGATGTGACGCGGTATCTTGCTGAGGTACTGAGATTTGCATTTCCCTAATGACTAATGATATTAAACATTTTCTCATGAGCCTATTAGCCATTTCTTTTTAAAAATTATTAATTAATTTATTTATTTATTTATTTATTAGGAGTGAGGTATCACTGTGTTGCCCGGGCTGATCTGGAACTTCTGGACTCAAGTAGTCTTCCTGCCTCAGGCTATCAAAATGTTGGGGAATTACAGGCGTGAGCCACCTTATCCAGCCCTATTGACCATTTCTATATCTTCTTTGGAGACATGTTTATTCAAATCCTTTGTCCATTTTTAAAAATGGGCTATCTGTTTTTTAATTAATGAGTTGCAATAGTTTTTCATATATTGAGAATACAGTCCCTTATCAGATGTATGTTTTACAAATATTTTCTCCCCATCTGTGGGTTGCACTTTCACCTCTTTGACAGTGTCCTTTGATGCACCTAAGATTTTAATTTTTATGAAATCCAATTTAACCTACTTTGTTGTTGTTTGGGCTGATGGTGTCACATCTAAGATACATGCCTTTTTTCCTTAAGTTCAGATTCTTTCCATCTGTTGAATTCTGGCTTCTGTCTGATGTTTGCAAATGTCTTTTCTACCACTCACATTTTAAGCAAGTCTATCTGTCTCAGATAGCAAATTTCCCCACGGGCAGTGACCAACTCTGAAAGGAAAAAAAAAAGCCCACATTGTGCAATTAATTAAAGCTTTTAATGATGATAACAACAATGACCCAGAGGTCAGTAAGTCCTTCCTTGGGTCTAACCTCATATTGCAGAATAAATCTATTTGTCCTTCACAGGTTCTGAGGAGGGCTTTAATGGGAAGGTCCTAGAGAAAGGGGAGACCCTGAAACACAATGGAGGGGGTCAGGAGTGGCTGTCCTGTTTCTAGCAAGACCACCAGTAGCAGGACTATCCACTAAGCTTGGCTCTCCACCAAGCAAAACAAGTGCTCTGTGCTGGGATGATGGTGGGGGCTGGGAGCTGGCACTGCCTTTCCCACTCCAAGAGGGAAAACTGGTGCCTGGGCAGGATCAAGTCCCTGTCACTGTCAGCTCAGACTAAGAAAGTTACACGAACAGGGCAAGCCGAGAGCAGGGAACCGAGGGAGGAAGCTGCTCAGCCCCTGGTCTCCAGGGACGCTCTCTGTGGGCTGCAGCTCCTTTTGGTCAGCCCACTTGGAGCTGACCCCTGTGGGAAGCTTGTCTCTAGGGATCTTCCCAGGCCAAATCAGGGAAAGCCAGCCCAGAACCAAGCACATCTTCTGCTAGGAGACAGGGACCACAGCTGACCAGCCTCAAATTCCAGGCTGCCCACACCCATGGGCTTTGGCTGAACTCACCAGCTCATTTGAACCCATCATCATTTAGAGAGCTCCCACTGTGAGCCTGCGCTGGGCTCCTTGATGCCCTCTGTCTAGGACCTCAGCACCAGGTCTGGCACACTCCAGGTGTTTGGTTGGTACTCCAGAGTCCAATGTCCCTGCCAAACTCCAGGGTTGCAGAAAGAGTCGCATGTTGAATTACCACTTAATCCAGGTGCGGTTCTGTGCAAGTTACTTAACGCCTCCAAATGTCTCTCCCACATCTGGGAAAATGATGGGTCTGGTGTTACAGCCTGGTTGTGAGAACAAATGAGGCAACAAATATGTTTTAGAGAAACAGAGCCAATAGGGCACATCTGGATGTAAATATGTAAGAGGGGATTTATTATGAGAATTGTCTCACATGATTAGGAAGGCCAAGAAGTACCACGGTGTGTGTGAGAAATAAGAATGGTGATTTATTTTCAAATTGGAGCCTATCTTATCTTGGGTTCTCAAGATGGTGTCTAAATGCTTTGTGCTTCTCTTTTGTTGATTCACTTCCTGCTTCTTTGTGCTTCCTTTTTGTACAAAGGGCTTTTTACTTTGGTGGGCTTCATGTTTAAACTTTTGGCGGGATCCAATCAGAATGGTTCTGTAAACCAATCAGCAAATAGGACATGCAAGTGAAATGATTCTGTAAGCCAATCAAAATGTGTCACTTAGGCCTCTTCTGGGAAAGCCTGTAACTTCTGCAGTATTCCTCCAATGAGGAACCAGGAGAGTGACCCGCCTTTTAGGGATAAAGTGCTGATTCTTTCTATTGCTTTGGTGTGCCTGCCCACTAGACACTCAATCTTGCAAGACCGTCATCAAAGTCCATCATTAAAGTCTTGCTTCTACTGCACTACACATCTCTGTGTCTATTCTCTGATTTTGGACAAGCAAGTTCGTTTCTCACAGTGAGCCATCTGCAAACTGTAGACCCAGGGCAGCCAATGGTGTAACTCTGAGTCCCAGGCCGAGGGTCTGACTGAGAATCTGGGGAGAGGATGTTGGTTCAAGTCCTGGAGTCCAAAGGCCTGAAAACCTGGTTCTCTGATGTCCAAGGGGAGGGGAAGATGGATGTACCAGTTCTGAAGGGTGAGTGAATTTTCCCTTCCTTTGCCTTCTTGTTCCAGTAGGCTGCCAGTGGACTGGGTGAGGCCTGCCCACCTAGGTGGGGGTGGATCTTCTTTGCTCAGTCTACTGTTTCAAATGCTAATCTCTTTCAGAAACATCATCACAGACATACTCAGAAATAACGTTTTATCAACTATCTTGGCATCCCTTAAATGAAGTCAAGTTGATACCTGAAATTAACCATCACAATGTAATAGGGTCTAATGTAATCCATAACTGATAGAATGGACTTGATTAAATATTGTTGATGTTAACCATAGGGCCAGCTTATAGTCCTGATCTTGCTTTCCGGGACCTCTTCTTTTGTCTCCTCTTTTATCTCCTAAATTAGCACATCAGCTCAGATCACTCTCCTGAAGACTTGACTATTCAATCACTGCCAGACATACGTACCAGGAGTCTCAAGGCATCCCAAACTCAGCACACACATGCTGAACGCCTCATCTCCCCACGGATTCTTGCTTCTCTTCCTGTGTCTGCAGTCTCAGTATGGCCCCACCACCCAGTCAGTGACCCAAGTCAGAAAACTGGGTGTCATTGAGAGTGTCGCTCTTCCACATTTTCCACATACAATTAGTCACCAGACCCTCTCTGTCATCTCCCAATTCCACCCTTCCCTCTCTCTCCCCGTGGCTCATGCGCCGCGCAGACTCCACCAGAGCTCCTTGGGCATGCTGACAGCACATACTTCCTTTCCCATGTCTCCCAAGAATCTCTCTTGTGCCAACACCCGTCAGGCTTTTGCCTCCCCTGCTTCCTTCAAAGTGTACTCTTCAAGGTCTATGATGCTAAATTCAACGAGTAACTCCTAGCCCTCATCCTTCCTAACCTCTCAGCAGCCTTTGTCACAGCTGATCACACCCTCCTCCTGAGATACCTCTTGACTTAGTCTTCAGGACACCTCCTTTGCCTGATTTCCTTTGTATGTAGTCTTCAGACTGTCTCTTCTTCTTCTTTTTGGCTGTTTCACACTCATTTCCCTAACTCCTAAACGTTAGAGTTCCCTACCACTTGGTTCTTAACTACTGTTTTCTACCTATGTTTATTCCACAGGTGATCTCATCCTGTTCCATGGATTTTTTTTTTTTTTTTTTTGAGTTGGAGTCTCACTCTGTCACCCAGGCTGGAGGGCCATGGCATGTTCCCAGTCATCGTAGCCTCAACCTGCTGGGCTCAGGCGATCCTTCTGCTTCAACTTTCCAAGTAGCTGGAACTACAAGCGTACACTACCATGCCCGGCTTATTTTTTTATTTATTGTAGAGACGAGATCTCACCACGTTGCCCAGGCTGGTCTCGAACCCGTGGGCTCAGGCAATCCTCTTGCCTCAGCCTCCCAAAGTGCTGGGGTTATAGGCGAGAGCCACTGTGCCCAGCCTGTCCCATGGATTTAAAGACTGTTTATCTGTTGATGGGTTTTGGCTCCAGTCCAGACCTGTCTCTTGAATTTGTATGTCTGACTGCTGACTTGATATCTCTGTTAGGATGTCTAACAGACACTCAAAATGAACCATAACCAGGGTTGAGCCCCTAATCTTTCCTGTTTTCTGTCTTCCACATCTCAGCTAATAGCAACTTTATGCTTCCAGTTGCTTTGGTAAAACAAACAAACAAACAAAAGCTTGGCATTATCTCTCATGCTCCATGAGAAATCATCAGGATATCCTGTCAGCTCTACTTCTAGAACATGACTGGAGTCCAACCACTTCTCACTACCTCAGCGGCTAACTAGCTATTCCAGCCACCACCATCTCTTGCCTGGATCGCCACAGTGGCTTCCAACCTGTGTCTAGACTTCTGCCCTCACTTGTTTCTATAAAGTCAGATCATGTCACTACACTCCAAGCCCTCCAATTCCTCTCCATCTCACTCCCAATAAAAGTCACAATCTTTACAATGACCCACAAGTTGCTACATGGGCCCTTGTTTCCTCTCTAAATCTGATCACTTTCTATTCTCTCACAGATAACAGTGAAGAGCACAAATTTGAATTCAGGAACAGTTAATGATAGAGATGTGAATTATCTATCTCAAGATCCACCTGTCCTTTTCTTATCCGAATATGAACACTGGTTGTGAGATGGGCACTTTAGGCCTGGAATAAAAGTATACATTGCTCATATTCCCTTGCACTTGGTTATGGCTATGTGAAAAAATTCTGGCTTCCAAGTAATTATGGACATGATGGTTGGAACTTCAGCAGCCATCTTGGACCATGAGGTGACTTAGAGGATAGAAGCCAATGCATAAGGTAGGAAGCAGAAATCTAGGAATTTAGGCTCCTAGTGACATATGGAACTTTCACACTGACACAGGAGGCCTGATTCCAGGTTAATTTTATACTAGAGAGAAGTATACTTCTACATTGTTTAAAGTATAACTAGTTTGAGGTTTTTACCTATATGCAAATAGATCTGTTTGTAATTGATAGGAAAGTTACAGCAGACCCTTCAAAAGACATCTATATTAAATCCCTGGAACCCGTGAATTCACGCCTTTATTTGGAGAAAGAGTCTTGGCAGATGTAATTAAGTTAAAGCTCTTTTTTTTTTTTTTTTTTTTGAGTTGGAGTCTCACCAAGTTGCTGGTCTTGAACCCTTGGGTTCAGGCAATCCTCCCGTCTGGGCCTCCCAAAGTGCTGGGATTATAGGCTTAAGCCACTGCACCTGGCTGGCTAAGGCTCTTACAACAAGACCATCCTAGATTATCAGTGTAGGCCCTAGATCCAAAGACAAATGTCCCTTTAAGAAACACACAGAGGAGAGCAGCCACACAGAGGAAGAGTTGATGTGACGACAGAGGCAAATTCACGTGGTCACAAGGTCACACATCAAGGAATGTCGACACCGAAAAACTAGAAGGGGCAAGGAGTGGATTCACTGCTGGAGATTCCAGAGGAAGTACGGCCCTGCTGACACCTTGATTTCAGATTTATAGCCTCCAGAACTGTAAGAGAATGATTTTTGCTGCTGTAAGTCACCAAGTTTATGGGACTTTGTTATGGCAGCTAGAGAAGACCAGTACAGGAATCATCAATACAAAGAAGGTCATCGAAACGATGAAAGTGGACAAGGCTCCTCAGGGAGAATGCAGCATCCCCTGGTGAACCAACATTTAAGGCTGAGGAGGGCAGAACCTGCAAAGGAAATTGCCAGAGAGTGATCAGAGAGGAGAAAGCCAAGGCAATTCCAGAGTGTGGTGAACAACAGAGTCAAAGGCTGCTCAGATCAGAACTGAGATGCCGCCAGAGATCTGGGCAATTGGACATCAGAGAGGGCAGTTTTGACTTTCTTCAAAGCATCGTCAGTGGAGTGGGGGGAGCAGGAGTGAGGTGCAGAGGATTTGGGGTGAGTGGGTGGCTGAGATGGGGAAGCAGCAAGAGTAGAAAACTTATCCAAGTTTGGTTGTGAAGGGATAAAGAGTAGCTAGAGAAAGCAGAAGGCTTTTCTTTAGATGGGAGGCTCAAGGATGCTCAAATGCTGGTGAGGAGACAGGAAAGTGGAGAAGGCTGATCGATTGTACAGGGAAGGTAAGGGTTTCCGAGCACCAGAGGTGGTCCCTGAAAAATGCATCACAATGCAGGTAAATGAAAAAGATTTGTGGCAGGATGTTAAGAAATCATTCATCCAATGGGTAATAGACTGGGTGTGGTGGCTCACACCTGTCATCCCAGCACTTTGGGAGACCAAGTGAGAAGGATTGCTTGAGCCCAGGAGTTTGAGATCAGACAGTGCAATATAGTGAGATCTTGTCTCTCAGTAAATAAGAAAATAATTTTAACAAGTGAGCAATAAATCGTATGATGACCTAGTTAGTCTCTGATACGAAAGACACGATTATCTGCCCAGATGGATGGAAACATGGTAGGATTGAAGGCGGTAAAAAAAAAAAAAATAGTAAAACAAGGTTTTAAATCACCTTTGAGAAGCATGAAGAGAGAGCTAAAGGCTTGCTGAACTCTGTCGAGGGCCAGTTAACACAGGAGGCCAAGAAGCCAGTGGCTGCAGCTTGCCTGGTTGGGCAGGGTTCTCTAGCATCTCTTGACATCCCAGGCCAGTCAAGAGAAGGCAGACAATGGAACAATGGTTGAATGCCATTTTCTAGGCAAGTGGAATGTCAGGGCAATGGGACTAGTGGGATGCTGATAAAAATGATTGACAAGACATGCCAAGACATGTGAGGTAGACGAAGAAAGAATAGAAAATGGGAATAGGAGAAGCTGGGTAGTTATGGTTGAAAAGCAATGTCTGCATTTTTCAGTGTTAGAGGTAGGATGGTTCAGAGTATGGTCAGGGAAAGTCTGAGTGGGGCCATGGAAGTGTGTTCCCTGAAGATGGTTAGATCGAGGGCAAGTTGGTGATAGGTCATCATACAAGTTATTGGCCACTTTTTAGAATTATTTATTTTCTTATTTATTTTTTGTAGAGACGAGGTCTCACTGTGTTGCCCAGGCTGGTCTCAAACTCCTGTGCTCAGAAGCCCTCCCACCTTAGCCTCCAAAAGTGCTGGGATTACAGGTGTGAGCCACCACACCCTGCCTATTGTCCACTTCTAAAAGGGAAAGGAGCATTATTCATTTATCATACACCACAGAATAATGGGGATGAGTCTGGACTGATCCCAAGCAAACTAAAACATATGGTCATCCCAGTGCTTACCCACTCGGGCCAATGGCAGACCTCAGGATGAAGAAAAGACAGCGACCTCAGGATGAAGAAAAGACAGCGCCCTGGTATGAAGCCATGAGGGACAGGCAGGGCTTGCAGGTAGCTGAGCAGAGAGGGAAGGTGGCTTGGCCAATGCCAAGAGGCTCGCCAAGCAGGGGCTTTACAAGACAGTAGAGGAGAGTGGGAGGAGAGAAGCTTCACTGGACAGGGGATGGAGGACACAGGCCCCACCTCCAGACTTTGTGGGGCTTGTTACGCTGAATAGTGAGATTTGATCAACCTCCTGCATGGATTGCACTTTTTTTTCTACTTTCCCAAACACTTTTTCCCCAGCCTTGTAACATTCTTGAGAGTTACCTATTGTGCTTCCTATTTTCAGAAAGCGGAACCAAGGCTGTGTGTGGTTTAGGTGGTTGACCCAATATACATAAAGGAAACCCCAGGAACAGGACTGCCAGACAAGATGCGGGACACCTAGTTCAAACTGAATTTCAGAAAAACAACAAATACTTTTAAAATATAACTATGTCCCAAATATCGCATGGGACATACTTAGACTAAAGAAAATTTATTGCTTGTCTGAAATTTAATTTCAACCGGGCATCCTTGGTTTTTGCTTTTTGTTTTGTTGTTGCTTTCTTTGTTTTCATAAATCTGGCCGTTCAAAAGGAAGGGGAGCAGACCAGAGTGGTGGAATAAATCAGAGCGGCTTCGTAGTGTCCCAGGAGGCTGGAAGGGCAGGGCCAGGTCTGAGCATGGCTCAGAGAAGGATGGCATTTGGGGGAGGGAAGTCAGCCTGGGGAAGAGACTCCAAATCGTGTCCTGTGTGGAAGGCCTCAAGACTGGCAGGGTCAGCCTGTGGACAGGAGGGCCAATGGAGTAAGTAAAAATGGCTTCAGCTCCTGGCGACGTGCACTTGCAGGTGAGCAGATGGAGCTTTGGAGCCAACGAAGGGCGCTCACATCCATGGTTTTAACTGGACTCCCACCCTGCCCTGCAAAGTAGGCACAACACAGATCCCTGTACCCAGTAGAATCCCAGGAGGGATTCTGCAGAGCTTCTAGAATCAGAGGCCACAAAGGAAGGGGTCTTAGAGAAGGACACCTGGTCATTCAGGGCGGGTTGGGGAGCAGTTGCAAACCCTGGAACCCACCCAGCAGGCCCTGGGGAGCCTGGCACGAGACTGTGCCCTGACACAGGTGAGCGAGATTGGCCATCCACCTAGTAAGGGGGCGGGCAGGATGTAAGGAGAAGGGCATCACTGTGAAAGTGGGGAGGCAGGAAGACCGGACGTGTCCAAAGCTCAGGTCAGCTGGTAAATCATTAGCCTTCTCCAGAACACAGACGCGGCAGGGACTGTAATTACAGGTTAAAGAAATGAGATGAGGGCAACCCCTTTGGGTCCCCTCCCACTGTGGGAGCTTTTCTGTCCTCTCAATAATTCCTGCTTTTGAAAAATAAATAAATAAACCGGGCTCGGTGGCTCAGCCTGTAATCCCGCGCTTTGGGAGGCTGAGGTGAGTGGATTGCCTGAGTCTGCGGGTTCGAGACCCACATGGGTAACTTGGCGAGATCTCATCTCTACAATGAAATAAAAAATCAGCCAGGCATCGTAGCATGTGCCTGCAATTTCGGCTACTTGGAAGGCTGAGGTGGAAGGATCGCTGGAGCCCAGCAGGTTGAGGCTGTGGTGACCGGGAGCGGCCACTGCACTCCAGTCTAGGCGACAGAGTGAGACTCCAACTCAGAAAAAAAAAGAAAGAAAGAAAAATAAATAAACAAGTAAACAAATAAATAAATAAAAGAAATGAGACGAAAAATAGCAAAATTAAAATATAATGAAGTAGACGGGCTCGGTGGCTCACCCTGTAATCCCACGCTTTTGGGAGGCTGAGGTGAGTGGATTGCCTGAGCCCGCGGGTTCGAGACCCGCCTGGGCAGTGAGACCTCATCTCTACAATAAATCAAAAAATCAGCCAGGCGTGGTAGTGCATACCTGTACTTCTGGCTACTCGGGAGGCTGAGGTGGAAGGATTGCCGGAGCCCAGCAGGTGAGGCTGCGGTGGCCGGGAGCGGCCACTGCACTCCAGTCTGGGCGACCGAGTGAGGCTCAAAAAAAAAATAATAATAATACAACGAAGTAAAATACAATAACAAAACAGAAGGATTCAAGGTGCCAGACCATCTGATAAGGGATCAGGCAACCCAGGACCTCCCTCAGGGCCAGGACCTGAAGTAGGCGCAAGGACAAAGCCGTGAACCACAGACTGGGGAGCTGCTGCCGGGAACAGCAGCGTCAGGAGGCCACTGCCACACTCTTCACTCCACCGCTGGCACTGGCGTTCTCAGTGACCTTATGACACCTCTTATCTTTTGGGGCCTCACTTTGCTCAGCCCTACAAAGAGGGAGTGAGCTAGAGCGCAGTTTGCAGCCTGGGTTCTGCAGAAGGTGCAGGGGGACCTTCAGGCTCGTTTCCAATGGCAAGGAAACACTGGATGCTGCTGCCCGGGTGCTGGGGTCAGTGCCTTCATTCACTAATATGCACTGCTACCCTACTGTGTGCCAGGCAGCTTCCTGTGTGCTGAGAGAGATTGCAAAGTCGGTCCCTGTCTTTACAGGGCTCGGGTCTTAGTATGGGCGGGGTAGGCAAGAAAGAAGTGAACAGATACATGAGCAGGGAGGCAGCATTTGAGGTGAGATCTGAATGATCTGCGGAAATACTGGGCAAATACTGGAAAATACTGGGTGCTGAGTGGGCCAGGCTGTGGGAACAGCTAGTGCAAAGACTCAAAGGAGCCAACACGCTGAGGGTGTCAGAAGAACCAAAGAGGGGGCCAGTGACTGGAGAGAGAGTGCATGATGCCAGCTCTGAGAGAATGAACAGGGCAAATGCTGTAGGGCCTGTGGATGGGGAAAGATTTGGGGCTTTTTTCAGGGTGGTGGGAACTACTGGGGGATTTTGAGCAGGGGTATAATGGCATTGAATAGATATTTTATTTTATTTACTTATTTTTTTGAGTCAGGATCTGGTCTCACTCTATCGTCCAGCCTGGGGTGGAGTGGCATGTTCATGGCCCACTGCAGCCTCAACCTCCCGGGCTCAAGTGATCCTTCTGCCTCAGCCTCCCAAGTAGCTGGGACTACAGGTGTGTGCCACCATCCTGGCTATTTTAAAATTTTTTTGGTAGAGATGAGATAATCTAGCTCCGTTGCCCAGGCTGGTCTTGAACTCCTGGGCTCAAGTACCCCTCCTGCCTTGGCCTCCCAAAGTGCTGGGATTACAAGCATGAGCCCACACCTGGTCAACAGACGTTTTAAAATGGTGACTTAAGACATACTTTTTATATTATGAACAGGCACGCCAGCTATGTATACAAGCAGATTTTTAAAAAAATAAATGAAATAAATTACGGGCTCAGTAGCTCAGCCTGTAATCCCAGCACTTTGGGAGGCTAAGGTGAGTGGATTGCCTGAGCTCATGGGTTCAAGACCAGCCCGGGCAAGACCTCGTCTCTACAATAAATAAAAAAATTGGCTGGATGTGATAGCACACGCCTGTTGTTCCGGCTACTTGGAAAGTTGAGGTGTACCTAGGTGCACTCCTGCCTGGGTGACAGAGTGAGACTCCAACTCAAAAAAAAAAAAAGAAAGAAAAAGAAACAAAAGTAGCACTTAGCAATAGATAGTATCCTGATAGTCTCAATTCTTCTATTTCATAAAAATAAAAAGCAGGTCATTACCCATTAAGTTGATTTCATAACCTACCACTTGGTTGTAACCTACAAAGTGCATTGCTTTTAGGATACTACTCTGGCGATTGGTTGTAAAACACATTGTGTGGGGAGCAGGGGAGAGGCAAGAAAAGAAGCAGGGGGCCCAGTCAGGAGGATATCACACAAATCCAGGCACAAGAGGATAGTGGATGGGAGGAGGATGTTCTTGGTGGGGACAGAGGAAAGTGGGCAGTGTAAATGGGACTTGCCAATGAATCAAACGAAAGTGAGAGAGAGGGAGGAATTAGTAAGGACTTGGTTTTTGACTTCTGCTCCTGGGGGAACAGTGTCGTTGATTGCCTACATGGGTAGCCTGTGGAAGAAGCAGTTTTGCAGGTAATTGAGAGTTGGGTTTGGGCAATGTCAATTTCAGAGCAATTTCACCCATTTTAGTTGTTCCTGCTCTGGTCTTAGAGTCAGCTGGGGAGAAGTTACACAGCAGGCAGAGAGCAACCCCACAATGATATGCGAAACAAAAACTTTAATTAGCATCTACACAGGCTTGCTCTGAGCCAAGCAGTGTTAAGAGCATGACAGTATTCATTTACTTCTTAGGATAATGCTGTGGATTAGGTGCACAGAGAGGTTACTTTCCTGTCCTCAGTTGCACAGCATATACATGCCAGCAGTGGGATTTAAATCGTCTACCTGCCGAGTGTGGTGGTTCAAGCCTGTAATCCCAGCACTTTGGGAGGCTGAGGTGAGAGGAATGCCTGAACTCAGGGATTCGAGACCAGCCTGGGCAACTTGGTAAGACCTTGTCTCTACAATAAATCCAAAAATTAGCTGAGTATCATAGTACATACCTGTAGTTCCAGCTACTTGGAAGGCTGAGGCGGAAGGATCGCCTGAGCCCAGCAGGTTGAGGCTGCAGTGGCCACGAGTGTGCCACTGCACTCCAGTCTAGGCAACAGAGTGAGACTCTGACTCAAAAAAAAAAAAAAAATCAAGTCTACCTGATGACAAAAATGTTATACAGCTCTGTCAGGGAAAGACGTGTTCAATCTCATAGAGATTGGCTAGGATGGCTCTTGACCTGGAAAGATATTTGCATTACACTGCAAAGCTGAAAAATAAAAGCAGAATTAAAATCATAGATAGTCTATGCAGTTTTTGAACTGCTTTTATGGTGAAAATTATGCATATATGCAGAGAGAAAAGTCTAGAATGATGTATGGCTATGCCTTATCACTCACTGATGGAATTATTGGAAGTTTGAATTTTTTGACAATGATAATATATAGCTATTGTAAAATAATTTCTGGTAAAATAAAATTTTAAAAATTAACCAGGCGTGGTAGCACATGCCTTTAGTTCCAGCTACTTGGAAGACTGAGGTGGAAGGATTCCTGGAGCCCAGTGGGTTGATGCTGGGCTAGCAGTGAGCATGCCACTGCACTCTAGCCTGGGAGATAGAATGAGAGTCCAACTCAAAAATAAATAAAATAAAATAAAATAAGAAAACGTTGAAAGTGTGTTCTGCATATCTAGCATATCTAGTTACTAGACATGGCTTGTGGCAGGAAAGTGGCTCGGAGGACAAGTGGGTGTCATGGTGGAGGTCTCAGAAGACTCAGACTGTTATGCCTGCAGCTCACTGTGTGGCCTTGGGATCACAGAGTCATCAGAGGGGGACCGTAGAGAACATACTGGTTGGACGCAGTGGTTCATGTTTGTAATCCCAGAAGTTTGGGAGCCCAACGTAGAAGACTTACTCAGGAGCTCAGGAGTTCGAGACCAGCCTGCACAACATAGTGAGACCTCAATTCTACAAAAACCAAAAAATTAGCTCAGCATGGTGGTACACACCTGTAGTCCCAGCTACTTGGGGGGCTGAAGCAGAAGCATCACCTGAGCTCAGGAGGTCAAGGTTACAGTAGGCTGTGAGCATGCTACTGTACTCCAGCCTGGGTGACAGAGTGAGACCCCAACTCAAAAAAAGAAAAAGAAAGCCGGCTCGGTGGCTCAGCCTATAATCCCGCGCTTTTGGGAGGCTGAAGTGAGTGGATTGCCTGAGCCCGCGGTTCGAGACCCACCTGGGCAACTTGGCAAGACCTCATTTCTACAATAAATCAAAAATTAGCCGGGCGTGGTAGCGTGCGCCTGTAGTTCCAGCTACTTGGAAGGCTGAGGCAGAAAGATCGCCGGAGCCCATCAAGTGGAGGCTGTGGTGGCTGGGAGCGTCCACTGCACTCCAGTCTGGGCGACAGAGTGAGACTCCAACTCCAACTCAAAAAAAAAAAGAATGAAAGAAAAAGAAAAAGAAAGTACCTAGGAGCAGTAATGTCTTGGTAAATGTTTAACAATCAACTCTTTAAAAAAACCCAAAAGAAACCTTGATTTGTAGTGTTCATTGATATCTTCTTCTTTTTTTTTTTTTGAGTTAGAGTCTTACTCTATATATAGATGTATAGATGAGGTCTCACCAAGTTGCCCAGGTGGGTCTCGAACCCGCAGGCTCAGGCAATCCACTCACCTAAGCCTTCCAAAGTGCGGGATTACAGACTGAGTCACCGAGACCGGCTTGATATCTTGTTTTTAAAAAAATTATTTTTGTAGAGATGGGAGATGGGATCTCATTATGTTGCCCAAGTTGGTCTTGAACTCCTGGCCTCAGATGATCTTCCTACCTCGGCCTCCCAAAATGCTGTGATTATATGCATGAGCCACCACACCTGGCCAGTGTTTACTAATCTCCTTGGTGTAAATACTCCTACCGGTTTCAAGCTCCTGATGTAACAAATGCAGATTGGGAAGAGAGGAACAGAAGTACACAGTTATATAGTGTATCTACCTTGTAAACACAGTCTATAACTCATAGATAATAGTAAAGTGTAATGAAGTGATTAGGTCATGATGAATTTTGAGTTTGTCATTTTTGTTTTCATGTAACTTATTTAGCTGCCCTCTTGTATAATCTAATTTTTAATGTTAATTTTAAATATTTAAAATTTATGTCTAACAACTGGTTTGCAAAATTCCTAAGCATTTAGCAGTTGGCTCCAGTGGGTCCGTTTGAGCCCACACCTCTGCCAAGGAGGCTTTTGGGCTCTGACGGCTGAAGACCCAAGGTCAGAAGGACCCTGCTGGGGCGACTAAAGGTGGGAACCTCACCCCCAGCTTTTTGGCCCCTCACAGCATCTCAGCCTGAGTCTCAGTCCGGAAGGAGAAAGAGGAAGGAGCACAGGAGAGGACTCCAACCAGGAAGGCCAGTGGCAGGCAGGGCTGGCAGCTTGGGCATTACCATGGGAGCTGTTTTTCTCTGTCTTATCAATGTCAGAGACCAGGGAAAACAATGCCCTGACTTGATATCACTTCATGAGCCAACAGGAAGACCCCAGAAGCATGAGTCTGTGATGGCCTGGCCAATCTGGCCCAGCCAGGATTCCCTGCCCAGCTCTGAGATCTCACCTCCTGCCTGTTTCCGCTTCTGTGTCCCAGCATGCCAATGACAAGGCTCCGAGTCTCTGTTTTGCCCTCTCTGAAATGGCCCAACCTGGCAGGTCCTGGAGAATTCAGAGGGAAAGGCTGCCTGTCTCTCACTGTGTAGCCCATGGCAGAGGCAGGGCCAGTATCCCTGCTCCTTGGCTCTGTGTGCCCTGCCTGGATACTACCCAGTCTCCATATTGTCTTCTCTTTGGGAACTGTGGAGACCCTGAGAATATCATCCCCCATCTGCAGGTTTGGAAACTGAGGTCCAGGGATGTCAGGGAGCCTGTCATGGTGGCAAGTTCATACATTTGATAAAATTTTGAAAAGTCCAAATCAAGTTGAAGATGGTATTGGCCCACAGGACTTCTTATGCACGTCTGGAGAACATTTAGTATCCTGCAAGGTGAACATTCATGTATTCTACAGTGCAGCAAATACACTCAAGAGGTAGTCTTGCAATGTACATCAGGAAGGGTCATAGCGGCTCTGTTCACAGTTGCAAGATCATCAACAGGAGAGTTGTTGAATAAACTGTGGTATGATTATGCAATGGAATAGAATATAGTGATCTAAATGAATGAATGAATGAATGATAGTGACCTCAATAGGACTAAAATTTAGCAGTAGGGCCAGGCATGGGGGTGTACATCTATAGTCCCAGCTACTCAGGAAGTTGAGGGGGGAGAATTGCTTGAGCCTGGGAGTTTGAGATCATAGTATGCTGTGACCTTACATGTGACTTGCCACTGCACTCCAGCCTGAGCAACACAGCCAGATCCTGTCTCTAATTAAAATAAATAAATAAATACATATAGCAGAAAATATTAAGTGAAATAAGTAAAATCATAAAGATTTCATGCAGCAGGATACCCCTTAAATAAAGTTAAACAACAAATCAGAGATATGTATTTCTAGAATACATATAGTTGAGATAAAACTAAATAAATAGGAAAGCAAGGGAATGAGTCTACACGGTGATTATCTCAGGGTGAGGGGACCTGGGAGATTGACTAGGAGTCATAAGTCATTGTCAAGGTTCTTGGGTTTATGTTGGCTGCTTTGTTCCCTGGGACTAATAAGCAAAAAGTGAAGTGAAACATAAAATTATGAAGCAAGGATTATGGTTAACACCTTTCTGTGCCCCTGAGATAGGGGAAGAGAGAGAAGGTTGAGAATCAGAAGACTTGACTGCTGCCACCAATGGGTTTTCAGGGGGACAATTCAACATTGCAGAACCAGAAACCCTGTGATCTCCCCTTCTAGGCCTCAGTTTTCCTGTTGGTAAAATAAGGTTTAGGGACCAGATCATCTTTGAGCTCCTCTATTAGCTGAGATAGGGCAGTCTCTGTTCCAGTAACAAATAAGCCCCCTGCCCCACCCCCCCAGCATCTCCTCTGATCTCAGGACCTGAACACCAGAAGGTTCATTTCTGGCTCACATCGTACGTAGTCTGGGAAGCCTCCCTGGTCAGCTCTCTTCCAATGTCAATTTACAGATCTGACCTCTTCTGCCTTGGAGGCTTTTACCTCCAGAATGGGAGAGAGAAAACCATTCCTGCTGCCTTACAAGAGATACTGCTCCTATTCATTGTCCTATTGAGAACAAGTCACATGACCCCTGCCCAGCTATAAGAAAGGTGGAGAAAGGGAGCGAGGACACAGACACTCAGGGAACACTGACCCTTCCTGCCCAAGCCCCCTGCACATCTGTAATGCTCTGAGTCTCTGAGTTGTTCCAGTCCAGATTCGACAACCTCCCATTCCCGAGTCTAGAAACCACAAAGGCTTTCTGAGTTTATGCATTCATTTCTTAAGTAAACAGAGGGCCTACTCTGATCCAGCGCTGGGTTAGGCAAAGGAGCTTATCACTCCTTAAGAAGCTCATAGTCTGGAGGGGGGGTGCTGGTGGGAAGGGAGGACTGACCATTTTACAAATGTCAAAAACTGTGTGAGCACCCCATGGTCAAAGATAAAAAGTGAATAATGGGTCTGTGTAAGGGTGGGGTGGGGGTGGAATCACAAAAGCCTTCTTTGAGAAAATCAGATTTTCAGCTGGATCTTGAAGAGTGAGAGGACACTTCCAGCAAGACTAAAGGAGTAGGCTCCTCCTGGTAGGGGAACAGTATGTGCAAAGGCATGGAGGCAAAAAAGACTTTTCATGTGTGGGGAGAGGCCAGTTATTTCATTTTGCTGCAGGGTAGGGTACACATGTGGTGTACTTGCAATTAGGGTAGAAAGGTGATCAGGAGTTAGATGTCAAAAAGGCCTTGAATGTCACGCCCAGTAGGTGTTTGGACTTTACCCAGTGGGCTGCCTTGGAAAGATTCCAAGCAGGCAAGAAAGGCTGGGGGGTGACTTTCAGCCCCTCCCCTAGTCTCCATGAGCCAGATCCTCTGCCATTCTTTGATATGGACAAAGCTTTTCTCAAAATAATTTGGTGAGCACTGCACATTCAATTTTAATGTGAGGGTCTTAACATCTCCCAAACAGATGTCCCACGCCTAAACACATAGAAAACCAGGGGCATTCCCCCTCACAAGAGGACACGGTCACATGTTGGTCACTGGCCGTGACTGACCAGTGTGAATGCCAGATGATGGAATGCCTCCATGATTATCTGGGATGACTGTAACCCCTGGAGGCCTGGGGTTCCTCCACAGGTTGAAGTTTGCTAAGAGGATTTTGATAAAATACACAGTAGTCCCCCTTTATCTGTGGCTTTGCTATCCATATTTTCATTTACTTGCAGTCGCTGAAAATATTAAATGGAAAATTTCAGAAATCAACAATTCATCAGTTTGAAATTGTGCACCATTCTGGTAAAATCTTGCTCCATCTGACCTGGGACATGAATCATCCCTTGGTCTGGCATGTCTACATTATAGACACTGCCCTCCTCATAGGCATTATCTGCTTCTGATACCGGCCATTGGCATCATCATGGCTCGATGATCCTGGATCACTAAAGCAGACTGTCCTACAACATGTGGTCAGGTCAGGTCAGTAGTAGCCTACCGTTCTGTCATGATGCCTATATCAGTCACCTGCCTCCAGGTAATCATGGAGGCATTCCATCATCTGGCATTCACACAGGAAGGGTGAGTACAGGACAATAAGGTATTTGAAGAGAGAAACCACATTCATATAACTTTTACAGCAGCATATTGTTATGATTGTTTTATTTTATGATTATTGTTAATGTCTTACTGTGCCTAATTTATCAACTAAACTCTGTGACAGGTATATATGCATAGGTCAATCATAGTATATACAGGTTTGATACTTCCCACAGTTCAGGCATCCACTGGGGGTCTTGGAGTGTATACGCTATGGGTAAGGGAGACTACTGGATATGGCTTGTCCTTTTCCCTTTTTAAAAGAAAAGTGGATATGAAATTGGAAGGAGAGGAGGAAGGTGATTGCTGCCTGTGTGACACTAGGTACCACTTTTCTGAAGACAGCTCCTCTGGGAGCAGGGAGCACACTAGGCCTGCTTGTGCAACTTCTAAGAAGTGGAGGTCTAGGGTGCTTGGCCAGCTTGCCCAGGCCACGCACAGACCTTAGGCTCCAACACTCAGGCTAGAGCCCCTCGTGCCCAACTGGTACTGTCCAGCCAAGAAACCAAGAAAACAGCCACGGAGGGCTTCCAGAAGCCTCCCTGTGTCATCCTGGGATTCCAGCAACAATCGGAAGTGGCTCTTCCAGGGAAGGAGACCCAACTTGCCAATGTCACGCATCCAGAAAGGGGACAGTCTCCAAAAGTCCAGGCACTTTCCACAACAGACCTAGAGGGAGTGGTGGGCTGAGTTTAAGGTTTGTGGATCTACCCACCCTTTTCAGTAATCTTAAAGGCTAGTGAAGGGCCTGTGGGCGGGCCTGCAGTGGTCAGGCTGCCCCTATAGTTTTACCATCTGTGCACTATGCAAAGATATCTGGGGTTAGTGGTAGCTGAAATCTGGCTAGTGTTTATCAAGCCAAATGCCCGGGCAACAAGGGGCTCCATCTATGGGAGGTGGAGATACAGTGTGTGTGCATGCACGGGCTCAAAGGTGCCTTCTAACCAATATATCAGCCCACTGGGATTGGTTTTAGTTCTGCACAGTAACCATATAGGTTAGATTGGTCTGGGAGGGTGGATATTAGGCCGACATGGCAAATAATTTGCATCTTCTGAGTCAACTCCAGCTCTTGTTTGTGGTGATTTGGGCGCTGTGCTGAGAAGGAGCCTGAAGTCTTGCCTGGGAAGGAGTTCTGCACTCAGGGATGTCTGTCCTAGGTGGGGGATGGGCAGTACAAGGAGAGTATTTGCCATTCTGGCAAATTTACTATAAATTGACACCCTCTGTGTCAACACATAGTCCAAAGGAACCCAATGCTCAGCCCTGGGCCAGAGGAGAGGCAAATCTTAGCCTGGTAGTGTGTGCTTTGCTGCTTATTTCTGATCCAGGGAGTACACGTAGGTTCTGAGGGTTAGGGGTTCCTTTTTTTTTTTTTTTTTTGAGTTGGAGTCTCTTTTGCCCAGACTGGAGTGCAGTGGCATGCTCCCAGTCACTGCAGTCTTGACCAGCGATCCTTCTGCCTCAGCCTTCCAAGTAGCCGGAACTACCGGTGCACACTACCACCCCCGGCTAATTTTTTTTTTAAATTATTTATTGTAGAGATGAGGTCTCGCCAAGTTGCCTGGGTGGGTCTCAAACCCGTGGGCTCAGGCAATCCACTCACCTTGGCCTCCCAAAGTGCTGGGATTACTGACTGAGCCACCGAGCCCAGTCAGGGGTTCCTTTTCATGATTAATCAGCACAGGGCATTTTCTACAGAGATAAGTAGCATCTACTTGCATAGCACTGTGAAGTCCCATCTTCTTCCCTTTCTCATGTCTGTTTGCCTTTTGGACTCAAACAAAGGTTGACTCCCTTATAATGACCCACTGCTGCTTCTTCTTTCTCAAGTTTCTCTTTTTCTGAGCTCAAAGTTCTGGGTTTGAAATTCCACCAACACCTACCAGACCCGTTGTGGATATTTCTCTACTTGCTCCTTCCTCTCCCCATCTCTCCAGATAAATTGAGGATTACAATTATTGAAGTTGTCTATATCACCCCCCTCCATCGCTGCTTACTCATAGATGGCAAAGCACCTCCCTGATCCCACCCTCATTTGACCCTGTTAGTCACTGTAGAAGTTGATGATGATGGGATCAACATTCCCATTTTGCAACTGGGAAAACTGAGGTTTACAGAGAAGGCAGAGACCTGCCCAAGGTCACTCTGCCAGGTTTCTTTCCCCCAAATCCAGTGTTCTCTGCGTTGTCCCATTCTGGAGAACATGGGGTGGGTGGAGTCACCAGACAGTGAGGGAAGCAAGGATGCAAGCCTCACCTGGGAGTTCCCTCCTACCTTTGGGTCTGAGGACAGTATATGGGGCTGGAACTTCCACTCCAGGACCAATGAAGGGAGGGGGAGGATGTGGCAGTGGGCTAGGAGTCTATAGCTTAACTATCTGGCTTACCAGATGACCCCAGGCAAGTCTCCTTCCTTCTCTGGGTCGTGGTGCCTCCTCCTCTGTAAAGTGAGGACTTGGGTTAGAACCTGTGACATTTTAAATGCAGGTCTACTTAGTGTGCACATGATAGATAGAGTTTGAGCCTGGCCCAGTCTTCTGGTCTGACACCTAGGCCTCTGCCACCCATTACCTTGATCACACAGGACATGTTGTCTCAGGGGGTCCTGAAGCATACCTACTCAGGGGCTGGCTAAGGGGCTGACCTTAGACCAGTCTGTCACTGTCCAGGCAAGCTGCCTGTAAGTTGCTCATATGTATTGATCACCTACAGGGCACAGAGCTCATGTGTTGATCTAGTGTGCTGTGGGCAAGGGGAGGGAGAAAAGTACAAAATCAAAGGAGCCATTCATGCTTCACAGGGAGCATAATCTGGCCATCCAACCATCCATCCATTTATTCATCCCTCCCTCCCTCCTCCACCTGTCCATCCATCCATCTCTCCATCCATCCATCCATCCATCTCTCCATCCATCCATCCATCCATCCATCCAATCATCTATCTTGCAACAACTTTCTGATCATCTACTATCTATGCACCAGGCATAGGAACAATGGAGGGGACGGGGGGAGAAAGGGACAGAGGCCACCAGTGTGGTCATCAAATAGGACAGGCACCCTCATGGCATTAAATCACTCTGAAGGGCAGGGAAGGACCAGAGAATGTGTTTCTCTAAGCTAGTGTCAGACTCTCAGTCTTAGGTTGAGAACATGACAAGAGTACATTGTTTGGTTAGCATTTTCCCTCTCCACAGGTCTTATCACTAACTATTGATAGCCTTATACCTGGTGGTTACCTGCTTGACACCCAAAGGAATTTGAATTTGTAACCCAAACTAGGGCAAAAGGTCAGCACTTCAAGGTAACAGAGCTACCTTCATCCAGAAGGTGAGGGGGGAGCAGAAAGAGGGAACTCTAGACTGGGGCTGGGTGCCTCAGGGTCTATTCTGGGTTCCCAACTACCTGCTTGTGCAGTTGGAAGATATCCCCTCTCTGAGCAGCAGTTTTCTCTGTGAAATCTAGGGAAGGTCTCTGTTAGTGGTTCCAAGTCCTGCCCCCACCCTTGAAAGCTCAAAGAACTCTGGTTCCAGAGATGACCCCAAAGAGCAAGAGTAAAATTGTTATCATTTATTCCCAACTAATATGCACCTTCTCCTTAAACAAATTGGTTCAACACTGTTTAAAAATATAAGGGGTATTGTACATATGTTTCTAATGAATAAATATATTAAAATACAGTTAGTGTATGTGCTATCATTTGTATTAATTGCAAATTGATAAACAAATCTTTGCAAACACGGAGATCTGAGATCAAAGCACTTGGTCATCACTGAAGGCCTCCAAATGCGCACTCCAAGCACCCATGGATGTGCTGAGATGCGCACCCTGCCTAGAACAGGTAATGGGAGGCTCGTGGAGGGGGACTGCGGCAATTTGGTGGGATATCTTCTGTTTACCAAGTCCAAGCTGGTAAGCGTACAAACATCCCCGCAGGTGGGACGGTGACTGTTCCCGTTTCACAGAGGGGAAAGCAGGCTTGCTCGCGGAGGGTAGGGGGCACGCAGAGTTCGCTCAGCTGGAAGGTGGCCGAGCTGGCTCTCGAACGCCAGAGTGAAGGCGGGAGAGCTGACTCGGGTCCCTGCCAGGCGGTCGGCTCCTCTGGGCGGGCACCGCGAGATTGCGTCTCTCCGCTGGGTCCCCAGGTACTGGCACAGCGCGGACCATCCCGAGACCAAGAGGGTGAAGGCCCCGGGGTTTCGGGGGTCGTCGGGTGAAGGCAGGGCGGGAATCTCTCAGAACTGGATTGGCTGGGGTGTCCCAGGGAGGTGGGTGACCGCCGCCTTCCCGAGCTCCCCTGGCCCAGGCTGGGGTCCTGGCGACCCGCCAAGGCACCAGGGAGGCTGGGGCCGGAGCCGGGGCGGAGAAGAGGGGCGAGAAGCGAGGCGGGCCCAGGGCAGAAATAGGAGAAGAGAGGCGAGAAGGAGGGAAAGGAGAAGGGGGCGGGGAGTCTTTCCTGGGACAGGAACCCGGGCCCCCTTTGGCGCAACGTGCCCGCAAAGCGATTCTGCAGATGGAAGGAATTAAGTGGGAGGGGGAGGGTCCTAGGGTGATAGTGAGAGGAGGGATTTAGGGGTGTGCGCGCGCGCGCACTCCAGCGCGCGTCTGGGAGGGGAGCGGGAGAGACACAGAGAAACATCAGACGAGACAGAAACAGAAAAGAGAGGAGACAGAAAAGAGAGAAACAGGCAGAGAGAGAGAGAGAGAGAGAGAGCGAGAGAGAAACAGAGGGACGGAGTCACAGAGAAAGACGAACAGATCAACAGAGCCGAAGGACAAGACATTAGTCCAAGAGAGACAGAGAGAGGGAGAGTGAGCGAATCAGAAAGTAAAGAAAATAGGAAAGGAAAAGCGAGTGAAGATGAAATAACTGGAGAGGATCTGGAAAGAACGAGACCGAAGAGAGCCGACAGCAGAGGAAGACGAGATTGATTACACCGGGGTGGTACTGAGCTCCCTCCCGGCTCAGGGAGCGGGGTTGGCCGGACGGGGGCGGGCGGGGCTGGGCGGGCCCTACACTGCTACATATGTAAATGAGCCTCATTCCTCAGCTTGCCCCACCCCTTCTAGTTAATATTTAATAAGGCAGCCAATGGGGGGCGATGACGGTGCAGGGGAGGGGGGAGGGGGCGGGGCCTCGGTGGGCCCCACCCCCGGAGCTGCCGCCGGAGGGGTCAGCACTGAGGCAGATAGTGGATCGCCGGGCGGGGCGGGGCGGCGGCGCGGAGGGGCGGGGCCAAAAGTTTCCTGCCCAACTTTCGCTGCCTCCTTCCTCCGCCCGCGCGCGCCCGGGCTGCAGTCTGGGGGAGGCGGCGGCGGCGGCGGCGGCGGGCAGCGCGGGGCGCGGGGCGCGGGGCTATCGCCGTCGGGCTCGGGCGGCGGGCAGCGGGCGCAGGCTCCCCGGTGCCCGCCCCTCCACTGGGGGGAGGGTGCGAGCGGGCGGCCGGGGAGGGGCCGGCACCGCCACCGCAAGATGAGCCTGCTGTCGGCCATCGACACGAGCGCCGCCTCGGTGTACCAGCCGGCCCAGCTGCTCAACTGGGTCTACCTGTCGCTGCAGGACACGCACCAGGCTAGCGCCTTCGATGCCTTCCGGCCGGAGCCGACCGCCGGCGGCGCGCCCCCGGAGCTGGCCTTCAGCAAGGGCCGCCCGGAGCAGCTGGGCTCTCCCTTGCACTCCAGCTATCTCAACAGCTTCTTCCAGCTGCAGCGCGGAGAGGTGGGTGCCCCGCTCGTCCCCACCCTCCGTCCCACAGCGCCGGGCCCCTTCCCATCTGACCCACTCTTTCTGGCCGGGTTCGCCTCGCTCCTCATTGCCCTTGGCTCGGCTTCCTTCAGCTCTGCCAAACTCGCCTCCCGAAGTCCCCAGGGCGCCGGGAGCGCGTCACCTCCCGACTGAGCCCAGCCCACAGTAACTCAGGCCCGGGCGGGGCCCTCCCGCTCCCTCTCCCAGCCGGGGGAGCCCTGCTCGAAGGGGCTGGGGAAGGGAGTTGGGGGTTGTCTCCGGATTCTCTCCAGACTGCCGGGTGCGGCCAGGGCGGGGAGCCCCTACCAAGTGTCCTTCCCATTCCCAACCCTATCCCCTCCTGGCCACCGCTGGCTAGGACCGAGAGTGCAGAGATTCTGCTCTGAGTTCCTCTGAAAGAACCTGAAATCTTTCCTCCGACCTCTGTGGTTCCAGACCCCCGAAGGGCACCCTGGAGAGCGGTGCCTGCTCCGAAGACCTTTCCGGCTCTTCTCACAGAGGGACCCCCAGATACATTCTCCAGCTGCTAGCCCTTCCCCAGCCACATAGGAAGTGGTTTTTGAGGGCTTGACCCCGCAGACTGCGCTGTCCCCTGCCCCCCACCCCCAGCCTGGAAGGAAATGAAAGGGAAATCCTCTTGAAGCTCTTGGGAGGGGGGCTAGATAGGGGGAGAGGTTCCAGCTGCCCAGCGCCTTCTGCAGAAACCTGGGCCGGCTGTGTTGCAAAGTCGGCCTGTTTGGTAGATTCAGTTACAAAGTCGACTGGGCAGTGCCTCTTTGCCAGCAAGATAAATACACAGATGGCCACCACCTCCCAGCCCCTTTTGAGGAGTCCTCCAGAGTCTGCCCATATCAGTCTTCTCTTGGGTCAGCTGGTCTCCCCCACTCCCCACTCACTCCTGCCTCATTTGCAGACACCCATCTGTGGCCTTCACTTCCTCCCCTCCTGGGGACCTTCTCTGCAAAAGTGCAGGAGGTGGGGGGGACATATACATGGGGGTCACTTTCTTTGCAGACCGGAGTACACTGGTGAATTTCAGGTGAGTCAGAGTCCTGATTGGGTTAGGGAAGAAGGCCTGTGTGTGCCAGGGTGTGCTGAGGATGAGAGGGGAGGCAGAGGGTCGCCCTTTCTAGCCTCATAAATGTGTTCAACTCTGCCGTTATTTACTGGGGGAGACATGGACATATAAAACGCTGGCCTCAGGCCAGTACTACCCGGACTGACCTGTTGACCCATGTGGGTAGAATGGTCGTGGGGGTTTGGGCATCATGGAGGGAGTCTGGAAAGGTACCCGTTGGTGCCAGGCAAAAGCATTTGTGTGCCAGAGCTTATTGTTACCTATAAAGCATTCTCTCCATGTGAGGAATTGTTCTTGACTGGGAATCTTTCTTTCTTGTAAGAGACTTTTCTACCTCTTCAGGGAACAGGCTTTAGGTGACTCTTAGTGACTTTGGAGGACTGTTTGTGGAGTGTTTCTTCAGTGTCTGGCTCTTTTCAGTTGTTTGTTCTCTTATCAAACATTTGTTGAGCCCTGGGCGATCCCCTGGGGATTCACAGCCACAGGTTCTTGGGGGCCACAGATTAGGACACATAAGAGGATACAGAGTGTGAATTGTGGGTGATTTGTTGCGGGAGGCTGTGGAAACCCCAAGGGTCTTGTCCATGGAGGAGGATGACCATGGTCCACAGGCCAAGTGGGAGTTATTAATCAGCTTCTGCTAGCCTCTGCTCTCTATACTGGCTTTGTTCCCCGCCTATGGGTCTCCCCTGAGAGGGCCTGGGAGATTTTGACCATCAAGTGTAGGGCCTGGGAGTTTTTGACCATCAGGAGTAGGGAGTAGGATGTTGTGCTTCTTCTTGAAAATTTCTGGCATCCAGGATCCCAGCAGGGGCTCAGTGGGACCTGCCTCATGTCACTTCATTGCCATATGCTTTCATTTCCCCATGAAGGGGCACAGTGTAGAAGGAGCAGGAAGAGGTTATACTGTATATAGTTCAGTAGTTGGAGAACGTCTCTCATGACCTGACTTGAGGGAGCCCCCTATCTCTCTCTGGGCCTCAGTTTACCCATTTATTACTTAGTCTCTGCTATCCCCTAGGATGGTGTGTCTGGGATTTGTAACGTGTTCAAATCTTCAAGAGAGGATGTGTCTGCAGACAGGCCAGGCTGTGGGAGATGAGAGGGGCTTCTCTTATGCTCACAGGCCAGTGGCTTCCTTGGAGGAGCTGGAGGGCTGTGCTTCTGGCTTCTGGAAGGCTTTCTTGGCTTCAGGCTCACTTGTCATTCGCCTCCTAAACCATCTCGAGCCCCAGCTGTGCTCCTGGGGACAGGCCTTTCCTGCGTCCAGGGCTTAGCTGGTGACCTAATATGGCTCCAAAATAGCAACCGGCTGAGAAGGCAAGAAAATAAACCCCTCCACCTCAATGCCATCGAGGGGCTGGGCGGAGAGGAAGCAAGTCGTGTGTGGGCTAGAGGGGACTCTACGAAGGGACCCAGGGGGCCCAGGAGCAGTGCCATTCTGTGCGAGGCCTGGCAGGCCCAGCGGCAGTGCCTGCGGATGTGACTTGCATGCTGACCACTGACCATGGCCTGTCTGCGCCAGCCCCTGTGCCAAGAGCCTACCCCCTCCTGCACCACCCCCAGTCTGCTCCCACCACAATAGCAAAACACCATGAATGCAGCTGGGACTGAGGAGTGGTGAGGACATGGGGGCACAGAAGCCCATTGTGCCCCTGGAACCTCAGCTCTGGAAGCCGAAGATAAGCCAAGGGTTCTGAGTGGCACACTGGCCCTGGGAGCAGAGAAGGAGATGGAGAGTTCACTTCCAAGTACAGGAGCAGGCACCAGGAGTGACTTGGATTCTTGTGGGGGCTTTCTTGCTTGTGGTGAGGGTGCCAGGCCAAAGCGGACACAGGCACTTTGTACAGTTTCCTAAAAGTCCTCTGGGTCTAGAAACCAGGCCCTGTGAACCCAAACCTGGTCGATGGCGACAACTCTATGCCTTTGGAGAGGGATTCTTGAGGCCCTTGGCTAAGCCCCTTCTCTCTCCAGGTACCCAAGGAAAGCAGTTCTTAGACGGAGTGGGGGTTGGGCTGCATGGGATCTTTTCTGCCAAGGTTTGTTTGGAATTTAAATTCACAGCAGTATAGACGCTGTGGGATTCCACTTCTGGAAAAGTAGAGTTACCTCCTTGTTGCATTACCTCTTGGGCTCCGTGGAGGGGGATACCCAGAGGCCCCTCCTCCCCGCTAGTTAGCCTCTGTATCCCCCTTCCCAGGGGAGATGTAACTGTCTCATTCCATTCAGGTTGGATTCTTAGGCAGTTGTTTTTCCTTCTTCCTCTAAGGACAGAGGTAGCTGGAAGGCATGGCCCCACCATCAAGAGACCCCTACTTTGTGGATGCTGGGGAAAGGGCTTTGGGGTCAAATATGTTTTGGAAAGCACAGCTTCTACCTTTCCCATGGAGACACACAATGCCCATTAACACAGTAGAGGCACTGAGAAGTCCTGCAATACAAAACCTGTTAACCTTTCTCCAGCCCAACAGTTACTGCACCTCTTTGACTAAACGTTTTGGGCACAGAATATTTGCTGGTATTCTTCCAAACATTTCCAAACCAGGAATGCTCCCTGTGGCAGACCTCTCCCTTGTTGGATAGTTTCAACCCTGAGGAAGTTCTTCCTAATCTGGGTCTGGACATTATCTTCTGTAGCACTCCACACCCCCTCCTCTTTGCCACTCAGGTTCCCCCACAGGAGATTTGAGAACAGTAGCAAGGGTGTCAAGAGGCTTCACAGATGGGCCTTCTCAAAGCCTCAGCCCTTTCATATAGACATGGCTATTCGAACACTTAGAAGAGCTACTATAGTGTCTTGTTTAAAAAGGCCCCAGTCTTGACAGCTTTCCGATGGTTTGTCTGTGTCACCTGTGCTCTGGACAGGTGTCCCATGAGCCCAAGGGATGTGTGACCAGTGTGGATGAGTAGAACAAAGCCACAGCTCTGCCCAAGGATAGGAGTTTGCCTGGCTGGGGCTGAGAGTGGGCTTTGGGAGCTGCAGTGGGTCCCCTGCATCCCCTTTGTGTGAGGCAGCTGGGAGGACAGCCTCAGGGCCTGGAGGAATGGCCATCCTTGCCTAGCCAGGAGCTTCAGAGGATACTCCCTTGGCCAACTTTGGGAAGCTGATCTATGACTCATGCAACAAGGACTGCCGCTTGAGAGGCTGCTGGCTAAGGTGGCTTGACCCTCCCTCTGTCAAATTCGATGGACTGGGTAGGCATGGTCTCGGAGGAAAAACCACACCTCATGGGCTTTCTGAGTCAGGTGGGAGGGAGGAAGGCAGGCAGCATTAGGAATTAGTGATCAGCAGCAGCAGAGAGCCAGGAGCAGAAGCCGTGGAGAAGAGGGCCCTGGCGAGGCAGTCCCTTACTCTTGGGTAGTGATTTGTTCATCTCTTTCCTCATGGCTCCCATTTTACAGAAGAGATCACAGAGGCCTGGCAAGTCAGTGGCAGAGCTAGATCTGGAACTCTTCTGTGTCCCAGCGACAAGCTGCCTCTGTGACCTGTCCTTTAGTTGGTCCCCAGGTTAGCTCTCACCTGGATCAGTCTTGGGGTCCAGTGCAGGGCAGGTAGTGACATGTTTTGAGAGGGGCACGCCATTGAGCCTCGGTGCTCTGGCATTTTTTAGCTGATCCTAAACCTTTCAAGGGGTGTTGGGCATTGGTAATGGGCACTGGATTTTCTACTGTATCCCTGCTCCAGAAACTCCCCAGAAACCCATGGCTCCATGGGACCCAAGTCCAAGGCTAGCTTGGTTTAGGAGAAGCAGAGGAGATGGACACTGAGCCCTTCCTCCTGCTTTTAAGCCTGCATGCGGCATCTCCATTGATCAGACGGAGAAAGGAAGGGTCTTCCAGAGGAAGATGATGTGTTCAGGGAATCCATGGCAGGATCAAGGCTCCAGCCTGGGCCTTGGGACACTCAGTCTGTTGTGTGTGTGTGTGTGTGTGTGTGTGTTGGTGGTGGTGGTGGTGGTGGTGGTGGTGTATAACCCGTTATTCAGTCCTCCTCTGGCCGTGCTGGTCTACTTGAGGTTTCTGAAAACACCAAGCAGCCCCATTCCTCTAAGCATTTGTACTTGCTACTGCTTCTGCTGAAAATGCCATTCTCTGTCCTTGTACAACAGACAAGTTCCTATTGGCTTCCCTAGGACAAAAATCAGTGTCCCTTCTCTGAGAAACTTTACCTGACTGTCACTGGGAGCAGACCTCCCTCCAGCTGCTGTGACCTGTGATAGATGACTTGTAGATGCTTCTGGTAACAGTTGGTCTTGTCCTATAACATGCAATGTGTGCGCCTGTGTCTGTAGCTAGATTGTCCTCACTCTGAGAGTAAGAATTTTGTCTTGTCTGCTTTGCAATCCTGATGCTGCAGTCTGATGCCTTGTCAATGCCTGAAACATTCTAGGTGCTCAGTTAATGTTTACTAGATGGGCAGATGGATGGATGATGACTTGAATGAAACCTCTCCTGTTCTTTTCCATCTCCAGATCTGACTATGTGAATACTCTCTCAGTCTCTTAGCTTCTTGTTTTATGTCCTAGAAGTGTCTTTTGATTGCTTGATTAACTGAAATGAGCTGGCTTGGGAGACAGTGAAGCCCTGTCCCTAGAAGTTTTGCTGTAGGGCTTAGGTGTGCTAATGGTTCTTGACCTTCTTTGGTTAGGGACCCTTTGAGAATCTGAAGACAGTTAGCATTCCTGTTGTCGGCACTGTAAGCTTGCGTGCACATGTATACACACACGCTTGCATGTGATTTCCAGGGGATTATGGACACCCTTGTACTGACAGTGGATCCCAGGTCAAGGCCTCCCGCTTTAATGGCTGCAAGCCTCAGTGGTACCCCTAGACTGGCTAAATATTAGAGACTTTTCTAGTCCTGGGAGCCCCGCATAGTCATACTTTCTATTTTCATAAGACCAATATGCTGTGGCAGTGAGAGGCAACCTGGTCCACATTGCTTATGCACTAGCGGGGCAAAGGGCAGACAGCCGTGAAACTGGGCCCCTGTCAGAAGAGTGGTGACCCTGGACTTCAGCTGGGGGAGCTAGGGAGGGAGGGACTCTCCTGAGTCCTCTCTGTTTTGTCCTGCTGCCAACGTCTGACCTCCCATTCCTTGGTTCTTCCCTCATTTTTCTCTGCCCACTCCTCCCACCAAAAAGAACCTGGTCTTATTATTTACATTCTAATCTTCTACTGAGTACTGGCTGTATACGGGGAACTGTGTTTTACACCAGCTGTGTGAACGGGGCCTCCCAAAAGGCATTGGTGGCCTCAAGGGCTGTGAGTGAAGGGTCACTGCTCCTGTCATGGCCAGTCCTGCACCGTTCTGGTCCACAGGTCAGCTTTAGGTCTTGGAAACAAAAGCAGAGCCAGGGGTCAAGGTGTGGCCTCGCTTTCCCGTTGGACCATTCCTGCCTTGTCCATAGGCTGTCTCCTTCTTTCCAGGAGCCCAGCCCCTGTCCACCTCTGTATGAACAGGGCACACATGTGTTTGACTCCTGGTGGCTGAAGCCTCAGAGAGAACCCAGGGGTCGAAGAAGTACAGATCCCCATGGGAGAAGGGGCGGGGTCATTTGTAAGATGAATGGTTTCTTGTCCCAAAGAAAGGAGTGTGGGTGCGTGTGCATGCGCGTGTCTGTGGGGTGGAGGGAGGAGTGACTTTGGGATAAAACAGCAGTTGTTCAGCAGATGAAAGGAACCCCCACAGAGCTGGGCCTCAAATCAGAGTTAGTCCTCCAGGGCTTTCTTTAGCTAGGGGAATAGGACTCAGCATTTGTTTCTGCCAGGCCTCCTGTCCATGGCTGGACATGCCTCTGTGGCCTTGCCCACTGCTGTGGCCTTGCCCACTGCCATGTCCTTCCAGGCAGATGCTGCTCCCCGTCTCTGCCTCCTGTCTTGTCTCTGGGCCCTGTCTTCTCCCTCTGAAGCTCCTGCCTCCCTGTCCAAACACTTGCTTCCCCTCTCCCACTGTGACCACTTACTGTCCTGGGGGGAGAAGCTCAGCTCGGTAGGCTTGCTCTGGGGAGAGCTGGAGTCAGTCCTGGAAACCTCCTCTTCTGCACTCCATATTTTGTGGCAGAACCTCCTCCCTAGGGCCCAGACCCCTCATGCAGCCCAGAGAAACTGGTTCCTCATCTTGCCAGGATTGAAGGGCTTAGGGCCTCTGTGCCAAGGAGAGTGGAGCACACTGGGTATTTTCCTCTGGCTCCCCTTCCTATATGGGAAGTCAAGCCTTGGCGGCCACGTGGAGGCTGAAACATAACAGACCAACACAGTCTGGTTACCTTGGGCAAATTCCTTGGCCTTTCTGAGCCTGAGTTTCCAACTCTATATAATGGGGCCAATAATGTCCATGTAAATAGCGTTCTTGCCAGGTATAAGGGAACTAAGAAAGGAACAGGATCCAGTCGTGTGTGTGACAGACAGCATGATCAGAATCAACTGTAGTGTCTTTCCATCTAACTTGCCCCTCAGCAGCCAAGCTGGAACCTTGTAGAAGTTCTAACAATGGGTAGAAGTCTGATGCCCAGGCCCCCAGATGTTTGAGGGTTCCATGCTTCCTGCCAGCTGCTGGGGTCACTGACCCAAGGAGGAAGGAGAGGTAGCTTCTTCCCCAAGGCTGGGGGTATGGGCCTAAGTGACCAGGGGCTTCTACCCACCACCAGTGCCCAGAGCAGCCTAATCTAGGTGGGAGTGCACACTTGCCCAGTCCACAGGGACGCAGAGACCCCAGCTGAAATCCTTTAAGGTGCTAGGGCAGCTGTTCCCTTATCTGTGGAAAGGAAACCCTTCCCTGTCTGTGACCATCTGAACCCAGGGCAGGCGTAAGGAACAGCCAAAACAGTCTGGGCTCTGGAACGACAGAAGGTTGCAGAACCTCTGTCTTCAGGGATGTCTTGCCTTGTGGGAGAGATGAGGCAGCATCGCACATGCAGAGATTGGAGAACAACTTCAGAGCTTTACCAGGCAACTGCAGGTGGAGTCATGTGGGGGTCTCTGCCCCCAGCCAACAGCATTGTTGAACTGGGCTAGACCCAGGGGTCAGGGAGGCCCCTGGAGGAGACCAGGGCTTCTATGGCCAGCAGGGCCTTAGAGTACCTGAATCTGTGCTTTTCACACTCCTTGGAGCCTGAGCCCTGAGTTAAGGAGAAAGGGTGGGTTGAAAGCCACAATGCTGGAGTTAGAGCCCGATCTGGGTTGGGAGCATTTGGCTGGAAGCAGAGAAGGGCATTCCGGGGGTGGAACAAGTGCAGAGCCAGAGGGAGAAAAGCAGAGTTGCTCCGTGGGGGTAGCAGAGTTAGGGCTGTTGATGAAGGCTTCTGGGCCTGCTTTGCCCTCCAGCCACAAACCGGGGGATGTGGAATAGATGGCACCTGCGTGGACCGAGCACTGTGTGCATGTCAGGCTCGGGGGCAGGGGTGTGTCTCTCAGTACCTGGGTGTCTTGGGCAGCGACTGTCAAGGTTGCCCTCCTTCCCTGCTCCATTTTCCGGCGTGCAGAGGACAGGCCCCAGCCCCGCACAGGAGGGGATAGAACTCTGTGTCCTGGCCTCTGCTCTATCTAGTCTCCGCAGGCCGCAGAAACAGCCGGGAGGCCGCCTCGCCTTTCACCTCTCTGGCCCGAACTCAAATGGGGCTTCGGAAAGGAAACAGTTGGCGGCCCCACCCGCCCTTCACACCGGCCCAGCAAACCGGACTCCTGGCCCAGAGGCCTGGCTGTGTGCCCTTGTCTGTGTCCCTGTGCCTCTCTGGGCCTCAGTTTCTTCATCGGTAATGTGGGCATGAGGTTGGGTCAGCTGCCCTCTCAACTCTAAGATGGTGCCGGTCTTGAATTGAGACAGACTGGAGGACACTGGAGGTGGAGGAGGCAGGGACAAAGCTGTGGCCCTCAAGAGGCAGCGGGTATGTTGAGCTGCCAGGGGAAGGGCAGCTTTCTCAGAGGCCTCTGGCTGCCCAGGGATGCCCACGGGGCTGTCCGTGGGCAGGGGAGCGTGGCCACAAGACGGGGGAGAGGTTTTTGAGGGTGTAATTAGTGTACTTTCTGGCACCCACCAAACTTCCCCTTCCTCTTGACAATTTGCTGCCAAAACAATCCTGATTCCTGTGGACTTGCTTAAATCTTATCCAGAAGGGAAAAAAAAAGGGGGGAAAAGAGGGTTGTTATTTGTGAAATTGCATTTCCCAGCCATGAGGGTGAGTCACGCTGTTTGGGGCTTCAAGTTTCTTGTTTGGATGAACTTTTCTCTGAGAGGTTGGTACGGATTTGGGTGGGAAGGGGAGGGTCTCCTTCCTGGTGTTGGAAAGTCAAGATAAGGAGAGGTCTCATTGGTTGGAAAGTCAGGGTGCTCCAAGGCTGGATGGGGCTGGGCTGCTTGTATCAGAGGGATCTTGAAAAAGACAGATCAGGCTGGGGCAGGGAGGGCGGGGGAGTTGTTTCCTGGGGACAGTTTCAGTTTGGGAAGATGAAAAGCTCTGGCGGTGGATGGTGGTGGTGGTTGCACAACAGTGTGAATGCACTGGATGCCACTGAACTGTACACTTAAAAATCATTAAAATGGTAACTTTTCTTGTGTATATTTTACCATCCCCCACCCCCGCAAAAGTGGCTGCTCTGGGAGGTCTGAGGTGGGGCCCAGAAAACAGTATTTGTAACAAGATTCCTAGGTCATTCAATCCAAGTTCGGACACACTCATTTAATCTGTAAAATGGGGACAGTGACTCATAGGGTAGTGGTGAGAATCAGCTATCTTCATATGTGTACAATTTCCAGTGCTGGAGACACAGTGAGTGCTTGGTGTAGGTTGTTATTATCTTCTGATCTGATTTCCATCAGAACCCTTCTCCATGCCCCGTAAGATTGACCTCCATTGGCTCACATACCTCCGGGGATGCTGGCGGGGGGAGCCTCTCAGGGTGGACCACTTCATCTTGGATTTATCAAGGGGTTGGAGTTCACTTCAGACTGAATGAAGGTTGGTGTGGAATCTTCTGCTGGTGCCGGGTTTCATGGTAGGGCTAGGCAGCGGTGGAGCAGACATAGTGAGAAGGACCCACTGAGTTCCATTCCCCAGATACTGTAGGCCGACTGTGTGCTGGGTCTGGGCTGCCCCATATGTGGTGTCTGTGTCTTTTCCACCACATCCTAGGCTCTGGTCCAAAAGCACATGAGAGGAACAGAGGCCCAGAGAGGGAAAGAGCTGTGGTCAAACAGCAGGGTGTTCTGAGGTACCAAGAACAGTAGTGGTACCCAGGTGATGAGGGCTGTGTCTGGTAGGAGGGGGGTGACAGACCCCTGAAGACAGAAACAGTAAGGTCAGGGTATACACCTGTGAGGGGTGGGATCTGTCCTGGCTGTGGGGAGGGGATGGTATACCCTAGGGTCAACTCTCAACTTGCTTCCTTTCCCTTCCTTCATTCAGAAAGACTGTTTCTACCCCGGGCCCTTGTCTGCTCCATCTTTCAAAAGGTGCCTGAGGCCCTTATATCAGGAGTCCTGCTTCCCCATCAGCCTGGGGACTCCTGAGTCTCCCGGTCAGACCCCAGGCCCTCAAGGTCCACAACTTACTCCTGCAGTTCTTGGGCACCTGAACAGAGCCCAGGGGATGTCCAAGCCCCATGCCTAGGTTTGACCCGCCTGGGGAAGCTGTCTTTTCCAGCCTTGGCCTTGCTCCAGGAAAGGGGGACCCGAGCCATTCCTTACCAGCCTCACCGCAGGCCCCATCTCTGCTAAATTCCAGTGCGCCAGGCCGCCTGGAGCCTGTGACGCCTATAAATAGAGGCTGTATACACCAGGAGGGGCCTGGGCCACGTCTGCTTTGAAGCTGAGCGAGATGTCTGGTTCCTATCATCTGGAGGAGGGAAAGGTGGGCCACCTCCATCCTTGGGCTTCTAGAAAGGTGGCTTGGGCCAGGCTGAGGGCTCTCAGGACACGCAGGCCTCGTGCTGCAGGAGACAGGCAGAGGGCTGGACTTCAGCCTTCTCCTGTATAAAGTGGAAGCAGTGCTGCCAGCTGATGTTCCTCTTTCTTACAAGATTGGGAAACTGAGTCTGTGGTGACTTTCCTAAAGTCATCCCACCAGTTAGTGGCAGAGCCCCAAATCTGACAGGTATTTCTGCTGTACCTTCTTACCTTGTGGCAATGTGTTAAGAAGAAATGATAGGCCGGGCTCAGTCTGTAATCCCAGCACTTTGGGAGGTTGAAGTGAGTGGATTATTTGAGCCCACGGGTTTGAGACCAGCCCGGGCAATTTGACGAGACCTTGTCTCTACAATGAATCAAAAATTAGCCAGGTGTAGTAGCGCACACCTGTTGTTCTGGCTACTTGGAAGGCTGAGGCTGAAGGATCGCCGGAGCCCAGCAGGTTGACGCTGGGGTGGCCGTGAGTGCGCCACTGCTTTCCAACCTGGACGACAGAGTGAGACTCCAACTCAAAAAAAAAAGAAGAAGAAGAAATAATAATAGCCATTGTCATCACCATTTGCTGAGTGATTCCTACCTACATGTCAGACTTTACAAATGAGTGGCCTCATTTTAGCCGGATAGAAACCCTAGAAAGTACTATCATTATTCCCATTTTACAGACAGGGCCACTAAGACCCAGAGTGATTAACTGGCTTGTCCATGGACACACAACTAGAGTTAGGATTTGAACTTGGACTCCCAGAGGCCAGAGCCCTTGGACAGCTGAAGGCTCAGTGCGAATTAATGTAGGGGGGTGTACGGAAATCCCCCCAAGGCTGCAGCTGTAGTGTGTGTGCCTCTGTGGGTTGTAGCATGTGTGCCTCTGTCTCCCCAGGCGCTGAGCAGCAGTGTGTATAAGAGCGCCTCGCCCTACGGCTCTCTCAACAACATTGCCGACGGCCTCAGCTCTCTCACAGAGCACTTCTCCGACCTGACCCTCACCTCCGAGGCACGCAAGCCCAGCAAGCGACCCCCGCCCAACTACCTGTGCCACCTATGCTTCAACAAAGGACACTACATCAAGGACTGCCCCCAGGTAAGGCCACCTGGCCCAGGAGGAGTTCTTGGGTCCCCTTG
Organism: Cephalopachus bancanus; assembly: GCA_027257055.1. Classification (NCBI taxonomy): domain Eukaryota; kingdom Metazoa; phylum Chordata; class Mammalia; order Primates; family Tarsiidae; genus Cephalopachus; species Cephalopachus bancanus. The sequence goes on from JAPVLO010000036.1 coordinate 4,840,150, forward strand.
CTGACCTTTGGACCAGCACCTGGGGTTAAGTCAGGCACAGAGACATACCCAGGGCCCCTTCCACCCGTGGGTGGCCCATGGCCCTCTGGTCTCCGCCTTTCTGTCCCCTCTGGGATTTCTGAAGCAAGGCTGGCCGGTGTGGACAGGACAGAGGCCCAGCATAGGCCCCTGCTGGCTGGTCAGCAATCTGGATAAAGGACTTTCAGACCCAGACTTGGCCCCAAAGTGAAGTCCTGGGCCTCCAAGTCCCACCGGTCTTTTTGCAGGGTGGGGCCCATGACAAGGGGGCAGCCCCCTCAGCTCTTTGGAGGCCCCATCTCCTCACACTCACAGGGAAGGAATGCAGGCTCTGGGCCAGGAATCCAGATGTGCGCCCCCTCCTCCGGACCCACCTCTGCGTCCTCAGCCTACTGCCTGAGAGGGAGGTGGGGAGGGGCCCTGCTCACCCTGGATAGGTCTGAATGAAGGCCTCAGGCACCACAGGGCTGGGCATCTCTGTCTTGGGGTGGGAAGGGGGCCAGGAGATGGGGGTTGTCTGGAGCAGCCCCCATGTCTAACCTAATCCTTCAGTGTGACAGGGTGGGGCTGAGGGGGTGTCCCACTCATGAATGACTCACTGATAGTCATGGCTTTGGGATCCTGTGGAGAGAGGTTAGCAGTTGATTTACATACAGTATGAGATGATCGGTGGTTTTTTCCTATTTTTCCTGTATCCAACTTTTTTATAATGTGGCACTGCTTTTATTTTATGTATGTCATGGAAATGGAATCCTGGAAACTCTGGAAACCCTTGTAGCATGACCCTCCAGATGGTGGAAGCCGAGGCATGGCTGGGTGGGGCTGGGTCCTTGCAGGACCAGTGGGAGCCCTAGTTGTGCTTGTCACTCACTGCACACCCAGACTCTTCTCAGAAGTGGATGTGCTGTGTTTCAGGTCTTTGCCGCGGATAGTGTGGCCCAGGCACACCTGCCCAGGGCCTCTGGGGAGCTTGATAGAAATGCAGAATCTTCGACCCACCCCAGAGCTGCGTTTTAGTAAGATGGTTTTAGTAAGGCGGTTCATGTGTCTCCCCCACCCCAGACCCCAGGTAATAGGAGCTGACTCACTGGTGGCTTTCCTCTAGACCCCACACACCCGGTGGGTCCCGTCTACCTCTCAGAATGTACAGTAAGTAAGAGACCTTTGGCACGGGCAGATCCCAGCAGAGGTGACCCCTCCCCCGGGCTTCTCTGGGTAGAAAGAGCAGCAAACAGGCAGCTGTGGATCTGGTTGGTCCTCAAGGTCGTGGGCATGGCCCACCCAGTCCACAGCCCTGTGTGCACAGGGGCTCTCAACTGGTGTCCACACTGCCATCTGCAGTAACCCTCCCTCATCCCCTGTGAAGTGGGCAGAGCAAGATCGATCACCATGAAGAAGGAGACAGGCACTGGGCTAAGTGCACTCCAGGCGGCATTTCATTGCTGAAATCACCCTTTCTGTTACGTACTCCCATTGGCCTTGTTTTAGTGGTGAAATAGTTACTTCCAGTGAAGAAGGAGCTCAGACAGGATCACTGAGCTGGTCGGTGGAGGAGCTGGCATTTTAACCCAGGCAGGCAGGAGACACTCAGATATCAGCAGAAACTCCAGGGGTATCGAGGAGGTGCACTTGCTCTGGGCTGGCCGCCTGGGAAAGCTTCCAGGAGAAGGAGGGCTTGGGAGAAGAGTGGCAGGGTCTCCCACAGGTGACCCATATTCAGAGGCAATGGATGGTGAGCCAGAGGCTGGGGGATGATGAAACGTGTGTGTGTGTGTGTGTGTGTGTGTGTGTGTGTGTGTGTGTGTGTGTACGTGTGCGCACAACGTACCCACTGTCATCTCTAACGTGTGTGTGTGTGTGTGTGTGTGTATGTGTGTGTGTGTGTGTGTGTGTGTACGTGTGCGCACAACGTACCCACTGTCATCTCTTCAGATTCGACCAGAGCTCTTAACTCTATGGCCCCATTTTACAGTTGAAGAAACAGAGTCTCAGTCTCAGGAGGAGTGTGGTACTGGAGAGAGGCCAGGATGTGTGCGAGGACTTTGACCTCAGTGCACTTTGCCTCCTTGAGCTTCCTTGCCACTGCAAGCTGAGACCTCATGGTCTGTGGAGCCTCAGTTTCTCACTTGAGCTGGTTGAGCTCCCTTCTCCCAGCCCCATCCCAAACCTGTGTCTCTCTGTGACTCCTGAAGGCCCAAGGGTCTCCCTGCTTCCCTCATGAGTGGTGGGAGGACAGAGGCTTGCAGCCTCCATTTCCTCTTGTGTCATGAGGGTAATGAGAGCGCTAACCCACAGGGTGCTGTGAGGATGCAGTGACTGATACATGGAAGGTGCTTAGCACTGCCTGGCACACAGGAAGCGCTTAATAAATGTTATCTAGCATTGTTTTTTTTTCCTCCTTTGCATCATTATGAAGAAGGTACCTCCCTGGCAAGGTACTAGGTGTTTTGGCTGACTGGAATTTAATTGGATGTCCACTCTTCACCTGACCACAAGCTCCAGGGGCAGGTGCTGGGCTAAATTTATCTCTGTACCCCTTGCTGTCTGGCCCATGCCAGCTCAAGGTACCTCACACAGCAGGTGCTCATTACAAGTCTTCCTGAAGGAAGGAACAGGTTGACAAGGCTTTTATCAACTATGGAAGCTTCCTGTATTACAAGTGAAATATTACGTAAGAGCTTAGTGTATATCATATTTAAAGGTAGAATGCTTTTTCTTGGGAATAGTTTTAATGAGATATAATTCACTTATAAAATTCACTCATGTAAAATATATAGTTCAATGATTTTTAGTATAGGCACAGAATTGTACAACTGTTACCACAGTCAGAGAACATTTGCATCACCTCAAAAAGGAACATTGTGCTCTGTATATCACCTCCTTACCTTCCATCTCCTGGCAACCAATGCCCACTTACCTACTCTCTGTCTGTCTGTCTCTTGCCCATTCCACACATTTCATATAAATGGAATCATACAATATATGTCCTTTATGACTGGCTTCTTTCACTTAGTATGATGGTTTCAAGGTTAATTCGTGTTGTAGCATGTATAGATTCCCATGATTTGGGAAGTATTCCATCCTGTTCTGTTTTTGAAAGAGTCTGTGAAGAATTAGTATAAATTCTTCTTTAGATGTTTGATAGAATTCACCTGTGATGCCATCTAAACCTGGGTTTTTCTTTTTGACTATATTTTTTTATCACTACTTCAATCTCTTGTTATAGGTCTATTTTTATTTTCTGTTTCTTGTATGAGTCACTGTAGTTTGTGTATTTCTAGGAATTTGTCCATTTCATCTAATTTGTGTATTTCTAGGAATTTGTCCATTTCATCTCATTTGCCTCATGTATTGGCAAATAGTTATCCATAATATTCTCTTATAATCCTTTCTGTTTCTGTAGAGTTGGTAATAATGTTCCTTCTTTCATTTCTGATTGACTCTTGAATCTTCTCTCTCTTTTCTTGGTCAGTGTAGCTAAAGTTTTGTCAATTTTGTTGAATTTTTTAAAGAACCAACTTCTCTATTGTTTTTCTATTTTCTATTTCATTTCTTTCTACTCTCATCTTTATTTTTAAATTGTGGAAAAGTACACATAACGAAACTTACCATCTTAACCATTTCTAAATGTAAAGCTCAATGGCATTAGATATATTTGCGTTGTTGTGTGACCATCACTACCATCCATTCACCAAATTCTTTTCACCTTGCAAAACTGAAATTCTGTACTCATTAAACAATAATTCCCGCTCTTCTTCTCCCTCTCCCCCACCCCCCGGCAACCAGCATTCTACTTTTTGTCTCTATAAATTTGACTATCCTAAGCACCTCGTGTAGTGGAATCATACAGTATGTATTCTTTTGCAACTGACTCAGTTCACTTAGCGTCACATCCTCAAGGTTCATCCATGTTGTAGCATGTGTCAGAGTTTTGTTTTTTTCTAAGGCTCAGTAATAGATCACATTTTGTTTATCCTTTCATCCATCAATGGACAACTGGATTGCTTCCAACTTTTGACTATCGTGAATATTGTTGCTATGAACTTGGGTTTAGAATAGCTCTTTGAGGCCAGACTTGGTGGCTCAGCCTGTAATCACAGCACTTAGGGAGGCGGAGGCGAGTGGATTGCCTGAGCCCATGGGTTCGAGACCAGCCCAGGTAACTTGGCAAGACCTCGTCTCTATAATAAATACAAAATTAGTCGGGCGTGGTAGCTCACACCTGTAGTTCTGGCTACTTGGAAGGCTGAGGCAAAAGGATTGCTGGAGCCCAGCAGGTTGACACTGGGGTGGCTGTGAGTGTGCCACTGCACTCCAGCCTGGGCGACAGAGTGAGACTCCAATTAAAAAAAAAAAAAAAGGCTAACTCTTTGAGTCCTTCCTTTCAGTTATCCAGTCCAGTCTGCATTATTTCCTTCTATTATTTTCTTTAAGTTTAGCTTGTTCTTCTTTTTATGTTTCTTTAGGTGGAAGATTAGGCTACACCCTTCTTCCTTTTTTTTTTTTTTTTTTTTGAGTTGGGATCTCACTCTGTCACCTATGCTGGAGTTCAATGGCACAATCACAGCTCACTGCAGCCTTGACCTTCTGGGCTCAAGCAATCCTCCTACTTCAACCTCTCGAATAACTGGGACTGCAGGTGTGTGCTACCACACCTGGCTAATTATTTTTATTTTTGTAGAGACAAGGACTCACTATGTTGCCTAGGCTAGTCTCAAGCAATCCTCTTGCCTTGGCCTCTCAAAATGCTGAAATTACAGGTGTGAGTCACCCTGCCCAGCCTCTTCCTTTTTCAATGTAGTGTTTGTAGCTGTGACTTTCCCTCTGAGCTGCATCCTGTAAGTTTTGGTATGTTGTATCTTTATTTTCATTTGTCATAGGGTGTTTTCTGATTTCCCTTATGATTTTCTCTTTGACCTACTGGTTACTTGGGAGTGTGTTGTTTAATATCCACATATTTGTGAGTTTCCCAAACATCTTTTAATGATTTCTAACTTAATTCCATTGTGGTTCTAGAACATACTTTGTATTATTTCAATCCTTATAAATTTACTGTGGTTTGTTTGAAAGCCTAGCATATGAGCTATCCTGGAGAATGTTCCATGTGCACTTGAGAAGAATGTGTTCTGCTGTTGTTTGGTGGAAGTTTTTCAGATGCTTGTTAGGTCTAGTTGGTTTATGTCTTCTGTTGCCTTGTTGATATTCTACCTAGTTCTTCTTTCTTTTCTTTTCTTTCTTTTTTATTGAGTTGGAGTCTCACTCTGTCGCCCAGACTGGAGTTCCATGGCACTCTCCTGGCCACCACAGCCTCAACCTGCTGGGCTCTGGCAATCTTTCTGCCTCAGCCTTCCAAGTAGCCGGAACCACAGGCGCGCGCTACCATGCCCGGCTAATTTTTTTGATTTATTGTAGAGACGAGGTCTCACCAAGTTGCCTGGGTGTGTCTCGAACCCTCGGGCTCAAGCAATCCACTTGCCTTGGCCTCCCAAAGTACTGGAATTACAGGCTGAGCCACCGAGCCTGGCCTTCTTCCTAGTTCTTCTAAACATTATTTTAAGTGAAGATATTGAAATTTCCAAGTATTATTGTTTCTTTTTCTTCAATTCTGTCAGTTTCTGCTTTGTGTATCGGTGCTATGTTACTAGGTGCACTTAGTGATTATAGTTGTTACATCTTCCTGATGGATTTATCCTTTTATCATTATAAAATGTCCTTCTTTATCTCTGGTGATGTTTTTTGTCTATTTTATCTGATACTAGCATAGCTATTTTCCAATGGTTGCTGTTTCCGTGATAGATCTTTCCCCATTCTTTTACTCTCAACCTATTCATGTATTTAAATCTCCTGCCAACAGCACATAGTTAGATCTTGTTTTTTGTTGTCCAGTCTGAAAATCCCTGCCTTTTGATTGCATTGTTTAAACCATTCACATTTAATGCTATTATTGATATAGTTGAATTTAGATCTGTCATTTTATTGTTTTCCAAATTACTTGTGTCTTTTTTGTTTCTCTATTCCTTCTTTAGTGCTTTCTTTTACATTAATTTTCGATGTAATATTTTAATTTATTTGATTTTTTTTTTTTACTTTTTAAAAGTTTGGTTTTTTTTTTTTGAGTTGGAGTCTCACTCTGTTGCCCAGACTGGAGTGCAATGGCACGCTCCTGGCCACCATAGCCTCAATCTGCTGGGCTCTGGCAATCCTTCCACCTCAGCCTTCCATGTAGCCAGAACCACAGGCGTGCGCTATCATGCCTGGCTGGTTTTTGATTTATTGTAGAGATGTGGTCTTACCAAGTTGCCCAGGCGGGTCTTGAACCCATGGGGTCAGGCAGTCCACTTGCCTCGGCCTCCCAAAGTGCTGGGATTACAGGCTGAGCCACTGAGCCTGGCCAAAAGTTATTTTCTTAATAGTTGCTCTAGGACTTATCTTACCTGGCTCTGCTTCAGATTTATAATCACGTAATTCCAATGAGATGTAGAAATGTTACTCCTATATAGCTCTATTTCTTCCTTGTTTTGGCTTTCAGTAGTTTTTACTATGCTGTATCTGTTTGTTTATCCTTTATGGGTATCCTACTTGGAGTCTGTTGAGCTTCTTAGATGTATTTAAATTTTTTGTCAGACTTAGGAAGTTTTCAGCTGTTATTTTTTCAAATCCTATTTCTGCTCCTTTATCTCCTCTCCTTTTGTGGAATTATTTATAAATGATCTAAATGCTTTTAAAATCTTCAGTGGTGGCAGGGCTCAGAGGCTCAGCCTGTAATCCTAATACTTTGGGCGGGAGGCTGAGGTGAGTGGATTGCCTGAGCCCGTGGGTTCGAGACCAGCCCGGGCAACTTGGCGAGACCTCATCTCTACAATAAATCAAAAATTAGCTGGGCATGGTAGCATGCACCTATAGTTCCGGCTACTTGGAAGGCTGAGGCGGAAGGATCACCAGAGCTCAGCAGGTCTACGCTGGGATGGCTGTGAGTGTATCCCACTGTACTCCGGTCTGGGCAACTAAACTGAGACTCCAACTTAAAAAAAAAACCTTTTTTTCAGTGGTCTAACTGGGTGTTAGAATGTGTAGATCTCTAGGCCAGCCCTGCCTGGGTCCTGAAGTTGCCTGTGGATCCCCAGGTAACAGTGAAAGTGAGTAGAGAATTCACTACCAGAGTCCCTGCTGGTAGACACAGGAGCCAGGGGTTGATAGCCTGCTAGTTGATTCTTTTCTACCTTAAAAGTAGGATAGAGGCTTCCAGAGGCTCTCACATGTCCCAGGGGCCGTGTGAGGATGACTGGGCACTGGAAGGAAGACTGGGAGCCACTAAAGCAGAGGCAGAAGGTGCTGGGGACTGGTTTTGAATGTTACTGAAAGGTGGTTCCTCCTTGCATGGTAAGGCTGCATCTGGGCCGGTGTGCTCCAGCCAATGTCAGCACTGGCCCAAGAAGGCTTAGGACTCAAGCATGTCCATCACTTGGTTCTTAAAAACAAAAAACAAAAAAACCAGCTTCTGTTGTCCCCACCCAGATTGTCAACCATCCAGCCCAAGGTTAATAACAATATTGACAATAAACAATTGTTTTTAAGCATTAAGTTTGCCACAGAATTTAGCATGTTATTATTATTATTAGCTCATTTAATTCTCTCAACAACTCTCTCAAGTAGGTCCTGTAGTGAACACCAATTGCCAGATGATAAAACTGAGGCCCAGAGAAGTTAAGTGACTTGGTCAAGGTCACACAGCTAGTGACTACCAGAGCTGGAATTGGAACTCAGGTGCTCCCTATTATAGTACCTATGCTTTTTCAAGCTGCTCTCACCCTTGGCACCCAGGCTGCACCTCCACTGTCATTCCCAGAAAGTCAATTTTTTTTAAAAAGTTGAGAAATAAAGAGTGACAAAGACAATGTCATACTGTGCCTGGTCTGACCAAGTCGGTGTGCCTGGTAATTCCACCACTGGTCCAGCCTGTGGTATCTGCTACCCCATTGGAGTCAGGGAGGTCCAGGGTGGGTTGGGACTGCCAGCTCTAGTGGCCACAGAAGATCCACTGACTGCAGGAAGGCGTGGTTGGTGTCTGCTGGGCCTGCCTGCAGGGTCACCTGAGTATCTTGTGTTGCCTTCTGCACACTGATGGGCAGGACTGGAATGGCCCGAGTGGCAGTGTCTTGCTCTGAACCAGTTGCACTTGCCTGCATGAGTCTGTGTGTCCATGGTGGAACTTGGTGTGGTGTTGTATCTGCCCAGGTCACACCTTCTGTCCAGGACAGAGCAGGGCCCAGGACGAACTCCCAGTAACCAACCCTTCCTGAGCGCCTCTTATGTGCCAGGGCTGTGCTAGATAGGGCCCTACCCCTGTTCTCAGTGGGACAGGCAGAAACAGTGTTGGCCACTCTGGGGGACCAGAACTGTGGCTGATATTTGCCACGAGGGCCTGTCTCCACCTGGGGTTTTATGGGAGGCCTCAGAGAGGGAGGATCTTGGACCTGGGGTGAGGAAAGCTTCCAAGTGAGCGGGTAAATAACAGGCACATGCTTTCCGGGCACCGTGAGTTCTGGGCCATGGCGGGCACTCTGGGGGGAGGAGTGGGGGTATGGCCGGAACAGGTGATGAAGGGCCTTCATGCCAGGCTGCACAAACTTGGACTTTATCTGGAGGGCAGGGAGAAGGGTTTTGGGTGCCATGGTCATTTTGAAAGGTCCTGCTAATGGCAGGCTGGAGGCCGGGCTGGAAGAGGTGAGTGCTGAGGAAGCCAGCCCGTGAACGTGGACAGGAGCTAAGGCCGGACACAAGAGGTTGGCAGGATACAAATACATCCGCCTGAACGCATAGGCTCGCCTTCATTTATTCATTCAGGAAATAGCCATTGAACACCTCCTATGTGCCAAACACATAGTAGACACTTGAGGATGCCACGATGAACCAAACAAGGTTTCTGCTCTCCCCCTTGTCCCCCTGCTTTTTTTTTTTTGGAGACAAAGGTCTCACTGTGTCACCCTGTCTGGAGTGCAGTGGTGCAAACCCAGCTCACCACAGCCTCAGCCTCCTGGGCTCAGGAGATTCTTCCCCCTCAGCCATCTGAATAGTTGGGACACAGGCGTGCACCACCACATCCAGCTAAATTTTTTATTTTTTGTTGAGACAAGGTCTCACTATATTACCCGGGCTGGTCTCAAACTCCTGGGTTCAAGCAAACCTCTCTCCTTGGCCTCCCAAAGTACTGGAATTACTGACATAAGCCACTGTGCCCGGCTTGTTTCTGTTCTCTTGGAGCTTATGTTCTAGTTGGTAAAGTCAGGCAGTAAGCATAAATCCGTAAGAACACGGGGAAATATCAGACCAGATGAAAAACATAAAGATGTGCTTTGATAGCACACACCAGCCCACTTTCCCCATGAGGAGCAGTGGGCACCATGCCAGGCCCATGACACTGTTAGACCTCCACAGAAATGTTTCCATTTTTATTTATTTTAAAACCAAAAGAGAAAATGGATATAGTTGTAATGAATCTGTAATCATTTGTCTTTATACTAATGAGATTTGTCTTTATACTAATGCTGTCAGAAAATATAATTTTTAACAATTTTTTTATGGCAGAAGGGACCCACAAAGGCCCACATGACTAGGGCCCACGAAAGCCATAATGTGACCCTGAAAAGTGTCTGGGGGCAGCTTTAGATTGGGTGGCCACTGTGGGCCTCTCTGATGACAGGACGTGAACATGCCTTTCCTCTAAGGAAAGCTCAGGCAGGGTTGAGGGTCCAGTGTCCAACGGTAAGGACCCTGATGTTGGCGAGGGGGATATTTTGTTGAGGTCAAAAGAAATAGCCTCAAATTTATAATCCAAAGACCAGTTCAAGTTCCAGCTCTGCCATTTAGCTGTTGTGCAACCTTGAGCAAGTCGGTTAACCTCTCTGGGCCACAGATTTCCTCAATAGCAATTTGGGGTTGGTGCAGTTTTCTGCCTTGGTGATGCACTCGGCACCATCGGCACATCGTGGGAATGGAGGCTGTGGGGAGGTGGGGCCATACACTAGGACCTGGAGTCCTTTTCCTAAGCCCTCCCTTTACCCTTCATGGCTGTCAGGCCCAGCCACGCCCAGCCTGACAGCCACCCTTTAGGCGCTGACCTGAAGGAGAAACTCTCCAAGCCCTCAGTATCCATCACTCTCAAGACATTCCAGGGGGCACTTGGGACTCCTTCGAGGGAGCCCTGAGGGGTGTTTTCACCTGTGCCTTCCATGTCCTAGAAGAACCAGCACCATGAGAGGTCTGGGAAGCGCCGGAGCCCAGGAGAGCTGCCATTCCTGAGTCAGCATGCCCAGGGCTGCTAACGAACTCCAGATGTCAGACAGAAAACAATCGTCGCCCCCACCCATCTGGCAGCTCGGGTTTCTTGGAGATTGCAAAAGAAGAAAAATAGAGCTGAGAGAGAATGGAATCCTAGGACAGCTGAGATCTTAGAGGCGGGGTGTAAATAGTTCCAGGGTCTTGCGGGGGGGAGGGGCAGGAGACAAGGAGGAATGGGGGGCCGGCCCAGCGTCCCTTCTCCCTCACACGGGTCTCTGCAGCCCTTGGGCCCCAGCCCTTGCACCCCTCCCCAGCCAGAGAAGGCTGGTCCCTGGGAGGGGCAGGTTGTTGAAGGTGGCGGGCAGGGCCGAGGCCACCAGTTCTGACCCTTGCCGGGGGTTTCCAGCCCTGACCCCACTGCAAGTCTGGGTGTCCTCTGAGGCCCGTGAAGTGGAGCCCGGGAAAGAGACAGAGAGCGAGTGGGGGTATGAAAGATTTTCCTTCTGGAAACTTCTGGAACCTCGGGCTCGGGACTAGAAGCTTCTCCTCAGAGCCCCCGAGCTGAATGGTAGAGGGAGGGAGGGTGAGGTGTGAGATGGACTGATTGGGGGCCCTAGGCCCGTCTTTCCCCTGGGGCAGCCTCGCACGTGTCTACCTCGAATGCTAGGGAAAATGTGAAGGAAAGATTCTCAGCTGAAAAGGCGTAAAACCATTGATTAGTTCAGACCCGTCCACGTCCTGGTGGGGAAACTGAGGTTTTTTCCCAGCACCAGGCTGAGGGCTGCATGTTACAAAAAATGCATAGAGAGAGGAAGGAGGGAGGGAGGGGGCAGTAAGACAATACCACAAACCAAAAGCTCTTTTAATGTTGGACAGTGGAACTAGCAAAGAAAGTGTTACATTGCTACCCTCTACTCATTATAAAACATCCAGCAGGAAGGAAGGAAGGAAGGAGGAAGGGAGAGAGGAATAGAGGGAGGACAGACAAACAGCATCACTCTGTGGTCCCATTGAGGAAGGGCAGAGCCCAGGGCAGGAGATGGACCCTTTGCCGAGGGTCCCTCTGGAACCTGGGGCTGGCCGACCGGCTAAGGGGCCTGGGCTGTGGCATTCTAGTGCTTGGCACAGAACCTGGAATGTCATGAGCGTTCGGAGAATGTCAGCTGAGTGTTGCTGGGGGCGTCGTGCCTTTGGCAGGTGGTGGCTTTGGCGTAGGTGCTGACATGAGGGTAGTGCCCCAAACCCAGCGTTCTGGCCCCAGGGCTTCCCTCCCTCCCTTCTGAGGCTTTCTCCTTGCGGTGCAGTGGCTCCGAGCCCGGCCCTGAAACCAGCCTGCCTGCGTTCCACCCCGGCGCTGCCTTGTAACAGCTGTGTGCCTTTGGGAATAATTCATCCAGTCTTTCTAGGCCTCAGTTTCTTCCTCTGTAAAATGAAGATTCTAAAACACCCTGCCTCATGGGATATTGTGAGTCTAAACGCATCATTTTATCTGAAGTGCCTGGCACCTCGCCCACCCTGCAAGTACGCCCTGCAAGTGTTTACTGTTAGGGCTTTTGTAGTGACTGTCGTTATTATCACGCCTCAACTCAGCTGTTTCAAACTGTTGAGAAGTCCGAGAGATCTAAGAGTACTTCGGGACTGTGGGGGGATCACAGAGGCATCTCAGGTCCTCTTTTTCCAGCCCTCTCCCCCGGAGCCAGGGGCTCCCTCTGGGAGGAAGTGCAGGGAGGCCAGGTGACTAGGCTGTGCTTTCTCAGGAACCTTGAGAGGGGGCCTGGAAAGGGTCTGATGACTTTGGGTCACCCAGATTGACTTCAAGGACTGAATCAGAAGCTCTGCTCTGCCCAGGAAGGGTGCTGAGGGGGAGAGGCAAGGGGGCATGGCTGGAAGGTGCCAGCGCCACCTGTGGGCTGTCAGTTCCCCTCTGACCAGGGCAGAGAGATGACTCGCCAAGTGCTCGCCTTGGCATGGACAAATGGGAGCAGCTGCTGGGGGGGGCGGGGCAGGGCACAGGGCGTGGGGGTCACGGGCAGCCACTTCTGCATCCTTCCTGCGATCTTGTGCCTGGCAGGAAAGAGCCTAGAAGGGCCAGTTTCACATCCTCAGCTGCCAGTTCTCCTTTTAAAAGGATCACAGATGGTGATCAGGCATTGCAGTGTGTCAGTGGCCTCACCTTCTAAGTTCCCTGGGCCCTGAGAGATGGGGATGTTGGTAGGCCCTGGTCTGGAACTTTCTGCAAGACCTAGTGTGTAGAGTAGAGCAAGTGCATCCTTAGACTGAGACTCCCTGGTGTTTACTTCCTTCAGGAAACGCTCTCTGACTTCTGTCCTCCGTGCTCAGAGAGACTGCCCTCCTCTGAACGCCGGAAGCACTCACTGTCTCATTCATTAATTCCTCACCATCCGAGGGCCAGTGGCCTATCCCTCTCACACAGCTAACTTTTGTCTTGGGGTAGCTGTGGCCAAGTTGGCTCTTCAGGCCCTGTAGAAGGTTCATCCGTCGTCCCCCTCAACCTCAGTGAGGACAGGAGAGCCCAGGAGGGCAGCAGAGTCTCACAGAATGGACTCAGACTTCACTTCCGTCCCTTCCCAGCTGTGTGACCTTGGCCACGTTGCCCAACTCCTCCTAGCATTTGTGTGGTGGGTTCACCCATCGTGTGGGGTGCTTGTGGGAAAGTGCGGGCGGAGCTGCTGACACGGCGTTTGCATCCCACAGACACTCGGTAGATGGCAGCTCACGCTGTTGGTATTGCTTGCTGGGCTGCGGGGCCTCCTGGGCCTGCCCCCGTTTCTACAGTGAGGCTCACGCGCCTGGTGGGAGCAGATGGGCCCAGGAGGCTGCAAATAGCCCTCCGTTCCTCTCCTTTTCCCTGCCCCACCCCTCAGCTGCTTAAGCACACACACGCATGCAGGTTCCCATGTGCACACACGCACACACAGTGCACACATGCACACCCCGGAGGCTCTGCAGTCTCTGGGCCTTGCTCACGCTGTCCCCCACCTGCAGTGCCTTTCTCTCTCATCTCTTCCCTCCCATCCCCCTTTCGGAGCCCAGCTGGAGCCCACCCCCTCAGAGTCTTCCCCAGCCTTCCCACGCCCTCGGGAGTCTCCTATCTCAACCCCACTTGTCAGGACAGCACCCTCACCCCCAGGACTTGGTTCTAAGCACCACCACCCCATGGTTTCTCACCTGTCCTGGTTTCCTGTCAAGTCCCTGGAGGCCAGGGAATGTCTCCTCCTAGGGTGGGCTCCACTCTGCCCTGCCTTGCCCTGGTCCTGGAGTGGCCCCAGCCTGGACCCTCGGAGGTGGTCCCAGCTGTTTGCCCTTTGACCTCTGTGAACCTTCTCACCCCCAGGACGTCCCCGGTGCTCTGACCTCAGCAAGTGACTCACTCTTACCTCCTCCAGGCCCAGCCCAGATGTGCCCTCTCCTGCGATGGGGCCCCCTGTGTTCCCCCGCCCCCCCACATCACTGAGCCCTGCCTAACCGGGCCCATCCTGGCACAACCCTCTCTCCTGCTTCCCAGGGGTCCTTCCCAGGCAGGGTCTGTGTCTGCCTGGCTGGCAGAGGGAACACAGCTTTGGGGTCAGAGGCCCGAGCTCTTTTCCCAGGCCTGTCGCTCAGCAGCTGCTCAACTTTGGCCAGGTCCACTCTGCCCTTGAGCCCCCCCCACGCCGTTATGCATGAATTGGGGTCAGCCACAGAGCCCAGCTCTCAGGCTCCTGGAGGCCCAGAGGCGATCGGACAGGGAGACCCACTTTGTAAACTGTGACTTTGTACTATTTGTTCTGCTGTTCCGCTGTCCAGTGAGCAGCTGAGTTTGTGGGCCACTCCTCCCTTGGTTGCCCTTGGGTCTTGGAGTCATATTTGTGAGGGTAGTCTTCTTTTCTCCCCCCATATCTGGGATGGCCACCATCAGGGCCTGTGTTGGGCTCCTGCTGTACCCTGTGACTTTGTGGGGAGTGGAAGGTGGCCTGGCCAGGGCAAGGAGGCCAGGGCCCAGCCTCTGGGTTAGAGGACTTGGCACCACTGACCCAGACTGCCTTGGAGAGCTGGCTTCCCTCCACACGGGCCCTCATTCCAAGGTTGGGGGCCTCAGACCCAAACTGGAGCTGTGATCTCCAGCCCCAGTGGGGGTGAGGGGGGCAGGAAGCCACTTAGTGAATGCTGAGCAAGCGTGAGCCATTGTTGTGGCTTCAGCGCTCCATCCCCAGGGTCTGCTTTGGTGCCCACCACTGAGCAGGGCCCAGCCACTGTGGAGCCAGTATTAACAGTGTAGTAGCTCTGTTATTCACAGGAGCGGCCACAGTGTCCCAGGAGCTGCTCTGAGCACTGGTCACCTATTGACTCATCTCATCTTCACATGGTCCTCTGTGCTGGGCACTCTTTGTTATCCCCATTGCACAGAGGGGGAACCTGAGGTACAGAGAGAGAGAGAGTAAGTGACTTGCCCAGGATCACACAGCTTGGATACCTTCCCCAGAAATCTTGCTTCAGAGGCTGGGCTGTCGTCCATGTGTGCGAAGAAGGGAAGACGTGAACAAGACTCAGCTGAGATGTAGAGAAGAAAAGAAAGGCAAGGGGCTCATGTTGGTTGCACGTCCTCTGTGTATGAGGGACAGTGCACATCATAGATATCCTCAGAGATGTCAAGGGATTCGCCCAGGGTCACACAGGAGCCAAGGGCATAGCTGGGATTTGAGCCCAGTGAGCCTGGCTCTACCACTTAACTGATTCCTAATTCCCCTCATCCCATCCCACCAGCTCAGGTCGCGGGGGGCCAGACCAGAAGCCAGCACAGTTCATCAAGGGCCCTTGGAGGCCCCAGAGA
This sequence comes from Cephalopachus bancanus, assembly GCA_027257055.1. Taxonomy (NCBI): domain Eukaryota; kingdom Metazoa; phylum Chordata; class Mammalia; order Primates; family Tarsiidae; genus Cephalopachus; species Cephalopachus bancanus. The sequence continues at coordinate 4,855,277 of JAPVLO010000036.1, forward strand.
CCTCAGACCCATATGGTTGAGTGGGAGGCAGGACAGGGAGTCACTGAGTGAGGTGGCTCCTTGCTAAGATGTTTGGTTTTAACCAGCTGTGATGGAGGAGTTTTGAGAAAGGAGTGTAGTCAGGTGAAAGACCTGGAATAAGCCCCTTGTCCTTGCTATGCCTCAGTTTCCCCTTCAGTGCAGTGGGCCCAGAACCATCCTGTCTCTTAGGACTTCTAGGTGGGTCTCTTGAGCTAACAGAGCTGGGAATGAATCACAGGCCAAGCTTAGGAATAGAAAGACTTATTATGAATGTCAAAGCCTTGCCCAAAAGTGTGGTTAGTGGGCCAGCAACAGTACTGGAAGCTTATCAGAAATGCACAGCCTCCAGCCTTGGCCCTGCCCTAGACCTGCTGGATCAGAAGCTGTACTTTGACAAGCTCTGCAGACCACTCGTGGGCACATTAAAATTTGGGAAGCTTTGGTCTAGGAATATCCAGGCTCCCACTTCCCCATTCCTGGAGTCTGCCTCTTGGGCCTTCTTCTTTCCAGGGCCTGCTGAGGGTTCTTGGCTGGAAATTCCGTGTACTTAGAGGAAACAGCCTGGCACAGCCAGACCATGCCCTGCTAGGCCTCTTAGGAGCCCTGAGCACTTCAGAGCACAAATGAGATTAGGCAGAGGCTCGGACAGCAGCGTCTGAGGAGGACACCCCCATCTGTCTTGGGGGGAGCTTCCACTGGAGTCAGCAAGGCCAGCCAGACCTGGGATGGAGTGGGGGGGTGAGGGGGTACCTCAGCCAAGGTGCAGGAGGGATGGGGGTAACCTTTGAGCCAGCAAAGGACCTTTGTGCCCAGATAGTGCCCATCTTAGACAGGAGGGCAAAGAGCTGAAATTGCAGTTGGAATGTTTCAGTTAGACATAAGAAGCATCTTCCTAATTGGCCAGAAGCAAGCCCCAAAGGGCACTGAGGTCTCCCATCTCCTTAAATATGTGGCCATCTTTTGTGAAGTCAAGACGATCTGGAAGGGATTCCCAAAGGTGTCTAGGCCTAAACTTGGTTTAGAGGCTGGGGACTGCGGCTGTGTGTCGTCGAGCCAGTTACTGGCAGTCTCTGTTTCTCTGTCTGTACTATGATAGAGAGGTTGATCAGTGATTCTCAACTGGGACTTCACATTAAACCACCTGGGGATTTTTATTTTTTGTTTCTGGGTGCTGGAAATTCTTATTCTGTAGATCTGGTGTGGGCCTAACCAGGGGCATTTTCTCAGCTCTCCAGATGATTCTGATGTGTACGTGGCTAAGTCTGAGTTGGTGGGGCACTCAGGCAGGAAGGGGCAGGTGAGCCTAACGATTATTCTCCTGAGGTCCTGGGAATGCAAGATGACAAGGTTCCAGGAGACTCCGAATCGAACATTCCAGAGGTCCCCACTCCTGACACTGCCTGATGTGCAGTCCCAGATTTCTAGATCATGTGATTGCAGTTTTATTATCCTGGAAAGCCAGGCTTTCCACACTGGTGGATGCTAGCACTTGGTTATGCTGGATGTTGTGATGGTTCGGAGTCTGAGGTTCTGTGATCATTCCAGATCTAAATGATGTGCTCTGAGCCCTTCTCCATGTTTCTGTGTTCCAAGGTGCGATTATCATTGTTCTTTGAAGTGAAAATTCTCCACAACTACGATTGCAACTCTGGTTATCCTGAATTCTAGAGATTCCGAGAATTGTAGTTATTGTGGGGCTTACAATAAAATAAACTTCTGAATTCAGCAACTCTGATCTGTCATTCCATCTGGGCAGTTGGCTGCCAAGGTCCAGGGCCTGGCCTTTGTCTCCCCCAGACAAGGTGGCGATTGTGTAAGCCTGGACACGCGCCCCCTCGCCTCCTTGATCTGCAGGGCCTGCCTTAGGGGAAGGAGCAGGGGTGAAGGGAGCAGGGACCCCACAGAACTCTCTCTGCTCTGGCTCTTCCTCCAACACTGGTGATAGAGGAGTGGAACGTAGAGCAAGTTTGCAGGGCACATGTGATCGTGCAGTAAGAAGAGCAGCGAGTTAGATGTGTAGCAGCATCCCTTAATTGCCCCTTGTACCAGCCTGTCACACAGCAAAGCTGTCAATTCCCAGAGTGTCAGATTTGACTCAGACATTAGAAGCTGTTATATCCAAAGCACCTCCTGAACATCCTCCTCATCCACCCACCCACCCCCATCTGTCTGTTCTCTCTCTCTCTCTCTCTCTCTCTCTCACACACACACACACACACACACACACACACACTCACTCACTCACTCACTCACTCACTCACTCACTCACTCATACTAATTCCAGATGGGAAACCAGCAGTGATTTCCTGGTCCTTTCCAGCTAGTCCTTCCCAGGCCTGACTTTTTGCACAGAACCGTCAGCCTTCTATAGGACTGAGCTGACCATGAATCCCTCCAAGGTGACAAGGACTAGCCCTGAGACTGTAGCCTGGTGGATTTCACCAGGCCCAGGAGAGGCTCTCCCTGCTGCCACGTGACCTCCCTGGTCATTTCCTGCCTGCCTGACCACAGTCTTCTGTTCCACTCTCCCAGGGCTGGTACCCGCCGTGTGCCAGAAGGAGGCAGAGGCTGGACTGGGAAGAGTCAGGCATGGCTGGGGCCCTGTCACTCACTCACTGTGTGACTTTGAGAAAGTTTTCCTACCTCTCTGGGCCTGAGGGCTGGTGGGTTGTAACTCACTGAGTTATTGTGAGAATTAAATGAGATCTCATGGCAAAACCTGGCATGCTAAGAGGGGCAGAGCTGGCCACATCCACTGCAACTTGTCCCACTCAGCACAGAACTCATCGTGGACAAAGGGCTTATGTCTGTTGAAAGACGCCAGGTGAACATTATAGTCACTCTGAGGATGAAATTACAGAACCGAGAGATTTTCCTGGGTTTTCAGAAGGTTGGCTGGTAGAAGAGAAAAAGTCTAAAGGCCTTGGACAGCTGAGATATTAGGCAGGTGTTCATAATAGTGATGGTGATGGTAATGGTGATGATGTGGTGATAGTGATAGTGGTCATGGGGATGCTGGTGATAGTGATTATGGTTGTGGGAATGGTGGTGATTATGATGGTAGTGGTGATGGTGGTGATGGTGATGGTAGCGATGGGATGGTGGTGATGGTGATGGTAATGTGATGGTGGTCATGGGGATGGTGGTGACAGTCGTCATGGGGATAGTGGTGATGGTGATGGAGGTGGTGGTGGTGATGGTGATGGTGGTGATAGTGATGGGGATAGTGGTCATGGGGATGGTGGTGATGGTGATGACGGTAATGGGAAAGATGGTGATTATGATGGTGGTGGTGATGATAGTGATGGGATGGTGGTGACGGGGATGGTGGTGATAGTGATGATGGTCATAGGAATGGTGGTCATTATGATGTTGGTAGTCGTGATGGTTGTGAAGGGGGGGTGGTATGGTCACGGGGATGGTGGTCATGGGGATGGTAGTGATGGTGGTGATGGTGATGATAGTGATGGTAGTGATGATGATGGTGACAGCGACGATGGTGATGGTGGCTACTATTTACTGAGCTCCAACTATGTGCCAAGTTCTTTGCACTTCTGAGCCCATTAAATGTTTTCAGCCTCCTGCCCAGCAGATATTATTACTCCAATTAAATGAGGGGGAATCTAAGACTCAGAGCATTTCAGAAACTTCTCCAAGCTCTTTTTACTGACAGCGGGTAAGACAGGATTTGAACCCAGGTCTCCAGGGCTGTACAACCAGAGTCTCTTTCGTTTCACACTAGGCTGGATGAGGGTATGCAGGGCCACAAGATGAACGGTGACCAACTCCCCATATGGGCTCTAAGCAGGGAAATAGAGACACATTTTCAGAAGAGATAAGAGTGATTGCATTTTCTCCTCCTTCAGTGAAATTCTTCCAATTTTCCCCATGGCTGTCTCTGTCATTTTCAGAAATCCAGAGCTGCCTGTGGCGCTGCTGGGCCCTTGGAGATGGATGTAGGGCAGGGGACCCTGCATGGCAACACACACAGTGCACATACGCGGAGCTGCCAAGGGCCCAGGGTGCACACGGACACGTCTGCCCCTCAGTGACACACCTGTGTACACCCACACAGAGACTTGGGCAGCTACACACTCTGCCAAGCATCAGGATCCGGGAGGTTAGCAGGAAACTCCATGAACTGCCTCCCTTGCCATTCTGGAGCAGGTTCAAGGAGCTGCTGCTCTGCCCTTGGCCACTTGCTTCCTTGTGAGTTGACTTAAAACCGAGCTGGCAGGTCATGCCATGGTGCGTGCCTGGGGAAGCACTGCCCTGTGGTTCCTTCTGTGTGTGCGTGCATGTCTGCAGACTCGTGCCTGCCCAGGCTCTGCTCAGCACACAGGCTTGATGTCCCCTGGGGAGCCAGAGCAAGGAGCCTTTCTGTACTCTGTGGCTTCCTCATGCCAAGACTTTCCAGGTGGTTCCTTCACTCCTGAGATTGCAGCCTTCCGGGCTGTTGAGAGTGAGGAAGGGCAGGAGAGACGGCCAGGGCTTGTGAGGAGCACATGGGGGGGTTCAGGGCCTGGAGACGGTGCTCTTGTTGGGGGGCCTGCCCTGGTGCCACCCCTAGGTGCCACATGGACTCCTGGAGACGGGCCAGGGCAGGTTGAAGCACCCTCTCCTGTGGCACAGCACAGCAGGCCTCTGGGGTGGAGTCCCAGGACCAGGAAGGCTGTTTCCCAGAACCTGGCAGCTCCAGGAGGAGCCAGGAGAGCTGTCTGGAAGTTGCTGGGCCCTTCCTCCATCCCCACAATTGCTTCAGATTCTCCCTCAACACTTGGGATTCGGGAAGCCTGAGCTGTGCCCTCTCACAAGTTGTGTGGTGCTGGAGGTCACCTGGCTGCCCTGGCCCCAGACTCCCCTCTGTAAAGCAGGGGACCAGTGGGGAGTGAAACGAGACTGTGGCAGCCCCACTCAGTGGAGGTGCTTTGTACGTGCTGTGTGCACGCCATGCGGGTGGAACCACGAGAGGGCTTGGGCTGTCCTCCTTCTAGACTCCAGTTTCATCCTCTTCCTCCTGAGTTTTCTTCCTCTGTAAACTCAACACCTCTTCCGTCTGTTCCTCCTTCTTGTCCCAGGTTCCCGTGTAGCCTGGCCTCCACTGGCCTCCAAGCCTCTGTCCCTCTGCACAAACTGCCCCAGCACACGAGGCTATTTCTACTGTGACCGTCACCTGGCTCTTCCTGCACGCTTTATGGCCTCGTCGCCAGCCACCCTAGCCAGATGCTCCCAGAACACAGGGCTGCGTGTGCTCCTGAGCACATCCACTGGGGTGTAGATCAATGTTCAAGTGTGTTACTTTTTGTCTATCATCATGTATTTTGAGCACATACTACGTACCAGGTGCTACTCCAGGTTTGGGGAATGTACCACGGGGAAAAAGGACAAGGACAAGGAAAGAAAGCGACTCACATTCTTGTGGGGTGACAGACGGTAAAAGAACAGACACCAGTGCATATGCTATAGTGTTAGGACATGTTCAAGTTGGGTTGTCAGGGGTGGCATCTCTGAGGACAGGACAACTTGAAACAGGGAGTGGATGGTGTGGGGTAAATATTCCTGGCAGAGGGAACAGCATGCGTAAAGGCCCTGAGATGGAGCACAAATGTGCTTGGCCAGTTTCAGGGAGACCGAGAGAGCCAGACTGGGCCTTCTGGAAACTCCAACTCTGAGGGAGAACTGGTTGGGAGGGGAGGGGCTGGGGCACGGGGTCGAGCACGTCCCCTTTGCCGCTCTCCCTTCTGCCTCCTCCCCCAGCTGGGCAGCTCCCCTCTGGGGGACACAGATGGGCACTTGTCTTGAAAGCCCTCCCTCCCCCTGCCCCTCTGAACACTCACAGTGGGGACAGGAAGTGTCGGCCCTCACCTCCCAGCTGCCTGGGTGGGACGCCACCGAGCTGGACCAGTCTGCTCAGGGAGGGACAGAGGCCCTATTGAGCCCGCTCTCTGGACCATTGGGGACAATAGCCACACTGAAGACCAAGAACATCGACCGCATGCTTGTTCAGGAAGCAGCCAGGCCTCAGCCTGCCCCCTCCCCAGCCCCGCTGGTTTTCTCTTCTAGCTGCTTATCTCAGGCGATAGGAGGTCCAAAGGGTCACTTTGTCCTTCTTGTCCTCCCCAGGGGCTCCCTGCCCTGTGCCAGACCTGTGCTGGGCCCAGGGAATCGAGAGGGCATCCCTGCATGGTCTCCATCCCTGAGGAGGGGCCCAAGGAGGAGGTGACAGACACACAAACCTAGTGTGGTAAATCCTAAGTGCTTCCTGCAGGGATGTCCAGAGTACAGGGGGACTGCAGGGGACAGGGGGGATGTCTGCCAGGAGGGCTGGTAGGGAAGGCTTCCTGGAGGAAGAGTCACAGTTCTAAGGAGCTTCTGCAGCCACGGTCATATTTTGAAGGCACAGCACCTATGTGGCACAAGCCAGGCAAGAACTAGTCTCTGTTACGGGCACAGAGGTGGGAGGAAGCAGTGGCCAGGGCCCACGCCAGGACTCAGATTCTATGTCTGAAGTCTGTGTGCCATCTACTGTCCCTGAAGAATCTGTAGGGATCACCTAGGCCAGGAATACTATTGCAAATCATAGATGCCTGCCACCTATGGCCATACTAAGGCAGGCAGTACCAATATCATACCATCCTCACTTACCAAGCTTTGGATGCTGCAGAATCCTTCTCAACACAGTGCTCTGGTAGCAAGTAATTGGAATGGACATACAAGATGAAGTATTTGCCTTTCCTGATGCTACGCTATTCCCTTATTGACAGATGGGGAAACTGAGACCCAGGCAGGGACGAGACTTACCCCAGGTCACAGAGTTTGTCAGTGGCAGTGTGTTGGGGTTGGGAGCAGGGGCAGGAAGGAGGTAAGACACACCTGCCTCTTTGCAGTTGAAGTTGTGAAATGTCAGAGACTGCGAATGGTTCTGACTGCCCTGGACAGACCTGCTGTGGCTTCCCACTCCAAAGAAGGGGAGTGAGTCTGTGCCACGGCATCCTCGCCCTTCATAACTCTCATTGCTTTGTTTTGTATTATCTTATTTTAGATTCAAGTGCAAGTTTGTTATGTGAGTATGTTGTGATGTTACGTGATGGTGAGGTTTGGGCCCTTACTGAGCCTATCACCCAGAGAGTGAGCATGGGACCCAGTGGATGGTTTTCCAACCCTTGCCCCCCCCAACCTTTAGGATTTCCCAGTACCTGTTGTTCCCATTCTTATGCCCGTGTGTATCCAGTGTTCAGCTCCCACTTATGAGTGAGAACATACAGTATTCTGTTTTCTGCTTCTGTGTTAATTTGCTTAGGATAATGGCCTCCAGCTGCATCCGCCTGGCTGCAAAGACCATGATTGTGTTCTTTATGGGTGCGTAGTATTCCATGGTCATCACAGTCTGACTATTGAATGGGATATTTGCTTTTCTTTCCCTTCCCCACAGTCAGGGCCTGAGGTTATGTTTGTCTTGTTAACTTCCCTCCTCCAGTGCCTCATGTAGAGTGGGTACCTGATACGTATTTGTCAAGGGCATGAGTTGGAGAGTCTGTAGCAGGTGAGATAAATGTGCATGGTGACTGGTGCCCCATGCCTTCTCTACTCCACAGCTGGTTGTTTGGCCTGCAGAGGACACATAGGACCCCTGAGCCAACTGGGGTCCAGGCATCAAGCTGGTCAGATGCATGCCAGTACCCAGTGAGCAGCCAGCCTAGTTAGGGTGGTCTCTGCAGGGAAACTGAGGTCCAGGAAGCTACACGATGAGCCAGGAGTCATGCAGGCAGAGCAGGAAGCCAAGCCGGGGTCTGCTGGCTTCTATCCAGCCTTCTGAGCACCCAACCTAGCCACCAGTCCCCACGTCTATAGCCCAAGGGCTGACTTTTCCCTGCAGCTGGGCCCACTGGGAGCTGTGTGTGCCGACGCCAAGGCAAACACTGTGGTGGAGGTGAGGGCAGAGGGTGCCTGCAAGGCCTGTGTTCCTTTGCTTTCCTGAACAGACGTGGCTGGATCCCCTGAACAGCCAAGCCTTCTGCTCCGTGATCATTGTTCACAGTGATGGTTTCCAGATGCCTAGGAGTCACAGGTTTGGGGCTGGGCCAGGAGAGCCAGGCCAGCCCTCCCCGGCACCCCGCCACCACTGACCCCATCAGCAGTACGGCTTTCTCAGAGATGGCCCTTCCTCCCCAGGCCGGGCTGTGGCCCTTCTCAAGCCTAGCAGCCTCACTGTCCTGCAACCAGCCCAGCTCCTGGGGTGAGGAGCCCTGGGCTTGACTCCCAGCTCTGACCCTAACTTCCTATGTGAGCAAGTCACTTGCCTCTTCTGAGCCTTAGTTTCCTGGCCTGTACAATGGGTGTGTGGGACAGTGTGGAGGACACAGTGTCTGACCGACACTCCTATTTAACAGACCATGACCAGGGTCATTCAGGGTTGTGGCTCCCAAAGTGGGTCCCTAGACCAATAGGAATGTGTGAGAGATGCAAATTCTCAGGCCCATTCAGACCTGTCGATTCAGGGACTCTAGGGGTGGGGCTGGCAGTCTGTGTTATCACGAGGCCTCAGGTGGTTCTGATGCGTATGAGGCAGAAACTTGGGAATCTGGAGTTGGGAGGAAGAGCTTGACTTTGCAGCTGTGTGGGCTGGGACTGAGCCTTGTTTCTTGCTGAGGAAAGTGGACTGTATGCCCGCCACCATGTGGGATGCCGTCACTGTGCTAAATGGGACAGTGCCCAGCTCCCCGGCAATGAATGCTCTTCTGGACAGGCGCTCCCTGAGGGCAGGTCCCCATCTGGCTGGCTCAGCACCATGTCAGCACTTTAAAGGCCCTGGCAAAGGGGCTCTGTGTGTGTGCACGGGTTGCTGGTGTGTATCCCGCGTCCCTTCAGCAGGTGTAGAAGGGGTCCTGGAGTCGCCTGAGGGGCCTCTGGCACAGAGAGTGTCCAAATGAGCCCCAGGAGGGCAGAGACCAGAGGGGTTCCCGCAGGCTGGATAGGCAAAGAAGCTTCCGGGAGGACGGGCAGCTTCTACTGGATTTGGTTGGGAGACAGAGTATGCCAGGGAGTGGGGCCGGGCTGTGCAGAGGCGGATGTGAGGACGAGTTCCACCGGCCAGCTCCCTGCCCCAGGATGGCTACACACTCTCTCCTCCCTTGTAGGGCACCAGCAGGATTAGCGTCACATGGGGCCGTCCATAGACAGGGGTGAGGAGAAGGTCGGAGCTCAAGACCATGTGGGCGGCGTGCGATGCTGCAGGAGTCAACCAGGCTCCCAGCTCTGCTCTTCTTGGCTGTGTGACTTGAGACAAGTCTCCCTACCTTTCTGTGCCTTGGATTCCTCATCGGTTGGGGTGCTAGGGAGAATGGCATGGTGGCAACCCTAGACATGGCAGGAACTGTGAGGGACCTGGGCCCGGGGAGGAGAACTGACCATTTGGGGATGCTCCATCATCCTGCCTCCTGTAGAGCTTTCTCACCAAGCATCCTTGCCTGTGGGGACAGTGAATGGGTGGCGGGAGATCAGGCTTCCTTCCTCTTTGCAATGCCCTGGAAGTCACTGGAGAGCAGCTCTTGCCCTCACCCTGAGGGGGAACAGTACCATGAGGTCTGTGCTGCACATTTGGTGCCCTGTGGCTGATCATATGAGGCACTTGCACATGCATGACCATGCACACACACTCATGTGCACACACCACCTCCTCCACGGGACTCAGTGTCTGATTTCCAACACAGCTGACATCATGGAACCATGGGAAGAGCTGCAAAGGTCTGCACTGGCCTCAGAAGCCCTTAACCCCTGCTCTGCCTGTCCAATTTGCCAGTGACCTTGAAACCAGTCCACAGCCTTCCAATAGTTCACTCAGCAATGAGGGAATTGGACAACAGCCCGCAAGACCAGGGCCCTCACACACTTACTTGCTTTGTGGCCTTGGACAGGTGAGTTAACCTCTCTGGGCCTCTGTTTTCTCATCGGGAAACAGGATCACGATAGAGCGACCTGTAAGTCCTGTGTGTGGCCTGCCCTGGACAGGAGGCGCTCTCGGCAGGGTCAGCTTCTGCCTGTGGTTGTCCCAGTCTCCTAAGCAGTCCCCGCTGGACGTTCTCAGAGGAGGAAAGCATTCCTCTCTTTCTGCCCCTTGCTGGCTAGATGAGGAGATAGAGGCCCAGAGAGAGGTGATTTACATGAGCACCAAGTAAGGCTGGAAGTCAGGCCGGCAGCCTCTCGCCAGCAGGCAGTGGGGGTCCGGCCCCTGGGTTCCTGCTAGAGTGGCCCCAAACTGCTGACTTCAGCATTTCACCGGCCAGGGCAGATCAAATTTCTCTCTGGCACCTGGCCACCCTGCACACCCTTCCCCCATTGCTATTTTGAGCTGAGCTCTCCTGTCCCCTCCTCCCAGGGCTATGGCCCTCACACCCGAAGCCTGGCTCCAGGCTGAGCCTTCCCACCTCTTAAGCCACCACCTTCCTGCCCGCCCAGGTTCCTGCAGAGCCTCCCAGGTAGGGTTGACCCAGTCACGGCCATGCTTAGCCAGGCCTTGCCAGAGACGGCTTCAAACACAGAGCCAGGGGCCAACTGGCCTGTGGAGATGGCACTGCTGGCCTGAGACAGCTGTCCAGAGTAGTCAGCACAGCCTGAGGGGGGCGTCTTGGGAGTGGACAGAACCCACACCTTGCCACCTCCTGCCTGTGTGACCTCTGTCCCATCCTTAGCTTTGCTGTCCACCTCACCCCTCACCCTTCACGGGCACTGCCCACGCATGGTGTCCTCTCCAGCTACTGAAGGATTCTGAGCCCCAGCAGGGCCTGGTGCCCCCAGGGAAGTGAGAGGTGTGGAGGGCTCCACACGGCCACCGCACCCGGAGAGGCCATAGGAAGCAGCATGGCAACTTATTTAAATTCAGGACGAAATCTCTGAGCTTGGCAAGCTGGAGACTGGGTCTGGGCAAGACATGACCTGGAGCCAAGTGAGTGGTGTAGACCACAGGGTCTCCTGGAGGTTTGGGGAACTGGGCCTTCTCTGGGGGACACGGGAGGTTTCCTGGAAAGTGCACCAGCCGGTCTGGGGCTCCATAGGGGAGCAGGCACAGAGCAGGGCAGTAAGTCTGCAAGGGAGAGGCCAGGGGCTGCCTCTTGAGCTTGGCCTTGAAGGGGAACATGGTGTTCACTGGTGGAGAAGTGCTGGGCAAAGGGCACAGCAAGAAAAGGGCACGGAGGGCAGCCTGTCGCTTTGTAGGAAGTGACTTCTTTATTGCAGTGCAAGTGATCCAGTGAGAAGGTCAGCTGGGGCCAGATGGGAAGGGGCCTGGCACTTCGTGTGTTTTGCCTCAGTCCTGCAGTGAGACCCAAGCCTGGGGTGACCGTTCGAGTCCTGGGGGAGACTCCTCCTAGCCCAACTGTGGCTATGGCTGTGGTGAGAGAGCGGGGCGTGGTCAGAAGAAAGGGGCTTGCTGAGCACACGAGACCAAAACGGGGATGTTCAGGGGCCTGAACCCGCTCAGAACAAATGGTTTTCAAACTCAGAGTCTCCACCAGCACACGGCAAACCGCAGGGTGGTTGCAAATCTCACATCCACCCCCTCTGGCGACCAGCAATCCCTGTCTCTGCAGTGGTGGAGGAAAGCCCGGGTCTTTTGCAATCCCTGTGATTCGGATGTTTTCCGCCCCTCTGGACCGGCCCCATCCTCTCCCGCCCCGAGCTCTGGTCCGTGTGGTTTGCTAGGGGAGGCGAGCCAGAGCAGGAAACAGATAACTCAGGGAGTGGCTGTTCATGTGATTAAAACGTCTCTGCTTTCCAAAAAGTTTTGCCTAAGCTTACTTCACATGGCCTGGCCTTGGAGCCGGGGGGCCTTGTTGCTGGGGGTTTCTGCTGCCAGGCAGGCAGGGGCTCCCTGGAGACTGGAGGTGAGAGGGGCAGGGGATTTCTGGCACTCTCTGAGGCCTGGAGGGGCTTCTTGGTCCCTCCATGTGTCTCTGTCTCCTCTTCCCTTTTGGTTTGTATCTCCCATCATCCCTCTCGCCTCTCCTGGTCACCTTGTTGCTGTGTCCTCCCCCGTCTCACGCTGCTGTGTCCAGCCCCACCCCCGCACCCCCCGTCCCTGAATCCTGCGTCCAGCCCTATTTCCCTGCCTCTCCTGGGTTTCTCCCTCGGTGCCCTGTCTCCCCTTGTTTTCTCCTTTATATCTCGGCCCCTTCCCTCCTCTCCACATCCCCATGCCGTGCCCCCCTGCTCAGGGTTTTCCTGAGGCCTTTTCCTGTCACTGTGAAAGCTTCCATTGTTCCCTGCACTTTGACAAACCCTAGTGTTGTGGAATCAGGATGGCATTTTTGTGGTGACTTTGGGCTGGGAACAGGGCTGGGGGGTGATGAGGAGGCTGGGCCTTCTGGGCGCATGCTGGGCTGCCGCAGGAACCCAGAAACAGGGAGGGGGCCTGGGAGAGGAGGCGAGAATGTCTATCCTCAGACAAGGAGGCCCTTGAGTCTCCAGAGGAAGCCCCGGGTGGCCTCTTGCCGCGTCCTTCCTCTCTCCCAGCATCCTGCAGACTGCACGGCCCGGCCCACCTGTCCCTCTGACCGCCTGCTTCCTCCGGGGCCTCCAGGAGGCCTGCAGCTGCCTGGACCAGGCTGCAGAGGTGTGGCGGCCCTCCCGCCTGCTCCCCGAGGCCATGTGTGTGGACAAGAGTATGGGGTCCTTGGAGAGTCCCCAAAGCTGTGCCACAGAGCACAGAGAGGAAGGAAAAGCATGGATTTCGGCACTCAACTGACTTGCTGCCGCATCTCGAGTCTCTGTTTCCTCACCTGTCATTAGGGCTAAGTGTGCTGATTTCATGGGGCTGTGCAGTGATGAGAAGCACTTTTAAGTTTCATGCATTGTCTCCATGCCTGTCACCTGGGTCTCTACCTGAAACACACAGGGTCCAGGTGTGTTTCCGCGGGCGTGAGTGTGACTTGGGCTTGAGCCTGGGAGTGTGTGGCCAGGGATGTTCATGACTGATGTGGGCCTCGGCTGGTGAAAGGTTACAGGGCTGACCCCTGGACTGTGAGCTCCATGAAGACAGGGCATTCCTCATCTGTCTTATTTCTACATTTCTGGACTTTTCTACAGAACCTGGTGTAGAGAGTTCACTCACTAAATAATAATAGGTGAGTGAATGGATGTTGAGGTGGCTGTCAAGGGTCAGAGATGCGTTGTGCTTCTAGGAGTAGGCTTGTTCTCCAATGTTCTCGTAGCTGTTTTGTGGAGAGGCCACACATTTGGTGGAAAGTGTCCCTTGGAGTCAGCAGATCGGGTTCAAGTCTTGGCTTCATAGCTGTGGGGCCCTGTGCTGGTTGCTTGGCCTCTCTGGGCCTCAGTTTGCTCTCCTGTCCAATGGAGGGGCTGTGGAGTGTCAGGTTAGGAAGTGTGTGGCACACAGAAGGGTCTCATTGAATGCTAGTGTCCCTCGCTTCTCCGGAGCAGCCCCTCATGGGGCAGATGGAGACACTGAAACTCTGAGATGGGCTTGGGAGAAACAGGGCTCAACCTGGGCCTCTGACCTCCACCTCTGTGTGCTCCCCACTGCCCTGGCTCAAGGAGAGACAGCAGGGAGTGTGGGCTTGAGGAAGAAGGCTTCTGCCTCCTCCAAGGAGGGCCTCCAGGAACGACCAATAAGGCCTTGAGTCGGTGGTCACTTCCTTGCCTCCTCTGCTGTTGCAGCCATGCTCCAGTCGCCCTGCCCCTTGGCCTCTGTTTCCCCATCAGTGGAAAGACCGATTCAAACTCTTCCTCTCTGGGAAGGTAGATGCAAGGCCAGGGCCACCTCGGTGGCCCAGCTGCAGAAAAGCACACGGACTGGGCAACCCTGCAGATGGGGGCCAGGGAGCAGCCCTGTCTGTCTTTCTTTCCTCCCCCGACTCCTCCTGGATCCAGCCAGAGCCTCTCAGCTGGATGCGTGGTGGGGCCGGCCTAGCCCTCCACGGGAGGGCGGAGCATGAGCGGACTGCCAAGGCACACTGAGTTATGGGCCTCCCGGGAGGCCAGTGACTCTGCCCAGCGGTCAGTCCCACCCCTTGTTCTGGACATGGGAAAACTGAGGCCAGAGAGGGGAGCAGACACCCCCTGCATGCCAGAGCCCATGACTGCAGTAACCCCTTCCTGCTTCTCGCCGTCCAGGCTTGGTGGGCCCTCCTTTGTGCAGTCCTCGAACGTTGCACAGCAGTTGAGAAATGGGCCCAAGTCTGGCTGCTTGGGCCTAGATCTGAATTCACCCACTTCCTGGCGGTGTAGCCTCGGGCAAGCTATGTAACCTTGCCATGCTTCAGTGTTCTCATCTGGAACATCGAACTAGGCGTACTTAGCTCATAGATGATTGTCAGGACACAAAGACGGCCTGACCCTGGCTAGATACCTATTGATAGAGCAACAGCCATTTCTCCATCCCAGGGCTTGGCAGGGGCACAGGACAGCTCTTCTGGGCAGGTGGAGGTGGAGAGCCCATACCTCAGGAGGGAGGAGTCCAGGCCCATAACTGGAGCTCTGTATCTGAAAGCAGAGGCCGCGCCTTCTGGAGCAGAATCCAGCCTGGAGTCAGGACATACAGAGCACAGCCACAGGCCCTCAGCAGCCTGTCTTGCTGCCACCTCCTGGACCTGACTTCCCTCTGATGCTCTGTGTCAATCTACCAAAGACCACAGTGTCATCTGTGTGCAAAAGGGACTCATAGTCTGCAAGGGTCACGGGAGGATGAAGCTTCACCCAAAAGTATCAGTCACTCGTGGTGGGCCTTCAGACAGTAGGAGCAGGGTGACCAGTCAGGCCCTGGTGTCACGTGACGACGTGTAGATTCTTCTGGTTTCCCTTAAAATTGAGGGAGCAGAGGGGGAATGTAGGGGGTGGGGAGTACATTCCATGGTTGGGGGCAGGGAGCTCCATGGACATGAACGTAGTCTAACAGAACCAGCAGCCAGAGGCCAGCCAGCGTCCAGTGCCCAGGACTCAGTGCCCGCGTGGGTAGGGTCCAACAGGGAGCAAGGCTAGACAGAGCCGCCATCTCTGTTGGGCTCCCACTGCCTTGGGAAATCGCCGTGCGCCCCCTAGTGGGAAGGAGGAGCCTGCAAACAGGGAGTCCACGGGCTGACCCTAACCTTCTTCACCCAGGCATGACTCCTCATTAAAGACAGTTCACTCATTGGGACAGGACAAGATAAGGAGAAACAAAGACCATCAACAGTTCCGTCTCTGAGTGCTTCTTGCGTATCTTCCCTTTCCACAGCTGGAAAAGAGGCTGAGCTCGGTCGCTTCTCCTGCTCTCTTAGAAGCATTATTCCAAACCCTTGATGCAAGTCATCACTATTTTAATGGCTTTGTTGTCCTTCGTCCAAAGGGTGTAACATAATTTAGGGAGCCAGGGCATTGTCGCTGAATGTTCAGCTTGTTCCAGTCTCTCACTGTCCTAACCAATGCTGTGACGAACACCCTTGAAGGTCCCTTGGGTCCACATCTCTGATGATTGCCTTAGGACAGTCGCCCGGAAATGGATGTGCCTGGGGGAAGGAATGGGCATTTTTTAAAGTTTGAAGTCATGTTACCAAGTTACACTATAGAAATACAGTTCCCACCCCCCAGCAGCATCTGAGAGTGCCCTCTCCACACCTACCTGGCTGGCCTTTACTGGCTGCAGGGATGGGGAGGACTAGAGTTGAAAGTGCCCTCAGTCACTAGGTGCAACTGCCCGACCAGGGCAAAGGTTCCCTCAGCAGCTTCCCCATGGTTGCTCACCCAGCTTTTGCTTACATGCCCCCAGTGACAGGGAACTCACCACCTCCCTGCCAACTTCAAACAATCTGATGAATGAATGGGAATAAAACACTTAACGGTTCTGAAGAAGTGCCCAGATGGTGTCAGCATCTGAGGCATCTCTTCCCAAGCCGCTGACTTGCCTGGGTGACTCCTCCCACTTCCCCTGCCCAGCTTTGCCTTCTCTGCTCCTTGGCTTGGGTCCTCCTTCCCAGCCACAGCCTCCCACTTCCCAGCTGCCCTCCTGTGGCCATCCTCCCCTCAGTCTGGAAGTCAGAGGACCTGTCCTTCCCCCTAGCTCAGTTCCTGATTCACCATGTGTCCTTGGGCAAGTCCCCTTGCCTCTCTGGTACCCTTGTACTACAGAAGGTAGTTTCTGAGCTCCAGTGAGCTTCGCCTGGTCTCTGGGCAGACGTGATCTCCCAGAGGGATGCGTGGCAGGGGCCTGGGCCAGGAGAGCCTGGTCGGGACTGGCGTCCTTCCCAGCTGGGCGTGTGGTGGCCCCTGCAGAGCTGTCGGCAGTTGCCGTCTGTTTCATGCTGAGGTTTATGAGAAGAGGCCGTGCCTTTCTGGGAGGAGGCAGGGGGAGTGTGGGGGGTAGAGAGGCCTTTGTTCTGCTAGAAATTCCTTCTCCCTGTGGCCCTGCCCTCGTATGGAAGCATAAACAGTGTCCAGGAAGCGGTCCCTCACTGCTGCAAGCTGCCCACGGGCCTGTCTTCCCCTCCATCCATGGCCTCTATACCCCTGTCCTGCAGCCCACCTCCCCTTTCTGACCTGCAGGAGGGCACAGCCCAACTCTGGGCTGGACTGGGCTGCGCAGGAGGCCCTAGGAATTTTTTTCTTTTCTAACTTTGTCTTTTAATTTAATTTAATTTAAATTTATTTCAATTTATTTAAATTTTTTCTAATTTTAATAATTTTTTATTTTAAATATGTGGGGCACAATTAAGGATTAGGTATCCTGCTGGAGGCTCTCCTCTCCCAAGCCTTGGCCTCACGGTAGGACACACTTGGGAGTGACAGACTGAAGAGGTGAGCCAAGTGTGGCCTTGTGAAAGAGCCTGCTGGTCCTAGCCTCACACACTGGAAGCTCTGTGGCAAGTCCCATCCCTTCCCTGTGCCTCAGTTTCATGGTCTGTTCAATGGGTTGGTAACATTCCCTGCCTCACAGGGTTCTTCGAAGGGTTGACTGGGGACCCAGCAGGCCATGGAGCCTTGATCATAAGGCCTGGCACACAGGTGGTGCTACATCCATGTCTTCTTTCCTTGTCCTCTGTCAGCAGCGTCCCCAGAGCTTTTGCAACTTGGTCCTTCCATGAGAATTCTAGAAAGTGAAGAAACGGAGTGCTGTTCCTTAGATCTCCCTACCAGGCTTCCCCCGGGCCTCCCTCTGTCTCTGGAACCGTCCTCTCATGACATATGCCCATTGGCCTCAGCCCTGGTCTCTGCATTCCCTCGAGCACCTCTGCTCCCCGTTCCTGAGCTGGCCCAAGAAGGGAAGCCTACTGAAATAGCGAATGGTTGCGGAGCACTTGCGATGTTCTGAGCACTGAGCTAAGACCTTTCTAAGCATGAATGCATCAGATTCTTCCAGCAGCTCTGGGAGGCAGTCCTTTTACCATCATCCTGAGTTCCAGATGACAAAACTGAGGCACAGAGAAGTTGAATAATTTGGCGAATAGTCACAGGCAGAGCCAGACGTAATCACAGACGGTCTGAGCCGTATCCTATGCAATGGGGCATCAGAGTTAGGCCTCCCGGCATCTGGCCCCACGGCAGCCATGGGAATGGTGTGCTCAGGGCGGCTGGTGCTGCGGGGAGCCGGGAGCCTGATCTGGGCTGGCCAGGCAGCTCCCATACCCTGACTGGCAGCTCCAGACGGCAGCTCGTCTAATTGCACGGTGTGCCCATGCTTCCTGGCTCAGCCCTCGCTCTTCCCGTTCATCTTCCTGTGTCTCTCTTTGGTCTGCACTCTGTCTCCATTATCTGCATGGGTTTCCTTCCCATTCTTTTCTGAGGCAGGTCCTCTTTGGGAGCAAATTCTCAGAGTCCATCTTCAGTCTGGCCTATATCCCCACGCTTGGCTCTGCTGAGTGTTCTGGAATGACTTGATTCCTCCTCTGATCCTTGACCCCTGCTCTTTGCCCTGGCTGTGTGAGGCCGGGTACCGGGTCTTGTCAGCCATCTGTGCCAAGAGGCCAGAAGAACCAGATCCCAGAGCAGACATGGCTAGCGACAGTCCTCAGATTTCCCCCTTCAGTCAAGGGGTCTCAAATCCCTCTTCTGAGGAGGCACCCATGCTGACTCCCTCATCTCCTCTTCACGTGCAGATGCCTCTGAGAATGGAGACATAAGAGCACAGGTTCACCTGGTGCTTTGTTGCAGGATGACCACAGAAGGCAGGCTGTGGCAGCTGGGACTGCTTAGAAGCTGAGGGGAGGGTGGCACCACCAGGGGTCAGAGGGACACTCACTAACTTGAGACCGACAGGCTCAGCGTACCTTCAGAGCCCCACGTTGACCCCTCTCCTGCAAACTGACTGGACCCAGTCCTTGACTACAGGCTGTATGCTCCCCTGGGCATAACTGACCTCTCTCAGGCCTGACTGGTTCTGAGAGCCACCCCTGCCCCCAGGCTCAGACGAGATCTTCTCCCCATGGTATCCCAGCTGCCAGAAAGGCCAGTGAGGATCCAGAGACATTAGGCAGCAGGCCCAACAGATCAGGGCGGAGTTGTCACTTTCTAAGTTTAGATTTACACACTCAGCAAGTACATCCCTTCTTAGTGTTTTGCCTGAAATTCTAGTAGGCTATCACCAAGTGGTAGTAACGGCTCCTGGGAGAAGAGACATGATTACTGAAGGAAGAAATTATTATTTTGTATACCACTGTTGTTCTATGATAATAAATAATAGCACTAGTACTAATATTCCTGTTTGGCCTTGGCTATGCCGGGCAATGTCTTAAGTGTTTTGCACGGATCAGTTCCTTTAAGCCTCAGAACAGTCTTATATGGTAGTTACTATCATTATCCCTGCGAAGCAGCTTGCTCAAGATCACAGAGCTAGGGTTTGGATCTGGGGTCTGTGCTCTTAACCATTATGAACTGCTTCATAAATGGGCAATTACCCAGGAAAATGTTACGGATCATTCCATAGCCTGGTGCTTCTTAAATTTAATGGTGTATGAATTCCCTGGGGCTCTTGTTAAAATGCAGATTCTGATTCGATAAGTCTAAGTCAGGGCTTGAGATTTCACATTTCTTTTTTTTTTTTTTTTGAGTTGGGATCTCTACTCTATCATCCAGGGTCATAGTTTACCACAGCCTCGACCTCTTGGGTACAGGTGTGATCCTTCTGCCTCAGCCTCCCAAGACTACAGGTGTACACCATCATGCCCGGATGATTTTTTGACTTTTGGTAGAAGTGGGTCTTGCTATGTTGTCCAGATTGGTCTCAAAGTCCTGGGCTCAAGCGATTCTCCCACCTCGACCTCCCAAGGTGCTGGAGTTATGGGGTGAGCCATTGCACCTGGCCAGATTTCACTTTTTTTTTTTTGAGTTGGTGTCTCATTCTATCACCCAGGATAGAGTGCAGTGGCACACTCATGGCTACCCCAGTGTTGACCTGCTGGGCTCCAGTGTTCCTTCCACCTCAGCCTTTCAAGTAGCCAGAACTACAGTCACGTGCTGGTTTTTTTTTTTTTTTTTTTTTTTTTTTTGAGTTGGAGTCTCACTCTGTCACCCAGACTGGAGTGCAGTGGCCGCTCCTGGCCACCGCAGCCTTGCCTGCTGGGCTCCGGTGATCCTTCTGCCTCAGCCTTCCAAGTAACCGGAATTACAGGCATGCGCTACCACGCCCAGCTGATTTTTTGATTTATTGTAGAGATGAGGTCTCGCTGCCCAGGTGGGTCTTGAACCCATGGGCTCAGGCAATCCACTCACCTCAGCCTCCCAAAGGCACGGGATTACAGGCTGAGCCACCGAGCCCGGCTATGTGCTAGTTTTTGATGTACTGTAGAGATGAGGTCTTGCCAAGTTACCCAGGCTGGGCTCTAACCTGCAGCCTCAGGCAATCCACTCTCCTCAGCCTCCCAAAGTGCTGGGATTACAGACTGAGCCACCGAGCCTGGTCCAGATTTCACATTTTTAATAAGCTCCCAGGTGATGCTGTCGCTGCCAGCCTGGGGATCACACTTGGAATAGTCAGAACAGAAAGCCTGTGTATAAGCCTATGTCAAACTCAAAGCCTGCGAGGGCCAAGTAGGGAACATGCAGATGTGGGAAGCAGCTGCCGGGAACTGAGGTGACATGGAGGACATATGTGCCCTCAAATGCCTCAGCCTTGGCCAGCAAGAATGCTGGACCCATGGGCTCATATTTATGTGAAATTTCCCATTTGCAAAATTAGGGTAACTTAATCCAACTTTTTTAAACACTCGCAGGTTGTACCTGCATGTTCATAGCTGCACTATGCATAATAGCCCCACATTAAAAACAACCCAAATATCTATCATTTAAAACATGGCATGCCCATACAATGGAATATTATTTGGCAACAAAAAAGAATGAAGTTCTGGCACATGCTGTAACTTGAGTGAACCTTAAAAACATTCTACTAAGTTGTCCAGCCTGGAGTGCAGTGGCACACTCACGGCCACCCCAGCATTGACCTGCTGGGCTCAGGTAGTCCTTCCACCTCAGCCTTCCAAGTAGCCGGAACTACAGGCGCGTGCTACCATACCCAGCTAATTTTTTTTTATTTATTGTAGAGACGAGGTCTCACCATGTTGCCTGGCTGTTCTCGAACCCATGGGCTCAGGCAATCCCCTTGCCTTGGCCTCCAAAAGTGCTGGGATTACAGGCTGAGCCACCAAACCTGCCTAGTTTCTTTACTATATAAAGTGCAGTTACAAATCAACAAGAAAAATATCAAACCCCTGAAGGAAAAAGAATCACAAAGGATTTGAACAGTGCACAAAGGAAACACAAATGATTCTCAAATGCATGGAAAATTCCCTCACAATAAAATACATACAAGTCAAAGCTACTCTGAGAAGATTTTCTACCTTTAGATGGATGATAATGAAAACTCTGTTATGGAATGTTAACTTGGTGTACCTGCAGTAGGGGAGGGGAGCAGTGGCAGTTTTGTATTATCTTTAAAAATCAGTGGTGCACATAACCATTGGCCCTGAAGTTTCACTTCTGTGTCCATACCTCTGCATATACATGTGCAAAATGATGCATATGAAGTTATTCATTATCACATTGTTGGTAACAATGGATGAATGGAAACAACCTAGGTGCTCTGAAAGAGCGATGGGTCAGCACACTGCAGAGTCTGCATGGGCTCTCGTGCTGTGCAACTGCTACACAGAACATGGTAGCTCCATTTGCTCTGATGTAAAGGGATTTCCAAGACATATTATTAAGTAAAAAACGGAAGATGCAGAACCAGATGGGTGATCTGTTTCCATTTGCGGAGGCAAAAGAAAGAATGCATGTACAAATGTACGTACTGTATAGATTTGTAAGTGCAGGGCCCGCCTTTGGGGTGGTATAACGGAAATTAAGATGGTCCCCGGGGAGGGGAGCCAGTGGCTGGATGTGGGGACCAGGGAGATGCATTTGCATTGCACTCCAGTTTCTAGGACTGTGTTGCCTCTTCAGTAACCATTTAAAGCACATCGCTGGGTGGTCCAAAGATCTCCTGCGTGCAGGTCCATGTGACCCCCAGCTGCTCCTCCATGACGTCTGAGTTAAAGTAACTCCCAACCACCACTGCATACTTTACTGTTTACAACTAACAGAGATGTGCACCACCCACCATCTCCCCTTTCTTCCTCCCCCCTTGGGATTCTCCTGTGCTGGGGGTCTCTGCTGGGGACAAAAAGATATGAGCACATGGACACAGGGCATGAAGACTGAAGGGAGACCCCAGGGGGGATCATCTTGGGCTCTGGACCTCAGCCCCTGTGTTTGCTTCCTGTCCTCCAGGCACGCCCCAAAGGCGAGGGTCTGACTCCGTACCAGGGCAAGAAGCGCTGCTTCGGCGAGTACAAGTGTCCCAAGTGCAAGAGAAAATGGATGAGCGGGAACTCCTGGGCCAACATGGGGCAGGAGTGCATCAAGTGTCACATCAACGTGTACCCGCACAAGCAGGTGAGTGGGCCGGGGCGAGGCCTTCTCTGAAGGACCACGGGTGGGTGACTTCTCCCTTACTGGGCCTCAGTTTACCCCTCACGCTGTAAGGATGAGTCCAGACCTCTCTGTTCTCCCATTATCTCATCTGAAGTGGGGCAGGGCAGAGGGAAGGAGAGGAGGATGAAGGGGCAGCTGCCCCACCCCATATTGCTCAGGGGAATTTTAAAACAAATGGGAACAAGCTCTTCCCAGGGAGGCCCTTGTTGTGAGACAAGCTGGGATGTGGGGGTAGCAAGAAGCTGCAGAAAACAAGCATTTCATCCCTTTATCCATCCAGTGGGCAAGTAGAGGTTGGGAGCATGAACATAGCTCTTCCCAGGGATGCCCTGAGAAGGCCAAGCAGGAGGTGATGTGCCGGTGGGGACCTGGGGAGGGGAGAGCTAGGTCTGTCAGGTGGGAGGCTGGTCGTCCTGGGAGGACGGTGCAGCAGGTGCAAATGCCCTGAGGCTGTAAGGACTGGGGTGCTCAAGGCCCACAGCTCAGTGAGGGAGTGGGAAGGTAGAGCGAGGGGGATGGGGTGGGAAGCTAAGCAGGCACCACCAGACCTTGGAGCCACCCGAGGGAGCCTGAGAACAGCAGGGCTTTCGGCTTCATTTTCAGACACTCACTCTGGCTGTGTGTGGAGACTAGTCTGGGTGAGGGGAGGTGAAAGTGGGGAGGCCAGTGGGAAAGCCAATACCAGGGTCCCCATGTGAGCTGGGAGAGACTGAGCTCAGAGGTGGCCCTGGAGCTGGACTGACACCAAGCGTCACCAGAATGGTAGCGACACGTGAGGGAACGGCAGGCAGCCAGGAGAACAGTCCCGTTCCAGGCTTGAGCTTCAAAGTGTGGCCGTTCCTGGGCCAGGCAGCCTGGGCTGGAGGGTGGGGGGTGGGACCCAGGGGTCAGAGACAGAAGCAGGAGTTCTCGATACACATGATATATTTGTAAAATTTCAGCCAGAGATATCAAGAAGGCAGTTGGATTTGTTCTTCAGACGCTCATATGGATGTCACATTGGCTTGTACTGAACTGGGCAGCATTGATCTGAAGGTGTTTGGGGAATGGGTGAGATTTCCTGCAACAAGAGGGTAGACCCGGCCAGTAGAGGAGAGATGCCCCACCGAGTGTTGCTGAATCTCAGTGTTCCAGATGGGGGAGAAAGACCCAGTGAAGAGGAGAACCAGGGAGTGTGGAGTCCTAGAGGCTGGGGCTGGGAAGTGCTTGAGGGTTGGCTGGAGCTGGATGTCAGGTATAGACCCCAGAGAAGTGCCCTGGAGATTCAGCAGTACACACTTGGGCCTCCAAGCTTGGTGAAGTATCACTTTTGCCTGGACTTGAGCCACTCCCAAGGTTGGAGAAGCTCCAAAGCGAATGCCCAGCAGTTCAGGCATGGAGGCTGGAGAAGAGGTGGCAATCTGTAGCCGACTGGGTGGCCGGGCCATGTCTGTGGAGCAATGACTGGTGAGGCTGGTCTGGATCTGGCTGCAGAGGGAGAACCTCGAGGCCCACTCTCTCAAGGCGGGGTTGGCTGTGGAGAGCATCCCAGCAACAGCAGCGTCCCAGGCCAGGGGAGGTTTGTGATCCCAGCTGTGATGGAAGGTGTCAGTTTGGGCCAGGTACAGTGGCTCACACCTGTAATTCCAGCACTTGGGAAGGCCACAGCAAGTGAATTGCCTGAGCCCAGAAGTTTGAGACCAGCCTGGGCAACATAGTGAGACACCTGTCTCTACAAAAAATAAAAATAAATTAGCTGGGAATGGTGGTGCACGCCTGTAGTCTCAGCTACTCAGGAGGCTGAAGTGGGAGGATCTCCTGAGCACAGGAAGTTGAGGCTGCAGTGAGCTGTGATTGTGCCACTGCACTCCATCCTGGGTAACAGAGTGAGACCCTGTCTCAAAAAAAAAAAAAAGACATCAGCCTGGTACTGTGACTTTTTCCAGCGCTGCTTGGTGGGCAGGTGTCAGCCATACTCGGGGAACAGGAGGGTCCATGGGGTCGAGTGTTCCAGAGGGAAGATGGTCGGGGAGTCAGGCATATCTGTAGAAGTGTGATGATCATGTGTCATCCTGGGGTGACAGCTAGAGGGCAGGGCAGGGAGGCCAGAGATGGACAGGGAGGATACGCTGGGACTGGGGGGCTGAGTGGAGTTGGTGGGCAGGAAGGAGAGGAGGTGGGAGCCAGAGGCGTGGTTTCTGAAGAGGACTGTGTCCATGGTGTGACCGAGGGGGTGGCGGAACAGAAAGGTCACTCTCAGCGAGATAGTGGGGGAATTGAGGAGCCAGGGGTGGGGCGGACCTTCCGTCTGTGCTGAGTCACCAAAGAAGGATGGCGGGATGGGACAGAGGAGGGGGGACCTCGGGAACTGTAGAGGAGGGCTCCCTGAGGCAGTGATGTGAGGCTGTGCTCTGATGGGGATAAAAGGTCAGTGGACAAGGGGGTTGTGGGGGGGGGCAGGCGAAGGGCCCTGGCATGCTGGAGCAGAGTGTGGGCACTCCTTTAGGACTTTATGCCTGTCATTCCCTAGGCCACCCCAGGAGGTCAGCCCTAATGTTTCCCCATTTTACAGAAGAGGAAACTGAGGCACAGGGTGTAAGTGATTCACCCAGTGGTTTCTGAAGAGGGACCCAGTTTGGGGCTGGAGGATCGTGTGGAACTTGAAAGAGGCAGATGAGTGGCCTGGGCGGGAGAAGGTGGGGAGGGAGGACAGGTCGGGGTGGCTGGCTGGGGACAAGAGTTAGACACAATCCAGTTTCTGCAGGGCCTCAGATGCCAGGCACTGCGTGGGTCTGTGCTGACAGCCTGGGGGCCCGGTTCTTACGATTCTCATACTCTCCACGACCCAAGCAGAGAGTCAGGGCCCAGTCCGTACACCCAAGGCCCCAGAAAGCCGCCTACCTGCAGTGGTTCCAGCCTCCTGGGCCCCTCCCTTGCCCCAGCATCTGGCCAAGCAGGGGTCCTCACCACGTCCCTTCCACGATGCCAGGCCCGTTACTGTCTTGTACCACCTTTTCCCGGCCGGCCATGGCCTTACCTGTCTCATGGACTCCATCCTGCCAAGCTCGGTCCCCGCAGCCTTTCTGACCACCTGTTCTCCATCTCCATACTCGAGATCCAAGTCTCCAAGGGCCCTGTCTGGAAGGATCTATCAAGAGAAACGCCCCCCTTCCCCAGGCATTTGTGCATTGGGGACACTGAGGCCCCAAGAGGAGATGGGACTTGAGCGGGGGGCATCCAGGGGTTCTGGGACCCTGGTCAGTCACCACCCAGCCCCTCAGTCTCCTGGCTTGCAAGCTGGGGAGGGGGTGTGGGACGGCGCCTCTCCTGCCTCCGGAGCCTTTGAAGAGTGGAAGGCAGTGAGCCCCTCCTCCTCTTGGCGTCCCGCGGTGGAGGGGGCTGGCTCTCCTGCCTCCTGAGCTCTGACTCGCAAGGGTCCTGTCTCCTGAGAGCCCTCCACTTCGCCCCTGCCCCTGCCACATCTGTTTCCTGTCAGGCTCCAGCTGCGCCTCCCCCCTGCCAGGCCTGTCCCCCACAAGAAGAAACACTAATGGGCTTTGCCTTGCTGCAAGGGGTGGGGGTGGCTCTCAGCCAATCAGTCCCAGCTGCCGGCCGCTTTCCCTCCGTGGTGAGAGTCGTCATGCCAGCGTCCGGCGCTCCCCACCCACGGCAGGCTGAGCAGTCAGGCCAGGACCCACGGTGGGAGGTGGCACCCATCGGGGCACTGCCAAGGAGGAGGCACAGCTCAGATGAGCCCGGTGGGGGAGGGGGGCTGGTGAGGATGTCGCAAGGACATTTCCACAGAGACTCAGCCCCCAGCCCGCCCCAACCCCACATAGTACATGATATTAATACCTGCCAACACAGTGTCAGGCACTGTTCCAATCACCTTGCATATGTTAGCTTATTGCTCTTTACAACAGCCCTATCAAGTAGGTACTCTTATTCACCCCATTTTATGGAGGAGAAAATGGAGACCCAAAGAGATTAAATGGTCTGCTGAAGGTCACACAGCAATGACTAAATCTTGCAAAGCTCCCTACGGCTACAAAGTACTTTAGACTATCATCTCATGTACTTGTCTCTCGATCACACACACACAGACATGAACAACTAGGGTCCAGGTACAGAAGGGCAAGGTGAGGTTGGTTCTAGGGGAGGAAGAGTATATACCCCAACAGCCCTCAGCTGGTGGGTGGCTGAACTGGCATGCAAAGCTCTGTCTGTCTGACTCAAGTGACACTGTGTCACGTGGAGACATTGCAGAAGACACCAGCAGAAGAGTTTCGCAGAATAGTCTTCGGGACAGGCTGAAGATGATCCCCTCAGGCCTCCTGGAGCCTCTGCCCCCAGCCCTGGGCCTGCTGAACCTCTGTCAGCCCCTGGGTTGAAGACCCAGAAGGCAGAGGCCCCGTCAGGGTGGGCACAGCTGAGCAGGTGCCAGTGAATTCCCAGGGGAGAGTGCTGTGCCCATGAAGAGAGCCACCCCTCTCCCCAGCGCAGAAGGGTGCTGCCTTGGGACAGAAAGCCAGGAGTCCAGACTAGGAGAAGAGAGAGTGCTGCAGGCTTTTAGGGAGCCCTGAGCCCTAGGATAGAGCAGCCAGTAGGACCGACTGCCAGGCAGTGGGCAGGTGCCCCTGTGGCTTAGATTAGAAACAGCATGTGTGGCTGGCTCTTCACTGCAGACCCTGAGGCAAACCCCTTCACAGTGAGTCTTGGAGTCTCAGTTTCCCCATCTGTGAGGTGAATGGCAATGTGAGGTTAGGTGGCCGGATGTGGGTGACAGTGCTTTGCCACATAAAGTATAAGCCGTGGGGAGCAAGGGAGGGTTGGGCCTACCTACTCTGGCATCTCCTGGAAAACTGGGTCTGTTGTGCCTAGCACCAGTCCAGATTATAAGCATCCAGCAGGATGCAAGGGGAAGGAGTGGTGGGCGGAGCAGTGGGGAGCTGGCAGGGAGGGTACTGGAAGTCAGGTTGAGTTCGGTTTGGTGGAGGGGACATTCACTGCACTAGTCAGACCTTCCTGGCTATGTCAGACGGAGTCTGTGGGCTCCCGTGTGGCTAGGATCTCCAGGAGGAGGGGACTGAGACTCAGGTTGCAGCTCAAGGTCAGCAGTTTTCTTAAGGTGCAGGCAGGAAACTGAGCTGTGAGCTCTCCGGCCCTGGGGGCATGCGGGCCAAGGTCTCCATGGGACGTCTAGCAGAGCAAGGACATGACCTTCCTAGGCCCACCTTGGGATGCTGGCTGCAGTTCTGAGTGACCTTCTACCAGCTGGTTTCCCCCTCTTATCAATAATAGGAATAAATGCCAATAGCTTCTGTCTGCCATGCTGTTTCTATTCGTTATCTCCATGGAGTTGTCTTGAGAAAACTGGTATCAACTTCTGTTACAG
Organism: Cephalopachus bancanus; assembly: GCA_027257055.1. Classification (NCBI taxonomy): domain Eukaryota; kingdom Metazoa; phylum Chordata; class Mammalia; order Primates; family Tarsiidae; genus Cephalopachus; species Cephalopachus bancanus. The sequence goes on from JAPVLO010000036.1 coordinate 4,882,623, forward strand.
ACGAGGAAGTGGAGGATCAGAGGAGTCAGGTGGCCTGCCCTAGGTCACACAGCTCATAGGTAGCAGAGCCAGTGTTCGTGCCTAGGTTTCACAGGAAGTCAGTCTCCTTCCTCTCCCCTGGCCTAGATGGAGGCTGGACAGGGAGGCCAGCCATCTGAAAGCCCTTTGCAATGAAGCCAAGGCGCCTGTCCTCTGTATAGGCCTTTGCTTTGTGGCTCTATGCCTGGAAGCACAGGGATGGGTTTTATGATTCCAGAGGGGCACGTGGAGTTCCTGGATCAGAACCCTGCCTACCCCGAGCCACCCCCTCACCCTTGCTTTCTAGAATCTTCTGACTCATCCATTCCTCAGACTGCTCTGAGTGTCCACTCGGGGCCAGGACTGTGGACAGAACAGCCAGTGTGCTACTTCTGAGCCGTTCGCGATCGGGACAGCGCTCGTCCTCCGCTGCCCTCACCTGACCACCCTGGGACATGGTCTGCATCCAAGGTTCCCTTACCCCGAGCCAGCCTAAAGTTCCTGCCCCCTCTCCCAGGCAACGCATCACGCACAGAGAGGCTGTGAGGCTCCGAGAGGCAGGCGGGCCCAGGTGCCTTGGCTGAAACCATCTCTGTGACCAAGTCATGCGTGCTCTCTCCCCTCCCCGCCTTCTCTGTGTCTCTCTGTTACTCTGTCTGTCTCTTGAGTCCCCGAGTCCATACAGAAGACCCTTCTGCAGGAAGGCTCAGTGAGAGAAAGCAGCATCCCTGTGCACCAGCCAAGAAACTGCCCACTTGGGAGGTGCCCCTCATGGCCCCCAGAAACTTCCCTGGAAGGCAAGCCTTTGTAGGCTTTGGAGAGTCAGGCAGGGAGGGGAGAGGGAGCAGGGAAGCTCCCTATCTAACAGAAACGTATAGTGTACACTGTCCAGTTTGCAAGCATTTGGTGTCCCTCTGGATCCTTCTAGTACCCTGTAAGTAACGCACTCTGAATGACCCACTTCACAGATATGAAAACCAAGGCTCCCTGAGGTCACACAGTGAGTGGGTGGCACGTAGGCCTGGCACGGTAGACCTGCCTTTTCTGGGCCTCCGTTTCCCTTTTAGAAAACTGAGATTCCATTCTTGAAGCCCCTCAACAAACAGGGCAGGTACCGGGCCAACCCTGGGATGTGAGGTCAGTTACAACCTCGGCTTTGGGGCAGGCACGTTGGCTCAAACTTGTAAACCCAGCATGTTGGGAGGTCTAGGAGGGAGGATTGCTTGAACTCAGGAGTTCAAACTGCAGCAAGCTATGGTTGTGCCACTATGCTCCAGCCTGGCCAACAGAGCAAGACCCTGTCTCTGAAAAAACAAACAAAAGCAGAAAGCACCCAGCAGGTTGCTGACATGGAGCTAACGGCTGGCTCCCCCCACGCCTGAGGTACTGTGATTGTGTCCAGTTTGGGCTTCCCTTGAGACCTGAGGCTGCACAAGCAGGGGTGGGAGTGACAGGCAGCCCAGGAGGAAGTGCCAGATGCTGGGAATCAGTTGAGTGCTTGGGTCTCCCTGGCTCTGGGCCTCCGTGTCCTCATCTGGACAGTCTGCATCCCTGTCGTGACTCTCTCCTGGACTTCGTGAGCATCAGGCAGTAGCTGCTTAGAGGGTCCTAGGCAGAGCAAAGTGGTGCATATGCCCAGAGTTCCAGGCATGAGACCCTGTCCCACAGCTTGGGCCCCAGCACAGGCCTTTGCCTATGGCTTACAGACAGGAGAGACAGGAGGACCCTAGGTGCCTCGGCTGAAACCATGTCTGTGACCAAATTGTACGCTCTCCCCCCCTCTCCCCACCTTCTCTGTGTCTCTCTGACTGTGACTCTGTCTCTCTCTGTCTCTGGATGTGTCTTTCTGTCTCTGTCTGGGCCTCCCCGTATATCTGTCTCTTCTGTCTCTGTCTCTCTGTCTGTGTGTTTCTCTGTCTGTCTCTGTCTCTGTGGATGTGTCACTTTTCTCTGTGTGTTCCTCTCTGTCTCTGTCTCCCTGCTTCTCTCTGTGTTCCTTTCTCTCCACCCCGCCCCCACCTCGTGCCCCTTCCTCCTTCTCTCCACAGAGACCCCTGGAGAAGCCCGACGGCCTGGACGTGTCCTGACCAGAGCAAGGAGCATCCCCAGCATCTCTGCGAGAAGTGCAAGGTGCTGGGCTACTATTGCCGCCGTGTGCAGTGACTGGCTGCCCGCCTGCCTGCACCCACAGCCGCCCCCCTGCCTGCCCGAGGAGACACTGCCTCCCCTGTGCTGCTCCTGCTCTGAGGGGCTGTGTGTCCCCCTGTGCGTGGGGCATCCTTGCAGGCCCGCGGGTCTGGGCGGGGGCTTCTTAGGGTCCTTGTCTCGTGTGTGTTGACAAACACTCTTACTGACACCGCTGTGCCCACAGGTCAGAGAGGGCAGGGTCCCTTGACGGGTGGTCTTGGAGTCTCCGTGGGGTGAGGGGAAAAGGTAAGCAGAGGCGGTGTCCAAGACCCCGCAGAGCCCTAGGTGTCCCCGCACGCTGTCCTCTGAGAGTCCCTTTGGGGTGAGCAGCCTTATATTGGCTACAAGTGCACTAAATTTACTGTGAATCCCAAAGCCTGCAGGGACCGTCTCCCCAAGACCAGCCAGGCTGCCTTCTCCTACAGAACCTTCCACATCACCCTGAGTGGAAAGCCACTCTTGGAAGTGCCTCTGTTTCTGTCCTTTTTAAGTCAGCAAATGCAGTGCAGTGAGCACTGTATGTCCTACCAGTTGCTGGGGAGTGGGCCTCTCTGTTCCCTGTCCGTGTTGAGCCCTAAGCCCTGACTGCCTCTGATGTCACTGGTGTGGCACCGGATGTGCCCCCTCCAGCCTCTGAGGGCTCAGACAGGAGAGGTCGGTGCAGGGGTGGCTGAACATTAACAGTGGACAGGTGTGTCCTAGATCACACTGGGCAGTGCCGTCAACAACGTCCACCAGACACTGTTCCCACTGGCTTGAGTTTCGTTGGCCCCGTGCCCTTCCCTCCCCCTCCCACCCACACAGAGGGTTCACAACCCCAAGAAGGTTGTAGGGCCCAGTGCAGAAGCCACTCTGGCAGGAAGGGCACAGGCCTGGCATCCTGGACACTTTGGCTCAAGTCCTGGCCCTGCTGCCGACTCACTGTGTCACCTTGGGCGAGAACGGCTTATCTCTGGGCCTCAGTTTCCCTGTTAGTGGAGTGAGAGCATGACACTGGAGAGCACAGAGGCCTGTTTCAGTTATGTTCTGAGATTTGGGCTGGCTGAGTGCCGTCTCCGGGAGCAGAGCTTTATTTGGAGAGTTTCACCCAGGACCATGGGAGAAACCTCTTGGGCGCCAGGTTCTTCACACCATGACCCCTCAATTGGTCACTTAGGAAGTCAGGCCTCGGGATGCTGAGTCCTCTCCTGCTGCCCCCTGTGGCCCCACCCCTGCAGAAGTCGAGAATGATCCCCTTCTCCCCGCCCAGGCCTCTCCAGTCCCTGAGGTGGGGCACCCTGAGACAAACTACGGAACCTCTCATGTTTAAAATGGGGACGATGATTTCCTACCTCCCAAGGGAGCAGAGAGGCCTCTGGCGCGGCCCATGGTCAGGGAGCCTGGAGTCCTGGCTGGCAGGACCGCGTGCTCCTCTCTCCCTTCCGGATGAGAAGTCCCGTTTCGGCTGTCTTAGCCACCTTCCTTTTTCCCCAGGGAGGGAGAGAATTGGCTGTCAGGACTGGGCTGCTTGATTTTGCCCCAACATTATGCCTCTGGGGGGGGGAAACCAGACCACGAAATGAGCCTGAAATTCAGTGTTTACCACAGCTCAAGGACACCCACCCAGTGTTCAGGTGCCTTTTGTTTTCAAATGAAAATGCTTTGTACAACTGAGGAGTTACAGTGAAGTGTTAACCAGGGGTCCAGGGAGCGAGTCGAAAAGATGAAGTGAGTGTGTTTGCAGCCAGGGGCTGCAGGGTAGATTCTGGGGGGCCATACCTTCTGAGCACTTAAAGAAAGTGTATTTGCTGTGGGCTGGGCGGGAGGCTGCAGACATCCCGCCACCACGGGGACTGCCACTGAGGACTCCCCACACCTGCTGCTCTCTGTCCACTCCAGGGCGTGGAGGTGAGCTGGGGTTGGCCTCAGCCCCAGGCTTCTGCCCCTGAGGAGAATCTGTCACTGGCAGTCATCCTACCACTTCTAAAGAGATTGTTCGCAGTGATGGGCTTCCAGGGACATGGCCCCACAGGGGGACATTGGCTCAAGGATGCTTCGGGACTGCCAACGGGGCTGCAAAGGTGAGGGCAGCCTATACTCTCAAAAGAACCCAGGCTCCAGACTGATGGAGGCCAGGGCCTTCTCTGCACAGGCCAACGGAGATGGCTTGTGACCTTGTCAGTGGACTTAGTCCAGCAGGTAGCCACTGCCCGACCATCTGTGCAGCTCAGGTTACCTCAGGGTTGCTCTCTCCCACCTGAGGCTGCCCCTCTGCACGCCCACCTACACCCCAGCATTGTTCTGGCTGAATCTGGACTCTCCCTGTGGTCAGCAGACACCAATGCTGTCCAAGCTGGGTGCTGTGAGAATTAAGTGCTCAGAGGGCCTGGGAGCCCAGGGGACAAGAAAGCCTGTGGTTTTAGTACGTTCAAAAGGGACAATCGTTTGCAGTCAGTAGATCTAGAGATCTAGTTGGGAGATCATGGTGTTTACCCCCATATGAAGTATTCAATAGTTCTACTTGTGAATTTGTATTTATTTTGAGTTATACTTGACACAGAAGTCCTTTTTTAAAAAAAATACTATGTGTGTATTTTGAAAAAATTCATAGATGTTAAAATTTCTGCATGGTTACCAGTTTTTCTCACAACACTGAATTTGGTAGCTTCTCCCGAAAAATCTTCACAGTGATTTTTGTCTGTATATATTTGAGGGCCTTTTTAAAAAAAAAAAAAAAAAGAAAGAAAGAAAAGAAAAGAAAAATATAATAGCTTGATTTTTGAGATAAAAAAACAAAAAGAGAGGCATTTTCAAAACTTCAGAACTTTCAGGAGGGCAATAAAATATCAAAGATTTCTGGAAGTATTTTGCAAACCTTTTGATTGAGCTGCAAGAAAATATTTATGATGAGAACTTTTTTTTCTCTTACTGGATTTTTGGTTGTTTTTGTTTGTTTTTTTTACTATGCTTTGGTCTGTAAAAAGTATGCAACTGAACTACATTAAGAAGGAAATATTGTCTACATAGAATATTATATGAAGTTGGTACATAATTCTGATGAGAAAAAAAAATCTTCGCAATTCTTTAAGCCATATTGTTATTCTGTATTTTCCTTGGATGAAAATATCAGTATTAAGTAGCCAGCATATTATTCAAGTGTTTAGACTTATAATATGTTCTTGTCCTGTATTTATACATATGTGTATTTTGGAAAGTGTTGCCTTTTTTAAGGGAAGCTATTACTAGCTACATAGCGAAAAAGGGAATGGTGACCCCTTTGTGCCTCTTCCGCTGAGGATAACAAACAGCATTGTAATCCATTCTCTCGCACCTTCTTCTTATTATCTTGTTATTAGGGTTTGATTAATTTTGTAGGGGGTGCAGGGAGCAGGCGTGGGAAGAGGACGCATTTCATGAACCGGCCCCTCTGTGGTCCGCCAGCCCTTGGCCTGGCTGGGGGTCTCCAGATCCGTCAGACCCCAGGAAGAGGGAGCAGGAGGCTGACTTCTCCACATCCCTCTCTGAAGTTTTGCCATCTGAGCCACGCCTCGGGGCCGTGCTCCTTATACTTGGTTATGTCGACCAGAGCCCTGCCCCGGCCCTCCAACCTCTAATAGACTTGAATCTACTCTAAACGAATATTTAATCCAACCTCACTACATCGTAGCCCAGTGCAACAACTAACTTGTGAGTGACATGTGGCCTCCAGCAAGGTGGTCCAGCGGTTCCCATCGGGGGGAGGGGGGCTGGGGGCAGCGGGGGCTCGTGTTCTCTGTTGCCAACCTCGCCATCTGGCCTCCTCCGCCCCTGTGCGGTGACCCTGTCCGTGTCTGTATCTGTTTATATGTGTGAGTCCAGCTAAAAAGACAAACAGAACCCGTGGGCCCGGCTCGGAGGGCGTGTGGAGAGCTCCAAGCCTCTCCGAAGGGCCGACCTCGGGATGGCATTCCGTTGTGTGCCTTATTCCTGGAGAATCTGTATAATCTGTATACGGCTTGCCTATAGAAATATAGCCTTTTCATGCTGTATTAAAAGGACTTTTAAAAGCATAAGAGGCTCATGGGTTTCCTTGTTTACATGGACCGTGGGGGGGTGACGCTGGACGTTTTCACAGAGGCAGAGAGAGAGCGGGTGTGGGAGGGACTTGGAGCGCCCCCCAGCTCTTGCAGGTCATCTTGTCCTTGCTCTGCCCCCATGCCGTTAATTTGTCTCCTCCCAGCCCCTCTGCCCCCAAGTGGACATTCTGCCTGGTAAAGGCCCTCCCCAAATAGGGCCCCAGACTGGGCGAGATTGTAGGCAGATTAGGTCACGCGTTAGCTCAGCGTGGGGGGGACTCCTGGGTAACCATATATAGGAGTGAATCTTCCTCAGAGAGGCGGCAGCCCTGGGCCAAGATCAGGATTTGGGCCCAGACACCAGGCATCACACCGTGATGGGGAGGGACAGGGAGCCCCTCTGAGCAGGGCCAGCCCTGGGCCGGGCTGTTATGAGGTGGGCCCTTGCTGGGGGCCACAGGGGATCTACAGCCAGACAAGACTGTCAGACGCTGCTTGTCCACAAAGCTCTTCTGCCCAGTGCCAGTGAACCTTGCCGCTCACCAGGGTCACCTGCAGGGGCTTTTAAAATGCCCAAGCTGAAAAGGCTGAGGAATTGGCCCGGGTGTGTCCTCAGGTTTCTAAATCTCCCCGAGCTCAGTCCGTTGTGCATCCAAAGTTGAGGAGCAGTGGGCTCTGAGATGGTGCTTCATGTTCCCGGGGATTGATGGTGGCATCAGGGAGGAGGCTGACAGCAGCCCCAGTGGAGGGGCTTCCCGTCCTCGGCTCCAATGGTTGCCACTGAAGAATAATGCTGCCTTGTTCACAATAGCAAGAACCTGGAAGCAACCATGCTGTCCATCAAAAGAGGACTGGATCAAAAAAATGTGGTACATATACACGATGGAATACTACGCAGCCACAAAAAAGAACAAAATCATGAATTTCGCAGCAACCTGGATGGAACTAGAATCCATAATACTGAGTGATCTCTCACAGATAAAAAGATCCGAGTATCACATGTTCTCACTCATATAGTGGACCTTGATCATCCAGCGTATTACCATAAGAAAATGACTGACAGTGGTGGGAAACTGTGGGGGTGAGGGGAAGGGAGATGGGATTAATGGTAGTAAATATCTGTCTGGGGAACGGGGAGACACCTCTTATCAACAAGGGTGCCTGAACGAAGCATATTTGTATACCTAACCCTTAACTGTACCCCACAATATCATAATAAAAATATTGATTAAAATAAAAAATAAATAAAAAGAATAATACTGCCTGGTGGGGGAGGGAAAGGAAAACTAGAAATCCCAGTTATATGCAGTTTTGAATTCTGGAAATTAATTTACTGAATTTTTAAGTGGTGTAGAAGTCAAAGCACATGTCTGTGGGCCAGCCCACGCCTCTGGACCGCAGCCTCTGACAGGGAGCAGAGACAACAAAATTCGAGTCCACGTCAGAAACTATGGGTGGGAAGTGGGGAGAAACAGGCAGAAACAGAGACCACCGAGTCCAGAAACAGGACCTCTTGTCTTATTTGGAGTACAAAGTAAATCCCCAAAGCCACCAAGCCTTTCCTGCTTATCGGCATAAAGAAAACCCCCCTCTGGGCACCTGCCTTTGGCAGGCAGGACCAGAGTCAGCCCAAATGCAGGGGGGCCGGTGCAGCCCAGCAGGTGAGTGGAAAGGGGACCCACCCCCACAGAGTGAGGGGAGGACAGAATGACCCCCAGAGCGCCTCCTCTATGGTGGATCTGGGGACACCGACCTGAGTCTGTCTCAGAGCGCTCCAGTCTTCCGCAGCCACTGCCAGACCCACCCTTCCTCCCCCAGCTATGTGGTGCCCACCTCTCAGAGTCCCAGCTCTCTCAGGGATATTGTGTGGGTAAAAAAAAAAACAGCTCAGTGAGTGCAAGACCAGCACAGTGTGTGGCACTCTGGGGACCCTGGAGAACATGGGTCTCTGGCTCTCGTTGTCTGTGACTCAGGCCAATACATCTTGCCAGAGATCACACAGTGGAGCCAGAGGGGAGCCAGGCCTCGAACCCAGGGCCTCCAGGCCTCTCTCACCCAGTAGTCATTGACCAAGCACCCACTGTGTGCCGAAGCTGAGGCTTCAAGGCTGGTGTTGGATGACCTGCCCCTGCCTTGAGTGTGTATGTCAGTGTGCATGCGCCTGTGTGCTAGTTTTGTTTTCTTTTCTGTGGAAAAAAAACAAACCCAAGGCAAACACAGCCTGCATTTCAACATCTCTCGGAGCTGTGGAAACCAGCAATTCCCTTGGACAGGAAGGATTTCCGGTTGGCCTGAATGCCCATGTCCAGAGGCAGCTGGCTGCTGAGGACCCAGGAGAGAACTGAGTCCACCCAAGAAAGGGGCATCTGGGGACCCAGAGAGGATGACCCATTCCTCCGCCGAAGCTCAGGCACCCAGAGGGGAAGGTCTTGCCTGAAGCCACCCAGCAGGCAGGTGACAGAGCCAGGATTTGAACTGGGAGTTCTCACCTCCCAGCGCCGGGCTGGAATACAGACCGAGATGCAAAGATGGGGCAAGGAGTGAGGACCCCAGGAGTTGGGGTGGTCTTGAGGGGCAAGAAGACCAGGGAGGCCAAAGGGAAGTAGGGCAGATGGCAACAAGCAGTAAGGGCGGCAAGGTTGTGGGGAGCCCCCTCGGCGCTGGCTCCAGGCACAGACTCACACTCTGGGAGCCCAGGGTCCCCCTGCGGAAGAAGGCAAGGCTGCTGGTGCCAGCCTCTTCTCAGAACATGTGACATGAAGCCTCAATCCTTATCTGTCAGCAGGGGGCACTCAGGATTGCTGCAGTGGACATACTGGCCGTCCCCGCGCCCAGCTCAGGGCCAGCGCCTCCCTTCCCGCCAGCCCCCACCATGGCACTGAAGTTCCTCACACCAGGAGGCCGGCCAAGGCAGCCATCCCAGCCTCTGCTCTGCGCCCCTGCCAACACCGAGTCTCTCCGGGCTTTCCGCCCTCACGCATCCTTCTAACAGCCCCAGCAGGAGCCAGGGCAGGGGAATACGTCAACATAGCAGGTGGAGAAACTGAGGCCTAGGGAGGCCCTGCCACCTCCGGCTGACAAGCAGGATCTTCCACTGGACCTTCTTAATCTCCACTGTCCGCACTGCTTCTTATCCTGACAAAGGCTACCGAGTGGATTCCCAGGAGCCAGTTCAGACCTTCAGCAAATTCTCTCCATCAGCGCTTACTGGGCTTGGACAGGGACCCACGAGGCACCAGGGAGTCAGGCTCCTGCCAGCCCTCAGACGCCTGCCCTCCGCTCCCCATAGCCTGGAAGACCCAGAGCCAGCATCCAAACACTACCTTCCAGCTGTTGCCCAGTGTGGGCTGAGGGGTGTCTGAAACCGGTAGGGGGGAGGGAGTTGAGGGAGAGAAGAGGCAGGGAGGAGCCTAGATGAAGGGGGCGACAGCTGGGGGTGGGCTTACCGCCTCCCCAGAGCCAAGTGTCCTGGCTGTTCCCCCAGAGCTCCAGCTGGAGCCAGGAACAGCCTGTCCTTGGGCGCAAGCGCCCCTCTCGGCACCTCCCCCACCGTTTGTCCTGAGGCCGGATCCTAGCAGGGATGTCAGAAGCTGCCTGCTCCCTCTGCTCCTTGCCCTAACACACACACACACACACACACACACACACACACACACACACACACACACACACACACACATGCCAGGGCATGGAGTCTCGTGGGGGCAAGGCCCAGGCTCCTCTCCAGCCAGAACGAACCAGCACAGGGTCCACCAGCCCAGGGCCCAGCCCCAGCCCCCTCTCAGCCAGTGGGGAAGCTCCCGCCCAGAAGGGTAACGAAGGTCACATGATCTGTCCATCTCCTTCCCCAAAGGCCACACATTTCCCCCCCAGGAGCTGAGGACCCAGTAGGTAAGAGAAGCTGCGTCCCAGCCCTCAGCCACCACAGCGACAGAAGTGGGTCCTCACAGCTTACACGGTTGGGGGACTTCATAACTTTGTTAGCTGCGATAATGGCATTGAGATGGGACGGGATCTAAAGTCCTTGTCTGTGAGATTCTGGAGAATGTATAGGTGATATGAGGCAATGCCTGGCTTTGTTTTCAAACCGTCTGGAACATGGCCCGGAGGGTTGTTGAAAGGAGATTGAGGTGGGGAGGGGACCCTTGGATCCCAACACTGCACCCCTTGCTTTTTGGGTCTTCACGGGGGGGGGGCAGGAGACAAGCCCCAAGGCAGAGTGGGGGCGGGGTCCCCTCGAGTCCTCACGCCGGCAACACTTTGCAGTCCTGGCCGCCTCCTCTAAAGGCCGCCTGCTTCATTGCTTATCTCCAGGGCCCAGTGTGGCCCGGCACGTGGTCACGTTAAATGTGAACTAAACAAGTACATACAGTGACCACCAACAGCCATGGAGCCCTCTGGTGTGGCAGCCATTGTGCGCATAATTGACATGCACCGTCATTCTTGATCATTGCAACAACCCTGGGAGGTGGGCACTAGGACGAGTCCCATTTGAGAGACAGGGAAGCTGAGGTTTTGTGAGGTTGAGTGACTTGTCTGAGATCACAGGGGTAGCAAGGAGCTTTGTACCTCTGAGCCTCTCCCCAGCCCCCCTGGCTCCTCCCACTGTAAATCAGGCTAATCTCTGCCTCTTGTTGCTTCCCGCAGCTGTGCTGCCCTTGCAGACAGCCAGGCAGCCGCCTTCCCTCAGCTCCCTCCGCCCCACCCTGGGACCCCTCTCCCCTGCCTGGCTCGGCCTGCCAGCACCCCACAGTAGCTCAGAGCCATGCACCATCGCGTGCAGGTCCCATGGTTATTGGAGGCCTGTGTGGGAGCCAGAACCCAGGCCTAGCCCCCCAAGGGATCTTCCAACCCTCTATACCTCTCAGGGGTTCCTGGGGTCAGGGGTGCTCTGCTCCTGGCTCCACTGTGTCCAGTGGGAGTGAGGCAGGTCAGACTCCTGTGCCTTCTCTCCCGGGACACTGAGGTAGGGTTACTGAGTGTCGTTTTAAAATTCTCTAAGAGGTTCTCTACTCCTTCCCTTCCCCACCTGCTCCCACAGCCTCCTGGAGTGCTGTACAGAGACCCGTTGGCTTCCTCATCTGCCATCTTGGTCCAGGAAGCAAAGGGAATCTTCTGCCACCCCAAGCCAAGCTGGGAGCTGAGATTTCCCCCACACACCTTCTTAACATCCCCCCATTCCCTTCTCTGGTCCTAGTTGGGGCCGGGACGCACAGCCCTCCACACCTCGCTCCTGTCGGCAATTCGGGGTTCAGGTCCTGCCTTGTAAATCCAGGACCATGGTGCCTGCTTAGAACTCTGTCTTTGCCTCCCCACCCCTGTCCCGGGCAAGGATTTGGGGACCACACAGACTGGACATTGAATCACAGCTTCATTACTGTCAACTGTCATCTGAAGCAAGTTGTCTCATCTCTGAGCCTCGGTTTCCTCCCTTGTAAAATGGGAATGCTAATGCTGTCCTACTACTTGAGGATCACTGTCGAGATTATTCGAGATAAGGCAGCAAAGCTCTTGGCAGGCGGGAGCCAAAACCCAGCTCAAGAATTGTCAGCTACTGTGCTGGTCACAGACAGTGAGGGCCATCTATCTGGGCCTCGCAGCCTCTGAAATGGGCCCCATGATCCCCCTCTCTGCCTCTGCATCTTCCCTTCAGCCCTTGAATCATGTGTTCTGAAACCTTCACCCTGACAGGATGGCAGAGAAGCCCCGGGAAGGACTTGTCTCTGTTGGCTTTCCTTGGCCTGTGGGATGTTCCCGTGCCCTCCCCAGGCACCCATACCCTGGGATCCCAGTTCGTCTGACCCAGTTTCCCTGTTATGCTGAGGATACGACTTGCCTTCCTCTCCCTGGGAACTTGACTGCAGCCCCACACCACATGTACTGCTTCAAATCGGTCACTCTGTCCTATTCCCACAAACTTGCCAATTCAGAATTCCCCTGCTCTCCGTTCTCTTGCAGGAATCGGCCAGTCCCCTGCTGTCCCCTGGTGGCTAAAGTGGAGAACTGCAATTTCCTGCTGCTGGTTGGCAGGCCAGTCCAGGGAACTAAGGGTTTGGTTTTTTTTTTTCCTTCCAAATCTCAGCTAAGCCCTGACCTACCTGAGACAGCACCCCTTGGACCTCATGCACTTGGACTTGAGTAAAACTGCCAGATGGTTATATTGGGTTTTTTCACCCTTTATTGTAAAACCAATGCATGCACAATGTGAAGTGGAAACAGTGCCGAAAGCTGGGAAGCGGGTTTGAACATTCTGAGCAGCCCAACCTCGCCCCAGACCAACACTGTCCAGACTTTGTGTCCTTCCATAGTCTCTTTGCTTATAGAAATGTGTGTGTGTGCGCGCGCTCATGTATACACACGTATTTTTGGTTGGTTTGTTTGTTTTCCACCCAGCTTATTTGTTAGAATTGATTGTTTCCAAAAATCAGATCCATCCCCAAAGAATCAAGATGTGATATTACTAAGGGCATTCAAAATTCATTCTCATGTTTAGTGATGAACATTTCCCAAACAGAAATTCCAAAAGATTTTTTTGGGCAATGGTGGAATAATTGTTTAGCTTCCCAGGGGAACTACCTTTTTTAATTTTTATTTTTATTTCAATACCTTTCAGGAATACAAATAGTTTTTGGTCTGGGCTTTTTTTTTTTTTTGAGTTGGAGTCTCACTCTTTCGCCCAGACTGGAGTGCAGTGGCTGCTTCCGGCCACCGCAACCTCGACCTGCTGGGCTCCGGCGATCCTTCCGCCTCAGCCTTCCGAGTAACCAGAATTACAGGCATGCGCTACCACGCCCGGCTGATTTTTTGATTTATTGTAGAGATGAGGTCTCGCTGCCCGGGCGGGTCTCGAACCCGCGGGCTCAGGCAATCCACTCACCTCAGCCTCCCAAAGGCGCGGGATTACAGGCTGAGCCACCGAGCCCGGCTGGTCTGGGCTTTAAGAGTACCCAACACTCTCACACCTGTACACATTGTACCCAATAGGTGATGTTTTTTGTCTTTCCACCCCTCCTCCATCTGAGTTCCTAGTGTCCATTATACCATTCTCTGTGTCTTTGCATGCCCTTAGTTTTGCTCTCATTAATAAGTAAGAATACCTGGTGTTTGGTTTTCTGTTCTTGAGTTAGGTTGCTTAGGATGATGTTCTCCAATTCCACCCAAGTGCTGAAAAAGACACTATTCCATTCTTTTTGATAGCTGACTAGTACTCCAGAATGTATGTATACCACACTGTCATTATCCACTGATCAGTTGATGGGCATTTAGGCTGATTCCACATCTTTGCAGTTGTGAATTGTGTGAGTGAGCATGTGGGTGCAGGTGTCTTTTCTATATAATGGCCTCTGTTCCTTAGGGCAGATACCTAGTAGTGGGATTGCTGAATCAAACGTTAGATCTACTATTGGTTGTTTGAGAAATCTCCATACCGCTTTCCATAGGGGTTATACTAACTTACCCTCCCACCAAGAGTGTATAAGCATTCGCTTTTCTCTGCATCCGCACCAGCATCTATTGTTTTTTGATGTTTAAATAACTGGTGTAAGGTGGTATCTCATTGTGGTTTTAATTTGAATTTTCCTTATGATGAGTCATGTTGAGCATTTTTTCATGCTTGTTGACCATTTGCACATCTTCTTTCGAGAGATGTCTGTTTATGGCATTTGCCCATTTTTTAGTGGGGTTATTTGCTTCTTCCTTGCTGATTAGTTTGAGTTCTTTGTAGATCTTGATATTAGTCCTTTATCAGATGTATAGTTTGCGAATGACTTCTCTCGTTCTGTAGGTTGCCTATTTGCTCTGTTGTTTATTTTTTTTGCTGTGCAGAAACTTTTTAGTTTAATTAAGTCCCACTTGTTTATTTTTGTTTTAGTTGTATTTGCTTGGGGTTTTAGCCATAAATTCTTTCCCTAGACTGATGTCCAGAAGAGTTTTTCTCAGATTTTCTTCTCACATTCTTATGGTTTCAGGTCTGACATTTAAGTCTTTAATACATCTTGAGTTACTTTTTGTATATGGTGAGAGATGAGGATCAAGTTTCATTTTTCTGCATGGAGCTATCCAATGTCCCCAGCACCATTTGTTGCCTAGGGTGTTCCTTCCTCAGTGTATGTTTTTGTCTCTTTTGTCAAAGATCGGTTGGTTGTAGGTATTTGGGGTTGTAGGTATTTGGGGTTATTTCTGGATTCTCTACTCTGTTCCATTGGTCCACTTGTCTGCTCGTGTACCAGTGCCATTCTGTTTTGATTACCACAGCCTTGTAGTATAACTTGAAGTCAGATAATGTAATGCCTCTAGTTTTGTTCTTTTTGCTTAGGATAGCTTCGGCTATTCTGGCTCTTTTTTGGTTCTATATGGATTTTAGGATTGTTATTTCTAATTCTGTGAAAATGTTGGTAATTTGGTAGGGATTCGATTGAATCTGTAGATGATTTGGGTAATATGGCCATTTTAACAGTCTTGATTCTTCCAACCCATGAGCATGGCATGTTTTTCCAATTGTATGTGTCCTCTACATGTCTTTTGTCATGGCTTTGTAGTTCTCCTTGTAGAGATCTTTCACTTCCTTGGTAAAATATATTCTTAGGTATTTTAGCCTTTTGGCTGCTATTGTAAATGGAATTGAGTTTTTAACTCGACTCTCAGCTTGGTCTCTATTGATGCATAGCTGTGCTACTGATTTGTGTGTGTTGATTTTGTATACTGAAAATTTACGGAATTCATCAAGTTTAGGAGTCTTTTGGAGGAGTCTTTAGGGTTTTCTCGGTATAGAATCATATCATCAACATAAAGAGATAGTTTGATTTCTTATTTTCCAATTCGAATATTCTTTATTTCTTTTTCTTGCCCAACTGCTCTGACTAGGGATTCCAGTATTGTGTTGAATAGGAGTGGTGAAAGTGGGCATCCTTGCCTGTTCCAGTTCTGAGAGGGAATGCGTTCAACTTGTCCCTGTTCAGAATGACACTGGCTGTGGGTTTGTCATAAATGCCTTTTATTGTTTTGAGGGATGTTCTCTCAGTGCCTATTTTGGTGAGGGTTTTCATCATGAAGGGATGTCAGATTTCATCAAATGCTTCTTCTGCATCTATTGAAATGATCCCATGGTTTGTGCTTTTAATTCTGATTATGTAGTGAATCACGTTTATTGACCTTGCATGTGTTGAACTACCCTTGCATCCCTGGGATAAAACCCACTGGGTCTTGGTGGTATATATATATATATATATTTGATGTGCTATTGAATTCAGTTTTCTAATACTCTGTTGAGAATTTTTGCACCCATGTTCATAAGGAATATTGGTCTGTACTATTCTTTTTTTGTTGTGTCTTTTCCTGGCTTTGGTAGCAGAGTGACACGGGCCTCGTAGGAGGATTCCCTCCTCTTCAATCAATCTTGTGGAATAGCTTCAGTCAAATTGGTACCAGGTCTGCTTTGAAGGTTTGGTGGAATTCAGCTGTGAGTCCATCGGGTCCTGGACTCTTTTTTGTTGGCAGACTTCTAATTACTGTTTCAATCTCACTCCTTGTTATTGGTCTGTTCAGGATTTCTATTTCTTTCTGAGTCAAGGTTGGGGCTTGTGTGTTCCCAAGAATTTATCCATTTCCTCTAGATTGTCTGATTTGTTTACATGGAGGCAATCGTCTTGGATGATATTTTGAATTTCTGTGATATCAATTGTAATGTCTCCATTTTCATTTCTGATTGTTCTAATTTGAGTCTTCTGTTTCTTAATTAATCTAGCCTAGTGGCCTATCAATTTTGTTTATCTTTTCCAAGAAACAAACTTTTGTTTTATTAATCCTTTGTATTGTAATTTATTTCAATTTCATCTAGTTCTGCTCTGATTGTCCTTTTTTTTTTTTTTTGAATTAGAGTCTCACTCTGTCACCCAGGCTAGAGTGCAGTGACACACTCATGGCCACCGCAGCCTCGATCTGCTGGGCTCAGGAAATCCTTCTGCCTCAGCTTTCCAAGTAACTGGAACTACAGGTGTGCGCTACCACTCCCAGCTAATTTTTAAAATTTATTATGGAGATAAGGTCTTGCCTTGTTGCCCAGGCTGGTCTCGAGCCTCTGGGCTCGGGCAATCCTCTTGCCTCCGCCTCCCAAAGTGCTGGGATTACAGGTGTGAGCCACTGTGCCCAGCCTGATCTTCATTATTTCTTTTCTTCTGCTAACTTTGGGTTTGGTTTGTTTGTGTTTTTTAGTTCCTTGAGGTGTGATGTTAGGTTGTCAGTATGCAGTCTTTCAGCCTTATTAATGTAGGCCTTAAGCACTATAAATTTTTCTTTGAGCACAGCTTTGGCTGTGTCTCAGAGGTTTTACTAACTTGTTTCATTGTTGTCATTCATTTCGAGAATTTTTTTTTTTTTTTTTTGAGTCAGAGTCTCACTCCATCGCCCAGGCTGGAGTGCAGTGGCACACTCACGGCCACCCCAGTGTCCACCTGCTGGACTCCGGCGATCCTTCCACATCAGCCTTCCATGCAGCCAGAACTATAGACATGTGCTACCAAGCCCGGAAATATATATATATATCTTTTTTTAGAAATGAGATCTCACCAAGTTGCCCAGGCTGGTCTCGGACCCGTGGGTTCAGGCAATTCACTTGTCTCGGCCTCCCAAAGTGCTGGGATTATAGGCTGAGCCATTTCAAGAAAATTTTAAATTTCTATCTTGATTTTATTGTTGACCCAAGGATCATTCAGGAGCATATTGTTTAGTATCCATGTTTGCATTTGGTTTTGCAAGTTCTTCTTGGAGTTAATTTCTAGTTTTATTCCACTGTGGTCTGAGATGATGCTTGACGGAGTTTCAATATCTACTGAGACTTAATTTGTGACCTATCATATGGTCTTTCTTGGAGAATGTTCCATGTGCTGACAAGAAAAATGTATATTCTACAGTTTGGGATGAAATATTCTGTGTATGTCTATTACTTCCAGTTATTCTAGAGCCTGGTTTAACTCCTCTGTTTCTTTGTTGACTCTCTACCTTGGTGATTTATCTATTGCTGTCAGTGGAGTGTTTAAGTCTCCTACTATTATTGTATTGCTATTTCTTTGTTTAGGTCTGGTAGAATTTGTTTTATAAAGCTGGGGGCACTGGCCTTAGACTCATATATTTAAGATTGCTATGTCTTCTCATTGGATCAATCTCTTCATTATTGCATAATAGTCATCTTTGTCTCTTTTTTTTGTTTGTTTATTGAATTGGAGTCTCACTCCATCACCCAGCTGGAGTGCAATGACACACTCACAGCCACCCCAACATTGACCTGCTGGGCTCTGGAGATCCTTCCGCCTCAGCCTTCCAAGTACCTGGAACTACAGATGCGTGCTACCACACCCGGCTAATTTTTTATTTATTGTAGAGACGAGGTCTCGCCAAGTTGCCCAGGCTGGTCTCGAACCTGCAGGTTCAGGCAATCCACTTGCCTCAGCCTCCCGAAGTGCTGGGATTACAGGCTGAGTCACCCAGCCAGGTCCATCTTTTTTTTTTTTTTATTGTTGTTAATTTAAAGTCTGTTTTATCTGATATGAGAATAGCTACTCCTGCTCATTTCTGTGGTATCAATTGTAATGTGTGGAATATTCCTCCCTCCCCCACCCCCAGCCTTTACCCTGAATCTATAGTCTTTGTGAGTTAAGTAGGTCTCTTGAAGGTAGCAGATGTTTAGGGTTGTGTATATTTTATCCAATTTGCCAGTCTATCTCTTTTTAGTGGGGTATTTAGACCATTTATGTTCAGAGTTCATAATGATATGTAAGGTACTATTCCGTTCATCATATTGGTTGTTATCTGGTTGCTTTAATTATCTGTTTTCTTTATTGTGTTGGTGTTCCATAAGGGTTATGAAGTTTATGACTTCCAGTATTTTTCTACTAGTGTGTTTCGGTATTTAGAACTCTTTGAATATTTCTTACAGAGTCAGTCTAGTGGTAAATAATTCCCTTAGCATTTGCTTGTCTGTGAAGAACTTCATTTCTCCTTCATGTATGAAACTTAGTTTTGTGGAACACAGAATCCTTGGCTTACTGTTATTCTGTTTGAGGAGATTGAAGATGTGGCCCCAATCCCTTCTGGCGTGTAAGATTTCTTCTGAAAAGCCTGCTGTTAGTCTGATTAGCTTTTTTTTTTTTAGGACTAGTAGAATTTGTTTTATAAAAATGGGGGCTCTGGCCTTAGACACATATATATTTAAGATTGTTATGTCTTCTCATTGGATTGATCCCTTCATTATTACATAATACCCATCTCTGTCTTTTTTTAAATTGTTGTTCACTTAAAGTCTGTTTTGTCTTTAAAGGTATATTGAAACTTACCTTTGTAAGGTTTTGATGCTTTTGTCTTACTGCTCTTATAACTCTTTCCTTCACGTTCACTTTGTGGAACCAGATGATTATATGCCTTGGGGATGGCCTTTTGGCCATGAGTCTCCTGGGTGTTCTTCGAGCTTCTTGTATCTGGAGGCTCAGATCTCTGGCAAGGCCAGCGACGTTTTCCTCTATTATTCCCTCAGATAGGTTTTCCAAACCAAGTGCTTTCCCTTCTTCCTCAGGAATACCTATGATTGTTAGGTTTGGATGCTTTACATAATCCTCCCTTAGTTCTGTTCTCTTAATTCCTTTTTTTTTTTTGTCTGATTAAATTAATTCAAAGGCCTTATCTTCAAGTTCTGAGATCCTTTCTTTTGCTTTTTCTAGTCTACTTTTAAAACTTCCCACTGGATTTTTACACTTCCCTGAATGATTCTTTCATTTCCAGAATTTCAGCTTGGTTTTTTTTTTCAAAGTGTCTGTCTCTTTGGAGAATTTTACATTCATGTCCTGAATCTTTTTTTAAAATTTAATTTCTTTATGTTGGTTTTTGTGCCCTAGGGCTCCTTGAGCCTTGCAGGACTCCAGTCCCTCACAGGAAACTACCTTACCCACAGCTATGCTTTGCCATAGAGTGGTGCAGGAAAAAGCCATTAGCAGTACCAGCCGCCATTTCCTAGGAACTCAACCACTGTGGGCTTGGTTATGTATTGCCTTGATGTGGTGAGTTTCTCAGTTTATCAGCTGTGACAGTCCTGTGCTGGCTGCCACAGCTGCTTTCCAGATGGCTTGGGAGGGGACAGCCCCAAGGGCAAGCTTCACAGCTGCAGACATCTCCTGAAGTTCATTAATCAATTTTATAATCAATCCTTTTAATTCTATGTTTGGGATTCTATGTTTAGAATCTCAAAATTTTCATTTTGGTTACAGTTCATTGAGGAAGAGTTGGTATGGTATTTTTGGCATGTTTGAGAACCTTGTTTTTTCATATTGTCAGAATTATTTTTCTGGTTCCTTCTCATTTGTTAGACTATTCCTTCTTATTTGAGGTTGGCAGGGAGTTGACATCACCACTGTAGAGTTTCTTTGGTCATATATAGCCTTGATGTGGGAAGCTTCTCCATTGCTAGTTGTGGCAGTCCTGTGCTGCACTGGCTCACAGTGTCCTGAGTGGCCAGAGTGGCTTGGATAGTATTGTCAGCTAGGGCTTGGGATCATGCCTTCCCCAAAGCTGAAGTGTTACATCCAATGTGGTGGACTATAGTGTTGGCCTCTGGCCAGGACGTGGCACTTGTGGGAGTAAGCCAGCTTGATGGTGGCTGTAGGATTTCTCCTTAATGAGTGTTGCTCCAAGGAAGTGCCTAGCCAGCCTAGACTGAGGGTGGGGCTCTGGGGATTTCCTAAGATCTCTGTCTATTTTGAGCTTTCAAGGGGAGTTCAGGGGAAAGGAGATGAAGTGTCCTGCAAGTGTGCACTCTTGGCTACCCCAGTGGGAATTGGGAGGGAGTCTTAGGCCACTGTAGTAATACTGCTGTGCAGGGAAGACACAGAAGAGTTTACATGGGGAGTGAGGTTGCTATAGCAATGAGTCCCACCTGGCTTCCACTTTGGCCTCAGGCAATCTGAATGTCAAGGAGCAGCTTGCCTCAGGGCCTCAGGTGCTCTCAGGAAACCCATCCAGCCAGGAACTGTCTGCAGCTATGAAGCTTGCCCTTGGGGCTGTGTCCTCCCAGGACATCTGAAAAGCAGCTGTGGTAGCCAGCACAGGACTGCCACAGTTGACAATTGAGAAACTCACCACATCAAGGCAATACATAACCAAGCCTACAATGGTTGAGTTCCTAGGAAATGGCGGCTGGTACTGCTAATGGCTTTTTCCTTCACCAATCCATGGCAAAGCATAGCTGTGGGTAAGGTAGTTTCCTGTGAGGGACTGGAGTCCTGCAAGGCTCAAGGGACCCTAGGGTACAAGTTCACAGCAGGAACACAGAACTCCTGTATTCCTCTCACTACCTTCCCCACTATGTCTGGAGGCTGTGATAGACAATATTAGTGCAGGTGAAAATCTGGCCAGTACCAGCCTAGGTCAATGGATTTTTTTCCTTCTTCTTTGCTTTAAATTATCACTCCTTTGAAGAGTCACAGGGTACGGTGCTGCTCCCATTCCTTTCTGACTACTGAAGAAACTCTCTTAATGTTGACTTACGCCATAGGAGAAACTTACTCTAGTTGCCTCATGTTGGCCATCTTAATCCTATCTCTTGTATTTTTTTTTTTTTGAGTTATCGTCTCACTCTGTTGCCCAGGCTGGAGTACAGTGGCATGCTCACAGCCACCGCAACCTCAACCTGCTGGGCTCAGGTGATCCATCTTAGCCTTCCAAGTATCTGGAACCACAGACATGTGTCACCCAGCTGATTTTTTGATTTATTGTAGAGATGAGGTCTCGCCATGTTGCTCAGACTGGTTTCGAACCCCTGAGCTCAGATAATCCTCTCACCTCAGCCTCCTAAAGTGCTGGGATCACAAGCATGAGCCACTGAGCCTGGAAACAACCCTGTCTCCTGTATTTGTTAACGGTTGTACTTGACATGCTGCTTTGTATCCTGCTCTAACTTCATCATCAACTTCTCTTGTTAGAATAGAGAGCGTTCTCATTTGTCTAATTCCTGGCTGTATTCTTTTTTTTTTTTTATAACGTTTATAAATTCCTTATTGAAGAATTGGAAGCATTACTGTTTTTGCAAGTCAATCTTCTTTTTTCTAACTTGAAGATTTATTTTTGTAACTTTTTTCAACAAAGAAAACAACACACTCCTTGGGGAAAGGTGAGGGGTGGAGAAGACAGGCCCTGGGTAAAATTATAAGGACAGCACCTGGAGTTGATAGGCCTGCCTAGGAGAGATTACACCACCACAGGGGACAGCTACTGTCTGAGGCTCAGCAGACCTGTTCACACGCCACGCAAGGATGCTATAGGTCCAAGTCGTACAAATCTTCCAGCTCATCATGAAACAAGTCCCACTCGTCTTCAGAGTCTGTCAGTTCGTCGTCCCTACCTGCAGCCAAAAGCATAAGCAACATCTCGCCCAGCTCAAAGGTGACAACCTCTTCATCGGTGTCAAAGGGGATGCTGTTCTCTCTTTCCTCAATGAGCTCCCAGAATTGGTTCCTTCGTTGAGCCCTTATCTGCTTGATGTTCCCACTTTCTGTGTCTGTGGCTCCTCTCTACGGCCATCAGGGTACGCATGCTTATAAAAACAGTTCCCTCCAAATGGGCAGCTCCCATGCTCTTCATCAAAATACCTGCACGCCTTGTTGCTCATTGCCTCCTTGTATTTCTGAATGAGTTTCTGCTTCTCTTCTTTCTCCTCCACCCAGTACTCACTTGGAATGACAAAGTTAGATGTGATCCGGCATTCTGGGCAGGACTTTATGATCTTGCTCTCAAATTGCTTAGCACTCCTCCACTTGCGAATACACTTGAGACAGTAGGTGTGGCTGCAGTTGGACAGGATCCCAAACGGCGCTCACTGGGGTTGGCTTTCTCATACACCACCTCCATGCAGATCCCACACACCATGTCCTTGCTGAGCTGCACAGCAAATGAGAGCTCCCTGTCCTTCTCATGGGCCTCAAAGTACGATACGGCCGCAGTAGGGTTGCCCAGGAACAAACTCAATGGCATTCACCCAGTCCTCTGAACCTGCTCCTACAGTTGCAAAGTTTGAATATCTTGACTCAGCTTCTCCTGTATTCATTTCACCAAGTGGCCCGACTACTGATGGCAGACTTGAGGAAGCAGCAAGTGAGGACTTTGTAGTTAGATCTGTAGCAGTTGCTTCTTCCTGTTTCAATGGCTTGCTATGTTCATATCTGCAGCGGTCTCCATAAATACAGTACCCTCGCTGAAAATACTTGCACACTACACCATATGGACTGTCAGAGAGGTCATGCGAGTAGCAACAGTTATCGTCTTCCTTACAAACCCCATGCATGAAATACCTGCAGGTGACCTGTTTCGTCCAGCCGCCGCCGCTACCGTCGCTGCCCCTGCCGCCCGCCCCTGGGGACGGGGCGGCGACTGTGGGGATGGGGTTTGGGGAGGCCGCCGCCGCCGCCGCTGCCACTTCTGCTCCTGATGTTGTGGCTGTTGTTCTGAATCTTTTTTTCTTAATTAACTTTCTGTTTGGTGTGGTGGAAAGATCTGGAACTAGGAGAGCCAGGGTTTTACTTGGCAGATCTCAGTCCTGGTTTTTCTTTAAAAGGTTTTATTTTATTTTTAATTGACATATAATAATTTTATATACTTAAAGGGTACTGTGTGTTATTTCAATACATGTATACATTACATAATCAAATCAGGGTAATTAGTTTATCCATCACATCAATAATTTATTATTTCTCTGTGGTAAGAACATTCAAAATTCTCTCTTTTGGTTACTTTGAAATAGACAATACAATATTGTTAACTATAGTCACCCTACTGTACAGCAGAACATCAGAATTTATTCCTCCCATCTAATTGTAATTTTGTACCCATTGACCAATCTCTCCACAGCCCTGGTAAGCACTATTATAATCTTTATTTTTATGAGATAAGCTTTTTAAGATTACCCAAATGAGTGAGATCATGTAGCATTTGTTTTTCTGTTCATACCTCTATCTGATGAAATATTTGTGTAACTCCATGCCTCCCCGCCCCAGTTTCCTCATCTATCTAACCAGGGCACTGGACTCCATCTAGAATCCTTCTTCTTGAAAATTCTCCTAATCTGTTACTCCTTATTGAGTTGACAGAGCCTACAGGCTGCCCTGGGGTCATCATACAGTTATTGGGCTGGTGCTAGGTGAGGCCTGGGGCCCAGTGAGCACTTGCACACTTGTGGGGTAATAGTCTGAGATTCTACCTGCTTGGGCCTGGGAGGGCCTTCCTGGGGAGGACTGAGGCTGAGACGAAAGTGGAGATCACATCCACCTTCCTTCTTTGCTTCCTCACATGGGATCAGAAATAAGTTGAGATTCCACCAGCCCGACTGAAAAGATAGCAAATGTGGGTATCTATATCTGGCTCCCTCACCTCGTGCTGACCCAAGTAATAAGAGAGCATATTCTCCTTTTAAACAATTCATACAACATAGAAGGTTTCTGCTTCTGGCCAGGATGAACTAAGACTGGATTTACCTTCCTATCTTGAATAACTAGACCAACAGACAAAACATGATACAATGGCTTCCAGAGATTGGACAAAGGTAGTACAGAACAGGGACTCCTGAGAAAAGGAAAGCAAATGAGTGAGCCTCCACAGTTGCCATTATGAACTGTCTGGATAGAGTTTCCAGTTGCCAGTGCAGGGAACGAGAAGTCAACCAGGCCCAGAGAACTCCCTTTCTTGAGGAGAGAGAGCTGGGGTTTTAAGGAGGCAGAGGTTGGATAGAATTTTCAGATCAGAGTACCAGAAAGATGAGAGTTTCCCAGGGAATAGAGAATGGCCTCAAGAGAAGAAAGATCACAGAGAGAGCTCTAGACATGTGCAAACAGTTCCCAATTCTGCTGAAAACTCATCAGCATATGCTTATGAGGAAATTACCCCCAAGCTAAGAAAAGGAGACCACCAAAAAGGAACTGGCAGAATGAAATCTCCATAGCTCACATGGAGATTTGAGATTCCAGCAGCCAGATTGAAAGAGAGTGAATTGGGCAGAGTACCTACATATTACTTCAGTAGTGAGACAGAATTAGTCCTTGAGTGAAGAATGCTCTGGTCTCCTAACAAAGCTCAAAAGTAAGCCTCAGAATAAAACTCATTCCAAGTAACCTAACTGCATTCTAGAACAAAGCTCAAAAATATTTACAAGAATTAAAAAAATTCAATATTTAATATGGTGAAATGTCTGGCATTCAATAAAAGTGACGAGAAGCAGAACTATATACTCCATAATGAGAAAAAAATCAGCCAAAACAGGCAGAGAAAATAACATTAATAATATAATTAGTAGACTAAGACATTAAAATAGCTATGATAACTGTATACCATATGTTAAGAGACTAGAGAGCAGCATTAACATGTTAAAAAGAAACATGAAAATGATTTTTTAAGGAAACAAAGATGTAACTCAAACTTCCAGTGATGAAGAAAATTCTGAGATGATTAGTAACTGGGTGGGATTAACAGCAAATGAAGAGAAGAAAATATTAGTGAACTCAAAGATAAGAGTCATAGAAACTATGCAAAATGTAACACAGAGGTATTGAGACAAAAAGCAGCAATAACATACAGGGCATCAGATCAGCAAGCTGAAGGACAACTCTAGTGAGTTTAACATCATCACACTAGGAGTCCCCAAAGGAGAAGAAAGAAAGGGAAAAACAGAGAAAGATAGTGAAATAATGGATGAAAGTTTTCCAAAGTTGCTGAAAACTATAAACTCAAGAAACTCAATGAACCCATATACAAGAACTTATAAAGAAAAGCACATCAAGCCGGGCTCGGTGGCTCAGCCTGTAATTCCGCACCTTTGGGAGCCTGAGGTGAATGGATTGCCTGAGCCCGTGGGTTCGAGACCCGCCTGGGCAACTTGGCAAGACCTCATCTCTATAATAAATCAAAAATGAGCCGGGCGTGGTAGCGTGCCTGTAGTTCCAGCTACTTGGAAGGCTGAGGCGGAAAGATCGCTGGAGCCCAGCAGGTCAAGGCTGCAGTGGCCGGGAGCGGCCACTGCACTCCAGTCTGGGTGACAGAGTGAGACTCCAACTCAAAAAAAAAAGCACATCATGGCCCATCATAATCAAATTGCTTACAATCAGTAATAAAGAGAAAATCTTAAAAGAAGACAGAAAGAAAGGACACATTACATGCAGAAGAACAAAGATTAAAATGGTACCACACTTCTCATCAGGAAAATAAAAAGCTCCAGCCAAAAGACAGTGGAGGAACATTTTTAAAGCACTGAGAGGAAAAAACTGTCAACCAAGAATGGTCATTAGGAAAAATATCTTCAGAAATGAAGGCAAGTTAAATATTTTTTAGATATAGAAAAACAAAATAATTCATTACCAGCAGACATGTACTAAATATGAAATAAATATTAAAGTCCTCTGGTCAGAAAAAAAAATGATACTGGAGATTTGCATCTCCACAAAGGAATTAAGACATTAAAAGTTGTTAGAATGTGAATAAATATAAAATACTTTTAAAAATATTAAACTTATTTAAAAGATAAATGATTGCTCAAAGGAAAAACACAAAATATATTATGGATTTATAATGTTGAAATAAGATACATGATAACATTAGCACAAAGGCTGGAAGAGGAGAATAACAGTTTATTGTGATATGGTCTTTATACTAGATGTGAAGTGATGCAATTTCACTTGAAGGTAGACTGTGTTAATGTTAAGATATATACTATAAACTCTAAAGCAATACAACAAAAATTTATTATATCCAATAATTCAAAAAAAGAGATAAAATATAATAAAAAACACTCAATTAACTAACTTAAAAGAAATCAAAAAGAGAGGAAAAGGAAGCAAAGAACAATGAGATAAATAGAAAGCAAACGTCAATAAATATAAACACAACTATATAAATAATCACATTAAATATAAATGGCCTAAACACCCCAATTAAAGAGTAAAGACTATCAGACAGAATTTTTAAAAAATCAATCATATGCTGTCTACAAGACACTCAAGCTAAATTAAATTTGTCCTGAGGATGCCTCTGTACTTGAGTAATTTTGTAACAAACTGTATCCTAACTTGATGCATAAAGTAACTGAAAGTCTAATTTAGGAGTATACTCTTGTAACAAATAGCTGAATTTCAGTCAATTAGAGCAACTGAGCTTCAGTCAATTGCAGGGTACCATTGATTCAAATAAGGCAAAATGCTCAGCTATAATCAATTAAGTTGTCTCTGTACATCACTTTGTTCTGTCCATAAGTGCTGTGTGACTCACACTTCAGGTCAGAGATCTTAGAAACTATTCTGGTTCTGAGGGCTACCCAATTCACAAATCATTTTTTGCTCAATTAAAATCTGTTAAATTTAACTTGTCTAAGGTTTTTTCTTTTAATAGATTCAACTTTAAATACAAAGATATAAGTAACTTACAAGTAAAAAAGGATGATGTTCTATTTCTGGGAGGCCATGTGAAGAACTCTGTGAGCTCACTTCCCTGTGAAACAAGCAAAGTTGGTGAGAACTTTTTTTTTTTTAATACACTCAAAGTCTCTGGAAATTGTCCTAAGGGCATAGACCAAATTAGAAAACGTTTATTTAGGAAAATCTACAAAACTAACCTAATAAAAACAACAAGAGCCTGTGGCATTTTACATAGAGCTTCTCCCTTCTTCCCCACCTCTCAGCTTGATAGAAGCTTCTCTCAAGGTGAGGGTAGCCAAGCAGACAAGCTTCCCTCTCCCTCATCTCCCAATCAAGTATTTTCATATATTAGTGGGAGGGGCAGGCCAATAGCATTTCTTATCTCCCCCAACTCCAAGTTGAACAGGCTAAATCCTAGATGAGTGCAGCTAAGAGATCTGGAGAAGGGGCTTATTTTTACATCCAGCCCTAATCCATTGATTGGAGGCTTCACTGCAGGCATGGCAGGCCAAGAATACTGGGGCTCCAATTCTAGCTCTGGTCCACTCATAATGAACAGGTTTTATGCGCTGAGAGGCAACCCAAGTACATCAGAGCCTACCACCCTGAAGAGCTCACAGAGTAGTGGTTCAGAGATTTTGCCCAGGAAGAGAGGCAACCAATAAGATAAGACAGTTCCAAAACTCTCCACAAAGGAACTCTTATTTTATTTGAGAAACAGAGTGTGTGGAAACTTGAGGTGCTTTTGAAAACAAAAATAAATTGGACTTCAGAGACATTAAAAACATCTGTGCTTCAAAGGACTCTATCAAGAAAGTGAAAAGACTGTCCATACAATGACAATATATAAATGCAAATCATATATTTGACAAGGCACTTGTATCTAGAATATATAAAGAGCTTTTACAACTCAACAATAAAAAAAATCCAATTGTAAACCAGGCAAGTGATCCAAACAGATACTTCTCCAAAGAAGATATTCAAAAGACCAATATACTCATGAGAAGATGCTCAACCTCATTAGTCATCAGGGAAATGCAAATCAAAACTACAATGAGGTACCTCATCCACTAGGATGACTAGAATAAAATGTTAAATAATAGTGCTGATGATGAATTATATTAAGCTTTATCAGTAGAGGGCACTGGAGAGATACTTTAGTCTCAGCATTCTCTTGTGTTCCCTTAGTTGGTAAACCTGTTATAATTCATAGTTTTTAAAAACTCCTTTTCTGTTCAAATTACTGTGTTGTTTCTGTTTCCTGTTTGGACCCTGATTGTATAGAACTGAAACCAGAAGTGATCCCCAGAGATAACCTTATGAAGGCAGGATTTGGAGATTTGTTTGGCTGTGCCATTTTGAAAGCAGGGCTGAGCCACCTGCCATTGCGAAATGATATTCTGATAATCCACAGCATGTAGTGACATCAAGGTAAATTATGCTGTCACCTGTAGTTAAGTAACAAGAGAAGTATGTGTTTGGCAGTCCAGGTGGCTACAGCACTCACTCAATCATTATGGCAGTGAGGATGAACATGAAGACTGTGATGTGGGATAAATTCTTTTGAGGGTGTTTGCTCACCAAAAGAAAATGAAAAAATTGCGTCTTTTCACTCTCAGTTTAATTTATAGTCTGAGAACCAGAAAGCTTCCATGTCAACTCTAAAAGATTATCTTATTTCTTGTAGGTACCAGGCTGATATCACTTAAAATCAAACAAAAATTTTATTGTATAGGTTGCTGAATTACAGTACTGTTTAATTCACAGTTTTACCAAGTTTTTCATGTGAAAAAGCATTGATGAGAATGAATGGGATCCTGAAATTTGGAATGAGGACATTCAGTTGGGTCCAAATTAAACTAATAACTTGAACCTGTAAGTCATTCTGTTCTTTCTTTGCCAGTGTAATTAGCTTGCCCTTCTATGAGAAAAATAGACTTTTTGCTTAAAAATATTGATAACCTCTTGTGGAACAGATGCTTTGAAAGGGTAGGCTTCCCTAGAACCATCATAGGTTTAATTTTAGCATTTTCCAGAGGAACAAGAGGACTCCAGAGAAAACAGCTTACACATCCAAAGAACTGTGGCACTTTTCTAAGACTGATGCTCCTTGACTTATGATGGGTTGCATCCTGATAAATCCTGGTAAATTGAAAATATTGTAAGTTGAAAATGTATTTAATACACTAAATCTACCAAACATCATAGCTTAGCCTAGCCTACCTTAAATGTGCAGAAAACTTGCATTAGCCTACAGTTGGGCAAAACTATCTAAAACAAAGCTTGTTTTTTTAATAAAGTGTTGAATATCTCATGTAACTTATCAAGTATTGTACTGAAAGTGAAAAACATAATGATTGCATGAGTACTCAAAGTACAATTTCTACTGAACATGTATCACTTCACATCATTATAAAGTTGAAAAAATGTAGGTTGAACCATTGTTTGTTTGGGTTTTTTTTTAGTTGAAGTCTCACTCTGTCACCCAGACTGGAGTGCAGTGGCACGCTCCTGGCCACTGCAGCCTTGACCTGCCGGACTCTGGCGATCCTTCCACTCAGCCTTCCAAGTAGCTGGAACTACAGGCGCAGGCTACCATGCCTGGCTATGAACCATTGTTAAGTCAGGGACTTCTGTACATGTTTTTAAACAGATTTATTAAGACAATTCACGTAATATGCAATTTCATTCATTAAAATGTTTGTTAGTGTGTTCACAGATATATGCAATCATTAGAAAAGTCTATTTTAGAACATTTTCATTATCCCATAAAGAAGCCTTATACACATCAGCTACCACCTACTGACACCCTTGCCCAGCCACACCCTCCATCCCTAAGCAACTTCCAATCTATCTTCTGTCTCTATAGAGTTTCTTTTTCTGGATATTTCATAAAAATGGAGTAATATAGTACGTTGTTTTTTGTGACTGACCTCTTCCATTTAGCATAAGGTTCATCCAGGTTGTAGTATGTATCAGCACTTCATTCCTTTTTATAACCAAATAATATTCTATTGTATGGATAACCACATTTTGTTTCTCCATTGCCCATTGATGGACATTTGGATTATTTCCACATTTTGGCAATTATGAATAAAAGTACTATAAACACTCACGCACAAGTTTTTGTTTGGACATATGTTTTCATTTCTTTTGAAATAGGTACCTAGAAATGGAATTGCCAGGTCATAGGGTGACTCTGTGTTGAATCATCTGAGAAACTGCCGTAATGTAGTACAGAGAAGTTGGATCATTTTGTGTCTCATTAACAGGGTATGAGGCTTTCAGTTTCTTCACATTCTTGCAAACACTTGTTATTACCTGACTTTTTAAAAAATTCTACCCATACTACTGGGTATGAAGTGTGTATTTCATTGTGGTTTTGACTTGTGTTTCCCTAATGACTAACAAAGTTGAGTATCTTCTCATGTGGTTACTGACCAGTTGTATATCTTCTTTGGAGAAATGTCTGTTCAGAGACTTTGCCCATTTTAAAGTTGGGTCTTTTTATTGTTGAGTTTTAATAGTTCTTTATATACTCTAGATACAAGCCCCTTATTAGATATGTGATTTGCAAATATTTTCTCCCTTTATGAGAGTTGTCTTTTCACTTGCTTTTTGGAGCTTTGTGCTTTGAAGCACAAAAGTTTTTTATTTTGATGCAGTCTAATTCATTTTGTTGAGGGTTTTTTTGGTCCATATTAATGAGATATTAGTCAGTAGTTTTGTTCTCTTTTGAAGTCTTTGGTTTTGGCATCAGAGTAATACTGGCTTCATAGAATACTATAGAAAGTGTTCTCTTATGTTTTATTTTTTGGACGACTTTGTGAAGGATTAGTATTAACTCTTTGAATGTTTAATAGAACTCAGCCCAGAGGCCATCTGGGCCTAGGCTTTCCTTTGTAGGTAGATTTTGATTACTACTTTAATCTCTTCACTTGTTAGAGATCTATTCTGATTATTTATTCTTGAGTCAGTTTTTGAAGTTTGTGTCTTTCTTGGAATTTGTCCATTTCAGGTAAGTTATTTAATTTGTTGGTATATAATTGTTCATACTATTCTCTTATAACTCTTTATTTATGAAAGGTTCATAATAATATCTTCTCTCTAATTTATAATTCTAGTAATTTGAGTCTTCTTTTTTCCTTCATCAAACTGTCAGTTTTGTTGATCTTTTTATAAAGAACCAGCTTTTGAGTCATCTATTTTCTGTATTGCTTTTCTCATCTCTATTTTATTAATTTCTTTTTTTAATCACTTGATGTTTTATTGTCTTACTAGAATTATGGGTTTGACAAATCAAATATTGGTTAAAATGGTTTATTGATTTCTACCTTCTTCTTGTTCTGGACTTACTTTGTCTTCTTTTCCCAGTGTTTTAAGGTGAAGATTTAGATTATTTATTTGAGATATTTCTTCTTTATTAATGTAGGCATTTATAACTATACATTTCCCTCTAATAACTTCTTTAGCTGTAGCCTATAAGGTTTAGTGTGCTGTGGCTTGATTTTTCATTCATGTCGTTTTTTCTGATTTCCCTTCTAGTTTTTTTTCTTTCACCTATTGGTTATTCAGGAGTATGTTGTTTAACTGCCAATTGTTTATGAGTTCCCCAAAGTTTTTCCCGGTATTGATTTCTAATTTCATTCCACTGTGGTTGGAGAATATACTTTGCATCGCCTCTGTCCTTTTAAATGTATAGAGGTTTGTTTTGTGGTCTAGCAGATGACTTACCCTAGAGAAGTTTTCATGTGTGCTTGAGAAGGTATAATTTGTTGTCATCGGGTGGGCTGGTTTGTGTGTTCTCGTCTTCTATTTCCTTGTTGATCTTCTATTCATTATTGGGAGTAGAGTCTTGATGTCTCCAATTATTATTTTTGATTTGTTATTTTTCTCCCTTCATTTCTGTTGGGTTTTGCTTCATGCATTTTGGTATTCTTTTATTGAGCATATATATATGTATATGTGTAATTGCTCAATATGTAATTGTTATAGCTACAAATGAATTCACCGTTATAAAATGTCCCTCTCTGTCTCCAATAACATCTGCTTAAAATTATATTTTGTTAGATTTTAGAAGGTCACTTTAGCTTCCATGTGGTGGTGGTTATATAAACATATCTTTCTTTCATCCTTTTACTTTCAATCTATTTATGATGTATTTGAATTGAAAATGTGTCTCCTATAGACCACATAGTTGGATCAGGGTTTTTTTTGTTTTGTTTTGCTTTGAGTTGGAGTCTCACTCCATCGCCCAGGCTGGAGTACAGTGGCACGCGCACGGCCATCCCAGTGTCAACCTGCTGGGCTCCGGCAGTCCTTCCACCTCAGCCTTCCAAGTAGCCAGAACTACAGGCATGCGCTACCACACCTGGCTGAAGAATCTACATGTTCCTGGGAGTGAAGCATGTATTGCCCAACCCCCAGTGGCTAAGAATTTTCCTTCACAGGAGAGAAGAATCTCAGAAAGTAGGCAAGGCTTCATGCCTTTCTTCAGTCTCTGAAGATCACCTCCCGCAGGCCTGACCCACCCACATAGGCTCGCTTGGGTCTTCTGCCCTGCTTCAGCCGTTCTCCTGAGCACCCAGTGAAGGCCCAAGAGAAAAGATCTTGCAAGTGAGTGTGGACTCCTTTTGCATCTGGGGCCCCCAGCTATTCCAGACTGACACATTAGCCCCCTCTTGGCCTTTGAAAATTAATGAAAGTGTTACCTGATTTTGTTGTACCCACTTGTTTTAAGGTCCTGTCTTGCTGCAGTACTCTGCCACAGGAGGGACAGTTTGTGTGCCCTGTCTCTCCTTGTAGGGCTTTGTCCTCTTTGGAACTCACCTTCCTTGGCTGCCTCTCATGAGCTCAAGAAAAGTTGTTTTTTTGAGTTGGAGTGTCACTCTGTCATCAAGACTGGAGTGCGGTGGCACGCTCCCGGCCACCACAGCCTCGACCTGCTGGGCTCCGGCGATCCTTTCACCTCAGCTTTCCACGGAGCTGGAACTACAGGCGTGCACTATCACGCCCGGCTAATTTTTGATTTATTGTAGATTTGAGGTCTCGCCAAGTTGCCTAGGTGGGTCTTAAACCTGTGGGCTCAGGCAATCCACTCACCTCGGTCTCCCAAAGAGCTGGGATTACAGGCTGAGGCACTGAACCCGGCAAGAAGTTTTAATTCTGTAGTTTGTTCTGCTTTGTTGTTGTTGTCGGGGTAAGAGTGATGTTCTTTGCAGCTCAGCAAATGTAGAAACCTATACCAACTATTCATGTGACAGGATTGTAGGCAATTTTATTTCTCCATATTACATATTTAGGTGACATTTGAATTTTTACAAGTGCATTTGGTTTCATAAATAGAAAAAAACACATTGAAGATATATGCAATAGTCAGGGTTCTCCAGCAAAACAGAACCAATAGGAGATACATATTTATATGTATATAATATATATGATACAGAAATATATATTGTTTTGTTTGTTTGAGTTGGTGTTTCACTTTGTCATCCAAGCTGGAGTGCAGTGGCACGATCTCAGCTCACTGCAGCCTCAACCTCCTGGGCTCAAGTGATCCTTTTGTCAGCCTCCCAAGTGTGCCATCATGCCCAGCTAGTTTTTTTGATGTTTTTTTAGAGACAAGGTCTTGCTAGGTTGCTCAGGCTGGTCTCAGACTCCTGGGCTCAAGCAATCTTGCCTCGGCTTCCCAAAATGCTGAGATTACAGTGTGAGCCACCATGCCTGGCCCCAGAAATATACATTGTATGTATATGGAATAGGCTCATGTGATTATGAAGGCTGA
This sequence comes from Cephalopachus bancanus, assembly GCA_027257055.1. Lineage (NCBI taxonomy): Eukaryota > Metazoa > Chordata > Mammalia > Primates > Tarsiidae > Cephalopachus > Cephalopachus bancanus. The sequence goes on from JAPVLO010000036.1 coordinate 4,916,075, forward strand.
GAAGTCCTAAGGTCTGCATTCGGCAAGCTGGAGACACAGGAGAACTGAAGGCAGAAGTCTGTTCCGAGTCTGAGGGCAGAGAACCAGAAAAGTTGAGGTCTGGTCCAAAGACAAGCTTGAGACCCAGAAGAGCCAGTGTTGCAGTTTGAGTCCAAAGGCAGAAAATACTAATGTTCTAGTTCCATGCAGTCAGGCAGGAGAGGCCTTGTCTTCCTCAGCCTTTTGTCCTACTCAGGTCTTCAGTGGGTTGGATAAGACCCACCCACATGAAGGAGGGACATCTGCTTTACTTAGGCTACCCACTCAAATGTTCATCTCATCCCGAAACAACCTCACAGACACACCCAGAATAGTGTTTGACCAGATGTCTGAGCACCCATAAAGTTAACCATCACAATAGGCTACAATGGTAATGATGGCGCCATCATAATTCTAGACAGCTTCTACAGGCTGAGACTGGTCTGGGAGGCAGAGTGGAGCTGAGACTTTCTTCATTTGTCCTGTTCCAGGGGACCTTGGACACAGAGCCGATTTTTTGCCCCCAAAAGCCACTCACAGAAAAGTTCTCCATCCTGGGCCCACAAGGCAGACGCTCCTCCCAGACGGCAAAGGAAGAGCTGAGCCCTCCTCCCCAGGAGCTCCTTCCCTCCCAGGCATGTTCACAGGCTGAGACATGGAGACCACTTTTATCAGCTTTGTGGAAGAGCACACCTTCCCACCTGTGGGGACAGGACTTGGGCTGAACAGAATGACTCCCCACATCCCCAGTCAACTGGGAATTTTCTTTTATAAGTGAACAGTGTCACTCTAGAGTTCCAGAAAGTCTGGCAACAATTTTCTAGAAGTAAATGATGACTGGTGTTGAACCATGGCCTTCCCTTTCAGTCACGCCCACAGTGGCTACGCTCAAATTCTTTTTTTTTTTTAAGAGTTGGAGTCTCACTCTGTCACCCAGGCTGGAATGTGGTGGCACAATCATGGCTCATCACAGCCTTGACCTCCTGAGCTCAGACAATCCTTCCACCTCAGCCTCCTGAGTAGCTGGGACTACAGGTGCATGCCACCATGCCCAGTTAATTTTTTAAAGATCTTGTACGTACAAGATCTTGCTATGTTGCCCAGGCTGTTGAACTCCTAGGCCCAAGCAGTACACCTGCCTCAGCCTCCCAAAGTGCTAGGACTATAGGCATGAGCCACCGTACCTACACTTAAATTCCTAAACTTTAGTAGAATGATATTAAAATTCAAATTCCTAAACTCCACCCTCAGAGATCTGAATTCAACACATCTCAGGTATACCCCAGAAACCTGCATGTTTACCAAAACCCTGGGATTCATAGGAGAAGCATTGCTTTAGGCCTTACCAATCCTAGGAAACATTTTCAGAAATTCCTTTTCAAGTAGCAAAATTGTACAGAACTCAGAAGTGTATTCGAGTCTCGTATGTTCTCATATAAGCTATGCTAGAGAAACTAGACTAGCACAAAAAGTGAGTCCTGTTTGATCCCATTTCTACAAAGTTCTAGAACAGGCAACATTTAGCAATAGAATTCAGCAGCTGCTTGGGAAGGGGCATGGAGAGAACTTTCCGGAAAGGTGAAAATGTCTTATTTGGTGGCTGGTCATTGATGTGTACACTTAAGATGTGTGAATTTTCTTGTAGTAAATTATACCTCAATGAAGTCATTCTGAAAAGCTATCACATCTTCAAAATAATAATTGAAGTTTCAGATTTAAAAAAAAATCACTTTCCATGGTGTCATGATCATATCTATAAGATCACTGTAAGACTCACTACATCATTTATGCATTAGGTATTGAGTGCTAAGTGGCTAGCAACAAGTCAATATTTTATTTGTGTATTACTTATGTTCTTGCCTCGTACAAGAAATAAGACCAAGCTCAGGCCTTTCTGTAGAGTGCTGGGAAGAGACCCAAAGGCAATGTTCCCAGGAAACTCAGGGTTTGGGAAATTCCTGCATGGATACTCCACCCTCACCCCACCTTAGACTCTTCTGGATACTGGGACACACACACACACACACACACACACCCTCCTCAACAAGAAGGAAACACACAGTAACTAAACATAAGACCCACGAGCTCTGCCACCCTGAGACTTCTCAGAAATCACCACAGAGTCAGCAGGTCATGCCTTAAGGGGCTGTCCCTCAGACTTGTCAACAGTACCACCGCTACCTTGGAGTGTCCCGGGTCAAGGGGTAACTCCAGAAGGAGTGACGCTGTGGTTCTGACCTCAGAAATAAGTTGTGCTCTGAATGTGTGTGACCTGAGGACCTTTGGTGATGTGTCCCCAGAAGGAGACTGTGCATTCTCAAAGGCCTCCAACAGAAAACCCTCTGGGTGGCAGAGACCCTGGGTTCTAGCCCCTACTCTGCCAATTGAGTCATAGGGTCACCTTGGGCAATCATGATCCCCTTTGGGGTCTCAGTTTACCTATCTGTAAAATAATGGACTGGATGAGTAATGATCAATTATCATTCAACTCGAGGGCCCATTCTTCCAAAAAAATTCCTCCAATATAAGAAAAAATGGAGAGGATCTATGATTGAGTTTGAGACCAGCCGGGGCAACATAGCAAGACCCCATCTCTACAAAAAATAAAAAAATTAACCAGGTGTGGTGGTACGCTTGTAGTCCCAGGTACTCAGGATGTTGAGGCAGAAGGATTGCTTGAGCCCAGGCTTTTAGGCTGCAGTGAGCTATGATTGCCCATTGCACTCCAGCTTGGGCAACAGAGCAAGCCCTTATCTGTAAAAAAAAAAAAAAAAAAAAAAAGAGAGAGAGAGAGAAAGAAAATGGGATTCAGAGGCCCATATTCCTTATCTGTTTTCTTTTTTTCTGAGGACCTCCTAACCTCTTGAGAATTGCTTGAAAACAACTGGTCCTGCCGAGCGCCCAATCCATGGAACTGAACTGACTTCATGGAAATTCTCCATTACTTCAAATGACCTGACCCCAGTCACCATAACCATGACTTCAGTGACTGCATTGATCTGTGACCACATGTAACCTGACCCAGGGAACCCCCAATGGAAAATGATTCTAGATTCCCCAACCAGAGCTAAAATTCCCTGAGAATTGCTTGCCTGACTACCCAACTCCCCGACCATGCTGTGACCCTGGCTGTTTAAGCTCTTAATCCCCTTCCCACCCCCCAATTCTGCCAACCCTGTGAATTCAGAAACACCTAGAAGTTGATTCCACGTTGAAGCAGCACATCAAGGATAGCCAAGTCCACTCCTGACCTTGGATGCTCAGGGATTATCTGCTTTGTCATTCCTCCTCTTTCCTAAAACCCTGACACGTGCGAGATGTCATCGTCATTCCAGAGTGCTTATTAAGACCATGTGCTGGGTACCATGCCACACACTTCATGTGAATCACAAGCAATCCCTACCACCCTGTGAGGTGGGTGTTATTATTGCCCATGATGCAGCTGAGGGAAATTGACTCAGGGTCATGGCTGAGATTCAGGGTGGAGCCAGTGCATGCCGTGTGGGCTGTGGATGCGAAGATCACTCAAAAATTGCTCGTCCCAGCTTCCTCATCTCTAAGGCAGGGATGACAAGTTGCTGGGCAAGTTAGTGAAATCATCCACATGGAAGTCCTCAGTATGGCACCTGCCATATGGCAACTCAGTCAAGGCTGGCACCAGATGCTGAAGGTACAGATGCTTCTTCCAAAACCCAGACACCCATCTTTCATAGAAAATAGGATTTATTATCACATTCAAGGTGAACACAAATGTTTCAGAAATGTTTTATATACGTCATCAGTAGACTCAACTCATTTCACACACAGAAAATGCTTTCTTCCAGAACATAGGGAGCTTATAGGCATTTCTGTTTCCAGCACAGGAATTCACATTGACAAGGCACAGCTCACGTTACGTTTGTTCCCAGGTTCAACTGCTCCTGCCCTCACAGACCCTCCACAGTAATGACAGCAGCAAACCAACGGGATTCACAGTAACCGGGAGGAAAGGCCAACACTGGAGGAAACTTCACAAAAGCCCTGAGTTGTGGTTCAAAAGTCAAGCTCGGGGGAACTGTGGCCTGTGCCACCGAGTCAGGTCACACCGTAGCAAGGGGTTGTTAGTGTCACAGCTTCATTTCTAGTCAGTCTTATCAATTAACTTAATTCTGATTAGGAAGGCATTAAACAGGTATGAGAGCCCTTTTGTAGCAACTGGTTGTCCCCCTTGGCCAAAGAAGAGGCAGAAACCTTCACCGAATGCTGGCCCACCCCTACTACCGGTGTCCAAGGCATGCCTATATTGACTCTGAGGACTCCTCAGAAATCACCACAGACCCAGCAGGTCACGCCTCAAGGGGCTGTTCCTCAGACTTGTGGGCTGGACTGTCACAGACAATGCTTGATGAGGGCTGAGTGACACCATGTCCACAAAGGATACCCAGAAAGGGGGTCATGAAGAAGGATGGACATTTAGGAAGCAGTCGGGAGAGTTCTGGTAGAGGTCCAATATCCCTGAGCGGCCTTCCTCAAGCATAGTGACAGTGGAGTGAGCACAGGCAACTCTTCGGGGCCTCTGCAAAGATCCAAGGTGGCTACCTGGGTAAGTCAACACACACACGGCTGCCACCATCTTAGCACCCTGGCCACGGTTAGCTCAGCTGGCCGCAGTCTGTGATGACAATCTTCTTGGATGTCTTCCCACTCTTAGAGCCGTAAGATTCTATTTTCTTCACGACGTCCATGCCTTCTTTGACGTGGCCGAACACAACATGTTTGCCATCCAACCTGTGAGGACAGGCGAGCCATGTGAGTAGACACAGAGTAGTGCGATGTCACCCAACATCATGGCCCCTGGATCATGGAATTACTTCCTCAAAACAGCAATTCTCAAGGGAACCTCCACTGAAAAGCTGAATCCACCCCCAAAGCTTGATCAAGCCTTGCTGAGCTCCCTAAACACACCCCAGAGGACACCTGGCCCCCAGGACATGTTCTGTCCCAGGCCACGCACCTAACCTGAATCCTTATAACCCCATCGATGAAAAGAGGGCTATTCTGGTTCTGCTTAGGGAGACAACAGGACACTGAACTACTGTGAAGAAAGAAGTCTGTACAGATGGAACCATTTGAACAGTCATGAATCATGAGGTGAGAGCCAAGGTGACAAGTGTGGTGAAACTACAGGAGCCCTGCACAGCTCTCAACTCAAGAAATGCCAAGAAATCCAAGGAAGCTCAGTTCAGCTCCTACGAAGCCAAGAGTGGCTCCAGCCAAGGGCCGAACTGCAGGATCCATTAAGGTCCCCTGGAAGAAGAAAGAGCAGGCAGAGCCAGCGACCAACTTGCCCAGCTCTGCCAGCTGTATCTTCTGGGATGCTAGAGACTATTGGTATCCACCCTGCCACCTAGGTCTCCCTAAAATCCTCAGAAATGGGTTTTATTAAGTCTTAGCGCCTAGCTAGCCACCGTCCCCTTAAGCCAGATGCCCAGGGTTAGGACATTTGGGACTCTGGGCAAATAAATGTATCCTTTAATGGAAAATTTACCAGGGAAAAGACATCCCTAAAATCCACAGGCACGTGGAAAGAGGCCCTTAAAGCCTGGCAGCTATCCTCAAGCCTAGGCTGACAGAGGGTCACACGAAAAATATGCTGATATCCAAATGTCTACCGCAGCGTTTCCACGGCCATCCCATGATCAAGGTAAGCCAGGGTAACGCCAAGTCAAGCCAAACAAATGGGCTACTCAGGCCATCTCGGGGTCTAATACATGCTGCAGCATTTCCCAAGTGTATGTGGTAGAGGAACCCCTTTGTGAGTGTGTGAGCAGAACACACTGAGAAAATTCCGAGTGACAGCAACAATGAGAAGCCTAACTATGAGAGTTGCAGGAGCAACCCAAATTCTCCCTCAGTCTTTTCACTAACTTTCTTTCTCTCCTGCACATGCACAGCCTGGAAGAGGGCCACTGCCCAGAGCAGATGGTCCAGCTGCAAGCTGCCTGTCCCCGAATGTGCATGAGCGCTCCCGCAGCTGCAAGGCCACCCTCGTTCCAAGAGGGCCCAGAGCAGGAGACTCACCAATCTGTCTTTATGGTGCAGATGAAGAACTGGGAGCCATTGGTGTTGGGGCCAGCATTAGCCATGGACAGGACACCTGCAAAAACAAGCTGAGCTGAGCCAGCTGCCCCAGGAGGCAACGCACCTGGGAAGTCACTCAGGAGCAGATGGCTCAAACCACATCAAGAACACTTGAGTCTGCAAATCCTATGGCCCAGAAGAGGGGAGCCAGGGCCTGACCACCAGGCCCCTGGGTTTATCTGACTTTGCTGCTCACTGGGTCTCCTGAGGTGGCCTGGGAGGAAAGGGTCTTGGAAGCTCTCAGTGGTAGCACCAGGGCAGGATCCCCAGCCCTGACCTCCAGACTTTTCCACATTCCACCTTGGCCTTATAGGTGACACATGCTGCCACAATAATGACCCTAGTTTCTATAATTTGCTTTTTGTCCAAGCAAGATTTTAAACAATCCTCAAAGGACCTAAGATCATTCTGAGATGACTCTATGAAAGCCAGAATTTTCTTTTTATTTTACTACTATTTATTTATATATTTTTTGTGTCAGAGTCTCACTCTGACACCCAGGCTCCCTTGTAGGTGGGACTTAAGGTATGTGCCACCACATCCGGCTAATTTTTTTGATTTATTGTAGAGACAAGGTCTCACCACGTTGCCCAGGCTGGTCCCAAACCCCTAAGCTCAGGCAATCTTCTTGCCTCCGCCTCTCAAAGTGCTGGGATTACAGGCATGAGCCACCATGTCTGGCCTTTTAAAATTATTATTATTATTTTCTTGTAGTGAGGAAGTCTCACTATGTACCCAGGCTGGTCTTGATCTCCTGGCCTCAAGTAGTCCTCTGCCTTGGCCTTCCAAAGTGCTGGGATTATAGGTGTGAGCCACTGTGCCTGGCCTCAGAATTTTCAACCCATAGCTCTAGGGAGGAAAACAGGGAAGTGGCCAGAGGGCTTCATTCTGTTTAAAGGCTCTTTCTGGATTCCTGAAGAAAAGTTTGCATTTTAGACTGAGAGCTCAGAAAGCTCTAGGAAAACTCAACCAACCAGAAATGCTGAGCTGCCCAAAGTGGGAAAGGAAGGCAGGTGCCTCATAAATACTGGACAGGCATAGCAGAGGCCAGGGGTTTCCAGCCAGGTCAGAGCTTGGGGGATGCTCAGACCAGAGGGGAACGGCAGTCCCCACTCACCTGGTCCCACATGCTTCAGTGTGAAGTTCTCGTCGGGAAAGCGGCTTCCATAGATGGACTTCCCCCCTGTGCCATTGTGGTTGGTGAAGTCGCCTGCCTGCAGACACAAAGCACCTTGTAAGTGGTGCCCACAGAGCTGGTGCTTCTCCAGCACTAGGAGGAAGTCCCCAGCCACCCAAGCCCAACCAGCCAGCATCTCTCAGGCAAAAGGGTTAACAAACATCCAGTGGAATAAGGACTAATAAAATAATAAGGAAAATCAACAAAATATTTAAGACAAAGCTTAAATATTTTCTGCCACAATAATTACCCTGGCTTCCAAATAATTTACTTTTTTTTTTTTTTTTTGAGTCAAAGCCTCACTCTGTCACCCAGGCTGGAATGCAGTGGTATCACAGCTCACCACAACCTCTACCTCCTGGGCTTAGGTGATTCTTCCACTTCAGCTTCCCAAGTAGCTGGCAATAGAGGCGCGCGCCACCACACTCAGCTCATTTTTTGTAGAGACCAGGTCTCGCCATGTTGCCCAGGCTGGTCTCGAACTCCTGGGCTCAGGCTATCCTCCTGCCTTGGCCCCTCAAAGTGCTGGGATCACAAGTGTGAGCCATTGTGCCTGGCCTCTACCTACAACTCTTTTTTTTTTTTTTTAAATTGGAGTCTCACTCTTGTCGTCCAGGCTGGAGTGCAGTGGCACACTCAAAGCTACCATAGCCTCGATCTGCTGGGTTTAGGCGAACCTTCCACCTCAGTTTTCCATGTAGCTGGGACTACAGATGTACACCACCATGCCTGGCTAATTTTTGTGATTTACTGTAGAGACGAGGTTTCACCAAGTTGCCCAGCCTGGTCTCGAATCCCTGAGCTCAGGCAATTCTCTAGCCTTGGCTTCCCAAAGTGCTGGGATTACAGGCTGAGCCACCGCGCCTGGCCCAACCTACAACTCTTAAAGGGCAACAGGGAAAAGGCCAGGGGCCCCCGTTCCTGAGTCTGGTCTATGGGAGCAGCAGCAGAGGCCAGTCCAAACCAGCACCCCAAGCCCAGCAGACCCAGGATAGAGCCCGCCCAGGGATGCCGTCCTTCCTCAGAGCTCGCCATGACCAGAAGAGCCCAGTAGCTGCCCCTATGCCCAGTATTGCCCAATCCCAGCCCTGGCTTCTGGGTCATGGCCGGGTTGCTGTCTTCCTGAGATGGGATCCAAAGGTGAGGAGGTGACAGACCAGCCCGGCTGAAGAGTCCACACATCCCAATAAGATGCCCCCAGTCAAGGATGACCCAAGACCCTGGCCTGGGCCTGCCCATGTCACCACCTCCTGACAGAGAGCTCTCCAGCATGGGAAGTCCCCAGGCTGGTTCAGGACTTCCACCACAGCTCCTGCTTCACCCATGAGCCTTAGGTCAGGTCACAGGGCTGGTCCAGTCCTGCCTCACAGCCACAGCTCCCCCTGCTCTCCCTGCATTTGCCACATTCACGATATCCCCAGGCTACCCCGCACACCAGAGGCCCAGCCCTAGCCCGCTGTCATCCACGGTGGTATGACAGCCACTGGGTCAGGGCAGAGGGAATGGGAAGAGAATTCAGGCTGGAAAAACTTTAAAGAGGTCGCGACGGCCATGCCTCTGCTTCTTGACACTGCCAGCCGCGGACACTAATCCCTCCCCTGAGGGTGTACCCTAATAGAGGACCCAGCGCCACCTGGGTCCTGGGTCCTGGCCCCTGGGGAAGTTCCTGCTGCCAACACTTACCTCCAAATCTCTGACACAGCAATACTAATGCTTTCAAAAACAGGCAGAACACATGACTAAAGAACATATTCATTTAACCGAGAAAAATATGCATCCCTGGAAAGGGAAACACCTAGTCAGATGTGTGTGTTCCTTGCCTGTGCCCCGTCTTCTTCCCCCTCCTCTCTCCCTCTAACCTCTCAAGCCATGTGCTCAGGGGCACACAGGGGGACAAAGTCAGACTGTTGGAATGTGCTGGGCCTTCAAAGCCTTCGGCTTCACCTCCCCATGCACACCCACCCCCAACCTATCCTCCCTCGATACCCTGCTGGGATACCCTGCCACTGCCCCAGTGCTTAATTTGTGGGACAGGTGACGGAAACAGCACCTGGCCAAAAGAGTAAGCATAGCTGCCCTGTCAGGACTTTCCATGTTCCAGGCATCTTCCTCCCATCTCTAGGAGGCAGCTCCTGTTGTCATCCCCACTTACAGAGAAGGAAATCAAGGCACAGACAGGGAGGGCCACATTACCTGGCACATGAAGGATGGGATCACCCTGTGGAAGGTGGAGCCTTTGTAGCCGAACCCCTTCTCACCAGTGCACAGGGCTCTGAAGTTCTCTGAGGGTCGGAGGGAGAAGCAGGTCAGCAGGGCCAGGCCCGACTCTGGCCTCCACCATTCCAGCCCACACCCCTGCCAGCCCCCAGCAGTGAGCCAGCTATGGAAAAGCCCTGGCCCATCTCCTGGGCCTGCTCTGCCTGGCTCGCTGTGTGACTAGAATAAGTCACTTCCCTTTCCTGGCCTCAGTGTCTGAGTACAGTGACAAGAGTACACGCTCCTGGCTATGTTGGCAGGGACTCAAGGACCATGTGCCCATCACCCTGTCCCAACAAACAGAAGAGCAGTTGTCCCTGGGGAACTTACATGTGTCTTCCACTGGTTCTGAGGCTCCCAGCTACTATGAGAGAGGGGGACAGGGCCAACACTGAGGCCCAGAGAGGGACAGGAGGCTGTCCCAGAGCACCCAGCAGCTGAGCCACACATGGAATGTCACGTCTAGCCAGGGGTCTCTGAGCCCTGACTCCTCACCAGCACATCTGCCTTGCGCCCCCTCCCCCACACCCCATCTAAACCAGACTCAGAAGGCCTCAGGCCCTGTCTTACCAACTGTCTTTGGAACCACATCTGCCTTCAGCTGTGGGGAAAAGAAACAAAAGAACTCGGTCAGTCTAGAGGCAGGTGCAGGAAGATGCCTCCTCATCACCCAACCCCCAGAGTGGCCAAGAAGGCACAAGGAAGAACCACAAGGCCATTCCATTCCTGTTCCTGCCAACCTCATAGGAGACAGCCTGAGCAGCTATCATTTCTGGCAGGCGCTTCCTGAACCCAAGGAGGAGGGAGGTGCCTTGGTTTCCTAATCTCTCAGAAGACATGACAATGCCATCCTGGCCTACTTCCGGGAGCAGAACTGGCAGCACTCCTATAGCTGGGTCCAAGAATCAAAGACTCAAGGCCGTCTGCCCTTGGGAGGAGCCAGTCCAAGCACCACAGTGCACAGGTGGGAGACTGAGGCCCAGAGACAGGAAGGAGGGTGGGGGTGGGGGGGGATAAAGGGAGATTGGAAACCTATCCAAGCCGGCCTCTTGCTTGAACTTAAAGAGCCACCTTGCATCATGGAAGCAGGGAGGGTGCCTCCATTATCCAAAATAAGAAACTGCAACTTAACAAGATAATACCAAGGGCTCCCTGGGAAACTGGTCAGTAAACACACATTAGCCTCTTTGTTCAAAGTGAGGTCAGATTGAAAGCTACACAGAGGCTATTTGTTTCTTAAGTTTGCTTTTAAAAAGGCCCAATTAAAGAGCTAGGGCAGGTACTGAGTGTGGTCCCACAGGAGGGGGGCAGGGAGTGGGGCTCCCGTTACACTGCCCCGACTCACAGGCGGTGCCATCCTGGGGTCCGCCTGGCACCAGAGCCTGCGGTCTGCAGGCTTCACCCTGCTGGAAATCACCTCTGGCTTCACTGCCCAAAGCCCGGGGGCGGGGCCGGTGCGCGCTCCAAGTTATGCAAGGGTCGCCACGTGAGCGAGCGCCAGCCCGGCCGCATCCGGGGCCAGGATCCCCCTGATACCCACTTCGCAGCTCCGGGTCTAGGCTGGGACCCAGAAGGCTCCGGCCCCCTCCCCCCACCCCATGCTAGGTCGGCCAGGGAGTCACACACGGAGTTCCTCACCCCCTACGATCTGACCTTGAGCTTTCTCCTCCACACGTGCCCTCCCTTCCGCCCCCACCATGCCAATATTCCAAGGGAGGCCGGAAGAGACCAATCCGATGCCCTTGCCCAGAGACGGGGAAACTGAGACCCAGAGCCCGAGAGTGGGGGGCCCAAGGTCACCCAGCGCGCCAAGCACTGCCGGGACCCAGGACTGTCCCGGGACTGTGCCCCACGTCCGGGCAGCCGTGTCCGGGCCAGTGATCTCACCTCCAGCACCACGCGGCCGAGCGGCTGCCCGTCGGCGCCCACGTCCAGATACACCAGCGGGTTCCGGGAGGAGGTAGAGGACGGGTCGCGGGCGCCGCCGCTGCAGACGCGGACCGCGGGGAGGCGCAGCGGCGCGGGGCGCGGCACTGGAAGCAGGCCGAACAGGCGGGAACCGCAGCGCAGCGCTAGCATCGCGGGCACGGACGGGGCGAGAGGCCGGCGGGGAGAGCGGAGACCAGGGCACCCAGGGCCCCGCGCGCTAGGAAGGCCGAATCCCAGGCGGCCGCGCGCTGCCGCCTTTATTGGCCAGGCAGGCTTCGCGGCCCCGCCCCCGCCCCGCCTCCCCCCGGGCCTGTCCGCGGGCGACCCCTGCCGGCCTCACTGGGCAGCGCAGCCAGCTCCGGGGCCGCTGAGCGTGAGTCCTTGGAACACACCCCCTCAACTAGGGACAGACTTCCGGAGGGACTGACACGACCCCGCAGAAGGAGGCCGGTTCCATTTTGTGACGGTACCGATAGATTTTTTTTTAAGAGGAGATGAGCATCCGTATATTTTGATTTGAATATAACAAAAATCTTTGAACTCTATATATGTAAAGCTCAGGCCAATAGCCTCCCGGCCTCCCCTGCCTCCGTAGGTGGAGCAGACGAAGAGTCCTAGAGAGACGGTGGCACGGAAAGGCAGAGAGGTGAGATCAGTGGAGGCAGGAAGAGAAGATAGGCATAAGAGAGAAGGGGAGATAAACAGAGACACCTCCTCCAGTGACCACCATCCCGTTTGGCCTGGGCTGGGCCTGTTTCTAGTTGTTTCTCGAAACCAGGAGCAAGACTGGAAACAGCCTGGGCGTGTCATGCTCCTTCCAGGCCCCCAGCCCTCCTCCAGGACTAGATATGACTTCCTCCTCCCACCCCCCACGGACTAATGGCCCTGGTTCCCTACCAGCCAGGACAGACGGCTGCCTACCCACTTCCACTGTCACTCACCTGAGAAAGGTGATCACTGGAGGAAACCACGGCAGGGGGATCTAAGCCGCGGGTGCTGAGGGTGGGCTTCACAGCAGCCGGGAGGCAGTGGGCGGCCTGCAGTAAATGAATACCAGGCAGGGTCCCTAAAGAGCATCCGGACAAACACCTGTACTCTCCCCATAGGAAACTGAGGCCCAGAGAGGGGAGGGCACTGGCCAGGGCTAGAGAACCCTGGAGTCCTACCACCAGCTTGGGCCAGTCCTCCCAGAGTTTTTGGACTTCAATTTCCCATCTCAAGAGTAAGGGTATGATGACAATCCTTACCCTGCTTTTTTTTTTTTTTGCGTTGGAGTCTCTCTCGGTCGCCCAGACTGGAGTGCAGTGGCCACTTCCGGCCACCGCAGTCTCGCCTCCTGGGCTCCAGCGATCCTTCCGCCTCAGCCTTCCGAGTAGCCAGAATTACAGGCATGCACTACCATGCCCAGCTGATTTTTTGATTTATTATAGAGATGAGGTCTCACTGCCCAGGCGGGTCTCGAACCCGCGGGCTCAAGCAATCCACTCACCTCAGCCTCCCAAAGGCGCGGGATTACAGGCTGAGCCACCGAGCCCGGCTTACCCTGCTTTTTTCCAGGTGCGTTCTAAGGATAAAATGAACACAAGCGAGGATTTGTCAGCTGTTAAGTACTGTGCCCATGAACATCTGTGATGAACAGAGTCTCAGGGGAAAGCAGTGGATCTCAGCTACAGGTACTCAGAGGCCCGAGGGGCTAGAGAAGAGAATGAGACAGAGCATTGGAGGTGGATGGGCTTATGCTGAGGCTAGCTACAGACTGGCCTGTTCCAGATCCTGAATCAGCTCATTTTGCCTGCAGCAAAATGGCCACCCAAGAGGTCAGAGCAGAATGTCCCAGCTTCATAAGAATGCTAGCTTGGCCCCTTTTCTGGAAGCTCACAGCCCCCTTCTCTGATTCCTGGCCTCGGAGGGCTTGGGCACTCAGTGAAACCCCAGTGGGATGCTCCCCAGGTCCCAGTCCAGGATGGGGCCTCACTCCGCCCTGGGGAGGAGTGCCTCCTTTCTCATGTGGTGCACTGAAGTAAGCAGGCTTGAGTGGGGAGCCCACTTGCCACCTATCCCAGCCGAGCCCTTAGCATATCTCCCAGATCCCACCTCTGTCAGTTCATACTGTAGACTGAAAAGCAGAGGAGAGGAATCACCCCACAGGCCTTGTGAGAAGCTTTCTAAGAGCCCAAGGCTCCCTGCCTCAGTTCTAGGCCCTGAGCTTACACAGCCCTCAGCCACACCAAGTGGCTCAGCGGTACCCTAGTTTCCCTCAAGCCTGCTGCTGGAGACCTCAGTTTATCCCCGACCCTGATGAAGAATGAGCAGCCTTACCCCGGGGAGAGCTACCTTCACTCACTCAACCACTTCGGTTCTCAGAGCCCTTTCCCAGCCCTCAGCCCACCTGCTGCCTGCTGTAGCGTGAGAGGCGGCGCCGCTCTGTGGACAGGAACGCAAGGCCCAGGGAGCTGGGGGGAGTGGATGTGCCAAGGGCAGAGCACTGGAGCTGGGACCCTTCTGCCTGACTTCATGATCAGGGTCGTTGCATGTCAAACCATCCTCGCTGTCACCATGGAGCTGGACACTGGGACAGGGTGGGGAGGGCAAGAGAGACAAGCCTCAGATAGACATGGCAGCAAGACAGAAACGAGGGGTTAGCCAGTGACTGTGGAGAGGGTTTCTGCCTGGAGGATCAGCCTGGAAACGATCTTACCTGAGGACACAGACACAAAGAGGTGATTCCAGAGGGGGAAGTGAGCCAGTGCCAGCCCAGAACTGGGAGAGGTCAGGGCACCTTCCAGGAAAGGCTGTGACACCAACCATGAGCCGAAAGGCCTGTGGGGACTCAATCACTTAGGGCCCTTAAGACCAGGCTGAGGTCTGATATTGTTGGATAGCACTGAGGAGCCACTGATGGTGCAATGACCACCCTCAGGGCCTTGGACTGGAAACCACCTTCCTTCATTAATGCCACGCCTTCCATCTTCTTTGGAAAATTAGACATCATCACTACCTCCTGTCTGAGTCAGAGAAAAGGTCTACCTTCCCCACATGCTCAACGGTGATGCCATCCCTACCTGTGCAGCCCTTGGTAGTATCAGGAGGAGGGACAGCCCCTAGGCTGAGCCATGAACCAAACGCATGCCCAGCCCTGGAGGGCTGTGGGGCCAGGTGAGATCCGGCAGGTGTTAGCACTCACCTGGCTCAGGCTATTTATAGAGTCTGTGTCATCCTCAGAATCAGCAGTGATTCTCTCCACTCGGCCCAAGTGATTTCTTCTCCAGGTTGTCGACGGTCTTTGTCACCTGGGGATCCTGTAACACTGTCTTTCGGCCTCACAGACCCAAAGAACAGCAGTTTTTGCTGAGCTCACAATCTCATTCAGGGGTTGCAGACTCAGACACCCGCAGGGCATCATATGCAGTGGCGAGCGGGTAGAATCCAGGGAGTGAGGGGATGTGGCACTGTACCTAAACGCTAACGCAGGCCCCTAATTAAAGGGGCAGCTGCTGCTTAGGCCAGTCCATTGTTGTATGTGGGATTATTGTGTCCAGTCTTCTCATCTTTCAATAAAAGCTGAAGATTAGGCATTATGGAAATTTAGTTTTCAAATCTTGTGAACTAATTTTAAAATAAACACCGAACAAGCCATAAACAACATATCCATAACCTAGATAAAGCCTCTGGGGCGAGAGTTTGCGAGCTCTGGTTTCTGTTGTATAGGTTAGAAGACTGGAGCTCAGAGAGGGACGGGGACTTGCCTATGGTCACACAGCCGGACAGGACCAGGAGTCAGACCCTGTCTTCCCTCTCACAAGGGCTCTTTGTGCAGGATCACTTTATTCAATCACTTCGTTCGTTCTCAGTGCACCCACCATGTGGTGGGCCTTGAGATTTGTCCCAGGGATATGGAAGGACAAAGACAGGGAGGGGTAGCTATAGAATGGTGGTGCTGAGTAAGCCTCTCTCAGGTGTCCTGTGTGTGTGAGCAGAATGTGGTGAATGTGTTGGGATGCCACTTCCAAAATTAGGGAAAAGGGACTATGGTTTGTCTCTTGGATCCATGCTTTCTCTCTCTCTGTCTCTCTGTAACTCTCTCTGTCTCTATCTCTTCTCTCTGTTTCTTCTCTCTCTTCTGTGTCTCTGTGTCTCTGTCTCTTTCTGTCTCTCTCTCATACACACACACACACACACACACACACACACACACACCACCAGCGGCCATGTCATGAGGGCACCCAGGCAGCCTGTGGGAAGGCCTCATGGTAAGGAGCCGAAGCCTTCCAGCAACCACGTGAGTGATCTTGGATGTGGCTCTTCTGCTGCTTGCCAACAGCCATGTGAGCGAGTTTAGAAGTGGATCCTCCAGTTCCATTAGGTCTTTGGGTTGACACTGCCCCAGCCCACAGTTCAACTGCAGCCTCCCAAGAGACCCTGAGTCGGAGGCGCCTCGCTAACCCACACCTGGATACCTGATCTTCAGAAGCTGTGAGACAATCCACATTTGTTGTCCTAAGCCGCTAAGTGCTGGGGTCATTTGCTGTGCAGTAGATAATGAATCCCAGCAGCATCCCACCCCTGGCCAG
This sequence comes from Cephalopachus bancanus, assembly GCA_027257055.1. Taxonomy (NCBI): domain Eukaryota; kingdom Metazoa; phylum Chordata; class Mammalia; order Primates; family Tarsiidae; genus Cephalopachus; species Cephalopachus bancanus. The sequence goes on from JAPVLO010000036.1 coordinate 4,932,146, forward strand.
GGCCCTTTGTAGAGCCTATTGCTTCATACACAACCAGTCCCTGATCTGCCATCTCAACAGACTTGTGTCACCAGCTGCTCTTGGTAAAAAGCGAGGGGCCCTATGCTTAGGCCTGGCCGTGGCATCCCATTGGCCTCTGGGAAGGGGATGGTGCCTCACTTTACAACTCCACACCAGACTCAGCACTAAGCACTTTGCAGATGTTGCTTCTTAGCCTCAGGGTGAACCTGCAAAGTGGTGATTGTTGTCCTGTCTTAGAAATGAAGGGTGGAAGCCAGGAGACAGTAAGTACTTTGCCAGGGTCACACTAGGGCAAAGTGGAGAGTGGAATTCTTTCTGATTTGCCTGGTTGTGAGTCTCTCTCCAGGAGCTAGTGGGCTCTAAGTGGCACTTCTGAGAGGGATTATGCCAGATAATTGTCCTGCCACATACCTTTCCTTCCAGCAAGTCTGACATTGTGCTTACTGATTTGGATTCATGATCCTATCTAGTCCTCATGCTAACTCTGCAAGGGTGGGTCTGTGGTCCCCAAATGGTGGAGACCAGGTGGCTGAGCTGGATTTGCAAGCAGGCCTGGCTGACTCCAAAGCCCCTGGCTGACTCCCCCACTGACAGAGCCTCCTCTTCCAGGGGCTCGACCCTGCAGGATGACACCTAGTAGTACAGCTGGACTGCATGGAAACATGCACCCTGAGTTCATTTCCACAGTTCCTGCCTGGAGTCACCAGGAAAAGGAGCGGGTCAGCAGAACCCAGGAGGTTCCCAGGCCCAGCCTAGATGTGCCTTTTGTTCCTGCCCCTTCCCACCTTGATTCACTGTTTCCTGATCTGCAGTGGCTTTCCTCAATACATCATTATCCCAGGGAGAGGGTCGCACTGCCAGGCTGCCTAGGAGGGAGACCCCAGCCTTTGCCGAACCTAAATGCTGCTTGACCAGACTTTGCCTGAGCTCTGGGCTGTCTGCCCTGGGGGCACAAGGAGGCAGGCTGCCTGTAATCCCACAGTCTCCTATCCTTTATTTGGTCTGTTGACCTGTACAATTGTCTTTAATCTACTGACTGGACTTTCTTAATCACTACTGACTAACATTGATACCTGTCTTTCCTCTATTAGAATAAATTTCCTGACTGGGCGCGGTGGCTCATGCTTATAATCCCAGCACTTTGGGAGGCCAAGGTGAGAGGATTGTTCGAGACCAGCCTGGGCAACTTGGTGAGACCTCATCTCTACAATAAATCAAGAAAAATTAGCTGGATGTGGTGGCGTGTGTTCAAGCTACTTGGAAGACTGAGGCGGAAGGATCGCCGGAGTCCAGCAGGTTGAGGCTGCGGTGGCTGTAAGCATGCCACAGCACTCCAGCCTGACCGACAGAGTGAGACTCCAACTCAAAAAAAAAAGAAAATAATAAATCCCCTTCCAGTCAATGATGCTTATCTTGTGATCAATATTGTCTGCCTTCTAAGCAATATTGCCCACCCTTGATGACAAGAGTTTGTCTTTTCCTCTAATTGAAATAAACGCTACAGTTAGATGCTTGATAGCAATAAGAATAGCTACCACTTACTACTTTTAATAAACTGCATATGGTAAGGATTTATCACGATATTTCCTAATCCCTGCAAGGCCCTCGAGAACAGGAACTCGTACTAACTTTTTCTTTTTTTTTTTTTTTAGTCAGTATCTCACTCTGTCACCCAGGCTGGAGTGCAGTGACACAAAGACAGTTCACCACAGCCTTGAACTACTGGGCTCAGGCGATCCATCCACCTCAGCTTTCCAAGTAGCTGGGACTACAGTCGTGCACCACTACACCTAGCTAATTTTTGTATTTTTTGTAGAGATGAGGTCTCAGTATGTTACCCCAGCAAGTCTCGAACTCCTGGGCTCAAGTGATCCTTCCCGCCCTGGCCTCCCAAAGTGCTAGGATTATAGACATGAGCCACTGCGACTAGCTTAACTGCTCTTTATAAATGAGACTCCAAAGTGGATGACAGTCACATAAGCCATTCAAGGTTCCACGGTCCTTCCCTCATATCTAGTGAGTGGCCAAGCCACCTGTATTTGGCACTACTCTGCCTAATCCCAGAACTTGGCTCCTGCCTATAATGTATCTCTACTGTCATTGAATTTTAATATCAAACGTCAGAAGGTCAGGTGGAGAGTGGCCTCAATTTATGTGACAAAGATCTCCGATTTTAGCCAGGCTCGGTGGCTCAGCCTGTAATCCCGCGGCTTTGGGAGACTGAGGTGAGTGGATTGCCTGAGCCCGAGGGTTCGAGACCCGCCTGGACAACTTGGTGAGACCTCATCTCTACAATAAATAAAAAATTAGCCGGCCGTGGTAGCACGCGCCTGTAGTTCCAGCTACTCGGAAGGCTGAGGCGGAAAGATTGCTGGAGCCCAGCAGGTCGAGGCTGCGGTGGCTGGGAGCAGCCACTGCACTCCAGTCTGGGCGACTGAGTGAGACTCCAACTCAAAAAAAAAAAAAAGATCTCAGATTTTAGATGAGCAGAGGCTCAAACAGCGGCTCAATCATGAGCTGTATTTCTGAGACAGAGGGTCCAGATCACAGGCCCTGGGGCTGGGCTAGTCCAACCACATCGGAAAATCACAGCAGAAGCCTCAGCTCCACGGGGACAGGCCCAGCAAATTCAGTAGAAGATCCAGGGAAAGGGGAGCAGGGGACCAGCTGAGTCAAGGGTGGGCAGAGCAACTGTAACTAAGACTGGTCACTGGAGAATTTCAGTGGGGTTGATGTGACGCCATCTGCAGAGAGAGGAGGGCTGCTCTGGGGCTGAGGCCACAGCGGGGCTCTGGAGGCCTGGCCAGGACCAGTGGGAGCCAGATTTGGGGTTAATTATTTATTTATTTAAAAAATGGAGACAGGGTCTTGCTATGTTGCCCAAACTGGTCTTGAACTCCTGGCCTCAAGTGATCCTCCCATCTTGGCCTCTTAAGGGGTTGGGATTACAGGCTTGAGCCACTGTGCCCAGCGTAGGGCTTATTCAGATGAAGGCTTTTTCTCAATCCGCAATATTGCAGAGTGATACTTTGATGCAGTAAACTCCCCATGGCTGGAGATGTGCGAGAATTCCAAGCACAGAGGCCACAGAAGATGCTTGCTCGGGGTAAGTGGTGGTGCAGTCACCCAGCCATGGTGTGACAGAGAGGGTGCAGTGCACAGATTTCCTAAGAGGAGTTCCCAAGAGGGCACAGAGTGACCCAGAAACCTAAAGACCTGGAAGCCTTGTGGTCGGACAAGGAAATGACATTAGGAACCGTGTAAATGGGCAAGAGCTTGATGGAAATGAGGACATCAATAGACACCAGAGGGACCAACGAGGACAGCTCTGACAGATGCCCCCCAATTCTGCCATCTTGGCACTCCTTGAGTCCCCAGGAACTTCGAGGCAATGCTCGGGGAAGGGACAGAATAAGGGTTGTTTCCACCATTTGGGCAAAATGGGAACTTGAAAAAAGGAATTAAGTTCAGTTGTAGAAAAGTACATTTAGTTCTGTTTCTTGCATACTTATTTTCATATTCACTACATCATTAAAATGGCTTTCAACCCACCAGGGAATATATTTGTGAGTTACGTATAAGTTTTTGTTCTAAAAAAAAGGTCAAATTACATATATGTATGTCTTGAATACAAAAATGGTTCATGAAAGTCACGTAAAGTGGTAACATCTCAATAGAAAACACATGGAGGAGATAGGATCAGACAGTTTACAAAAGGCAAGCCATGAATGGCCAATAATCATAAGAAAAAGAATGCTACATTTCAGTGGAACGCAAAGCAATGCTCATGAGAGGGATGGGGTATCATTTGGCACCATCAGCCTTGTGCATTGGTCCATCATTTACTCCCAGAATACCCTGTGCTTTTTTGTGGTCTTCTCCCTGGCCCAAGGCTCCCTTCCTGACTGCCCCAGTGTGGCAGCCATGAGACCCATCTCTGCCTACAAGGAGCAGCCCTGGCTGCCCACTCTGTAATTCATCTTCCAGGCAATTACCTCTGAGCCATGTGCCCAGCCAAGGGTTGAGTTCTGTTTCTTGCATACTTGTTTTCATATTCACTACATCATTAAACCCACCAGGGAATATATCTGTGATCTATGTATAACCTTTTTTTCTAAAAAAAAAAAAAAAAAAAGATAGAATTACATATATGTATATCTTGAATATAAAAATGGCTCATAAAAGCCACTTAAAGTGGTAACATCTCCCAGGAAAGGGTGCCTTCCCAGGAAAGTGCTAAGGCACCCTTTCCTGAAAGACATGAGCCCCTTTGATGGCTAACTTTGCTAGAGGATTCCCCAAAGGGAGGAGGCTTCTATCCAACCAGACCCCCTCACTCCCCACTTTCTCCCACCTTTCTTCCCTCCTCTTTCCTTTCTTCTCTCTATCATTCAAGGTCAGACTTGACGCCCAGTCTGAGAGCTCTCCCAGTCTCCTTCTTTTCCCAAGTATTTCCCCACCTCTTTTCCCAGGTATTTCCCTGAATACATTTCTTTCATGCTTAATCCCGTCCTGGTGTCTGCTTCCTGGAGAAGTCCATCTGACACCCAAACTCAGTTCCTCCTTCCCACCATTGGGTTTTTATCTCGTGGACCCACTGCCAGCCAGATGTGGCCTCCGCCACCTCTGAACTGTGATGGTGGCGTTGTGCTTTTATAGCTAAATGTTTACTCAGCCCTCACAACTTGGCATCAGTATTATTAAAACTTCACTCTGCCTGCTGACCCAGGGATGGTAAACTTTCCCTGTAGTGAAACCTAAGGGGGTGTTTCACATGCACCCCAAGCTGGTCTGCTCCTGCTGAGGGCTGTCCCTGCTCTGCTGGACCCCCAGGGTACACAAGGCCCCAAACAAATGTCTAGAAAGCCGTCCCTCTCACTTTTGGGGGGGTCACGTATTGGCCTGCTGGAGCTGCTGTAATTGCCAAAACACACACCACAAACAGGCTTATATGATAGAAATGTATTGTCTCACAGTTTGGGGGGCCAGAAGAACGAAGGTGCTAACAAGGTTGGCTCCTCCTGAGGGCTGTGGGGGAAGGGCCTCTTCCAGGCCTCTCTCCTCAGCTTGTGGACGGCCACTTTCTCCCTGTGTCTCTTCACGTCAGCTTTTCCTGTGCCTGTCTCTATGTCCAAGTTTCTCATTGCTATAGGGACACCAGTCATATTGAACTGGCACCCACCCTGATGACATTGTCTTAACTAATTACAACAGCAATGGCCCTAATTCCAAATAAGACTGCATTTTGAGGTACTAGAGGTTAGGATCTCAGCATATGATTTTTGGAGGGTACAAGTCAACCCATGAGAGGGCCTCACAGCAGGGCTACTTGGGCCTCAACATCTCACTAAGGTTTTAGTGAAACGGTTTTTTCTTTTCTTTTCTTTTCTTTGTACTTGCAACCTCCCAGCTCCCTACAGGACTTGGTCATGAATCCAGGAGAGGCAGGAATGGGGAGCTATCCAAATTGTCCTGACAAATTTGTCACTGGACCAAGCTGGCACCAGGTACTCACCCAGGAAACTCCCCTGCCCCCTGCGAGGAGGCCAGGCCTGTTAATTCGGTAAGACTCCAGCTGGAGACTCAATTCCTAGCATTAATTTCACATATGTAGACTTAGGTATAGCATGCATCTAGAGATCTGCTTTCAGCATCAGGTAATGTCCATAAGACACTCTGTTGCATGAAGTGCTCAGTGAACAGTAGCTATTACTACCCTTGTTTCCATCACTATTATTACTTGGAGATTTCTTTAAGCACTGGCTCTCATTCTCTTTCTACCCCTGTTGTGCATGGCAGGTCTTGGTACTCACTTGGACAAACACAGGGCTTCTAACCTGGAAATTTTCAGGGCATCCAAGACTCTATCAAATGATGAGGGGCGTGGTGAGGCAGCCTCTCGGGACTTGGAGAACTTGCACAATTTTCTGACTGAAGCCTGAGGCTGTTATTAGAAATCTGGCTTTTCTTGGTGCCTGTTCTGGAGAAACACCCACACAGCCAGGATGGCTCTGGGCCATGATGTTACCAGCCTGAAATGCCTCCTGAGCCCTTTGCCTTTGAAAGTTCAAGGTTCCCAGGCAGCACAGTCTGTGGGCAGACTCTAGGAGGACATTGAGTTATCAGCACACACCTTTTCTGCGTCATCACCGCCCCTCACTCCTCAGCTCCCTCTCTCTGCTTCCAACTTCCTTGCCCTGCTCAGTCCTTCTCCCTCGTGGCTCCTCGGGGTGGTGGACACTAGGCTCTCCTTGGACCGTACCTCCTGATCTCCCACTGACTCCTCTTACCATCCCTTCTCTTCTTTTCAGTCCTTCCTCCCCACCCAACACTTTGGTGTGGCCTTTCTCCTTGTCCTGTCTCTTTCCTGCTCTCTCACCCAATCCCAGCACGTCTCTGGGCTTAGGACTCCCAACTCTTCTGGGCATGGGCGGGGTAGTCTGGGAAGAGCTTTGTGATGGGCCAGCAAAGGAGGCATTCCAGAGAAGCCAAGCATCTGGGGATGGCAGTTATGTGAGGGTCTAAACCATAGGCTGACACTGAGAAGTCCTGCAGGGGCAGAGGTCCTGGTCGGCCTGAGGGAGGGTCTTGAGAAGGCTCGATTGGAGGTACCACTGGCAGGCAGTGGTAATCCATACAGTGTTTCCAACAGCAGGACCCCAAACTGGGGCTGGGCCAGGGAAAAATTCCAGAAAGAGTATGACTAGACCAGCTTTAAGGTAGAGCGGAGTCAGGACCCAGAATGCTGGGGGACCAGGCGAGGTCCAAACATGAGAGCCGCTTATGAGGGCACTGGGCTGGGTCCCAACCTGGACAGGCCCTAGACATTCTCTCTCCCTCTCTCCCTTACTCATGCCTTCGCTCACTTCTTCATCAGGCAGCTACTATTAAGACTCAACTACGTGCCACACATGCTGAGTTCTCTGGCTAGGCAAATTGTCACTTGGCCTACTAAATCAACCCTGTTAGAAGCAGGACTCATTTTAGAGTCTGAGGGGTGGGCCTCCGGTGGTTCCCTGGTGTGGTGATTTTAAAGCATGTCTCCAGTTTCTTCTGTGCTCCCAACAATAAGGGGTGATATCTTATTCCTCTTCCCTTGATTATGCACTGGCCTCAGTGACTCACTTCTAACCAGTAGAATGTGGCAGAGGTAAGGCTGAGTGCCTTCTGGTGTAAAAGCAACATAGCTTCCGCCTGACTCTTGCTCTTGGACTCTTGTTCTTGATATCCAGCTCCCATGCTGTGAGGAAGCCCAGGTCACGTGGAGAGGCCACAGCAGGTGTTTCAGCTGACAGTCCTGCTGAGGTCCCACCTGCCAGACACCGGAGGGAGGATGCCTGGATATGACTTCAGCCCAAGCAACTGTCTGACTGCAACCACTGGAGGGCCCGAGTAGGACTTGCCCAGCTGAGCCCAGTCAGCCCTAAAAACCATGAGAGAGGATAAGAATAAATGGTTGCCGTCGGTTTACCCTAGTAGGTTTGAATGGCTTGTTATACAGCTAGAGATAACCAGAACTCCTGATGGGGGCTGACAGGAACCCTAGTTGGGCAGCTCCATGGGCCTGGGCCCTGTCCATGTGCCGTATCCACAGTATCCTCAAACACCGTGACCCTGTGGAAACTCCTTATCCCTCCTGCCCCACCTCCTCCCAGGCTCCCACATCATGTAATGGCACCACCGTCCACCCAGGCACCTCAGCTACAAAAACAGTGTCGCCTTCAGCTGGCGTGTCCCATGTGATTTACTCCCATCCATTTATTCCTTTAACAAACCTTTACACAGCACCCACGATGTGTCAGGCTTTGGGCTAGATTTGTGTATATGCTGGTGCGCAAGATCGACTCAGTCCCTGTCCTTGAGAAGCATACAGTAAAGCCAAGAGAAACACGTCGAACTATTCCTGACAAGTCCAGCTAAAACTCTTAATAACCATGTACATTAATTAATCCAAGCACCATGCTGAGCGCTTCACATTCATTCAGTCACTGAGTCCCGATACTAATCCCACAAGGGAGAGATTATTAGCTCCAGAGAGCATTGGTTCCATTTTATGGATGAAGAAACCGAGGCACACAGAGGTTGAGTGAGGTCGCTGAGGTTAGTGGGCGGTAGCACTGAGGTGAAGCTTCCTTCCAATCTGCTTCTGCCACTGTGGTTCTCGCTGGAGCTGAGATTTTGCCCTCTGGTCTTCCAGGGAGCATAGGCTGAGACGGAGCCGGGTGCCCGTGAGGTTTGCAAGAGGAAGGCGAAGGGGGGAAGCAGGGCTGGGCAGGGACAGCCTCAGACTGTGACACAAATGTGCCCTGGTCTGGGCCAACCTGGTGGGAACTCCACAGGCGACTGTCAGAGGTTTCCCTGCTGGGCTCAATTAGTCAGACTTGTAGCACTCAGTGTTTGCTGGGACTGCCAGAAGACCTCTTCTTGACAGCTGAGGCGGCTCTGGGAGGCGCTGCATTCCTTGCAACTGAGCAGGAAATTCTTCCCTGGAGGCCACAGGGGTGTCCCCATGGCTGCCGCCTGGACTATCAAGACAGTCTTCTCTCTAACTCCAGGTTCAACCCCCTGCCCAAACTCTGTGTCTGGAGCGATGGCTCTAAAACACGTCCTTGTGAAATTCCAGGGGTCTTCCCTCATCTCCTTCAGGATGGGGAGCAGATCCTCCCTCTCCTCTTCTCCCCTCTCCACTGCTGCAATGATCATCTAGGGACATGAACTGTGGGGTCAGGCAGCCTGAGCTCACACCTGGGCTCCCCACTGACATCCCGGGCAACCTGGGGGAAGTCACTTTACGTTGCTAGTGTCAGCACCTCCTCTAAAGATTGCTGTGGGGTCCCATGAGACGCTACAGATGAAGCACTTAGTGAGGTGCCTACCACAGAGGAAGCTCAGAAAGGATCCTCTTTTAGGCCTGGACCTGCCTCTCAGTCAGTTTGGATACTGGGCCCATGAGGGGCTGACTTCAGGCCAGGGGGTCTTTGCCACCCCTAGGCTCTGGGAGAAGAGTGAGCAAAGAGACCACTGTCAGGTCTTGTGGAGGGACCTGAAGGTGGATCCAGTCACCACTGGCAGTAGTGGGTGTGGTCCCCAACCAGGGTTGGCAGGGTCACTGTGCAAGGGACCAAGCTCAGGGGACAGGGGTGGGAAGGAGAGAGGGAGGAATCTGTGTGTCAGGGTTGTGAGGGCCCTGCTCATCCTCTCTGGTCCTTACCCTGACTCCACTCCCATCGGGCACTGTGGTTGGATTCTGCTCAGTGCCCTGACCTGCTCCCACCCCTGGTCACTGTGTAGGAGGTCTTGTTTGCTGAGGTTCCTGGTCCCGCCTGGCGCCAGCCAGGCCCACTCAGCTCAACCCCTCCTCAAGGCTGTCCCCACAAGCCGTCTCTGCCCACAAAGGGCCAGTGTCCTTGGGAGGGCAGGTGCTGCCTAGGCAGGACCATAGCCAGGCTTGCCAGGAAGTTCTGGGCAGTCAGATCTCAGAGGAACCCGGGCCTGGCCATGTTGGAGATAGAGCTGGCGGGATCTTTGCTGTTTTTGTTGGCTTTGAGCCACTGTCCCCAGGAAGAGGTCAAGGTAAGGATTGGCAACAGCTAAGGCTGGAGAGCAGGGGCATGTTTGCCAATCAGGGGCTAACGTCCACATGGAGCCTCCCTAGAGTGGTACAGGCCCTCTGCCCTCCCCACCACTGGTCCCCAGTCCCACCTTAAGCCCCCAGGCTCCAGCTTGATCTGAGACCCAGCTGCAAAGTGCCAGAGTCTGCCCCATTTTCAGCCTCTCACATGCTAGCTTGTGTCCCCACCCGCTCCCCTCATCCTGTATCCCTCTCCACCTGCTCTGCCAGCCTGCTGAAATTCCTGCTCCAGCCCACTGCCCGCCTCTCTGCTATCAGACTAGGCCATCTGCCAGTCCCACAGGGCCAGGTTTCAAACACTTACCACAGGTCAGTCAGTCCTGCGAAAGGTGGTCCTCCACTGGGCTTCTTTCTTTCTTCCACTGGGGGAATCTTCTCTGAATACGACTGGTCCTGCCCTGCCAAAGGTGGGCCGGGCTGCCAGCCATCTCAGGCCACATCAATAAAGGCCAAGTATGTAAAACAAGGGAGGTGAGAATCGTCTTTTTTTTATGTGCATCTCAGACCCTTGGGAATCAGACTATCTGCACATATTGGTAGAAGTGTCACAGAACAAGAATAAATGAATGGAGGTTTCAGATAGTAATGAATGAAAGCTAGAGACTTCTGGACAGCATGAGGATAGATAGAAATCTGTCAAAGATTTTGTGTATTCTGCACTTTCCCCATCAGATCACAAGCTCCTTGGAGGTCTTGTTCCTCTCACTAACTCTTCATCTCAGTCTCTTAATACTTGTCATCACTCAGCTCAGGGTGATGGCAATACATATTGGCTAGATCAACGGGTGGATGGATGGATGGAGGTGTGGATGATGGAGAGTATGGGTGAGTGAGTGGGTAGATGGATAGGTGGGCAGGTAAATTGATGGACGGATGGCTGGGTGAGTAAATAACCGACTGACTCCTACCCCAGAGGGAGGACTGAAAGCAAGTGGATGGCCATGACCCTTGCCAGTCCTAAACTTAGGCTTCTTAAGGACTTCTAACAGGGGCTATGAAAACCCTTCATCATAAAAGATGGATAACTTAGAGTTCATTCCATTAGTAAGTTCTATTCATCAAGAGACACCCTTAAGAGCATGAAATTAAGAAATGAAGCCACAAAGTAGGAAAATGTGTTCACAACACATACATCTGACAAAGTTCATGTTCAGTACACATAAAGAATTCATGTAAACCAATAAGAAAAAATAATTAGCTAAATATGCAGTGGCAAAAGACTTGGACAGGTATTACATCACACACACACACACACACACACACACACACACACACACACACACATGCACACACATTTTCCAAATGACCCATAACCACATGAGAAGGTATATGTATTATTAGTCATCAGGAGAAAGCAAACTAAAGCCCAATGAGATACCACTGTATACCCACTGGAATGGCTAAAATTAAAGAGGGTTGATGAGGATGTGGCAGAACTGGAACTTTCATACATTGCTAGTGGAAGCGTCAGTTGGTACAATCACTTTAGAAAACTCTTTGGCAGTTATCTACTAAAGCTAAAAATATGCTTACCTATGATCCAGAAATTCCACTCCTAGGCATATATCCCAGAAAAATGAGTATGTGTGGCCATACAAATACTTTGTGTGAATGTTCATGAGAGCCCCAAACTGGAAATGACCCAAATGCCCATGAACAGTATGATGGATTCATGTGTTGTGGTATCCATCCATGGAGTACTACTTAGCAATCAAAAAGAACAAGCTACTGATACATGCAGCAACATGGGTGAATCTCACAGACAATAAATTGAGAAGAAAAAAAGCCCAAGTATAGACTGTACGATTCTATCTCTAGGTCGAGCAAGAGTAGTTGAAAATAATCTACTGTGCGAGAAGTCAGAATAGCAGCTACTTGCGGGGAGGGACTGACTGGAAGACGGTACAAGGGAATCTTCTGGAGTCCTGGAAATGCTCTACACCTTAATGGGGTGATCTATATTGGTGATCTGTGTGCTTACTACATTTTTATGTCACACATCAATAATACATTTTTAAAACACATAACATATTTCCTTTATTCTGGAAGAATCTAACGAACCCACGTGAAAGTAAGGTCCAGACGGAGCAATATCTTGGCCCTTCAAAGACAACATGATTTCAGGACTCAGCCCCAGACATCTCTGAGGAATGTTTTGAGAAGAGGCTGAGTCCTTGTCTGAGGCAAAGAGGCTGAACTGGATGATGAAGAGAGGATGCTCTTACAGGGAAGTCCACAGGGTGGGGCTGATGACAACGGAGTGACACACACCTGGGACTTTCCCACCAGCTCTACCCCAGGCCATGGTACCCTTGACCTGCTGAATGCCCAGAGGGAGCTGGCCAGGTGTGTCTATGCCTCTTGCCCCGTGTGCCATGTTCAGAGGGCGCGTAACTCCATGTGAGCATCCAGCCCTGCTCTCTCCTACGGGTCTCTGGGAGGGAGGGGTCCATGTGGGCCACTGTACCAGCAGCTGAATTGCAATCACAGGCGCATGGGAGGAGGTAGGAGAAAGGAGGAGCTGCTTTACTGCCCTCTTAGGCCTCAGTCCTCTTCTCTATGACATGGAGAGATTGAGCTATATCCTCCAGGAGGCTCTCAATGTAGGCTCTGAGGGTTCCCTGGGCACCCCAGATCACCCATGAGCTGAGGTGACTTGCCAGGTCCACCCTCCTCACCCTCCAACCCCCCGTGCAGGAAGCACGTCTGGAGAGCACATCTGGGCTCCATCTGTTGGCCACACAAAGCTGAAGTCATCTTCTGGGCTTCTCCTCCCATGAGTCATGGAGCATCATGAGATGCTGACACAGGTGACAGCCTGAGAGGCTTCTCGCTCAGGGCAGGGTAATCCTCATACCCAAATGTGGGGCAGCCAGGGCCTGGCCCCTCTCAGGCAGGAAGCCCATGAGATGAAGCCGGACAAGGCTGAGGACTAACCCATCACAGGTGCCAAGAGAGGGTCCTGTGAGCCGCCCTCGCCTCCTCCCTCATCTCACTGCCTCCACTCCTGCCAATCAGGCACCCATTTTGCCCTCTGCACCTCCTTGGCATCCCTCTCATCTATCCTTCCTCCCCAAGCTGTGGCCCCACTCAAGGTCCAGGCCATAGCCCTTGCCTTAGAACCTGCAGGAGGCTCCGCCCTGTCCTCCAGCCTGGGCTCTGCGGTCCAATCTCCTCAGTGCTTCCAGGAGGAGGAGCCTCCTCCTTTATTCAGGTATAACCGACATTCACTAAAACACACAGGTCTTAAGGGTAGAGTTACAGCATTTTGACAAACGCATACCCCTACGCAACCAACACCCAATCCAGCTATAGAACATTTCTAGCACCTTGGAAAGTTTCCTGTACTCTCCTGCAATCACCCAGCCTGCACCCAAAGCAATCTCTGGGCTGACTTCTATCCCACAAATGAGTAATATGGGTTCTTGAATTTCACATAAAATAGATTTTTATAGTATTTGAACAGTACTCACTCCTTTATGTCTGGATTCTTTTACCCAGCATAACATTTCTCTCCCTTATCTATCTTTTGTGACTTTTATTGCTGGGTAAGTTTCTCTTTTGTAAACATAACTCAATTTGTTTATTTGTTCTTGTGTTGATGGACAACTAGGCTGTTTGCAGTTTTTTACTATTTTAATGCTGGCCTGACTGTGTACAATTTTTTGTGTGGATATGTATCTTCATTTTTCCCTTGGACAAATATTGTAAGTTGAATTGCTGGGATGTATAGTAGCTATATGCTTCTCTTTATAATAAGTTGCCAAGCTTTTCCAAAATGGTTGTACCATTGTGGACTCCTGCCAGCAATATGTGGAGTTCTGGTTGTTCCACATCCGTGTCAACATTTGGTATTGTCAGGTTAGTTAATATCAGCCATCAGCTGGGCACGGTGGCTCATGCCTATAATCCCAGCACTTTGGGAGGCCGAGGTAAGAGGACTGTCTGAGCCTACGGGTCCAAGACCAGCTTGGGCAACTTGGTGAGACCTCATCTCTACAATAAATCAAGAAAAATTAGCCGGGTGTGATGGCACATGCCTGTAGTTCCAGCTCCTTGGAAGGCTAAGGCAGAAGAATCACCTGAGTCAAGCAGGTTGAGGCTGCAGTGGCCGTGAGTGTGCCACTGCACTACAGCCTGGGCAACAGAGTGAGACTACTACCCCCCAAATAAGCCATCAGAGGATCTTTTTAAAAATTACATCCAAACACCCCAAATGTCCATCAACTGATGAATGGATCAACAAAAGGTGGAAAATACATGCAATGAAACATTGTTTGGCAATAAAAAGAAATGAGGTACTGATACATGCTATGACATGGATGAATTTTGAAAACATGATCCTCAGGGAAAGAAGTCAGTCACAAAAGACCACACAGTGCATGATTCCATTTATATGAATTGTCCAGAGCAGGCAAATTAATAGAAACAGAACATGGATCCGTGTCAGCCTCCTCTACATTCCCACAGAGCTTTGCGTGTTCTTTCATTTCAACTCTAACCCCTATGGATGTTCACAAGTCAACCATGGGTCTCCCCAACCTCGCTGGGGAGTCCTTGAAGGTAGAGACCAGACCTAGCTTTCCTGGGCATCACAGCAAGCCTGATGTTTCTTCCATGTGCACTGTCCTCTACAGTTTTTAGAACACTTTCACTGCCCTGGTCCCATTTGCTTGCTTGTGGGGAAAAAAAGCCAAGCAAGGATGCCTGCTGCTCAGATGAGGTAACAAGGCCCTCTGAAGAGAATGACTGGATTTCGTGAGGTCACGTAGCTACAGAATTGTGACAGTTGGCTTCTCCCACTCTCTGCCCTGAACAGGCTCCTTGTGGCTTGGCCAGCTCTGAAAGCCAAGGATTGGCATCCTCATACCAGGAAATGATTCCAGGCCTAGTGAGATCATGGCCCTGTGGATCACTATCTCGGGGCCTTACCTCCTCAGCTTCCATCACTCAGACCAGGGCAGCATGTGGCAAGTTGGTCAAGGAGCAGCAACACGTCTTCTAAGCCTTCCCTGCCCTCCTCCGGGTTCAGCTGAGTCACTAACACCTGAGCGTGAAGTCGTCCTCGGGGCTTCCTCTCTCAGGAGGTATGCAGTTTACAAGGGAAGCCTCGAAGGAGGGACCTGCGAGAAGGCCTCGTTGTGGTGTGATTAATGCTCACTTGGTGACGGTGACTCAAAGCACCCCTTGAGGTGACACTTTCCTCGAGGCCTTGGCACACACTTGGCTTCTCTTTGTACTTACTCCTTCTAGTTGATTCCATATCAGCAGAAGTGGGGCTGGTCTTCAGTAGGCAGCACAGGGCATCCGAGGCCTCTCTGGAGCCTGAATCCTCAGGCCTTCCCAGCTCCAGTCTCTTTGGCTGCCTGGGGCCAGGCCCCAAGGCTGGTGGGACTGCCTGCCTGAGGTTTCTGTTTCTGTTCCTGTCCCCGGTTCTCTGCCGTAGCAGGAGATGAGGGCACGCCCATTACGTAGATGGACCCAATGGCTGCTGTTGCTCTTCCTTCCTCCAGTGCCACCAAGCCCCAGGCCCTCCAGACCGAACCCTGGAACGAGGTATCTCCTTCCAGCTCCCTCCTGCCTCTGGAGGTGAGAGGCTTGCAGGACATACTCCTGTTTGCCCATCAACATCCCACCGAGGGTCAGGAACCCTGCTCAGCTCAAAGGCCACTGTGAGGGAGAAGCCGCTGCCTTTCTGGACACAAGAGAACCTCTCCTGGGCCTATAGCTCTGGTCCCTTACCTACCTTTCCCCAAGTGCGGGGTTGCATGATGGTTCTGAAGTCTTAGAGGCTTTGGGGGCAGAAGGAGGAATCACACTGTGCCCACCCTAGCACCAGAGTGCGTTCCTCACAGACAGGAGGGGAGTGTCATCCATCTGGTGGGAAGAATCCTCCTTATACCCCTGGAAAGCTTCCCGTGGTCTCTTCCTGCCCCTTCCTCCTTCTTTTCCCACCATCATCTCTCTCTTCCCCACTTTCCTGGGATGCCTCATTTCCCCCCAAAGTCATGATGAAAGCCTGGCCCCTTCTGGGTCTTCACACTGTCATTGAGCCCAGGAGTCCTGTTTGGATGGATCCTGGGGGTGCCCAGGGGTGGATGGAGAGGGCTTACCCCATTCCCCCGTACCCTGAGCTTATGCCCTTCTCTAATGGCAACAGATCCAGTACACCCTGCATGGCAGAGATGCAGGCCCTCCATGGCGGTGGCTTGGTTGTCTATTGCTGCACAATGAGCTGCCCAGAATAGCAGCTTCAGACAACCATTGCTGATTCTGCTCATGGATCTGGAGTTTGCTTGGACTCCCCTATGCCGGTCTCCCTTGAGGTGTCATGTGGCCGCAGCCAGATGATGCTGGACTGGGGTCGTCTAAAAGGCTTCCTCATTCATAGTTCTAGTGCCCAGGCAGGAAAGACTCAGACAGCCAGGGCTGGGGCAGTCAGGGCTTCATGGGAATCTCTCACTTTCTGGGTTCTCTCCATGTCATCTTTCTACATGGCAGCTTCAGTGAGCTAGGCTTCCAACATGGTGGCCGGAGGTGACCAGAACTATAAGAAACACTCACGTTTCTCCATTTTACATAAACTTGACCCTTTTCCTGACAGTAACTTTGACTTACTACATATAGAAAGCTCCCACTCCTTCCTGCTCTGAATTACACTGCAAAGCAATGCTTCCATTAACCTGACAATGACAGCGAAGGGCATCCGGTCCAAATCATTTCACTTTAATTCTGGGCTTTCTTCCTAGATGACAGAGCTGGTGGGGAGACATCTGTTTGAAGACACACACACACACACACACACACACACACGGCCTTTGTTATATCTGGTCACCCTTCCTTTGGAGGGAATCTTTCTCCCTCTGTATCACCTGTCTTCCTGGACCAATGTATCCAGATGCCTGAGCCCTACTGTGTGAACCAGGGGTCTGCAAACTTTACCTTAAAGGGTCAGATAGTCAGTACTTTAGGTTTTATGAGCCAAGAGGCAAAACTGAGACTACAATGTTGGTATTTAGATAATCATTTAAACATGTAATCATTTAAAAATAAAAAATGTTTTTTTAGTTCCAAGGCCATAAAAAACAGGAACCTGGCTGGATTTGGACTCCAGAATTGTCACTTGCTGACCCCTGGTGTAAACGAAAAGGGTCCCTGAGGAACCTTCCACCAGACTCTTCCTCTCACCACTAAAAACAGAAAAAAAATCTGTGGAACGGAGGGGGCAGTTTTGCCTGTGATCTCAGTTTGATCAATTGGATGCTTTCTAGCAAGGAGAAAAGGTGGAAATTTATTCATTCTTTCCTACATTAGTGCCCAATAAGGCCACAAGTTCCTCCTTCCAAGCCTGTCCAGTCTTTTCTGAGCTTTTTTCTATTTTTCCTTCTCCTTTTCAACTCACCCATATCCTGCCAAGAAATGCCTTTTTTCTTTCTCTTAAAGTTGTCAGAATTGATTTCTGCTGCTGACACCCAAAGCTCTGACTGACATATGGGGGGAACCCCAAAACTCCCAGAATTTATTTATAACAAATTATGTATTTATTCTTATATGTTTAAAGCACTCTTTGATGCAATCCACCTATATGATGCTTCTTCCACAGCTCAAAACAGTTTTGATCGTCAATTTTGATGGCTTATAGTTCTTCTGCTGTTTTTTGTTTCGCCTCTTCCACATCGGCAAAATGTTTCCCTTTGAGGACTTTTCTTTAATCCAAGGAAACGAACAAACAAAGTCACTTAGGGTAAGATCGGGTGACTAAGAAGGGTGAGGCATGAGGGTCATTTGGTTTTTGGTCAAAAACTGCTGAACACTCAGTGTGGTGTGGGCAGGTGCATTTGTGCATCACCCATCATGAAATGGGCAAATGTGTTGAAAGAATCTCAAAAAGGCCAGACGCAGTGGCTCAAGCCTGTAATCCCAGCACTTTAGGAGGCCAAGGCAAGAGGATTGCCTGATCCCATGGGTTCAAGACCAACCTGGGCAACTTGGCAAGACCTGGTCTCTACAATAAATCAATAAATTAGCCGGCTGTGATAGCGCACGCCTGTAGTTCCAGCTACTTGGAAGGCTGAGGCAGAAGGATTGCCTGAGCCCAGCAGATCAAGGCTGCAGTAGCCGTGAGCATGCCACCACCCTCCAGCCTGAGCGACAAAGTAAGACTCCAACTCACACACACACAAAATAGTCTCAAAAAAAAAATTCACTGAAGCTGCACACAGTCTCTCACAACGATGCTACCTGGCATACTGAAGCTGATCAGTTCCTAATAGACTTACCTAGCAGGAGAAGCCTGTACTACAAGGGGCCTGTCCTCCGAAAGATAATTCCAGTTTTGGTGGATCCTCCCTTGTAGACAATGGTGTTCTCACTTTGTCTAGCCCCTGGGGATTCTTCTGACCATTCTGGGTTGTAGAAGCCCTCACAATTTAAGGATGTTAGATCCCCATGTGACCCTCAGCCCCAGGTGGTTGCTGTGGTCCCAGACCCCAAGACCCTACTCAATTTGACCATGTTGTCTCCAATTCCTTGGGTGGATCCCAGGCAACTCACCCCTCTTCCTGGGAAGGGAGAGCACAGCTAGGAAAAGGTATGGCTGGCACTAGCCCTGCCCAAGGCCATACCTCTCTCACGACCCTTTCATGAATCTACCCCATACCCATCAATTAGGCCAGCCAAACAGTAAGGGGTTGCATTTGTGGCAGTGGCAGCAGAAAAGGGGATTCACTGGTGTATGTAACTGAAGAAGGCACAGGTATGACTGAGATACACTAGAACCAAGGTGTTACCCGACTTTCTGTCACTCTTCTCTACTACTCTTCTCATGACAGCCTCATGGTCCCCTACTGTGGGGCCTCTTTCTCCACGTGGTCTAAGACATGACAGTTGGCGGCTTTCAAGCTCACAGCCTCATAGTCAGAGGAGAAAGAGTTTCTCCATCCTAGCGCCAGGACAGAAAAGAAAGGATGGAGGGAAGGATCCTGATTGGTCCAGCTGTGTTCTGTGCCCATCCTCTGGACCAGTCACTGTGGACTGGAAGGTGGGGTTGTGTTAGCTTCCAGGGGGCTATGTGGCAGAAATTGGCTGTGGTAGGTACAATTATGTACCCTGCAATTTTCTTCCCTCTGTGCACAGCTTTTTGCAGTGCGAGGTTGCAGCTCCTCCTATCAAGAGGAAGAGTCTCTTTTTCCACATCTTGGATCTAGGTTGGTCTTGGGATTTGTTTTGACCAATGGAATGAGGTAGAAGTGATGCTACACAGTTGTGAGCATTAAGAAACCTCGTGGTCGGGCACGGTGGCTCAAGCCTGTAATCCTCTCACTTTGGGAGGCCGAGGTGAGAGGATTGCCTGAGCCCAGGAGATCAAGACCAGCCTGAGCAACATGGCGAGATCTTGTCTCTACAATAAATAAAAAAAAATTAGCTGGGTGTGGTGGCGCGTGACTGTAGTTCCAGCTACTTGGAAGGCTGAGGCCAGCAGGTTGAGACTGTGGTGGCTGTGAGCGTGCCACTGCACCCCAGCCTGGGCAACAGAGTGAGACTCCAACTAAAAAAGAAAAGAAAAGAAAAGAAAAAAGAAATCTCATGCACTTCCTCTTTGTCTCTCAGTACCTGTCAACCACTGGAACAAGTCCAGGCTAGCCTGTTGGGTGATGAGAGACAGATGGCCCGGTTACCACATCACCCCAGCTGACTGCACACCAACTACCAAACATGCAAGTGGGGCTGATCTAACCCAACCTGCCTGCTGACAGCAGACACTTGACTGAACCCAAGCAGACACTGGACGAACCTGGCCTGGATCTGCAGAACTGCTCACTCAACCCATGAACTCATAGGCAAAAATAAACAAGGAGATAGTTGTTTTAGGTCATGAATAATAAACAGCTGTTTGTTCTGCAGCAAAGCCTAATTGGCTGTATGTTCATCAGTTCCATGGGAGCTGACACAATTCTGCTTTGAAGTTCAAAATGACTGGGCCAGGGAGTGGACACAGAACCCGGTGGGAGCAAACAGAGTCCTTCCCTAAAATTTTCACTTCCTTCTCATCACATAGCTAGAATACGTCTCCCTGGATCTTCTTTGTTCAGCTCTCCCTGAACTTCTTCCGGGCTACCTTTGCAGTTAGGTATAGACATATGGTTGAGCTTTAGCCAATAAAATGTGGGCCTGGCCCAGAAACTCACTCCCTACAGGGTATACCTTTGTTTCTCTGCATCTGCTAGCTGAATGCAGTGTCAGGTCCTAGAGGAAGGCAGAGTTCCGGGTGAGGAGAACCTGAATTCATGAGTGACCACACAGATGGTGCTCTACCAGGGAGAGCCACATCAAGCTGTGACGTGAGCATTGTCTTGAGCCACTGACAGCTCAGTGATTAGCCCAGCGCACATGTCAGAGAGGGACAGAAAAAGGAAGCTAGAATGGTTCCCAGAGGAAGGGAGGGAACTAGGCAAGCAGGACATGAAACTGTGGAAACCGGGAGCTGCCTCAAGTTTCAGGCTCTAAAACCAGTCTGCAGAGTCTGGGAGCTGCCAGAGGTGCGACATGCAGTCTGTGACATCATCAGCAGTGTTCTAGCTGGTCTGGTCTGTCTTGTCCTAAGGTAAAGAAGAAACTGGATCCTGGACAGTGGATAGTAGTAACAGGAAGAGAGGGCTCCCAGACCACCAAAGCTGGGATCCTATCTCTGTTTGACGTATATCTCCATTGTAACACACATCCTTTGAGTTAAAAGCTAGAAATCTCCTTTTGTTCTAGTAACATGGTTATCAGAAGACTTAACTTTTGATATCAGCAAATTCATAAAAGGAACAAAGAAATCATGTGTCCTGGAGGGGAGGAGATAGTTTAAAGATAAAGATCAAGCCTAGTAACAGAGATCAGGTAAGAGCAGGAAAAGAGTGCCAATGGCAGACTGGACCTCAACTCCAACTGGGGCCATGGTGGCTACCCTGCAGTCTTTGTGTCTCAGGTCAAATTCTTGAATGAAGGAGGTAATACCGAGGGGACTTCCAAAAATCCCAGAATTATCTTTTGGAGGCCGGGCCCCTTGTAGCACCCTTGGAATTTGCTCCTCTGGATCAAATGGTCAACCACAATTTTTATCTGGAAGTTTTGAGAAGGTCGCATCACAATTGGCAGAAGAAATGTCCTGAGTTGTGGCAAACAAGTGACTGGTTCTTCCACCATGACAGCACACCTGCCACAAAACACCACGACTCCCGTGCCCTACCCTCCCTATCCACATCTCACCCTGAGCAACTTTTTTTTGTTTCTCTAGATGAAAAAAGTTCTCAAAGGGAAATATTTTGCCGATGTGGAAGAGGTGAAACAAAAAATAGCTGAAGAACTAAAAGACATCTAAATTGACGATTTCAAAAACTGTTTTGAGCAGCGAAAAAAGCATCTTGATAGGTGTATTGCATCAAACGGAGAGTACTTTAAAGGTGACTGAAGTTTAAACATGTAAGAATAAATTTTTTATAAATAAATTTTTGTTTATTTTTTATTTTATTGTTAAATTTTAAACAATTTTTTATAAATAAATCCTGGGGTTTTTTTTGTTCTCCCCTCAAATAATTGGTCTCTGACCAGCTAACCCTTCGGGTCATGTATCCATCCTGGTCTAATAGACTAAGGTCAGAGGGGTTTAATCATATGTCCTTTGATGGAGGCAGGTGGTGGTTTATAGGGAAGGAGGAGGAGGGTGCTCAGGGGCTCCTGAAAGTCTAGAGTGGGCATTCCAGGAGGAGGGGCAGTCTTTGACAAAGGCGTGGGTTTGAAATTCAGGGCTGGGAATGGTGAGGGATGGGTCCAGTCTTAGGATCTGCCGACTATGGACACCTCCAAAGGGCTTGAGGCAGGCCCTGGTATCTCCAGCTAATCTAGAGATTCAGCACATGGCAGGTAAGCTCCAAGGACCCACAGGGCTGGGCTTGTATCTTGGTCCTGCCATTTAAACAAGCATGTGGTCCTGGGTCAGTCAAAGGTTAGGGACTGAGGACCATTGAGGCAGATGCAGCCCATCTCTGTTTTATTTCAGCCCTACAGTGTCTGTGCATATTTTTGTTTGCAGTATTTTTTTAAAATCTGCATTTCTAGGTTATCTTGGATATTCAGAAGGTCTAGCAACATCTGGGTTTGCATTCTCACCTGGCAACAAACACCTAGAGAAGCCCCTTGGTCACAGCCAATGCTCCCTAGTTGTCCACAATCTCTACCTCTCCTGACTACCAGCCCAATCCTGATACCCTCCCATCATTACCCTTCAGCAGCAACTTTGTTCCTGTTTTATTAAAGAACAGAAACAGGCAGGGCACGGTGGCTCAAACCTATAATCCCGGCACTTTGGGAGGCCAAGGTGAGAGGATTGCCTGAGCACACGGGTTTGAGAACAGCCTGGGCAACTTGGTGAGACCTCGTCTCTACAATAAATCTAAAAATTAGCTGGGCACGGTGGTGCACACCTGTAGTTCTGGCTACTAGAAAGGCTGAGGTGGAAGGAGTGCTGGAGCCCAGTCGGTTGATGCTGGGGTGGCCGTGAGCGTGCTGGTGCACTCTAGCCTGGGCAATAGAGTGAGACTCCAACTCAAAAAAAAAAAAAGAATTACAGAAATAATGTTTTGGTGTCCATGGGAAGGTGATTTGTTGAGGGACTGTTATTCAGAAACAATCTGTAACAGTGAGAGAACAAGGGGTAAAACAAGGGGAGAGATGAACTTGATAGGGTCTCAGGAAGAGGCTGCCTTTGGTGGGATCATGAGGCAAGGGCTTTGAAGCATAAACTAGATCACCCTAAGAGGGCCCGCTCTTTGTGCTCTGGATTCATCATTGTCTGTGGGCCACCCCCAAAGGGTGGAACTTCCCAGGCAAGGCAGCTCTTGTCACCTTGGGGCAATCTGACATTTCATGTGAGCTGTGAAAAGCCAATACTCACAGCAACTGGGGAAGGGGTGCATTGTCCTAGCCGAAGGGGTTTGGGCAGGGAACCACAGTGTCTACTACAGTCCACCCCTTGCACTGCTCAGATCCACTCCATTCCCACATTAAATTTATTCCATCTACCTATTGATTGACAGAGAATTCTCATTGGTTCAGGGTGGATAGTGCAGCCTGAAGGAAAGCATCCCCTATCCCTCATCTTCACCAGGTGTCATCTCCAGCTTGATCCCTCAGTTGTATCTTTAAGAGACCATTCTACCCTTCATAATTTGGTAGCGTCTGGATGGTGTGCTATGTGGGAGGACCAGTGTATCCTGTGATCAAGTACCTACTGCCACACAGCCCTTGCCATGACTCGGAGTTCCTGGGTCTGCAGTGGTGTTGAATGAGAGCCCACGTCAGTGAATCAGACACCCTGTGAGCCCTCAAATAGTGGTGATGGCCTAAGGCTTTGGCAAGTGAGAGAGGAACTCATACGTAGAATATGCATTCACTCTGGTCAGGGCTAGTCACTGCCCTTTCCACGATGGAAGGGGGCCTACATAGCAACCTGGCCACCAAGTGGCTAGTTGGTCTCCTCATGGAATGCTATTATATCAGGGACTCAGCTTGAGTTCTGTTGATGGTCTAGGAGAGAGGAAGCCAAGGCTGCCGGGGTTACACACAACTTTGTCACTGTCACTGTGATACTCTGTTCATGAACCCATCCTGGGCAAGGACTGGAAGAAGGATGAGAAGCAAGGACAGAGACTGGCCAACATCCGCTAGCCAAGTCATCCTACCTATTTTGTTGTTTAGTGACTCTATTGCAATAGATGCTCTCTGGTGCATGGTAAAATGTAGTACATGGGCCGGATGCAATGGCTCAAGCCTATAACCCCAGCACTTTGGGAGACTGAGGCAAGAGGATTGCCTGAGCCCAGGGGTTCGAGACCAGCCTGAGCAACTTGATGAGATCTCAACTCTATAATAAATCAAAAAATTAGCTGGGTGTGGTGGAAAGCTACTTGGAAGGCTAAGGTCCTGGAAGGATTGCCTGAGCCCAGCAAGTCAAGGCTGTGATGGCCATTAGCATGCCACTGTACTCCAACCTGGGTGACAGAGTGAGACTCCAACTCAAAAAAAAATGTGGTACTTTATCCTCACACTTTTTGCCCTCTCCCATAGGTCTATGTACCTTTTTCCCTGTCCCCCTTGACTCTGATAGTTCAATCTTGCTCTTCTAGGCCTATGACCAAGACATAGCTAAGCCATTTGCCACTGCCCATGAGTGTGTGTATATCCTTATGCAGGTCACTTCTCTTGCTATGCAAATGACCAGATGTACTGCCCAAATCTCTTCCTATTGGAGGGAGTTTCTCTCACCCATCTTTCAGGACCACATTTGAGTGGCTGTAGTACAGTCTGTTTACTTTTGGCTTGCACCCATATAGCAAGTCAACCCATTTGTGATCCAAACTTGGGAATTTTCCTTCTCTGTCAGTTGGTTATAATAAACCCTCTGTGTGACCATATATGTGTGCCAAGGGAGAGGCATTGGTGTGACATTCTACATTTCATGTCTCTTACCCTATTAGGGGCCTGTTTTGGGTATAAGAGACCTCCCTTTACAGAGAATTCAGCCTTTTCTCAAGTACTGCTGCTCTTACAATGGAATCCTCTGCCTGGTCATCACTCCCTTTTCTCTCTGGCTCCAGAAGGTAAGTGTTTTTCATTGCTTCCTGACAAGAGGTTTCCTCTGACTCTCACACTTTAAACTGCCAGTTAGGAGCTCTACAACCATAATTTCCTTTCTTCAATGAATCTGTGACACTTAGCAACAGCCACTAATTCCATAGTCCTAATAGTTATTCTTTGCCTATGCTTCTCAGATGCCAGAGACTTTGCACCAGCCTGTGCAGCTCCCTCACCTGTGTCCTATCTTAGTTTACCACAGGTGACGCACTGCCACTCCATGCCTGGAACTATCATCTCTACCTGCCACAGTGATGGGTCCTCACTGCCATCTGGTCAGTGGTCCTCCTCCAGCATCCTATCCTCATTTTATTTCTTGTAGAAATCAGTTTTTGGCTGTAGGTTGCCTGGCAGGAGTGCATGTGGGGGAGTAGAGGGCAGGTAACCTCTCAGGCAAGGAGATTTCTGTCTGCTGAGGATGATTTTCTGGTGAAGGAGAGACATTGTGGGCTTTTGGCAGCCAACACTCATAACAGCAGAGGGATAGGTAAGCCAGTAAAGAGAACTCTGTAAAGGGATCTTGATGGAGCACTGTAAGTACCTAGTTACTATAGAAACTGATGAAGAAGACAAAGAAGGCGCAGTCAGAGGGACTCAAGGAGAACTGAAGAACTGAAAGAGGGAATGGATGGAATTCAAGTGTCTTAGTCTGTTTTCTGGTGTTCTCACAGAATCTCCAAGACTGGGTAATTTATAAAGAAAAGAGGTTTATTTAGCTAATGGTTCTGGAGGCTGAGAAGTTCAAGATCAGGTGGCTGCCTCTGGTGAGGGCCTCATGCTGCATCGTAACATGGGGAGGTAGATGGCATCATGTGGCAAGGAGGGCAAGAGCATGCCAGACTGGTCTTACTACCAACCCCCTCTTGTGATCACTAAAGTATTCCCATGATAACCCATTAATCTATGAACTCATCAATCCATTCATAAAGGCAGAGCCTTCATGACCCAATTATCTCTTAATGGCTCCACTTCTAAATACTGTTACCCCGGGGATTCCGTTTCACCATGAGCTTCACAGGGGACAAACATTCGCACCATAGCACCAAGAGAAGAGATCTTCAAGGAAGAGACGGCAACTGTCACGCGCAGCCGAGAGGTCCAGTCTCCTCAAACAGCACGGAGTTACAGCCAAGAGGCCATTGGTGAGCTCGCAAGAGATGTTTCAGAGAATGGGTGGCACACCAACCGGGCATATAAGGGGTGACTGAGGAAAGAGAGTGAGCATGGGCAACCTCAGGCTGAGAGGCCTGTGTGAGGAGGGGCAGAGACTAGACATTGGGGGCGGGGGGAGATAAACATGAGCTGGACCTCATCGCACCAGCTCCGGAGGCTTCAACCTGGGAAAGGAAAGGGGGAAGGCACAGGAAAGGGGCTGATGGAGTGAAGTCTCTCACAGAAGAGAAGGTGGTGACAGTGTCAGGGCCAGGGGAGGGGTTGGCCCCGCCTGGGGAAGGGACACCACATCCTCTGGGCCTGGGAGGAAGAAGGTACAGTTGAGGGTGGATGGAGGTAGGTCTGTGGGTAGGAAGGAGGGAGTTGAGGGGTCTGCGTGGTGGCTGAGTAACCCACCGAGAGCGAGGTGGGCGTGGCTGAGTAGGAGGCTGGAGCGGAGGACAATGGAAATGGGTGGGTGGGGAGACCAGCCAAGATTAGATGGGTGCTCCTGAGGACTCAGTGAGGCAGGAGACCCCAATGCATTCTGGTATCAACTTGTGGGGCTGAATGCCTTTCCCCAAGAGCACCCCACAGCCTTATATGGAGGCACAGTCAGTGGGGTGAGGGTGGAGCCTTTGCAGGGTGGGCTGGGGGAAGAACAGAGATCCAAGATAACCCACAATGTGTGGCCCCTGGTGTGGGGACGCTGAGCTGCCCCAGCCAGGTCCTCCACTGGGCTTTTTCAGTGGACTTTTCTCATTCCTGAGTTAGGCCCAAGGAAAGAAGTAACCCACCTCCAGAGGAGTTAGCTGGGATAGGGCAAGCCAGTCTTCAGGCAGCCGCGTGGGGCAGCCACAGGCCTGTGTTTAGCTGTCTCCTTGGTTTCAAGGGCTCAAGCTAAAATGTCAGGAAAGTTGGCTTCTTATTGCGAAGTTAGGGAAGACACTGCCCATGCTCCCTCTTCCCACTCCCCTGCCTACTTCCTGCCTTTAAGGCAATGGCATTCAAACTTTTTGTTTTTAACCACAACCCACAAGTAAGAACATCATGACGCAGCAGGCGCACACACACACACACACACACCCCAAACAGGTCTTGATATAATCCTTCTCTTTACTCTGTAGGTATACTCCTGGCATTTTCTACTATAGTCTCATCTAGTTCATTAAAAAGTGCTGATCGGGGCAACCCCTCCGGGTCCCCTCCCACTGTGGAAGCTTTTCTGTCCTCTCAATAAATCCTGCTTTCTCAAAAAAAAAAAAGTGCCGGCCATGTCCTGCCACACTGACGCCATGGGTCACTGGATGATTATCGAGAAGTTCTAAGGCAATAGGGAAGTGGGTGTGTTCCCTTTGGGAACAGTCCCTGATGTTAACTAACCACCTCCTTCTCAAAGGAGTGTGGGTTTTCAGAGAAACACATCTGCCCTGGCAGTGCTGGTAGAAGGCAGTGCCCGCAGCTTAGTAGTGGCTGGTATTCCTTTTTCTTTTGAGTTGGAGTCTCATTCCCTTGCCCAGGCTGGAGTGCAGTGCCATGCTCCCAGTCACCGCAGGCTCGACCTGCTGAGCTCCGGCGATCCTTCCGCCTCAGCCTTCCAAGTAGCTGGAACTACAGGTGCGCACTACCACGCCTGGCTAGTTTTTGACTTATTGTAGAGATGTGGTCTCACCGAGTTGCCTGGGCGGGTCTCGAACCCTCGGGTTCAGGTAATCCACTTGCCTTGGCCTCCCAAAGTGCTGGGATTAAAGGCTGAGCCACTGAGCCCGGCTGTATTTCATTTTTAAAGTAAATCTTCTCCCCCTTACCCTCCGTCTCCCACCAAAAGGAGAAACTCTGAACATCTGAGTAGTCCCAGGGGACTTTTGGGCACCCGGCTCCCTTCCCACTGCTGGCTCCTGAACACACAAACCCCTTACACTTGCCCTCACAATCTCCTGACACACATTCTGCACAGACACCCAGATACATTTGAGTGGGTATATTTGGGGCACCTGCCCAGTCCCCACTTCCTCTGTGAACAGTCCTTGCCGAGGGAAGGCCACGGCCACCCCACCTTTGCTTTCTTCCTGTCCACCAGTGGTTAGGCTAAGTGGTGAAAGGGCAGCGACTGGCTGACAGGCTCTGCCAAGCAGATGCACTTCTCCAAAAGTTCAATCAGAGATGCAGGGAGAGCAGTCAATGCTTGAAATGTCAGGGGCTGTGGTGAGAGAAGCCCAGTCACAGAGAAGAGAAAACCTTTAGAGGGTCAACACAGCACTGTCTATGCAGCCTGGCTGTGCTTGTTGCCTCTGAACCCTCTGTGGCAGAGTTCCATCTTTAAACCCAGAGCAATCCACAAGGGACTGTCAGAGACCGGCCACCACTGGACACTCTGAGTCACATGCCACCAGAGCCCTTATCACCCCACGTGCACCTGGCCCCAACCAACTCCCCACCTGGCCCCAACCAACTCCCTCCCTCGTCAGTCCTTCCAGATACACGCCCTGCTTATCCCCCCAGGGACAGGTTCCAGGACCTCTGCAGGGACACCCGGAACAGGGCCAGAACAGGGCCGCTTCCAATTTGACACCCAAACCACCTGCCTATTTTCTTTCTAGTGTGTGTGGAGGGAGACAGGGCAGGGGTGGTGTTTTAAAAACAAAGGCAAAAACACCGACCACTCGTTGACATCCACAAAATAGCTAATTCGCCAAACCTTCGTTTTTGTCCATTTATTTAGAAAAAAATTAACATGGGCAAATGAGATACCTCAGTGTTACAACAGAGTATAGAAATGTCTAGCAATAGTCAAATAATTTGATCTTTAAATACAAAATAACCACATGAACACCTAATATACAGGTTTCATCTGAATACATATTTATTAGATAAATATTAGAGGTTGTCACATCATCTAACTACATACAGCTTTGCAAGACTAGAAATCACAATTAGTTTTCTGACCAGTTGAAAGTATGAAATGATTGCATTGTACATACGATGTACAAAGACGATGACGGTTTCTGTGGGAGTCACTTCAGGCTGCACTTGTGGGTGTGTTTATGTGTGTACGTGTGAATCACCTGTGATCATGATATCAAAAATTATACAAAGTATGAATTTGGTTACAATTTTCTTCTGAAATCCCCGTTTCTTTTCATTATTTCCATAGCACCCTAAAAATACACAGGTGGTAGGACTAGTACACTGAAGCTAAATAGTACATGTAGGTAAAATAAAAGCAAAACAGAACAAAAATCCCTTTCCACGCAGGGTCAGAGTATATTACATGAGTGAGACACGTGTGAAGAACTCACAAACGCTAACAAACAGGATCTCTAGTTTTTCCACGTAAGATGGGAGTTCCAAGCCTTTTTTTTTTTGTTTTGTTTTGGAAGATAAAAACAATACACATTCCGAGAGAAATGAATGCATCTGTTGACATGTCTCTATTTCTCATTTACATATGTACACACGTCCCTTGA
This sequence comes from Cephalopachus bancanus, assembly GCA_027257055.1. Classification (NCBI taxonomy): domain Eukaryota; kingdom Metazoa; phylum Chordata; class Mammalia; order Primates; family Tarsiidae; genus Cephalopachus; species Cephalopachus bancanus. The sequence continues at coordinate 4,961,093 of JAPVLO010000036.1, forward strand.
GTCGCTGCTGCTGACACTGCCCTGTCTGGACGGGTCAGGCCCGAGGCCCGTCGGGAGCAGACCTGTAGCTCTCTGGGATGGGGTGGGAGTGGGGGTGGGTGGTCAGGGCTTCCATCAGGGAGAAAGTATTAGCAGTTTCTTAAAAAATAAAATGGCTACAGGGAACATGATACATGGATAAAGCTTCAAACCAAGAAGATGGGGGTGATTGCCTGTACTTGGCCCTTCCCGCTGCCCGCGGACTCCCTGTCCAACTTGCAGAGTGGCAGTGGAAATATGCCTGTGGGCTGGGTGGATGCTCATCATGGAAAAGTGGCTTGCTGAGGCCTCGTGTTTTTGCTGAGGTTACTTATGGCTCCAAGTAGTTGTCCAGAATGACAGGGGAAGTCTCTAGAGCTCAGGACCACCTCTGCTTACAGATGCTATCTACCTGCCTCTGTCATGACTTGGGGTTTGCTCCTACTCCGGATGCCTCTGTACCTCACTCACACCCTGGCCTGGCTCCAAATTCACTCTTGAAAAGTCCGACCCCAAAGTGTGGGCTTCAGGCACCATGGCTCAGAGCCAGCTGAAGGAGAGCTCTTTGCCGAAGTTGCTGGTGGAGGCTTGCTGGGGAGGGAACCCAGGAACCCAGCCTCAGGCGCCGAGCCCAGAGAGGGTTGGGGAGGTGCCTGGAGCCAGGGTTGCAGGGAGTATCTAGACCCTCTGTACTAGAAAGTCGTGGAGAGGTCCGTGAATGGAGTCTGGGCACACCCTGAAAAGAGCCAGAATGGACTCTAGGCCTTGCTGGGGCCAAGAATCAAGGCAGGAAGCAGGGACTCCCAAAGAAGGCATCTTTAAGTCTGTCAGGAGCTGCAGTCCCCAGACGGTCCAACTGAGCAGGGTCACCTGCCGGGTCACTGGCACTGGGCAAGGGTGGCCACATGCTACCTGGCGTTGTCTTGGGGGCTGGCACTAAGCAGAGGCTCCCTAGTCTTCTGATTCCCAGTGCAGCCACCTCTTTTGCTGTCCCTTCATCTGTACAAATAGCCCTGGTTGTTTTGTTTTCGTTGTTTAAAAAAAAAAAAAGACTCGGTCTTTGAGTCAAGGTATTTTAAAAACACCAGCAAAGGCTAAAACCAGGTCGTGAAAATGTTGAATATTATCAAAGACGATACTAAAATATTCACAAAGATATTTACAAAAGCGATTCTTAAAATAATTGATTTGCATACTGAACAACACGCTGTTTGAAAAAACCTCGATGACAGGACAAAGGAAAAAAGGGGCAGGGGCAGGGGCAATGGCAGCTCTCCTGCAGAAAACCTTGTGCCATCTGGGACAGTGACTGGAAGTCAACAGGTGGGGCCACCTTTTCGGTAAAATTCACAAGAAGCGCTGGGACCACCCACCACACAGCGGGAGCCAGAAAACACCCACAGCGGACGGAAGTGCAGGAAAGGGCCCGGGCAGTGGCAAGGAGGGGGGCAAAGAATTTACAGGCGGGACCCAAGTGACAGGACAACCCGGCATTGCCCCAGGTCGTGTGGCTTGGGGGGTGGGGCACGGATGAGCCTGAAACAAAGTGGACGCAGGACAAGCTCCCCAGGAGACATCAGAGAGCACTGAGCAGGATGGAGTGCAGAGGAGGGAAGGCCGGGCTGCCTCTGCTTGATTGAGCAGGAGTGTGGGGTAAGCTTGGGTAGAAGAAGGGTACAGCGGGGAAGGGAGCTGGCAGCCACGGGAGGCATGTGAGGCGGCCACAGAAGCAGCCTGTGATGCCGGCAGGTACATCCTGGTGCACACAGTGATGGCCTGGGCTGGAGCTGGGGACAACCTTCAGCACAGGGACAGATAGGCAGAGAAGCTGAACAGACACGATGCCCTGGGCTCCTGTGCACGCGCCAACCCTGCCTTTCTACGCCTGTCTTGCTGGACAAAGAGAACAAGGACACAGAGGGAAGTGGGTATCCCACGGAACAGTCTTGGAGGGGGAGGGTTGAGGGGAAGGAGGAGGAAGGGGAAACAACGCGGAGAGAAATGGTTTGCTTGCTGTTCAAGTGCAACGTTCCTTTTCTCCAGGTGACTTCATAGCTTTAAATTGTTGCTGTTTAAAAACAGGGAGTGGATTGGAGCAAAGTTTTAAGTTGCTGCTCCTGTTTGACTCCAGCTGGCGGCATCCCCCACTTGCCCCCCAACCAACGGCACAGTCATTTTGGTTGGGCACGAGTGTGCACTCTGTCTCCCAAGGCTGAGCTGAGCCTGAGGGTGGTGAAGCCGTCCGAGATGTCCTGGCTCTGGGGAGGTCCTGGCCTCCTTTCCCACCAGTCCCCAAACAGGAATGGCATACCCTCTCGTGAACACAGAATCCTGTCCTTTTTCTCTGCTTTCCGAGAGAGCATTTTACAGGGTATCTTGGCTTAGAGGTCAGGGGTCAAACTTGGCCCCTGAGAGATGTTCTTTCCCGGAGGCTTGTGCTTTTCTGTGGTGGGTGGTGGTGGGCAGGCCAGTCTCACTGCTACCAACCGTCACTGCTCTTCTAAGGTTTTGGACCCACCCTGGGTCTTGGGGGGGCCTTCTCTCAGGCTCCACAGTCACTCGAAGGAGGCTCTGGGCCAGGAGGCAGGGTCACAGTCGAGAAAATGGAAGAACCTTGGGGGCACTGGAAGGTCATCTGGAACCAGCACACATGGAGGGACCGGGAAGCCGCGCCAGCGTGTGCCCTCTTACTTGACCGGTTCCCTCAGGAGGATCATCTTCGGGGCCTGCGCCGGGCCTGGGCCTGAGCCCAGGGTGTGCAGGCAGGACACAGGCTCCAGACCCATGGCCTTTCTGGCGTGCCCTCCCCGCCCCTCTGTGATGAGGGTTGCGGCAGGAGAGGGCTCCCCGCCCCTCAGCCTGTGGCTCCGGGCGAGGGGAGGTCTGAGGGCATGGGCTCCCAGGTGGAAAAGTGTGTGGGGCGGGGGGAGGAGGCAGAGTGTGGGGGGAGCCCCCGACGGGGTGGGCTTCAGTTGTTCTCAAAGAGAGACAGGAGGTCATCGTTACTATTGCTCGGCAGGTCGGGGGGGTCCAGGTAGGAGAGGAGCTCATCAGGATTTGTGAGTTCTGGAAGGAGCTGGAAAAGAAGAAGTACACATGCCCAGTTGAGGCGTCGGCTGGGAGACCAGGGCAGGGTGAGGAGTGCAGGGACACCCCCGGCCTGTCGGCTTCCCCTCATCTGTCTCCTGAGGCCCTCGCTAAAAGAGGGAAAATGAAATCTTGAGCCTGGGTCTGTAGGCTGTACCCAAACATGCCCAGGCCACTGCACTTAGAATGGAGCACATTTGAGCTCATTTTGAGCCTAGGGGGAAGGGGGCCCACAGACTTCAGCTCTACAAGCTGGGAAGCCCCCATGGTGGGTCAAGGGGCTTCCCCTTGATTAGAATGTCCCTTTGCCCCTCTCAGAACCTGTGTGAGGAGCTTAGGGTCACAAAGGCCTCTCAGCAGAAACCACACAGCTTCACACATAGGTGGGCTGGCAGGTACAGCTGGCTGGCAGCCATCCTTCCCTGTGGCCCCTGGCAGAGGGGTGCAGACTGTCCCTACTCTCTACCGAGATGTCCTTGGAGTCTTTCTGACCCATGGGGAAGCCTCAGGCATCTAACAGCAGCCCCACTGGCCTGGTCTGGGGAGGAGAGCTGGGCGGGGATCTGAGATGGCCACATAGTGAGCAAGTGTCTACTCAAGGCCTGTCTGACACTGTGGGGCCAAGAGTGACAGAGCAGGGCTGGGTGTGGAGGACAAGAGCGGCTGAGGAGAGGGCAGGCCTCCCCGGGGAGTCCAGAGCCTGGGGTGTAGGTGGCGCTCCCATGGTGGGGGATGGGAAGGCCCAGGGCTCCATCCCACCCAGCCAGCCCTGTCCAGCTGCCCAGCCCGGTCATTCAGTGTTCCTACCACCCTTCAGATCATGCAGGCGTCAGGGTGGCCCTCTGCTGTCCACTCCAGCCTGCTGTCCCCGGCTGTGACCCCAGGCTGATCCCACTGCCCCCCTCTTCTGTCTCCCCACATGGGGGCTCTTGGAGTGAGTGATGGAGCAAGCAGAAGCAGGGCATGGACGACACACGGACAAGAAAACTGGAGACAGACACACACCAGCGAGGCAGACACAGGGCCCTAGCCCCTCCAGCCACTCCCCTGCCGAGGGCCAGAGAGTGTGTGGCAGACACAGAAATCGCAAGCTCAACGTGGGGAGAGGGCTGGGGGAGGGAGAAGGGCAGGGACCCTCCTGTGCTGCCCTGAGGGACTCTGCCAGAGCCTGGGTGGAGGGTGGGGCGGGACTGGGGTACAGGGCTGTGGCCAGGGGACTAGAGTGGAGGGGACACACGGTGACACTTCCCCCGGTGGGGTTTCCTGTTCTGGAGCCAGGAGACTGGCTGGGGCCCACTCCCCACCCACCCGTCTCCACCCGGGGCCTCAAGCCCTCAGCGCCCACCCCTTCTCTTGGGCAGGTCCCGGCGCCAGGCCTAGCCCCAGGTCAAGGCAAGTGGTGACCCCAACTTACATCCAGCGAAGGCTCCGGCATGTCGGACGCTCCCTGCGCTCCGGCCTGACCCTCTAAGGCTGAGGAGGGGTTAAAGGTCAGGTCGCTGTGTGGATGGTTGCTGGGAGCGGCCTGTGGCGGCTGCCGGGGAGGCTGGGAAGGAGGAGGAGGAGGAGCCCCACTGTGATGTAATGGAGGCCCTGACTGGCTGCTGGGGTGTGGTACGTGCAAACCTTGTTGTATGGAGGGGTGGGGCTGGTCAGAGCTGCCAGCGTGTGGCATCTGTGGAGGAGGAGAGAGCAGGAGAGAAGAAAGGTGAGGTGACGGGCACAGCAACGAGATGTCTGAAGAAATGAACCCAAACAAACCTGGGAAATCACAACCCCCAACGAGGCAGCCCCTGTACAAAGCTCAACACTTTTTGTGGGTATAGAAACAAAAAAATCCTCCCCGCAACCTCCCGTCAGGGAGGCTGTGGCGGGGGGGGGGGGAGGTGGGGGGCCTCTCGGACTGCGTGGGGCCAGGGGGAAGCCGGAAAGGCCTCAAGACAAGCACAGACACGGGCCCCTCCGCCTCCCCGCCCTGGACACCGGCACCACAACGAACAACAGTGAGAGCAGGATGGAGAAGCAAAATGGGCATGTTTCTGGGGAGCAGGGAAGGGGTCGCCGCAGCACAGTGCAGGGCTTCCCTGGGCTGGATGGCGGAGAGCAGACGCGGACAGACAGCATCGGGCAGGTGTGCGGCTCAGGACTGGGTCTGCATCCCCTGAGCAATGCTGGGCACAGAGGCGCCTTCTGACAGCCAAGGAATGCGGCAGCAGGGCCTCAGCCTGAGCCCTGCTGGCTGCCCGAGTGGAATCTAGCCACCGTCGGGGAGGCAGGGCGGGACGGGCACTTGGGGACCAGGAATGGCTCGGCACACTGCTGGGTTCTTACTCTGGGCCACTCCACCTAGTTGGCACAGCGTGCTGGGGGAGGCAGGCACCTCCAGGCCGCCAAGAACGAGGAGGATTCTGTGTGACAGTTACCCAAAGGGGGAGACTTGCTGAGATCAGGGATGGCAGTGCTTCTCTAACATAAACTAGAGGATGTGTACTCTTCCAAGGACAAGTGCACTGGAAGCTGGGCTGTCTGTGGGCAGGCAGATGGGTGGGTGAGATGTAAACATTCCCCACTAGTCAGTTTGCTGTCCTGAACAGGCCTTCCCTGGAAGTGAGAGGCAGGGAACCTCAGCAGGCAGAGCCCAAGCCCTGATGCTCCACTGCGAGCATTCCCACAGCACCCCAGCCCTACCCATACTCTGCCAGTGAGGGAGCTCACTGGTACTCCTGGTCCTCTATTGGAATAGGCAGCCTGGATGGCGGTTTCTCCGGCCTTTTAATCCCCCTGTCCTCACCCCACCTTCTGAGCCCCACAGAACACACTGACGTCTTCTTCCTTTGTGAGTTTGGAATTGGCAGCCTGGCCACCCCTGGTCTTCCCTAGACCCCAATTCCTCTTCCTGTTTCTCCGAAAACTGCTCCCTAAGCCTTGCTGCAGGCTGGACTCTGCCACGGTTCATGCGGTCACCTTGATGTGGCCCCAAGTGGCACAGGGCCCTTCCAGCCCAATCCAAAACAGGGGAGGATCTCACGACCACGGGGTTTGGGACCCTGAGGGACCTGTATAGGGGTCGCACATGAGGAAGAGGCTGGGGGAATGGGCCATCAGTGCCGTCAGCCAGATAGCTTGGAGTCCCACCCAATGGCATCCTACTATGCCCATCCTGGGGGAGCAGGGAGAAACTCCGCAGTCCTGCAAGCAACCCAGTTCAGGACAGACAGACCCTGGATCTTCTGACACAGCTGTCCCCACCCAGACACAATACATGGCTGGCATGTCTTAGGGTCTGGAGGGGCAGGTGCCCACTGAGCCCTGCTGCTATACCCATCTACCTGCCACTAGGCTTGGGAGAGTCCTTGGGTGTGTCGGCAGCTGGCTGGAATCCTCTGGCTAGCCTTGTGTGCATGGGGGTTCCTCCCAGCTACTTGCGCACCCTGGGGGTGGGGTCCTCTAGCTGGGCGGGTGTTTACCTGTGACTGCCCCAACCTACCCACCTCCCACAGTAGTACTTCCGGGCTCAGTTGCCCCATAGTGAGAGCTAGAAATGGGGAAGGCCAGAGCCATCTAAGGGGCCTCTGAAGTCAACTCACGGGTCCAGGACGCTCTGCACTGAATCTGGGCGGCAGGGCTCACAAGAGGCAGGGGGCAGCCTGGCTGACAGAAGGAAGTATGTAACATTCCTGCTGCTGTTTTCCAGCACGAGGAGCTTGCAAGGGCTCAGGATGTGCGGGGTGTGTCTGTGGAGTGTGAGCTGGGGTCTCCTGGGCATGGGGTGTCCTCAGGGCTGAGGAAGGGACACCAGGAGAGAAGTCCCCACAGGGCAGAGAGTAAGTCCCGAGACCTTGGCCGAAGCACCACAAAGCAGTGACTTCTGATTTGGTTTCCTGAGAGAAAGCTTTACAGTGCTCCCTCTCACCCAGATCCTTCTGGTTAATTCCACCCCCGCTGAGAGTTAGGGGTGGCTCTGGCCCATGGACAGCTCCCAGTCCAGTTGCAGAGCCAATTCCACATTAGGCGTGTGGAATAACCAGAAGCCCTTTCCTTCCAGATCCCGTGATGGAAGACGAGAGGTCTGGAGTGGCACCTTCTGGAGCAGGCACACCCAATCCGGCTGCCAGGCATTGGCGATACCCCCAGGCCCTCTCCCTGGCTGATACAGCACAGAACCTGCCCTTCCTCCCTCTATGAGAGACCAGAATGACTGAGGCCTCAGGCAAGCCACTTCAGCCCTCAGGCCTCCGTTTCCCCAAAACCTCAACTGTTCTTCCTCCACTCAGACACTGCCAGAAGTCTTCCTCCATTGATGCAAGGCTCCTGTCTGTCTTGTTTACACCTGTCACAAAGCCTGGCTCAGAAAACATTTGTTGAACAAGTGCAAATGCCCAGCACTGACTCGATGAGGACTTCAGAGGCCAGGCAGGCCTCCTGCCACTGCCATGGGGGCCACAGGAAGGGAGGGCCTGTGGATAGCACAGGACACTTTATCCCATAACGGGCTAGCTCAGTGACACAGGTTAGGTATTCATCAAGGCGGAACAGGATAAGGTGTGAATATTTCTAGGACCATGAGGCTTCCTGGCATCTCCTTTTGCAGTAAGTGGTAATGCCTGGAAGACTCAGACCCTTGGGGAATAAGTGTCTAGGTCAGGATCAAATTCCAGGTGGCTAGGCCCATGTTTAGTCAGTGTAAGAGTGTGTAAGTGGGGGAGAGAGGTGGTGGCATGTGCGTGCACACGTGTGTATACGTATATGTGTATGCAGAGTATGTGAGTGCATGCTTGGGGTGGAGCCTGAAGCTTCTCCCACCCCAGAGAATCCAAAGTCCTGGGTGGAACAGCCAAGTCCAAAGATGCTGAGGGGCCACGACACAGCCTCAATCGGGCCTCTTAATTGCTTCTGAGCTCCCAGACTCAAATTTTAGTCCTCCCCTTTTTTTGGGAGGGAGCCAGGGTATCCACATCCCAGGAGAAGCCTTCTGCCCCCGTCAGTCCCAGAGGCTTGGAAAAAGGGTGAGGGTGAGGAGGAGATACTCACAGTTTCCTGCATGGGGTGGCTGAGGGGTTTCTCAAGGGCGGCCATGTTGTTGGGCATGTCCGGGGGGTGGGAGAGCTGGGGGGGCCCGTGCATGAAGTCGTTCATGGATGTCCCACCAGGATTCCCATGGGGGAAGTCAAAATTGCCATGGCCTTGGTAGTTGTTGCCTGGGAAGGGAATGAGATGGGCGAGGGAAGGTTACCTAGAGGGATAGAAGCTACCCCCAAGGAACAGGGAGTGCATACAAGTACAAGCCAAGTGCTTTTTCTCCTGTGAGGCCAATCAGCTTCTGCGGCCTCAGCCATCTAGGCTGTGCAGTGGAGCAGCAATGCAGCCTTGTCCCGTGGGCTCTGGCACCCAGGGCACATGTTGCTCTTGCTGTTTGAGGAAGGGTAGAGTAGGAGACATGGTAGGCCAGGCTTCTAGGGGTTGAAGGGACATGGAAGGAGGCCCAAACCTGAGTCTATAACAGGATATGCTCAGCGATTCCCCTATGTGGCCACATTTCTTACCTGGCAAGACCTGGGCCCGAGGGCGCGGCCAGGTTCTGCCAAGTCCACAAAGAAAGCTGCGCCAGACTCAAGATGATGCCATTAGAAACTAGCTGCCTGGCTTCTCTGGTCACTGTGCCCTTCACCGCATGGCAATGGTGAGGGCCAGAGGATCTGCACGCTGGGAGGCTGGGGCCCTTGGCATGCTGGGGCAGTCTGACCAGGTGGCCTAACATCTCTGGGCCTCTTATCACCTAGGAGCCCTGGGGACATAGGATCAGGGATCCTACTTGGAGAGCTGCTGTCTGGCGGGGTATTTCCCAAGAATCAAGTGGCAGTGAGTGAAGCTTGGTCTGGGCAGCAGAGCCAGTGATGGACATTGGTGGCCACTGGCTGGGCTCCAGGAGCCTGGACTCTGTCCCTGGACAGGTGGGACAGTTGCAGGATCAGGGATGATACAGATGTCATAGAAGAACATGGGAGGGCTAGGCGGAGGGCTGAGTACTCCAGACGGATGTGTTCCGCAACTCCAGTGAGAACTGGCTGGGAAGGGGCAGAAGCTGTATAACTCAGAGATGCAGACTTGGAAGCCCCCAAGCTAGGGTATACATACCCAAGTCCAGCAATGTAGGGACTGCTTTCTAGGGGTATGGATCCTCTGCCTCTCCATCTACACCCCCCCATCCCCACCGCTGTCCGCACAGAAATCCTGTACCCCTGCTGGGGCTTGGGGCTGCCCTCCTCTCTCCCTATAGGGCATCACCCACCTTGGCTGCTGTAGTCGTTGGAGTTGTTGCCCCCGGGTGGGGGTGGGAGTGGGTATGGGGACGGGCCGGGGCCCAGGGCTGCGATCATCTCCATGACGTTGGGCATGATCATCTGGCTGGGACTCATGGTCTTGAACCGTTTGGAGGGGATGCCGTCAGGGTCATCCTTGATGTGCAGGTCTGACTTGATGGGCACCGGCCGCCAGCTGCACGTGGGGTCGATGGTGACCTCTTCAAACTCAGAGCTGGGGGAGCAGAGAGGGAGCTGAGGTTCTAGGGTGCTGGGCTCTGGACACAGAGCCTCCAGCTCGAACGGACACTGAGACATCCTGACTGAGGCCCCTGCCCCCACCCTCACCACGCTCTGAACCAGAAGGGAGCCTGGTGGGGACTTTCACATCTCTGAGAGACGGGGAGACTGAGGCTAAGAGGCTAGGAAAAGTAACTGGCTGGGCACAGGGCAGCTGGTCTCAAGGCCTCTCACCTGGGGAGTACTCAAGGCCTCTCACCTGGGGGGGGCACTGTCAGCTTCCTGCTCTGAGTTTTGTCCCTTCTGGAAGCTTCCTAAGTCCCTAGGTTCAGAGGCCCCAAGGTAAAGGATGTGGGTGAGTGGTCTGCTGGTCTGGGGAGCGCTGTGTCAGGGCTGTCCAGGTGCTCATCTCTCTCCAACCAAGCTTCATCCCCTCAACCCTGGCCTGGCCCACACTGGACCCCCACTTACTGTTGGATGGCATTCAGGATCCCCCACATGTACTGATCCACCTCCAGGCCCTCCAGCAGAGCGGTTTTACTGGAAGAGGAGATTGGGGAGGCATTGGCCTTTGCTTCTGAACCCGAGCACAACCTACAATCCCCTATGTCACCAGGACCCTGGCCCTGCTGCTGGTTACTATAGGAGGCACAGGAGAGGGCAGTTCTGTGACAGCTTGATACCAAAGAACTGTCCAGAACCCTCATAATCTGATCTCCTCTGCCTTGCTTGGGTTCTTTTTCCTTTTTTCTTTCTGAGTTGGTGTCTCACTCTGTCACCCAGGCTGGTGTGCAGTGGCACACTCACGGCCTCGACTTGCTGGGCTCAGGCGATCCTTCCGCCTCAGCCTTCCAAGTAGTTGGAACTACAGGCACGCACTATCATACCCTGCTAATTTTTTGATTTATTGTAGAGACTAGGTCTTGCCAAATTGCCCAGGCTGGTCTCAAATCCGTGGGCCCAGGCAATCCCCTCGCCTCAGGCTCCCAAAGTGCTAGCATTACAGGCTTGAGCCACTGTGCCAGGCTGTTCTTTTTCTTTAGGGCAGCTAGAGGGGAGAGCCCAAGAAAAGGGCCACAGAGCAAGAAAAGTTTCTCCTTCTGTGGTAGGGGGTGGTTTGGGGAAGCCCCCACTGGGGTATACGTCACTCACTTGCACACAGGACACCTCCAGGTCCCTCTCTCGCAATTCAGCTGCAAGTACGACTCCAGGTCAAAGCACTGCAGAGACCAGAGACAGACAGGACTGTCAGAAACTACCTAGTCACACCTTGGGGACCCTAGAAAGGCTTCCCCACTAGGGAGAGAGACAGGTGGTAGGAAAGATCCAGGGTGGAGGTTAGGTGGAGTGAAAGCCATGCTGCCTTTCTGCCACGCTGAGTGACTAATGCCTCCAACCCAGCATACCTCATGCCACCTCCCACGCCCCAAATGTCCCCGTGCTTATATCCTCTGAGAAGCCTTCCAGGACCCCTCCCCAGCCAATTCTGTTTTTGCCCTGTGACAGCCCCTCTCACTGAGGCCAGGGGCAGCCTCTTCAGCCCAGCTCAGGCACTGAGGACAAATCTGATCAAATTCCTCAATCTGTGTCAGATAGACAAAGTGACCAGGCCATGAACGGTGCTCATAACATTCTTCTGGAGGGAGGGAGGGAGGGAGATTCCTGCCCCACCACGAAGCCCTGAGGACCAGCTGAGCATGACAGCCCTGGATCCCTCTGTGCACCCATGCCTAGGTCCCTGCAGGGATGCTCCTCGCTCCCCTTCCTGTTCTGCCACAGGCTGCCCAGACTGTAATATTCCAGAGACACTTCCTAAACACCCGCTCTGACAAGGGCCTGGACAGGCAGCAAACTGGACAGAGGCATTGCGTCACCGCTCCGTGAACCAGCCATGGCCATGTGTGTGGGACGTCCAGCTGGCACCTGACACCTGCCAAGTCAGGGACCATCCAAACCCATTTCTGTGGCCCGCTGGGAACCCAAGCCTGAGTACGCAGGGAAGTCATTCAAAGGATAAATGATGGCTGAGATGAGAGAGTGCCATTCCCTGTTGACGGCCATGACATCCCTCAGAGCCACATTCAGACAGGTCCTGTTGCCCCTCTGCTCGCCTCTCGCTGTCCCAGCTACAGCCTGGGTGGCTCGCCTAGGGGCCGTGCTTCCTGGGGCCACTCACCTGGACGTGCTTGCAGTCGTGGCCTCGAGCGGGCAGCTGGATGCGCCGGAATGTGATGGGGCACTTCAGAGACACCTTGATGGCCGTCTGCTCCACGCCGTCCTCCCCGTTGAGGGTCGTGTTGCCTGACGAGGCAGCCACGCTGCTGAAATTCCGCTTGACTGTGGGGTGGAAGGTACAGGTGGGTGAGGGGGCAGGGCAACACTGCTGAGGTGGAGGGTCTACATGCACCCACCATTCCCTCATGAGGCTGAAGCAAGCCCTGGATCTGCCCCCTGTCCCTTTAGGCACCGAGAAGGCCCAGAGCAAAGAGTCAGACCACTGGGGGCCCTGGGCTGCCCAGCACTCTGGAAGGACGGCCCCATGTGCCACATGTATGGGGAGCATGGGACTGGGGAGGTGGCCACGGTTGGTCCCCATCTCTGCAGATCAGGCCCTGCCTTCACTCAAAACGGGGGACTTGCTGCAAAGCTTACAGGAACCCAGTAGAGCGCCTCTCCGATTTACTGGGTCAGTGAGAAAACCCCTCAGATGCTTCTGCACTTTATCCTAAAAGTGTGGAAATGGAAACAGACAACTGCCTGGTGGAATTCTTGGGCTCAAGGAGGCAACACGGAGAAGGTGGCAGTGTGCCTCCCTGCAACCTGGGCATCTCCTCCAAAGAAGTGGATCTAAGTCAAGTCTCTCTTGAGTTTCAGCATCAGCTGTTGAAGTGAGGCGAACAAGCTGGAATCCACTCCCCACACAGTGAAGATCCTTCTATCCTTTGAGGCCTGGCCCAGGTCATCCCCTCCTTCAGGAAGCCCACCTGGACTGCCTTAACATGGCATTTTGTTTTAATCTGCCTCACGTCCTGTGCTGTTGTAGGTGTGTCTGTCCCGGCGCCCAAGCTGGGCAGCCAGCCCTTCCATACAGGGCAGGTTCCAAAATTCCCACCAGGCTTTACAGCCTCATCTGATCACCACCACAAGCCCAGAGGGAGGGTGTGAGCCTGAGGTGGGGCCTGGTGCTCGAACACTCCGGGTCCAGCAGCCTTGCGCATGGAGGCAAAAGTCAGTACCGGGGAGCGGTGACCCCTGCTCAAACCTGTTTATAAAGGGCTGGGGTCTGACTCGCGCGTTCTGTGCCCACTCCGACTCACTTTTTGTGATACAGTGCTCCGCAGGCAGAAGGCGCTTCTTGAGGAGGCCTTGCAGCACGGAGCGGACGGAGGGCCGGTGCACCAGCTGCAGCACGAAGAGGTGGGACTGCGGAGAGTGAGCACACGCTCAGTTCCCGCCCACTGGCCCCACGCCTGCGGCCTGCAGCCTCAGCGGCCCTAGCTGTCCCCAGGCCTGAAGCCCCTGGGACCCCACATAGCCTTGAAGGACACACAGAGCTTCACAAAAGACAGGACAGTGGAGAAGGTGCCCAGGAGGGGCCCGCGGGAGCAAAGTGGGGATGTGTGTGCGGCGAGCAACGAGGCTCAGTGCAAAAGGGAAAAGGCCACGCCTGAAGTCACAGCGCTGAGGTGCTGAAGGCCACCGGATCTGAAGTTGATTCCACGGGCCCCAGTGGGTGGGGGAAGGGGATACTGCAAGCCTGTAGAGTTGTGTTTCTGAAAGATCACTTTGGCGGCTGTGGGGAGGGGGACACGGTGACCCAAGAGCAAGGCTTAGGGCCTGGAGGGCCCGTTGTCCTGCGTTCCCCGTGCTGACCTGGCCCGCCTGCGCTTCTGCTCCCCAAGCCTGACCCCCTGCCTGCCCCCCGCCGGCACACTCACGCAGCAGCAGGCCGTGACGGTGATCTGGATGGTGTTGCGGCCCGGCTGGCACACGTGCTTGAGGTGCAGGGGCTTGTGGGAGGTCTTGTTGTCACCACGCTCGATGGTGAGGGGCGTGGCGTTCACGCTGACCTGCACCGAGGCTGGCCAGTTGGTGTTCATCTGCCGGTCTTCGTGGTGGTAGCACTTGAACTGCAGCTCCAGGTCAGACCTGGGCGGGGCGGGGGATGCAGGGTGGGGGTGAGGGGTCAGGGTGACTCTGCTAGGAGGCTGCCCACGGCCTCTGTGGCCCCGAACCAGACTGCACGTCCCTAAATGCACCACAGCCTCAAGCCCTTCAGGACCCCATCCCTGGCCACGATGACCCCCAGCCTCACTATGTTCTCCTCTCTCACCCTGGAGACTCCCTCTTCCCCATCTCCAGTCAAAACCCAGCCTGCCACCCAAGCTGCTCCCTGTAATTCCCACACACCGCTCACTCCAGCCATGCCCCATGGCTCCGGCTACGATCGCCCCAGTTTTCCCGCCCTGTAAAGGGTGACTCCTCATTTCCCAGGACAGAGACAAAGGGAAAAAAGAACAGACACGAATGTGACAAGACCAGCTGTGAGGCTGAGGAGGCCTGTCTTCAGATCAGGGCCGTTTCTGGTTCAGCCCAACCCCAAGGCGTACCCCCACCTAGGACACTGCACTGAAGGATACGCAAGGATCAGCCTTGACCACATATGTGTGGCAACAAAGCCAGGAGCAGGAAACTTCCCAGGTGAGGGCATTCCCAGGTAAGGCGTGTGGGTGAGTAGGGCGCCAGCTCAAACAGGCTGCACAGGGGTCTGTCCCATGCTGGGAGTCTCCGCCCTCCTGATTGTCCCGAATGCCCATGCCAGCTGCCTCTGGCCACCTCACTGCATCCTGATCAGTGTGGTGGAGACAACAGCAATGGGGGGGTGTGTGCATTTGTCCAGTGCAGACCCATGTCTCGCCCTCAAGTCTCACTGGGCAGTCAGGGGGCTCTGCTCACAGGCATAGTGAGACAATGAGTCTTGCCTGAGGATGCAGAACCAAGGGATGCAGACACCCACAGATTGGTTCTGGCATCCAGGAGACCCGGACCCAAGTCTCAGCTCTGCCCTTTGTGGCTGTGAGAACTCACACGAGCGAATTCACTTCTCTGGCCTCGGATTCCTCATCCGTCAAAAGGGAAAGTGGTGCCCACTCCCAATATCAAAGCAGGTCATGTGTGGAAGGCGCTGAGCACAGGCCTGGCCAGGCAGGGGACCCTCAGACCCAAGCTCCAGCACACGTGTCTGAGCAGCAGCCCTGCCCCACGGTCAGCCTCCGCAATCTGCAGGGCTTGCCGAGCTGCCTGCCCAGGCCAGCCTCATCTCGCTACGTCCCTGGCTCTGACCACACGAGTTCACTCGGATTCCTGACCACTATCCCCTTGGCTGGGTAACCCTCCTTCTCAGTCTTGAGGTCTGAGCTGCTGTCAACCCACACGCCTACAGGTTTCCCATGACATCCCAGGGCCTCGTGCAGGGAAGGGCCCGGTCAGTAACACTGAGTGGGTGATAGCCGCCCGGGCTGGCACCCCTTCCTGGACACGCACCTCCACATCAGCGTCTGGTGAACTGTGGGCCGTAGATGGAACACGTGGTTGCTGACGGCCAGGTTGTGCTCCAGGCGGAAGGGCTCCAGCACCACACCATCCCGCACAGGGAACGTGAGCCGCAGCTCGTCATTGTGGTTGGCTGGGCAGGGAGAGGAGGCGGATGAGCCGTATGCCAGGCTGCCACGGTACACAGGAGCATAGGCTCCGGTTTGTGGGAGGGACGTGCTCACCGGGGCTGCAGGCTCAGGAGAAGGCAAGCACGCATGTATAGACGGGACTATGCCCAGGTGTGCACCAGGGACCCCATGGCGTCTTCAAGTGCTCCTGGCCCCAGCCGGGCCATGCATCCCTCCTCTCCCCGCGCCTCCCTGCTCTGGAAGCCCCAGGCTCCTCTTTCCAGCTTCTACCCACAGCTGGGCGCCAAGTTTCCTCCCAGGCTCCAGCCACCCAGGCAGCCCAGCTCCCATCTCAAATATTCCTCTGGCTGAGGCTTGCCTGCCCTCAAGCCCTCTGCCCATCTGTCGTGTACTTTCCATCCCCAGCAGCCCAACTCTAAGCCCCCTGCCCCTGGTACTCAGGAGGTTGGGGGAGTCCCGAGTGGGGTGGAGGGAGAGTGTGGGGCCCTCACCTGGGGGCGGCGGCAGAGCGCTCATATTTGGCTTGATGTCAGGTGGGAAGGGTGGTTTGACGTCTTGGCTGGGGGACAGGTAGGGAGGGATGCTGCTTCCGGGGGTCATGGGGGGTGTGGGGTTCCCTGGAACAGGCGAGTGGGGGTAATTTGCTACAGGAACTGGCCTGGGAGGCTAGAGGGAAAGAGAAAATACACACAGATTATGAGGGCACAGGACACCCCACTCACCCCAGGGCCAAGCCCACCAAAAGGAGAACCTCCACCAGGGGCACCCCTCCCCCCCATATCTCTACCCCCTCAGAAGGCTGGTGGGTTTAGGAAGGGTCCCCCACCCTTTGTCTGGGTCTCACGCCACCGTGTTCCTCCGGTGTCAGGTGGATGCAGAGACCCCTACCCACCCATCTGACAAACGGGGACACTGGGGCTCAGGGTGGTGTGAGACTTGTTTGATTCAACCCTGAGAGGAGAGCTGGGATTAAGCCCAGACTTCCTGCTGCCCAGCCAGGTGGGCTTCCTACAACATGACATAGAGGCCACACCCACCATGCCCAACCCATCTGGGTCCCCAGGACCCTTTCTCCCTCCCTCTCCTAGTCCTCGCCTTGTTCTCTTTCAGGTCTGGCCAGGCCTACACTTGTCCCTGATGCACCCATCCAGAACTGTGGATCCTCAGTTCTGAGTACTTCTGTGCCCCAAACCAGAGGACTGGGACATGCAGCCCCCCCCCACCAGGGGCACCTCCACACATCCAGAGAAGCTGGGGCAGGAGCAGCAAGAACCTTCAGACATAGCTGCCCAGGGGCTAGAACCTTTGCAATTAAAATTGGAACATACCCTGTTGACATTCCCTTGGCTGTAGTTGCTGTAGCTGCTTCCCGAGAAGGTGTTATTTTGTCCATTAAACTGTTCTGGCTATTAAAACAAGATCAATAAGCTGTGAGTGTAAGGCAGAAAAGTTACAAGAAGCCCGCTTTCCCTCCTGACAGTAAAACTTCCCGGAGTAAAGGGGATGCGACAGAGACTTGTCCAGGGCTGGGCTGGGCTGGGGAGGGAGGGAGGCAGAGCAGTCCACCCCATGGGACGGCGTTTGCTTCTCTCAGTCCATAGCTGTTAGTGTAGCACAAGAGTTTACAAATATACCAACTGCTGAAGTTGGAGCAAAAATGGTAAGGAAACCCACACGGCAGATGGGCATGTAAATTAGCTTGGTTCTTTGGCAAATAAATATGAAATAGTGAGTCTTCTTCACTCCTAGAAGGTAGTTTATAATAATCCTGAAGAAGAAACAGATGATATGCTAGAAGATATTCATCATAGTATTATTTCAAAAATGAAAAATCAGAAGCAATCTAAATATCTAATAGAAAGGGAATGATAAAATAGGATAAGGTTATCTCAGTGGAATATTAGGCAGCCATTAAAAGCAAAAACCATAGATACACTGTAGCAAGAAGTGACATACTTATGAGTTCATGTTAAGTAAGAGGAACAGATTCGAAGTTAAAGCTGTAATAACAATTTTACAACATGTAGGTGCCCACCTGGCATGTAGGGAGACAAAGTGTGGGATGAAATGTTAACTTACTCAGAGTATGTGCTTTGTTATAAAATGTACTCCCTTTATTATCTTGTGAGTGCCATAAACGAGAAAAGGAGAAAGAAAACCATCATCCAAGCCCCATGAGAACAGGAACCAAGAAAAGCCAGCCTGGCTTTCTGCTCACTGAACTTGGCTCTGAGTACACGGGACATCCAGAAAACAAATGCCCCCTGGTGTCTTCAGGACACATGTGCAGGGTCAGGGATGGGATTTGGAATGTGAGGTGGAAAGCGGGAAGGAGCCCTGAGGCATGGTGGCAAGGCTCGGGGTAGTGTGGGTGTCCCGAGGGGCGCTACTCACCTTGTAATACTGCCCCATGTTGACCGTTGGGGGCGGGTACTGCCCGGTGCTCGGCTGGCTGGGCATCCTCTGCCCTGGGTAGTTGGGAGAGGTGAGTGGCCTTGGAGGGTTGGGGGTGGGGTACTGGCCTGGCTGGGTGGGGAACTGGCTGTTTGGTCCATATTGCTGGTTTCCATAGTTGGGCTGTGGTGTCAGAAAAAGGACAGGGGAAATGTTGTCAATGTCTCATAGCCATGCCACTCACCCGAATGCCAGGACGGAGCCTGTCTCCTTCTCCTTTGCTTAGGCTGTGTCTCACCTACAAAACACCCTCCCTACCTGTAGAGGGAGAGGCCCAACCAGATGATGCCTGGGACCCTTTCTTGCCCTACATCAGGAACACAGCGTTCTGTCTGTCCAGCTCATGGAGCACGTGCCCTCTGAGTCAGGAACACTTTCATAGCCTCTCATTCACGCCACTGTGAGAGGCTCGATTCTAACCTTCCACTTGTGTCCTTTTGCTGCTTGGTTCAGTGTGCTGTGTTCCCCAGTGAATACCCCAATGTGACAGGGAAACAGTCCATAGGATATACTTCTGGAAAGGTGACCCCTGCACCCCTGTATTCTGAGGCAGAATCTGGGTGGCACTGTTCCTGTATCCCACACGGAGTAGAACACAGACCCAGTGTTCAGTTCCAGGCCATCGGCAGCCTGTCATCTGTGCCAGGCTGGGAGAACCAAGTTGGTGAAGGAAGGAACAAGATAACTTCTCCTGGGAGAGGCAATTTAAAGAGGAGAGGAGACAGCGCACCCTCAAAGCACCTTCCCTGCCTGGAAAGTCAGGTGACCCTCAGGGCCACATGATGATCTGTGGAGTCAGTAGTTTCCTCTTCCTTGTCTGTCTCTCCTGCCCCCCAGGCCCCGAGGTCCCATTGGTGGCTGTGCCCCAGTACCTGACGAAGTGCCATCAATACCTACTCGACAAAGGAATGAGGAATCAGGGTAGCTGTCAGAGTGTGGGAGACCTCTCTCTAACTGACGCTGTGATGACCCAGCGGCTCCTCTGTGTGACAGTGAGGATCCTACCACGGGAGGTGTTGACATGGCCGGTGCCCGCCTGCCCTGCAGGCTAGAGAACAGAGTCCTCTACCGAACCAGGTGACCCAGCCCCAGGCCTTGCCCTAAGGTTCCAACAGTTCAAACACTGTATGATTAAGTCAGGACAGGGCCAAGCTGTGCAGGCCGTGACCACCCAGTGCCACAGCTCAGAATCCGTCATTCTGTAGCTGAGTAGTAGCAGCACTCTCTGAAGAGGATGATTAATTGAGTAAAAGTACCGAGAGCCTTTGGTGTGTTCTCTCGTGGCAGGCATGAGTCAGGAGGTCAGCAGTGGTGCAGGTTGGACTCTAATGCCCAGGAATTCTGCCACAGCCTTGCCAAGGTCTGGTGGCCCCAAGGCTGGGCTCACAGATGTACCCCAAGACCAGCCAGTAGGGATGCCAGGAGTCCCAGCACAAAGGGGGCTGAGCAGAGGCCCAGTCTGAGCACATGGGGGCTGTGTGCCGGGAGTGAAGCCAGCAGCTTAAGGTCTCCCCCGCAGCTCCCAGGACAGCCAGGGCCTGGGAGTTGATGGCCCTTCCTGGCCCCTCCCCGAACACATGTTGACCAGGCAGAAGGGCGGGGCTCCTGGATGCTCGAGGAAGCCCTGACCTCCCTCTCTCCCCCTTCTGGACTCAGAACTCCTCCACCTGCTGCCAAGTCACCCAGTCTGAGCTAGGGCAGAAGCTTGGGGAAATTGCACAGATTTTCAAGGAACTTAAGGTCCCTGGGACCTAAATCCACTGTAAGCCCAAGCAAAAGGCACAGTCTTTTTCTTCCCCTTTGCTAGGCAGTGTGCTGTGACAAGGGCCACAGTCTTTTTTTTTTTTTTGAGTTGGAGTTTCACTCTGTCACCCAGACTGGAGTGCAGTGGCCGCTCCCGGCCACCACAGCCTCGATGTGCTGGGCTCTGGCGATCCTTCCGCCTCAGCCTTCCGAGTAGCTGGAATTACAGGTATGCGCTACCACGCCTGGCTGATTTTTTTGATTTTATTGTAGAGATGAGGTCTCACCTGCCCAGGCGGGTCTCGAACCCGCAGGCTCAGGCAATCCACTCACCTCAGCCTCCCAAAGGTGCGGGATTACAGGCTGAGCCACTGAGCCCGGCTTGGGCCACAGTCTTGATGTCAGATAGGAGAATGTTCTGAGCACGGGCGTGCCAGCAGAGAACAGTGGGCACACAGCTCAGGAAGGGGCTTAGATGGGGGGCACAATCAAGGCAGGCCTCACGAGGGGCATCTGCTGTGCCAGGAGTCTGGGGTCCCTGTGCTTTCTGCAGGTAAACTAAATCCTCACCCGGGTACCCAGCTGGACCAGCTGCCACCACTACTGTTTTCTGAGTGTTCACTGGAGGCCCTGTGACACCCCCTCCAGAAAGCCTGCCTTCTGTTACTCACACTGAGCTCCGTGCAGTCCACCATGCATCATTCCCTTGTGGGTCTCTGCTCAAATCTTTTCTGCTAAAGTTTGAGTTCTTGGAAAGCAGGCGGTATAGGTTTTATTTCCCCAAATCTTCCCCAACACCTTGCTGAGCTGGCTGGGCAGCCCAAGAGGCCATGCTTCTCCTGACAGAGTGACTGACCATGGTTGGAGACGAGCCCTAAGAAGCAGGCTCCCAGCCACTTCCCTTCCTCTACAGCCTTTATATACCGAAAGGGTTTTGCTTCTGCTCTCACTCTTGGGGCGGGGAGATGTTGGGAAATCCCTTGTGGGGGTGAAATGAACTAAACCCAAAGAGGTTAAGTTCTATCCCAGAGTCACTACCAGTGAGTGTCTGAGCCAGGACAAGTGAACAGTAAGAGCAGCTGCTGCTTGCTAAGTGGCCTGGGGCCAAGCACTTCACGGACATCCTTACAGGTCTCCCCAGGAGGCGGGTTGGATTGTCACTGCCATTTATAAATGAAAAAAACCTGAGACTCAGGGGGGTGGTGTGACTTGCTCAAGGTTTTCCAGCTGGGAAATAGCAGAACCAGGTCTCAAATCCAGGAGCACCTGACTCTCAGGGCCTCTTGGTCCAGGCGCTCTGGGGGTCAAGCCACGCCCCTTCCAAGGCCCCACCCACATCCCTGTGTCTTCAAGCCCAGGTCACCCACCTCCCACCTGTCCACAGCCACACTCACCTCTCCCGGGTATGGCCTCTTTATGCTCTGAATGGGAAGGGACTGGGGCCGGGGGCCCGGGTAGGTCTGCTGGGGCATCCGCTGCCCGTGTGTGCCAAAGGGGCTGATGCCAGGCGGCCGGGGCTGGTTCATGCCCATGGGAGGGCCGCTCATCCCCGAGGGCGTCATGCCAGCCGCCATGCTTGCGGGGTTCATGCTGCCCCCCATGGAGGCAGGCCCCCGTGGCCCGGGCTGGTTCATGAATTGGCTGTTATACGCCTGGGTGGGACCCATCTGGAAAGAGGAACAGACCTTCAACGGGAGAAGAAGAAAAAAAAAAAAAGAATAAAATGCCACATGCATTGAAAGTGCAGGGAGGGAAGGGGGAGGAGGGGGACAGGGGGAAGGAGCACTTTTCTGTGTGGTTCAGGCCTGTGATCACCATGCCTCAAGGGAGTGGTCCTCGCGGGCTCACTGCTGCCCTCTGCAGGCCACACAGGAAAAATGCAGCTTGGGGGTGTTAAGGGGGGGTGGGGGGGTGGTCACTCCAATGCACAGGCAGCATTTCCAGGAAGGCAGGCAGGGAACAGAGAAGAGGGTGAGGGGACAGGGAGAGTGGAGACGGATGAGGATGAAGGGAGGAGCCCGAGTGAGGCTGAAGCCCCTTTCCTGGAAGCCCTGGCCCCGCCCTTGGTCCTCAGCCAGCGGAGATAGGCCCTAGATCCAAAGAGTCTGACGGCACAGCTTCCACGTCTGCCGGCCTGCCCTGCGGTCCCCACCTCCATGCCTCCTGTCCTGCATCCCTATGGGGGTTCTCCCTTTCCTCACCCCACCCAATCCTTCGGGAGGTTAAGGGAGCAGCACTGGAGCCCGGGCAGACGCACAGACAGATGACTGGAGAGTACTGGCCTCAGAGGCCATCCAGGAGACAGACTGGCCACAAGACTAGTCTTAGACCCCGAGCCCACTCTTGGGTGAGTAGGGGGCCAAGAGAGCAATGGAGAAGCCCTTTGCCCATCTGCAGACACACACGAGCTACCAACCCACACAGAACAAACACAAGTACCCAAATACCCCCTGCCACTCCAACACACTGACAAGCCCGCATTCTAACACACACCCCTCTGCGTGCTTCCAAGAACACCCGACGCCATCAGCTCCCCTAGCACACGTGGCCCCACAAGCACCAGTGCGCCAGCTCTGTTTTCCTGGGACTGGCTGGGTGAGGCTGGACCAGCATTAGTGGGAACCCTTACCGGTCCATACTGGTTTATCTCCTTGTTCTGCGTCTCCTGCAAGGCTGCCACAGTGGCCGTGGCTGTGGCTGTAGCCGTGGCTGCTGCTGCTGCCACTGCCGCTGCTGCGGCGGCCGCCGCTGGCTGAGTGAAGTCAGCGGGCGGCCTGGTGTGTGGAGGGATGCCCATGCCCGCGGGGGCACTAGGACCTCCGGGGTAACTGTGGGGAGAGAAGGAGAGGAGAGTTAGCGGATGCATCTGAGGATGAACCCCTGGCAAGCTTTGGGCTGGGAGGAAAAGGACAGGGCTGTACCCAGAGCCCAGAAGGCACAGGGTCTTTCGGGGATGGTAGTCACTCGTGCCACTTGGGCTACCAAGCCGCTTGCTCCTGGAGCCCTTAGGGGGGTGCTGGGCAGTGCCACACCTTCAGTGCATGCTCCTGGGACCCCGGTGAGCCCATCTTCTAGAGAACACAAAGCCCCAGAGAATGTTTGCTTGCTCAGGGTCCACCAGCAGAGACGGTGGATTTGTGGATGCACACCTGTCTGACACGTGTGTTCACCCACCAGGCTGTGCTGTTTTGTCAACCCTGGGCCAGAAACCCAGCAGCTGCAGTCAGCCCTGGAGCTGGCGAGGAGTGAGGCTGAGGTAGGGGTCTCATACAGGGCAGGGCGGCAAGAGGAGAACGGACACTTCTGCTCGTCTGTCCCCTCCCCACAGCTCCTTCTGGGATTCCCTGCCCCTCCCTCCCAAGCCGAAGGACTCCCAGTCTCTGCAAGTTCTGCCTCGTGGATCAGTGGGGCAGGGCAGATTTTCCCAGACTGCTGAACTGTCTTGGGGTAACTGGGGCCCATCTCTTTGGCTCTCCGGATCCAGCTCGCTCAGTGCCTTCTGATTTACTAAAGCTACAGGCAGAGGAGAGTCATTTTGGGGAACGAGACGTTGCCTTTCTATTCCCACAGACCCGGAGGCTGTCCGAACACAGCCCAGAGGCCGCAGCGTCTGATCTGCAGGCCGGTCCCCAGAGCTGGGGATGACCGAGCCCCTTCAGATAAGGCGCCTCAGGCCAGGAAGCACGGGGCTGGATTTAAGTGGGACCCTTCTTCCCTTCCCCCAATGGAGGGAGAATGGAGGACCCCACGGAGGGGGAGGAAGTGGGGGCGGGCTTAACGATGCCCAGAGTGCACAAGTGAAAAGGAGGGGCGGGCCTGGGAAGCAGGCAGCACCAGCACCAAGTCAGCCTGCCTCACCTGGCCCCGAAGCCCCCGCTGCCGGGGTAGTTGGGCCGGCCATACATGCTCTGCTGGATGTAGGGTTGGGCCGGGCCCGCCTTGGCCGAGAACTGCTGCTGCTGTCCAGCGAACTGTGGGGAGTTGAGGCCGGGGTTGCTGGTGGTCATGCCCGACGCCATGGGGTTGCCGCCTGGATTCATGGGGTTGTTGGCATTGGCCATAGGGTTCCCGAGGACCTGTGGGCGGAGAGAACAGCTGTCACCCCAGCCAGTATCCTTGGTGGCGTAGAGAGGAAGAGGGAGAAACGGGGAGGGAGAAGGAGAAAGAACAAGGGGTGGACCCATGGGGGAAAAGTAGGAGTGGCATTAACGATTCCCAGAGTGTACAAGTGACGAGGAGGGGTGGGCCTGGGAAACAGGAGGCCTAGGGGGTGGCAGTCCCAGTCTTGTTTCGGAAGTGGTGAGGGCATGGTCAAGGTTCACAAAGCCAGCTCCAGCAGCCTCAGGCATAGACAGTCGGGAGAAGGCAGAGGCTGTTCCTGCACCAGGCGGCAGGTGGGGAAAGCACGGGACTCCTCAGCTTCTGGCTCCCCCCCAAGAGGGGCCTGACTGGTTAGGCCACACAGAGGTCCAGAAGCCCTGGGCAGCTGCTCTGCCAGAGCCAAGAAGCCCAACTTGTCAGCTCTGGAGGGCAGCAGAAGGGAAGCCCAGGGGTTCCTTCCAGTGCTGCAACCAGCCCTGAGCTTTCCATCTGGCCATGGCCAAGACTGACAAGTGACAGGCAGGTGGGAGACCCTCCGTTAGGGCAGAGGAGAGAAGGGAAACGATAAAGGCAGGCTCGACAAGGTGGCTGGTCGAGGGTTTGTCAGAAGCCTAAGGCACAACATTTTGTTGGAATCTAACCCAGGCCATCCAGGGTCAAAGACCTCTCAAACTTTGCAGTCCTGAGGCCACTAACACACAGGCATTTCTCCTGTGTATCCAACCAAACGAGGGCTAGGGAAAAATCTCTGGCTGTCTGTCAGATGAATGCCATTTCCCCAGAAAGGCCCTAGGATGGACAGTCCACAGAGGCCCAGTGCTACCCTCCTGAGGTGGGTGTGAACCCTTCCTGGGGTAGAGATGAGTCTTGGAAGCTGGTCTTTCCAGCAGGCAGAACCTGGGAGGGCAAGGAGGGCTGGTGTGGCGCGGCGACCCGAGAGCACCAGGGATCCAGGGACCCTCTCGCCTAGAGGGAGCTGTGGCTGGGGGTGGGACAGGCTCTTACCTGGCTCTGGGATGTGTTGGTCACTCCCCAAACCGTGGTGACCACGGAGAGGGAGCCGGGAGGCTGGTTGGTGTTCTGCTGCCAAGGGACAGAGTCATAGGGGAACGACCCATCACTGCAGAGGGAGACAGAGGGGAGACGTCAAGCGCTGGCAGGCAGGGCTCAGACAGGGCTGTGTCTATCACCCATCATGCTACTGCAGTTCCCAGCCAGTCCCAGGTGATCCCATCCTGCCCCGT
Source organism: Cephalopachus bancanus (assembly GCA_027257055.1). Classification (NCBI taxonomy): domain Eukaryota; kingdom Metazoa; phylum Chordata; class Mammalia; order Primates; family Tarsiidae; genus Cephalopachus; species Cephalopachus bancanus. The sequence goes on from JAPVLO010000036.1 coordinate 4,985,963, forward strand.
CACTTCTGAACCCCCCAGGCCATCTCAGTGTCTGACACAGAACAGCTGCCACTTCATGGGGACACGCTGTGCTCAAGTGACCACCTCACCCCACCACTGCATGGAGCCACCTCCACAGCCATGTCACCTCAGCCCAAAGCCCACAGGTCATGTGACAGAGGATGCAGTGACTCGAGGCTCAGTCGAAGCTCTTCCCTCACCGTGCTCTAACTTCATGTGGCCTCCAGAAAGAGCTTGGGATCCCTCATGCCCCCTTCCCCTTGGCACTGCCTGGTCCTTCCTCAAGAGAGTTCGAGGTCTTGGTGCTTGCCTTCTCTTGACCCTTCACATGAGCTGGGCTCCTGAATCACCCTCCCCGCCCCGACGGTGCAGGCACAGGCCCACCTGCTGCGCCTCCTCTCTCGCCCCCACCCGAATGGCTCACGCACATCCCCTCAAGCCATCTCCCCCAAAAACCTAAGACACTTGGCAGAATCCGAGACCGTTGGGGTTTTCAGTGTTTACAAGGCCAAGGCCAAGCTGAAGCTTAAGGATGACCTACTCTGCTGCCTGGGCCCACCCCTCCCTGCATCCTGCTTTGGCTCAAGCGTCTCCTGGAGCTGCCCCTGAACACTGCCTCCTCCTTACCAGCCCACACCACATCTCCCCAGGTCACTCACTAGGCCCAGCGGTTCCTGCCTTGTTTGGGACAGGGGAAGCCTCCACACACCAGAAGAAAGGACTTAGACTTCAGCCCTGTGCCCTGCCCTTAGACCTGTAGTAGCATCCAGTGAAGCCTTCCCACAAATTGCCGTGGCACAGGATAGGAGTCAGGGTGGGCAGGGCCCGGCAAGAGGGGCAGGCATGAGCTTGATAAGGGGCAGGCGGGTTCACAGCATGAAGACGCCTCTCCCCCTAGGGCCTGCCCTGGCTCTCCAGCACGCCCACTTCACTCAGAGTCACAAAATTCCAGACAGAGGCCCCAGGAAGAGCCAAGAGCAATGCACACACATCTGTCTACCCCCTGAGGGGTGAGGCCTGCTGTGGCGGGAGATACCTGGGGATACGTGTGTTGGGGAAGGGCTGGGTGGTAAGAAAGCGCTTCACACCTGCCTGGCTTGTGCCTTAGTCATAGGAGACAGCAGAAGGCAAAGGCTCTCATTCATCTGGTGGACTCACTCCTGGCTGAGGGGCCAGTCCAGCCCTAGAGGCGGGGGTGAGTGAGAGTGGCAGTGCTGGGGAGACACCAGCAGTCACTCAGAATGCCAGGGGGATGCAAGGGGACCAGCCCAGAGGGAGGATTTCCAGGAGGAAGGTGGAGTCCTGTGCCCATAGCAATGTCAGTCAAGGAGGGCAGCACCGTGCCACTGTCGTTCACACTTGTCCCTCTTCTGCCTGGACACCCGCCCCCCTGGGTCTCTTCCATTGCCCCTCAGTCCTCGTTTCCTTCCTGCCTCTGCGCAGATCAAGGGAGAGACCGGCCCTGCCCTCCTGGTGAAAAGAGCAACTCTCATCCACCCTCCCTTCCCCTTCGCCCTGACTTTCAAGTCTGTTTCACAGCACACCACCACTATCATAATTAGATACTGACGTGATTACCATCTACCTGCCTCTAGCACAGAAGCTCCGTGATGGCAGAGGCTTTTGTGCTGAGGGCCCTGTGCAAGTTGCTGCATTCACTCTCTGCACCTGGGGCATAAGAATGACACTCCCTCCCACTTTCTTGGTGATTTCCAGCTGTGGGTCACAGGACCTGAGTGGGTGACGTTGTCTAACCAGAAAGGGGAAAAAAAAGGGAAGGAAATAGAGAGGATCAATGCGAGCACGCAGTGAGAATGAAGACAATGTATATTTGTATATAAAACCAAGACACAAGTCTTTGAACTTGTGTCTTGGTTTTATATACAAATATACATCTGCACTGGGCCAGGGTTTCATATGCATTATTTGTTGTGGGTCTCGGTCCAGTAAGTTGAACTTGGCAGCCTGAATCCCTTGTGGTTCCAGGAGAATGTAGTCAGATAGGTGCTCGACCTAAGGAAGTGACACAGACGCATCACTCGTGATTTCTGGGAAGACAAAGACGCCTGCGTCACTCGTGATTTCTGGGGAAGTCGCAGGACTAGAATTTCAGGAGAGGACCTACACTCGGGGAACCCCGTTGGCCAGACCCGATAAGGTCTAGCGGCCTGTGGAAAGGAGTGAGACCCAGAGGCACAGACTACAGGTGACAGACAGTGACAGACTCTGCTGGCAGATTGAAAACTGGGAGCCCAGGAAGCACAGGAGAGTAAACAGTGAGCTGGATACCCAGGGAGGTTGGGCGGGAATGAGGCCAGGTGGAAGGCAACTTGTCTCCCAGGTCGCTAGGGATCCGCAGTGTCACCTGGTCCCAGGGCAGTCACCCTGCAGTCTCACAGGGATAGCCTGGAGCTACACTTAAAAAAAAAACCAGAGGACACCCCCACCCACCTGACCTGTCCTCCTGTGAGGCCCCCGGTCTTAGGTGTGCTGGATGAACACAGGATATCCCACAACTTAATGAAACTCATGCCCGAGCCTCTTCTCTCCCAGAACTTCTGCCCCACAAGTTCCCACCAACCCTCCAGGCTGACATCCGGTTTAGAAGGTCCTTCTAGAACATGCTTGACCAGGCTCAGGAAGTCAACTCCCACTGGGAGTCCCCAGAGTCTGGCAGGGCTGAGTCTGAGCCCAGGGAGCCAGCCCTGCTGCCTCGTCACGTCAGCCGGGGAGGCCATGGTGCACCGGGAACATGGCACAGGCCCACAAACCAGCTCCCACCTGCCTTGCCACACGGTGGGTGGAAACTAGTACCTTCCTGTTTCGCCCCCTCCACCCTGAACTCGGTGAGAAGCAAAATTAATCGATGTTTCCAAAATGGACACCCCAGCGTCTGGCTGGCCGGTTTACTGCCCAGGAGCCAAGGTATATACCAGTGAGCACACGGGCGTATGGGGACACGTCTGAGGACACGCTTGTCTCCACATGCACCTGCTGCAGAAGTGGCAGTCACACCAACACGGTTGTGACTCATCTTGCTCTGGGGGAGATGGCGCCTGCTGTCACCGCGAAGCCGCTCGCCCCCACAGGCCCCCCCACAGCAGCCCTCCCGATGCAACGCCTCTGCCTGGACTCAGATGCCACCACTGGGGACCGAGGACAAGCCAGGCTCCTGGCAGACAGGGCCTGGCTGGGGCGGGAGGGGATCTGGGGAGTGCCCTGGGAGGCCTTCTCTTCCCCTGACCAGCTCGGCTTAACTTGCAGACGTGCTCAGCCCAGAGGTGCTTAGCACTGCTTAGTCATTCTGCACCGCTCTGTAAACCCCTAATATAGCACAGCCTGGTCTCCTGCCACGAGCCGCCCCCAGCCATAGTCCTGTTCCTCCAAAATTGAACCACATTATCCTGGTTCAATTGCAGAGGCATCAAGGCCAGAAGTCACTTGGCGTCTCAGCAGAAGTGGCAGCCTGCCACATGCTTCCTGACACGGGGGCCTCTATGCTCCCATCTCTGCGTCTCTTCTCAGTTTGGAAAGTTGTGTCCCACTGTGAAAATACCACTCATCCTTTCCAGGCTCCTCCAAAGGCCACCTCCTCCAGGAGGCCCTTGCACATGGGAGCAAGCTTCACTGGCTCCCCATGTTCCTGGGGCACGAGAGAGAGTCCTCTGCTTTTAGTCATCGCCTCAAGTTCTTGGGCTCCTCCCATGACTGGCACGATGTCTTCAGACACCAAAAGGGCTCAGGAGCCTTTGAGAAATAAAAACAAGTATCATCGAGAAACCACCTCTCTGCCCAACCTTGGAGGGATTCTGAATGAATGTCCACTCTTCAGCCTCAACTTCTTGGTGGGCTCGGATGATCCTTTCGCCTCAGCCTCCTGAGTAGCTGGGACTACAGGCATGTGCCATCATGCTGGCTAATTTTTTGATTTTTTGTAGAGATGAGGTCTTGCTATGTTGACCAGGCTGGTCTCAAACTCCTGGGTTCAAGCAATCCTCCTGTCTCAGTCTCCCAAAGTGCTGGGATTACAGGCGTGAGCTACCATGGCTGGCTGAATATGTCCATTCTTTTTTTTTTTTTTTTTTTTTGAGTTGGAGTCTCACTCTCGCCCAGACTGGAGTGCAGTGGCTGCTCCCGGCCACCGCAGCCTCAACCTGCTGGGCTCCAGCGATCCTTCCACCTCAGTCTTCCAAGTAGCCAGAATTACAGGCACACGCTACCACGCCCGGCTGATTTTTTAATTTATTGTAGAGATGAGGTCTCGCTACCCAGGCGGGTCTCGAACCCATGGGCTCAGGCAATCCACTCACCTCAGCCTCCCAAAGGCGCAGGATTACAGGCTGAGCCACCAAGCCCGGCTGAATATGTCCATTCTTAAGCCTGATGGCCACAGTATGCCTGTGACCACATGGGCACTGGGGCTTGGGAAGAGACAGAGGGACAAGGAGGGAAGTGACACAACCACTGCTCACCTCTCTATGCCTCAGTGTCCTTATCTGTGAAATGAGGATGGCTTCAGTCCCTCCCTCAGAAGGCTGTGGTGAGAATTATGCATATGTGGTAATACGTGTGAGGTCCAAACCACAAGGTCCAGTACCCTGGGACACCTAAAAACTGCTGGCAGTCGCTATTCCCATTGTGATAACTGGCTGAGTAGCTTCTGGGTGCAAGGAATTATGGGAAATGACTTTCACCTAGGAACTCCTTCATTGCCCTGCCAAGTGCGCTGAACAGATGCCTCTCTTGGGAACTGGTCTTACAGGGGTCACAGAGCCAGTCCAGGGTGAGGCCACCTGGTCACCTTAGGCATACTGTCACAGGAACCTAGGATCTAGCAGGGCACTGCTCCCTGTACAAACATGGCAACAAGGTGGTGGGGGACACATGCTCCAAGGGTGGTTCAGAATTCTCAAGAGCTCCAAGAAGGGGGGCATCTTCCTGGAGATTCACCAAGGGACAGAAGAGATGTAAAGTTAGCCCTTAAAGGCTGGCTGCAGAGAAAATCCAGATAGCGTCCAGGAAAAAAACCACTTCTTTATATACTGAATCATCTGCTTTAGCCTGGACTGGGTAAGCTGGTGAAGATTCAGGGAAGCTTTTCTAGGCTAATATTCAAAATCAAAGGCAGGATGGAGGTTACTTATGTGGGTTCCTGAGCTAGACTCTTTGGGGTCAAACTTTGGCTCTGCCACTGACGATTTAAAAAAACATTTTTTTCATTAGACATTTCTTTTGGTAGAGATGGGGTCTCACTATGCTGCCCAGGCTGGTCTTGAATTCCTAGCCTCAAGCGATCCTCCTGCCTTGGCCTCCCAAAGTCCTGGGATTATAGGCGTTAGCTATCACACCCGGCCTACCATTGATTTCTGTAACCTTGGACATGTTAAGTCAGCCACAACTTCCTCAACTGCAAATCAAGACGAACTCTCTCTTAGGAAGAAATGTGAGAATGCAAGTTAAATTTAGCCCAGTGCCCAGTAGAGAGACCCTGCACAACTGTACTTATATCTTTTCTTTCCAGTTCTCCAGTCCAGTTGTGGTACAGGTACCCGTGTTTACTTGATGGCAGAATGAAGGTGCTAAGGAGTTTTGCAAATATGCTACCAATGGGAGGAGCTGTTTTCATTCCTGCCTGTCAAACTAGAAAGAACGTGTTTTCTAAGCCTCTGTGACTTTCCTTAGTTTTCTTCTGCCTTGCCCTCTCCAGTGAGTGAACTCGTCTCTATACTTCAAAAGCCCAGCCTTCATACTCCCTCTTACCACCCTTATAAACGGAACCAAGGGCATTCTCCGCTATTCCCTTGGCACTTTCTTCATCTCTTTCACAGATAGCCCTTCACACTGCATTTATAGTTTACACATCTGTGGGCCAGTTCCATGGGTAGTGACCGAGGCTTTGCTGAATTTGAGAAAATGAGCAAGGCCTGGGATGAACGAGTGCTGATCCCCGGCTCTCGGGCCCCCTGCAGCCGTGGCTACACACACATTCATGGAAGGAAGGGGGAGGACTGGGTTATTTCTTCCCTAGCACTTGTAACAGCCGCCGTATTTGGGAGAAATAACCAATTCTCATTAAGGGTATTGTCAGACCCTAATTAATTTCCCTGATCCAGCGATATTGGTCCTGTCTCTGCACAAGGCTGTAGTGTTGCTGCTCATGAAATGCCAAGCCAGTGAGGCGCTGAAGCTCCCCCCTCTTTAATTTAGGGGAACCATTAACAACATTCTCCATCACCACAATTACTGGGGCCGACTTCCCTCCCTGGGGTGAAACTTAAGAGAAGAACTTGTGTAGCTAACTGCAGATTAGAGACTGCGAACATTTTTCAATAGGAAGGAGGTAAGGAAAAGATCCTTGCATCTTGGTCATCTGGAACTGATGGAGCAGGGATTTATGGGTCTTTCCATTCTCCCCTTTCATTGCTTAAAAAAATTTTTTTTTTCCTGGGGTCAAGAAGGACTTCCTATAAGCTGAGCTTTGGCAGAGTTATGCAAAACAGAGCTAGAAAGCTGTCAAAGGTTGTGATGTGGCTGAGGAAAGGAGACAACTGGGGGTCTTTTTAAAATTTTTTCTTTTGCGTCAGAGTCTCACTCTCGCCCAGGCTGGAGGGCGGTGGCATGATCACAGCTCACCGCAGCCTCGAACTCCTGGGCTCAAGTGATCCTCCCACCTCAGTCTCCTGAGTAGCAGGGGTTATAGGTGTATGCTACCAAGCCTGGCTAATTTTTTTATTTTTTGTAGAGACAGGGCCTTGCTATGTTGCCCAGGTTTGGGGGTTGGTTTTGGCTGACCCCTTTGTCAGCTGACCACAAATGAGTACATGAGAGTCTGCTGGCCCCTGGCTGAGGGTTGGGGGACTAACAGCTGGTCTGTGGAGCTCCCAGTATGCCGGGCTCGGTGACAAGCATGCAAGCCTGCCACTGGGGCTATTCTCCTTCTACAGATGAGGAAACTGAGGCACAGAGAGGGTAAGTAACTGCCCAAAGATACCCAGCTAGAGGGGGCCAAGCTGAAACTCAAGGCTCAGCAGCCTGGCCCCAGGGCCTATGCCACCCAGGGGATGCCAGGGGTCCCTCCTGCCCAGGAGCCTCTCCTCGGAGGCCGCTGACCCTGCACCTGGAAGAGGAAGGATGGCACCTCTCAATCTTGGAGACTTCCTCGGTCCTAGCTGGCTTTGGCTGTAATCAAATTAACAGCATAAACAAGATTTATTAGGCCCTTAATTACCTTTGCAACACTGATTTGCATTCAGACAATGTGCTAATCACAAACGGCTTTTTAAACCAATTACTAAAAATCTGGGAGAGGTTAGCAGAAATACTTCACTGGCATTAAGTCTAGGTCACCACAGGGACTTGGAAGGTATCCTGCTGCCTAGCCAAGGCCTGGGGCATCACAAGGCCTCTATGGCCTCTCTTGGGGTAGCATCTGCGTGCCTGTGAGTCAGGGACAGCACCACCACAGCCTGTGGGGAGGGCCAACAAGGTACGACACCAGACTTCCACCAAGTGTGGATGATCAACATACTTCATCGCCACTGTTACCCTCAGAGGCCTCTGTGAGGACCACGGCAGCCTAACCCTTTGCTGACATCCTGCTCACAGCATGGATGTCATTGGCAGGGAACCACGAAGCTTTGAGAGGTCAAGAGTCCTGTTTGGAGGCACAGCCTTTGGGCAGAATAATTCAGGCCCCGGCTCGCAAACTTGTTCTGTGGCTCCGACCTCCTGTGACTGTGATGGCTGAGCCGTAGAACTACTACAGTCACTAGGGACCCTCTAAGCGTCCGCTGTCTCTGGGGCGGGAGGGCATGGCAGGGCTTCTGGGCTCCCTATTCCCTCATCCTCTTCCGTCCGCATGTCCTCAGAGCCTTCAGACAAGGACCCGGAGCTTTCAAACAGTCAGACATGTCTGAGCACTGAATTTCAAGTATCCCAGCGTACCTGAGCCCACCAGACGTTTCCTTCACAGAAAGACAAAAGGAGTTTCTTTTCTCCAAGTCATTTAATAACATCGTTGAGGATGATGGACTGAAGCAATTGGCTAATTGTGAATGTTCTCGACTTCCTTTTTTGTTTTCTTCCTCCTTGTTTGGGAAATTACATTAGGGACTTACAAAGTAACAGACCCCATGGGAATTTCCCTGGAAATGAGGATTTCTCACTTGGGAAATAAATTCACAAAGGTTACAAGGAGAGACCAGCCAATCACAACGTGTCCTCGGATCAGCCCTAGGCTTGGAGAGGGACATGCTTTGGCCCTTGATCAACTGATGACACTACTATTTTCACTCCCAACTGCCCACTATAAAATGAGAAATAAGAGTGAGCTGTGAGTCAAGACAATAGATGACCCTCTTCCCAAAAGAGCCTCCAAGTGCGATTAACAACCAGATACCACCTCACCTCACTGACCTTGAATGACCAGTTGAACAGCAGAGTACTATGCCCCCCCTCTGCCCTGACTGGTTGTGTGTTCTTGAGCAGGTCACTTTCCCACTCTGGGCCAGTTTTCCTTCCAATTCTGCCGTTGGAAGTGTGGGGAACTGCCCAGAAAGTCTGCCATCTCCCTGTGCTCCAGAGGGGGCAGTGGGCATGGAACCGACTGGAGAGCTGTCAGTCCTCAGCACACCTTCCAGTGTACACAGTTCTCCTTTCTGACATACCCAAGGCCCGAAGGGTCCATGCAAGCCTGGGTCCATGTGAGCCTGGTCTCCACACCCTCAGACGATCCGTTCTATATCCTCTTGTTATCCTGCTGGAACTTACGAGAAGTGGAAGCCATGGTGGTGGCAGCAGAGGGAGCAGGGCACTGGGTGCTGGCCATGGCGCTTTGGTCCACAGCATTCCTTGGGAGAGCTGGTTTGAATTCACAGACTGTGCTTGTCCACATTCCAATTTCTGCCCCAACTGAGCCTTACTTCCCCAACGAGTTCAAGTGAGCTCCTCAAGCAGACGCTCTTCATCTCTGCCTAAACCTAGGACTGAACAATCTTGTGCCTTAGCGCGACTCAGCGGAGACCTGCCAAAGGCCTGGCCATAGTCCAGATCTGGGGCCTGAATGACCACAGTCGATAGGTCTGAGGCGGGACTCCAGGGGGAGTCGCAGGCTCTGGCCCGCCATCACCAACCACTTCACTGAAATAACTTGAAGGCGAGAAGGCTGGGAAGTTCGTGATACGTGTGAAGGTGAGAGGCAGGATGATTCTGGAGGGATGGACGGCTAGGCCAGAACTGGCGAGCCACAGCTTCCTGAGGGCACCTGCATAGTCTGCCACAAAGGTCAGTGCAGCTGTAGCCCGTGCTCAGTGGTGGGGTTCAGACCAAGACCACCTGCGGCTTCTAGCCAAACCTTCTAGCAAGAACTGGAAGGAGCAGGCAGGTTTTTTCTTTCAAGAGCCAGTGGTTCCTAGCCCAGGTGATCCCTGTCAAATGTGTGAGGCTTTTGCCATTGCAGTGCTTGAGGGGAAGGAGGTGGTCATCAGAAGACTCGAGCCGTCAGGGACCAAGATGCTGAACGCCCCGCAAAGCCCTGCCCCCTGAAAATTTATCCTATGACAGCCCCATTGAGAAACACTGCTACAGAAGGGAGGCTTGGTGCTGTCACAGCCAGACTTAGAGTCTGGTGAGGCAGTGCCCTGGGTGGTGGCGGACCTGCTACAGTACAAAGTGCTTCTGACCAAGGCAGTCAACCACATGTCAGGGCAATCCTGCCCAGGCAGGGCACTAGACACGATGAGCACTAAGGCCCTTCCTGGCTCCGAGAGTCAACAAGCCTCTAATTCAATTTATAAAGCGTGGCTGACATCCGAGTTCCCGGCAGCGCCTCGATGGTGCGACCCAGGTCTGCCTGAAGCGTGCTCCAGGCCGCAGGTCCCTGGGTCAGGCTGGATAATGAGAGCCGAGCTCTGACTGCAAATGCCTCTCCTGGTCATTAGCAGGAACATGCGCAAGGAGGGGAGACAGCATGACAGACCCTGTTGTTGCAGGGTCAGCCGCAGAGCACTCGGAGAGAGCATCCCCGGCGCAGCAAGAGACTTGCAAGATAATTAACTGGGGGAATTGCCAGTCCTGGCCACATGCTCCTCCTGAGGCTGACGCAGGGTGGACTGGATAATTCCTTGGTGGCTCATGGCCTCCAGTAGGCTCATTTCCGCCCATGACCCTGGACTTCTGGTGGCTCCAGTGTGGACAGCCTGGGTTAGCTTTGTCCCCATCTCAGGTTGGGACCACCAGCCCCGTGGCCTTCCTGAACCCTGTCAGCCCCTGGCTTCTCTGAGTTTGCCTAAGACTCTGCTTGGGAAATAGGGAAGGCCCGGAGTTCAGAATCTCTAACTTTCCACCAGAAGCCTAAAACCTAAAAAAAAAAAAAAACCCAGCACCCACCCAAGTGACAAAGCAGTCAGGCTGGGTAAACCCTGCACTCACCCACAAGGATTTTAAAAACAACTGCATCTTAGAAAATGCAATATCCTCACAGCTGTGCAGAGGCCCCCACCTTGGGGCCTGTCCAAGGAGACCTGGGATCCGAGGGATGGCTGCTCAGTAACCACCGATCAGCTGCTGCCCACCCCAGTGGCACACACCCACTCACCTGTGCGACAGAGTGGGTTTCATGGAGCTCATGGAGCTGAGGGGGGGCTGCATGGGGAGTTTCCCGGGGGGGTCGCTCTGGCGGCTCTTCTGATGTCGGAGCAGCAGCAGGCGGCCGAGCTCTTCGCACCAGGAGGACAGCAGGGCTGCAAGGAAGGACAGGACAGTCAGTGGGCACCGTGGCCACCATGCCCTGCCACTGGGCCCCCACCTCACCCTCCCTGGACTGGGTGCTACTGATGCTGGCTTTGCACCCAGATCCGTGTGCCACCAGAGACTCACAAAGACCTCTCAGGAGGCCTTGGTGTTCTCAGCTATCAAATGGGACAACACCTCCAAAGGAGGAGTCAAAAGCTTCTGTCGCTAAGAGTAGACCAGAGGAGGGATGGTTTTAACAGCCATCACGCTGAGATGTACCAGCTGGAGACAGAGAGTAGAGAGTCAAGATGGCAGAAGGGTGGCAAAGATGGTGTCCAAGGGGAAACTGGAGGGGCAGGGGGCTGATATGGGTCAGGGCAAGGCTAGGAGCTGCCAACTACCTCAGGTCACTCAGGGAAGCCTACCCCTTTGTGCTTTGAACAGAAGCCCAGCACAGCTTCTCCCCACAGGTGGGCTCAAAATTCGGGGGGTTGTACAAAATCCACAGCCTGCTGACAAGCCTGGAATGTCCCCAGGGCTCTCCCTGAAACTCCCGCCCAGAAGCCACCCCGCTGAGCACACGTGTATAGCACATGCCTTCCATCACACCCATGGCTGGTCACTGCACTCTGGGCATAATGCTTGGAGGGACAAAGGATGTCCAGGCAGAGGTGGCCCAAGGTGGTGGGGCCAAGTGGGAGACCACAACGGTATCCAATGCAGGAACATGGAGGAGTTGTCCATGTCCCGGCTTAGAGAGCCCAGTAAACCACGTGCCGGGGAAAAGTGCCATTTTCTTTCACTGGCCACTGTCTCCAGGTGGCCAACAGCACCTTCAAGGTCAGTGTCTGGCCTGGCCAGTCCTTCCAAAGTGCATGAGCAGAGCCAAGGTCAGGGAGTGGGTAAGGGGAGTCAGGAAGGCTGAGTTCAGTCACCATCTTGGTGTATGATTAGCAGCTCACAGACCCTCTCTGGGTCTCTGGTAGAAAGGGGTGGGACTTGCTCTGCCTTCCTTTCAGGCTCTGGGGAGTAGCCATTGGGGAACTTCTAGGTCTATGCAGAAACACAAAGAGTGGCCACCCTTCAGCTGATGCCCCACTCCTGCTGTGAGCACCTCAGCCTGCCCTGAGAATAGTCACCTGGTCAGAGTGAACCACAGCTGCTCAGCTACTCGGCTGGATGCGAAGCCCACTCCTTCATTCAAGGGTTTCCCATCTGCCCTGCACAAGTCAGGACACTCACTGCTGTTATCCCTATTCAGGCAGGCAAAGCCACTCGTTCACTATGGCCGCAGGCAAGAGTTGGCAGACACAGAGACAGGGCTCCTGGCCCAGCCTCGTGTCCCCGTGGTGGAGTCTGAGGCTGGACAGAAGGTTTGGGAGGAGATAGAACCCTTCGGAAGGCCTCCCAGTCCCTCTGACTCAATAAGGAACCCCTCAGACCTCTTTGGAGTCACCCATCACCACGTTCAGCCAGCACCGGGGAGAGAAAAACATGTGCACGACGACCAGGAGAGCCACTTTAAACTGCCCTGATCCTGGACGGGGTTCTCTGCCAGCCCAAAGCCCTGAGAGGTTGCACCAGGGCCTCTGGCTACACTTGCTTGGCTTATGTGGAGCACAGAGATGTCCAACCAAGGGGGCAAGGGTGGCTGCCTTTCCCAAGGGGGCACCTACTGCTCTCTCCAGGAGGAGGGGCGGGTAGATGGGCTGAGTTTTCCAGGATACATCCTGCCCCTCTCTGTGGGGTCACCTTGCACCACCCTCAAAGGGAGGAGGGTGCGGAGAGGAGGGGCCCTCCCTGGCATGTGTCTGCGCAGAAGCTGGCGAACGCCCGGCAGTGGGCGTCCGGCACACATCTGCTGTGGCTGGAGGGAGACAGCCTATTCAGGGAGGCTGGAACAAACAGAAACAGCTTCCAGAGCACTCCATTCTTCTCCCAGGCCCCTAGTTACCTCTCCTTGTGCGGGGGCACTGGGCATCTGGAAACTCATTTGCACACTAAGCACGAGGCCTGCCGGATCGCGGCGACGGAGGGATGGCTCGGCTGCCAGCACAAAGAACGGCTGCAGATGGTGCTGCCTGCTGCCTGCCCTGCCCCTCCCAGCCCCTTGCTCCTCCTGGGGGCTGGCCACACCATGATGGGGGGGCGGGGTGCCATGGGGAATTCAGGGCTTCCCTCCAGTGTCACGGGCCATCCCTTGCTTGGCCAAGGACAGTCCTCATCCTTCTACCCCTTATGGAGGGGTTTCCGTAAAGGGAATAAAGGCAGGTTGGCGGCGTAGTGGGGCCTAGCTGTGCCGTCTGGCACACCGCAAGCAGGCAGCCACAGAGGTGCTTCCTTCAACCATGAGGGAAGGGAGGGGCGGGAGGCACCAGCCTTCAACCCGGAGCTCATGCTGGCAGCCCCTTAGCTCAGTCCTATGGGAGACACAGCGCATGTCCCCCCTTAGGGCGCAAACAAGTTGTTCTGAGGCACTGGTGGGTGAATGACAACACTGGGATTGGCAGTCAAAAGGGGAGTCTGGGCGCTGTCAGAGAACCAGGAGGGCTGACAGGGACAGAGGCAGGCGGGGGATTACGCAAGGACAGACAGAGTGACACCAGCTGGGTGTGTGTCTGGGTGTGCCTGGATCTCTGCCGACACGTACTCATTGGAGCTGGGCAGCCTGCTGCTCTGAGGGGTGGGGTGGGCCCACACCCCTCTCTGACCTGTGTGCCTTTGCTCTGTGCACTTGCTGGGGATGGCTTGAGAACAGCCCCGGGGTGGGGCGGAAGAACCTGGTGGCCATGGGAGGGCAGTTTCAGTTCTAATGCGAGCTTTCCTCTGTAATAGGCAGCATCCGAAATGCCCTTCCTACTGCCTGGGCAGCCAAGTGGCCAGTACTCGCCTTGTCCACTGAGCCCCAGTTACCAGCGGTAAAAGTTTAAAAAAGTAGCCCTCATGGCACACAGAAAGCCCCAATTTTCAATTAAAAATAGAAGCTAAGATCCTCGTGTCCCTTTCCCCCTTTACAAAGTACAGCCTGCTTGGCTCCAGGACAGCTTTGGGCAGGACATGACTGCCTCTCTCCTGCCGACTGAGGATGCTCAGCCTCTGGCTGGTGCTCCTGTGACCAGAGCCCCATGGACACATCACCTGCACAGCGGTCAGTGAACACCATTCAGACCCACGCTGCCTCCATGGGGTTGGGTGGTTGGAAGTGAGACACCCCCAAAGTCTGCCAAGGGGTGTAGAGAGGCACTCCAGCTCCACCGTTTGAGCTTGTCGACCCTCTCCCAATCTAGAGTGCCAATGTGGGGAAGTAGAATCTTAGGCACAGTTCCTGACAGGCTGGTGAGGATGGCAGGGCATGGCGCTGTTGGGAGCAAAGGTTCAGTTGCAGGGAGGGGGTCAGGGGTCAGGTGGGGCCTGTAGGGCTACCCACAGGAGGCCAGATGGGACCACCCCCTCTTGGAGTTGAAAGAATGGCTATGGTAGTAGTCACTTGCCCCTCTACTCCGGCAAGACCTCTGACAGGCCCCAGCCTTCCTCGGGGAAGGAGAAACAGGCACACAGTGCAGTGCCCGGGGCATGGGGTAGCCACCAAAAAAATGCCCTCTCTCCTGTCCCCCAGGAAACTGGGATCTCAGGCTGGCAGAGAGCAGAGCTCCTCACCAAGCCTCATGCCCCATCATCTTCACCAGCCTGTCAGGGGCCACGCCCAGGACCTCATGATGCCCGCAGCCGGGGCTGGGACAGCAGTAGAAAATGGCGTAAGACCCCAACAACCAACTCCGAGCCTCAACCCAGATTTTCCACACACTCACAATTCTCAACGCAAAATGCTTAGGCATGCACAACCCAAGATATCTACAGTGAACTCACCAGTCCCCATGCCTCCCTAACTGGCCTCCTTGTAACCAGGCTCCCCCTCTCCAATCCATTCTCACCTAAGGTACCAAGCTGTTCTGTCACTCACCCAGTATTCATTCAGCAAACAGCCGCTGAGCATCCACCATGTGTTGGCATTCCAGCAGTGAATGGGGGAGGTCAGCATCCCCACTGAAACCCTGCCTGGCTCCCACTGCCAGGTCCAAACCACTCACAATGACGTGCAAAGCCTGGCTAGCTGGCAGGCAGCCTGGACGCTCCTCTCTTCCGACCTTAGGGGGCAACTGCCACCCTATGGCTCAGGGCAAGGGACCCCAAAAGTCTGGGTTTCGAAACCCAGTTTAACCCTTTACAGCTACGTGACGTAGGGCAAATGACACAATCTATCTCGGTTTCTGTATCTGTCCAACAGGCATAATATTAATGCTTACTCCTTAGGACTGCTGTGAGGTTCAATGACACAGATGCCTACAAAGTGTTTAAAAGGACCTGGCGTATAGTTAGCGTCAAGTCCACATCAGCATTGCGTGGTCTCAGGAGAGCAGGTGGGACACTTGTGGATACACTCGTGGCAGGCAGGTGCCTCGCCAATGGAGGTAGTGTCTATCTGTGAGTCTTCTCTGCACAGCAGACTCCAGGCCCACCTCTCTAGATGTCGGTTCCACAAGACACCACAAAATTTGTGTCTCTTTCCTTACAGAACTTGTCTTCTCCAAGGCTTATCTCCGAAGATGCTTCCTTTAGTTCCTACCTGTAAAATGGGTTTCACAGGAGCTGCCTGCTTGAGATTCGACAGGAGGTATACACTAGGGCTGTCGAGTCCAGGGGTCCCCAATTAGAAGCCAGAAAGGGGGGTGAAGTGGGAAGAAGGCCAAGGACTCTGCGACCCACACCAGCCCCAGAAAAGCCGCTCTTGCGGTCCCGTCCCTACCACTGTGTCATATAACATGGGGAGAGCTGGCGAGTTAGAGTCTAAAGCCAAGCCCCAAGATCCCAGCTCTGAGTCTACCACCTCGAGCAAGCAACCTGGCCTTCCTATGTCTCAGTTTCCTCATCTCCTGGGGTGGCCGAAGGATGGCCTGAGTTACCACCATGAAGCACAGGAGCAGAGCCAGGTACAGTCAATGCCGTACACATGCAGGCTACATCACAATTAGGGCTATTGACCTTGGCTGGGAGGGGGCGACCACCTGGATGGTTATGAGGCCTTGGCATCTCTGTCCGCTTCTGATCACAGGGCAGAGACAAACGTCCCAGGCAGGCACAAAGCTCGGGGAGTTCATGGGGGAGGGGCAGAGCACATGGCGTCACTAAGCCAGGGCCCCGAGCACATGACCAGGTCCATCTGCTCATTCAGCACAGACTTCGCACAAGGGCTCTTCCGTTCTGCCTCCGTCCGAGTCACCCAGGGGTAGAGTGAGGACATCAAGTGTCCTGCTCTGAGACGCAGGAAAAAAAAACAATTCCTCATTCTGAGGCAGCTGCGCCTCTGCTTGGCCCAATGGACAGTGGCCCCAGAAGGAAGGCATTACTTCTGCTTCCCCAGCGCCCCCACCAGCAGCCATCTCGAAGGGGGGCAGGCTCCCCGGGATGCGGAACAGACCAGGACCCAGGTCCGACATCTCACCTGGCCACATGAGGGCCCTGGCTTTAGCAGCCTAGATGCCGACAGTCACAGCCACATACAGAGGGAAAGCAGCAGCAGCCCGGAGGGGTCAGCAGAAGGGACAGTTGACCTCTTGCTCCTCCTGCCTGTGCCTGCCTCTGTAGCTTCTCCAGAAAGCCACGGGGACACCAGGAATCCTGCTCCATGCCAGCTGTGGACTCAACCAAGACCACCGACGCACAGCGCATGTCTTACAGCAGTGCTACACCGATGGCATGACTGGCGGGGTGCTTTTCCTTCTTAGTGGTAGATAAATGGTGGTATATGTGACCAGAGGTGGCATCTCCTATGAATGGGACTCAGTGGGCATGTCTAAGGGCCTGTGCTCCATGTGTACCCGCGGTGTTAAGACTAAGGCAGCACCAATACCAGTCGCCTGTCCGTGCTCATCCGAAACAGAAATGGGAACGGGCGGTGACTCTGAGGACCAGAAGGAACCGGGTGGCAAGTCTGAGGGAGGGGACCAACTTTCCGACATCTGTTCCTCAGATCTTTCCAACAACTCCCCTGCAGCCTCTACATCGTTCTTCAGAAAAAAGAAAAAGGAATTCAGATGTCAGGGTGAGGTGTGCCCTCCCTGAGGGCAGTGATGGGCCCTGAATTTGCCCCTGGATTTGCAGCTCCCAGCAGAGTGGAGGCCCAGGACAAGCTGACTAAAGGAGAGGAGGCAGGATGCAGAAGCAGCCTGGTGGCTTGGGAATCGCCTGAGTGCCAGGTGGGGAGGGCGAGGCCGCACTGCCCAGACCAGCCGAGTGACCGGCATCTGTTAGGGTCGGACATCAGGGCATCAGAGGGAGCAGGCACGCTCGCCCAGGTACGCGAGAAAGGCTGCTCCTTGCCAGGCTAGACTTGGCTTGAAAAGGAGCGAGAAACTGGAGGCAGCCATGGCGGCCACCGGAAAAGAGGCGCCTCCCACCGGAAAAGTTGGGCAGGAGCTGGTGAGGACAGCCAGAAGCCTGGGTGCTCATTCCTGTAAGATCTGGGAGTCAGGAAGGAAGGAGGGTAGGAGGCCTGGATGTAGGGGCTGGGCAGGATACTATCAAATGTGCTGCAGCCTGGGGAAGCCACGTGCAAAACGAAACAAAGGCCTATTAAGTATCAAAGAGCATCTTAGCAGTAAAGGCTGATGGAGAGCAGAGGAACTGTGCATGTATGTATTGGGTGCGGGGGGAGAGTTCTGAGACCCTCGGGGATGGGGCAGCCCTCGAGGTGCCCAGGAAGAGGCCCGGGAAGCAGAGGAAGCAGCACCTTCGAGCAGAGGCCCCTGGTTCTCAAACTGTGCCCTGGAAGGAAGAACCCCGGGAGGAGGCAAGTGGGTTCACAATTCCAATTAAAATACGAACAATACGCTTTCAGATGCTCCCATCCCATCAGCGCTCACAGGGCACACGTGACCTCCGAGTGGCAGGACAAGTTCCACTCCCCGGCAGGGAGGTCTGGGCACAGGAGCTGCAGGACCTTGCCTGTTGAGGAGAGGCAGGCCCCCACACCTCCTGGGCTTGGGCCCGCCCTTTCCCCTCCTGCCCTGGGACACATTCCAAGTTTCTGTGCCCACAGTCACTTGAATACCAGGAGCAGTTCAAGCTGCCCCAGGAAGATGGGCCCGGGCCCTGCCCCGCCCACTGGGCACCACGCCCCGATGACATCCACAGCCTGTTCCCTCACCTACTCCAACCCAGTCACCTCCAGCAGCCTGGCCAGTTCTCCCCTGAATGATACCAGTATCCCATCATTTATCTGTCTCCAAACCTGCCTCATGCCAATTCACCCTCTGCAAGGTAGTCACAGGGATTTTCCCACAAATGTGTTCGGATCATCCCTTTCTAATCTGTGTCCTCAGAGACCACACGGAGTTTGGTAGATGGTAGGCAGTAGATGCTCAATGGACAGAGACAAGAGTTGAGAGGTGGGCTACACGGGACAACGGCATGGTGCTCCAGCGAGAGCATGAGCACCTGACTATGACGGGATTTAAGGGGTTCACTTCTGCAGCCTGGGACTTGAGTTCACTTCTGCAGCCCTGGCTCAGTGTGTACACGCTATGCAGCCAACATGTGACTAACAGATTGGCATGAATCACTGCTAGAAATCACCTAATATGCAGAGATGACGGAGGGAAGGACAGACACTGAGGCCCAGACGATGGGGCAATCCCTGTGACCTCACACCCTGCAGCTTTTAAACCCACCGGCAGCTTTCACTCCTGGGGTAGGGAACCCAGCTTCAGGAACAGAGCCCAGGATGGAATCCTATCAGGGATGTGCCCAAAGAGGATGCTGCCATCAAATAAAACCCATAACCCAGTCACAGGGATACCTGTTTCATGCCATGCACAGCCACCCAGTAGTAGGGAACAGAAGGCGAGCAGTTTACAGAAACGGTACTTCATACACCTTAGGAAGTCGGCGGCGGCCCCGGTTTTTTTCCTCTGCTCATGGGTTAGACTTCGTGTTCCTGTTAGGTTTCCCAGTGTCTCTGGCATCTCACCCAGGGCTCCCTAGAGAGGCTGCAGCTCCACCTCCTGGGCCTGGGCCCGCCCTTCCTCTATTACCTTTCAAACACAGGGTCCTGGGACCAGGAAAGCCTGGGGTGTCCAAGGTGCTGGAGTCTCCTGCCTCTGCCTGGGACCACAGGCTCCAAATCCATGCACAAAAAAGCAGGGGTGGTGAGGGCTCGGGAGGGGAGGGAGAGAGCAGCACAGGACACGGGTGTAACCCAACCCAGGCCTGGGTCAGTTTCTTCCTTATCTGTAAAATGGGAGACAATCAGGTAGCTCTCTCCTGCTCAGTGGCCTAGTGTGAGGAACCCTGAAGTGAAGGGAGGCCTCAGTTTTGCAACCACACTTGAGAGACAGCAAAATGCTGATCCCAGAAGGCAAAGTGGCCAAGAACAAAGGCCCCAGAGCCAGGCCGCCTCGGTTCAAATCCCAGCTCAGCCATGCAGCAGCTATGTGACCTTGGGTAACTTACTTGACCTCTCTGTGCTTTGGTTTTTCCCTTCTATAAAATGGGAATAATACATATTACTTGCCTCCTAAAATATCATGAGGGTTAAACAAACTAGTACACGTACAATGCCAGTACAACGCCTGGCATGTGGAAAGCATTATCTAAAAATAAACTGTGTTTTTGTTGTTGTTATATATGTGTTTCCTTAAGATTAAAAGGCTTCCTTGTCTCCCTACCTACAAGCTGTATAAAATTGCACAAATAAAATGTCATTTTTTCACCTGTCTTCAAGAGGATCCCCAAAACACTGAAAAATGCCAGCCTTGTGTCACATTCTTCACACGGGATGCTCCCAGGAACAGACGGTGTCCTCGTGCCCCATCTAAGGCTTCATCTGAGCCTCACTGAGTGCTCTCCCAGTCCCAACTGTGCCCAAACCCAATGTTCTCCTCTACCTGACAATCTGTATCAGGTGGGGACCCCAGTCCCCCTCCAGAGTTCACCCCAACAGCTGCTCACTTCTGACTCAGCTCTCAGGCCCCCCAGTGCCAGGTGGTCAGACCCCTTCCTCCTCAGGAACACGCAATACAGGGGCTGGGGTGGGCATCACAGATGCCCTGTCCACAACGGATGGTGGGCAGCAGCTCAGCCCTTCTCAGTCCCTATCCCACTGTGTCCAGCAGAAGGTGGGGGTGGGGACAGTATTACCGCTCTGGAAGCTTTGTTGGCAGGGGAATAAGTGGTCTGACCGAAGTCCTGAGCACAGACCTACTCACAGAACCATCACTCTGCCTTGCCTCCTCTGTAGACCCTCCAACTCCTGGGTCTCCAGGTAAGTGGGGCCGGAAGGGGCACCCTGTCTCACAGACCCACATATGCTGCCTTAAAACTGCACTGCCAGAGCAGACCCAGGTCTCCTGGGGCCCAGCAGTCACTGCCCCCAGCTCCAGAGCTGCGAGTCTCCACCTCTCTGTGGTTACGTGCTTCCTGGGTTATTTCCTTCTGGGGGGAGGTGGCCCAAGAGCAGGCAGGGAGGGGGGCCCTTCTACCATGGAAGGTGAGGAGCTAACGCGGCGTGAGGGCACACAGACAACCCTTTCGCTTTCCTGACTGTGTATCACCTAGTGCTTCACCTGAGCCTCACAAGCCCTGCCCAGGGAGGGGCCCTGCCAAGGAGAAGACTGTCTTACAGAGGGGAAATCAAGGCCAAAAGGCATGATTCAGACACTCACTCCTCAGGACAGTGGCCCCTGCTGCTGGTGTACCGTTTCCCTTTCATGCCCATAAGTCTATGACATTACCTCTGAGAGCAGGCCCATCCCCAGGAGACGACTCTGTGCCTCCCACTCGTCCCCCCGCCCGACTTGGTATCATCCCAGCTTCCTGGCTGGGGTCTGCTACCACCTTTCCACGTGACTGCAGTCAACTTCCTCCTCTCACTGGGCCATACGTAAAGGTGGGGGTGGACACCACTCCCTGAAGTTGGCGGCCCCGAATCGGCCCTGGCCTTACAGCAGGGTCGTGTCTCTTAGGGCAGGACCTTTCCTCCACCCTGGAGGCACTCAGTACTCCAGGTTTGAGTCCTCACACTGGAAGTGGGCCCGACCCACCAAGCTCGGGCTACAGATAGAAGGGGCTCTAGACAGCTCAACCCCGCCCATGGGCGGCATTGTCAAGGCCCAAGCCCGGAGGGGAGAGTGGATTCGCTGAGATCAGACAGGTGATACATACAGCAGGACCCAGGATGACAGGGTCCCTTTGGAGCACTCTGCAGCCTCAAGGTCTTCTGCTTGGTTACAGGAAATGTCTTTCCTGGAAAGTTGTGGGTGGGACTTTGGTGGCCCTGACAGTACACCCCTAAAACCAGAGAGGCTTTCTTCGGGGAAATCTCACTGTCCTGCATAATGACCATGTAGTCGCACTAACACCCTCAGTGACACGCTGTCCTGAGTTTCAACTGCTTCTGGGTTTTCCAGATTATTTCCACGTTCTGTTCCCTGCTCTGTCATCTCCACCACCACGAGGGTAAGAAAGGCAAAAAACAAGGAACCGTCTGCTGGCCCTTTGGCAGCAAGCGACCCTGTCCATTTCTCTGCTCCTGTACCCACGTTCAGGGAGGACTAGCCATTGGGTCATGTGGTTGGCCCGGGAGGAGCACATGGGTTCACAGCCTAGCTCGCCTGGCCCTACCTGCTGCCCCTGTGATGGGCAGGCCTTTTCTCTTCAGGTCCTGTGGTCCAGACCATCCTGAGAGAGGGCTTATAGGTCATCCTTCCCTCCAGGAACTCTCCTTACACTCTCCCATCCCCTCTCCCCAAGGGCTGCCTGGGTTGGCAGGAGCTGGGAGTCTCAAGGCGTGTGAAGTCGCCCTGGGAACTGAACTCTGGGGACCTCAGAGCTGGCAGAGCTGTTTCCCAAACCGGTTTGGCCATCCGTCATCCAGTGGAGGCTGGGCCGGCTCAGCAGGATGTGCAAACCCAAAGAGAAGACTGGGACGAGTCTCTCTGTGAGCCTCAGGAAGATCCCAGCCCAGAAAATTCTCTGCCCACCTCACACTATCTATCATCTGGGCTTTCCCGGATAACTTAGGTTCAAACGAAAAGACACCCCAAACCAGGCTCAGTGGCTCAGCCTGTAGTCCTGCACCTGGGGAGGCTGAGGTGAGTGGATTGCCTGAGCCCGTGGGTGTGAGACCTGCCTGGGCAACTTGGCGAGACCTCATCTCTACAATAAATCAAAAATTAGCCAGGTGTGGTAGCACGCGCCTGTAGTTCCAGCTACTTGGAAGGCTGAGGTGGAAGGATCGCCGGAGCCCAGCAGGTTGAGGCTGTGGTGGCCGGGAGCGGCGATGGCACTCCAGTCTGGGCGACAGAGTGAGACTCCAACAAAAAGAAAAGACACCCCAAAACAAGCTCAAGAGAGTATTTTCATCAGAAAGAGGGTCAGGTGCAGTGATTCATGCCTATAATCTCAGCACTTTGGGAGGCCAAGGCGGGAGGATTGCTCAACATGGTGAGACCCTGCCTCTACAAAAAATTAAACAATTAGCCAGGCATGGTGGTGTGCACCTGAGACAAGAGAATCATTTGCTTGAACCTGAGATGTTCGAGGCTGCAATGAGCCAAGATTGTGCCACTGCACTCTGGACAACAGAGCGAGACCCTCTTTAAAAAAGGGGGGGGGACAGTGCCCCTTTCCTCCTGGAGGTGCCCTAATAAACACTTCTGCAAAGTGCCCCTGCTGTCCTGCCAGCCTGAGGAATGGCCTGGACAGGTGTGTGGGCCAGCGTGCGGGCATCAGCTGAGAACAGCTCACAGGAGTTGTCACCACACGCCAGGCCCCTGCTAGGGGCTGGCTCACACTTCCTCATTTTCCAGACCTTCACAGCCCGCACCCCTCCCCCCCGGGGAGGGTAGCCACAGCTCCCATCTTGGAGGCTAGATAACCTGCCTGAGTGTGTGGCAGGCCAGGGCCAAGTCTGACTTCAGTCCTCTTACCCTAGAGCCAGGTGTCTGCTGGCAGCAGGGCAAGGGTGGGGGAGATCTAGACCAGCTGGGGGAGGAGGGGGGAGATGAGGTAATGTGAACAGCAAAGCAAGGGCTAAAGGGGAAGGGTTCTCTGAGGAGGAGGCGGGCAGTTATAGTTCACTTCCAGATCCCAGCAATGGGCCAGAACTCCTCCGCTCCCCACCCCCATAACAGACTGACGCCAGGCGGTCTCTGTATACCAGCCCTCCATTCTGGGAGAACACAGGCGATACCCAGTGTCCGTGGAGGTGGGAAGGCGGAGGGCGTGGTTCGTACCGAGAGCCATTTGTCTCTCTACTTCCATATTGCCCCCAAGGAGCCCTGAGTAGGACAGAGGAGAGCCAGAGATGAGGACATGAGGTCAGCCAGCTCAGGGAGGTGAGGATGCTGTCCATAAGCCAATACTCCCAGGATACCTGCAGGGTGAGAACCAAGTCATACCTGCCTGACTCATGGAGCCTCACTCTAGCCAGAGCCACCCCAGAGCCTGTTTCCCACCCTGCACATACAGTGCCTCCTTGGGGCTAAACACCACTGCCTGTTGCTTGCTCTCGGGGAGCTGGAAGGGTATACAGCGTATACAGAAATCAATTTTTTCCTTGGGTAACTTTTCAGAGGCTTCCCAGCCTGGTGTACACAGTTTAGCAGTGTCTAGCTCCTCCCAGCATAAGGAGTGTTTGGAGTAAGGCCTGGCTCTTCCAGGGGTCAAACAGACCCCCAGGTCTAAACATCATGGTCACCTGGCCCTCACGGACGGCAAGAGACCATGAGTTTGAGTGCTGAGAGGATTTGCCATGCACTCCACTCTTGATCTGATTTTATCTGGGCCCTGGTGTCCAATCCTAGGCCCTTGGTTTTTCTTGCCAACGACAACCCCCTCGACCCCTCAGGTAGTTTCATTCCACCGAGCTTGGCTCATGAAACCAAAGTACAGACTCTGTCATGGGGTTCCAGTCCTGAGACTAAGCCTCGGGGAAGTGCCAGACCCAGGACATCATCGTCTCCACAAAGGAGCCACCCGAAAGCTTCCCAGACCTGAGGGGTGACTGAGGAGATGTGTGCTGTGGTGACACAGGGCAGGAGAGGAATTAGGGTGGGCTGCGCCTTACTGAGTGATCCATGCCTGATTACTGAGTTAGGATCCACACCACTCACTGCTCATATAAGAGAAAAAGCATACTTGGAAAAAAACAAACAAACCTGCTGACCAGACTCCTATCTCCAACCATTTAGACCCCAACCATTCAGACCCCTCACCAGAGCCCACCCTTCCCTGCTTCTCCTGCCTGAGTGACCTGGTTAACCTCCAAGAACCTCAGGTTCCCATTGCAAGAAATGCAGATGGTGACTACTTCCCCTGTCTCTGAGTTAGTGAGCCAGATGTCTAAACGGAGCAAAGGCCTGAGCCACAAGGCCGGTGGGCTTTAGAGTGGAGGCAGGGCCCCATGCCAGCTGCAAACACTCTGGAAATCAGGCAGGTGTTGTAAGCTCAGGAGCACACAGCACTGTGTTTCTGCTACCACAGGGCATATGCGGTGGTAGTTCAGCCATCCCTTCCTGACCCCACATTGTGAGGGATAACCACCTTCAAATGGGTTCTCTATCGGAAACCACGTTGTAAGGTTTTCTTTCTTATCTATTCATCTAGCAAGAGCAGCTGATGGCCTGCAGATTTCATGCTTCTGTGTCTTGACTTCCTAATTGGCCATTCCACTTCTGTTCTGAGAAACCTGGAGGTGTAAATGCTTGACAGCGACCTGGAAACCACCCATGCCAGGCTGTTATTACCTCCCCTGGTGCCCAGCGGGTTGGCAAGGGTATGACCTGGCTGCCTGAAACACCAGGCTGGCCTCCTGTCATGCCTCTGGGCCTTCCTTCCACACTGCAGGGTCTCGGTGCAGTCTGGGGAATATCTGTCACCCCCCTTTTTTTTTTAAGCATGCTATCTACTTGTTTTAGTCTTGCATAGGTAGACACCATTCAAGACAACCGGATATAGAAACTGAATTTATAGAACACTGGGGGAGGGGAGCAGGAAGTGAGAGGATTTTTCTTTTTGTAGCAGATCCTTTACCCAACAAAAGGATTCTCTGAGAGGTTTCTTTAAATACCCAGCTGCCGTGTTGTAATGAAAATAGGAATGGTCTATAAGAATGCCATTTACATCTGGTGCTTCCTGGCTGCACCTGTTACTCAGAGTGCAACACACCTGGGATAACGTCTGGTTGGTGAGGTCCCAGGGAAGGAACCACCTGATCTCCAGGCCAGGGGTTCTCAATCCCATTCATGCATCAGAATCATCTGGAAGGCTTGTTAAAACACAAAAGCGTGGGGCCCCGCCCCCCATGGAGTTTCTGATTGAGTGGGTCTGGGGAGGAGCCAAAGAATTTGCATTTCTACCCAGTTCTCAGGCAATGCTGACACTGCTGGCCTAGGGACCCCACTTCGGGAACCACTGCTCTAGACCACTGCTCAGTGACTGGCAAGATGCAGGTGCTCAGTCATCGCCGCAACAAATCAGGAGGGAATCACACTCTCTCTCCCCTTCTGGGCTCTGAATGCATGAAAGCTCTTAGGGCCAGAACTGAGTGCTTGGCAAATGGTCTCTGATACTGCTGCTGACCTCCCCGTCCTCTGCATTCAAGGCTCTGGAGGCTTGACCATGGACTCTCTCTCCCTGGCCTGTGGGACAGGAGAAGCATTGGGTAAGGAGTCAGAAGTGGGTGGAGCCCAGGCTTTATTTACTAGTTAGGAACTGTGCTATGTTGGCAGGTGTGTGCACCCTCACCTGCACATAAACCTACCTTGCTAAGTTGCTCAAAGTGTATAACAAGGTGACCTTGATGATGGTTGTGGATGGAGAGCTTGATTCAGGCCAGGAGTGGTCTAATTAAAGTCTCCACTCTGCAAGGGAACGCTGCTCTCCTCCCACCCCCCAGCTCTGGGCTCTACCACTTGCTGGTGTCTTGACTATGTGGACCTCAGCCCTCTGCCTTGGGGGCGGCCTCACAGAGTGGCTGCAAAGGCTGAACTGGGTCCTGCGGGCTCTCAGGAAGCAGCCCCAGGTAGGCAGGGGACAGCAGCCTGAGCCATCTGCAGTTCAGGCCAGGTTTCCAGTTGGCTTCCAGAGCAGCTGGGGGAGGGAGCCTTCATTTGTTTAGGCCTCTGCAGTGTTTAATCACCACGTGGCTCTTCCCCCCCTTCCTCCCCTCCAGCGCCTGCTCTCTCCCTGCAGGAAACACTTCTCTGCCTTCTGCCTCTGATGGAGGCCATGAAAAATTAACACAGCACGCAGAGAGAGAGAAGGAAACACCAGGCAGGGAGGGGCAGGGAGCTGGATGACCAGCTGGCCTGAGCCAAGCAGGCTCCAGTTGAGCAAGCCAGAACTTGTGGGGAGCCTTTGAGGGCCTGGGCTGGTCAGACAACTGACCACCCAGCGGGGCCTCAGGCTCTTGGGTGGCACTCAGTCTGAGGGTCTGGAGCAAACCCAACTACCCTTGGGGGAGTAGACTGCTGAGTCTGGATCTTCCTGGGGTCTAGAGTCTAGAGCCCTTGGATAATCCGAGGACAGGAATATATTCTCTCTCTCTGCTCTGAAGAGAGCCAGGTCATGCAGGGACATGTCCTCAGGTAGGTCAACTGCGGGCTAGGCAGAGACTCATTCCCTTTCTCAGTTCATTTTCTCAACAATCCTGTGAAGTAGAGATCATCACCCCAATTTGACAGGAGGAAAGTGGTGCTCAGAGAAGTTAAGGAATCCACTCTAGGCAAACCAGCAAAAACAGTCTGCAGAATGGGACTTATTCATTTTTAATTAATACAAATATTAAGCTGGGCTCAGTGGCTCAGCCTGTAATCCCGCACTTTGGGAGGCTGAGGTGAGTGGATTGCCTGAGCCCGTGGGTTCGAGACCCGCCTGGGCAACTTGGTGAGACCTCATCTCTACAATAAATTAAAAAATTAGCCAGGCATGGTAGCACGTGCCTGTAGTTCCAGCTACTTGGAAGGCTGAGGCGGAAGGATCACCGGAGCCCTGCAGGTCGAGGCTGCGGTGGCCGGGAGCGGCCACTGCACTCCGGTCTGGGTGACAGAGTGACATTCCAACTCAAAAAAAACCAAAAACAAATACTGGCCAGGTGCAGTCACTCACACCTGTAATCCCAGCATTTGGGGAAGCCCAGGCAGAAGGATTGCTTGAGCCCAGTTGGAGACCAGCCCAGGCAATATAGAGAGACCTCGTCTCTACAAAAAAATAAATAAAAATAAAACAGCTGGGTGTGGTGGCTCATGCCTGTAGTCCCAGCTACTCAGGAGGAGGAGCCCAGAAGGTCGAGGCTATGGTGAGTGATCATGCCACTGCACTCCAGCCTGGGCAACAGAGTGAGACCCCAACTCAAAAAAAGTAAACTTAATTTTTTTACACAAAGACATCCTCCTTATAAAGCTAACATTCCAGATCGAGCCATAAGAGGGCCCTGGGCCCATGTCTGCCAGCCTCCAACCCATAGTTTTCTCACATTACATCTGATGACTCCACCTCACTGTTCCATTTCTTAACTTTGAACTGCTATTTTGAAGAGATAACATGTGCATGTAATTAGAACTACAACAGAAGAAAAAAAGGTTTGCATTGAAAAATAGCCTCCCTCGACCTCATCCTTGTCACCTGTTCCTCTCACCAGGGGAAACTAATGCCTGCGGCTCTTTGTCTTTCCTTCCAGGTTATTCCATCACTGGCACCATTCAAGGCCTTTGCTGTCTCTGCCTGGAAAGCTCTCACCCTGACGAGCTGTATGGCTCACTCCCTTACCCCTTGTCCTCACAGCCAAGACTTCCCCTCTTCCCCCCCCCACTCCCTCAGTTCCCCAGAGCACTGATGGCCACACCACAGCTCAGCAAGGCAACGGCCTCTACTTACGTTTATCATCTTATTATCTGACTCCCCACTCCCCACAGCAGAACAAAATTCTTCCAGGGTTGGGGTTCCTGTGTGGCTGCATTGACCCTCGGTCCCTAGAACAATGCCAAGCACACAGGTGACAATCAATTCCGACAGAAGACAGGGTACCACATGGGCACAGAGGGCAGCACGGTATGCATGCTGTTCTGAATCTCCTTTTTGAGAATGTATATTTCAGCTCAAATACGCTGTCACTTCTGGAGGACAGGACTGTGTCTGGCCTACCTCTTGCCTCTTCCAAAGACAAGAGCACACAACAGATGCTCAGAGCTCAGAGTGAGGACTGGAAACTTGATCCCTCCCTCACACTGCAGACCAAAAAAAAGAGGGGGAGGGGCAAAACATTACACTGCTAGAAGGTGATAATGGGTAATATCTCCATGATTTTGGAGTTGGAGAAGATTCTCAAGCAACACAAGCACTAACCGTAAGGGAAACCTGATACATTTTCCTACAGTAAAGTGAAGAACTTCTGGTATACCAAAATACCCCAACAAGGGAGTGAAAAGGCAAGCTCATGGTGAGAGACAGTCTGTGTGAGAAAGAAGCCACAAAATGCACTGTGAGACCCAGGTTGAAAGGCTATGGGGAGTAGGGCTCCCCAAAATTATGCAGCAATCAAGGAAGGCATCTCAGAAGAGGCAGAAGGTGACTCTCTCCCACTCTTCCTCTATGAAAAAACAGACTCGAAGCCAGACAGAAGAGCCCCAGCCCCGCCTCTCCCTGCCCCACGCAGAGATAACCAAGCAAGAAAAAACAAATTAAAGAGCCCAGGAGCCGGGCAAGGCCTTGGGAAGTTTGGCTCGACAGGGCAACAGCATTTAACAAAGCTCACACCATCCATCACTTGGGCCCAGTCATTTAGATACTGGGCATTTGATTAAACTAATACGGGCGGCTGGGGCGAGGCATGGCTGGGCGCTTCCTCCCCTCGCCTACAAATCAGACCGTCACACACAATCCGATTACCTTGACTGCCACATTTATCTTGGGAGAGGGGCCATCCATCACTCCTCAGCAGCCGGCTCTGCCCTCTCCACATTAACTCCAACAGGAGGGGAGTTAAGTTCACCCCAAAGTTTCAGCAAACGATGTTCACTCAATCATTCTTCCCATCATCCACTCCACAGATACTTGCCCCATGTGCCACCCTGGGGCAGGCCTTGAGTTGGGCACTGGGGTGCAGAGGAAACAGTCTATGCCCTTTGGGAGCCCACAGAAGGCTTGTGAAAAGGGAGGTATCTTAGCCAGGCAATACAGGACAGTGCGGCATGTTGGTACCAGGAGCCATGAAGTTGCAGGTGTGGCCCCAAGTTTATGCCCAAGCTGTGCCTCATGTAGCTAGCCCCTAGGCATGACGATCGTCGTGTCATCCTCCACCTCATCCCAGTGAGATGGGATGATTACCTAGTGCAGCGCTGGTCAAAAGAATTTCTGAAGTGACGGGAATGCTCTGGATGTGCTGCCCAAAACAGGAGCCAGGGGCCACGGGGCCAGTGCAGCCAAGGCGTGGAGTTTAAATTCCACTTCATTCATTAAATGTGTTAACTGCCACACAGGGCTATCAGCTCCTGTGTTGGCCGGCATGGATCCGATGGTGGCCGCCTTTTTTGCAGTTGTGAAGAGTGAGCAGGGCACCCTTAACATGCCCAGTGCAGAGCCTGGCACATGAAGAATGTGCCACAAAGGCGAGGTCTCCTCCCTCAGCCTGACCTCTGGAGAGAAATCGCCTTCCGGAGCAAGACGTGTTCCCCGTGGAAATAGCTAGAGTGTAAAATCCAGTCTGCAGACACTCAGAGGGGTTCTCAGACCCAGGACTGCTTATCTGAAGAGCCCTGGGCTGACAGCAGTCACCTCTGGGTCTCACAGTCCAGTGAGGCAGGGAGACTTCTGGGAAAGTAGCTCGGTGGCAAAGATGGTCCATAACATAATGTGGCACAGACAGAACCTGAGTCCAGGCTGTTGTGCCTTGGAACTCTCTCTGTTGGACACCTGGCTCCCCAGGAGACAAACGGCAGGAGCAGAGGCTCCCAGGTGGGCACGGGGAGGGTAGGTAGGAGGGCAGGCAGGGGCTAGAAGCCTCTTCCCTGATCACTGCCATGGTCTGTGTGGCCACGGCAGTCAGCTTTTCCTCCAAAACGGTCACCTTTCAACAACGTGCTGAGCTAAGTGCCAGGCACAGGGTCACCCCAGAGCCAGGTCCGCCAGACCAGCCCCAGCCACACAGGCCAAGTCCAGGCAACACTGACGCCCCTCAGAGCTCCGGGCAGAGCTGGAGCAGCCGACAGGACTTTCGGTTCTAAATGCACCAACTCTAGATGAGATCCTGTCCTGAGGCTTTTGGAGAGTAACTAGGGCAGCCCAACTGGGGGCCTTAGTGACCCCAGGACCAGTGAGAGAGCTCAGGGACACCAGGCATTCTAGGATGCAGTTAGCACAGGCTTAGAGGCTGGTAGGCCAGCTTCTGTCACTGGGAATCTGAGGACTCTGGGGGAAGGCCAGTCCTAAGTCCCCTCACTGGGGACACCCAACTGTCCCCTTACAGGGGCTGCAGTAGGATGAGAGGAGCTGACATGTAAAGGCAGCACATAACATGTGTGAATGGAGCCTGTGCTCATCATGGATAGTGTATGAGGTCTCATGGCAGGTCAGGAACTGGTGAGACCCCCAGTCTGCCTCTTGCAAAGAGACGACATCTAGGGAGAAGCATTGGCTAGGAGCCTGATGGTCCCACTCCTTACTGATGGGCTGTGTCACCTGGAGCAAGTGTCATCCTTCAGGTCTCCCTTTTAATAAAAAACTGGAATGAAACCATACTCCACAAACCCTTCTGTGAGGATCAGACAGGATATGTGAGAGCACTTACAACCTGGATTTGGACTTAAGCGACAGATTCTGAGGGTCCCAGTACTTCAGAGCAGCCTGACCCTGGAGAGAAATCGCTTCCCAGAGCAAGACATGCCCCCCAGCAGGAACAGCTAGAGTTCACGAGTCCAGTCTGCAGACATTCAGAGGGGTCTTGCTGGCAGGGACCTCTTAAAAACCTGCAGGCTGTAAAGGAGCAGAGTCAGATGAACCAAAGCCCACCTGAGAGCCCCTCTTGGCACTAGCCACAGAGTGCCAGCAGGCTCCCTCCCAGAAGCGGCCCACCTGGCCAATCCTGTGGCCTCCAGTTGGCCAGGGTGCAGCTGCAGGAGGGAGTGGGCTGTCCTGATGGAACATGGGAGGTGCCTGGTCAGAGATCACTGCTGAACTGGGAGAGGGGGAGGGAAGGCTGCCATGTGATGGGTGCTAGGCCAGGAGAGCCTAGAGGGATGCAATGACCTGGAAGAACCAGAGGTGAGATGGGAGTGAAAAGATGGGACACTAGGGAGTTGAAGAGGCTCCTCAGAACACCTCCTCCCCCCAGATTCACCCCTCTGCGCTGTCCCAGTTGAAAGGCACACTTAGCCACTCATACAATAGTATAAATGAGCTTATAGAAAACTGTGCCAAGATGGGCAAGGGGCAGTAATTGGGAACGGGGTGGGGGAAGGTGTTAGGCAGCTCTCCCCAGCAAACACCTCCTCAGTGCCAAGGAAGGCACTCTGTGTGCTCCCCAGCAGGGGTCCTCAGCCACTGGGACCACCAGCATTCCCCCCACCCTCCCCAAAATGCCAAAATGCCAACACTCCTTTGTTGCCACTTAAACCAATTTGGGGGTAATTCCGCAGGCAATTGTCTTCCGATTTACAATGCGGCTCTGTGATTGCATCCAGGCTGATGGTTCAGGCTGTAATTGTATGGTAATCACTTCTGTTTATGATCGATGCGGAAATCACTATTGTTTTCCAGCAGGCTTGTTAAATCAAAAAAGTGCAGGGGTGGGGAGGGAGGGTTTATTTCTGTGAGTTGGAGCCCCGGGAAAATGAAATTAGGCAGAGCAGCCCAATGTGGGGGGCGGGGAAAGGTTCTGACGGCAAAGGCACCCACCTGAGCTCAGAATGCAGGGACAGAGACAGAGAGAGACACACAGTGAGAGACGTGGAAGGCGCAGGTGGAGAGGCACAGAGAAACAAGCAGCGAGGGGGACAGGGATTCCTGGGGAATGGCAAGGCTCAGGCCAGCAATGGTCAGAAATGCGAATACATACAGAGATACCCCAGCGGACCCCAGGCCCCACACATGCAAGGAAACCAAGACAGATGCTCGGGGACTTCCCTCACTCTCATACCTCACCAGATCTGCTCTCACTCATGCCTACATAGGTGGGGATAACTCAGGTGCCAGGTGGCAGGCCGGGCACTACCTGCCCCTCAGAGCTGGAGCCCCCGCCCTCCCCATCTGGGACCTGCCTGTCTTCTCCTCACCCTGCCCTGAGGCCGCCTACCTGCCGCCTGGAAACAGAGTGGCAGATGGCACCTGGGGGCTCAGATGGCAGGAGCAGGGCAGGGTTGTGAGCCGAGCAGCCGCTGCGAGGAACAAGGGGAGCTGCCCACCTGGCAGGCAGAAACCCGAACCTCCCTGAGGCCACAGGGAACAGGCCCGGGCTAGGTGGAGAGCAACACCGCTCCAGGACAGCCACAGCGTCAGAGGCCAGGGCCAGCCCAGGCTGGAGGCCCACAGCCCCGAGGTACGAGCAGGCCCCAGGCACCAGCTGTCGAGGGTGGCTCAGACAGACCTAGAGGCTGCAGGCTGGGCTTAGCTGCAAGGCGTGTGCTTCCTCAACTGCATGCCCTTTGTTCCCAGCAAGAGGGTAGGGGCTGTCAGGCAGCAAATCAGAATTGTGGTGAAAAATATCGGGCGTTTGGTTTCCAAAGCCAACAAGGCCAACAGCTCTCACTTTGAGGGCTGTCCCTTCATCGCTTGCCCTCTGCCTGTCTAAACTGCCCTGGCAGCTCAGCCTGGCTTCCCCCAGGCCTGGCCCCTCCCCACTGGGCCCCACATCACCAAATGTCACACTGCCTGCAAGGCAGGACTTTGTCACCCAGACCTGGCTTGAGGGCTGGCCCTGGCTCTCATTAGTGCAGTGACTTTGGCAGGTTGCTTGTGTTTTCTGAGCTTCAATCGCCTCAACAGGAAATGAGGACAAGCAAGCTGAGCCCCATCATGGGTGAATTCCCAGCTATAGTCCCCCTGCTAGACTCAGCCTGGGCTCAAAGGCCACCCAGACTGGGGGATGTGGCTTTCCTCAAACCCAGAGCGCCCCAATTCGTGCCCTGCACTGGCATCTCCAAAGGCAGCCAGGGCCCTGGGAGGGCAGGCAATGACCTCAGGCTGCTCCTTCACTGGAGGAGAGGACCACCCGAGTACCCTCCAGGCTCTCCTGGGGATCAGGCCCTGGACTTATCCCAGATGGGTCCTCAAACAGGCCACCCCAGCCATGCTAGGCCCTGAACTGGGGCGCCCCTGGCTGCCTAATTAGGGGCTCAGCAGGGCACGCCAGGAAGTGGCTGGAAAACCTTAGAAGTGGAACAATCACTCCTAATTGGACTTCTAGGATTCAGCTTAAGAAAACAGACTACTTCTCCCCCAGGGACTTTGTTTCTGAAGCATATACAAACAAGTGATAGTTAGTCAACATTAAAAACAAAGTTGGCTAAAAACGAGAATTTAAGCTATAATTACATCTCCTAAATGGAGGAGAAGCCCATGGGTAGAGTGTACGTGTGTGTGCATGTGTGTTTGTGTGTACAGCTTTGTGTATGTGGGAGGTACATGCACAGGCCTGTGCATCTGCAAAGGGCATGCTGGATGCTGAGCAGGTGGGTGTCTTTCGGAGTCACAGTCTCTTCCTTCCTCTGCTCAGGGGCCCCTAGCAAGTCCCAGACCTCAGCAAGGATCCAGTCTGGACCCTAGATTCCCTTAGGCATTGTCAGGGAAGTGAAGACAGGACCTTGCAGGGTCTCCTGGTGGACAATGAAGACTTGGACTTGAAAGGTGGAAGGCCAGAGTCCAGGCCTCAACTCCACATGAGACTGTCCCCATCTTCCCACACTCCCTTACCCTCAGTTTGCTGTCTGCTCAATCAAGGCAAGGATAGCATCTCCTCTCCCAGGGAAGAGACGATTCCACACACCTGGAAGTGCCCTTCTGGGCTCTGCAGTGCTCCTGAAGCATGAAATACTTTTATTACTAGCTCTGACTTACAACTCAGGTTTTGGAGGCAGTCGATGACCCCTGACCTCTGTGTGCTTTGTATTCTGGATCTGAATCAGGTCCCTGGGTTGAGAGTTTAAGGTAAGGCCATAAGGGCTAGGGCATCTCTTTCCCTACACCCCCGAGGGGAGAGTAGCCAGGTCAGTTTGAGAGCTGGTGGGAGGATGCCAGATCTCAGTGGGAAGAGTCTGGAGCCAGCTTGAAAAGGAGCCAGGCCACTGAGGGAGACCGCTGCTCCCTGCCCAGACAGCCACACCTGGAAGACTGGGTTGTGCATGCTTGGAGACCCATCCTTCCCTGGTCCTCTAATCCTGGTGCTAAGCAGTATAGGCATTGACAAGCCCCTTCCTTCCTTCCTTTTTTTTTTTTTTTTTTGAGGTGGAGTCTCATCCTTGTCGCCCAGGCTGGAGTGCAATGGCATGCTCATGGTCACCACAGCCTCGACCTGCTGAGCTTAGGTGATCTTTCCACCTCAGCCTTCCAAGTAGCTGGACCTACAGATGCAAGCCACCACACCCGGTTTTTGTGATTTATTGTAGAGACGCAGTCTCACCAAGTTGCCAGGCTGGTCTCGAATCCCTGGGCTCAGGCAATCCTCTCGCCTCCACCTCCCAAAGTGCTGGGATTACAGGCTGAGCCACCGTGCCCGGCCAATCCCATTTTTTTCGGAAGAGGAAAGTAGGGGTCCTGAGAGGCAAGTGACTCTGCTAAAAATTGGAGCATGGGTGGTCCCCTGACTCTCCAGTGTTCTGCTATAAAACACTTTCAAAGTCTCTCTCTGCAGGTAGCTTTGGGACTGTCCACAGAATTCTTCCACCACGCCTGAGACAGGCAAGAGGAAGTTGTGGATACCAGGGCAGACTTCCCTGAAAAGCCACGGAATGTCCTTTCCTGAAGGTCTGGGAGGTCTGGGGTTGTCTTCCCGAAAATGGGACAGGCCATCTGGGCCCCTTCCCCTCCTGGGGTCAGCTTTGGCCCTCCCAGGCTCCTCTCCCAGTCCCTGGAGTGGTGCAGTGGGAAGGGCCACTGGGCCAGATGTCCTCGGACAACTGGGGGTGGGGGAGAGATGCTTAGAAATATCCAGGCCTGGAGATAAGTCCCTCTCAGAGTGCCAGGTCTGCCCTCCCATGTGTGTGGGCGAGGGCCTGCCTACACTGGGGAAAGGGCAGGACACCATCCTTCTTTTCCAGCATGATGATAACAACAAACATTTATGAGATGCACCCTTTGTGCCAGGCACGCGGACAGCAATCTCAAGGTTGCTGCTGTTATCATCCCTGTTTTTGAATGAGGAGGCTGAGGCCTCACAGGGCTTCAGTGACTTGCCTGAGGTCACACCACTGGTGAGTGCAGGCGTTGGCTACACACAACCTGGCCCGTGTGTCCCTTACCCAGCCCAGCACAGCAGGGAGGGATGGTATGGGCGCCTGTATGGCCCAAGGGGTTTGGGATGTGGTAACTCTTACACGCATATATCATCTGATTCCCCAAGTGCCCCTCTCATGTCACAGACAGTCCCAACACCCTGTGTGTTCATAAGCCTGCACAAGCCCACAAGCACATGGTGCTATAGTAACAATCATTCAACCTGTAAACACCCCCCCACATCCACGTGGACACACGTGTTACATGATACATGCACACAGATGCAAAACCCGTGAGACATTCTCAATTACCCCATCCTATACGTCTCCTCATCAATACCCTCCCTCCGTGACAGACTCACCCCCATATGCCCCCGCAGCTGCACACACAGCTCTGCATACCCAGCGCCTTTCAGTCCTGGCATCTTCGTCTGAACTCCTCGTCTTTTTTGACCTTCCCCACAGAATCATGCCCAGAACCAGTTCTTCTCTTGTCCATTCACTCATTCCAAAATATAGCAGTGTACACATTTGCCTATCTGGATGCTGAGCATACAAACTTGAACAAACTATTGCCATGAACTTGAAGATGCATATCCCTGCACAAACCAAAGGGGTGCGCAGAGTGCTGTAGTGATGATGCTGTGGACCTGGCGAGGGTCACAGGTATGTCTGTTAATAAGAGCACAGCAGATAGGGTTTGCCTCCAGGGTCCTAGCTGGAGGTCTGCACACACATGCTCGGCGGGCAGCTTTCACCGTGGCTCCTGAGGTTACAACAGACTTGTGAATGAGGGTACCTCCATTCTACAGAAAAGGCAACTGAGAATGCTGCTAGGAGGCAGCTGGACATCCCAAGCTCAAGATCACCTGGGTGTCCAAGACCTGGGAGGTGCCCAGGGAAGGTGGTCTGGGCCAGGCCTTTCCAGAGGCTGGACCCCATTTCGGTAAGAGCCCACAGGGCACCATGGTGGAGAGACGGAGGGGGACCACACACTCCTGGGACAGAGGAAGGGGCCACCACGGAAGAAACCCCAGGGCAGAGCTCTCCATCCCAGAGGCTGTTGCCTGGGGAGAAAGATCTTATCCAGGTCATTGGATGTACTCCTCAGAGAAGACACAACATCACGCAAAGCCCTGAGAGAATTATGGGTCCATGATCAGCCTGATGCTGGGAGGCCTAATTCCAGGCGGGGTGGGTGGGCTGTGGGGAACCTGCAGGAGGCCCTCCCTGTGAGACCTGCCTGCTGCCTACTGGTGCCCTTGGATGGCAGCAGGAGAAGGAAGGGCAGGGCAGGGGGAGGGGCTCCATCTCAAGGGTCAGAATTGGCCTGGATAGGAGGAGCCAGAGCCAGTGCTCACATGGAAGCAAGTGCTCAGCCCTTATTCCTTCCCTGGTCCTGATGCCATCTGCCCCTGCCTGAGTGACCTCCAGCAAGTCACCAGAGACTGCCCTGTGGTAAAGGCTGGCCTGGTAAGGTGGGTGGGGTGGGGCTCTCTGCTTTGGGTGCTGCTGCCCTGAAACCCTGGGACACAATGGATTTGCTCCCGCTCCAGGGCATCTCTGGGACTGCCCAAGAGCTTTCGGGCCTGTCACTGGCAAATAAAAAGCAGACACACCTGAAGGCTACACAAGCTGTCCTCAGTGGCCTACAGAGAAGACTTGTGTCTTCAAACACTGAGCAAACACTGAGTGAGCTCTGAGCTCCTGGCCAAGAGCTCTGGGGGCCCAGAGGGGGACTGTTTGCTCTAATATCTCTCAGGCTGGCGGGGGAGGTGGGCATTCTGCATGCTCTTCCAGTTCAGGGTTTGTGATGGAGGAAAGACACCCCCTCCACAGACACATGGGGGGCGCTGCAAAGGACCATTAAGAGGCCCTAAATTGGGGAGCAGGAGGACGTATGCGCCCTAGAGGAACAGCTTTGCACAAACACAAGGAGACCCATGACAGAGCTGCAGGGACAGCTAATGTTTACTCAGGGCTGATGGGATCCTAGCACTTCCGAGGCTGTAGCATGAACGTGTCCTTTATTCCTCCCACAGCCCTATGAGAGGTACTATTCTCCCATTCTACAGATGAGGAAAGTGAGGTTGAGAAGTCCCAGTGTGAGGGACTGCTGCACTGAACATAGTCTGTTCCTTGGGATAGTCCTGCTACCTCGCTTTCCAGGTAAGCCTGGGTGCTATTCTACCCAGGCCAGCACCAAGCAGGGATCACAGCCTGGGGTGCAAGAGGAACAGTGCGCTGGTTCCTGGAAACCCCCCCCCCCACTTCCCAGAATTTCCTTCAAGGTGGCTTTTCTCCTGGAGCTGTCTGAGCAGCTAGAAGTCAAGCCTGGATCTGTAGTCCTCACCCTGAGAGCCTTCCCTCTTTAGGGCTGCTGGGACCCCAAGAGCCACATCCACATGGCTTGTTCACAGACCTTCTGCTCTGAAATGTGGAGGCTCACAAACCCTGACAAACTACAGGTGGATGTCAAGGGGGAAACTCTTGTGCCAATCGCCAGAGGGCTTCAGGAGTTTGGAGTGTTAGACTCCCAGCCTATTCCCCAAGAGGGCATTGAAAGCAAGCACATGAGTGCCAGTCCATACACACTTCCTCCAGAGCTGGGGCACACACTGGGATGGCCCTGCAGATTCTCGCCAGGACACAGTGACAGGCGTACTCACGTCCTTCTCTCCCCTGGCCTTCTTAGGCTCTTCTGTCACTATAGTCATGAGGGAGGGAGGGACAAGCCCTGGGACGACCCCACCCTTCACAGGGCACAGCAGGGTCTCTGGTCACAACACACAGCACAAGGACAAATGAGAAAACTGTGGCCCAGAGAGAAGGGGGTCGATGGTGGAGCCGGGCCAAGAAAGGAACCAGTCTCTCAGGCTAGGGGACTCGAGAGGAAACAAAGCCCAGTCAGTTTTGGAATTAAACATAGGCAGCAGGGAGAGAGTGAGGTCTACCTGACAGGAATGACAGCTGCCACCCACTGAGCGATTATTATGGACCTGTTCCATTTTGTTTGGACCCTGCCAGGCAGTAACCAGCAGCTCTATTGGACTGATTAGGAACAGAGGCTCAGAGAAGTTAAGTGACTTACCCAAAGCCACCCAGTAAATGGCAGATGTGGGTTTCGTAATTACTCTCTTGGGAAGGACACGGGGTGGCCCCATTTTAAGAGCCTGGGAGGTTGGGACAGGGAGGTCCTGCTGGGTCCTGGGCTGGTGGACAGAAGGAGCAGCTACTAGAACTGCCAATGGGGAGAGGTAAGTGCCGGCCTTTTGGGCCCACGGGTTCCTGCCCCTCCCCCTCCCCAGCACCATGGACCACAGAGCCACAACCCTGGGCACAGCGCTGCCAATGGAACTTTCTACCACAATGGAAATGTCCAATATGGTAGCCACTAGCCCCACAGGACTACTAAAAACTTGCAATGAGACTGAAGAACTGAAAACTTCGCTTTATTTAATTTTAACTAATAAATGTTTAAACAGCCCCATGTGGCCAGGCTGCTGTACTGGACAGTACAGTAAGTCCAACACTGCTCCTCACCAGTAGGGACCTCAAGGGAGGTGGGCACCCAGTGAACTTGGAAAGCCTCGGGTTCCCAATTCCTCCCTGGGTGACTGCCTTTGCCGCCACCAACCTATGCTTGGGGCTGGTCATTTAACATGTATGCAGCACCTAGCACTGATATGTCACGGATGGCCTGGCCCTCAACCCACAACCTGGAAGGGTCAACACCCAAGGGGCCAATGGATCACACAAAACATACTGACATACGCTTGTGGGTCCTGGTTGTGCATAGGAGCTAAGGACTGCTGGGAGACAGTGTCCCTGTGTGCTGGGGGGACCAGGGAAGGCTTCCTGGGTGGTAGCATTTGAGCAGGGCCTGGAAGCAGCAGAACTGAGAAGAGACAGAAGGGCCCCTTAGGCTTCCGGTTTCCTTCCTTTCTGAGACAGGCCCCCCATTTCTCACAGTCCTGCCTCCCACACATGGGGCTAAACCAGACCCTGTTGTGTGTTCTGCGCACACAACGAATCCACCCATCAGATTATAAGCTCTTGGGAGGCAGAGAGAGCACCTGTCAACCAACCGTGCCTCAGGCTCTGACTGAGAGGGCTGGGATTAAATATTGAGGCACTGGGAGTGGGGGAGACCAACTCTGCAAGCCCAGAGGCTGTCCCTCTCACCCGTCCTCTCCAGTTCCAGACCCAGGGAAAT
Organism: Cephalopachus bancanus; assembly: GCA_027257055.1. Taxonomy (NCBI): domain Eukaryota; kingdom Metazoa; phylum Chordata; class Mammalia; order Primates; family Tarsiidae; genus Cephalopachus; species Cephalopachus bancanus. The sequence goes on from JAPVLO010000036.1 coordinate 5,025,386, forward strand.
GCCCACACTGATTTAAAACCCCCAGGGCCTGGCTGGAATCCCCCAAGGGACGGAGGACAGAATCCACAAACAGGACCGTCTCTCTTTTCAGAGAGCAGAGGGCTGCTGCGGGGAGGTCTGGACAAGCTCCATCGAGTTCCCGGAGCTCCTCAGAAGGCAGAGCTCGCCCCCCACCACGGGCAACCGCAAAACAGGAACCCTGCAACAAGACGAGGCTTTCCATTGCGTCAGCAGGGGCAGGGACATTCCCGCAGTAGGACTCCGACCTCGTGCTGCTCCCACTTCCACGAACAGATCCCTGCCTGCAGAAGCCCTGCTCCCGGAAGCCCAAGGAGTCCCAGTGGCCTCTGAGGCTCCAAAGCATTCAATGGCTCCCCACTCCCCTGGGGGTGTCACAGGGGCCCCACATAACCTCTCAAGCTTCAGCTCACCTCCGCCACGTCGCCTAGAGAAACATCCTCCCTTTTCCTCAAGTGCACGCCCTCCTGGTTCCCAAGCTTCTCGGTTGCTAGTCCTCCCACCTGACAGTCACTCCCCTTCTTGCCCAAGACCCAAATCCTACCCATTTCCCAAGTCGAGTTTCACCTGGGGCGTTTCAGGCTGCTCCAGCCCAAAGTGACCATTTCCTTGCTTCCTTCTCCACCTCTTCGGTGTAGAGCACAGGCCTCTTCATTGACTTCTCACCTGGCCTGCTGCACCTTAGGCTTTCTGAGTGCACCCCAGACAGGGCCCAGGCCTCTTTCTCACCTCTACTCTCCTTCCCCCAGTGCCCGTCTGGCATAGGGCTAGTACTGAGGTCTTGCAGTGGAGTCTACCTTTTAGAGATGAGACAGAGCAACGTCCTCTGCACAGAGATGAGAACACTCAGGCCCCCGAGGGGAAGTGACTTGCCAAAGGTCACACACTAATTTGGCACCAGGCCATAGATATTATCACTTGAGGGTTAGCTAGGCCTTAGGAGTATCTACAGATAGCACCAAAGTTATTTGGGACGTTTTACAAAGCCAAAGCTAAATCAGAGGTCAGGCCTCCTCCCCAGAATTGCCAGCCTTCAAGGTGATTTAGGAGCCTCATGGAATGTGCTTAAATCTCCTTCATTCACACAATACACATGACATGCCACTATTGCCCTGGGGCTGGGCACTGGTGGGGTGGGGGCGGTTGGGGCGCCCAGCAGGGTCTGGGGGCTTGGAGGAGGCTCTAGAGCTGGCTACAAGCAGAAGTCAGAGCCGGGGCTGGGCCACTGAGAGGGAAGAAGAGGGCCCACACTTCCTGAGACTACCCACCTGGCCCACCCAGAGGTCTTCGCATCCAATGCCCTAGGTGGTGGGGGCACTGCCTGGCTCTGTGAGTCAGTTTGTTAGGACACACAGCCCATCAGACTCTGGGGAACAAGGGCACTGCGGGCTTCCCCAGAGGGCTCACCCTGGCTCCGGGAAAGGTGCAGGCAGCAGGGGCCTTAACAACAATTCCCCCAACCCGAACACTCTGTCACTCGCGAGGACTGAGAATCTGAGAGTGTCATCCAAGATCCTCTCATTCCTCAAGCTGCCCTGATGGGCCTTGAAGAGCCCCTTTCAGGTGTGCTGAGGTCCCTGCAGAAAGCCACCCCCTTTTCAGACCTCCTTCTTTAGTCAGCTCCGGGTCATAGGACCTGGGGTTGCAGCGAGGCCTGCTGCTGGGGGAGGTGGGCACCTCAGGAAGAGACAAGGCCGCGGGCAAATTGGCTTTCACCTCAAGGCTGGAGCAGGAAACCAGAGCAGCAGGGCACAATTAAATCACAAAACTCAAGTTCACAATGGCAGGCTGGGATTTGCACGTACCGTGAGAGGGCACTAGTTCCATCCCAGGCCTACCCTGCCATGTGACCTTGGGGCAGGAAGTCCCTTCACCCCTCAAGGCTGGCACCCCTCCCCCCCCATGCCCCCCCTTTCTCCCCATGGTTACTGGCCGGGAGCTCCCTGGGAAGCTGAGTGCCTTGAGGGCGGGGGCCTTGTTTTTCCCCGAGCAGCCTCCCTCATGAGGCTGCTGCTTCTTTGCCAGGCCCTGGGAGAGCTTCCTCCGCAGCTGAGGCTTCTAGGGGAAGTGAGTGCTCAGCAGACGGCCCCTGACACGAGGGGCAGCAGGTGAGAGTAAGGGTGGGCAGCACTTTATGCCAACCAGCCAAATGTCCAGAAATCCTCCTCCACCTTGGACTCGGGCCTGTGCCCCTCTCCAGGGTGGTGCGAAGGAACCCCGCCACAGGCCCGACGATGAGTTCCTTCCCTGCGGAGGAGTCAGCCTCTCCCAAGGGACCCAGGCAGCATCGATCAAGGTAAACACCTCCCTTGCCCAGAGAGCCTCACGCCCTCTCCTTGCAGCTCTGCCAGCATGGAACTCTCTGTTCCTGAGGACCTGAGGCTGAGTTGGCTCTCCCGCCCGATCGATGGATGACTTCACAGAGGCTGACGCCTACCGGCACCGAGACCGTCCCCAGGGAGGTCTGAGGCTGCTCCTGGGATCGCTGCCCACCCATGCCCCCTGGCTGACCTCTGCTGGATTGGTAGAACGCTGGCTGAGGGGCTGGAGACCTGGGGTTCACTCTACTCCACCACTGGGACCTGGGGCAAAACGGAACCTCAGCTTTCTCCTAAGTCAAATAAGAGGACCTGGCTGATCTATACGCCTCCCCCCCAAAAAACCCTCAAATGCTAGGGAAACAGAGAGTCTCTTTATCGAGCAGGCTTACTCTGCACTGTCACACCTGAAGGTTCAGGGCTAGTGTCCTTACCTCCCCCCATCCTAAGACTCTATCCTCCTGGGCCAGAGCTGTCCATGGAGTTTTCTGCCACCGTGGACATGTTCTACAACCTAAGCTGCCTAACAGGGTGGTCACCAGCCTCAGGTGTCTACTGAGCGCTTGGAGCGTGGTTAGTGCCAGTGAGAAACTGAACTTCTACTCTGAATTCATTTAAATTCCTAACTAGCCACAAGCAGCTAGTGGCCACTCTTCTGGCATCTACCATACTGGATGGCAAAATCCCAGATCCAGCTCTGCTATTCCTTACTTCTGGGGGGCCAAACCCAGAAAGAGTCATTCAGGAAGTCCCTCCCCAGGTAGGACTCGAGCTGGACATCTGTTGAGAGCACCTCTTCCCTCTGACTGGCTGGCTCCAGACTTGGGATTCATCTCAGAGTTTCCAGAGACTGAACATGGACTAGAAGCTTAGTAAGTACTCAAGCAATGCAGGTTTAGACCTGGAAGTGCTCTTCCCATTTCTTTGCCATCCCTCCAGCACCTGACCAGCCTCCCACTCACAAAATCACCCAGCAGTCACTGAGTGCTCACCACCTGCTAGGTGCCATGGTTGGCTCAGTTGTACACAGCAACGAGCACCATACGGTCCCTGCCTTCAGGGAACTCGCTGGCAGTCAAGACCTCGCTCCAGCTGGCGCTGTGCCTGGCTGTCTATATCCCCCACTGGGTGGTCTCAGGCACATCAGTTTTTCCATCTGAATCCAGGGCTCACAAGTCCCTAAGAGCACAGGCTGTCATGGGAACGAAGAGGCCAGAGAGAGAGGTGAAGGGGCTCTGACAATGGGAAGGCTGTGCTGGGTAGCAGAGCCAGCCTTATGAAGCAAGTCTCAAACTCTGTGCAGGCTGCTGCTTCCGGTAAAGACCCAGATTCTCACCAAAGCATTGCTGTTTGGTGGTTTCTCACTGAGGAAGTTCAGGGTAAAAATAGCTCAGAAGGGGACTTGAATCCAGCGAGTTGGAGGATAGTCACTGCCTGGCTAGTACACAAAAAAGGGAAACAGACTTAACAGTAGCCACGTGGACCCCCAAGAATCACTCCTGACCCCCTTCCTGGGAGACAGGGCCTTTTACTCTATTGTGGAGGGGAGATGAGCCTCATGCTAGGAGCCTTAGAACTGGAGAAGCCCAAGTCCCCACATACCATCTGCGGTCACCCTGCTTTCAGGGTGATGTGGCCTTGCTCACTCCACCTCACTCCTCAGCCAAATTTCTGGCCCACCCTGAGGCCCACGCTCAAGGATGAGCCATTAAGAGGCACTCTGGCACCAATCCCTTGCCAGCTGCCTCACAAAACCTTCCTGCTGGAAGAGCCACCAGTCATGCCCAGTGCCCATCTGGCAGTCTAGCCTGATGGTGGAGGGCAAGGGGGGGACTGGGCCCCAATGTACGAATGAGGGTATCCTGAAGCCCATCTGAGGAGGTGGCCCCTGAGCTCTCCTAGGCTTCCCCCAGAGGGCTTCCAGTTGGACCCAGGAATTGGTGTCCATCTGGTGCCCAGGTCACCACAGCTTGGCCTCTAAGACCTAAGACACCAACACCAAAACCACATGCTCAGGACCTCAGGCAGCGGCTCCTCAGTCCCTGGCAGTGCTCGGAGAAAGCCTCTCTCCAAGGTCTAGCACAAGATCCTCACCGCCTGGTGTCAGGCACCCCAGAAAGGCCGCTTTCTGCCCTCTGGTGCAAACTCTCTCCTCCTCCTACCGGCTTCCCCACACACACTTGTCAGAAGTCTGTCCTGCACCCACCACCTCTGCGAAGGGCACCCTGCCGCAATGGTGGCACCGCCAGCGCTCGCGGGGGTCTCTGGCGCTTTCGGCATCAGGGCTGCATTCTGACAAAAGAGCAGCTTGAAGTCGAGGACCCTCAGGCACTGCCTCCGAAGGCTTCCTGGCCGATTCTGATTTTTGCAATAGGGCCGACTGAGCACCGAGCCTTGTAAGACGTCTGCTGGACAGCCAGCACTTCACCTTCGGGGACGGGGTGGGGGAGCCCCCTGGCCCCGAAGAAAAACGAAGGCCCTCTTCGCGGGCGCACAGAACGGGCCCGGCGCACGCTGGTGCCACTCTCGCGGCCAAGCCTCGGGCTGACACCATGCAGCACACGGCGCTACCCACAATGCACCGGCCTCCTCTGTCACACACAGGCACGCACACTCACCCCCGCGCCCGGAGGGAGCCCGGCCCGGCCCGCGGGCGCCCGGCGCCGACCCTTCTAGCCCCGCACTCACCGAGAAGTTGCTCCGGCCGCGGTCCCGCCCTGGCGCCCGCAGGGGGCTGGGGCTCGGCCGGCGGCGGCGCGGCGAGCGACTCCGGGCAGGATTCAGCCGGCGCCGAACAAAGGCTGCGCGCAGGCAGCGGGCGCCGCCTGCATCCCCGCTCTGCGCCCGGGCGGCGGCGGCGGCGGCGGCGCGGGGGCCCGGGCGGCTCCGGCGCTCGCTCGCTCCGCGCTGCCCGCTCCGAGGGCGCTCCGGCTCCCGCGCTCCCGCTCGCCGCTGCCCGCCACCGCCGCCGCCGTCCGGCTACCGCACCGCACACATCAATTATTCATCGCCCGTCTCCAGCTTCCCGGGCGAAGCCAATCACAGGCGGAGGCTCCGCTAATGGGGCCGCCGCCGTCGCCGCCGAGGAGGCAGCCAGCCGCGCGCCCGGGCGCAAGCGACAGCCCTCCGGGGACGGAGATGGGCCGGGGGCGCGCGGGGGGCGGGGGTGCACGGGGCGCGCCGGCGAAACTTCCCACGGCCCGCGCCTCTGCGCCGCGCTCCCGGACCCTGCGGGCGTGCCCGCCCACCCCGCGTGCGCCCGCGTGGGGCTGGGGGCTCGGGGGGAGGCCGGGCCCGCCGCGGCGGGGGGAGGGGAGGGAGGAGGAGGAGCGCGGGAGGAAGATGAAAGGCGAACAGGCCTGCCTCGGCGTCTCCAGGGAGCCCCGGCTCGCGCGCGGCCTCCCCGCCCCGCGAGCCTCGCCACCCGCACCCCCGCCCCCCAGCCCGCCGCCCGCACTCACTCGCGCGCGCAGACCGCCAGCCCAGCCACTTTGCTGCGAGGGAGCGCGAGCGAGTAGGAATCGGAGGCAGCTCACATTTCAAACTTGCACGCAGGGGTGGTGCCGGTGCACGCCGCCGCCGAGCGAACGCACGGCCCGACGAGCGGCGCTCCAGCCTCCGGGCGGGGGCGGCGACCAGGCCCCCTTCCCTCCCCCGCCTAGGCAATTAATTGGAAGCAACACTTGTGCGAGTGGGGCTCCCGGAGCGCTGTCGCCCGAGGGGGCCGCCGGGAAGGCGCTGGCGGTGGCTGACTTCGGGTGTCTCCCGCCCCCCAGCGAATCCTCCCAAGTGGCCATGCTAATGAAGGTCCGCGGCGGGAGGGGGGTGGAGAAGGGAGCTGAACTGGAGGCGGCCTCGGCCGGGGGGAGGGGCGGGGCGGGGCAGGGCTAGGGGCATCCAGATAAATTTCGGTATAGAAGATTTTCGGAACGGGCTAGGGGGCGGAGAAGGCAGGCGACTTGTCATCTTACTTCCCCGACACAGGGGGCCATGACACCCCCGGGACTCCCCGGGGCCCAGGACAGGGTGAACGCGTGCACGTAAGCGCCGGCTCCTCGGCTTCGGGGAGTTCCTGTGCCCAGGAGCCGGCGGCAAGAGGGAAGCCGGGGGCGGCTGCAGCGCGCGGCCCTGCCCCGCCCCGGGAGCTACTGCCTTCCTGACAGTGCATCCTGTGGTGGCCGCGGCCTCTTCCTTCCACCCTGTCTGTCGCAAGGGCTCCAGGCTTTGAGCTGAGCCTGCCCCTCCCCACCCCCCGGCCCGGAAGACACCCCAGGAAGCCCACCGCTGCCTCGCCTCCGGAGGTCTTCGTCCCTCCCTCTGTCGTGGGCACTTCCCATCATCATCACTCCCCCTTGGGAGACTCGGTAGTTTACAGCCCCGTCCCCCAACCCCGCCCACCTGCCTGTGAAAGTTGCTTTCCTGGTGACCTAACTGCCCCAGACAATTAGGAAGGTAAGTGAGGCCCCATCACTCATGCCCAAGGAAAGGTAGCCTGGACTGTCGTTAAAATCTCTATATTGGACTGCTCCCTTCGCCAACGGGAGACGACCGGGCTCGCCGACCTTCGAGGTGGCTTCTCCTGACTCCACCCCCCCTTGTCAGCTTGATCTTCTGGCTGGTCCCTAGACCTCCCCGTCTGTCCTGCTGCCGGCCCGGGAAGTGGCTGAGACAAATCACTTATCTAGAAATTATGTTCTTGCTCCTTGTTTGACATAAATCGTTAGCAGGCTCTAATCCCACCCACTGCCACTTGAAATATCACTTTTGGGATGGCATTTGGAAATGCAGTTGTCATGGGCTTTCCCTCCGAGGAGCTGGTTAAATGGATTAATTCATACTTCATAACTTGCTGCCTGTTGGACAAGAACTGGCTTCCTGCAAGAGATTAATTGGCATCCCCTTCCTGCAGGGCCTACCCCAGGGCAGTCAGGGAAGAAGGACTGCCTCCAGCTTTGCCCAGATTCCAGGCTCTGCTTGGTCTCACCTCCTCTTGGGTTGTAATGGCTTCTTTGGGCACAGCCATGTCCTCACACCCTCTCAAGCAGCACCACAGAGGTTTGGGACCCCAAGAGGCCCAGTGAAGACTCTCCCATGTTCCCACTGCAAATCCCCCAGACCACAGACTTGCTTCTAAGTCCACTGCTCAGCAAGTGACATTCAGAAAACAGATGGGGCGTGAAAATTTGGCCTGCATGTCAGAAGAAATACTGCGATAGATGTACCTAAGACCTGGTTTGTCCCGTTAATCTGGTTTTAATACAATGTCAGGGTTTGAACCTCAGGTATTCAGAATCCCAACAGCCAGGACCTCAAACAGCCAGACCAAGTTCTGTGCCACAGTAGCTATCACAATGTTCATCTGATCCTTAGTCTTCTGAGCTACCGAAGACCCAAACGTTGGGCACCTCCAGGTTCATTCTTGAAATACCCTGTAAGTTTCAGTACCAAGGGGCCAGCCTCATACACTGAGTTCAGAAAAGCCGCTCCTGCAGGTTGAGCCAGAATTTAGACTGGAATTGAACACAGGTTTCCACCAGAGGGTCATAGACCTGGCGACACTGCCCAGGAAACTATCATAAGACAGCCCCACCAACCTTCCCACCCCACCTTCCAGTTCTCCTGGAAACCCACTTAGTGACAAGTCCCAGGGTGGGGCTGGAGAAGAGAATTCATATGCCTATTATTTATTTATTTATTTATTTATTGAGTTGGAGTCTCTGTCACCCAGACTGGAGTGCAGTGGCCACTCCCAGCCATTGCAGCCTCGACCTGCTGGCCTCTGGCGATCCTTCTGCCTCAGCCTTCCAAGTAGCCAGAACTACAAGTGTGCGCTACCATGCCCGGCTGATTTTTGATTTATTGTAGAGATGAGGTCTCGCCAAGTTGCCCAGGCGGGTCTCGAACCTGCGGGCTCAGGCAATTCACTCACCTCAGCCTCCCAAAGCATGGGATTACAGGCCGAGCCACCGAGCCCCGCCCATATACCCATTTAAGCTCCCCAGGCTTGGGACTTTTTCAGACTTTCCCTAGGTATGCCAAAAACAAAAACAAAAAAACTCTCTTCACTAGATTTAAGTAATTAGGAAAACAAATTGTTTTCAAGCATCCATCACCAGCCGGCAGGGAGGCCCCCGGGCCAACACTGGTGTTTTTACATGCTAATTTCAAGGCCTGCTCATCCCCTATTTAAGCCCCTTTCTGGCCCACTTGGTTAGCAAACTCCTTTCAGTGCGACATGCCTCGAGTCTACAGAAATGCGGGTACTCCCGCCAACCTGTGCTTCAGAAAGGCTTCTCTCCACTTGTTCTGAGTTCCAACTCCACTTCTCCAACTTCCAAAGATTCACTCAAAAGCCTGGGGCCCAGAGCAGCCCGCTCCACCCCCTTGATAAGGATCTACAGCAAAGGGGCCGCAGACAAAGGCGCTCTCCACCTCGGCTCGGCTCGCAGGCACTCCGGCGAGCTCTCCGAGTGACCTCGGCAAGGGGGGCACAGCCCTGGGGGAATGACTTGGGAGAGAGAAGAAAGGAAGAAGAAAGGACAAGCTGCAGCCCCCCCGCGCAGCGGCTCCTTGATGAATGCCCGCGAGCGCTGGGGAGGCCTGACGCGGGGATCAATAGCGGGTGGCTTTTCTCGCGGGTGTTTGAACTCCTCCTGCCCTGGGCCCTGGCGAGGAGGAGCCGCCAATAAATCACGGTGCTGTAGCCGGGAAGGCGGTGGTGGCTCGCTCCGGAGAGCCAGGGAAGGGGGTGCTTTACCCAGCTGGGGAAGCCTGTCATGCGGAACCCACGTCTGCAGGTCAAGCCGGGCCATGGGGGAAGGGGAGCGCCACAGACAAGCTTTGGGTGCTGGAGGGGCCTCCTCCAGGGCTCCCCAGTTCGCCTACAGAGGGATGGGCCTCCTGGATCCTCTCCCAGCCCCTGCCAGCAAGAAGAAAAGAGCCAAGCCACCTAAGATGTAGGTCACTCAGGGGTCAAAAGTGGCTCCAGGCTGGGTCACCTGCTGTATAAGGCTTTGTGTAGTGGGAGGCCAGGGGGCCAGGAGGAAGGACTGGGATACAAAAGCCAGGCTCCCCCAGGGAGAGGCAGAACAATGAACCGGTGGTGGCTCTTCTGGGCACTGGGCTCTGAGAGCTAGAGCTTGGTCTTCCTCAGGCGGGGTTTGCTGCTTCAGCAAGTCTGAACAAGGATGATCCTGATGACTTGGAGATGTCACCCATGCAGGCTCAAGCACTCAGAGGGAGGGTGAAGTGGACAGAGGGCCCACAGACGAGAGTCCACGCGAGTATGACAGGCATGAGTGTAGGCCCTGAGACCTTTCTGGCCCATCTACCTCCACATACTTGGTCTTCTCAGGACACATGGAAGGGAGCATGGGGTACAAAGTGAATATTTAACAAATGCACACGCTGCGCACAGTGGCCACATGCCTGTAATCCCAGCTCTTTGGGAGGCAGAGGCAGGAGGATCGTTAGGGACCAGGAGTTGGAGACTAGTCTGGACAACATAGCAAGTCCTCTTCTCTACAAAAAAAAAAAAATTAGCCAGGCATGGTGGTGTGCACCTATAGTCCCAGCGACTTGGGAGGTTGAGGTGGAAGATCTTTTGAGCTTAGGAGCTGCTGTGAGCCATGATCATGCCACAGAACTCCAGCCTGGGTGGACAGAGTAAGGCCTTGTCTCAAAAACAAACAAAAAAACCTAAAAAACAAATGCACACATACTGGGGAGTCCTGGCCATGCCACTGGAGCAACTGTCATGCTGTCGGCTAAGCCACAAGGAAGACTCAAACAGCAGCACTGTGCATGAGTCAACCCAGGGGCTCTGCGTTCAGAAAGCACCTCCCGGGCTTCTGCCCACCTCTGAAAGTTCAGGGCACAAGCTTGCATGTGTCTGGATGGCATTATTCCCTCTTCCTGCTCTGCCCTAGTCAGTCTCCTCAAATCTTCACTCACAGACTCAAAGATGAAAGACACAGTTGGGGTTCAGCTCTTGGCCAACGAAGTCATCCCCACCAGGCCTCAAAACCCTGCCCACATGTGGGGACACAGAGCTGGGGTCCCCAAGCCGGATCTGGGCCTTTCTTCCCCAGGCACCAATACAGAGCTCATGGTTGCTGGTGGCTAGGTAGGCATGGGTCCAGGAATTTCCCAAGTATTAGCACATGTGATCCTTACCACCAGCTCTCTTTGGTAGAGGCTGATTATTATTTCCACAGTACAGAGAATAAAAGTGAGGCACAGAGGTGGATACAACTTGCTGAAGGATTTAAACTACTTGGCAATCTGGCTCCAAGGTCTGCAATGATGACCATCACTTTACATTTCCCAGGTGGGATGCTAAGATCCAGAGAAGGAAGCCGAGCCTCCAGGTCACACAACCAGAGCTGTGATGAGACCTGGTGTCCCTCGACTCTGTTTTATATTCTTTCCTGCACACCACATGACATATACTGAAATAACGTCTTGTTTTGTATTCTTTCCTGCACACCACATTACATATACTGAAACAACGTCTTCCTCTGTGTGTTCCTTTTTCAAGTTTAGCATCAGTGCGTTTGTAAGCATCCACTTGATGCTCTGAGTTGGCAGGGCTCCACCTGAGAGGGGGAATCAGGGCCATGCCTCCCAATCTCCTGCCACAGCGCCCCACTCCCTTTCCTGGACATCTCTCCCAACAGAGCCACTCATTCCAGACCCAGGCTGCATTCCCAGAAGTCTGTATCTGGCTGGCATCTACCCAAATTCTATAATCATTTCATTTTGAAAACAACACCAACCCCTGCCCCACACCTCCACCCAGCACCTCCGAGAAGTCCGACAACTGCAAGGTTACGGGAGCCAGGAAAGCCTCCTGCCAGGCATAGCATTCTGGGGGAAGGGGACCCATGAACCAGACACAAAATGGCCACCCAGAAAAGCCTGCTCGTTTACCTGCTCAGCCCCAGGATGCCTGCTACCTGGACACTTCAGCTGCCTCTCAGCTTCCAGGGTGCCTTGTGAGCAGAGAGGCTGGCAGGCAGGGGTGGGGGTTGCCCCCACGGCTAGAGTGGAGACAGGAAGGAACTGGCCTTGCTGCCTGGTTAAATGAGAGGCTGGAGGGGGTGGGGGAAGGGGCTGATGAGAATGGGTTTGAAAGCTGAGGATAGCTGGTGGCCTAGGACAAACCCTCCTTGGTAAACCAGGGGTGGGACCGCCTAACACCAGGTCCTAAGAAAGACCCAAGGAGACAGCATGGATACATCTCAATAAGCTGAGAAGCCATAGCGTTAGGGGGTGAACTACGTCCCCTCAAAAGATGCTGCAGTCCTAGCCTCCAGCACCTATGGATTTGACCTTATTTGAAAACAGGCCTTTGCAGATGATCAAATTATGACAGGCCCTAATCCAGTATGACTAGTGTCCTTATAAAAAGGGGAAGTGTGGACATGGAGACATGCATGCAGGGACATGGCCATGTGAAAACCGGAGCTGTGTGGCCACCAGCCTAGAAACTACCAGAAGCTAAGAGACAGGCCTGCAGCAGATCCTTCCCTAGAACCTTCAGAGGGAGCTTGGCCTGCTAACACCTTCATCTCAGTCTTTTGGTCTCCAGAACTGGGAGAGAGTGAATGTCTACTGTCTAAACCACCTGGTTTGTGGCTTACAATAGCCTTAGCAAACAAATACACAGACGGTCCTATTAAAGCCTAAGTCATCAGACATCATTCCTCTACTTAAGACCCTTCTTCCAGTTGTTCTGACTTTGTCTGTAAAAGCCCGAGTCTTCATGATCACGAGTCCCCATGTGACCCGGCCCCCATCATGTCTCTCTGACCTCACTTCCTTCTGGTCCCTTTGGTTTATTCTACTCCAGTCTCCCTACCCTTCTGCCTGCAGACACACCAGATACGCCTCCAGAGGCTCTGCCAGGAACGCTCCTCTCTAGGGCCTTTTCTCTGGGTGACCCCGGCTCACACCCACGTCCCCACCTCCTGTAGGCTTTCCCTCGGGGACACCTTTATAGGGAAGCCTTCTTCAGCCATGTGGACCACAATTGCAGCCCTCCTCTTTCCTGTGACTCTCTCCTGACTGGGCTTTCTCCTCAGCATTTCTGACTGGTGTGTTTCAATTATTTATCTCATTTAACGCCTTCTCCCTCACTAAAAGGCAATTGGAACTTTTCTCTGTTTTGGATGTGTTATATTGACAGTATCTAAAATATGCCAGGCAGATGCTTGATAAATATTTGCTGTATGAATAAAATAAGGACCAACTGCCTGAATGAGTGAATCAAAAAATGAATGAATGCACAGTGAATGATCACAGTCCCCAAGGTCTGTAGTGGCCCTGCTGCCCCACCCAGAGACGAGGTGTGGCACTGCTGTCTGGAAGAACATGGGTTGTTTCCCAGGCAAGAAGGGAGGCAGCTGTTGGGACAGGAAGCTCAGGCCGGTTAACAAAGGGGCTGCTGGAGCTGGTGGGGCGCTCACCACCAGGCCTCTAATGAATCTCTTCCCATTGGTTTCTGGAGTCGCCTTTGAAGGGAAGGTACAGCAAAGGCTGCTTGAATGTCCGTGGCTCAGCAGTCCTGGGGTTTTATTGCTTCTCCCAGGACACAGCTTTGATGGGGATCTTCCGGAAGGTCCCAGGGCTGGTCGGACAAGAACGCTCAACAGTTACAAATGCAGTGTTCCTTCCTGCTGGAGCTGTCTGTGTTTGCCTGCCTGGCTGTGCTGCACACCTCCCTGTCTGGGTTGGGGTAGCCAATTCCACTCTGACACTTTCCAGACAAAGGCTCACAAGGTGGCTGGGAGGACGTTGTCCATTTTGCAGAAGAAGAAAGTGAGGCTTGCTTCAATAAAGGATTTGAGGCCATTCACAAATGATGACCCAGGCTGCAGGACCAGGCAGAGCCACAATGCAGGCGACCCCAGCAACCGTCTGACCCAATGTGCCCCCAAATCTCATGTGGCCTATTCTGTCCAGCCATTGTCTCACCTTTCAAATAAAGAAATGTAGTCTCAGAAGGGGCAGAGGCTGCCTTCAGCCACTTAGCAAATTAGTACTAGGACTAGAACCTAGGTCTCTTCGCTTGTTCCAGGGACCCAAGCTGTCTTTCCTGGAGCTGTATACCTGCCAACTGTAGTGCCAAAGCATATGCTTTCCAAACTGTAAAGTGCTAGACAGACATGAGGGCTTATTCTTCTAAAGGGCTTTTGTTCATCAGTTGCCTCTTTTTCCCAGGATGGTATGGGATTTGGATGGGATGGGTCCACCCTACTCTGTTCCTCCTACTCACAGGGAGGCCGAGGGCTAGGCCTGAACCTTTCAGCTCTTCTTCTCTCTCACCCACTGTGGGAGTCACACACATCATGAAGACGGGAGCATCCAGCATGGGCTCAAAAGAAAGATGGAGTTTTCTTTCAACAGTCAAGGGTGGCAACGAGCAGCTTGTCACTCAAGGTGTGTAAGCTGAGGATGGAGAACATCAGAGGAGACTCCAGGCCAGTAAGCTTATAGCTTCTGAGGCCTGCTCTGGGGTGCTAGGACAGGTAAAATATGGGGAAGGTGGTTGAGAAGTGTATCCAAGCACCTCTGTGTGTTGTAGGCAGCAACAGTGTGGTTTTAGGAACCTCCCAAGCCTGTGCAGGTTGGCCAGGAGCCCTTCAGCACCTGGCACTGCCTTCGCTCCCTCCTTTTCCGAACGTCCTATGAGAGGAGATCCTTCCAGGTGCCTGCTCCCTTCCCGCACCTTGTTCCTGGCCCACAACAACCCAGGGGATCTGGCGGCTTTCTTTACTCCCCAGTGTGGTCCCAGGTGTCCGCCACCTCCGGGGGCTCTGGACATGAGCAGACAGGCCACGTAGGAATGTGCATCTGGGAAAAATCCAAAGGTGGCCACCAGGGCAGGGCAAGAAGTGGGAAATCAGGATTTGCAGAGCTGAGCTCATAGAGCAACATGCTTCTTGGCCCAGGAGGCCAAGTCCCCAGCTAAGACAGATGCGGTCTGGAGAGAAGCTTGGGGGCTTGCTGTGAGACCATGTGCAGGTCATTGTCCCTCTCTGAATTCTAGTTTTCCCACCTGGTAAAGACATCTAGTCTGTAACTCTCTTTGCTGCTGGGGCACCAACCTCCCTGGGCCTGGCGGGTAGGCCCCAAGGAGAAATGCCATTAGTGAGGTGTCCCCTGTTAAATTCCTGTAAAAGCCAGATAGACTGACATACGTAAGAAGTCTACAGTAGACATAATTCTGTTAAGGCAAAGAAGCTAGTTCCACAGAGCAGGCCTGCTATGGCTCTGTTCTTGTGTATTTATTTGCAGTTTATCTGTAAGTGTATATTTTTGTAGATGATGAGCTCCCTAAAGGCAGAGATTTTTGTCTGTTTTGTTCACTGCTGTATCCCTGGTGGTTTTGTACCTGGCACATAGTTGGTACTCCACAAATGTCTCTTGAATGATTAATGGATATTTAACAAGTTATCCTACAATGGTGGGATTTCAGCTTTTTTTAAAACTTTCTTTAGCCGGGCTCAGTGGCTCAGCCTGTAATCCTGCGCCTTTGGGGGGCTGAGGTGAGTGGATTGCCTGAGCCCGCGGGTTCGAGACCCGCCTGGGCAACTTGGTGAGACCTCATCTCTACAATAAATCAAAAAATTAGCCGGGCATGGTAGCACGTGCCTGTAGTTCCAGCTACTTGGAAGGCTGAGGCGGAAGGATCGCCGGAGCCCAGCAGGCGAGGCTGCGGTGGCCGGGAGCGGCCACTGCACTCCAGTCTGAGCCACAGAGTGAGACTCCAACTCAAAAAAACCCCAAAAAACTTTCTTTATAATTTTCTGTATTCCTTGCTTGTCCTATAAGTAGTATGTATTATTTTTGTAAATAGAAGAAAAATATTCCACAAAACCACTTTCATTTCGGAATGAAACAAATCCAGAGTTAAGACTTTTCCCCCTGAAAGGTGCGGTGTTCCATCTTCAGAACCAGAAACTTGAAACATGCATAAAACAATTCATGTCACCAATGGCGCTTCCAAGGCCCCCGCCCGTGTGTGGCCAGGGCAGGGCATGGAAAAAAGGCATGGCTGGGGCATCACCACCCACTCTCTTCCTCCACGCACACCACACTTCCACTTCAGCAGACTCGTGTCCTGGCAACTCTACCAGCCTCCAAACTGCTTTCTCTGCCCCTGGTCCCAAGGCCTTTCTTCTACCTCCTGAGGCTTTCTAAAAGGCAAATCTGAATACATCATTCCCTTGTCTAAAACCTTCCATGCCTGTCAGGATCAAGTTTAAGTTCAAGCTCCTTAGATTGGCATTTAAGGCCTAGAATGATGTGGTCCCTGGAAGTATCATGCCTGGTCTCCAGGAGGGCACTTCTGCTGTCTTGCGCCTGACTTGCTCTTGTCTGATGCCCTTGGCAAGTTCTCTAAAGGAATATATAAACTCTGGCTTGCCCAACTTTGCTGGAGATCCTGATTTCCTAAGGACCCTCATGCCAATTGAAGCCTTAGGCAGCAGCTGGGGGCCAGCCTGCAGCTGGGGAGAGTAGTGGGATGGCTACGATTCCAGAGGTGACAGGGAAGATGAACTCCCCACCCTTACCCAACTATCAATCTTTGGGCTTTTCCAGGGCGCTAAGGAGTCAGGACTCCCCTGATGAGTTTGAAGGGGAGGGCAAGCCCAGGCCAGCAGCCTGGGTTGGGCTCTCAAGGATTCAGGAAGCAATCAGCTGTGGGGATAGCAGCCCTGGGGAATGCTATGGTTTGGGGCTGCTATGTCTGAATGTTTGTTCCCTTCCAAAACTTGTGGGTTGAAAATTTTTTGTTTTGTTTTGTTTTTTTGAGTTGGAGTCTCACTCTGTCACCCAGACTGGAGTGCAGTGGCCGCTCCCGGCCACTGCAGCCTCGACCTTCTGGGCTCCGGCGATCCTTCCATCTCAGCCTTCTGAGTAGCCGGAACTACAGGAACGCGCTACCACGCCCGGCTAATTTTTTTAATTTATTGTAGAGATGAGGTCTCGTCAAGTTGCCCAGGTGGGTCTCGAACCTGCGGGCTCAGGCAATCCACTCACCTCAGCCTCCCAAAGCACGGGATTACAGGCTGAGCCACCGAGCCTGGCTTATGTGTTGAAATTTAATTCCGGATGCAATGGCATTAAGAGGTGGGGCCTTTAAGGGGGTGATCAGGTCATGAATGGGGTTAGTTCCCCTATAAAAAAAGGCTTGAGGGTGGTTGCCCCTTCACCAGACAACCGAGTCTGCCGACACCTTGATCTTGCCTCCAGGACCGTGAGCAATACATTTCTATTGTTTACCAAGTACCCAGTCAAAGGTATTTTGTTATAGCAGCCTGAACGGACTAAGATAGGGCCCACACAATGCGGACTCTCTCTGCCTCGGTTTCCCCAGCTGTGATGCAAGCAATATGCTGGGATGCATGGTGGAAAGGCACAGTCCTGGGAACCGAGCCAGTGCTTCTGCTGCTCCCCCTCAGCATGGGGAGCCCACGCCCCCCTCGGGCCCCAGAGCTGGGAGTATGGTATGTAATTGAATTTGGCCTAATTACCTAATTGCACTGAGGAACAACCAGTACTGACAGAGGTCTCAGTGTCAGGAGCCAAAAGGCAGCCTCCAGATTCCCCGTGGCATCCATGGAAGTAGCACTAGGTACTAGCACCTTCATAACCCTTAACTTCCTGGATGCTCGGACCCGGGGACAGATGGTGCTGTTCCCATTCTATGGATGAAGAAACAGGCTCAGAGTGATGCATCTTGCACAGGGACACCAAGTCAGAAGTAGAGAGGGGACTTGAACACACATTCCTTCTGCACCCAGAGGCTTTGCACATGCTCTTCCCTCCACCTAGAATGCCCTTCTCTGCCCTCCTCTTTGGGCAGCTTTGCTCTTTGGAGCCTCCCGGCAAGGGTCATTTCCTCGAGAAAGCCTACCCTAAGCCACCAGGCTCAAGGTTCCTCCACTGTCCTTCCTAGAAGCATCTTGATGATGACATCATTGTTAGAGAGGTCCTTTCTTCACAGAGTCTGTCCTCCCCATCAAGCTTTGAGCCCTGAAGGGCAAGGAGGATGCCTACCTCACCCACACTACATCTAGGAGCCCAGCACAGGGCCTGGCACACAGTGATGCTCAGTAACTGCTTGCCGAATGGATGGTTGAATAACCTCCTGACCCTAAGTTCTGGGTCTTTCCAGGCCCTCTGTGGGTTTCCTGCTGTCGAGAGGCACTGCACCTCAGGTTTTGCCTGGAATCCCCTCGAGTAGCAGGGCAGCTGCAGGGTAGATGATGGAAGGACAGGAGAGATCCACTCTCTGCAAGGCCCTGAGCTAGGGCTTCAGATACAAGGTCTCACCCCTGGGAGGTGAAGGGACAGGCCCAGGGTCGCTGGCTTGCCAAGAGAGCCAGACCTGCCTGGGTCTGGGACCTGGCCTCACTGCCCTCATGCTGCTGTGGTCAGATGACAGAGCGGACGACAAGACTAACCTACAAAGGGGCATGTACTTTAATTCACAGAAAAGCAGCAGAACAGTGGAATTTCAGGTCTCGGAGTCAGGCAGGACAGAGATGATGACAGCCCTGCACAAAGGCGGCTGCCCACTGGGCTGATTCTCAAGGCAACCTGCTCCCGATGCCTCTTGGCCTCCAGTCAAGTCTCCTTCCTCCTTCCAGAAGGCAGGCTGACGGTACCCAGGTGTGCTGGGCCTGAAGCAGGACTGCTGGGGTCTGAATTCGAACCCTACCAGATGGGTGGCCTCGAGCAAGTAGTTGGCTTCTCTGAGCCTCAGTTTCTTCCTAGCATTTCCATAAAGATGTGTAAGGATGTGTGTGCAGTGTATGCCCCGTGTCTGGAGCATGGTAAGGATTCTAAAAGTTAACTCCTGAATTGACTGGTAGTAATAGTAGAACAATGATAGTATTTGAAGTAATATTGATAGGATGGTGGCAGTAATAGCAATGTCAGCAGGAAAAATAGTAGCTGCAGTGGGAGTAACAGTACTAGTACCAGTAATAGTAACAGAAAAAATATCAGTGATGAGTATTATATTGGGCCAGCCTGGCCCCTGGTACAATGAGGGATTCTGGGAAGATTGCGCCCCAGTTTCTTTTCAAACGAAAATAGGGGAGTGGCCTGAGCCCAGAGGTTTGAGACCAGTCTGGGCAACTTGGTGAGACCTCGTCTCTACAATGAATAAAAAAATTAGCAGGGTGTGGTAGTGTGCGCCTGTAGTTCTGGCTACTTGGAAGACTGAGGCAGAAGGATCGCTGGAACCCAGCAGGTCAACACTCAGGTGGCCGTGAGCATACGCCACTGTTACCCAGCCTGGTGATGGCATGAGACTCTGACTCAAAAAAAAGGCAGGGGAGTGGGTCAGTGATCCTGTAAAGGTCTCTGCACTCTGACATTCATGTCAGAGAGAATAGTAACAACACTACGATACCACTACCAATACTTATTTATACTTATGATTTCCTACATATGTCATGATCTCCAAAAAGGTACCAGGCTCCTGCCTCCCCCT
The DNA here is from genome assembly GCA_027257055.1 of Cephalopachus bancanus. NCBI lineage: Eukaryota > Metazoa > Chordata > Mammalia > Primates > Tarsiidae > Cephalopachus > Cephalopachus bancanus. The sequence goes on from JAPVLO010000036.1 coordinate 5,044,235, forward strand.
TTTCTGCCCAGCAAACGGTATCCTCCTTCCCATCTCAGCCTTCTTCCTTCCATGAGTGATTTTTGTTGGGGGAAAGGGTACTATGTGCCCACTTATCCTGTCCCGGCCACTGGGATATGGCAAACAAATGCTAAGTTTTCACTACACACAGAGCACGGCTTTCCCTTGTATCATTCATTTATTCCTCAATATAACCCTGAGAGGGGATAATGGTTAGCCCCATTTCCTTTCATTCTTCTCTTTTTTTTTTTTTTTTTTTGTAGAGATGAGTTCTTGCTATGTTGTCCAGGCTGGTTTCAAACTCCTGGCCTCAAGCAATCCTCCTGCCTCAGCCTCCCAAAATGCTGGGACTACAGGCCTGTGGTGACCCTCATACTGACCAGTCCAATGTGGCTGAGGGCTGCCTCTTGGGTGGGCAGTGGAAGCAACAGACTGAAATCATTTGAGGAACAAGGCAGGGACCCGTGGTGGATGGGGGAAGGAGGGCCAACCTGCAGAGAATCTAGTGGAAGTTGGCTGCCTTGAGCTTGCCTCTGCTTCTCCTGCTTGAAACTGTGTGACTTTAAGGAATGGAACTAGCCTTCTGAGCCTCAGCTGTTGCATCAAGAAATAGGGCTGCCCAAATGATTTCAGTCTGTTGCTTCCGCTGCCCACCCAAGAGCCAGCCCTCAGCCACACTGGACTGGTCAGTATAAGGGTGAACAACAGCATTAAAAACACCTGATTTCTCACAGGATCAGCAGCCCCAGCAGTTCTGGGTCTGTGTCATGCATGGCTTCAGGTGGCCCTCTGCACAACGGCTGTCCTGTTTGGGGGCTAAGTGCTCAGGTCTCCTGACCCCCTTCTGTACTTTGATGAGAGGCTGTCTTTTTTTTTTTTTTTTTTTTTGAGTTGGAGTCTCATTCTGTCACCAGACGGGAGTGCAGTGTCCGCTCCTGGCCACCGCAGCCTCGACCTGCTGGGCCCTGGCAATCCTTCCGCCTCAGCCTTCCGAGTAGCTGGAACTACAGGCACACGCTACCATGCCTGGCTAGTTTTTTTGATTTATTGTAGAGATGAGGTTCGCCAAATTGCCCAGGCGGGTCTCAAACCCGCGGGCTCAGGCAATCCACTCACCTCAGCCTCCCAAAGTGCGAGATTACAGGCTGAGCCACCGAGCCCGGCTGAGATGCTGTCTTTATGTCACCTGCCTGGCTGTGTGGACACGTGAGTCTGACATAGAGCTAAGGCGGCCCTTTGCACCCAAAGGAGGAGACCCAGGACCAAAACCCCCAAATCCAGCCTTGGTCCAAGCAGGCACCATTGCTCTCAGAGGAGACCTGGACCTTGACCCAAGAGACCAAGGACCCTCGTGCCATCCTTTTCCAGAGAAGCAGCACCTTTCCCCTCCTCTTTAGTTTTTCCCCCTCTCACAGCTCTCTATTTGGAGTGGGAGGAGAACCAGACACAGAGGCTCTGTCCCTAGGGGGGTCGGCATGCGAATCCCTCCCCAGAGACCACTGAGGCGTCCACGCTTCCTTGGGCTTCCACACTGGCGCACAATCAGGACACGCACGCACGGGCATCTCCACCGCACTCCACAGCTTCAGCTTCCCCAGGGAGCTCCACAGCGCAACTGTCTCCCGCCTGTCTGTGTGCGGGGAGGAAGAGATCCCATTTTTTTTCTTCCAAGCCCCTTCTGCACAGACATGGGCCCTGCACACAGGCAGGCAGACGCTTAATTGGGAGGAAGTGATTCTAAACATCTGGGGTGCACATCTGAGAGAGGGCTCAGGACCACACAGAGGAAACGGGAATCTATGCAATGATGTCACTTCCTCGGTTGAGGGTGCTCGGAGGGAACAGGACACCAGCAGGCATTTCTGGGGGCATGGCGCAGGGCTGGCTCAGGGCAGCAGGTGTGAGCTGTGAGCTGGCGCCTAGAGCAGGGCACTGCAGGTGACTCTGGGGCAGGGCTGAGCAGCAGCCAGGGCCTGTGGCGCATGAGCTGGGTCCCAGGAGGGAGGGGAGAGACAAAGACAATGAAGGAGAGCAGGAAGGGGAGCGGGAAAGGAGGAGAAAGGAGATAGGGAGTGAGAGGGGAAGACAGTCAGGACAGAGACAACTGTTTTCCTTTGCTCAGATGGAGGCCTCGGGCCTCCAGAAAATGGAGGCCTGGCAACCCACCGAGGAGGGCAGCATCCCCCCACAGGGTGTCCTGACCCAGCAGTGATCTTGACCGGGCCCCTTCCCAGCTGTGTAACCCCGGACACAGGACCTTTCCTCTCTGAGCCTTGGTGTCCTTATTTGGAAAAGGGGACAGTCAGCTCTCTGCTGGGAGCTGTGACAGCCAAGAGGCCCACCTGTGTCAAGTGCTAGCAGATGGCTACCCCTGAACTGTCCTCCACTGTTCCAACCCAGTCTAGGTTGACTTCCTCCTGGAAGTGGCTGGTCCCACCTCTGCTTCCCCACCCTGTCACTTGGGTCTGTTGACGCTGTCTTTTACTCAGCGTGTCCCTGCCATGTCTGTGGGCTCTTTGAAGGTTCAGACAATCTCTGGGGTACCTAAGTGCCAATCACAAGGTCTGCACAGAATAGGAACCCACGCGCTGATGCCAGAGGGGTGAATTTAGCTTATCCGGCACACCGAGTTCTGCCGTCCTTATAATTATGTGCCTGTGAGAGAGACAGGCTCCTCAGGTTTCCCCCCAGTAACTCCTGTTTCCTGCAGAGACAATTGTGTCTCTTCATCCCAAACAGGTGAGCTTGGGTTCTTTGGAATTCCCTGCAGGAGTCCAGCCCCAGGCAGTGTTTCCCACCTGGCCAGCTCCAACAAGCCAGGAGATGTTGCTAGGAAGAGAATGAAGCCTCTGTTCATATGCCTCTTCAAGGAAAGCCACTGGCCCAAGTTCCCAAGCTCTGGGTTCTGTGTCTCTCTGGGCCCAGGAACAGCAAAGGCGGCCTGCGTGGCCAAGGAGGCGCTGCTTCCCTCCAGCCACCTGCCTGGTCACCTCCCCGTCCCCTGTGAGAGGAATTACTGCCTTACCGGGCTTCCACTGAAAAACACAAACACCTGGTTGCCTGGGCAGCACCTTGCCAGGGTGACATGATCCAGATGGTCCCTTGAGAGACAGCTGGGTTGCCATGGAAACAGAATTCCTGCTGCTCCAGCCAGGAGATCTGGATTCTAGATCTGGGGGACCCCAAGCTTAAGAGAAGTGGAGTGATCTGCACAGTCACACAGCCAGGAGGTTTCAGAGCCTGGCCTGCAAGGCAGGACTTAATCCGAACAATCACGTCCGGAGCCCTTATGAGATGACAGCTTGGGGTACATACCTTGCACCCATCGTACGAGAGGCTGGGAGACAAGGCCGGGGTCACACATAGCATGGGGGTGGCAGAGCTGAGCCGTGTCAGCCTAATCCTGAAGCTTGAACTTGGGCCCCCATCCTAGGCTGCCCCCTCTCTAGTTTCCAGCTCTGAGCCCTATATTCCCGAGACCAGCTCTATCCCAGAAGCTAGTTGGCCCTAACTGGAGGGCTGCTGAGAGTGGAGGTGAGGAGGGGCTGAAGACCCAAGGTTTTCAGGGCCCTCTGAGCCCTCAGTCTGCCATGCACGCTGTCCTGGGCAGCTCACATGGGGCAGGAGAGCAGTGGTCTGTTGGCCTGGGCCTTCCTCCCTGCACTTGTGTGCCTGATGGGACCTGGGGACAGGCGAGGGGCATACTGACAATGAGCCTGATACCAGGGAGAGAGGAAGAGAAGGCATGGCTAGGGAGGAGTAGAGGGAGCACTGTCTTTGAAGCTGGGAAAAGCCCAGGCTCACAGCCCTTCTCCCCCAATCCCTTGCTTCTTCCTCCTTCTCTTCAGACTCAAGGTTCCAAATACACAGCCACTCGGAGTCATGTATCCGCTCCCCCCTTGCCTTACTACACAAAGGACACTGAGTTACTTTGGGCAAGTGAACACATCTCTGTGAGCGTCAGTGTCCCAATCTACAGGATGGGCTGAGTTGTCATGATGACCAGCACTGATGTTCATAAAATACGCAGCACAGTGCCTGGCCTAAAGCAGGAGCTTAAGAAATGGTACTTTTTTTTTTTTTTTTTGAGTTGGAGTCTCATGCTGTTGCCCAGACTGGAGTGCAGTGGCACGCTTCCGGCCACCGCAGCCTCAACCTGCTGGACTCCAGCGATCCTCCTGCCTCAGTCTTCCAAGTAGCCGGAACTACAGGCGCGTGCTACCGCGCCTGGCTAATTTTTGATTTACTGTAGAGACGAGGTCTACGCCAAGTTGCCCAGGTGGGTCTCAACCCGCGGGCTCAGGCAATTCACTCGCCTCGGCCTCCCAAAGTGCTGGGATTACAGGCTGAGCCACCGAGCCCAGTCAAGAAATGGTACTTTAAACGTGGCTTTTTCTTCCTTCTACCAATCTTAAAAAATTGTGGGCTGGGATGCTGGGAAGACTTGGTGAGACAGGGGCATGCAAACTGCCCTGGCCCGGGGCACAGAAGGTGCTGCTGGGCTTGCCTTGCCTCCCTTAGGCAGCTATTTCCCTTCCACTCCTGCAGGTCACCCCCAAGCCCCACCAGGGCTCAGCCTCCTCTTGGGGGGAAGGGAGATGCACCTTTAACACCATCTAAACCTCTGCTGTCTTGGAGACCTTGTTAGCCCCACCTGTGTTAACAGGGTCCGGTCATCTCCTATCCCCTTGGAGAGGGCATGGCTGGCATTGACCACAGCCCTACCTATGCCTACAGCTTCCATATTTTCCAGACTCTGAGCTTTGTGCTACCTCCAGGTATGAGAAGCATCCTAAGAGAGTCAGGATGCCAGCATGTTGGAATAAAGTTGCTAACACATGTACAGCACTTACTTACAGCCAGGCCCTGTTCTAAGCACTGTACATGTGTTCACTCACTTAATGCTTATGATGCAGACATTATTAAGATCCCCTTTTATCAGATGAGAAAACCCTGACACAGAGAAGTTCAGTAACTCTTCTGGGGTCACACAGCTGGCAAGTGGAGTGCTGGGTGAGATTCAAACCCAGACAGGCTGCACCAGAGTCCATGCTTTTAAGTACTGCTCTTCTCTATGAAACAGCTGAATGGTTGCTGGAAAAAAATATTTGAAATGGCTCTCTGCTACTTATTTTCAATGGAACCCTGAGAGTTGAATGAGCTCAAAGACTGGAGGGTGTTTAACCCATCTTCAAGGACAACTCATTGTCAAATATTTACGACTTCCACCTGCAAGCAATTCAGGTGATCTTGACAGCTCTCGAGTCATTAATTCATCCTTTTCCAGGACTTCATTTTAACCTGTTGTGGGGGGTGGGGGTGGTAGCAGCCGATGGCTTTTAGGGTCAGATATGCTCATTTGGATAACAATTCTGGCTCTTTTTGGCCAGGTAGCCCTGGTCACTTTATTCAATCTTTCTAAACCTCAGTTTCCTCAGCTGCCAAATGGGGTAGATGTGAGTATCTGGGTCATCATGAGGGATAAGGGAGCTCATGGATGCTCAGTGCTGTGCCTGTTCCAGAGGAAATGCCGACCAAACGCTGGCTGGAGCATGACTAAAAGGGCTAGACATCAGAGCTCTTCCAAATCCAGACACCCTTCCCTGACTTGCCCTGGCCCTGCACATCTAAATAGGCAAGATTGATGATAACCACGCCATCGTTAATGCCTGTCTGTCTGTCTAGCCCAGAAGGTATTTACAAGGCTGTGGCTTGCAACACTTGCTGAAAAAGCTCCATAACCAGCCCGCCCGCCTGCCCTCTGCTGAGGCCCTGCTCCATTTCACTCTCACACCCTCGAATCCCCTGAAATCCCTCCTCTGGGGGCGAGAATGCTAAGCTCCATCTTAAAACCAAAGCTCTGGCTTCCTTAATCCTCTTACCTGGCTCTTTCCTCTGCAGAATTAATTGCTGCCGATGGCTTTATTAACTTCGCGGGCAGCCATGGCATCCTCAGGGCACTCTGGAGCAGTGGGGGTGGGTGTTTCAGCAGGACCTCTGTCCTGGGTGCACCTTTGGGATGGGTGGCGGGAGGCCAATGCAGGAAGGCTCAGGAAGGCAGTGCCGTGCCCGCACAGTGACAACCGAGGTGCCTCTAGGGCCATAACCCTGTGGCCCTGCATCTCCAGAGAGGCTGTTCCAGCTCCTTGGGGGGCACCACTGGGTCCCTGGCAACCTGCAGAGAAGCAGGGACGGCCAGCCAGAGCTCTGGTCCCATTTCTGCCCCTGCTAAGAGTACCTCCCCACCCTTCAGAGCTTAAATTTTCTTTTGAGTTAAAGTCTCACTCTGTTGCCCAGGCTGGAGTGCAGTGGCACGATCACAGCTCCCTGCAGCATCGACCTCCTAAGCTCAAGTGAATCTCCTGCCTCAGCCTCCCAAAGTAGCTAGGACTATGGGCACGTGCCATCACGCCCAGCTATTCTTTTTCTTTTCTGTAGAGACAAGGTTTCACTATGTTGCCTAAGCTGGTCTTGAACTCCTGGGTTCAAGCAGTCCTTTCGCCTTGGCCTCCCAAAGTGGCATGAGCCACTGTGCCCGGCTTAGTTTCTTCCTTAAAATGGGAATGGGCTAAATTAGCCTTGGGGATTCCCAGGGCTGGACACAGAAAGGCCAAGAGAAGGGCTGCGTGAATTCCTGTCATCTCTCACCCATTTATTTCAAACCACTAGAGCGGGGACTGTGCGTGTCACATTCGCATGCATTTGTAGGCCCTGTGCTTGGTGTGTGGTGAGTCTGGTGCAAGAAACTAATCATTCCTTACCCTTAAAATCTCACTTCAGTAGTTTTAATTCAAGCGGCTCTCTCACACCCACAGCCTCATCATTCTCCCTGCAGCCACGCAGGAGGGGAGATGGTGTGGATGCGCCAGTCTGGGGAAGGAACTACCCAGGCCTGCTCCAGCCCCGGAGTCTCCTTCAGGACTATACTCTGACCAGAGCATCCTCCAGTGTGGACTAGGTGATCTGGCCATGGGTCCCAGCGGGAAAGCCACTGCCATATCCACTGTCTTCCCATCTTCGGGGTGAGAGCCTCTGCCTGGTGGTCGCCCAGGCTGGAATGCAGTGGCACACTCACGGCCACCACAGCCTCAACCTGCTGAGCTCAGGTGATCCTTCCACCTCAGCCTTCCAGGTAGCTGGAACCACAGGTGTGTGCCACCACACCTGGCTAATTTTTTTGATTTATTGTAGTGGCGAGGCCTTGCCAAGCTGACCAGGTTGGTCTCAAACCCCTGAACTCAGACAATCCTCTTCTCACCTCTTTAACTGGCAGAGAACTGGCCCAGTCTCCCACCTTTGAGCAGGCACTTACACTCAGAAACAGGGCATGCTTTCTACCACCTTTATTTTGGCAGTTTCTGAATGTAGCCTGCCACTGATGGCAGTGATATAACATTTCCTCTTACAAATATTAAGAATGCAACTGGCTGGGTGCAGTGGCTCAAGCCTGTAATCTCAGCACTTTGGGAGACCCAGGAGAGGATAGCCTGAGCCCAGGGGTTCAAGACCAGCTTGGGCAACTTGGCAAGACCTTGTCTCTACAATAAATAAATAAAAATTAGCCAGGCGTGGTAGCATGTGCCTGTCATTCTAGCTACTTAGAAGGCTGAGGCGGAAGGATCACCTGAGCCCAGCAGGCCAAGGCTGCGGTGGCTGTGAGCATGCCACTGTACTCCAGCCTGGGCGACAGAGTGAGACTCCAACTCAAAAAAAAAAAAAATGCAACCATAGTATGAGTGAGACTGGACTATGGCAGAGATGTGAGGGTGGGATGCCAATTTCTGCCATGTGAAAGGTGCCTTGTTGTGGGCACGATGTGCCTCCTTCATGCACCTTACCATAGTCACGGGGACTCTGCCTGGGCATTTTCTGCTGAGTGCTCAGGGTTCGCCCACACCACCCCTATCCCAAGCAGTCCTCACCCAATAACAGCTGAGAAACGGTGGAGGAATACATCTCAGGCGGTAAGAAGCACGCGCCCTAGTTGCCTGAGCCCAGCAGGACTGAGCTTCAGGTGCCCACAGTAGGTTATGGGCTTAACAATCACTTCTCACAACTTCCTTCCCTTCTTCATCCCACTTCCCCCTTCTCTCTCAGTGGGGAACTCCTCCTAAGAAATGGCTTGTGAGGATCCTTGCTGCCGGGTCTGCCTCTGGGAAAACTCGCACTCAGACACAAACAGCCGCTTCCATGACTCTAGCAGCCCGGCCTTCCCCTGCGGCAGGCCTCGTTCACCCCCACCCCCACCCATTTTGCAGATAGTGTCCTAATCAGGTGGGAGAGGGGTGGGGTGGGGCTTCCAGCTGGGGCTGCCCAGGGTCTCTGGGGAGAGACGCTGGCCCATGTCCACAGGGTCGCAGCCCCCAGGCCCCCCTCTCATTTTGGACAGGCCCAGAAAGCAGACACCCACTGGCTGGGTTCAGGGTGTCCTTGCACTCTGGCTCTGTGCAGGAGGTGGGAGGCAGAGATGAGCTAATCCCGCAGATGAGAGGGACAGGAAGAGTGGCCTCCAGACAAGCAGAGACCTGTCCCTGGGCTCCTGGGAACCCGAGAGAGCTGTGCTGGGGAAACTGCTGAGTCAGCCAGGGGCTGAGGGCTCGCCTGCCTCACCTACCCCTGCATCTCACCCACCCCTGCCAACTCCAACCAAACTCCAAGGAAGCATACAACAAGCACTGCTGCTTCTGCTTAAAAACAACACCTGCATCCCCTGCAGAAAATGTGGGAAACAAAGTGTCATCCTCCATCCAGAGAGATCCACGACTCCCACACTGACATTTGGGTACATTCCCTCCTGTTGTCTATGCCTAAATGGGTGCAGGTATTTTTTGCACCTGGTTGAGGTCATACTGAGTAGACCACCTTGCTACCCTTCTAAAAAGTGAGCACTACAGCATAAGCCTTTTCACGTAGGAAGCATTCCTTGGAGACCTCATTTTTATTGGCCACAGAGTGGCCATTGGAATACCAGCCCCCTTTTCCTGGGCCTGTTAGCTGTCTCCCCATCTGCTCTCTCTCATTCCGGGCGTAGCATGGCCTGCTCCTCTGCTCACTCCTGACACCCCGGGGACCGTCACAGCGGCGCCTCCCCCCAGTTCCCTGGCCTGGGAACGCTGTGTCCACAAGCGCTGTTATGTGGGCTGCTCCCGCCATGCATTTTCTCCAAGAGCAGAGGGAGGCCACAGGATCCCAGAACTTGTCCCTCAGGCAGCTGGGGGAGGGGAGGGGAGCCAGGGCCACAGGCCACAGGCCACGCCCACCCGCCTGTTCCCTCGGGGTCATTCAGAAGGTAGGTGGTTCCCTGTGCTCCCAATCTGACCATCCTGGAAACAAGTCCTGCTTCCAGTACTGGACGCCATGTGACCTAAGCCTCCCTTCCCTCTCATGGCCTCAGCGTCCTCCTCTAGAAATGGGCGTGCTGATAAGAGCCCCGGTGGCCTCTCCCAAAGCAGTGCATCAGCCGGAGGTGAGCCTTGAGCAGGTTTCGCCCACTAAACAGATCTGAGTGTGAGTCAGTCCCCAGAGGCCTGGTGATGCAATCCAGAGCCCTTTCTGGGGGGCCTGACCTGAAGCAGTGGAGACAGCCCAGCAGGAGGAAGGAAGCCAAATCCCTCCCCCACATCCCAGCCCTGCTGAGCTCAGAGGTGGGGGTGGGGGCCCGTGTCCAGGAGGAAGTCTGTCCCTGGCCTTGAAAAGGTGCCCCAGCCTGCCAGGCGGCCTGGTATTTCAAGGGCAAGGGCCCGCCCGCCGGCTGTCTCTGGGGAGCCAGCAGCCGTTAACAAATCCCCTGCAATTTGCACCCACCAATCCCGCCTGCTCACTGGGCGGCCGCGAGCCGTTTTTCACGCAGAGCTGCGCACAGCTTTGTCTTAGAGAGACAGCTCTGGCAGGGTGTCCCTGAATGAGGCCATTTGTCCTCCCTGGTGACGGGAAGGCGGCTGCATGCTCTGGGGCAGGCAGAGGCAGAGACGGGTGGAGGTGGAGATAGGAGTCGCCACCAAGAGAGACTAGGAATGTCTTCTCCACTGCAGGGTCTGAATCCCCCATCCAGCCAGGTGGGAGCATGAAGGCTTGCCTTCAAAGGCAGAGGGAAACGGTGCATTGTGATCTAACCTCCCCTGGCTTAAGGAGACCTGGGTGGAAGAGGCAGTCATGATCTGGTCTTTCTCTGAGCCTTGGGGCTGCTGCACAAGTTGCTACAGAAGCCCCCAGGGACCCAGAGCTCGAATGAAGTCCCTAGCCTCTCCCAAGCCCCTCCTCCACAGACTGCAGGCCACAGAAGGGGGTCCAGGTAGAAGCCTCACCGAATTCCTGACTCTTCATCTACCAGGTTGGCTGGGGGCCCAGGACATGTCTCAGGCCCCCTCCTGTGATCTGCTGACACTCCCTATGGCTGTTGGCTTCTCTGGGGACTGTCAGCACATTAGGGAAACCAGATGGAGCAGACGCTTGTGGACACAAAGCTAGTGCTTGGGTCCTGGGGCTCAGGCTAGGCTGTGCGTTGACATGCAAGGGTGTGCTTAGAACAGAGGTCGGAAACACACATGTCCACAGGGCTGCTTTCCAACTGTGGGAAATGCCATGGGTGTGAGACAATAGGGAGGCAGGGAAGAGGGCATGGCTTGTCCGAGAGGTTAGCCGACACCACCCAGTCAGTCGTGGGGACACGGGTCCAAAAGTCCCACTCAAAGAAAGCCAGGCATTCTGACAGTGCAAATTTCCCATAGAGCAAATTTTGGCAACTAATATGCATTAAAAACAAAAAACAAACAAAACAACCCAAAACTGCATAGCTCAACCTCAGACTCTGTGGGCCACATCTGGCCCTGGGGCCAATGTGTGTTCTCTGATTGACAACTGCCCTCCACTCAACCCTAAGGATGGCTGGCCTCTTCCGCAGTGGTGGCAGGGGCTGCCTCCCCCAGCCCCAGCCACTTTCCTGAGTTCTGTGGACTCTTCCACAAACGTCTGTGGGTGGCCTCTCTCAAAAGGCTTGGGGAAGATCCTGGTGCCTCCTGTACCCGCCGCCCTCTCCCCATTTTGACTCTCCAATAGCACAGGGATGAAAGCCCAGAGTTATCACTGACCCACCAGGCATTTGGCGAAGGCCTAGGAAAGGCAGCTGGCACCTCAGGCTCTTCCTCTGCCAGGACTGTGGGATTGGGTCCCCCGCTTCCCTGGGCCCTGGGATTCACACCCCTTGGGTTTAGGCATCCCTATTCTATTATTTTAACGTGCTGCTGGCTGCTCACAGGGGTCAGCTGAGGTGACACCGAGTTCATCAAGCGCGGACGGTAGCAGAGGCACGCAGAGGGCTCCTGGGGACCCCGACATGGCGACTGCCTGGTGCTGGGCGCCCACGTGGCCTGCAGGCATGGGACCGCTCGGTGCCGAGGAGGCTGACATTTCAGTGTCTCTGCCAAGTCTGGGAGGGGGGCGCGGCGGGCGGGGGCGGGGCGTACAGGGCCGGGGGAGAAGCAGGGAGCGTCAAGGTGCCGGGCTGGGCAGGTGACCTTCTGTCCCCAGGCGGGGGAGGGGTCTCCGAGGAGGAGGATCCGCCTGCGTGCGCGTGCTCCGTGAGCGCGCAGAGGCTAAAGGCTGCGCCAGAACAAAGAGCTGGGGGCTGGGCGGCCAGGCCGCGTGGAGCCGCCTGCCTGGCGGTGCTGCAGTGGCTGCGTGCGCTGCCTCCCGCGCTCTCCCCGGACACACACCACACACACACACACACACACACACACACGCACACGCACACGCACACGCACACACGCACGTGCTCCTGCTCCACGCCTCCATGCCAGCTCTCCTGACAAAGCCCCCTCCAAGCTGGCTTGCTGCGTGATCTCATCCTGGCCCTCCTCAGTGTGCCTCCCGACAAGGGAGAGAGACAGAGGACCGGTGACAGTGGGGGACACATGCAGACAGGCACCCACACACAGGCACGCACACACAGCCAAACACGTCCACAGCCACACAGACAGCCATGCGCACGTACACACACCCCCACATACAGACACACACAATCATGCACACATACCGTGCACAGACATGTCCACATGCACAGACACACAGACACAGCATGCACACGTATACAGCCATGCATACAAACACTTCCATGGCCACACACACAGCCACACACATCCACAGCTACATGCATGTCCACAACCATGCACACACACCACACACACGTCCACGGCCACGCACATATATACAACCATGCACATACTACACACACATACACAGCTACACACATAGGCATGCACACAAATCATACACATGTACACAGCCACATACATGTAAAGCCACACACACACGTGCCACTCACATGTACATAGCCACACACTTGTTTGTAACCACACACATACTATGCACAAACATGCCCACATACACAGCCACACATGTACACGGCCATGCACACACATACACGGCTATACATTGCCACACACACATCACACAGAGAGAAAATCTGAGACATGGAAAAACGTGGAAGACAGAGAAAGCTACATGTAGGAGAGACAGACAAGGGCAGTAAGCAGGGAGCAGAGAGATGGGACACTGGAGATCCCAGAGAAAAAGGAGGGAAGGGACTGGTAGGCGAAAGCTGCACAAACACCTTAGACAGACTGGGAGAGACAGGAAGGTGAGGCAGCGTGGCCTGCTGCAGAGCTTGGAGGACGGGGAGAGTCCTAGAACTCCAGAAACCTTGCTGGGAGCTGGCCAGGTGGGCCAGTTGTGGCGGCCACCACACACGTACACCGGGCTTGCAGAGACCCTCAAAGCTATGTCCACGGGCCAGGTGCACCCATCCCAGAGTCCAGGAGAAAGGGACCAGTGGGAAACGGCTTGCTGAGGCAAAAGGGCCTCAGAGAAGCCAGGAGCCATGTTGGGGAAGGCAGATGGACAGATGGAAGCAGAAAGGCTAGCATGTACTATTTACTTGGCATCCATCATGTGTCAGGTATCAGCTGTGCCCCTCCCTCACTTCATGATAAGGGGATCTCACTGACTCCCAGGGGCAACCTGGGCGGTAGGTGAATCAGCTCTTTGCAGACAAGGCCACAGCTCCAAATGTGGGCAGCTCCAAATGTGGGTGGGGAGGGCCTGGTGCTGGAGGCGCCTCTAGCTTGCTCCCTATGGCCTCCACCCCCTTGTGGCCCAACTTGCCCCCAGCTGGCTGCTCACTCTTGAAATAAAGCCAGCCATTGCAGCCTTCTCCCTCAGACTGGCTCAAGGGTGACTGGGACCTGAGAGCCGTGAGACCTGTCCCTTCTGAAGATGTAGCCTTGAAAGGTGGTTAGTCAGCCGGGTGTGGTGGCTCAGCCTGTAATCCCAGAACTTTGGGAGGCCAAGGCGAGAGGATTCCCTGAGTCCCGCAGGTTCGAGACCAGCCTGGGCAACTTGGTGAGACCTCTTCTCTACAACAAATCACAAAAAGCTAGCTGGACGTGGTGGCGTGCGTCTGTAGTTCCAGCTACTTGGAAGGCTGAGGAAGAAGGATCACCTAAGTCCAGCAGGTGAAGGCTGCAGTGGCCATGAGTGTGCCACTGCACTCCAGCCTGGGCAACAAGAGTGAGACTCCAACTCAAAAAAAGAAAGGTGGTTAGTCATGGCTGTCAGCGCTGATGAGGGTTTGACTCCTAGTAAGGAAATTCATGAGAGGGCCGAGCCACAGGTATTGCTGTGCCTCAGTGTTCTCAGCTGCAGAATGGGCATGCTGAGAACTCCTTCAGGGGGGCCTAGGGAGTACATGTGATTTAAGAGCCAGAATGCATGGGGTAGGGCTTTGTAAACTGCAAAGAGCTGGGCTCACTGGGGATGCAGATGGAGGAAAGAATAAATCCCTTATTTTGGGTGCAGTGATGCTGCAAATGCCACTCAGCAGAGCCCACGGCCATGCTGGAGACACCTAAGCTAGGTGAAGGCTTTTCCCAAGAGAAAAAAAAAGAGTGATTTCCCAGATACCAGGCCAGGAGAACAGACGCCTCCAAGCAGCCCAGAGTCAGCTGTGATGGAGGAGACAGAGCCCCAGGCTTGGAGGCTGGAGGTCAGTTCAGACTCTAGCCCCATCACTTATGAGTTGGGCGACCTTGGGCAAGACATAGGATCTCTCTGAACTTCAACTTCTTCATCCACAAATGCAAATCGTACGCTGTGTCTCACTGCCACACAGCCCAGAAGGACACCCAACATGCGCCAGCAGGGCAGGGGCTTTAGAAAAAAACCCCGAAGGGCTGATGCACAGGGACCAAGCTGCTCCTCCTCCACTCAGGAGCACCCAGACTTCTGGGACAGACTTCTCCAGTTTCCCTCTGTGCCTCTGGTCATGCTTCTCTGTCTTGGGTTTGCCTCTTAAGTACCCCTTTCTTTCCACTTCACTCCTAATCTTCCTGGTCCAGCCATCAACATCCTTATCTGACCTCCCTGCTGACCTGCCAACTGGCTCCCTACATCCAGGACTCCCCACACCCAGGCAATCTGTTCTTTTGTAGCCAGTACTCACAAATCAAGAATTTAGCTTGTCCCATTAGTCTTAGGACAGACCGCAACCTTTAAGACAGGCCCTGAACACTCAGCGGCTGCTGGTTTCTCCAAACTCACCTTTGCCATGAGTCCCCTACCTCTGGGCTCCAGGACCCCTCCCTCCCCTTCTCTTGGACGTGACAAAAAACCTTGTTCCCCTTCCACCCTGGGACCTTTGTATAGGCCACTCCCTTTACCTGGGAAGAAGCTCCTCCTCCTTTTCTTCACCTCCTCAACTCTCAGTCAACCTTCAGGTTTCAAGTATGCCTTCTCCCACCCCAGAGTGGCCTGTCCCCACCAACAGCACAAGAGCATCTTTGACTTTTCCTTCAAGACATGTCACACCTTGAACTTGCACACACGTGCCCACCCATACATATACCTGTAATTATGTGATCAATGTTTTCCTTTCCCTCCAGAATCTCTAGGCCATGACTTGTTTTCATAAAGTTTTATTGGAACTAGCCACACCAATTCTTTTACATATTGTCTATGGCTGCTTTCACAGAGCCCACGGCCTGGAATATCTACTGTCTGGCCCTTTACAGAAACGGTTTGCCAGCCCCTGCTCTAGACTGCAAGTTTCTCAAGGGAGGTCGCTTTCTGTTGGCTCCTTCTTGGAACCTCAGCCCTGGCAAAACAGGCACTCAAGAGACACATGTTTCTTTGATAAATCACATGTTTTACCTTGTCAAAATCATACTGACTTAAGTTATTATTAAAAGTGCAGATTCCAGCCAGGCGCAGTGGCTCATGCTTGTAATCCCAGCACTGTGGAAGGTGGAAGCCAGAGGGTTGCCTGAGCCCAAGGGTTTGAGACCAGCTGGGGCAACTTGGTGAGACCTCGTCTCTACAATAACTCAAAAAACTAGACAGGCGTGGTGGTGTATGCCTGTAGTTCCAGCTACTTGAAAGGCTGAGGTGAAAGGATTGCCTGAGCCCACCAGGTTGAGGCTGCAGTGGCCATGAATGTGCCACTGCACTCCAGCCTGGGCGACGGAGTGAGATTCCAACTCAAAAAGACAAACAAACAAACAAACAAAAACACTGCAGATTCCATCAGGAATTGACACTCCTTGTGAGAGTCCAAGACCATTTCCCAGCATGTGCTTCTGTACCATAGCGATGTCCCAACTCACACCGGCACGTCAAGGGCTGCAGAGGGCTACTGGCTCATGAGGCCCCACACACCTTTATATATGTGCAGCACAAACTGTGTGCACTGGCTGTAAACGCACACAGGGAGAGCATAGATATGTACTCGAGAGATCACACACTGAGCAGATTTATGGAAGCACATCCTGAGATGTCCTTTAAATACATCCAGGAAGGCTGTTTCTATACACACTCCAAAGAACTGATGGACGCATTCCGTGAAAATGTCTGTTTTATTGTCATACAGAGGAAATAACTGGGTTTTTATTTTTCTTCTCAACTACTTGTTCTGACGCAATAAAGAACATTAACAATACCCAGACGCGGGCTAGCACTTGATATATTTTTAGCACTTACAAGGACCCCTGTAAGGCGGGTCTCATTATCATTCCTGCCTTCCTGAGGAGATAAACTGAGGCTCAGGGACCACAGAATCAGCAAGTGACAGGGCTAGAGTGTCACGGGTCTGTCTGGCTTAAGGCTCACAGGACCTAAACAAGGTTATGAGGATGGCAGCCAACAGAGAACAGCAGCTTTACTGTGCTTGGCACCATCCGTGGCCCTGCTCCATAGAGGTCAGGAGACCCCATGCGAGGACAAAATTGCACTGAAGAATGCTATGCAGAGCTTTTAAGATTGCTGAATGCATGGATTCATTTTTGCTTTACATGTGTACTTTATTTATTTTTTTGAGTTGGAGTCTCACTCTGTCGCCCAAACTGGAGTGCAGTGGCATGCTCCCTGCCACTGCAGCCTCGACCTGCTGGGCTCTGGTGATCCTTCCGCCTCAGCCTTCCGAGGAGCTGAAACTACAGGTGTGTGCTACTATGCCCAGCTAATTTTTTTGATTTATTGTTGAGACGAAGTCTTGCCAAGTTGCCCGGGTGGGTCTCGAACCCGCAGGTTCAGGCAATCCACTCGCCTCGGCCTCCCAAAGTGCTGGGATTACAGGCTGAGCCACCGAGCCTGGCCTGTGCTTTATTTTAAATAATTTTTAAATGAATGGATGAATATAGTGGAATATAAAGGTTAAGAATGCTGCCTCTAGCCGGGCTTGGTGGCTCAGCCTATAATCCCGTGCCTTTGGGAGGCTGAGGTGAGTGGATTGCCTGAGCTCGCGGGTTCGAGACCCGCCTGGGCAGCGAAACCTCATCTCTACAATAAATCAAAAAATCAGCCGGGCGTGGTAGCGCATGCCTGTAATTCCGGCTACTTGTAAGGCTGAGGCGGAAGGATCGCCGGAGCCCAGCAGGTCGAGGCTGTGGTGGCCAGGAGTGGCCACTGCACTTCAGTCTGGGCGACAGAGTGAGACTCCAACTCAAAAAAAAAAAAAAAAAAAAAGAATGCTGCTTCTAGTTGGGCTCGGTGGCTCAGCCTGTAATCCCACGCTTTGGGAGGCTGAGGTGAGTGGATTGCCTGAGCCTGCGGGTTCGAGACCCACCTGGGCAACTTGGCGAGCCCTCATCTCTACAGTAAATAAAAACAGTTCCAGCTACTTGGAAGGCTGAGGCGGAAGGCTGAGGCGGAAGGATCGCCGGAGCCCAGCAGGTCGAGGCTGGGCGACTGAGTGAGACTCCAACTCAAAAAAAAAAAAAAGAATGCTGCCTCTGTAGTCAGGCCTGGGCTTAAGTCCCAGCTCTGTTGCTTTCCAGCTGTGCGACCTCGGGAAATCTCTTCTTCATTGTCTCTGAGCATCAGTTTTCTCATCTGTAAAATGGGGGTGATCACAGTGCTTATGCCAAGGGGTCACTGAGGTGATGGAATGAGACGATGCATGTCCTGCCTTTAGCACAGCGCCTCCTGTTGGGCTTTGATATCCTCCTGGGCTTGAGGAACCCCCTGAGGCAAGTATACCCCTAAGAAAGACACAGGCATAGCCCCACAGGTGGGCCCCAGGGCCTGGTGGACTGGTGCTCCTCCCCAGAGGCTCACACCACACCTAGACACACGAAGCCACCAGCCGGTAGGGAAGACGGATAGTCCTGGTTTTGAGTCCAGTTCCCCTTCCTACCTCCCAGTGACTTCCATGGAGCCCCCGACGGACACCTACCGGCAGACTTCGGGGTAAACTTGTCCCGGTTTGCAGCACACACAGCCAGCAGTCTGTAGCCGAGGTCCAGGTCAAACCCTTGCTGGGCGGCCACCCGGCTGACCACCTGGCAGCAAGAGAGAAGGAAGGGCTGGGTGAGTCATTGGGCCCAGAGTGGGTGGATATGCCTGTTTTACAGGTGAAGGGGTGAGGTGGGCAGGCTGAGGCAGGCCCCCAAGATCAGGCAGAGCTGGGATTCCACTGGGTCTTGTTCTGTGCTAGCCCTGGGATCAAGGAACCTCTGTCCTTGGGGGTTTTTCAGTCTAGTGATGGGACTAACTCCAAGCCCACAGACCCTGCCACTTTTAAGGGCTTAAATTTGGCCACATTCTAGAAGTCGGCTGGGATGCTGCACTTTAGGACAGGCCCAGGTCAGGGTCTCTGCTCCACTGCAGGCCTGTTCAATCTATCCTCCAAGACCTGGACTCCTGGAATCCTTCCACCCCTGCCCCTTACTGAGCTTGTGCACCCACCACTGTGGGGTGCTGGCTGTCCCTGGATGCCCCCAGTGACTCCAGCATCACACGGGGGCCTATTAGAAATGTAGACCGAGCCGGGCTCGGTGGCTCAGCCTGTAATCCCGCGCTTTGGGAGGCTGAGGTGAGTGGATTGCCTGAGTCTGCGGGTTTGAGACCTGCCTGGGCAACTTGGCAAGACCTCATCTCTACAATAAATCAAAAATTAGCTGGGCGTGGTAGCGCGCGCCTACAGTTCCAGCTACTTGGAAGGCTGAGGCGGAAGGATCACCGGAGCCCAGCAGGTCGAGGCTGCCACTGCGCTCCAGTCTGGGTGACACAGTGAGACTCCAACTCAAAAAAAAAAAAAAAAAAAAGAAATGTAGACCCTCAGGCCCAGCCCTGCCCCTCCAGAGACAGCATCTGCATCTACCCGTGGAGTTCAGGCCAGAGTGACCTGAGACGGCTATGGCTTCCCGGATGGGGTGGGTGTGCTAATACTGCTCATGCATGGCTTTGTGCCTAGCCCCAGGGTCCTTGGACCTTGGCCTAGAAACTGCAGGACTCTCACTCATGCTTAGCCTGGGGGCAGTCTCCAGCACCAAGCCACGACTCTCGGCCCCTGAAGTTCCCACCCATCCGGTGACCCTCAGAAGTAGAGGTTGGAAGGATGAGAGGTAGGAGACTGGGAGCCTGTTAGTCACCTGGGAGGCAGTGTGGGGTTGGGGTGCCCAGCGGACCCCCTGAATAGCTCCACAGGCTCATGCCCATCTGGCTGTACTCCATCCCTACCCATTCCCAGGTGTCCCGAGACTGCCAGACCTGCTCTTGCCCACCCGCCTTCCTCATTAACAGGAGCAAATTAGGTTTCTTTATTAAGAAGGAAGGACCTTGGAAAATGGAGTCGTTTCAGAAAGCAGCTGGGGCGGCCATGGCTGAGTGGGAAGGGAGAGCGCCCAGATGTGGTTGGCTGGTGCTTCTGAGAAAGGGGGCGTCTTCATGGCCAAGGCTCCAGGCTGCTTTGGGCTCTGGCCTGGCCCCTGGTTCCTCAGAACAGCCCCCCACCCCATTTCCTGCTTTCTGTCTTAGGGTTTGAGGACAAGGGCTCTGGGGTTAAGAAGTATGGGAACACCCCTCATCCAGGCCAACCTCCTCCTTGAACACATGCGGACACTAGAGGCTCTGAGAGTGTCCCACGCTGCATTGCAGAGGAGCCAAAAAAAAAAAAAAGAAAAGAAGAAAATCCTGGCTCCCAGGCATGAGGGCTGTGTAAATGCTTTGTAGGTAACAAGGCAGCTCCAGAGGTGGGTATTATTACCATCTCTGTTTTATGTATGTATGTTTCATGTATGTATTTCCCTTCCCAGGACCACCCGTGACTCTTGAAACAGGGCCCTGGGCCTTCCCTGTACCTCCCTTCTGGAAAACCCCCCATGCTGGGCTAATGTCTGAGCCAGGCTGGGAGGTAAAAAGGATACTGTCAGGTTAGGATATTTGCTCAGCGTTTCTGTGCAAACAGAAGCCCTGGCACAAAACCGTCTATACACCCCCGGGCCTCTCTCCCACGGGCTCTCTCTGTCCTCTGCATGTTCCAGAGTCTCTGGGCCACCGGGTGGCTCACCCCTATGATCCCAGCACTTTGGGAGGCTGAGGCAAGAGGATTGCCTGAGCTCAGGGTTTGAGACCAGCCTGAGCAACATGGTGAGACCTCGTCTTTACAATAAATCAAAAAATTGGTTAGGTGTGGTGGCGCATGCTTGCGGTTCCAGCTACTTGGAAGGCTGAGATGAAAGGATCGCCTGAGCCCAGCAGGTGGAGGCTGCGGTGGCTGGGAGCGGCTACTGCACTCCAGTCTGGGTGACAGAGTGAGACACTGACTCAAAAAAAAAAAAAAAAAAGAAAGAAAAACCAATATCCCTAGCTCCTCACAGCCTGTTGAGTATTTCAAGTCTGCAAGCAGACACTCTCCAAAAAGCAACAAGGAGGGGTCTGGTCTGGACGGGTTGCTGCAGCTCAGATGGGGACCCTGGTACTCTTTGGTGGGGGAGTCTTGGGGTAGATGCCATGAGCATAGACAAGCCTGTTTGAACTGGTGCTGCAATGAGGCTGCTGTCTGCGGGAAACCTTGATGCTCACAAGCATCATCATGAAAATGCTGGCTTCCAGCCGGGTGTGGTGGCTCACGCCTGTAATCCCAGCAATTTGGGAGGCAGAGGTGAGAGGACTGCTTAAATCCAGGGGTTCGAGACCAGCCCGGGTAACTTGGTGAGACCTCGTCTCTACAATAAATCAAACAATTAGCCGACCTGGTGGCGAACACCTGTGGTTCCAGCTACTTGGAAGGCTAAGGCAGAAGGATCTCTGGAGCCCAGCAGGTTGAGGCTGCAGTGGCTGTATGTGTGCAAATGCACTCCAGCCTGGGTACCCGAGCGAGACGCCTACTCAGAAAAAAAAAAAAGAAAAGAAAAGAAGAAAATCCTGGCTTCCAGGCATGAGGGCTGTGTAAATGCTTTGTAGGTAACAAGGCAGCTCCAGAGGTGGGTATTATTACCATCTCTGTTTTATGAGGTTGAATAACAGCCCAAAGCTTGTCAGTGACAGCCAGAATGCAACCCCAGACAGTCTGGCTGGAACGTCTGGGCTGTTTTCATGATAGGACCTCTTTTTAGCTGACAGAGGGTTAAGGCCCTAGCTTCCAGGCTGTGTGGAGGACCCTCAGGCCCTGGGGTTCAGGGCAGAAAGGAGAAAAACATCCCTGTGTTTGGCCATTACTGGCTAATCCTGTTGCTCTGTTTTTTTCTTTAATGCTAGCTAAATCGAATAAGAGGCCCTGTGCTGTGCAGACTGCAAGAGTCAACTGGGTGGGCAGAGGAGCAAAGAGTGTCTGCTTGTCACCAAGTCCCCAGCACTCAGAAGCAACACCGACTCCAACAGCCTCCCTTCACTGATGAGGAAGCCAAAACCCACAGAGGGCAGGATCTCGCTCAAGGTCACATAGCACAGGTGTGCAGAGCAGTACTTTGAACCCTGTGGCCCTAGAGCGCCTCATCACGGTTATTCCCTGGCTTCCTCTGGCCTAGCCTGAAGACCCCGGTAAGTTCTGTGCAGTGGGGTCTGACTGGCAGCAGTAGGGAGGGTGGGCTCAGCTGAGCAGGTTGTTTTTCAGAGAGGCCTGCTCCCACCCCAATGTGAAGTTCCTGTGGGGTGAGAAGACCCCTCCCCAGAAAGGCCACCATGGACGGCCACAGCACTGCTGCCCTCTGCTGGCGGCCTAGGCCCTGCTGGCTCAGCCCACCTGGAGGGTGCTCCCCAGCCAGGAGGTCAGACACCTGGGCCCTGGAGCCAGATGGACCTCACAGGTCAGGGAGGCCAGCCCTCACACCACGGAGAGGGAAACCAAGGCCAGAAACAAGACGGGGACTTGCTCGAGGTCCTGTGGCGAATTACATGAATCTCACAAAGGGACTGTTGCTCTGAAAAGCAGCCAGCCTACAGATTGTGAAGCAGGACAGCTGTCTGGGGGAACACTGGAAAAAGGGTTTCTGTTCCTGGCAGGGGGCTGCACCCTACAGGCCTGACGAGCTGTGGGGATTCCTCACTGGCGAGGGAAGGGAGAGGCCTGCTGAGGTGAAACTGGCTTCCCTCTTCAACTTGCTCTCCTGTTCAGCTACTGAGGCTGCTTCTCCTACTCTCTGGGCATGTCACCAAGAATTCCAGCTGAGGGGAGAAGGAAAGTGCTCACCCAGAGCAAGGTACCCAAGGCGGCTCAGCACTGCTGCAGGAGGACAGGTGGGAGTGAGCCTCCCGTGGTCAGGAGGAACCTGGTTTTGAAGAGGAAGTGGCGGCCCTGGTCTCCTGTCCCTCTACATCCTGAAGTCCCAGGGTGTGACCAGGAGGGTGGAGCAGGGCTGGTTCCCAGGATCCACAGCATGTCACTTTAATTGTGCCTTCGCTGCCTAGGAGTTGGTGTGGCACAAATGTGTCCATTTGCTGCCCCAGGCTAAGTGGTTTTTAATTTATATCCTCAAAGTAAGCCGGATCCAGAGGAATTTGGAATTTGCTCCCAGAGGTCACCCAGGGGATTGCAGCAACCCAGGGCGCTCAAGCTGCCACCTGGACGGGAGGGTGAGGGTGTGCGTGTGTGGGTGTGTGCTCGGGAGTCCAGGTCAGCCACCTTGCCCTGCCTAGATTCCTCCAGATCTCCAACCTCCCTCATCCCATCCCTCCCCTTGGGACAGGGCTGGGGCTGAGAATGCCCAGCGGAAGGGGGCGGGGACTGGCAACCAGGCCCAGGGAATCCTGGGGGTCAGTGGTACCCGCCCAGGACTGAGGTAAGCTGCTCACCTTCTGAGTTGCCTTGTTTATAAAATGGGGGTGGTCACTCCTTCTCTGCCTACCTCAAGGGCAGTAACTGGCTCTGCCTTGGCCTTGTTGTTCAATCATTCATTCAACATTCACCGGGTCCCTGCTGGGTGCCGGAGGGACCTTGAAGGGTCTTCACAAAGATCCAAGGAGACAGTGCCCAGGAAAATACCTTGGGCACTGAGGGCGTCTTCTGTGACACCCGCTCGCCCCCCTCCCCACCCCTTCATGCCGCTGGCTCTATTGAGTTCTAAGAGACTGTCAGACTCAGGTGTCTGGCTGGTGGGTCAAGGGCCCCATTCTGGTTAAGCCACAGGCTGCAGGGGTGGGGGTAAAAGCAGGCATTAGAACGAGCTCATGCCTTATGTGGGGGTACAGAGCAGAAGTCCAGGAGAGCTGGCACTCCGCCTCCATGCACACAGCTCTCCCTGCCCGGGAGGCCATGGCCTCCTCTCTGTCCAGTCAGATCCACGGGGGCCTCTCTGGGCTCCCGCCCCTGGGAAGCCCTCCATAATCCTCCAAGGACACTCCATCCTATCCTCCAAGGACACTCCCCTTCAGAGCTCCTGTCCCTACACAAATCATATCACATCAATTTCCTGTCTGCCACCCTTCAAGGGCTCCCTGCTGCCCTCCGAATAACGTCCAGCCGTGTCCACACTCTTCTTGCGTGGCCAGTGGGCTTGTGTTAGCTGCATTCTGCTTCCTTCTTCTACCCCATCTCCCAGTCTTCTCCCTCTCCTGGGCTCTGGTCGCCTGAGCCTTCTTTCTATGTCTTGAACGCATCAAGCCTCAGGGCCTTTGCGTGAGCAAGTCCCTCCACCTGGGGCACCCTTCTCTCTCACCCTCCCAAAGAGATCACCTGCTCTGGAGATTCTTCCTGACCTGTGCCCCTACCCCTCTCCCAGGGTCCTGGCGTGTGTCCTTATTTGGTCCTTTATGTGTCTATTGTCAGGCTCCCCCACCAGAAGGTAAGCTCCTCGAGAGTGTCCCTCTGATGTCCAGCAGGGTCACGTTTGTTGAATGAATGGATGAACACCAGGGCTCAGGCAGGGCCAGGTACTGGTCCATCTAGGCTGGCCAAGACCCCCGTCTGATTCAGCCCTGTCTGATCCCAGGCAGGGTCAGGCTCAGGGCAGTGTGCTGGGAGGGTGGCAGCCTGTCTGGCCACATGTTGTGGAAGGTCCCCACCTCCTCCATCCCCCGTGGCTGCCGGCAGCTGGGGCGGGAGCCGGGGGGCCTCTGGCAACATCTGTCTCTGCACAGGGCTTAGCCTGGAACCAGGATCCCCACAAAGAGGATTAAGAGGCTGGGGAGGGAGAAGGGAGCGATGCACTCAAGGATGAGGAAGACTGAGCAGTGCAGGTGGCCACCTGGTTTGGCCCCGTGTCTCCAAGGGAGCCAGATGGTCGGCTTCTGACAGACAGAGGCACCCTGGGAGGGTCCTGGCTGCATCCCCGGCGGGCATACCTAATGGCCAAGAGCAATCCCCTAAAGGCAGGCCTTCCTGTCACGTCCATGCCCACTTCTAAGGCCGTGTGACTTTGCGAAGTCAGTTACAAGTCTTGGCCTCCTCTTCTGTAGGATAGGAGGATCACAGGACCAGCCTCAGAGTGCACTCAGGGAGACAGCACGCACGGTGGGCCAACTCCACGTCAGGACAGAACCGTGCTTGCAATCATGGCCCGTGTTATCACTATTCCTTCTGCTCCAGGCGGGGGTCATGCTGGGCTTTTGTCTCACTCCTGTCTGGAGCTTTCTGGAAACATGGTGGGCTACACCTGCTGCTCCCTCCTGGCAAGGCATCCTTCCTGGTCGCTCCTTTCCCAGGCTTGGGACGGGCAGGCTCCCTGCAATTTGCTTCCTCACATTCCCATTCCCTTCAAACTGCCTTGGCCTCTGAGTAGCTGCCTTACTGGCCTCTGAAATGCCTCACACTTACGGACACGGGTCACATGCCTGGGGACATTCACAGCTGGGAGCACATCTCCCACGTGGCTCTTAGGCGGGCCATCCGCGCCATGCACTCTGGGCCTGGCCCCTGCCCGTCTTGTAGCCTAGACCCTTCCCCAGTTCTCTGTGTTCTCGTGGCTATCTGGGCTCTTGCACACACTATTCCTAGAATGCTTACTGTCCTCAGCTGCCTCGAAGACTCCTGCACAGGTATGGGGGTTCCTTTTCTCAGTTTTGCATGTCCCGCCCCACCTCCTGGCCACCAAGGGCTCCCTCTGTACTGCCTTCACCATGTACATGATTCTCTCAGCCATCTCTCTAAGCATCTGCTTCCTCTACTAGAGAGGAAACCAGGCTTGGCCAAGTCTTATTCGTCTTTGGTTTCCCTGGTCTTACACATGATATATGAGGGGCCAATCAATGTTTATTTGGCTGGCTGGATGGATGCAATAGGGGCTCGATAGATGCTTACCTGAGTGGATAGAAGGATGGATGACTATAAAAAGAGCTCCATAAATGTTTGCTAAACGAATGAATGAATGAATGGCAGGATAAACGGATGGCTGAAAGCCCTTTAAAGGTCTCTCTGCTTTGCTTATGATGGAACACTGACCCCAAGGTGAGCCATGTCTTTCTCATCTGGCATGGGGAATCCATGCGACACATGGGACTATGTCCCCTCATGGGTCCCAGGGTCCCTGGGCGAGTGTGTGTGTGTGGAGACACACACAGATGGCTATCTCCTCCATCACCAGCATCCTCCTAGCTCTCAGCACCCCCTCCCTGACACCTGGGTAGGCCCACTAGCCCCTGGCACGCAGGGTGCGGACTCACCGTCAAACAGCCCATGAGGCTCTGCTCGAAGGGGCGCTGGAAAGCTCTTGGGTCTCCACACCAGTCCAGCAGCTCTGTGGCGGCATTGTGGAAGTTGGCAGGATTCTGTAAGTGCTGTGGGAAAGGAAATGAAGGCAGCTGAGGCTCTGGGTATGAGGCCAGCATGGGCAGTATATAGGGGTCTGAGGTGGGGAAGACCCCAGCCCCGCAGGGGGAGACTCGCAGAAAGTGGGGAGGCCGGTATCAGAGAGCTTTCTCACACTCCCTCCCCTCACGTGCCCTGGCTGGTCTGCCCATCCCCACCCCATCCCCTGCAGGATGGAGATGAGGGGCCCCATTGCGAAGACAGGAGAGCCAAGGTCTAGAGAAAGCCAGTAACATTACAGTGAAGAGGTTTCTGGATGCTGGGGTAGGAGAGTTCTGGAGAGTGGCTTTTGGCTCCCATACTTGGGGGCTGGGTCTCCCGGATCCAGGACAGGCTGACCCTGGAGGCTCCATCCTGATCAGCCCCCACCTCCCAACCCTACCACCAAAGCCTGGGTCTGGGCTCCCACCAGCTCTGTCTTCACAGCAAGCTCTGCTGTAGCCACAGGGAGTGGGCAGAGGTCACACCCAGCACATTTGGCACCTTAGCCAGAGGCAGGGAAGCCGACTGGGGCAAAGCTGGGATTCTGGCCAAATGGTAGCTGTGACTAACTGTGTCCTCCTGGGAGACCCCTAGAGGGTGTCCACAGGGTAGGAGTGTGAGCCAGCTGCACAGCTGCAGGGATGGTGGCACCTCTTGAGGACCTGTCGTCTTGGTGCTGGGAGTCACCACAGAATGGTCACCTCTTGGGGCTGTCCCTCTAACCAGACCTGCAGCGTGAGCCTGTCCCGGAGCCAGGGCAGGGCGGGCTTAGGAGCTGTAGGCTCCGACACTGGGAGGGACATTGTGGGGATCCCTGTGGGGTACAGCCCTGGAGGCACACTCTGCCTTCACCTCCTGCCAGTGCTGACCTAGGATGGTCCCCTCACCTCCCTGAGTTTCAGTCTCCCCATCTGTAAAATGGGGGTGACAGACCACAGCGTGGTGGGAATTTCTGTTTCTTTCGTTTAAGCTACTGAGACTGTTGCTGCTGGGTGGTTAGTGCAAGACAAAGCTTAAAAAACGGATGGAAGAAAGTGAGAGGGAAGAGAAGTGAGAAGAAGGGAGAAACAGGGCACCAAGCAGCAACAGAGCCCACTGTCCTGGGGCCTGGCCAGGCTCAAACAAGATGAGGCTTACATAGCCTCTGGCGGAGCGCCCGGCATGGGGGTGCTTCCACGTGGGGCCCCGATTCTGCTTCCCAAAGTCTGGGGCAGCACAGCAGCATGCGGCCATGCTCAGCACAGGCGGTGCTCCCTGTATGTGACTTGAGCCAAGCAGAAGGAACTTCTACAAATAGAAATGTGCCCTTGGTGGGGGGGGGGCAGTGGCGGGGCCTCACCTCTGCCTCTGTGCCCTCTTTAAACACGCCCCTCAGAGGCCATGCATGGCAACTGGGACCACGTGGAAAGCTGTGCAAATCAGCTCATCCCTGCCTAGTGGCTGCCCCTGCTAACCGAGTTGTTCCATTTATTACGTGATGTCACACACAATTAGCAGGGTTGGAGCCACCGCATGCTGCTCTCAGAGCTGCCTGGCCCCAGGTGGCCACGGTACCACCTTTGGGGGCTCTGGGTTCACAAGTGGCCTCCAAGGTCCATTTCAGGGGCCCCATCTTGTTCTGGCACCTAAGTGCCCAGCCTTCCATCACCCCAGACAGTGTGCATGGTCTTCAGCTGTGGGTGCACCCCAGCAGGGGAGAAAACACCAGGTGTCCTCACTGATGTTTTTTTTGCGGCAGCTCTGTGGCCCTGGCTAAGCCTCCACCCCTCTCTGTACCCTCATTACCTGTTTCAACCATGAAGTCCACAGAGAGAAGGAGCAATTTGGTGACACGTGCAGGATAGACCTGCACACTTCATCTTAGCCACTGAGCTACATGGCCCTGGGATGTTACTTTAGCCTGTCCATCTGTAAATCTACATGAGGACCTCCCCATGGTTCCCTGTCTCTCTCTCTTTTTTTTTTGAGTTGGGAGTCTCATTTTGTCACCCAGGCTGGAGGGCAGTGGCACACTCACAGCCACCCTAGCTTCTACCTGCTGGGCTCCGGCAATCCTTCCATCTCAGCCTTCCAAGTAGCCAGAACTACAGGCACGTGCTACCATGCCCGGCTAATTTTTTTATTTATTGTAGAGATGAGGGCTCGCCAAAGTTGCCCGGGCTGGTGTCGAACCCACAGGCTCAGGTAATCCACTCACCTCGGACTCCCAAAGTGCTGGGATTATAGGCTGAGCCACCAAGCCCGGTCCCCTGTCTCTCTTATGAGCCCTTTGAGGGAACACACAGCCTCTCATTCACCTCTGGGACCCCAAAGACTGGCACAAGGCTGGACCCCACCGGAAATGGTTGGTGAGTTCACGTCCAAAGGATGGACCACCTGTCACATGGGCCAGCAACCTGGCCACTGCAGAATGTGTCTCCAGTAGCATGTGGAAGGGCCAGGGCTGGGTGGGGGTAAGCTGACCAATCCGTGCCATGGCATAGGAGCATATGTTTGAATCATAGAAAGAGGGTTCCCAAGCCGGGCTCAGTGGCTCAGCCTGTAATCCCGAGCTTTGGGAGGCTGAGGTGAGTGGAATGCCCAAGCCTGCGGGTTCGAGACCGACCTGGGCAACTTGGCGAGACCTCATCTCTACAATAAATCAAAAAAGTTAGCCGGGTGTGGTGGCGCATGCTTGTAGTTCCAGCTACTTGGAAGGCTGAGGCGGAAGGATCGCTGGAGCCCAGCAGGTCGAGGCTGCAGTGGCTGGGAGCGGCCACTGCACTCCAGTCTGGGTGACAGAGTGAGACTCCAACTCAAAAAAAAAAAAAAGAAAGAAAGAGGGTTCCCTAGCTGTGGCTATTACTGGACACTAGTACCCTGTACCCTACCAGAAAGCCTACCCATCCACAATGCTCAGAAGAGTTGGGGTACATCTAGTAGCCACTGAGTCTTCTGGGGCAGGAGCAGGATACACCAATGCCCAGACCAGGGATGAGCTGCCCTTGAAGTGATGACTTCGTCTAATCAACCCATCTGTCTGCTAGTCTACCTATGAGTGAAATGATCCATCCATCCATCCATCCATCCATCCATCCATCCATCCATCCATCCAAAATGAATCAATTCATCTATCTATCCACTTGCCCACCTATCCATTCATCCATTCACCACTGTACCCATCACTCATCCATCCATTCGTTCGCCCACCTATCTACCCATTCATCCAGAAGTTAATTTATCCAGTCACCCACCTATCCATTCATTCATCCATTCATCTTCTACATATACCCACCCATCTAAATATACATCCATATGTCCATCCATCCACCCATGCATCCATCCCCTTATGTATCCATCTATCACTCCACCCCTCCCTCACAACTACCCCAAATTCTTGGCCCCCACTCTGGGCTTGCCACTACACTAGACTGAGAGATGGTATAGCACGTTCTCTGCTCCCAGGGAGCTCAGTCTGGCCTATGCTCACAGGGCCTACAGCTTGAGGAGAAAGGACAGAGTCAGTGAGACAGCTGGGTGCTCAGTAAAGGATGGGGGTACAGATGCTCAGAAGGGCCCCTGGGGCTCAGGGTGGCGGCTGAGCAGGAATGAACTGATTAGCAGGGTTCTCCAGGTAGATGTGCCGGTGACTTTTGAGCAGGGCACAGAGAGGGAGCACTGATGCTCCCAGTACCAAGAAGCTGAAAAGGGGCAATGGCAGCTGAGCTAGAGGCCTGGGGAGGGGAGGGGCAGCAAGGAGCGGGGGAGTGAATGGGGTAGGGGGGCTGTGCCAGAGAGGTGAGGCTGGGAGGCCCCTGGGGGAGCCACAGCCCTGCCAGCCCGAAGTCTGCACGGCCGACACATCCGTCATTCTCAGCGTATGCAGACATGCTCGCCCTTCTCTTCTGATTAGGTTAGAGATGCCTGAGAATCAACAGTCTCCGGCCAGCGTGCCGCCTCTGGGGCAGCTGTGGTGCAGACCGACGTCAGCTCTGAGCTGTGTCTGGCTGGAGGTGCAGGAGGAGGGGATGGAGGACACAGGGAGATCGAGGACACAGGGGGCATCTGGGCAGGCTGCTCACTCACAAACACACCGCCGTCTGCCCCAAACACAGAGCCTCCTGTGAGTGGGCACACACATGTGTAGGGAGGTCAGGGGAGGGCGGCTGAGCGGGCGTTGATGATGAGGCCCGTTTTACAGGTGAAGCGACAAGGTCAAAGTCGTGTCGCTCCTGATGGTGGTAGAATGGGGCCTTGTAAATCTGAGCTGTGTGTGTCATGTTGTGAGGGGGCTGCTGCTGGGTGGGCCTTTGCCCAGGTGGGACCAGGGAGGGCCAAGGGAGTCATGGCACCCTGACCCGTGCTGTTACAGAGCTGGGTGCTGGGAGGAAAGTCAAACTGAGAGGTCTCAGGAGGAATGGTATGTCTAGCACGTGGAGGGGCTCACAAAGAGGGGACACGGCAGTACCACCGGGGCAGGGTCACTGCCGGCTGAGCTGGGCGGGAGAAACTGGGTCAAAGGCAGAGCTGGGAGACAGCCCCTCAGAGCCCGCGGAGGAGGCAGGCAGGCGTCTGGTTTCCATTCTGCCACCGGGAGCAGAGGCACGTAATTGGCGTTCAGGAGGGCTGCGTGGGCTGGGTTCAATCTGCAACGAATCTTCTTCAATTTCCTCTCCTCAGACCCTGCGCGGGCCTCGAAACTGCTCTACTTGATGCTAATGGGAGGACACACATCCCTCATTCTCCAGGAAGGGCCTCAGTTCCGTGGGGCGGGCACCTTGGGGAGGCTCCATCTGGGCCCCTGGCCTCCAGGAGGAGGGAGGGCTGGGCGGGGGGTGAGCTCTGAGCTCTACGCGGCTGGGCCTTGGGACCAGAGGCCCATGCTGGCAGCCTGAGCTTCCTGCTAAGCTTGCTTGTGCTGGAGCCCCGGCCCTCCCCTCCCTGTCATTGAGACACTGAGGACAATGGCCACTGCTGCCACAAGCTGACCACCTGTCACGTGCCAGGGCTGGGCCCCATGCATTCCCCACAATATCCTAACGGCAACCTAGGAGGCATGTCCCATTGGACATGTGGGGAAACTGAAGCTCAGAGGAAGGCACGGCTAGCCTGAGAGTCCCACCACCGTGGGTACACAGAAGAATGAGGATTTGGATCCAGGTCTGTCTGATGCCAAAGCCCACACCCTCCCTCCCCAGCACCTGCTCCTTCCTGCGAGAGGCTGAGCCCTGCAGCTGGGTGCATCACTCCTGGCTACCGCTGGGGGCGCCTCTGGGAAGGGGTCCTCATCTCCCAGCAATCCAGGGGGAGGTACTCCTGGGCTTGCCTCTTGAGTGGCACATGGCGTGATGGACATCCATAGGCTGGGGAACAGGTCACTCTGGGATGAGGTCTTCAGAGCACCAGCAGGGCTGCATTGGGGGCTGTGTGACTTCAGGATACTCCCTTCCCCTCTCTGTGCCTGTTTCCTTTCCTGTACAATGTTCTAATTTCCTAGGACCTTTTCTTTTCTTGGGGCCTTTTTTAAGACAACTGGAGCAGAGGAGCAGGAAGCTCAGGTCTGGGAAGGAAGGTGATGAGAGGGGCATCACAGTCCAGAGCGTACAAACAGAGCCCAGAGAGGGAACCATACTGGCCCACAGTCATATAGCTGGGGAGGGAGGCTGACGCTTGTGCTGGAACCCAGGAGTGTGATTCCAGCATCAGGCTGGTCTGTGCCTGCATGCCAGCAGTGGTCTCACTAGGTGGGTGGTCAGGGAGCCCAGGCAACTCACCACGCTCACCGTCACCCCTACCTAGCACCCCAGCTGCTGTGAAGCTGCACTCAGGCCTGCACCACCCACCTGCTTGATGCACTGCAGTCGGTCATTGGTCTGCTGAATGTGCCTGTCCATAGAATTCATTCTGGCCGTTTCGCTGGGCTCTACCCGAGAGCCATGAACGTTGGCCAGCCTGTGAAGAGAGAGGAGAGGGCGTCATAGGGTGCACCAGGCCTGCCAGCTTCGCACCAGCCTCCCAGCTGCCCTCCCAACACCAGAGGGTCTCAGGGCCCTGTGGGGCTGTGGGGAGCATGGCTGGAGCACCTGCTGGACCGGAGGCAGGAGGAGCTCCAGAGTGCTGTGTATGTGGCTCGTGTGAGCACTGGGCAGGCATGCCAGCCAGGGGACAAGGAACTGCACACATTTCTGAACGTGGATGCATGTTAGGTGGTGGGGAGGGGTGGCGCATCCACACCAACTCTGGACTCCTGGCTCAGGGCTTGGCCCACTCGATATGGCTGTGTGTGCGTGCGCACATATGCATGAGTTCGTGCATTTGCGTGGACTTTCCCACGTGATGACCTTCACTGCCCGTGTAAAGATCTGTCACGGATGCCACCTGCCCTCCCATTCCACAAGCCTTACACTTTACAAGCCACTCACTTTTCTCCCACTTTACAAGCCACTCACAACTCCATTTTTCCAATTTGCCCTCCTGGATAAGGATAATTAGTATGCGCCACATCCGTTTTCCAGATAAGGAAAGAGAGGCTAAGAGAGAGGCAGGTAGCATCCCAGGGTGGCACAGTGAGCCAGTGTCGGGGCCCATACCAGGAACCAGGACTTCCCACTCCCTGCTCAAGGCTATTTCCACTGCACAGGGCTGAGCAGTGGGGTCCATGGATGTGCTGGGCTCACCCTTCCTGAGTGGGGGTTGTCTGGGAGCATTAACATGAGTGACCAGCCAGGCTTGGTGGCCCAGTCTGTAATCCCAACACTTTGGGAGGCTGAGGGGAGAGGATTGTCTGAGCCCATGGGTTCAAGACCCACCTGGGCAACTTGACGAGAGCTCGTCTCTACAATAAAACAAATAAACAAACAAACACCAGTGACCTTTTACTCTGGATGGCAGGGCTAAGTGGAGGAGGCCCCTTCAGCTCCAGAAGCCCCAGTCCCCCACCCCGGGAGGTCACAGAGCTAGAGGTGGAGAAGAGAGAGGAGAGACCAAACAGTTCTAGTCCACCCCTGCTCAGGGATCCAGGTCCTTGGCCAAAGTGAGCATCTGCCCGCTGCCAGCAGTCTGTCCTTCCGCACAGGGGGCAGACCCCGGGGGCTGGACAGGAGGCCTGGGGCCCCGGTTTCTCTGCTATACTGCCACACTGTGCCCCCCCAGACCCCTCACCTCCAGCAGGCCACCAAAGGTCCCACTAACCCTAGACTTTTCACGTGCTGGGCACCTGCCTTCCCTCCTTCTCTCTTCATGCCCACTCCGTAAGGCTAGGTTTAGCTCTACTTCACAGATGAGAAAGTGGAGGCCCCAGATCTGTCGAGTCCCCGGGCTGGTGGAGTGTGGCCCGTACCTGCATGGTTGTCTGTCTGGTCTGGCTCTTTGCCTCCAGCATATTCAGTACCCTTGTGGGGGGAGTCGGCGCCACTGCTGGGCCCCAGCTTGGGAAGAAAGTCCTATTCCTCCCCCGAGGTCTTTCCACATGCCCTTTACGGCAGTTTGTACTGTTCCACGAGTGTCTGCAAAGGTCATTCATTTGCAGGGTTCAAAACGCAGAAAGTCCACAGGGTATCCTGGTCCCATCCCCAGTCCTTCCGAGGAGAACCAGTGCTATCAGTCCCCCTTCCAGAGAGGCTCATCTTCTAGAAGCAAATGTCTACGTGTACTATCCAGTGTGTTTTCTTTTAAAAAAACAACAACAAAACCCCAACATAAAATGGCTGGGCGTGGTGACTCACACCTGTAATCCCAGCACTTTGGGAGGCTGAGGTGAGAGGACTGCCTGAGCCCAGGGGTTTGAGATCAGCCTAGGCAACTTGGTGAGAGCTTGTCTCTACAATAATTTAAAAAAAGTTAGCCGGTGTGGTGGTGCGTGCCTGTAGTTCCAGCTACTTGGAAAGCTGAGGCAGAAGGTTCACCAGAGCCCAGCAGGTCGAGGCTGCGGTGGCTGTGAGCATGCCACTGCACTCCAGCCTGGAGAACAGAGTGACCCCGACTCAAAAAAACAAAACAAAACAAAAGATAACGTTCTATACACAGTATCTGGACCTTGCTTCCCCCCCCTTAGTAATACATCCCAAAGTTCATTCCAAACCAAGACAGAAAGAGCTTTTTCACTTTGTAAGACTGCACAGTTTTCCAAGGCACAGAGGACACATTTACCCAACTAACAGCTGAGTAGCCCCCACTGCCAGGGGCTGTTCTCAGGCCCTGGGGCCCCAGACAAGGCCCTTCTGCTCAGGGAGCTCACACTCCAGCCTGGAATGACAGTGGCTGAAGTGTTTCCAAAATGTTATCAGGGCAAACAGTGTTGCAGCAATGACCGTTCACCCTGGCACACCATGCCTGTGTGAAGGCATCCAGGGAACAGGCTCTCAGAAGCGGAGCTGTGGGTTGTGTGGGTCTTCGTACTCTGGATGAGTGCTTTCTGGAGCTTTCCAGCAAGGAGGCAAGAGTAGGGGCTGTGCCCATCTTTATTCCCTCCACCCTCCCCCTGCCACCATCCCTCCCTCCGTCCCATTCGCCATCCATCACTTGTCCGTCTAATGCCTGCCTGTCTACCCATCCACCCTCCCTGTCCGTCCAAACATCCCGTCTCTCTGTTCATCCACACACGCTTCCACTAGCCCAGGAAATACTTTCTGATAACTAGACTGTGCTGGGTCATAGGCCAGATCGATGGGGTGGGTGGAGATGAAAATGAAATAATTTACTTGCATTCAAGGAACTTTTAGTCCAAGCCTAGATTTTCTCCAGGTTACCTATTAGGTGACTATGTGTTGGGCTCCTCCTATGAGGCAGGTGCGGGGCCAGGCAGGGCACAGACAGTGGTATGATGTTCCCACTTTACAGATGAGGAAGCTGAGGCCTGGAGGTTATAGCAGCTGGCTGGGTTGAAGCCAGCTCCACAATCCTGGCTTCCCCATTACAACCTACACTTTTTTATGTTTTGAGTCGGAGTCTCACTCTGTCGCCCAGACTGGAGTGCAGTGGCTGCTCCCGGCCACCGCAGCCTCGACCTGCTGGGCTCTGGCGATCCTTCCACCTCAGCCTTCCAAGTAGCCGGGATTACAGGCGTGCGCTACCACGCCCGGCTAATTTTTTATTTATTGTAGAGATGAGGTCTCGCCAAGTTGCCCTGGCAGGTCTCGAACCCGCGGGCTCGGGCAATCCACTCACCTCAGCCTCCCAAGGCGTGGGATTACAGGCTGAGCCACACTTTTGAACAGGTATGTGGAAGGGGCCGGGGGCACAGGTGTATGGGGGGCGGGGGAGGACATGGTGAGGGTGCAGCTCCCCTTGCTACCTCTGCATGACCCCCAGGTGGGGGCTGGACTTCTCCCGAGTTTGCCTGCACAGAACCTCAGCCAGCAGTCACGTGACAAAGGCTCCTGGGACCAGGGAATTATGGACAAACCACGGTGGGGAAGCAGGGTCACAGGAGGGGCCCTCAGCAGAAGCAAGCCAGTGCCACCTTCGCTAAGATGTGCCAGGCCCCATCTGAGCCGAAGTGCTCTGGTGGTCTTCCAGGCACGTGACACACAGGGCTGCAGAGGCCCGGGTCCGGTGCGGGGCATGGGTGTATGCTGGCTGCCGGGGTTCCTTGGATAGCACAGCTTCCACAGCCAGCTGGGACACAGCCTCCACAGTCAGGCTGTGCCCAGGGATGCACCCGGCAAAGGCCTGGGTGGGCTCAGCTCCTGGTTGGAGGAGACGGAAGGGAAGTGCAAAGAGGCGCCCAAGCCTCCACTCTGTCCGCAGGCCACTGCCAGCTAGGACAAAGGGCCTGCGGTGGCCCAAGAAGACAGCAGAGGGCGCTGTTGACAAGCCAAAGTGTCCAGAGGGCCAGAAATGGACACTGGAGGTTCCGGGTGTTCTGGGGGTGCCCTCCTCTTCTCCTGCACTCCAGTAAGTCGGGTGTCCCTGACTGGGTTGGGGGACTTCTAGCAGGTTTTTCTGATTTCTAGGCCTTGGTGTCTCTGCCTGTGGAAAGAGCAGCATGGCACAGAGCGGGCCTGAGGTGGTCTCTAAAGAGAAACTTTGCCTAGGATGGGCATGGCATTTTGTCCTGGGTCAGAGACCCAGTAGGCCTTAATAAGCACTTGTTGAGTGACTAAAAGATCATTTCTGGATCCTGGGGGTACTCAGCCCACCCGGGGGAGCCACAAGCAGGCACCAGGAGCCCAGATCCACCAGGCCAGCCTTGGGGCTCAGAGGCTGTTCTGTTCTATAAAGTCACAGCAGCTGGTTTTATTTTGAGGAACCCGTGACCCATAGGTGGTTTGCTCAAGGTTACCTGGCACTGGGCAGGGTCCAGAATGTGGGGGGCTTTTCTCTCAGGCCAGGATACCCGCAAGACCCAAAGGTGGGGAGGCAGCTGGCAGGAGGGACATCACAGGTCACAGGGACATCACACGTTTCTTAATCAATAACAGAATGAATGGCCAACTCATGAAGGAGGTGCCTAGAGGCAAGGGGGCATTTTTAAACTGTTGAGACCAATGGTGGAACCCTGAAGTTAACTAACACCAGGAACAGATGGGACTGGAGACTTGAGTCCTCACAGAAAAGTGTCCCAGGCACGAAGACACGAGGGAAGCTGAGTGAGGCACGCGAGAGACAGCTTGCTGAGGGACAGGCTGGGACCTTCCATTTTCTCTGTATCTGCTATGTTCAGGCACCAGGCCAGGTCCTGTGCGGTGCTAAGCTTCTTAAGCCTCAGAGAGGTGAAGCAACTTGCCCAAGGCCACACAGCCCGGAAGCTGCTGGGCTGAGATTTAAACACTCTGCCTTTCTGTTACTGTGCTGTTCTTTTTACTCCCCTGGACTGGAGGTCAGAGCCTCCTGGCAGTCCCCACATCAGGCTGTGACCAGACCCAAAGAGATGTCCTCCTTGTTCCATCCAACCTGCCCAAACCCAGTCACTTCCAAGGCCATCATCCCAGCACCACTGGTCTCACTGCACACGGGCCAGCGCTGGGAGGTGGCGAACAACCGGCGGCCGGCAGAGGTCGCCCTTCGCTGCGGGAGCGCCTCTCTGCTCGGCCGCGGCCCCCGCCGGCGGACGCCTGGGCTCCTTTAAGCCCTTACAAGTCGCTACAAATCCTCAGTGGCTGCAGCTCCAGTGTCCGGCAGGGTCTGGGCTCCCCCACAACAGATCACTGTCCGCCTGGCCCCACATGCACCCATGGCCTCAGTCCTTCCTGCTGCCCCTGAATGGAAGGTGGGCTCGAGCAGGAGACCCCCACCCAGCTCAGGGCCCCTGCCATCTCT
This sequence comes from Cephalopachus bancanus, assembly GCA_027257055.1. Classification (NCBI taxonomy): domain Eukaryota; kingdom Metazoa; phylum Chordata; class Mammalia; order Primates; family Tarsiidae; genus Cephalopachus; species Cephalopachus bancanus. The sequence goes on from JAPVLO010000036.1 coordinate 5,080,965, forward strand.
CCTGGTCTGAGCACCTCCAAGTCTTTGGGGATGCAAAGCTAGGCAACCTGGGGACTTGGAGGAGAACCCCGCTCTGGCACCCTCCTGCTGTGTGACCAGGGCAAGAAGCTGGGCCTCAGTTTCCCCAGTCTTTGGCAGCCTGTCAAACGCCAACATCTTAGGGTTTCCTGTGAGGAGCTCTGGCTGCTTGGAAAACTCCATCTCCACAAGAAGAGAGCACCAGCCTGTGACCCTGCAAAGCTGTCCCAGGGCACCCTGTGGGGAGGCGGCGGGCCCTGCGGCTCTGGGTGGTGGCCATTCTTTCCAAGGCCGCACCTCTGCCCCTTCCATAGCCCTGTGCTTTCCTTGCACCTTATGGTTGGCTGCGCACAGCGGCGCAAATGGAATCTTTTGGATAGGGACATCGGGTCAGCCCGGTGTTCCCAATTCCCAGGGAGCCCTGCAGGGCCATGCTTCCATGAACACCCTCACCACCTAGCGAAGCTGGGCGGAGTTCACCCCGCACAGAGGAAGTGCTCAGAGGACAGACCGAGTGTCAGAGCTGGATGGGCCTGGAGAAGGCGCCAGGTGGAGAGAGGAAGAGGCCGCCGGGGCTGGGGACCAAGTAGGGCCAGGGACTCACTGGTTGTCCTAAGGTCTCGGGACTGCCAAGGCAGCAGGGAGAGAAGCATCTCTTTGGGTCTGCAAGCTGGGGTGCGGCAAATGGTGCTCAGGGGGCTCCTCCCTGGACGCAGGGATGGGTGCTCTTAGCTGCCCCCTGGAAGTGTGGGAGCTCTGCAGGCAGGTCCCTAGGGTGGGGGTCAACCTGACAGTCAGCTGTGTGGATGCACACAAGCGTTAATTCCTACCCTCAAAGTCTGGCTGGTTCATCGGTGCACGTAACACACACACCCAGAGAGAGGCATCTGCACAGACACGTGTGCACAGGAAACACACATACGTGCCCCTTTGTACACCTCAGAGCAGGTACGGGCACCCTGAATGGCAACACAGCTGCACTTGAGCACACACATCTCATGACAGCTTGCACAGGCAAGTGGCGGGTCCCCGGGGAGCTGTGAGCAGTGGTGTGCAGAAATGATTCAATCACCATGCACATCTGCAGCTCGGGTCCCCCGGGGCGAGCGGTGCCAGGGAGGGGCGGGCTTTACCTGCAGCCTGGGAGCCAGAGCTGTGCTCTGAGACGAGGCCAGAGCCAGCGAGCTGGGGCCTGCCCGCAGCTTCACCTGGCAGGAGAGCCAGGGGGCCCGGGGCCCTATCCGGACCGCCCCTTCACCAGCCTCAGCTCTGAGAGGGACAGATGCCACAAGCCCCAGCGGCCGCCAGGGTCCTCCTTGGCCCAGCCCACCTCCCACCACTCCCAGATTCATCCTCATCTCCCACATGGGCTGCTCCCATGCCTTCAAGTCTTCGTCCTTGACTGCCTCTCAGCCTGGAATGCCTGGACCCTTCCCTCCATCCAGGCCTGCCTCAGCTGCCATCCTCCTTCTTTGTTTCCCCCAGCAGAGCTGACCACTTCCACTCCTAACCCCTCACCGTCACCGTCACGACCCCCCCCAGGGGCACTCGATCAGTGGTGTCTCTCATCAGTCCCACCCGCAGCTGGGATGTCTTCCAGTTATGGATCCTGGAGCCTAGTCCAGGGCCCAGTGCCCAGCAGGTGCTCATGAGATGGGTGAACAGGGGTGTACAGGCATCGAGTGTACGCATGACCCAGCCCTAATCAGAGGATCTTGGGACTTGGAGACACATGGGCTTCCCAGAGCAGGGTACCTGTACCACCAGTGGGACAAGGATAACTTAAGAGGTCCACAGATAGACCTTCTACGTTTTCATAGTGAAGTTGCTGGATGAGGACAATGATTGTGCTGAGTTCATGAGTATCATTATTTAGTTGAATCAGGGTTAGGGTTAGGGTTAGGGTTAGGTGGATTAAGGAACGAAAGTGGCCAAGGTCAAGGGAGCACTGGTGTAGACCTTGTCCTCCCCATCCTAAGGGAAGGGGTGGAAGCTCAGAGGGGTGCAGGGGTTGCCTGTGGTCACCCCCCGCACCAGGCCTGGGCAGAGGAAGAGGGTGGTGGTGAAGTGAAGACAGTGGGAGGAGGGTGACTTTGTGCTTCAACCCAAGGAGGTCAGGAGGAAGGGCAGAGGAGAGGAGAAGGGGACAGGGCGAAAGAGGCAGCTTTGGGCAGCGGTTTCCAATGCAAGCAGGGCACTGGAGCAGGCCCTTGGGCCAGTGTGAATCCTTGCACAAGGCGGGGACCCAGGGGAGGGGTGGTTCTGAGAGCCAGACCTCCCTGGCCGTGAGGTTGTGGGAGGCCACTTCACCTTTGGAGCCTGTGTCCTCATGTCCTCACCTCCCCCTGCCTCACGGCACCAAGGAGCTGAGCAAAGGAAGGCACTTTGGGGACGGTGCCCCGAAAGAGCAATTCTGCATTTGGACCACAGCTCTTCCATAGCCAGCCCTCCTTCCTCAACCCAGGCGGTGCTCCTGGGTCAAGGCTTGGCAAGGCTAAAGAGCTCAGATGCTCTGGTTTGGCACTCAAGGCTTCTGGAAGGGTGGATCCACTTCTTTCCATAACCCCCACCCTAGCCCATAGGAACACCCACTATCGATGCTGGCTAAGGGGGCAATGTGTAGCCCTGGCATTTCAGAGCAGGGGCTTCAAGGAGGCCAGCCACACAGCTACACCTGACAACCTATCCTGGGACACAAAAGTCAATCCAAAGAGAGTGAAGGCTTACTGGGGAAAACATTCATCGATGTGGCCCTGACAAAGGTGCCAGCCCACTGTCTCGACCCACTCTGGGCTGGAATCCCAGCTGCATTCAGTGTGTCTTGTCCTTCTGGGCACATGACACCCTAGCGGGCCTAGACTATGCTCTTGAGGCCAAACTTCTGCCATCCTCTGGCCACACTCCAAATCCCTGACCTCCCAGTGAACTTGCCCTGACAGCTTCTCTCCCTAAGAGGCACAGGAGGGCTGGCTTCAGTCCTGGACATGGCCCCTTGGGCGTTCTCTCATTCCCAAGGAGGCCATGCCCCTATTTTTGGTTTCCTCAGAGCAGGAGAAAATAAACAACTTTTGAACTTACATGTGCCAAACACTAGGTTCTCTGTGTTTCTCACTTAAGCCTCGCAGCTCTAGTAAATGTTCCAATTATGATTACTATACTACAGATGAAGAAACAGAGGCTCGGAGAGGTCCAAGGACTTGCTCAAGGTCTCACTACTGAGAAGTGGCAGGGGGCAGTGCCAGGATTCCCACCTGGGTCTGGTTACAAAGCTCATGTTTTTCTGTACCACACGCTCCACAGGAATGTTGCAGGCCTTTCTCCACTAGACACTGCCTTCCTGGCCCCAACTTCCCTGAGTATGAGGAGGGTGACCTGCATTGCTGTGGAGTGCTGAGGATGGTGCAGACATGGGAAGCCACAGGCCTGTCTGGGACTGGGCCCAGGCCACAAGCCTCTCTCAGGACAGCAGGGCTCACGCAGTGGGCCTGACCTGGCTCTGGCTTAGAGCTCTTGCCTGTGATTCCAAAGGCTCAGATGCCATGAAGTAGGGAAGAGGAGATAGAAACAGTGACCCGAGGGCTCTTAGAGGATGTGGGAGGGATGTGACTGGAGATGCAGGCAGGAACCCTGAACACCAGCTGATGCCCTCTAGAAGACTGGAAATAAGCCAGGCTCGTGGCTCAGCCTGTAATCCCTCGCTTGGGGAGGCTGAGGTGAGTGGATTGCCTGAGCCCGCGGGTTCAAGACCTCATCTGGGCAACTTGGCGAGACCTCATCTCTACAATAAGAAAAAAAATTAGCTGGGCGTGGTAGCGTGCGCCTGTAGTTCCAGCTACTTGGAAGGCGGAGGCGGAAGGATCGCCGGAGCCCAGCAGGTGGAGGCTGCGGTGGCCGGGAGCGGCCACTGCACTCCAGTCTGGGTGACAGAGTGAGACTCCAACTCAAAAAAAAAAAAAGACTGGAAATACCTTGTAGATGTTCCTGCAGCCCTGGATCCAGGGACAAGGAAGTGTCCTCCTCTGTCCCCTTCTCTACCCCCAACTCCCCAAGGCTCCAAATCCCACCTGGCATTCTGCAGAAGCTCCAGACAGGAGCAGAGCCAATGGCATCCCCCGAAGAATAGGCAGAAGAATTAGATGATCCCTTAAAAACCAGCTGGCCTGGGGATGGCAGGGCTACGGTGTGGCCTATGATATGGATGTCACCTCCACCTCCCGGCCCCATTGCAGGCATGGTTAATCAATCAGTCCAGGCATGCCCAATCCTCCACACACCCATCTGCCCAGCCATGCTTAACTACCTGGTACCAGCACAAGAGATGAAGTCTTCTGGGTGGCCCATCTTTGAAAGGATTGTGAACAGAGGCCACCAGGCAGAGTCACAAGCAGACTTCTGATTCCCGACTTGGTGCGCTTGCCCTAAACTGAGTCACAGTCAGGCTGCTTTGAAGCTAAGAATGGATGGGCGAGCCAGCTTCCGGCAGTCTTAAAGCACAGTCTTACAGTAGCCTGAGAACAAAGATTATTCCATTTTGCAGATGAGAAAGTTGAGGCTCAGAGGGGGTAGGTGATTACTACCTAGTCACACGGGGAGGTGTGGCTGACCCAGTAGCGGTCCATCCTGGGTCTGTGTTTTTATTTTTACTAACCATGTTTGCCTATTCCTTTACTTAGATGCTTTTAACTGTTAGTAGAATTTTTTTTTCTTTCTCACAAAGTTAAAAAAAAATAGGGGAGAGGAGGAAAAAGGCAGGCATTTATTTGAGCAAAAAGTGGTAGGTAGAAAAACAACGAACAGTCCTCATGGCTTGGATCTAGGGGTCTGCTCAGGTCCACACTAACTTTTACAGATAAGGAAACTGAGGCTTGGAGCAAAGGTGGGTGTGGGTAGTGCAGAACCCTGAAGGTGCCACTGTGGGTCAGAGAGGACCCCAGCAGCCCCAGTTGCCCTGATTCTCTCAGCTCCATCTGCTCCTAACCACGTCCTGGCCACCCTCTGCAGATGCCTGTCCAGGCCAGCCTGTGGTCAGTCCGCAGACAGCCCAGATAGGGGCCTGGCCTGGGGAGCTCCGAGCAGCCTCAGGGTTGGGGGAAGGACTGCACAGGATGCTTATGCCAAGTCTGCCGGGAACAGGGGCTTGGCTCTTCCTGGGAAGTGGCGATGGTTTCCTCTGAGAAGCCCTGTGCGGTCCCACGGCTCTGTGTGGAGAGTCTCAACATCCCCGTATCCGAGGGTCCCAGATGGGCTGAGGCCAGCACAGTGACCCACCGAGCTCCCTCTGGGCCAAGCCCACGGTGGAACGGGTATGAGTAGCTGGGCCTGGCCTCCATCATGCTGCCTGGCAGGTCACCTGCATCCAGAGTCTCTGGGTCTGAGGCTACTTTGGGGACGCACCCTGGCCCAAGATGGGGAAGAAGGAGCCCCCATCCCTGGACCCCCTCCAGCCACAAGCTGGGCACCCCACAGGTAGCCTGAAAACGTGCTTCTTTGCCGCATGCTAAAAGCCGACATAGACAAAAATAATGCTAGGTGCTCCAAAGTCATGTGGTAACTGCACTGCACTCTATAGTTTACAGAGCACTTTGGTATCATCACCTCACTGGCTGACCCTTGTTTTACTCCATCTTAGATAGGCATACTGCTTAGTGGTTACAGGTACCAGGCTTCCTGGGTTTACATCCTGGCCCTGCCCCTTACTGGCTTTGTGTCCTGGGGCATCGTGCTAGCTTCAATGTGCCCTGATCTCTCATCTGTAAGCAACAATGATGGTAAAAATGACTGTACAATTTCACAGGCTGCTGTGCTCATTTGGTGAGTTAGTGACTATGAAACTCAGCCCAGTCCTGAGCAAGTGGACATTAGCCTTATAAGGGACCCTCGTGGGCCTTGTCAGTGCCATCACGGGTCTGAGGAGCCGGCGCTGACTCGGGGGAATTTAACGCCACCACCCTGAAGGCTAATGACTTCCAAACTTGAAAACCAAAAACTCCAATTTTTTAACCTTGCAACCTCATCCTAGGGAACTCAATTTATAAAACAATGAGGGTTCCCACTCTGGATGGAGGGGTGAGGGCCAGGTGTCCTCCCCTTCACTCTCCCGACGCAGGTCCTCTGGGAACCACATGAGCTCGGTAGGGGGCCTTGGAGGACGTGGGTGGCTGAGGCAGAGAAGCAGTGTGGCGTGTGCCCGGCCAGGATGCCAGGTCAGGGAGTTGGAGGGACTCTAGGGGCAAAGGCCAGTCACAGAAAGTTCTAGAGGGAAGGAGGGACAGAGTGGGAACCTTGGGATACGTGAGCTCCCAGGTGAAGTCTGTCCGCGTGGGCAGCATCTCTAAGGGGGGTGGTGGGCAGTGTCTCTAAGGGGGGTGGCAGACAGAGAGGAGCCATTGTGTATTCCAGCAGCTGGAATACCTCAAAGGTGCTGTCCGAGATCTGCTCCTGAAAACCAGGTCCCCGGAGGTGCTCCCTGAACAAAGCATCCCTGGTCAGATGAGTTGGGCGGAGCATACTCGCATGGGAAGGGCCTTCACCATCTGGCTTTCCCCAAAGTCACTGTGTCGCAAACCGCTTTTTTCACTAAACACATTTTAAAATCCCACAGAACCAGTTTTCCCTCGAATTCACTTTAAGAAATGCTTGTCATCAGCTGGGCGTGGTAGTGCGCGCCTGTAATTCCGGCTACTCGGAAGGCTGAGGCGGAAGGATCGCCGGAGCCCAGCGGGTCGAGGCTGCGGTGGCCGGGAGCGGCCACTGCACTCCAGTCTGGGCGGCAGAGTGAGACTCCAACTTAAAAAAAAGAAATGCTTGTCAGTGCCATCACAGGTCTGAGGAGCTGGTACTGACTGGGGCCACGAAAGGGAGTGGCCCCAGGTAGACAGGCTGGAGAAGATGAAAAAGGACAGAGGGACGGCAGGCAGGCAAGGACACTGCATGGAGGGCATCCCCAGAGGCAGGGGATACGAGGAAGACTCCCAGCTCCAAGTTGGGCTCTGGCCGCAAAGGTGTGACCAGGAACCAAAGTGTCAATGGGAAGAGAAGCCACAGAAGGGTCTGAATCCTGGATTCTGAATCCGCTATCATGTCCAGCTTCATAAAAGTCACCACACCACCTTGGATGACCCAACCAGCCAGCAGCCTGCCTGGGCCAGGCTGGGGACACCCCACGGCCTTCCTGGAGGAGGAGAAGGTGTGGTCAGGAGTGAGGAGCCTGCATGAAGGCCCCATAGGATCCCCTCCCCTAGTAAGACCACTTTCTAGGTCACTTTCTGGAAGGACAATGGCCAAAGCAGGTCCCATAAGCTGCCTGGGCAGAGCCTACACTGGCTGGGGAGCCTGACCCTCCTCTGCCCCACCCGAGCAATGAACTCTGCTGCCAGAGGCACAGGAGCCAGGGTGTGTGCAGGCCTAGGTGGCCCAGACAGCCAGGGCTCTCTACGTGAGGCCGTAGGGGTGGGTGGCCCTCCTGCTGCCATGCCGAAACCTCCATTCATGATTATGAATAATCGTGAGAACAATAGGTGTGTCATTCATTACCCACATGCCAGGCAGCATACTTGGCATTTGACATGAAGAACCTTCATAATAAGATAGCCAAAGGTAGAACGAGTGGCACCATCTACAGATGCAAAAACGAAGTCCGGAAATAATTACGGAACTTGCCCAAGATCAGACACTGGCAATGCTGGGATCCAAACCCAGGCTTGTCACAAAGCCCAGCAGTCATCCGCAAAATCAGGTTCTCTGCACCATCCCGGAAACCTGTGGGCTTCACTGTGCCGGGGAAGGCCTTGCAGTTTATTCATTCTCTGGACATGGCTCTGTGTCCGCTCTGCTCTGGGGAGAACAAATGACACGGTGTCCATCCTCGGGGGCTCCCCGTCTGGGGGGTCCCAAGCATGCCAACACATGTGCTGTACACACTTGGTTGACCTCTCTGTGCCCACCCCCTCAGCCCTGGAGGGATGGAGCTCAGGGAGAGATCACTAGTTTCTCCCTGTACCCCAAACCTCTGAGGATGGCAGGGTGCTGGCCTTTTCACGAGCACACACTGCACCAGACCCCTCACATATGCCATCCTACCTCTTACTCCAGCCTGGCAATGTGGGCATCACTGCTCAGAATTTATGGAGAAGGAACTGAGGCCCAGAGAGGTTACATGACTTGCTCAGGGTCACACAGCTGGACAGTGGGGTTGTTGGGATCGGAATCCATGGTTGACTCGCTTCAGAGGTCCTGGTCTAATCACACAAGCTGTTGTGGCAGTGTCCCTAGAGCCAGCTGTGGCTCGGGAGAGACTCTGACCCAGCCAGGCCCTCACTGCTGTGTGACTGTGGTGCCTAGCCTCTTGGCTCTCTGGACTTGGTGAAGTGGGGACTGGGTGAGGTGCTTCCTAAGTCATCTTTTAGCTCGAATGCTCTGGCAGGAGGCTGGGGGAAGAAAGGATGAAACCAAAAAGTAAGATGACATCTCTGACTTGCAGAAGCCCCAAATCCAGGTGAGGGCAGACCAGCAGTACAGTCCAGCTGCTGACAGTGCCCAGCACAGGGCTGGACTGCTGAGACCCCAGGCCAGGCTGGGGCATCCCGTGGCCTTCCTGGAGGAGGAGGACCGGGGGGCTTGGCCCCAGCAGGGATAGCGTGGCTGGGCACAGAGTCAAGATGTGGGAGTGAGAAGGGAAGGCATGTCTTATTTTGGACATAAAAGCACATGCCCGCTGTCCCTTTGACCAGATTTAGCCAGTCAGCCTGGCAGGGTGGCATGGGGTCCTTCTTAAGGGAGAAGGTATTGAAATAAAGCAGGACTCTCACAATTCATCTGCTTTTTAATTAACTCACCCTGCTGCCTTAAGTGATTCCCTGCTTACGCTCATTCTTTTGAAAATTCCAAAGTGCTATTTCTGACCTGTGATTTACTATTGCTGTACATCTCTATAAGCAGTGTTTTAGCGTAAGTGGCAGTTGCATATTAATTACAAAGTTAATTATGTGCTGTGTAATCATGCTGTAATTCATTAGTTTACTCTATACTCTGAGAGCCTCATGCTAATAGCAAGATCTGACAGGGTTTCAGGAATCAACGAGAAAGATCCATTGGAAATCCAGAATGGGACTGAAAAAGACTCGAGACTCACCAAGGACCTTCCTTCCCTCACCAAGTCCCGCAGGATCTTTCTGCCAACGGGTCTCTGTGCCCTGAGGGGCTGTTGGCATGGACAGAGTTCACATGAGTCCTTGGGGGGACAGGTGGGAGACCCAGCAGGGTCAAGTCCAACCCTCATTGGAAGTGTGGGGACAGGAACAGGATTTGTTTAAAATTATGGAACAGAGTCACTTATAGATGAAAAATTAACTGCTCAGATCACCCAAAGTGGCCCCAAGAACACAGAACACGGGGCAGGCTGGAGGGCCGCGGAGAGCACCCAGGTCCCAGGCAGCTAGTTCAGATGGAAAGACCCAGGCCCAGAGTGGGGGAGGTGCGTGTCTGGAATGTCAACCACAATCTCGTCACATGCCTTCCCCACTTATGGTATCCTCAAAAACACCCTGGGACCTAAAAGGGAAGGCTGGCCACACTTCTGTCTGCTTCCCATTTTGTTTTGTCTCCTAACAGTAACCCACGGGGTCTTCAGGCCTGGCACGAATCTTGATTCTACTCCTCAGATAGTCTAGACCTCTTGGAAGCTCAGGCCTGGGAAACTGGCGGTAGGAGCTCCTGGCCTCCGTGGAGGGGATCAGATAATGGTCAGGAAAGAGAGACCCTGCCCAGTCTCTGACTGTTCTGGGGTTGTTTCAGGGATTCTTTTCTAAAACCACCTCTTCCCAGCGTTGTCAGCCACAGAAGAATCACCCAGGACCTCCCAATGGCATGTAAAAGTCAAAATGAGTGAAGACAGGCCTGCTCCAAAAAGCCTCCCCCACCCCCAAGTCTGTAAAACTGTGGATCAAATTTCAAGCCCTTGTTGCAGGAGCAGAAGACACAAAGGCTGTGACCTACCCTGAACATAGCGATCTGGTGGCTGAGACCCTCTGCTTTCCAAATATAAACCTGCTTGTTTTATTTTTGCTGACAGCTGAACGAGAAAAAAAAAAAAAGACGTGGAAGTCCTTTCCCTTCTGGCTCCAGTCAACAATTGGAGAGGAGGACTTGGAGTCCCAGCTGGCACGGGAGGAAGATAAATAAGAAAAAACAAAACACGTCCTTGTGCTACAGTGGAATGTTTAAAAAAAGAGGTGAAAAGCACAAGGTCAGGGGCAGATTTCATTTTCTATCATTTCAGCAGGCTCAGGGAGGAGGCGGGTGCTGCCGACTCGACAGTTTCGAGGGAATCCGTTTTGGAGGGAACTCATTTTGGGGGGGGAGGGAGGTGACTTAACAGCTAAAGCGCCGTGGTTTCCTCTCCTGGGAACACACTGGTTTCCCTGGCAACAGGGCAGTCCCGCCTCCCAAGTTCTGACGGGAGACCAAGGCCTGGCCTGGGATGCTCCCACGATGAGCCTCAACCAGGGCTCCGCCGTCTTGCTCGCCTGGGCAGGGGGCTGGGTCGGAGAGGGCAGAAACGGAAACGTCGGCTTTGCAAAAACACGAGCCTCGGCGTCCACCTCTCTCGCCTGCACTTATGCAAGCAGCGACTCAGCCCTGGCTTCCTCACTTCCCGAGGCATTATGGCCGAGCAGGGGGAAACGCCAGGAACAGCTTGCAAGAGGCCTTCGTTGGACAGCACCTGAGGACCCTGAGGAGGCAGCAGAGGCTCCAGGCGGCCTGGGCTTCAACATAGCACACTGGGCACTGGATCGGAACAGAGCAGGCCGGGATTTCTCAAGTCCTCTGCCTCCATCCGTGCTCACGCACACGGTTCCAGAGGTGCCGCCTGGATTTAAAGCCCAGCTTCCCAGAGAGAAATCCTGACGTGTCAGGCCTGGGAAGACGCAGACCGCACACACACATCAGGTGTAGGAGGGATGGGGGGAGGGGGTGAGAGCCAGAGCACTTATCCGGCCGCCTCCGGAGCTAAGTGCCCAATGCACATTATCTCATTTAATTCATTTCCCAGCTGCCCGGTGAGGCAGGCACAATTATCCCTTGCTGGAAGGAATGGAGGGGTTAAGTGACCTGCCCAAGGCCACCCAGCATGCGCATGGCAGGGCCATGAGTCACACCTGCCAGTCTCCAAGGCCTGTTCTCAGCTCACCATGCTGTGCGTGTCGGGAGGGGGTGGCAGGGAGAGAAGAAGAGGAGAGAGTCAGGCTAGTGGTTTCCTCCCCTGCTAGCGAGAGGAGCACACAGGCTCCCAGGATCGTCCCTCTGCTCTCCCCTGCCCAGAGTCTCCTGTCTCTTCTACACATTCCTGCACGCGGCTGGCTGGCAACACGAAGGATGTGACCTTGCAATCTGATTTCCTCTTAGTGCAGAACAACCCCATGAAGCAGACAGCGTGAGTCCCATTTCCTCGACGAGGGACTTGGAACCTCACGGAGGGTCAGGAGTATGTCCAAGTTCATACAGCTAGCAAGGGGCAGAACTGTATGAACAGACCCTCACACCCAATAGACGCTTAACTGATATGATGGTGATGTGATGATTGCCATGCCTTCCTGAGCTCTTCTTACTAAGTACTCTGCACTGTTTTAAGCACTCTCTCTATATTCATTTATTTTATTCTCTCAACCATCCTAGGAAGTACATGTTCTAATGAGCGCCATGTCACACAAGTGGAGAGACTGAGACCCAGAGCTCTGAAAGCAACGGAGTCAAGAGCACACAGCTAGTAAGCCACAGGACCAAGGTTTGAATGCAACCAGGAGACTCCAGAGGTCACGCCTGGAATCCACATGGTGCCCTCTTTCTCCAACCACTGGGCCATCCTGTCTCCTGGCCTGAGTCCTTGGTCTGGATGGTTCTGTGACCCTGTCAGGGCATGCAGCAGCTAGGGACCCAGGTATCTCCCTTCCTACAGCTCAGTTCTCCAGAGAACTTCTCTGCCATGGGGAACATCAGGTAGGACCTGGATTTTCTCTCTCTCTCTCTGTGTGTGTGTGTGTGTGTGTGTGTGTGTGTGTGTGTGTACACATGTGCTAGAGCCTCAGGCCTGTGCTGCATCCAGGGTGTGTGTGCTACTGATTTATAACCCTCCAAGAAAACAGAATTGCAAATCTCACCCACAAATCTTCCTTATCGGGGTACTTGCGACAGGCAGACACATCGTGAATTCCCAAGAACAGGCAGGCCTCCCCCCAGCCTCGGCTCCCTCATGCTCCCTGTTCCCTGGGGCCTGAAAGGGGCCATGGGTCAGCTCTGTGAGTCCCTCTGGCTGCCAGCAGTCTGGGCCGCTCACCCCTGGGGTGGTGCCCACCTAGAAGGACCTAGCACTGCTCGTCAGGACGCTGGCTCCTGAGTGACCCAGCCCAGGGGCAGCCCCATCAGCACAGCTCTGGGTCCCTCCTGCCTGGCCTTACCACACTGATCATCCTACTCCGGGCCTCACTGCTCAGATGATGGAGGGTGTGTCTTCGAACACCTGCCCACTGAGGAGGGGAGAGTGAATGTCTACTGAACACGCGCCACGCACTGCATACTGTGCTGTGTCAGGTTTATCTTCTTTTTTTTTGAGTCAGGGTCTCACTCTGTTTCCCAGGCTGCAGCATAGTGGCATGATCACAGCTCACTGCAGCCTCAACCTCCTGGGCTCAAGCAATCCCCCTGCCTCAGTCTCCAGTAGGCACCTGCCTACCACACGTGGTGAAGTTTTTGAATTTTTTGTAGAGACGAGGCCTTACTATGTTGCTCAGGCTGGTCTTGAACTCTTAGACTCAAGCAATCCTCTTGCCTCAGCCTCCCAAAGTGCTGGGATTATGGGTGTGAACCACCACGCCCAACCAGTTCATCCCTTTAATCGCCATGACCACCCCCGAGCTGAGGCTCAGAGGGGGCGAGTGACTAGGCTGTGCATGGGAACACGAGCAGTGATTTCAGAGCCTGTGCTCAGAATCTTCCACCATATTCTCTCCATTCCTGAGCCTCCTTGAATCCTCACGGGGTCTTGTCTCTGCATACAGACCCTTACCCCGTTTCCCCCAGAGGGTCGTGGACTTGTTGGGGTCACCTCATTTGTGTTAAACCCCAACTCTATGTTCACAGATGTGAACTCCTGGGAGATGTCTCTGGCTCCTGACACTCACAACCAGTGCTGCCACACTCAGAGTCCGGCTCACACTGTCCCCCTACGCCCAGCGTTGGTGACGGTGGGGAGTGCTCTAGCTGCAGAGCAGAGCAGAGATGCATGCTCTCTTCCTTCCAAACCTCATCCACAGGGCCGTCCCCAGTGGCGGGCCCTCTCAGAGACCTGGGGTCACTAGTCACTTTCTCTGCTGCCCCCACATTTGTGGGGAGGTGGGCGAGAAGGAGGCTGGCACATCAGGAACAGTCGGGGACAAGGGTAGCCCCAGCCTTGGCTCTGCCTTAACCTGCAGTATGACCCAGGCCAATCCCCTGTTCTTTCTGAGTTTTGTCTTTTTTCATTCAGAAAATGGGCTGGGTTTGCAACTAGGATCATTGGGAGGGTTAAGTGACATGAATAGGAGAAAGCCTACTTCAGGAGAGATGCACACATGCATGCATAAATGCATACATGCACACACGTGCACATTACACACAAAGCATACAAATGTACACATGGCATACTGCACACATATCCACACACATGACACATGCATGCATGCATGCATGCACGCGCACACACACACACACACACACACACACACACACACACACACACACACACACATACACAGTTCTGATGACGCCGGGTGACAGGAGCCCCTGTCCTAGCCCAAACAGCACCATGCACCAGCTCACTCTTCCTGCGAGGTGCCTCTCTCTGGCTTGGCACCAGGGTGAGAGTCCCAGCCCCTCCTCCCCCAGCTCAGACTCCCTCGGCCCCAAACCTGTAATCCCGGCAGGGAAAATGACAGCTTTGCCCGGCAGCCGCCCTCAGCCGGCGGTGGGGAGCCAGGCGGTGGCTGGGGGGGCGGGCTGGGACACGCAGCCACCGAGTCAGGGGAGGTCAACGGCGGGGGACAAATGCCATGGAGACTGTGGGCTGGGGGCAGAGGACAGAGGAGAGAGGAGGAGGGGGAAGGGCAGGCTGAGGCCCCAGGGTCAGCCTGGGGCTGGCCCTCTGCAGGACAGGGCCCAGAGAGGGTCAGCAAAGCGTGTGACCCTGGAACCGCAGGGAAAGGCTCACCGCCAGGAGGCTAACAGTGCAGGCTCTTAGGCCCCGAGGCAGACTGGACAGGCCCGGGGGCAGCAAGGCGGGTACTGCCCACAGTCTGGGGTTTGTGAAGCTACCAGCACACGGATGCCTTGCCCTGGCTTCCCCGGGACAGCTTGGAAGCCTGCATCTGAGAAGGAGCCTTTGGGATCTGGTTGCAACTGGCTAGCAGGTGGCTTCTTGGAGCCCTCATCACTTCTGCCTCAGGGAGATCCTGATAGTCTCTCCTGCTGGTGCCACCTCCTCTCAGAGCCCACCTCCTCTTGATGGAAGGGCAAGGTTACACAGCGCCACTGACACTCTGCGTCTGCCCAGCGCTCATTGCTTCAGAAGCATGCAGCCCGTCTGTGGCCAAGTCTGTGGGACTGTCTCCATTTCCTGAGGCCTGGAGAGGAGAAGCCGGCCCAGTCAGCCCCTGAGAGCTCCTCCCAGCCCTCCCCACAAGAAGGTGGCCGAGCAACTGAAACCTGGATGCTCTCTGCTCCCCTGCAAACCTGCCCTGGCAGGGAAGACATCTGTCACCTGCCCCTGGAGAAGCTGGGCTCTGGTACTCAGCTCGTCTGTAGGGACCAGAGGTCCTGCCCTGGGCAAGGGACACCCCACATCAGGCAATGCTGCCCTAACTCCTCCCTGGCTTTGGACCAGTCACTTCCTTCTCTCGCCTCAGTTTCCCCATGGGAAGTGAGCAGTGGGAAGAGGCTGGGTTTGGGAATGCCCAAGAGGGGTAGGGCGTTGGGGAGGCACAGCTGGAGCAGAAGCTGGGACAGAAGTTGGGGGTGGGAGAGTGGGAGTGTGTGCAGATGGGCCAGACCAGTATGCTAAGGTCGAGGTCGGGGCTGGGGTCAAGATGGACACTGGAGTGGGGTCAGCATGGGGCTTCTCTGACTCGCCCTGTTGGAAAGTCTCTTGTGGGCGCTTGGCCTCCCCTGAGCAGGAGCCCCTGGGGCTGCCCCATTGTCCTGGGCCGGCTGAGGCTGCCTGGGGCCACTCGAGGGGAAGCTCGGCCTCCCACACCGCTGGAAGGGGCGCAGCCAGCCTCTCCTGGGCCAGCTTGAACACAGGGGCATCGGGGCCAGGCCTCTTGGGGTGTTGCCCCAGACTCAAGTCCTGAGATGACAGCCCATGGGACAGAGGAAGCAGGTGGCACTTGGGGCCTGGGGAGAGAAGGGCCCATTTTGGCATCAGTGAGCTTGGCCCTGGCCCAGGTGAGGGTCATGGGATGGCCCGGCTCAGGTGTGCAGCCAAGGATGCCTGCAGTCACCTCCACGGTCACCATCATACCTATTGTCCTGGTGGACACTTAGAGACTCGGCCTCTTTAAGGAAGGCGATGCCAGGACAGGGTCACTAGGAGGACCCTGGTCATAGCATGCTCGGGTGTGGGCAGCCTGGCACACTCTGGCATTTCTTCAGTCCACGCCCCTGAGGGGTGGGTGGGGCCCCAGGCCTGGCCTCTGCCGGGAGCCCTCTGCCCACTCCTGCCTCCACCTGGCCCCTCTACCTCACTCTCTCCATCTGTCTCCTCCAGGATGGCAGGGGGCAAAGGTCCACCTCCACCCTCGCACCCCTTTTTCCTGGAAGGGGACACACAGACGGGCGGGAGAGGGACAAGGCAGGGGAGGATGGTTCTGTCCACCCCCCTCTGCCCAAGGATGGCGATGTGAAGCCGGGCTCCGAGAGGGCAGTGGCACAGGTGGCAGTTGTCCCTGCGGCCTGCCTTCCTGGCGTGCCTGCTCACCCGCTGCCCGGTCTCCACCTGCCTTGGCCTCACCAGCCCCTCCCCTGCCCCCTCTCGGGCCTGAGATGGCTGTCGCCATGGCAACCCTGCTCATTCAATCCAGGGATAATGAAGCCAATGTGTTTTTCATTTCCATGAGCTAGAGCACAGAGTAGAGTGGAGAGAGGGGCTTTCCCCTCTCGGCCCCTCCCTCCCAGGAAAGGCAGGCTACCGAGAGAGACGGTGCGTGGGGCCTGACCGGCAGAGGGACAGACACTGGCAGGAAGGCGCTGAGACCCGGAGCCACCCAGCCACCCACCTCACCACGGCGGGCCTGTGGCTGGGCAGTGCCAGTGAGACAGCAGGCCTCTCCGCCGACACTCAGACTGGAAGAGGCGACGTGGTACCCCAGAGAATGAATGGGGAGCTAGGCAAAGCGGGGCTCCATCTCTAAGCTGTGTGACATTGGGCTAGTTACTGCACCTCTCTGGTCTTCCTTCAGGCGCACTGAGTTCACCAGGCACTTCCTGGGTTCTAGCTGAGTGGCTGGCCTTCTGCAGTCCCCAGGGATCCAGAGAGGACCCAGATAGAGTCCCCCTGTCCTAGGAGCCCACAGGTTAGTGGGAGAAGGCATTTTGGTGAGGCACTTTTCTCAGCTCTAAACATGAGGGCAGCAACTCTTACCTGTTGCTGCCAGGAACAGTAGCTCTGAGTAACTGCTCTTTGAGTTACGGTTGGGGGCTTTAAACAGGAACAGTAGCTCTCAGAGGTACCCTGCAGTCTGGCTGGCACACAGGAGCCTCCCTTCTCCCTTCCCCCTGGGGCCCTGGCCTGCAGCACAGAAAGCAGATGTTTAAGAAATGTGCATGTGTGAGTCGGCAGTCACAGACGCCCCCAACTCTTCCTCTTCTCCCGGGTCTGGATGAAGACCTGCCCTTCCTTGGGAGGCGAAACCCAGGCTTGTGCAGGGCTGGGCTGGGTAGAGGGCAGGGCTCCCCAGCAACCCAGGCTTGGGGCGCGGGGCTGTCTGGGAGCCCCATGGCCCACGGTCCCCACCACACGCCTCCCCCAGCCCCGCTCCAAGGGCCGGAAGCCAGAAGCGTTCACGCAGAAAACCCTGGCCTGTCTCCCCCACAATAATTCAATCACCTCGGAGGCCAGTGACCCTCTCCCAGCCAGGCTGACAGATGAGAGGGAGGGGGGAAGCACACGGGGAAGGGGGTGGCGTGGAAAATCAGAGCGGGGCTTGAGAAATGAAGAAATGAACCTGCCAGGAGGGAGACAGCCTCCACCCGTCCTCCATAAAAGCTGTCCCCGGGCCACCAAGGACGTCAGTGGGGCAGAGAGAGCGAGAGACAGCTCCTCCTGAGACCCCCGCTGGCCCTGCCCTGCTGGGCTCTGGCCCCCACCTGGTGAGCTCAAGGAGGAGGGGGCTGGGTGGGCTTGCAGGTTAAAGGGGCAGGAATGTAGGAGGGGCAGCGGTGGGGAGAACGGGGCCTCTGTTGGACTTGACTCATGAATACCTGCACACAGTAGGACCTGTTTACGGGCCGACCGAGTGAAGGATGGCGTGGTGGTGTCTGCAGGTCACCAGCAAGCAGGGCTTTGGAAGCAGGCTGAGGAGCTGCTCTGAGTGCCGGAATGGCGCCCACAGATCCATTTCACAGATGGGGGACAGGCAGACAGGTCCAGAGTCAGCACGGGGGTGCAGGCTGAGCCTGCTCCAAGGTGGGGTGGGGGGTATCTCTCCATGGGGTCCCCAGACATTACCCGTCAAACCCAGACATGGAATGACCCTGAAACCTGCTCACGGCTTTAGTCCAAAAGAGGAAAGAGCGTCATGAAATGACCAGGAAGAAACACACCAAAATGTGGGCCAGGATGGTCTGGGGCAGGAGGACTACGGGCAGTTGTTTATCTTCGTTCGCTTTTCTGTGATTTCCAGACTCTCTACAGCAAGCACGTATTAGTCTACCATAAGGCGGAAAGGCCATGATTAAAGTCTAAAGTAAATAAGTCACTTCCACTAAATGAAGCTTGTGCTGGATTCTCCGTGTACAGGACAAAGTCGGAAAAAAACTCGTGTTGGGATAGGTAGCAGCTCCACGTGGCCACACAGGTCACACACGGGAGCCTCTGTCCGTGGCCTGCAGGCCCTGTGGGAATGAGGGCAGGAAAGAGGGGACAGGTCTGGCCTCATGTTGCTGTGTGACTCGGGGGGAGTCCTGAACCTCTCTGTGCACTGCCGTCCTCCCCCGCCACCCTGCTGGATGTGAGCACTCATGGGCTGGGCAAGCTTGATCCACACTGGTAGGGCTCCGTGAACTGGGGGCACAGGTTTCTCCAGCTAGAGGGATGCTGTCTGGGGGAGGGACAGCTGAAGTGCCTCCAAAGACAGGCAGGCCAGTGCAGGGCAGAGGGGCCAGGTCTGAGCCCAGCCAGGCGAGGGGCCAGCTTCCATTGCCTGTTTACAGTGGAAACAGACTTGAAAAGGTTTCACTTTTCCACTGTTTTTGCGGCGGAGCTGTGGGGAGCAGGGCTTCCTGAGAGCGGGGCCAGCTTTCCAAGGCCACACCGAGCCCAACCCCGACAGGAAACATCATGTTTTCAATGTGCAAGCCCCTGCCAGGCGCTGCGAGCTGGCCCACGCTCTGCCAGCCCGGCAAGTCCAGGCCCTGCTGCGGTCGGGAAACCGAGGCCGGCCGGGGGGGTCCGGGAGGGCCCCCATGGCATCCCCGAGAGGCCTTGTTCTAGTGCCAGGCTCAGTTTATACAGTTTTGTTAGCAGCCGAGGTACCCAACACTCTACACCACAAACTACAATCCCCAGCCTCCTGGCTCTCACATAGCCAGTGCAGGCTACTCCTTTACCGGACAGATGGGGAAACTGAGGCTCGCCATGAGAAAAGGCTTCCCAGTGCCACCAGATTATGCATGATGAAAGAATAACCTCAACCCAGAATGGGCAGATTCCCGACCGGGTCCCTGGCAAAGGGGGACTGTCCCACTTCCCACCTGCCACACACCACCAGCCAGGCCTCCTCCAGTCTCACAGAAGCTTCAGAAAAAGCCTGCAGACTCTGTGTCCTTTATGTCTTTCAGAGGAGGAAGCTGAGGCCCAGGGGAGTCAAGAAGTCTCTCTAGGGTCACACAGCTGGTGACCAGGGGGCCGTGAATCTGACTGCAAAGCTGCCGCTCCCCGGTGCTGCTCCTGGCTCTGCTGCCTGCAGTTCGGAGCCGCTCTTGCCCAGGCTGTCTCAAAGCCTCCCTGCCAAGTGGGTCCCACAGCCTCCTTCCCCCTCCAGCACTTCCGGGAAGCTCCTGGTACCCCGAGCAAGGCTTGCTGTAGGGGTGTGCACTCCAACAGTGCGCCTTGGCCACACCAACACGCAGGAGGCTGTGCCCAAGCACAGGTCGGTGGCAGGTCTACTGTCCACCTAGCTGGGCCTCTGGGTTCCAGCAGTACGATTGGGGGATCAGGGAGGGGACTGGGTTGTTGGGAAGTCCTCGGAGCCCGAAGATTTATGCTGTCTCCTCCCAGCTAGACTGTCAGCTCCATGACTTGGAGGTTGTCTCTTGCTCAGCTATATCCCCAGCACTCCCGAGAGCGCTGGTGCATGGCAGGTGCTAAGTAAACATCTGTGGGATGAGGAAGCTGGGTGGCTAGGCCTCTGCTCCCACGGAGGGTTTCGAGAAGCCTGGGAGCCCCCCTCCCTTGAGCCATGTGAGCCAGGTATTGATGATGTTCCCAAGACGAGACATACTCTGACCCTCGGCCTGTTCCCTCCCCTCCCGCCATCATGGCCCGCCCTGTCAGTGCTGGGCTCTCTCTGCCCTGCGTCTTACTGTCCAGGACTCCTGAGCTCGAGCACTAAACAAAGGGCACATGTTCAGGGATCATAACCCCTCACTTTGACTTTTTCGCCAGCTCTCCTAGGTGCCTCTTCCCATCCTGCCAGAACAACCAGAGTCACTCTCCACACAGGCTCATGCCAGCTCAGGGGTCCTGGGAGCCAGGCCAGGAGGGCCCGCTACAGCCAGGGATACAGAGTCTATGTGGCAGGGGACACCAGGGCTGCCCACAAGGCGGTGCTCCAGACTGGCCACAGGCTGCTTGCCATCCTGCCCAAGGGGAGTGAGGCCGGGCCCCTCAGGGGTGAGGGCAGAGACTGAGGGAGGTGGCTTGGAGGACAGGGGGATAGACACACATACACAGGTGTGTGTGTGTGTGTGTGTGTGTGTGTGTGTGTGTGTGTGTGAATATGTATATACATATATACCTGTGTATATACACCTGTGTATGTATGTATATATACATATATATATGTGTGTGTGTATATATATATACACACACCTGTGTATGTGTATATATATGTACATATATATATATATACACATGCACACATATGCCCAGAGAAGAGTGAGAGACCCTCCAAGAAAGAGGGCACCGTCGAGAGAGGTACTCAGGGACAAACCCGCACCAAGATGGAGTCAGGCCCAGAGACAGAGAGAAGGCCGCTATGAAACGGGCTCCCTGGCTGGACAGCACCTGCTGTGACAGGACAGACACACGGAAGAGAGACACGAGCCAAGACAGATGACATAGGCAGCGAAGGAACAGTCACAAGAGGAGGGCCACCCTCAGGAGACAGCACAGGGCAGAGGCAGACGGGCAGGCAGGGCAGCCCAGAAGCGTGAGGGTGGCGTGGCAGAAGCAGGCAGGCAGGGCACGCTGTGGATGCAGCAGTCCCACACCCTGGCAGGCTGCTCTGGGTAAGACGTGCTGCGGGCAGGGGTCTCCCTCCCTGTCTGAGTGCCACAATGTCAATGTCTAGAACAAGAGAGACAGGCCACGGGGCCCCCGAGGCCCCAAGGTCTCCCTGGAGACCCCCTGCTCTACAGCTGCAGGGCCTGGGAGGTACCCTCCTGACACACGGACCCTTCTCCCTCCTGTCTGGCTCAAGCCCTCGAGGAGAGGCCCGAGGAGGAGTTTTCAGAGACACACACGGGAGGAGGCAACCCCCAGGGAGGGCCGGCCCCAGGGGAAGAGGCTGCAGCCTTCTCTGCAGGGACCCGGGCCTCTTCACATAAGCCGCTTCCTATCTCTGGGTCTGTTTTCCCCAGCCTCAGATGCCCTAGCCTCTAACATCCAGTGTCTCCAGGATGCCCCATTTAGCTGAACGTGTGTGCGGTCAAGGTTTCTGGGGCCCCTCCCATCCACCCACCCCACCTGCGTTTCTGAGCGAACTCTGAACTCTCCTAAGCCCCACCCCCACTGGTCTTGGATGGTAAAGGCCAGCCTTGCAAAGGGATGTCTCCACTACAAAGGGGATTCCCCACTCAAGCGTCCCTTCCCTGCCAGCACCCAGGGGAGAGGAGCCGCTATGCTGACTGTGCTTGGTCTCCATGAAAGCTCATGGAGAAATGGCAGTGTCCGTTTGCAAACTGGAACCTTCAACTGGCTCCCCATGGCCCAACTGGTGGAGGTGCGATGGCTGGTGAAGCCTCATCCCACACCACTCCTCTGACCTGCCTCTGGAGCCAACACTTGGTGTCCATGGACTGACGCGCCCTTGTTTTTGTGCATGCCGGCGGGAGCTGCATGTCCTCAGGGTCCCTGAGGCTGACCCCAGCCGGCTGAGAACTGCCCCAGTGGACGCTGGGCTCTGAAGCCGCAACCTGACCCAGGCAGGCCTGGCCCACAGCTGGTGGCTGCAATCTGTGCCGGCCACATCAGCAATTCCTGCTGAATCTGGAAAGTGCCCCGCTAGGCACCTGAGCCTCCAGGAGGCCCTGGGGGTGAGGAAGAGCCTTGGAAGGTCGGGGGAGCAGGTCGCCAGAGCAGGTCCATGGGAAACAAGCCAACATGGCCTCCAAGAAGCTGCCTCCGGTCTTCCTCTGCCTCTGGAGAGCGCGGGGCCGGTGCTCAGTGCCTTGAGTCTGGCTGAGGGCTCAGGTTTGAAAGTTAGATGGAGCCTGGTTCACCTCCTAATGGCTGTGTGACCATGAGCATGTTACTTAAGTTCTCTGTTCCTCAGTTTACTCATTTTCAAAACAGACCTTTATGAAGATTAAATTACATAACTGAGACAAGTGCTGATTAATACAACTACCAATAAGAGTCCCCCAACACACAAAACATACTCTCATACACATTCTCTCTCACACACACAGACTCCTAAGCAGCTGGGACTCCAGGGGTGCGCCACCATGCCTGGCTAACTTCTTTTTTAAATTTTCTGTAGAAATTGGGTCTTGCTATGTTGTCCAGGCTGGTCTTGAACTCATGGTCTCAAGTGATCCTCCCTCCTCAGCCTCTCAAAGTGCTGAGTTACAGACATGAGCCTCCACACCTGACTGAGATATAATCTAAAATTCTCACTACTTTCCAAAGAACCCCCCCCAGCCCCCAATAAAGCAGCAGGCTGTCCTTTGGGGACTGAGATGTTTCCTGGCAAGGGGGTCTGCAGACTGCCCTCTGGCCCTTTGGTCTTTCTCTGCTCTCAGAGCCTCTAAGCTACCACCTCCTGAGGATTTCCTCAACCCCAGTCCTCTGATGGAGCCAGGCAAGCCCCACATGGCCCAGGGAACCCAGCCCCAGCCCAGGTGATGGAGCCCCGTGTCTTGGGTCAGCTCATGCTTGGTGCAGAGCCAGCAGATGTGGAAAAGTCACGTTGTGCTGGGATTAAGCGCCTTTAATTCCTGTTGAATCTCCCATCTGACTCCTGACATCCTCCCCCAGCCGGCCCCACAGTCATTACCATTTAAACACCTGAATTATCAAACTGCCAGGCACCAAAGCTGGCAGATAATTTACTTCTGTTACAAAAGACCGACTGGGGGAAGGGCCCATTCTCTAGCTGTTGGGCGTTCATCTTTCTCGCGGAGCCAGGAACGTTCCAGAAGGGCCTGGGTAAACATCGATAAGGGAAAACCGGAAATGATTTTCCAGAGAGTTTATGTCGTCCTCCTCCTCCTCCTCCTCCTCCTCGTGTCTAAAGACAGGACTGTGGCCCTTGGGATCCGGTACCTGAGACACCCCTCAGGTTGGGTGAGAGGCCAACCTGTGCGAGCTCCAGGGTCAGAGGACTCAAGTTCCTACCCTGCTTCTGCCACCTGGAGAGTCCAGTTGTTTTCCTCACCTCCCTCTGCCTCAGTTTCCTCAACCATCCCAGGGAGACACACTGGTCCCCACCTCCCTGGGTGTCACTGGGATCAAGAGGATGCACAGACTGCTGATGCTGTTACCGCTGTCACTGTGACCCTAATTACACCCTCGAAGGACCCTGTGGCTCGCCTGTTCTCCGCCTCCGGTGACAGACGTGAAATGGGCAGCTGCTTTCCTCTAGTTCAAGAGGCTCTAGGACAGGCAGATCCGTCCAGGGCACGTGCCAAATGACGTGTTCAAATGGGTCCATGGGGGGGCTCCCACCGCCCTGCAGCCGGGCCCTGAGTGCCCTCCTCCACTGAATCTCTGCTGGGTCAGATGCCGTGCTGGGCCTTTCGGAGGGCTACCTGTGGTTCGGCTAGACGCCCTGGGGGGCACCTGCTCCCCTGGGTTCCGACCAGTTAGGCTGCGCTCAGCTCTGCCTCGCACCGTCTCCCTGTTCCTGCTGCCTCCTGACCTGGGTTCTAGTTGTTTCACAGATCCGTGAGTGTGTGTTTCATATCCTGCATTCGGTCAGCATTTATTGAGTGCCTGCTGCCTGCTGTTCATGCCCACCCTTAGGGAGCAGCTCCTCTGTGCTGGTCACCCTCTTAACAGGCGTACAGCCCATGATGCAGCCACAGAAGGGCTCCATCCTCATTCTGCCCAGCAGGCTTCCCCGTCTCCCATCCCAGGAGAGGGCCTGATGTGTGCCCAAACACCATCACCTGCTCTAGCCCCCAGCCTCACCTGAAATCCTGGAGATGTTCTTAGTGTCAATCCACTCCAATCAGCCCCCTCCAGGAAGCCTTCCACAGACCCTCACTCCCCAATGACTCCTCCTCTTTTGATCCCAACACGTCCCTGCCCTCTGGACACTGCAGGTCACGAATTCTGTTCCTGCACATGGCCTACACTATGACCTGGCCGGTGAGCTCGTCAGGACTGGCACTGCTCTTCTGTTTCCTTGTGTCCCCAAGAGCTGAGCCCAGGCCCACACAGACAGTGGGCGCTTACTAAAACCTGCTGCCTTACTGGCTGCGGACGGAAAGTGCAGGGGCAGGGTGAGGGGGAACTGATGTGGACAAAGGCCTGGGGGTGGGTCCTGGACCAGCCACCAGCTGTGAGCTAGGACCCAGCTGGGGCTCCCAGCCTGGGGAGGAGACAGAGCTGCCCACACCGGCCCCATACCCAAGATGCAAGATGCCAGCGGCCAGGAGGTTTGGTGCAGCCTGGACCTGAAGCCCCGTACCCGAACATCATCCCAGTGGGGAGTGAAGTCCCCAGCAGTGAATAATTTCTTCTCTGTCACTTGCCAGGGCCCAGCTGCCTCGGATGAGGTCTCATTAGGACAGGCCAGCTTCTTCACCTCTGCTGATTAAGTCCCCTGGGCACCAGCGAGTGGAGGTGGGAGGCAGTGAGGAGCTTGAGAGCCTTTTCATTTCTGGAGCTCCTTGTCCTGTGCATGGATAGTCCTGGAAACCATCCATGGGGGCTGCCCTGGCTGGGGTGGGAGGACCAGGGGCCAGGAGCCAGCTGTTGATCTAAGCCGCCGGTGCGGGTTAGAGAAGAGAAGAGTGTTCAGGGCAGGAAGCCCCTTGAATCTGCCCCGAGATGGCCCTGTGTTTTCCCAGGGCTAAAGTCTGCTGGGGCTGTCTATCACAGAGGGACCACCCGAGGAGAGGCACAGGTGGGGAGGGGGGGCAGGGGTCAGCCCAGAGACCAGACAGTGAGCCACGAGGTGGTCAAAGTGCTCCCCACTGTCTCCCTGGATAACTTGCAAGCATGTTTCACCTGGGCCTCAGTTTCTCTGTCTGTAACAAGAAAGGGCTCCACGGGGCCATTCTTTAGTTCTGACGCTGCAGGTTTCCATGAGTGTTAACTAATAAGGCTCCAAGGTCCTTCAGAGGAGACAGACGACCCAGAGGAGCCCCTCCACTCTGACTGCCCCACCCAACTCCCCTCATTAGCTGCAGGTTATCGGTCCAGCTTTGCCCACAGAAAAAATCTTGAATCTGAGGTGGGCTCAGAAAATGCCTTCAGAGTCAGGGCTGTCCAGAGGGCCCAAGGGAACAGCCGCTAAATGGCAAGTCACACCCGGGGGCAGCTTCTCTGCCCCTGGGGCTCTGGGGCAGTGAAGAAGCTGCAGAGGCGGATACTCAAGGGATGGGGCGAGAACCCACAGACCTGACCCAGGGAGCCTGGCAGGGGTGGACATCGGGGAATGTCTGTCTGACTATTGTGGAGTCTTAAGAGCAGCAAGAGCCCTGACAGGTCATGCAAACCCCTGGTTTCTTAGTGTGAAAACTGGGCCCCAGAGAGGGACAGGTCCAAGTTCACCCCGTGGGGCTGTGACACCATCC
Organism: Cephalopachus bancanus; assembly: GCA_027257055.1. Classification (NCBI taxonomy): domain Eukaryota; kingdom Metazoa; phylum Chordata; class Mammalia; order Primates; family Tarsiidae; genus Cephalopachus; species Cephalopachus bancanus. The sequence continues at coordinate 5,106,474 of JAPVLO010000036.1, forward strand.
AGGGCCCTGTCTTTAGAACAACGTTCCTTGCAGGCACTAGTGTGTCCCAGGTTGGCCCAATCACAGGTATTATGTGGAGGCATCTGTTAAAAATTCAGAGGCCGGGTTGGGCTCGGTAGCTCAACCTGTAATCACAGCACTTTGGGAGGCCAAGGAGAGTGGATTGCTTGAGTCCGTGGGTTTGAGACCAGCCTGGTCAACTTGGCAAGACCTCGTCTCTACAATAAATAAAAAGAAATTAGCCGGGCATGGTAGCGCATGCCTGTAGTTCCGGCTATTTGGAAGGCTGAGGCAGAAGGATTTCTGGAGCCCAGAGGGTCGACATTGGAGTGGCTGTGAGTGTGCCACAGCATTCCAGCCTGGGTGACAGAGTGAGACTCCAACTCAAAAAAATAAAAAAAATTCAGAGGCCCGGGCCTAGCTCCAGACATACAGAATCAGACTCCTGGAGAGGTGCCCGAGAATCTGCATTTAAACAGGCACCCAGGTGGCCTTATGCGCTGGCAGACGTGGGAAACCCTTATGTCTCTGTACTGAAATGTCATCCAGGAGTTCCCACTTGGAAGCTCAAGAGAGGAGAGAGGACAGAGGGGAGGGCGCAGTGACTCATTCCCAGCACTTTGGGCGGCAGAGAAGGGAGGACTGCTTGAGCCCAGGAGTTTGAGACCAGCCTGGGTAACACAGCGAGACCTCATCGCTACAATAAATTTAAAAAGTAAAAATTAGTCGGGTGTAGTGGCATGTACCTGTAAGTCTCAGGTACTTGGGAAGCTAAGGTGAAAAGATTGCCTGTAGTCCCAGCAAATTGAGGCTACAGTGAGCCATGATTGTGCCATTGCACTCCAGTCTGGGTAACAGAGTGAGACCCTGACTCAAATAAAAGAAAAGAGAGAGAGAGAGAGAGAGAACCTTGGGGTCGAGTTTCTCTGGGCAGGGAAGTATCTGGGTAGAGCTAACGAATGCCAATCTCAAGCAGATGCTCCATTGGAAGGGTAGGAGGCATCTCCCCAATGTCAGTTGCCAACAGAGGGGATGGGTGCTGATAGCTATTGCTGCATTTCACCCTTCCCGGTGGGTGGACTGCTCCCACTTCCCAGATGAGGAAGTCAAGGATGAGCTAACTTGTCCAGACTCACTCAGCTGATAGGCGGCAGAGCAGAAATCTGAACCCAGAATTGTCTGTCCCTAAAACCCACACTTCGACCACATGCCAAACAGCATCCTTTATCACACTGAACTGACACGAGGGAAGTCGTGTGTGGTGAGCTCTCCAGCAATGGAGGTGTCCGGGCAGCAGCTGGGGAGCTGTGGGCAGGCATGAGGTGACCTATGCCAGCCCTCCTGGGGCTGGGGCTGGGGACAGGCTAAGGTGGCTACAGCATGCAAGGATGGAGAAAAATGTTCCAGGTTATTTTCTAGCTCGTCCAAGTCCTCCTGGTTCACTCCTAGGCCACCCTGGAGCTGCGGGGCAGGAGGTGGCTAGGAGCCTCTACCTGATGGGCATCTGCTGGGGACAGAGACAGTGGGCGCAGAGAGTTGGCTCCCCAGGCGATGAGAAGGGCAGGGGTGGGGGCTGTGTGGGGGAGTCTGGGTGAGGATGGGGCCGATGGACAGTGGCAGAGTCCACCCAGCCGAGGCTGTTTCAGGCTAGCCTGCCCCACCGACTGGAGGGTGGGCCAGACGGAGGTGGCACCACGGAGCATTCCACAGAGGTTATGGAGCAGAGCTGTTCCCACGGGCTCTGAACGAGGCCCCCAAAGATGCCTCCGGGAGGCGGTGGAGGGTCCCGGAACAGCTGTGAGGCAAGATATGCTGCTTCCCAAACCGGAACTGAAGAAGGGTGAGAAGCACTTAACGCGAGACACAGATGTGATGGAAAAGCTTCCAAAAACGGAGACCACACGTTTCCAGCTTCCCATCAATGAGTCAGCTCCCCAGGGGCTCTGGAAGGTTCTCTGGGGCCCGGCTCGCCCAGTAGCCAGGGTGGATGGACACCTGTGGGGACCACACTAAGGTCCTCCTTCTTCCCTCTTCCTGTACTGGCCACAGCCCTGAGTTGAGAAACCCACTGTGTGGACCCCATGCCCAGGGAGTGGAGCAGAGAGGGCAAACGCGTGCCATGTAGTGCATGACACTATTCCTCACAGAGTCTGCATGCAGCTTCAGAATCCTTCTTAACACAGCCCACCAAGTTCAGAAATAACTGGCATATTAGACAAAACCTTGTTGCCAGAAGAAGCAGAGGGTGCAGAGGTTGGGTGTTTTCCCGGTGCCTTTCAGCATGGGAGTGCCGGGAATTGTGCTGGGGACATGGTTCAGAGCCTGCTCTGAGCCTTCAAGGAACAGGGAGACAGAAGATGGCTGGCTTGGAGGACCAGAGACAAGGAAAGGTCACAGGGGCTGAAGGAGGGAAGAAGGCATCTCACTGGGCTGGGGAAAGGAAGGAGGCTTTGGTCAGTACCCTCTCAAGTTTCACAACCCCTGCTGGTGGGAGAGGCAGGCCCCTTGGAGGGAGCCCAGCCCGGCACCTGAACCTTCTGTGACTCCCGCTACCCCGCTTGTGCAGCACAAACAAGAGAGGCCGACTGTAAATGGAGCATGCAGCCAAGTGCGGCCGTGGGGGCTTGTGGGTAACAAAGAAGAAAATCAGCTCCGGAGGGTGGAGTGCTCTCGAGGGGCTGTTCTGCTGCCAGTCGGGCTCCTAGGGTACGCTCCACCTCAGAAGAAGCCCTCCAGGGTTCACCAGGGCGTGCCAGGCTCCTGGAGGTGACTCCCTGCTTTCCTTCCTGCCCTTGGCTGGCCCCGCCCCAGGCATCCTCCACCCCAGGGAGACCTGAGTGGGCAGTACACACCCTTTGGGCACCTCGGCAACTCAGGCTGGGCTGGCTGATGTGGGAGGGTGGCAGTCAGGGTGTCCTCCTCTCCTGGGAGGGACAGGGGCTTGGAGCCTCCATCTAGGGTGTGTGCCAGCTGTCAGGATGCTGGGAGAGACGAGGGGCGGGGCCAGCCCACACAGCCTGTGACAGCTGCTTTGGAGCCTGTTCGGGGATCAGGTGAGGGGCAGTCCTGGAGCTCTGGGGTCCACCGGGGGCTGCGGGGAGGGAAACGAACCATTCATGTGGTCACTCCTCTATTTACACGGGTTCCAACCATGGTCCTGCCTGCCTCGATGTGCCTTTATGGCCAGCGCAACGTGGCTCGGTTTCTGATTTTGTCCTGCAGGACAGTGGCAGCCTTGTCTACAGAGAGAGCACGCACTCTGCAAACTCTCATCTGCAGCATCTCCTTCCCCGGTCTCAGTTTCCCTACCAAGAGAGTGGGGACGGGAAACCCTCCAGGTCTGCTCTATGCTTCTGACTGGGCAGTGGAGGCTGCCATGCGGTATACGTGTTAAACACACACCAGATTTCAAAGACTCGGTATGAAAAAAGTGTCTGTGACCTGCCCTGTGGGCCCAATGTATGACCATCCCGATACGTCATCCACACAAAATGAAAATGGGCCCGGTGAGCAGTATGACTCACACTCTAAAGGGCACGAACAGCTCCGAGGAAAGAGTCTAGAGTTTGGGAGAGGCGTTTGGGAGCGGTGCTCGGGGCCTCCGGGAGGTGGAGGCCGTGGGGGAGCAGGTTCGGCCCGAGGAGGCTTCCAAAGAACGGAGCCACGTGGCCACAGGGGCTGCGGTGGGAGAAGGAGGGCAGAGCGGGGAGGAGTGAGGGGGCCGGGACAGGGCAGGGTGGTGGAGTGGAAGCCCAGGGCACAAGCAGAAGGCTTAGCGTGTGAGGTGACTGCAAACAGAGGCCAGATGGTGGCGGCTTTGAATGCCAGGCGGAGTAGGGTGGGCACGCAGCAGGCACTTCCAGGAAGACTGGTGACCAGGGCCAGAGACCGAGGGAGCCCCCGAGGATGTCCAGGTGAGTGGTGGGGCCTCTGGCCTACATCTCAGGCCACGGAGCCCCCCCAGACCCGTACTTCTCTGGGAGCCCACCCCAGCTCTTGGGAGGGGACAATTTATTTATTCATGAGCACACAAACGCTCGCGCCAGGCAGCCAGCTCTGCACACCTCACTACTAATTATAGCAGGAATTTCATTAATGCTGGAGGGAAATGCCAGTTTTTCGGCTGTCCCTGCTAGTGGGCGCAGCCCCTTCCCCCCCCGTTTCTGGGCCCCAGCCCATGGCCAGTGGTCCGTCGGCCCCGGACGGCACGGGGCAGCCACGGGGGTGGCTCTCAGCTTGCACCGGCCTAGCTGAGGTGGCTGGCATGGTGGGTCGTGGAAAAGCATGGGCGCCTGCCCCCACTGCCTGGCCACACACAGATCGCAGCCTCTGGGAGGACGGGGTGTGGGGTGCTGCCCTGGACGCCTCTGAAGAGCAGGATGGGAGGCAGTGGGCGTACTGGCTGGGGCTGGTTACACAAGGCGAAGGTGGCAGGTTGGGAGGCCAGGAGGTTCTCCCTTGGGGACGTCAGAAGGCGATGACAGGGCGCAGACGTGCTATGGGGATGCCTGGCAAGGAGCAGCTCTGAGGGCAGGAGAGGGAGGTGAGGTCCCGTGGGAGGGAGGCCACATGAGGGGAGGCTGCTGGGGGAGGGGGTGTGAGAAGACAGGGGAGCCGGGCAGGAGAGAGCCACAAGAGAGGCAGGGACAAAGAGTCACAGGAGAGGCAGAGAGAGACGCAAGACAGAACCCGTGCCCCAGCCCGCCCAGAGCACCAGGCAGTACACACAGCTGAGCTGGGGCCGGAAAGCCAAGGACAGAAGTAAAGAAACGACTAGTGCCAAGCTAAGTTTGGCTGCGCAGAGGACTCCCCAGCACAGCCGGCCTGCCCAGGGGGACCAGCTGGGCCCACCCAGAGGCTTCAGGCCGGAGACTTGTGGGTATGAGTCTGAGGCGGGCGGCATGACCTCCCAAGCCACAAGGTCCAGACCACGGCAGAGTCAGGACCTCCCACTGTGAAGCGCAGGTCAGAGTTCAAGGCCTGGATGCTTCCCCCTCTGGGGCCCTTCCAGAGCCCACCTTTGTCCCCCCATCCTGCTCCTCAGTCAGCTCTCTTGTGGTCAGTGGGGCCCCCAGGACAGTGTGAATGTGGAGCCGGTGCACACACGGGGGGGGGGGTGTCCTGGCACATCAGTAGAGGGGTCTCACCAGCATTCACACAGCATCACACACCAGCCTGAATGATCACACCCACATCCTCACCACAGACACACACACACACAAACACAGGCACAGCCGCACACCCTCCCTCGTCTCTCTCTGGAAGCCCTGAACTTCCCGGAGCCTCCAGGGCGAACTGCTGGTCCTGGGGCTTTGGGTGGGGAACTCCGGCCCTACAGTAGGGCCCAGAGGGAGATTGGGTTTGTCAGGCTTAGCTCTGGCCCCTATGCAGAATCACCTGGGCGGGGGAGGGGGCTCTCTGGAGAAGGCAGCCTTGGAGAATATGCTCCCCATCTCCTGCCTTCCTGACCCAATCCCAGGGAGGGGACAGAGCTGCTGAGGTGACCCCAGACGGACCAGCAGGTCAGGCCTGGGCCTGAGCCCTCCAGCTCCCAGACAGGCTCTCCACTCCCTACACCCCCCACCCAACCACAGCCTGTGTGCTACTCTCCCCTCGCCACCGGACGGGGAGCCTGGGTCTTTCCCCTGACCCTGCTCAGTGTCCTGATGTCCCTGCAGCGGGGCCTGTCAGGGGAAGCAGGCAGTGAAGCACCGACCTCCTGTGCCTGGATGTGCCTCCTCCAGCCCTCCCCCCCCGCCCATCCTGCCTCCCCAGTGCCCACCTGGAGAGCCTCATGCTTTCTCCTAGATGCCTAGGGATGCCCCAAGCCCCCCCCAGTCCACTACCCACATGCCCCGTGCAGCCCCAATCCCAGCTTACACACTTTGTAGTGACGAGAAACTCACAACCTCCCTGGAAGGCAGCTTTAACAAAAAATCTCTAGACAGCTCAGACTCTTGGCAAGTTGAACGTGTGGATACCAAGGAGACAGCGTGGTCGCCACCAAGGGTTGCCACAGAGTCCAGTGGGCAAGACTGTCCTTTCATTGTGAGTTTAGAAACAGACAGAATGGGTCCATCACCCTGACTGTCACTCCAGATTGTAACAGAGCTAGAGAAACAACGTCCTGTAGCCAGCAGCACCTCCTTCACTGATGACTGCAGACTGGGACCCAAAAGGAATTTGCTCACGCAATTAATCAAACACCAGTGGCAACCACCTCATGTGCCAGGTGTTAGGCGGTGGAGTAAACTGGGGTCAGCTGATACTCGTTTGCGGGGATGGGCAGAAGAGGGGGCAGCCCTGCATCCGCCTCAGCCAGCAGGTCCTGGTCCACCCAGGCCTCTTCCATTGCATCTGCCCACAACCCCACAGCGTTCAGAGTCGTGCAGACAGGGCTTTTGGGGACCCAGACCTGCTCCTCTCCTGGGCACAGCCCTTAGTCCCTACCCCTGGCAGCCACCCTAGAGAGAGGCCAGGCCAAAGAGGCCACTGGGTGGGCGCTGGGTACAGGGAGGTTCATTTGGGGCACGATGAGAACCCAGCAGGGGCGGCCACTCCCACTCACGAGGGCTGAGGCCCAGGCCAAGGGTGCAGTGTGCTGGGGCTGGCACTTTGTTCCCCAGGGGGACATGTCTGCCCCTCCCCCAGGAATCCGTTCCGGTCTAACACCGGCCCTTCACCCATTTTACAGGTGGCAAAGCTGAGTCCAGGGAGAGGCAGCTGCTCCTCAGAGCCACACAGGGAGCCGGTGGGCAAGAGCACAGCTTCCTGCTGCTGCCGCAGGCGCCGCAGCCTGCCAGCCCTGGGAAGGAGGGAGAAGGCTGTGCGTCTGCCGTCCCCACCCCGGCCGTTTCTAGGACACCCAGGTATTGATTACCGCCCTCGCCTTGGAGTGGTTTTCTTTTCTTTTTCCACCAAGGCTTTCTGTTCCTCACTTTTTTTTTTTAAAGAATAAACTGGAAGCTGTTCCTATGATTAATTACCAGCTGCCTAATGCTCCGCCACTGGCAATTTCTGGAAAGGGAATGAATTACCTTGAAAAACATCCGAAAAGAGAAGCCACCATGAAGGAGAATTTCAAAGGTTACCCGACAATTGGCAGTAGGTTCCCTATCCCTATCGGATTGCTGGCAGGCTCCACCGGGGAGGAGCAGACCACCAGCCTGGGGGGGGCCACCTCCGGCTCCTGCAGGCAGAGGGGCTTGGAGGGCAGGCAAAGGCTGCGAGGCAGACGCGGAGGTCGTTTCCTGAGCAGCGACCTGGGGCCTGCCCCGGGGCCCAGGCCCAGTCCCCAAGGCATCACAGGGTGCTTAATGCTGCGGGCCTTGGTTCCAATCCGCACCCTGCCGTGTGCACACGGCTCTGTGGGTTTCTTAAGCCTGCTGAGCCTCTGGAGGACAAGGCATTAAACAACCTCCTCATGGGACTCTTGTGGGGAGAAATGTGTATTTAAGCAGCAGAGTGCTTGCACGCAGCGGACGCTCACGAAGCTGTAACGTTTAAAAACGTTCGTGGCTTCTAAGCATCCTCACAACAGCCCTGTCAGCAATGCCGGGATAATCACCCTCATTTTCAGATGAGAAGACTGACTCTCACGGGAGGGAAGGGACTGGCCCAAGGTCATGCAGCAGAGAGCAGGGAGCGGAATTTCCTGCAGCAGGAAGGGAGGCGGAGCAAGGCTTCCTGGTTCCAGAGCCCAACTGAGGCCAGCCCATCCCCACCCTGGGTGAGTCCACCAGGGCCAAGACTCCCTCTCCCAGGTTGGCCGCAGCACCATGGTGCCTTGGGCCAAAGGCCCTGGCCCACGCAAGCATCATCCCAGGGTCGAGAGGCGTGAGTAAACAGAGATGACACGGGTCACCCTTGGGCTCAGGGCCAAGCGTGAGCAACCCTGAAATGTCACCCCGTGATGAGACACGCCAGTGTGCAGGCCAGAGGTTCCGCCGAGAGGCTCGGTCTCAGGATCTGCTGGCTCAGTGCCCTCAGGAGTTTCCTGATGTGCCCGGACCCCTCATCAGACTGGGCGAGCAGTTCGCGTCCACCTTGGCGTTCATGGGCCCTCAGGAGGAAGAGGATGGTGGAGACGGAGGTGTGTGGATAGAAGGGAAGGTCCCAACACACTTGAGCCAAACAGATGACAGATCCCAAGTGCTTGCTGGGTGTCAGGTGTGCTACCATCTCATGCCTATTTGACGCATGGGTAAACTGAGGCACAGAGAACCCACACAGGTCACAGTGAACACATGCCATGTGTCTCCAACTCCGCATGTTTGTAGGAATGGGCAAAAGAGGGGGCAGCCCTGCATCCACTTTAGCCAGCAGGTCCTGGCCCACCCGGGCCTCTTCCCATGCAGCGGCCCACACCCCCATAGGGTTCAGAGTTGTGCAGGCAGGGCTTTTGGGGACCCAGACCCGCCCTTCTCCCGGACACATCCCTCAGTCCCCACCCCTGGCAGCCACCCTAGAGAAAGGCCAGGCCAAAGAGGCCACTGGATGGGCGCTGGGTACGGGGAGGGCTCATTTGGGGCATGATGAGATCCCAGCAGAGGCGGCCACTCCCGCTCACGAGGGCTGAGACCCAGGCCAAAGGTGCAGTGTGTTGGGGCCAGCACTCCATGCCCCCGTGGGGACATGCCTGCCCCTCCCACAGGCATCCGGTTCAGCCCCCTGCCAGCCAGTGGCACACCTACCTCAGTGATCCGCAAATCACCAGTGTCCCACGCGCTGGTCAGCAGCTCGCAGCCCTCCACCTCACTCCAGCTCCATCCTGCTGCAACGAGAAGCGGTGATGAGTGGGTTCCCCCAGAGGGACCCCAGCACCGACCACCCTGCCACCACCTGACCCCACGGGAGAGTGTACAGCCAGCAGAACCGTATCATCCCGTCTGACAGATGGGGAGCCTGAGAAGCATGACAGGGAGCCCAGACGTAAACAGGACCTGGCACTCCACATCTGCAGTCACCCGCTCTGGGATGTGGACATGCTCCAGCCTCTCCCAAGGCTGCTGGGAGGACCCAAGGAGCTATGGTGACAAAGGTACTTGGCAGTCACACATTCATTCAACAAACACTTAACAAGCACTCTGGGCTATGACAGCGGTCCCTGCCCATATGGGGACTCAACAACGAGCTAAGAATAACATGGCGCCTCAGTCTATAATCCTAGCATTTTGGGAGGCCGAGGCGAGTGGATTGCCTGAGCCCGTGGGTTCGAGACCCACCCGGGCAACTTGGCGAGACCTCGTCTCTACATTAAATAAAAAATTAGCTGGGCGTGGTAGCGTGCACCTGTAATTCCAGCTACTAGGAAGGCTGAGGCGGAAGGATCGCCGGAGACCAGCAGGTTGAGGCTGTGGTGGCCAGGAACGTGCCACTGCACTCATCTGAGCGACAGAGTGAGACTCCAACTCAATAAATAAATAAATAGATAGAGAATAACACAAAATTAAAGGCAGTGCTTGCCAGAAAGAGTAAGTACAGGGGCTACACAGCAGAGACTCAAGTTCCAAGGTGGCTTCTTTGGGGAAGTGACATTGAAGGACAAGCCAGAGAGATGAGGGAACAGCATGTGCGAAGACTCCGACATGGGGAAAAAGCCTGGCCCAGTGGAAGACTCGAGAGTGGATGGTGTGAATGGGGACCAGGGGACAGGGCCAGGAGAGGGTGGACGGGAGCCACGGGAGGGGCTGGGCAGCTGAGGGACATGACCCCAGTTCTAGTTTGGGAGGACCCCGTGGCTGCTGAGAAGAGCCCGGAGGGACAGGAGAAGGCAGGAGAACAGTGGGAAGTCTGTTCCAGGGTCCAGGCCTGAGCCCATGAGCTCAGGACAGAGAACGAGAAGCAAGCAGAAGCACAGGACCTGCCGGAGTGCCGGGCAAGGGACACACAGCCTGCCTTGCTGTGTGGGGCCTGGTTGGCCCATCTCCTCCGCGGAGCCCCAAGGGAACCCAGGAGGGGCAGACCCAGAGGCCCGGCTGGCAGGCTTCCCTGGAGACCCTGCTGCAGGCTGGGAGGTGTGGAGCCTTGAGCTTGAGGCCTGGCCAGGAAGGGGCTCGATGTGAGGCCGGGAGCAGCCCCTGTGCCAGCGCTCCCACCTCTAGGAAACAGGAAACCTGACTGCAGGGCTGCACACCTCTCATGAGACCCGGGCTAGCAGCAGGGAGGCGTTCTGCACCATGTGAAGCAGGGCTTCCACTCACACCGAGGGGCCAGGGGGCCTCAGTCTGGAGCCCTATCTCACTGTGCGGCTGGACGGGGCTTCCAGGGAGAAGTGGGCGCCCAGGGCTTCAACAAGAGGTGCTGGGGCTTACAGGTAAGACGGGGGCCTCAGTATTAACAAGGACCTGGTTCAAGCCCTAGTTTCACCCTCTTACCAAACATGCAGCTTGGACACATTTCGTAGACCTCTCTCTGCCTTAATTTCCTCAGCCGTGGGAGGGGATACAGGAATAACGAGGAAACCTCCCTCTGGGAGTCGTACAGACTGTGCAGGGTGATGCAGCAAGGGCCAGACACGACAGCAGCTCTCCCTGCTTGTCAGCTGAGGCACGAGTGACCTCGTGGGGGCCAGCTCTGGGTCCCTTGGAGTGCCAGGTCCCTAAGCCCCAAGCTCCCTAATCCAGGCCTAGGGTCCCCACCCCAGACACAGGGAGAGGGCAAGGCTCCACATCCTGACTCTCTGGCTCTGGTAGTCCCCAAATTCAGGTCACCTTGGGGATATAAACAGTTTTGGAGAGGCATGCAGTGGTTCACACCTGTAATTCCAGAACTTTGGGAGGCAAAGACGAGAGGTCTGCCCAAGTCCAGGAGTTTGAGGCCAACCTGGGCAACTTGGCAAGATCTCATCTCTGCAATAAATCAAAAAAATTAGCTGGGCATGGTGGTGTGCGCCTGTAGTTCCAGCTACTTGGAAGGCTGAGGTGAAAGGATTTCCTGAGCCTAGAACACGTCGAGACTATGGTGGCTGTGAGCGTGCCACTGCACTCCAGCCTGGGCGAGAGTGAGACTCCAACTAAAAAAAGAGTTTTGGGTTCACGGATCCATTTCACAGAGGAGGAAACTGAATGGGCCTCCCGCCTCCCTACTACCCATAGCTAGGCCCTTCCCAAAGGCAAGCTGGCTAGCACAGCCGCTGACAAGGAGAAAAATCATTATCTTGGCAGCTGAGACAGAAGTCAGAGCCGGAAGCTCTTGCTCACTCAGTGAGCACCGTCCAGGCCCCCAGGATAATGTCCACCCTTCCTGCCTCACAGGGGTGCCCCAGCTCATGGTACACACACACATGCCTCATGCTCTGGCCAACCTGGCCCCTTGGTGTCAGGCTGGTATGAAGGCACAAATTGAGACCAGTGAGGGGAAGGGACCTGTCCAAGCTCACACAGTGATAAGTATGGGTGACAGGATTTGAACTCAGGTCCTGGCCGGGGGTCTGTGAGCCTGCATTGGACTGACCACCGGGAGAGAGAAGGGGGGCAGGAGGCTTGCCTTAATTGAGTCCTCATTGTGGATGATGCTTGGGATATTGTCTTTAATCCCAGTGAAATGCTGGGAGGTAGAAACTGTTCCATACGAGGCCCAGAGAGGTTCTATAACTTCCTGAGGTGGCACAGCTAATATGGAGCTCATAAGAATGCAGCTGGGAGCCGGGCTCAGTGGCTCAGCCTGTAATCCCGTGATTTGGAAGACTGAGGTGAGTGGATGGCCTGAGCTCGTGGGTTCGAGATCCGCCAGGGCAACTTGGCGAGCCCTCATCTCTACAATAAATCAAAAAATCAGCTGGGCGTGGTAGCATATGCCTGTAATTCCGGCTACTTGGAAGGTTGAGGCAGAAGGATCGCTGGAGCCCAGCAGGTCGAGGCTGCGGTGGCTGGGGGCAGCCACTGCACTCCAGTCTGGGCGACTGAGTGAGACTCCAACTCAAAAAAAAAAAGAATGCAGCTGGGATGTGAGTAAGCAGTCTGCCTGCCTCACACTCTGCCCATGAAGGGGTGACCAGCCAGGGATCCTGACCCTTGCCCAGCCCTGGGAGCTGCTCAGCAGTTCTGCTCAGAGCCAAGCGGCTCTAGGCACCCAGGCACTCTTGCCACCGTGTTGGACACCCCTCAAACTGGGGAAGGGGACCCATAGCTAGTAATCAGGGCAGGGCTGTGGACACAGAAGCCATACTGTGCACACCCACCCTAGCCCTGCTGAGTGCCCTTAGCTGAGCTCACAGCCTATGTGGCTATGCCTCCTGGGGAGGCCAGGAGAGAAGGCAGGGAACAAGGCTGCTTCCAGCCCACCCAGACCGCGAGGCCAGAAGCGGCAGTGTGCAGATGCAGACGGAAATGCCTCTCGCTGGCACCGTGCGTCTGCAGCCCCCAGGGAAGGGCCGGACCAACACCTGCTTTGCAGAACACAACACTGAGGTGCCAGGGGAGAATGGGGTTACTGGATGTGTCACAGCTCAAGAGTGACAAGACTGGGTCTCAGACGAGACAGGGGTCACTTGGGATGGGGACTGTCCCAGGACCAGGATGGGTTCCTCCACCACACCAGCCTTTCTAGCTCGTCTCCTCCAGGGATCCGATGGGAGGACCGGGTATGAGCTTGGGTGGAGGCCTCTGGCCAGGATGACCTGGGTTTTGTCTGGCCCAGGGAGAGGCAGGGTCCAGGCAGGCTTCCCAAAGGGCAGAGGGGTCCGAGACACAGGGGGGCCAGGACCAGGAGTGTCTCCAGGCCCGTGGCTAGGTGGCCAGGGAGCCCAATGGAGAGGCAAGGAGTGCCCCGGGGTGCTGCGTGGGTTGGGCCTGCCAGGGCAGCCCTGAGCCTGTCCAGGGCTCTGTCCCCAGGCTGCAGAGGACACGTGCCCTTGTGCCCTTGTGCCCCCCGGTGGCTGTCAGGCCTAAGGCATTGCGGGGTGTGCAGACGCAGGTGTCATGGAAGAAGAGCTCAGGGCACAGTGCAATACAAGTCAGGGAGAGGAGAGGGCTCAAGGTCATGAGAGGCAGAGTAGGGATCAGCACTATGGTCACAGGGCACCCATGCCACATGGTCCCACTGCCACGTCACTGGCTAAACAATTCCCAACACACTGACCCTCAGGCACCTGGGCTGTGCTACCCCCGGGCCAGACAGCTGCTGGTCGATGGCCAGCAGACTCTCGGGTGACAGGGGTTTTCCCACCTTGGAGGGCCCCCTCCCTGCATGCATCCCCTTACATGACCCCAGGGATAGACCCCTCTTCTCCCTGGTGTCTGCCCTGGCTCCAGGAGCAAGGCAAATATTTACCCCATGGTTATCCAGACCAGGCTGGCAGCCTGCCTCCTGCATTCCTGAAATACCTGTCCCCTGACCTCACAGGCTGGGGGTGGGGAGCCAGACGCAAGGAGGGCAGGCGGCCCTGAATGGCCCCTCCAGTCCCAGCCACGCACCCACCAAGGGAGGCTTCAGGCTGCTCTGGCAGAGCTGGATGTTGGTCCGAGCACGGACTTCCCCACAGACCACTAGGGGAAGGGGGCTGGAATGCCCAGGGCGCCATGGTGGGGCAGGGGTAACACTAAGGCCACCTCTGAGCCTGTAGGGCTCTTGTCACCAGGCCTCAGTTCTTCACACTTGGGCTGAACGTGTGCGCGCGCGCGCGCGCGCACACACACACACACACACACACACACACACACACGTGCCTGCAGACTGAGCCACCCAGTCTGCAAACAGGGCAGATTTTCCCTTCTGCCAGGCTCCTTCTCAACTACCCGGCAGCTCTCACAGCCCCCCTCCATCTCAGCACAATCCTGTCGCCAGGTATAAGGTCCCACTTTACAGATGAAGACACAGTCCAGCCGGACAGAGGCCACACTGAGTGGCAGGAGCTGCTGTCTCCCCGCCTACACCATGCTTACTGTAGCCCTGGGTCCCATTCTTGGATGCCCAGGGACCACCTCCTCCACGCTGCCTTCTCTGGGAGTCCCCCACCCCCAAGTGATCGTTCCCTTCCCTGAACTTCTAGAACATTCTGATGGTGTTTCTCTTTGTGTAATTAAAATTGAGTGCTGGTTATCTCTTCAGCCAGGAGGCCTGCCAGGTCAGGACCTTGTCCTCATTCCAGGCACAGTGAGGGACTTGGGCAACCCTAAGTGTTCAGGGAGGGCTGAACGTCCTCTCAAACTTTTTACCCAAGAGCAGTTGGCATCTGGGGTCCAGGAGCTCCTGGGCCAGGCTGCCTGGGTGTCACAAGGCACCTTGTCTCAATAATCCTGTCTGTCCTGGCCTCCTTTGAGGAGGCTTGTGTGACTCCTACAGTCTGCCCATGCCCAGTGTGCCCAGGCCCTGCACTTGGCTCCCTTTGCCCTCTTCTCTCCTGCCTGGAACCTTCGCAAGTGGCTACGAAGGGTAGACTGGTAGCGTTTAGCTGACCTGCTGGGGAGGCAGGAATGTCAGGCCAGGAAGTGGAGACCTGGCAAGTCTGGGTCATGGGGAGTCGTGGCCAGCACCTGCTGCTGGGTCCTTGGTACGCCTCCATGCATGGACGTCTCCTGTGGCTAGAAGATGCCCAGTGTAAAAGTGGGTTCACAAAATTGGGGGACCATGAGGGACCCAGAGTGGGGAGGACTGGGGGCTCACAGGACGAGTCCCTCACTCACCTAACATCCCTGATACTTCATGTCCTCATTTATATGTGTGTGTGTTTGTGTGTGTGTGTGTGTGTGTGTGTGTGTGTGTGTGTGTGTGTGATTTTTTTTAAATTGGAGTCACTCCATTGCCCAGGCTGGAGTGCAGTGGCACGCTCACGGCCACCCCAGTGTTGACCTGCTGGGCTCCGGCAATCCTTCTGCCTCAGCCTTCCAAGTAGTTGGAACTATCAGATGTGTGCTATCATGCCCAGCTGACTTTTTATTTATTGTAGAGATGAGATCACGCCAAGTTGCCTGGGATGGTCTCAAACCCGCAGGCTCAGGCAATCTACTCACCTCGGTCTCCCAAAGTGCTGGGATTACAGGCTGAGCCACCAAGCCCGGCCATTTTGAAAATATTTTTAAGAGACAGGGTCTTCCTGTGTCGTCCAGATTGGAGTGCAATGACGTGATCACAACGTATTGCAGTCTTGAACTCCTGTGCTCAAGCAATCCTCCCACCTTGGCCTCCCAAAGTGTTGGGATTTCAGGAATGAGTCACCACACCCAGTCTGGTTTCCTCATTTTTTAAATAGGGGTTATAGGTGGCTCACGTCTGAAATCCCAGGGTTTTGGGAGGCCGAGGCAGGAAGATAGCATGAGCCCAAGTTTGAGACAAGCCTGGGTAACATAGCAAGACCTCATCTCTACAAAAAATAAGAAAAATTAGCCAGCGTGGTGGCACGTGCCTATAGTTTCAGCTACCCAGGAGGCTGAAATGGGAGGATCACATGAGCCCAAGAGGTTGAGGCTGCAGTGAGCTGTGATTGCACCACTATACTTCAGCCTGGGAAACAGAACGAGACCCTGTCTCTAGAAAAAACAAAATAAAACAGAACAAAACAAATGAACAAATAAACAAAAAACAATAAAATGGGGGCTAAAAACCAACTTCTAAAGGTTGTTTAACCATCTCATTCATTCATTCATTCATTTCCATTGTTTAACAACTAACGACCATATCTATTATCTGCCAGAGGAGGAGAAGGAGGAGAAGAGAAACAGAGTGGGGATGAGGGCAGGGCCAAAGTGCCCAACACCTGCCCATCTTTTGTGTGTCCCAAGGGTGCTCACATACTGTTACCTCAAGGTGGGGATGACACCGGAGAAGACGGATACTTCTAGGACGACCAGGGGCTTGAGGACAAGAGTGCTAGAGGGTGTGCCCAGCTCAGTCTGGGAGCAAAATGGAGGGACAGGGACATTACCCTTGGCAGCGTCACTCAGGCAGGAGGGTACCCTCCTGAGCAAAGGCCCAGAGGCTTAGGGGGGAAAGGGCCTTGGGATGAAGACCTGTGGTGGCATCTGTGAGCAGGGACAGATGCATTCATAGGGTGGGGCACATGTAAAGACATACCTGGGGGTCCCATCAAGTTTCACCCCCATCTAATCCTGGCTTGCCGTGTTCTCCAGGCCAAGCTGGAGTGGCAGTCCCTCCAGAGAGCCTGCCAGAACTGGAAAGTCCTCACTCGCGCTGAGCGTTCAGGCCCAAGGAATGACTTCTACCCACTCTGCCCTAGACGTGCCCTGGCTCACAGTGCACACGTGTGCCTGGCCCAGCCCCCGGCCCAAACTGCCCTAGCGGTGTGGTGAGGGGCTTCTGCAAATAGACAAGCTGAGGCCTGAGTTCCTAGCACAGCATCACACAGCTAAGCAGCAGAGCTTGGGTCCCAGATCTGGTATGTGGGAACATAGAGCTGCGCTGTGTGCCAGAGGGCGGGACCCCACACAGAGATAAACAGGGACACTAGGATTCAAACTCAGGCCCCAGTTGGGACTGGCTCCCCTTTCCTTTGAGTCTGCATCAGATCTCCATCTGGGAAAGGGGAGGGCGGGGGAGGCCTCCTCTGGAAGCCGCCCTGATTGCCCAGCCAACATCCGTAACACCAGAGGCCTCTGGCTCCAGCAGCTGGCCGACTCACCAGGGAGGAAGGGGGAAGGGTCTCCCCTCTCCCCAAGTCGCCAAATGAACGCTTTCTCTTTCAATCAAGGGGCGAGGGCCCAGCATGGATGGATGGCACACAGCGCAGCTCTATGTTCCCACGCACCAGATCTGAGAACCAAGCTCTGCTGCTTAGCTGTGTGATGCTGGGAGGAACACAGGCCTCAGTTTCCTATCTGTAAAGTGAGGGACACTGACAGTCCCTGATCTCACAGAGCTGCTGAAGGACTTGCCAAGATCACGTCCACATTGTCCTGGAAGTGCTCAGCAGGTGGGAGCTGCCACCACTATCCCTGGCTCACAGCTACTGCCTGGGGCAGAGGCACTGAACCCCTATCACAGAGACAGAGAGACCCTGGCTTGAGGAAGAAGAATCCTGGCCTAGGCCCAATCTGGGCTGACTCAGGAGCTGGCCCTGTGGGTCCACTCCCCACCGACGGGTTTCCTCAGGGCCACCTGCTCCCCGGAGAGGTCCCACCTCCTCTTCCACAGGTGCACCCTAAGGTGCTAAGCACCCTTTGCTCAGCACCTTAGGGTGCACCTGTGGAAGAGCACAGGTGTGGAAGGGAGCACCAAAGCCCGTGCCAGGTGCTCCCTTCCATACCTGCTATTCCTCAGGCCTCACAGAGTGGGTATAGCCACCTGCTTTCCAGGGACCAGGATCTTGCTCAGAGGGGGACCTGGCTGGGAGTGGCCAGACCAGGGTCCCCGGCACTTTCCAACTTCCCAAGTACGCCCACTCTCGGTGCTGGGGATGGCAAAGGAATTTTGTTGCCAGGTCCCCCCCTCCCCCCAGGAGTTTCGTCTCTTAATTCCACCCAACCTGCTTGGGGTGCCTCCTACCTGCCACTCACTTACAGGGGCTGCCCTGGGATGTCCCTAATCCCAAACCCCTCGGCAGAGTCCTTGGGGTTCTCAGGAAGCTCTGAGTGCAAAACCACCACCCTACAGAGGAAGCAGAGAAGAACAGGGTGGGGATGTGGGGTCAAAGCCGGGACTAGAAACCAGGTACATTCTGGCATTGAAGGTCACACTGAGGAGCTGGGGTTCCAATCCTGGCCCGCCTGTGCAGATCACCTGTCCCTCCAGGCTGGGGCTAACTCTAGCTCGAGGATTAGAGGAGCTGATGTCACACCCACAATTGGTGCAGGAAGGTCGTGGGGCTGAAGGGCACAGGCACCGTCGGTGGCACACACAGACCGCCGCGCACCGAGTGTTCCCGATGACCCTCTTCCTGGGCCAGGTGCCAGCGCCCTGGCAGTCACGCTCCCCAAACAGACATCCCTCTGGGATTCTGGCCACACGTGGGCCAGGCCAGGCTGAAGTGATGGCCGAGACCCAGAGTTACAAATGCCGGACAAAGGAAAGCTCTGTTCTCGCTTGCGAGAGGTGGCGGGTCTGAGCACGGGCTCTCACGTCACCCAGGCCTGGAAGAAATCCCGGCCTGCTCACAAGCCACGTGGCCTCAGTCAAGTACCTCCCCCCTGCCTCAGTTTCTTCAGTGTTGTCATGAGGAGAGAGAAGTTTCAATGGGTGACCCATGTGTGTTCCCACCCCTACTCCCCCACCCCTATCTGGAAGCCCAGGCTGCAGGAGCGCCTGCTGTTTATAGGATTGCCAGCTCCCCAGGGGCAGCCAGTGGTGTCTGCAGGGGCCTGCCAGGAGAGGCTGCTGTTTACAGGAAAGGCAGCTCTCCCCCCAAGGGCAGGCAGTGGTGTCTGCAGGGACCTACTAGGAGTGCCTGCTGTCTACAGGAAAGTCAGCTTTTCCCCTAGGGGCAGCCAGTA
This sequence comes from Cephalopachus bancanus, assembly GCA_027257055.1. NCBI lineage: Eukaryota > Metazoa > Chordata > Mammalia > Primates > Tarsiidae > Cephalopachus > Cephalopachus bancanus. Next base: position 5,124,857 of record JAPVLO010000036.1, read on the forward strand.
GTGTCTGCAGGGGCCCGCCAGGAGCACCTGCTGTTTAGAGGAATGCCAGTTCTTTCCTCAGGGGCAGCCAGTGGTATCTGCAGGGGCCCGCTGGAAGGCCAGGGAAGAGGGGATGGCAGGCTCGCACCCATCACACCGCACTCCACGGCCTGCCCCGCCACTGCAGACTCCCAAGGAAGCTCAAATTTTCCACCAGGATCTTTACATGGGGTGAGGGTTCAAGTTCAGCCTGTGTCTCTCACTCCTCCCTGACCCGGGGCAAGTGCCTTCTGTCCCTTCAGTCTCCATCTCTCCATCAGCCAAGTAGAAAGAAGGGTGCCTGCCTAACCCCCAGGTTGCCGGGAGGACCATGAGATGGAAGGCATGTCAGGCCCGCCCACGGGCTGTGAGGAAGGTCCTCGTCCTGTCCCGTACGTGGCCAGCCCTGTCCAGCCATTACTCACTCCAGGCATGTCCCGGGCCCATCCCAGGAGGCAATCGGGGCTCCCCAGGTGCTTTTCAGCTGAGGCCATCAAGGCAGGCTTAGGATGTCCCCTCTTCTCCCTTGAACCTGGAGTCTCACCGGTTCTTTCAGTCTCCCTCAGCCCAGCAACTCAGGGAGATTCTCAAGAGAGCCACTTTCCCCCTACCCATCAATCCTAGGAACCAAAAGAACCCACCATCTAGGGCCCTGGAGGGGCCTAAAAGGGGAGCACGCATGGTGGCGATCCTCTTTCTGTTGCCCCAGCTCCAGCACTGGGCTTGCTGGAAGAATAGGTGAGCGGTGATGGCACAAGTAAGGAGAAACTGACTGAGATAAAAGAATGTGGCAGCTGAGCCGGGTTCGGTGGCTCAGCCTGTAATCCCGCGCCTTGGGAGGCTGAGGTGAGTGAATTGCCTGAGCCCGTGGGTTCGAGACTCGCCTGGGCAATTTGGTGAGACCTCACCTCTACAATAAATAAAAAAATTAGCCGGGCATGGTAGCGCGCACCTGTAATTCCAGCTACTCGGAAGGCTGAGGCGGAAGGATCGCTGGAGCTCCAGCAGGTCGAGGCTGCGGTGGCCAGGAGCGGCCACTGCACTCCTGTCTGGGCGACAGAGTAAGACTCCAACTCACAAAAAAAAAAAAAAGAATATGGCAGCTGACACTTGCATAGGGTCACTTCATAGCAGATCCACTTCTAATAGATACTGTTTGCATTCGTCAATCCATCTAGTCGCCATGGCAGCTCTACACAGTGAGTTATTCCCATTTCACAGATGAGAAACTGAGGCTCATAAAGTCACTTGCCCAGGGCTAAATGTGGTGGAGCTGGACTGAGTGCAGGCTCACCACTCTAGCATCCATACACTGGTCCACAGTGCCTCCTGGGGGGCCCTGGGAAAGGTGGAGAGAGCAGCCCCTTGGAGCCCATTCAGACCAGAGGCTCCTGGCCAGGTTGCAGGCCCTGTCCAGGGATCTGATTTTCATCTAGGGTGGGTTAGTCTTCAGAGTTGCCCAGGATCTCACCTGGGGCCAGGGTTGAGAGCCCTTTGCCAGCCCAAGCCTCACTCTTCAATCACAGAAACTGGCTCAAGGGGGTGGGGACCTGCCTGAGGTCACTGTTTGTGTTGGGGGAGCCTGGGACCTGGACTCGGCCCCAACTTCCCTGAGGTAGCTTTCTTGGAAGCAGCACCACCACTCGTGGAGTGGCCCACAGGGCCCAGATGGGGGCGGGAATGATGAGGCAGATGGGCTGGGGACGCCAGCATAGCACACAGCCAGATGACACACAGACCCAGCAATTCCTGACTCATGGCCACCCATTCTGTGACTCCACCCACCACCAGTGCCCCCACCCTGGCTCAGACCCCACAGCCCACTGCAGCCTCCAGAGTCCAGTTAGGACTGGAAAGTCATGGAGGAAGGGAGGAGCAAGGGCCCACCCAGGGCTGAGTGGGAGAACCTGACAACTCCAGCGGTGGGACTCAGGAACACACTCAGGGACACGCGAGGGCAGGGGGGCTGGTTTAGTGCCGACCCGCCCTCTGAGCAGCACCCCATCCCTGAGCCTTGTGGACAGACACCTGGTCTACAGGAGGAAAACTGAGGACTGCTCGCCCAGCTGGTGCTGACACCCACTGGGACAACTTTCTGTGCCATGTGACTCCTCTTGAACCAGGGCCCACAAGGGATGAGCATGCCAGCTCCCTGCTGCTAGTCCCTCTCCCTGCGAATTCTTGACTCCTCCTCTAGGACTTCCAGTGGCTCCCCAGTGCCTACCAGGCCCACTTCTAACCCTGGTCCACAACATTTCCTTCGTAAGGAAAGGTCTGACTCACGGAAAGGGCCGCAGGGACACCATCACTATGTTCCGAAATCCCAAGCGTGTCTCTTTCTTTTTTTGTTGTTTTTGGAGTCAGAATCTGACTCTGTCACCCAGGCTGGAGTGCAGTGGCATGCTCACAGTGACTGCAGTCTTGATTTGTTGGGCTCAGGTGATTCTTCCGCCTCAGTCTTCCAAGTAGCTGGAAACACAGGCATGCGCCACCATGCCCTGTTAATTTTTTGATTTATTGTAGAGACAAGGTCTCGCCAAGTTGTCCAGACTGGTCTTGAACCCCTGGGCTCAGGCAATCCTCTCACCTCCACCTGCCAAGTGCTGGGATTATAGGCGTGAGCTGCTGCACCTGGCTCAAACCCCAAGGGCTTCTCACAGCACTCATGACACTGACTCTGAAAGGCCCATTTGACAGAAGCAGGCTCTGAGGGGCAATATGAGGCTCCGAGGGGCAATATGTCCAAGGCCAGTGGAGACTAGGCTGTCACCACCCCATGGAAAGCAGCCTGGGCTGCTCAGGTGGATGGTCTTCCCTGTCACTGGCAAGCCTCCAGCTGCTCCATGAGCTCAAGGTGGGCCCCAGCCTGTCTTAACCCATCAATGTCATGATGATTTAGGTCCACTCACCGTGGTGCCCTGATGCTACCCCTGAGTCCCTTTCAGACAAAGTTGATACCTTGGGCTGCTCTCCCTGCTGACACTGAGCTGGACTTGGGCTGGGAGCACCTGGCTTGGGAAGGCGGGTCATGGGTCAGAGAGCACCTACCAGAAGGAAAAAGGGTAGGATTGGGAATATGGTGGGAGAACCTTCCCCTTCCCAGAACCCCTCCCCAGCTTCCAGTCCTCAGGCCCACTAACCCAGCCACCAGGGGCAGGATGGCGCCTCCCACAGAAAGGCTGCATCCAAGTTGTGTAATGCAGCCCACATTCAGGGACAACGTGACATCAAACAGGCACAGCACCCAGAGGAAGGGGCCGTGGGTTGTCACCCCCAGTCATGTGACTCTCAGCAGGCATGAACTCATCCCGCCCAGACCTTTAATCCCATGGGATGTTCATTGCTGGGCAGAGCTTCTACCTCTTTTTTTTCCCTACTGATGAGGCCCAGAGTAGCTGAATGATGTGTCTAGGGACACCAGCAAGATGGCGGGTGATCCTGGACCAAGCCCAGGGCCTCCTGGCTCCCAGGTCTAGCTCCACCTTGAGGTTTCTCTTGCTAGGCCTCCCAGAGGTCAAGGATTCTGTCCAGAAGGAGATAAGTCATCAGCACTTGTGGAGATGAGGGATATGCTTGGGCCCAGAGCTCTCATCCGTGGGAGGCCCCGAGAGGGGTCAGAACAGGTCAGAGGCAGGGCAGCCCGAGAGGCTGAGGTCAGGCTTCCTTTCTCAAGAGGGCACGGTTCCTGGCAGCAGCTCCCACGGGAAACAGGAGAAGCGCCAGCCGTGGAGAACACGGGGTGGGACAAAGGTGGAGGCTGGGCAGGGCTTCCTGTTGGGTGGGCCAGCGGCCACTCACTGAGGCCGAGTGACCTGTGAGGCTATGGCCTGGGGCCAGGCCAGGGTTGGGTTTTGCCTCATCCCTGACTCAGGCCCAGACCACCCTGAGCCCCATCCTCCAGTCCGCCCTGGCTTCCTGACCCACTGGCCCCACCCAGCCCAGGGGAGAAGGAGGGCCCTCGGAGGCCTCCTCAGACGCACCAATGTTTTCTGGAGTGGGTAGCCTACCCTGGAATGCTTGGTGGCCTTTGGCCTCTGACCTCTGGGCCTGCAACCGTTTTTTCCCAGTGTGAGTCCTTGACAAAAGAACCAAGAGTTACTTCCCAGGAGTATACTCTTCAGACATAGCCATGCAGGGGTTGCTGGAATCACCCCCACTGATGGGATTCCTGCCAACCCAACGCTATGCAGTCAGGCAGTCCCTTGGGAGAAGTTGCACCCAAGAGACCAGGATGAGGGGAGAAGTGACGCGAGACCAACTTCAGGCCTCACATGCAGAACTTCCCTGTAGTCCAAGTCCAGGGGCAGCGTGGCGCCTCCCGCAGAAAGGTTGCATTCCAGCTGGGTAATGCAGCCCCCAAACGGGGACAATGTGACATCAAACCACAGGCACAGCACCCAGAGGCAGACCCCACCTCCCACCCCAGCTTCACACACCTGGACCCTCGAAGTGTCAGGGGCATCTGGCTGGGAGGGGAGCTGGGTACAGGGGCTGCGGGCCACCCATGGCCTCCAGGCGAACCCAGCCCCTTCCCTGTGGCCTTGGGAGCTGGGACTTGCCTGTCCACAGGTTGGGGGTATGGCAGGAGGGGAAAGTTTCGTGGCCTGAGCCAGGGAAGAGGGGAGAGAACAGAAGCCTCAGCCCTCTCCCCCAAGCTATGATGGCCTCCCAGCCGCCTCCCAGGTCTCTATCAAGGCTGCTCAGCCAATAGGCAGCTCAGAAAGCAAACAGGCCAGAGAGTGAGGACGCTTCCAGCTGGCCACGGGCCCACCAGCAACAAAAGCCACTCATAGCTCGGTGTCAGGGAGAAACACACACGGGAGGTGGTGATGAAGAGGCCCAGCCTTGCCTAAGACAGCCCCAGGGACTGGGACGGAGCTGGGATCCAGGTCTCCTGCCTGCACCGTGGCAGCCCAGGGACCTCCCATGAAGGCAAACCCACAGCAGCCTCCTGGCCCCAGGGACTCCTGACGGGTGGAAAGCGGGTCTGCTCAGTGTGGGCAGGAACTGACTTGAGACACACCCTGGCCGCCAGCACAGGACACTGATGATTTGTCTACATTATCCCAATCAAACAGGCCCTGGCGGGGCTGTCTGCAGGCCCGGCTTGATGCTCTCCTCGAAGGGAGGGAAGCCCAGGCGGGACTCAGCCAGAGGATGCCACATGCCTAAGGTCTGAGGCCCTAAAGCAAGCAGGGTGGAAGACAGAAGTCAGCTTCAGTCTGGTTGGAGGCCAAGGTACAGGTTCCCAGGAGGAGTTACACGACAGCTGTGGGACAGCAGTAAGCCTCTCGACCCCAGGAGCATGCAAGCTGAGGCTGGGGACACACAGGGTTGGGTGACACTCTGGGACACTGGCCTAACAATCTGACCAGGATCTACATTCAGTCGTGGGAGGCAGGATGGCTGGCCTGTGTCACCCTCTTAGCCCCAGGCCACCCACCTCCATCTCTTTTCTGGACAGGAGTTTCCCAGCTAGAACAGAACAGCCTGGAGCTCACAAGCCTGTGGGACCCTTTTCAGGCTGAACACCCCCAAATCCTATCACACCAGAGACAAGTCTGATGATGCTAACTCTCTGCACCCCCTCATCTCAGGCACTGGGCGGGCTCTATCATCAGCCCATCTGGGAAAGTCTCCCCAGAACCCAGGTAGCCTGTAGGGTCAGTAGTACCCTGACCCTCACCCAACAGTTGTCGCTCTCCTAGGCCTCACCCGGAGCTGGCCCCTCGGCCTGCAATGGGATGTGGCTTGCTGCCAGGTTGGCAGCGAGTGTCTCCAGGGCCAGGGATGCATCTTTCACCGCGCACAGGCCAGCACAGACTTGGCAGCCAGGAAATGTTGATCAAAGGAAGGAGAGAGGGCCACAGCAGGGAGAAGGGGGACAGACACATGAATGCAGGTGGACTCTCAAGAGCATGGCCTCAAAAGCTCACCACAGCTCTCCTCCCCCTCCTCCACGTCTCGGGGTTGGGGGTTGCTGTGCCATCCACACAAGACACAGTGTGCAGGCCGATAACCTTGATGAAGGCCAAGGGACACCTACTCAGGGTGAGTCGGGCTGCCACTTGCCCCGGTGTACTGCTGCCCATGTGGGTCCCGAGAAGGCGCCCAGATGTCTGGGGCTCAGCCGCTCTGTGCCTGCCCACATGCACACATCTGCTCTGGAAGCCCCGGCTGCAGTTCCCATCTCCCTGGAGGAAGGGGATCCGCTCCCCAGCTGGAAACACCTGCTTGGTCCATGAAGGACTTGGTGGTCATCTCTCATCGTGCTTGCTGAGCCCTCACCAGCGTTGGGGTGGCATCTTCTTGGAATAGCGGTGGGGGGACGGAGGAATACATGGCCAGATCATGACAACATCACAGAGACTTTGCAATGACAGGTGACCCCACCCATCCAACAGAAGAAGATGTATCATAGAGGATTTGAGGAGGTTCCAGAAGGTCTGTGCTCTGACAACCGCTACCCTGACCATGTCCTGGCACAAGTAGGACTATAGACTTAATTAGTGGCTTGATACATGCATGTAGGCAACCCTGACTTCCACTCTTGTGCCATGGAGGCCAGGGCTCCCCAGGGGCCACACAAACAGTGGCTGTGTCCATATGTGCCCTCCTCTCAGGCTAGGACGCTGCATTTTGGGGCTCCTCTTGGACAGAGGGTGCCCATCCTCTCCAATCCGGGACTATGGGGGAGGGGTCCCCGTTACTAAGCCCAAATGCCTTTTCTTGTCAGATGGTGACAGGAGGGAGGTACAGGGAAGACAGACCAGGGCAGCGGCCATTCCCCAGTCTAGGTTTCCCATGCCAAATCCAGAGGCCCAAGAGCTCCAGGCCCCAGCTCAGGGCTCCCTGACGCTCATGGCGTTCCTCACTTCCCCTGTCCACACCAGTGTGCCCTCCTGCCCTGGTTCTGTGTCACAGCCTCCTGGTTGCAACCAACCTGAACGGCTTACTTAGACAAACAGGGAAAGAAAGCAGCCCTGTGACGGCGAAGGTTTCCTTGACCAGGGATGAACACACACACACACACACACACACACACACACACACACACACACGCACACGCACACGCACACACATGCACAAGCCACTAACGGCGGGTCAGGTGGTCCTGCAGTCCAGCAGGGCAGGGCTGGCCCAGCTCAGGTTTCTATGTCTCTGAAGGACAAGTGACTGGCTGCCTTTCTTCACACAGAGGAACCCCCTCTCCAAATACTTGTTTTCTTCTTCCTGGACGTGCCAGGGACCTGCTGGATGGGAAGCCCAGCAGAGAAGGGGAGGAAGAGAGAAGCGGGGGGTGGGGTGGTGGTGGTGGAGCCCACGCCCAGCCCGGGCCCTGCCTCTGTCTGGTGTTTTCCTTCCGCCCTCCCCACCCAGAGGACAGATGTCTGCTGGGAAACTGTGGCCGCCCAGCCACTCCCTGACTGCAGGAGAATCCCCAAACTCAGAGTGAATCCCAAAGCCTGGCGTGGGGAGTCCGGGCTCAGGGAGGAGTCCCACATGAGTCAGTGGCAGGGATGGCTATGTGATGCGCCTGGAGCAACTGGACTCCACGACACAGCCCTGGGTCAACGAGGGGATGAGAAAGGGCGGGTGGAAGAAGGGGTGTCTATTCCAGCTCAGACAGAGTGGCTCTGCCTTTGTTCTGTTGTTCAGGAAGGGTCTGTGGGCCGGGGACTTAAGGGCTCTGACAGCGATGGGGTCTGGGCCTCAGATTATTCCCCAGAGTGGCAGGCCCATCCTCACAGCACGAGACCAGCCCACCAAGAGCCAAGGAGGCCACATCTCTTGACAGGCAAAGCAGAGACCAAACTTGGGGACTGTGGAGGGCTTGCTAACTCTATGGGGGTCTGCTCTGGCCCGGCCCCCAGGACCCCAGAAACCCACGGCAGAAGGCCACCAAAAATGAAAGGCATGGCCAAGATTTCCCACATAAAAGCCAGTCCAGCCAGTCCCCCCAACTCCCACCAAGCCCTTCACATGTCAACTCGATGAACCCTCACAACACCCGTTTTATAGGTGAGGGAACTGACGCACAGAAATACAGTTCAACTGGCCCAAAGGTCACACCGCTGATGAGGGGTAGAGTCAGGAGCTCCAGGGATCCTGTGCTTCACTCACCCCCACGGCCCCAGGGCTGCACAGGGCTCCCCTGGTGGCCGCAGCCCCCGCCCACCCCCCACCCCCCACCTCTAGGCTCTGTCTGACCCAGGGAAGCAGCCCCCAGGGCTCTAGGGTGGAGCAGCAAGGGGAGGAAAGCCCCGGGAAGGGAAAGCGTGAGGATACGAGAGCCAGAGAGCCCAGAGCCCCGTGGGCGAAGGAGGACACAGAGGACACACAGGAGGAGGAAGGGCTGCAGTCAGAAGCCAAGGAGCCCGGACGCAGAGAGAGGAGGAAGATGCAGGGAGGGACATGGAGATGGGAAGAGAGGAGGAAGGCGGAAGGAAAGAAGGAACAGCTGGGCGGGAGGAAGAAGGGAGGCGGAGGAAGGGGAAGGGGAAGGAGAGGGAGGGCCGGCGGTGAGGAGGAGGAAACGCGCCCTGGAGAAGTGGGAGGCAGGGAGAAGAGGAAGAAGCTGGGAGCCACAGAGAAGACAGAGCAGACAGGAGGCCAGGCAGGGAGATGGCCTTGGAAAACCGAGAGGCAGGAGGAAAGCAAGCCCGCCCACCGAACATTAAATACCTAACAGGAGATGACAAATCAAATGGGAATTACTGCGGTAAAAACATAATTAGAAACTTGATTGAAGTTAAACAGAATTTACATAACACTGCAAATTAACTTTACACGGAAACTATTCACTGGGAAGGCAATGAAAAGGCATTTCATTAGTAATCTATATTTAAACAATAGGCACAATGGAGCCTTCTGATGAGCAACTCGGTGCCTTCCACCAGAGCCAATGCCAAAGGCTGCGGGAAGACCAGGCACAGTGGGTGCTCCGGGCGGAAATGGGCAGGGTCTGGGCCGGAGCCTGCGACTACTCATGGGAGATGGCGGTGGGGGGACACAAAGAGGCCAGATGAGAGTCTGGTGCCAGCTCTGTTCTTGACTTGCTGTGTGGCCCTGGGCAAGTGTCTTACCTTCTCTGGGTCTTATTTCCTCACCTGCAAAATGAGGACATTAGAGAGGTGGTTTATAAGCCTGGATATCCTAAGAGAGCCCAGGAGACGGGACAAGGCAGTGTGAGAACATGGGCTTTGGAGTCAGACGGACTTGGTTCAAAGATCCTCTCTGTCCCTTGTTAGCTGTGGCATCATGCAGGCGTTTTCCTCTCTAGCCCTGGTTTATCCATCTGTTCAATGGGGACAAGTGTGGTCCCGCCTGAAGTCACCCAAGCAGCTGAAGGATTCAGGGAGAGAATGGGTGGAGACAGGCTACAAGTAGTGAGTCGAAAGGCATGGAATTCCACGTCCCTCCCACCTGGCACGCTCATTAGCTTACCCACGGCCTCCCGTCCCTGGCCTGCCACGGAGCCATGCATCCCAGAGTAGCTTCTGCTGGCTCCCCTAGTCACTCCTGCAGGGTCTGGGGGTTGGGGGGCATCTCCCTGAACAAGCCTCTACCAGGCTTCATCCAATTCTCAGCCTGGAGAAGTCTCCGAGCTTCCACCACATCCCAGTCACACCAGGCTGCGCTCATTCCGCAGGTGAGCTGAATGCGGTTCCTCTAGCAGGACATGCTCTCCTTCCCACCAGGTCACACTTGCATGCCCTGGGGAGCACCTGCCAGGTCTCAGGACTTGAATGGAGGCAGCTGCTCCTCTGTGCAGCCTCCTCCCACCCAGCCATGGCCGGCTCTTAGCTGGGTACTTGCAAGGCTCACCGTCACACTGGAAGTTGCTGGTTCTTTACCTGTCCCCACCACCACTCCACCTGGACTGACAGCTCTCAGAGTGGAGACCCTCCTCTGTCATCTCTGTGCACCCGCCCAAGCCCTGCACTTGGCACCATGAGGGTGCTTCACAAACACTGGTTGACCTCACAGTGGTCAAGAGTGACTTCCTGGAGAGGGAGGGCCTGGAGTTGCATCTTGTTCTGGAGGGAGTGGTGAGCGGGGTGGGAGGTGGGACAGCTCAGAAGATCCTGGGTCTCTGGGGTGCCCTGTCCAGAGAACTGCAGCACAGACCTGCTGCCACTACCCAAGTCATACTGCAGGTGGGTGGCTGAGAGCTGGAGTACTAAGTCCGGCGCAGGCTCCTGAGCACTGAAAGGATGTGGCCAGGAGATGAGGGAGGGGTGTGAAGACAGGGAGCCCCTGGAAGGTAGGACCACACCTGTTCCTCAGGGTCCCACCCATCCCAAGTCCTGGCCCAGAGGGGAAACGGCTGATGTTTGCAGTAGAGGCAGAGGAAGAGACAGAGACACAGGGAGACAGAGACAGAGATGAGGCGAGGGAAGCAGCCAAGCGAAAAACACACAGATGCACACAGACACAGCACACACCAAAGGCAGACAACTCCTCTGACACGTGAGCGGGTGGCTCTGGCACTCACTCACAGCCTAGCAAGTTCTAGTTTCTTTTTTTTTTTTATTTGGAGTCTCACTCGGTCGCCCAGGCTGGAGTGCAGTGGCACACTCACGGCTACCCCAGTGTCGACCTGCTAGGCTCCGGTGATCCTTCCGCCTCAGCCTTCCAAGTAGCGGGAACTACAGGCGAGTGCTACCATGCCCGGCTCATTTTTTGATTTATTGTAGAGATGAGGTCTCGCCAAGTTGCCCGGGCGGGTCTTGAACCTGTGGGCTCAGGCAATCCACTCACCTCAGCCTCCCAAAGTGCTGGGATTACAGGCTGAGCCACCCAGCCCAGCCAAGTTCCAGTTTGTGATTAGATAAAGCATCCACGCGGTGCTTAGGAGTTTGTAGGGAGCTGCTGGGTGCCCTTCCCTGTGGGCAGCACATGACTGCCACCTGGAGCCTTGGGTTTTCAGACAAGAGTTCCAGGCAAGGGGGAGGCCCCAAGGGGCTGAGAGCTCTCCTTCCGGTCAGGAGAGCTAAGGGAAGTATCTCAAAAGAAAGTGCAAAAGCAGATAGACATTGGGCAAGAGGCTCAGCTGGGGCCCAGGAGCGCCAGGGAGGACCCAGACATGGGCTCACCCATGAGCCCTCCTACCTAAGTGGCCAGGTGTGGGCGGGAAGGCAGTCTGGTCCCTCTTCCCTCTCCGTTGCCCCTCTCCAAATATGGCTCACTTATCGAGGACTCTGAGCCTCTGTGCATGCTGTTCCCTCTGCTCACAGGGACCTTTCCTCACTCTGCTCAGCACAAGTTGCAAGTTCATTCAGAACCTGCTGTCTGTCTTCTTCCTGTCTCCCGGCTGCACCTTCTCGACCTCCCTTTCTGCTGCCTTCTCCACCTGCATTCCCCTAGGACCCCATGCCCCATGACTCATACTCTACCCTCTCAATCCGAGCACTCCCGAGTGATCTCATCAGCCTGGCGGCTTGCAGCACCATCAATACACGACAACTCCCGAATTTATATCTCTCGTCCGGGACCTTTCTCTGCCTTCCAGACTCGTATATCCAGCTGCCCACTCAATCTTTCCACTTGTATGTCTCCAAGGCATCTTGAACTCAGCGTGTCTAAAACAGAGCTCAGCTTCGCTCAGTCCTTCCCGGCCGTCGCCCCTGGCCAAATACATGACCACCTCTGTTCTGCCACTGGCTCCTATTCCAAACCCAAGAGCCTTCCTGGACTGTCCCCGACTTTTAAAATCCTCCATCTCTAGCCCATCAGCAAGCTTGGGTGCTGGATCTGTGAAAGAGACCAGCCTTGAGTGCAGCTCCCGTCTTCCCCTGCTGCCGCCCGGTCCAAGCTGCCACCACCTCCGCCTGGATGTGGGCAGCAGCCTCCCAGCCATCTCTCTGCTCCACACTTGCCTGCCGACAGAAGCAGGTGCCCTATGGTCTCTGTGACTTCCCCTCCAGTCACACTGGCATCCCTGCATTTTTCTGAATGGGCCAAGTGCATCCCCGCCCACTCTCTGGCTGTAGTCAGGTTCAAATGCCACCTTCACAGAGGTCTTCCTTGACCTTCCTTGTCCAAGAATACCTTACTCTGCCCTGTAGACTCTGCCCTCACCCCGCTTAATTTCTCTTCTACAAACTTTGTATCACCTGACGTATCACACATCCACTTTTTAGGTATTTATGTCTTTTCACGGGAATAGAAGTACCACGAGGACAGGGGGCTCTGCCTGTTTTAGTATTCCCTGCTGCATCTCCAGAACCTCAAGAGTTCCTGACCCAGAGACGTTCTTATTAACACCCGGGGAATGACTACATGAACCATGCAGTTCTCTCTTCCCTGAGTATCTCCTGCACAGTCGGGTCATGGGCAGGCTTCCCCTGTGTAGTCACAGACACCGCACCAGCTTGGAACGCTGCCCTGGGGAACTCTGCCTGGCTCTGGGATCCTGAGTCCACCTCCTTTGCACACCACAACCTCTCAGGGCAGGGTCATAGAGGAGCTCTGTCTCCAAAACTCAGCCTTTCATTGTAGATCTGGTCCAATATGAGAGCCAGGGAATGTTTGATTAGTGAATTAAAGAGTAAATGGATGGATGGATAAATAAGTGAATGGGATGAAGAGTAAAGGGTGGATGGAAGAATGGGTAAGTGGTGGAGGGATGAGTGGGTGAGTGGATGAATGGACAGAAAGATGGGTTAGAGAGGTGAGTGGGCGGATGGGTGGGTGGGTAGATGGGTGGATGAATGCATGGATGAATGGGTGAATGTATAGATGGGTGGATGGGCGGATGGAAGGATAGATAGGTGGGAGAGAGATGAGTGGGTGAGTGGATGAATGGTCAGAAAGACGGATGGGTGGATGGGTGGATGGACGGATGGATGGATAGATGGGTGAATGCACAGATGAGTAGATGGGCAGATGGAAGGATGAATAGGTGGTAGAGAGATGAGTGGGTAAATGGAGAGAAAAATATACAGATGAGAGGGCGGGGGTGGGATTGGCAGTAGTGGGAAACTGCCAGGGGAAAGGGGGACATACTCATCAACAAGGGTACCTGCTTAATGAACATTTGTATGCCTAACCCTGAATTGCACCCCACACATTTAAAATAAAAAATGTAAAAAAAGAAAGATGTATGTGTGGGTGGATGGACGGGTGGATAGATGGATGAATGAGTGAGTGGATGGATGGATGGATGAGTGGGTAGATGATGGATGGATGGACAGATGGATGGATGGATGGGTGAATGGACAGAAAGATGGATGGATGAATGGATGGATGAGTGGGGTGGATGAATGGGTCCTACCCAAGGCACGCAATAACGACTGGTGGTGGCTTGGCTTCTCTGGGGATGATGGGTCAGACCAGTGCAGTACAGTAAAAGTGCAAAAGCTGAGAAGGCAAATAGGACAGAGCAAGCTGCTCTGGTGTGACCAGCGCTTGCTGTGATCCCTGGCAGGCCATGAACTTCCTTGTACTTTAGTCTCATGGTCTGAAAATGCAGACAATAATTCTTGCCCAGAGCTGCCAGGGAGACAACTTTGGAGTTCTGATTGCTGCCACAAAGGAGACCACCACTACCAGAGAAACGCAGCCCTGGCCAGGTCTGCCTTAGAAAATCCTCTCATCTCAGGTCCCACTGGTCCCACTACCTTGTAGCCTTATAATGCCACATCTACACGGCCTGGGATCCTTGGCTACACCCCTGGAGTTCAAACTGAAGCCACGCTGCTAAGATGGCTTAACTCCAAAGAGCAGTCAGACACACCGATTCACAGGATCCTCGAGAACTGGAGCGAGTGGAGGCCCGGAGCCCAGCACCCGCTTTGGCGACAGACAAACTGAAGCCAGAAGCATTTTGTGGGGGCATGGGCACCACACGACAAGTGACAGAGAGGCTCTGTGGTCAGGGTCAGGAAAGGCAGGAGAAGGGGCTGCCAATTCACAGCTCTGGTCCAGCCCATCACTTCCCGGCTGCCTGACCTTGCCCTTGCCCCATGGTGGTGTGGCCTGGGTGTCAGGGCGTCGGGGTCTGGTGTTACCTTTCTGGGTCTGGCAGCTCGGTGGCAAGCGGCGGCTCCTCTCACACCCCTTGCTGCATTGGTCTGATGCCAACGGGTGTCTTCCTCTTCCTCCTGGGTACTTGGGAGAGACAGGATGTGTGTGAGCATCCGGGGATGCAGAGAGCCGGGGCCACTCCCTCCACCTCTGTCCCCACCGCCATGCTAGTCTCGGTGGTCTCTTGGGCCACTTGAGCACACCCCGGGGTGCCTGATTTATTAGAGTTGGTTGTGTCTTCCCCACCCAACCGCACTCTGACAACCAAGCCAATTCCTCCTAGTGGGATTTTAAAAAAATATGTGCATTGTTTCTTCTAGAGCTCAGGGGCTTTCTGTTGTCATCTTCCTCTTTAGTCAGAAAAGGAGAAAGCCATCACCTTCCTGTGCGGCCCCAGGCAGGGTAACAGGGAGAAGCTGTCAGGGGTATTTTTAGCCGGGCATACAAAGCCCTTGCCATGGGCTCCTCGAGTGGCTGCGAGGAATTATCTCACTCCGCCGGCCCGGCAGCCACTTCCAAAGCCACTCTCTGACCCCTGCCTGAATTCTTTCCTCATTATGAATTGCTCACCAGATCTCGGACCAACACTTGGAGCCATTTTACAAGTGCGCACACCTCCCAGGGAAAACCAGCCCACTCCCTCACCCTTCCCACAAGGCCCAGGGACTGGCCGGGGAGGCCCAGGCAGAGCTTAAAGCAGAAGAGGGCCTGTGATATGTCACAGCTTGTTCCCCAAACTTCGGCTCTTCCCCTATGCCCTTCCCGATCCTTGGTCTGAGCTGAGACCGACCTGCGTGATGACTTAATTAACAGTCACCTTCAACTCTATCTTTTCAGCACCAATAAATCTGGCCTTGTCCAAAGCAATCCTGCCCATGAAATCACTGATTTGACAGGCCAGTTCTCTATTTCTAGTCCACCTTAATAAGTTACAACTAATAAAACAAAAAAATATGTGTTCTTTCGGGTACTATCTAGTCTCATCGTCACAGACTACTGGAGCTATGTGGGCCAAGCTTTAGCCAACCCCCTACTGTTCATTGACCCTCATGTTGAGCAGAAGGAAAATGACAGGCACAGAAGAGGGGCCGGGTGGCTGGTGGGGCCTGGGACTCAGCAAGTGAGGCCAACGGGGTCAGCATCCTGGTGTGCTGGGAGCTTCCAGTGCTGTCCTCTCCTTCTGGCACCGGGCGAGGCCATTCCTAGTCCCACACCTGAACTTTGCGACAAGAATCCAGGCAGATGCGTGTGAAGCCTCTTGAGGATGGAGTGTCCCAAAGGAGGGCGTCAGGCCATGCCTGGGCCCAGGGTCTAAGATGGCGTCATTTCCCAGCATTCTCCGAGGCCCTGGGTTCACCTCTGCCCCTCCTGTCCGGATCCCCTCGCTGGAGTGGGTCCGCAGGGGCTGGAGGGCTGATCGCCTCTCTGGGTAGATGTGAGAGTGCAGAACATGCCCCTGAACCCCACAGCCTGAGCGCTTGTCCCTCTGTCCCATGGGCTCTTGGGGGAGCCTTGTGCCTTCTCTGAGCCTCGGCGTCCCTCCTCCAGAGGAGACCCTGGTGATCCTTGGAGCTCGGGGGCCTCACGGCCACTCACTGTCCTCTCCCGCTCTGCCCACAGGTTGGAGACCCCGGCTGGGCCCCTAGCTCCAAGCTCGCCTGCCTGCCCCTCCCCCTGAGAACAGGATGTGGGTATCAGGAGGTGAAGGAGAGTGTGGGGGTCGGGGTGGGGAGTGGCTCAGGACGGGACTTCCTGAAGCCAGATCGGTTTACCACAGTCAGTTGGGCCCAGGACCGCACAGCTGTGAGTTATAAATGTCCCTGTCAGAGCCCAGGCCGAGAGGCCCTGTTGCTGGCAGAGGCGCCAGGGCCCACAGCACCCATCCTGGGGCCTCCCCAGTCAAGAGCCTGTCCTCTTGGAGGGCCCCCAGGTTGTGTCCAGCTCTCACGAACCCTGGGCTCTCTCGACTCCTCTCTTGAGATACCTGATGTGACGGGGTCTAACACCACCTTGCCCTGCCCACGCCTCACCCTTCCAGGTGCGAATCTGGTGGTTCCAGCGACCCCAAGAGTTCCCAGAAGGCTGGGACCATCCTGGCCTACACTCAGCATGAGCCTGGGGCTTGGTGCCCAGCCAGCCACCCAACGACGACTGTAGGGACAGTTGATGCAAGTCAGTAGCCACTTCTCACAGCCCACCAGGACACACATGGGCAGGAGGCAGGAGGGGAAAGGGCCCTAGTCCGGGGCACCTGGCCCCGGTAAGCGGGTGCAGCAGGCTGGGCACCAGGCTCTGTGTCCTGCACAGCCAGGGAGTCTCCCCAGGGGAGGGTCTTGTTCTCCCTGCCTGCCCCCCCCCGGTGCTCTCTCAGTCTGGGTGTGCAGTGTGGACCACTGCTCAGGGCCCAGCCTGCACACAACACAGCTGTCTTCAGGGTGAGAAGGGAGGGCTCTTACCCCAAGGCAGGCCAGCTTCCTGCTGGGGCCACCAAGGTGGGCAGCCCAGGGCTGGGTCACAGAAATATAATACAGGTGACAGAAATTATTTGGAGTGGTTCCGGCTTACTTTGTCTGCCGTTTACACAATGTCAGAGGCCCTCTTTTAAAAAAAATACTTAAAAATACAAAGGCATATTTACAATTAGAAAAGAAATCACGACAAATCCCTAGAGCCTTAGGGATCCAGGCCTTTCTCGTGAAGTCTCTTTGAACAGTTTGCCAGAAATGCTTACACGGAAACGCTCCTGTTAGAAACTGCTGTCCCTTCACCTAGAACACTCCATAGCTCCCAGCAACTCCTAGTCTTCACCCAGGCCTTGCATGGGAGGGGCCGGGGAAGCTTAAGCTTCATGAGCTTCCCTGCAAATCCTCCTCTAATCATAACGGTGATGAAACATAGTATTTAAAACTAAAGGACCTTTAGCTGTACTGTTCTAAGTACATTATGTGAATTAATTTATTTAATCTTGTCACAATGTTTGAGGTAGGTATTGTATCCATTTTCAAAAGATGAGCAAACAGAGAGGTTAATAAACCAATCCAAGGTCACACAGCCGGTATGTGAACTCAGACAGCCCAGCACTGATGCATTGCCAGACCTCCCCACCCTCTCTACTACCTTCCTGGAAAGGCCAGCAAAGTATTTCTTCCCCAAAAGGCTGCAATAGCAGCAACAACCAAGAGCTGACACTAAGTATACCTCCTTTTGATGAAATCATTCATTCATTCATTCCACACAAACACACTGAACACCCAGAACCAAGATCACGGCAGTAGATGGTGGCTTCCCGCTTGCCTCACCCTGCCCACGGCACACTGGGGTCCTCTCCATGGGCATAAATGGGCATTGCCTGGACTTTCAGGGTCATCCTAGAGATAGGTTGGGCCCACCCCAAGGAGACCTCAGCAGGGTGAGGGCGGGGGAAGGCTCACTAAAGGTCCCATAGCCTGCTGTCCTCGTTTTACGGACAAGTAAAGGTGGCCCGGAAAGCAGTGCCATCCAGAGGGACCCCACATGAGGTCCAAGGTCACTCTGCTGGAGGGGCGGGCCTGGGGGTGGCGGCCTGGGCAGGCAGGAGGAGGCAGGTGCTTTTGGCTCCTGGAGTAGGGCCTTTGTTTTCTCTCTTTGTTTTCCATCTGCCTGAGGTCCCTGTGGCGTTCCAGGCTTCCCCTGATTGTGTCCAGGGTGATAAAAGGGCTGAAGAGCAGGAGATCTCTGGCAGCAGCAGGGTCACCTCACACAGACACTGTGGCGGCGGGTGGGTGGCTGAGGAGGCCCCGGGCCGGAACTGGGCTCCCCACCGCCTGTGCTGGGCCTTTCTCTGAAGGCCACTTGCCCACGGCTCTCAGAATTCTTTCAGCAAAGCTGGCCCCCATTTTACAGAGGAGAAGGCTGAGGCTGCAGGAAGCAGCAGCAGCAGTGGACGGGAACCCCGGCCCTTGGACTCCAGAGCCTCAGAATCCCAATGGGCAGCACTGACCCTGACCCAGGACTCCCTGGCTGCCCAGACAACACCTGGCCCTGTCCAAGTCATCCTCCCTTTATATCCAGCACTGGCCAGGAAGAACAGACTGTCAGGGTCTCACCTACCATCGTCTGGGACATGGACCCGCTAGGGGCACTTGGTCACTTGGCACAAGATGGGACAGTGTCCAACTTCCTGGCCTCTCTACAACAGAGTCCCAGTGAAACTCCTTCTGGGAGGGTAAAGGACACGCCTCTTGCGGGCTAATTCTGACCAGCCACAGGGCTGGGGAGAAAAGGGTATGATCGGGGCAGCAACCACCCTGTCATGGGATGGGGCAGTGGTGGCCAGCAGCCAGGGACTGGCCTACTCTGCCAGGGGTCTCTGCTGAACTGGTTCTCCCCTGCCTGGCCTCCTAACCTGGGACTCTGGGACTCTGGGAGACTCCTCAAGTTATAGAAAGCCTTGCCTTGCATTAACGGTGCAGGCCTCAGTTGTGTTCCATTTCATTCTTCATTTGCCATCATTTAAATCACTTTAAACCAATTGCTTTCTTTCTCCTTGGCCTCATCTAGAGTAATCTACCTGGGACATCATGGGCTGGCTGGATTAATTATATGTTTTTTTCCAATTCACATGAAAATCAACACACGTGATTAAAGTCTGAGATTTAGGCCCTCCACACGCCCAGGTAGCCGGCGGCCTGCGAGGCCTGGGCTAGGTGCAGACCAGCCCTGGGGAAGTCTCCATCTGGGCTGGGAGAGGGTCTCACTGAGTGTGATCAGGGGGCCGGGAGCCCAGGGCTGGACGAGGAAGCGTTAGGAGGTGGAGGTTTCCAGAAGGGCACATAGAGGGCTCGGTTGGTCGGGGCCACAGGCTCGGACCGTGAACCCTTTCCTTCCATGTGGGTTGGAGTTTGGCTGAGATGGTTCTTCAGCAGCAGATAAAGCCACCTCCCTGTAGATTCCTCCTGACAATGAGCACTAGAGTAGGAGTCCAAATATCTAGAACTGCAACCTGTGTCACTATCTTACTGGGAGGTGCGAGCCTTCTCTAGGCCTCAGTTTCTCCATCTGTACAGAAACAGCAGATGAATCAGAGACTGCAGCCCCCTGGTGGCATCTGGTGCTCCTGGTGACCCGGGTCCTCTAACCACCCCAGAGGGTTGCCCTCGACCCTTCCTCCCACACCTGACCCATGTGGGGTGTCTAGGGTGCGAGGGGGAGAGGGCCATCCTGTGTGACAGCTATAAAATTAGATAATCAGCTAATCACCAGCAAATTAGCATCCCATCTTTACATAGAACAAATATAGTATTTACGTAAAAGTTGTTAGGAGTTTCTCTCTTTTTAATTAGCAGAAATAAATGCAAAATGAATGGTAATTAGGCAGCTGATGGATTCGGTAGTACAATTATGCCTGCAGCAGTGCCCCAGTCCTTAAACACTGCGTGCTCCCAGGAATCAGAGGAGCCTGTTTGTATGATGTATTTATAAAACAAAGTTAACAGAAGCAGAGGGGTGAGGTCTGGGCACCACTGGAGGAGGGGTCTTGACTGCAGGGGCAGGGCCCCGGGTGGAGGGCGAGCTTCAGTGCCCAAGGTTTGGGGTAGGACGGGGAGTGGCTTAGGGCTGGGCTGTGAAAATGCACTACCAAGTCCCCCCATGTCTATTTCAGGCCGGCATGTGTCGCTGGGACCGGCCTCCCTGGCAGGAAGTAGTCAAGCGCGGTGAGAGGAGCTGGGAGCAGCTGTTGCTGCACTCCTGTCTGTCTCTTTCCTCCCCTGCCTCCCCCTTCTTCCTTCTTTGCTGGCCTCACACCTTCACGGAGCACGTCTCTGTGCTGTACCCTGAGGTGCTGAGAGAAAGGGATATTCTTCCTCTCCTCCAGGAACTCAAGGGAAACCAGATCCAAGAATAATGCACTCAGACACAGTGGGAATAAGTTCCAGACCAGCACAGCACCCAGGGCTGTGAAAGTACACAGGCAGGAGCCCAGAGGAAGATACGTGAGGTGGGTTTTGAAGGATGTATAGGAGTTTTCTGAGAAGGTGGGAAGTAGCAAAAGCACCTGCATGTGAAAAGACCAGGAGGAGGGAAAATAGCATCCTGTGATGGCAGGAAAGAGGGTGCCGGGGATATGGGGGTTGGAGAAACGAGCAGGGTTTTGGACGCCAGGCTGAGGGATCGGACTCGATCCGTGAAGCCAGGGAAAGGTCTGAATCCAGGGAGTGGGGCAGCCCCTTCAGGGACAGTTCTTTTCCTAGCTTCCCCTCCCCCACCTGGGAGCCAGAGAGAGGGCCAGGTCGACAGGCCATTAGAGGCAGCTGGTCCAGCTCAGCGGAGCAGGAGGCTAACCTGATTACAAGGACAGGAGGGCTGTCTGCGGGGGAGGGAGGGGGGCGACTCTCCGAGAGTGAAGGGAAGGGGGGTCCGCCGGGCTACTCCTGGACTCCTGAGGGAGGGGCCTATCTCCCCCAGAACAGTCCCCTGCCCTGCCCCTCACCTGATTGTCCGGCCAAGCCCTGGGGGGGTGGGAGAGCACTGCCACCACCCGGTACTGTGAACTTGAGGAACCACTCCCAACTCTGGTCTCCAGAACAAAGGCCTGAACAAGAACAGAAGGAGGCAGCAAATCTGGTCCATGGCCTCATCCCATAGAGCACAGCTTCATGGGCACGGGTTATCAACACTTTTAGGAATTCAGGTGGGGCCGTCAGTCTCTAGCTTGCCACACAGTCCCTGCTGCTCCCTCCGGCCTCACCCCAAGCCCAGTTCACAGGCTTGTTCAGGCAGCTGAGTTGAGACCGCTGCGGGATGGCCTGGGCTCAGGCCGACAGAAAGCCCAGCCAAAAACGCGGGTGGAGACTAATTCCCTGTCACTTAGTCCCCTTTCAGGAGGAGACCTGGGAGCCACCGCTTCCTCAGGGCTCAGAGTGGACAAACAGCACCTCCCTCCCTCTGGTGACTGCCCTCAGTCTGACTGGCCTCCAGATGGGAATCCTGACACCTGCCCACCCAAGCCCCGGAGTCATCCGAAAGCTCAGAGAAACCCACGCACACAGCAGTGATCTGAGAGTCAGAGCCCCGGAGAGCGGTTTAACCGTGACTTTGAACGCTGCCGGTTCTGAAGGATTTCACAAAGGGAAGTTTCACACTCCCCGGCGCTGACAGCTCGAAAACTCAGAACCTCCCTTTAGAGGATGTCTCAGCGAGGTCTAGAAACGGTGTCCGAGCTGCTCCCAGGAGCGCGCTCTGAACTTGTAAGGGAGACAGAGATCACACCGCACCACTTCTCTGCTCTGTAAGTTGCGCGCCTGCCTTTGGCCCAAATCAATGAAAATCTCCACTCCAATTGTTTCACCAGGACAGGGGCCGGGCCCCTTTTGGCAGCATTTCACCCCTTCCCGCAGCATTTCACCCCTTCCCTTGATCACAGGGGGCAGCTGAGTGTGGACTGGGTGGGGTCGTGACGGGGAGGCCGCTTGAGGGTAGTGCAGGGGGCTGGCAGAGCTGCTCTGAGTGCCTCTCCAAAGACAAGCTGGGGCAATTCATCAACTGGTTTTCAGGGCTGTGAGAAATCAATGGCATCTGTGCTGCAAACTCATCATTAGGACAGGAAAAACTCTGCAATGGAATTGATTTGTTTAAATATAATAACACAATTTAACAGAGAGCCGTGGGGGTGGGGAAGAGACCGAGGCAAACAACATGGGGAGACACCTCAGAAAACAGGGAGATGGACCAGCCTTGAACAACCTTCCAAGCTGGCTGGAGGGGCCCCCGCCCCCCCAGAAGGCCAGAATGGGTGTGTGCTGTTGCCCGGTGCAGGGAGGTTCGGGCCTGGTCTCAGAAGTGCCCTCAGCCGCTTGAGGGTGAGCCCGGAGTCGGCTGGCCACGGCTGTGTTGTTCTTGAAGGTGACCTTGCTTGGCGAATGTCAGTTCGACCCAACAAATGCTTATTGGGGATCCACTGGGGTCCAGGCCCCTGCAACAGGCAGTGGGCAACATAGGCACAGATTCCACCCCACCACCGAAGGCATTCCATGGGGGTGGGGCGGATGAGGCCATAACATGAGGCCAGGGATGGCTGGCTTCCGGGGTCTTGGGGGAACTGGGAGGGGACTGCTAGGGCAGGACAAAGACAAAGAGGGAGCTGAGGTCAGGGCAGAGGTGGAAGGCCTCGTCAAAGAACCGGGACAAGCCCATTTGGAAGACGTCCCTCATCTCACAGACATGGCACCTGCCTGCGCTGATGATGATGACGATGACGCTGATGGGAACCTACGTTATCAATCCTTAAAATGTTCTAGGTCCCTGGAAACACTTGATATGTGTCACTTCACTGGATCCCATCATCCTGTGGAGGAACTAACATTACCTACATTTCACAAATGATACCACTGGAGCTCAGAGAGGTTAAGTGACTACCCGAGGCCACACAGCAAGTAAATGATGGAGCTGCGACAAACCTCCATACATATGACCCCAGAGCCTGTGTGCTAACCATCACACCCTCCTGCCATCATTGGGGCAGCCTTTGTGCAGGCTGGGGAGACAGATGTCTCCTGCCCTCTGGGAGCTGGAGTGTGAGAAGCGCTGGACGACTTCACAGCGGCAGTTCAAGGGGGATTCTGGGAAGGGTGTGGAGTGGGCCACGCATCCAGAAGGCATCTGGTTGCCGGCTTTGCTTCGGACTCAGCCCTGCGTCCTGGGTGGGGCTGGCATGCTGCCTGGGCAGGGCTGGGCCCGGCACCCAGGGTGTCCCCACAGCCACATGGCCTTGGGGTCTGAGGGTGGGGGGCACAAGGGGCTGAAGTCCTCAGGGAAGGCGTGGGCAGCTCTGGGCAGCCTCACTGAGGTCAAGAAGGGCCCTCATGTCAGCCTCAAAATGGGGATTTTATCTATGGTGACGGGGAAGCCAGGGAGGGCAGCGGAGGGCTGGGGAGGGAGGTTCAGGAATTCAGAGGCCAGAGTGGTGAGGCCGGATCACCAGCGGGGGGTGGGATGGTGGGGGGTGGTCACAGATCCAGAGGTGAAGGGGGTGGGATCCACCGTTCGAAGTGCGGGTCAGGGAGCGATAGGTGTCAAGGACGACCCAGGCGTCTCCCCCAGCCCTCTGGGGGCTTGGACCCCTGGCTTTGCTGGACCAACCCCGCCTGCATCAATAGGAATTGACCCAGGAGCACCAAGAGAGCACTGGGACCCTCCCCCAGGAAGCCCTGACCTGGGGGCAGGCACTGCGGGCCAGCAGGCCGCCACCAACTCCCCTCTGTCCCCCGGCTGACCTTTCTCCTTTGTCAGCAGTGCACTCCATCAATGCACCGGAAGGGCTGGTGCAATCTCTCTCGCCCGCCCTCCCAGCCGGGGCTGGGGGTGGGGGCTCACCCCGCCCTCCCTCTTTAAGGAAGACGTTTCCAGAGTGCAGAGTAGCCAAGACCCTCTGTGGGAATGGGGGGATGGAGGCCCAGTGGGGGGCAGCTCAGAGTCCACCAGGCAACTGTCGTCACAGCCCTGGGCGCAGAGCCCACCAGGCATGGCCCATACCCTCCCGCTGCCAGAGGGGAGGGAGAGGAGAGGAAGCTGGGGTGGGAGACCGGAGCCAGGCCTTGGGGGATGGGCAAGGACGGTCTGGCTAAGAGAGGGCGGTCTATGGGCTGCGGGCAGGGGGCTGAACCCGGGCTGCACCAGCAAGCTCTTGGGCCGAGGAGGGGATCCAGCCAGCTTAGAAGAGCGGGGCCAGCGGATTCAGACAGGTCTAGTGTGGTCAACCGGAAGTGAGAGGTTCTGGGAGACAGAACTACCCATGCTAAAACTGGGACTGCCCCACGAAAACCCAGACAGTCACTCTAGTGGGGCTGATTCCGAGTTCTGGTTTTCAGTTCTACCACTTTCAGGCTGTGTGTGACTTCTCTGTGCCTCGGTTCGCTGTGTGTGACTTCTCTGTGCCTCGGTTCCTCTTCTGGAACATGGCGCTTATAACAGTACCTTATGTGTGGTTGTGGGTTAAAGTTAAATAATGTACGTGAAGGGCTTCGCATCCCACACAGCCTCTGATACTAATCATTCAACAAATAGCAGGTGGCCACTGTTATTACGCCCAACTGCTACGACTATTCTTACTACTGTGAGCACCAGCTAACACGTACCAAGCAATTATCCTCTACCAGACCTTCTTCTAAGAACTGTACATATGTTCCTAGTTTTTTGTTTGTTTGTTTTTTGAGTCAGGGTCTCACTCTTTCGCCCAGGCTGGAGTACAGTGGCACGATCACAGCTCACCGCAGCCTTGGCCTCCTAGGCTCAGTTTTTTGTAGAGATGAGGTCTCACTATGTTGCTCAGGCTGGTCTTGAACTTGTAGGCTCAAGCAATCCTCCCACCTCAGTCTCCCGAAGCGCTGGGATTACAGGCGTGAGCCACCATGCCTAGCTATATTGCTAGTTTAATCCTTATAATACTTATGGGGAAGGAACCATGATCATCCCCATTTTCAGATGAGGAAACTGAGGGAGGGAGGGGCTGATCACTTGCCCAGGCTCTCACACCTGCCAAGCAGAGAGTCCTGACACCACTTCTTTTTCCACTGGAATGACCCCAAAGCAGGGTGATGTAGGCCAATGTCAGCATGGTTCTGGTCACGCTGACCCAGGGCAAGAACTGGAAAAACACACAGCTGGGCAGGCACACAGGCCACTCTGGAGGTGTGCTGGGAATGGGTAAGAGTGTAATTTATTAGGGTCTCTGGGTCTATTTACGCAGTCATAGTCCACGATGTTCCCCTGCCCCTCCTGGCCCAGGGCTGTGCTCTTGATGGTTTGCACGTGGCCTCAGCTCATTCGTGCAACAACACTAGGTCAGACGACGACGTGCACTTCCGAAACGAGAACAGAGAGGCTCGGGAATGTGCTGAGGTCTCACAGCTAGATTTAAACGTGTCCAGCTCCAAAGCCTGGGCTCCTCTTGGTTGCTGGTGTGACAGGATGAACAAGCAGCACGAGGACAAGAGGCCATGCCGTGTATGTCTGGGCTGGGTATGGAGCAGGACAAGAAGTGATCACTAGGTAACTCCAGTGCGGGGAGGCGTGCGGTTCCCTCTCTTAGAGCCCAGGCAGCCCAGAAGAAACTAGCAGCTCAAGGAAGGGGCCCAAGCACCCAGAGATGAGGTGGCCAGTCTGGATATGTAGAAAAGGAGGAGGACGGGCACGGTGGCTTACGCCTGTAATCCCAGAACTTTGGGAGGCCAAGGGGGGAGGATTACTTGAGTCCAGGAGTGTGAGACCAGCCTGGGCAACATAATAAGACTTTGTCTCTACAAAATATCAGAAAACTATTTGGGTGTGGGGGCACGCACCTGTAGTCCCAGCTATTCAGGAGCTGAGGCGGAAGGATCGCCTGAGCCCAGGAGGTCAAGGCTGCAGTGAGCAGGGATTGTGCCACTGTACTCCAGCCTGGGTGACAGAGTGAGACCCTGACTTGAAGGAAGAGATGAGGAGAGGAAAGGGGAGGGGAGGGCAGGGGAGGAGAGGAGGAGAGGAGAGGAGAGGCGGGAAGCCTGGGCTTAGGCAGGGGCCCGTCACTCAAACACCTGGAGGACAGGTGGGCCTTGCAGAGACCCCCCCCCCGATTCAGAAGCTGAGCATGCAATGCCTCTCCTGCCCCAACCCTCGGAAGTCCCCAGCAAAAGAAACTGCATGCTTGTGAGGCAATTAGCTTCCAGCACCCAGGAAAAAGGTCGCCGAGGGGGCAGGCGGGCGCTGGCTGAGCGGGGGCCCTGGGATGCTGGGCCTGGTTATTTTTAGCATCTCAATTCAAGAGGGAGGAGGCCTCCCCACACCAGGTAAATGTCAGCACCACCGGCAGCCCCAGCCAATTAAAGCAGCTGGAGCCATGGAGGGAGGACAGTGACTTGGGCCTCTCCTGCTGGCTCTCAGCAGCCCTGGCCGACGGCCTCCTCCCCTGACTCACCTGCCCCGTGCCCCACACAGAAATACCGTCTCAATCCAAAACAGGAGCTCGACCAGGGCCTGGGTCCTGGGCTGGAGTCCTGCTGGGCCGTGTGACCCTGGCCAAGTCTCATGCCTTCTCTTCTCTGACTAATTTCTCCTTCCAGAAAATATGCTGCCCCCCACCAGCCCCCTGCTGCCTGCCCGCCTGATATATTATGAGGATGACATAAGTCAGGGCTCTAAAGAGGCTTTGAGATAAGAGAGGTTCACCACCCCCTGCTGTGGGGTGGCTGCTTTATTCTTCAAGAAGAGAATTCCAGGCTTCCTGAGCTGATGGGGCCTGAGCTGGCCTCTGCAAACTGCTGGGGGGGCCGTGGGAGGGGGCGTTGCACCATCCTGGGTTCTCGGAGTCCAAGGAGGCAGTGGTTGTTGCTCTGCTGATAGGAGAGGGGTGAGAGAGGCCTTTGCAGTCAGTGGGGGCTCAGCAAACATCAGCCGGCTGAGCCCAGGGCCACGGCGGGGGGGGCTGCACCCGGAGAGGGCCAGGCACCCACAGCGCTGGTCGTGGACCGCAGGCCTGGCGCCGGCACAAGAGGCTCAAGAGGGCGCCTCCTCTGCATCAGGGTTTGAGCCAGCCACAGCCCAGGGGAGGAACACTCCCCTCCCTGTCCCTAGCGGAATGGAAGGAGGCAGACGGTCAGGGGAAGGAGGGGGAAGCCCTTCTCTCAGTCCACCCCAAACTCTCAGCTCTGGAGGCCCACAGGTGGGTCTCAGGGCCTAACCCCTACCCTCTCAGGATGGCAAACCCCAGGAATTTAAGGCCAACTCTCCCCAGCTAGAGGACAGTCTTGGGTTCAGTGACAGCTTCCTGGGCCAGCGACCCACCAAGTCCTGGTGGAGCCCATCCTTCCCTCAGCCCAGAACCTTTTCAAAGGCAGACCATTCCACTTAGGAAATGCTCTGCTGTGGCTCCCAGGGGCCTGAAGAGTAGAGGAGATCCAGGGGAAACTGAGGCACAGAAGCAGGGCAGTGATCTGCTGAGACACTTAGGAAATCAGAAGCCGGGTACAACCTTCCTCCTTCTGCCGCCTGGCCTCCCAGAGGCATCTCCCATCACATGCCTTTTCCCACCCAGCCCTGGCCTTCCGCACGGCCCCGCTGATCTGCCCCAGCGTGCCTGCCTAGGGTCTTGGTCCAGCTGTTCCCTATGCTTGGAATGCTTTCAGTTCAGAGTGCAATGAGGTTCATTCCTCAGGGCTCGGCTGGAGCCCCACCTCCTCCAGGAAGCCCTCCCTGACCCCTGAGCCCCTCAGACCCTTGCCCTAGATATCACAGATGTTGCCTTCTGGCCAGAAGCCTCCCAGGCTTCAGGTGGGCCGGGCACTCCGCTGTCCCTTGGCAGAGGGGACTGGTGAGGAAGATGGATAGACCCTGCTTTCCTCAGTCCATTTCCCTTTCTCACCTACTTGCCCCTTGTCTCCGCCCTGACCACCGGGCCTGCCATCCCAGGCCCCCTCAGGTTCTCTGGGTAAAAAGTCAGGAGAAGAGACCCTGGTGGAAGCAGGCCCCAGCAGGAGGCCATGCTCACAGGAGGGGCATGCAAATGAGGCTGAGGCAGCCAGGGCTGAGGGTGCCCTGTTCTGGGCGGCTCTCCACAGAAGCTCCTCGGCCCGGGGCCCACCTGTCTGCAGATACAACCTTCCGGTCATCGCTGCTGTCCCCTGCCCCTGCCAGCTGCTGCACCCACCATGCAGCCGCAGCAGGCGAGAAGGGGAGCAGCACCCTCAGCACTAAGCTGGGTCACGCTGGGGTGTGCCCGCCTATCTCTGGGCCTCAGTTTCCCCGTCTGTGCCATGAGTGGGGTGGGCCAGAGGATTTCTAAAGACCATTCCTCCCCCTACAAGAGGCTTCAGGTTTGTTACGATGCCAATAAAGACACCACCCATCCCTGCAGCCCGACCCAGTGGTTGCTCCCTCGCTGGGCGGGCATGGAGGCTTTGGGCCCAGGGACACAGGGCACGGGCATGGCTGTCCTCCATCCCAAGTGTGTGGTGTGGGTGTGTGGCTCAAGGGCCAGAGGAAGGCAAACTCCCAGACTCTGGAGCTTGGGGACTGCTAGGTGAGCAAACAGTGGGGAGGGGGGTGGAAGGAGCACCCCTGGTGGGAAATACCCCACACGCCTACAGGCTAATCACAGCTCTGTCATGGAGGCAGCCCCAACCCCCACCCCACCCCTGCACCTTGGGAAAGATGATGCCTACCTACTCCTGCTTCCTGCACCCTCCATGATGATGCTGTGTGTTCTTGGGCAGTCTGTGAGACTCTCTGATTCTACCGTGTCACTGAGCAATGCCCACTCCAAGCTCCATCTCACAGCCTTTGGGAAGACCAACTTTTCCCTTCTGTAGAGAGCGCCAGCCCCTGGTCCAGGAAGTTTGGCCAGCTGGAGTAGACCAGTCCCCAGGCCTGTTCTTCCTGCTGCTAGCCTCGGGATGAGCTGAGTCTCAAACTGGACCACCTCTCACCCTTGTAGGCTGAGGTTGGGCCTCCTGACCTTCATGACAGAGCTGTCACCGCTCTACAGTACCTCTTGGCTCCCTATGCTCTGCAGGATCAAGGCCAAACTCTGTGGCCCAGCATTCAAGGCCCTTGGGAACTGCCTCAGCTTCTGGCTGGACTGCCCTGACCCACCCCACCAGGTTATCCAGAGACCCCAGGAAGACCCTACTCCTCTGTTCTGGGTGGGAATCCAGCCCACCTTGCCACTCTTCCAGGTAGTCTTCCTTGGCTGTCTCTCTAGCATCAGAGAAGAGCTGCTTCTCACGGCTCCTTCTGCCTCACCCTTGCTGGGCACCCACCAGAAGTCTGGATGGGCGACCTCATGACCTTGACCTGTCCTGGGCTATGCTCCCTTAGCTCGATCATGGCTTCACTACTGGATGCCAGTGCCTAGCATGGTACTGGAGCCCAAGGGAGCATTCAA
This sequence comes from Cephalopachus bancanus, assembly GCA_027257055.1. Classification (NCBI taxonomy): domain Eukaryota; kingdom Metazoa; phylum Chordata; class Mammalia; order Primates; family Tarsiidae; genus Cephalopachus; species Cephalopachus bancanus. The sequence continues at coordinate 5,153,799 of JAPVLO010000036.1, forward strand.
CCCACTCTGGCCGATGGAGTGAATGGACCACCCAGCAAACATGTTCCTGTGACAGTGAGCTTGGCATGGTGTGGAAACAAATATATGGTGTCAGATACAACTGGGCTGAACCCAAGCTCCACCAACAGCTCTGTGACCCTGAATGACCGTCTTAACCTCTCTGTGCTTTGAGTTTCCTCATCTGCACCACAGGACAATCCCAGCTTCACTAGGTTGTTGATGCCTTTGAAGACTGCAGTGTGTGACCCCTGACCCATCCTAACCCTCTGGTTTCACAGACCAATAAACAGCTGCTCAGGGAGAGGCAGCTACTTGTCCAAGATCACACAGCAGGTATGTGGTGAGACTGAGGCTTGAACAAAAGTCCTGCTCAGAGGGTCCACCAGGACAGCAGGTCACTTTGCTGACCGAGAGGGTCCTTTCTCAGGCAGAAACAAGTAGTGAGCTGCAGATTTCCAGCTCCAAGCTGGGACTGGGGCTGAGAGTCAGGACTGGTGGCAGAGGCTGGGGGTGGAGGGCCTGAGCTGCAGGCCACAGATTCCATGCAGGGGGAGGCGAGGTGTGCATTCCCAGCTGGCGCTCAAGACTGACAGGCATGCCGCATGCAGGCCCTGGAATCCCAGCTCTGCACGGCCCCAGGCTGGGGCCTGGCCAGGCCTGCTGTGAGCTGGGCTTGGCATTCAAGGTCTTTGCAGCCAGCCCCAAATCGCCCATGTAACCCTGGAAGTCTGCTGACAGGCAGCGTAAGGTGTGCATGCTGGCAGCCTAAAGCCACACACCAGGGCCTGGAGGGGCTGGCAAGGGAGGGAGTGTGGCCTTCACCCACATGGCTGCCCACAGGGCTCCAAGCAACAGCTGTGTGGGGTCACCTCCTATGAAGCTCAAATGCAGCCCAACCCCAGGCCCTGCTTGTCCTCATCTTTTTTTCTTTTAAATTTATTATTATTATCATTATTACCATTATTATTATTATTATTTTTGAGTCAGAGTCTTACTCTGTCGCCCAGGCTGTAGTGCAATGGCACAATCATGGCTCACTGCAGCCTTGACCTTCTGGGCTCAGGCGATTCTTCCACCTCAGCTTCCCGAGCAGCTGGAACTACAGCTTATTTATTTATTTATTTATTTATTTATTTATTTATTTATTTATGTGTGTGTGTATTTTTTTTGTAGAGACAGGGGCTTTCTATGATGCCCAAGCTGGTCTTGCACTCCTGGGCTCAAGCAATCCTGTGTGTGTGTGTGTGTGTGTGTGTGTGTGTATTTTTGTAGAGACAGGGTCTTGCTATGTTGCCCAAGCTGGTCTTGCACTCTTGGGCTCAAGCAATCCTCCCACCCCAGCCTCCTAAAGTGCTGGGATTACAGGCATGAGCCACCACTCCCCGCCAGCCCATCTTTTCTTTTTTTTTTTTTTTTTTTTGAGTTGGAGTCTCACTTTCACCCAGACTGGAGTGCAGTGGCCGCTCCTGACCACCGCAGCCTCGACCTGCTGGGCTCCAGCGATCCTTCTGCCTCAGCCTTCCAAGTAGCTGGAACTTACAGGCGCACACTACCCGGCTAATTTTTTGATTTATTGTAGAGATGAGGTCTCGCCTGCCCAGGCGGTTCTCGAATCCACGGGCTCAGCAATCCATTCACCTTAGCCTCCCAAAGGTGCGGGATTACAGGCTGAGCCACCAAGCCCGGCCTATCTTTTCTTAAAAGACCATGCAACCGTGCCTCTCCCCTGAGGAAAGCCCTCTTGTGTGCCCACAGCCCTAAGGGTCCACCTACCCCTCGCTCCCTGTGCTGCCACCATAAATGCACATGACAGAAAGCACTAGAAAGTGCTATTGTCACTCCAGGCCCTGCTGCTGGGGTTCACATGGCTTCCTTCATTCAACCCCCACAACTCAGAGCGGGAGGCTCTGCCATTCTCCCTACTTTACAGAAGAGGAGTCACCAAACTTAAGTCACAAAGAAAGGAGTCGTGGAGCTGGAAAACCCTTACACCTCAGCTCAGAACCCCTCCTCTCCCAGTCATGCCAGCATCCCCCGTGTTCATCCACCAAGTGTTTTGAGCACCTTTTGTAAAGTGCCAGCCTTATGGGGCAATTTGTCACACCCTTGATCTGAATCCTCTCCTCTGTGGCCAGCCTTTGCGGGCAGGTACCGCCCAGGCCAGCTGGGGCCCTCCCCCTTCCACCCGATGTGGGACTTGACCACATGCTGGAGCCACACACACCTGCCCCTAGTCCACCTGCAGGGCTGAACAGGGCTGGGGGCTTGTCTGCTCCATGGGGGCAGACCTCTGCGCTCTACCAGGCCCTCTTCCACAGCCCGGACACTTCTCCAGGGCCAGGGGCTGGAGCCCTTACTAGGAGGAAAGTCAGTCTTTAATGTGGCAAGATGAAGTTTCCTGGGGTGCCAGGTGCCACCCTCTGCTGACACGGTTGACACCCCTGTGCGATGTGGGTCTGACCTCAGCCCAGGAGTTTGGGGTGGCAGGTACACCTCTGAGCCTCTGTTTTTCCATCCAGCAAACGGGAAGATGGCTTTGCAAGGGCTCTCTCAAGGGGCTGATGCAGGAGGGCTTTGCACACTGTAGAGAACTCCACAGTGCGAGAAGTAATTGCAGCCACTGGAGGAGTCACAGAGCAAATGTCGGAGGGAGGAGCTAGGGGCCAATAAGGTGGCACAGCATCCGTCCTGCAGGAGTGAGTTTGCCAAGCAGAGACAGGTGGGCAGGATAGAGGCAGTCCAGTCAGAAGGCTCTGCAAATGAAGCACAGGAGACTGCCCCTGCCCTCCGCCACTTGGCCTGGGGGACTTGGAAAAGCACAACAAAACAGGTGAATGAGGTATGTAGGGATAGAGCTGAAGGCTGGTGGGGCAGGCAGGAGGAGCCTCGATCGCCACTGCCTGACGGAGGGGCTGCAATCCCACCCTGACAGACTGTCCTGGACTCTTGGGACTAGCTGGGTGCTGGCACCTCTGAGGGGACCATCATTCTCCTTGGCAGGTGAGGCTCACAGGGGCAAAGGGGGCTTGCCCACGGTTGCCAGACAGTAAGCAAGTAGCAGAGCCCACTCACACACTCAGTTCTTTCCACTGAATCGCACGATGCTACACACTCAACCCAGGCAGGGCTGGCTTCTTGGGCAGTCATGCAGGGCTCCAAGCTTAGATGGACCCTACTCTGCTGTCACCATCTTTAAGTCCCTAACAATTTGTGAACATCGGGCTCACATTTTCATGGTGCACAGAGCCCCACAAATTATGTAGCTGGCCCTGGCCCTGATTCTCAAAGGTTCTGACAGACACTGTTGGGTGTGAGCATAAACGGCCATGAGTGAACTTCCACTTTTCTGTGACTTTGTGGAATCAGGCCCTCTGCCGGGTCCTCCATTCCCTCCACATAAACCTAGCAAATGTCTCCAAGGCCCAGCTTAACTGTCACCTTCTAGGGTTCCTTCCCAGATTTCTCCTTATAGGACCCATGGACCCTACCCACATGCCAGGCAGAACCCCAGGTTCCAGTGCTGTGGTCCCACACCCTGACACTTCAGCAGCTGGAAGAGCCTCCCAGGGTGTGTGCCAACAATGCCCACCTCTCCCAGGCCCGGGGCTCCTCCAGGCCTCTTGGGCACCCTGGAGCTTCCTGCTGGCCAAATTTGCAAAGGATAATCCTAAGGATACTTTACAAAGGAGTCTCGGAGGGAAGTTATTAGATCACGCTAGATAGCAGGCCCCAGAGAACGGTCCATTTTTTTACTTACAAGAAACTAGCAAATAAGCCTGGAATACTAGGCCAAGACTAAAGCCCAGACAATCCCAGAAGCTTCCTAAGGAGTCCCCGACAACTTGGAGGGGTCCCCCGGGAAGGAGGGGGAAGAAGGAAGTCTTGAGTCTCCGAGTGGCTGCGGTGTGGTTAATAAGCACCTGATCCTGGCCTCAATTTCCTCATCTTGCAAGGTGGATACTCAATGATCTATCACTGACGGGAGATGCCTGGAGAAAAGAGCATGGGCTCCGGCACCCACTGGCCTGGCTCTGAAGCCCAGGTCTATCACCTGTGAGCTGACATCCTTGACAACCTCACCCATCCTCGCTGTGCCTGTTTCCTCTTCTGGAAATTGTTTAGTAAGGTCTCCTTCTTGGGCTTCTCAGGGGGATTTAGGGAGTTCGTGTGGGCAAGATGCCAACCCCTGACAGGGAGACCGATGTGGTTGTCGTGCCAAAGCTGGGTGCTGCAGGACCCCAACTCCCCGGGAGTCACCATGGGAAGTGCAGGTGGGGGAGGGGGAAAGCTGACACAGACACCCCATCATGAAGAAGGCCTGCAGGGTCGCCTGTCATGCCCGTGATTCAGAGGGTGCCCAAGCCCCAGGAAGTCAGACGGAGTCCCCAGGGGATGAGGAGCAGGGACAGGGGCACCCCTACTCCCACCATAACTTGCCTTCTTCTTGTGAGAACACTAGCTCCAATTGCTGACACCCTGCAGAGGGCCAGATCTTGTTCTCAGCCATCCACACGGTGGTCTCTGATTCTCGCGACTACCCTATGGGAGGTGGACAGCAACTGCTCCTGCTTCCTTGTGAGGAAGTCGAGGCCCAGAGAGGGCAAGGGCTTGTCCATGGTTAGTCACAGGGCTGGCCTCGAACCGTGACAGTCACCTTCCCTGACAGTCACACTCTCCCTGCCGGTCACACAGACTACTCCAGCTCAGCCTCAGCCTGGAGCTGCCCAGTGCCCCCTCGGGGAGCTGCTGGGAGCTTGTGCAGGTGAGAAGCCATCGGCCCCCTGAGTCGCTCCCTTTCCTGAGAACTATCCCTCCTGTGTATGTATGTGTGAACGCTGTGTGCTCGTGAGAGCTTGTGCCTCTGTATCTGTGTGCAGTGCAAACACAAGTTCGTGGACATGTGTCTGTGAGCATGTGTGTGCACCCATGTGGCATGCAACCACGATATCTGGGTACCTGTGGGTGAAGCAGCATGCATTTGCATACTGTGTATGTATCTGCATGTGCAACCGCTCGTGTATGTGAGGGTGTGTACATCCCGCCGGGCTCTCCCACACCCCCTGTTGCTTCCGTCTCCCTATGCTATAACTTACTTTTTGGCCACCTCCCCAGAATATCCCCCTCTGACCACTGATCCCTGCCCATCCTGTTGTTCTGGGACTTGCGACATCTCCTGGGACCTCTCTGCTTCTCCACAGAGCTGAGATGGAGAGAGGCTCTTTTCCCCTGTATAGTGGTACCTGATGGAAGGTCTGGCATCCAGTAAGTGCTTGATACAAGCTTGGGAAAGTCAACTTGGGGGTCAGAAGGGGAGAAGCCTTACCCAGCCAACATACCCCTCCTCTAGAGGGGGCCCTAGGTGCATTTGAGAGGGACCCCAGAGGCCAGGCCTGGTTCATACCACACCACATCGCAAATGCGTCATGGCCCTGCATGAACCAGAAGCCTGTCCCCTTATAAAGGCCTCCCTCCCTATGCCTTACGTTGGGACAGCACCCAGCCTTGCTGAGGACACCCATCAACCCCATCCCCAAGAAAAAGCCTGCAGGGGCGAGGGGGGTAAGGCGAGGGAAGTGTAGTCCAGGGCCAGAGGCCAGCCCACTGGAGCCCGCAGACCCAGACTTGAACTCCAGGTTCAGCCAGGTGTGTGGCCAGGGGCATGTCTCCTCAACTGCACAACGGTAGTGATTACAGCAATTACCTCACAGGGCGAAGATGAAAAGAATTCACAATTGCAGTATTGTGCACAGTACCCCAAATAAGGTTCAGGACTTGTGTTAGAGGTTATTTATTATTACCGTTGTCATTATTATTTTCACACCCTAGATTAGAAAGTTGAGCCCCTCCGCTACCCGAGGTTGCACTGGGAGTTGGCAAGAAAATAAAACCAAACATCCAAGGGCCAGGTCTGGGAACCCCCATCCTCCCCCGTGTGGCTCCCTTTGAGAGGAGAAGGCCAAGGAAGAAGTGAACACTGACACACAATCCTCTCCTCCCCAGCTCTCCAGCCCACTCTGCTTACCTGCTAAGGCCTCTGCCAACCGCCCAGGACCAGAGGCTGCCGAGAGGTGTCAGGAAAAGGAGGCCACAGGGGAGGAGGCAGCGGCCCCAGCAGCTCTACTTGACCAGAGCACAGGCGCTGGGAGTCCTACAGGAGAGAGGAGAGGGGACAGTAAGTACCAAGCCTGGCCCTGTGACAACCCCTGTCCCCTTTGCCTACCCCTAGGTCCCAGCAGCCCAGGCCCCTCTGGCCGCCTCCGGGAAGGCCAAACTGGCCCACCTAAGCGGAGATACCCTAAGAGCCAGATGGAAGCTGCCCTCCACCCCCATAAAGGCCCAGCTCCTGAGCTTCACACTACAGGCCCTGGAGCCGGCCCTCAAGGCCCCTGAGTGGCCACGTCCCTGAAAGCCACAACTGCAGCAGCAGCAGCCATGCTGGCATGCCCACCACCGGGCTCGTCAGCCCAGCCTCGAGACCCTCCGCCCTCCAGCCTTGGCACACACTGGGTGCCCTGCTCCATGCTCTCTTCCCCACGTCCATTCTCTATCCTTCAAAGCCCTGCTGGCCTTCGAGACTCGGCTCAAATCCCCCTATGGCGCCCTCTCTGGCCTGCCCCTCCTCTCTGTTTGTCCCCCAGTGGGTTTTAGACCTGGCTGACTGTACTGCCACCAGCTTTCTGCAGGCCGTTCTCCCCCCCCGGATGGAGCTCCTGGACAGCAGGACTGAGGCCTAGTTGATCTCTCTGTTCTCTGAGGTTGTTAGCAAGGGCCGCAGAGACTGCTTGACTGATGAATGAATGAATGAATGAGTGATGGTGCAATGAGGCTGTTCAGTGGACAAATGGAACATGGGCTGACTGCCATGTGACTTAATTCAGGCAGCCTGCTGAGATCTCCACAGCCTCCCCCATGTCCTTCCCTCTGTTAGATTCTAGAATATAGGGATCAGGCTGATGAGAAGAAAGAGACTTGATGAAGCTGATACTTCCCCCTGCCATTTTACAAGTGAAGAAACTCAGGCCCTCATAGGGAAAGGGGTCCCCCGTGGCTAGAGGAAAGACCGGAAGTAGAGCCCAAGTCTCCTGGGCTAGTCCACTGCCTTCAGTGTCAGGGACAGAGGCCACAAGACCATCTCTACCCAGCTTCTGTGTCCACAGACACCTGGATGCCCGGACTGTTGGAGGCGGCCAGCCAGGAAAGGCAGCTTCCAGTGACGGAAAGAAGGCGATGGGAGGATCCTGCGGTGGAAAGCTCCCCAGGAAGGCTCACACTTGAACAGAGCTCTCAGTCGATGGCCCTGCTTCCCCCAGCCCGGAGATTTGGGGTGGGCAGAGGGGACGTCTCAAGGAGGAGCCCCTTCTGGTGTCAGAGATGCCCCTCCAGCCCATCCTCAGCCGAGGGGGAGTGGTTCTTTCTAAACCCCCTCCGAGGCCTCCAACACCACTGGTAGGGCACACACCTGCCCCACCAGTCTGGAGAACAGTTTGGAAGTGTCTCCGACTGCATGGTCTCTCCCATGACCCAGCAACTCCACTTCCACAGCATGTGTATGTTCACCAAAAGACACGTCCCAGAACGTTCACAGCAGTGCCGTCCATAGCACCAAAAGACAACAACCTTCTAAGAAGAGCCCGCCAACGGCCTAGCGGGTGAAATGGTGCATCCCTACAAGCAATTACCACCCAGCATTGCCAATGAGTGATCCGCAGCCACCTGACAACACCGATAAATCCTGCAAACGTAAACGGTGCTCACAAAGCCAGGCACAACAGAGCACACATTTAAGAGAGCCATTGATTAAAAAGCCAGAACGCGCAAAACGACTCTGTGCTTACCCAAGACTAACAGTGGCTGCAGATTCTTTGTAGCTCTTCCTATCAAGAGATGGGGTCTAAGGGTAGGGACCCGCTGCCCCTGAGGTGGAAGCCAAGTGCCTTTTTAAATAAATAAATAAACAAACAAACAAACAAATAAATAAATACAGTGTTGCCTTTGGCCAGGGGGAAGTGGCTCCCAGCACTTTGGGAGACCAAGGCAGGAAGACGCCTTGGGCCCAGGTGTTCAAGATCGGCCTAGGCAACATAGTGAGACATTGTCTCTATATACACACACAAAACAAATTGGATAAAATAAAATCTCACCTTTACAAAAGAGAGAGCAGAGTAAAAAAAAAGAAAAATAGAGGTGGCTTCTATTCTCTACCCACTGAATCCAGGCCGGCCTTAAGACTTGTTTTGATCAGTAGGACTTGGTAAAAGTGACATCTTGTGAGTCACAGAGACCAGACCTCAAGAGGTGCTGCCATTCCTGACCTTGCCTCTCTCTCGGGATGCTGCAGGCCATGGAAGGATCCAGTCTCTTCCGGATGGAAGGACGGAGGAGAACTGCCCAGTCAACAGCTGGCTCCAACTGCCCATGGAACAGAGGCCATGGTGACCTTCTAGTCCATCCAGCCAGCCCTCCAGGTGACTGGGGAGCCACGTGATCCCAGGGGAGGGGGATGCCCGGCCGCACCCCGCGACGGTGAGATTTAACAAATAGTGGCTGTTTTAAGCCACGAGGCTTCCAGGTGGTCTGCTGGGCAGCAGTAGGTAACTGACAGCAGTCGTTGGAAGCTAGAAGGGTCGTTACCCTCTAGGGGCCAGTGACTGGAGGGCACAAGGCGGCTCCCAGGGGGCCCGGAGCATTCTGTATCCTGATCTACGCTTGGAGACTGTACCAAGCTACACGTGTAGGATATGTACACCTTTCTGCACCCTTCTACACTTTAATGGAAGCTAAAAAATCAGATCCAGCCCCACCCTGGCTGCCTGCCCCTCCAGCCCATCTCCTGCTCTGCAGGCCCCACCTCACTATTCCTTGCACCTCCACAGACCGTCTCACACCTGGGGTACCTGGGATGCCCTTTTCTCTCCTACCATGCTCAATGAAGGCTGCGATCAGGTGGGACCTTGTCCTGGATGCCTTCCTTGACCGCCCCAGGCCTTGCCTGGGTATCCATATTCATATAGCTCTCTCTCTCTCTGGGGTTGGGTCTTCCTGAGGGTGGGGTAAGTCTTTCTCTTTCTCCCCAGCTCTCAGAGCTCTCCAAGCAGAGGCCTGGTCAGGGTTGGGTGGCACCCCTCTCCCCATGGTTGAGCCCCCTGAGCCATACTGTGATGATCAGAGCAGACTTCAGGGGACGGGTCACATGCCAGCACCAGACAGGGCAATAGTCCAGGGACCCAGGCTTCTCCCACAGAGACCGAGGGCAGGGCTGAATCCGGGGGTGCAGAGAGGGAGGGTTACAATGCTCCCCATTTTGCAGCAGACCATGATGCCTATGAAACGTGTACCACTCCTCCTTCCTTAATTACCTATTAAAACGAAGTCGCAAGACCCATGGCAGTCAAACAATGCTACACCCTCTGCCAAAACAATGCCAACTGCCAGGGAGATGAAAGGAAGAGCTGTCATGCCAGACAGAGGCGGCATTGACTCCATTGAAATCCTCCAATGCGTCGACTCGTCTCCATCAGCACCCAGCCAGAGAGAAGGCAGGAGCCCTACCTCCCGGCCCACAGCCCTCGGCGGGTGACCGGGGCAGGCTCCCAGCTGATCCCTAAAGCCACAGGGCTTTGGTCTGGTCACTCCGCTAGGTCTCCTGTGCCCATCTCTGTAGTTCTATCTCTATCTTACACAGATGTGAGACCTTTGGAGAAACTCCTCAGGCCTCAGTTTCCCCATTGTCATCTGAGGGACCTGGTGGATTCAACAATCTCTGATGAATCCATTTGCTCTCCCGTGGGAGGTCTTGATAGGCCAAGGCAGCTCTGGGGTCCGGCATCTCCCTCTGCCTGCCTCAGGATCCCCACTGTGACCGCAGTATGACTCCTGCCAGCAGCAGGTTGACGCAGCCGCCTCCATCCACGACGGGCAAGGCCTCAGCACCCCGTCTCCTGCCTGCCACCCACCCCAGGCACTCTCTGTTGAGAAAGAAAGCTCCTTACCCAAGAGAGAGGCACAGACTAGTGAAAGAGTGGCCAGGCTGGGAGAGGACAGGTCGCCAGGTCCCAGGAGATGTGGTCTGTCCCGCTGCAGAGGTAACTCCACGTGCACAGGGGCCACCGGGTAGGTCACAGCCCAACTTCAGAAGGAGCTCCGGAATAGAGTATGCCTTCTACAAGTGCTACCTCACGCGGTGGGGAGCACTCCATCCCCAGAGGCGTGCAAGTAGACAGGAACAGCCACGTGGTGCCACAGGTGCTGTAAGCAGAACAACAGAGCTGGACTCTATTTCCAGACTCTTCTGATAAGAATCACCTGGGCTGACTGTTAAGGCCACACAGCTTCCCAGGCCTCTCCCCTGAGAATGGCAGCCCGGAAATTTACATTTTTAATAAGTCCTCCCAGGTGATCCTCTGCATCTGGAAAGTTTGGGGGAGCTCTGACAGATGACCCTGGAGGTCTCCTTGGGCCCAGAGATTAGTGATGCTGAGGCCCCCACCCCACTCCGCACCACTACCCATATTCCATCTGGAGGCTACTGCCCGGGCAGCAGGCTCACTGCATCATTCAAGTAAGAACGAGGGGGCAAAGACACGGCAAGGGGGTCCTCAGCCCATGGTGATACCAGAGGCAGTTCCTTCCTATCCCCCCTGAGTCTCCCAGAGCCGTCCAGGAAAAAAGCTCGGCACTGGGGAGGGGGGAGCCTGACAGCTGTTCAGCTGCTGCTCAGTGAGGCCCCGGAAAGCAATTATCTTGCTCTTAGCAGAGAGGAGCTGGCTTTTACCCACCCCTTCCCTCCCTCCCCTCTCCCTCCCCTCTCCCTCCCACCTTCTCAAACACACACACACACACACACACACACACACACACATACACACACACACACACACACACACGCACGCACACACCCAGGCCAAGATGCTGCGGCTGGCTCTGAACCCACCTCCCCTTACCCCTAGCCTCCAGATTTCTCCGACTCGCTTAGCCTCCATCCTCAGAGCACATTTCCAACACTTAAATCATTTAGCCCGCTAAACCGGAGACGGCAAAATGGGTGCTATTTCTTAAAAACATACAGAGAGCGTATTAAATTATTGATAGCCATTAAACAGGGGGAAAAAATTAAACAGCTCTCAGCTCTTATCAATCATTCATGCAGTTTCCACTGGGGTGTTTTCTGGAGAGTGATCACTCCAGCAACCCAGGAAGCCGGCTTCTGCCGGGCAAGAGAGGCTGTTGCCGGACCGCAGCCAGAGGGGGCCCGCCCCAGCCACCAGCAATTACTGCGGAGGGGACGACAGGGACAGGGGTCAGGGGCAGGGAGGTCAGTCGCTCTCCACCCGCCTCCTTCTTTACCACACCACTAACAAAGGGAGACTCTGACGCCGCCTTTAGGAAGCCCCTTAATTAAATCCACCCTGCTTTTATTGAGCGCCTACTGTATATCAGGCCTCCGGGAAGCACAGAGAAAACCACCCTCAAGGCACCCACGAGGGCTGACGGGAGAGCCCTTTGCAGAAAAAAGGTGATGTTACCATGTTATGACAGGAGTCGTCATGGAGGTCAGAGGAGAGGGAAAGGAGACATCCCTGGCCAGAGAGGGGCTGCTGGGGAAGACGTCACCTAGGAAGCCCTTGCTGGGTAAATTCTTCCATGCGGAGCACAAAATTGCCGAGACGATATGTCATAAAGGGCACTGTCAGAAAAAGGACTAGCCCAGGGAAAGGCACAGCTGCACCAGACGGCAGTGCTGTGCGTGTGTCTGAGTGCCGGTTCTGTCAACCACAGCCTGGCCCGCCTCAAATGGCAGCTCTGGCCATGCTGGGTGGGGGCCCGGGTACAGGAAGTGGAGTACGGGGCAGGCTGTAACCTCCGCCTCTTCTCCAGGCTCTGGTCAAATTCAGGCCAGGCCAGGAGAGGGACGTGTGAGGCCAGCCCCCTGCCCCCAGGCATGCACAGGCAGGAGCCCAGGGCTCACCCCAGCTGCCCGGGCAGTAGCACCTCCACCCCCGCCTGGCAGATCCATTTCCTGGCTCTGACTCAGGACACCTAAGCCAGTGTGACGCAGACCACGGAGGCTGCAGGGCCAGGACATTGCTGGTCTCTCAGCCACAGACAGGCCTGGCAGAGCCGCCCTCAGGAGACAGGCTCCCTCCTGCCGCTGAAGTGTGCCAGGGACCCGGGCACTGGGGCTGTGGGAGCCAGCGGACACCCGATACCACCCAGCCTCACCGCCCGGGGACCATCCACAACCAGGGGCCATTTGAGGCTCTGAAGCCTGGCTGGGCTGCTGCGGGGGAACCAAGAGGCTAGGCCTGCCCCTGCGGTCTCCCTGTCCCAGGCCCCGTCCCCACCCAGCACACTGAGCCTGATCTGCATTCCGAAAGCCTTTCAGAAGCCCTCACTCACTGGCTCACTCAGAAGCTGGGAGCTCGAGCCGGGAGCCGGGAGGAGGCCCTGCCAAGTGTTGATAGCACCCTCGCCAGAGAAAGCTGCTGTCACAGGGAAACATTCTGGGAGAGTGGTTGTTTACCACCAACGCCTGGGACTGTCAAGAAATAATCAGAAGAAATCAAATTTGCTAAGTTGTGAACGACACAAAGGAACCCCCTTCCCCAAACGCTCAGACATTTCGACCTGGACGATCTCAGGCTGCTGTTTTGCCTGGTGCTGGGAAGATGTCCTTAGATCTGCAGGGTCGGGCAGGTCGGGGTGCCTGTGTGCCACCAGCCAGGCCTGGGAGATGGGCCCCAAGTGCTGCTCAGGCTCTGCCACCCGCCTTCTTCTCTCTTGGCCTCGGCCTATGCATCTTGTCTGTACAGGGACAGATATGATTCCAGGCTCCTTCAGGCACAGAGATCTGACAGGGCAGCGTGACTCCCAGGCGGTCTGTCCACAGAGCTTGCCAGGAACATGGGGTTCCCGACGCCCACCCCAACACCTCTGCTGTGCTCACCCAGAGCAATGGGGCTGGGTGCGTCTGACATCACCAACCTGCGTCGCGCAGACCCATGCTCACACCGACAGCATTCAGCTCCCCTGGGCCCCTGTCACTCCTTACCTGGGCTGCTACATGGAAACCCTCCCCTCTGGTCCAACCTCCACACAGGGTGCTGGGCCCTGGGTGGAGCTTGAACACAAGCTGGCACAGACAAGGCTGACAAGGAAGGTCTGCTGACCAGCAGGACCAAGACAGAAATGGGCAAACGACCTTACAACCGAAGTCAAACACACCTGTCCCTGCTCAGGTACCAGCCCTGACGCCTTGCCACCAGCATGTCCCACCATCAAACTCCCAAGTCCTTCATTTGTGAGTCCACAGTTCTAGAAGTCTCTCACACCCTTTGCACTCCTGCCACTCAAACTTTCCCGGACTTTCATGCCCCAGGGCCTTTGTACACGCCATTATTTTCTCTATCCAGCCATGTCCTGCTCTGGGTGAAGCTTTAGAGCCCCCTCTGTAACTGCTGCAACACTTCACACTAGACTGAATTCTGTTCACATCAATCCCAAACTTAATGGGGGGTGGGGCACCATTAATGCAAATGAAGTTTCCTTCATTCGCACCTGGCATGCAGGGTCAGAAAGGGGCTTCTGACTTTATCACACTCAAGCCAATTAGCCATAATCCGTTCATCCTAACAGCTAACCCACACCACTCTTGCTGTAATATTAAAAACCATTCCCTGGAGAGTGGGTGTGACGTTCTCAGCCAAGTGTAAACGAGACTGTATACTTGGAGCTCCCCGAGCCAAGGAAAGGGGCAGGCTTGGGAATTTCCAGGCAAAGGCCAGCAGAAACTGGCCACAAATGAATCCCTAACTCTTGAGCTGAGAGCTCCGAGCAGCTGGTGCCAAGGTCTCAGGCTCTGGCCTGTGTGGGCTACTTGGCCTCCCTTGGCTCAGGCCTGAGGGTGCTCCCCACCCCCGCTGGCCATCTGCTTCACCCCATGGCCACTGGCCATCAAGGGCAGAGGCCGTCTGGCCAGAGCAGCCCCCATGCCTTATGGGAGACATGTTTCCCCACGAATGACTCCAAACCTATGCCCACACACTTCTGTCCTTCCGGGATGCCGTCCCCTCCAGTGAGCTAAATCCTCTTTGTTCTTCAAGGACTGGCTCCAGCCTGGCCCAGCTCCTCTTTTGCCTGCCCACCTGGGCCCACTAGGGCCCCATGGCCTCGGGCCCCTGCAGCCCCGGCTGTGTTTGCCAGCTGTCTTCTCCCCGCTCTGGCCTGGGTGCCAGGGTCTCCTTTCTTCAGCAAAGCCCCTGCTGGGATGGGGACGCTGCATCCTCTTTTGCACCTAGCAGCTGTCACGGAGTGGGGCGCAGACTGGGGATCCCACATGACAGGGATTGCTTGTGGGCTCTGTCTGCAACCAGCAGGACAAAGTACCTGGGCCGGCAGCCTATTGGGCTGCAGTGGGGTCTGCAGTCTTCACCTGTCTCAGGTGAGACATCATGGTCCCTGCCTCTGGGTCTCCTTCCAGGGCCTCGAGGCCAGCTGGGGCATAGCTGCCACGTGGTCCGAAAGAGACAGGCTTAAAGCTAACCACTGGCTCCCCGTGGGGAAGCTGGGTGGCCACAGAGGACACAGCACCTATTCCCAAGAGCCACCTCCAGCGGTCGGCAGAGATAAGGACTGGCCACCTCCTTCCCCAGGACGCCTCCCGCAGGAGGGGCTGTCGGCTGCACCAAAGCCCTGCTCAGCTGCCCAAAAGGGCCTGGATTCTTCCTGGGAGGGGCTGGTGGACCTGATGTCTGGATACACAGTGACACCTCACCTACGGGTATCCCGACGTGACAGCATGACGTCATTTGTCCTGTGCTCGCCTGCCCTCCGACAGAGCAGCTGCCCGTGTGGCACTAAGGCCAGCCGTCAGAACAGCACCACCGCTGACGTGACCGCTCACGTACTCTGTGTCAGGCTCCGTGCCAAGCCTCACGACTTCTCCTGAAGCCCTGAGCCTTTCCAGCACACCATGAGGCAGATGCTGCTACTCATACGCCCGCCTGAAGGATGAGGAACGTAAGGTTCGCAGATTCAGATGAAGGCGATGAGGTAACCTGCCGAGGACCACGGCCGGAGGGTGGCAGCGTGGGGTTCAGTCTCAGGCATCTGACCCGGGCCCTGCACGTCACCCCTGAGTCCCAGTGCCCCTCGTGTCTAGTGCTCAGAGCTGGAGTGAGCACTCTGGGGACCACTCTGACCCCTTTACCCAGCCCTTTTCTCATCTGACCCTCAAAATAGCCCAGAGAGATGGCCGGATGTGAAATCGCCACTTTGCAGATGGGAAGACTGAGGCTTGCTGGGAGGAAGGAATTTCTCTAGCAGTTTCTGCACCCCTTTAATCCTCGCAATAATCCCATGAAACGCATGTCGGTGAGACTCCTTTGCAAGTGGGAAAACACTGGAGATGGAAGGGGCAGAGGAAGCTGCCCAGAGCCACCCACTGGCGATAGAGTCTGGGTTTGTGTGCTAGCCTGCCCGGCTCTCGACAAGGCTTCTCCCACGACATGGGGCTGACCTCAAGGCCTGGACAGAGTAAGCACGGGCTCATGGGCATGCTGGGGAGAACGGAGGATGACTCAGGAGGGAGCCACATCCTCCCTCTCAGCCTCGCCTCCCCAGCCTCCCCTCTCCTGCACCATTTGTATAGGGATGGTTAGTGGGAGGGGTTAGACGAGGCCACCTCCGGCTTCCTCAGGCCTCCCGGGCCCGGGATGGATGATGGCGGGAAGTCTTATCCAGGAGTCTAGTGACCAGGCTGGGGCCTAAGCCCAGGCTTGGCTTCGTGACCTAAGCCACACTGGACACCATGTGTGTCACACGCATGGGGATGAGTGTGGACAGCATCCATCGAGGAAAATACAGGACAAGGTAGCAGTTGCATGTGCACATGTGTGTGCAACAGGCATGTATGCCATCACACCCCTCACAGACAAACACCTGCTCACGCAGGGGCGTGCACACCCCTCACCCATGCACGTCCACACCAGGACACACACAGGGTGGCAAATGGACCTCCCAGAGCCATGAGCAGGTGAGTACGGAGGGAGGCAGCCCAGAGGACATGGGCGCAGGGATGGCCAGGACCTGGTAATCCTTGCGACAACCCCACATGGTACTTATGCTCATTTTATCAAGAAGGAAACTGAGGCACAGAGACATAAAGGAACTTGCCAAAGGCCACATGGCCAGGAAGTGGTTGAAATGCAAAGCAGGCCATTTAGCTCCAGAGGTCTTAACTATTAGGTACAAAGAATCTATGAACGAATGAATGTATGAAGTTTAAATACCACACGCCTGCACGCTGGGCTGACGCAGCTTCTGGGCTGCCGAGCAGGATGTGAACAGCCTCGGGTGCACACAGAGCACATGGGCCCGAGTGTGTCATCCCAGGCATGGGCCTGAGTGCACACATGTACACACACATGCCTGGGGCCCTGGTGGAGCCAGGCACGGGAGCCCCCAGGAGCTGGGCACGGAAGGCAGGTAGGCGGGTAGCCATCTGCAAAACCGTACAAGGAGTCCCTCTCTGCCGCTGTGTTGATGTAGCCAGGCCTGTCCAAAACAGCCCCATAAATCAGGATGCCGTCTGCCGCAAGCTTCTAAATCAACTGTCCCCAGGACGCAACGCTTACAGCAGAGAAGCAGCCAGCACCCGGCCCTGACCCCGCTGCCTGTGTGTGCGGGGGGTGATGGCCACTGTTTGGCTCTCCGTCCCTCAAGGCTGCCTCCCCACCATCACCCCTGCCACTAGGTCCTGTCGCCCTCTCGCCTTTCTTCCTGGACCCACCTTTCTTCCTCCACTCTCAGGCCAAGACCCTCAAGTGCACCCCCCGCCTGAGCACTGCCTCCCATCCCCAGTGCTGAAAGCTTCTCCCGCTGACCAGCACCCAGGGATCTAAGTGCGTGGAGATGGGGGGCGGACAGGCCATTTCCAGACAGGAAAAAGGCAGGCGGCCACCAGACCTGGGATCTGAGCCGGGACCCACACCCAGCGCCACCGGGTGAGCCACCTCCCTTCTCCCAGCCGCATTTCCCCTGTCTGTAGAGTGGGGACTGAGCGGGACCTCCCAGGGACGCTCATCGTGAGCTCTGCTGCCTAGGGAAAAGCTCCTCTGTGGATGCTGATTAATTATGACTATTAATAATACAACCATCTGTATCTCACGGTGGAGCGAGGATGATTAAAACTGGGCCCCGTGCCCCTGCGGCAGGATAAATGGGTCTCCGGGTGAGCCGGGGTGTCACTACTAGCCAGAAAGCAGACCCTTGGCGACTATGTATTGGGAGGGGCTGTTTATACTGTACAGACAGTTGCAGAGAGGAGAGACCAGCAGGCAGGTGGAAGATGTTGGGAGCTGGCTGCAGACAGGGAACAATAGACGCTCACCCCGTGCCAAGGCTCGCAGGCTCCACGTTCTGCGCCTGCCCCAGGACAAACAAGCGTGGCCCCAGGACAAACAAGCATGGCCCCTCCACTTCCTCAGCCTCTCCTCAGCCTCCCCCCAGCCCACAATGCTGGGGGCAGGGAGTGAGGGGGCAGGCATGGGCGCCATCCTCTGTCCAGAGAAGCCTTGGAAACTGCTGTCTGCCAGGGCCGGGTCAGTCCCCGTGACAAGACCGGAGGCCACACCATTTCGTGCTCAGCTCCTCTGTCCCCTGCAAGCCCTGCACCAGCAGCCTCCGTCCACAGATGAGCCTTCTGAACCTTCCGCCCACGTGGGAGCAGTGGACGCTGCCCACTGCCTATGGGCTGGGTGCTCCTCTGACCTTGTCCAGCCACCTCTCAGGGAGCATGTCTGCTCCCCCCCCACCACATTCAGTCCACTTCTGTGGACACCACCAGCCAGCCCTCCACGACCCTCACCCTGAACCAGGCACTGCTACTAACCCGGTAATCCTCGCAACAGCTCTACCTGGTGTTTATGCCCATTTTATCAAGAAGGAAACTGAGGCACAGAGACATAAAGGAACTCACCAAAAGTCACATGGCCAGGCAGTGGCTGATGCAAAGCAGGCCATTTATCTCCAGAGGCCTTACCTATTAGGCTACAATGACTGAGCCGGGTGCGGTGGCTCATACCTGTAATCCCAACACTTTGGGAGGCAGAGGCGAGAGGACTGCCTGAGCCCAGGGGTTTGAGACCAGCCTGGGCAATTTGGCAAGACCTTATCTCTACAATCAATCAATCAATCAATCAGCCAGGTGTGGTGGTGTGCACCTGTGGTTCCAGCTACTTGGAAGGCTGAGGCGGAAGGATCGCCTGAGCCCAGAATGTCGAGGCTGCAGTGGCCATGAATGTGCTACTGCCCTCCAGCCTGGGTGACAGAGTGAGACTCTGATTCAAAAAAAGAAAAAAAAGACTATGAATAAATGAATGGATGAAGTTTAAATACCAGGATGCATAAAGTCTTTGGAGCTACCTTTGTACGTGGAAGGTGCAGTGGCCGGGAGACAGGTGTCATGGGTTCAGGCCAGGTCTCTGCATTAACTGGCTATGTGACCTCAAGCAACTCATTTGCCTACTCTAGGCCTCAGTTGTAAAAAGGGGATGAATGGGACTGCCCCATCCACTGGCCAACTCTGAAGGCAGTGGCAGGGTGCGCGTCTGGAAATGATGAAAGGGCGCGATCGTGCCAGCCATATACACAGGCGTGATGGTGATGGCTGTGAATACGGCAGCCAGGACATCCACACCAGATGCCTGCTCGGGCAGAGGCGCTTGACAACAGACAAGGGATCTGAAGCCAGGGCTGTCCTGGAGAATCTGGGGCACAGCCGCCTGAGCGAGGCTGAAAGTGGGACAGTACTACATGGGCCGCTGCAAAGTTGGGTCCGAGGTCCCTGACTGTCCCCTCCCCTTGGGGTCCCTCAGTGCCTTGGAAGCACATTGATGACTTGAGGGTCAGGTCAGCACCTACCCTGGTTGCCTGCCCTGTGTCCAGCCCCGCTGGGGAGGGAGTGAGAAGCACATGAGCTTCCTAAGCACAAGGGCTGGGTGTTGACTCTTCAGGGCCCCAGGGCCTGCGGTGTGGTTGGGGGATGCCCCCACATGCTGGGCAAGGACTGCCCAAGGAGCACCTGCTATGTGCCCACAGCAGCTTCTGGGCTTGGGTCATCCACTAAGCACCACACTGGGCACTGGCCAGGTCAAGGGGCAAGATCTAGCTGAAGGCCTGGAGGGCCTCCTGCAGCTAAAGGCACACATGGTCAGCCGCTAAGCTTCCCACCCGTGCCCATGGCAGGCATGACCAATCGATCCCCATTCTCCCTTACAGAACTCCACACAGCCTCAGAATTCTACAAGCACTCTTGGTCAACAATCCCAGAATATAAAACAAAAGCTACGGGATTCGGTGGAGCAACTACTACACTCAGCTGGGATGGGCCGTGCCCAGGGGAGGTGAGCCAGGCCCTGTCTCCGGCCAAGGTGCCACATGTGGACCTTCAGCTTGGGGGCTTTGATGGAGAGACACAGGGGGCCTGGAGGGCAGGATCTAGTTTTGCCACAGAATCCCAAATTCTTGGCCAAACTCTGCAGGAGGGTGATGTCCCTTGGCCTGGATCCCGAGAGGGCCTCCTGTGGTCTCTCCGTGTTTTGGAGTGTGACGGTCACCTCTGGGTATGGTGGGGTTGGAAGAGAACCGAGCAACGTGTCCTTCCAGCAGCCTCTCCCCAGCCACTCTTCCTCCAAGGGGACAGAGTAGGTGAGCATTCAGGGAAGGGCCACCGAGCCGTCCGCAGAGCCCCTCACGTTTCCTGCCTATCACCTTGATGTCTGCCATTCCCTCCTGCCACCAGCCTAATCATCCAGTGATTTTGTTGAAATACGTTTATTTTTTTTAAACTTTACAGTATTCCCTTAAACACAAAATCATCTTCATTCACCATGAATATAAGTTAAACATAAAAACAAATCACAGAGAACAACCACCCATGGCACTGCCGTTCTGCCAGCCCGCTGGAGGCTCTGAGCTCCCGCCTGCTCTCTCTGTTGAAGAGGGATACCAGCAAGCGTCCTAGTCACTGGAGGCTGTCCTTGACACGGCCAGAAGACTAGTGTGGATAGGGGCAGGGGGTGGAGGGGCTCTCTCAGTCCTTATGAACACAGTACATGGACCAGGCATGGTAACTCATGCCTGTGATCCCAGCACTTCGGGAGGCTGAGGTGGGAGGAGTTCAAGACCAGCCTGGGCACCATAGCAAGACTAAATCTCTACAAATGAAAAGTTAGTCAGGTTGTGGTGGGAGGATCACTTGAGTCCGGGAGGATGAGGCTGCAGGGAGCTAAGATCGTGCCACTGCACTCTAGCCTGGATGACAGAGCAAGACCCTGTCTCTAAAAACATAAACAAATAAAATGAAAACACAGCACGTGAATACTGACAGTCACCTTTGTCCACCTGTGAGGAGCAGAAGCCCAGCTCAGTGATGCTTGAAGGATGCACGAGGTGGCAGGTAACGGGTCTCCATTATGCAGATGGGGCTCAGAGAGGCGGGCCCACTGGGTGGAGGTCACACAGCAGGGAGTGGACCTGCCCAGCTTCCCACTCAGGCCTCCTGGAGGCACACAAGGTCTCTCCTGTCTGCCGCCACCACTCCTCTCCGCCACAGAGCCACTTAGGCAGTGCAGAGTTGCTCTGACCCGCAGCTGGTGCAGTAACAGTTTTTACACCTGAGGTTAACAACTGTGATTTAAGAGGTTATTTGTCTTAATTTTCAGGAATCAGTTTCTCGGGGAGGAGATAACTAACATGTTGGGCTGGGAAAGCTAGTCTTTTTAGAAAATATTTATAGCACTTCAAGACAGTTTGGTGGCAATTGGATCCAGCATCTGCTCTTTTCCTCACTTTGCACCATGACTCTAAAACCCACAGCAGCTAAGACACACACACACACACACACACACACACACACACACGCACACCACAACAACACAACAACAGCAACCACATCAACGCTGATAGGAAATCAAACCCCAGTGTTTCTTTGAGAAATAAAACATGAAGCGGGTGTGATTTCAGAAAGCTCGTGACGGCCTCTGGTTAAAACCCAGCGCGCCTCCTCCGAGGCCAACAACCAGAGCCTCGCGGCTGGCGGGGCAGTCCCCAAGGCCACACTGAGGCTCACGGCCTCCAGAGTTAGGTTTGGCAGGACTCCCAGGCAGGACTGTGGCTCTCGCAAGAAGCCCCGACAGCAAAAGAGCCCTCCCCTGAAATCTGGGTTCCAGCTACAAAGTGGGGAAGGACACGGAGAGAAGGCGCCACCAGGAGTCAAAGGCCTCCTGTGGCCGGGGACTGAGCTGGCCGCTCTCCTCACAGGACCTCGGGGGTCATTCAAGCCTGGGAGGTCCGGGTCGTGTGTTGCCCCCATTTTGCAGATGGCAAAACAGGCTTTAACAAGCCAAGAGATTTTCCTGAGGGCACAACTGCTTATAAGGTATGCTGGTCTCTCTGACTCTCTGCAGGCAGGCTGGTGTTCCCACCTCACTTCCGGTGACCGCCCTGCACGTGGCCTCTGCACCCCATTCCTCTGCTCCCCGGGGCCCTGCAAGACACCGCCACAGTCCAGCCTCCAGGTCTTTATTCACGCCATGACCTTCTCAATCCCCAAATAAAAAGGCAACATCTCATGGGGGGACCCTGAGGACCTTCCGCTCCACCCGGGAGCATCTCAGGTGGGAATTCCGAGGCCCAAAGACGGGAAGAGACATGTTCAGGGTCGCCACCTTGGCTGGTGACCAAACGAAGGCCACCCAGATCTGCTGCGAAACATCCCGAAACATGCTGCTGTTCCCTGTGTCCTTCACAGCCTGGCCTAGGGCCAGGGGGGCAGTCGCTCCTTTACAACAATCCGACCAGCTGAGGACGGGGCTGGTCATGACACCCAGGGCTCGGGCCCAGCCAATGGTAAATGGTGCTCAAAGTCCCACGGCAGGGCACCTCTGACTGGTCTGGATCTGGCCGTGTGGGCAGAGCCTTGGCCGCCTCTGCTCGGAGGCTGCAGGCCCTGTGCGCCCCACCACCCCCGCCTCCCCGCCAGGGCGCCGGAAGGTCCTCATCCATGATGCACTGGGACAAAACCTCAGGCCAGGCCCCAAGGGAAGCGCCTGCCCACACAGCCTGGCCTGAGGCTGGCAGAGAGCCCCGGGGAGGACAGCCGTGCCAGCCTGGGCCCACCGCGCCCCCTGTGGTCACTCCCCTGGGCACCCTCTCTGCCGGGAGGTCAACAGACCCTGCAGACCTGCGTGTCAGGATGGCATCGTCCCTGGCACTCCCTCCACCCTCCACTGGCCCCTTTTGGATCAGATGCCCTCTCCACCCCCACCCACCAGGCATCAAATCCAAAAGTCAAGGCACCATCCTAGATTCCAGCGCTCCCTCCAGCCACGCCATCTGCTGCTTCATGGCTCACCCTCCTTGCCTGCGGATCTGCCCGCACCTCACCAGCTCCTTGGCGGGGGTGAGGGCAACAGCCCCTCACAGCCTCCCTCTTCTAGTTCCCTCCTGTTCTTCCTTATAGCTGGAAAGCTTTTCCTGCTTACAGCCCAGCCCCCAGCCCCTGCCAGGCCCTCTAGGCCCGCCCACCCTGTGCAGCCGGCCCAGCCCACCTCACTGAAGGCGCTGCCTGTTCCCCCTCCACCGCTGTCCCTGCAATGGTTTCCCTGTGTCCTCAGTTCTCAGGCACCAAAGGTATTCCTGCCCCAGGGCCTTTGTTCCTGCTGTTCCTGCTCCCTAACTCCTCCCCCACTGTGGCTGACTCATTTTCACTTAATTTTCTCAAGGGGCCCTTCTTGATGGTCCTTGTCTAAAATGCATGTCCCCTCTGCCAGCTGACATCATTCCTGTACTGCACGTACGACAAGCTGATTATTGTTTATGCATGTACTTATTCTCTCTCGCCGTGCTCCCAACTCTCACCTGCCCCTGCCCCTGCCCACTGACGTCAACCACAGGGTCAGCACCTGCAGGCTGGGTTCCTGCTTTACGTCCAGCGGCTAGAACACGGCTGGCACAAGATTGATGTTCAGTAAGTGTTCGTTGAGTGGACAAGTGAGTGAATATCTACAGTCTCGTTAGCTCACCCCCCAGTCCCTGCCAGGGCTGGGAATGGTCCCACTTCTCAGATGAGGGCACTGAGATGCTGAGAGGGGACGTGCACACCTGCAAGCCCACAATGCAAAGCGGCAGCACAGGCCTCCTGACGCTGGGCAGGAGCTGCTTCAGGTGCTGGCCTGGCCCTGCCTAGCCACGCCAGGGAGGGGACGGGGATCAGGGAATGAGAGCCCATGGAAAAATCATGAAATTGTGTGGTTGCAATGCTTCTCTTGAAACTTGAAATGTCGCCTCTCTGAAAACCACATCCTGTCCCTGTGAGCCGGACTTGGCCTCAGCTCCTGGCCCGGGCAACCCCACGGAGACCCCCACCCAGTTTCTCTTCTCAGTAGGGCCTGGAGTCCACAGGCCCAGCCCCAAGGCTGGGGGGGGCGGGGACCAGGGGCACAGGAGGCCTCCTCCTTCGGGTGGGGCAGGAGAGGGGCTGAGCCAATTTCAGGTCACGCTGCTGCGCCCACAGCCCTCTGAGGGCTAAAAATAACTGTGTTTATTCACTTTCAAAGCTGGGATTTCTGCCTCCCTGTCAGGGGGGCTTGGGGACTCCACTAGAGGCCATGTCTGCCCTGCACGCCCTCGGCTCCACGGAGTGAAGCTGGCCAAGAGGCAGGGGCTGGGCTTTCTGGGTCTGTTCCCTTGGGCTCTTTCTAGGTGGAGGGAGTAAGACAGCACTGAACAGGTTTGGGACTGCATGTGGGAAGAGCTTATTGCCAGGGGACATCTACTTCTCCTAGGGGCAGAGGCAAGAGTTCCAGAGAAGATGGTGGGACCCTGAGGCCTGCAGAGGCCCAGCCGGTTTGCTCCCAAGCTCTGGGGGACCCAGCGGTCAGAGATCTGATACTATGTGACCGGGAGCAGGTCACTTTCCCTCTCTGATCCTCAGCTGCCCCCCATGCTGTGATGGTCAGGAACTGACAGCCGCTTCTCGCATCACAGCCTCAGAGTGTGGAGGCCCATGGAACGGCCTCTGTGTGTGTGTATGTGGGGAGGCTGGGGGGGTATACAGTGTGAGAAACAGCACCAGCCCCTGAGGCCCCATGGCTGTCTTCAAGCCAGATGACAGGGCACACCTGCCAGACGGCTGTCACCTGGGCCCTGCCTCTCTCCCTCCCTCCCTGCCCTGGGTCACCCAGATGGACTTTAACATGACCGGGGAAGGTGCCGGTTGGTTACCTGGAGACTGCCCCTCCCTCTGGACAAACAGGTCCTCCCCTGACCCCACAGCTCCCATGAATGCAGCCGTCAGAGGGCTGGCATGTTGGAAGGTCACCCTCCTTGGGCCAACGGCACCTGGCAAGCACAGACCTTCCCCCAGCCAGACGTCCACTGGGCCTAGGTCCTCAGGCCTCCCAGATCCAGCAGCCCCTGGCCTTTCTTCTTTGACTTGAGAGGCCTGGTTGGCTTGCTGTCCCTAGACAGGAACAAAATCCATGTCCGCTGGCCTGGCTTCAAGAGCTGTGCTCCTCGGACAGCATCCTGGCACTCTGAGCCTTTGCACACGCTGTTCCTCTGCCTCAGGTGCTTTTCTCTCGCTTCCCTGCCTGGGGATCTCCCCCTCATCCAGGAGGACTAACTCAGTTGCCCCCTTCTCCAGCAGAGTGGGCTCAGCCCTTTGCCTGCTGTGGAACCCCTCCATTAGGCAGTAGCACTCCCCGATCCCCAGCGCCAAGAGCTCACCCTCCTCACCCCTGCTGCACCAGCTGCAGCTGTTTGCTGAATTACCCCTCGAGGGAAGAGCCTGGTCCTCCTCTCTCCTTGCCGTGGCCGAGCCCACACCCTGCAGCCTCTCCACAGACCCTTCAAGATTCTGCAACCAGCAATGAGCTCCACTCTTCTCCTTTAGGAGCTCCTGCCCTCCTGGGACCCCTTGTAGGCCAGGTCCCTGTGCCCCTCATCAGACCTGTGGCTCTCAGTCAGGTGTCCGAGCCCGCCTGCCCAACCCCGCTGGGGGCCACTGGCACTTGCACGGTGAACAGACGTCCACGGGGTTCTGTGTGAAAGAGCCCCGAGGGCACCCCAGGGCACTCAGAGGTCACTCACTTTGGGCACCACAGCACCCAGTGCCCCAGCCAATCACCTCCAGCCATGTGCTGCGTGCGATACCACCAGGTTCCTCCTCGGGTGCCCAGACCTCTGCACACAGTGGGCCTCACACTCCCTCTCTCCTGGACCGCAGCAGGGTTCACGGAGCCCTGTGGGAACATCCTCCTGGCAGCGACCACGGCTCTCGTTCTACAGATCAGCCCTGGGGCATCACTCCTCAGCCCCAAATCTTTCCTTGCTGTCTCTGCATCAAAGATGAACTCCAGGCAGAAATGACACTCGCGGCCCTCTGGGATGTGCGATGCGCTCGGGCCCCTGAAGTGCTCCCTGGCGCAGTGCTCCCTAGCTTGGCTCCCCCCCCCCGAGGGGGGCCTGAGGTCCTCAGCTACCCTCTTCCTGCTGAACATTCCCTGACTTATCCTTTGGGCTGCAGCACAAAGGTCACCTCTGGGAGACCCTCCTTGAATGTCCCTCCCTGGCAGGCTGACCTGAGCCTGCACCCTTGGGGCTCTCTTCAGCAGGGCTGTCGTCCACGGCCACCAGGTCCTGGTGCTGCAGGAAGGACCCTGCCGTCCTTGTCTTCCAGCGAGGTTCTGAGCTCCTGGGGTGGGGCCAGGGCCGGTGGCCCAGAGCCTGGCACTCAACAGGAGACGTGTTCCGGGCATCAGGGCGTGTGACCCAGCACACTCCAAAGCAGGTGGGCGTGAGGCTGTGGCGGTCAGGCAGGTGACGTGCAGAGCTGGGGCTGGAGACCGGTTCGGGACACATGAGCAGGGGCGAGGACTGGGTAGGACCGAGTCAGCACCCCGCTCCTACCTGCCTCCATGACCATGCCCTCTCGGTGGCGCAAAGAAGCCCCGCCTGCCCCTTCTAAAGCACCGCAGCTCCCCTCAGTGCCTCACCCCGCCCTGCTCCCCTCGGGACCTGTGTTCTGGCGGGAAGAGACACTTCCTCCCAGCCCAAGCCACAAGGGCTTTATGGAGACTCTCCCCAGGCCTGTCACCTGGGGAGTGCAGGACCAGCCACCCTCCACGACCGATAGGGTCTGCCCAGGGAGTGCCCAAGGAGGCACGGAGGCTGGGGGAGGCATGGAGGCTCAGCGCCTGGGGCACACCTGGGCTCAGAGGCCTCCCCTCCTGCTGGCAGTGCAGTGCAGGCCCCTCTGTCTTCTCCACACCCCAGCCTAAGAAAATTGCTTCCTCTTTCCTGAGGCCCCAGGGGGATTCACAAGCTGCCTTCCTTGAAAAGCAAACTCAGATGCAGAACCAGCCAGGAGTCAACCCTGGGAGGGAGGAGCACCTTCAAGGCAGCCTGGGGGAGCGATCCTGTTCAGAGGGGTGGGGGATCCCTCTGCCCCGGGGACCCCCAGAAGTCTCCAGCACCAGTACACCTGACTCCTGGGCTCTCACGGTGGGTCCCCAACGGGTCCAACACAGCCATGGCTGCGTCAGGATGTGCCCCCTCATCTGGCGCCCCCACAGCCTGGGAGCCCTCTTGCTCTGGTGTCCAGAGACTGTGGTTCAGTGGTGGGCATCAAGGAGGAGGTGCAGGCCTTGCTGGGTCTCGGGGTCCACTCCCCAGCAGGATGCAGCCAGGGACACGGAAGCGTGAACTCACTTCTGGAATTTGCTACCAACATGGCTCACCCGCCCCTCAAGCTGCCTTCTCCAGCAAAGCCCAGGTTCGCACCGCCTTCCCATTTGAGTCTCAGATGCTCTCCAACCCCAAGCAGGCTCCTGACAGTGAGGCCTGGACCCACTCAGGGCCCACCCAGATAATCAACCTCCATCCTCTGTAGGGTACTGCTAGGTTCCTAGCCACCCGCCACCTCCTCCACACAGGCACCAAGGCCCACCGTGCCCGAACCCCAGTCTCCACAACAGCTGCAGGGCCCAGGCTTTGGGGTCACTGGGCTCAAATCCCACCTCTGAATCTCACACATACGGGCAGCAAGAGTCAGGACACCCCGCCTCTCCCTCTCCGAACCTCATTTGGGGTACTGGTGAGTTAACGGCACTAATTACACAAAATTAGCCAGGATTATCAGCAAAATGGCCATGCAAAATTATGCCAATACTGATCAGGTGCTCAAAACAAGCTAGGTACTGGCCCAAGCTTTGTGCAAGCATTCATTCATCTGTGTTCCCAAGAGTCCTCCGAGGAAGGTGATCCTGCTGTCACCACCCCCATTTTACAGATGAGGACACCGAGGCACAGAATGGCTGAGTTGCTTCCCTGAGGTTGCCCAGCTGGGAAGCATGGGAGCTAGGACTCATGCAGTCGGGTTCCAGAGTGCATGTGCTAACCACCATGCTATGCCACCTCCAGGGAACTCCTACCTCTTCTCCAAAACCGCTGCTACCTGACCTGGCCACACTCCTCCCTCCCATGCACTCCAGAGAGCTTTGGGGATGGGCGCCCGCAGAGTTCTGCTGTCTAACAGGCCCTCCTCCGGTCTAGCCTGCGGACACACCACACTAGCTCACCCGCTCCTTCCACTTCTCTCCAGCCTTTGACCCTTAGGTAGAAAGAACCATGTGACCACTCCTCAGACCCCAGGCACCAGGCTTCCATCAAGGGCCCCGGAGCCCCCGAGGACAGGGTCCAAGGGTGTCTTGAAACTCGCAGGGATGCAATCCATGGTTGTAGAGTGGCTGAGTGACCCATGGAGCCAGGTCCAAAGGCTTCTGACCTTGCCCATCCATGTCCACCTGAGAAGTCCTTGGTAATGAGGCCTTACAGAAGGGCTCTAGGCGATGCCAAGGCCCTCCGATGACTCCTCTTCCCACGCTATCGGGAGGTGGGTGCAGTTAGCACGCAAGCAGCCCATGAGAGGTGCCATGAAGACCACATATGTAGTGAGCACAAAGCCCAAAGTGACAGAAATTGATAAAAACTTCACCGCGCCACTGACACCCCATATATCAAAGGCCCCAAATCTCATTCTCTGCTTGCCTCCAATTTCTATCAGAGCTTGCCAGCTGCACATTTATTGAGAAGTTTGTGATCTGACAGGCACTGTATTACCAACATTAATGATGCATCAGTCTCTAGAATTACTGGGGAAACAGTCCAATTGATTTTATTATTATCTCGAGTTCTTCACATTTCATTCCAGGCTGCTTGCGACCAGAGTTCTGAGCAAGGCCCAAAGTAAATAAACAGAGGTGGCAGGGCCAGGGATGACCCCAGGCGGGAGGACCCAGGCTCGTGCCAGGACCCCTAGTGGCAGGCAGTCCTCGCAAACCTTGGCCTCCTCCACTCTCCATGACCGCAGGAGGGTCACTTAAACAGCAGGTGGGATTCAGTGGCAGGAAGTTGAGCTGGGGACCAGTCATAGGCTAGGACGGGGCCTCCTCCCATTCGTGCTGCAAAGATGGAAGCGGCCGGCGGGAGGCAGAAAGAACCCGTGGTGTCATCGTCATGTGCCCCTGACTGGGGCAGGAGCCTGTCCCCTGTGAAACCCACCAGCAGAGAGGGGCTTGTCCGCACCTGGGCCCGTGCCCACAGCAGGCTATCGGAGGGCAAGAGGAGCTGGCAGATGTGCACGGTGCCCACTTCTTCTCAGTTGCCCTGCCGGGCCCACCTTCCCCTGGCTGCACGGGACCCCCTTCCAGTTCTGCGGCTTTGCACAGGTTGCTTCCTCCGCCTGTATGCTCTCTCTCCCACCCATCCTCTGTCGTCTCATGGCCCCACTCCAAGAGTCTTCCCATCTAGAGGCCCCCACACCCAGCAGCCTGTTGGTTTCTTTCTCAGCACTTAACATAATTTATCAAGGTGTCACTGACTGGCTTGTTGACCTGTTTTCTCTCTTTGGCTCCCTGCAGACTTATCAGTTCTGGCCACTATCCTATCCCCAGAACCTAACATTGTGCTGGCACTCAGCAGGTCCCCACGCCGAGGTCTAGGGGCCAGGCAGGGACTACAGGAACCAGCTTCTATCAACCCCGAAAGGCAGCACTTGGGTCAGGAAGTGCCCAAGAAAATGGCCAGTGGTTTCAGCTCTTCCACCTCTCGCCTCTACTTGTGGGAGGTTCTGGAAAGCCCTCTTACCTCTAGCTGCTTATCAGTCACGACTCACCTCTCACCCCTCTCCTTCAGATCCAGCCTCCACGCTCAGCTGCCTTCCTTCAGGAATCTTTGAAGGCAGCAGGGTCGGTGGAAGCTGAGGGTTTGAGGCCAGGCCAGTGGCCAGGTTCAAATCCCAGTCCCCCACCTGAAGGAAAGCATGTAGTTGCACTAAGCTCTGCCCAATTACCTCCCCTATAAAACGGGAGCTAAAGCTTCAGCCACAAAGTAGACATACCCCTAAATGACCACACGCAGTACACACGAAGCACCTTTAATGCTGCTGTCTGCTGGTGATTCAAACTGATCACGTGACGGATGCAGGGCCCCAGGGCAGCCCCGAAATGTACATCTGAGAAAGGCTTGGAACAGGCCAGGTGCAGTGGCTCATGTCTGTAATCCCAGTGCTTTGGGAAGCAGAGGCAGAAGAACCTGTCTCTACAAAAAATACAAGAATTAGCCAGGTAGTGCACATCTGTGGTTCCAGTTACTTGGGAAGCTGAGGCAGGAGGATGGCTTGAGCCCAGGAGTTCAAGATTGCGGAGAGCCATGATTGCACTACTGCACTCCAGTCTGGTTGATAGAGTGAGACCTTGACTCTTGAAAGGGGGGGGAGGGAGGGAGAAAAGAGGAAGGGAAAGAGGGTGGATGGGAGGGAGGGAGGGAGAAAGAAGAGAGAAAGGAGGGGGGAATGAAGAAAGGAAGGAGAGAAGGAAGGAGGAAGAAAAGAGGGAAGAAGAAAAAAAGGAGGGGGGGAGGGAGAAGGCAGGCAGGCTTGGAACGGTGAAGACGGGCCTCTGAGGAAGACACCACCCGTTGCACCCTAAAGATTAACTGGGAGCCACCTGGGGATGCAGGGGTCCCAGCAATGTCTCTGGGTGAACAGGTCCCAAGGGCCCGCCTTTCTCATGATGGCCTTTGTCAGGCGCATTCCAGGCCCAAGGCCATAGACCAGGTGGAAAGACCGGGCGCCTCGACCAACAGAGACAGGGGAAGCAACATGTCTGCACTCACAGCGGTCAGATAAGGAGGACGAGGCCATCCTCACCTGACCGAGGTCATCCTCGCCTGACCGGAGAGACCAGCTGGACCAGGACAGGCAGAATGGCCAGGCAAGAACTGGTGATGTCAGGTTGAGTAGGGTTGGCTCTGAACAGGGGGTACTGTCGGGAGACACGCAGAATGAAGAAACGGGCCTCAAAGGAGCAATCTTCTGTTATTATGGTTACTACTGTTATTTAGTACTAGCTGGATTATTTTTTAAATTATTCTTTCTAATTTTTTTAGAAACAGGGTCTCACTGTGTTGCTCAGGCTGGAGTGCAGAGGTATGATCATAGCTCACTGCAGCCTCGAACTCCTTGGCTCAAGGATCTTCCCGCCTCAGTCTCCTGAGCAGCCAGGACTACAGGCTTGCACCACACACCCGGCTAACTATCTTTATTAATTATAGGAATGAGGTCTCGCTATGTCACCCAGGCTGGTCTCAAACCGCTCGGCTCATGCAACCCTCTCGCCTGGGCTTCCTAGAGTGCTGGGATTACAGGCATGAGCCACCACGCCTGGTCCTATCTGGAATGAAATCAGAAGAATATTTGACTTAATAGTGTTCTGACCTCAAAATAGGTATTTTTTCTTGAAACAAATATCACCGATATAGCATTTATCAGCATTCACCATGTGGCTCGCTCTGGGTTGAACACTAACTATACATAACTATATTCTGTCCTCCTAACGACCCCAATTGTCCCATGGAAGCTGAGGTGTTTGGGGGAAGCCAGGTGCCCAAAGTTCCAGACATGGACAATGTAGACTAGGAATCCAGGCTGGTCTGAGAGCCGGGGCTCCTGTAGCCAGCGTGGAAAGGGCAGTCCCCTCTAGCTCGAGGATACCCAGCCTCTGACCAATGTCCAGCCCCACTGCTTTCTCAAGAGAACAGTGATGCCGGGGAGGCCTTGAACTCGCACGGGATCACTCAGTTATCCCACGACAGGGCAGAGACGACGAACAGACACATCCATGTTTGACTTCATCTCCTCAAAATAAGCTGGGAAGTAAGTAGTACCCATTCTGTGGCCAAAGAACCTGTGTCTCCAGAAAGCCAGAGAACCTGCTGGTGGCAGTGTGAGGGTCTGAATCCAGGCCATCCGTGCTGGAGACTGTCTGGTAAACCCCCTGTACCACAGGCCCCAGCCTCCCAGGGCCCTGCTCTGGTGCTCCCTGCAGGTTGCGGAGAGAGCAGAGGCTGCCCGGGCCCAAGACTGGCGGCCCCGAGTGGCCCGCGGGCTCTGCATCTGGCACGCGATGCCCGCAGCCTTGCTAGACAGGCCTGGCTGCAGCCGGACTCATCCGGCTAGCTGGAGCCAGGGAAGCCAGTTCGGAGGCTGGACTCCCTGGCATTTCCAGCAGCAGGGCTCTCTTACTCGGCTAGGCCCTTTCTGTCCAAAGGGCAGCTGTGACGTGTGGATCGGGTCTGTGGTGTCACTGTGTGCCCAGCATTGTAAGGCTGGGGACACACAATGCCCTGGGCCAACTGTTTATTTATAAATTCACCCAGCGCTCACCGGCCTTTACAGGCCTTTACACTCAGCTCGTTCCCAAAATGCAAATTGGCTTCTTCCTGTAAGTCAAACCGACTTACTCATGCTGATAAAAATCATCCGAAACGGGCCCTTTTATCTCTCCAACACAGAAAGTCCTCTGCACCCACACCTCCTAGAAAGAGGAAGGCAGTCTGCACACCGTTTCCCAGGGGCTGGCACAGCAGAGGCCCCAACGAGGCCTGCAGGGGAAGGAGGGGGTCTGCAGAGGGCAGTGGGAGGGGCTCTGAGCGCCGAGGCCTGCGTTCAAATCCTGCCTCCTACACACCTGGCTCTGTGGCCTTAAGCGCTCTGAGTACTGTACCACATCCTTTATGCGTGCATGTCAAATTGGGGTACAGTCCCTCACCCACAGGGTTCTTTGGAGCATTACCTGCGATCTTGCACATAAGTGGCACAGTGCAGAGACCCTAGCAAATCTCCTGAACGTGGTGGTGGTGGTGAGGAATAATCAAATAATTGTTTTCTGAAGCCTGGACCTGCCACCCCTTCACCTCTTGCTGACTGGTTTTAGGGCAGTCCCTTTGGTTCTCCGAGCCCCTGTTTCCACCACTGTTCAGTGAGCTCCCAGGAGCCTCTCTCCTACTGTCTGGTAGGTAGCTCAGCCCCTCGACGGCCTGCATAATATTCAAACAGCCGGTGGGGGGGGTTGCTGCATTGGGGACCGTCTCCTCACTATCTCAAGGGCTCTTTTATCAGAAAACCAGAATCTGTTCTAAACAAGAAAAACCCATCTTGTAGAAAAGTGAGCGACCTGACGGCCCCTCCGCCAGCTGGTGTCCGGATTTCAAACAGCCACCAGCACCACTTAAAGGCACGTGCCTTGTGCAAGGCTCGCTGGGAATCACAGGGATCTGATAAGCGTTTGTTACCAACTACACTAATAAGGAGTCTCCAGGGAGCGGGCAGGAAGTGCAAGGAAACGTCCAATGGCCCTACCAGTCGCCAGAGACCAAGAGGCGCGCGCCGGAACCCCTCGGCCAAGGTTCCAAGGCTTAGACGGAGGTGTTGGGGCACTGTTGTGACCACAGGGCTTGCCAGGAGCTGGGGAGTCCTGCCTGCAGAGGGGCAGCCCAACCGCAGCCCAGGAACACCAGCCGCGATGCACGCGGCAGGGGTTCTCAGGTTATCAGGATGGGCCCATTTATGGAGGAAAAAGTTGAGGCTCGGGAGAGGGAGGTGACTGGCCCAAGGCCACCCAAGGCCACAAGGCTTGCTGGTCACAAAACCCAGAACCCGGGGTCGCCGCCAATGGGGAGGACGGAGGGGCCACCCCGTTTCCAGAAGGGGATGAAAACTGACAGTGTCAGCTCACAAAGGGCTTTCCCTCCCCGTGCCTCGGTGACCCCTCACAGCAGCGGGAAGACAGACGGGCTGGGCGGGGTTGTCGAGTCTCCCATTTTGCAGGTTGGGGATAGGGGCACAGGCCACGTCGCCCCACGAGGAATAGCAGCTGCACCCAGGCCCGCAGAAACCTCCACCGCCCCCTTTTCCCTTCCACATGGGGGGATGGTTGGAGGCGTGGCCAGCCCTAGGTCCCACCCCCAGCGGGCCCCCCACCCACCCAGCACAGGGTGGCGGGTTGGTCCCAAGGGACTCCACTCACCTGCGTCATTAATAGGGCTCCAACTTCCTCTGCCAACCCAGGCGGTTCTCTGCCACCAGACTAATCTCTAAAAACACCGCTCTGTCCCAGCCCAATCCGTCACACACCTCCAGCTTCCCATCTCTAGGATACGGGTCCTCTCCTAACCCCAGCCTTCCCTCTGGAATCCCCACATCCCTAAAGACTTGGCCACCTTCACTCTCCTAAAGTCCATGGGTGCTGGCTGAGCTGCCCCCAAGTCCCCTCTGCACACACACCTCCCTTCCTTTGTTCATGCCTGTTCCCCCTCCCAGAAGTACCTTCCCTACGCTCTTGCCTTAAAGTCTCTCCATCCTCAGTGCTGCTCTTAAATGCCCCCTCCTCCAAGAAGCCCTCCCTGACCACTCTAGCCCGTTGTCATCTCTCACTCCTTGGAACATCTTATCCAATTTCCATGGAGCTTTCGGGACTTATCCTTGCTATTCTTTGCAGTAGCCAAGGCTTAGTTTCCAATTTAGACTGTGAGATTCTATAAGGTCAGGGTCTCAGGATTTTTGTTTGGCCATCCTTCTATTCAAGACATACTGTCCTAGAGATTGGCACAGTGGTCCTCGCCTATAAATCCCAGCAACACAGGAGGCTGACGTGGGAGGATTGCTTGAGGCCAGGAGTTTGAGACCAGCCTGGACAAGACCCTATCTCTACAAAAAAAAATTTAAAAATTAGCTGGGTGTGGTGGCATATGCCTCTAGTCCCAACTACTCGGGCGTCTGAAGCAAAAGGATCACTTGAGCCCAGCATTTTGAGGCTGCAATGAGCTATGCTGGTACCACTGCATTCCAGCCTGGGCAACAGAGCAAGATCCCATCTTGTGAAATAAAAATTAAAAAATTAAAACAATTTTTAGGCTGGGCTCGGTGGTTCAGCCTGTAATTCCAGTGCTTTGGGAGGCTGAAGTGAGTGGATTGCCTGAGCCCATGGGTTCGAGGCCTGTCCGGGCAACTTGGTGAGATCTCATCTCTACCATAAATCAAAAATAAAATTAGCCTGGCGTGGTAGCGCACGCCTGTAGTTCCAGCTACTTGGAAGGCTGAGGCAGAAGGATCGCCGGAGCCCAGCAGGACGAGTCTGCGGTGGCCGGGAGTGTGCCACTGCACTCCAGGCTAGGCGACAGAGTGAGTCTCCAATTAAAAAAACAAACAAGCAAACAAACAAACAAAAATTTTTAAAAAGAAGCACGCCTATGGTCCTGTGCTAGGGGATACAAGAGAAAGATACAAGGGCTCTGGTCTTCTAGAGGCAACTCAAGTCTAAAAATGGGTGAATAAACACGCAGCTGCCACCCTGCATGGTGGGAACTTCATTGGGCAAAGTGGCTGTGGGACGAATGCTGCCCAGTCTGGGCTCTCCAAGCTCAGGGCCCTGTCTTGAGGAGATGCTGCGGCAGGTCTCCAGGGGGACTGGAACTGCGGAGAGAGAGGAACCTGGCTCAGGACAAAGGAGGGTCGGGTGCGAGCGGCGGAAGCAGGCTGGGTAGATGTCGGTCCCCAGGAGGAAGCCTTGGGCCTGGGGTGAGACCAACACCTCCTGGTGGACAAGACGGCAGGATCTGGGGCTGCGCCAGCCCTGGCAGAGCATGGTTGGGCAGTCTGGCCCCTGGGCACACGCACCCCTGGCTCCTCAAAGCAAGCACCCCGCGAGCTTCGGCTCCCGTGACGCACGGCTATCTTGTGGGTGGGCGCCTTTTTATTCTCTGGTTCTCTGAGCGGGCCTCTCCAGATGGACCCGCTATGGGAAATGCACCACTGCACACTGCTGGCTCCTGGCCGGCCGGCCCCAGCCACTGTCTGCGACTCCACATCTCAGCGAATGGCCTCATTGTTCCTGCATCCCGAGGCCTTCTCTGGAGAAGGACACAGACTTCGTGAAAGATGAACGGACCCCAGATGCCAATGTGGGCCCCCACCTTCAGCTCCCTGTGTCCGCCTTCCTGGCCCTGCACCCTGGGAGGGGACCCAAGGACCTTCTCCAGTTCCAAGCACTTCCCCTCTTCCAAACGGAAGCTCCCTGCGGGTGCTGAGCAATCTCGTCCCAGCCACGGGGTCTCCGGGTCCCCACAGGGAATGAGAAACCCCCCCAGCTTCAACTCCCCATGCTGTGTGACTCTCACCAGCTGCGTCAAGGACATCAGAAAACACCGAGCATCCTGGGCACGGGACCTGGGAGTCCCTACCTCTCCCGAGCTTGTCTTCCCGCCTGTACAATGGGGCAGCTAAACTCAGTGCCGGCCAGCTGTCTCCGGGGTCCCACCTGCATTTTCGCTGACCGTGCCTTAAGACCCGGCACTAGGGACATGCTCAGAGCTGCACGGGTCACTCAGAAGGGAGGTGGGAGGAAGGGGAAGGCAGGACGGGGGAGAGATGGGGCTGTCTGGGCTGCAGAAGCCTTAAAAGCTGGTAAAAGGCTTAATCCTGCATAATGATTTACAAAGTGACAAGCAAAATAGATTTACCGTGACAGCTTGAAAGGAGAACCACAGAAATAAAATTACACTCTGGCTCATCCCGTCCCTCTACAACCTGTCCCCTCCCTTCTGAAAACCAGGAACTTGTAAGGGCACACACAAGTAAAAAGGGAGCAGGTGGCCTAGGAAGTAGGGAGCGGGAGCCCCTGCCCGGGATGGGCCAGGTGGTCTCTGTACCAGGTGCGACCAGGGGCCTCGCTCAAGCCCGCAGAGGTGAGGAACTCAGCCACCCTCCCAGCTGGCACACCCTGCATTGGGGCCTATCCCCAGGGAGCATACAGCAGGTTCTCCAGGCGCCCTCTGGGCCCAGCACCCCCCATTTCTACCTGACTCCTGCCTGATCCTACAGAGCAGTCCGGGGCTCCTCCCGGTTTTCAGGGCCCAGGGAGGAGGTCCCCTGCTGCCCCTGGGAGGAGACAGACTCCAGCATGTGACTACCTATCAATCTGTGTCTACACAATGGCTACTCCTTCCTCCATGGAAGCAAGGTCCACTCAGCTCCATCTGGGTGGCGAGAACGACCCCACGTGCTGATGTCCCAGCCACGAGTCACAGAGATGCTCGTCTGGGCATTGATGGACCCCCCAGCTGCCGTGGGCTCCAAGACAGTGCAGGCACCTGTCGTGGAGGGGGTGGATAGCCACACCACTAAGTGCCTCATTTGCACCAACAGTCACGGATTGAAGGAGAAAAATCAAGTCAGGGCTCCTGCAGGGGGAAGGAGACCAGATCCACCCCACCAGGAGCTGTGTGGCCTGGAGGACTTCACCCCTCTGTGAAATGGGCTCACACTGCCTGCTCCAGAGGGTTGGCGTGACAGTCTCGAGACGCAAGGTACTACTCCTGGTACACAGTGGGTGCGCCCCAGAAGGGGAGCTTTGCCACGAAGAGAGGTCTGAGGCGCATTTGCAGTGAGGACAGCCCCATGGGAGCTCCAGCCTCAGACTCGCTTAGCAAATACACCTCCCGGTCCCCAGGGCGCTACCAGCATTGCAGCAGAGAAAAGATCTGAGACGCGGGAGGGACAGCAGTCACAGGCTGACCCGGGACCCCCGAGACTCCCAGAGTCTCTGCTCTGCCTCCTGGAGGGGCCGAGCCCCAGGCAAGGTGGGTGGAGGCATCCACGTGTCCCGCTCCGTCACCCTCTCCCTGACACCTAGCAACTCCCAGCTTGGTGAAATGCCGCCCTGTGCCTTTAACCAACAGAACTCGGGACGTGCCCAGGCAGGCCTGAATGCCCGTGTTTACCCAACAGAAGGGTGTCCCTCCCTCCTGAGCACCGCAGTAAGCCAGAGCCCATTTGCCCGCAGCCTCGCCGGGCGCGCAGGCTGTGCGCACGAGGCCCCAGTCCCTGGCCCTGCCCCTGCCCAGGGAGTCTTGCCCAAGAAGCCCCGTGGCCTGGCCTTGGCTGCTGCCGCTGCTGCCAAGCCAACTCTCCCAGGAAGCTGAGTCCGGGCGGGCGGCTGTGCAGGCACAGCTGACTCACAGGTGTCCTCAGACCCTTTGCGCAAAACAGCCCAGCCCAGGAAGCACTCCTGGGAGCCCGGCGTGGCCCAGCCGTCCCTCTGGCTCTAGCTGGCAAGGGTGAGGGCAGAAGAAAGGCCAAGCGGTCAGAGCTCGCTCATGGGCCACCCCAAACCACAAAGCCTACTGGCTATGTTAGAAGGGGAGCCGTCATGTACCAGTCGCCTACGCAGGGAGCATTTGGGAATGCTTGCTAGATGCCAAGCTGGCAGTGCCAGACGATGGGGAATCAGAGCCTGCCTGTGGCTGGGGTATCCTGAGAGAGCTGTGTTCCTGCCAGGCGAGGGCAACAACACAGAAAATAGTGGCTGGGGAACTGGGGCCACGGGAGTACCACTCCATGTGACCTGGCTAGTGCAGAAGGGAGAGCTGTGGCTTGAGGGGGCTTTGCAGGATGCCTAGGAGTTCACCAGGCAGACAGAGCAGAGAGTTACAGAGTGGGCAGAGTACACACAAGTGAAAGTTTGCCTTGTGTGCCAGGTTACAGGTAGTGGAGAGGCATGGAGCAGTTTTAGGTTGAATGGAGGAGGTGACAGACTGGAGGTGCCTTTTATGAAGGGCCACACTGGTGGCTGAGTGAAGGGAGGATGGGCAAGAGGAAGCTGGAGGTAGATGCCCGAGGGACAAGGGGTGGAGGGAGGGCAGCTTTGGAAACACTGGCAAGGTGGAGTCTAAAGGTACTGGTTCCCTGACTGCACACGCCCACAAGCCATGCGCTAGGCAGGGCGGTGGGACCATGGAAACCTAGTGTCACGGGGTGCAGTGCTGGGGAGGAGTCATGGTGACTTCCAAATTCCAGCCAGGGCAGTGAGGGGCAATGGCAACCCACTCCCAGTCCACAGTGGCGTTAACGAGAATCAGAACAAGGCTTCCCTTCCTCAAAACACTTGACTCCCATCTGCCATGAGGGGACCACCATGTGAACACCACGCCCAGGTTGCACGGTGAGCAACATGCACCACCATACACAGCAGTCAGGGTAGACACAATGCCCTCAAACAAGCCATATGATGGTAGAGGGTTGCCCGCCTGGGGTTCAGACAAGTAGAAAAGGCAGATAAAATCGAACACACTAAGAGGTAAAAACACTTCGCAAAACAAAGGACAACCAAAGCAGAATGTTTACCAACCCTTCCTGCCTTTTTGGTATGAGAAATCCAAATAAAAGGAGAGGTGGAATTATTTATTAGATGGAATCCAAGAGAAAAAGTGGCTGCTCAGAAAAAACGAAGCACGTCGGAGGCACTAGTTCTGGAAGACAGAGATTGGCTGAAGGGACAGAAATTCAATCCTAGCCACAGAGCTTCAAAAAAATTTGATTTTTTTTTTTTAAGATCCTGTATTCTGAGCAAAACTCCAGCAAGCAGAGTAAAAACTGTGTGCTGAGAAAAACGAGCCTTTTGGCAACTGAACTATCTGAATAGCTGAGGGCTTTCCTTCGATCATTCAATAATTTATCAGGTTTTACTGGGCCCCTTTGCTCCAGGTATTGTCTGGGGAGACAGGAATAAGACCCACCTGGTACCCAGCTGTCCCCTCCCGGAGGGGCCAGTCCAGTGGGAGAGAAGGCACTGGAGGGGTGGGAGGGGTGCCTCTAGGGGGACACCGGAGAAGCCCCTGGGAAGAGGTCATGACAAAACTGAGGTCGGCTGGGTGAGGAGGGTGGAGACTCAGTCTGTCACTGACCACATGGGAGGCGCAAGTCCCCGGCATCATGGCAGGGCCCTTATTTCACAGAAGTGAGAACTTTGCGAGTTGAGGTGAGATCCACAGCATTAAATCTTGGGGTCTGGGGTAGAAAGTCTCGCCTATCCTGGGGTAACAATGCTCCAAGAGGCTTCCAGAAGGAAAGCCCAGCTGGACAGGACCTCCACGCACAGAGGGCAGAAGGAGACAGGGGTTTGTCTGGGTCAGAAAGCTGGCAGTGGCAGAGAGGGAAGCGGGGCTCCTGCCCCTTGCCAGGGCCCGTTCCAGAGCCTGGAACTGCCCTGGGGGTTCTCTTCAGCTCCAACGCTAGAAACCCAGGAGCAGAGGTAGGCGGGGAAGACACATCGTGATGGCTGCTCAGGTCTCTGGCCACTGGGCATGGCTCAGAAACGCAGGAGAGGCACTGCTTGTTCTCAGAATAAGATTCTCCTTCTGAAAAGGTCTGGGCTGTGGTTTCCCGAAAAAAGGTTCTCAGGGCATCACCTGGGGCACACGGGCTACAGCCTGTGTGCCCACTGCTGGCAGTCCCAGCAAGGGTGCTCATGGAGCTCCAGGGATGACCAGCCTCTCCTCCTAGCCCCGGGAGGAGGACACCCTCTACCCATCTTAGAGATGAGCAGGCAGGTCCAGGGAGTCACGGAGGACCCCTCAGCCCAGGCCACGCTGGGTCTGGAGAGGAAGGCCAACGCACTCCTTAGTGCCAGGCAGGAGGCGGGATGGGAGTTCAGCAGTTTGAGGTCTCTACCCACTGCCCAGTGGCAGTTGTGAGGGGCAGGTGGAGACTCGCTCGGGGCTTGGCCCCACACTGGGCATCTTGGACCTTGGTTTGGAGAGGCTAGATCCGAGCCCTTCATAGGACCAGCAAGCCCCTGGAGCCCCCCTGCCCAAGTGCCCAGGGACCGCGGTTCAGTGTTTAGCTAACTCTTGGCTTCTGAGCAATGAAGCGGAGGGAGAAGAGATGCAGCGAGACACGCTGCCCAATCGCTCGGCCCGGCCACTGTGGGCAGCGGGCAGTCTTGGGGGCCACCCCGGGACCTGAGGCCCTCAGAGCGCAGGCTGGCATCTACACAGTGCAGCACCAGAATGTGAAGTAGGCAGCAGCCTCTGGCAGCTCTGGCCACCTTCAAGGTGAGGAAAGGAAACCCAGGTCCCACGCAGGTTCAGACTGGAGTGAGCTGGCCTGGTTGCTCCCCAGCAACCCACCCTGTTGCCTCCCACCCCTCCTGCCTCGCTACCCTGGGAAGCAGAACTTCTTCTTTATGCCTCTCCAAGTCACAAAAATCCCAGTTTAGTCATCAAGCAAAATGGGGAAACTGAGTCCCAAAGAAGGCAAAGGGCTGGACTGGGGTCACTTGGCAGGACTGGAGGCACAGGGATACAGAATGTTGGAGCAGAAATCCAAGCTATACCCATGTCCCCATCTTACCAGTGGGTCAACTGTGGCCCAGAGATGGGAAAGGGCCTGCTTAAAGTCACTTTGAATTAGTCAGAACCTCAGGATGGCCATCCTGGGTTGAGCCCATGGGACCAAGGGGGAGCTGCCCTCTTTGACCCCAACCTCAAGTTTAGGAAGTTGCAACACTTCCTTGTTTCCAGGGTAACCAGCTCCTGCTCCAGGAATACACTGAAATGTTTTTGTTCCCTCCTCTGGGCCGGCCCTGGGCCAGGCTGTGAGGACATGGAGCGGAAAGAGGGGGTGTG
Organism: Cephalopachus bancanus; assembly: GCA_027257055.1. Lineage (NCBI taxonomy): Eukaryota > Metazoa > Chordata > Mammalia > Primates > Tarsiidae > Cephalopachus > Cephalopachus bancanus. The sequence continues at coordinate 5,194,659 of JAPVLO010000036.1, forward strand.
AAGGGAGGCGCAGACCCAGCCCCAGTCCAAGCTGATCCCTCTCCGTGGAAGGGACAAGCGTAGAAATTCGATGGAGAAGAAATCCTCAGTGTCTGAGAGTGTCGGGGGAGGGAGTACAGAGATGGCAGCTTTTGAGCCGGGCTCTTAGGACTGGGTAGGAGCTCCTCAGACCGAATGGTGGGGCTGGAGGAACTGGCATATGAAAAGACCTCAGGGCCAAAGGGCGACTGGCATCTCAGAAAGCTATGGCCCACTGAGTAGAGGACCCGGAAGGAAGGAGGACGGACGGGAGGGAGCAACCCGGGCAGAGGATGCAGACCCTCGTGCAGAATGTCGAACTGCGGGTGTAGACCAGGGTGTCGGGAGTGCCTCACTGTACCTCCATTTCTCTGTTAAGTGGGCACCTTGTGACAGAGTGGCTTGTGGCATGGGAGGTGGCACGTATAAAAGGGAAAAGGGCTCAGATCCTCAGGACTTAGAGACTTGGGCCAGGTCTCCAGTCCCAGCCCCCTCAGCCTGCTTTACGGAGGGGACAGGCATTTCCGGTGGGCTTCTGGGCACAGCCTCAGTCTACCTGCAAATACATCCAGGATCTCGTCTTGTCTCACCCCCTCCAACAACCACTTTGTTCCAAGGCACCTGCATCCTCTCCTGGGTGACTGTAAACCCTGCCCAGCTGGTTTCCTCGTAGCCCCCCTTGTCACCTATGATCTCTTGTCAGCTCACCAGCCAGAGGGGTCTTCTCAGAGGGCATATCTGAGAGTCTCAGACCTTGACTTAAAGTCTTCCAGGGGCTTCCGAGTCACTGACATGAAGTCAGAGCCCTTCCTGTGCTTCATAAGGCCTTCTGTGACCTGGTCTCTGATCACCTTGCTGACTTCCTCTCCTACTCCCTCCTCCCCTCACTCTGTCCAGCCAGTGGCCTCTCTACTTTTCCGAGAACATGCCTTATTATGTGCCTGCCACAGGGCCTTTGCACATGCTATTCCCATAGAAAGATCTTCCTGGAAAGCTCTTCTTCCAAATATTCAGAGTTTACTCCCCCACCTCCCTGGGGTATCTGCTCAAATGCAGCCTCTTCAGAGAAGCCTTCCCTGACCAGCCTATCTAAAGAAGCCCCATCCCCTGCTGGTGTTCCTATATCACCTTACCCGGGCTTATTTTTCTTCAAAGCACTTATTATAACTCAGCATGCCATCACACATTACCACGTTGGCTTGCTGACCATCTGCCTCACCTACTAAATGTAAACAGGGCTTCTGTCAAGGTCACCATTATATCCCCAGAGAGGGAAGCAGGGGGTGGCCAGGTCGAGATAGGCTGAGGGGACCTGGGATCCTGCTGGTTTTGCAGCTGGATTCCTTCCCTCTCTGGGTCTCAAATCCCTAACCTGGGAAACGGGATGAGAAGATTAAACAAGCTGGTTGCCCAGACCCCTCCTGCTCCAATAGTCTGGGCACCTTTGGGTCTTCAGAACTCTCCCACCTCCCTCTTCAGATGGGAGAGCTCACACCAAGCTGGATCTAGGACCGCAAATTCAAGCCATGGTCCGGACCAGGGCAACATCCTGTGGCCAGCTGAGCCAGACCACTGGGTAAGCAGCCTTGAGGGGCTTCCGAGGAAACCTGGGTGAACCCTGCTTCCACCTTAGGCAATGGCTGGCAGGATACAAGGCAGCCCATAGGGGCTGGAAGTGAGAACCAGTGCTTTGCCACAGGGTAGCAGCCCCAGGCAGGACCCCAGACAGGAGGGTAGGGGAAGCATGGCTGTCCCTTAGATTCTGCCGCGCATGGCCAGAGGTACAGGCCAGCGGCTTTGTGAGATGTGGATGGCAGGTCCCACTGCCACAGACACAGAAGAACCCTTCCTCTGCCTTGCTCTAGCAAAGTGTTTCTGCGGAGGAACAAGACGGGGACCAGGCACCAGATGGACAGTGGGGACACCTGGGTTTTAATTCTAGCTCTGCCAGGGACTTGCTGTGTGACCCCCCTGGGTCAAACTCAGCATCTAAATGAGAGGGTTGTCCTGGATGGTGTCCAAGGCCTTTCTGAGCTGCCATTATCATCGCTGCACATAATAAAATGTAATAAAACATCACACACCCCCAACTGGGCACGGTGGTTCATGCTTGTAATCCTAGCACCTTGGGAGGCCAAGGCGGGGGATCATTTGAGGCCAGGCATTTGAGACCAGCCTGGGCAGCACAGCAAGAGTCTATCTCTGAGAAAATAAAAATTAGCTAGGTGTAGTGGCACATGCCTGTAGTCCCAACTACTCAGGAGGCTGAGGTGGGAGGATTACTTGAGCCCGGGAGGTCAAGGCTGCAGTGAGCTACGACTGTACTACTGCACTCTAGCCTGGGAGAGCGAGACCCTAGCTCTAAAAAAATAAGTTTTAAAAAATAATTTTTTAAAAAAATCACATTTCCCAACGCAGTGACAGCATAACATACACGGTGCCGGCCCTTCCATCTGAATGTCAGCGCTCAGTGATGCCACTGATGGGAATCAGTGCCAGAAGTTCTGACTCCAAATTCAGTGCTCCCTCCCTGCAGAGAGCCCGGGTCTCTGGGGCCTGCGGACACTCAGGCAGGATGTGCCCTGACACAGTGGCAGGGGGCAGAGCCAGGCGCAGGCAGATTGGGAGGAAGCACTGACTGCCCACAGCCCCTGGCCATCTCCAGCAGGGCACTCCAGTTCCAGCAGCAGGCAAGTATGCTAGGAGAGGCCAGGGAGATCGCCTTCTCCAACCTCCCAACATGTCTGACCCTGCTTGACCAGAGGCTGGGCCACTTTCTTCCCCTCAGGCCCCAGTGAGCCACACCTGGCGCCGCCCAGCTCACTGCCACATCTTACAACCCCGGCTATGATATTTCCAGGTCAGGCTTGAGCTCTCCAAGCTGCCCAGGCTCTTCCCAAAGGGAGAGGTAATAGGGAGGCCCAGGGGATAGAAGGTCACCTCTTCTAGGAAGCCCACTCTGCCTACTCCAACCTTAGACTCAGCCTAGAAAGAAGTCTCTGAGGATATAATTTCTGATGTAGAGTACAGAAGAGAGCTCCTGAGAACCAACTTCATCGTGTTCTGCACGGTCCTGGAATGAGAACTAGGAGAGATGTCCTTCCAGGCTCCATAGGATGTGGAACTTTCTAGAAGGACAGAGCTGCTGGGGAGGCAGGGAGCAGCCTGTCCCTGGAGGCATGCAAGCCTATACAGGAAGGTGCCCTGTGGGGATGCTGTGGAAGGGCTGATGTGACAGGCATCATATGAGGTGGGCGCCAAGATCTCTCATGCTCTTGGGAATCAAAGGTCCCAGAAATACCAGAAATAGAAGTGTCCAGAGCCCTTGTGTGGAGTGGAGCACGCAGCCCAGGCCCCTCTGGGGAGCTGGCTAGGAGGAAGGCCATCCCCGAGGCAGAAAGCCTGAGAACTCTGGGGCCCATGAGGACTCCACCCCCAAAGCTGACCCACTCCTTCTGCCAAAAGAGATCAACCCTGCAGGTGAAGCACAGGTAACGATGCAGCCAGGGTGAGAGGAATCCAAAGGCCGTCCTCCCACAGGAGATAAACTGTTACTGACAGCTTCATGGTGCCATCACCAAACACTGACCAAGAACGCACACCCGGGCTTGTGCCCTTCTCCCAGGACGGGAGGCTCAAAGAGGTCACGGAGCTCGGGCGAGCCAAGAGCCAGGAGGGGAGGCCATGGCCAAGGAGTGCCCTCACGCCCTGCCAGCCACAGAGCCCACTTCTCAGAATCCCAGGAAGTTGGGGACATGAGAATGCTGAGCCAGAGAGGCCACGTGACTACTCCATGGTCACGCCGGTCACACGGGGAGCCTGCCAACACGGGGAGTCTGCCAGCACGGGAACCCAGCCCGGGCCCAGAGCTCTCCCCAAGGCCCCAGGCTGCCTCTTCCCACTAACAGCCCGACGCCCCCAGCTAAAGGCACACAACCAGCTCACACCAGCAAGGCATTCTGAAGATTTGGGGCGGCCTCTATGTATAAATGCCAGTGCGCCCACAGCCCATGAAGAGGAGCCCCTGCCTAAGCGGGTCACACAGGTAGTGCATCCAGCAGAACTGGTGCTGGGCTCCTGACCCACACCAGGTGAGTCCTAAACCAGTCCTGCCCAGGCTTCCCAGAATAGGGACTAGGCGGGAACTTCCTCCCTCTACCCTAATCCTCAGCTTTTGCTGGGACACTGAATCCTGACACCCCAATAGGTCTGAAAATGGACAAGATGGAATGGAGTCACCATGAGGTCAGCCGGTGCAGAAGCCTAGCCTGTTAGCCTCTTGCCTATCTACCAGGGCTGCCCTAAGCCTTGTGCCAGGTCTTGTATCCCGAGTCCTACCACTGTTAGTGACCTTGGTCAAGTCCCTTCCCATCCCCTGGTCTCAGTTTCCTCACCAGGACAATGTCAAGCTGGATGAGAAGCAAGGGTTGTACACACAAATGTCATCATACTGGAGAGGCCACACGACTGAGCTGGAATGGAAGGAGGGGGAGAAAGGCAACATGTCAGTTCCACCCCACTCGAGGGCCAGGTTGCAGACCCTTAGATTAAGACCATAGTCCTGACACTGCTTTCAGGTGCCCATGATAATCTGAGGGTCGGAATAAAGCTGTGGACTACCCTTCCAGGAAAGTGCACATTTGCAACAGTGTACAAGCAGGTGGAGGGGGCTCCGAGGTCCTGTCCTGCTGAGGGGTACAAGCCCTTTCAGTTCTGACAGCCACTGAGCCTCGGGGCCCATCTCCTGGGACATGGCAGAGGTGCCATCCCCCTGCCCAGCCAGCCTTGCTCTGGGGACGCCCAGTCACAAACAGATTTGTGGTCTGGTAACAAAACACAAAAAGACAAGGAGGTCAGCATGAGTGATAAGCTGGAGGGAGCGTAGAAATGAGGTGGGGTTGCCAAGAAAGCAGGCTGGAGGAGGAATTTCTGTTCCTGTGGATCTGGCCCCTGACCTCCCCACTGTGACAGATCCCCCTGGGAAGATGGTCCCTCAGCAGGTAAACCATCCGCCAGACAGAGTTGTAGATGCCAGGGCTGTGTGGGGTCATTTAGCCCAGTATTTCCCAAAATGTTGCAGCATAACGGGGGGGGGTGAGTGGCATCTTGTCAGTTTGAGAAAGGCTGGGTGAGGCAAGGGGCTCCTTCTTCCTAGACTTCCTTTGCAGGCAAATAGGGATGACAATGCCCTGGAAGGTGGGTGTGCTCTGCTGCCCTCTCTTTGGGGACTGGTGTTCTGAGAACTCACTTTGAGAAACCATGGTGTGGCATCCCCTTACAATTCCCAGATAAGGAAACTGAGGCTCTGAGGGGTGAGTGATCGATCAGAAGCCCACCACAGTTAGTGATTCTACTCCCAGCATTCTCAGAGATTCTGCACAACAGTGAACAGCTGACAAAGTCCAGTCCCTCCAGAAGGGAGGCATTATTACCACAACCCTCAGTTTACCAGGGGGTGGGGAATGAGGTTCTCAGGCAGGAGCCCAGATCCAAACTCCACCCTTTGATCACCTCTCCAAGGGGAACAGGCTTCCCTGGCAGGTTGAATGAAATGAACTTGGGTTATGGCAACACAAGAAGAGTGTGGATAATGGCGGGGAGTTGGAGATCAGGAGGTGCCACTCAGTGGTGGCCAGCCCTGAGATGATGCCCTGTGAACTTGGGCGATTACCCTCTCCTCTGTCTGTAAGCAGGAGCCAAGGCAATGGTGCCATGGTCATGACAAAGACCGAGCTGGCTACCTTCCCTTGAGCAGGCACTACAGTCAGGCATTGCGCTCCATCCTCTCAGCCCATGGGGAGGTGGCATGCGGGTTACTCGACACCACAGGTAAGCCTGTTTTGCAGATGTGGAGACCAGAGTCAGAGAAGTTGAGTATGACTTGAGTAGATTACAGAGCACATAAAGGATGAAGCTGAGAACTGAACCCCGGACAGTCTGAGAAAAGCCCAAAACAAATTAGCTGCCCGATAAATGCTGGCTATTATGATATTCATGGTAGACCTTTGTAAGTGGTTTAAGGGCGTAAACAACAGTAGGAGCACCAGAGCAAAACAGCGATGAAAACTCCACCCGTCAGCGCCTGGACCGCAGAGGACCACAGAGTCCCGCTCTCCGTGAGACACCCTGGTGCCACCTGCGTATGACCTGCAGCCAGTCCCTTTACCTCTCCAGGCTTTAGGCTTCCCCCCCTGCAAAAAAGAAGGTTGGACAGAGACCCTGGAAGAGCTCTGCCCACTTGCAAACGCCAGGACTCTTCCCCAGAGAACTCTGTGCCCTGTCTGTCCCCCGGCCAGGTCATGGGCTGGTTGGACCTGTGTGCCATGCTTCCCCACTGCGGTCAAGGTCCACCAGGGAGTGGGGAGGGAGTCTGGGCGGGAGCCTGCGGACAGGGCAAGGTCCAGGCACCTGGCGTCTCCTCCCTTATCCTGAGCCTGGCCGGCTCCTCCTGGTGGGCACTCCCTGAGTCTGTGGCAGGTGACTCCCAGGGTGGAGCTCCCCGCTTCCCCATCCACAGAGGAAGTGACTGCGGACAAGCTAGTGGGCCACTCGCTCTGCAAAGGACAAAAGTCAGCTCACGGAAGGCTGGGTGACGGAGGGGGCCAGTAGCGGAAGCCACCCATCCTCCTGGCTTCAACATGCCCCGGCAGATGAGACGCCTTGTACTCGCCCTAGAAGGCTTCCTTCAAACCCACAATGCAATCACCCTGAAGAGACACACGCTGCTGGGCTGAGGCTCTGATGCCTGCCCAGGGGTGCACCATCGTCCCCCGGCTGTGGAGGAGCGGGGAGCACCACTGAAAATGGCCAATCCTTAGCTCTTATCCTGAGTACTCAAAGTGAACAGCCCCCGCCCAACCCCCAGGTTCAGCTGGGCCTCGGAGTCAGAGCCGAAGAGCATTTATTAATGAGCTCAAGAGTGGCTGAGGGGCCTGTGCCGGGCCAACAGCACACGCTCAATAAATGTTTCATGAGCTAATGGGCTGGCGGAGACGGGGTTCCAGGACTGACCTTGGATGAGGCCAGTCATTTCTTTCCATGGTTCAGTTTCCTGGGTCAGGAAAGGAAAGGCCAGACCAGGTTACCCAGTCGGTTCCCCCATCATTTTATGCTACATGCTCAGGGGTTCAAAACCCAGAGCCAGGGAGGTTCAGGAATGGAAGGAGGTTTTCAGACCTCTGTCTCCACTGCTCCAGAGCTGAGAGGACAGCCGCATGGGATGCTGGCTACTCAGGGGTGGCACACCATACCCCTCGCCGCCATCAGCTAACCCCTGGGGGTTGGGAAGTGAGAACAGAGAGGGGAGAGGATGGGGAGTGGGTGCCGTTGCCATTTAAGCCAGACCCCAAAAAAGAACTTGGGGAGAAAGAGCCAGGGAAGGCCCAGAGACTGTAGTTTACCACACTGCCCTCATCAGAATAGCTTGGCCATTTCCCCATCTGAGTTGAAGCGATTGGTTCCTCCCAAAAGGACAAGTATCTGGGAAAGATCAGGAGGAAGGAAGGGACAGAGCACCCATGTCTCAGGGCCTGGGTGAGGATAGGTAACTGCCAACTGAGCAGGCCTGAGGACAAATGAAGTCCCCCAGCCCCTGTATCTGGGATAGAAGTCTCTGGAGGGTTCACTAGCCCCTGATAATTCCAGACCTGACCTGAAGTCTCTAGGGGCAAAGGTCGTGAAGTCAGATCATAAGTCCCGGACGCTCTCCCACTACTAGCTATCGAAGTCCAAGTCCCCCCGTGGACCTCAGTTTCCCCATCTGTACAGTGAAGGGTTTGAGCTGGATGATCTCCAGGGTCATGTCCGCTCTGACAGTCCTCGATGCTGAAAGACACAACACCTACCATCACTCAGGCCCCCAACCTGGTGACCTAGGAAGGCAGTCCCCAGTCCCCAGCCGGCTGTCCAGGGCTAGGGCTGGGGCAGGGTAGAGTCCCCACACCGTCTGTCCTCAACAGCCTGCCACAGCCGAAACCTTCAAGTGGTTACAATTACAGCCGGGCTAACAGGATTAGGGGAGCATTGAAATCTAAGAAATCTAATTAGCTCAGACACCCCGGCCTCTCCAGCACAATCCTGCAGTAACCCCGGCAGCTGGGCCTACCAGGCGGGGCCCGGGGCCCTCCCGGGCTACAGTCATTACCTGCACAGGTGTGCCAAGCTGGGCCAGGCTTCCTGGGGAGGTGCCAGTTCAGCCTGCCTGGCTGCTCCCTCCCCTGAACCCCACCAGCTGCAGCCTTGTCCGAGGGTGGCACTCAGCTGAGCTCCAGAAACCCAGGTGAAGGGGTGCAGGCTGCAGGGGCCAGAGGGAACCCAAGGATCCCCACAGGGCAACCATACCACACAGTCGGGGAGGGGCTACAGAAACCACAGCAGCCCAGGGAAGAGCCTTGGGTCTCCCAGGGACCTAGAGGCCAGAAGCACCTCAGCTTCCTGCTCCAGGGCCAGGGATGGGGAGGAAGTACCGTGCACAGACTGTGTGCCCTGGGCAGTCAAGGTAGGGTTTGGGGCTCTGGCTATAAGATGTGCCCCCCAAAAGGGGGAGACAGAGCTGCTTGGGGCGTATGGGAGGGGGTAGACAACTGAGGCCCACCTGCGATCCCTCCTGAGCACAGCTCCTCTTAACTTCACACCCCTAGAACCCCATTCTTGGAGTCTACACCGACTTCTGCATCGTGTCCCAGCCTGGCAGCAGCTCTCCACTCAGCAGACTAGGAAGGAGGTGGCACACAGTGTTAGTATCTGCAAGGCCTGAGGTTGAGTCCTAGCTTCGCCACAGTTGTTTGGCCTCTCAGAACCTCAGTTTTCTTCTCTGCCAAATGGGAGTAGTTTCAAATAGTAGCTAGTTCACACTGTTGGGACCGGGGTTAAACAAAGTTGGAGAATACTTGTAAACCCACCAAGCGTGGTCACTACTATCATCACGCACCCATGGCAGCCAGTCAGCTGGTAGTGGTTAATTGTGTATTTGGACTGATCTTCCTGCCCTTGCTGGACTGTAAGCTCCCAAGGAGTGGGGACTGTCTTGCACAGTCCTGGGACTTTCGAAGGCCACAGTCTTCACCCAGGAGCTGCTCGATAAACACCTGTGGCATCAGTGCTGGGCCCTGACCCGACCCTGCCCCTCATCACACACCCACTTCCTTCTCATATCCCGTACCAAGAGGCCAAAAGACAAACCCAGCACACAAAGGCAGGGGACAGGGAGCCCCTCGGAGACCCTTGCCCACCCCACAGGTCACTCCCAAGAAAGGCTAGAAGCAGCCATTTGAGGAGTATTCCCCTACCCCATGTCAGTATGGTCTGCCTATGCACTGGACTTGAACCCTGATCATTCAGGAAAGAACAAGTCTGTGATCTGGAGGGTCCCAGCACCTCAAGCCCAGAGTGATGGCCAGGAGTTGTAGATTTCCAGGTGACATGCGGCAGAACACGCTGACATACACAACTGCCCACTGCAGGCAGAGGCTTCCTAGAGGTCGTGAGCACTCTGTCCTGGGGACGTTTGAGCCGAGACCAGACAATCAGCTGCCCAGGAAGTAAGCTTGTATGAAAGCATGGCTTTTGGAAAATGCTTCTAGAACCTCCAATCCAACTCCTTTGTGTTCTACCTATTCCGCACCCAGAGCCCTCCAGGCCTTCAGAGGACAGATGCCCGGGGCACCCATGTTCACATGTGCCTCATTCTCCCAGGAGTCAAGTAGGATGGGAGGAGGTCTGCCCTTGGGCCCATTTTACAGATCAGGAAACAGAGATCTAGCAGAGGAAAGCTACTGGCCTAAAGCAGGCGGCACGCTATAGCCTTCTGACACCTTCTTCCCTCCTCCATCACTTCAGATAATGGGAAGAGCCACACAATCATGACGAGTGTCTGAACTCTTCCCAGAGCCTATGCCTGGGATTGGTTTTTCTCAGCTTCCCTTCATCCTCTCTGAAGGGAGGGTCCAACTCCAGAATCACCCCCAGGCCTACAGCCCAGGCAGGCTGCTGCCTCCTGCATCCTCAGGGACTCTTAGGGACAAAAAGCACCCCTCACAGAGCATGGGCCGAGGGCACTGTGTCCTGCTGAGAGGTCAGAGCCCTCACCAGGCAAGGCTGCAGCGGTGTTCAGGGGAATTATGGCAGGCTGGCCTTTGTTGTCCACACAAAACCTAAGGAACGTCATAAAGATGAGGCCCTGATAGGAGCCCGGCAGAGGCCCTCTCGGGAGCAAACTTATGAATGAAAACCCAGGGATCCAGTCACGACCCAGCAGGCCCTGCTTCCTGGTTCCATGACACAGTACCCACAGAAGCTTCCGGAAATTAACTTATTGGTGTCCAAATGTCTTACAGGAAGTCTCACCCTGAGGCCAGGGTCACGGCCACTCGTTGGACACTCAGTATCTGTGGCTTCAAACACAGGTACCCTAGACAAAATTCTCAGGACACAGCAGGCCTCCAAGTGCCTTCCTTCCTTAATTCCTCCAATCCCCGATAAGAAAAGCGCAGGAACAAACGCAAAGTGTGCAGCTCTTCTCAGCTGGGTCCCTGCCCCTGCCATTTTCTGGAATGAGTCAACCGTGGACACCTGTCCGATGTCGGAGCTGTATGTGTGGGGGCCAGGGAAGGAGACAGCGTCGTGTTGTTGTAGCTAGGGAAGTGAGTATGTGTGTGTGTGTGAGTGAGAAACTGGTTCTGTGGCCAAACCCCACAGTTTCTGGACCTTTCTTCACTTTCTTCCTGGCTGTGAGAGGATCGAGAATCCTCCTCCCCCCCTTTCCTTGGGAGGGAAAAGGGACATTTTGTCCCCACAAAGAAGCCAGCAACCCTCTCCTGCATAGACAAGGCTATTTATTCAAAGTTTCCCATAAGTCCAGCAGTTTCTGATTCCTGAGTCTTCTCAGTGAGCCGTACCGAAGCGCCAGCTCCAACTCTTGAAAACTGCCTACTGCCCCCTCCTCCCCCCACCCTCCAGTCACAGCCACCACTCTCAGAAGTTTCGACTTTTGAGATTCTCAGGAAAAACAGCGTTTCATAACCTCGTGATTTGGGACAAGGAGATGATTCTGTCCTTTGGGGGGAAAACAAAACCCAAGCGAAACCCTAAAACTCAGAAGAAAACACCAGCTCCCTCCAAATGCAAGCCCTGGGCCCCTGAAGTCACACGTGCTCTGCAGCAGATAGGGCTTTCAATGTGTCTTTTGTTTGATGCTGGCGTTTCAACATCCTCAACTTGAAGAGGGAAAGGTCAGCCCAAGGCTTGGGGTATTCACAAACCCACCCGGCCTCTGCCTGCCAGCCAGGAGCCGGCCAGTGAGGAGCCAAGGACTCCCCCCTCTCTGGACCCTTTCAAAAGGCAGCCGGGGACAGAGAAAACTGGGGGCTTGCTCTCTATCTAAACTTCCCTCAAAGTGCCCAGGCAGCTCTCACATCCCGGGACCATACACCCCCCAGGGAAGGCAAGCTGGAAGCCCCCAGCAGCTGAGCTGCCCAGCTCCCCAGCCCCAGTGCCTGCCTCTTTATCTGCACCTTCAAAAAAACAATACTACGCAAACCCAGGCACCTCTGGGAACAGCCTCTGGCCTCCTGCCCTGCCCTGTGTAACCAGCCTATCCTCACACCCACGAGGGAGGAGGAGACGGCACTGGTTAACCCTCTGGTCTACCGGGCCCAGTTCCCAGGTTGCAGCAGGGAGACAAACTGTTGCTCAAGAAGCTCCTTCAGAAAACCCTTGGCACCAGGAGGCAGGCCCCAGCGCTCTGCGCCCGGCGCCAAGCCAGGGGCTTCCAGAGGCGGCTGTCCACTGCCCTTTTAAATCTCTGGGGTTGGGCCCCACTCTCCCATGCCCCGGGCTGTCCACCCAGGGGGCTCCAAATGTCCGTGGCAGAGCAGAGAGGAGGGAAAGGCTGGCCGGCCGTGCCCTCACCCCGCCAGCCCAGCCGCCAGCTTCTTGGAGGACCTCTGAGAGAACATTTGTTTGGGCTGCCAAGTTAAATCTTCCTCCCTCATGTCAGGGCATTGGAAAAGCAGTCAGGGGAGAGGAGAAGGGGGAGAGCCAGCGGGGGAAGGAGCAGCGGGAGGAAAGGAGGGAGGGAGGCAGGCGGGCGGACGAGGAGCCCGGGTTACTCGGGCACTGCCTGCCCAGGAAGCTGGCGGCTCCCGGGCAGGCGCAGCCGGGCTCCGGGCACCGAAGCAGGGGCCGGGCCGCCAGGCCTCCCCAGCCAGGCGCGGGTGCCAGGCGCCCGCGCCCCTGCCCGGGAGCGGCCCTCGCTCTGTGCCCCGACGGAGGGGCGATGTGGGAAGGGAAGGCAGAGGAAGAAAAAGTTTGCGGCAGGTACAGGGGTAGGGCAGGGCGGCCCTGCCGCCGGGCTGTCCCCGGGGAGGGGTGGGGGGCCCGGGCCGGCCGCCCTGGCGCGCTCCCGCCCTCCCGCCCGGGTTGTTTACATTCCTGGAGTGTCTTTTAAACCCGGGGCTGAGGCCGGCTCCCGGCCTTCTCCGGCGGCTCCGGGGCAGTCTCCCGTGAAAATCTGCTGGCGCACAATGGCCGGGAAGGCGGCCGCCCCTCGCCCGCGCCCCCACCGCTCCAGGGCGGGGAGCCTGCCCTCCGCACCGCGCCCTCTCCCCGCCGGGCCGGCTTCCTGGACAGATGTCCCCGGCGAGGGGGCGACGCGCGCCCGCTGCCCGCGCCCCAGACGCCGAGGCCGCGCTCCCCACTGTTTTCTCCAGCCCAGACGCCAGGAATGTGAAACAAGCTTCCAGAGCCCGCCACCCACCCCCCCAACCCCAGCTCCAGCCCGGCCCGGTTCCCCAACCTCCGCCCCGGCTGGCCTCCCACTCCCCCGGGGCCACCGCCGGCAGAGACAGAGAGGAAGAAAGAACACGGGGAAATTACTTTCGTATTTGCACCGCGCGCGCGCACACACACTCGCACATCTCCCCTCTGGGTCCCCTCCTGGCCAGGGCAGCCCCGTCCAGGCGTTGGCCCGAGCTCCTCCGAGGTCCCGAACCCCTACTGGGAGCCCTCCACGCACACCCCTCCGCGTTCCTCGCTGGTACCGCGCGCCGCCTTTCCCCGGGCAATTCCCACACAAACAACTTAGCCGCGCCCCCAACCTCCCTTTACAAAAGTGTGTGTTTTCCCTGGAAATCCAGATGCACAACTTAACGCCACCAGCCCTTGCCACCCTGAAACCCTGCGCCTTTCCCGGCGGTTCCCGGACACACATAGGCGCACAACTTCGCATCTCCCCAAAGCAGGCGAAGGAGACCGAGGCGGTCCCTCCCGCGTCCTTCCCTCCCTCCTCCGAATCCCGGTCTTGCCCGGCCCCCGGGTGTGGAGAGCGAGGGCTGGAGGCGCGCCGGCAGGAGGCGGGCACCGGGTCCGCGCGCGCACGGACACACTGACGCCCCGCACACTCCGACGCACCCCGGCCCCGCGCGCAATCCAAGCCGGCTCCGGCAGCCGGGAGCTCGCCGGCAGCCTGGGCCTCCGCCCCCGGGCGCCGAGGGGAGCGGCGCGGAGCCCGCGCCGCCAGGCTCGCCCCGCTCCGGCGGACCCTTGAAGGGAGAAGCCCCGGCCCTCGGCATCCCGCGCTCGCACCCCGAGAGTCCGCGGGGGAACGGGAGGAAGCCCCAGGGCCAGCGGGCGCCGGGCTCTGGCCCCAAACTTACCGGGCGCCGCGAGCGCCGCCGCCGCCGCTGGAGGACGCGCCGCCGCCGCCGCCGCCGCCGCCGCCGGGCTGGGCCGGCTCGGGCCGGGAGGAGCGCGGCGAGGGCGCCGAGCCGGGCTCGCCGGGCTCCCGCTCCGTGCCGGCCGGGCCGGGGTCACCGCGCCGCGCCGGCGCTGCTCGCACGCTGGGCCCCCGATCGCTGCTGCCCGCCCGCCGCCCGGCCGCTGGCTCTCCCCGGCGCCCGCCGCCGCCGCTCGCTTTTTTAATGTCCACAGACAGTGAAAAGGAACTCGGCGTTAGGGGGTGAGTAAGTGAATCAACTCGCCCGGAGCCGAGCAAGTTGAAGTGTCAGATTACATTGGCTATTCTATTTCCAAAGGGCCCCGCGCAGCCGGCCGCCCGCAAAAGCCGGCGCGGACTCACGGCCGGAGCGGAACGGAGCGCCGCGCCGCCGCCGCCGCCGCCGCGGCCAGCGCTCTGCTGGGCTCGATTTGGCTCGCGCTCTTTGCGCTCTTGCCGCGCTCTTTCCCCTTTGCTTTCGGCCTCTCCTCGTTCTCTGCCTCGCCTTTCCTTTCCCTGCGTTTCCTCTTTCTCCTTCGCTCCTCGGTCTCTCCAAGCGGTAACCCTCCTGGCTCTGGCTCCTCGTCACCCCTTCTCCGCTGCGGGTTAGCTCACCACCCTCTTCTCCCCCCACTCCCTCCGATACTCCCTAACGCTCCCCAGCCCCTCCACTCCAATAAGTTTGGAGAAGGGGAGCAATACTGAGCCAAGGAAGGGACCGCATCGGAGACGAGGCTCACCCGAGTCCTCCGCCCCGCGCGCTCTCACGCCCCCGCCTGGAGTGCACTCGAGGCCCCGGGCGCCCTCAGGGACCCGAACTGGGGGTGAGCGAGTTGCTAACTAGCTCTCCAAAGCCGGCCCCTGGAGGAGACTTTGGGCTTGTTCCTAAGCTCGAGGACTGACGGGTGGGGCGAGAAGAAGAAAGAGCCCCACCGCCGCCACCAAGGGCGACGTTTGGGGAGGGTGGAGCGTGGGTCCCCCGACAGTTGGGCGAGGGAGAACCGGGGTGCGGTGCGCACGGTGGATCCTCAGCAGCCTGCACAGTCCAGAGACGCGTGGATTCCCCGAGGCCCCGTAGGGAGCGCCCGGGGCGCCGCGCGCGGGCGGGGTGGGAGCGACGAAACTCAGACCCGGCCCCCGCCGCGGGCGAGGCCCTGCCCAGGGGGTGGCGAAGAGCGATGGCATCCGCAAGGCACAGTTGGATGCGCCCATCCGCGGGGTTCCCCTCGCAGATCCGCCCCCGAGGGCATCCAAGTGCGCGCCCACTTTGGCGCACGTCCATTGCCACTCTCACGGAAACTCCTACCCGAACGGCACACACGTTCGCCGCCACCCTCAGCACTGCAAACACGCCCCCCACAAACGCGCCCCCACACACTTTCCCTCACAAATATGTGGCACACACGGCCACAGCAAGCACACGCACTTACACGCAACGATGAACATAACCCCACATACACTCAAAAAACAAAACACGAAACGTTCCCCTGGACACTAAATCCTCACCTTCACGTACTCTCACAAACACACGCCCTCCTCCCCCACTTCCTCTTCCACACCCCTTCCTCGAGGCCCCCACGCCTGGTTTTGGGCACCCCCAGCCCCAACCTGGATCCGCGCCCGCCCAGGCCCGGTGGACACGCGCACGCACGCACTCCCCTCCCCGGGCAGGCGGGGGGAGACTCCGGCCGGAGCCGGCGGAGCCCGTTTTGGATCCCAGGTGTGGCGGGGGCTCCGCGCTCCACGTTTTGTAAGCCGCCGCGGTGTCGGAGGCGAGGCGAGGAAGGGAGCTGGAATAACAAAGGCAAGTTGGGGAGAGCGCAAGGGGGCGCAGCCTCGGCCGGGCCGCGGGGGGAGCCCTGCACGGCCGGGGCCTTGGAGGCTGCGGGGTCGCGGGCGCCGGGAGCCGGAGGTGGGAGGGAGGGTGGGGGGCGAGGGGCGGGGCTTCGATGTGACGTCAGAGAACAATGACACCGCCGGGGGCGGGCACCCGGAGGCAGCCTGGGCGGGGGTCTCCCCCGGGGCCCGGGGCGGGCTGAAGATGCCTGGGCCCGGCCGGAGCCGCTGCCTGGTTGAAGAGGCCCGCGTGGGAGCGTGGACGTGCCACGCAGACTTGCGCGTCGCCAGGCCCTCGTGGGCAGTGATCGGCGCCCACCCCGGGCCAATCCCGGGAGCGGGCCGGAGTACTCCCCCAGCCACACACCCCGTTTTAGAGCATCCTTCGGAGGGCTTCTCTGACCTCGGCTTGAACTCCTTCAGAGCCGGAGAGAGATCACTCGTTCCTCCACCGAGGGAGAGGAGGCAAAATGAATGTGCCACCTCGGAATTCATTCTCAAGGCTCCGCTAGTCTGACAGCCGTTGAACTCAGCCCTGGAATTCCTGAGAGCTCAGAAAACTGCGGCTCAGGTCCACCGCGGCATCGAGGGGGATGAAGGGGTTTCCGGGAGCCTATTCCGTTTTTCCTGGGGGAAATTGTGTCTCCCTCTTCCATTAGGTGCAAGGGAACGGACTTCTTTTGGGCCTCAGCCGACCTGCCTGTCACATGGACACGGGCTGTTTTCGCTGCGCTCTTCTCCATAACCCCCTCCACACCACACACACACACACACACACACACACACACACACCACACACACACACACACACACACACACACACACACACCCTGAGCATCCCTGGGAAGGACGAGTGGTATGAAAGCACTTCCAGACCTCTAGGGACACCAGGGAGTCACAGTCCCAGCAACACATTCCTGTGGGAAGGAGCCTCTCCTCCTCAGCCTGTGGGTGGCCCAAGTTCCCAGGTACAGAGCAGCCTGAGAAGCCCTTGAAGGACTGACTCAGGTCCTGAAGGTGGGACTTGAGCTTGCCATATGGTGGCTGGAGCCACAGCTGTCCCACTCGCAGCCATCTACAACATTGCAACAGCCTCACAGCCACCACCACACACCCCCAGCTCCAACGAAGTCCAAAATCCTAGGATAGAGTTTTGGGGTGTTTAAGGACTTGGGATGCAAAAATACAGCCCCAGTCAACAACTAGTCCAGGGCTTGTTGCCTTAATGACCACCTACGTCTGGACACCCAGCTTCCACGGCACTTCTGTCCAAATCCCTCAGTAAGTTGCTAGGGCTGGCCTCCTCCAGGAAGTGGGGGATGCAGGTGGCCTCGGCGGTGACCACTCATGTTCAAAGTCTCCTATCCAGAAGCCCCCATTCCCCATCCCCATTCCAACCCCCTCCCCACCAATATTTCATCTGGAAACCAGGAAGTGGCTGCAGAGGGCAGAAGAGCCAAGCAGGTCCAACTCTTAGTAGCGTGGAACCAGGGGCAAGTTCAGTCCTCCCCTTCCCTGCAAGTGCAGCTGTAAGTCTGAGAAATTCCACCCAGGCCCTGGGTCTGCCCCCACCTCCTGGGGTCCCTAGGCTCCAGTCCTTGGGACCCTGAGGCCCCTGCTGTGTATATTCATCTTCTAGGCAGCTTACTGGGCAGACTGGATGGCTCCGGGGTCTTGGAAGGAGCTATGACTTGAGCGCCTACTGTGTGCTGAGTACTGCGGTGAGAAGGAGAGTCCAATCAGCCTGTTGAATTCTCAATATTGCCTTGAGTTAGGTGCAGTTACCAGACCCCCTTCGGAGGAGACTGGTCTGTGAGAGTGACTTGCCCAAGATAGTCAGGGTGCAAACTCAGGCCCTCACTAACAGAATTGCCTGTTGTCCCTTCAGCCCTGGCTCTGCATCTTCATACATGGACTCTATGAGTAGCCCTAAACAAGTTGCTTTCCCTCTCTGGGCCTCTGGAGACTAAGGGCAAGGACTCTTGGTGGCAATGAGGTCCCTCTCTGGGGATTGTGTGTCCAAGCCCAATGCTCTCAGTCTTGGCCTCCCTGGGCCTGGAGGGTGAGGCACAGAGGAAAGGGCAGGGAGGGGTGGAGGAGTCGTCCTGTTCTGCCGATGCAGACCCCTAAATCACCTGGTTGGAGGCAGTTTCAGGACCCGTTAGGAGGACACTCAAGTGCTGATCAGTTCCCTGCCCTGTGGGAGCCTGAGCAGCCCGAGCAGTCAACAGATTGGGGGAAAGGGACTTGCTGGGGCTGGGGCCCAGGTTTCAGAAGGCCAAAAGCCTGGGGGCCAGGAGCAGCGTGGTCATGAGAGGCTTGAGGGCCCTGTGGGATGCCAAGGACCTACCCGGGGTGCAGTGAGTATGACCTCCTGGGCCAGAGGGCTCAGTGGGGCGAAGGATGGGCAGGTACATTGCGGGGGGATCTCCTTCCTCCCAGGAGGTGCCTCCTCTGCCTCCGCTCCCCACCCTTCACTTCCCATAAGGGAGCCAGGGGACATCTGAAGTCGAGACCAGAGGGGCAGGAGGAAAGTCACATTTATTGAGTGCTTTCTGTGTGCCAAGCACTTTGAAACATTCCCTCGTGCCATCCTTTCCACAGGCCAGGTGTTAGCCCCCGCTGAAGGAAGAGGCTCAGAGAGGGGGAGTGACCTGCTCAGGATCTCACAGGTGCTGGGTGGGTAGGGTTGGGACTGGGCTCCAGGTCTGGGTGGAGCTTGAGGTTGGGAATGGGACTTGCCCTCATCTCATTGCCAGGCCATGGTGCAGAGAAGGTGACCTGCCAGGCACTTCTGGTTAGAGGAAAGACTCTCACCCACGTGCCAGGGAATGATCCAGGATCCTCCAGTGGCGGTGAAGTAATGGAGAGTATGTGCAGTCTTCGCCCCTGGGTGGATCCGGGAAGTATCTGGGCCCTGCTCCCTCTGAGTCCTGAGCCTCGAGGGGTGAGCAGTCAGGACCAGCAGAGAGGAGCTGTGTCCTTTAGCACCGTGGGCTCTCTTCTTTGCCTCCTCCTTGTGTTCCAATCGGGCTGTCTCTCCATTCTCTGATCCCAGCCTCCCCATGGCTCGTTCCCCAGGCAAGCTGTCTTATTTTCTACCATGGAGCTCTGTCCTGGGGTTCACGCCCCAGCTCAGCCACCATCCTTATTCCCTTGGGAGGCTCCAGAGAGTAGACTGGAAACTGACCTCAGGAGCTCAGCCACCTATTGCCCAACCCATTGCCTGACTCGCTCTGTGGCTTGAACACATCTCAGACTCTCTCTGTGCCTCTGTTTCCCCACCTGCCAATTGAGAGGGCATGGCATGCATGAGGGTTATGCGATGGCACTTTTGCCTCTAACTGTCCTGTGATTCATTAGGTCTGAGCCTTTGACCCTTGAACTAAGCTACAGTCCACTGTAGGGTTTGAGGGAAGTTGTGCTTTATGGAGTGCATTCAGAGGGCCTTTTAGTGGAGTAGGGCCAGAAAAATACATGGAGGGACCAGTCCAGGACTGTGACTGTCTAGGACCATGAATAGGTAAGGACCCTAACACCTCTCTTCACAGGTACCACTCACATTGTGAGCCTCACAAAGGCCCTTTTACAGGTGGCTAAACTGAGCCCCAAAGGCAGATGGTGGCTTTCCTAGGGCTGTACCTCTGGGAAGGGCCAGAGCCAGAACAAGAGCTAGGTTCAGCCGGGTGTGGTGGTACATACCTGTAGGCTCAGCTACTTGGGAGGCTTGAGCCCAAGAGTTCTAGGCTGCAGTGAGCTATGATCACACCACTGCACTCCAGCCTGGGTGACAGAGTGGAGACCTTGTCTGGAAAAAAAATGTAAAACTTAGCCAGGCATGGTGGTGCATACCTGTAGTCTTAGCTACTTGGAGGCTGAGCTGGGAGGCTGAACTGGAAGGTTGCATTGAACTATGATTGTGCCATGTACTCCAACCTTGGTGACAGGGCAAGAAGCCCTCTTAAAAAAAAAAAGAGCCAGGTGTCCTCATGCAGGGCCCTCTCATCTGCACCAGTGCGCCACCAAGCCCCCACACCCCTGCTAGGAGCAGTCTGAGAGTGAGTACACACAGCACAGATGAGAGAGTCTGGGCCAAGCAACCAGAGAAGAGCCATGCCTCCACTTACCTTCTGACCTTGCCTGCACCCCAAGGAGGAGGAAGAAGATCTGGAATCCTCACCAACTTCCCTCCTCACCTGGATGTGCGGTCTTCTGGCTTCAAGGCCCATGCCCTCTCGCCCTAACCTGGTCCTGTGGCCATGCTGGGTAGCTTCCAGAATTGCCAGCATGACAGATGTACTCTTACCTCCGTGCCTTTGCTGACGCTCTTCTTGCCTCCTGGGACACACACTTCTCAGACTTCAAGGTCACGTCTCTAGCCACCCGCTCGGAACCCTGCCTTGACACCTCTACCAGCTGTGCTGCCTACCTCGTCTCGACACCCATGCACTGCTGCCCCCACTTCCATCATCACAACAGTGACTTGTGAAGTCCCTGTGGTGTGCCACATGCTGAATAACTCATGCATGAACTCCACTGATCCTCATCTGAGCTGATATTAGTATTCGCTTCCCATTTTATAGATGAGGAAACTGAGGAACAGGGAGTTTCATTTCCCAGTGACACCTCATGGGTTAGGGAGGCCGCAGGTTCTAGTTTGGCTCACTGCTCCATCCCATTACCCAGCACTGCACCTGAGGGGCTGACAGGCCATCAAGAGCATGGAAGGTAGGGGCACAAGAGGGTGACCAGACTCAGTCGTTGGAGGACTGACCATACCAAATGCTCCTCTAAGCATATGGGGGAAGAAGAGGAGTTGGCATTGAATGGGACCTGGAAGGCCAACTCTGGTAGGGGCTATAGGAAAACAGACCAGAGTGGGGCGTGGACCTGCCCAAGGGCACACAGCAAGAACTGGATGGCAGCAGGGCCGGGACTCGGGGCTCCCAGCATGACGTACCTTCCTGCACCTTGCAGCCAGCTGTGGGGCCCCTGCGACTGTGCTATTTTTCAAGGACACAGAGTCCCAGACGCCTCCATGATGCTGAGCTGTTCAATGAGTGGCTCTGGTCCTTCGCCCCCCTCTATTAAAATGGAAAAAAAAAGAAGAAGAAGAAAGAAAGAAATCCAGGCATTGTTCCTGACTGCAGCTGGTGCCAACCAGAATCCCGCCGAACAGAATGAAGCCGAGAGCCCGGCCGCCCAGGGGCCTGGCTGCTGACACAGGGCCTTTCTATTTTGCTTTCTGCTGGGGGCCCAGGCTGACGTTTCAGCCCCTCCACGGACGCCCTCTCCACCTGCCTCCCTGGCCCTGGCTCTGAGCCTCCCGCCGCCTTCACCCGCTTTGCAAAAATCAGATGCCACTTGGGAGGGCTGGGAGCACTCACAGCCCGGGGTGAGTGAGGCCTCCCTCCTTGCCAGCCTGTCCCCGCACCCTCCCGGGAGGGCACTTTGGATGCTTGTCTGGGAGAGCTCCGCAAATCCCTCTTCCAAAATTGTCTGAAACGCTGCTTTGATTCTAGAAAGCATGATATTTGCCACCCCGCCGCCCACCTGACTTGGCAGATGCCAGTCTCCAGCTCACACATTAAGACTGCTTGTAATGGTGAAGGCCTGGGGGGAGCACCTGGGAGTGGGTGGGGGCATGATAAACAGCTCTACAGACACAAAACCACTTTTTTTTTTTGAGTCAGGTTCTCACTCTGTCACCCAGGCTGCAATGCAGTGGCACAATCATGACTTACCTTGGCCTTTACGTCCTGGGCTCAGGTGATCCTTCTGCCTCAGCCTCTCAAGTAGCTGGGACTACAGGCACACACCACCACACCTGCTTACTTATGTATTTATTTATTGGTAGAGACTAGGTCTTGCTTTGTTGCCCAGGCTGGTCTCGAACTCCAGGGCTCAAGTAGTCCTCTCCCCTCAGCCTCCCAGAGTGCTGGGATTACAGGGGTGAGTCACCACACTTGGCCAAAAACACTTTCTAAAGTCGCTGGTTTGACTTTTCCCTGTGGTCTTAGGAGGAAAAGGATTCCTCAGCCACCCCTCCCCCATTGCCATCTTCTTTATTTCATCCTTCCCTCCCTGCCCCTTTCATGAGCTCTGTCTTGCCCTCAGAGCCCCCCTCCTCAGCCTATAAACTGGTCTGACTCAGATTACCCCAAGTGTCAGCGTTAGGACCTTAGGAGAGCTGCAGCTGGCCACTGTCCTGTATCCACCAGGAACTCTTGGACTGGCCCAGCTGCCCGAACCAGCTTTCCAAACTCCTTCCTTCTTCCTAGGACACAGTCCTTTCCTTTGTGAAAAGCACCTTCCTGCTCATGTGAGTGCCACAGCAGCCTCACGAGGCAGGCAGGGATTGCAAAACCCACTTCCTAGAAGAGTAAGCTGAGGGTTCAAGAGGCCTCGTGATTTGGCCACGGGCGGAGGCAGAGTGGAGATCTGAACCCTGGTCTCTCGGTTCCATGTTACTAAGCAGCAGTGGGGAGAGTCTCAGATGAGCACATTCCCAGCTCCCCCAGTTGCTGCTAGGAGGCAGGATCTCAGACACATTAATTCACACAGCAAATACTTATTAAATTCTTGCTGTATTCTAGGTACAAAACCAGACTCTGGGTGTCCAGCAGTAAACAAAACAGGTTTGGTCCATGCTGCCCCAGAGCTTATGTCCTGGTGGAAGAGACAGTTGCTAAACAAACTTTGTGCAGAAAGATTCCCCTGCCTTCCCAGTGGCCCAGCCCATAGTTCTAGGCTGGGCAGCTGAAGACCATGGTTCTAGGCTGGGCAGCTGAAGACTTGGGTTCTAGTCCCAGTGTCCCCTAACTGAGTGCCACCGGCCGAAGTTTTCCACCTGGGAAATCTGCAAGTTTGTGACTCCTCACCTGTTTCCTCAGGTCCCTGACCCACCCCCAGACTCTGGGTCAAGTGGTTAATGATTTGCTGGCATGAATAATTACCCTGATTTTTTTTTTTGAGTTGGAGTCTCACTCTGTTGCCCAGACTGGAGTACAGTGGCCGCTCCCGGCCACCGCAGCCTCGACCTGCTGGGCTCCGGCGATCCTTCCGCCTCAGCCTTCCGAGTAGCTGGAACTACAGGCGTGTGCTACCATGCCCGGCTAATTTTTGATTTATTGTAGAGATGAGGTCTCACCAAGTTGCCCACGCGGGTCTCGAACCCGCGGCCTCAGGCAATCCACTCACCTCAGCCTCCCAAAGGCGCGGGATTACAAGCTGAGCCACCGAACCCGGCTTGATTTTCTTTTTTTAACTCAACTTTTCATAGGCTCTCAGAGCCAAAAAGGAGCTTCTGAGGTCATGTGACCCAGACCCCTTACTAAGAAAGAACCCCTTGGCCTCCCTCCTCCCAGGAGGTGAGACTTTTTGCTTGCACCCTTGCAGAGAGGGGATGCCTGTTCTCTCACGTAGCAGACCTCTGCCCAGTGGTGTGCTGGTAAATGTTTAACATCTGGTTCTCCAAAGCAGGGAAGACCTGATTGGCAGCCTTTGCCAATGTCTGTGGTGTAAATACTCCCACCATGGCCGATTTCAAGCTCCCAACTTAATGTCAACCAGCACACACAGTTCCTGACAACGTAATGGTGGGCTTTTTTGAAACGGCAAGGGGCTCCAACCCCAGCACACCGCCCCCCCCCCCAGAAGCCTCATCCTGCTTTACTTGTTGGGAAGTTCTTTCTGGCGTTGAACAAAACATCTGACTGTCAGGAATTCCACCCTGAGGGTTCTGAGGTACTTCTGGGTGTCACAGGACAAAGGGGACCCCATGAAGCCCTTGGGGAGGATTGCGGGCAGCTCTCCTTCCTGTCTTCCTGTGAGAGGGGGAAGGTCCTGGGCCAAGTGGGGTCAGGGTTTAGCCACACTCCCTCTCTGTCTTTCTCTCTCCCTCCCTTCCTTCTGCAAGTGTTTATTGGGCCCCTCTGACATGTCAGACACCACGCTAGATACCATGGCTCCAGCGACCCACATCTTAGTTCACACAGACCCTTCCTACTCTGCCTATCCACCCTCAAGGGAGGCTGTGCCGGCCACTCTGGAAGCCTATGCTGGCCCCCACCCTTTCTCCTCCCGCCGGGCAGGCTCCCGCCCTCCCAGAGCGTTTATCACCCCTGTTTGGCACTTATCACTTTCTACCTGGGATTACAGCTATTTGTGTACACGGCTTATCTCCCTGCCAGACTGAGAGGCTACTCAGGCCTGTGGAAAAAGCATGGACTTTGGAGCCGCACGACCTGGCCCTCAATCCTGGCCCTGCAACTCAGGGCTGTGAGCTCTCAGGGAGCTCACACCACCTCTGGGAGCCTCAGTTTCCTTATCTGTAAAATGGGACAGGTGATAACTGCTTCCAAGGTGGTTTTGACCAAAAAACGGGATTAGAAATACCAATCCCATTTCCTGTTCCTGTCTAGACTGCCATCCTCTTGGAGATGGGGATTGTGTCCAATACCTCTTTGCAGTCTCCTGATGATAACGATAACAGTAACCATGTTAATAACAATGGCACACACTTATAAAGCAATACTAGGTACTGGGTATTGTTTAAAAAGCGTATATATGTTCACTCATTTCCTTCTCACAACAACCTTGTGGCAATGGAACTGTTATTATTCCCATGAATAGATGAGCAATCTGAGGCACAGAGAAGTTAAATAACAAGCCCAAGTTTACACAGCTAGTGGACCTTGAGTGGGAGAACTGAGATTTGTATCCAGGAAAATTCACTCCAGGGCCTTAGCTTCTGAACACTATGCTCTGTGACCACAGTGCAGAAGCTCGGGGGGCTTCTGGAGTACTGTGAGCATGCGTGTGCCCACGGTGCACCTAGCCTTTGGACATCCTTGCCCTGACCTGAGGGCGGGAGTGGGTGACATGGAGAAGACCCTGGTCTGTGCTGTAGGATCTTCCAACAGGTAAAGTGGTTAGTGCTGAAGAGAGGAGTGTCTCCAGGTGCTTGGTGGCCAGGGGACTGAGAGGCCACTAATGGACAAAGCAATTGGAAGAGGCTTCATGGAAGAGGTGGCATTTGCCAGTGAGGGTTTGAACCAAGATGGACAAGGCAGAGAGAACAGCAGGAGCAAAGGTATAAATGTGGGGGAGGCATATTAGAGGCTCATCTGGGCGTCAGGCCAGACATATTCACCGAGACCATGAACGCAGAAGGGACGTCCCCATTGCCCAGTCTGGGTTCAGGAAGGGTGGAGGGCTCTGTTCCAGGGGCTTAAAAGCCAGCGCAGACCCAGAGGAACCCAGAGCCACCTGCGTTGCCCTAGGGGCCTGGCTGGCCTTTTGCTTCTCTGTAGGCTGCTCTGAGACTCCGGAATCCTGGGTTCCTAAATCCCGCTCTGCTGGGCACATCCCTCCGTCTCTCCAAGCCTCAGTGTCCCCGTTTGCAGAATGGGCATGAAGGGTGGACCTCATGATCTAGTTGGAAGATGCCCCAGGGCCGTGGGGATTCTGCCTGGCACTGCTCTGCGGGAGGGAGAGTGGGAAACTGGAAGGGAGGGGTGTGGTGGGAGGAGCCTCATGTGCAGTGGGTGCCGGGCCTGCCGAGTGGGCCTTGGCTGTGCCTCGTGATACTTCCAGCATCACATACTCCGTTTTCCAACACGACCGAAGCCTGCCCCACTCTGTGGACTGGGAGCAGCCTTCTCCCAGGCTTCAGAGGGACGGTTCTGGCTGGGTCCTGTTCCTCCAGCCAATGCGGTGCAGCCGACCACATTCCCCCAGGTAGCACTAACTGTCGCAATGAGTCCTTGGAGAGCGTTCATTATGTGTCAAGGGCTGCCTCAAATGCTCCTCTCGTATTAACTAATGTAATCCTCACAGACACACTACAAGGACCCGCATTTCGAATCAGGAAACTGAGGCATGGTGAGGTTAAGTTAAGCCTGGTGGCCCCAGAGTTTCCATGGCAGGCAAGGTGAAACCTGAGGGCTGGGACAGCCCACAGAGCCAGGGAGGAGGGCTGGGAGGCGGATGCCTGGACCTCCTTCTGGCTGCTTCTCTGTGGGAAATACTACAATTCTGAGTCCCACTCACATTTTTTCCCTCTGCTCACTTCAAAGTGCTCAGGTTGCTATGGAACCACAGTTTAGATTCCTCTGTCCTCACACAAGTGCCTGTATGCCTGTACCCTTAACACCATGGTCCCCCAGAGTCTTGAGGGCACACACACAAGGCTGTGCTCTGAAATAGCTTCAGGGTCACAGACGCATGTCACAGATGCATGCACAGGGTAAACATGAGTTTCAGGTCTCAGACTTGCACCTAATCCCCCACGTGTCCCATGCCCCGAATGACAGACACGCATCCACAAGGGTTCTCCTGTACCTGAAATGGCCCAGCAGGGTCCGTGGACTCCCGCTGCACCCCCTTGGGACCAAGTCCTGGCTCTGGCCTTTGCCGATGTTCCTTTCGCCCAGGCACCATCACTCCTATCCGTTTGAGCCGGTGGCTCTAGACATGTGTGCAGTGGATCTGGTCTCATTATAAGCCCTGACATGCCTCCTGGAAGAACTGGACCTCAGGTGTGTGTCAGGGCTGGAGGGCAGAAGGTGACCCTTCCCCCATCCCAGGCTGCTGAAAGAACAGCAGGAAGAGAAGCATGAATTAATCCATGCCTCCCCTTCTGAGGGCCCACTGTGATGCTAATCCTCTCCGCCTTTGATCCAAGATCCCTCAGCCCGGGCCCTAACTCTGAGCTCCAGCGGGAGCTGGCGCTGGCCTAAGATTAGGGGCTGCTGTGGGTGAGGCTGGGTGTATCCTCCCCGGCAGCAGATTGGGGTTTCACCCCTGGGATGAGTCTTGGGGATTATAGCCCTGACAGCTGACCTGGCATTTGCAACACACTCTCCTGTGCCAGGACGTTCTCATTCCCTCTCGCCTCTGGGGTGGGTTCAGGTGCCCCATTTTGCATAGGAGCAGAGTAAGGCCTGGGGTGAAAGGACTCAGGAGGCTTCTGGCCCATGAGCACAAGTCCTCCAGCCTCCAATCCCACCCCGTTTCCACTAAGGATCTTTGTTCCTTTTTTTTTCTTTAAACCAACATTTATGGCATATTCACTACATGGCAGCGACTGTGCTAATAGCATGCATAGTCTCATGCCAACCTCAGCAACTCACAGGTGGCAAACTGTCTGTGCCACTCTGCAACGAGTATTGATGTCTGACCAAATCCAGGACACAAGTTGGT
This sequence comes from Cephalopachus bancanus, assembly GCA_027257055.1. Classification (NCBI taxonomy): domain Eukaryota; kingdom Metazoa; phylum Chordata; class Mammalia; order Primates; family Tarsiidae; genus Cephalopachus; species Cephalopachus bancanus. The sequence continues at coordinate 5,221,429 of JAPVLO010000036.1, forward strand.
CAGAGTCTCTCACCACACAGAGAGGACACGGAGACCCAGACAGGGGAAGGGATATGCACAAGCTCAACATGCGGGGAGTTGGCTGGGCATGCGTCCTCTCCCTTCCCATCTATATCCATCTTCTGGGGACCCAGTGGGGACAGGACAGGAGCTGGGGGTGCAGCCCCTGAGAGGATACACGGCTCGGGTGACCATACGGAGGCATCTCAGTCAACTGGGCCTCGGAACAGACCCATCAACTTGGGCATAAGCTCACACCTGTAGTCCCAGCACTTTGGGAGGCTAAGGTGAGAGGCTTGCCTGAGCCCACAGGTTTGGGACCAGCCTGGGCAGCTTGGCAAAACCTCATCTCTACAATAAATCAAGAAAACTTAGCTGGACATGGTGGCACGCACCTATAGTTCCAACTACTTGGAAGGCTGAGGCAGAAGGATTGCCTGAGCCCAGCAGGTCAAGGCTGTGGTGACCTTGAGCATGCTACTGCACTCCAGCCTGGGCAACAGTGAGACTCTGACTCAAAAAAAAGTTTTTATGACATTATATTTCATACATGTAAAAGACTATTCGTAAGCCACAAACACACTAAAATGAATGCTCATGACCACTCTACTTAAGAACTAGAGGGTTATGGACACTGGTGACCTCTGCCTGTCTGGGTACCTTCCTTCCCAGAGGGAACTACTGTCTGAATTTAGTTCATTACTTCCTTTATTTAACAAGTGATTTTAGCACCTATATGGGGTGCTATTTTAGCACCTATGGGGACCCCTGCACTGATTACAATTCTGAGGTTGAATTCTACTCGGCATTCCCAGGGGAAGTGCCCTTTTGAAAGGGGAAGAAGGGGAACTTGGAGAAGCAATTTGCACCCCCTGTACCCTTTCCCTCCAGTGCTGGGGGTGCCCCATTTGGTCCCTCACTTTGGTGAGTGCCTTTAATGAAACAGGACGCTCTTTCTGGTACAACCAGCAGGAGGAGGGTGGGAGCCTTGGCAGCTGGATGTTTTCTGAACATGCCACACTGCTGTGCGTTTGCAGAAGCTGTTCCCTCCACCTGGAGGTCCCTTCCCACCTAGACTGTTGGGGGAGCCTAGCTTCTTCTTTTGGGTCTAACTCCACCATTTCATCTTGGGGATACTTTTCCTGGGGCCCAGCAGAGCTGGATCTGCCCTCCTCTCCCCATCGGGTCCTTGGGGTATTTCTCTATCAGTCTTTATCCCAGGGCAGAAGGAGCAACCTTTCTCCCCAGACCCCAGGAGCAGCTGGGTGTCAGACCTGGGGCAGGTACTCCCAGATGACCAAGATAGAATCTAAGTGTGGGTGATCACCGAGGGATATCCTGTGGAGCCCTATGGGCCTGGATCTTTGGGGTCCTAGCCAGTTTGCTCCAAGGCCTATCTGGACAGGGGATTTGAAGGCAAGTCTGGAGGGAGCCTGCCTCTTCACCCATCTGCTGTGTGGACGTAAGAGCATGAGACGTGTCTTCAGGTGTCTGGGCGTGCTGCAGGTAGGTGTGGTTGCGGGAGTACACACGTTCATACATGTGCTTACACACACACACTTGCATTCATGGGATCCCAAGTCCACAGGTGTGCAGAGTATGCAGAGCTACCACCTTTTCCTACTTTCAACTTCCCTTCCCGGACAGTCCTGTGTTCTCCCTAAATATCACACAATGCACACTTACGGAGTGCCTGCTGTGTGTAAGGCCTGAAGGGTTGGTTGGGGCAGAGCACTGTAGCAGGGCAGTCCCCAAGGGGACAGGAGTGACTGAGGACTCACACCGTTTCTTGCAATCCTGGTGGCCCTGCATGCTAGCGCTAAAGCCAAGTACCCCTGCTTCTGCTTCCCAGAGGAGGAGCCTGAGGTCCCGAGGCAGGGAGGGGCACCTATGAGTCAACAGTGGGGATCCCACCGTGAGACCGGCAGGCACAAGTCTCCATCTTGAATGCCACATGAGACCGGGCCTGCAGAAACTCCTACTTACAAGAAAACACTGGTATTGAGAGGGCCCTCCAGAATCCTCCCCTTCACTCTCCTGTCCTTACGATGGAAACCATATTTTGTGGCAACATTTCCCTGAGCGTCCAGCAGGAGGGCGCCATTGCTGTGAGCAGGGATTACAGGCAGCGCCGTGCTACTTTAGACTGTACAGTGTGGGACAGCACAGCCCGATGTTTGAATGGGAGACCGGGCAACCCCTTCTTCCAACACACACACACACACACACACACACACACACACACACACACACACACCCCATATGCACATATGTTCATGTGCACACACGTGCATGTATGCCCAGAGAAGCCATGGGAGTTGCCTAAGGACAAGTGCCAGTCCTCTGCTGCCCAGACTCAGTTTACCCCAAAAGGGGTCCTATGGCTGCCAGCTTTTCCGCCTCCTCTCCCTGCTGCCCCAATCTAGGATCAGGACCCTCGAGGCTTAGGGAGATGATCTTGGGTGGGGTCAGGTGCTCCCTTCTGGACCACCTTTAGGCAACAGGATGTCGTGGGTTATTAGCCAGCATGAACATGAGGGCCAGAGGATCCCTGTCTTTTCCTCACCTGGTGTCCAAGCGCAACCTGGAAGATCCCGTGGAAGGCCTCTTTCCGTGAACAGGATGGCACTGTGGCTTGGCAGCTAGAATCTCTGCTAGCATCTGACTGCTCAGGACTCCTTGCATCTAGCTGTGGGGCTGTAGGCAGGGGCTTTCCCTCCAGAGTCTTAGCATATAACCTGTATGAGGATGAATATACTTCACGGTGTTTGGCCCAGGCCAGGGCTCAGCAAATGGCAGTTGGGGTGGTCAGTGCTTGTTCTTATAAGTCCAGGTCGAGCCCAGACCACCTACACCTCAGGATTTGAGCCTGCCTTATGAAAACCCAAGCTCCAGTCCTGACATTATCTTGCTGGCTGGATGGCCTTGGACACGTCACTGGCCCCTCTGGCTGCAGCAGCCTCGGGTCCAAAGGAGCACATCCATCCCAGGGTCACGTGGGACAAGAATGACTGATGGGACATCAGAAGGGTGTTGCAAATCACAAGGTCTGTGCTCTGTCTGGGGGTGCTGGATGGGAGGGGTGGGTGCACACTGGCTCTCAGTGTTTCCCTGTCCTTGAGCACTCAGACTCAGAACTCTGGCCTGCAGCCAGGCTTAGAGCCACTTGTCCCCACACAACAAGAGTCACTTTCGAGCGGGGACCCTCTCCCAAGCCCTGTGCCCGCCCTCCCTGCCAGGCCCTGAGCTGCCGGGCTGAGAGCTCTCACTCAGGGAGTCTGAGGCCTTTGAAGCTGGGAAGTTTGCACTGGAGGGGCAAAGGCAGCCTGGATTCAAAGCCTCTCTTCTGGCCCTTAATTACCCTTCTTCACCCATAGGTGGAATTTCCACTCAAAGAGCTAAGAAAGGCGCCCGCGCTGCCGCCAGGGACCGGGTTTCCCTGCTGCCTTTGTGTGGCGGCAGCCGGCGCGGCAGTGGCACCAGCTCGGATTTCTGATTTTAATGATTTCCTGAATTCATTGCGTTTCCTACCTCGGGGAAAGGAGAAGAGGTGATCCTCTTGGAAATTCACATAATTGCTTTTATTTGATTTTTATTAAAATGCATTCAGGAATAATGTGATTGCCCCCTTTATTACGTTGTTCATCAAGCTGGCATGGGGAATCAGCCTGGGAAAGAGCGACAGGCACAGGAACCTGTGTGTGGCGGGGAGCGGGCACAGCCCTGAGGTGGCCCCAGGGCTTGCCTCCCACTGGGGGGCTCACAGCCCCCCTCTGAGCCTCGCACGGCTCTGTCTAAGGAGGTGGGCCTGCTGTGAGATGCATCAAAAGAATGAAGGCTGGCATGAGTGGGCAAGGCTCTGAGCACCTCCAGATGCCCTCCCCATCCCACCCATGCCTCTGTCCCTCTACCCACCCACCTCTGAGGTTCCACAGAGGCTGAGGTCCCCAGAGACCAATGGGTCTGACCTGGCATCCCTCGAGCCATACTCCCTCCACACTCCCAGTTGCCTGCACTTATGCAAGGGCCTGTTTGCTGGTTTCCCTGTCTTCAGGTTTAAGGCCCTCCTTCCAGCTTCCCACGGCCCACCTAACCAGGACACTCCCCTGCTCAGAAATCTTGGTGGCTCCCAAGCACCCTTTCTTGCCAGGGACTTTGGCTGTGGGTTCCTTTGCATGTGGTGGAAACAACCCAGGACTCTTGGTTAGACCTGGTTCCAGTGCTTGGTCCACTTTGCGTGGTGGGATTTAGGTCAAATTGCCTTGTCATCACCAGGCTCAGTTTATTGATTGAGGCAACGGGAACACCAAGACCTCCCAAAACTAGAGGGACTGGGGGCAGGGGGGGAAAGCATAACTTTTGCAGCCAGTGTCCTCGTAGGTGAAGTGACACCACGCGGCTTGGTCTAGCAGGAGACTGAGGTGCCAGACAGATGCTTGAAAAAGGCAGATCCCACCCTTCCCCTCACAGAGGCCACAAATTGTCCAGCTGAGGTGGCCACTGGGACAGAGACGGGTTTATTCTTATGCCCCACCCCCTGCCTTCGAAGTCCCTCCCCTCCTCCAGGTGCTGGAGTGGTACAGGCTGCTTTACCTATCTTTGGGAGGATTTGCCTCTGTACTTCCTGGAGATTTGGAGTTTCCAGGAGAGAGTCAGATATGTGTTTGCTGGACTTCCGGGAAGCGTCTCCCACCTTGAGCTCACCACAAGTTCTATTGTGAAATATATATGTGGTCTTTCCCCCCCATTTCCTATCATCCAACTCTCTGAGATCCTTGGAATCCCTAAAGTGAGAAGTGTATTTTTTTGTATGCTGACGAGCTGATGGTTGACTCTCAGTCAGCTGGAAGTTTCAGGATGGGGCTGGCCACTAGAAAGGCCAAGACAGGATTAGAGGGTTGGGACTTTCAGCCCTACCTCCTAACTGGGGGCACGGAGGGGGAAGGGGGCTGAAGGTTGGGTTGGTTACCCATGGCCAAGAGTTTTAATCAATCATGCCTACCTAATGCAGCCTTCATAAAAATTCAACTAGACTGGGTTTAGGGACTTCTAGGCAACGGAACACTTGGGGACTCCTGGAGGGTGATGTCCCCAGAGAGGGTATGAAAGCTCTGCATTCCCTCCACACCTTGTCTTCTTCTTCTCTTCATCTGGCTGTTTTTGTGTGTCCTTTAAAATATCCTTTGTAATAAACCACTAAGCGTGTTTCCCTGAGTTCTATGAGTCACTCTAGCAAATTAATCGAAGTCATGGAGGGGGTCGTAGGAATCCTGATGAATAGAGGGGTGGTTAGAAGCACAAGCAAAACCTCCTGGAGCTGGTGATGGACATCGGAAATGGGGGGCAGTATCGTGGGACTGAGCCCTCAAGCTGTGGGGTCTGACGCTCTCTCCAGGTAAATGTTGTTCGCACTGAAATGGGTTAGAGGACACCCAGCCCGTGTCCACTGCAGAACTGATTAATTGCTTGCTAGTGAGAAATACCCACACAACCCTCCTTTAGCAGGGGAGTTCCTGAGGCTCGGAGAAGGTAAGTGACTTGCTCAGGGTGGCCCAGCTACGACGTGGAGACCTGGGGATGGGGCTCTTGGGGACACACAACTAGGATGGATGGGTGACACCTCCACCACACAAAGTTGCTGGAGAGATGTGTTGAAGGGGTGAGGGTTAGCAGGTGGGCGGTGCCAGGAGGAGCCACCCTGTGCCTCAGGTTGGGGTGGGTTCTTTCCACTTAGCTCGGCTCTCTGGAGGGTGGTCTGTGCCTGCTGGGATGGGCTGTGCAGAGAGTCAGGGAGGCATGGGAGGTGCAGGCATTCATTTTCAGAGCCCCTCCCCACTTGGGGCTTTTAATTCCTGGGAAAAAACTATTTTCACTTGAAAAACAGAAGAAGACAAAACTTGTTTGCTGAGTTGTTCTTTTTTGTGTGTTTGTTTCGGTGCAAATTGTTTGGTAGTGAACACAGGCCGGAGAACTCAGAATGAAGACAGTAGACCACAGTAGACTTGGAGATTCAACTGTGAGTCCTTCAGGGCCACTTGGGTCCTACCATCCAGCCCAGCACTCGGGACAGAGCTTGGCTGCTGCTTGGGACAGCTCTTGGGACTGTCTGGCTTCCCAGCCTTTGCCTGAGCTGTTGTACCCACCGGAATATTCGAATACTCATCCCTCCCACTCTTCTCCGCTTACGGGGCCACTCCCTCTAAATCTCCCAGTCTGGCCCCAGTGTGTGTGTCTGCCTCTTCCCTCTAGGTGCTGGGCTTTGCTACCTGCTCATGCTGCCTGCCCATCTCAGAGGCAGCCTGGGCTTCCCAGGAAAGGTTTATGTCCCATCTGTCCAGTCAGGCCAGATCTGTCCAAGAGGGCAGGCACAGTCCTCAGTTCTCTCGAAGGCCATGCCGCCAGCTGGGAAAGACATCCAGAGTCTCATCCAGGAAGCCACAGCCCAGAGGGTGCAAGGCGGCCAGCCCAGCATAATTTTGCCCAGGCCTGAGGGGTTTCCCAGGATGTGGGACTTTCAGTACTGAGCTGGGACAGTCTCAGTCACCCCAGCTGAAGGTGTTTGCCCAGAGCTGCACAGTGAGGTCACGTCCCCTCAACCTCCAGGCTCCCAGCACAGCACCGTGTCCCTACAGTGTCCCCACAGATGACCAACACCCTCACTTGGGAGACACTGTGACCTGGAAGGGCAGAGATGGGCTCAAGTCCCCAGATATGTCAGCTGCAGGGCTGAATGGAGGAAATCCCACCTGTGGGTCTGTAGCTGTTCCCAGCCCCGGGCCCATTTCCCCTCTCAGAACAATCCAGGGTTGGGGATGGAGCACAGAGTGGGCAGACGCCCCACCAGACGGCCTGGCCCGAGGGAGTGGAGTCCTACCAAGCCGCCCTGGGCCCCCTGAGACCCCCACCCCCAGCTCAGCGGTTGGAGGGGGCTGAGGAGGAGTGGAGGGTTCCCTTATCAGATCTCCGTTTTTCTTCTCGCTGCCTCAGCCTGGTCCCTCCCCCACGCTGTGGCCCTTTCCTCTCTGAAGTGACGCTCCTTTTCCTGTCACCAACACAAGCAGCACACAGAGACGTTTGTTTCTGTTGCTTTAGAAAAGCTTCCTTGTGGCGAGAAGGGCGAGGGATTGCTTATGGGCCTATGAAGCCTCCCACCTCGTGGGTGTGGGTGGCAGCTGGGCCCGGGGAGGGTTTGGGGTTGGGGGAGGCTGCACTTACAACCCTGGGCCTCTGCATCCTGTGCAAAGGCAAGGAATGTGGAACTAACACCCGCTGGGCAACCTGCTGCGGGCTGGGCTTGCTAGCACTCACTGTCCCTTCCCACTCCTGCAGACGCGCCCAGGAGGTCAGGGCTTTGTGATCGGGTTTCCACAGGAGGCAGCCAAGGCTCAGTGAAGGTTGCTGAAGTCCAGTCTCTGAATTTGTGTTCTGGGTCTGCCAATGGCATGGTGCTGTCTTCAAGGCTCACCATTCAGCCTCCTCCTTCCTTCCCTGCCATTTGTTTCCTTCCCACACAGGGCCAGGCTGTATCCAGCCAAGGAACACGGTTTCCCAAAGCTTCTGGGTCCTTGGTCCTCTGGATTAGGCATGTTTCTGTGAGCTGGATTCAAATGTCAAGTCCTCTTGCTGTGTGACCTTGGACAAGTCACTTAGCCTTTCAGAGCAGCAGACGGCTTAACAATGCAATGATAAGCTTGGAGAACATCCCCCTCTCCCCTCCACCCCCCACCCCCGACAAGCAAGTGGGCTCTGGAGGCTGTGAGGCAGGGGTCTGGGGTTCCTGCGTGCTAAACAAGGGCCCCAGGAAGGTTCACTCCTCAGCCAAGTTGAGGAAACTGGCCGAGGTAATGGGGAGCGACTGAAGGTGGGTGAGCAAGGGAGAGCTGTGATGGAGACCACATTCCAGAAGGATCCTGGAGGCAGCAGAGTGGAAGAGAGCTAAAGGGAAGACATAGAGGCTGGGAGGCCATTGAAAGGGACTTGGACTTCCTTTTCAGAAAAGTAAGGTGACCCACCTCCCACCGGGAGCAAGAGCCATGAAGGCCAGACTGTCCCACCTGGCCTGACCTGGGCTCCTGCCCTAGACAGAGACCCAGGCCTCGACTCCTCCAGCAGCTAGGTATGGGTGGGGGTGCCCACCTCTACCCCAAGCCCAGGCAGCTCCTCTAAGAACTGCAAGTTCCATTTCTCCCCGGCCTCTGTCCCCTGGGCTTCCTCAGGCTCCTAAGCCCTCAGGGCTAACCCTAGCTAACTCTACCCCCTCAGCCTCCCACCTCAGAGCAGAGCAGGGCGTGACTGGGGTGTGTATCTGGACTCACCCACCACACCTCCTGCACTGGGTCTCTCACCTGGATGCTGGAAGGCAGGCACACTGGGGGGAAGCTTGGGATGTCAGGGAACTAGAGGGCCATCTCCTGTGACAGAAGCACCTTTCCTGTAAAGTGAGTGATCCCTGGAGCGTGAGGCTCTCTGATGTCTCACGGGTGTTCCTAAAGGTGAACTGTCCTCCATGGCCTGCATTGGGCTCCTCTGGGAATAGCCCACGGAAGTGGTCGAGGAGGTCAGGAAACGAGGATCTTCATTCATCCTCCTTTTTTCCAAATTGTTGGAGGGAGGGTGTGGAGAGTGAGACCCCCTTGTTCTCAAAATGTTTTTTTAATGGTGGAAAAAAGGAGGGGTTGAATCTCACAGTCCACTCTGTGGCCATTTCCCAGACAAGTAAATGAAGGCAGTTTCTCTTGCACAAGACAAGGGACACAGCTGGGTGCGGTGGTGCACGCCTGTAATCCCAGAACTTTGGGAGGCCAAGGAGGGAGGATTGCTTGAGCCCAGGAGTTTGAGACCAGCCAAGACAACATAACGAGACCTTGCTTCCACAAAAACATTAAAAACATTAGCTGGACTTGGTGGCGTGCACCTGTCGTGCTGCTACGTGGGAGGCTGAGGTGGAAGGGTCACCTGAGCCAGAAGGTTGAGGCAGTGGTGAGCCATGATCATGCCACTGCACTCCAGCCTGGGTGACAGAGTGAGACCTCACCTCAAAAATGGGAGAAGGGACGCTGCTCCTTGTCACCCCTGCACCTGCTCCTCCTAGTGGCCCACATGCTCAGCCCTGGCGACAGAGAACGGAGATGCTTCTCTGGTGAGTTCTGATTGTGGCTCTCCTCAGGATATGTGTCCCCCACTAAGGCTGGCAGTCAGACTCCGCAGAATGCACCAGCTCTGCCCTCTCTCCTGGTGAGAGAGGGACAGGAAAAGGGGAAGGGGAAGGAGTGTTGTACCACAGCCCAGGGCACCCAGCCTTACCGTGCGTCCTTCCTCAAGGTTCTTACCTTCTCTGGGTCTCTCCTTCATCTCTTGCTGTGCCTGCCTTGTGGGAATTTGGGGACCAAAGGATTTGGGTACCAGCGACTGGAAGCCCCTCTGTGGGCCAGCACCGGTAGGCACTTCCTGAAGGGTTCTCATTTTGTCATCACTGTGGCTCTCCGTGTCACACACCCACTCACTACCCTCCCATTCCCAGAGGACGGGTCGCTGCAGGAGGATTTTGTGAAGCTGTTCCCCTGCTGACCAGGCTGTGCGTTTCTTTACCTAGAGCTTGGGAGATGAGTGGAGACGACTCCAAGTCCAGGCCCTCTCTCGCCATCCCGGACAAGATGCTGTAAGGTGAGGCTTTACCTTCGAGGACAGAGGCCCTAGGGTAGCCTCTGAGGACTGGCAGAGGACTGGGGACAGACTGGGAAGAAAGGCAGGCAAGAGGGGGCCCAAGATCTGCTCAGAGACCCTGGCTTGGGTATGACGAGGCCTTGGCCATACCTGGGAGGCGGTTCTACCCTTGGCTGTCACCTCAGCCTAGTGAAGCAGAACACCCCAGAATGTCAGGGGCCAGAGGATCTGGAACCACGAGGGCCTCAGCGGTGGCCAAGACGGAGTGGAGACTGAAGGACCGCCCCCTGCTACCCGGGCACTGTGGGGCAGCCCCCCTTCCCAAGGCTGAGGAAGGAAAGCCCAGCAGTGATGGAGGTGGGATGGGCAGAATCAAGCTTCTTGAAAGAAAAATCAAGCGTGAGATATTTCTTTCCCTACAAGTCTTGCTATAGCATCATGTCCTAGTCATAGTACTCTTAGCTCCATTGGATGGATGAGAAAACTGAGACTCCAAAGGCTTGTACCTGTCCAAGGATGACTTTCTTGGAACTGGTGAGGGTCCAGAACCCTGGTTTGCTGCATTTTTGCCTTTTTGATGCCTTCTTGACTGGCAAGACCACCCCACTTGGGGGCAGACGGGGTGGACAACCAAGACTTAGTAGGGTAAGTTGTACAGCTGGGAAATGAAGGAGGCTTCCAAGCCTGTGCTCTGAGACACTAGCTGGCCTCCTCTTCGTCCAAGCTGCCTGTTGCCCACCCCGCCTTCCTCTTCCTCCGGCTTAGGACTGGCTATGCCGGGCTCTGGGCCCTCTCCTCAGTGTGGAGAAGTTATAACCCTCCTCACCAGCTTCCTACAGCCCCTGCTCCTCTGAGAGCCTGTCCCAGACTTCCTGAAGCTGTATCTGATCCGAAAGGTGACAGAAGGGGGAGCCTACCTTGGCCCTGCTGTGGGACCCTTGTCCTCTTGGAATCTGGGCCTTGGAACGATGCCCACAGGCCTGAGGTGAGGCTGCCCGGGAGGAGGCAGATTTGGCATCAGGGGAGCCAGGGTCAAGCGTGGGTTCTGACAGGGGCTATGTGACCTTCACAGTCACTTGCCCTCTCCAGGCCCCAGTTTTCCCATCCTGTAGGCATATGGTCCTGGGAGGTGGGCGGGTGTGGAGAAAGGACACAGCCCAGCTTTTCCCCTGACAAGCTGTGTGTCCTCAGGCCTGCCACTTTGGTTTGCTAAGCCCCTCAGTTTCTTCCCGTCCAAAATGGGGACAGTGAAGGCTGTTCCTTCCGACCTTTAAGGAAACTAACATTTACTGAGACCTCGGCCCTATGCAAGATGCTTCCTGAATTATTTTCATGGACTCCTCACCCATCTAAGAAGGAAATGAAAAGTTTTGTTTTTGATCTTTTATACTATGTCTCTTTACAGCCGCCCCCCGCCCCGCCCCAGTCTGGGAGTCTAAGGGTGGAGTCATGGAGGCTTCCTGGAGGAGATGGTACCTGGGCTAAGCCAGGCAGGCTCTCCTGCCTCCAATCCTACATGGACTCCAGTTTCTCTTGCAGAGAATGGGGATGTAGAGACACTTTGTGTGCTTCTGACTGTGGGATGTGGACATGTACATGTGTGTTGCAGGATGGGGGTTCTGCCTCAGTTTCTCTCCTGGTAGCAGCCTCCACCAAAGTCTCAGGGTGAGCTGGGAGAGGTGCACCCAAGTTCCACCTGCCATTTGGATCCAACCCTCCTCAGACTCTGGTCAGGTGCTCTTTGTAGGGGGGAGGGAGAGAGTGGGAGAGGGCCTTCTATCCCACACTACCTGAAGACTTCTGGTGTCTGTCTAGGGGGTTAGGAGGCTCTGGTGTGGTGTAGAGGGAAGAAACAGGTGCTAGGCTCCTGATGGGATGCGCTTGCACCTGGGCCAGGAAACAGACCTCATCCCTCATCCTGGCCTGCTTGCTGTGTGATCTTGGTCAAGAGGTTCAGCGTCTCTGGGCTTCAGTTTTCTTAACTAAAATGCAATGGTCACACCGAGAGTAAGGATGATTGATGCTTCTTGAACACGTACGAAGTGTCAGGCACTGAGCTGAGTGCTTCTGTCAGCTCCTTTTATCCTCAGCTGCCTGGGAGGTAGGTGCGGTATGATGCCTGCCTTATGGGAATCAGAGGCACAGAGGGCACAATAAGCATGCCAGACCTCCCAGCCAGAAAGAGGCAGGGGCACAGGTTGCACCTGGTGTTTGAACTGAATCTTGACAGTATGTGGAATGAATGCGGATGTCCAGGTGAAAGGGCTTCTGAAACTGTAAACACAACTACAATTGCTAATGTGTGTAGTTTGCCACAGCTAAGGGCTTCACAAGGACCCCCCTCATTGAATTCCTATGACAAACCTGCTAGGGGACTTGGTCACTATCTCTGCTTCACAGAGAGGGAAACTGAGACAAGTTGAGAAACTTGGGCAAGGTCCTCCAGCCACTAAGTCAGGAGCCAGGGTTGGAATCTCGGAAGTCTGACTTCCTGGGATATGGCTGACGGTATATAGTAGGTGCTTGATACATAACTGCTGAATTAAACTGAAAGAAAAAGCCACAAAGAGACCAGGCCTGCAACCTGTGGTTGAAGTGGTCTCAGCCTTGTTGTCCCCATGGGCTTCCTTGGCTAAGACAGGAGGAAAAGGCACCCCCAGGGACCCATGAGGAAAGCTTCAAATGTCTCCAGACTCTACCTCGCCCTCCTTCCAAACCTTTCTCACCCTAGTACTGCATCCTTCTTCCAACCATTCCTTAAAAAGAGAAAGCCAACATTGTTGAGAAATAGTTTACAAAATGCACCCAGTCCAATGAGTTTTGACAGATGTATACAGTGGTATCAACACCATCATACTCACGTTATCACATATTCCTGTCATCCCCCAAAATGTTCTCATGTTCCTTCTTAATCTATCCCTCTCTCTACCCTTAGCAATATTTAGTTTGGTTTCTATCAAGGTGCATTAGTTTTGCATGCTCTAGAACTTCCTATACATAGAATTAGAAGTTTGTACTCTTGTACGCTCTGCCCATGTTGTATCCCACTTTTGTAGTCTGATGCTTTTTATTGCTGAGTAGTATTCTGGAGAATGGACATTCCACGGTTCGCTTATCTGTTCATCAGTTGATATACATTTGGGTTGTTTCCAGCTTTGGGGTTTTATGAATAAAGCGACTGTGAACATTCATGTGCAAATCTTCAGATGAACATGTTTGCATTTCTCTTGGGTTGATGTCTAGAAGTAGAAGTGTTGGGTTATATGGCAAATATATGTTTTACTTTATAAGGAGCTGTCAAATTCTTTCTCACAGTGTTCATGCCATTTCAGCCACCAAGAATGCATGGAAGTTCTACTTGTTCCATATCTTGTCAACACCTGGAATTGTCTGTCTTAACTTTGAACTATTCTATTGAGTATGTAACTGTTGCTTTAATTTGCAATGCCATGACATCTAACAATGTTGAGCATCTTTTACATGCGTATGTTTGGGTTTTTTTTGAAACATCTACTTGAATATTTTGCCCGGCTTTATTGGTTGTTTGTCTTTCTATTATTGAGTTGTAAGAATCCTTCATATAAACTCTTGACACAAGTCCTTTGTCAGATATCTGTGTTGCAAAATTTTTCCCACAGTTGGTAGCTTGCCATTTCATTTCCCTGAAGGTAACTTTGAAGTCTAGTTCATCAGTTTTTGCTTGTAGGGTTAGTGCCTTTTTAATGACATGTTTAAGGAAACTTTACCTGCCAATAAGGTTACAAAGATTTTTTTCCTGATGTTTTCTTCTAGATCTTCTTATTTTAGCCTTTTTTTTCTGTTTAGATGTATGGCACATTTTTAGTTCACTTTTTTTTTTTTGAGTTCGAGTCTCACTCCGTCGCCCAGACTGGATTGCAGTGGCATGCTCGCGGCCATCCCAGCGTAGACCTACTGGGCTCTGGCAATCCTTCTGCCTCAGTCTTCCAACTAGCTGGAGCTACAGGTGCTGATTTTTTATTTATTGTAGACACGAGGTCTCACCAAGTTGCCCGGGCTGGTCTCGAACCCAGGGCTCAGGCAATTCACTCGCCTCGGCCTCCCAAAATGCTGGGATTATGGGCTGAGCCACCAAGCCCGGCCTTTAGTTCACTTTTGTAAGTGGTGTGAGGTGGAGTTGAGGCTCAAACAGACACCCATGTGTTTCATCTACCATATTTGCTACTGCTTTCTACTGTTGCCTTTGTTTTTAGTTGTGTCCTCCACTCTTTTTCTGGCTTTTATTATTTTAATTGACCATTTTATATGATTCCATGTCCTCTTCTTTCTTAGCATATACTTTTCTTTTTTTTAGTGGTTGCCTTGGAATTTGTAATATACATTTGCAACTAATCCAAGTTTATTTTCAGATAACACTACAGTGTTTCACGGGTAGTACGAGTACCCAATAGCAAAGTATTCTTCCTTCTTCCCTCTCATTCCTCATATCACTGCTGTCTTTCACTTCACCTTCCTATAAACTATAATCATGGAATAAATTGTTGCTACTATTTTTTTCTTCATTATCTTCACTTATTCCTTCTCTGATACCCTTTCTTTCTTTATGTAGATTTAAGTTTCTGATCTATATCAGTTTTTTCTTTCTGAATAACTTCTTTTAACATTTATTGCAAGGCAGGCCTACTGCAACAAATTCCCTTGGTTTTTGTTTGTCTAAGAAAGTCTTTATTTCTTCTTTATTTTTGAATCATAATTTGTCAGAATAGAGAATTCTAGGTTGATAGGGTTTTTTCTCTCAACACGTTAAGTATTTTACTCCACTCTCTTTGTTTCTAAATGGTTTCTGAGAAGTCCAATGTAATTCTTATCCTTGCTCCTCTATAGATAAGGGGTTTTTTTCCTCTTTTTTCTGACTCCTTTTCAGACTTTTTCTTAATCTTTGATTTTCTGCAGTTTGAATATGACAGGTCCAGTCGTAGATTTTTTGGAATTTATCCTACTTGCTGTTCTCTGTGCTTCCTGGATCTGTGGTTTGGCATCTGACCTTAATTCTGGGAAATTGTCAGTCATTATTGCTTCAAATTATTTCTTCTGTTCATTTCTTTCTTCTCCTTCTGACATTCTTAATACATGTATATTACACCTTTTGTAGTCCTACAGTTCTTGGATATTCTGTTCCATTTTTTCAGTTTTTTTTCTCTCTTTTCAGTTTGGGGAGTTTCTCTTATCAAGTCCTCAAGCTCATTGATTCCTCCCCTGGCTGTGTTCAATTTGCTAATAAGCCTGTCAGAAGAATTCTTTTCTATTACAGTGATTTCTAGCGTTTCTTTTTGATTCTTTGTTAGAATTTCCATCTCAGCTTGTACCACCCATCTGTTTTTGCATGTTGTTTACTTTTTTCCTTACAGTCCTTAGCATATTAATCATAGTTGTTTTAAATTTCTGGTATGATAATTCCAATATCCCTGCCATGTCTGAGTCTAGGTCTGATGATTGATTGCTCTGACTCTTCTGTGCACCTTATACATTTTTTTGTTGCAAGCTGGATTTGATGTACTGGGTAAAAGTGACCTGGTACTGGTTCTCACAGAGGTTTCTGCTCATGGGTTCCTGCTTTGATAAGTTGTAATTCTCTGTATTCACTTGTCTGACTCTCCAATTTTGAGGACAACAGTTTGTCCATGGCCTCAATTTTTGATGGAATTAAAAAGAGTTGTTGACTTTCAGTTTGTTTAGCTTTTTTCTCGCTAGAGGATAAAAGTGATGAATTCCAAACTCCTTACATGCCAGAATGGAAAGTGGAAATCTGATCTTCATTTGTTTTAATGACTTTTCTTGCAAATATAATTATTTGCCCACTGAATAACCTTGTCACTTTTGTAAAAAAAAAAAAAAAAAAGAAAAGAAAAAGAAAAATATCAGTTGTAGAGGTGCGTGGGCCTATTTGGGGACTTTATTCTGTTCCATTAATCCATATATCTTTCCTTATACCAACACCACTCTCTATTGATTACTACAGTTGTGTAGTAAGTCTTGAAATCAAGTAATGTAGTTCTTTTAATATGTGAGGTTTTTTTTTTTTTTTTTTTTTTGAGTCAGGGTCTTACTCTGTTTTCCAGGCTAGAATGCAGTGGCATGATCACAGCTTATTGCAGTCTTGACTTCCTGGGCTCAGGAGATCCATTCACATCAGCCTCCTGAGTAGCTGGGACTATAGGCACATGTCACCATGCAAAGCTATTTCCCCCCCCCTTTTAGAGATAGGGTCTTGCTATTCTGCCCAGGCCGGTCAAGAACTCCTGGGCTCAAGTGACCTTCTTGCCTTGGCCTCCCAAAGTGCTGGGATTACAGGCTGGCTGAAATTTACCTGGTTGGATATTCTAGGAAGTTCCTTTTATTTTCATATACATTTTAGAATTGGCTTGACAATTTCTGTTTTTAAAAAAAGGTCTGCTGAGATTTTTCATTGATTTATAGTTTTCTTGTAAGATATTCATCTGGTGTTGGGATCAGGATAATACTGACCATATGAAAGAATTTGGTAAGGATTCCACCCTTCTCTGTGGTTTGAAATAATTTGTGTTTGCATTGTGTGTTTTTTTAATACTTAAATGTTTGATAAAATTGAGGCTATGAAATATGAAGATGTATGGGCCTGGAGTTTCCATTGTGGGAAGACTTTGTGAATTAAAATTTTATAATATATGAGGAGCTATTTATGTTTTGTTTTTCTTGTGTCAATCTTGATCATTTGCATTTTTAAAGGAATTCGTCTACTTTAAGTCGCCAAAGGTATTATCTTAAAGCTGTTCATATAGCCTTTATAATCCTTTTAATGTCTGTAAGATCTGTAGTGATGAATCCACTTTGATTCCTGATATTGGATATTTGTGTTTTGTTTATTTTTTCTTGATTAATCCAGCTAGAGTTTCATTGATTTTTTATTGATCTTTTCAAAAGCATAAGCTATTGGTTCATTGAGTTTCTTTGGTGTATGTCCATTTTCCAGTTTGCTGCTTTTTATTATTTTCTTCTACTTAGGTTTTAATTTGGTCTTTATTTTTCTAACTTCCTTAGGTGAATCAGTGGTGTGTTGGGGGTCTCCAAGACTACCCCCAGGTTCAGTGATTTTTCAAGGAAGACTTATAGGGCTCAGCTAATAGTTATTCCATTGTTAAGGTATATATACTTGATGGAATACTATTCAGTTCCTAAAAAGAATGAAATAACGTCTTTTGTGGCAACTTGGATGGGATTGGAGAGAACTAATACAGGAACAGAAAACCAAACACCGCATGTTCTCACTTACAAGTGGGAGCTAAACTAAGGGTCTGTAAAAGTATAGAGAATGATATTATTGAATACTCAGAAGGGGGAGGGGGTGAAGGGGTGGAGGGGCAAACAATCACCTGTTGGGTACAGTATGCACAGGTGGGGGTGGTAGATACGTTTAAAGCCCAGACTTCTTTACCACTATAGAATGCAAACCATGTAACCAAAAACTTTTTGTACTCCCAAAAGCTATTGCAGTAAAGAAAAAAAATCATTACAGCAAAAGATACAAAGCAAAATTGCAAAGGGAAAAGGCATATAAAGTTTGAAGGAAAGCAGACAGAAGCTTCCAAGAGTTTGTACACAGTGGAGTCACACAAGATGTACTTAATCCCCCCTGCAACAAGTTGTGACAACACATGTGAAATGCGTCTACCAGGGAAGCTCATTACACTCCATGACCAGGGTTTTTATTGGGGGCTCACCACAAAGGCACCCTCTGCCTGGCATACACCAACATTCCAGACTTCCAGAAGGGAAGTATTGTCCAGCCTAAACCATATAATTTACGTAAACAGTATAGGCACAGTCAGCCACTTTTATCCAGGAATGATAGGCACCCTCCTGAAATCCAAGTCCCCAGATGCCAGTTACAGTTAGTGTTGCCAAGACAGAAGAAAAGATGTTTATTTAGCTCACTGTTCTGCCGCCTGGGAAGTTTAAGAGTGTAGAGCCACATCTGGCTGGCTTCTGGTGAGGGCCGCATCCAGGTCAAAACATGGCAGAGAGGCGGAAATGTGAACTGGATGGGCATGTGCAAAAGATCACGTGGTGAGTGAGTAAGCAAGAGAGTCTAGAAAGGTAGACTTGCTTTTATACCAGCCCACTCTAGCAGTAACTAATCTAGTTTTGAGGAGGGAGAACTCACTCTTGAGGGAGAGCATTAACCTCTTCCTAAGGAATCCACTCCATGGCCCAAAAACTTCCCACTAGGCCCTACTTCCTAACACTGCCATATTGGGGATCAGATTTCAAGGTGAGATTCAGAAGGGACAAATGCAAATCATAGCACCAGTCAAGGGCCAACTATGTAGTCAGACTATTCTAAGGATAGTAGTCTTGAGTCTTCTCCATTCTCTTTTCTGCACAAATGTTTAAAACTTTCATTTTGTCTAATATAAACATTTAAAGCTACTACACACTTTCCTTCGGCCACTCTTTTAGCTGCATTTCACAAATATTAACATGCTGTGTTTTCATTTTTTCACTCAGTTAAACATGTTTTCTAATTTTCTTTGTGACTACTGCTTTCCTGTCTTCAAGTTCATTCAGCTTTTTGTCTGCAGGGTATCTCCCATTAATTCCTTCCTGTGAAATTTTTATTTCAAATATGGTATTTTTCTGCTCTAGAAGTTTTTTTTTCTTTGTTATGGTTTTTATTTATTTCTTCATCATGTTCATGGCTTCTAAAATTTTTTAATAATAACTATTTTAATGTGTTTGTCTGCCAATTTCATAATTTCTGTCATCTAGGTCTGTTTCTGTCAAATGGTTTTTCTTCTAGTGGATAACATCTCCCTGCTTTTTTGCACATCTGGCAGTTTTTGTTTGGATGCAGGGCATTGTGATTTTACATTGCCTACTTTTGGATTTTGTTGTCTTCCTTTAAAGAGTATAAAGATATTGCTTTGACAGATGGGTAGTTTACTTGTGGATCAGATTACTTCTTTTGAGGCTCATTTTAAAGCTTTGTTAAGTTGATCCATGAGCCTCCTCTACTCTGGTTGGAATTCTGTCTTCTAATTCTGTGTAAGCTCTGGTAGGTCTTCAACTCATAGCTTCTGGGTAGTCACTTTTCATAAATAGTTGGTTTCTGCCTGGCCTCATTGGTTCCCACCCTAGGCATGTGTGTCTTAGAACTCAGTCAAAGGCTCAAGAGGGCTCCTATGCAGATTTCTGGAGCTCTTTCTCTGCCTAGTTCCCTCCCTCTGGTGCTCTGCCCACAACTTGCTGTAACCTCAGCCTCCCTGGACTCCACTCTGCCTCATCTGCTCAGCAAGACTGTCATGTTCCACTTGGATTCCCTCTTTGCTCAGTGGTCTGTAATATGTCTTCTACTAGAAAAGTGAGACCACTATAGCGCTTACTCATCTGTTTCCCTACTCTCAGGAATCACTGATCTGCTCATCTGTGTGAAAAGAGGTTTTTCTATTATTCTTATTATTGTTCATAGGGCTCATCTGATTATCAGTTACTCTGGCATTGTGAGAAGTGAACATCACTGACCATCTCTCTTTGATTCACTCTGTCCAACGTTGGTGATAATATGAGTTCACCAGGAGGAAGCCTGGACGAGGCTGTATTACGAAAGGGGACTATACAGAGGAAGGTTATGTGTTTGAAGTGCATTCAAGGATGGTGTTAGCAGGGAAAGTCCAAGTGAGCCGGAGGGCAGGCAGGGATATATTTGCAAAGGAACTTCAATGACAGTCTAGAAGGCTGCAGGTTATCCTTGAGGTCTCAGAGAGGCTACAACTAGTAATTACTACCAGAACTGTAATGACAATAACATGCAACTGATTTATTTGCATGTACAGGCCACTGCTCTAAGCTCTTTTAATAGATTATCTCATTAATTCCTCCAGCCAGCTCATGAGAGATACAATGGTATTAGGAATGACCATGTGCCATGTGGTTTTCTAAGTACTTTACATAATTATCTCATTTAATCTTCACAATAACGCTATGTATTAGGGACTATAATGATGCCTATCTTACAGATGCGGAAAACTGAGGCACAGAGAAGGCAAATGACGTACAGTCACTGAGAGAGTAAGTAGTAATGAGAACTATTTTTCTCTTCTCCCCAAATACAATAATTAACATTATTGTAATTGTGTTCTTACAATCACAAAGAGCTGCTTTTGGGGCACTCAGGTGTCCACAATGCTCTGTTACCTGCAGATGCTGTGTGTTAGTGCCTGTGGCCACTGGGCCCAGTGGACATGGTGTGCAGGGCAGTCAAGTGGTATCTCTGACGGTTTTAAAATGTCCTAAAATTCTTTGACTCTCTTCCCATCAAAAAGCGGACTTTAATTCCCCTCTCCTTCAACCTGGCTTTAGTGATTTGCTTTTAATAAGCAGAACATGGCAGAAGTGATGCTGAATGACTTGGCTAGTTTTAAAAAGACAACTCAGCTGCCACCTGCCTCTCTTGTGACACACACCTTGGGAACCCTGGTCTGTTTTCCGTCCCTGGAGTCTTTTTGCATTTTCTGGAATGCCATGTAAGTGGAGTCATCCCGTGTGGAGTCTTTGTGTCTGGCTTCTCTCACTTAGCATACGGCTTTTGAGGTTCACCCATGTTGCTCCTTGTAATAGCGGTTTGATCTATTTATTTCTGAATAGCATTGTTAATCCTTTCATTTGTCACTTGTTTGCCCATTCCAGCGTCAGGCACACAATGAGTGCTCAACAAATGGGTGGTGAGTGGCTGGGCAGGTGAATGGAGGGGGAAGCGAAAACTCCTCTACAAATCTGTTCAGACCAGGCTCTGACGGGGATTGGAGGAGGCAAGGTGATGACGTTGATCATGCATCAATTCACAAATATTTATTGAGTGCCTTCTTCATGCCAGCTGTCGTGCTAGGTCATGATAAATGGTTTCTGCCCACCCAGAGCTTCTCTTCAGCTGAGAAGACAAATAACTCCACAGTTAACATTAAATGGGGTGCGTGCTGTGGAGACAACCAGCGGGGCAGGCGAGGGTGGGAGACGAGGGCAGGGTGAGGGGGTGTGGGAGGGAAGGCGGGACAGCCTCTCGAGTGCGGTTAGACAAGGCTTCCCTGGGGAAGTCGGGGCCTGCAGGAGGTGGTATCTGTGGACCATGGAGAAGGGAAGGGTGTCTCATCTTGACAAAAGGAACAGAGATGTGAAGGAGCATGTGTGAGCTCTTTTTCTGCCTAGCAGGTTAGAGGAACGAGAGCAGCGTGACTATAAGGAGTGGTCAGACTTGGGGCTGGAGAGGTGGTCCTAGGACAGATGGGGAAGACCTCTGCTTTCATCAGTGAGTGTGACTTTTGTTCTGAAGACGGTGGGGCTCCACGGACTTTACGTTGGAAAGTGATGTGATTAGGGTCTGGGCTTCCAAGAGGGGGAGGGAAGGAGTAACGTGTGTAAGCAGGAGCCTGGGGAGTCTGGTGGTGACCTGGGAAAGAGCCGTGGCAGTGGGAACAGATTGTAGACTCATGTAGGGTCGACTTGCCAGGATCCGGGGACTGATTGTAGGGGGTGCGCAGAGTCACGTAACTGGATCCCAGATCTGGGGACTTGGGCAGCTGAGGAGATGGCAGGGCTGGTCTCTGCAAGGGAGTGAATGAAAAGGGAAGGGGGCATGCCGAGGACAAGGAAATGTGGCAGTGGTGGAGGCCGATGTGTCTGCAGGATGATCAGGTGGAGTTGGACACTTTGGCCTGGAGAGGAGCGTGGGCTGGGAGGCCTTGGCACGTGAGAGAGTGGATGGGCTTGCCCAGAAATGGGTGAAGAGGGTGCAAGGTGGGGGGTCAGGACAGAGACCCCAGGATCCCCAAGATTTAAGGAGAAGGAACAGCAGGATGGAAGGAAATGGTATGGAAGGGTAGAGGCTGGAGGGAAATGAACTACGAGGGCACTGTGATGCAGCGACAGGCTGCTGCTGACCTTGAACACGAGCACTGTGATACTGCAATAGCATGAGCACTGTGATAGCGAAACAGACCACCAGGGACGTGCGGAAAGGAGAGGCCATGGGCTCTGTGAATCACGCTGCCCCGGCCCTGCTCAGACTGACACAGGCCTCGACGGCCAAGCCCCAGTCACCTCAGAGACTACCCTCTTGGAGGAGTGGCGGAAAGGGAGACAGTTTGGAGACATGTCTTCCTTGCTTGTTTGTGAGGGGAGAGTGAGCTAAGGCTGGAGCTGGTGAAGGACACCGGTCAAGGGAAGATTCAGGTGAGAGGGTGGGGCATTTCTAAGTGTAGACAGGGGCATTGCAGTTTTCTTTTGCTGTGTGATGAGCCACCCAGCACCTAGGGCCTTAAGACCACAGTCATCCACAGAAGCTCATCTTTGGGGGAGACATTCCAAGGCCCAAAGGGATGCCTGAAACTGCAGATAGTACAGAACCCTGTATACACTATGTTTATTTCTATGAATACATACATGTGATAAAGATTAATTTAAAAATTAGGCACAGGAAGAGATTAACAGCAATAACTAACAATACACTAGAATAATTAAAGCAATATACTGTAATAAAGTTATGCAAATGTGGTCTCCCAAAATGCCTTATTGTACTGCGTCTCACCCTTCTTGTGAGGATGTGAGACAATACAGCCCCTCTGTTGTGAGATGAGATGGGGGAACTGAGTGACATGGTGTTGTGACATAGTGATAGACTACTACTGACTTTGAACACAAGCACTGCAACACGCAACAGTCAATCTGACAACCAAAGCCACTAATAAGTGACTAAGGGGCGGGTAGCAGAGACATCTTGGATATGCTAGAAAAGGAGTCATTCATATCTTGAGCAGGATGGAGCAGGGTGGAGCAGGATGATGTGATATTTCATCAGGCTACTCAGAATGGTGCTCAGTTAACAACTTATAAATTACTTATCTCTGAAATTGTCCATTTAGTGTTATTGAATGATGGATGGCCACAAGTAACTGAAACTTTAGTAAGTGAAGTGTGGATAAGGGGACTGCTGTAGTGTCTTGCACAATTCTGGATTGACTGGGCTCAGCTGGCTGCCTCTTCTGGTTTCCATAGCACAGGCTGGGCTGCTGTCATCTGAGGGTATGATTGGGATGTAAAGGTGGCTTACTCACGTAGCTGGCTGCTGCTACTGGTTGGCGGTTGGGAGCTTCCCACCAAAGTGTCTTGGTTTTCCTGCATGTGGCCTTTCCACTTTGGGCTTTCATAGCATCACAGCTGGGTTCCAAGAGGTTGTATTTCAAATGCTCCCAAATAAGCTCTGGATACCTTGAGACCCAGTCTTGGAAGTGGCAGCGTCACTGCTAGCATATTCTATAGTTCGAGGCATATCGCAGATCAGACCCAAATCAAGAAGTGGGAGATAGACTCCATGTGTTGGTGGGATGAGCTGCAAAGTATTTGGGGAATCTTATTTTTTTTTTGAGTCAGGGTCTCACTCTGCTGCCCAGGCTGGAGCACAGTGGCATGATCGTGGCTCATCACGGCCTTGACCTCCTGGGCTCAGGTGATCCTCCTGCCTCAGCCTCTCAAAGTCCTGGGGGTCCAGGAGTGAGCCACCATGCCTGGACAGCATTTGGGGAATCTTTAATGTAGCACAGGGGACCGTACACCTCCGAGAGAATCCCTGATGGATCCACTGAGAAAATGGCAAGGCTACAGGTCCAGGACACCTATGGGATTAGCATCAGAAAGAAAGGTTTGGAATGGGGTTCCAGAGGGATAAGACC
Organism: Cephalopachus bancanus; assembly: GCA_027257055.1. Taxonomy (NCBI): domain Eukaryota; kingdom Metazoa; phylum Chordata; class Mammalia; order Primates; family Tarsiidae; genus Cephalopachus; species Cephalopachus bancanus. The sequence goes on from JAPVLO010000036.1 coordinate 5,244,828, forward strand.
ATCTGGCATTTTGTCAAGAAGATCTGAGCAGGCCAAGCAACCACAAAGTTCTTGGTTGTAGAAAGCCTTTCGCACCCTTCCCTCCCTTTGTAGGGTCGGCAGTAGAGGGAGCCTCTAATAATGACATGCTTTGTAGAGTGCTGGTATGTAGCCTTAATCAATTCTCCTGATGGCTTTATAAGGTTAATGCTGTGATGCCCATTTTACAGGTGAAACAAATAAGGCTCAGCAAGTCTCTCTCTCCTTCTCTCTCTGAGTTTGTTTAAATGTCTGTTGATTGTTTGAACATCAAAGACGTTTGCTCTCTCCTGTCTGAGGAGCAGGAAGATGTTATAATAATTCCTTAGGGAAGGGAGCCCATAATGGATAGGAATTTGATTCCACACTCAGAAAAGCAGAGTCAGGATGTGGGGGCACCAGCACTAGCCCTGGCAGCTGTGCCAGGGACCTGGAACCCTGGGACTGTGAGATCCACTCCTCCCAGGACCAGAGGATGGGGAGTAAGGAAGAGATGCTTGACTGCAGAAGCCATGGGCTGGTGGAGACCACCATTCCCACCATCCTAATCATGTACTTGTGATATTAATAAAAATAATTTATGTCATGTGACTGCTTTTTAACTAGCTGCTTTCAAGACTTAAGACCGGGATTATAAAAGGCATGCATTTATAAATTATTAGCCCAGAGCTCATAAGCACATATACTTTGGGGAACACTTTGGTAGCACTTTAAATTAATTTATTGTCATTCATTCCAGCTGTCTGTGATGCAAACCTTCAGCTATAAATTTGTACCATCATCTGACACACCATTAACTGAGGTGCTGTCCAAGCCAGAGCACATAATAAAGCATTTGAATACAATTTCTGCAGAGGTTCTCCTTTCTCCTGTCCTGTCCTCTCCTCTCCTAGTGACAAGCAACATGGAAAGAAGGCAAGTGCTTGAGAATTGTGTTGGCCAAAGAATCAGGGAGGGTAAGACCCACTTTGCTCCAGAGCCCTCCACAGAACTCAGGGGAATTCATTCATTGTCCAGATGGGGTGTCAGTGGTCCAGAGAGAGCATGGTTTTGTCTAAGGCCACACAGCCAGCTGAAACCATGACCTCCATCCTACCCAGTGCCTCCTTGGTAGGCAGACTGAGTCTACCCTTCTGAGAACTATGGCCTGGGTGTGTGTGATCCCCAAAACCCAGAGGATAGCTTGGAGCTGGAAATGAGGTTTTTTTGAGAAGAAAAGAAAGATGAGGATTGCCTGGCCAAGAGATGACAAGCATGGAGGGGGACTGATCCCACGGTCACTGTCTTTACACAGCAGAGAGGGACTCAGGGGGTTAATTGGGGTCCCATGAGGAGGGATCTGGTAACAGTGGGAGCTGCCTGAGTTTGGAGGGAGTTTCCCATCACCGGAGGAATGCAACTGTAGGGCCGTGGGGACTTGGGATGGTGTATTAGATTTCTATAGCTGTTGTAACAAATGACTACAGAAGCTGGGACTTGAAGCACTATGAATTTGTTATCTTATAGTTATGGAGATCAGAACTCCCAAATGGGTCTCACTGGATTGAAATCAATGTGTCAGCACACTGTTCCTCATGGAGGCTCTTGGGGGGAACCTCCTTCTTTGTTGTTCCTTCTTCTTCTTTCTTTTTTTTTTTTGCACAGATGAGGGCTTTATTAGCATGTGCGGTGGTGAGTGGGGCCTGCAGGACACCGCTATTCTATCTTCTAAAGACTGTCTGCGTTCCTGGACTCTTGGCCCGGCCTCCACCTTTAAAGCCAGCAGCAGCGGCCGACACCCTCTCTCACAGCATCTCTCTGGGTCTTGCTTTTGCCGCCACCTCCCACCTTATATATCCTTGTGATTGCAACGGGCCCTCCAGGGTCCTCCCGGAGAATCTCTCCATTTCAGGGTCACCTGATTGGCAGTCTCAACTCCATCCACCAGGCTTCATTCCCTTTCCACGGAACCCAACATAGTCACAGACGCCGGGGACCAGGATGTGAGCATCTTTGGGAGGGTGGTGATTCTGTTTGCCACAACTGGGGAGGAAGGCCCCCGCGGTCTCCCTCACATAGGCAGATGCTCTCATCTGGAACCGGGGGAGGGCGTTTTATTGTTTCATCTAAGCAGGAGGAAGTACAAGGAAGAAGAAGGAGGAAGAAGAAGAGGAGGCAGGGCTTGGGGCAGAACAGAGGAGCAGGAAGTGGGGCAGGAGGAGAAGCAGCAGGGGAGAGAGGAGGAGGATGGAAAACGGAATAGGTCTGCCGTCAGATGGCTTCAGCCTCTGTCCTCCATGGAGTCGAGCCCAGCATCAGGCGGCCTGAGCGCTAATCCCAGTGCTGCTGCCCACCAGTTGTGTGTTGGGAAGCCAGCCTGCTGCCCGCTCTCTCTGGCTTCAGTTCCTCCATTGGAAAAAGGAGGTCCCGCTGACCTTGGCCTTTGATGTTCTCCAAGTTACTGGTCTGGAGTGGTCATGCTGAGGGAGAATGCAGGGGGTGCCACATCAGGACCAGGCCACCATGGTCTGGCATGGTGGAGGACTACCTGGCAGGGTGGAGGCAACACTTCCCCTACAGACCAAGTGACCATCGCTGCTCTGTTGGGGGGGCATGGGACCCAAAGCTTCCCAGACTCCGGAGGCTCCATTGTGGGAGCCGCAGACACATGCCCACATCTCAAAAGCCCAGGGGCTGTGAATGTGCTTCCTGCAAGGGTGGGCAGCATCCCCCCACAACTTAGCCTTCTTGCCCTCCCTGGAAGCCCTAACCTTCCTGGGCTTATGGCCCCGGAGTTTCGTGGCAGCTTGGATGAAGCCCTGGAAGAGGCTGGATGTTCTCTGTCCACAACCATGGTAGCCTTCTCTTGGACTCTTGAGGGCAGGGGCTGTGTCTTTCTAGACCCTCATCTGCCAGATCTTACAGGTGAGATCCTTGACTTAGATAGTAATGGTTCTCTTGTCACAGGACTGTTGGCAGGTCCTAGCAAAATTCCTCTCACCCGCTCCGCAGCACAGTGTCGGCACGTAAAATCAGTGGGGTTTATGCTCAAAGACCCCTCCCCTCCTGATACCTGCCAGGGACCCCAGCCCCAAATACCTGTGGGTCTGAGCTTGTGGCTTCCCCTTGAGTCACTGGGCCTTGGGGTTGATGTTACCGTCTTCCCATCTGACTTGCTGGCCTGGAGGGGGTCCTCAGAGGCTACATAGGCTGTGATGGCTCTGAGGAAGAGCTTGTGTCTGATGGCTTCTGGGGCTCCAGATGGCACCCGAGCCTCTATCTGGTAGGTGCCAGGCCGGGTGTTGGAAGACACAGATGTGTGAGGGAGAGGCAAATGAGTGGACACTAGACTGGGAGTCCGTTTACATGGAGGGAGGTGGGCCTGACCTGGTCTTGAGACCTGGAGGCTTGCTACTGCCTTGCATGTGCTACTGTGGTGGATGTGTGGACCACAGATACAAGAGGGAGGAGGGGAAAGGCTCGGGCTGGGGCATCTGTGGTCTGTGGCCTCGGAGCTCAGCCCCGAATCCTCGGCAGCCCCTCTTGCTGGTACACACGTCTCTTCTTATCTCCAGCCAGACCTTGAAGAGCCAAGAACCAGTTCTATTAATCAATTATCTGCTGCCTGTGCTGAGAGCAGGGCTGTCGGGTTAGATAAAGCCCAGGGGAGGGGAGGGGACTGGGAGACAGGCAGGTGCATGTGGGGAGCTGGCCCCTGCGTCCAGAGTGCACCCCATAGAAGGCACACCCAGATGGGCATGCATGGCCACTTGCACACATGTCCCCTCTCCCATGCATACGTGCATCTGCACCTGCACCTTGCACGCTTCCTCCTATATGCACCCTTCATGTACATGAGCCCATGGGAACAACCAAATCCCTCTGGAGGCACATCCAGACACATGCAGCTTCCTGTGCCTACACGTCACACATGTCTCCCAACAGCTGTCCACGGGGCCTGCTGCCCCTCCCATGCCTGTCCCATGCCATTGTAATCATACACTTCCACACACATGTGCGTGCACACATGCTCACCGGCATCCATGGGGAGGCTCTCTTCATGTTCCCCAGCAGGAGTGATGCTGGGGTGGGTGGCCCTATGGGGTTTCTGATTACAGACGGATCAGGATCTGGATGCAGTTGGTTTGGTCTGAATTTTTGGCCAGGGAACCAGGAGGCTGGATTCAAGTCAGTGCTAAATTCACTGACCACGTGGGAAGTCTCTTTCCAGATACAGATCTCAGTCCCCTCATCCATGAAATGGGGATAACGCTAGCCCCAGAGGGTGTTTCCAGGATCCAGTCAAATGCCATCCCACTTATGAACTTGCTTTGTAGACACAGAGGGATCAGTCTGTATTATTGTTGTTCTGCTTACTGCCATCAACTCTGATTGGCCAGAGTTCTTAGGAGTGCTGGGAAGCCCTGCCCATGTGCCAGGAAAGTCCGGCCTGATCTGAAAATCTTGAGAACCGGACACACTCGTCCTGCCCCAAGTCACTTGAGCCCTGTGAAGAGCTGGCTCCTCACCCTGGCCTCCCCAGCCCCAGCCAGGCCTGGCTCACCTCCTCGGGCCACACCCATGACTCCCCCAATGAAGTCTTGGGGTACAAGCTGGGTTTCGAGTGTGTCTGCTTTGCGCCCACAGATTCCCTCGCTGAGCAGAAGTGTGGCAGCACAAGGGGACGTCACCACATGCGGGGCCCAGGAGGGCTCTGAGGGGCAGGGGGCTGTTGGACCAGGCAGGACTGCAGTGGGGTGCTCACGTGTGGGTGTGGGCAACTGTGGGTGCCCCAGTGGGATGCAGGTGGCCAGTGGGGATCGAGGAGCGTGGGTGTGTGTGGCCTGTATAGGCCTGTGAGGGCAGGGATGCATGCGTGTGAATATGTGAGCATGGGTGCCATCTGGGAGTGTGAGGACCGTGTGTGTACACATCCATTTTGGTGTCTGAGGGCGGCAATGCAATGTGCGTGCATGTGTGGGTGAGTGGACCTGACCTTGTGAGTGTGTGCCTGGGGATGGCAGTGTGTGGAGGCTGTGTGTGTGGGAAGGTGGAGGGCGTGTCTGTCAGTACGGGAGAGAGTGCCTATCTGTCTGTGTGGTGTGTCTGTATGAGATGTGTGTGCGTGTGCCTTTGTGAGCGTGTGAGTGTTGAGTGCACGTAGCAGGTCTGTCAGGTGGGAGTGTGGGTGTGTCTGTGTGTTTGTATTGTGTGTGGTGTGTGTGTGTGTGTGTGTGTGAGTCTGCACTGTGTGCAGCAGGTCTGTCTGTCGGGTGGGAGTATGGGTGTGTCTGTGTGTGCTTGTATTGTGTATGGTGTGTGTGTGTCTGGACCGCGTGGGAGTGCAGGTGTGTCTGTATGTGCTTGTATTGTGTGGTGGGTGTGTGTGTGTGTGTGTGTGTATCTGTACTATGTGCGGCAGGTCTGCCTGTCAGGTGGGAGTGAGGGTGTGTCTGTGTGAGTGTCTGTACTGCATGGGGCAGGCCTGTCTGGCGGGTGGGAGTGTGGGTGTCTGGGCGGGAGGCTGCGGTGTGGTGTGGGCTTCTTTGTCGGCATGTGAGTGTGAGTGCAGCGTGTGGTGTGCGTGTGTGGGGGTGGTGTGGTGAGGGGGAGCGAGGCGGGCGGGCGGGCGGCCAGGGCGCTCCCCCCACTTCCCCGCGCACAGCGGCTGGGCTGACAGCCGGGTGGAGAAGAAAACTAGACGTCAGGGAAATCAGTCAGAGACAAATCGATTCCCTTTAGAGGTGAGAAAAAGCAGATGCCGCGGCTGCTGGTGGCCTGTTAGGCTCTGAGCCACATCTCTCACAGCCCTCCCCCACTCTGCGCTGCCAACGCCCCCCGCCTTTGTGCAGGCCTGCTGCCTGGCGGCCTCGCCAGCCCTTCCTGCAACAGGGCCCCCCTGCACGGAGCCCACGCTGGGCATGTATGTGTGAGTGTGTGCCTGCGTTTGTGCATGCCTGTGTGGGACTGAGGAGGCTCAGAACCCCTCGGGGACTTTGGAGACTGTCATCGCCTGCTTGCCAAGGACACCCAGGGAGCAGAGGCAGTGCGGGACCAGGGGTAGGTGCAAGAGAAGCTGCCCGTGGGCAGCACTGGACCCTGGCTTCTCCCTGCAGACACATTAGGTCCCAGCAGCAGCATTCCTTCCTGCAGCCTGGGGAGGAGGGCCTGTCCCCAGATCTCACTCTCTGCCAAGGCTGCTGGAGCCTCAGGCTCTGGTGGGGGCCAAAGGCCAGACTTGTGGCCTCATCCCTGCAGGGGAGCGTCGGGCGTCCCTGACCTGGGAGCTGCCTCAGATTCAGACCCCCTTCCTGAATCTTGCTTGACACCTCCAGGCCCTCTTCTCGGCCACCTCCTTTTCCATTGGATCCCAGCAATCAAAACAACTAGGGAAACCAGGGCCAAGCCTGCCATTGCACAGAAGCTCTGTTTTCAGGGTTTTCTAGGCGCTCACAGTCAGCATCCGCAATCACACACTCGGCTGTTACCGAGCACTTGTTCAGGCCCTGGATTTAGCAGGGAGCAACCAGTCCTGCCTTCAGGGAGCCTGTCGTCTGGCTGGGGAGACACACCATGACTCCTGCTGGGCCTGAGAAGTCCAGGGCGAAAGAGAGTGTGTGAAGAGTCCCCAAAACGGGCCTGGCCTCCTCTCACCCAGACTGCTAGGCTCCAGTCTTTCTTCTGGAGGCTGCAAGCTCCTAGCTTTCAGCTCAAATGGCTGCTTCTGCAGGCAGGGCCTCCACGTTTTTCTGCCGGATCCTCCCCAGGGAGCTCTCCTGGAGCTCTGGGTATGGTCACCAGTTCTTCTCCCACTTGTGCTGCCCAGGGTGCGTGGCTGGCTGCTCTATCATCCCTCCTCTCCAGGTCAGCTGGACTCTGTCTGGCATGTGTGCTCTGCTAATTGAGCATGAAGTATCTGAGACTGGGGTTATATAGTTGATCAGACAGCAAGAGAAGCAGCTGTTTCAGGGGCTTGGGTTCTGCGATGCCTACACCAACAGAGACTCCCCTCCCCGACCCTCCTCTCTGCCCACGAAGAACCTCAGGACCCTACTGTCAGCTGCCCACCCTCAGGTACATCCTGACACATCTCAACTTGCCCGAGCTAATCATGCTCTGGAATCTGGAACTTACACTAGAGACCTGCAGGACATCTTGGCTGTGTGTCTTGAGACCGGCACTAATGCTCTCTGGGCCTTTCTTCCTCCACCACTAAGAGGTTGAAGATTCAGGCCCTGCTCACCCTGGAGGAACTCGGAGCAGGCATCAGGCATGAGAGAGCTGCTGGAAGGAACAGCTGTGTTTGGTGACTGGTGTCCAGAGGAAAGGCTCATGGAGTCCTTTCTAACTGCCACCCCTGGCCTGAGTTCCTGGTCCAGCCAGATGGGAAAGGTCAGGGATCGATCTACAAACATTGATGGAACCAGTTGGGGGCCAAGCCCTGCTGTGGCAGACAGCACTTGGCTTAGTGTCTGGTCCATGGGATGTGTTCAGAGAAATGACTGCTGAAGAGGAGACATGGATGGTTGTGTGCATGTGGACGTTGAGGATGCCTTCTGTCCCCAGGGGACTTCTCCTGTCACTGGGACCCCTTGGATGGAACAGGAGGGAGGGCTCTGATTCCATGTCTGCTTCTGACCTGCTCCTGGCCTTCCTGTTTATTCCTCAGTAAAACCAAGAGCTTGAGCTCTGTGACCTTGGAGATTGTTTCCTGCTGTGATATTAATACCACCACTAATAACGACAGTAGCAGTCGAGGCAGGAGTAAGTGTGCTAATATTAGCCACACCTGTCGAGGGCTTGGCACATGGCAGGCCTGCACATATGTGATGATGTCAGTCCTCGTGATGGGCCACATTCAGCATCTCTGTGTTAACTGCCCAAGGACCCATGCTCAGCTGCTTGTCCAGGGTCCCAGAGCCAGGACAGAACTCAAGACAACTTTAGGTGGCTTCTGAGGATGGCAAGGAAGATGGTGCTCGGCTGCCCTCAAGTAAGGGAGGGCTGAATAAAAAGTTTCTCATTGTGAGGACCTGGGTGGATCAAAGTGGGCTGCAAGCAGAGCTGGGACTGGGGTGTGGAGTCCCGGGGAGCCAGGGAGCACCTGGGGCATCAGCAGAAAGTTCCTGGAGTTGCAGTTCTGGCATCACCCCAGGGGTACCTCCATCTCCCCTGCTTCTCTGCTTCTTTCTGGTGGGTGCCATGGCCAGCATTCCCTTCTTCCTCTTTCTGGCCTGGACCTCAGGCCCTGCTCTTCATAGATGCGGCTGCCCTGTGGCCCCAACCATCCCCTGGCTCCTCTCCAGGTCTCCTTACGGTCCTCTCTCTGGGATGCCTCCCCATTTCACGGTCCACAGCCCTGAGCATCTTCTCAATGCTTGCCAAGTCCCACACCACCATCTACCTCCGGATTGGCTGCTTGTTGGTCAGGCCCCACCTCTCGTCCAATCAGCTGTGGTGGGCGGGGCACTCTCTCTTCTACCGTTCTCACACCTGGCGCCAGGACCCTGTACGCCCTGAAAGATCGTTGATGACCTGAAAGAGCTTTTGTTTATGTTGGATATTGCTAACGATCTCTTGATATTTACCATGTTAGGAATTAAAACTGAGAAATTATAAAATATGTATTAATTCTTTAAGTACAAGAAGGAGCCACTACATATTAACATAGATAATATTTTTCATAAAAACAACTATTTTCTAAGACAAAGAAATTACGCAGAAGAGTGACATCTCTTTACATTTTGGTGATTCTCTTTGGTGATTCACTTAGGAAAAGACAACTGGATTCTCCCGTCTGCTTTTTACTTTGACCTGTTAAACCACACAGTCAGGAAGCCTCCACAGAAATCCCACTGTATACTTGCAGAAGACAGAGGGTAAAGACAAATACTGCCTTCTAACTTCGCAGACCCCCCAAAGAAGCAGATGGTGCCTAATATTCCCCCAGGGCCTCGTGATGGTGCCTCCCCACTCCTCAACCTGACAGATGCCATAGGCACCCACCAACAGCCAAAGGCAGGGTATGGGTTCCCAGAGCTCAGCTAGCCAAGGTTGGGAGTATGGCCACGGGCTTGGTCAAGGCTGGAGGCCTCGGGGTTGTGTCTTGACCTATGGTCTATGGAGTCACTGACTTTTCTGAAGTCTGGCTCTGCCACTTACCCTGGGTGCCTCAGTTTCCTCATCTGTGAGCTGGATTGGTGGCAGCTGGAGCTGGGAAGACACAGAAGGTGAATGAAGCCGTGGAAAATGAAAATTCTGGGGAGGCAGAAAGGAGGGGAAATTTTCCTGGCCATGGGAAATGATTGGACAAGTCTTCAAAATGGGAGAATGAGGCACCGGGCCAGGTTGATGGAGACCTTTAGGGCCATGAGCACTGACAAGACCACAGGGCTACTTAGTCCCACCTTGTGTCACTCACAATGAAGTTCTCCATCGTGACATTAAGCTTCCTTTTACACTGAAGTTGAAATAGCCTCTTTCTCATTTCTGGATTGTAAAATTGTGGGTAAGAGCACAGAAATGGCACTGGCCTTGCTTTTTGGTGCCATGCTAAGGCGTGGCTTGCTCTGCTCTTCAGGTCCTGAGTGGGTCCTGCGGTGAGCGATGAGCCGCGTGGGTGGGGAACCTCCAAGTCTGGGCAGGGGCTGTGCCTAGCCTTTCTTCTTCTTCTTCTTCTTCTTTTGAGTTGGAGTCTCACTCTGTCACCCAGGCTGGAGTGCAGTGGCACACTCACAGCCACCACAGCCTCAACCTGCTGGACTCAAGGGATCCTTCTACCAGTCTTCCAAGTAGTTGAAACCACAAGCACGTGCTACCACACCCGGCTAATTTTTGATTTATTGTAGAGACGAGGTCTCACCAAATTTCCCAGACTGGTCTCCAACTTCTAGACTCAGGAAATCCTCTTACCTCTGCCTCCCAAAGTGCTGAGAATTGCAGGCGTAAGCCACTGAGCCCTGCCTGCACATAGCTTTTCTCAGGGCTTTTAGAGTGGTGGGAGGGTGCTGGGGAGGGAATGATCCCAACCCAAGCAGAGAGTTCAAGGACATGGACGTGGTCGGGGGAGGTCTTAGAGCTGCGTGGTGGTCTGTGAAACCACTGACTGTGTGAACGCCAGCTTTGCTACTTACTCTGTGTCTCAGTTTCCTTATGTGTAAGGCATCAAGGGCAAAGACCCGAGCCATCTCCCTGGGGCAAGCTTCGTTTCAGCTCTCCTGTTCAGTGCTGTAGATCAGACTCTGGTTCACAGGAATTGTTCAGTAAATATCTTCTGGACCAAATAATTAATAGATGAACACATCAGTGCCTCAGGTAATGTCAGTTTCTTCCCCAGGTTAGGCCTAGTCCAACAATCTTGTTTTACTGATGGGGAAGCTGAGACCCAGAGAGACAAAGGGACAAGTTTAAGGACATGCAGTAAATTAGATCCTGTGCTGAGTCCTGAACTGAGGCTCTGTTGCCATCATGGGACCAACAGCAAGGAAGACCTGCTGAGTATCTCAGGGAGGAGTGAAATCCTGCCTTATGTTCATGTGTGTGTGTATATGTATATATGTGTCTGGGAAACCAGGACTCTAGACAGTTCTTCCCAAGGCTCTTTCCTTTGTTGGAAGACCTGGGAGGGTGAGTAGCCTGCCTGGCCATCTGCACACTCCACCCTATTTATTGGAATTTCTGGGCAGCCTAGACTCCCGTAGGGCGGTGTTGTCTTCTGGACTATAGCCCTGTCTACAGTGAAGACACTGTGGTTTCAAAGGGGCTTCCACAAGAACACAGGCTGGAGATGGAGGGCAGAAGAGGTGGGAGGTGAGAGCGGTGTCCTAACATACTTTCCACCCCAGGGCTTGGAGAAGCATTTTCCTTCTCTCTACTGCTGAATTCCTCAGGCCAGGAGACCTCATCTTGGTCGTGGGCTTGTTTTCCAGAGGGTATTGTAAGTCAGCTGTTTTGCTCTCCTTCAGGCCTTTTCCAAGCATGGCCTGTGGAATGGAGCATCAGTACCATTAGGAACTGGTTAGGAAGATGGACTCTCAGGTCCTGTCCCAGCCCCCAAGTCAAAATCTCTGGAGGTGGGAACTCAGAATCTATGTTTCACAAGCCCTCTTCTGATGCTTAGAAAAACTTAATCATGACTGCTTCACTCTATTTCTCAACAAAAGGATGGCACTCAGTTTGACTGGAATTTAAAGAGAATGGTGTTTCCTGTTGGGAATTAGAACCTATTTAAACTCTTCAGTTGTCTGTCCATCCATGCAGTCGTCCATGCATCCACCGTGCACCCATGCTTTCACCATGTATCCACACATTCACCCATCCATGCAACCATCCATTTACTCATCCGAGCATCCATGGATGCATGCATTCATCCATCCATTTACTCATCCATCATTCATCCATTCATCCATTCATGCATTCATACATTCATGCATCCATTCATTCACTCATCTATGCACCCATCTATGCACCCATTCATACATCCCGCCATCCATCTGTCCATTCATCCACCCATCATCCATCCATCCATCCATCATCCATCCATCCATCCATCCATTCATCCATCCATCTGTCCGTCCATCCATCCATCCTTCCATGCATCCATCTGTCCATCCATGCATCCATGTGTCCATGCATCCATCCATGCATGCACTCATGTCTCTATCCATCCATCTAGTCATCCATTCATACATCCATTTACTTATCCATGGATCCATCCATGCATCGATCCATGTATCCATGCTTGAATGCATGCATCCATCCATTTGTTTACTCATTCATGCACCCATCCATGCATCCATCCTGCATCCATCCATCCATGCATCCATCTATTCAGCCATCCATTCATCTGTCCACCCATGCACCCATGCATCTGCCCACCCATCCTTGCATGCACCCATGTGTCTATCCACCCATCCATTCATCCATCCATGCATCCACAAATCCATCCATCCATTTGCTCATCCATGGATCCATCTATGCATCGATTCATGTATCCTTGCGTGCATGGATACATGCATGCATTCATCCATTCATTGACTCATTGATGCACTCATCCCTGCATCCATCCCTTCATCCATCCACCCACCCATGCATCCACCCATGCATCCATCCATGCATGCATACATCTCTCCATCCTTGTTAACCTCCTTCCCTCCCTCTTTCTTTCCCTCCCTCCCTCCCTTCCTCCCTCCTTCCACATATCCACACACGTGCTTTCATTCAGAAGATATCCAGCTGCATCTAGAAGTTGAAATGTGAAGACTTGGGACCTCCCCACCCCTCCAACTTGCCACATAGTACTGCTGTGTGGCTGAGGGGGTGCTCCTGCCTCCTGGATCCTCCAGGCATACCTGTGATTCTATTACTATTATTATTATTATTATTAAGATGCGGGGTACAATTCAGGGTTAGGTATACAAACGTTTATTTTGATACCCTTGCTGATGAGGTATGCCCCCTCCCTCCCCTAGCAATTTCCATCAACTACCAATCCCACCCTCCTCCCCTGACAGTTTCCTACTACTGCCAATTCCTTTCTTATAGTATTATAATTGTTCAAGGTCCGCTTATGAGTGAGAACATATGGTACTCTCTTCTTTGTTTCTGTGATAGATCACTGAGTATGATCGATTCTAAATCCATCCAAGTTGCTGTGAAGTCCATATGTTTGTCCTTCTTTATGACTGCATAATATTCCATTGTGTATATGTACCACATTTTAAAAATCCAGTCCAGCTTCAGTGGGCAGCATGGCTGGTTCCACGTTTTTGCTATTGGGAATAGAGCTGTAACAAACATACGTGTGCAGGTATCTTTTTTGTAGGATGCTTTGAGTTCCTCTGGGTATATTCCCAATAGGGGATCGCTGGGTCATATGGAAGGTCAATTTCCAGTTTTTTCAGAAATCACCACATTGTCTTCCAAAGAGGTTGCACTAGTTTGCATTCCCACCAGTGTAGAAGCATTCCTTTTTCTTCACATCCTCACCAGCATCTGTTGTTGGTTGTTTAATTAATGATGATCATTCTTACTGGGGTTAGGTGATATCTCAATGTGGTTTTGATTTGCCTTTTTCTGATGACGAGTGAGGCTGAACACTTTTTTATGTGTCTGTTGGCTGCTCGTGTATCTTCTTTTGAGAAGTGTCTATTCATGTCTTTTGCCCACTTTTTAATGGGGCTGTTTGTTTTTTTCCTTTCGGTGCATTTGAGATCCTTGTAGATCCAGATGTTAGACCTTTGTCAGATATACAGTTGGCAAATATTTTTTCCCATTCTGTGGGCTGTCTCCCTGTTCTCTTTATGGTTTCTTTGGCTTTGCAGAAGCTCATTAGTTTGATGAGGTCCCACTTGTCTATCTTATTTCTTAAGGTATGGGCATTTAGGGTTCTGATCAGGAATTGACTGCCAGTTCCAAGTTTCATAAGGGTGTCTCCTGCGTTTTCTAAGATTCTTATAGTTTGAGGTTTTACGTTTAGGTCTCTGATGCATTTAGAGTTAATTTTTGTGTATGGGGATAGGTAGGGGTCCTGTTTCAATCTTCTGCATGTGGTCAGCCAGTTTTCCCGGCACTGTTTCCTGAAGAGGTTCTCCTCTCCCCAGTGGTTGTTGTTGGAACCTGTGGTTCTTCAAGCCAGTCACTTGCTTGAATCTGAGCATGTCTCTGGTCTCTAAGCCTAGAAGAAGCCTCTCATGCAGATGTCCAGGAGGGAAGGGGGAGGGACTAGCATATACTTGGCATCTATTGTATGCCAGATGTGTTCAATGCATTATGACCTTCCACCCTCAACTTCCCTTCATATTGGGTAGTATTCTTATTTTATAGATGACGAAACTGAGGCTCAAAGAGACCCAGGCTGCAGAACCTAACAACCAAGATTTTTTTTTTTGAGTTGGAGTCTCACTCTGTTGCCCAGGCTGGAAAGTGCATGGCATAGTCATGGCTCCCCATGGCCTTGGCCTCCTGGTTCAAGCAATTCTCCTGCCTTGGCTGATCAAAGTGGTGGGAATTATGGGCATGAGCCACTGCACATGGTGCTGACAACCAAGATTTGTACCAAAGCCGGTCCTTCCTGATCCCGGAGGCTGTGCTCTTTCTTCTGTTCCATGCTGCCTGTTCTTGGGGGACCTGAGGATAAATAGCTAGAAGTTGAAGAGCCGGCTGATTTGGGAAGTGCTCCTAGCGCTGGCCAGAGATTAGTGGGCTGCCTGTGAAGCGGTGAGCTCCCTATCATTGGAGCTATTCAAGCAGGGGCTGGGAATGCTGTGGTGGTCGTGGTGGTCCTGTGTGAGTGTGGTCAGGATTGAGACCAGGTAACCTTTGAGGGCTTTCCGCTCTCACAGATGGGCCTGATTCTAGGCTGGCACCCCTATGGATGGAGGTCCACGGCCAGCTGTGCATGATCTGCAGATCTTCTGGGGCACTGCCAGCTCCCAAGCAGGAAGCGTGTCCAGAAAGTTGTAATTAGAGCCACAGGCCCGAGAGATGCCTGCTGCAGCTTCAAGTGCAGACACGCCACCCTGGCTAAGTGCTTGGGAGAGCGCCCAGTGAGTCAGGGCCTCAGATCCTCTCCCTGATGGGCACCCCCGCCCTACCCCACTCCCCCTGGAAGGCAACCTGCACTCCTTGGGAGTAGCTGGGTTTTGTATACTTTCTCTCTGCTCTTCCTCCCCAGAACCCTGGAAGAGAGGAAACATTCACCCTGATGCGGGTGAGGGCCCAAGGGTCCCAGACATCATATGCTCGCTCATGGTCATCCTGTGGCAGGGACAGGATTAAAGCCCCTGGCTTTGTGAGCGCCTGGTCTAACCTCTTGACCATTCTAGGGGAAGATGTCACAGTCAAAGCTGGGCTGCAAGAGGCCAGTGGCACAGGAAGGGGAGGCCCAGGTGGGTCTGGGTGTGTCCTGGGTCTGACCTGACTGACCATAACGTCCTCTGGCTTTTTTGAGTCTGCCATGAAAGGAGGGTCCTTGCAATGCTTCCCTGCCAGGCGGTCAGGCAATCCATGGCAGTTGTGGTTGTTTTATTTTTATTTTTATTTTTAATTTTTTTTGAGTTGGGGTCTCACTGTTGCCCAGACTGGAGTGCAGTGACCGCTCCAGTCACCGCAGCCTCGACCTGCTGGGCTCCGGCGATCCTTCCGCCTTAGTCTTCCAAGTAGCTGGAACTACAGGCGTGCACTACCACACCCGGCTACTTTTTTGATTTATTGTAGAGATGAGGTCTCGCCTGCCCAGGTGGGTCTCAAACCCGTGGGCTCAGGCAATCCACTCACCTCAGCCTCCCAAAGGCACAGGATTACAGGCTGAGCCACCGAGCCCGGCTAGTTGTGGTTGTTTTAAAACATGGCCACATATTCTTGGACATCCCATTAAGAGACGGGGGCCATGTCCCCTCCCCTTGAATCTGGGCAGATGTACCATTTCTTCTGCCCATAGAGTATGGCAGAAGAGAGCCTGAGTCGATAAAGACCGTGCTGCTTCCATTCCGTTTGCTGGAACACTTGTCTCTGGAGGCCTAAGTCGCCATGTAAGAAGTGGGAAGAGTCGCCAGCCTGAGGCTGCCATGCTGTGACACACAGAGGAACCATGTCCAGGCTCTCCGGTCAACAGTCCTGGCTGAGCTCAGCCTCCCAGCCTCCCCAGCTGACTGAGTTCCCCAACTGCAGCCCCAGATGTTATGGAGCAGAGACCAGTCACTCTTGTACTCTGTCTGAACTCCAGACTCACAGAATCTGGGAGCACAGCAAAATCGTTGTGCACCACTAAATGTTTGGGTGATTTGTAATGCAGCCATGGATAACTGGGACTGCTATACCTGCTGGGAAGCGTCAGGTGGTCATCTCAGGAGTCCACCCAGACCATCTTCCCCCCCATGATCCCAGGAGGCTGGCCGGGCTCACACTCTCAGTGCAAAGCGTTGCTCAAAGGAGAGGGCATGAAACTGGGGGGCTCTGTGTCTCATGGGGTTTAGGGTGTCCAGCTCCCTCCACTCACACCCTTCTCAGAGATGAGTGCCCCAAACCTGCCTCAGGCCCTCCTGTGTGTGATTAAGGGTCTTGATCTCTGCTCCACCTCTTCTGAGCTGTGAGATCCCGGGCAAGTTACTGAATTCAGTTTCTTTATCTGTGGGATGGGCATGATAAATACCTACTCAAAGGTCATTGCTAAGCAGTGCCCAGTACACAGCAAGTGCTCGGCCCCCAGTGGGGCCCTCTATGATTGTCCCCAAAGTCACCCTCTTTCTGGGCTCTGGTACTATCTTCTTGTGCACAGGACTTTACAGTTTATAAGGTGCTGTTAATTTGCTCGGTAATCCTGAGGTGGTCGTGGTGGTCAAGATCATCCCGTCTGAACAGAGGAGGAAACCGCCTCTCTTGAGGATGTGGCCTGTGGCCGGAGTCTCACAGGGACCCTGAGCGTGGGCTATTTCTGCTCTTGCTGAGACTCTTCTGGGATTTTCCTCTGTTCTCCCCTAGGGCTCCTGGCTGACTCGCCTGGTCTCCTCCCTCCTTCCTCTCTCTCCTGCCTCTGGCCTTCCGGAGCCCTAGCTGTGTGGTTCTGGATAGCCCCTTCGCCCTTGCTGGGTCTTTGTTTCCACATCTTTAAGGTGAGGGAGCTGGACTGGCTGATGTCTGAGGGCCCTTTCAGCTCTATGATGATCAGGTGGTTTCCATACTCAGCTGGCTTGCCCGCAGGACTTCCTGATGCTCCCCTCTGAGCTGAGCCTGCCCGGGTGGGGAACAGCCCAAGAGGGCCCCACATCCCCGAGTCGGGGACAGCAGGGCCAGCCCCCGAGAAGAGAAAAGGGGCACTCCCCCAGAGATGAGAGGGCGAGGGGCCATTTGCTCCAACTTAGCCTCAGCTTCGCCCGAGGTCAGTCCTGACAATGAGGTCAGGCGATGGGCCCAACCAACCAGGCCTGGCTTCTGGGCCCCAGCTCTGGGCTGCAATGGACCCTTCAGTGTCCTGAAGGTGGTCCAGCCACTGCTGCTTCTCCTTCTGCCAGGTCTTTTCTGGCCAACTTCACCTGAAACCTCACTGACTCCAGGCAGCCCCTCCTGATGCGCCGTGTCAGGCTCTTCCTTGATATTCACAAGTGCCATCAGGAACTTACATTGCAGTCAAACCGCCTGTTTACTTACAGGATTTTTTTTTCTCTCCAAGACCTGAAGCCCCAGGAGGGCAGGGCTCATATCTGTTTTGCTTGTCCTCTGCATCTCCAGTACACCATACCATGCTGGCACTGATTAGGTGCTCAGCAAATACTGGTTGCACAAATGAACTTTTGATAAATAAACAACTGCTCCTTGCTTAAAATCTTTCAGTCTCATTTGTCTATGCCTTGAGCCAGGCCAGGAGAGGATGACATTGAAGCATGTTATTTTGTTCTCTATAAGACTACTTTCACTGAATTGTCTGCTGGTATGATGTTATTCCCCAGAAAATCTACGTGGGACTTTTCTTTGCATTTATTCTGAGAACTTATAATGGGGTCTGTCAGGAAAAATGCCCTCTTTACAGCCGGAGATAGTCATGATTTTCCTAAGCATCAGGTTTTATTTATTGATTTTGAAATTTTATGTCATGGACATTGTGTAACTGACCAGGTTTCCCTTTTTCCATTTGCCGCCAGGAAGTTCAGGTCTAAAATTTTGATCTTTTCAAGCAACGTTTAGGATTTTATAGTGTTCATTTTTGAGTTAACCAGATTTCTGGCCCTTCCTCTCTGTTGCTTCTTATATTCCTATCCATCTCTAATTTAGGTTTTACTATGGTACGGTACATAGCCTTATAAACATAGCCTTATAAATCCTCTATAGATTTGTGTATGCAAGTCATCTTTTGGGGGAACAAAGCAAGCTATAATTAAGCGTAAACTACTTCAGAGCTCAATATTCCGGAGCCGACCCAGGATTCGACTTACCAAGTGAAGAGTGCTGGTGCTGGGGTCTGCTCTTGGCCCCTCTCCAAGCTCCCACCACTCAGAGCCCCGGGAGCCTGGTCCACATGCTGTAGACTGCACTGCCAGGCCTTGCAGTGGGTGGCTGTCCCCTGACAGGAACGGGTCTGGGTTGCAGCCTTGTTTCTGAGCTCTGCTCTCAGCGCCCTGCCACTCGCGTCTTGTCCAGCCTCCCCTCCGGGAATCCTAGCTCCCTGCCTCATCTCCCCTCTGTGCTGATACTTAACGCGGCTCCTGAGATCCTGGCTCAGCTCCCTTCTCAGCTAAGGCTTGGCCTTGTCCCTTGGATGTGGTCTGATTCCAGTTGCCATAGGCAACCTCACTTGGCCACCCAGGCTGGCCCTGGCCAGGGCGGCTGACCTCCAGGACTTGAGGACGGGCCCTGGACAGCCTGAGCAAGGTGCCGGAGCTGGGAGCTAATGGTGAAGATGATTCTAAATGCCATCATTGGATCTGGCGACAGACGTTCACCCCGAGAGGCAGTGGCAGAGCGTAACGTGAGCCCCATTTGACAAATGGGGACACTGAGGTTCCGAGACATGTGATCTGCCCAGCGTCACACAGGAAGTCGGAGGACGAGAGGGTCTTTGCCTTCCAGTCTGGTGCTAGGTCCCCTCAGTCAGGCCTCCTTCCTTCCCAGAGGTGGGGCCTGACTCTCCAACAGGGATGGGGTGGAAGGAGGAGTTTCCAGTCCCTTCCTGGCAGGGAGGGCCGTCTGAGGGCCACAGTCCTTGGAGAATCCCAAGCCCAGCCAGAGTCACCAACTTCCTAGGGGACATACGGGCTGCCAAGATCTCTCCTCTTTCTCTGCGAAGCATGGCTTGAGAGCTTCTGTCCTCACGGGCTCTGATGACCTGCCTGTGGCCTGCAGAAGAGGGGTAGGGTAATGAGGCCTCTGCCTTGGGGAAGCTTCTTTCTGGACTCTGCTGGGAGCAGAGTTGGGCCCTCTGACCAGGTAAGGCCCCACACATTTCTCTGGCGCTGTCCCCTGCCCTTCCTGCAGGCATGTGGCATTCAGAGCCGGTCACTTTGGAGGTGGGAGCAGCAGAAGACTTGCAAGACCAGCCCCCGGCAAGCCCCACCTCCGCATGAAGACAGGTGGCGTTGTCTCTTTCTCTGAGGGAGGTCACATGTGTGACCTCACATATGTCCCTTGACTCCTTGAATCTGAGGCCTGCATTTTGTGATCCGTTAAAGGGGACCCACGTCCTTGCCTCCTCCCTCTCCGTGGTGTTGTGAAAACCAGAACCTTTTTGTTCTGAAATGTTTCCCCATCTCTCATCCGAAATGCTGTGCAGAAATGATTCCCCAGGGGAACTCTGTGTACCTCCCTGCTGCCGACTCGCTGCTGAAAGCAACAAACCCCTCCAAAAAACAAAAGGCGTCGGTGCATCAGGATTCAGGGAGCGGATGGTGGTGTTTGAATTGGAAATTACTGAGCTGGTCTGGTTTCCACTCGGTATCAGAGCGTTCGTCATGCAACGGGAATCAGTTAAGGTTGTGTGCAGTTCCACAAATATTTATCGAGCGCCCACTCCTCACCCAGCCTCGGGCTCAGTGTGGGAGCCAGAGCAGAGAGAAACCACCGTTGGATGACAGCACCCACCTCCAAGTCAGCCCGCCCCGCTCTGGGTCCTGTCTCTGTCCTCAGTGCCTTGGTGACCTCGGGCAAGTCATTGCCCCTCTCTGAGCCCCAGTTGTCCTGTGTGTGATGTGGGCTGATGACAGCACCTTCCTCTCAGGAGTGCTGGGAGGATTCACTAAGAAGACGCAGAGGTTTGGATAAACAGTGACTGAAGCACCAACTGTGGTTTTTGTTTTATTGGGAACAATAAGACAGGTGCTGCCTCCCTCCCGGGGAGTCTAAAGACCTTCCCTCTGCGGAAGTCTAGTTGCACTCACCCCCACAACGGTCCCAGCCTCCTAAATCTCACTCACCCACATGATGGTCCAAGCCTTCTAAACAGCCTTGCACGTCTCTCGCCGTCTTCCCCACCCCTTGCCTGAGCCAGCCTGTCAGTCACACATGAGAGAGCCAGCATCTTCCTCCCTGGTCCCCCCTCAGCCCCAAGGCCCTCCCACACAAACCCCCAGCCCTGTCCGTGGCCTTCACGGTGCCGTCACTGATTCGTTCTGATCCTGGCAGCTTAGGACTGGCGGGAAGCATCTCTAAGATGCTGGGGGACACAGGGAGGCTGGTAGCTTCTGGTGATGCCTTCTCAGCCCAGAGCGGTGAGGCCTGCCAGGACTCCCAAAGGAAGGCCCATGTGGAATTTTCAGAACCCCTCATAGATTTCCAGGGGACACATCCTACGTGTATCAGCTTTCTCACTCAGATGCTGCCCTCAACTTCTCCTGGGGGTGTTTTCAGGAAAGCTACATCCATATCTGTGTTTTAGGACAGGGTCAGAGAAGGCGGAGGACTGCAGGGGTGGTGGGCTAATTCGCTGAAGGCCCCATGGTGGGGGTGGCATTGGGTGGGTGGTAGGAAAGGGGTTCCAGGCAAGAGGAGGGTAACGGAAGGGTGCGTGCCTGGCATGTGTAGGGCAGAGTGAGGTTGGCCCCTCCAGCCATGCTGTCTCCCAATCCTCACTTTCCAACCCTTGCCAACCTGAGTGCAGACTGGGCTGGGGGTTTGTGTGGGAGGGCCTTGGGGCTGGGGTGACCAGGGAGGCAGGGGTGCTGGCTCTCTCATGTGTGACTGGCTGGGTCGGGCGAGGGGTGGGGAAGATGGCGAGAGACATGCAAGGCTGTTTAGAAGACTGGGACCATCGTGCGGGTGAGCGAGATTTAGGAGGCTAGGACCGTCGTGGGGGTGAGTGCAACCAGCCTTCCGCAGAGGGAAGGTCTTTAGACTCCCCGGGAGGGAGGCGGCACCCGTCAGGTTCTGGGTGGTGGAACTGTCACCACAGTTCTCTGGATGGTGGCTCTTCTCCACGGCTCCCACACTCATTCGTTACCCCCTGCACCCTGCGGCGTGCCCTGGGAGGGCGACCTCCATGGACAGAAGCAGACAGCCCACTTGTCCACTAGCTTCTGGCTACATTCAGTCAGTATGTGTGTTGCGGTGGCTGTTTCTGTGGTGCAAACTGTATCATAGACTAAAACAACCACCAAACTCGGCAGCCTAAAACAACTGCCATTTCATCAAGACCGTGGGTTCTGTGGACCAGGTGTTCAGAAAGTGCACGGTGGGGATGGCCTGCCTCTGCTCCACAGTGTCTGGGACCTCGGGCTGGAGTACTCGGGCTGGGCATGGGGTTGTCTGTCCCAAGCCTTCTTACCTGTGTGTGTGGCGAGGGATGCTGACTCCAGGCTGGGCGGAGACTGGCATGGCTCGCCGGAGCACCTCCGTGTGGCCTCTCCCTGTGGCTTTGCCACCGAACGGAGGCTGGTTCAGGAGTGAGCACGCCACAGAAAGCCAGGTACAAGCTGCAGCACGTTTTATGACCTGACCTGAGATGTCCCATTGTGCCACTTCTGCTGTCATCACAGTCATGCCCAGACCCAAGGAGTGTTCGAGTCTCACTGGGAGAAGTGTATGTGGGATAAGAGATGTCGAAGTGGCCATATGGAAAGTGTGGTCAGCCGTGGGATGAATTTGCTGGAGATCAGATTTGCTCACTAGTTCAATCAATAAACATGGAGCAAGTGGGTAATGACTGTGGTCCTCTACCAAATGCCACAGCTCCTGCTGGTTTGTTGTCTCCTTCGTGGTAACCCTGGCACCACAGGGGTTTCAGGAATGGTTCCTTCTGTTTTTAGCGCCAGGCTGGCAGCAGTTTCCATCATCGCAAACCTTAGGGTGTTTCATCCGCCCTCTCTGGTGTCTTTTAACCCTGCTCATTTTTTTTTTTAGAGATGGAGATCTTACTATGTTGCCCAGGCTGACCTTGACCTCCAGGCCTCAAATGATCTTCCGGCCTCAGCCTCCCAAGTAGCTGGGCCTATAGGTGCAAGTCATGGTGCCCAGCATCCTGCCCTTACTTTTAAAATGTTCCTTCATTATACTCTCTTTAGTCATCCCTCTCGAGTGACCATTGCCCGCAGGACTGCCATGATATTCACTATGGCACAGAAGAAACCTGGGCTCAGAGCGCCCGAGGTCCTATAGTAAATGCTTGGAGAAGGCAGGATTAGAACCCTGATTCCCTGGCTTCGCATTCTGTGCCCTTTTCCAGAATGCCACCAGTGAGGTGTAGTCAGAAGACGTCACCCACCAGGCCGAGCCCTGGAGCTGGTCCTCCCAGATCCCTCCAGCAAACCCCTTCTTTGACTACTGGGCTCAGTTGCTGGCCAGGTGTGGCCTTGTGTGTGGCATCTGCAGACTGGGGGCTCCCTGGGGCTCACAAGGCCCCAGCCCTCCTTGGGTCACAAGGCCAGAGACGGAGGGCAGGATGGGGTGGGAGACATGTTCTCCCACAGGCTCTCACGTGCCTGGGTCACTGGATTTGAGAATGCCATGGCTTCACAGTTGGGCGCTGGGGCTGGAAAGATGAAGGGAGCCCCACCTTAGCCACACAGCACATGGGGTGAGAATTTCCCACCCAGCATCCACCCCACACATCACCAGTCGAGCCTCTTAGAGATTTTAAAGGGCTTTCATTTCTCGCTTGACGGAGAGCGGTCGTCATGACCACGATGACGACGACGACAGCGACGATGATGATGACAGCAACAGACCACTGAGGACTCACCATGTGCCTAGTGCTTGGCACGCATCATCTCATGTAATCCTCCTCCTCCTTAAGAGCGCGCAGAATTTCAGAGGGCCTCTCTTGCAGGGCTGCGCAAGTGCAGGGGGGCCTGGAGCGAACCCTCATTCAGGGGTCCTCACTTACTGATCCTCAGCCTGGCCTTACCCGAAACACCCTCATCGTGTGGGTGGTGTCTCGAATGACATCAAGCCTCAGGTGACGTGACTTGCTCTGGGTCACTTCGTCGGTAAGAGGCAGAGTGGGGCGTTTGAATCAGGCTGTTTGACTCCTAAACTCGGGCCCTTATTATGTCCTTTCCACCCTGCTGGAGACGCAAACAGAATTGCCTCAGGCCACAGCAACATTGGGGCAGCCTAGGGCACAGGCATTTGGGAAATGTCTGTTGATTGGATCTGTGAGAAATGTTTGTTGATTGGATCACTGAAGCCAGGAAGTGGGCCAGTAGGGAGGCCAGCCCCAGGAGGTCCCAGGTGAGCAGAGTCTTTCACCTGTTTACTTATTCTAGGGGAACAAATAATACAAATAGAGCATCTGACAGCAAAGCAAGGCTGTGTGATAATTCTATTCCCAGATCAAATCACAGCACAGGGAATGCATTATCATCAGCGTGATTACCTTGGGGGGAATGGAGACAGGGCGTTTTATTAAATGAGACAATCTTGCTAAAAGGAAGCCTTACATTAGACTTTAGGCCTTAAATAATATTAGTGTCAAGAGCTGACAAACATTCCACACTCAGTGTCTGAGCACACTGCCTGGGAGAGTGCGGCTTCAGTGGGGCCGCCAGTGCAGGAGTGTCCCCCGCTCACTGACCACACCCTCCTTGGCCACTAAACAAGGCCCTTTGGGTCCAGCCTTTCTCTCAAGCTAGCAGGCGCTGCTCTCCGGGTGGCCCTTGGGAGATGGCTCTGCGGTGGCAAAGGACTGGCTCCCCGATGGGATTCCCTTCCCCTCCTGACCCCGTGCCCAGGCTGCCCTGGGACATGGCTCTTCTCTTTCTGGTGCCTTGCTCTGGTGGCTGCATTTCCCCCTCAAAACTCCTCCCCCCCACCCCTGCCACATGTCTATGTCTCTGCAGAGAGTCCTGGAGCTAGCTCGACCCAGTGGTCCAGAGCATGGTCTTTGGAGCCATGAAGGTCTGGGAGGTCTGGGTTCAAGTGCTGCTTCGTCAACCCTGTGATCTAAGGCGTGTTTTGTAAGTTCCTTGAATGTGAGTGTCGTCTGTAAAATGGGTAACCAGGACCGGCCCTACAGGCTTGTTCTGGGGGCTGGATGATTAGTCTGTGTAAAGCTCCTAGAATAGTGCCTGGTAAACAAGAGATGCCCAAGTCATGGCCTTTCTGTCTTGGCTGCTGTTCCTGCCCTGACTCTCCTTCCCCTAACCATCACCCACATGCCCAGCACCCAGAGCAGGATTATGGGCTGCTGGAGAGCAAGCTTCTCCAGCTCACAGTGAGAAAAAGCCTCCCATGGGAACTCTGTTCCTTCTGGATGATCAACCTGGGGGCTCTCGGAGGTTAGCCAGTACAGCCCCTCCTGTTATAGATGGGGAAACTGAGGCTCCAAACAAGGGCTGGAATCTGTCTGGGCCACGCAGGCCAGTAGAACTTGAGTTCGACCCCCTTCTCTCAGGGGTCATTCTGCCTGGCCCGATTCCATGTCCAGAGGGATGGAGCAACTTGCTGGGTGGGAGCCCAAAGGAGCTTGGATGGGCCCTTGGCCCGTGATTGGGACCATCAGGGGTGTACCCAGTGGGCACCTGATGACCGCAGAGCAGCTGGCATACCCCAACACCAGCTTGGCCTGACTCCCCTGTGGCCCTGTCACCTGCTCTCTACGTGATGCTTCTGTGTCTCCCTCCACCACCCTTCCCTTGGCATACCCCAACTTAAAGAGGACAACAGGGTTAGGACTGGGCCGTAGGGAACTCTGGGCATGAATCTAAGCATGGGGTGTCCGCATTCTTCAGGCCCCTTCCTCTGGCTGCCCCTCGGCATCAGAAGGGACCATGGTGTTATCTCCCGAAAGCTGGGCGGGTTTGTCTTTCCCACACCACACTTTCGCGTGTCTCCAGTTCCGGGGCATGTGTCGAGGCATGACAGAGAGCAACAGTTCATCCTCAGGTAAGCTTGAGGGATGCTGGCTTAAGCAAAGTTCTTTCCTAACTCTTCTTTGTTAAAATGATTGATTTGATTTCAAAGCTAATATGTACTCAATAATGCCCACGCAGAGTACAGCATCGTATGGAGCAGAGCTGGCGATGTGTCCTTGTACATCTCTCTCTGCGCTCGTAAAACACATGTGCAAATGCACTGTCACACATGTAGGAAGTTTAAGAAATCTGTCTCGTCACCTGAAAGCCTGTCTGAGCCTTTAACCTGCCACGGGCTCTTGATCACCAAGGCCAGCTTTGCCTCTTGGGTTTCCTGAGTGCTGGGCCCTCTGCGTCCCCATAGAGTATCCTGGGGAAGGCTCTGGGCCAGGCTGGACAAGACCACCTAACATGTGGGCCTCAGTGGCCTGTAGGTCAGCAGGGGAAGCAGCAGGTGGGTGGGTGGGCAGCTTGGAATAGACAAGTGTCTGTCAGCAAGGACATTCGTGATCCACACTGGCCACTGCCCTGGGGGTGGGCTCAGTCATGGAAGCACTGGGCTTGGGGGGTGGTGAATGCCATCACCAGGGGGACTGGAGGACTGGGGGGCTGGTCTAGCCCTTGGTTCCTCCTTGAGAGTGCTGTGGGCAGCCCCCACCTGCAGGAAGCTCGGCAGACCAAGTGAGAAGGGGTGGCAAGTGAGTCTGCATCCATGTCCAAGGAGACGCGACAGGCCCACTTGGCCCCGGAGGCCTTTCCTGACCCAGTTCCTTTCTGGTTTTGGGTTGGCTGGACAATTTGTCCTGGCTGCTCCACCCAGGGCATGCCTGTGCTGCTGGGGATTCATACCCCCGTCATCACCTTTACCTGAGGCACAAGGGGTCAGGGACACATCTGAAGTCACAGAAGGAGTTGGTGGTAGAGCCAGCTTCTGCCCTGGAACCCCAGGGTCCTGCCCACCCTCCTCCTGATGACTTCAGGTGGGCCATGACACCTTCTGGGGTGTCACATCTAGGTAACAGAAGACCCTGATTGGAGTCCTGGGCATGTCCCCCAAAATACAAATCCTAAGAAAGCTCTTAACCTCCTCCCTCAGCCTCCATTTCCCAAAACTGGGTCCTCAGTCTTGTCTGGGTTGTGAGCCCCTTTGAGAAGGCCTGCAGGTCTGGTCCTCAGGGTCACATGGAAATGCCCACACAACAGTGTTGTGTAGAGATGAGGGTGGGAGAGTCCTCTAGCAGCAACAATGCTCGGTGTCATAATTGATTTTTGAGGGTCTGCTGGGCTCATAATCTGTGCTGGGTTTGGGCGGGTGGGTGGTGGAGAACGGGGGAAGAGTAAATTGGTGTCCTCTGGGAGCATCCAGTGGGTGAGGGCTCAAGATGCCATCACAGGACGATGTCCACAGGTCCAGGGAATGCCAGGAGGTGGGCATCCCAAGGGTCTCACAGGGAGTAACTCTGTGTTCGAGTGGTCAGGGAAGACTCCCTGGAGGATGGACAGGATGGGGGATGAGTACAGGGACCCTGGCGAGAGGCACATCTCACTCAAAGGAGAGGAGGTGGGAGGGGGCAGGTGCTAGGGGCCAGGTCGGATGGTTTTGCGGGGAAGGTGACTTGCGAGCCACTGGTGCACTGTCCCTGGAGAGGGTTGCAGGGGTCGAACTTTACCTTTCCTGTGGGTGCAGGTCTCATGTGAAAACCAGGCAGGGGCAGTCACCCACCTCCGCTATGGGGAGGGAACCACACGCCAGCCCGTGTCTTCGAGACGGGTTCCCTCAGGCAGAGCGGCTGAGGGTTCAACCTTGCTCATTGCTCATGATCATCCTTGGTGCGATTTTATGACTTTCCAGATGAACGTTCTGGGAGGGAATGTCAGCATTACAGACTCCCAGGTTAATGATCTGGGTGATGATTTAAGGGTGGGGTCCTGGGTAGCTGGAGGATGGGAGCAAAAGCTGCTGGGAGGAGGCTGGACCCCTCAGGATCAAAACCAGGGCTCCTGCCTGACAGGGCTGCTGGGCCAGAGTGTCGGCCGTGGTGGGGTGTGCTGCTTCTTCCTGCCCCTTTCCCATGCCTCTGCACCCCAAGAGTGTGCCCACAGTCTGCCTCTGCCTGCTCCCCTTGACCCATGGTCCCTGGCCAGCTGTGGCAGGACTTTTCGGACTGGCAGATCCTGGGAGCTCTTCTGACTGTCAGCGGGTGTGGCCCGACTGTCTGGGAGCCTTGTGTCTGCTAGGTCTTGTTCACGCCATGTTTCTCATCAGGAGTGCTGCTCCTGTTCCTAGGTTGCATCTCTACCTGCCCATGCCCCACCTGCCTGTTAGCCCACCTCTTCCACAAAGCCCCCCCCCACTGGGCAGCCCCCTCTCCCAGGTTTCCCTCAGTTTTCCCTGAAGCAGGGGCAATTCTTGCTTTACAAAAGAAATTAGGCTGGGCTTGGTGGCTCAGCCTGTAAGTCCAGCACTTTGGGAGGCCAAGGCGAGTGGATTGCCTGAGCCTGTGGGTTCAAGATCAGCCTGGGCAACTTGGCGAGACCTTGTCTCTACAATAAAATAAAAAATAGCTGGGTGTGGTAGCACGCATCTGTAGTTCCGGCAACTCAGAAGGCTGAAGTGGAAGGATTGCCAGAGCCCAGCAGGTTGACACTGGTGTGGCCGTGAGTGTGCATGCCACTGCTCTCCAGCCTAGGCAAAGGAGTGAGGCTCCAACTAAAAAAAAAATTAGTATTTGTTTTAGATTCAAGGGCACATGCCCAGGTTTGTTGCATGGTTATATTGCATGAGGGTGAGGTTTGGGCTTCTGTTGAGCCCGTCACCCAAACAGTGAACACAGTTCCCAGTAGGTGGTATTTCCACCCTCGCCCCACCCGTTAGGAGTCCTCAGTATCTGTGGTTCCCGTCTTTCAGTCCGTGTGTACCCGGTGTTTAGCTCCCATTTGTAAATGAGAACATGCCGTATTTGGTTCTCTGTTTCAAGCAGGGACATTTCTGAATCTGCCCAACTCCCTGCCCCGGCCGGGAGCTCAGGCTTGGCCAGTTAGGCGCATCTCTGAGCCCTTCCAGATCCTGATTTTGGCGGGCATGTGGGGAGACTTCCTCAATGTTCGTTGCACTTGGCTTTCTTTTATGCTGCCCAAGGTGGAGAAGTGCCAAGGTCGTCCCTCCCTGAGCTCTACTGTACGCCATGTGCTGGGCCCTTGCAGAGGGGGATATGCAGGACTCCAGAGCCAGACGGCCTGGGCTCAGCTCCCATCTCTGCCTTGCTTATGTTCAGTGATGTGGGCAAGTGCCTCGACTTTTCTGTGCCTCAGTTTCCTCCCCTGCAGGTGGAGATTGCAGTAGTGCCTCCTGCATAGGCTCCTGGGAGTATGCGGTGAGCTAATGTGTGGAAAGTTCTCCTGTGGTGTGTCAGCACATCGGCTGTGTTCATAGTTTGCTACCTGCATGTCTCTGTGAACCCTTACTACCCCTGAGGAGATGCACCTGGCCTGATGAGAGGCAGCACGGTGGCCAGGGGTTGGAGCACCAGCTTGCCACTCATATTTGAACCTGGACCTGGGAAAATTTAATTTTCTGGACCTGAGTCTTCTCACCTGTAAAATAGTGATCAGAATAATGGTAGCTATATTCTAGGATTCTTGGACATGGTTACCTGAGTTCATACCTGTAACATGCCATATGTGCCTGGCATGCTGGAAGTTCCCAATAATTTAGAGTATTGCAGAGAGGGATCAGAGTCTCAGCAAGGGGAAGGGGCTTGCCCGCCCGAGGTAGTCACGAAACTCAGCTTCATCTGAGTCCAAAGCCAAGGCATGTTCCCTTCTGGCTCCCTCCTTAGCCTCCGTGGACAGGGGTCAGGCTCGGACCTTCTCATGCCCATAATTAGAAAGCCTCACCCACTGTCCTCCTGACCCAGCACACTTAGTAACTAATTGAACCTGGGTGAACTGACGTGTCGAGGCACTCTGTCCTCCAGAAAGCAGGGCCAGCCAAGGCCACTCCAGCGACCTTGGTGGGTGTGACAGGTCTCTGGGTAATCAGTCCCCTTTATGACCAAGGCCACTGATTTTCTCCCTCTTGGGTTTTCTTTCCTGGAGCTTGGCGTGTCCCCTCTGCACCTGGTCAGGAAGCCGGGCCAATTTCCTTCCCTTCTGATTTCACTCTGCCGCTGCCCAGACACATGGAGAGTTTGTCAAGTGCAATTTCTGTCTCGTGCAGCCGCCCTGCCTTATGCAGAGTGCAGACCGGGTGAGAGGATGGGCTGGCTCAGTGCTGTGGATGTCGCTGTCCCCTGATAAGGGCCAGCGCACCCTTGAGTGAGGAGCGTGCCAATCTTCATGGTCACCAGACAGACAGCGGTCAAGGCCGTCTCTCAGACTCAGAGCAGGGGCAGAGGGTGCCGGCAGACGGTGGAGGCAGCCGGCAGTGGGTTCTCACAAAATGCTGGACGCAGGGTTGCTGGCGTAACAGAGATCTCTGCTGCTGCTCTCGAGAGGGAAGATGTGTGATTTTACCCACGTGGCCTGGCATCGCCATGAGATACTGCTGAAGAGCCAGGACTTTGAGGGTGAGGTCAGCTCAAACTTAACTCTCGGCTGCCACCACCACTAATAATTAGGTTGTGTCTCATCACATGTGGGTGCCATGTGTAAAGCTTTGAAATATGCCCATGCAGTCTTTGACATGCTTCCCCTTGAATGTGAGCTGGTCTTAGTGACTTGCTGACTCCCTGACGCGGGGCTTGCTATTCATTCAACTCCTACTGGAGGCCAGCACTGAGCTTAGCAGCTACCAGTAGCATGGCAGCCTCAAATCCTCCTGCATGATAGCTACTATTGGTGACATTCCCGTCTCAAGGATGAGGAAACTGAGGCACAGAGAGGTTAAGCAAGTCACTCATGGCATCAGCTCCTAAGTCACAAAGTCAGGTATGAGCCTCTGTGGCCTGGCCCCAGAGCCTTGTTTCTAGCCACTGTGCTCCCTGGCCAGAAAAACACGCCCTGCAGGATGATTGATTGTGTAGCTGAGAGGAGTCAGTGAATGAGAAAGGGCTCAGTGGACTCTGAATCTCTGAGCCCACAGGAGGTATAGCTGGAGGCAGGGGGAAGAGGACTCTGATGGGTGGGAGGTCAGCTTCCTTCTTGGAAGAGAGAAAAGGCTTGACCGATAGACAGGACTAGCGGGGGTGGTCACAGAGACGTGCGGGCACAGGGGCTCAGGAAACTGACCTTGGAATTCCTGGATAAACTGTATACGTTGGAATCTTTACTTTTAATTTTTTGAGTGGGAGTCTCACTTCGTTGCCCAGGCTAGAGGGAACGCAGTGTTATGATCATGGTTTATCATCTCCTTGATCCTCCTGCTTCAATTTCCTGAGTAGCTGGGACTATAGGCCCACGCCACCACACCCAGCTAATTTGATGAAGTCTTGCTATGTTGCCTAGGCTGGTTTTGAACTCCTGGGCTCAAACGATCCTCTCACTCAGCCTCTCAAAGTGTTGGGATTACATGCATGAGCCTCTCAAAGTGTTGGGATTACTGTGCCTGGCCAATGGAAATCTTTCTAGCAAAATGCCAAGAAAATCCTGTTTGAGCAGGGCTGTGCCACTCACACGTAGTTTTTCACAGTCACTTTAGGGAATTCTCACTTCCTCTGGGTGTGCCACCCACCTAATCCCCTAGACTAGATCTTGGGACCTGCTGGACTCTTCTCCACTGCATCAGTCACCGGGCCATCTTGCTCCCACAGGCCTTTTGGTTTTGCCCACTTCCTTCCCGTGCCACTGCTCCTACCCTACCGCTGGACACCACCACCTCCTGTCTGCTGAGGACACTGACACCACCTCCCGGTTGCTCTTCCTCTGCCGGGTTGCTCTTCCCTCTAACCTCTTCGCCTTTCAGACCGAGGGACCTTCCTCAGGCACAACTGAGATTGCCCCCCTTTCCTTGTTAACAGTTGCTCAGGGGCTTCTGTGGTGCCTCAAGATCAATTCCAAGTCTCTGAGTGTGTCCTTTAACTCTGACTGGGGGTGACAGTGTTAATCAGAGAAGGCTTCCTGGAGGAAGTGACAAGAAGGATGTCACTAGGCTAAGGGATGAGTGAGAGTTTATGCCGTATTCCATGCAAGAAAGGCATTCTGGGACAGCAGCCTCCGGGGTCTTTCCTGGAGGCCCCCCACACCCTCAGTCCCTTGTGCCTCTGGGATTTCTGAGAGGAAGCAGAGCTGAGGGGCCTTCTGGTTGTGCAATGAGGATGTTCTGGGAAGTACTGCAGGAGGGTGGAAGGCTGGGTGGTTGTCCACGCAGGAAGGGGACACACAAGGCTGGATTTGGTGCCCGGGTAAGAAGCCCCGAGAATGCTCCAGAGAGGAAGCCCCTGAGCCCAGGAGCCTGGAGTGCATGGGTGAGAGTGTATTTGGGATCGCACAGGTGTTAACAGAAGCCACCACACAGACTGGGCAGGGACTGGCTCTTGGAAGCAAGACAGCAGCATGCAGGGGGAGATGGGACCTTGATTCTCTCTACCCCCCAGGGGTCGCAGAGACCCTGGATCTCATGGTCAAGAGAAGAGAAGGGTCCACACTCTATTTTGAACACAGTCTATTTGAACTCAGGGGACTCACTCCCCACCCACCAATGCAGACCTGGGTGGGGGCCATGCCAAGCCAGGGGAGGCCGGGCATAAGCCCAACACTTATTCAGAGCACAGGACAGACCCAGTGTCATGACGCGAGATGAGCCAATTCCTCAACACGACAACTTGTCTCAAACACAGTCCTCAGTTCAAGGCGTGCCGGGAGCCCCAGGAAGGAACGAAACCTGGCACCAATGAGGGTGCCTCAGTGACAGCCTTCCGGCTGTCAGTTGCTCCTGACCTGATATTGGGCAGCTGCTTCTCCTCCTGGGGACCTCAGTCTCCCCAGCTGTGAAGCGGGAATCCTAGTCATAACTGCTTTGCTTCCTTAGACAGCTGGAGGATCAAAGAGGATGACCAAGGGAGAGTTACACGAGTGTTTGGTGAGCGATGCGGCAGCCATCATGGCGGGTGCTGGAGATGAGAGTGTAGACCCTTCCCTCTCAGCCATGAGATCGAGGGTCTCTGCAGGCCATGGAGGCCCATTGAAGTCCCACCACCCCCTGCATGCTGCTGTCTTGAGAGCCAGCCCCTGCCAACTATTTTCCACCCAGTCTGTATGGTGGCTTCCGTCAATACCTGTACGTTTCCCAAATACACTCTCATCCATGCATTCCAGGCTCCTGGCCTCAGTCCTCACATGGTTCATGGTCTGGTAGGAAAGCAGACAAACAGCAGGATTAGAACACTCCACTTAAATGGTGCTCTGATGGGGGCAGTTCAGGGGCCAGTGGGAGAAAACAGCAGGAGCACCTCAACCAGGGAAGGCTTCCTAGAGGAGATGACTTCTGAGCTGAGACCTGAAGAAGAGAAGGAGAAGGTGCAGCGGGAAAGGGGAATGTGCAGGGTAGAGGTCAGGGAGAAGATGGAAGGAAGTCACCTGGACATTCCTTCCTTGTCCAGCATCCTTCAAAGGGATTAGAAGGACACTGGAGGTAGGAAGTCAGGTATGTGTTGGTGTCAGAATTTGGCAAGTCTTGCGTGTCTATGCGTGGTGGAGAGGAAAGGGCTCTGGCCTGAAGGGCCTGGCGGGGCCCCTAAAATGGTCAACCAGATGTAGTCATGGGTCTCAGGGGACATTCCGGGAATGAGTACCACCACTGAAGAATGCAAAGGTGAATCCACACGATGTCACGGTCCCACGCAACTTACTTTCTTGGTTTGTGCAAATGCCAAATGAAATGAGGATGAAGGTGAGCCACCTGCTCTAAATCTATCTCCTTCATGGATTTCCCCTGGCACAGCAAGCTGTCACCTTCTGGGGATATCCACATCTCCCAACAAGGGCCTTGCCATGGATGTATCGGTGCACCCTTGCCCTGTTTAGCTCAGGGACACCGTGAGTCCCCTGCTTGTCCTGCCATCCCTCAGGCTGGCTTAGCATGGCCCTTGGCTCAGCCTGGTCCCCAAACCGGGACTGGGCTGGGCCATTATTCTTTGCTCCAGCGCTCTGCACAATGCCTGGCCCTGACCCAGTTGTCTAACTATGGACCTCCAAGTCCTCCAAGTCCTGGCCCAGGCTCAGGATAGCCCACCCTGGGCCTGTGTGTGGAGAAGGGACTGATTCTGAGTACCAGGCAAGCGGAGCACAGAGCCACTGGTGGCCCGTGCTTACAGCTGTGATCCTGAGTGACTGGCTGGCGGTTGTTTGTCTGTGGCAGACTGGTGACGGATTCTACTGCCTTCTGATTTGCTCCATGCCTGTAGCCCGGGACATCAGGCTTCCCAGCGGGGAGCTTTCAGAGACATTAGCCCACTCTGGGAAAATTAGAATTTCCACGTGCAGATATCAGCTAATGGAGACCCTCATTACTTGTCATAGCATTAATTTTAGGAGATGGTCCTGGTGCACATTAGGAGGCGATTTCAGTACCGTGTGAATGAGACACCTTGATTAGCCCTCAGAGGTCAGGCCGGTAATGAAGTGCTGGAGGGGGAAGGGGAAATCGCACTTCACCTTGGATCTGGCCATTTCCCCTGGGGTTCAGCTGTGCAGCTCATCCGTCAGACACTGCCCATGGCTTGCAGAGTCTCTGGACTGGGTGGGTAAGCAGTGGGAGGGTCTGTGTGGGGGAATCTGACCTGAGCACCCGCTGGGTCAGACATGTGTGTGCATGGGAGTGTAGGAATGTGGCATTTAATTGTGTGTGCGTGCACACTGTATGTGTAAAAGTAGGTGGGCTTCCATACTGGGTATGTAAGGAACTTTCTAGTTAAGCTGGAGGAGAGCAGAATGGGCTGCTTGTGGGGTATTGAGGCCCCAGCAGTTGGCCTCTTTGGAGGGGCTTTTATGAGGGAGGAGGGTTACTGCAGAGATGGGGAGGAACTCCTAGCCTCGAAAGCCCAGAACTGGGACCCAGATGATCCATCTCCCATGCACAGCATTGCCTGGTACCCGAGGAGTTTAACCCCTCTCCTGGGTCCTTGATGCCAGAGACTGTAGACAGCTGCCTCCAGCTGCTTTCCAGGAAGCCAAGGTGGACCCGCATAGGCCCTCGTTGTAGGGCTTGTATAGGGATAGCAGGTCCTCAGCCGGCTCTTGGGTCCACCAGGCCAACTTTGGGGTCCCTTATTCCTGCAGGCTGGGGCAATCAGACCTGTTCTAGGGTCTTTGCCCCTCCCCCAGGGGCTGTTGGCTTAGATGGGGATGCTTTAGGGATGCCCATGTTGTGCCCTTTTATCATCCCCACCCCAATCCTAAGTCTGCCTTGGTCTGACTTCCTCTTGACTCTCGGGGAAGAGAAGATGAAACTGTGAGGAACGCAGCTTCTCTGGTAACACACCAATGTGGGAATTTCCCTCCACCTCACAAGGGTGTGGAGCCACGTGGAACGGCCTGGTCATCGGGACTTGCTGAACAGGGGGTGGGGGGTGAGTGCACTTTGGGGTGAATTCTGATGACTGTCAAGTCTCTTTCTGGTTGCCTGGACCTGTACAGTCCCTGTAATCACCCTGGCTCTTTCGGGCACAGCACTTTACAGTCTACCAAGGACTTTCTTCTCCTTTCGTGCATGACCCCCAGAAGACCCGTCAGCAGCCTTGGCTCACTGGGAAGATGGAGACACATGACAAGCGAGGGTCTGTGCTGCTCTGGTCAACAGCCCCCGCATGCACCCTTGGGGACACTGCACCCCACTGTGGCTGCCCTCTCTACTTCTCCTGCAGCCTCAGGGTTCTTCCCCTGGCAGATGCTAGGGTTTCTAACGGGGGTGCAAGCTGGGTGAGTGGCACGTAGGGGCTGAGAGACACCTCTTTGGAAGAGCTGTGAGCCACATAGACTTGGGCTAGGCTCAGCCGTGTGGCCTTGGGTGCGTCACAGTATCTTCCTGGGCCTGCCTTTCTCCATCTGAAAAATCTTGTCAAGAGGAGACGAGAAGGGCCTGAGCGTGTTCCCGATACTTCAGGGTGTGTCTCGTAGGTGGTTCTTGCTTCGTTCCCTCCTTAAAACCGAGTGGACTGGAATAGGCCTTGGCTCTTCTTTGCCAGGAAAGTAGGTGGGAGCTGACTGGTCTGTGAGGATTCTGACTTGGTTACACCCTTCCCCCACACTGTCTCTTTGAGCCCTTTGGTTTAGGCCTCGTGGCAAGCCCAGACAGTCCCAAATTGATCAGAGAGGCTGACGCGAGGGAGCACAGAGCCAGGTGGGCAGATGGCATAGAGGGAGATGTAGAGCTCCCAGTCCCTGTCCGAATTCTCCAGGTCTTGAGCAGGTCCGTGAAGTCACTGGTCACTTTTGGCTGAGTCCCGTGTCTTCTCCTGCTGTCTGGACAGGAATGGGCTCCCCACGGCCAGATGGTGGCTGATGTGTGGCCTTCTTTGCGTGGCCCTTGCTGAGTGCCTGGCACTCAGTGGTGGTGTGCCGAGTATGGACGAGGGCCTCGGGGACCATGCAGACCTGTTCATCCACACCCTCATCTTGCTGATGAGGAAGCGCAGCATGTCAGAGTCATGCGGTCTGGAGAAGGGCTCAGAGCTGGAGAGTTCAGGGGCCTTTGGGAGCCCAGCCTGGCCTTGAGGGCAGAGGAGGAGACAGAGAGTAGGCAGTAGCTAGGCAGAGTGGTGGAGGGCAAAGAACAGGGCTTCTGAGGGCGGTGGGGATAGGTGTCTTCTAAGCTGAGAAAAGAGAAGTATGCAGAGAAAAGAGAATTATGAGAAAAGAGGGGCATGACGCTATGCAGCCACATTTGGGACACTGTGGAAAGTTTACTAGCCTCTAGGACTGCCTTGGCCACAGAATGAGGCGTGGGGGAAGCCAGGACTAGAACCCCACCTGGTCAGGCTCCTTGTCCAGTGCTCATTCTTCTTCCATCCACCCCATCCATGTCCAAAAGCCTGGGGGGCCAGCAGAGGCTGTGGCCAGACACCATTCTCCTGGTCATCTGTGCACTGGACTCGAGAAGGGATGCAGAGCTCCTCTGAGCCTGGGATTCCCCAGAGGATGAAACTGGTCCCCTGGACACAACACTCAGGGTCGCAGATGGTCTCTGTCCGCAGGCCGCACCGGCAGACCCCTCCGCCCCGCGGCTTTGTTTTCTCAGAGCAGAGATGCTGAGGGGAGGAGGGAGGCGTGGGCAGCCTCCACACATGGCGGCAAATTTGGGCCATCGATTTGCATTTATTTCCTGCTCAAATGATCCAGGCCGGCTGCTGCCGGGGGTGGGGGCGGAGGGGGGTGCTCTTTAGCATTTTAAGTTTGCAGATAATTGGAGGAAAATAACTCCAATAATGAAATCACTGCTGGATCGCATTCTGATATGTGACAAATCAATTCATTTATGATACCTTCTCTGTCACACTGAGCCATTCTGGTGCTCAGTGGAAACCTCTTAAATTAATAAAACTGTTAAATCCATAAAATCCTCCGTTCCGAGTAGCACATCGCGGCACAAGTTTGAATCATTAAAGGAATAAAACTGATAAATGTGAGCTGGGGAGTGTCTGTGTCTGCAAAGAGGGGCTGGCTTTTAAGACAGATACCATATAATAGCGATAAGCTCTGATCTGTCCTCCCTGTGTATGGTGGGGGAGGGGCGGGGCGGAGCCATCTGTGTATTACCGGGGAGGAAGTCTGGTAGATACCGACCCTGGCAGCGCGGGCCAGGCTGCTTTAGTGGTGATTTGTGGGACTTCAGGCTTTTAAATAAAATATGATTTCATAGCAAAGAGAAAAATAGAAGACCTTTATTGGACCCCGTCGAACCTGACTTAGCTCAACAGGGATTTTCCAAAATAGCTGCGCTTGTCTGAAAGGAGAGAGACGGCACGGGCTGTCAGACCACATCCTGGCCAGGGAGCCAGGGGCTTGGTGGGCAGGACAAAGGCAAAAAAAAGGGCAGCCCAGCGGGCTCAGGCAGGCAGAGGACCTCCTGGCTCGACTTCTTGCTGGCTGTGCCACCTTGGGTAGGGTGCTGCACTTCTCTGAGCTTCTGTTTCCTGAACTGTAGTCTGGGGATGGGGATGCTGATTTCACAGAGTGGAATATATGAGATGATGCATAAGAAGGAGCCGTGAAAACTGTAAAGTGCTAGAGGAGGGTCAGTTAATGGCCATTCCTGAACATGGTTCCAGCAGGTACAGGTTCCTGCAATTCTCACAGCACAGGGTTGGAGATTTTAGTATGTTGTGCGTGGGCCAAGCAACATGATCCGGATAGAGTGCACTGTAAAGTTCTGTGCACGCCAGCCTCGTCATGCCTGACACTGCAGTGTCCTCCACTGGTGCACAGTCTTCTTGGAGGTAACTACATGGAACCAGGACAGAGCCCCACCAATACCAAGCCTGTCTGGGTGGGCTTAGGAGACACTAGCAGGGCCCAGCACACAGAAGACAGCTGGTGGAGGCTCGTTCTTCCCTCCGGGGTAGTCCGGTTCAGGGCACACATCAAGGAGTGCTTAGGGCACCTCCTCTATGCCAGGCACTGGACGAGGGTAGCAGGCGGGAGGCACACAGAGGCAAATGGGGCCCCGCCTGGCCCTTTGAGCTTTGGGTGGCTCCTTCCTCATCTGTTGATGACACTAGAAGCTCCATGAAGTCACCTGGGCTGTCTCCTTTCCCACCCTGGGGTCTTTGCCCATAAATGGAGGGTCCACGCAACCCGGTACGGATGGCATGTCCAGCCCCCATTCTAGGAACTAGGGGCTCATCCAGGTGGGGCCGCTTTAGAACTTATTCATCCCCAGTAAGAAAGCCTGTCTCCACCGCACTCCAGTGCCTGTGTGTATAATATATGTAGCCAGAACAAAATGTTTAGGAAACAGTGCTTACCTTTAACGCGTGTGATTCTATTCTGTTCTGTTTTGTTGTATTTTAGCCTGTCCCCTTCTCAAGTTTTAAAACGCTGTCTTGATCCACTAAATTAGTTTTATAATCCATTAATGGGATGAGACCCGTAGTTTGGAAAATTCAGATCCAGCTCACCTGCTCAGTTTTCTGACAAGGGACTTGCCAAAGGCCACACAGGGATGACCAACCCAAGCCCGAGTCCCCCAGGTCATCTGCCCTTCACTGCCACTCCTCCCTGGCTCCACGTGAGCCCTGCCAGAGCCCTTCCCATTGATCACTGTGTGCAGGACTCGGGGACTCCAGAGGGGACAGGGACGGGGAAGCTGTCACCAGCTGCCTCTGTCCACCTTCTTGAAAAGACAGTGGAAGTGACAAGGCGGCTCACCTGCCCACTCCACCCTACAGAGATCAAAGGGGACCAGGGGCAGGGAGCCCGTGCCCCTGGCATAATGAGCCACAGGCCGGCAACCTGACAAGCCTCTGTTCCCCTGAGGTGTCAGGAGTGCTTGACAGCCAGCAACGGGAGCGCTAATTGCCAGCCAGGGCGAGGGTGGCAGCCCCGCAACCCGTATCAGTTATGGGCACTGGCCATGGCTGTGAGACAAAAAGGTTCCTCGGAGGCTGTCAGGCCCCAGTGTCATTACATGGGGCTGCTGGGGCTGCTGAAAGCAAAGCAGAACCCATGGCCACCTGCCACCTCCCACCTCCCGGATGGCCTGGCCCTGGACACTGCCGGTTTGTGGGACAGGGTCTGACAGGTGTGACGGCGCACACAAGGCCTGCCTGACCTGCCTTGATGTCTCGGCACTGGCATTGTCACCCTAGGCCCTGGCGGCTGCCATCACCTCTTCATGGAGGGAAAGCTTTAGGCGGGGTTTTATTTCATTTTGTTGTTTTCTTGTGGGGGAATTGCAATGATCCCCACAAAGCATCGCAGTTGGTGGCTGTCAAACTAACAACCACTTTGGGGACAGGAGAAGCCCAAGGGGTGACATAGAGGATCCCGCCACCCCA
Source organism: Cephalopachus bancanus (assembly GCA_027257055.1). Taxonomy (NCBI): domain Eukaryota; kingdom Metazoa; phylum Chordata; class Mammalia; order Primates; family Tarsiidae; genus Cephalopachus; species Cephalopachus bancanus. The sequence goes on from JAPVLO010000036.1 coordinate 5,283,529, forward strand.
TGCTAGGGTCAGGTCTGTTTCTCAAATCAGGCTTTAGTTGACCCCTGGACCTTGGCTCTCAAGCCTTAGCAGGGGTCAGATCACCAGGAGGGCTGGCTGAAACAGAGATGATGGGTCTTGGGCATCAGTTTTCATTTGGCAGGTCTGGACCAGCAACTGCATCTCCAATGAGCTCCCAGGTGCTGCCAGTGTTGTCAGCCCAGGGATCATACATGAGGCCCACTGTCTTAGAAAGTGCTTCTCACAGTCTCCCCCTGTGTGTGCTCTGTATATCTGCGGAGAGCTTTTTCAGAAGACACTTGATGTGGCACCAGCCCAAACCTGAATCCAAATGTTCAGACCATTGCTGGGGGCTGGGGTGTCCGATACCCCTCAGTGTTCTTTACCCCAAGATGCTGGAGAGGAGTCTTGCTCCACCTGAGGGCAGGACGTGCTTTTTCAAGATTTAGAGTTGTTCAGACAGACAGGGGCTGCCTAGAAAAAGCGAGGTCCCTGGTGCTGGAGGGGCCCAAGCCTAATTTGGATCACCAGCCCTCACAGGTATGCTAGAAGTGACCCTGGATGCGATAAACGTTGGCTGGGGGGGGCAACAAGTTTTTCCTCCTTCCCTGGGGAAGTCTGTGAGCAGGGGAGGTCTGGGGACACAAAGTTTGGGTTGGAACTGGGTTTGGAAGACTCCCCTGCCTGTCCCAGGATGCCTCGTGGCTCAGCGGTGTTTGCTTCCTGACCTGCTGGGTTTTCAGGCACCAGTCTACCCACTCCCTCCATGGTTTCTGCCTTTGTGTGAGTGAGTCGCGGCAACCAGTGCCACGAGATTAGCAGATGAGGAAACGAAGACCTAGGGAGGTTAAATAACACTTTCTTGGGGGTCCCCTGAGGGAAAGAAGCCTGGGCCACACAGCACTGGCACTAGAGGGGTGGAGTAGGGCAGCACATGAGACCTATGGCCGGCATAGCTCAGTGAATAATGACAGTGTCCTAGAGTGACTGATGAACTCCCAGAGAGCCTGGTCAAGAGCCCGCTGAATTGCCCTCGGTCCAGAAGCTCTGGAGAATGTAGGGGTCAGGGCCTGAATGAAGGGCTGTCTGGGGCTGGAGTCCGCCTGTGGCCTGAGGGTCTGAGTGCTCCTGCAAGTCCAGGGCCAGCACCCGACCTTTTCATGGACTCTGCCCCTCAGGGTCCGCTGGCCCTTCTCATGCTTGTGCCTTGCCATGGCATTTTTAGGAAAACAGCCCAAGCGAGATACGATTTCCGTACCAAAGAAGTCATCCATTATAAGTGTGCAGTTCAATGAGTTTTAGTAAATGTATACAGTTATGCAGCATCACCACAATTCAGGTTTAGAACATTTCCAACACTCTAAGTTCCCTTAGGCCTTTCTGTAGTCAAATCCCACTACCCCACCCCACTCCACGACCCCTCATCCCCCTCTCACAACCCTCCCGGCCCCTCCCCCCTTGGAAAACTGCATGTGCATTTTCTGTCTCTATGGCTTTGCCTTTTCTAGAAATTTCATAGAGATGGAATCATGCATTACCTAATTTTTTTTGTGTCAGCCTTCTTTAACTGGGCATGCTTCTTAGGTATATCCATGTTGTTTCGTCTGTCAGTACTTCATTCCTTTTTATTGCCAAGTAGTAGTCTATGCAAGGCTACAACTACCTTTTACTTATCTGGTTCTTGGTGATTTCAAATAATGCTATTATGAACATCTATCTGCATGTAAGTCTTTCTGTGAATGTATGATTTCATTTCTTTTGGGTAGATATTCAGGAGTCACATGATAAGTGTGTGCTTAACTTTTTAAGACTCTGCCCAACTGTGTTCCAAAGTGACTGCATGATTTTATATTGTCACTCACAATATAAAAATGTATAAAGTTATCTGAGTCCGCGAATTTGAGACTAGCCCGTGTAACTTGGCGAGACCTCGCCTCTACAATAAGTCAAAAATTAGCCGGGTGTGGTAGTGCATGCCTGTAGTTCCGGCTACTTGGAAGGCTGAGGCGGAAGGATCACCAGAGTCCAGCAGGTCGACGCCAGTGAGTGTGCCACTGCACTCCAGCCTGGGGGACAGAGTGAGACTTCAACTCAAAAAAAAAAATGTATAAAGGTTTTGGTTTCTCCACTTCCTCTCCAACACTTGCTATTGTCTTTTTTTTTTTTTTTTAATGTGGGGATGTCTTATTGTGGTTTTCATGTACATTTCCCTAATGACAGATGATCAGATGATGTTGAGCTTTTTTTTTTTTTTGAGTTGGAGTCTCACTCTGTCACCCAGACTGGAGTGCAGTGGCTGCTTCCAGCCACCGCAGCCTCGCTTGCTGGGCTCCGGCGATCCTTCCACCTCAGCCTTCCGAGTAGCCAGAATTACAGGCATGCGCTACCATGCCTGGATGATTTTTTGATTTATTGTAGAGATGAGGTCTCGCTGCCCAGGCGGGTCTCGAACCGGCGGGCTCACGCAATCCACTTACCTCAGCCTCCCAAAGGCGCGGGATTACAGGCTGAGCCACCCGAGCCTGGCGCTGAGCTTCTTTTCATGGGCCTATTAGATTAGTCATTTGTATCTTTTGGTGAAGTGTTTATCCAGATCTTTTTCTTTTAATTGGGTTGTTTGTTTTATCATTGTAGGCTCAATATAAGTCCTTTATCAGATAAATAATTTGCAAGTGCTTCCTCCCAGGCTGTGGCTTGTCCTTTCATTGACTTAACAATCTTTTGAAGCAAACGGTTTAAATTTTTATAAAGTCCAACCTAGTAACTTTTTCTCTTCTGGGTCATGTTTTGGTGTCATAGCTGAGGAATCCTTGTTTGATCCCCAGTCACAAAGATTTTCTCCTGTGTTTTTTCTAGACATTGTATAGTTTTAGTTCTTGTATTTAGATCTGTGATCCATTTTGACTTAATTTTTGTGTGTGTTAAGACGCTAAGTTCTTTCTGTGTGTGCGTATTGATATCCAACTGTCTCTGTACCGTTCATTGAAAAGACTATTCAGGTGAGTGGATTGCCCAAGCCTGTGGGTTCGAGACCCGCCTGGGCAGGCAAGACCTCATCTCTACAAGAAAATCAAAAAAATAGCCGGATGTGGTAGCGTGCGCCTGTAATTCCGGCTACTTGGAAGGCTGAGGCGGAAGGATCGCCGGAGCCCAGCAGGTCGAGGCTGCGGTGGCCGGGAGCGGCCACTGCACTCCAGTCTGGGCGACAGAATGAGACTCCAACTAAAAAAAAAAAAAAAAAAAAGGAAAAAGAAGCCGGGCTCGGTGGCTCAGCCTGTAATCCCGCGCCTTTGGGAGGCTGAGGTGAGTGGATTGCCTGAGCCCGCGGGTTCGAGATCCCCCTGGGCAGCGAGACCTCATCTCTACAATAAATCAAAAAATCAGCCGGGCATGGTAGCGCATGCCTGTAATTCCGGTTACTTGGAAGGCTGAGGCGGAAGGATCGCCGGAGCCCAGCAGGTCGAGGCTGCAGTGGCCGGGAGCGGCCACTGCACTCTAGTCTGGGTAACAGAGTGAGACTCCAACTCAAAAAAAAAAAAAAAAAAGAAAAAAAAAAAAAAGAAACGACTATCCTTTCATCATTAAACTGTCTTGGCATTTTGTTGAAAATCAATTGGCCATACATGTGTGAGCTTATTTCTGGATTTTCCTATTCAGTTGCATTGATCTATAGCCTCTCTTTATAGTAACGCAACACTGTCTTGATTACTGTAGTTTTATAGTAAAATTTGAAATCTTATAGTGAAGACCCTTCAACTTTGTTCTTGCTTTTCAAGATTGTTTTGGCTCTTTGGGGTTGTTTTTGTTTCCATGTAAATTTTAGGATCGGCTTATCAACTTCTACCAAAAAACCTGCAGAGATTTTGACACAGATTGGTAGGGATTTTGATGACAATTTGGGAAATGTCACCATCTTAATAGTATTGAGTCTTCCAATTCCTAAGCATTTGTTTAATCCCCATTTATTCAGGTCTTTTAAAATTTCTTTCAGCAATGTTTTTCCGCTTTCTGTGAACAATGCTTTTATTTCTTTTGTAGAATTTACTTCAATGCTTTGTTTTTTGATACTGTTGTGAATGAATTGTCTTCTTCATTTTATTTCCAGATTGTTTACTGCGAGTAGACAGAAATACAAATGATTTTTGTGTCTTGATCCTATATGCTGTGGTTGTTTTAAAGCCTCCATGTCATGACTTCTCCCGTAGAGCCTGGCTCCAAGTTCTTGACCAATAAAATGGGGCGCAAGTGGTACTGTGCCAGTTTCGAAGCCCAGGCCTTTGGAGAACAACAGTTTCAGCCCTCGCCTACTGGGCTACTTGCTCTGAGCCCCTTGCCACCATGCTGTGAGGAAGGCCAAGCAGCCCCCTGAGAGAGGGCCCCGTGGAGGGTTGTGTTGGGAAGAATCTGGGCTCCACCACAGTCACACCCGCCTGCCAGCCACGAGAGTGAACTGTCTCTCACGTGAATCCTTCAGTCTCTGGGTGAACCTCTTTAGCTGGTGCTGGGGGACGCAGAGGTAAGCCTTCCCCGCTGGCCTTGCCTTAGGTGCAGATCTGTGGGCAACAAATGCCACTGTCAATTCGCTGCTAAGTTTGGGGGATGGTTTGCTTCCCAGAATTGTATAACTGGAACATTTGCCTTCTGGGTCTGAGAAGGACAGAGTGATGGGAAAGGCAGAGGCAACGACAGGGTGAAGGCAGGCAGACAAGGCAGGAAGAAGGGATGATTTGGGGATCTGCTCTGTGGTAGACACAAGTTTTGATCATCAGTTAGACCAGCTCACAAACACAGCAGCCCTGCCAGGAACACACCGTGTTTCCACGATGTTAGGCAGGCCATTCAGTCTCCCCATCTGTACAATGGGGCCACTTGATTCTCTCTGCCATGACCCAGGAGGAAGGCTGACCCAGGCGAGCTTCTGGGCTGAAGCTGAAGGGGATGCTGTATCCGGATCTGCCAGGTACTTGGGTTGCCCCAAGGGCCATCGGTGGCTGGACTCTGGGTCACTTTAGGGGTATGATTGAGTGGGGGTTTTTCTTTTTGAGTCAGGGGCTTATTCTGTTGCCCAGATGGGAGTGCAGTGGCATGATCCTGGCTCACATGGCAGGCTAGACCTCCTGGGCTCAGGCAATCCTTTCTGCCTCGGCCTCCCAAAGTGCTGGGATTACAGGTCAAACAACTGATTGTGTTTTTGAAAATTCATGTGCCTGAGGAGAGAGGAGGAAGGAAGACAAGGAAGAAGACCAGGAAGGGAAGATAAGGAAGACCAGGAAGAGCCAGAATAATGACAATAGTACTTTGTATTGTTTTGTTAAAAAAAAACCAAACAAATGTTTTTTAAATTAAAAATTTTTATGTGGTGGCCACTGAAAAATTTACATGTAGTTTTTAAGGCACAGTACAGAAATCTGTGTAGCCGGTGTCCCCAAATGGTATTGATATTGATACAGGCAAGATGCAGAGTATCTTCATCACCCTAAGGAATGTTCCTTTCTTGAGAAGGTTTTTACCTGAGCGAGGGGGAGAGAAAGAAGAGGGGATCCAAGGAAGGGGTCTGGGTGGACGGAGCATGGCGGAGGAGGGACGGGCCCCGCAGTTCCACCCTGTTAGAGATGGGGCTGAGAGGGCCAGAGGAGACCAGGGCCAGGCAGGAGCCAAGTTGGGAGCCCCAGGCTGAGTCTGGCTGTTTTATCTCAGGAAGAGAAAGCTCTGGCAGGGAGGGCTGGGGTTAGTTCTCCATGGGGCTGTCCTGGGACAGAGGGAGGAGATGGGTCTTCTGGGCCTGGAGAGGTATCTTCAGGCCCAGGATATAAGGCCAATTGAGTGCTTGTGCTGGTGCTGGGAGTGAGGGCTGAATAAAGCGTGGGCACCTGGGGTAAGGCTGGATTAGATGATTCTTTGATGTGGGGACGGTGAGGCCAAGTCAGAAGCCCCTGGGCTCTGCCCTGAGGGGTGCTGCTGGCCTGGCTGGCCACTCTGTGTGCCCTGCCCCTCCTGCCTTCCCTCTTGGCACACCCTTCTTTGTCCTGGCCTGTCTCAAGTTACCAGGGATCCTGTGCGGCCCTGTCTTCCCAGGGCTGGTCAGTGGTCACAAGGCCCAAGGTCAGACCTGTTTGTTTGGAGTTGTCTGGAGAGCAAAGCCCTGAGTGAGAGGGGTGAGGTGGAGAGGGCGCGGGACTGACGGGTGGCAGCTGGCCCGGCTCGCACGTGCTGCCGGGCAGCCTGGCTCCTCTGACTCTGCCATGGCTCCTTTCTGATCTTTGCACGCTGTCCTCATGTCCTAGACCTCTTCTGCTCGTTTCATAATTGGTTCTTTTATATCCTTTGATTGTCAGTCAAAAGGACACCTCCTCAGAGAGGCTCTCCCTGACTGCCGCAAAATACGTCCCCTTGCTCCTTCCTTAATAACTCACCCCACCTCCTTTGTTTCATCCCTGGCAAGATCACAACCCGCTGTTGTCTGTTAGTTTGTGAGGTCTGTTCTGTCTGTCCTGAAGAACGGTCAGCTCTGCCAGGGTGGGGCCACTGGGGCCTTGTTCTGGGCTGTGTTCCCAGTGCTTCGCCCAGCAGGTGCGCGCTGAGTGTCTGAAGAGTGAGGCCCCACGTCTAGAAGAACTTGGCCCTGTTCTAACACCTTGCCTGGATGTCCTAGACACATCCTCGGGCCACGTTGGAGGTAGCCGTGGTTATCATCCTCCTTTGCACGATGAGGAGCCAAGAGCAAGAAGGAGAAGTGTCCCACAGCTAGAAGGTGTGAGGCCGGGACTTGGAGCGAAGGCAGTCTGCTGCCAGAGTCCGTGCTCTCAGCTTCTGAATGAGGGAGGCCCACCTGCTCCTGGCCTGGACACTACTTCGTGGGGTCAGGGACTCCAGACTCTGTGGCTATCTCCGGACGCCGCATGCAGAGTGCTCCGCCCCCATCCCTCCCCTCATTCTTCTCTCCTGGAGGAGAGCTCTGACTCCAGGCAGGTCCTGGCAGACCTCTCCCCTCCCAGCAGTCCTGTGAGGGAGGACTTGCCATCCTCTCATGACAAAAGGGGAAACTGAGGCTTTCCATGGGAGGAACATGAACTGTCTTGTTTCTAGTCCAGGACCCTTTTCTCTGCCTTTTGCTTGCTCGGTCTGCTAGGTGGGAGAGCATTTCAGAAGGCTGAGTGGGTTTCTTCCCAGACAGGGTTCTTCTTCCCTCCCAGTGGCTTTGGGGGAGGGTGGCAGGCATGGCCGTTTCCCCTATTCTGCTGATGGAAAGCTGAGGTGCAGGGAGGTGAAGCCTGGAGCCTGTGGTCACTCTGCTGAGGAAGACCCAGGCTTCTTGGCTTCCAACCTGGGTCTGTCTTGGGCATCTATGACACCAGGTAGCAGGCAATACCTTCGGGCTCACCTGTCTCTGGGTCAAGGTGCGAGGTCAAGAGGCTAGCACATAGTAGGTGAGCAGGATACCATCGAACTGCTTAGAAGGTAATTTTTAAATGGATGCATGAGTGAATGAACGATTGCATGAGAAAATGAATGATTCCTTGATGTATGCCTCACAGTGGAGGCTTGGCAGGGTACCTGTAGGGGTTCTGTAAGTGCCAGCTGCCCGCTGAATCCTTCAGAACTAGCTGGTGTGATCTAATTGCTCGGGCTGAAGAAAAGGATCCCTTCTCTAAGGGAGAGATAAATCCAGTGATATAGAAGGTCAAGGAAGGCTTCTTGGAAGAGGTGTCATTGGCACAGGGCATAAGAAGTTGTAGGGAGATGCACACGAGGGTTCTATGCACTAACGGGGTCATCAGAACCCTGGATCAAACTTCGGCCACTAGGATGGAAGGAGGGCAAGAAGGTGCAAAGGCTCAGGCCTTGGGGGTGGGGGACCTTGATTTTTCTGCAGAAAATAAAAAAAAATTATTCTGATATGGTGGCATATACCTGTGGTGCCAGTCACTCAGGACACTGAGGAAAAAGGATCATCTGAGCCTAGGAGGTCGGGCTGCGGGATCATGCTACTACACTTCAGCCTGGGTGACAGCGTGAGACCCTGACTCAACTCCGTGGCGGGGGGGGGCTAGCCATCCACTGTACGAATCCAAGAACAGTCAGGCTCAGAATGGGGGCCATTCCTTGTGTTCTCCATGCCTGAATCTGTGTCTCCAACATTTTCCTAGAGCTTCTCTCTGAAGTCCATCCTGCTCTTGGCAGTGAACTCCAAGGACTGGCTAGTGTTTGACTGTGGACACATGTGGGTTCTGTTTCAAAGAATTTCAGTCTATGAAAATCCAAACATCCAAGGGAAGGGAATTTCATGTATTAAACCTCTCAGGGGATTAGGCATGCATATATGCTCATTTCTTTCTCATAAGAACCCATGAAGAAGTTACCACTCTTTACTTATTTTTTTTAACAGTCTGTACTGTTTAAAGTTCACCCATTCATAGTGTACAATTCAGTGGTTTCAGTATATTTACAGATTGTGCAACCATTGGCATAATTGGAGGACATTTTCATCATCCCCCAAAGAAATCTTGTACCCTTAGCAGTCACGTACTACTTCCATATACCCCAAAAGTCATGAGACTGGCACGATGAATTCTTTTCACCCCACTACCCAGCTTCTGCCGCTACCCAGTTCCATCCTAGATGCTCTGTCTTTCTGTGTTGATGCTGCTGCCGAAGAATTCTAAACCCTCACTACTCCAAGTGTGGCCCTGGAGCAGGAACATGGATCTCCCCAGGAATTCGAAATTCTGGGTATGGTGGCTGATGCCCGTAATCCCAGCACTCTGGGAGGCTGAGGTGGGAGGACTGCTTGAACCTGGGAGTTTGAGACCAGATTGGGCAACACAGCGAGACCTCATCCCTAGAAAAAAATATGAACAATTAGCCAGGTGGGGTGGTGTGTGCCTGTAGTCCCAACTACTTGGGAGCCTGAGGTCGAAGGATCGCCTGAGTCCAGGGGGTTGAGGCTGCGGTGAGCCGTGATCGTGCTACTGCACTCCAGCCTGGGTGACAGAGGGAGACCTCTACTAACAAAAAATGCAGAATTTCAGGCCCCACCCCAGTCCTGCTGAATCAGAATCTGCCTTCTAGCAAGATCCCTGGGAATTTGTGTGTCCAGCAGCATTTGGGCAGCTCTGGGATAAAGCAAACTCCAGCCTTCATGACATACCACCTTCCTGCACTTCAACATGGCCACCAGGTCAGTGTCACGACAGTTGAAACAAGCACTAATTCTGAAGTTTCTCTCTTAATTCCTATTCTGAAATGTGGGAACAGATCCTAAAAGGTTAGGCCCTTTGTCCCAGGTCTCTCTGGGAATGCAGAGTAGGAATTGCACCTAGACCATCTGGTGATGCCTTTCTTCTCTCCACCTCCCCATTCTGAGCCTGTCTCTCGCACAGCTGGGGGCCTTGGAGCTCTGGCCTAAACGCAAGCCTCTCCCCCTTGTCAAGGACACCCGGGAGCCTCTGGCAGAGTGCCTTGCGGACACCAAGACACATGGGCTGCTCACTCTGCCTTTCTGAATAGCTGGGTCAGCAGTAGCAGCATCTCTCACAGTGACCAGATGTGACTATGGTCAGACTATTTGTCAGGACACTAGTGATTGATAACAGAGTGGACCGGCCAGGCAACAGACCCACTTGTGATCCAGGCCAGCCCCTCTGCCTCTTGGAAACTTCTTCTTAGGGAAGCCAGTCTAGGGGACCTGGGCCTGGTCCTAAGACCGCAGGGTGCGCCATGTACCACCATCACAGTGTCCAGCTGGTGGGCCACTCCGGGCTTCAGCACGGTGTGTGCCCGAGAACCTCGTCCCTTCTCCCCTGCCTGGACTCCAGGGGAGGCTGTCGGGGAGAGAGCATCTGCTTACTAAGAGGCATTAGTGAGCGTGGAGGACAGCTGAGTTTGCTATCAAGCAGCAGATCCAGGCCTAGTATCCTGGAGCCCAGCGTAGGCCCTGGCCCTGTCCCGGGTGTCAAGGTGCTACTCCTCCTAGCAAGATTTGGAGTCTAACTTTTGGCCCTTGAGTTGAACTGTTTGACCAATAGAATGTGGCAAAAGTGACATTTGAGACCTCCAAGGCTGGGTCGTAAGAAGATACACTGCTTGCGTGGCCTCAGTGCACTCTATGTGGAACCTGGAGCCGCCATGAAGAACGTCCAGGTACTCTGAGGCCACTGTGCTGCAGAGGCCACATGCAGGTGCTCTGGGAGACGGTCCCAGCAGAGCTCTGCCTTCCAGGTGTCCCTAACAAGGCACCACGTATACGAGGGAAGCCAACATGGAGACTTCAGAGGGGCTGTCCACCAGCTGAATATCACGTGAGCATCCTCGATCCACACCACAGGGACTAGAAGATTCGCCCAACTGAACCCTGTCTGAATTCCTCAGCAACAAAATCTCAAGATGCAATAAAATAGCTTTTGTTTTAAGCCGCTATGTTTTGAGTAGTTTGTTACATAGCAACAGATGAACTGGAATAGAATGGAAGCCAGAAGCCCTCTGGAGACAGAGTCAGTGAGGCTCACCCACTAGGTATGAGGAGGATCATCCGACACTGCAAGTGGCACAGTGGGATTGAGGCATCTAAATTAAGAGTACCAGGCTTAGCAAATAAAAATACAAGATGCCCTGTTGAGTTTCACCTAAAGAGTGAATAAGCTTTTAGTGTTACCTCCCAAGTATGTAAGGGACATCTGTATACTAAACATTCCTTGTTCATCTGAAATTCAAATCTAACTGAACACCCAGCATTTCACTTGGCCACCCTCATCTGAGTAGGGAAAAGACTCATGTCAGGGCTGGGTGTGGTGGCTCACACCTGTAACCCCAGCACTTTGGGAGGCTGAGGTGAGAAGATTGCTTGAGTTCAGCCTGGGCAACTTGGCGAGACCTCATCTCTACAATAAATAAAAAAATTGCTGGGTGTGGTGACACGCGACTATAGTTCCAGTTACTTGGAAGGCTGGGTCCAGGAGATCCAGGCTGTGTTCTGGAAGACCCACGTCAGGACTGGAAGCGGGGATCCAGGAAGACACCCACCAAGAGATGGGTGCAGGGCTCAGGGGCCAAGCATTTAGGGGCCAGAAAGCCCAGCAGGGGCGCCTGCGGCACTGCTGACCATTGAGTGGCTGCGCAGGGTCCACGTCGGAACCACTGTGTGTTCTCTTGGCCGGTGTCTTGGCTGTGGCCAGACCTGGGATCTATAGACCATGTGAGTGACCTGGAGGAGCGAGTGCAGGATCCCTCTGCCCTTGACTTGGCCCTCGCCATGGCCATGGCATGTGAGGAATGCAGCCTGCTCAGAGCTCCCTGCATGGCTGGGCCTCTCAGAGGCATCTCCTTCCCATCATTCGGACCATCCTTGCAAACTGCTGACTTGGCCACATTGCACTTCTCCATATCTCTGGAAATTCAACTTGGCCTGGAGAGCTGTTTGCTGGTGATGTGTGAAAGGCTACCCCGAGAGGGGCTGGGTCACCACAGAGCTGCCCTCCCTCCTGTGGGGTCCAGGGACTGGGAGACTCCAGGGGCCCGCCACTCTTTCTCCCTCTAGTCCAGGAGACCGTATGTTCCTGGCCTCTGGGAGAGCCAAGGCTTTTCCAACCCTGGGCCGCAGGAAGGCCCTTAGAGAGGCACATTCAGGTTGCTGCTCTGGGCTCAGCCACTTCTGCCTGGCCTCTCCTCAGAAGGCTGGGCTCCAGACTCTTACAACAACGTATCTGGGAAGAGGGCAGTCCTCCAGCATCCGCACACAGAGCTGCACCATCTCTGAGCTGGGGGAAGCGTGGGGATCTGGCCTGGGTTGGGAAGTCCCTCCTAAAGCGACGGCTCTTCCCTTGGGGCTCTGGCTAGGAGGCCCTTTGAAGGCACCTTCTCTCTCCATCTTTTTGTGGCTCCCTCTTGCACCGTGCACCAGCAGGAATGGCCTGGTTGGCCTCGCCCTACCTGCCCTGATCTGCCTACTGCCTTTCCCCTAGTTTGACCCAGACACACCACTCTGGTTGGCAGGGCCCCTGCTCTCTGCACCCCTGGACTCCGCAGTGCTCAGACTCCACCCTTTTGTCAGGAATCATCAGACCTGCTATGCACTGACACTGAGCTGAGTGCTCCAGGGGACACCGTGTGACAAGTTTCCTGCCCTCAAGGAGTGAGGGGTTCATCTGAGGGGACAGGGAGGTGTGGTGGAAAGATGTGCATCTAATCGCCAGAGTCAAGACTCCAGAGCCGACTTCGCTGGAGGCCATGAGTGACCGTGAATGTGTCCCTAGAGGTTTCTGAACCTCAGTCATGTCACTGTGAACCCCGACCAATGCTATTCTTTTCCTTTCTGCCCCACAGAGTGTGAGCATCAAGTGGCAGTGATGGCGAAAGCTGGGTACTCCACGTGTTCCTGTTGACAGGGATTATTTTTGTCTCGGTTAGAGCGCAGCTTTGTTGGTTTGTTTGTGTATTTGAGCATAAGCTCTGCTCTGCAGAATTGGAGGACACATGGTTTAATTCCAGCTACAGGGTTTGCGACAGGTTCCCTGGTGAAAGGGACTTTGGAGGTGGGCCTGAGAGAACAAGAAGGGGTTTTCCATGATGATGAAGACAAGGTGGGGGTGGGGGAGGGCGGAAAGGGTGTCTAGGGCACTGGGAATGGCATATGCAAAGCCAATGGGGAGCGAGAGAACCTGGCATGTGTGGCCCTCCAGGCTGACACCCCCGACGTGGGAGGGAGGATGGGATGCAGCGGAGAGCCCAGGGATGCCAAAGGGATGGGTCACCCCGGGGTCAGCATGGAGAGCCCTCTGCGTGCCAGCCTGAGACGTCTGGACTTTCTCCACTCGACAGCGGGGAGTCGAGGATGGCTTTGAGCAGTAGTGACACGATCAAAAGCATGCCTTGGCTCTTCCCGACGCCGTCTCCACCCTGCGCCCTCTGTTCAGATCCTGCCTCCTCTACGGAGCTTTCCCCAGCACTCTCTGGACTGACGGAGGCGGGCTGCCTCCCACCTGGCCTTCCCAGGAGCCAGCCCGAGCCGGCTGGCCGCCTCGTGTCTTCCACCAAATCTCACTGACAGTCCCAGCATGCGTGAGCCGTGCTCCCGTCTCCCGCTCTGTGATGTTGGCATGAAATACTCAAATGCCACCACAACAAGGACTGACCTACATCTCTGGGGTCAAACCAGCTCAGAGGGGCCAAGTCATGCCTCTGTTTGATTTTCCTGGATTAGAGTCAAGCTTAGTGATGGCAGCACAAACAGCCTCCTCCTCTCTTGCTTTAAAAGAGTTGTGGCTGGGGCTGAAGACCCTGGCCTGCTTTTATTTTTAACAGCCAGAGTTGTCTTGTGGCTGGAGGTGAGGTGCAAGAGGATGGCAGAGAGGAGCTGGTGTCTTTGGCGTCCCTGTGGGTGAGAACAAAGGTTTCTCATGAGCCCTGTGGTGACCTCAAGGCTCCACCTTCTCTCATAGCCTCCAGGAATCCTATATGTAGCTCTTAAAGGCCCAGGGGGTGCTCTGGTTCTATCCTTCACTCTGAGAGGGGGAAACTGAGGCCCAGAGTGGGAGGCACCAGCTAAGGATCACACTGGAGATCAGTGGCGGTACCAGGAACAGAGCCCCGCCTCTTGATTCCTGGTGGGTGTGTCTTCCCTGGCCCTGCCCAGCCCCCTGCATGGGGGGTAAACAGAATCAGGGAGAGCTTGGAGGCAAGGGGCTGGAGTTGAGGACAGAGTGGGAAGTGGGCAGAGTCAGGGAGACACCTGTGGAATGCTGGGACAGAGCCGCTGCGCAGAAGATCTGGCTTCGATTCGGTCAACAATTATGCATTGCTGGTTTCACAAGCTGTGATGGTGGGCCCAGCTCAGCCACCCACCCACCCACCCACTAAAAAGGGTGACCACTCTAAGAAAGGCAACACAATATTTTCAAAGAGCAGAGGGAGCGACTACTCGTGGCCTCTGCTTGGGGCAGGGCCCGAGGAGGCCATGAGGAGGGGGGTTAGGCATGAGCTGGGTATCCACTGTGTACCAAGCATCCTTCTGGGCATCCACTGTGCACAAGCATCCTTCTCACCTCCACCTGACCCCTGCTGAGCACCTGATGGGAGGAGGGGTAGTCAGTGAAGGCTTCCTGGAAGAGGTGGCTCCTGAGATAAGTCTTGAAAGGCAACGGAGAATTAAGTGGACTGAAAATGGGGTCAGTGCTGCCAGCAGATGCAGCAGGGTGTACAAAACCAGGAAGGCATGACGCTGCATAAGTGATTATTGCCTTATGCTATGATGACACACGCCCCAGCTCAAGGGCAGAGGGGGAGGGCTCGCGGGGGCGCCAGGTCTGCCGGTTGGCCACCCTTCGCAGTTTGATTTCATCCTCCAGGTTCTAAAGCTGGAGCGAGGCCTGTCTGGGATTGTGTTTTAAGCGGTGACCCTGGCAGGACAGTGGCAGCTGACTCAGAGAAGCTGTTGCAGCAACCCAGGCGAGAAGAGGATGAGGGCTTGACCTTGAGCTGTGGTAGTGGGACAGGGGGAGAGGAGGACGTTGAGAAACGCATAGGAGGTCAAGCTGTCAGGACCCAGTGACTGACGGGACGTGTGGGAGGAGAGAGAGGGCAGAGCCAAGATGGCCTTGTCCTGGGCATGGTGCGAGGCTTGCAACCCCAGCCCTGAGGAATGTGGGGTGGGGTGGGGGCAGGCTCCCAGACTCAAGGCTGGTCTCTGGTTGAGACGGGGTGAGTGAGTCCTTGGTGCCTGTGAGCTGTGAAGGTGGCCAGAGACTCCCAGGAAGCAGCTGGAAGCCTAGGGTCTAGAGGCGGGACCGAGGGCTGGGCTAGGCATGAAGATCTGTCTGGAAGGGAGGGGCACACCCAGTGTGGAACCACAGGGTGGTGAGATGGTGCAGGAAGGCATTCAGAGGGAGTGGGACCCATCCCTGCTAGTCCTGACCTTTAGAGAGTGGGTGGGGAAAGGGAGAAACCCACAGGAGATGAGGGTGGTCAGAGGCAGAGGCTAGTGATGGCCACATCCTGTGGGCTGAGGGAGGAGGGGGCCTCACGAGTGGGTGTGAGGGGATGGCCTGCAGGAAAATGGCTGTCGATGGCCCACTGGGAAGGGTGAGGGTGGAGAGGGTCTCCTCAGGATGGGAGGGACATGGGCAGGCCTGGTGGGAGGGGCGGCCCGGGGAGAGAGGGAGTTTCTGTCAGTTCTGGGAGAGACGGGTAATCCAGAGAGCTTCCAGCGCTGGGGTTCAGCCCACCACTGCCAGTGTGGCCTGGCAGGCTGAAGAGGGATGGGTGAGGGGGTCATGGAGGTGGGGCGGGGGCAGCAGGTCACACCAGAAGGCCTTCATGTTCTCCTGAGGTCAGGTGTCTCTGGGAGCCAAGGCGGAAAGAATGGGGAAGGATGAAGGTCGGTGAGGCAAGGAGTTCATGTGGGAGCCGAATGTGGGTGGCTGGCCAGGGTGGCCGAAGGACTTGGGGCTCAGGTCGAGGGTCCGGCTGAGGCTGGAGACCCCACACGGACATCGGTCTCACATCTCCATAGACCGTGATTGGGTTGGCCCCTGGGATGTCTGGCTGGAGGAAGGAAGAGAAGGGTAGGGTATTGAGGCATGGGGGGTGCTGGCGAGAGGGTCGTCAGAGGGTAAGAAGAGAGGCTGGGGTTAAGATGGGAGAGGAGAAGCAGGTGCCCTGGTCCCTCGAGGGGAGAGCTGAAGGACCAGGGAACTCGGGGGTCGGGAGGTCACTCACACGGAGGCTGAGCCCATCAGCTGATGGCAGACTTGGAGTCGGGAGGAAAATGGTCTGAGGCTGGGTGGTGCAGGAGTGAAGAGGAGCTGGACGGGATGGTGGGGTCTGAGAAGCATGAAGAGAGAGGAGGGTAGCCGAATCAGGCAGCAGGAACCCCGCACAAAGAAACCCACCCTCCAGAGGGGCTGGTGGCATCACGGCTGGAAACACCCCCAGGGTGTGGGTAGCTGGGGCCACACAAGGAAGTGAGATGTGGGAACAGAAACAGTCTCTCAGAGAGGAGGGGGGTGGCGATGAGGCCACAAGTGGCGTAGTTCCTATCACAAGGTGACTACAGAGGGGTGTTAAAGGAAGTGGTTTTCAGGAGGACCAGGAGGGAGGTTTGGGAAGGAAGGTGGGTGAGGCCTGGGGAGGTGAGGGCGGGGACAGGGGCGGTGGCCTAGGGAGGTGCACCCTGAGCTGTTGGCTGAGATGCGGGGTAGAAAGCACGGTGCAGGGTTTCCAAGAGCAGGAGCCTGCGGGGTGAGTAGGAGTTTTCCTGGTGAATGAAGGAGGTGGGGACAGGGAAGAGTGGTCAACAAGACCAGACAGCCCTGCAACGACCCTTCGCCCATCCCACAAACACACATCCAGGGTTCCTGGGCTACAGGAACGGGTTTTTCGTGCTTGGGACACACCGCTGAACAGCATGTCAGTCCTTACTGACATGGGTCTTACATTCTAGCTGGTGCAGAGGGAGGATGGAAAAAAACAACAAACAAGGTCGGAAGTGAGTTTTAGAGCATGGTAGAGGGTGATGAGGCTGTGGCGGTACGGGGGGCAAGGGCTGTGCAGGTGATGGGCAGGGCTGGGAGGCCAGGTAACATTGGCAGTGTGGCGGTCAGGGCAGGCCCAGGAGATGCCAGCGGCTGGGTGTGCTTGGGAGTTCCACCTTGTTTGTTAGCGTTGAGGGTTTGGAGAGGTTCCTGAATGGCCACTCTGATGGAGGCATGTGGGAGAGCCTGGAGGCAAGAAGAACCTTCTGGGCTGGACGAGGAGGGATGGGAAAGGAAGCAGGAGAAAACACATCTCCATGGGCCCCTGTGCAGGGCTGGCCGCTGCCCTGGAGCAGCCTTCCATCAGTCTCTGTGGGTGTGTCCTCAGTTTACATGAGAATACTGTGCCGTGACACATTCTAAAGACAGCGCAGTCCTGAGCACCTGGACTGACTTTCGTAACGCACCCTCCCATCCTCCCAAGTCCCTCGTGAGGCTGGTGTCACTGTCTCCATCTCCTCATGACACGTCCAAGGCTCGGAAGTGTCTGCACCGGGGCCAAGTTGGTAGACTCTAGTGACAGTCTGTGAGCTGTCTCCTCACTCACCAGCTGTGTGACTTTGGGCAGTTCCTTAACCTTTCTGGCCTCAGCTTCCTAATCTGGAAATGGGGAGGGTGAAAGCACCTACCTTAATTTAGGGTTCTGAGGATCAAATGAGGTAATTACATAAAGCACATACAACAGGCCCCAGCACTCAGGGCCCTGCGACTGTGATGACTGTCCAAGGTCACTTAGGTAGGAGGGGGAGAGGAGGGCTTTGGATCAGGGCCTCACGGGGCTGACCCCAGCCTCCCGCTCTGTGTGGCTCTGGACGTGCCTGCCCAGGCTGGGGAGGAAGGAGCTGTGTCCCCCATCAGGCCTGTTCCTTTGCTGCGGGCGTGTGACATATTGTGGTGTGATATGTTTTCCCCTCATGGTGCAAGACGTGACTCAGAGGGACATGCTGGGGAAATGAGCTTCTTGGATTGCCCACCTCATCGCCCCTGCATTCTTTTGAGTTTCTCTGAATCAGACTTTATATCTGGCTCTGCCATTCACCGGCCGTATTTATGCAGAAAACAGCCCCACATTTCCAACTTGCTCAACAGCCGTAAAGATTCATCTTTGGCCCGGGGAGGGTAGCCAAAGAGAAGAGGGGGGAGAAGGAGGGAAGAAGAAAGAAAGAGCCAGCAACAATCAAAACAACCTTTTTCTCCCTGTGCAATCTGGGCAGCTTCCAGGAGGATAATGTCTTTCCACCGTGGGTCGCCCCCTCCCTCCCTGGCTGTTTTCGCAGGAAGCAGATCCTGGAGCATTTTCAATGTGCCCCTCGAGGCAGAACAATGAGGCCCTTGAAGCCTCGGAACCGCGCTTCCTCCAGTTATCCGGAGCCGCGCCGCGCCCCCTCTGGAGCGGGCGGGGGAGGCCGCGTCGCGAAGGGGAGCAGGGCCATCTCTGGGGACCGGGAGGGGGCGAGGCTGCGGGGGGCTGCGGAGCCGTACGAGGGAAGCCCATTAGCCAAATAATAGGTTTGGATCCGACTGTTTTGCCAAGGTACCCGGCATTTATCCGGCTCCCCGATTGGGGGCGGGGAGCTGGGAGGAGGCGGCGAGGATCCAATTACGGCTGCTCCAGCCGGGTCCCCGGGAGCCTGCGACGGGTCGGGCGGGGCGAGCGGGGAGGGGAGCTTGGAACCTCGGACCGGCCGGCCTGGAGGCGCCCCAGCCCCGCGTCCCTGCACCCCGCACTTCAACCCTGCGCCTCGCGCCTGGCTCCCTGCGCCTCTGCACCCCGCGCCCCGGCCCTTCCCCCCGACCTTGCGCTCCTGCACCGCGCGCCCTGGCCACACGCCCCTGCACCCCGCGCCCCGGCCCTGCGCCCCGGCACCCCACGCGGGCTCCTCCCGCCCCGGCGGCTCAGCTGCCTCATTGTTTATTGTGGAGTCTGCCTCTCCCCCTGCCCGTCCCCCTCCTCCGCCCGCCCGCCCGCACTCCTTCCCTCCCTCCCGCTCCTTTCTTCCTCCTCCCGAAAGAAAGAAGAGCCAGTCTGTGGAGACGAATGAGTCATGAATAAACAAACAGCGTGGGGGGGGGAGCTGTCACTCCGAGCTGACTTCCTGGCCGCTCTGCTCCCCGACCTCCTGGCGGGGCACAGAAGCCAGGCTGGCTGCGGTGGGGGCGGAGGCTGGGGGGGGGGTGGGTTGGAGTGGGGTGTGGTGCGCAGGACCCCAGTTCTCGGGCCGATCGTTGACCCCAGCCCTCACAAGCATCAGGGCCCTTAGAGTGAGTGAGTGTGACGTGATGTCCCCAAACCCCTATGTCCATGTGGGCTGAAGGCTGTGAGTGGATTCCCTTGGGTTGGACTACAGCCATCCACCACAGAAAGGCAGTGCACAGGGCGCTTGCTGTGGTCTGCGGTGCCCTGTGTAGATCATCCTCCGGGAATGTGCGTGTGTCTGCTGGGTTGTGTAGGTGTGGCTTCTGCTGGGTTGTGTAGGTGTGGCCTTCCCGCGTGCATGTCTAGTGTGTGCCGCAGACGAAAGGATGCCCGCCACAGGGATGTGTGTATATGTGTCCTGTGCTTGTGATATATGTCTGGAGTGTGGATACACAAGAGTATGTGTACATGTGTGTGCTGGAGACCCGTGTGTGTGTGTGTGTGTGTGTGTGTGTGTGTGTGTGTGTGTGTGTGTGTGTTGTGTGACCCTTTTCCTGACTCTGAATTTGCTCCTGCCACTTTAAGTTTTGAGTCTTGTTTTATGCTTGGCTCTTCTCTACTCAGTTCTCCCTTGTGAGCTCCTGTGGGTCATTTGGGGCCGAATCTCCCCATCAGTGAGGCCCCAGGGCCCCAGCAGACCTCCAGGGCCTGGCCTGGCGGGCCTCAGCGTCCACAGCTGTGGCCACACGCAGGCTGACAGTGCTGACTCATGCCTGGCGAGAGCTGAGTTTGACCAGCGCCCAGGCTGGGTGAGCCCCCCTTGTGGAGAGGAAAGGGGCCTGTGCCAGCCCAGACATTCTGGGGGCTTGTGACCGCATGAGGTTAGAAGCAGGGGCAGGAGTAAGTCATTTCTTCTGCTTCCCTGGCAACCACACACCCTCACATGCGTCTACGCCAAGGCCAATGCTGATGGCTGGGCCTTCAGGAAGAAGGATGGTGAGACCAAGGCAAGGCTGTGACTCAAGCTACAGCCCAGGCCCCTGCTGTTTGGCTGGGTCCAGAGCCAGGCCAGCTCTGTCTCCAGTTTCTTAGGCTCTCTAACTCCTGGTTAGAGATTTGCATGCAGGGACAGATGCCCCCAAAACTGAAGCAGGACGGAGGTTTGTCGCCTTCCCCCCATAATCACTGGCTCCTCCAGGCACCCTACCACCTCCTCCTTGCTGGATTTAGTCTCCTGGCACTGGAATTATAGCCTTGGTTGTGGGTCTGATCTGGGAGGCAGGCGCAGGGGTTGGGGGCAGCAGGCCAACCCTGGCCATTTCCCTGTCTTGCTTTCCCATCCTTCAGGGGGTAGGCAGTTTGGAAGACAAGGATCAACATAGGTTGGGAGACAGGTACATGCGGGTCTACAGCCTGACTCCTTCATTTGCTAGCTTTGTGATTTAGGGACAGTCACTAAACCTCTCTGAACTCTCTTTCCTTTTCTTCAAAATGTGCATAATGACCCCCTACCCCAAGGAATCGTTGCGAAAATGAAAGAGAAAATGCCTCTGAACCCTGAATTCCGAGCCTGGCATGGGATTGAGACTCAGGAAGGGAGGATCTACTCTTAGCCTATCTCCAGCCCTAATCTCAGGCCCCAGAATTTTGCAGGCCCCAGCTTGTTGGTCCCCTGACCCAGGGAGGTGCTGAGTCCCCTGGACCTTGGCTGAAATTTGAGGACTTGGAAGCAGTGTTATATGGTAGTTGGGGGTCTCTGAGTCCCAGAATAGCATTGGGTCAGGACCAGCCTTTAAAACAAAGCTGGTCTCGGAAGGATAACTGTGACTCACAGCATCTTTCTGGAACTTTTCCTGTGGGAAGAAGTCTCCACCTCTCAGGTCATATTCTAGCTGTACCTGGGCTGATCTTGGCATGTGAATACATTTCGTTTGGTCTATGTAATATGAAAACAAACATTAAAAAAAACCCCAGTCAATACTTAGGAATGAAGACATTTTACGTGAAAATATGAATTTTCAATTTCCCTGAAATAATGAGGGAATTTGGCCACGCTGGGCTCACATTTTACATGGCAATTGTGTGCTGAGCTGATAGCAGGGGCCCCTTCAGGCTGGTCATGTGCTCTCCAGTTTACCGCAGTCTCCACCACTCCTTACTTGCAAGTTCCCAAATTTGAGCATGTGGATAATCACCTGAGAACTTGTTAAATTACAGACCGTGTTTCTGTGTCAGTGGGTCTGGGATAGACCTGAGGGTTTCTAACAAGTTCCCAGGTGATGCTGCTGCCATTGGTCCAAGGTTCCCCTTTGAGCACTACTGGGCCACCTGATGCTGATTTATTAACACGCTGGGCCTGTTGCTTTTTGAATAGTAGGGAAATCTCAGAGTGCACAACTCTAACAGATGTAGAAAAATAAAAAAGGACAGGGAATATCATTTGTTCCAGCAAAAAAGGGAAGCGTATATTTCCTTGGGGACATAAAAGATTTTCCCTTGTGTTTATATGCAAACACTTTGCATATATGTCAAATAAGCACAGCTTAAGGTGCTGCAGTGATGTCTATCCTGAGCAGAACCTGAGGAACGTGCTGTGCCGCCGCTGTCTCTGCACTGGTTCTTTTCTTTTTTTCCCCTTTCATTTTATTTTTTAAAATTTTTTTGTAGTCTTGCTTTGCTGCCCAGGATGGTCTTGAACTCCTGGCCTCAAATGATCTTCCCGTCTTGACCTCCCAAAATGCCGAGGTTATAGGCGTGAGCTGCCGTGCCCGGTTTCTGTGCTGGTTCTTACACCTGCCCACCTCACTCATTGTCTTTATCTGAGTGGCCTTGCAGGTGTTTGAGTGTGTGATCCCCCCATTGCTGCTTATTTATTAATAGAGCAACTGTGATTTGAACCGGTTCCATTGCTGCACTGTGTTAGGATGTGGAGACACAGAGTGAATCAGACAGACCTAGTCCCTGCTGTCATGGGGTTCATAGACCACTGGGACAGACAGACAAAAAAGTTGACTGGATAGATAAAAGAAGGAATTATGAATTGTGATAACTGGGGTGCTGAGACAGAGAGTCTCGGGGTACATGGGACCCTCTTTTTTTCTAGTGGTCAGGGAAGCTTCTCTGAGTTCCCTATCCTTTGAGGGAGGGGTTGGGAAACACATGGGATCTTGGACCAAGTCAGCTTGAATCTCTGTGCTAAAAGATGGTGCCCAGACTCAAAGACTTTTCCTGGCTCGGTATCGCTGCTCCCAGGTCTTCCCCACCACTAGAGATTTTATCCCCCTCTGAAGCTTGGGTTGCTCTTCACCAAACTCAGGGAACACTCCTGACCTTCTGACACATGCATGTGCTCTCTCTCTCAATTGCTCTAACCTTGAGCTGCGCCTGCTGCCTCTCGCTTCAGGACCCAGCCCACAGTGCCTCGTGTTGTCACTCAGTGGCTTCATGAAGCTCCACGGGTGTCTTCAGGAGGCCATGCCACCCCTTGGTTAGGTACTTCATCTCTCTGGACCTCAGAACCCTCAGGACCCTCCTGTCCTACACTCATGTACAGATGAGGATACTCACCCCAGTGCTTTCGGTGTCCCACTCTTCCCAAAGGGCAGGACTTTTCCTTTCTTCTGACTTTCCTCGCAGCATCTAGTCCAAGGTTGAGCACAGAATAGGGGCATGGGACTGGGAACTGACACTTCTCACATTTGCATCTCCTACAATGGCTAAGGAATCTTGTCGAGTTATGGCAAACCTGTGGCACATTCTTCCCACATTGTGCTCACAGCAGACATTACTAATCAATCATGGCACTTTCTTGTTGAGCCCACACAGAGCATCTGGATCCATTTAACACAGGAAGCTGATGCCAGTGAATTGGAGTTGCCTTGTGTGATGAAATTGATTAGCCATTCCTATTTTAGGAAGAGGTATCAAATTACATGGGCCTCACCTGGCCTCCTGAATATGTAGACACCTGGGATATGGACCCAGGATGGGGTTTTAGGCACCTGGGCATGGAGGTAGGAGCTGTTGGCTAATGGGAAGAGAGCTACTGGAAGCGGATTGTCAGTGGGCAGAGATGAAAAGCACTTCTTTGCCTCTCTTGAGAGTGAGGACGTGAGGGCAAGAAGCTTCTCTGGGAGGCCTCCTGGAAGAGGTGGGCCTGGAGTTGAACTAGTCAACTGAGACCTGCCCCTCTGTCCCACCTAAGCTGAAGAGTCACCCTTCTGCAAAGGCAGAGGTAGCCCAGGGCACTTTGCAGAGCCCCTGTCTAAGCAAAAGAAGCGTTCATGGAAATCAAGTGTGTGTATTTGTGTTCTAGGAACATCAATATGTTTGGCAGAGCTGTGGTCATTAGGGAGATGCACAGGGACACTGATGTCTGTCAAGGCTCCCAATGGGGCTGGGGTTCCCAAACAAATGTCTGGATGTCTTGCTCTGTGCAGAGGCCTGGCCATGAGACAGACCTGGCTCCTCGGGCTCTGGACCCCAGGACTGGAAGTCAGCAAAGTGGAACGAACGTGAGGGCCTCCCTGCTCCCCTTGCCAGCTGCCATGGCCCTGTTTGCCTTCTCTCCTTTGGCTTGGGCTCCCTGCACAGGGATGGAGCTGGCTGTGGAGGTGTGTCTGCCCTCTGGTCACTGGTGCCTGGCCCTAGAGCGAAGAAATGGCTGACCGAATGAATGATTGGCACCTCTCTTTCCATGGGCTTGTCATGTGTTCGTGCTTGTTGACGTCTGTCATGTCTGCTAAACCTGAAGCTTCACGCTGGCAAAGCTGAGGCTGGGAGCCTTGCAACTGTGTCCCCCGGCAAAGCACTGCTCCCGCACGATGTGGAATTTCACAGAGCCTAGGAGAAGGCCATGTGTTCATACTGTGCCTTTTGGGCTCTGCTGAGTGCTGGGTCTGGATCATGATGGGCCTTGGGCAGTTCTGGAGCTGGGGCCCTGGCAATCCCTGAGAACATGGGGCTCTCCAACCGCGGGCATGGCTCACTGGTTCCCCGAATGCCACTACCGCACCACCTGTTATACCCTCCCCCCCCAGTTCCACGCCTGGAGCGCTTTCCCGGGTCTAGCTCAGCGCATCTGAAGTCCTCTTGATTCTTCAGGTTTGACTCCAGGACCACCTCCTCCAGGAGGCCTTCTGGATAGGCCTCATGCTCTCCCTGCACCCTTGGCACATGCCTACTGTCCTCACAGGATCTGCGGTCCACATACGAGAGTTCATGAAGGCCGAGGGCACCCCTCTCCCTGCAGGTGAGAGCCTAGGGACCTCGGGAAAGGCTTCACTGGACTACATGAGCAGCCCCTGTCCTGGGCCCTCTGCACCCTCTCTGGGGGTGGGTGGCTTTCCCTTGGAGGAGAGCCCTCCCTCATCTCCATGCACAGACAGACCTGGCCTGGCCCCTCCACAAGCTTGGCTTCTCAGCTTCAGCCTCAGGTGCCAGGCCTTGGAGATGGGAAAGGCGTGGTGTGTGGTGTAGGCCCCGGCCTGCACTGCAGCTGGATGTGTGGGGTCTGCGGTGACTCAGCGTGTCTCGTTCAGGTTCCTCGATTGTAAAATGGGACACCTGTTCCCGTCTCATCAGGTTTTGTGGAGATAACAGGCACTTGCGTGTCTACTCCCTCCTGACTCAGCCTAGAAGGTTTTCTCCTTCCTCTTTTCCCAGATAGTGCCGGTCATCCTTCAGAAGATCTGGGTTCAGTGTCACCTCCTCCAGGAAGCATCCCCCATTACGAGTTCCAGTCAGGTACCCTCATTGTAGAGTTCCAGTCTCTTCTCCAGTGGGTCTTGTCTATGTGTATGAGTCTGTATTTAGATACAGCCTTCCCCTGTTCGACTCTGAGCTTCCTGAAGGCAAGGGCCATGTCTGCTTCACTTCCCATTTTATCCCTGTACCCAGCATGGGGCCACACTTCAAAGGCAATCAGGGAGTATTTACTAAGTACTTGATACATTTATTTTAAAAATTAATTCATTCATTCATTATTTTTGAGTTGGAATCTCACTCCGTCACCCAGGCTGGAGTACAGTGGCACGCTCATGGCCACCACAGCCTTGACCTGCTGGGCTCAGGCGATCTTTCCACCTCAGCCTTCCAAGTAGCCAGAACTACAGGCATGCACTAACACGCCTGGCTAATTTTGTATTTATTGTAGAGACAAGGTCTCGCCAAGTTCCCCGGGCTGGTCTCAAACCTGAGGGCTCAGGCAATCCACTTGCCTTGGCCTTCCAAAGTGCTGGGATTACAGGCTGAGCCACCAAGCCCAGCCGTACATGACAAATTTAAAGAACCTCACTCCAGTGGGGATCCAGTTAGTACACTGCAGCTCTTCTTACCCAATGCAAATGTGGCCCCTTATCCAGCGGTCAGGGGGATGTTCTATTGCTGTACATCTGACCTGAGCCGGTCTGCCTTCCCTGGGAAGTGCCTGCCACGCTGGGCTTCTCTGTCCTGATGCACGGAGGGCAGGAGGATGGCCAGGTGAGTTGGGCCTGAGGTCTGAGCCCCCAGGGTCAGTCACTGCCTGAAAGGAAGCCCCCCAGGATCCATCCTGGGCAGGAGAGAGGGTGGGAAGTCTGTATCTGCATGCAGCCAAGAGGAGGGGTCTGTGCTCACTGTTCTCAGCCTGGGTTTCTGGGTCGTTGTCCACACTCCCCAAACTGTGTCTGGCTTTTGAATCTCTTCTGATCACAAGGCTGGGGTGCGAGCCATCCAGGTCCTGGGTCTTCTATTTTATTCCACCGGGCTTCAGTTTCTTCATCTGTCAAAAAGATAGGATTTTGAGGATCCAGTGGATAACTAGCACCCACAACACTTTACAGTTTGTAAAACCTGTCATATGTTTTCTTGACAGAATGCGGAGTTCCTTCTCTGGGTGAACCAGAGATGAATGGGTGCTAAAGAAATGAGATGGCCACATACGAAAGTTCAGGGTGCCGTGTGGGTGCCACTCTGGGGGGCACTGTGTGTGTGGATGCAATCGTGCCCCTTGTGACAGAGTAAAGTAGCGGTACCGTGGTCTGGGGTGGATGAACGATCGCTACAGCGATCTCTGCCCCATGCTTGGAGGAGCCAGAGTCTGGGCAGGAGTCTGCTCTGCTGGGCCTCACCTTACCCAGACTTCTCAAATCAATAACTGGTGTCCCTGGGCACTGAGGGTGGTAACCTTGGCGACCCTTTGCCCTGGCCCTGCTCTGCTTAGGTGAAGACCTGGGCTGGACACACTTATGTGGGGACACACCTGCCTATCTGTGCACACGAGTACATACGGGCACAAGCTCACAGGCACACAGGCACGTGCACAGCGCTCTGGCCTGACTGCTCCGTTGCCTGGGCCTGAGTGCGTGTCTCAAGTCCTTTTCTTTGCAGAACACATGGAAAAATGATTCCCAAGCAAGAATATTCTATCTGGTTCCCTCCTGCCTCCCACCATCTCCATTCTGCAAACAGGGAAGCTGAGGCCAGAGAGGGCAAGTGGTTTGTCCAGGGTCCCACAGCAGAACAGTGTCAGGGCCAGTAGCAGCATGTGTGACACCAGGATGCCCTCAGCTGTGTCAGGGTGTCCCGGCCAGGTGACTTCTCCCTGCTGGGGCATGTGATTTCAGCGAACTCTCCTCTGCTCAGCATCCCCATTGCATGGATGGGGAAAACCAACTTGGCAAAACTCCCTGCCTCCCCCCCCCCCCGCCTCGGATCACGCAGATTGAGACTTACAGGCTCTGTGCTGGAGCCCTGGGCTGTGGGTTTTGCCCCACATTGTTGGGAAATTCCAGGTTTGTAGCTGCAGCCAAGAGAGCAAAGCTCACTCAGACTGTAACTTAAAATTTCATAAACAGGGTTCCACACAGGAGCCACCCACCCAGGGCTGCCTGCCCCAAGACTCCTGCCCGCTGCGTGGGTCCATGTGCCTGGCCAGCAGCCTGGCAGGGCCGCCCTCCTGCCTGCCCCCCATGCTGCAGACAAGGCTCCTTCCTGGCCTCTCACCTCCTCAGCCCTCCCTGCCCTCCTGCTGGCAGGCTGTGGTAACAAGATGCCCTTTGTGTGCTGGGCGGGGGAGGGGGCTGCGGGCTGGCTCCTGCGAAGCTTCTTGCTGCTGAGTCACAGCTCCCCGCCAGGCTCTGGGAACAGAGAGTCGCAGGTGACTGGCCAGGCGGCACAGAGCCCAAGACCTTGGAGATGACCTCAGGCAACCCCTCCTTTGCATGGGCGGGGAAATCGAGGCTCAGAGAGGGGAAGGGGCCGTTTCATGCTTTCCTAGGACAACTGTGAGGACGTGGCACCTCTTCCTGTGGTCTAGGGGCTCCCAGGTGTGTCATGTGGTCATAATAGTGTCCTACTTGTTCCCAGAACGCCTGGGTGTGTCTGTGTGTCCATTGTGTGCACACATGCTCACATGTGTCTGGATTCATGCATGTGAGCATCGAGGGTGCAACCATGTGAGTGTGTGCTAGTGTGAGTTGGTGTGTAAGTGTGTTTGCCTTTCTAGGGTCCCCCTGCCTTCTCCCAGAGATACCCTGGCCTGTCCTCAGTGGCACTGCCCCTTCCATCTGCCTCTCTGCCACAACCTGGTCTTATCCCTATACCTTAGCTGTGTGACTTTGGCAAGCTATTTCTTTTCTCTGAGCCTCCATTTTCTCCTATAAATAATAAATAATATGTAAATGTAAATATAATAGCCTTGCCTCACAGAATTGTTATAGGGATGACATTTGTACCTGTAAAACTCTTAGAATAGGCCCTTAAGGAATATGAGTTATATTACTGTTATAATAATTATTATTATTCTTGACCCCAAAAGAGCCCATTGGAAATGCAAAGACCTGGGAAGACTCAGGGCTTGAAGTCTCTGGCAGAATGAGAGGTTCAGCTCCTTTGGTCACAGACAAGCAGGCAGCAAGGGGTGGGACTTTCCCTGGGAGGAGTCACCCGTTCTGGGCTGTGTCCCCACAAGTGGTGCCACCCTGAACGTAACCCCCAAGCGAGGTCTGTACAGTTGGAACTGACTCCTGCCTCTGTGTGTGCTGCCTCTCTAGGCTTCACAGCAAGAGCCACGCCAGGCCCCAGGAGGCAGGCAGGCAGGCAGGCAGGCAGGGCGGCCACGGCTGGAGCTGGCATTCCTCCCTCTCTGATGTGCCTTGGCGGCCTTGGCGGGCGGCGGGCTTCCTGTTGCTGCTGTGATGCCCCACCTAAGGCCAGGATGGCCATCTGGGCCCGAGGGCTCCGTGGCGGGCCCGCCGGCCATCTGCCTGCTTGGCGCTGGCTGCTTCCGAAGGCAGCAGGGCGTCTGCCCGCGGGAGCCGGGGCTGCCGGAGGAGGCATGGAGGCCACTTTTCTGGCCTGCGCAGCCTGTCAGGTCTCAAGCTGCCAGGAGGAGCCTGGCCCCCACGGCTTCTTGCCCTAATTCTCACCACACGTACACGCAGGGCCTGGGTATCAGGAAGCCTGGCTGTCATACCTGCCAGCAGGGCCTGCCATGTGACCTCAAGGGAGTCCTGGCCACTCTGGCTTCAGCCTTTCCTTCTGTACAGTGGGCAGGCTGGACAACTGGATGCCAGTGCCCAGACTTCCGTCCAGTTATTGCTGTCTCTGGGCCCATGGCTGACTGAGGGGCACTGGTGGGCATTACAGGGCTTCCCACCTGTGACCTTTCCTCCCAGTTCTGACCCTGGAAGCTGGCTCCCAGCCAGTGATGGAATTACAGGAGTCCCTAAATGATCAGGTGCAGGTCAGGTCCAGAGTCTGGAGTCTTGTTTAGCGACTACCCAGCCTTTGTTCCTTGCATGCTGGGTGCAAGGTGACGAGATGATGAGGGTCACCTCCCCAGAGAGTTGGAGGCTGGCTAGGACCAGGGAAGTGGCTCTCCACTCATCCACTCACTCAGCAGTTTACTGAGTGTTGGCACCATGCCTGATGCTGGGGGTATCTTGGTGACCTGCCCCTTGTAATACAGTGTGATGTATGCTAGGGTGGGACGACCCAGCAGAGAGCTCACCCAGCCTGGGGTGCAGGAGACACCTCCGAGATGGGGTGACTGAGACCTGAAGGAAAGGTTGGAGGAAGCCAGGGGTGTCTCATCTCCACAGTCACCTACCAGATGGGAAGTTACTGGCTCTACTTGATGGTTGAGGAGATGGATTCTCAAATAAATCCACAAGCGACTTTGCCATGGTTATACCAAGTGAGCCGCAGGACTGGGATCTAGCCCTTGTCTGATTCTACATTCCTCCGGGCACCGAAGCCCTCCAGCCTCCAAGGCATTCCGCTGACCTCTATGGTGAGGAGGACGTCCCGAGCAGTGGGCAGCAGGTACTCTGGCTGCAGGAGGGAGATGGGCATTGCCCCTTGTGCCCTCCTCCCCTGCTGTCCAGGGTCAGTGGGATGCCTATGCTCTGACTCCTGGAAGGCCTTTGGTGGAGCAGAATCGACCTCTGACCACTGTCTGTGATGTGGGCTGGGCCGAGTGCTTGGGACCGGGGAGGAGAGAGCCCCTGACCAGAGGTGACACGACCAACTGGGGGCCAGGAGTCCCAGTCTTGGTTCACTGAGAACACCCCTGCCCAGCAGGCTCAGCACTGGGCATCGTGGGCCGGGTCCCTCGGTTTTGCTGGGATGCATTCAGCAGAAGGAGTTGGGCAAAGGCCCACAGGCCCTGTCTTCTAGGGTCTGGTGACTCACACAGTCCAGAAGGGCTCAGAATGAGGTGACTTCCTCCCCAGGCTTTCTCCTTGTGGGGAGGTGGCATTAGGCCCCACATCTCCCAGACCCTGGATGGCCGGGCAGACCCTTGGCAGGGATTCCATCCCGAATGATTGTGGCTTACACCCAGCTCTTGATTTTTCCCCAGGCCAGTGTCTGTGAGTGTCCCCATCACAGCCTGAGCCACTCCTGACCCCGTGCTAGCAGCCAGATCTATGGACTACCTGGATACTCAATTTCTCCCGGTCTCACCACCTCCATGGTCACCATTACTGTCTGCATCCTCGTTTTCCGCCCACCAAGTGACTAACCAGCGCCTGGTTCCTACATCTGTATATGCCCGTGCCCCTGTGCTCCCTTCTCCATGCGCCTGCTGGAAGATTTACCAACAGAATCAGATCATGGCACTCCCTATGGGGCCCGGCAGGTAGGACCTTTGTCACCTGGCCAGGGCCACCTTTGGCCAGTCGTCTTTCCATTCTCTCCTGCACTCCCCGGGCTTCAGTGTCCCTGCCAGCTTTCTCCTCTTCACCTTCACCCGCTGGTTTCCACCTCCCAGCCTTTACATGCATGGTGCTTCTACCACCCGAGTACTCTGCCCTGGGCCTCTGTGCGGACTTCTCCTGGTCACCTAGGCTCAAGGGCTAATGTCCCCCCACCATTTCCTCTCTATTTCATTATCCTGGTTTACTTTCTCTTGGTGCTCTTTAATTGCTTCGCAGTCCTCTCTACAGGAATGTAAGTCCCAGATTGTAAGGACGTCTTGTGTCTTGTCCACTCTGTGTCCCAGAGCCCGGGCTGCAGCTAAGGAGGTGCTCAAAAAACATTGGTCAAATGAGTGAGTTTCACAGTGCTGTTGGCTCCTAGTTGAATGGCACCTCGGTCTTTTCTTTACTGGATCTTGGAACCCTCTCTGCACCTCCAGAAGTCTCCTGGTCAGCTCCAGCGTGCACTCCCCTGGGGACAGGGAGCTCACTTTCCCTAAAGGCAGCATTTTCATCTCTGGGCGACTTGTTAGATGTTGAGCTTATTCTGACATGAAATCAGCTTTTCGATGAGTTCTGCTGGTTCCAGCTCAGCTCGCTGAGGCTGACACCTCTGCAAGAACTTCTGTCTGACATTCAGAAGGCAGCTACGCAAACTGCTGTTGCATTAACACATCTGCCCTGATATCTAAAGGGTGCAGCTCAATGAGGAGAGAATGGGAGATGCAAAGTCACAGGTCATGGATTCGATTCCTTCTATTCCACTTGTCCGAGATCAGCTGTGACTCACAGAGGTCTCTGACCCTCGGTTTCCCCTCTAGAGATGCTGAGAGCCATATGCCTCAGGGCTGCATCAGGGTTGGGGGAAACAGTGGCCAGCAGGCACAGCCCGCCCAGGCCAGCACCTGGCATAGTCCTTGTGCTAAACAAGTACTGCTGGAGTTTCTCCACTACCCCAGGACGTCCAGGCCCACATGCCCTGCCCAGATATTGCTGTTTCCTCTGCCCGGGGGCATCTTCCAATGAGAAAAAAACAGAGGAAAAGACAAGCTCTGCTCAGGTGGGCCTGGGCCATGGGAGGGAGGTGGGGTGCGAGTGGTGTGCCAGGTTCACCCGCGGTGATTTATGGTGTTTTGCCTTTTGGAAAACATCACTGTGCAAGGTTGCCCAAGGTCAGTGCCTCTGTTCTGCGATCTCTTTATGAAAAGGGAGAAGAGAAAGTGGGCACTGGTTCCAATTTTTTAAGGCATTGGCTCAGAGCCAGCCACTAGGCATCAGAGGAAGGCGGCTGACTGCACTCGGCCATGTCCCAAAAGTGCACGGCGGGAGGTTGGAAGCAGACATGTCTGAAGGAACTACTGTATACCAGGCCTCACGCTAGGAGTGTCGTGCCAGGGAATGGTGATGGAGTGTTCAGGACATGCCAGACATTGTTAGAAGCACTTTTTGTGGATGACTCATTTCATGAATTTAACCCTCACTCTACCTCTGTGAACAGTGTTATTGTCCCCATTTTACAGAAGGGTTCATCAAGGTACAGGAAGGGAAAATTCACATGCCTGGGGGTCCCACAGCCAGTAGGAATGTCGTTTAATCCCAGTCTCGCAACTACCTGGAGATGAGGATTGTTATGACCACCATCTGATCCATGAGAGCTCCAAGGCTTGGAGGGGCTATGCAACTTGTCCAAGGTTACACAGCAGAGCTGGGACTTGAACTCGGTCTAGGTGACTGCAATGCAGTGCATCATTCTGTACCACGCACCTTGGTGGTGTCCTCGATTTTTCTCATTCCCCTTCGGTGGGTGAGCTGGGGGCTGGGAGATGGACTGGACAAGCGGCTGCTGAGTCTCTGAGTGTGAGAGGGATAGTGGGAGCTGAGCCAGCCCCCAGAGCTGTGGCCCCTTGGATCTCCCTGCCAGTGGCGTCTTGGGCTTCATGCGACTGTCCGTGTTTCCAACACAGGCCTAGAGGAAGAAGCTGAAATCCCTAGTAAACCTCCCTGCTAAGCCACTTTCTTTGTTATTAGAGGGTTGTCAGGAAAGACTCTGATGAAGAGGCGATGTCTGGGCCTCGCCAGTCCGGAACAATCCCCACCTCCCCAGCACGCCACAGGATGAAGTCAGTCGGGAGAAGTTCCTGGCTGCAGCCAGGGCCTAGGCGGGGATGAGGCGTGGGGTGGCTCAGCATGCTTGGCCTGTGAGTGGCCTGCAAAACACCTCCCTGCCTGTCTCAGAGACCTGCCTGCTCTATCTTACCCTCCACCAGCAGAACCCCCCCGGGAGAGGTTGGGATGTTGCCGGAACCTGGGAGTCCCTGAAAGTCAGGGTTCTGGTCTCTTTGTGACCATCCCAAGGACCCACTGTAGCTCTGCCAATGGAGGAAGAGCCCAGCTTTGAGGGTCCAGAGACTGGGCTCTAGTCCCAGCCCCAGCGGTGACCATCTAAGGAGACATGGCAACATGCTGGGCCCCAGTTTCCTATCTGTACAATGGGTATAATAATGTGGTTCCCAAGCCTCCAGATGATGATCAGCTGGGGTGATGGATAAGAAGGCCCTTTGAACACGGTCAAGTCTTGGATAGTTGCCATGGTTACTAACCTGTCCTGTAGCCTAACGGTCACAAAGTTTGAAACATCCTGGAATCACCTGGGGATCCTGAAACATACTAAGGCCTGGTCCCTTCCCCCAGGTGTTCTGATTTAATTGGTCTGGGGTGTGACCGGACACTGGGAGTCATAAGAGCTCCCAAATGTGTGGCCAGGTGAGGAAACCCCTGGCTGGCCCCTTCTGCTCCGTGATCTCACTGGGCCGTTAGGCAGCAAGGGGGCTCATGGATCAGCACCGGGCCCAGAGTTTTCTTATGGATGCCTGCTCTGCTCTCTTGCTTTGGTCTAATGTGTCCTCGGAGAGTGTAGAATCTGGAACACCTGCCTAGTGTGGAATGTGCCTCTGGCAGATGTCTGGGGAGCGGAAGCGCCCGTGATTTTTGCCGACTTCCCTCCCTGTGCAAAGGTTGTCCTGGGGATACGGGGAATGGTTCCTGCTCTCCACACACTCATGTGGGTCCCTGTCCCTTCTGAGTTCTTTCTTTAAAGGTCAAGGGCAGGAGAGAGGCAGGAACAGAGCATCACTGAGCACTTGCCACCTCGTGGATTAGATGCGAAAACCTGCGCGATAGGCCTGTCACCCCCACTCACAGACGGGGAAGCCAAGCCTCTGACAAGCCCCAAGACTAGCTCTTGCAGACCACAAGCAGCAAATGGGAGTGAGCTTGGCTCTGTCTGCCCACCAAGAGCCTTCTGGCTAGGGGGAGATGGGCGACAGGAGGCGGGATGTGTGACATCATAGGGTGGGCGGGGCTGGAGTCAGGGTTTGGGGGAAGAGAGGGCCTGGGTCCCCTCTGCTTTCTCTGCTTCTCCCCTCCCCTCAGCTTCCCCACATGTGTAGGGTAAGGAGGAGTTATGGGCAGGCATTCCCTTTCTTGAGCTGAGTGAGGGATTTGTAGGTCTCTAGTTTTCAACCTGCAATGCCGGGCTGGGGAAAGGCCTCTGACCTCACTTTCCTGCCTTGTGGAGTTGTCAGGTGGGAGTCCATGGGATGTGAGAGAGGAACGACATCCTCCATATAAGCCTCAGCAGCTGCATCTGAAGGGGCTCAGGAGGTCAGGTGGGTATTAGGACCTGGGACTCCCATGTGAGTAATATGTCCAGGCAGACACCTGTCACCATGGAGGGCTTCAATGCCAAGTTGTGGCAGTTCAACTCCGGTGAGGAAGGAGTCAGGAAAAGCATTCCAGGCCCTTCTGTTCCAAGTTTCCTCATTGAGTGGGGGGTAGAGTCTCTATCTCACCCAGCCTTACTCTTCCCCATCTGTAAAATGAGAGGAGCTGTGAGCAACTGTCAAGGCGAGTGCAGGGTAGAGCTGTATACTGAGAGCACACAAAAGCATCCACACTTCCTCCCCATGCTTCCTTCCACACATCCACCAAATCGTGTGAACTTCTTTGCTGAGCCAGCTCCACGCAGATGCTTGCATACAGAGATGAGTCAGAATTTCTGCTGCTTGTAGGGACACTTGGTCCCAATGGGGAGGTCAGTCCTGTGGATAAAGAGGTCATCGTTAATTCAGTCTGAACCATGGGGGCAGGTTTCACCCAGAAGGCACTCTTTGAGTTGGTTTGAGATAAGAGTGGGAGTTCACCAGGTGGGTGGGAGGGGACAGCATCTTGGGGAAAGGGAACCGCAGAGGCCTAAGGTGGTGTGGGATACTTGGGGCCTCTCAGCTCTGTGTTGTGGCTGAAGTTTGGCAGTAGCCTCAGCTGAGGCTGTGGGTGGAGGTTTCTGAGCCAGGTAGAACCTGCTAGCAGATCCTGCTTTGGAAGAAGAGTCTGGTTGACTCAGAGGGGCAGGAAGGGCCAGCGGCCAAGGCAGGGTTCTGTGGAGGCTGATGTGCTGGTCTGTCCTGCTCCCCCTAGGAGTATGTGCCACCCTTTCTGTCCAGGTCCTAGCTCTCTTTTTGTGGGTCAGGAGGTCTGTCCTTTACCCAGATGTGGATCAGGCCAGAGTGCCCAGTGGAGCCCTATCATTCCCCGTTCAGTCCCAGTGGAAGGAGTGAGGCTACCATTTGCATTTCAAAATCTGTATCTCCCTGCATCTTCCCTTAATAAGAGCCAATTACACCTCTGCCCCAAACCGCAGGTTGCCTGCCTGTCATTGGACTTTTATCCTGTTTGGGGTGGGGAGGAACTGCTCCCTTAAATGTCACATTTAGCATATGCAAATGAAGAGATAATTATCCTTAATGGAAAATGAACTCACCTGCTTGCTGTGAGCTCCAGACAAAAGCAGGCATTGATGAACCGGGCATCAGGGTGGGCATTTCCACCCTCGGCCTCAGCCAGGGGCCCAGATGGCCTCACTCAGCCCTCTCCTCCCCTCTAGAAGATGGCAATCCAGGCATCTGTGCCAGTTGGAAGATAACATCCTTAGAGATCGCTCCTTCATCTGTCAGACGTGGACAGTGAGTCCAGGAGGTAGGAGGGACTGGCCCAAGGTCACAGCCCGAGTCAAACCTCTTAGAGGAAGTTGGGGTGGAAGTCTACAGTAGCCCCTGCTGGAGAAAGCAAGGGTCCTTGAGAGCAGAGGAGTCTCCACCCAGGTGGACAGGAGTCCCAAGATGGTCTTGGAATCTAGCGCTTGCTGGGGAGTGTATATCCTCAGTAGACAATGGTTTCCAATCTGAGCATTGTGCTTGGTGACCTAGGGACTGAGGGGAGAGGACTGGAGAGGTCCGGGGCTTTGAGACCATCTCAGTCATTTCTCCATGGTGATGATTCTCCCCACTCCAGTCATGTTTCTCTCAAAACCAAGCATGGAGGTGGAATGCGTTCAGAGGAGTGAGCCCTCTGTCACGGGCAGGATGCAAGTAGCATTGGAGAGCTCTCTGAGTGTGTAGCAGTCCAAAGAGTGGGGATTCCTGGGAGGAGAATCGCTTTCTTTGAGAATGGTCCAAACTGGCCAACCCTCGTGCCCTGAGCTGTGAGCTGACCACAGGAGGAAGAATTCAAGGAGCCCCAGCCTGGGTGAGACTTGGAGATTTGACCCGTCCTGCTCTGAGACCCAAAGCCCTTGCCTTGTTCTCTAATTCCAGAGGCAGGCGTTTGGACTGTCCCTTATGCCTGCATCCCATTCTGGTTCTTGCCTGGCCTTGGTATCCTGCCCCTGACCTCTGGGGAAGTGATGGTACTGGGAATTTGAAAACCTGGGTTCAAGTCCTAGCATGTCCACTTGAAAGTGACTCGATCTCTGGGAGCCTCAGCGGACATCGTGATACCTGCCTCCTTGCAGGACTGTGGGGTTGCCGCCAGGGCTCAGCCAGATGTCTGGTTCACGGGAGGGGATTTACAAATCACTTGCTTCATCCTTATCCCCTTGCCTGTGGAAGAGGCTGATTCCTGCAGCAACCCCCTGGGTGTCCCATGCTCTGCCCACCACCTCCTGTCGCTGGGATCTCCAGATGACCATCTCAGCCCAGCCCCTCTCACTACTGGCTGACCAGAAATGCCAGTGACCTTGGAGAGGAGGCACTGGAAATCTCCTGCTCTCTTTCCCCAGGTGTCCTGATGAGTCTCAGAGAGAATGAATAATTTTCCCATAGAGGCATCCCTGGATGCCAATCTTTCCTTGCCCAAGGTCCTCCAGCTTTTAAGCACTTGGTCCTGAATGACCTCCCTGGGGCCTGATGTCCTCATCTGTAAAATATGGTTGGTGAGGTACAGTCTGTGTGGTTTTGGGAAAATCAGGTAAGGTCACTACGAAGCATCAAGGGCCTGGATTCTCATGGGCATCCCCATGGATCAGACAGACCCAGGTTCCAATCTTAGCTCTACCACCATTCACCTATATTAACCTCTTGGGACCCCAGTTCCCCCTGTGAAATGGGACAATAGTAAGCCCTATACCACAGGGCTGCTTTAAGGCTTCAGTGAGGAGACTCCGGCAATCCCCTGAGTATGCGTCCAGCACCAAGCGAGTGTTCTGGAAGGTCAGGGGTTGAAAAATTCCATCTCTTCTCTCTAAAGCTTGGAGTTTTCCTTCAGGGAGTTCACAAGATTGACCTCAGGATACAATCCAACAGGAGCTGGCTCTTGAGCATGATGTTCTAGACCCTTCCTTCTCAGTTTGGCCCAGCCTTCCCTTCCGGGTCACCTCTCTGTTCCTCCAAGTTCAGCTTCACTGTGGCCACTCCAAACCACACATCCCTCCCCGACTTTTCTTTGTTAGGCCCCTGACGAGCCTGCTACTGCCATTACCCTCCTCACTTGCTGGACAGACACCGGCATTCTCCCCACGGCCCACCCTAAATACCACCTGTTCTGCCTGGGGTGTGGGGGGAGCAGGGAAAGCAGTGATGGTTGATCTCTGCACCCACCACAGGACTCAGAGTGTCATGTGTCACGATGTGTGTCTCACCTGGACGGTGAGATCTGGGGCCCCGCTCCTTACCACATCCTCCTGGAGCCTAACATGGTGCACAGGGAATGTCTGTGGGAGAGTTCAGAGCTGCTCGGGGCTGCTGCCTTTTTGTGTGAGCCCAGTTTGCAGGGCTGTGCCTCACTCAATCTAGCAGAGGCTGCAAGTTGCTGCCCTGGGATGTGGTCATCTTTGGGGCTGGTCAATGATCCTAGTAGAGTCTCTCCTCTTCTGGGCACATGGTGGGACTGCCTTTCCCATCTCCTTCAGAGGGGAAATGTGACGTATGACTTGCTTTGGCCAGTGAAATGGCAGCAGACTCAAAGGGTGTTACTGCTGAAAGGGAGCTTGAGGGCCAGAGTTTTACTTGCCATGTTCCTCCCCTTGTCTTGAGGATGGTAGAGAATGCTGCAGCGATGGAACCTCAGTCAGCCCCCATGCTGCAGAGACCCTGCTGACCTAGATTTGACATGGACCATGAATGAGACTTGACATTTGCTTTGTTAAGCCACTGAGATTTGGGGACTACTGTTACTGCAGCAAAACCTTGCCCATTCTGACTGACTCCAGTGACCTTGTACTCCAGGGACCAGGGACTTAAGTATGAAGAGGGGTGGGTTTCTTTTTCTTTTTTTCTTTTTTTTTAGAAAACAGGATTTATTGAGATGATAGTAAAGCTCCCAGATCAGGAGGAGACCTGAGGGGGTTGCCCAAGGAGTGGGTTTCAATCAAGATATGAATGGGGATAAGTGACGGGGTTGAGTGTTTCTCATTGAAGACTACAAATCCCACCCAATGTCCCAATAACACCCATCTGCCAGTGACTCAAATTGGGACCCTCCCACAGTATGAAGACTTATTCCAGGAGCTGCACACAGGTAGAGTCAGCTTGCAGGTGTCATAGCAGAGGGACAC
This sequence comes from Cephalopachus bancanus, assembly GCA_027257055.1. NCBI lineage: Eukaryota > Metazoa > Chordata > Mammalia > Primates > Tarsiidae > Cephalopachus > Cephalopachus bancanus. Next base: position 5,321,257 of record JAPVLO010000036.1, read on the forward strand.
ATCAGCCCTTCTCTCCAGATGCACAGGCCCACACCAAGGTCTGGCTGGCCCTCAAGGAGTCCCCTGGGCATTGGAAGGCAAGACACCGGCTGATGGATTCTGTGCTGGGCCAGAGTGGAGGCCCTGACCTCCCCTGAGACCTTGTGGGGAGCTTCCTCCCAGCTCCGGTCTCCTCAGCCTGTCTTCGAGGCTGCCCGGAAGCCGTCTCCCTGTGATTAATGAGCATTTCCCCTCCCTCGGGCCCCACGAGGGGGATGGATGGGATGTGGCTTTGGCCGTTGTGGGCAGTGCTGGGGTTTGGGGAGCCTTGGAGCGTGGGCTGCAGCTGTTTATTTGGCAGGGTCTCGCCTGCAGATGTGAGGCTGCTGGGCGGGTGGGGAAGCTGAGGGTTGGGGTGAACCCAGCAAGAGGCCAGTGCCATGATCCCTCCTCAGGAGGAGCCTGTGTGCTCCTGGAGAGGGACTCACCCATTGCCCCGTGCTCAGACCCACTGTTCTCAGAACCTGCCTTCTGATGATGACCCAGTGGCTACCAGCTGTCTCCAGGATTGGCCAGGTTTCTTCCTGCCCCCAATCTCCTGGATGCTGATCCCAAGGCCTTTCTGCTCAAGCCAGTGCGGTTTTGGTTTGGGGGTTGAAGCAGCATTGGGCCTAGGCCCAGGTTTCAATTATCCCGGGCAGTAGGATCTGGAGCTGGGAGAGGCCAGGCGTGGAAGAGTTCTTAGCTCATGGAAAGCTGGAGCTGTGGGCTCCTCCCTGCTAGCTCATCTCAGGGGATGGGGCAGGCCTGCCTCTTCCTAGAGTGCAGCCATAGGTTCCAGGATGTGAGCTCAGCAGCTCTGGGGGGGGTCCTTTCCCCACCCCATCTGAGACATTTTCTGCCCCTCCCCCAGAGGGCCTGCCAGGTCTTTTTCAGCCTGGAACAAAAAGTTGTGAGGGATGCAAGTAGGGGTGACTTCTCAAGTTATTGGCTGTGTGTGGTGAGATTAGAGAATGCTAAATTGTTTTGCATTTGTTGATGTAAGTAATTTGCCCATTCTGTCTTCCATCCTTCCAAGCTCCATCCATCCATCCATCCATTAATTTATCCATCTCCCAGCCTAGTCATCCATCCACCCTCCCACCCACCCATCTACCCACCCACCCACGTATGCATCCATTCATCCGCTCATCCACCCACCTATCCACATCCATCATCCATCTACCTACCCATTCACCCACCCATCCCTGTATCCATCCATCCATCCATCCATCCATCCATCCACCCATCCATCCACCCACCCACCTGTCCACATCCATCCATCTACCTACCCACCAACCCATTCACCCACCCATCCCCGTATTCATCCATCCACCTATCCATCCATCCATCCATCCACCTATCCATTCATCCATCCACCTACCCACCTACATATCCATCCATCCATCCACCCATCTACCCACCCACTTATCCATCCATCCATCCATCACCATCCTCATCTAGGTAAGTACTTGTTTTGGACCAGACTCTGTGTCAGTTTCTAGGATACGGAGATAAACAGTTCACCATTCCTGCTCTGAAAGCATTCCCAGTTTGGTGACCAGATATTCAAACAAACACGAGCATCTCCTCAGCAATGTCACGTAGTAGTGAGTGTGAATGTTGTTTCATGAGTCTGGAGGATTAACTTACTCCCACTCAAATGACATCTCCCCTAGGACATATTCTCTGATTCCATCATGTGGCATGGAATTTGACAGGCAGAGAAGAGGGTGAAGGGCATTTCTGGCAGCTGGACTAAGTTTTGCCAGACCAGAGCTCTGCAGATACATAGCATGGTCAAGGGACTAGGCTCTGGCTGCAGGGCTGGGGGCTGGAGAAGGGGTGGTGCTAGGGAATTGGCTGGAAAGACATGCTGGGCCAGGGTGTGGAAGGCTTTGAAGGCCAGGTTAAGACTCTTGGGCTTTGCCCTGTGATCCTGGAGCAGTGGGAAGCAGAGGCGGAGCCTGGTCAGATGTACGTTAGGAAGATCTTGAGGTGGGCATATCTGGGTTTGGGACCAGCTCTGCTGCTTTCTAATTCTGTGGTCTCAGGCAAGCAAACCAACCTCCCTGAGCCTGTTTCCTTTTTTCCAAAATGGAGGTGGTACTCCCTACCGCACTGAGTGGTTGTGAAGTGCGAGGAGATTCTACCTGAGATATACCTGGCATAGTTCTTGACCTGTAGAAGATGCCCGATAGTTACCTTAGTCTGGGCTCTGCTGGGAACCAGCTGGACCTAGAGCTTGGGTCTTCTGCTGCTGATTCCAGCTCATGGTAGTGTTTGAGCTAGTCACTTCATCTCTCTGGGCCTTAGTTTTCTTATCCCCAAAGTGGTGCTAAAAGGAACCCTCAAGTGGGATTGCTGTGAAGAGGGGACAGGTGGTGGGTGTGCTGGCAGGCATCTGGTGGTATCAGACTCAGACAACCGGTGGTGCCCCAGCTTGGGGAGATCCTGGGGACTACACCAGTGACCCTGGGTGCCCTGGCACTTGGCCACTCGAAACTCTTCCTGCCCATGAGTAGTTTACGCATCCCCACCCTGTCCCGCCCCGCTCAGCTGCACTGAGGAGATGGTTCCCTGGCTCCATGACTGCGGCTGCTAATCCCAGGGAGCAGCGGGCTGAGGCGAGACCTGACATGTCCGTGGTGCCTGGCAGCCCGACTTACCCAATGCCTTGGCTCTGTACCATTCCCACCAGCTGCGGAGCCGGGCTGTTGCCCACCAGCCCTGCCTGGCATTCATGCTGACCTTGGCGCTTGCCTGACCTTGGATCCCAGTGAGCCAGGGAAGAAGTCAGAGAAAGGTGTGTCTAAGAGAAGAGCTGCCTCCATAAGGGCCCACATGACCTGCCCTTCCGTGGGCAACAGGAAGCGAGTGGGGAGATCTTGCACCCAACACCTCTACTCTCATATGTCTCTTAGTCTCTGTCAGAGCCTCAGTTGGCTCAGCTGCAAAAAATGGGGATGATGACACTGACCTCACAGGTTCTGTCTGAGGTCAGGAGGTGGGGAGGGAAGGACCTTTGTGGAGTGTAACTCATAAGTTTGGTGCCTAATCACAGCGTCACCTAGTGCCTGGCCTTGCATTCAAGGACAATAATGTCCTTTGGCAGAAGCAAAGGACAGGTCAAGCTGATGGCTTGCAGTGGGAATCCCTTCCAGAAGGAATTGAAGGATTCTGGGGAACCAGGAACCAGACAAGTGAACAGCAACAGCCGGGCCACATTAGTGCAGTCCCTTCTTACCTGGCCTTCACAGCATGCAAATGTACACTCATACACATTTGAACATACAACACACGCGGGACATGGACACATGCTTATACCTCTAGCAACATATGGACATATGGTGTGATGCATACTACATGCACATGTGCTTGAGATTTCATGTGCATGTGCACAAATGCATAGGCTGTGCACATAATCCATATGCACACAGTACCCCTCCACAGTGATGACTTTTCAAGGGCAACAGTCTCACTGTGTTGACCCTGAGAGTCCGGCAGCAGAATGTCCCAGAGTAGACCCCACACTGTAAGATGGGAGCTCTTTAGATCTGGAGATAAGGGAGAGACCGTAGAGTGAGCCCCTTCACGTTCTCAGAGATGGGGCAGCCCGAGGGCCGGGGCCGAGGGCCGGGGCTGAGCCACTGCCAACTCTGTGACCTTGACCGAGACAGGATTCTCATCCTGCTCCTGGAAATCCCCCCCACAGCCTGAGGCTCTCCTCCTTCCTTCTCTGCTCTGCAGTAGCGCCCACAGCCTCCCAGCCTCTCTGCTCCTCAGGTGGACCCAGAAAGAGGCTGAGCCTTAAATGGGGGGCGGGGCAGCAGCATCCTGTGCTGGGGCCAGGGTAGACACGTGGTCCCCTGGGCTGTTGGGTCCTTTGAAGATGCACAAAGCCTGGCTGTTTACATCAGGAAGGGGGCTGCCCTGGGACTGGTTTATCCATGGGCACTCCAAGCCCAGGGCCTGTAGGTTACAGTCTTTCTGCGAATATTTGCTAGCTGCGAAAGAAATAATCCACTTCACAAAATGACTGCAAAATCAAAATTAATTGATGCTTAATTGAATATGGGTATAGCGTAGTGTCACGTCAACTTGTTAAATCCAGCTCACCTCAGCGCCTGGGAAGTTAGATGTAAATGATATTTGAGTGGGATGCAGATGCGTCCTGATGTGTTTGTGTGATGTGGCATGACATTCTAGAGTGAAAGGGTTGGGGGCTCTGAAGATTTCAAAGCAGCTCTGTTGGGGTGACATGGGGTGGGGGAGGCTCCCCGGAAGAGCCGGACGGCTGCCTTCTGGCTGCCCCACCAACGCCTGCTGGGAACCCCCTTGAGGGGTTGAACACTCTCGGTACCCACGGATAGATAGGCTAACTTCTAGAGAGCTCTTGGAGTGAATATTCTAGGATCCTCCTGGACAAGCCAGGAAGTTTAGGCAGTGCCTCAGTATGGTCTGCTTGCCCTGGCGCATCTCTTGGGGCTGGGGACGCAGATGGAGCAGGGCAGGGCAGGCTGGAGCCGGGAAGCCTGGGAGATTAGCCTGTGCCTCCATGCCCAAGGCAGCCCCAAGGGTCTGTGGGCAGAGGCTTTGGGACGCAGGAACACTTGATCTTCTTGATAAGGAAGATCAAGAGAGCTGCCCGCTAAAAAACCAAGAAGGACCACAGGGCTGGGCTATCTGCAAAGCAGTTTTAGGTGCTGGGTCCTGCTTTCTCTTCACCTTGAGAGACCAGGATCAGTTTTACACCTGAGCCGTGGGGCCAGCGAGGTTCAAGAGGGTTGAATGAATCACTCAGGTTCTTGCCGCTGAGAAAAGACAGCTCTGGGGCTACAGCCAACCTCCCCCCACTCCCTGACATCGGGACTGGGTGGGTAGAACTCCCCAGCCCCACCCTCCCTCCTGCCAGCCTTGTGAGGTACTTTGGCGAAAGCACAGCTCATTCTGGTCGCCTGTGTTGGCCTGTGGCTCTCACCTCCACTCTCTGACCCCCGTCACTCGGCTGTTATACAAGTAGAGTTCTGTGTTAGAGACGGTGGTGCTCACAGGAGCCATGAGCTGCCTCAACTTCCCAGCCTTCCATGCCAAGACTGGGCCTTGGTGATTGGACAGGCCAAGGGACTATGAGTAGTGGGGACAATGTGTCCCTTCCAGGGGCCTAAAGCTAATGGAACAAGGCTCCAGGCCGCCCATCCCCCCAACAACTCCCTCTGGGGGGTCATGAATATTTTGTATTTGCAATTTTTATGTGCAGCGGTGTGTGTGCCCAGTGCTGTGGGCATTTTACAGTTAGAATCTTGTATAGATTTTCATGGAGAGGGTTTCCCATATCATACAAATTTCAGGCCCACAAAACGTGGGTGTACCCAAGGCCAGGCAGCTAAGAGACATGTGTCTCCTCTATCTGGTTATCCCTGATTCTGCAGGGGTCTTGAAGATCAATGCCTCTGGATGAAGGAGGCCTGCCTGCCCATGCCAGCCTTTGGGAATGAGGATGAAGCTGTCCTGGGAATTCACTGGATTGGAGGATTTGCTTGTTACACAGCCTAACCTGCAACACTGACCCATACACGGAGGAGGAGACTGAGGCTTGTCCTTGGTGAAGGCAGGGACTCAGAGCTTGCTTCCTACAGAGATCAGGACCATGTGAACTCTGATCGATGGACTCCAAATTCAGTGCTCTGAACTCAGAAGACTTGGGTTAAGGCCAAATGACCTAGAAACTTCCTGGAAACCAGCTACATCTCCCAGGGGACCTTCAGAGTGAGGGGTAGCTATTCAGGGCTGAGCTTACAGCTTGGAGACACAGGGTGTGGTTAACTTGGGGATGTCTGAAGGTGTCTGGTGTCCCCAGAGACATCTGAGTTTCTGCAGCCCAGAACTCCCAAGGTTGACTTCATAGAAGGTACGGCTGGAGATCACCACCATCATTTGTTTCTCCCTACACACTCGGAAATTGGGAAACAGCCAAGTAGTCCTGATTTCTGAGGCAGCAGTTCCCTGACATAGCTCTAGAACCCAGTCCAGCACTCAGCACCCTCCTGGAAGAGGGAATAGGCTGCAACGATCTGATAGGACCTGCAGGAGAGTGGCTGCACCCTGGGTGCTGACTCTACCTACTCTGGGCTATAGGGCAACAGCTGCCAGAGTGTCGAGGAGGAGGAGGACATTCAAGTCAGACCTTGAAGGGCAGTGGGAACTTCTTGCTGCCTGTCACCTAAGGGCAGTGTCCTTAACAAGCTGCTCCTCAGGCATGCACAGTCTGTATCCCTTCTTCAACAGCTGATCGAAGCAGCAGCGTGTAAGGTCCTACGTTGTGTGTACATAGACACTTTTCCGGCTACGTGTGAACACATATGTGTTTGCATGTGTGCATGTGCACCAACCAGTTTGTTTAAAACAGAGATACCCTCCTAGTACAGTGGGAGAATCAAATAAAAACAATTGTATACCAAGGGCTAGCAGCAGGCCTGGCCCAGAATTGGCACCCTATGTGTTATGGGTATCATAGTTACTCCAGCCTTGGTCATCAATTTTTTTACAGGTTGGTATCTCAAATGCCACCCAGGTAAGGGCTTTGTAGTACTAGTAAAGCCCTTGGCTTTGAGGGGCTCGGGAGCCTCTGACCTTGTTCTGCAGCCGGCTTCTTTGCCTTGTGATGTTCTGGCCTGGGTTGTCTGCAGGTCCCCATCTTCTGTCTGTGCTGGTCCCTAGATGACCAGGCCAAGCTGGTTGCTGTTCTTGAGCTGTGGTGGGTCTCAGTGGTTTGCAGCCTGGGTGGCCTTTGAGGTTTGTATGAGCTGAACTGTGCTCTGGCTACTGCCTTTGTCCAAGCACGCAAACCCTTCTGGGTGTGCCGAGCTGCATCAATAAGCTCTGGATCTGCAAAATGCTCATGGTCAAACGTCCTCTGCTCTCTCTTGCTGCTGGGGAGCAGCTTGGCAACCCTGTGGCTATAGGTAGGAAAGGCTGTTCCCAAGCTGGGGCCGGTCTGGAAGGCTCTCCCTGTTGTCTTAGGTCAGGTTGCCAGAAACAGGAACTGAAGCCGGGATTCCTGTGCAATGTGTGCTGAGAGGAATACTCCAGAGACTCCAGCGAGACCGGAAAGCAGGATAGGAGCTAAGCAGAGGCATGAAGTGAGCCTTCATTCCATCCCATGGATAAGTCATGGGCAGGGGGCTGTCCCTTGGAGGGCCGGGCAAATTCCTGGACAAGGCAGCCCCTGTCGGCTGGAGGAGGTACAGAGCGTGCTGTCGGCAGCTGGGGAGGGATTCCCAGGTCCAGGCAAGGGGGACCAAATGGGGCACCAGTCACATGGCCACACCCTCCAAGGACGATCTTGTATTCTCCCCAGATTCCATCCTTCTTGGCTTAACAAACACGGACTTATCCTGGCCCACTGTGTGTCAGGCCCCTGTGATGGTCTGGGCGGCTGAAGAGTACATTGCTGGTTTGCCTGGCAGGGCCTGTTGTTGTTTCTGCAGAGGCTTCTGTGTTCACCCATGTCCGATCCCTGAGGCATTGCTTCCTGCCTCTGAGACCTGCCCAAGGCCAAGGTTACTAGAGCTGCGAGGTAGTGTCTGCTCCAAGACAGAAGAGGAACAACCTGAATGTGCTTTCTCTTTGAAAAAGGAGCTAGGAAGTGCTACTTTCTTTAGGATGGGTGGGCGGAGGTAGAGGAAGGGATCACATGCAGACTTTCCCTTTTGCAAACTTTCTCAGCCTCATAAGAGGCAACACAGAGAAGTACTCTCTCTCCTACCCTCTTCCTCGTCCCCCTCCCTCCCTGCTGGGCTGTCTCAGCTGCAGCCCCAGCCTTGTAGCTACTGCTGAGGAAAACAGAAAACCACAGCTATGCGGCACCAAACAGGCCTGCATCATGTTTACGAAATGACAGAGTCCTGGGCCCGTCTCCAAAGAGGCTGGGGCTCCCTGCGGCAACTCAGACAGTGCATCCCCGTCCAAGGTTGTGCTTTGGAGGCCGTGGGGGCTGGGAAGGCCCTTGGTGGTCATGATTCCAAGTCTTTCATTCTATCAGGAGGCTCAGAGGTGGGAAGTGAATTGGCCGAGGTCACACAGAGCTGAGATCTTATTAGGATACGTGTGAGAAAGGCCGAGGTTGAAGGCCTGGGGTGAAGGGAGGAGGAAGGTGCTCACATCCAAGTTCACGTTCACGTTCACTTGTGACTTTCTCAACTCTCACATCCCTTGCTCCCCTCGAGTCTAATCGGCTACTGCTTTTCAGTCTGATACAGGAGAACAAAGGAAGGGAAGCAGAAGAGGCCGGCCAGGGAAGCTCTGTTTTCTCAGCCTCTCACCTTGGCAGTTACAAAAAAGGAACACTGTGATGACCAACCAGAGGGGCTCACATCACTGGTGGGGTGGCTGAGCTCTGCAAGGAGCCACTCTGGGTTCCTTTATTCCTCTGCAGCCTCACAGACACCTCCAGTCTCTCCCCTTCCCGCCCTCCTGCGATGCCATCCTCTCCTGTTTTTGTACAACATCCAGATGAACTTCTCTTATTTCCGTCTTCAAAACGCTTGGTTTCTGAGGCCCTCCTCTCCTTCCTTCTCAGCCTGGGAGAGGAGGAGGAGCCCATGTTCCCTCCTCCCTTCCTCCTGTGCCATCCTGATCCCTCTGAGACCTGGCCCTGGCACTCTATCTCCCTCTCTTCTGCAATGCCAGCCTCTCCCCGACCCTGCCCTCTGCACACAGAGCTCTCTCGCTGTCTGTACTTTGAGAAATTCCATGGCAAGACACGCTTCCAAACTTCTGCAGATCCAGCCACTTGTTTACACCCTACTCAAATGGTGCCGAGGGCAGCCGTAATCTGGGCTGTATCTGACATGGTGCCCCCTCCCCAGCCCTGCCCTGGCCTTGTCATCTGTTCTCTTTCTGAGTCCAACAGTATGATGGCTCCTGGGTCTGTCCATACTTCTTCCTCTGTCTCGTGTCCAAAGCAGGTTCTCTAGCCTTGGCCGGCTCTCTAGCCTTGACCTCTAGTGTTGCCTTGGAAATGAATGTGAGATAAGCAAAACTTCATTTATTCCTATGGATATGGCTAAGACCACTCTCTGTTCATACCTCCCTCCTTTATTATGGATTCACACAGACCCTTCCCCGTGGTCTCTGCCTTCTTGGATGTCTGCCAAGTCTCGACTCACCATATCCTGAATCAAGCCCATCATCTTCCCCACCAGCCTCCTCCATTCTTGGCTGGAAGCACCGTTTTGATGACCAAAGTCAAAAATCTGGTTTTTTTTTCTTGTGGTAGGCTGAATAGTGTCCTCCGCTCCCCCCAAATCCCTCCCTCCACCCCCAGATATTGACATCCTCATCTTGGAACCTGGGAGTGTTATTTTACGCAGCAAAAGGAACTTTGCAAGTGTGATTAAGTTTAGGATTTTGAGATGGGGAGATTATCCAGGATTATCAGGGAGAGCCTGATATACTCACAAGAGTCCTTCTAAGAGAGAGGCAGGAGGGTCAGAGCGAGTAGCAGATGTGACAATGGAAGCAAGAGGTTGGACACTGTGGCCACAAGCCAAGGAGTGTAGAGAGACACCAGAAGCTGGAGGGAGCAAGGAATGATTTCTCCTCTGGAGCCTCCAGAAGGAACTAGCCCTCAAAATGAGGAACTAGACTCATTTTGAACTTCTGATCTTCCAAACTGTCAGAAAATAAAGCATTGTTAAGCCACTATGTTTGTGACAATCATTTGCAGCAGTCATAGGAAACAAATATAATCCTGATGCTATTTCTCCATCACTTGCTGCACCCATTTGGTCCTTGAGTCTATCAATTTTCCCTCCAAGATACCTTTCAGATTTGCTTCTCCTTTCTACACTCAAGCCCATGCCGTCTTTATTTCTCCCAAGGGCTCCTGCAATGATTTTCTAACTAACCACCTATCTTTCCAATCCATCTCTTCCATTGGGTCAAGGGTTAGGAAAATCTGATCCGTATTTCCTGAAAACGATGGCTCCTCCTCCCCCCACAAGTTTTGACTTATAGGCCAAAGCAGGGAGATGCATTTCTTAGACTGTGGAGAGCCATGGGATGTGCCCCACGATCAGTCACTAGTCCCTTTCTCCTGCCTGGATCCCTACCTCATGCCCTACTATTGGTCACGTAGAGCAATGGACACAGGCACTTTGCCTAAGCAGTTTTCCTCCCTTGAAATACTTCCCTGTGGCTTCTGCTAGCTCTTCAAGAGTCTGAGCCTTCTTTGGGCCTCAACTTCCTCATCTGTACAATGAAGGGGCTTGTCCAGGTAAGCTCAAAGCTCTGTGGAACCTTTCGGCTTGAATACTTGAACAAAGTAGATTTCATTGACCACCAGTGCTCAGAGGGTGCGTCAAGAGGCCTATTAAATCACCCCTGTCTTGGGGTTAGATGTGCCTGACAGGCTGTGTTTCCCAGTGATGCCATCTCAGAGTCCACGGGGTGTGCATACGTGTGCTGCATATGTGGGCGTGTGCTTGCATGTTTTAGGGGGAACAACAAAATTTCAAACAGTTTATTAAAGAGCCGCTAAAGGCGCCTTGGATATGAAATTTCTCCAGGAAAAAAAAGAACCCTCTATTTTGACGATTTAAGTGTTAATGATTCAAAACCATATGGATCGCATTTCCCTCCCATCCGCATGGTTTTTAAAAAGTATCAGAGAGACTGCTTAGGGCAAAATGCATTTATGATTCTATCGATCCTGCAGCATGGCGAGGGCTGCTTGACAGACCTGAGCAAGGGGAGAGGCTGGTGGGCCAGGATGCGGGCCTTCCCTGGGCCCTCCCCACGTCGTCTCCAAGGAAAGCCGCCTTTGGCGTCTGGGGAGAGTTTTTAGTACACAACTTGGTGGGAAAGGAATGCTGCATCCCGGTGGGGTTTTTGCAAAACCTCCAGAACTAATTTTAAAATGACTTAGGTTTTGGCAGACTGAAGAGGTGTTAACTCAAACCCGGGTGTATTTCAAGGGAAATGTAATTAGAAAAATGCTCTCCTAGTTAGCTGGGAGCCTGTGCCGAGCAATAAAGATTCTTGTTGGAGAATTGTTTGGTGAGATAAAAAACGTGCTGCCGTCGGGGTCAATGTGCAGACACGCACATGGGCTCCCCACCTCCCTCCCCTGCGGAGCCCTGGCACTCACGTCCAGGCACTTGGGTTCCTCAAGTCCAAGGTGAGGTGAACACGTGCAGGGACCATGGTGGGGGCTTCTACCCACGAGGACCAAGCCACAGCTGAACCATTAACCAGAGTGGGATGGAGTAGGGGACCTGGCTGGTGATGAGTGCACACTTCCATCCATTCTGGTTCCTGGGCTAACCCCTCTGCAGTCCAATCAGATGACTCTGACAATTGGCCAGATTTGAGCATCTCTGGCCTAAGAGTGAAGTCTCGCCTCCCAGTCTGGCAATCAACCCCCCTTGCTGGCTTTTCATCTGCCACCTTCCCCATGTTTCCTCTGCTGAGTGTTCTTCCCTAGACTCTCCATGGCCCCATTCCTTCCTTCCTGGTTCAGGTATCCCTTTCCCCGGGACACCAGGCTCTCTTTCTTCTCTAAAAGAACAATGCATCCTTCAATAACACAGGAGAAATTCTTCTTCTGGCAAGAAGTCCCTATGGGACTTTGTCCCTGTTTTTACTGTGGCTCTTGAGCATAGTGGACACACATCTGTGACTGCAGCGGACACACATCTGTGACTGCAGCAATACACATAGTCTCCACATTGGTCCTGAATCTCAGGGCCAGCTTTGAGCTCTTTTGGGAAAGAGACTTGTCAGAATCCTGTACGTACCATGCCAGGGACTAGCATAGGGTTTGACATGTGGTTGACAAATGATAAATGTGGAATGAATGAGGCACACTTTGAGAATCTCTACCGCTGTTTCTACTACTCATCTATGTGATTCATCCACTCCTCAATCTACTCATGGTTCATTTACCTCTCCATGTACCCACCACCCACCCATTCAAATGTCATCCATCTATTCATTTGTTCATCCATCCATGCCTCCATCCATCCATTCACCTGACCATCTATCTACTACCATCCATATGCCACCCATCTATCCATTCTTCCATCCATCCGTCCATCCCTTCATCCACCCATCCACCCGTTCACCTATTCACCTATCCACCACCTACCCATCCATTTACCACCCATCTATTCATCACTCCATATACACATTCACCTACCCGTCCATATATCACTCATTTATCCACTCTTCCATTCATCCATCCAGTCACCTACATATCAGTTCACCTACCCAGCTACCCACCAACTATCCATTCATATGCCACCCATCTATCCCTTCTTTCATTCATCCATCCATTCACCCATCCATATACCTGCCATTCATTCATTTGTATGTCACCCATTTATCCATCTGTCTATCCATCCATCCAAAGATCCATCCATCCATTCATCCATCTTTCCTTCCACCCACTACCCATGCCCACAACCATCCATCCTATCATCTAGCCACCATTTATCCATTCATCCATTCACCCACCAGGCACTCATTCAACAGATTGGGTGCTCTTTCTGTAATCGTGCTGCATTTAATACAAAATGATCTTGGAATATTTCAAGCCCATAGACTCTACTTGCATATTACAGCAAACTACCCTGGAACACCCACTGAGCTTCCTCTTATCCTAGTATTATGCCATATGGACTTTAGATTTTTCTTTTCTTTTAAAGTAATGAAATTCCATAGATTTCTTTGTGGCCCACGTGCGGACTTCACAGTTCTATCCCTCTTCCTCCCTCCCCTGAGATGGCGTCTCTCATTCTTATGCATGTTTTTATTTTGTTTTACCATGTATTTTTGTGTTCATAAACAAGATATAGTGTTGTTTTTCAGGTTTTAAGGTTTCATGCAAATGGCTTCCGCTGTCTATGTCACTTTGTAACTTGATTTATTTTTGCTTACTCTGTGATCCCATTGCTCTTTTTATATCTCTCTCCATTAAAGCAGTTCACTTGTCTCTGCATTTGGGCTGCAGGCACCTGTAGGGCAGGGAGCTCGTCTTTACATCAGCGTTTCCTAGGGTTCAGCTAGGTCTGTCGGTTGACTGCATGGAAAATGGGAACACCTTTACAGAGCGCTGACCCTGTCTCAAGTGCCATGGTCTCTGGTGGGCACCCAGATATGAGTCAGACTCAGACCTAGCCCCTGGGTAGTCCCAGAGCAAAAGACAGTGCAGGTGATGGGCTAGGCTAGCGTGTGGATACAGGTCTACAGAAACACAAGGCGAGAATGAGAAATCTGCCATGCTGAGGGAAGAGGGCCGGGAAGGCTCGCCAGGGGCACTAGGGGCTAAGTGTGAATGAGAGGTAGAAGTTTCCAGCCAGGTGAAGAGCGGGTGGGATGTTCACAGCAGGAGAGGCAGAGCTGCTGAAACTTGATGGTGCAAAGCCCTTTGTTCTTGCTACCTGGCCCACGGGCTGCTTCTGCTAGAATAATTTCTTCCCTGAAGGTCTTGAGCCCCCTTTCAGGCAAACTTTTGTATCTGAAGCAAGCCTTTGTGTGCTGTATCTCATTCACCCATTCATTCCTTCATTCATTCAGTCGGCAAGTCTTTCCTGAGCACCTCCTCTGTGCCTGGCTCTGTGCCCGTGCTAGGACACAGAAGTGACTTGTAGGGATAAGTTTCTTGCCCCCAGTACCGTGGGAAGCAAGAGAGTCAGCAAAGCAAGCAAGTAGGGCCAATGGCAGACGGGGAGCTGCCTCCCACAGAGGGTTTAAAGAGCTAGCCAGGTATTGAGTCATGGATAAGGTACTAATTGGATATTTGGGCCTCACTGAGGAGGGGACACTGTGACTTGAGACCTGAATAATGAAGACCAGGGGAAGAGCACACAGAAAGGAGAGAACTTGGCCTGCCCACGGGAAGGAAGAGGGCTGTGTGCCTGGGACAGGGGCTGAAGGAGAGGTGGAGTGGAGCCAGCTGTCAGATTGCAGGATTTTCAAGGCAGGTAAGGGGCTTATGCTTTATTCCAGTCAGATAAGGGGACTTCGGAGGGCTCTAAGCAGATCAGTGATGGGATCCAATTACTCTTCAATGTAATTAAGGGTAGGGGCCAAGAGTTGAAGTTGGAAGGGAAGTCAGGTGGCTCACATGCAGTCCAGGTCCAGATGGCGGCAGCTTGGCCCTCGGGGGCAACAGGGATGGGAAGATGTAGTTTTGGGGCATGTCTCCACAGCACAGTTGATAGGCCTTGCTGAAAGGATGGACAAAGGAAGGGCAGGCAAGAGGGCAGTCAAGGGTGCCGTCTGAGATGGTGACCTTGAGCCTCGAGGTGGATGGTGGGAGTAGCATTTACTGGGAGAGGGGCAGAGCTGGAGGTTGGGGTGGGAAGGCAGAGACCTGCTTCCGTCCTGCTGGTTTTGAAATGCCTTTGGGACAGCAAAGTGGAACTGCCAATCAGGTGATTCCCACTGGGACCCCAGGAAATGTCGTGGCTGGGGTTGCATTGCTTTGGGCATCTGTCCTTGGAGAGAGGGTGATACAGAGAACGGGTTCCAGCCCCTCCCTCATGCCCACTGTGCCCCTTCTGGGGGTTGGTCAGGGGAGAGATTGATGTGCACAGGGAGGCAGAGACTGGCCTAAAACCACACATGCACAGCCCGCACCCTAGCCCTGCCTCCGACCTGGATTCCTTCCCCACCTGCAGGCCACTTCTGCAGAACCGGGTGAGCAGGGCAGCTCCAGCCTTCTCTGGACTTCTGTTTCTTCCTCTGTAAATTCTCTTTTTTGTTTGCACGATGCATCCAAGGCCCACATGGCTACAAGGTGCCAGAACCATGGCTGAGGTCTTCTTTGGATGTGTTCCACGTGTTCTAGCTGTCCCGGTGCCCAGTGCTAGCAAGGGGCTGCTGGTCACCCAACAGGGAGTGCCACAACTTGCTACTGTCCTCTGCTAGGTGAGGGAAGGGTGAGAGAAGAATCTAAGCCATGAGGATAAGCGAAGGACTTCTAAAAATCATTCCTCATGTTTGTGAGTGCTTTTCATGCTCTGGGCACAGTTCTAAGCACTGCAAAGTGTCACAGACCTGGGGCGTAAGTACTAGTATTGCACTCATTTTACAAAGAGGAAACCAGGCATATCTCCATGAAATCACCTGCTCAGGGTGCCACGGTGAGAAGCAGAGCTGGTGCTGTATCAGTAAGTGGTTGTTCATCGATTTATGTTACAGATGGGGAAACCGAGGCCTTGTGTATGAGCAGTTTCCAGCAGAAGCACCCAGAATCCAAGACTCTGGGGTGTTCGGAGGTTCTGGAGACAAGGTTCCTGGGACAGGCCTGTGCCTGCCTGTTTGCGATAAGCTCTTGGCAATGTAAACAACAGTGTCCTGGGGAAACAGGAAGGGCAGACGGGGCTCTGGCTGTGGCCAGATTAGCTTATGACTGGGAAGGAGAGGCTCTCGGATAGGATTGGATCGGGGTTGTGCTTTCCGGCCAGGGGAGGCTGCTGACAGGGAACAGGAAAGCAAGGGGCCTCTTCCAGGGGTGGGGCAGGCCTGGCCTCTACCCCTCCCCCAACCAACTATGTGACTGTGTGACAGGGCAGGGCCACCCTGGCTTTGTCCCTAAAACCAGGACTGTGTTAGAGTGAAGTCTTCCATTCAATGAGCAAATATTGAGTGCCTACACTATGTCAGATGAGGGTAGCTGCCCTAGGACCCCTTATTTTGTGAAGGTACTGTACTCGTCCAGAGTTTGGAACAGCACATCAGGGACACCTTCTTGAGGAAGTTCTTTTGTGAGGCGAGCAGCAAGGAAATCTTGGAGGAAATTATTTCCAATTAACCTAAAATGTGAGCAGGCAAAGGGAACAGCCTGGGCAAAAGCTCAGGGCCTGGTGAACATGTCACATTTAGGGTAGAAAGGAACTTGATTGGTTTTTTTTTTTTTTTTTTTTGCTTCGAGGGAAAATTCACATAACATTAGACATTTCTAAATGTACAATTCAGTGGGATTTTTGCACAGCCACAATATTGTGCAACGATCACCCTGTCTAGGTCTGCCGCCTGTTTTTCACCCAGACCATGGTGGTTTCCTGCTCCAAATGCTGTGATTCCATGATTCCAACAGCAGAGGCAGGTCTGGCCACATCGTGGTGACTCACAGGAGATGGCATCATACTTGCACAAACCATTTGGTGGTAGGTAGATATGATATACCTATTTTACAAACGGAGACACTGAGGAAAGCTGAAGAGATTTGCCTAAAGTCATTCAGTCAGGGGTAGAGCCAGGATTAGCATGTAAGCATCTGAGGCTCCGGTCTCAGACCCTGTGGCCCTCATAGATAGGTCTTCTGGCCAGCTGGGTGCCTGGCTAAGAATTCAGACTCGAGGCTGGGGCCTCTGTGTTTCTCATAAACCCTTCCAGGGCATGGAAGTACTTCTCACCAGCACCTTAGGGAAGAGGCAGCTGGGCCTTGTCTCACTAAGGCCCCAGGCATAGGGACCTGGGCCCACGGCAGCCTCAAGGTGGGACTTTTCAGGGCAGCAGCTGGTGGGCTGGCAGCTTGAGGGTGGTGGGCATGTGGGGGCGGCAGGGAGGGCAGGTGGAGCCGGGAATCTGGCCCAGTCAGCCCCAGACAAAGGCCTCTCGCCAGCATCCCCAGGCGTTGGCCCCGCTGACAAATGGGCCACGGCTTCTCTCATTAATTTGTGGAGTGGCGTGTAATAATAAAACGCTCCTTAAAGCTGGGATGTGGCATGAGTGACTGCTTTTTCAGGTCCTAATAAGGATCATTAACTGCGTATGAAAAGGTTTTATAAACATTTGTTAAACTCCATGAGCTTACCATGCCTGTGGCCTGCTGCTCCCTGAGATGTCACGGCCAGCCGGAGTCAGCTGGGAAGGTAAGGACACAGGCCTGGGATCCTGCTGCCACCACCAGAGCCTCCACCACTCCCAGGCTTCTCCCTGTCGGCTGTCACATGATGGATAACTGGAGGGCAGAACCTGTCCCAGGAATGCAATGCTGGAGGAGAGTGGATTTCACCGTTTCCTAAATTGGAACCTCTTGACAGTTCATTCTGCTTCTCCGAGTCTCCAGTGCCTCACCTAAAAGGTAGAGATATGAGGGGACCCAAAAATAACTGGAATTATCTTTTGGAGGCTTCTCACACTAGGTAAATGTTCTAGGAATCCGTCAGCATCAGTGGACCAGCAAGCATTGTTGTGAGAGACTGCGTTTGACTTCAGTGAATTTTGGGGGGAGATTTTTTTCAGAGCATTTGCCCATTTCATGATGGGTAATTTACAAGTGCATCTGCCCACACTACACTGGGTATTCAGCAGTTTTTGACCAAAAATGGCGTGACCTCCTAGATTCCCTATTCATCCCATCTCACCCCGAGTGATTTTTTTGTTTGTTTGTTTCCCTGGATGAAAAAAGTCTTCAAAGGGCAACGTTTTGCCAATGTGGAAGAGGTGAAATAAAAATGGCAGAAGAATACAAGGCCTCAAAATCGACGAGTTCAAAAACTGTTTTGAGCAGTGGAAAAAGTGTATCAATAGGTGAATTGCATCAAATGGAGACTACTTTGAAGGTGACTGAAGTTTAAACATGTAAGAATAAATATACACATTTTTATAAATAAATTCCAGGTTTTTGGGGGCTTCCCTCTTGTAGTATGTGCTCGCATGTTGCTGGGGACAGATTTGATAAAATGAAACACACAGGTAATGGCCTCCCAGGACATCCTGCCTCCTTTCTCCCTTCCTTCTGTCCTCCCTGCAGAAGTTGGGAGTTCTCCCTTGGAAGCTCAAAAGGAAAGAGCAGCTAGGGCTGCAGGGGTCCAGAGAAAAGGGGGATGGGAAAGATGTGGGTAAGGACGCGGGGCCACAGGCCACACCTGAGGGAGGAACAGGTCTCAGTATGCTGCTCCCCATCAAGTCTTCAGTTTTAAGTCCTTTCCTGCTCTGCCCCGTGCTGCCGGGGCTTCCCAGTACTTCCCGTTGTTTAGGAAAACTCTGTTTTGCATCATGGTCGGACTTCGGTGGCTTTTGGGCTGTGGAAAAGAGTGGGCCTGACGGGGCTAGGGACATGTAGTGAGGACAGTAGCGACTGTTGCTTCAGGGGGTTTGGAGCCAAGTGACAAGGACGGCAGGATTCAGCTAGCAAGGACTGGTCCGGGGCAGCCAGGACTTCTCCCCATGGTGGGATGACCACGTCAGCACGAGGGCTTTGTGGATCTTGCTCCTTGCCTCAAGGGCGGGGGGTGGGGCAGAGGGAGGAGAAGGCCAAAGGCTGACAGGACACACCTCTCTCCCACCTGGAGGATGCTCTGCAGCCTGGGAGGGTTTTTCGACTCTGCCCTTACTGGGGTCCTGTCCTCTCTCTGATTTCTCACAGAGGCTTGAGGGCTTCACCACAGCTGACTGGCTGGTCCTGGGGGTCCTTTTGTTCCCTGTCCCCACCCCTCTATCAACCCAGGATCTCAGCTCGAGCATCTCCCTGTTTCCCAGGAAACTCGGTTGTGAGACCACAAACAACACTAGCTGGGTTATTCAAGCACACGAGTGCAGGCCGGCAACCCCAGCAACCCCAGCCCAAGAGTCTCCCACAGGACAGCCAGGAGGAAGGGCATGGCAGGGCAGTGGGGTTGGGTGTAGTGGGAGGTGAGAGCTCAGAGGACCCTCAAGCTGGGAATGTCTACAGAGGAAAATCAGGATGGGGAGTGACCTGGCGAAGCTGCAGCTGGGGCTGGGGTGTGGGCCTGTGTCCATATGTGTGCATGGCGTGTGTGTGCACGCATGCTCGGTGAGTCTTGCAGCAGAGTAGTTGGTCAGCACGTGTAGATGCAATAACCCTGTTCCCATGCCCATTTGTATCTCTTGGACCCCAGGACCTTTACACCGATCACCCCGGGAGGTACATACTCTTTTTAGTCTCATTTTATCCATGAGGAGAGTGAGGCTTCAGAGGTTTATGGCAAGACCATTAGCAGTGTCCAGTATGTCACAGCTAGATACCTCTACTGGACATCCTTCTGTGGCTCCCCGTGGCCTATGGAAGAAAGTCCCAGCCCCTTTGCAAGACGGGAAAAGACTCACCATGTTTTCGACCCCCTTGTTCCTGCTGTCCTCTCTGCCAAGAATTGGTGCTTCTTTTCCATCTGGGAGCTCACAGACTTTGTCTAAGCCTGGGGTCAAATGGCTACATGCCTGGGATGTCTTTGTCCAGACAATTAGAAACCCTTGAAGCTGCCTCCGTGGTTCCACTTGTCACACTACATTTGTGTGACCTGGCCACGGCCTGTGTCCCCCTCTTACTCCTCTGCTCAGAGGCAGGCCTAGTTCATCCTGTATCACTGTCTGGCTCAGGCCCTGAAGGAGGGAAGGATTCAGTCAACTCTGAAGGACAAATACAAGATAAATGGGGTTCAGACACCCTTGGAGCAGATGTAGGTGTTCAGTGAAAATGGGACTTGCTTTAGTGGCCGGGTAGCTGAGCCCCCACGGAACTGACTCTGGGGTTCTGAGATGCCCACCAGGGTTACCTGGGTAGGCCCACGGGCTGTGTCTGCCCTGGGTTCTGGAATGAAACTAGCCTAGCAGGAGTCGCAGTTCATACCTGGCCCTGGCCCTCTCAATGAGTGCTAAGAATCTAGGGGAGATGATATGACGTGGTCTCACAAACAGAGGGGGCATTATCATCTGAGAACCTCACAGTTAGGGCCCTGGGGGGCAGATGAGGAAATAGGCCCAGAGCGGTGCCAGGCCTGGCCAGGCTTACAGAGTGGGTGGGGCAGAGCTGGAAGTAAGCCTCATATCGCTCACCTGGATGCTAAGTCCAGGCTTGTTGCTGGAAACAGAGTCACAGCTGGGAGTGTACTGATGCCATGGAGGAGGTGTGGGCATAAGGCGACATACAACTACACAACACTGCCGGCTTTTGCTCCAATGTCCACCAGCTGCCTCACTTAGTTCGATGAATTTTGTGTATCCCTCTTTCAGGGAGCTCAACCCGCTCCACCTTAGGGGACTCTCATGGAGCAAGATGGACGGATGGGAAAGAGTTCTAAGACTCCTTTTTAGAAGGTGAGAAGAAAATGGCATTCCTCTCTGCACCCCGGCCTCCTGCCCTTCCCTGGAGGGAGGACTGTGACCTGGAGAGGATGCTAGCTGCAGCCTGTCCTTGCTGTCCCTTTGGTCGTTTGTCCGGCTCCTCACGGGCACTGTGAACTTATAGATTGGCCTCTCTGGAAATGGTTTCCAGGAGAAAAATGGTGACCTTTCATTTTTGCTAATTTAAGACAATAATTGTTCACACGTTAAGAAGCATTCAGGCCAGTGTTTTAGGACAACTGGAATAGGACACAGCCAAGTCTCCTGACCTGGTCTCCACTGGGTTCACGATGGTCACTTGTTCATCCGTCCTTTGGTCTGCCTGCACCAATGGCTGAGCACAGGCCAGCCTCCTGCTAGGCACTGTGTGTGAGAAGGGGAGGTGGCAAAGAATGGCAAGGGTCACCCCAGGTACGAGTGTGGTCATTCTCACAGGGAACAGGTGGACAGGTGTGCATATTGCCGTGACATAACTGTGGCTCTGGGGGCCTACAGGGCTTAGCGGTGAATGGATGCCAGGTGGTGCCTTTCACTGATGCCCAGAATCCTAAGGAGGATGATTTCTGGGGAGAGGTTGGGAGCTCAGCTTGAGATTGTGGTGAATGTGGACGAACATGATTAAACCAAGTCTAGGGTGGGTGAGAAGTGGCATAGGGTGAACCAAGCCCTGGGTCAGACAGGGGAGGGCTAGGGAGGGTTTTTTCCCTCAGAGAAGTCAAGGGCAGGAAAACTGAGAGCACAACTGAGAATCAGGCTGAAAGGGAGAAGAGAAAGGGGGATGGACATACACCTCCAGGTCGCCAAGGGGTCTGGCAGGATGGGAACAGCTAGACCCACTGTGGTGGTGGTGATGGTGGTGGTGAGGGTCTGTGAGGGAGCCAGGTGAGCCCCAGCCATGAGTCTGTGCTGACAGCTGCCTTGACTATGGCTCCTCATACACCTTGTGGGCCAGGCCAGGTGCCCACTTGCCACCAGAACTTCACAAGCTGTACTGGAGGAAGTCACCCATGATGCCCATGGTCATCCAGGAGGGAATGTCCAGGGGCAACTGGACCAAGCATTCTGTATCCTTGAAGGAAGGTCGGAGCTCGTAAAAGGAAATCATGCTGTCTAAAACGGATTCCCAAGCCAGGCGTGGTGGCTCACACCTGCATTCCCAGAACTTTTGAGAGGCTGAGGTGAGTGGATTGCCTGAACCAAGGAGTTTGAGATCACCCTGGGTAACTTGGTGAGACCTCATCTCTACAATATAGTAAAAGATCAGTCAGGCATGGTGGTGCACGCCTGTAGTTCTGGCTACTTGGAAGGCTGAAGCAGAAGGATCACCTGAGCCCAGCAGATTGAGGTTGTGGTGGCCATGATCATGCCACTGCACTCCAGTCTGGGTGACAGAGTGAGACTCTGACTCAAAAATACTACCACTACTACTAATAATAGAACAACTTCCTCACTCTGTGTGCCTGCTCATCTGCCTGCCAGCAAAGCTTTGCTTCGAAGAACTCCTGCCTCTGCTCCCAGTGGCAGCCTTTATTCGCTTGGTGACCTCTTTGTTTCTCAGCCTCATCCTAGTCCTCAGTTTTGCAAAATGGTCATCACAGAAATAACGTGTCTGTTTCCCAGGGTGGTTGTGGTCTTGATGTGGATAAGAAAGATCTCTGGAACGATGCATATTTGTATACCTAACCCTTAACTGTACCCCACAATTTTAAAATAAAAAATATGTTTAATTAAAAAAAAAGAAAGAAAGATTTCTGTAAGCCCCAGGGGATCTCCAGGAGATCCTGGTCTCTCTCTCTGTCTCTGGTTGGTCAGCCTGTCTGTTTATGTCTTTGTCTCCCCGTTTCTGTCTATCCGTCTGCCCCTCTCTCTCCTCCAGAAGTCAGGCCACTGCCTCTTTGAGGCGGGGAAAGCCGCGCTGGCTATTCTGGACGAAGAACAACGACTCTCCTTCATCTCTTCCACCGCCTTTCCTCTTTGTCCTGAAGGAACTCCTCTTCAGGGGCCTGAGCTATGAGGACAGATGACGGTGCTGCGGGAGAGAAAGGGGCGGGGGTTGCACTGCGCCCTGTGAGAACATCCTCTCCTTCAAGTCTTGAGACGCTCTATAGCTGGACCTGCCAAAAATCTGCACAGTCCCGCCTCTCTGGTTGTTCAGACCACGTGGGAAACATCGCCTTTATTTGCTCAGGAAAGTAGTGAGATTTGGACACTTATCAAACTCAGTATGTTGGTGAGTCTGGAGAAGTCTGAGAGGCCAAGGAGTCACTGCTGGTACAAGAAAGGATGCATTCTCCTTTCTGGATTAATACCCAACGAACCAGGTGGTCCTTGGAGGTAGTGAGCTCCCTGTCCCTGGAGGAATGGGAGCAGAGATAGCCTAACTGTTTGATGGAAATGCTGTGGAGGTAACAAAGCGTGCACTGGGGCTGGATGGCTGACGTCCAAGGTCCCTCCCAGGCCTGGGCTCCTGGACTCTCCCAACACCAGCCTCTGTTTTCAGCAGCCAGCTGCCTTCTGTATGAGTCAAAAGCCCGCCCCACTCTGGCCTCCTCATTGGGTGGGGCTCCAAGGGAGACGCCAAGGCCTTCCACTCCTGCAGTGCAGGGTCGCTGCTTTCCCGGCCTCTGGGGTTGCCTCTTGCAGCCTCCACCCTTCTGGAGTCAAGAGTTGCGTACGTTGGTTAGACAAGGAAAAGGCAAAAAAATATGCACACACACAGAGTTGGGGACTTAGGCTGGAATGAGAAACGCCGTCTTGCTCTGGCCTTTTATCATCAGCCCATGGAGATGAATATTCTGATCTAATAATCAAAACAAGCAGTAATTGCAAACAGACTCTCCCAAGGCTGCATGGCGTGGCCGAGGAGAGAGCGGACGAGATACCTGCTGAACGCAGCAGGCCGGGCCCGCCAGCCCCCTCCCGCTCTGGGAGGATCGATGCAGCTGTCCAGCCGCGGGCACCATTTTGCTGGCTTGGCTTGATCGAGCCCTGCTCACATTCTGCCTTCCTCTGGGGACCCCAGGGCTCCCTTTGCAGGGGAGTCTGCTCAGACAAAGCCAACCCCATGCTCACCCTGAAAGAAACATGGTCCCATACCCAGCAGCACCCCAAAAGACCACGAGGGAGAGGGAAGGAGGTGCTGTTCCCACCCCGCCAAACTCCACCTCCTCCTGGCTTAAGAAGATGTTCTCTTGGGTGTGACACAGAAGCTGGAAGGTCTTCCTGTCCCCTCCTGGCTCCCGCCTCCGTTTGTGTGTTTTGTTTCAGACACACCCTCAGCTCAAATTTGCTTTGAAGGTCAGTAATTTCCACTTCTTCTTTTCAAAACAACTGCACAGCTCTGGGACCCAAATGTTGATTCACTTCACCAACGAACGAGACTCCCTCAACAACAAATACATTCCAGAAATATCCATCCATCGTCTCCAATGGGCAAGACATCCAGGAGGGGCTTGAACCAAGCCTGGTCCTCATCCCCCGGGCATTCCCACCAGGAAGGCCCAGCCAGTGTGTGCCACATCCCCAATGGACGAGGCACCCGATGTGTGCCTCTCTTGTGCCCTGACAACCTGGAGGAAGGCATGCTTCCCCAGGGTGGGGTCAAGGTAGGAAAGAGCTTTGAGCTAAGTAGTGAAGGAAGGTGTGGATTCTGATGCACAGAGGTGTTTAGAGAAGGGTCTACCAGACAGATGGAGCACCTTGGGTGAAGGAGGGGAGGTTGGACAGATTGAATGTGTTTTTGAGGACTGTCTGATGGTCTGCTGTGACTGGGGCGTGTATCTGTGTTCCATCAAGGAGGGCCCCGCGTGGGGAGATTAAACTGGACAGGTGTGTGGGTTGTGATCACGCTGTGATGGACTTTGAAGTGCTTGCTGAGGAGCTGGACCTTATCCCAAAAGGAATGAGGCCACTGCAGGGCTCGAAGCAGATGTGGAGATGCCCTTCAGGTGGTGGGGGAGAGGTGGACTGCAGAGAGAGATGGTGGCTGAACGGGGCTAATTGGGAAGAGGCCAAGAGGCCAGGGAAAAGGACATGCCAGTTGGCTCAGAGTAGAGGTGGTGGGAAGGAGAAGGAGGAGCTGATCTGGGGACAGTGTCTTCTCAAAAAGTGCTTTGCTTGGGTGCTGGGTGAGGCCGCTGAAGGATTGTCAGGCAGGTGGGATCGGGTGCTGAGGAGGTTGGTTTTGAGACCAGTGTCATGTTTTTGTGTCTTTTCATGTTGAAGCAAATTTAGACTCATAGGAAGTTTCAAAAGTAGTGTAGAGTGGGCCCTTCACCCAGTTTTCCCCAAAGGTTGCAGTTGTAGAATTTAAGGACGATATCAAGAAGAACCAGTGCCATTTGACCTCAGCCCTATTCAACCTCAGCCTGGAGAGACTGTGGGTCTTCACGAGGCTCGTGTATAGGAGCTGTAGCTCTTCTGACAGGTCGGCTTCTGAAAGCACTGACATGTTCTAGCCACTGCCATTCTTTCCTGGAGGTAGAGGGCCTGGGCAAGCCTAGCGGGACAGGGAGGGCTCAGGAAGATCAGCTCCACAGGCAGGCAGGTTTGGAACTAGTTGGGCAGCTTTTGGTTCAGAATCTGCAGGGCTGGGGTGAGCTATATTGACTCAGTTGCATGATAGGTATCCTGTCTCAGTTTCCCTTCTTATCATCCTAGGTCCTGGATGAACCTGGAACCTGTCTCTGAACCCCAACTTGCCCAGCTGAGCTGTGCTACCCTTCCCTACCTTAAACCAGATGTACCTTGGGGGATGGAATCGCCCCCCCCCAACACCCACCCCAGGTCCTGGACTGGCTCCAGAAGCCACTCGGAGTGTAGTATCATTGTCCACAGGACCCTAGAGTCATCAGGGGCCACCTCACTATCTTAGAAATGGAAAGCAACCTCAATCAAAGTCAAGATGGTGTGTGTTTTTAGCACTGCACCCATTTTCCCCAGGATCCACACTTGGAGCTCTTTACCAGGGAATCCATGGTCAAGACCCCAGTGGGTCCTGGGCTGGGAGGCAGGACATCTGTTGTTTGGCCTACCTCTGACCCACCATGTGACTCTGGAAAAGTCACTCACCCCTCTTCTGTGGGCAATTTCAACACTGACCACAGGTAGCCTGGACCTACCAGAAGGAATGATTGACATAGGCAAGTTTTAGAAAATAAAGTGCTATAAGAACCAGAGAACTCTGGTCTAGACTTTTGATCAGTTGCCATTTCCCCCTCGTGATTTGAGTTCTACTAGCCACTTTCCTTGTCCATCAATAAACCACATGTGGAGCTTCTGCCACGTACCAAGCACATTACAAACACCGTCCTAAAGTGAGGGAACCCTCCATTCTACGTTCATGGATAAAGCCATAGGCATTTTGTCAGACTCGACACTGGGCTTTGGACCAAGCCTCTCCTTACCACAAGGTCCATGAGAAAGCAGGAGGAACCACATCCTTACTACATAGCTTCAGGAGCCCCACGTGACACTGGCGATGCTCCAACCCAGATCGTGTGTGTCCCAAGCCATCATGTTCCCCGCTGCCTTGCTCATTGCAGACAAGTTTTTCCCAAGATTGGGCCAGGGACAAGAAGGGCTGCTTCTTGACCTCTCTCCAGAGACACAATAGAGTCCCACGTTGGTAGGAGGTCATGGCACTGACCCAGCGGGTCCTGGCTTTCCAGCTTGGCTGTGGTCTCTCTCTCGGACTCCCTGCTGCTCTTCAGTCTCTTCCCGGCAGCCCCCTGGTGCTGAATGCCATGCACTCCCTCTGCTCCAGCGTTCTCCGTGGCTCCCAGGGATCCCTCAGTCTGGCGTCCCAGTTCTCTTCAGCATACTCCCACTGTCTTCCCCATCCTTCCCCACTCTTTTCTTCCAGTACTGTGGACTTCCTGCAGACCCTGTGGCCACTTGGGGCTCTCGCTGCCTAGCAGGAGGGAAGGGCTTGAGTCTGAACTCTCAGGGGGGTCCAGAGATCCCCCTTTTCCTGACTGGTATGACACTCCCCTGCAGGGTTTTTCTAAGCTGCTTGGCTGGGAAGAGGAATGAGACACCCCAGGCTAGGAAGGGCCTCTGGGCTTCCTTAGAGTCCGAGCAGGGGCTAAGGTCATGGCTCTATTTTGCGGATGTCTATCTAAAAATAGTATTCTCCTTCGAGGAGAAGCATTTCATAAACCAAGGCACACCCCCAGAAGCTTGCCAATGGAGTAAGGGTAAGACAGACACAGCGTGACCAGGGGTAGAGGCCACATTCTTTTGTTGTTGTTTTTTTTTTTTTTTTGAGGTGGAGTCTCAATCTGTCGCCCAGACTGGAGTGCAGTGGCCGCTCCCGGCCACCGCAGCCTCGACCTGCTGGGCTCCGGCGATCCTTCCGCCTCAGCCTTCCGAGTAGCCGGAACTACAGGCACGCACTACCATGCCCGGCTAATTTTTTGATTTATTGTAGAGATGAGGTCTCGCTGCCCAGGCGGGTCTCGAACCCGCGGGCTCAGACAATCCACTCACCTCAGCCTCCCAAAGGTGCAGGATTACAGGCTGAGCCACTGAGCCTGGCTGAGGCCACATTCTTAACAACAGAAATGAAGGCCCCTGACAAGAGCCTGCAACACTCCTTCATGGAGTACCTCTGGGACACCACTCCTGAGGGTCTATAACTACCCGAGAGGCTCTTCGCTTTTCCTTGGTAGACCTAAGAGGAGAAAAATTAAGACAACTCAGGTGTGTGTCTTCATTTCCCCTTCTCACCTGTCCCTCCTCTCACTGTCCTGGAAGAAAAAGCCCTGGGAAACTGAAGAAGGCACCAGACGTAGACTGCTATCCTGGCAGTCTGGGAATTCCTGCATCCTGGCCCCTGGCTCGCTCGTTCATTTGCTTGCTGATTCTCTGCAAGACAGCAGCACTGGGCCTCTGTGGGGAACTGGCTGAGGAGCCTGTGTACACTGGAGCGTCTAGGTCATTGTCCATTCACTGGTCATTGAGGATGTTGGGGACTGGCCTCCTGGTACTCCTCCCCAGGGCCCTGCAAGAGTCCCCTCTTGTCTCCCAAGGGTAAGGCTCGCCATACCTCCCTCAGGTGCCCAAAGCCCTCACCTCCCTGCCTCCACCAGCCTGGCCAGCCCCTGACCCGGCTTGCTTCAGTTCAGGACCCCCTCCTCCCCGGGCCTTGGCAGCGCTGGCAGCCAGACCAGTTGCCTGGTTGGGGTGGCATTTCTCACAGCACTGCAAAGGACCCCACCTACAGCTGCTTCCATTAGCTCCCGGGAGGGCCCCGCAGCTTCCTGGTGTCCCCAGTGGATGACTCACTTGTCTCTGGAGCATCTCTTGATCCCACGACTCTCAGAACACCCACCATGGGCCAGGCACCACTCTCAGGGCCTTCTCCCTGGGGATGTGTGCTTCCTTGGTAACACTATCTGGTTTCCAACCTCTCCGTGTGTCTTCCTTACCGCTGATTTCCATGTCATTAACACCTGGGACTGGAATCGTCAACCCATAATTGCTGACCAAGTGGAAGAGGACATTTGGGAAAAGCTCCCTGAGGACTAATGTCTGAGCAGGGTCTTACAGAGAAGAAAGAGTTTTCTAGGCAAAGAAAGGGCCAGGAAAGTCCATTCTAGCAAAGGAAGCAGCACAAACAAAGGCTCGGGGTGTGAAAGAGAGAACTTAGGTGTGGGGAGCGGTCAAGAGGTTCCATGTGTCTACAGGGAAGACGAGAATATCTTGGGACCAGAGGTGCCGGGGAGATTGCAAGTCAAGGCTGGGCAAGTTGAAGGCTATAGAGCTTTGAAGGCCACGCCAGGTGATTTAAACGTCAGCCTGATAAGGGTCACTGGGGCTTTTCCAGGGAGGGAATGACACTGTTTTATTTCTTTATTTTCCTATGTCAGTTACTGGGAGGATGAATAGAGCACAGGGTTAACTTAATGGAGGAATGATTGAGTTGGGAAAATATGTAGATATCAGAAGACTTGTGTTGTGGTCTCTTTTAAGCTATACGAGGGATACCACCCCAAAAAACTGGATTTATTTTTTGGAGTTTGGGCTCCTTGCTGGGTAAGTGTTCTAGGAACCCATCGGCATCAGAGTACCAGCTAGCATTGTTGGGAGAGGCTGCATTCAGCTTCAGGGGATTTTTTTTTTGAGATTCCATTTCATGACCGGCGATTTACAAGTGCACCTGCCCACACCACGATGAGTGTTCAGCAGGTTTTGAACAAAAATGGTATGACCTCCGTGCCCCACCCTCTCTATTCACCCGGTGTCGCCCTGAGAGACTGTTTTTGTTTCTTGGATGAAAAAAGCCCTCCAAGGGAAACATTTTGCCGATGTGGAAGAGGTGAAACAAAAAATGGTAGAAGCACTAAGAGGCATCAAAATTGACGAGCTCAAAAACTGTTTTGAGCCATGGAAAAGACATCTCAATAGCTGTAGTATATCAAATGAAGAGTACTTTGAAGGTGACTGAAGTTTAAAATGTAAGAATAAAAACACATTTTTTAAAATAAATAAATTTCAGGGTTTTTGAGTCTCCATATATTTAATAAAGCCCCCAGCAGTGTTAAGGGACCAGCAAGCCCAAACATACACAAGGTTAGGGAGACCAATGGGTTTTCAAATCCTTCTGGTTTTTTCCTAGAATCTAATAGGCCACTTCCCAGGTCTCCCTGTCATTGTAAATGTAATACTTGTGTATATTGAGCGACATTTTTCTTTTTGCTGTCTCAAAATAATTTGATTTTCTCAATGTCTATCCATGCAGCCATCAGAATATAATTATTCAGAAAAAACCCGTTCATCTCATAGGCTTGTTTATTATTGCCATATGCAGTGTTTGTCATACAATTATGTGCACACGTTTAGCATACTTGCCAGGAAAGAAAAAAAGACCTCGGGGATGCCAAAGCTTGCCAGATGTATTTGTGCATGTTAGAGGTGTTATGCTTTTCCCAGAGTCTTCATCTGTTTTGAAGGCAGTGGGTGCTGGAAGTGAAGTCTCTGTGGTCTGTATTTCTTGTTGGCATCTGATGTGAAACATTATCCATCAAGTTAAAGGACACTGCAAATACACAGGCACACATGTGTGCACGTGTGCACACACACATGCACACACACACACATACACACCACTGCCTGGAACTAGACTGCAGGCGGACAAGTCAACTTCTAAGATGTCATTGCTGGAGAGGATTTTGAAATCATCCAGGCCAACCTCTTGTGTCAAAGATAAGGTAACTCACTATGGCCGAGAGAGAAGGAACTTGCCTGCAGTTACTCAGCAAAGGAAAGCCTGTTGGGAAAGACTTGAACCCACCGAAGTTAAATCCCATCCCAACAAGCACATAGCCAGAAAAATTTCCCTACAGTCAATGTTCTGACGAGGATGGACTCCTAAAGAGGGCTGTGCTGTCTTCTGCAGGGTTCCCATCTTAGCTGAGAATTTCTACTTGAGACAGTATTGGATGTAACACAATTCTTGTTTCATAGAAGGGGCTGGTCACATCTCAGAATGAGTTTTTATACAGAGTGATTCTGTTCTCCTTATCTTGTTCTTTGGAGCTGGCAACACAAGTGGATCAAAACTGTCCCCTACAGAGCAGTGTCTGCATGTCCTGAAGCTTGGGCTGGTCTAGCACCTCTGCCAGGCGGCCAGCTGTGGTTTCCTGAGTCTGGTCCTTTTGAAGTCTGTTTTTATTGAACTCCTAAACACATCCCTTCCTCTGTTCTTTTCAGATAGATGTGGAAAGGAATCAGCATTTTCTGTTGGTGTTTAACCAACAAGGCTTCATGGAACACACGCCATGCATGAGCTTACCTGTGGTGGATGAGGGAGGAATGGCGAGGAGAGCCGGGTGGGCTGGGCACACGGCAGGCACTCACTGGCAAACATCGCCATTTCCTGGAAATCAGGGGCTGCCTCTTCTCATTCAAGCATTGGTCCTTTTACTAAACTACCTTCATGTCAGCAAGTGACCGTGACACCTCTTGTACTGAAATGCAATGTTTCATTTGCCTATGTCTCAGGGCCACACTCTAACCTCTTTATGTGCACAACTTAATTATTTTAAGAATTTTATATAAGCATCTATTAAACTCCCATCATATGGCAGACAAATGATCCCACAGATGACTTTTCTAGTTAATGTTATTTTGCTCCCACTATAGCCCTAGGAGGTGGCTATTATTGTGACTGCCGTTTTTTTGTGCAGATGAGATACCTGCATGTATTTTGCTTTGAGTTGCATAGGCAAGAAATGGCAGAAATGGGACCCATTGCCAAGGACACTGTGTGGTGTGGTCAGAGGTGTCCTGGAGAGGTTGTGGCAGGGAGGATCCCACCTACAGTTACAGGGCTGACTGCATTTAAGGAGCCATCCGAGAGCAATATCTCTAGGCAGATGGCCCTATGGGGTGAGCAGGGAGCTTAGCAGACAGGTCTGGAGTTGCAGAAAGGAGTCACCCCCAGTGCTTAGACTCCATCAAAGGGAGTTCTCAGCGGGGTCGTTTTCCTCCCCAGAGGACATTTGGAAATGTCTCAAGACCTTTTAAATTGTAACATCCGGTGGGTGCTACTGGCATCTAGTGGGTAGAGGCCAGGGACGTTTCTAAACATCTTTCCATACACAGGACAACCCCCCCACAACGAAGAATTATCCAGCCCCCAAAGTCAAGAGTGTCCATGTTGAGAGCCTGCTACAGAGTGAACAGAGAGAGTCCCAGAGCTGGGGCGCAGAGAAAGACCAGTACTGAGGGGGAGAGTAGGGGAGTCTAAGTGTCTGCATGTTAGGAAGTTCCTTTGATGCCCTGGAGGGCTAATTGTGTCTCAGGCTGTGATAATTGCAAACATCTACACTTGGTATGGTGGCTGTCACTGTTTACATCAAACAAGGTGGTCAGAGTGTTTTCCCTTTAGTGGAAGATTCCTGAAGTCAGACTGTGTCTTGGTTTGCCTGTGGGTTCATGTGTTCGTCCACTCAGTATTGACTCAGCACCAGGCTTGTCATCATGCAGGGAGCTGGACCATCGGGATGCTTCTGTCACCACCAGCCCCGTGTCAACCCAGTGCTGTCCTCCCACCTCTCATCACCGCCTTCCTATCCCCTCGGGGCTGTGCGGGCATGTCCCCATCCCAGCGACCTTTGGTGCCTTTTCTCTGTCCACACCCCAATTTATTGCCGATCTCATAAAAAGCAAAACTTGGGAGAGAGAAGATTGAGTTTGCTTCTCACAGCAGAATTTGATTTAGGGCCAAGAAGGTGGCAATTGCTGCAAAGTGGAGATCGGCTATTTCGGGAGCGTGGTGAATGACTTTTTTCCATCTCCAAATGACCTTACATATATTCTGTCTCCCGCCCGCCCCGTGTTGGGATTGATGGGGGGGTGCTGAGCCTGGACTCCGATGGGTTCCTGCTGCTGCCTCTAATAAATCTGTCTGATGGGCAGAGGGAGCGCGATTACCTTGACGGATGGATGGCTGCATGGGCTGGCAGTTTAGCATATGGGGCTGGGTGGGCTTCCGGCCCCCAGCTGCCTCTGCGGTCACCAGTGCATGCTAGTCTGGTCAGAGGGTCTGTCCACTGTCACCAAATGTTCTGCCTGCTGAAGGGGATGATCTAGGCACACCAGGGTGCTGCCTCCTTCTCTCTCCCTACTCTCTGCATTCTTTGTTGCCACCGTTGTCAATTCTTCAGTTCTCGCCTCATGCCACTACCCTCCTTATCCTAGGACACCAGGAGGTGCCCCTGCGGGGGTTGTCCCAACGCCCTGGATTAGGACTTGGGTTTGGATCTTCTCCACCCCTGGCAAAGTGGGTTACCCTGAGCAGATTTATTTTAATGTCTGAGCCTCTACTTTCTAATCTATAAAATGCAGGTGACACTAGTATAACTCACCTTCTGGGGTTATGGAGAAGTCTCTTATCCTTCTGCCTGGCTTACTAGGCTGCAGATCTGTCTGCAGCCTAGAGGTTGAGGCTTCTGGAAGGCATAGAAAAGAGTGTTTTGACAGGGGGGACGTTTTGATTAGGCTGGGTCCAAGTCCCTGAGTCAAAATGAAAATTGTCAATCTTTATTTCCAAGTAATGTGTCTAACAGACGCCCATGCACCCCTGCTCGGTTCTCAACCGTTCCTGAGAGCGTCTTCGTTTTCTTATCTCATCTCCTGCTCCATTCTTGAATCTTTGCTGGTCCCTACCCCAAGAGTGGGGCTTGGTGGTCTGTGGTAAGGCGAGGGATGACTGTTAAAAAAAAAAAGAAGCTGAAAGTTGAATGCTTGATGTTTAGACTGAGTTGAAATGTCTCCGCATTCACCCAGCTAAGTCAAAACATGGAATCAAACCAGTCACAATGTTGGGGACTTACAGGGCACACAGGGATGGAGGTGTCACCATGACAAATAGCAACCTGGCTCCAACTGCACATTAGAAGTGGATTCTGTAGAAGCCCAGAAGACTCGGACTCCCAGAGGCTACCCGGCAGTCTACTCGCTGGGCCGGGTGGATGAGGGAGGCCGTGAGTCAGGGCGCTGGCTGGGGTGGAGACCATAGCCCTGCTTCTCCCTTCAAGCAAGCACATCACCCCTCATCACCTAGGATACTATGGGAGCTCAGATTCTAGGGAGCACAGTGACTTTTTAAAGAATGAATCCCTCAAACAAGTGGGCTGGAAGAATCTAGAGGTGGGCCGGCCCATCTCCCTCTCACTGCTGAGCAGACCTCTAGGAGAAAGGCCAAGTGACCTCCTTGGAGCCACAGAGCCAGCGAGCAGCCTCAGCCATCCGGACCCACGTCCGCTGACTGGGTGTCCGCTGCTCTTACTGCCTTGCCTCGCTTGCCAGGGATGGATTCTCTCTCTTGTCAAACTCAGAGAATGTTCGTGTTAACAAAGCAATCCTGGTGCTGTGGGTCTTTATGTATGGACAAGGCAAAACAGGACCTGGCGCATAAAGAAGGAAAGGAGGAGGAAATAGCATTTATGGTGCGCCAACTGCATGCCTGGTACTTTGTGAGATCTTTTTCATCATTCCTGATCAATCCTAACCACATCTGCCTTTGCTCCTATATTTGCTGGTGAAGAAACTGAAGCTTACCAAAGTCAGTTACTTGCTCAGAGTCACTGCATATGGGGCTGGGTGGGCTTCCAGTCCCCCAGCTGACTCTGTGGTCACCAGTGCATGCTAGCCTGGTCAGAGGGTCTGTCCACTGTCACCAAATGTTCTGCCGGCTGAAGGGGATGATCTAGGCACACCTGGGTGCTGCCTCCTTCACTCTGAGCAAGTGAGAAGAACCAAGCCAGGAACCTTATTTCTTTAGCTGAGTTTAAGATCTCTGTCCTCTAGGGGCTCCCATGCTTAGGAAGGGAGACTAAACAGGAATTCTATCTCCCTAGTCCCTCCCTGTTCATTCATTCATTTATTCGTTTATTCTGCAAATACTTGTCAGGCAGGTACTCTATACCAGGCATTCTTTCGGGCACTAAGGGTACAAACTATAAATAAATAGATAGAAAATATAAATAAAATAATAGGTTGAACTCTATGAGCTTGCTAATATTTCACCATTTTGACCTCCAAAAGTGGCCATCTCTTATAGTTCAACCTAATAAGGAAAATACACTGTGGGTAACAAGCCCCATATAGAAAAAGAGAGTTGGAAGGGTGTGCGTTAGGGAGTCCAGGATCAGAAGGGGTCATTTTAGCATGCTCTCACCCCTAGTCTCTATCATGAGCTCCCAGTCCTAAGGAAGGAACCCCCAAGTCCTTCCTGGGTCCTCAAGGCCCTTAGTGCCCTGGCCAGTCCTCATTTGTCCCTCAGGCAGACCCTGGGCTCCTGGGATACAGCCTGATCTGTCTGTGGGCAGTGGGCTCTGCTAAAGTCACCCCCATGCCGTTGTCTGCCAGCCCTTCAGGCCTAGCTGGGGTGTCAGTGCTCAGAAGTGCCTTCCCGAACCTTGCCTGCCCTCCCTCTCCCAAACAGTTTTAATTGCTCCCTCCTCTGCACTCACACACCACTTTATTATAGCACTTAGAGCTGCTCTTCTCTTTAGAAGACGCCGTGATTTATTCATGCGCCTTATTAATGGTCGTATTCCCAGTGGCTGGTGCATGCCTGGCACGCAACAGGGCCCAGGGCAGGTTGGAGGCGGGAACGAGGAGGGAAGAGATGCTGAGTGGGAGGTGCAAGGAATAGGAAATCAGGGAAGGAGGGGCCTTTACAAAGAGAGTCAAGGCAGACCTTGAGGATGGTGGGATCACCCAAGAGGGGGAGGGGAGGGGGAGGGGAAGGGGGAGGGGAGGCCCGCCCACATCTGTCCCCACTTGCCTACACTGCCCGTGTATGTTCATGCCTGTCGGTGCCTGCGCATTCCTGGCTTGCCCACACCTGCCCACATTTGTCCATGCCTGCTCATGCCTGGCCTGCCTATATCTGCACCCACCTGTCCACACCTGCCCACACCTGCCCATACTGGCCCACGCCTGGCCTGTCCATGCCTGCCCACACCTGCCTATGCCTGTCCTGCTCACCTGCCCTTGCCTGGTCTGCCCACTCCTGCCCACACCTGCCCAAGCCTGGCCTGCCCACACCTGCTCATGCCTAAGCTTGCCCACATCTGCCCATACCTGAGCGGCCCACACCTGCTCACACCTGCTCATGCCTGGCCTTCCCACACCTTCCCACACCTGCCCATGCCCACACCTGCCCAAGCCTAGTCTGCTCACACTCACCCATACTTGCCTGTGCTTGCCCATGTCTGCCCATGCTTGCCCATGACTGGCCTACCCACATCTGCCATGCCTGTCCACACCTGCCCATACCTACCTACGCCTGTTCATGCCTGACCGGCCTATACCTGCCACACCTGCCCATATCTCCTCATACCTGTCCACACCTGCCCATACTTGCTTACACTTGCCATGCCCACACCTGTGCAAACCTGGTCTGCCCACACTGCCCATACCTGCTCATGCCTGGGCTCATACCTGCCCATACCCGCCCATACTTTCCCACACCTGCCCATGCTTGTCCTGCCCACACTGCCCTGCCCACACTGCCCATGCCTGTCTACACTTGCCCATGCCTACCTTTGCCCGCCTATGCCTGGCTTGCCAACACCTGCCTACATCTGCCCATGCCTGGCCTGCCTACACATGCCCATGCTTATACCTGCACATGCCTGGCTTGCCCACACCTGCCCATGCTTACTCCTGTCCAAGCCTTGCCAGTTCACATCTGCCCACACTCAGCCCACCCCTGGCAATGCTGGACTTGCTTTTCTGACTGTCTTGAAGTCTCTGGGCTCAGTTGGTCATACTGTTGTCCTTTCCTCCCACGGTGGAGCCCTGGAGGTGAGGGACCCTCCTGGCCTTGTCCTCTGGCTGGCACTTGGAGGACACCCAGAGTGGCTGTTGGCTGAGCAAAGAGGAGACCAGTGTGACAGGGCCCCAGGAGACGGCCTGGACCACTGGGGGCCTGAGTACTTTGGAGAGGCCGAGCCCCGGTTCTCTGTGAGATGGAACCCCATCTCTACCCCGCACACGTTGGCTAGTGACTCTCCGCCCAGCAGGGAGCAAGGTTGCCAGAGAAACCAGAGGTGCCGCAGCCTGCGCCTGGCCTCTTGCCGAAAGGCTTTTCTCTGGGAGATTATACATTCTGGGCCACATCCCTCCCATCGACACTTCCTCCCTCACTTTACCCCTTTCCTCACTCCTCCATCATAAAAGTCTCCAGAAACAGGTTTTGTTCAAAGCGAACGAGGCAATAAATTCTGTGTTTCTGACACGCCGACAAGAGAGATAAATTCCATAATGGGAGCTGCAGCCCTGCTCTCCTGCCCTGTGGAGCTCTGGCGGATGTAAAGTTCTGTCCAGGGAAGGGGGTGAGGGTGGGGGTGGGGGGAGGAGGCTCCGGGAAGTCCCTGGACCCCCCCTTGTGAGCCTTATTGCAGGTGGGAAGCTACAAAGCCCAGGTGGGACTTTGGCTTTATTAATTTGCTCAGGCTGGGGGCAGGTCTTCTGATTTGGCCACTTGGCTAACTGACAAGCTGGGCAGAAAGAATCTCGTGTATTCAATCAATCAGTCAATCAACCAACCGACCAATCACCTACCCATCAATTCATTCAGCAGTCATCCAGCATAGAGGAGCGGTACCTAATTCCCCTCAAGGATCACTTTCCTTAAAGAACCTTCCCACAAAAGACCACAAATATTTGCAATTTGAGTCATAGCAAAAGATTGATTTCCCTGGTAAATAAAGAGCTCCTACAAATCATTAAGAAAAATAAACAACATAATAGGAATCTGGACAAAGGATGCAAACAGCTCACACAAAAAAGAACACACGTGACTCTGAAACCCATCATGTGTGAAATCTTCCTTCTCACTCATGACGAGAGACGTGTCCATGGAAATGTCAGAGACGCCCATCGCCAGCCCACCCCCAGATCTCTCAAGACGGTGTGGCGTGTGGGACACACCATTTTGCTGGAAGGTGGGCTGCGTGTGCAGGGGGACACATCCTGTGGGGACTAAGCGGACCCGGCTTCTCGGGAGGATGATCTGGCAACAGCTCAGCCCGACAAGTGTCCCCAGCCTCTACCCAGCAAACCTGCCTCTAGAAATGCATCTCACTTCTGCATGTACAGGCTTATTGTGCCGGTGTAACATCGTTCCGCGAAGATTTCCTGTATTGCCAAAGATTGGAAATGGCCTTGATATCACTAGAAGATTGGCTAAATGTTTCATGGTGGATTTGTGCAACTGAATGCTACGCAGTCATTAAACAAAAAAGGTAACAAGGAGTATCTTCACGCACTAATACGCACTAAGCTTCAAGATATGTTTTTAAGTGAAAAGGTCAAGGCATGCAATGGAATGGAATGCAAATTATGCTACTATTTGTATAAAAGTGAAGAAAATGTGCATATATATACACACACACACACACGTATATTTTGTATGAACATGTATGTGTATTTGCTTCTCTGTTCCTTTCTGGAAGGACAAAGACTGGATAATGGCTGCTTCTGGGGAGCGAAGCCAGGACCTGGGAGGCTGGGAGGCGTGGGTAGGAAGGTACACTTTTTGCTATATGCCTCTTCCTGCCTTCTGGATTTTGAATCTTGTGAATGTACTACCTAGTCACAAAAATAAAGATTGTTAATAGTTAAAACAAGAGAGATTCAAAGGAGGAAACTTCCCTGGCTGTCTTAGCAGAGGCCGGAGGCTGGGATCTGAGCAGGTGAGGAGCCCGGGAAGGCCTGCAGACAGGAGGGTGAGCACCGGGAGGAAATACAGCACCCTCTAGGGACCCTGTGAGGCTAGCGGGTGAGATGCAGCTCCCCCACCCCGTGGGGGCTGTGCTGGAGCACAGTGCTGGTGAGACACACGGGACAATTGAAGATAGATGTATGTGTCATGCTAATGACTTCAGATTTCAATGCAATGAAGGGCCTTGAGGCTTTAAGCAGGCCCGGTTGTGTCTTAGGAAGAAATCCCGGAGGCAGTGTGAAGCCACTTCCTGGTGACAGCGAAGGTGCCATTCCCTGACCTTTCCCAAGATTTGCTCCTTTCATCTTCAGTCTTTCCTACAGGTAGGCGGAATTAACTCTATTGCATATGGGGCAACTGAGGCTCAGGAAAGGGAAGTTAGTGGTCTAAATTCTTGCAGCTTGGGGATGAGGATTGAAACTCAGGTCTGCGTGTCTCCAGAGCCTGAGCTCTGAATGCAGCCTTTTAGTCACGTGGCTCTGTGCTCTGCTGAGCTCATAGGTCTGTGAGAACTGTGATTCCAGTGGCCAAGCCTCCTCCACCTTTACCTTGATGTACGTGTATGGCCAGTGTGGTCGATAGATGCAGCTATATGGTCTTCTCAAGCAGCCTATGGCAACGAACTTACAGCAAACTCCTGCCTGCGCCTTCACCAAGAGAGCTGGAGTCGCTGACTGCACACGTCCCTGATCCTGCTCTTTGGAATAGAAGCAGCAAATTTCTTCAGGGCCCATTTTCCTCTATCAAAGGTCCCTGTCAGACTTCTTACAGACTGTAATAGGAAGGGTTAGGAGGGGGTTTCCTCTTGCTGGGGTCTTGGGAAGGGGGATACATTTGGCTCCAATTATGTGCAGCCTTTGAAATTTCCTGGTCATTTGGTTTGCATTTTCCTGTCATTTCTTCACCTGCATTTTTCTCCATCTCCCATTTTATAACTGTGAAAACTGAGACTCAAAGGGGCAGCGATTCCCCACGGGCCACCTGGTTTTCAGTGGGAGAATCAGGTCCTAAACACTTGCTGGAACTCCAGATCTTTCGACCACAGCACACTCCCTTTTCTTACTGGAGCATGGGCTTATTCGATTTCTTATGACGCAAACCTGTGAATGGTTTCTGATTGCTGGGTTCTCCTTGTTATAATGCTGGTGTTTTCACTGTCCAGGCGTCAGACCTATCAGATGCTGGGTCCTGGGGCATCATGGGAGCCCTCAAAAGGCAGGACTCTAGTTGCCAGGGCAGGACAATGGCCAGCTGAAGAACAAGGCCCTGCTTGGGCCTCTGCTGTGAAGGGTATCCGACAGCTAGTTTAGTTAAGAGCTGGGGGTGGGGTGCACCATGGAGAAGAAGGATGCATTGTGTCGCAGGGCAGGCGATGAGGTCAGCTGAGGGGGGATGGGAGGGCCCAGGAATGAGAGGACACTCTGGCTACCTCCAGGGATGGCCCATACTCCCAGTGCAAGCCCGTCTGCACAGGATACAGGCGGGAGACAGGCAACAGTGGGACTGACTTCCAGGCTGGCTGCTTCCCCAAGTGCTGGGACTCTCCCTGGCTAGGAATGGCATGTCTTGAGGCTCCCTCCAAGGCCCCTGGGACTTCCTCCTAACTCTTTCCAAAGTCTGTCACTAGGGGCCACAGCTCAATTCTACTACCTGCTCACTCTGTGACCTTGGGTAAGTCACATCAACTTTCTGAGCCTTAATTTTCTCACTTGCAAAATTGGAGTATTTAATGCTTGTGTCTCCTACCTCCAGAGCATTTTGGGGCGGGCCAACTGGATACGTGGGCGAGATGCAGTTTGGGAACTGTGAACACTGCAAGTG
Organism: Cephalopachus bancanus; assembly: GCA_027257055.1. Lineage (NCBI taxonomy): Eukaryota > Metazoa > Chordata > Mammalia > Primates > Tarsiidae > Cephalopachus > Cephalopachus bancanus. The sequence goes on from JAPVLO010000036.1 coordinate 5,360,441, forward strand.
TATGCAGCGATGCTGTTTCAGAACATCGCCATCTCCGCTGTGAATACCACCTCAAACACCACGGCTTTGCCTTCCTACCATATGGTAATAGTAGGGTCATCTTGATTTTTTGGTTTAACTTTTTAACTGAAAATGACTTATCGATTTTCTTTTTTCCCCCAATGAAGAATTAGTTAATACAGTTTTCTAATTCTAAAAGTAATACTGGTTTATTGCAAAACACTCAGAAAATCTTTTGTTTAAAAGAAACAAATGGATATTTTCAGTGTGACATTGTCACCATGTGATTTTTGGGGATACCCTTTCTCTTCTCTGGGTTTGGTTTCCCACCACTAGATCAAGGCGGACAAATGTAGAACACACTGCCCACGTTTTGTCCATCGGGCATCACCAGGGAACTACAGCATTCGCTCAGAACGGTGCTTCAGAATCCTTCTCAGCACAGCCTCCAGGCAGCCATGCCAGTCTATCAGTGTGACTAGGAGAAGAAAGCCCTTGGGCACAGATGACTGGGTGAGCACTGAGGTTTTCTGACTCCTTGAGTGAGAGGAGCCCAGCGTTGCAGGCCCTGGGGAAGAGCTTGGAGAGTCCCTCAACCTGTCCCGGTGAAATAGGGAGTTTCCTTTTATCTGATTCAAGCTTCTTAAGCATTGTGCGGCCAATCATGGCTTTCTCTGGGGAGTCCCCTGAACACTTTCAAGAAATCCAAAAAGGAAAAAAAAGGAATGATTCTGGTGAAGTCAATGGAATGCAAGCAAGTGACTTAATAAATTCACACCCACACAAATGCCTGTGTTCCTTCTTCATCTCAACACGAAACTGGGTGGGGTAGAATATCTCTGAAGCTCTCGCTTCCAGAGAGCCCAGTGTGGGGGAGGGACCTGACGCCGACAGGGACCCGCTTGGCGTCGGTGTAAGCGTGTATTGCTCACATCCCTGGACTGGGAACTGTCACAGCCCTCCATTTTACAGATGAGGAAACTGAGACTCAGAGAACAGAAGTCAGTCGCCCAAGGTCACCTGGTTTGTCTGACACGGCAAGGACCTGAACTCAGCCTCCGGAAGCCCCTGCTTTTCCAGTTGAACCCACACGACCTGCCAAGCAAAAGTCCCCACTCTTTGGAATATTTCTGGGAAGTCAAGGGGTGGGTGTTTCCTTGTCTTTGATGTGGGAAGAACCGATCTCAGTGCTGCCACTCACTGCTGCCCTCCACGTGTCCGTCCCCGAGCAGGTCGTTCCCTCTTTGACTATGGAGAGCCAGGCAGGGCGCAGAGCCAGGACGCCGGGGTCTGGTCCGGCCAGGAGGACTTCCTGCCCTCTGGCAGTTGATGAAAGTTCCTCTGTGAAGCAATGAAGGAGCACACGGCAGCCCTAGCACCGTGGCTAAGAGTGTGGCTTCTAGAGACAGCCTGCCTGGGTTCCTTTCCCAGCTTTGCCTTGTACTGATTGTGCAGCGTTGAATCACTCTGTGCCTGTTTCCTCATCTGTGAAATGAGCGTAATAAAACTCTCTACTTCCTAGGGTTGTTGTGAGGGTTGAAGGAGTTCATCCACGTGGAGCAGCAGAGCAGTGCCAATCTCTAGTGAGCACTTGGTCAGTGCTCTATGTGTTGTGACAGAAAGGACCCCAAATCTCAGGGCCTGGCTCCATGCAGAGGGAGTTGAGAAGCCAAGTGGCAAGGCGGGTCCTGGTGGATTTCACCGTGGCACACCTTGCTGGGGAGTACCTTTACCCTGGGGCTCTCTTCAGAGAAGCTGCAGAGCTTCCTGTCAAAGTACTGGCCCAAGTTCAAGGACACCAGCTCCTCTTCCAGGAAGCCCTCCAGGATGGTTGGACCAGCCCGCTCACTCCCTGCTGTGGGCTCCCAGCCCCCGCTGCTGATGCCACCCTTTGGCCTTAGACAAAGCGGGCACCAGCAGCAGCAGCAGCCGGGCCGGCTCGGTGGCTTTCATGAAGCTTGCGCTCCCGGGAGCCCGGGCTGGGCTGGTCTGCTTTGAATGCTATTTGCATTGCAATAGGCGAGCCTGGCCTTCAAACAGGCCCCTTCTCTTTTGACAGAACAGTCTCACAATCGCCTATTGACCGGGCACCTGTTCCTGCCCCAGACATTATGCAAATGCCGGCCAGGAGCGAAGCCGCCAGCCCCCCCAGGCCATTGTGCATTGAACCCTGATGGCGCCCTGCCAGCTCCCAGCCGGCCTTTGTTCCTAGGCTGCGCTGCGCCACCCCCGCCACCGCCTCCCGTCCGTCCGCCCGCCTGAGGTGCCCCGCCGAGGGCCGCCGACAGCTACTTGGGTCCTTGCACCTGAAGAAAGGCCCTGTGAGCTGGAGGCTGGGCCCACGCTGAGGCCGGGCTGGAGCCCTGAGGAGGCAGCCAGGGCGGACCGGGCCCTTCATGTCCCTGGGGACGGCTGAGAGGGGCCTGGCAGGTGGAGGAGGGGGCAACCCGGACCATGCCATCTGGGGGAGGGGAGATTATAATAATCACTCCCACACATCTGCTGAGGGCCTTCCAGTTTGCAAAACCCTCTCATGGCCATCCTCCCTTCGAGGCACACCTGCCTCTTGAGGAGGTGGGCTGGGCTTGGGGACTGTATGCCTTTCACACGCGAGGACTTCGGCCCCTGAGGGGGAGCTGGCTGCTGTGGCAGAGAGTCAGGGACAGGGTGGCGGCCGTTGGTGTCTCTGTCTCCCAGCTTTTGGACACTGTGCCTCCTCATGGCTGTGACTCCTCTGTACCACCACTAAATGCCCTCCTCTTTTCCCTCTGGCTCATTCGTCCCCTTTTGGGCTCTTGACTTCACCGGCTTTCACCTTAGATGAGTCTTCAAAATGTGGTGCCAGGAGCAGCAGCACTAGCAGCCCCTGGCACCTGCTTGAGTGGCCAGACTTGGGCCCAGCACAGACCTGCCGGACCGGGACCTCTGGGGGTGGGCCCAGCTCTGGGTTTGGATGACCCTCCAGGTGTTCTGAGGGGCAAGTGTGAGCCCAACCCCCAACACCACGCGGCTGTCCTCTGCACTCGCCTTCTCCAGGCCAGCCTTGGCTGACACACTCCCCACTCCCCAGCTTGGCTTCTCCTCTGACCAACCGACCGCCATTCCCGACCTCCTTCAGCCAGGCTTGGGGCACCTAAGTGAATCTGAAACAGCTCAGTCTAGTGAGGGCACAGCCCCTGGTGCAGTACAGTTCCTCCCAGGCAGAGGGCTGATGCTTTGAGAGAGGGAAGTGGGGTGGCGGGGGTGGAGAGATGACAGAGAAGGGCACCCCGGAGCCTAGCGGGAGGATTCCTGGAGAGCAAGGGCCCGCACTGCATCTTCGAGGAGAAGTGGGAGTGGGCATTAATGAATCACTCCAGTAAAAGACACCATGGTCTGCAGCCACGGTGGGCCCCAGGCCTCAGGGGAGGTCTCTGCTGTGCCTGGGTCCTAGGCAAGTTCAGCTGGGGTGGAGGAGGAGGAAGAAGGAGGAGAAGCAATGCTGAGGTCACCAGAATGGCCTGGGAGTCTTGTCACAGTTTCCATGTGCTCTCACTCCAAGTGATTAAATGGAGACTCCACTGGCTACTTTGCATCCAGAGGAAGGCCCACACCCCAGGAGTGGGATGGGTGGGGGCTGTCATGACATACTGGGGTGGGGCCCAGAAAGTGACGTTCACTCCAGCTGGGCCACATTTCAAAGCTCTGCAACCACAGAGCATTCCCACTGCTGTGGGCCACCTGCCTGAGGCTGCAGCAGATGGCTTTGGGTGGTGGTAACCCTGGTCCCCAACCCACCCTTTGTACCCAGCCTGGCCGCCTCTGCCCGGCATCCCTCCTCCAAAGGAGCCAACAGGGTGGGTCGTAAGAGCAGGTGCAGAGCACCTGTGTGACCCTGGGCACTGACCAATGTGCCCCCGCCAGTCCTTTGGCCCTGACAGTCTTTCGCCCGATGCCAAAGTGCTTTAAAGAGTTTGGCCCAGTGCAGGGAAATCTGATCTCATGAGAGGCCAGGGTAAGGTTTTTAGAGCCAAGTGTCGGGCTGGTCTCACAATCTGTCTTTCTCACGGCTGTCAGAGTGCTCTTTGCCTAGAAGACTAGTTGGGAAAAAAAGGTAAATAAAGTCAGCCCCCCTCAAACCATGTTCTTTTGTGTGGCATCGAAGGCCCTTTGGAACCTGGCCTTGCTGCCTCTCCAGTGTGGACCTTGTCAACCTCACCACTGCCTCCCACTGCCACGCCTCCGAGGCACTGCCCTTCTCAGCATGGGGCATCGGGCAGGTGTCATTTCAACACTTCTTCCCTCGGGATCCACCCGATTCACTTCTGCCTCAGTTGACAGACTCCCCTCAGATGTCTCCTCCAGGGTAAAGACTCCCTGGTCTGTTCCATGCAAGAAACACTTAACACGTACCCACTGGGTACCAGGATTCAGGACTCGTGAATACAGCAGCACTGATAGAGAAACTGCTTGTCTGTCAAGGGATGCCCACTCAGGGGATGGGAACAGCCCAGTGATGAGGCAGTTGGAATAGGGTCTAGGTGGTGTGGAGGGGAAGGGATGGAGAGAATTTAGGAATTAAAGCAGATCTATTTAGTGGTCAGTTCATTCGGGAGCTATGCAAGCGAGGTGAGGAACTAGGGGTGACATTCCTAGGCGTGTGGATGGCAGAGTGACCCCTGAGATGGGGAACGTAGAGAGAGAGGTAGATGGGGTCAGACAGTAAGAGGATAGATGGGGATGAGGATGAGTTATCTGTGGCACAGGTGGGAAGAGATGCCCACTGGGAATGGGAGGGCATTTGGGGACGGTCTGAGCAGGACACCAACCACTGGGCTGCAGAGTCCTGAGGTGGCAGTGAGGTATTGGGCAGGCTCTTCTGTCCTCCCAACAGGTTTCATGGGTCGCGTCTGCTCTGCCTTTTTGTGTTCCTCAGGGTGTGTTGCCTGCGTCCCTAAGGCACTAGCCACGCGGCGTCGTGGTTTGCTGGCCCCACTGGCATCAGGTGCACTAGGGGAGCGGCAGAGAAAAGTCACGGGTTCTGAACCACTGGGGTCCAGTGACTTGAGGATGCCTCAGTTCCTTTGCAACCTCATCCTTGATCTTACTTGTGCTTGTGTCTTTGCGGAAATGTTTATGAACAGCATTTAGAAGGAAAGGGCCCCAAACACATGCTGCCAGTGCAGGTCCCTCAGCGAATCAACAGCATGCTGGGATCAGAACTCCCTGAGGGGGAGGTGATGTTATTCTCATTCCACAGAGGGGGAAACTGAGGTTCAGGAGGGCGCAGTGATGTCTTCCACCATGCTGTGATGTTACAGCAGCAACGGCATTTTAAGAGGGTAAAAGACAACAACCTAATTTTGCAGGTGGGGAAATGTGATCCCAGAGGGGAAGCAAATTGACCAGGTGGACCAGAGGGGTGTGTGTCTAGGTGGACGTGAGGGGTGAGTGGTAGAGCTGGATGGGTTCCTGGGTTCAGTTCTTGCTTCAGTGCCGTCCGCCACCCTGTCCTTTCTCTTTAGAGTGGTCCCATATCTGGGGGCCCAGGAGAAAGGGCCCAGTCAGGCCTTGGTAGATGCATGGTCCAGACACTCCACCCTGCCCAAACACTCAATAGAATTTTCCAGTCTCCCCAGGGCATTTTGCAGCCCTTGACCTGGGATCTGCTGCACTTCCCAAGCCTGGGCTGAGAACCCGCTGGGTGTCAGGCACGGATGCCCTTTGGCGCAAGTTATCCCAGTGAATCTTCCCAGCAACTTTCAGAAGCAAAAAGCCCTCCTCACCCTTTGCAGATGGGGAAGCAGAGACTTGGACGGGTTAAACTCCAGGTACACCCCATTTGTGGTAGGGATGGAAGGAGGGTTGAACCGGGCAGTCTGACACCCACTTTATTTCTCTGGCACTGGTCACAAGTCTCCTTATACCCAGCAAATCTGAGGGTGACGATGGCTTGGATTTTTTGGGGGCTCTGGGACCTGCCTGGGTTCTTCTCCTTGCTGGTCCCCATAGCTCCTCGCATCAGGAAAGGGGCATCTGGGATCCCCTCAATTCAGTCTCACTTCTAGAGTTACACCATAGGGTTCTCATCCTTGATCTTACTTCTACCTGGCACAGGTGAGAGAGACAGCATGGGATTTGGAGGTCCAGCCTGAGCTCCAGTTCTGCTACCATATCCCCAATCAACCCTGGAGAAGTCCTTTTTCCTCTGTGGTCCCCGTTTCCCCATTTGCTAGCTGTCAGGGGTTATTTTATTTCTGCGGCGGTCACTTTCAGCTCTGGACACCCCTCCTCTGAATGTGGGCCATCCGTGGCTGCAGAAATGACCTTCAGCGGGGTTTGTCAATGCTTCTTGGAAATCAGGACTCGGGCTTCCCCCTTGCAGCCCCTGATTTACAATCCAGATAAACTGTATTTTCTTTGTGACTGGAGGTGGGGTGGAGGACAACGGAGCGGAGCCCCTTCCCTCAGCTGTCACAAGATAAAACCACCCAGCTGAATGGGCTCTCCTAAGACTCTTCGGAGGTGGCTTACAGCCAAGAGGGAACCTGTGGGCTGGCAGTCACACTGGCCTTTGTCCCTCAAGGGCTTGTCCCCTCCCCTAGTAAGGCTTACACATTTTCTAATGGCCCTGTGCTGCCCTTTCTCTCTGGCTGGCCTGTCAGTTCTCCTCGGGGCACATAAGGTGGGTAGGCTGTTACATCCAGATTTGAGCTCTGTCATGGAAGGCCTACTGTGTGCTAGGCCCTGGGCCAAGTCCCTTTAATGCATCCTCTCATAAAAAAAAAATCTTCCTCCTTCTTTCTTAATCTTTCTCTCTCTTTCAACCACAAGGCTGGTTTTATCATCCCATTTTATGAGGGAAGAAACTGAGGCTCAGGCTCAGTGGGGTGCAATGACCAGCCCGGGGCTGTGAACTATGTGAGACAAGCCCAGGCAGGAACCACACTCACAGCTTTATTCCCTTGCCACTCTGACGATTTAATTCCAGTCCTCCTGAAGTCCGAGGGCTCCAATCATGGGGTCCACTGGCATCTGCTGGGCTGTCGACTTCTCTTCAACCACCCGTGCCTGATATGTTTTTTCTTGGTTCTCAGCACCTGGGAAAGTGATGCTCCCGCAGTCATATTGCAGAGAAAGCTGTTCCCTGCACAAATTCAACACATTGCCCCAGTTTGACGGATTCAACATTGGTGGTGGCCTTTAAGTTTGACCATCGTGCTCAGGGAATGTTCCAGAAGCAGTACAGTCTGAGTCCAGCCTGCCTGTGTGGGTTTGGACTCTGGCCCCATAAGTATGGCTGTGGGACTCTGGGAAGTTTCTAATCTCTCTGTGCCTCAGGTTTGCCAACCGTCAAACAAGGATGATGTGAATACCTCTTCCATAGGGTTGTTAAAAGGATTAAATAAGTTTATGTATGTAAAAATGCACGAAACGGGTTCTGGCACGCTGTGAGCATTGATTCATGGTGGCAGTAGCCATGGAGTGCCCAGATCCTGGGGCTCAGATGGAATCCTGCCTGTTCCATCCTTCCCTTCGCCTCAACCCTGAAAGGTGGCCTCTGATGTGTACAAGGAGAGCATGGAGGCCATATCTGTGTCCTCAATTCCCAGCAACTGGCTGGAGAAGACACGTGAGACCCAGACAACTCTGAGATCGCGTCAGCCAGAGCCAGAGCTCAATGAAGCCCTGGTGACAATGGTTTCCAAATGGTGCAGAGTGAACCCTAGGAAGGCAGGTCAGGCAGGACCTCAAAGGCAGCCTCCACCCGGCTTCTATCTCCTTTCCTGAGCCCATTCAGTGTGGCTGGCGTGGGGCGTGGAGGCTGCTGTGGCGAACAGACTCTGGTTCCTAGTCTTGCGGGGAAGCCATGTGTGAGTCAACATGATATGGGCTGTGGGTAGGGAAAGCCAGGCTCCTGCAGGAGCCTCGCCAGGCTGGGCGTGTGTCTGGGGGCCCAGGAGGGCACACTGGGAGAGAGGTCGGAGCTCAGACCGGTGGACAAATAGGAGTTGGTCAGGCAGGCCCGGCAGGGGCATAGGGAGTGTCTCAAGTCAAGAGGGTGGTGTCTGCAAAGGCAGGGAGTGGAAGTGGGGATGGAGGAGAGAGAGAGAGAGGGAGAGGAGAAGAGGGAGAAGAGGGAGAAGAAGGAGGAGGAAGAAAGAGGCGGAGAAGGGGAGGAGAAGGAGAGGAGAAGGGGAAAGGAAAGAGAAGAAAAAGAGGAAGAGAAAGAAGGGAGAAGGAGAAAGAGAAGGAGGAGGAGGTGTTCCCGCCTGGCTGACGCCATGTATGGGGGTGTAGGTGGTGAAGATGCCCCCAAGAGGGAGCCAGGACCAGGAGAGAAGGGCCTGGGTCACCACACGATGGAGTTTCGGCTCTCTCGGGAGGGCAATGGAGGCCTGGTGAGGTTGGCGGTGGTGAACGGCATGAGCTTACTCCTGCTTCAGGAATGTCATTCTGGCTTCTGTGTGGGAAACCGTGAGGGGCAGGAGGCCAGACTGGATGCAAAGGGCATCTCGGGGCTACTGGTGTCGTCCAGACAGGAGAGGATGGTGGGTCCCTCTGGGGTGGTGGCTGTGTAGATGGAGGAGGACAGGCAGATTTACAAGTCATTTAAATTTCATGATTGAGTGAATGTGTTAGCAGTGGAAAGACAGGGGGAAGCCTCAAGAATGATACCTTTCTGCAACATTCCTGCCAAGGTCTGCATAGCTCCCTTGCATACCTCCAGTGATGGGGAGCTCACTGTCTTTTGTTTAGCAAAGGAGTACTTCCATTTAAATCTGTCCGCACGTGGGTCTTAAGGCCACAAAAACAAACATATACCTTATTCCAGAATAGCCTTCCAGGTGTTTGAAGTTAGTACACACTCTTATTTCCTCTGCCTTCAGCATGATCTCTGTTGCTATGTAAATGTCTCCAGATTTCTCCCTCCGATTTGGACGTTCTATTCTATTTTACTGTCTGGTAAATGACAATACCAAGCAATAGTACAAAGACAGCCACTAGTGTCACGGTGAGTCGGGTGACCTCATGGCCCCGCTCAGCATATTCTCTTCTGGGAGGTGACTCTATGAGGAGGTCAATGATAACGAAAGGCCACTCAGTCAGCATGAGGACAGAGTCAAGAGAGGAAGCTCACTGATGTCAGGATGCTTGGAAAGTCAGACGGGCGGAGGTGGCTTTCCTGGGACTCCATCCAGGACCTGGCTTAGGGGCGAGGGGTGTTGAGGAGTCATTGACGGCACCAGGTTGCTGGCTGGGGGTGAGGGTGCTCTCTGCTTCCCGAGGGGTGGCCAGGGTAGACAGTGGTCGGCAGCACGTGGCAGGAGGATGTTGAGCAAGGTGGAGCATGAGTGTTGGAGGTAGCTGTGGACGCTGAGGGGCTGCCCAGCAGGCAGCAGCCCTGTGTGGGAAGCAGCCCCTCCCCGGTGACCGAGCGCACCCTCCTGGGTTGCTTTGCTGCTGGCTGAGCTCCAGGCCCAAGACAAAGGATGCCCATGGCATGCTGGTGTGGGCCGCTCTGTGCAGGGAATGGAGGGCACTCATCGGCACAGCCGAGCACTGCTCGTTACCGCCTGGGACATGCTGCCCTGTGCCATTCTGCAGGACCAGACCCAGTCGCCAGAGGCCGATTTCCAGGAATTGCCATGCCTCTGGTTACGGGCACATCCTGGGACTGCGGTGCTGTGCCTCTGGAGTCAGGTTGGCTGATCTGGCAGAATCTGGGTCAGACCAAGCCCAGAGAGTTCAGGGTTCAGGCAGCTCACTGCAGTCAGAGAGGGAGGCGACTAGGCACTACTGGGTGCCGTGTGGGGCTGGAACACACTGTACACAGACACCCTCATAAATTTTTGTGGAAGCTTCTGTTGGGAAGACAGCCCTGACAGCTGTGTGACCTTAGACAGCCGCTCAAGCTCTCTGGGACTCTGTCCCATCCTGCATGCAGAAAGAAGTGATAATTCCTGCCTTTTTTCCCCTCTGCCTTCTTCACAGAGTCATTGTCAAGAGGAAATGAGGTGATCAACGTGAAAGCGGGCTCTCAGCTGTACAAGCAACACCAGGTGAGAGGTAAACAAACACCCGTATGTGAACAGAAACACATGCAGGCGGGCGCAGTGGGGTGGCAGGGTGGGCAGCCCCATTCCCCGGGCTGTGTGTGCCTGGGCCTCTCGCACCCCAGTGGGCTGGTCTGGGTGGAGAGACCAGGGGTGGGAATGGAGGCTGGAGGGAGAAATGGAAAAGATGAGAGGAGCGCTACACACACACGAGAGGGAGAGAGGTGGAGACAAAGACACAAAGTCCTGAGCAACATGCACACAGATAGAGGAGACACTGATGCCCACACGCCCAGTCAGACAGAAAGAGACAGAGACAGATGTACACACAGATGAGCGAGAGAGACAGAGACAGGAGACAGATGTGCAGAGAGACAGACACACGGGGAAAGAGAAGTTTGGAGAGGTAGAGAGAGAGAGATAAAAACAAGGACAGAGACATTGAGATGGACAGCCAGACACGCAGAGGAAAGAGAGAGATGAGGAGAGAGGGGGATGGAGAGTGAGAAAGATGGGTGAGAAGAGAGGATTCTGGGAAAGGAGCAGGGCAGTGAACCCCGGGGAGATCAAGAGGTGCTTACAACAAGAGGACAGAAGAGCGAGTGGCAGAGGTGTGTGAGTGAGGAGAGAGGCTGGAGCAGGGGTGGAGTGGGAGGTGGAGGGGATGTGGCACAGGAATGGGTCCTGGAAAGGGACCTGAACAAAGTCACCTGTGCTGAGTGGGGCCGACTGCAACCTCTGGCCCTGGGCCCTTCCTGCTGGGCACGTTCAGAGCAGGAGTTCAGCGTTCAAGGCTATCCCCAGAGAGGAAGCCCTGCCCTGTCCAGCAGCCTGCTGTGGTTAGTGTGGACACTCCCCAGTCCTGCTCTCCGAAGAGGCCTGTGAGGGGCACTGAGCTGAAGTGAAGAGAGAAGCTACTGGCTCTGGCCTCAGTTTCCCCTCTGCAAAACAGGTGCTATGAGGGCCCTTTGAGGCTGACGCTGAGTTCAGAGTTTCAGGTGGCAGGGTTTCGTGCTCTGTCCCCTTGAAAGTGGGCAGTCACAACCTATTCTCACATTAAGGTTGAATCTACCTGTCTTTCTAGATCCTGTTTCCTGTGCTGGTGGCCTTTGTCCTCCTGTCCCCTCAGCCCCTTCCCTCGGTGTCTCTTCCCCATATTTGGCCTTGGTGATGCCTGAGGGGCAGTGCCATGTTGTAAGGGGCTGGACTTCAGGCCCTGAGACAGCTATGTGGCTGCTTTCTGAGCCCCGGAGTTCTAGAGATTAGAGTTCCTATGCCTGTAAAAAGAAAGTCCCGCTGAGTGACACCTCCACACCCATCACAGCGCTAAGGTTGGGGTGTGGAATGGGAGAGGAACAGGTGGAGTCACAGTGTCCCTCCTCCTCCACACGGGAGCCCCTCCTTTCCCCACCCAGGTGGGGGTCAGCTCCCTGCAGGCAGGGCTGCAGAGATGTGCTGCTCTTTCTCACCTGTCCCTGCCCGGGCTCTGGGCCCCCTGGATGTGACTGTCAGTAGCACCCTTGACTGGGGGGAGCCGGGCCCCTTGGGGGCAGTAGCTGGGCTACTCTTTTAGCTTTTGGGGAAGGAGGAAGTCCTATCCTTCTTTAGTGGGTAGGACAGATGGCACATCTCCTGCCAAAGGTCATGCTACAAGACTATGTTTTCTAGAGCCAGGGTGCAAACACCGGCCTTTGACCCAAGAATGTTGGGGACAGTGGCCTGCATCAAGGGTCTGCTTCAACAAGAACAGATGCCTTTCCTGAGGAGCACCATAGGGAGATGCTGGGTGCAGTGAGTTTTCAGAGCAGAAGAGAAGGGAGGTTCTGGTGGGAAGTGGTGACTTTGGTATTCAGTGCCAAACCCAACTCAAAAGACAGCATGAGCCCGAGTCAACCTCTGATGACATTATCTCCTTGGTACAGGGTATGAACTTAGTAGGTGCACAATAAACGTTTATGAATGACTGAATGGATTCGCCCACCATCCTTGGGGACATGGCACCCAAGGCAGGGAGTGCAGGTAGTGGGAGCTGGCATGTGGCTCAGGCTTCTGGGCCACGTGGCTCTTGTCAGCTGCAGCCCCCTCCCCAGCAAACTGGAGGATCAGATAAGGATGGTGGTGTTTGAGAAGAAAGCCGGGGCTCTTCCTTTCCTCACAGAGGGGGCTCCATGATTCTTCCATCCTCTGAGGGTGGCTCTGGGGAGGTGCTGACCTGGCCATGGGCTGGGCTCTGGATGAAGGTTGCTTGACCTGTTCCTTCCTCATTTCCTTCCTCCTTTCTCCTGCCTCCATTCTGGCCAGCTTCCTCATTCATTTTCTACTTATCAAGTTCTCATCAGGCTCCTTCACTGTGCAACCAGCACCGGGATGGGGTGGGTGCAGGGATGGTGTCAAGAAGAGAAATGCCATCCCTGAGCCACCGGGGCTCACCGTCCAGTGGGGAGTTGCTACAACCATATGATTGGCAGGAGCTGTTGATGTGACTGGATACTTGCCTGGGGGTGAGGAGACTGACCCTTTCTTCTTTGAGGCAGGAGCACAGATCTGAACCTTGTGGGATTAGCAGGATTCAGGAGTCAGAGAGGGTGATGGAGATTCCAGACTGAGAGAAGAGCATGTCCTGAGCCACGTGGAAAGATGCAATATGTTCATGGAAGTGTTTCTGGGAGGCTGAGCCCTGTGTTGTAGGGATACAAAGTGGGGCTGGGGGAGATGGGCTTGGAGCACTAGGCTGGAGTCAGATTATGAATGGCCAAATGCTAAGGTATTTTGGCCTTTGTTCTGAGGACAGTGGGAAGTTACAAGCCATGACGATCATGATCATATCTGTGATTCAGGAACAACTCCTATGCCAGGTAGAGAGTTGGTCAGCAAGGACATATAGAAGATGGGAGGCCTGGGAAAGGGAAGGATAGTGATGAGATTGACGAAGACAGTGATGACGAGAGTGAAGGTGTTGATGACAGTGATGGTGAAGATGCTGCTGCTGCCGATGGTGCAGGTGGTGATGGTGATGATGGTTATGTGACGCTAAGATGGGGGTGGTGAAGATGAGGTGGCAGTGTTGGTGGCGATGACGGTGTGATGGTAAGACGATGATGGTGACTGCAGTGGTGGTGACGATGACGGAGACGGTGGTGGTGATGGTCATGTGACGATAAGATGGTGGTGATGACGGAGATAGTGATGTTGATGGTTACAGTGATGGTGAGACGATGGTGAGGATGGTTATGACGATGCTGGTGATGGGGGTGGTGGGATGATGATGGCAACAGTGGTGATGATGATAGTGATGGTGGTGGTGGCGGTGAACGATTATAATGATGGTGGTGATGATCGTGATGTTGGTTAAATGATGGAGGGTAGTGATGAGGATGGTTATGATCATGGTGGCAACAGTGGTGAGGATGAGGGTGTTGATGGTGAACCCCGACCAGGATAAGAGAGGTGAGGTGAAGAGGAAGGACTGATCTGCAAGCATCTGATGACAGCACAGATTTGGATGGTGGCAGGTGTGAAGGAAGAAGAAGGCTACAGTTTCTGCCTTGGTTGCTAGAGTAGCGGGAAACCCTTATCCAGAGATGGGAACCCAGAAGTAGAAGGTGATTTGCAAGGGGAGAGGTGTATTCCTCTGGGGCAAGTCATGTGCGAGAGGCCTGTGGCTTTCTAGGAAGGTGTCCAGCCAGCAACAAGCACTCCGGTGTTCACTGAGACCAAGACTTGAAAGTCATTGGCAAAGCAAGGAGTCTATATGCTAGGGGCCAGGAGCGGGGATCAGGATCGTTGTGACCACCAGGAATTTGAGAAGAAGCAGAATTGTAAATTTCAAAGAGGGCCAGGGGTCTGAAGAAGTGCCCAGGGGCTGGGGCTGGGCATTGGGGCAAGGCTTCTCTGGCCACTCCCACCTCCCTCCGGAAGAATCAGTACTGGTTTCTCTACGTGTCAGCTTCTAAGTAAGATGATGTTTGAAAATAAAGGCTTATGTTAAGAAATCCCTTTCTAACATGGGTGAAGGAGCTGAAGTCCGGAGAGAGGGGATCTGCCTCGGTGACCCATCGTGGTGGCAGACCCAGACCATCCACCAGCCCAGTGCCCTGCTAGTGTATCATGCTGCTTCCTGCCTCTTGGGGACATGGGCTGGGGGCCGAGGAGACCTTACCCTGGCAGCTCTCCTCTCTCCCTCAACAAGCCCTGCACAGCACCACAGGCGTCCAGAGTGGCTTGGGTGGGGAGCTCCAAGGGATAAGTATGGAATGAGTGTGGGGAGGCTCTCGACATCCACCACTACCACACCTGGGCGGCTGGCCCAGCAGATGTGGCACTCAGTCAGCACGTGGCTGCCCCATGGGGCCCGGGCTGGGCTGGGAGTGGCCTGGCCTGCTCTGCCCTCTCCTGCTGCAGGCCTTGCACCAGGCCAGTGTCCCGAGGAAGCGGTTACCTCTCTCCAGGGGGTGCTTCTGGATTCCCATTTGCAGCTGCAGCCAGGGCGTTTTGCAATGAACTGAGAGAAAGCCTTCATTCCGGGAAGAACTGGGAGCCTGTGCTCCCTGCCAGCAGGGGTCTGGGTGAGCGGGCGCAGGGCTGTCTTCTGGGCTGGGGGAGGGTGGGGACGCTGGCTGCCCACAGGCCCATTCCTCAGCTCCTCCTGGGACTTTGGCCTCTGAGCTGTTTATCTGTCTGTCTGCCTGTCCGTCTGAATTAGGGAAGCTGACTGGCTCACACCATTTCCCCAGACTGGCCGCCTGCTGCAAGGCAGTTTGAGCGTTGTTGTGATTTATTTTATTTTTGAATATGACTCAAAAGCAATTCCTGAACGAAGAGCTTTACTCACGTCCAACCCATGGCCCCCGCCCCCATGCGTAAACTCCCCACTCCCGTTTTTTGCTGTTGTTTATTCATTCAGCATTTCTACTGGCACATATGAGCAGCGACACATTCACACTGGATCTCCCTCACTTCTTACCCCAAAGGAACCCTTTTACATGCATTGCTCTGCACCTTGTTTTTTTCCCCATTGAGTGATATTACTCGGAGATCACGCTGCACCGGTAACAGCCGTCTGCGTGGAACTTTGTTGGGAAGGGCTGTGCCATGGCTCTTACAGGCACCGGAGTTTCCAGATCCAGGCACCTATGAATACCATGTGGATTCCCAGCCAGGGCTTCCTTGATGTTTGTTTTGTAGGAACCCTGACCAAAGGTGCAGGCTTTTCTTCCCTGCTTTTGTATAGTCGTGCTTTCTGCCAGTCCCTTCCCATGATCTGCCAGTCCCTTTCCGTGGTCTAATCTGCTCCTTACCTCCTGCCCACGTGGCTGACATTACTATTCACATCTTGCAGGGGAGGAAACCCAGGAATTGAGAAATCGAGTAATATACCCACGGGAATAACTAGTGAGTGATGAAGTCAGGGATTTGAACCCAGGCCGGTCTGCGTTTAAAATCCTTCCCCCCGCCCTCATGTGTCACACTGCTGGGGAATATGAGCTACTTAGTCCTATGCTTTCAGGAGCCAGATGGACCTCCTGAGCCCAGAGAGGAGCAATGACCCACTCAAGGTCACACAGGTGCACATAAGCAGTTCCTCGAGTAGTACCTCTTCCCATCAGGCCTGATAGCACGGGTAAGTGGGTCTCCCCAGAGGAGCTCCTCCCCTTCCTTGAACTGCTGGGCAGACGGCTTCAAGTCCACAGTGGCTCCTCTGCCCCTATGCCAGGCATACTCACAGAAAAGTGCCACTCACAATTTAACAGATTCGTTTTGCAGATGGACACACTGAGGCAGGAAAGAGAATGGGAGCAACTACACAGTGCACCTAGAGAAGTAGGGTTAGGTTCCAGCTCCCTCGACTGGTAGTCTGGGCACCAACCAGGCCCCAGCTTGCCCTGGCCAGCACCCTCCTTACCTGGCAGTGCCTGGTCTTTTCCCACGTCCCGGCTCCATGCACCTCCCCGCTATGGCTTCCCCTGGTCTTCTTTTAAGATGGTCGCTTCTTGGCTCCGCCCAGCCCGGGTCAGACCCCTATTTTGGGAGTGTTAATTGGCTAAGGCTGTCCTCCACCCGCAGCAGGGAGTGGGGTGGCTTGTGTACAGAATTCTCGTAGAGACAGCAGCTGCAATAACACCCTGACCCATGTAAAACACAGGGCTTGTGTGTGTGAGAGACAGTTGGGGTGCAGTCCCATGGAGCCACAGGCATCCCTCCACCATCTCTCAGTGGCGGCTCTTTGGAGCTCTTCCACAGATACAATCCTAAGTTCCCAGCATCCTGCCTGAGCATAAAGGTGGGGAACGTCCTGAGGAGGGCCAACCACTTCTGCTGGCAGCCCAAGTGAGGACTCAGGCCCCAGGAGGTCGTGCGGTCAGTGCTCTCTTTACGTGGGCTGTCTTTGGTGAGCTTGAGCCTTGGACAAATCACTTCCTCCCTTGGTCTCCGTTCTCCCTCCTATAAAGCGAGGGTAGCAATCCCTGTTGTTTTGGGGGACAATGTGAGGATAAAACGAGCTGTTTGCTGGAAAAACTGTACAGAGTTGTTCCCAATTCTATGATTTTCACGTTCTGTAGGCCAAAGAAATCTCATGTATGTGTATACATATGAGGAGGGGGGCCCCCAAAAACCAGAATTACCTTTGGAAGGGCAGGCCCCTTGGAGTACAGGCTTCTCCTGCTAGGTCAGTGTTCTAGCAACCCATTGGCATCAGTAGACCAGTTAGTGTGGCTGTGAGAGGCTGTGTTTGGCTTCAGCGAATTTTTTTTGGCGATTCTTTCAACGTATTTGCCCATTTCATGATGGATGATTTATGAGTGCACCTGCCCACACCACACTGTGTGTTCAGCAGTTTTGACCAAAAATGGCATGGCCCTTGTGTCCCACTCTCCCTGTTCACTCAGTCTTGCCTGGAGCGACTTGTTTTGTTTCCCTGGATGAAAAAATCCTCAAAGGGAAACGCTTGGTAAATATGGAAGAGGGGAAATAAAAAATGGCAGAAGTTAAAAGGCACTAAAACTGACAAGTTCAAAAACTGTTTTGAGCAGTGGAAAAGCATCTTGATAGGTGTATTGCATCAAACGGAGAGTACTTTGAAGGTAACTGACATTTAAACATGTAAGAATAAATACAAGCTGGGCTCAGTGGCTCAGCCTGTAATCCCGCGCCTTTGGGAGGCTGAGGTGAGTGGATTGCCTGAGCCCACGGGTTCGAGACCCGCCTGGGCAACTTGGCGAGACCTCATCTCTACAATAAATCAAAAAATCAGCCGGGCATGGTAGCGTATGCCTGTAATTCCGGCTACTCGGAAGGCTGAGGCGGAAGGATCGCCGGAGCCCAGCAGGTCGAGGCTGCGGTGGCCGGGAGCGGCCACTGCACTCCAGTCTAGGCGACCAAGTGAGACTCTAACTCAAAAAAAAAAAAAAAAGAATAAATACTCATTTTTTAATAAATAAATTCCGTTTTTTGGTACCTCTTGTATATGTGTGTGTGTGTATATATATATATGTGCATGTATAAGTATATGCATATTTATATGTATGTGTATATGTATACTCATGGACATTTGCAAATCTGAGTTTAATTTTGCATCAGATCGTTTGGGGACTGGGATTACACATTTGAGAATGTGGGTGCTCGTGTGTGCTAGTTAGCACTTAATCATCATTGTGCCCCCTCGACACCTTGCATGGGGCAGAGCAGGCCTGATCAGTCTGCCCAAGTTTTAATCCAGTTCTACTGCTCGCTTGAACAAGCTGTGTAGATGGTGGGCTCAGTGTCTTCATCTGTAAAATGGGCTAGTGAGTGTGCTTCCCTCTAGGCTCTTGTGCAGAATTGATGGACTAAGCATATGAACACCTGGCACAGCCTGAGTCTCACGTGTCACCCTCAGTAGTCCGTAGCCCTTAGGTCACTTTGCAGATTTTGACAAGAAAAGAAATGATGGGAATGCTATCACCTCTAATAAAAAGTATCATGCAAAAGAGAGTGGTACTTCCTCCCCCCACCTCCTGACCTTTCTCCTTTTCCTGTTACCTGGCTGTGATGGTCTGGAGCATTTGCTACTTGGGTGGGTTTTTCTGCTTGAGGGTAAGAGTGTTGCAGGAAGGTGATGAGAGAGAGAAGCTGTTTTGACAGACTCTTGAAACATTAGCACTTTCTTCCTGGATGTATCTCCGTTGTAGAGGAAACCGCTCCAGAGAGCTGCATTTGCTTGATGGAATCAGCTGCTGTCTGCTGTAGTTCTTTCTAAACTGGCGCTCACTGGGTGCTGGGAATATGCGATGGTCTCCACACACCAAGAGGGCTTCCCTCATCAAGTGAGTTTGGGAAACTTCTCAGACAGTCCCTCCCCTCACGGATGTCAACATGCTTATTGGTATTATAAAGACGCTGCCAAACCTGCAGTAAACAGATTATTTTAATTTGGCTTATCCCAGCATTTCCCAAATGCACTCTTCTTGTGCATAATCCCTGCTGCAAGGATCTGTGGTAGGCATAGAGCTGCGGAATCAGTAGTGTGGAAATCAGCAAAGCTGTGTGTCTCTGGGTCACCCTGGGAGACAGGAACAGGATATGTCGTAAAGTGGCACATCTCAAATGCCAGCACCCATGCGTGTCACCCAGAGACCTTGTGAAAATGCAGACTCAGCTTCAGCAGGCCTGGCTGGGGCCTTGGGTTCTGCATTTGTGACCAGCTCCCAGGCGATGTCCTTGCTGTTAGTCCTGGGACCACATTTTGTGCAGTAGGATGCTAAAGAACCCTCTGCTACCACGGAATGTCACCTGTGCTAGTCCCTAGTCCCTCCCTCCCTCCCTTCCTTCCTTCCTTCCATTAGAGTCTCACTCTGTCGCCCAGGCTGGAGTGCAGTGGCATACTCACGGCCACCGCAGCCTCGGCCTGCTGGGCTCAGATGATCCTTCTGCCTCAGCCTTCCAAGTAGCTGGAACCACAGGAGCACGGCACCACACTTGGCTAATTTTTTGCTTTATTGTAGAGATGAGGTCTTGCCAAGTTGCCCAGGCTGGTCTCGAACCCCTGGACTCAGGCAATCCTCTTGCCTCAGCCTCTGCACCTGGTCATTCCAATAGTTTTTGGAGCCAGGGGGACCACTTCCTGCAGCTCCCAAATCAGGCCAACAGACCCAACAGCAGGGAAGTGATCTTGTCTCTCCAGGCTGCCGGACAGCGGCTCTGCCAGGGGCGATTAGCGCTGAAACTATCGCAGTGACCATGGCTTGTGGGTGGCAATGTACTTCGGAGCTGGGGGTTGCTGGCGGAATCTGCCTGAAAAGATGACAGTCAGTCGCACTTCTGCCACCTCTCTTGTCTCCGCAAATAAGGTTGGGGTTGTCAGTGTTTTAATTTATTTATTTATTAATTTTTAAAGAGACATTTCCCCCTTTCTTTTCTCAGGTCTGGAGTCATTAAACAGGGATTAGCTGGATAAATAGAGGAAGTGATTTTTAAACTGTTTGCAAACTTAATGTGAAGAGCCCAGCCTTGCAAATTATCACGTCTAATCAGAGGCCCTCGCTTCACTGCTCCAGTAATTGTACTGGTATTAGTCAAATTCTTGTTGTCTCCTCATTAGCCGTGAAAAGGAGACTCGAGATGTACTTCATTAGAGTGTCCTGGAAATATCTTGCTGATGCAGAGATGGAGAGGGAGGGAGGGAGGGAGGGAGGAGTGTGGACAGGGCAAGTGCACGAGGCATCATGTCTGACCTGGTGAACTCCTCACCTCTCAGCCCCGTCTCACTCAGAGCTTCCTCCACTCACCTGAGGCAGGACCAGAGGCACATTCCCTGGGGCTCCTATTCTGGTGGCCTCTGCATGCCAGTGTGTCTCCTGCTCTGGGGTCGTTGCCCACCTGCCGGACAAGAAGAGTGGGCCGGGATCCGAGGGCCCTGTTCGGCTGACGTTCTTGGGCCAGACACCACTCTGCAGCTGTCCTCACTACTGTCTGATAGGGGTCATTGTCAGCATCTCCCTTCCCCTTTTCCCCTCCCTTCCCCTCTCCCCTTCCCCCTTTTCCTTTCCCACTTCCTGCACCTCCCTCTCCCCTCCCCTCCTCTTCCCTTCCCCTCCTCCTTGTCTTCCTCTTTCCCTTCCTCCTTCTCTCCCCTCCTCTGCCCTCCCTTTTCCTTCCCCTTTCCCTCCCTCCCCTCTCTCCCTCCAATCCTTCCCTCTCTTCCTCTCTCCCTCCTTCTCTCCCTCCTCCTCCTCTTCTTTCTTCTCCCCTTCCTCCCTCCTTTCTTTCTGCTTTTTAATGGCATGTCTAGTGCTGTGACTATTTACATTTAAATTAACTGAAACAAAATAATATTAAAAACCCAGTTCCTCAGTTGTACTAGCCACATTTCCAATGCTCAATAGCCCCCTGTGGCTAGTGGTTCCTGAACTGACAGTGCAGAAAGTTCTATCAGATAGCTCTCCCTGGTTCTTTTCTGTTAGACTCTGTGCTGATCAGTACAGGAGTGAGGGACTGTGGGGCAGAGAGAGAACCCTTGCCTGAGATGCTCACAGGTGGGCAGGGAGCCATCCTATCACGCTGTAGTTAGTTGGAGATGGGGCCAAGCACTTGACTGCAGGTACACACCTGGGGTACCCGGAGGCTGAGCATAGGCCTGAGCCTGGTGAGTTGGAGAGAGGTGGCAAGGCTTTCTGGAGAGCAAGGAGTTTCCAAGGCACAGGTCTGCCTGCATCTGCATAAGATGAGATGGGCCCATTAGAGCTGTGAATGGCAGAGTTCTCCCTTCTGAGCTTGGGGTAATGTGACTGCCCTGTGGGTTCACCATGTGCACTAGGGGACACACAGCACGTCAATCCTCCACTTCTAGCAGCCATGGAGACCTTTGAAAGGCACAGACCTGACCACATCACCCTTGCCGAAAGACTGCAGCATCTTCCTGTCAGTCACTTGCTTTTTTTTTTTGTCAGAGTCTCACTCTGTCACCCAGGCTGGAGTGCAGTGGCACACTCATGGCCAATGTAACCTCGACCTGCTGAGCTCAGGTCATCCTTTTGCTTCAGCCTTCCACGTAGCTGGAACCACAGGCATGAGCCACCACGCCTGGCTAATTTTTTTTTTATTTATTGTAGAGATGAGGTTTCACCAAGTTGTCCAGGCTGATCTCGAACCCCCGGACTCAGGTAATTCTCTCGCTTCTGCCTCCCAAAGTGCTGGGATTACAGGAGTAAGCCTCCACGCCTGACTTCCCTTCGCTTTTAAGTGACCTCAAATCCTCAGCCTCCACGTCAGGCCCTTGTCTCTCATCCCAGAACTCCAAGTTCTATGCAGCTTGGCTTCCTTTATCCTTTGGAAGCTCTGGCATCTTTCACCACTGACTCTGCCCAAGCCCAACGCCTGCCTGGGGCACCCTTGCCCCCTGCTACATCCTCTGGCTGGGGCAGCCCTCCTCGCCCTCAGATGCCAGCACAAACAGTGACCTTCCCTGACCTTCTGGGTCAGCCCAGGCCTCCCTGTTAGCTGCTCTCTTAGCACAGACAGCAGTTTGTGACAACATTTCTCTGTTGTATGTTGGCCTTCCCACCCAGATTGTGAGCCAGGGGCTCTTGACTGAGAGTCCCTTAGGAGAGTCTAGAGGGCCATGGACTGGCCAAAGGGGCTTAACTCCACGGGGAGCAAGGCCAGCAGGCAAGCAGGTGGGGCCTTGGGACCTGCTCTGTGCTGGTCTCCCAGGGGTAGGAGACAGACCAACAGGGGTAAGGACTGGATGCCAGGCTCCAGAGGGACAATAGAAAGTGTGACAGCCATGTTGTCCCCAAGGAGATCAGAGACTACAGAGGACAAGGATGTGGATCTGGATTTGGGCAGACAGGATTTCGAAACCCTTCTCGTCCACTTTCTAGCAGTGTGACTTGAGCTGGCCTTGATTTGAAAGAATAATACCTACTTCAAAAAGATAGCTGAATAGTATTCCATAGTGAGTGTGTATATACCACATTTTCATTATTCACTGATTGGCTATTGGGCATTTAGGTTGATTCTACATCTTTGCAGTTGCGAATTGTGCTATGACATGCAGGTGTCTTTTTTGTATAATGATCTCTGTTCCTTAGGCTAGATTCCTAGTAGTGGGATTATTGGATCAAATGATAGATCTACTTATAGTTCTTTGAGAAATATCCACACTGACTTCCGTAGAGGTTGTACTAATTCACACTCCTGCCAACAGTGCATAAGTTTCCCCTTTTGTCTACATCCATGCTAACACTACTGTTTTTTGATTTTTTTAATTAATTAATTTGTTTATTATAAAGATGTGGGGTACAATTCAGGATTAGGTATATAAACATTAATCATGCAGGAAACCTTGTTGATGAGGCATGCCCCTCCCTCCCCTAGCAGTTTCCCTCAGCTGCCAATCCCACCCCCCTTCCCTGACAGTTTTCCACTATTGCCAATCACTTTCTTATAGCATTATAATTGTTCAAGGTCACCTTATGAGTAAGAACATATGGAACTCAGTTCTCTGGAGGGACGGAAAATCACCTATCGAATACAATGTGCATGGGTTGGGATGGTGGGTACACTTAAAGTCTAGACCAAAAACTATTTGTATCCCTAAAACTATTGAAATAAAGGAAAAAAAGAGACTCTAAGGATTAAACGAGATGATGGCATGTCAGTTACACAGCACAGCCACTGAGGCATAGCAAACTCTCAAGATTTGGAACCACATCTGGAGGAATGATGATTTTAGGAAGGAGACCCAAGAGCTGGTGGTTTCTACCTGCAGAGGGCGGGTGTAAGAGGCTCCTGGCTCCCTGATTCCATCCTTTGGGTCCAGTACCGCGTCAGCAGATGAGGCCTTGAGCTGATGGTCCGGTGTCATGAAGAGAGGGGTGAGCACTTCCATCCATAATGAGCCCCTGGCCTTGGGAGAGAGCAAACAGATCTTTTATTCCCCACCTCTGTGCGTCATCTGAACTCTCAAGGCTGGTCTATAGTAAATCTCAAATCCTACCTAAGTCTTAGTCTATGTCTTGTAAATTTGCATAAAGTCAGATACACAATGTCTCATCTCAACCATCCCAAATGCCAGTCAGTTGTTTCTGTTGTTCTGCAGGGACTAATTGTGCCTGGGCTCAGGGTCAGGTGAGCCTTAGCTGCGTGTCTGGGATGCACCGTTCAGGTGAGACCAGGCAATGGCCCAGGGCTGCTCACCCTGGCACCTATCTTTCCTTGCAGCTCCTTTTTTGGCAGCTAACCCTGAGGCTCTGCATGGGACAGTAGAACGCATGTGGCCTTTGATGTTAGACGCACCTGACTCTGAATTTATGCTTGGTTGTTTACCCAAGTTCACCTAGTTACATAGGTCACTCCACTGTCTGAACCTCAGATATGACAACTGTAACATGTGGATAGTAACATGCACCTTGAAAATTTGTTGTTGTTGGATTAATAATACGTTATGGACAGTGCGTGCCATGGAGTCATGGATAATAAATCAATTCTTCCTCCTCCATCCTTCTCTCTGTCAGTTTCCTGGTCCTCTTTTTGTTCTAGAAGGGCACTCTGGGGTGCTGACCTCTCTGGCAGCTGTCTTTTATCTCTCCAGGCCTCTGGATGCAGACCTGCCATCCTCAGAGCCTTGGAATTCAATTTCCCTACCTCCGTGAGGACAAAGGGCTGAGTCAGCTCTCTGGGGATTCGCTCTTGAGGTTCCAAAGAGTCTGGGTGCCTCAGCGCCAGCGCTCAGGCTGCTAATGGACTCAGAATGGATTCAGGGCTGATGACACAGCCCTAAAATGTGGAGTTCACTGGAGAAGCCACAGTAGTTTTTTTTTTTTTTTTTTCTAAATTATCTTCCACACAATAGGTTTCCTTTAAATCAGGAATTGCTTGTCTGCACTTCTGACTTCTGGTAACTTCCTCCCTGGCCCTATAAAGGCCGAAGGAGGATCAGATAGATGTCGTTTATGGAAAAGGGCCAAGGAAGTGGCCTTGTGTCCCCTCCCCGCTGTCCTGGGTGGGGTGGAGGGCATGAATTCCCTGAGGAAAGCCCACTTCACGAAGCTCTCAGATGCTCTGGCATATGGGAGGGCTCTGGCTCTCCGGATGCAGACTAACATGGGCGCGGAAGTCAGAGGTGGAAATAAGGGTGGGAGCTATGGGCAAGATAACCTAGGAGGCCCAGGGAGGTCCATTGACCTAACAGAGGTCATGTATGCAGCTGGTTGGGTGACCTGGGCTAGACTTACCCTCCCCAGATCCCTTCCACACTTGACCCTTCATTAATCAGCTCACCAAGCCGAGTTCGGTGGCTCAGCCTGTAATCCCGTGCTTTGGGAGACTGAGGTGAGTGGATTGCCTGAGCCCGCAGGTTCAAGACCCGACTGGGCAGCTTGGCGAGACCTCATTTCTACAATAAATCAAAAAATGAGCTGGGCGTGGTAGCGCGCACCTGTAGTTCCGGCTACTCGGAAGGCTGAGGCGGAAGGATCGCCGGAGCCCAGCAGGTCGAGGTGGCGGTGGCCGGGAGCGGCCACTGCACTCCAGTCACTCCAGTGACAGAGTGAGAATCCAACTCAAAAAAAAAAATCAGCCTACCAGTCATTGCTCCTCACCACTTGTGACACACTGTGAGTTCATGAACCGTGTATTTTGTTGTACCAGTGACTGTTGTCAGAATCACTTTGTTTCCATGTGGTAATTGCCTTTCCAATCTGATTGTGAGCACAGGGTGGTGGGGGAAGATATGGACTCCCATGGCCCCCCTCCGAGAGCCTGCTTCCTCTTCTGAAACTGACGGTGGTAATGCTACCGTCTTTGGAGGGTTGCTGCAAGACAGAAAGGAGGTGCCACGTCAGTGTTTAACAAACTCCTTAATAACCATCTTATAAGAAAAAAGTTACATAGTTCCTGTGAGTTCTACAGGGACTGATAGGCTAGCTATGTTCTCAAAGTGTGAACCCTGGGCCATTAGAAACAGCATCATCTAGGCACTTACTACAGTGGAAATCTCAAGTCTCTTCCCATACCTACTGAATAAAATCTCTGGGTGGTGGGGTCCAACAATCTGTATTTTAACAAGCCCTCCAAGTACTTCTCATGCCTTTTCAGTGTAAGAGCTCCTGGACTAGACACTCCCTTTCTATGGACTCAGAAGAGGGAAAGGCTGTGGACTGGGGTATGTGATCAAGAAAAGTTCTCCAGGGTTGATGGCATCAGAAATGGACATTTGGAGGGCGACTTGAAGCTGGGTGTTGGAGAAGCATTTGAGTATGAGGAGCAGTACACAGGAGAGGGAATATTGAAGGTAGACTTGCCAAAGCCTGTGTTGCTCACACCAATGCCCACAGGACTGTTGGCATGATCACCAACGCCAGGGTTGGGATTCAGATTTGACCTGATTGGGTTACCACAAAGGTTACATCTGTATTGAGTCATGGAGGAGAAGTCACAGTCAGATGCCTATCCATCTATCCGCCCACCCACCCACTGCATTCACGCATCCATCCATTTTCCATCTATCTATTCATCCATCTATCCATTCATCTGTTCATGTGTTCATTCATCTATCCATCCATCTATCCATCTTTCCTCAGTCTCTTTATCCATCCACACATCCAATGTCCACCTATCTGTTTATCCATCTATCATCTATCTGTCTACCAACCTATCTATCCATCCATCCATTCAATATACATCTCTCTGTTTATCTCTCTATCTATCTATCTATCTATCTCTACATCCATTTATCCATCTACCTATGCACCCATCTATCTATCCACCCATTCACCCAATGTCCATCTATCCATTGGTTTATTCATCTATCATCCAGCCATATATCAATTTATCCACCTATTCATCTACCTATCTGCTTATCCATCTATCTATCCACCCATTCATCTATCTGTCTGTCTGTCTATCTATCTATCAATCTATCTTTCTATCTCCATCTATCCATCTATCTGTCCACTCATATATTCATTTATCCAACTATTCATCTATCTAGATCTATGTCTCTATTCATCCATCCATCTATCCATCTGTCCATCCATTCTTTCTTTCACTAAAAATATATTGGACTTTATACCTTGTGCCAAGAATTAAGCTATGCTCTTGGCTTGCGGAGACGAGACAACCAGAGATACCAATCTCTATGCTTTGCTTAGCCTAAACAATTGAGTAACTGAAAATCTGCTTTAAATTAAACAACGTTGCACCAAACATCACTAACAAAATATTGGATTAAGTATTTCTGGGTGGCATGAAATAGAAGCAATGCTTAAATTTAAGGTCTACTCCTGCCTTTGAGATGCTTGCAAGACTGGGTGTAAGAATTAGATGTGTTAAGAGTGAAACTTCACCCAGGGGAGAGATCACAAATAACCACACTCATTCGTTTGCTTGTAAAGCTTCCCACCTCTCCTTCTTATCCATTTTCTGATTTAATCCTGGAAACAATACTGTGAAGTCTGAGGAAATTCAGACTCAGAATTTAAATGACTTGCCCCAAGTCACAAAGAAAATGAGCTACAGAACCACAATGAAACCTGAATCTTCGGAGTCTCCCAAATCCTGAGCTCAGCCACACTGACCTCCATTCACAATAGTGGAATATCAGGTACCTGTTCCCCAAGTCCTATTTTGGGAAAGGTGGGGTCCTTCAGGAATGTCCAGGCTGCCCACTCCACTCACGTGAAGGAAAAATTGAGGGACCACGTCTAACCCAGAGAGCAGCTCAGGACTTCCAAGAAAAGTCATTCGTTTCCCCGTATGGGCTACTGGAGGGACCTGGGAGACACTGGCTCATTACTAGGCATGGCAGGGATTGGCAGTAGTGGGAAACTGTCAGGGGAGGAGGGCCACACCTCATCAACAAGGGTACCTGCATAATGAACATTTGTATACCTACCCCCGAATTGTACCCCACATCTCTAAAATTAAAATTAAAAAATGCTCCCAGTGAGAATATAAATTAGTACAACTCTTAGAGAATAAAATTCAAGAGTTTTTAAACATTTTTATTCCACTTTAATATTTCTCTGTTGTGATTCTAAAATAAGGAAATAATCTTAAATATAGAAAGGACTTTTGAAGAAAGATGCTCATCCAGTATCTTAAATAACATAAAAAAGTAAGAAACCACCTACTATCTAGCACTTGGGGATGATTATAAAAAGTATAGTAGGCTCACATAAAAAAAAAAAAAAAAGAATAAACCATCCAGCCTCTCAACACCTGGTGAGTCCCAAGAATTTAACACCTTTCCCATGCTGGTAGGTCACTGTGAAGAAAAAAAAAGTCAAAACACACACTGGTAGTAAAAATGTGGCTCTTTGAACAATATTAAAACACTTCAGTAACCTTTCATATAGAATTAATTAACATAAAGCCCGGCATCCTCACTGCCGCAGAGCCCTAAAGTGGTTGCCAGAATTTAATTAGACTTAACCTTTTTTCCTACACCAGTACCACTTTATAATAACTGCAAATCATTATTAATTCCTTTGGTGTTCACTGTAATAACATTAATCATGATGAACTTCTTTCTGTAGTAATGTGTATGTAATATGTAATTCCATAGCAATTTAGTATTAGTTGAAGCTAAATTGAAATTAATTTCACAAAAAGATACTATTTGTTATTGGATACTGTATATTCATAAAAAATAATATTTTCGAGCAATTTATATGAAGGTGGCCAGCTTAGGAGGCATTTGGCAAACTGCTGAAAGTTCACAGACAGAACTATTTGCTGCTGATTGCTGGAGCATGTCTGATTGCTGGCATCTTATATCCCAAGGTACTTGAAATATCAAGCCAGAAAATGGGGAAGCTATTATGGGGTGGTCCTTTGAGAGATAGTACCTTATCAATCTGAAGGCATAGCGTTGGCCAAGAAGCAGCCTGAGAGTTGTTTCCAGAGCCCAAGCCTATGATTTATCATGCCAGACTTCAGGGCTCCAGTCAGTTATCTGGCCTCTTCCAGGCTCTGTCTTCTCTTCTGTAAAATGACTATATTGTCCCTCAAGGTGGTCTTCAGAGACCCAAAGGTGTGGTGGATTGGAGAGTGACTTGAAAATAGGAATAGCTGAGAATATACACGATACTAGAAAAGAGAGAAGCAAAGATCTGTGTTTGTGTGTTACTTTGTTGTTTTGTCTTATTTATTTGGGAATGGGATGTTTGAAATAGAGGTGCTGGGAAGGTAAAGCTAGGCCTTTTGAAGACATCAGGTATATATGTCACCCATTTTTAGAAAGTTGCTTTGTCCCAGACTCTGGGACACTTCACTGAGTCTATCCAGACACTCTTGTGTTGACCAGCCTCTGGGTGGTTGGCCTCTGCCCATTCATCTATTCATCTCATTGTGCTGTGGTCGGGGACACGGGCACAACACTCAACTCTGCCATCAGGAAGCTAGTGGTCTGGGGAACAATGACTATAGATGGATAATTAAAGTATGTTCTGTAATAGATATGTGCTTTGGTCAAGGCTGATATGAAAAAATAAGTTACAGCAGGTAAGGCACAGGTCTTGACCAATCAGTGCATCGGAGGGCATCAAGGTGCATGCTGGTTGGACTGGGCACTGGCTGGACTAGACGCCAGCTAGCTCAGGGCACGACAGGATCCCAGGAGAAAGTCCTCCAGCCTGGTGTGCAGGGAGGCCAGTATTCAGAGAAGCCTCCCTAGGAAAGAAGAGAGTGTTAGGTGAAAGGAGACTTTGGCCAAGAGCGGGGAATAGCTGAGGGGAAACTCAGAGACAAGAGGCAACTCGATGTGTATGAGACAGTAACTATGAGGAGTTTGCCATTGCTGAGGATCCTGTGTTCTGAGGAGGAGGGGACAGCCCCACTGTGCCAGTATGGGGAAGAGGTGGACCTCTAGGCTGAGGGTGGGGTCAGGGTAATGCAGTGGAGCAGGGGGTGGCTTTTTTGGATTTATTTTGTTATGAGCATTTTAAAAAAATGACCTCACTGTTAAGGCAAGAGTGACATATGTCACATAAAAATTAAGCATTTATGTCTGCAAATAGATATTATAAACAAAGTCTAAAGACATATGATAGATGCTGGAAGAAAAGATTTATAACATATATGACAAAAAATGATAGCCTTTATCTAAAAAGAGCATTTTACAAATTGATAAGAAAAAGATAAATAACCTAGGAGATAAATGAACAAGGGAAAGCCTCCAATAACCAATAACTCAGAAAAGAAGCCTCATCCCAACAGAGGATCCAAGGAATTAGAATTAAAAGGATAGGAAACAACCAGGTTTTAAACCAAATTGGCAGAATCTAAAAATGTGGGCAGCATTCGTTACTGGAGAAGGAAAGTAGGTACTCTCATACTTAGTGTATGAAATATAATTAGGGCACAGCCTTTTAATATTAAGGTTTAAGGCCGGGCTCGGTGGCTTAGCCTGTAATCCCAGCACTTTGGGAGGCCGAGGTGAGTGGATTGCCTGAACCTGAGGGTTTGAGACCCGCCCAGGCAACTTGGCGAGACCTCGTCTCTACAATAAATAAAAAATTAGCTGGGTGTGGCAGCATGCGCCTGTAGTTTCAGCTATTTGGAAGACAGAGACGGAAGGATCACTGGAGCCCAGCAGGTTGGGGCTGCAGTGGCTGGGAGCGGCCACTGTACTGCAGTCTGGGCGACAGAGTGAGACTCCAACTCAAAAAAAAAAAAAATTAAGGTTTAAAATGTGCATATTCTTTTAACTAGAAACCCCATTTATAGGAATCTAGGTTTTAGAAACCTTGCATGAAGACATCATGATGTAAGAAGGTGAGGAGAGATGTTTCAAAATCTTGGAATGCTCATGTGTAAGGGAATGTTTAAATACATTAAAGCATGTCCAGCTATGGAATATTAATCAATGACTTAGAAAAATGTCATGGGTAATTACTAGGTGAATACAACAAAAAGCATACTATATGCCTATCGATGGCAAAAAATGTAAAAATCTACCAAGAGAAAGGTAAATAATTCTCACAAGAGGCAATCCTCAGAGATCCACCCATGTAGATATCCTGATAGAAGTCTACCTAGGAACATAAAGGTGGGGTTACACAACACAAACTACTTGCTAATAAAAATCATTAAATTAAATTCTATTTTAGTTTAAAAGAGAAAAAAATGAAAGCGAAATGGAAGGAAGAGCTCGGTTTAGATAAACATTTCTTCTATACAAGGAGATATTATTTTCTAACAGAGTCTCTCTAAGGAACCAGAGAAAACATTAGGAGGTTGGAGCTAGTTTTGAAAGACATATTTTGTTGACTGACGTCCTGCTCAGAGAGATGAGGAGGTCAGCCTCTTTATGCTGCCCCACCTCCCTCTCCTCATTGCTGATGTTGTTAGTTATATTATTATTTTCACCTTGTAGACTGCATCACATCTCCATCTATTCTGGAGGCATAATTATACCAGTCTTTCAGTCTTAGGGAAAAATGCCATGGACTCTGCATAGAATCGGTACTTCCACCCACAGCTTCACTAGACTTTTGTAGGAGGGAGGAGCCCCCAAAAACCCAGAGTTATTTTTTGGAGGGCTGGTCCCTTGTAGTACTGGCTTCCCATGCTAGGCAAGTGCTTCATCTTTTAATTGACTGATAGATGGGTCAGAGTTTGTTTCCACTGCGTACAGCAATAACAACAGCATCAACAGGTGGTGGCTTCAAAGTTTCTTTCTTTTTCCCATAAAATAAGACTTGGAGCTTGCAGACTGGGAAAGGTTTGGTAGATCCAACAAATTCATCCGGCAGCCCAGCTCCTAGCTGACTTCTCTATCCTCATTAGCATTCAGCCTTTGCCCCTCGTGGTTTAGGATGGTTAGTGTGAGACCTCCGCCCATCATTGGCCTTTTAGACAGCAGAATGGGTGAAGGCTGAAGACAGTTGTCCTGCTTCTCTTTAATTAGAATTCCTGTAAGTTGCATTCACCACCTCTGCTTAAATATCACTAGCTGAGACCTTATAACTTGACCACAATTAGCTGTAAGGGTGACTGGGAAGGTAGTCTCGTAGGCAGGTGACAATGTGCCCAGGAAAATACCAGGGTTCTCAAGATTGAAGAAGGACGAAACAGATGTTGGGGATAATAGTCTCTACTATTGAATTTCTACCACTACTAGCAGGATTTCATGGTCAAATAACTCCTCAACAAGGAACCATGACTATGATAATTCCTTTAATTTTTCATATTTAGAGGTATTGTCCAGTAGCCTTTATTCTTAAATGACATCTTGCCTGGTTATAATAATCTTGATTTACATTTTCTTTTCATCAGAATTTTGAATGTATTCCTCCATTGTCTTCTGGAATTATACATTGTTACCAAAGAATCTGAAGCCAGCCTGGTTTATTGATGACTTAATTTCTACTTTGATTTTGAAGCATTCTTTCTTTGTTCTTGAACTGAAATAATCTGTATTATCACTATCAGATATAATAATAATTATCAACATTTTGGTGACGTTTCCTCCAGTCTTTTTTCTTGTGTTCATAAAATTTCTATTTAAATAACCTCAAACTACATTTTAAAAAGAATTCTTGCTCTTGAAGTTCAGCAACATTACCAGATTATGCCTTGATGCTAATTTTTTCTGTATCGTCTCCCTCCCTCCCCCTCCAAGCCTCTTGGGAACAATGTGCTTCTTAATCAGCAAATTCTATTATTTCTCTTTTCAGGGATTAACATTTTATATCTTTTAATGTATTTCCATTTCACCCATTATACTTTTCACTATGAAGGCATCAGTTATTCTAATGTAAGGTCAACTTTGTCCTCCAAATCCGTGAGCATATCACCATATTCTTTGACCTTCTTGTGTTTTTCTGCTGTGATGGTTTCAACAGAGGTGCTGCATAGGGCCCAGAGACTACATAGTTCCCGTGCACTCTGTTCACGTCATTTGTAGAAACAGTGTGAGTGGGGCTCCCTGGCATCGCACAACTTGGTGGCACGCTCTCAACTCTTTCTTTGATATCAGGAATTAATTTTTCATCTGCATTTATTCCAGTCTTAATTTTTTATGATCGATCTGTTGGTTCTCTAATGTTACTATGTCATGTTGGCTCTCGTGTTGTGTTGTTGGCTCTGTAACTCCCGCTTCATATTCTACTGCTTTTAAAGACAGCTTTATAGAAACATAATTGAAATACAATAAGCTGTACATATTTAAAGTGGCAATTTGATAAGCTTTGATATATGAATACAACATGAAAACAATAATGCAACCAACAGAATGAACATATGTGGTGCCCCCCCAAAGTCTCCTTGTACTTCTTGGTAATCCTTCCTTCCTGTTCCTCTATTTCTTTAGCCCTGTCATTGATCTGATTTCTTTACTATAGATTAGAGTTTTATAGAAAAGGAATTATTCTCTCTCTCTCTCTCTCTCTCTCTCTCTCTCTCTCTATATATATATATATATATATATGCCAAAAATGTATATATATTTCAGAGATGCTATCTATGTATTACTTTTCAAAGCTAAATTGAATTATGGCAGCAATGTGTAATATGATGGTATGATGTTCATTCAAAAGATGGAGTTAATCAAATGAATGCTAGCATCACCATGCAACAGGCAGGGCAATCAAAGAAAATGATGGAAGCCCAGTTGTTGTTGGAGGAGTACAAGACCATTTTGAAGTGGTATTTGAAATTTCACAACACTGTGGAAGTACAATGATAATGGAGGTGTGAATATGCAACAGAACCTTCAACACACCTAATGACTGCACGCATTTGTGGTATGTTTGAGACTCATGGTACTGTGTGTGATGTGCACAAGGGAACACACAGGAGGCCTCAAACAGCAACAAGTCCTGCTTCCTCTGCTGTGGTATTAGAACAGTTTACATGTTTGCACAGTACTCTACCAAACAATGTGCACGTGAGATAGAAATTAGCAGAACAAGCATTTGAAGCATTCTTAAAGCAGCAGAATGGAAAGTTTTCATCCTGAGATTATTACATGCACTGAATGCAGTATTTTGAGTGGTTCCAAACATGGTATGAGAGGATGAGGAGTTTGTGGGGAAAATGATTTGATCTGATGAAGCACAGTTTACACGGAATGGAACAGTGTGGCTGAGTTTCTCCTATGCTCTCCTGATGTAACACCCCTTGACTTCTACCTGTGGGGGACCTTAAATGATGTACCATAGTAAACCGGCTACACTGGCAATAGTTTGGGAAGATATTGAAGTGGCATGCACAGTGATACAAGTGGACACTTTGGTCAATGTGGCTTAAACAGTAGTTCACCATAATCAGAAATGTCTGGATGCTGATGGTAACCACTTTGAGCATCTCTTGCAGAAGTCAAATGTGACTTGCATTATTTTGATCTTATATTCTGTAACTTGACTAAATTCATATGTTAGTTCTACTAGTTTTTCTTTCAGGCAAATTTTCTACATAGACCATTATATCATCCTCAAAGTTTGACTTCTGCCTTTCCCATCTGGATACCTTTTATTCCTTTTTCTTGCCTTATTGCATTGTCTAGAGCCTACAGAGCAAATGTTGAAAGAAAGTAGTGAGAACAGAAATTCTTGATTTGTTCCTGATTTTAAGGGACAGAGTTCAGTCTTTTACTACTAAGAATAATGTTAGCTGTAAGTTTTTTGTTGAGTCCTTAGTCAGGTTGAGGAACTCCCCTTTTATTCTTAATTTGATAGGATCTTTATCAAATATAGATATTGTATTTAGTCAAATATCTTTTCTGCAACTATTGAGATAATCATATGGTTTCTTCTTTTCAGTTTGTTAATCTGGTGATTTTTAAAA
The DNA here is from genome assembly GCA_027257055.1 of Cephalopachus bancanus. Lineage (NCBI taxonomy): Eukaryota > Metazoa > Chordata > Mammalia > Primates > Tarsiidae > Cephalopachus > Cephalopachus bancanus. Next base: position 5,394,247 of record JAPVLO010000036.1, read on the forward strand.
AGTATTAAGCTAAATTTGTATTCCTGGGATGGACCTTATCAGTCATGATATATTATCCCTTTTGTATATTGCTGGATTTAATTTACTAAAATTTTTGTTATAAATTTTTACATTTATGTTAATAAGGAATGATGAGATATAATTTTCTTTTCTGTAATATCTATTTTTTGTTTTGATATCAGGATAATACTGGGCTCATAGAATCTGTTAAGAAAAATATCTCTTTAATTTTCTGAAAAATTTGTGTTTTTTTGTCATTTTACTAAGTATGTTGTCTAATTTTCTTTTTGAATTATTTTTTGACCAATGAGTCATTAAAAATGTATTATTTAATTTCTATATATTGAGGAATTTTTAAGTCTTTCTGTTACCGGTTTTCTATTTAGTTCAATTGTAGCCATAAAACATGTTTTAAATTCTTTAAAATTTATTGAGACTTGTTTTTTGGTCCAGAATATGACCTATATGGGTAAGTGTTTTATATAAACTTGAAAAAAATGTGTATTCTGTTGTTGGTAGATTATTCTATAAATTTTAATTAGGTCAAGTTTATTGATAGTATTTTCAGTGTCTTCTCTCTTCTTGTTGTTTTTCTGTTTACCTTTTCTACTAATTATTGAGACACAGTATTACAATTTCTGACTGTAATTGCAGACTATAATTTTTTTATTTCTTTTTGAAGGTCTATCAGTCTGTCTTTCATACTTGAAGATTTGGTACTATATGAAGTAGTGTTTAGGCTATTTATGTCCTCTTGATTAATTGACCCTGTTATCATTAAGATGTGACCCACTTTTTGCATTCTTTGTTCTGAAATCTACTTTGTCTGATTTTAATATAGTCACTTCAACTTTCTTACAATAAGTGTTTTGTGATATCTCTCTTTCATCTTTTTATTTTTAACCTGTTTGTGTCATTATGTCTAAAGTGGATTTCTTATAGGTAGCATATAGTTGGATTTTTTAAAAATCAAAACTGATAATCTCTTTTTATTTGGAGAGTTTAGATCATTTGCTTATAATGTGATTATTGATATGGTTGGGTTTGAATCACCATCTTCCTATTTATTGTCTATTTATGCCGTCTGTTCTTTCTTCCCCCTTTCCTCTTTTTCTTCCTTTAACTTTTTTATTTTGAAATAATTATAGATTTATAGAATCTTGCAAAGAAATGTACAAAAGTTCCATGCACACTTCACCCAGTCTCCCTCAATGCTAATATGTTAATAACAATAGTATAATATTAAAACCAGAAAATTGATATTGGTCTAATTCACAGAGTTTGTTCAAATCTTACCATTTATAAACGCACTCATTTGTGTGTGTATCGTTCTACGCAATTTCACCACATATGTAGCTTCATGTATCTACCACCACATCAAGATATACAACTGTATCATGACCACAGACTCCCTTATGCTGTTCCTCTACGGCCATGCCCTCCCTTTCCTCCACTCTTAACGCCTGGCAGCCATTAATCTGTTCTCCATTGCTATAATCATGTTATTTTATGATTGTTTTGCAAATGGAATCGTATAACACATATTTCCCTGAGATTAACTTTTCTCATTAGCATAATTTTTCTGAAGTTTATCCAAACTGTTGCGTGTATTATATGTATGAAATAAGAACTATACAACAATATACTTCCTTTCTCCTCTCCAAGCTCTCCAAACATATGTCCAGCGGCTCCAGCAATATATGTCTCCTTTAAAAATGTTTATCTATTTATTTTGCTGAGTAATAGTCCATGGTATGGATGAATGTACCACAGTTAGTTGACTATTTCTCTTTTGAGGAACATTTGAGTTTTTCAGTTATTATGATTAAAGATGCTGTGAATATTTGTGTACGGAGTTCTTTGTGATAAGTTCTTTGGGGATGAAATTGCCCAAGAATGCAATTCCAAGTAAGTCCGTATTTAGTTTTAAAAGAAACTGCGAAGCTGTTTTTCCAAAGTGACTATGTAATTTTGCATTTTCATCAGCAATGTATGTGTGATTTAATTTCTCCACATTCTTGCCAACATTTAGTGTTATCACTAATTTTTAAAATTATAACTATTGTAATAGGTCATGAGGTGATATCTCATGGTTTTTCTTTACCTTTCTCTAATGGTTAATAGGTAAACATTGTTTTCATGTGTCTATTAACCATTCATATATTATCTTCAATGAAATGTCTGATTATGTTTTTTCCTATTGTCTAAATGTACTTTAAAAAATTTGATATTAAGAGTTCTTTTATATATTCTAAATACAAGTCTTTTGTTGTCTGTTATATGCAAATATTTTCTCCCAGTCTATAATTTGTGTCTTTATCCTCTTTATAATGTCTTTCTTAAAGTAAAAGTTTTAAAGTTTTGAGAAAGTCTAACTTATCAATATTTTCCTTCTATGAATTATACTTTTGGTATCAAGTCTAGAAACACATTTCCTCTTGTGTTTTTTTCCCTAATTTTACAATTTTACATTTAAATCTATGATTCCATCTGGAGTTAATTTTTATAAAATATGTGAGATTTAGGTTTAGTTTTTAAAAATTCATTTATGTTTTTTGCCTAGAAATGTCCAGCTGCTCCAACAACATATGCTGGAAAGGATTGTCTTCCTCTATTAAATTACTTTTGCACTTCTATCAAAAATTAATTGGACATATTTGTGTTGGTCTGTTTCTGGGTTCTCTATTCTAACCCATTAATCTATGTATCCATCTCTCTGCCAGTACCACACTGTTTCAATTACTATAAGTAGATCACAAACTTTAACATCTGATGAGTAATTCCTTGTTATTATTCCTATTTTACTCTTTTGTTTAGAGTAGAAAATATAGTTTATTTTGTAAGTAAATTGGAAAGAGAGAGAAAGAGGGGATTCACCTCCCCAAGGAAGGGGAAGGGGCCAAAGCTTACGAAAACATGGGCTAGCCATAGCTGAAAGAGAACATGGCCACATCATAGCTTAGCAAGTCAATGGCCCCTATTTATTCTTATTTTTCAAAATTTCTTTCTTTAAATTAATTGGGTAATTTTATAATTTTATATGTCTCTTTGTTAGCTTATTAACTATACCTCTTTTTTTTGTTTTGAGTTGGAGTCTCACTCTGTTGCCCAGACTGGAGGGCAGTGTCATGCTCACAGCTACAGCAGCTTCGACCTGCTGTACTCAGGTGATCCTTTTGCCTCAGCCTTCCAAGTAGCTGGAACTACAGATGCATGCCACCACACCTGGCTAATTTTTTGATTTATTGTAGAGATGAAGTCTCATCAAGCTACCCAGGCTGGTCTTGAACCAGTGAGCTCAGGCAATCCTTTCACTTCAGCTTCCCAAAGTTCTGGGATTATAGGTGTGAGTCACCACATCCGGTCTAGCTATACCTCTTAATTTACTTACTTCATTTTCTTAGTTTTGCTTTCAGAGTTTGTGGTATACATCTGCAACTTGTCACAGTATATCTTTACTTGATATTATATCACTTCATGTATGAAATAAGAACTGTACAATAATATACTTCCTTTCTCCTCTCCAGCCTTGGAGCTATTATTATTATACATTTTGCTACTACATATGTTATAATTTGTAAATAGTTTTGTTTAAAACTGTCAATTTTCTTCTAAATAGATTTAAATAATAAGAACAAAATTTTCTGTGTTTACTCACACAGTTATCACTTCTAGTGCTTTTTATTTCTTTGTTCAGATCAGTTTCTTTATAAAATCATTTTCTTTCTTTCTTTCTTTTTGTTTGAGTTGGAGTGTCATCTGTCACCTAGGCTGGAGTGCAGCAGCATGCTCATGGCCACCACAGCCTCTACCTGTTGGGTTCAGGTGATCCTTCTGTCTCAGTCTTCCAAGTAGCTGGAACTACAGATGCATGTCACTACACCCAGCTAATTTTTGTGATTTATTGTAGAGACAAGGTCTCACCAAGTTTCCCAGGCTGGTCTTTAACTTCCAGGCTCAGGCAATCCATTCACCTTGGCCTCCCAAAGTGCTGGGATTACAGGCAGAGGCACCACACCCAGAGCATTTTTCTTCCTCTCTATTTTTTTTCTGTATCCTGTAGGTAAGCTCAGTTGTAATGAATCCTTTAACATTTCTCTGAAGAATTTTTAATTGCCTTTATTTTCAAAGGATAATTTTGCTGGTTATAGAATTTTATGTTGGTAGTTCTTTCAATATTTAAAGATGTTGCTTCATCTCTTTTGGCTTGCATTATTTCTGACAATACATATAATTTTTCTCTATTCTTTTATACATATGTATGCTTACCCTCTGTCTGGATGCTTGTAGAATTTATCTTTACCACTAATTTTAAGTGATGTTATTATTATGTGACTTGGTGTATTTTTCATCACATGTCTTATGCTTGCAGTTTGTTGAGCTTCTTGAGACTTTGTGCTTATAATTTTTATCAAATTTTTAAATGTTTTGTCCATTTTTCGTTCTTCAAATATTTCCTCTGTAGTTCCTAATCAGACTCTGATTACATATCCATTAGGTTGTTTGAGTTTGCCTCACAGCTTAATCATGCTTTATTTATTTATCTTTAGTTTTATTTCTTCACATTTAAATTTAGATAGTTTCTAATTAGTCCTATATTTTAAAGTTTATGAAGATTTTTTTATTTTGATGATTTTTCTGTGGTTAATCTCATCTAATGTATTTTCATCTTAGACATTGTAGTTTTCATCTCTAAAAGCATGATTTTGGTCTTTTAAAACATATTACCAGATCTTATCTCCACAACTTTTTATTTCAGTTTCTTGAACACATGGAATGTAGTTATAATTGCTGCTTTCACGCTTTTATATACCAGTTCTATTATCTGTATCACTTATAAGTCCATTTTGACCTATCATATTTTCTTTTTTATTATGGATTGTCTTTTCTGATAATTCTTGATTGGTTGCTAGACTTTTTGAATTTTGTCTTATTGAGTATCGTATAGTTTTGTATTCCTATTTATTATTGAATCTAGTTCTGGAATGTACTTACACTTCTTAGAAATGTAATCTTTTCATGTCTTGCTTTTAAGCTTTGTTAGGTATGATCAGAGCAACATTTAGTCTTAGGCTAGTTTTGTCCCACTAATGAAGCAAAATTATTCTAAGTGCTCTTTTTAATTCTTTATGAATTCTGACTAGTAGGGACAGGAACTACTTTCAGGCTTGTGTGATCACCTGCATGTGCTGCAGCCTTAGTACTCTCTCCAGGCAGTGCACTGGGGCAATTGTAAGACTCATGTCATTTGTTCCCCATCTTTTAAGACTCAACTGCCCTTTGTTGCCTGTTCCATGTCTTAAAAACTCTTGCTTCATATTTTTAGGCGCCCCCCCCCATTTTTTTGTTACTTCAGCTAAGAGGGTAAATCTGGTCCTTGTATCTTAATCTTGGCTGGAAGTGGAAATTGTTCTATTACTCTATATCTGTTCTTTAGCATCTTATTTTAAATAAATGTATTTTTTGTTGCTATTTTATTATAATGGAGAAATTATTTTCTTTTATTTGTATTTTATTTTTTTTCTAGACTGGATTATTTATCTGACTTGTTCTTTTCTCTCTTTTTCTGAACAATACTTGCGTGGCTACCATGTTAATTATTTTAATCTTCTTTGTACCTAACATGGAGACTGCCATTTAGTTCTTGACTATAAAATAGTGAGTAGATTTGCCTTATCAATGTCTCCTTTTCAACCAAAACATATTTGTCTTCCTCTCTGAACTGTGTTGTAAACCTTAAGTGCTATATTATGTCAACGGTTCTGTAGTTGGGAGTACAAAGGAGGAGATCAGATATAAGGAAGAAAACACTTTTAATTTTACCCTTGGGGCCATCTGATTTTTAAAAAAATATCCTGGGAACTAGAATATAAACACCATGAAGGCAGGGAGTTTTCTGGAGTCAGTTTTGTTCGCTGCTGTATCCCTGGCTCCTAGAATAAGTGACTGGCACATAGTAGATTCTCCATAATAATGATTTGAAGGGATACATGAATTGTACATATTTACTTTCTGCTGTACTCTATGCCCCTCCAGGAGGGTCCAGTCATCTTGGACAGTAAGTGGGGAGATAAAGCATCCAAGCATCCGACACATACAAGAGCTCTGCAACTAGGCTGACTGATACTGGCCCCTGTACCAAGGCTCTTCTAGGCAGTGATACTAATCAACAGAATGGGCAGGATAGTGTGGACTTGTGGCCAGATGATTTATAATCTAGGATGATCTCAATCCAAGTCCATGGGTGAAATCAAGGCCTTTTGTTGACAAAGGTTTCATTTAGGCTAATATGGCACTGGAATGCTTTCCTTTGACTTCCTTCTTTGTCCATAGCACAGAGCTCTTTCTTAGATCTTTTTCTAAGGTAGAGCTAATTAGACTATGTGTCGATCTGTATCCAAGTTCTGGTAACTGCGTTTAAGTGTAGTTTTCCTCATCTGATTGTCTATTACCGACAATGGAGAACTGGAAGGGGTATGCACAAAGACCAACCTTGACTGGCATCCCTGCTTCCAATGAGTTCTCAGCTCACTTCAGTTTTGAGATGGCAAGAATGAAAAGAGTTGGCAGCAGTTCTTCTTGTTTTGACTGCACATCCTCAAGGCTCTAATGACCTGTATGTTTTGCCATCGAGTTAATACACTTCGGACCATCCGTGTTTATTTACCACTGTCATATTACCCACCTTGCAATAGATTTCCTTTCCTTTTGATCATTATTGCCCATTCACCAACATTTTTATGCATCATAAACATTGTCAAGCCCCTTGACTTCAGTGCAGCATTTGCTCCAGTATATGAGAGTACCTTAGCTTCTTTCTGGGGTGAAGGGCTCACAACAGCCATCTGCACTATTTTCCATCTGGTCATGATTTCTTGGGCTTCTGGACACCTTCTGGCAACATGAATGAGCAAGGAAGGATGGGAGCAAGGAAGGATGAAGTCCTGGGAGACTCCCAGTTAACAATGTAGATTTGACCCCAATTGCTTTTTGGGAGTGTCTGCCAAAAGTTATGATAGGGTCAAGATAATTGCCTGGGGAGGCCTCACAGTGCAAAGGCAGAAAGCAATTGGCAAGTCTCTAATGAGACGTGTTCGGGAAGAACGTCGCAAGTTCCAAGCTTGCCAATATCTGAAACATGGAGAAGAATGACAGGATGTCCACAGAAGAGCAATAAAAATGATTGCGCCTCCAGAGAGACTGATTTATGACAAGGGCATGATGAGCTGAGTACATTTTATTGTGGCCAAGCAGAGCAGGTGAAAGCAGTGGGGAGATGGCAAGACTAGAAAACTGAGCATGAGCAAGAGATGGGGATGGAGGTGGACTTTGAAGCCAGGAATAAGAACTGGGGAAAAAGAAAAGGAGTCTGGAGAAAGGGAGAGAAAATGTAGAGGAGAGGAAAAGTTTTGGGGACATAGTTGCTAGAACCTTAGGAATCAAGTGACTGCTGGGGAAGGCTTTAGGTTTCCAGGTCGGCTTCATCATTCAAATGCTGTCACCTCTCTGTCAAGATCAGCCATGGTCCCATCCATAGTGCCTTCCTAGTCCCCTGGGATCTCTATCTCCTACCAGTGGCTGGGATCACTGTGGGCTGGGTACACTGCCTGGCCTGGACCCTGAGCTTCTGGCGAACCCAGCATCCAGCTCAGGCCGTGGCATGAAGTGAGGTGCTCTAGGAAGATTGTTATTTTGAATCACCAGGTTCGGGTAGAAAGGACTCCTCTTAGATAGGGCAGTTTAGAGACAGTTAAATGTTCCTCAGGAAGCCCCTGCTCTGGCGTTTCTCTTTCTTCCGATCCGAGAAGGCCTCTGACTGCGGAAACCTCTTTATATTGCATTTAATAGAAGCAATAGTTCGATGGGAAATGATGCTCTGAGACCCAGGACTGAGCCCTGGTGGAGTAGTATGAGGTTGAATTGTTGGAGAGGTGTCTCCAATTCCACTTCCAAAATTACAGTGTAAAGCTCTTCAAAGAAGAGATGAAATAAGGATAATCATAATAGTCACGGTGAGGTCCCACATTTCTGTACCACTTATAGGTCACAGAAAGCTTTCACAGCCATTAACCGTTTGCCCTTGTAGCATCCTTGCCTATCTCAGTGGGTTGTCAGGAAAATCAAAGGTTTCCCCCAGGAACTGAGACTACAGGCATGCCCCACTTTAAGCAAATCCTGCTGTGAGCATTTAGGTAAAGAAAGCCTGCTTCACAGAGAAATTTAACGGGGTATTTGAAATGGTGGGTTCCCCCAGCATGACAAGAAATAAGAGACAATTTACTGGAATGCTTGATTGATTGACACATATCTTGTTCAGGACCTGCTGTATGCCTGTAGCGCCCAATGTGTGCCAAGCATGACTGTTTGTGCTGGGAGATGTGAGAATGAATCTGATGTGGTCTATGCACAGGAGACAACTGCTTGCATCTTTGGGCACATTCTCCAATGCCCTCTCCACCTCCACAGAGTTATCTCAGGAACTGTTCTGTGTGCCTAAGGTGACTGTGATCCGAAATGGGCCGGAATCCTTTTCTGACACTGTGGTCTTGGGACTCACAAAGAGAGACAGTTCCTTAGCAGTGCATGGCTGTCAGATGTGACACTGGATTATGTCAGAGGGCACATTTGCTGCCCTTGAGAAAGAATGGCTCACGTGTGGAGGGGAAAGACAAGGGAGGTGGCGAGGTGCCAGTGCCATCTGGGGTCCCGGTTCTAAGTCTTCCAATTGTACTCTTTCCACAGTTTGGTTGTCCAGCTCTGCAATCCATGATCCAATCACTTTTCCCCTTTTAATTTAAGCTGGTTTCAGTTAGGTTTCCTTCACTTGCAAAATCAAAAGAATTGCTAACAGAATCTTTTGCTGAAGGGAGACAAGATGCACGGCTCCTTTGATATTTGCAAAAGCTGCTCCTTTGAGCATGGTGATTGAGAGGTGGCTTCAAACATCTAAAACAGTGAAGACTGGAAATACCCAAATGCTGGCCAAACGGAGATCAGTTAAATAAATATTGATATGTAGCCGTACAAGGAAATCTAACATAGCTGCAAAAAAAAAATTGAGCTGATTTCTATTTTGATATAGAAAGAGCTCCAAGCTGCTTTAAGTTAAAAAAAAGTAAGGTGCACTGTGAGACATGACTGCACAACTATTAGAACGGTTTTACAAATCTTGACAATGCCAAGTGCTGATGAAGATGCAGAGAAATAGGAATTTTCTTGTGGGAACAGAAAATGGGACAGTCACTCTGGAACACCACTTGGCAGTTTCTCATGAAGCCTGACATTTTCTTATCAAGTTAAACATAGAACCATGTGACCCGGTTCTGGGTCAGTCCAAGATAAACACACATTTATGGTTATACCAAAACATGGACTCAGTGTTCATCACAGACTTGTGCCCCACAACTTTAAAATTAAAAAAAAAAATTTAAAAATAGTCAAAAATTGGAAACAACCCAATGGTCTTGTCACAGATGAACAGATTAAACAAACATCGCTGCACTTATACAATGGAGCACCACTCAGTAATAAAAAGGAATGAACTGGCGATGTATGCAACAAGTATCTGAAGGGAATTATGCTGAGTGAAAAAAGCAAAGCTCAGGGGTTCTATACTGTATGATTCCATGTGTATACGCATTCTCCAGGTGAAAAAAAATATGGTGGTAGAGAACAGACAGTGGTGGATGGGAGTTAGGGTTGGGATAAAGGTATAACTATTAAGAAGTGGTTTGTGAGGTTCTCTTTGTGATGATGGAACAGTTCTGAATTTTGAACTGTTGCATGAATCTATACATGTGATAAAACCTCAAAGAGCTATTCACCAAAACAATCCCCTTCCCCAAAATCAGTGTAAGCAAAATGTGGTAACGTTCAAATAAGGTCTGCAATTAACTGTATTTTACCATTGTCAATTTCCTGGTTTGGATTATTGTACTATGATTATTTAAAATCCTATAATGGGGGGATGGGAATTCCCATGAGAATCTCTGGTACTTATTTTGTAACTTCTGTGTGAGTCTAAAATTATTTAAAAATAAAAAACCTGCCATTCATGGTGGCTCACACTTGTAATCCCAGCACTCTGGGAGGCCAAGGCAGGAAGATTGCTTGAACCCAGCCTAAGCAAGTTTGAGACCAGCCTAAGCAACATGGTGAGACTGCAAAATACATACTACATACATGAACAAACAAATAAACAAATTATTAGCCAGGCATGGTGAGGTACACCTATAGTGCCAGCTACTTGGGAGGCTGAGGTGGAAGGATCCCCTGAGCCCAGGTGGTTGAAACTATGGTGAGTCACGATTGTGCCATTGCACTCCAGCCTGGGCTACAGAGTGAGACCCCCTACTCAAAAACAGCAGCAACAATGAGGTGAGAGATGCTATCATCTGTCTGTATATCTATCTATCAATCTATCTCTCTATCTATCTGAAAGGAAGAATAAGAATTTTTACTCATGCTTTCTTACAAATGCCTAAAGAAACTCTGGAAGTTGAAATAGGAATGTAGAGCAATTGTTACTGAGAAAGGAGAGTGGTTGTGTAAGTAGGATAATGCTGAGAAGAAGGCTTTGCTCTGCATACCTCTGATACATTCTGGGTTTTGAAGCATGTTTGTGGTTCCTTAATTTTCTTAAACACTTCAGAAAAGATGAGCATGGGCCTTAGGGTTATGTGTAGCTATGTGAGCTATCCCTACCTCAGTGTTCACTGGCTATGTTACAAGTCAGTTCACCTCTCTGTGCCTATAAAATGGAGCCTATAAAATTAGGGCATACCTCATAAAGTTATTGTGAAGATTGAGCGATCTAAAGTATGTAAGGTACTTAGCACTCTCTAATACTAGTTTGTATTATTTTCCCATCTCCCCGTTTTGTAGGATGGAAACTGAAGCAGAAAGTAGACAGGTTAGTATGAAGTCATTCATCAGTAAACATGGGTTTGAACTCAAGTCCACGTGCCTTATCCCAGAGCCCACATTCTTGACTTCCATGCTCCCTTGCCTCCATCTCCCACTTGGTAGCTCCTTCTCTGAATTTTCAGTGGAGGAAGGAGGGAGGGAAGGAAGTCAGCCATCGTTAGAGTAAATGTACAGTTTCCTCCGATCTCTTTCTTGTACCCAGCAAATGGCATGAATGCCACTGCTGCAGTGAGGACTTGCCTTGGGAAGGGAGCGAGGGTGTTGTGACTGTGTTCTTAGGCACTGGACTGCGAGGACCAGAGTGTCCTCAGAGTGGAACCTGACACGAAATCATTATTTCTGTGTTCTATTAAATGAATGGCTTTCTCAGTACATGTTGGGTTGCAGGCACATGGGTGATGGTGGCTTTCGGATTTTCTGCTGGGGAAGGGACATGTGGGGAGTTTGTACTGCCCTCTCCCCAGGATGATGGGAAGATCTGCCTCCCAGAGCAAGGATGGTGCTGAGAGAGAGAGAGAGAGAGAGAGAGAGAGAGAGAGAGAGAGAGAAAGGGAGGAAGAGAGAGTTTGTGCCCAGAGGGAGAAGTCAGAGGATTCTACCCTATACAGTCCTAGCTCCAGACATGGTTTAGCTGTTGGCTCACGGCTTGACATCCGGCAAATTGTTCCTTGCACTCTTCAGTTTCCTCGTCTGAACACTGGCTACCAGGACCCTGGGGTCCTTCTAATTCCAACCTTCTTTGGCTCTGATCTCAGTTTCCTCACCTGGAAAGGTGGCAAAGGGAATGGAGTGGGTATTTGCTTGGATTGAGCACATGTGTCAGCGTTTGACTGAGGATAGCTGACGTAGAAGGAAGGGAAAGAACACAGGCAGAGGTTTCAATGTGCACAGCACTTAATGTTGAGTCCCTAATTTGTGGGAGGCCTTTTCTCAGTTGCTTCAGGTACAGAGACATATAATCTACACCTATCATGGGGCTCAAAGTTTAACAGGGAGACAGATGAAAAGATTAGGATGGTACCTGTGACAAGAGTTGCAGAGAGAAATGCTGTGGGAGTGAAGGAGCCAGAAGGCAGAAGGGTGGGAAGTTCTCCTCCACCTAAGAGGAGAGGTGCCCCCACATCCACCTGGGAGAAGAAACTGTCTGATTTCTGAGGCAGAGGTTTCTAAACGGTGGCCCATGGACCAAATTCCAGGATAGATGTATTTTATTTGGTCCTAAAGTTATGTTAAAAGTGATAAACTTCTGCCTACAAAAACTGAGAAATTTTATATAAAAATTTGGAATTCTGCTCTTGAAGACTCAATAATATAGGCCATATTCCCTCAGTGGTAGGCTGAACTGACCTGAGTAAAGTTTGTACCCAAGGACAGGAGTTCTTCAGAGCCACTGTCCCCACCATTCTGTTTTGTGGCCCCTGCCTGTGAGCTCCACTGTTGACCTTTGTGTCTTTCCTGACATCAGCGTTTATGGCTGCAGGACTTGTTAGTCAAGAGGTTACCAGCAAGGTGGTCGAATCCCTTCAAGGCTGAGTAGGTGAGGCCTGCCACTGGCCCCTACTTCCCGGGAGCTATTCTGTGTTCTGATCGCCATCAACACAGTCTGCAGCCACCCTGGAAAGATGGGAAGCACCCTTCCAAGCCCGAAGGGCCCTTTGGCGGGTGCAGAATCCAATTCAAATAGTTTTCTTTTTTTATTTGCTCATCTGAATAGTCCTCCAAGATTCTCCTTCTTATTAACAACCTGAACACCACGCTGTGCTTAAAGTTCAGAGCGCCATAGGATACGGAGCTGTAATTAATCTCAGTCCCCGAGTTCTAGAACACTTACAGCAATTATAATTTACTGTCGGAAAACCAATTTGGGGAAGCGGTGGTGTTCGCGCCCCTGATCAGGGCGCCACCAAATGCCACTTCCCGTCCACGTGCTGCCTGCCAGGAGAGCAAGACCTTTAGTCTCTGTACCTCTGGGAGGTGGTGGAGTGGAGAGGCAGGAGGAGAGAAGAGGAAGTGGGCGTGAGGTGGGCTGGCTGGACCACCGCCGGGCACTGTCTCTGAACTGGTTTTGCCACTCAGCTGCGGGCAGCTCTTAGTTTTCCATTTAATCCAATTTCACAGTCTCCCTCTATGCCCCTTCTTTGTCCTAGGCACCACGTGACTCCAGCAGACACCAAGGCCTGTGTCCTCTCCTTTGCCCTCACCCCTTTTCCGGCCACTTCCCCTGCTTCTCTGGGCTACGCTCAAGCTTCCAGGTCCACGCACTGAAGGTCCCTATTTTCTCTTTATTTCTTTTCCGCTCAAGGTCAGATTGTCATGTCATCGAAATGACTCTGAGAGCACTGGGTCTAATGGACTACCCAGCCCTGTCCCTCCAGTGATCGTTTGGGGGACAAGAGTGAAATGCCACGCTCAGATGAAAATGCTCATGACCACACAGGGTCAGGAGCACTTACCTCTGGGCACAGCTGTGTGTTTATGGGCCTGACTGCCCCATTGCCCCGTGCTGGCCACAGGCCAGAGACCACGTTCACCTTTCTACCAGCCCAAGACACACAGCAAGGCCCCAAACAGAACAAGCATAAGAGGCTGCTGGGAGGATTAACTTAATAGACACACAGATACACACCAGTTTGTGTGTAAATATGAGCATAAATAGGGAAACAACTTGATAATGGCATTCATTCATTCATTCATTCATTCAACCAGTCGTGACAAGTACCAGGACCCGTGCTAAATCTTTGGGCTATTGAAAGGAATATATAATTGTTTCTGATCCCAGTGTTAAACTATCAATAATACAGTATGATAAGAGCTCTGCTGAGACCCACTAAGGGTGATACGGGAGGGCCCCAGGCTGTCCTAGAGGAAGTGTCATTTGAGCAAGGCTTGGGTTACTCTGTGCTTGTCCCCAGCACTGCCCTTCACAGTTGTTCTGAGTTTATTTGCTTGTGTGTTTGTGTCCAGTTAGAGAAGGGAGCCTGGCTTAGCTACCCTTGAACTCCTGTCACCCAGAGCAGTGCCTGGCATGTGGGATCATGTGTTAGTATGTGTACATTGGATGAATAAATGAATGAGCACTTCCAAGTAAGGAGGGTGAAGAAAAGCCCATCTATGGAAGGGCAGCGTGGATGGGAAGAAGAATGCAGGGCTGGAGGGGAGGATGGGTGCTGAGTGCCCAAGGGCAGCATGGAAGGGAATGTGGAGAGTACTGGGGTGCAGGGGAGCACAGGCACAAAGACCAGCTCTCAGGGACGCGAGAGATCACAGACTCTGCTACCTCCAGGGGCAAGGCAGACATCAGACATGAGGGTGGGGGCAAGAGTTAGACGCAGGGAGTATAAGGGCCGTGGGGAACTGAGAGGTCCACGACCCTCCAGAAGTTCCGGAATGCAACATGAAAAATTAGTGTGAGCCAAACAATGCATTTGGGTCACTGGGTCACGGGTTGGCAGCCCTCCTTGCTCCCTGCTTGGCACTGTACCGAGGGTTGTGTGGTACTGTGGTTGAATGCTACTGTGGAAAAAGTTCTGTCTGGGGTTTCTGGATGATGGGGAGCAGATGACAGCTCCACCACTCCCTTGGTGGGAGAGCTTGGCTGACCCTCTTTCTCTCTACACTTCAGTGTGCTCACCTCTTTTCTTGCCTGTCCTGCCCCCCTGCCAAGTTGGTTGAGGTGAGGGGTGCTCTGCGCTCTGTTGGTACTGAAACCCAGCTGTGTTTGGAGGCTTTTGCTCCCAGAAAGAAGCTGGGTGAGGTCTGGGCTCTCCATGGGAAGGGGAGGCTGGCAGTGGGCAGCCTTCCAGCAGAGGCCCTACAAAGTCTTGCTGGAGGCAGGTTCTGATAGAGCAGGACATGCCCCTGGCTCGAGTGGAGATGGAGACGGCTTTATGCAGCGGGAGGGATTGGGACACAGAGAAAGTAGCCAGATGACCCTGGAGGAGATTCTGAAGAGCCAGAGCTGCTAAGAGAAGATGATAGCAGAGGGTGATCAATCCCCATCAGGGGGTGACCTGAAGTCTCCCCCGAAGCTTGACTTCCTGGGACATGTCCAAAGTAGGAACAGCATCAGAGACAAAACTGGGCAGAAGGTGGCTGGAATGATGATTTTGCAGGTCTGGGACACAGGCTTGGGTTGGAATTCTCACCCACACCTCTTGGCTGCTCATAGCCACACACTGAAGACCTATCCACTCATCTCCCGAGGTCTGGAACCAGGGCCTGCCTTCCCTATCCAGGGACCTGCCTGGTCCTCCTTGGGGCCTAGGGACACCCAGCACAGCCCCAGGACTATTTGTGGGCACTGTCAAGTGGACATCTTCAGGAGGGGGTTCCCCTGCCCCAAGGAGAACTGAGGACCCTGGGACGTGTCTGCTGAGAGGACACTGGCAGACATATTTTCCAGTCTTTTCATTTTGCTGGTTCTGACAGGGAGAGAGTCTTGGCCAGGGCCTCCACCTCCTTGGGGTTGGAATCTTGAAGCTTTGGTTGTGCTGAAACTCCCCACCGGGCTCGGTGACTCAACCTGTAATCCTGCGCTTTGGGAGGCCAAGGTGAGTGGATTGCCTGAGCCTGCGGGTTCGAGACCCGCCTGGGCAACTTGGTGAGACCTCATCTCTACAATAAATCAAAAAATCAGCCAGGCGTGGTAGTGCATGCCTGTAGTTCCGGCTACTTGGAAGGCTGAGGCGGAAGGATCGCCAGAGTCCAGCAGGTAGAGGCTGCGGTGGCTGGGAGCGGCCACTGCACTCCAGTCTGGGTGACAGAGTGAGACTCCAACTCAAAAAAAAAAAAAGTAAGAAACTCTCTAATTCCCAAGTGTGCAGGCATTGAGGATTCAGAGAGTCACAGGGCTGAACGGGACCTTTAAGTGGAGCGTGTCCACCTCACGTTTCCCATCTGCAGACCTGCTTTCTCTCTCTCCTGTGGTTTAAAACTCCCTGCTGCCAGGTCTGAGTGCCCCTGCCCCTTGGCGGGAGTTCAATCCTATTACTTGGCATCCACACCCTCTGAGCCCAGGAACGGGGCTTTCTTCACCTGTTGGAATAAGTAGGGGCCTGGGTGTGCAGTAGGTGCTTACTAAAGACATGTGACTTGACTGTGGCTTTCTTGAAGATTGTCTACTCCCATGTGTAGTAATCCACATTTCCTCCTTTCGGGTTGACGTGCATTCCCCTGTCCATTCTCACCAGCCTGGCCCAGGATAGGGGGAGGCAGGAGGGCAGGTGGAGGGTTTGAGCCTCAGCCCTGCACCGACTGGAGGCGGAGATCTGCCTCTAGGGTCCTCAGATGCCTCATCTACACCAAGGAAGAATAAGACATGCTTTTTGGGGTATCTTTAAAAATGCAGGCAACTCTCTTTGGACCGTGGTTTTGACTGAGCTGTCCAAGGTTGAGAACCAAGCAGGCAGCACCGAGAAACCTTTTCCAAAGAAGGCACTAGACCAGCTGGGTTGGGCTTCAGGGGCAGCCATGACAATGAGTTTTGTGACCCTTTGCTCAACACTCACCACCACGCACGGGTAAGGAAGAGGCCAGGGGATTCTGCCTCTGGAGAGAAGCATGGGGACCGGGCTTGTCTTCCCTCTTGCCTCAGTTGGAGCAGCTCTTGGGGAGAGTTTGATGAAGGAGCCCTGACTTGGCAGACACAGTCACAGTTATCTGCTCCATGCCCAGGAAGTCTGAACTGAGCAGCTGTGGCTGGAAGGGTCTGAGGCAACAGACGGGACCATGAGGGATGCATGGAGGCTGAGTGAAAGGGCATGGTGTCTTAGGGCCTGACTGTGGAGCTCCCCCGAGAGCAGGTTCAGAAGGGCAATGTGGTCTCAAGGGGATGCCCGGGTACCCAGGGATTGAAGAAGCATCTGGAGGTGACCAGTCAGAACAGAGATGCTGGGTCTCCAGCAGAGGACTCACTTGAGAGACCAGGCAGCCCCAGCAGAGAAAGAGCGGATTTTATGCACCACCTGAGGAAGGACAAAGCCAGGTTACAACTGCCCTGCTGCAGGAGGCTATGCTTCCTGTCCTTGGTCCTCTCTCCACTGGGCCTCATGCTGAGAGGTCAGAATTCAGGGTGGTGCATTGAAGGAGGTGGGTGGAAGTCCAGAGGGGGAGAGGGGCTGGAATGCCACTGGCTTTGAGGTCGGGGGCATTTCAGCCCAAAGGGTGGAACAGACAGGCTGCAAACAGAATGAGAGTGTGCTCTTAACTGGACCGGATGTGTAAAGCAGTGAAATCAGATTCCTTTTGGTTACTCAGGTGATCAGATGACTTTTTATTACAGACGAGTCATTGGAAAAGGTATGGGACCTGTCAAGATTTTATTCTGCTCAGGATATTTTATTCTCCCAGGTGGGTTTAAATTTTGGTATTTTGTGCATCATGGACTTTTTGGCATACATTTTGCTTTATAAAAGTATGACATTAAAATATCATTTACTTGGGTGAATCAACTTTTTGTGGCTTTCTTAACATTGCGCCCAGGCAAGTGCCTCTCTTGTCCCACCTGGTCCCCACAATGCAGATCATTCTTAGCTCGCACTCCAGCAGGTTGGATAGATTCGGCATGACATCACCAAGGAGAAGGCCTCCAGCTTGCTTTGTGGGAAAGCAAGTAGCAGCAATGATGATGGTGATGGCAACAGGTGCTTACATGGTGCTGGGCACAGGTCTAGCTCAAATCATTCAGTCCTCCTAACTACTCCTACGAAAGACTCCATTTTAGGCCAGACATGGTGGCTCAAGCCTGTGATCCCAGTACTTTAGGAGACCGAGGTGAGAGGATTGCCTGAGCCCTCAGGTTTGAGACCAGCCTGGACAACTTGGCAAGACCTCATCTCTACAATGAATAAAAAAAAATTAGCTGGGCATGGTAGCATGAGCATGTAGTTCTGGATATTTGGAAGGCTGGGGCAGAAGGATCGCCTGAGCCCAGTAGGTTGATTCTGGGGTGGCCGTGAGCGTGCCACTGCACTCCAACTTGGGTGACGGAATGAGACTCCAATTTAAAAAAAAAAAGAAAGAGAAAAAGACACCATTTTATCTCTGTTTTACAGAAAAGAGAAGTGAGGTAAAGAGAGGTCAAGTAACCTGCACAAGTCCACACAACACACACACAGGGCTGGGATTTGAACCTAGGCAGTGTGGCTCCAGTGTCCGTGCTCTTCCTAACCTGCTACACACAACTGCCTCCCAAGTGGATAGCGTCATTACTAGGTGGTACCCGATTCCACTGGTGCTTTGGATCAGAGGCTGGTGACCCTGCTGCAGGGGCCTTCCCGGCTTGCTTTCTTGAGAGATTGATGGCTGACACCCAACTCGGGCTGGGGGCCTGGCTTATCTCCTGACGCCCTGCACGGGTACCATATGACTGTGTGGCACTCAATGCCTGGCCCTCTGTTCTATCTCTTGGTCTCCGCAGGGCCCCTCCCTCGGTGGGCAGAGGGTGGGCCTGGGAGCTGCAGACTAGGGCAGCGATGCCGAGAGAGAGGGGGATGTCCAAGCTGCGATGATTTGCAGATGGAAATTTACATACATAATGTAATTTAGGCCAATTGAATTGTCGATTAAGACGGAATCACTTGACAAGCAACACGCACTCTGGCGGGTGACGGAGGAGACGAGAGGCCCTTGAGATGCCTGTAGCGAAAACACACTTTTGTTTTTGAAGGACATGGCCATTTCCAAATTCCACATTTTAACAACCTCCCTCTTCAGCCTCCTTCTTTCCAGGTCACAGCTGGGATCTGCAGAGTTGAAAAACCCCATGGGCAATTTGCATTAAAATCCAAGGCACAGTGAGCATGCCCCTGGGTACAGCTGAAGAGGAAAGGGGCCAGGACACCTTTTAGGACTGGACGGGTACCTGGGGGCTTTGGGCCCAGGTCTTGGAACTGAGCCATACAGCTCCACACACATACAGCAAGTGAGAGTGGTGCTGGGGACGTGAGGAGGAGAGCAAAGAAGTTCCCTTGGGGTCACATGAGTCTGGACTTGACTCTAGATACCTGCTTCCTAGATGCATGACCTTGAGCACCCAGCTTCACCTCTGTTCCTCAGTTTCCTCATCCATAAAATGGGAAGAATGTTCTGCCATGATCTGTGATGGCTGCAATGGGGAAGAAATGTGAAAACCTGAGAAACTTTAACACCCTTGTCAGTCATATGTCCTTCATAATAATGAAGAGTAACTAAGGCATTGCCTCTATGCCCCAAATACACTCTGTTTTATTCACTGTTTTCAACTCTATTCAAGTACTGACTTCCTCACTGCCCCAGAGTGTTTGCACAGGTTGTTCTGCCTAAAATTCTGTTCTTCTCTCTGCATGTCCCTTTGCCTGATGGACCTCTCCTCTTCCCTCAGACTTCAGCCTAAATTCACCTTCCTAGAGACTTCTGTCTCCACCTGCAGCCCAGCCCAAATCTCCTAGGCTGTGTTCTCTAATGTGCTGACCGTTAACTTCTTACACAGGTATAATTCGATGTTGTAGTTATTCATGTCACATCATCTCCAGTCCAAGCTTTAAGCACCATCAAGGTAAGGAAGGTCTGTCTTGTTTGCTGCTGATCCTTAGTACCTTGTACAAAGTAGGAATTCACAAAAGAGCTGTTGTCTATTTGCAAAACACACTGTCTCCCTCTCTTCACCTGGCGAATTCCTGCTAATCCTTTAGATCTCAGTGTACATGTCACTTCCTCCAGGAGGCCTCCTTGGATGCCCCTGATGCAAATTAGATGCCCCTGCCCTGTGGATGCTGCACAGGTCCCAGAGATTGCCTTTCCGGGAAGTGGCCAGTGGATCATCACCGTTCAGTTACTGGTCTCCGCCTTACTTGACAGCAGGTTTCTTGTTCACTGGCTCAGGGCCTGGCATATAGCTTATCGTGGAATAGACACATCACAGGGCACCCGATCTGGGCAGAGAGAGCCCATGCTGCCTCACATGGCATCCATAAATGGAGAAGGTCTGACCTACGAGGGGCTTAAAAAAAGGGAGTGATGAAAACTGCCCAGGGATGGGGCATGCCCCTCTCAGCACGTACAAGACCTCTAGGCATGGTCACCAGGCACAGGAAAGCTTCATGCCAAATGAGTCAGGGTGACCTGAACCCAGGGAGAGTTGAGTGATGGGTTCCTGCAGGTTTCCTGGAGAAGTCAGTCAGAGCTGAAGGTGGAGTGAGTGGTGGTGCTCAGGCTGATCAGTATGCTGGACAGTAGGCCTGGCACTGACAGGGTTAAATAGGAGCTTTAGCGTGGTATACCTGAGAACCCCTCACCGTGCCCAGGCTGGCTGCCACAGGAGACCATCTGGGTGCTCCTGTCTCATCTGGTGCTTTCTAGCTCTGTCTTCGAGTGAGGGACAGTAGCTGCTGGTTCCCAGTAGTTCCCAGCTATACCACTCTACTCCTGTGGCAGCCAGCCTGGGCACGGTGAGGGGTTCCCAACTATACCACCCTACTCCTTCTCGTCCCCTAGGCCAATGACTCTGGCTTCGGGATCTTCTCTTAACAACTGGTACCCACAGTCACTCCACGCTCATGTGGACAGAGCAGGGTGCTCATGGGACAGGGCTGTGGTTGCCAGCTTAGTGCTAGCAATCTGCCAGTCCCAAACACACTACCTTCCCCTTGTGCTGGGCCCACCACATGAGGGACCTGAGTCGTGTGGAGTCCTTGGGGCTCCCTTGGGCCACTCCAGCCCTAGAATCTCTTGGCTCCAGCTGCAGCATCTGTGGTTGGCCTTGCCTCAGTGGTCCTCTTGCATGATCTTCTTGTTCTCCTCATGGTCCCTGGGGCCAGAGGTGTCTTGAGCACAGTAGGCATTCGGTGAGTCCATGTTGAAACCCAGTTTGGGATCCTGAAGTTGTCATCCCTCACACCCACTTTCCATCCATCTGAGTGGATCAGCAAAGACCTATGAGCCATTCAGGAACCCAATGCTCGTTGTCAGGAGCCAAGGGTGGAGGACAGAGCCCTGGGGCACTTCGCTAGATACCTTCTTCTAAGTCATCACTAGCCCGTGTTCTTCAGAGTTCAGAAACACCCAGGGTTATTGGATAATAAGTTGTGCCCCACGGCATGGCCATAGAGCCCGCATCTTCCTGCCATTTCTATTTTTAAAGTGTGGCAGCATCTTTCAGGAATTTTGGGTCCTGTTGGCTATCTCTTCTCTCTCAGAGTCATCTATTCCCATCTGCATGTCTCTGTATGGGGCTTCCTTGGAGCTGACCACACGTACCACTCACCTCTGTGGAGACTGGGTCCATGTTGGTGTGGGACAGACACCTGGCCTGCTCCCAGTGAGTATGTCTGGGAGAGGTGGCAAAGGGAGGGAGCAGAGAGGGAGGATATTTGGGCTATTCTGGTCTGTCTACTTCCCACAACTGCTCCTCCTGCTCACCCCGAACTGGCCTCCTCCTCTCTCCACCTCCCATCCTCTCCTGAGACCATGGGCTCCCCCAAATGCAGGGCATTTCCTACCTGTGTTATGGTGAGAGCCGCCACATTGCTCCCCCGTGGATCTGGGTGTATCCCATGCCTTCTCTGGGCCTTAGCCTCAAGTCATGAAGTGAAACAAACTGGGGTCTGTGACACCTGAAGGGGTGTGCAGGTCTTCCATGCCCAGCGCACATTAGAACTGGATTCTCAGGCGGCTCAGCCACACTCATGAGATGTCAGGAAAGGCCCTTGTTCCGCAGGAACTGCTGTCCTTAACTCTCAACTTGTGGAGCAGATGGGAGATTGGGCACAAGGAATCTTCTTCCTGTTCCTTTTCAGGATCTTATAAAACCTAACACCAGTGACTTAAAAAACACACACACAAACAAAAGCTATTTACAGAAAAATCACTGTGCTGTAATTTTAGATTTCTCAGAACAAATTGGGAAGGGGGATGCCCCAAGGTGGTGTGTGTGTGTATTTCCCCCCTTTTTTACACTCCAGTGAATCAATCTTTACAGAGAGCATGAAATGAAAATCTGCCACCTTGCAGTAAAATTAGAGCTGGCATCGCTGTCCTTAAAAAAAAAAAGCCAAAAAGGCAGCCTCAGAAAAATTATGACCAGCTGCCTGCTGGATTCGCCCTGCCGCGGAGGCGCCTTGTGACACAGTTTACGACCCTGAGGATTACCGCGGTCTCGATGCTATCATCTTAATTGCAGGAGCAGAGCAGGGCTGCAGCCCGTGGTCCCCGGAGCTCCTGCGCTAGGCCCACATGACATGTGCCGCACTCTCAATCTGACAAATTCCTTACTCTGACACTACCTGTTCCAAATGACTTTGTCTAGGCTTCAGGCTTCCTGACTACTACTGATTTTTTTTCTTCCTTCCTAAATTGGGGTTGTGGAAGCCCAAAGAGGAGGTGGCAGAAGGGACTAGGGCCATTGATTCTTCTACTCAGAGTTCCTTCCCTAAGTGACAGGAGAGGCGTTGGGGGAGGGGCCCAGTCTTTCTAGGTCTTGAGCTGGTGAAACCACATGATAAGTTCTGAGTGTTCAGAGGTCTTTAGCAATGCCAGGATTTGGACCCCAGCTCTGAGACCAAGGGAGCCAGCAGCATCGCGGGAGCCCAGCATACCCGGGCTAGAAGGACTGGGGAAGGGACTCTGGCCCTAACCCTCACTGGACGAGCGTATTGGGTGTGGGGTAGGCTTCCGGATGTTGCTTGGAGGGGAGGAGGACCCAGGCTCTGGTCTTACAGCCAGACATATAGTCCCAGCCACATCTCCATGACTTATGTGCCCTGTGACCTTCCTTGGGAAACCATTCTCCCTCTCTGGGTCTTCGTTCCCCATTTGTAAGATCTGGGACTTTGGATCAGAGCTGAAGTGGTCCTGATATTTGGCCTGCCAAGGTTGTTTTGTTTGGAAGTTTTGCATGAACAAAAATACAAAATGTTGGCTTCTCTTTAAAATTCAGACGTTGAACATAGTTCCACATTCATCTGTGGTAAAACGTGGCTGGACCTGGAGATTGACAAACTGATTCTAAAATTCATTTAGGTCAATAGATTCAAAGAAGCCAGAGCAATCTTGATGGACAGCCAAGCCAAATTTAAAAATTTATCACAAAGCTATAGTAATCAAAACAATGTGGCACTGGCTCAGGACCAGAAAGGAGAATACCAGGAATCCAGAAGTAAACCCTCACATTTATGGCCAAGGAAGTCACTTAACAAGGGTGCCAGACACTAAAATGAGGAAAGAGTAGTGTTTTCCACAAATGTTGTTAGGACAACTAGACATCCACATGCAAAAGAATGAATCTGTACTCCTGCCTCCCTCTGCATACAAAAACTAACTCAAAATGAATCTAAGACATACATGTAAGAGCTAAGACTATAAAATTCAGAAGAAAACATAAGTACAAAACTTCTCAACCTCAAATTTGCCAGTTTTCTTAAGATATGACACTAAAAGTCCAAGTGACAAAAAAAAAAATTGGACTCATCAAAATTAAAAACTTTTGTGCCACAAATGATGTCATTGTGAAAGTGAAAATAGGACATGCAGAATGAGAAAAACATTTGCAAATCATATATCTAATAAGGGCGTGTCTTCAGACTACATAAAGAAGACCTACAACTCAATAGTAAAAAGATAACCCCGTTAAAAATGGGCAAAGGATCTAGGTGGACTTTTCTCCAAGGAAGTTGCCCAATTCACATTTGAAAAAATGCTCAACTTCTTTAGTTATCAGGGATACCAAATCAAAAGCCACAATGAGATAGTGCTTCCCACCCTCTAGGATGGCGAGAATAAGAAAGCCAAATAATTGCAAGTGTTGACAAGGACGTGGATAAATGGAAGCCCCTTCATTGCTGATGAGACGATAAAACAGTGTAACCACTTTGGAAAGCAATGCAGTTTCTCAAAATATTAAACATAGAGTGAGCGCATGACCCAGCTATTCCACTCCTAGGAATGCAAGCAAGAGAAATGAAAACATGTCCACACAAAACCTTATGCACACATGACCATAGCAGTATTATTGACAATGGCCAAAAAAGTAGAAACAATGCAAGTGCCCATTCACCGAGGAAGGAAAGAATGAAATGTGAAATAATCCATACAACGGAATAGTGTTTGGTAATAAAAAGAAATGAAATCCTAACGCACGCTATTGCATGGGTGAACCTTGAAGACATTACAGTAAGTCAAAGAAGCCAGTCACCACATATTGTATATGGTTTCGTCTATACGAAATGGCCAGAAGATGCAACTCTACAGAGACAGGAAGTAGATGAGTGATTTCCTGGGGCTGGCAGTGGGGTGGGGGTGGGGCACGAGGCGATGGAGGGTGACTAATGGGCACGGGGTTTTCTTTTGGATGAGAGCAATGTTCTAGAATCAGATTGTGGTGGTGGTTTCCCAGCTCTGTGAACATGTTGCGAAACATTAAGACACTTTCAATGGATGAGCTCTAGGGTATGTAGATTACACCTCCGTCAAGCTTCTGCCAGAGAAGTCACTGGGACCTTAGGAGGGGCATGTCTGGAGACGGGCCAAGTGCTCCTGGATCATCCAAGCCCCAACTCGGCTTTCCATCCACAAAAGTTACCCACCTGGCCCTTGTCAGCACTTGAGTTTGTAAACTGGGATTAGAGGCTCGTGGAAGACACTCCTAGGTTCTCTCCCCAAAGATCTACAAGAGTCATTTTCCTTCCTTCTAAGAACACTCTTTCTTGCTATTGCTCGCCTACTATAGGACCTTGGAGCCTTCCCTTCTCCAAGCCTCAGTTTCCCCATAGGTGCGGGAAGGTGCTTGGAATTGCCCGTCACTCAGAATCCCTGTAGCTGTGGCCTAATCCAGATCTTTGAAACTAAGAGCTTCTGGTCCTCACTACCTCCTCTGTCCCCTCTTATTTAACTGACAGCCTCCATGGGCTTTGGAGAATAGACTGGCTATGGTGAGCATGTACTTGTAAGTCCAGTTACTTGGGAGCTACTTGGGAGACTGAGGCAGGAGGATTGTTTGAGTCCAAGAGGCTGAGGCTGCAGTGATCTATAATTGCACCACTGTACTCCAGTCAGGGCAATAGAGCTTCTGGTCCTTGCCATCTCCTCTGTCCCCTCTTATCTAATGGATAGCCTCCATGGGCTTTGGTGGAAGGGGCCTGTGACTCAGGATCACCTGAGAGGCCAGCTAGGTGACTGCAGGGCATTCTGAGGGCACTACCCCATTTGTCTGGGAGCACATTCAGAGCACAGCGCTGCTTGGGAGTCAACCAGCTTCTCTCTGGCTACAGGGCCAGCTTGGTCCCACTCCCTGGGCTGGACCTTGTCACAAGTTGGGGCACAACTGTGAGGCTGCTGGTGCGGCCAGCTGGGGAGTCTTGGAACAGAGCAGTGAGGTGCCAGGGAGCCAAGCCCTCACCGGCAGGGATGAGCACCAGGAAGGCAGGCACAACTCCCTCCCCACCGTGTTTCAAAGGGCAGTGGAAAGCCATGTGGTAGGGAATGGGAGGGAGAAAGTTCGCCAGTCTAGAAGCAAAGTTCTCTGCTTGCTGGCACTGTTCAAGACGCTCTCCTCCTCTGACTTAGCCTCAGAGGGACAATGCAGTTATCATGGTCCTTCTCTCTTTACGTTCTCTACTTTCAGAACACAGAGGGCCAGAGCAGCCCGGGGCTTGCGCGGTCCCTCTGCTAGAAAGCAACAGTGCAGATGTATGGTCCATACTCCTAGCCACTCTACAGACTGATGGTTTTTATTTAGATTTTTCTTTCTTTTTTTTGAGTTGGAGTCTCACTCTGTTGTCCAGGCTGGAGTGCAGTGGCTTCACCCTCTGACCCTTGGCTTTCTTGCAGTAATTAGGCTTACCCATGGACAAGTGAGGATTAAATGCAATAATGCTTGTGACCCAAGTTCCACACAGTACTGGGAGAAAGAAAGCCCTTTGTGCAAGGCAGCAATCCTGACACTGGTAGTGGTGAGCATTAGCCTGCAAGCCCATCTACATGGGAGGCTGAGGCAGGAGGATTGTGTGAGCCCAGGAGGTTGAGGCTGCAGTGAGCTATGATTGCACCACATCACTGTAGCCTGGACAACAGAGTGAGACCCTGTCTCTAAAAACAAGGAAACATGATGGTGAAGTGTTCAGGGAGTTCACTTGAGACTGATCCTGACTGTCTAGGACTGAAGAGACTCAGGCCTCGTCTCCATCGAGGAGGGGCAGGGATGAGCCCATGTGGACCAGCTTGCAGTTCAAATTCAGCTGAGACATAAAGACTCATCACCTGAACTCAGCTCGCAGTGTACCTTGGCTGCCTCTGCATGGGTGTGTTACTATCCTGTTCCTTCCTTCCTATCCACACCCGTGGTCATGCTGTTTTTCTTCCCCCTTTCTGTAGGGTTGTCCCTTCCCTACGCCACCACCCATAAGACACTTTTGTTCACAGGATCAGCAGTTGGGCTGATGGGATCCACTGCACTATGGTTTAGAGTCAGCGTGTGTGTGTGTGTTGTCTGGGGGTATGTGAGAGGGAAGGCTATGGACAGGAGAAGTGATTCGATTTAGTAGCAGAGTATCTCAAGGCATTCTCTAGGCCACAAGCCCAAATGCACAAAGGGGTCAGGCAGAATGCTATCATTAGTGAAACAGGAAGAGTATGATATGCAATAGGGCGTAGTGGGACCTGTGGCAAACTAGAGGGCACAGGCCCTCCCTAAACAGGTAGCTACCACTAGTTGCTCCCAGTGGATCCCCTGTGAGAAGGTACCTCTAGGAAGGTTTGATATTTTAATTTTTTTCTTTTTTTGAGTTGGAGTCTCACTCTGTTGCCCAGGCTGGAGTGCAGTGGCACATTCATGCCCACCGCAGCCTCGACCTACTGGGCTCAAGCAATCCTTCTGCCTCAGCCTTCCAAGTAGCTGGAACTACAGGTGTGTGCCACCATGCATGGCTAATTTATGATGTATCATAGAGCTGAAGTCTTGCCAAGTTTCCCAGGCTGGTTTCAAACTTGCCCTGGGTGTAGGCAATCCTCTTGCTGCAGCCTCCCAAAGTGTGGAGATTACAGGCTTAAGCCACTGCTCACGGGGTTGGTATTATAATTATTTAAGGATAAACTGGAAATCTGTATTTGTATATAAAATGAACAGATTTTTTAAAGTGTTGCATAGAGTAAGTGGAACTGTGTGATGATTTAAAAATTTTCACTGGTTTATGTGGTGGGCCACCAGTCTGAGGCCTTTTCTCTATGTGGGAGCCATCAGGCCACTGGGACCAGATGGCTCTGAGAATATCTGGCCCCAGGCTAAAGGCCACTTGAAGCATCACCTGAGATTACCTATTGGGCCCTCCTTGAGGAGGAGTGGGAATAACCAGGGGAGGGTAGGCAAGAGGGAGGCCAGGAGAAAGTCCTGACATGCTGGGTCTTGAGAAGAGGGAGACAGAAAGATGGAGAAAATGTTGAACTGGCATGGAATGATGTGAAGTTGAGCCACATGTGGTAGGAAGAGCACTGGACTAGGAGTCCAGGGGTCTGAGCCTTCTCATTGGTTGAACCCCAGATTTGGGAACACATAGGTAGGTGATTCACACTTCCTGTCCTGTGGAGGGCTCAGTCTTTTGTGGCAGAAGCAGACATGGAAACAAATCCTTATCTTGTACAGACCATCCCCAACTTATGATGGTTTGACTTAGGATTTTTGAACTTGATAATGGTGCAAAAACAAGACGCATTCAGCAAAAAGCAGCATGATGCTCTCCTGCAATGCTGGGCAGTGGCAGTGAGCTGTAACTCTTAGTCAGTCACATGATCATGAAAGTAAGTGACCAGTCCTCTCCAGTGTAGTGTGCTGCCAGATGGTTTTGCCCAACTGAGGGTTGATGTGAGTGTTCTGAACACGTTTAAGGCAGGCTAGGCTAAGCTATGATGTTCTGTAGGTAACATGTATTCAATGCATGTTCAGCTTATGATGGGCTTATCGGGACACAACCTCATCTTAAGTCAAGGAGCATTTGTATACCTCTGTAGTATTCCAGTTGTCACACTGTTTCAAGGGCTGCCCACTGAGGAGGGAGCCATGTAGGCTGCCTAGAGACTGGGCTGGGAAAAGACTCACCAGGGAGGAAGGAAAGGAGACATTTGAGCTGGGTATGGAAGAATCAATGGGAGGCTGTCATCTGGGTGAAGAGGAGTGGTGGCGGATATTTTAGGTCTCAAGCTGCTGAGGCATGTGAGGTCAGGGTCTTCTGGAGTGGAGTGGGCATTGCTTAGAGTCTATTGTAGTGCATAGGTTGGCAAGAGTAGAGCGTATAATACTGAGAAGGAGACCAGAAGAGACTTGGAGCATATTATGAATGGCCTCAATGATGGGTAATGGGCTCACCAGTAAAATCACAGAGGTGGAAAGGAACCATGGCAGGATTTGAAGGCAGAAAGAGCCATCCATCCATCCATCCATCCATCCATCCACCCATCCTTATTGAGCAGAGAGGATCCAGAAATGAGCAAAGCATAACAACTCATGCCTCCATGAAACTTACAGTCTGGGGCACAGGAGGCAGAGTTATTGAAAGAATCTTACAGATACACTTATCACATAAAACTGTGTGTGACCAGAGTGGTGAAGGAGAGGCTAGGATGCTGACCAGGGGCTAGGGGCGAAGAGAGGGGCAAGCAGAGGAGGCTGAAGCCAGGCTTCAGGGAGTTGGTCATGCAGATGAGTTTGGAGTTTATTTCGGTGCCCAAAGCCTTTGGATCGCTGTTGTTGGGGCAGGACTCTGCCACTACCTTGCTGTGAACCTCGGGCAGTGCTTTCCTGCTTGCTCAGTCTTGGATTTCTCACCTGTACAGTGACCAGGCAGGACTAGGTCACCTCTAGGGCCTGGGCAACTCCTCTGATTTCCTTTCTTCTTTCTGCTGTTCCCCCAGCATCATTTTAGAAGAGGCAGCAGAGTTGGTCTTAACTTCACATGGTATTTCCTCTAGCGTCTTCCTGTCTTCCTCCTCAGAAACTGCCTCTGGCCTCCTGGCCACCTCTGTCCATCATCAGCCAAGCCTGGGAAGGAGTGATGGGACCGACACCAAGGGGACTCCTGATGGCTCAGGCACAGGACTCCCTGAGGAAGGCCCCCGTCTTCCAAGGGCTGTGTGTCTGGGGGCCCAGCACAGCCGGCTCCTGACTGTAGGCCTCAGCACCTACCCAGCATGGAGGGTTTGACTGGCTGAACTGATGCAGTGTGCACAGTCTGGTGGGATGACCGGAGCACAGGGGTCTGGGCTCCAGCCTGGGCTCTACCTTTGACCTGTGATGTGCCCTGGGCACTCACAACTGCCTCAGCCCCAGGCATTACAGAGAAGTGGTTTTATTAGCAATACAGAACTCTGCTTTTTTTCAAGGAAAATCATGATCTTGATATATAAACCAGGCATAAATGGAGTTGCTTAGTTTATCGTGGTGGATGAGGGTCTGGGGTATCCACCCCATCAACCGGGGAGCCCCAGGGTGGATAAAGCAGGGGGGATGGTCCTGGGGCTCCTGGACATGCTCTAATCCTGGGTCCTCACACTCTGACTACATGAGTGAGGCTGGGAAGGCCTGGCTGGGGGTGACCTGTCCTGATACCCACTGGCACCTGCCTCTTCGGCTCTCGATGCAGAGCACACAGTCTGAAGGGGCCTCTGGGAGTCAAGAAACAGTTCTGTCCTCCCATATGTCCCTGTGTCTCTGGGGGGGAATGTTCTGGTCTGCTGGACAGTCCTCTCTGGTTCCCAGGGGCCATCTTTTCCAGAGGCACCAGGATCTGTTCTCCAGTCCCCGCTACAGCTTGATGGAATGCAGGAGAGGAGGGAGGGAGGGCAGTGGAGCCAAAAGCAGCCCAGGCTGAGGCAACATCTTGAATTATTTTGCAAACATGTTGGGTCCACCAAAGCCCAGCACACATCTTGTCCCCGGCACCCTCTCCCTGGATGTGTGAGCCCATATGTTCCTGGGCAAATGTGCTCCATCTGCCTGGGCTGCATTTGCAATTAGCTCATCAGGATGCTGTTCTCTAATAGCCCTTTGATGTCCGACGAGCCTCCTAAGCCTGTGTGTTGCCTTCCCTTTGAAGCAGGACATCGTGTTTTGCCAGAAGTCAATGGAACGCCCTAGTAGAACAGAATGGCTTAATTCCCTCCTCAGATACAGGACTGGGGAAGTTCAAACAGACATCCGCCCAGGCCTGCTGTCCCAACTGGCCTGTGAGATGCCCACCTCGGAGGCCCAGTAAGGCCACAGCCCCCTGATCTCCTCCACTGGGTAAGACAGGGTAGAAGCCCTGATCTCCTCCACTGGGTAACACACCTGAACCACCTGGCGGCGTCGCCTGCCCTTGCATCCTTGGCCTCCTTCCCTGACTGCATTTGGATTTGCCTGTGACCTTGATTCCTGAGCTGGCTCTCACCTTGACTTGCTGTTTCCTTGGACTTGGACCTGGCTTTGGGCTCTGGCCCAGCCTGGCCTCCCTGCTCAAGCCCTGGTGCCCTCTGCAGCTTGGCTCAGCTTACTTTGGGCTTCAGAGCTCCCATCTCAACCCTGACAGCTCCTGGCAACCCCACCCACTGTGAGTCCAGAGAGCATTCCTCAGGGCTGGCCAGGGGCCGCAAGGTCCAGTCTGACCCTGAGTGGCCTAGTCACCAGGCGCCAGCTTAGCGTGAGCCCCTGCAACTCACTTGCTCTGATGCCATCTGAGTCTCAGGAATGTCCAGAGCCTGCAGACTTCCCTTCCTCGGTGATTTGGGGAGCTGCTGAACGGTGCAGTTCCCTTGTGTAGTTTTGACACAGCTGTCTTTCTTGCTCACTAGGGCTGCTACCTAAGCTGGCACTGGGGACCCTAGACACACCAGTGCCTGCTGTATGGACCAGACCAGTCCTACTGGCCAAGTACTGCCTCCCTGGAGTGAGGCAGGCACAGGTTTGGTGCAGCAAGCTGGCCCCCAGTCAACACTCGCCCTTTTCTACCACCCACTGCTTGGACCAGAGCTGAGTGATTGTGGACTTAGCTACTAACCCTGAGACACAGATCCCTGCTTGTTCCTTGGGAAATGGATGATGCATGCTCTTGGACCCAGAGTCATGCTGGCTTAGGAGTGGAGAGTTCCACAGCACAGTTGCTTGGGTCGCGGTGGCTTATTCCCTTGTTGAATCATTCACTCAACAGGCTTTGTTGAGCTTCTACTACGTGCCTGGCACAGAGATGAACCAGCCTTACCCTCTCTACCCTTACACTCTTGTGGAGGGGATGCCACATAACACAAACAAGAAATGGCCCAGGAGAGACCAAAGGGAAGGTGATAGGACAGGGAAAGGCCAGAGGACTGGTTGAGGTGAGGTGGTCAAGGGGGAGCTTCTGTGAGGAGGTGACATTGAAGCTAAGACTCAGATGATGAGGAAAAGGCAGCCATGCACAGATCCAGAGGGAGAGCGTTCCAAGATGAGGAGGCAGCAGTGGCGAGGCCGAGGCTGAGGATAAGATTGGTAGATTCAAGGATGAAAAAGAGAGCCAGGGTGGCTAAAGCATTGTGAGGGAGAGGGAGCAGGCAAGGTGGGAGGTAATGGGGAGGCAGATCACGGAGCGCCAGGCTGAGTGGCTGGGATGTTATTCCAAGAGAGAAGGAACTTTAGTGGTGGGCCTTAGGCAGTGGGCGGGGTGGGGGGGCAGTGGGTATGGCATGACCTGTGTGTTAGAAGGCTTCACTGGTTGTACTAAGGGGCAGTATATGTGCGTGGTGGCTAGAGAGGGACTTGGTGACCAGGGAGATGGGGATTGTATAGGGACAGTCATCTTTTTTTCTCTGAGCCTCAGTTTTTTCATCTGTCAAATGGAGACAGTAAATTTTGCTTCCTAGACTGGAGAAATGAGTGAGGAGAGAGTAGAAATACAAAATTGTTATATACCATGATGTATGTGCTGATAAGAATGATAACAATTGAGGGTGGCCCTTCTTTTTAAGTTTCCAAAAAACCAGGGTGAAAACACAACAGTTTGCCTAGTGGTAGAAGCAGCCATCTTCCTGGCCCTAAACTTCGGGGATGCCCATCTCTCATTTTTCTCTTCATTCTGAATCTCCTGAGACAGCCTGGTTGTCCTTGGCCATGAGCAGGCTAAGCTTCAGAGGTTGGCTTGAAACAGACCCAGGGAGATGGAACAAGGACTCAGGCCCAGGGGAAACTCCTGCTCCTGGCTTTGCTGCAACCTGCAGTTTGCCTGCAAATTTGGAACACCTGCGGGGGAGCTGTCACCCTCATCTTCTTCTCCCAAAGCCGTGCCCTGCTCAGGGGCTGGCGACAATTCAAAGTGGCTGGATTGAACCTGGCTCCAAGCAGCAGTGTGTGTTTCCTTTGGCTTTTCTCATTGGAAACTCATGACTTGCAAATACTCAACGCAGGCTGTTGGTGGGGACGGAGCAGTTCAGGTTGCTGAAGTCACCACGGGCAGGAGCCTGGCTTCTCCCTCGGCTTTGCCATTCTCAAGCTGTGTGATCTGGGGCGAATCACGCTCACCTCGCAGGCCATGGTTTCCTCATCTACCACCCAGGGACTAGGCTCTCTTCCATGAGATTGTAGTGAAGTCAAAGACACGCCCCCAGGAGGCCAGGCCACAGAAGCCACCACACCTGGCTCTTCTTATTAACAAATGCAGTCACAGTTGCAGAACAACAGCCAAATTATGTATTAGTGATCTATTGCCTTGTGGGGTCCAAGGCTAATCAATTGTTGATTAAGTCTAGACCTTGGTGACTTTGGAGGTTGCTGGTGAGCAGCTTTTAAGAACAAATGGCTTGGAGGCAGGTCTTCCCAGGGAGATTATGAGGAGAGAAGAGATGACCCCAGCCTTTCCCTGTGTCCATGACTGGGATGAGATCTGGCTGGGTAGGGAGCCTGTGGGGCAGACCCGCGGGAAACTTCTCTCCAGGCCACTCTCAGCAGAGGGCACAGGACTTGGTGCACAGTGGGTGCTTAGACATCAGTTTTTTCACCTCTGTGGGGTAATCAGGGCATGGCTGGGTCCTTGAACAGTAAACAAATCACTGTGCAGACTCGCTTTGACAATGACCTACTTCAGGCTCTTTGCTTAGTCCTCTTTTCTGTTGGGCTTATTGCTTAGATTTCATCTTTAGCTTCCACAACTTCCCAACACATCACACACACACACACACACACACACACACACACACACACACACTCCCTGCACACACTCATACACACATTATGCACAGACTCATACATTCACACTCACACTCTCTGCACAAACTCACACCCATACTTCCTGCACACACATACTCATCCCTACACAAACTCACACTCACATACAACCACACATTCTGCACACTCACACAGTCACACACTCCCTGTACAAACTCACACACACTCACACCCCCTGAACATATTCACACATACTCACACCCCTACACACACTCACAGTAACGTCTCCTGCACACACTTGCACTTCCTGCACACATTCACATGCACTCACACCCCCTGCACACACTCACTCCCACACTCCCTACACACCCTCTCACTCCCTGCACACGCTCACATGCGTTCATACTCACACCCCCTGTGTGTGTCCTCAGTGGCACGGTGGAGTAATGAAGACCTTCCTTCACGCGGCCAAGGTTGGCTCCTGGCTTCAGCACTTCATTGGCTGATGACCTTGGTCAAGTCACTTAACCCCTCTGAACCCGTCTTCAACATGGATTCGAAAACCACATGCACAACTATTGTTGTGAAGAGAAGCATGCAAAAGACTCCATGTGGCACCGGGCACGTGGAACGTCTTCAGGAAATGGTGGCCATTCATCCCACAATGGCCCACGTGTGCATTTATATACCAGCCCTCACAGAAGAGTACATCACAACACGCAAGCGAGAACCTGGACCCCTTTCTTTCTGAGAACCACTAAGTAAGGACACAAACAGGGTCTTGGTCGGGCTGATGTTTGGGCGATTGGACCTGGATGACCCTGGTCTCAGGGTGAGAGGTGTGGCCTGCAGGGCCATGCTGGGCAGGGGACAGCCAAGGCTTGTGTCTGGAAGGAACAGGGTGGGAACCAGCAACGGCCCTCATCCTCATATCAGACTGCAGCGAAATAAAAGCTGGCTGGCTTTTGTCTCTCTCAAGTGGTCTTTTATATAGAGAGATAACGAAGGACAATTAATATAGCAATTGGGAGCAACCTTTGATGCCCTGGTAATTTCTCTGCCTTATAATTATCAAACAATCAGGGTTTTTCAAGCTCCCAATTAAATCACGGTCGGAACCAGAGACAGAAAGTGGACACTGTAGCCAGGGGCCAAGGGGACCCGAGGAAGGCAACAATCTGTGACCCTGACAAGATCCCTGGGGCAGGGATGGCGGCAGAAAGAAGGGTCTGGGCAAGAAGATGAGCCTCCCGCCAGGCAGCAGCTGGGCCATCCTCGGAGAACACCAGATGCCGTTGCTGGTAGAAGAGGGCCTGGGAGGGAGCAGCTGGCCCCCGGCGCTGGCACGCACCGCAGAGGAGCAGGCTCTTGGCAGGCCTGCTCCCCAGCTTGGCACGCTCAGACCAGAAGCCGGCCCTGAGCTCCATCTGGAGGAATCAGTGTCAGCTGGGCCGGGCCCCGGCCTGCCCACCACCAACTCTCCAAGGGCCACAGACACCCTCCCGCCTCCTAGAGCCTCTGCTCTCCTGCAGGCCCCAGCCATGACACCTCTAAGCTTCTTACAAGATCAAGCACTTGGTGATTCACTTAAGCGGTCTTAGGGAGAGGACACCCAGTTCGTCCTTAGAAGGTCAGTTCCTGGCATGGAGCACTCACCCCGATGGGACCTTCCCCACCGGCGACACCAGCCACCGTGCATCAGGACAGCTGTGCCGGATCTTCACAGCTGGGAGCAGCTGCCCTGGGTTCAGCTGCTTGCTTTGGAAACTTCTCCAAAGAGCCTTCATCACCGACACAGCCTCCATTTGTGGAGACCTTCTGGGTGCCAGGCTAGAAGCTTCATTACAGGGTCCTGTGTGAGCCCACAACAACACAACTATGAAGCAGCTCGTTACCATGACTTCGTGGAGAAGGGAATAGCATGCCATGAGGGTGTGTGACTCACCCACGGTCACTTTGCTCAGCATCACAAACAGGATGAAGACCTGGATCTATCAGACCACATAGCCACAGCCTCTACCACTGGGCCACCCTACCTCCCCATGACTGCTGGCAAGTGGATAGGGCCGAGTGGGCAGCCGGAAACACAGTCAGCTCACACTCCCCGCCGGACGTTTGATTGGAATTCTGCCGTTGGCCCACTTCCCAGACTCTTGTCCCCACACTGTCTCAGGGTCCTGGACAGTTCTGCTGCAGCCACCTTAAAAAGCTCTACTTGTGTCACCTGCCTCATACTTACAGTCCTAAGCAGAAGCATCCTGTTGGCCAGTTCTAAATCCCAGTCTCCTGTCCTGGAAGCTGGACAAACCAGCTGACACTGATTCCTCCAGGTGAAGCTCAGGGCCACTTGCTGGACAATAGGAGGGATTCCAAATCCTGTACCATGCAGACCCTGGGATTCCCCAGATGGAAAGTGTTTAGATACAGGGAATCCGCTGGGCTTGGTGGCTCAGCCTGTAGTCCCGCGCTTTGGGAGGCTGAGGTGAGTGGATTGACTGAACCCGCGGGTTCAAGACCCGCCTGGGGAGCTTGGCGAAACCTCATCTCTATAATAAATAAAAAATTAGCCGGGCATGGTAGCGTGCGCCTGTAGTTCCAGCTACTTGGAAGGCTGTGGCGGAAGGATCGCCGGAGCCCAGCAGGTTGAGGCTGCGGTGGCCGGGAACCGCCACTGCACTCTAGTCTGGATGACAGAGTGAAACTCCAACTCAAAAAAAAAAAAAAGATACAGGGAATTCAAAAACAAGTATGCCTGTCTGGTTTAGATCCTGAAGACACTCTACCCTCATTGGGGAGGTTGATTTGCGGTGTCTACAGGTGCAGGGGAGATGGCAGGACCTGTGTGACATAGTCTCCGTCTGAGATCCCATCGCCAACTTTCCTCGTTGGATGAAGAAGTTAGGGCCCAGAGAAGGGAATATACCTGCAAGAGGTCACACAACTGCTTAGCGGCATTATAATGATAAATCAAAACTCAAGTCATATATATTAAGCTTTGGTTCTATGAATAAGCATGGAATGTCTAATGGGGGAGAAAAGTGACCAGGAGCAGATGCTCCAGGGGGTGGGGACAGTGGTGGGTAATCTTCAGCAGTTTGTTTAACCTGTAGTAATCAACTGACCCCCCCAGCCAAACAGAGCCCCTATCCAATGTCTCCATCCTTGGAGGACACGGGGGGTCTCGTGCTTGTATTTCTGAATTCTTCCCTTCTAGAAGAGCCCCAGGCAGCTGTCATTGCAAACCTGCTCTTGGTGACCAGGCGTGAGTGACCATCAGCACTGTGGGGGTTAATGGTGCTGGCTGCTACGGAGTAGGGGTGCATGCTCGTGGGTTCACGGATGGCGGGCAAAGGTGCTTTATCACGATGTGTGACTAGTGTCTCGGCTACCTCATCGTCTGCCAGTGTGCAGGCAGAGCTAGTAAACAATTCATTCTATTTTTCCCCTAAGGGGCCTACCGAAGAGGGAACCATTGATTTTTAACACCAGACACGTAAACTCGAAGCTAGTCTTGTATCCTTTGGTCCTTGGCGGTGGGGAAAGCCTGGCATTTCAGTCATCAGACACACACACACCACCAAATGAGGTGGTAATCAATTCGCCACCATTGGCCAGTGTGTGAAGATCCCTCTCCACGAGCGGTCTTTGCGTCCTCTGCGCCGGCCCTGTTTGCTGTGGTACCCGGCCTTTTAGCTGGCTGTCATTCCAATCTGCTGCCTTCACAGTCTCAGGGGGGACAGGCGGCCGAGTCATGGAAAGGAGGGGCGTCAAGCGTGGGGAGAAAGGACTCTGATTTGGAGAGCGGAAGAGAGCACTGGATGCAGATTCTGACTCTCAGCCATGACAGCTCCAGGGCCGAGGTCATCACTTATCCTCTATGGGCTCATATCTGTAGACTGGGGTTCAGCGGCCACCCTGCAAGAGCCCAGCTCTTACTGACGCTGGGCATCTGCAGAGAGGATTGCAGGTCAACAGCCCAGGCAGCCCTGGGCCATCAGGTAGGGTGGTCACCTCCCCAGTTGCAGTCCCACCTGCTCATTTTACAGATGGGAAATCTGAGGCCTCGGGAAGGCAACTCACAATGGATCTTCTGGTCCCCTGCTCCAGTCTCTGCCAACCCATTCTACTTCTGCTTCATTCTCCAAAATATCAGCCCTCAGATCGAATACCCAGAATGTTTCTTCTATTTGCTTATCTGGGCTCTCTAAATTGTCTCAATATATTTCTCTTTTATAATGAGAAAAAGATAAAAACGATTACAATAATGAACATTCATTGCCATTTGTTTCTTTTAAAGAAAATGCAGAAAAGTATCTCAAGGACATTTGAAGAAGGTAGTGTTTAGCAAGTGTCAGCTATGTCTAGCATATGATTAATATAATTTTGAACACATTTTTGGGACTTGTTTCCCATCTCCTGAAAAAGAAACCCAAACTCCTCAACCCGAGACCCAAAGCCCCCTTCTGCCTGGTCTTAACCACCCATTTCCCCTGTCCCATCTGTACTCACCTGTCTGTCTGTCCCTCTGCTCTCAGCAGCCCCTGCCTGCTCCCCTCCCCCTGTGGCATGCCATTTCCAGCCCCAACCGCTGCCTCTGCACTTCTGTCTCTTTTTTCTTTCAGTTAAAAGGGTTTGCATTACTGTTGCAACCACTCAACTGTGCCTTTTTCATGCAAAGGCAGTCATAGATAATATGTAAAATATGGGCATGGGCGTGTCTAATAAAACTTTATTTTAAAAAAAGCAGGCAGTGGGGGCGTATGGGGCCTCAGGCCACACTTGGCTGACCCTTGCCCATTGCTTTCTCCTGCCTTCACTTTGCTGTCTCTTCTGGAATATGACTTCCATCCCTCGCCCCTGGCCTGCCCCACCTCTGCATCTTTACTCCGTATGATTGATTGTGTCATGGCTAACCTTTAAGGAGTGCCAGAGTCTAGGCTAAGTACTTTTCCTATGAGATGGGTAATTCCATTTTGAGAGGGTATTCAGAGGGGAAGAGTAACCAGCTCAAAGCTGCAGAGGAATGAGTGGACTCAGTGTGTCTCTCTAACTCTGAACCCACACCATCAGCCACTACTCACTGTCCCTAGGCTGCTGTGAGGGGCTGGCCAAGGCCAGGGTTTTGCCTGAGCATCTGGACACCTACTTGCTGCCGGTACCAGTGCAGCTGAAACCTCAGCAAAGCCAGCCATGCCTACTCTGCGTAAGACCACCCTTTGCCTCACCCCTCATCCTTGTGACCCCACCTCCTATGTCACTGAGCAAACTGAAGCCATTAAACAAAAAACCTCCCTCCACTTCCCACTGCCTACCCTCCCTTCTTATCTGTGTGCTAGACTCCCTCCCTCTCCTCCTAGAGGAGGTCTCCTGATCAAGTCTCACCCTCCCTGCATCTCACAGAGCCTAGGGCTCCCTGACTCCCCAGGGACCTCACTTCATTAGGTGTGTCATGTTTCTTCAGGGAGCTTCACCACTGTCTACGAGCCTGCCCCAGTCTCTCACCTGAAAGCCAAAACACACATGTAAAAAAATAACCTTCCACTCAACCTTCCTTCCAGATACTTCTTCCTGCCACAGCTGTGTCCAGATACGGCAAGAGCCTGCCCTCATGATCTCTACTCTCTTACCTCCCATGAACTCTTCAACCCACTGATATCATGTGTTCCCTCTCTGTACTTCCCAGAAATTGCTCCTATGGAGGTCACTGGGGGACCTCCTAATTGCCAAGTGCAACGAGCTTTTCAGTGACCCATTTTCCCTGACCTTTGTGTGGCCTTTGACCTTGCAGACCATTTCCTGTTTCTTGCAACTGCCTCTCCCTCACCTCCACCCCCTCCAGCCCTCCTCCCTCCATGCTTATTCTCAGCATCTGTCTGTTGCTGGCTTCTCCTCCCCAGTCCTGTGCTTTAGCATTAATGAGCTCAGGTCCCTGGCCACCTCTCCTCATTGGGTGACGTCTCACGGTTCTCTTGGCTTCGATCATCACCCGTCCCTGGTACGCTCCCAAATGGCTCTCTCGAGTTCAGTCCTCTCTACTGAACTAAATATCTGGAGGTTTCTAGAAATTTCAACCTGGATCAACAAGGACAACATGGAACTTATGATCTTCCCTTTGCCAAATTTTCTATACTTATAAACCTTATTTTCCAGTATCAACTCAGTCACACAGGTGCAAATTGAGAGCCATCCTAACCTTGTCTATCACTCAATTCCCACCTCAGACTGGCCCCCAGATTCTGTCGATTCTGCCTTCTTCATATCTCCAAATCCAACCCATCCCTTTTTCTTCCATTCTATTTATGTGACTTTTGGGAATGATCCAACTGTGTGACAGTTTCTACACTCAGGCTGCTGGCAAACACCATTCAACTGCGTGGCTTCCATCCCTCATAAATTCTGGCCTCCAACTGCAATAGGGTACTCCCCATAGCCCAGCTTCCTTCATTTGGGGTCAGTCAGCCCCCTGCTTTTCTCTCAATCATTCCCCAAAACTGCCTCGCTCCAGGAGCCCTGTTTGCCATGAGCCCTTTCTGTTCTCTCTCGGACCATTCTGCCTCTTACATCATGGGACAAACCCAAGGCTCCCTCAAGAATTTTCTCCCTTTCTTTTTTGTGCTTTCATTAATTACTTTAATATTGAATATGCTATTGCACACACAGTAAACTATTCAAATATTAAAGATCTAAGTGAACACATAACTCTTCTTCTCCCCAGAGACATCTGATACTTCAGTTCTCCTTGGCAGGGGCAATGGTTGATCCTAGCTTCTGCATTTTTTTCAGAAACGCTACTTGTATAAATGCAAAAATGTGAATATTTTCTAGACAACAAGATCCAACACCGTAGCCACATGTGCTATTTAAATGTAAATTGTTATTAACTAAAATTAAAATTAGAAATTAAGTTCTTGAAGCACACACAATATGGCCATATTAGACAACGAAGATCTAGAACATTCCACAAACAGTTCTAATGGGCAGTTGATTGTGTTCCATAGCTAGAGTTTTTAAAAACTATTTTGTATTAAAGACAATTCCTCCACCTCACTCATTCTTTTTATTGCATGCCATTAGCTGTTTAACCAGTTCCCTAGTAAAGGACATTTAGGTGTTTCCAGGAATTTGCTATTATGAACAATGATACCAAAGATATTTAATGGCATGTGTATTTAAATCCATGCACAAGTGTATGCACAGGATAAATATCCAGAGATAGAATTTCAAGTTCAATATTTCCTGCAAAAATTTTCCTCCCTTGCAATTGATCCCTAACAGTGGGACATTCCTGTTTTCCCACGACTGCTTTAACAATTCACATCATCGGCTTTTTCAGCCTTCATCAAACTGAGAGGCGAAGGACTATGTCTCACTGTTGTGAGCTTTCCTCATTTATTTATTTATTTATTGAGTTGGAGTCTCACTCCGTCGCCCAGACTGGAGTGCAGTGGCACGCTCCCGGCCACCGCATCCTCGACCTGCTGGGCTCTGGCGATCCTTCCGCCTCAACCTTCCAAGTAGCCTTAACTACAGGCGCGCGCTACCACGCCTGGCTAATTTTTGATTTATTGTAGAGACGGGGCCTCGCCTAGTTGCTCGGGTGGGTCTCGAACCCTCAGGCTCAGGCAATCCACTTGCCTCGGCCTCCCAAAGTGCTGGGATTACAGGCTGAGCCACCGAGCCCAGCCTAGCTTTCCGTATTTAAAAGTATGAGTGATTTCAAGTCATTTATCTATATTTTTCTGTGAAATGTTAATGTCCTTGCCCTTTCTTTACATTGGCTTGCTGTTTTTCTTTCTTGTGGATTTATAAGCACTTTACTTATATTGGTCCATTGTCATCTGGGTTGCAATTATTTTCTCCTAATTTGTCTCCATCTCCCTCCCTTGCCAAGATGAAATGTTTCATGTTGATGTCATCAACAGTATTGATATTTTAATGGCTTCTGAATTTTATGTGTTACTCAGAAAAGCCTTCTCTACCCAATATTTTTAAACATTCTTTTCATTTTCTTTTCTTTCTTTTGTTGTTTAATTTTTTTCTTTACAATTTGATCTATGTGGAATTAATTTTACTACAAGGAGTGAGATAGAGACCCACATATTTTTCCAGGTGGCTGGTTAGCCTCAATCATTGATTGAACGATGCTTCTTTCTCCTAATGAACTAAAATGTCAACTCAATTATATATGAATTGCAAAAATCTCTCTGTACTTTGGTTTCCAGGTTTGCAAAATAAAAATAACAACTTAATGTTGTTATAAGGGTGAATGAGATAATTACAAGTATGCCCGACACATAGTAGGTGCTCAATAAATGCTATCTTTGCTACTATGTCCTCCAGATGTATGTAACCTATTTCTGTACCTCATAGTCTATTCACTTAGTTGATGTATCAGTCAGGATTTGAAGTAATAAAGAATGAAAACAATTCTGCCAATCAGAGCAGCAAAGGAATTGATTGAAGACTATAGGGTAGTTCATGGAGCCTCTAGGAGGCCAGAAAGTCAGACACGAGGGCTGGACAGTGCACTGGCCTCTCTGCTGCCGCCGCTGGTACACATGCAAAGCTGGCCCCGATGGCACTGGGGAGCGGTGATCAGGAGCTACCATGACACATACCTCCCAAGAGCCTGGTGTCTCATCACACCCAGACCACGTGAGGCACCGCTTTCCCTGTCACCTTTCCTGAATCCTAGGGGCATCTGGTTGGGAGGGCGCACGCCACACGCCTGTGTGCCAGTTGCAAAGGCCACGGACAAAGCAAGTTCCAGCATCTGCTCTGGGGAGGTGGGCTCATGGTGACCAAAATACTCCAAATAGAGGGAATATTCAAAAGACATGAGGCGGCCACAAACGTGATAAATATCCATTCTCAACTGTCTATTCACATGCTTGGTTTTTCAGCTAGTAAAACGATACCATTTTAATACCCACTTATATTAATAGTTGGTTTCTTTTTTTCCTTTTTTCAGAAATTTCACAGCTCTTTTTATATATGGAATCAACAGGTTTAGTTAAAAATCCTGTTAGTATTTTTGAATCACACTAATATAGATTAATTTAGAGAGAATTGGAATCTTTGCCATAGGACTCTTCCAATTCAAGCACAGAGTGTATCTTTT
Organism: Cephalopachus bancanus; assembly: GCA_027257055.1. NCBI lineage: Eukaryota > Metazoa > Chordata > Mammalia > Primates > Tarsiidae > Cephalopachus > Cephalopachus bancanus. Next base: position 5,436,420 of record JAPVLO010000036.1, read on the forward strand.
CTTTTACTGAAGTTTTATTTTATGTTCTTCTATAGAGTCTGAAACATTTTTTCCCTATAGATTAGGCATATTTTGTGTTAAATACATTTCTAGGTATCTTATCTTTTTATTCTTACTGTAAATGGAATCTTTTATTTTCTGATTGGTTATTGTTTTATATAGGGAAGCTATTGATTTTTACATACATTACTTCTTACTAAACTATTTTAGTGTTTTTAACAGTTCTTTTTTGAATTGGGTTTTTCTCTTGTGTTTTAGAAGCAAACAATTAGATGGTCAATAAAGGTTCATTTTGCATTCTCATTTCAACACTACACTTTCTCATTTGTTCCCTCATTTAATCACATTGGCTAGTAGGTCAAAAACAACATTTAACAATGTTCATTGCAATAGGTATTAATTGTCACAGTAATACTGCATAATAATTGTTCAAATTTCAGTGATCAGAATGATCATGTAAGTGCCTGCAGGTTGACTGAGGGTTGGCTGATCTAGTCTGGCCTTGATTCCAAGCTGTGGATAGGGTCCAGGCTTGCTAAGTGTGCTGCCCATCCTCCATGGACCAGCTAGGTGACTATGTCCTTTTCTTATGCTGAGGATGGAAATGCAAGGGTGGGGAGTAGAAGCACAGGACGTTCCTTAAATCCTAGGTTCTGAATTGGCACTTGGTCTGCCTATTTTCCACCAGTCATAACAAGTCACATGGCTGAACTCACTATTGGTGGTGTTGGAAGGACACTGCTTTTAGGAAGAGAAACTACAAAATCACGTGGCCAAAGTATGGCTACAGTGATGTAAAGGACAACACTGGGCATCAGTTGCTTGTTCCTGACTCTCACGGGAATGGCTCTAGTGGTTACTGAATACAAATGATTCTGGGTTTTGGCTTGGGTTATGAGAGATAGATCTCAATTCATATGATCCTATTTTATTAAGAGTTTTTAATCAGGAAACAAAGTTGAATTTTTATCAACTAGTCTCTTAGTATATGTGCAGAATTGTATGGTTTTCCGAGTGAGACTTTAACATTATGAATTCTATTGGTTCCTTCATAAAGAACCATCCTTGCATTATGGAACAAACCCCACATGGTGATGGCATATTAGCTTTTTAAAATACAGAAGTGTCCTGTTTGCTAATTTTTTTTAGAATTTTAGCATTTCTGTCTCCCTTTGTTGCCCAGGCTGGAGTGCAGTGGCACGATCATGGACCACTGAAGACTTGAATTCATGAACCTTGGCTTCCCAAGTTGCTGGGATGATAGGTGCACGCAACCACACATGGATAATTTTATTTTTGTAGACACGAGGTCTTACTATGTTGCCTGGGCTGGTCTCAAACTCCTGAGCTCAAACAGTCCTCTCCCCTCAGACTCCCAAAATGCTGGGATTACAGGCATGAGCCGCCACACGCAGCCTGAATACATTTTCACTGTTACAACTGGGTTGTGGTGTTTTAGTTATTTACCTCAGCGTAGCAAACCACCCTGAAATTTAGAGCATAAAACCACAAGCATTTAAAAAAAATTCTCATAATCCTTTGGGCCAGGAATTCTGCCAAGGCCCCGTGGGAATGCCTTGCCTCTTCTCCATGACAGCTGGAGATGGCTGTGGCAAGTTGACTAGAGCCAAGTTTCTGGGGCCTCTGGGAGACTTGCTGGGGCTGGGATGTCCAAGAAGCCTCTTTCGTTTATAGGTTTGGTGCTTGGGCTGAGACTACCGTGGCTCTTTCTGATATTACTCCTCTTTGTGTTGCTAGCTTGGGCTTTCTCTCAGCATGGCTGTCTCGGGGCAATTAAACTTTGTACATGGTAGTTAGCATTCCTCAGAGCAAGTGTGCCACGAAGGGAAACAGAAAATTTCCAGTTCTCTGAAAGGTTCAGCCTAGATCTAACATAACCTCACTCCTGCTTAATTCTATTGGCCAGAGACCTCAGGCCCCTGAGATCCAACAGGTGAAAGCACATACAGGGAAGGTGGAGGTGACAAATGTTCTCTTGGAGCCAAAAGGGGAAGCAGCTGTGATGCACACAGGTGGGTTTGAGGTCTGCTCCTGACTTTGATTCCCCTGTGACCCAGCATGCATACTACCCACTCGAAACTTTCAGGGCAATGTCCAGACTCCAGATCTCAACACACAGGTCTTTTCATCTGGCCCTTGGCCTTGGTCCTGTTAAATTCCCTGCATATTTCATATGCTTGATGCTCTCTCCAGCCTTCAGACCTTTGGACACGTCGCTCCAGAAATGCCCCCAGTTCCTTTCCTCGGCCCCACTCCGCAAACTCCTACTCATACTTCAGGACTCAGTCCCACTGCCCCTTCTTCTCACGGCTTTCTTGGCAAGCCCAGTCTTGGTTGGGTACCCCCACTCTGAGATCTCGTAATAACCTGGCCACGTCTCCCAAAAACTCAGCACATGTCTGCTGGCTAGTCTAACCAACCCACTAGACACTGAAAACTTTGAGAGCTGAGAACTGTAGCCTTCATCCTTGTACCCATACTCCCAGCATGATGCCCAGCAAAGTGTTGGATGAAGAAAGGCAGAAAAGCTGTAGATCCTCATGGACTATAGAACAGACACACTGAGGAAATCTCCCAGGGAGTCTCCCTATTGGCATTTGCTCTGCTCCCTTCCCTCCTGGGAACAGTGAACTCTGGGGCTATCTGTCTTACACCAGAGCTATATTGAAACAATCTGTGGCTCCAGAAGAGTGTCTGTTCAGCCCTGACTGGGCTCAGGGGCTGTTGGCACCCCTCCTGACATGCCACCCCAGGATTGGGTCTGCATTTGTGAGATCCAGCTCACACGCCGGACTGAGAGCTGGGGAGCCCTGCTGGGCGCTGCAGCTATGTCCCTGATAGACCCCTGGGGCTGCTGCATTTCCAGGCCTTCTGTGAAATCCAGCACATATTTAAAAACACCTGGTTTTGCACCCAGCTCTTTACTGGGCAGTGAAGGGGCAACAGAAAACCAGGAAGAGAGCAGTGCAAAGGCATGGAGGCAAGAGAGGCTCGAGGTTGGAGGCGGGAGCAGGCTATGGTAGAGGGGTCAGTTGCAGAGGTGGCCAGGATGCGCCCGTCAGTCCTGGGGCCTCCTGGCCCAGCTGTACTGGGTTAACACTCACTGCCTGGTCATTGTGGTAGTTTCCCGGCCTTCCTCCTGATGGGTGATGCCCAGGCATTTTAGAATGCTTCATGTTGTGAGTCCTGTACCTTCCTTTCAAGTCATGGGAGGATGTTTAGTATGTATCCTAAGAGCAATGGATAAGGGTTCTTTGCAGGGGACAAGATGACTAGATTTGGGTTTAGCGAGACCCCCCCAGGCTGCAGATGGAGAATGGGTTGGAGGAGTCATGAAGGAGACAAGGGAGATGTGATGGAGGAGGAAGGGGACCGTGGAAGGCTGTTCTAGTCTCCCTGAGGACAAGCCATGGTGGCCTGCAGCAAGGGAAGTTGGGGCAGGGAGCAGAGGGATGCTGGATGGAGAGAAATGGAAGGGTTCCAAGGATGTCTGGGATGAGGACATCCCAGAGCCTATTCCTGGGAGCTGGGAGTGGGGAGGGAGAGGGAGGTGTCAAGGTTGACATCGGATGGAGCTAGGGGTGCTGACCCACATGAAAAAAGGAACGTTGAGGTGAAAACGACAGGGTCAGTTTGGCCATCTCTACTGACACCTCACTTTCTCCGAAGTCTGCAGGCAATGAATACATAGTGGCTGGCCCTGAGGCTGGGGTTTGGAAAGGGCCTTTCCCATGTCTGGGTTGTGAGCGGCTCATCTTCTACACTGTGGCTCCATGAAGGGCGGTGTCATTAGCCAGCACAGAGCCCAAGTGTCCCCTAGACCGTGAGTCAGCATGCACACGAGTCATTCCTGCTGAAGGAGTCAGGCAGCATCCTTACACCCAGTGACCCCAGCAGGAAACCTTCCTGGGTTTAACACTCTGTAATATGTTTATGTCTATATGCATGTGTGTGAGTATACAGAGAGGGAAGGAGAGAGAAAGAGAGAGAGCACGCACATAAATGCTGGGGGAGAAAGGAAGGTTTTATAGAGGTCCCAAAGCATGAGTAGGAGATGCCAAGGAGATGGGGGCTTTATAAAGAACATTCTAGACAGAAAGAAAAAGGAGGAACAAAGGCATGGAAAGGGGACCAGAGAACTTAGAAGGGGCAGAAGGAGGATGGCTGGAGACTGGAAGAAAGGTGGTGGTCAGGTCACAGAGGGCCTGGACTGCAATGTTCCAGAGGTTGAGGCAGTACAGAGCTGGCTCGCGGGTTTCATCTTGTAAGCCATCTTTATTTCATTGATAGTGGTTACCCAGAGCATGTGTTAAGAAGGATTCTGAGGTGAAGCTAGGGTGAAAGAGCAACAGGATTAATTCGTGAGGTCTGCTGGGACTGCAGGGGTGACATGTGGAACTGAGAACTAGGGACTTACACCCACCACCTCTGCTGTCGGGCAGGGAGAGCCACTGAGGGCTGGGAGAGAATGGAGGTCGAGGCGGGGAATTTGAGGACGTGTGCCCTGGAGCACCAGCTGAGCATTCCGGGAACAGGCGTCACTGGGGGACTACGCTGAAGCCAGGTTGCCAGAGAGCTAGCACCTGGTTTATAAATACCTGAGGGACACACCACCAGTGTCTGTGAGGCGAAGAGCAGACCTTATCGTAGCTGCTCTGTCATGAGGACGGCAGGAGGAAGAGAGAATTTTCATGGTAAACGCTGTCAGCCTTCCACTCCCCTCTAGCAAAAATACCCAGGGTGAAAAAAATCCAGAAACACATGCACACACGCACGTACACACACACACAAACCACACACACACACACACACACACAGAGCAGTGACCCCACTGAGGGGCAAACCCCCCCGTCGTGAAGTCAGTGCATAATTACCGGAAAGCATTTTTGACTGAATTTTAGATGAGCATTTTGACAAAATATAATATTGGAAACAATCTTTATCAAACATTCATGTGTCGCGTGAGAGATAAAGGCCGGAATCCATAATTCATACGGCGTGTGTATCACCAAGTGCGCATGAGAGGCTGCATTTCAATGAGGCAGCCCGAACAATATTTTCTGCCAGACGCGGGCTTTCATCATTTACATTATTCACTAGGTTTTCCAGAACAGTAAATCTTAAATATATATTTGTGTTGGGAAGAGCTCGTGTGCGTGTCTGTGTACACACAGAGGGACGCACACCCGTTTGGGCACGGAACTGGCGGATGCACGTTCCAGATGGAGGGGCCCGTGGTGACAGCAGGGAGCCTCGGCGGCGGACGCACGGGGCTCCTTCTGGAGAACGGCCCGCGTCACCACGGACTCCACAGCGCAACGCACAGGCGTTCCATCCGTCTGCCCTGTGGTCTCCATCTTCACACCCGCCTGATACCTCGCTTGGATCCCTGCAATAAGATAGGGCCAGCGTGGGTGCATTGCCATGGACGCAGAGGGACAGGGCTCCCCCAAGTTCACCCTCTGCACCGTCCTGGCATCATTGTCCCGCAAGTCTCCAAAGGCCAAGGTGGGAAGGAAACACTCACAGAGATGGTTGAATTTTGTCTCATTCTGATAAGACTTTGACAGTCGGTAAAATAGTCTCTGCTTGTATGCCACAGCGACAGGAAGCTCAGTACTTCCAGAGTGAGCCCCGATCCATCTCGTGAGAGCCGGACTGCTCAGAGGTCTTCCTGTGACGGAAGTGGGATTCGGTTTCTTATATTGATCACTCACGGTGGCCACATGGCCTACGTGGTCCCATGGAATAAGCCTGTTTCCCAGGACTGTCCTTCCGAGCTCTGAGCATGGCATAACGTCCTTGGGATCGTCTTTCTCCAGCCCTTTGCTCCTTCAGTCTGGGAAGGGCCCTCCTTGGGGCGCCCTTCCCAGACTCCCTCTGGGGACCAAGGAACTCGTTCTCCTGCTGCTGCGAGTGTTGTCTACTGCTGGCTTGAGACTGAGTCCCTCCATAGGAATTTGCCTGAGCAGAAGAGACTGGCTCACCCAAGTTTTGCCCCTTGTCAGGAAGGGGGCCCTAGCTGGAACAAATGACTGGTGGGTGCATCTCTGAAAGTCGTTCTCAGCTCTAGAGCCCCTTGGGGCCGGCTGAGTCCTCGGTGGCAGCTGCATAGCTGTTCAACCTCTCTGCCTGGCCTTGTGTCGGTCAGTCCCCACGGGTGCTGACCCCTGGATACACCAACCAACTTCCTGCATGTAAGTCCTCATGGCAGTCTTAGAAAGCCTGGTCAAAGATAAGCAGCACTAGGAGTGGTCTGGGGAAGTGGCTTCCATGTGGCGTTATGGAACTGGACCGCTTCTGGCCCATGGGCACCGAAGACCCCACCACTGGCTGGTGGTGGAGGGCTGTGGTGACGACTGAAGGTATAACCATGAAGACTTTTTTCTGGTGGAGAAACTGGGATAGAAGGAAAGGCAGGGAAGATTGCGTATTTCAGGAGGTGGAGAAGGCCGAGGAAATTAGTAATTATAAGGACAATGAAATTGTATGGCTCTTGCTGAATGCAATCGATGGATTGGAAAAAAACAATAAAAGGCTGTGATTAATTGCCAATTTAAGGCAAAGTACAGAAGCTGTGGGCTTCCTTGGCTGCATATGAAGAGATTCGCTTCTCCAGCAGCTGGAGGCTGAGATTTGGGACCTAGACTTGACTTTAAGGGTGGACTCCAGAGAGGACTGAATTCTGGATTCTCAGCCTGGGGCATTCGGTGATGCCCGATCACAGCCTTGGTTGGCTAGGAATGGGGCTGTGAGACTTGGGGCAGGGATATCTGGGCCCATGTCAAGCACTGTGACACCCAGATTCCCTGCATTCTCGGGCCTCCCCAAGCGGCCCGTTCCCTGCTGTTTAAGGCTAACATGCTGCCCTTGCTGAAGATGAGGCAGAGGCTCTGTCTTACAAGACTGCCTGCTGCCCACTCAGCATCTATCCCAGCTCCCCTCCTGGACACTGGCCCAGGGACGAGGTCCAAGTCACTACACAAGCCAGCTGGGGAATTGTTGAGCCAGCCCTCCAAGGGAGGATAGGAAGGCAGGGTAGGACACACCTGCCATATGAGTGGGGTCTGGGAGTGGAGGCATGGCTCACCGAGGGGGCTGAACCAGAGACGACGGAATAAAGCACTGAGTGAGTTAGAGTTTATCAGTGTGGGGGCCTCTCCCCTAGTAGAGGGTTTCACACCCCGACAGGGCCCCTGGGAGAGGATGCTGAAACACTGCTTGGTGGCTCCCAGAGGCTTGGAAGAAGATGTGGCCCACACGATGTGACGTGGAAATCCCAGAATCCCCATGGCAGGTGGCAAGAAAAGGAACCAAGATCCTCTGAGGAGTGGGCACGTGAGAAAGGACATTCTATGCAAGGCTCACGGACTGTGCCACAGAGGGGCCCCAATACACCGTTCACCAAAGTAATGAGAGCAGAAACCAACCTCAGGGAGGAACTTGGCAGAGCCACCTCTATACCAAGGCATGGTCACAGGGCTGGGCTCCCTGAGAACTATCAGGGTGGTGGAATGGAACAGAGGCCAGGGATGGTGCGCAACTGTCAGAAAGTGGGTGTGATCATTATGTTGAGCAGGAAGGTCAGGGTGGCAACCGGGGGACCTGACCTGCAGGCCAACAGGCATGGCTAATAGAGTGTGATGCTCCCAGGGCAGGGTGACCACCTATGTGGTCTAGGTGGACATGGAACTTCCAGTGCTAAAACTGAGAAAGTGCCCCCCAAAACTGGTCACCCTATCCTGGGGGAAGCTAACAAGAGTATTACTTGAGCTATGAAAACAAAAAATCAAAGGTGGACGATCAGGAGGCTAAAAGCAGTTGCTCCAGTTCAGATTTTAAAAAAAAGAAGAAAAGAAAAAGAGAGAAACCATGATCCTTTGCCCAATCTTTGACTCTGAGCCAGCCCACTGACCACAGGAGAGGACAGGTCCTTATGAGGAGGACCCTGCATCACCATGGCAATGGTGCTGGTGATGACCAGTTCTTCTAGGGCTTGTGTACTGAGGAATGCATACAGAACTGTCATTGATAAGCAGGGACTGGTGTCATCATGGCCACCATTAGAGTGGACACATCTAGGGGCTGGTAATAAATGCAGTCCTGGCACAGATCTGACTCATGTGGGCCCACAGTATCCCTAGAGCCACCCGTGGGACATCTCCTCAGTCCCTGAATGTGTCACTGTAATGGATGCACCTGTGGTTGGCAAACCCCCTGCACTCTGAGGTATAAAGCAGTCCAGAGGAAATAGCCAAGTGGAAGTCTCTGAAACTCCCCCAGTTCCACCCCTGGCCAGGATGGAAAGTGAAAAACAAGATGACATTCCAGGTGAGAAATGGCAGAGATCAGTGCTGCCTTTAAGATACTAAAGAATGCAGGGAGAACGGTTCCCATCCTTTTATCATCTAATTCACCAGCTAGAGTCTATAAACATGAGGTGGACCATGGAGAGTGAAAGCGGACTACTACAGTCTGACTAAGTAGTGGCCCTGGCTGCAACACTGTGGTCTGGATAAAGCAGAAGAACACAGCTGTGAGACACGGTGTCTGACCATTGACATCATCAGGTAGGAGCGCCAGAGCAGGTCACATTCTCATGGGGGTGGAAAATCGCATCCGTGTGAGGTCTTTCATCAGGGTTGGTTAACACTCCTGTCCTCTATTGAATACAGTCCATGAGGTCTAGAACTGTCTAGACAATGAGCAGGGCATGACATTGGTCTGCAGAATGGATGGCGTCATGTCAATAAAACTGAATGAGCAAACAGCGGCAAGTGTGCTGGAGGCCTCAGTGAAGACATGGGCTCCAGGGAGCAGTAGAAAAGCTCACAGAGAGTTAGGGACCACCACATCCGTGATGGTTTTAAGAACTGGGGATTCTTGAGCATGTCAGGACACCCCCTCCAAAGAAAGGATGAATTATTACATTTCAAACCTTTTGCCACTAAGCAGGAAGTATGGCGCTTAGTGGGCCCGAGTCCATCTTGTGCTGCTGTAACCAAATACCACAGATTGGGCAGTTTATAGTGAACAGAAATTTGCTTCCATTTCTGGCTGCTGGGAAGTCCAAGATCAAGGTGTGGGCATCTGACGAGGTCCTTCTGGCTGCATCACCCAAGGGCAGAAATCAGATGGAGAGAGTGTGTGAGTGCAAGAGGGGGTCAAACTCATCCTTGGATAAGGAACTCACTCTTGAGATAATGGTATTAATCTGATACCAGCATTAGTCCATTCATGGGGAGGAACCCTCATGCCCTAATCACTTCTCGGTGGGCTCCGCCTCCCAAATACTGTCACATTGGAGATGAAGTCTCCAGCACACGCCTTTTGAGGGATACACTGAAACCATGGCAGATCCCCTCTGGTTTCTGTGGGCAGTATACTGAGAAAACAGCTTCAACCCATTTTTTGAGTGGCATGGAAGGCGGCTGGCTTTGCTGGCAAGAGAGAACAGCAGGCCCAGCGTGCCCTGCAAGCAGCCCTGAACTGGGAGCCACACAACTGAGCAGACTTCATGGCATTTTAGGTATCTGTGGTAGGCAAAGAATCTATGTGGAGTTTATAGTAAACTCTAAAAGGAGAATGACTGCGTAGACCCCTGGGGTTCTGGAATAGGGCCATGCCATCTGCAGCAGAGAATCAAACATTATTCAAAATGAGCTCTTAGCAGGCTACTGGGCCCTGGTAGAGATGGAACCTCAAGCCATAACGCATCAAGTGACCAGAAAGCCAAAACTGTCCAGTGAGCCGGATTCATGGAACACCAAGTCACAAGAGCAGGTGATGCCAGCAGTAACATGGAAGTGCTACATTTGGGATCAGGCATGAACAGAGCCACATGGCACCAGCAGGTTGCCCAAGAAGGAGGCCCCAAGCCCTATATCAGCTACCACTGTCGGTCATCTCCCACCTACGCCTGCGTAGATAGGGTCCCTTCAGACTAGCTGATGGAGTAAAAATAATAATAATAATAAGCCAAGCTCTGCTCATGGTTGTGTTGACTTGACATCTAGGGGTGAATTGGGTCCCACTCAGAGGTAGCCCTGAAGACCAGCAAGGGAGAGAGTTCTCTCAGTGGGCAGAGTGTTAGGCAGGGAACCTGGTAATCACTTCTGTGTAGAAAGAGAGACGGCCTGAGGTAGAACAAATGTGGACTCCTGGGATGAGCCATTGGTCACAGCTCAAGAAGGGGAAAGATTGGAAATGATAAAAAGATCTAGGAAAGAGACAAATAGATGAAGCAATAGGAGAGGAAAGATCTTTGTATGTTGGCACCCATTAGAAATCATCTACCATGGAAGAGGCACCCAGTAGGCGCCCAGATGGTTGGTGTCATCCAGGCTCTGTTCTCATGCTGGCACAAAGGGACCCATAAATAGGGAAGTCGGGGGACAAGGATAGAGACTACACATGGTCAAACAGCCTAGGCGTCCTGCTCATCAAAACCAACTTAGATACTGCCATTGTTGAATGTCCATTCTGCTAGCAGCAGAGAGCAATACTGAAACTCCAATATGGCACCATCCTCCAAGGAGACCAACTGGCCACCTGGTGGCAAGTCCATTGTGTTGAGCCCCTTTCATTCTGAAAGTGTAGTGACTCATTTTGATTGGAATGGACATAAATTCTGGCTATGGATTACCTTTTCTGCCCATAGGATCTCAGCCTGCGCCTCTGTCTGATGGCTTATGGAGTGCTTGCTCCAGCAACCCAGGGTCCTATGTAACATTGCATCAGACCGGGAGAATCACTTCATTGCAAAGAAGGTGGGGCAAGAGTGGGCATAAGACCATAGGACCCTCTAGATCTATCACACGCTGTATCCCCAGATGTTGCCAACCTGAGAGTGAGGAGGCAGCCCTAGAGAGGGCAGCTGAGGCACCAGTTTGGAGAAGATGCTGTGAGCACAGGACATCCTTGTCTAGGGTGTTGTATATACCCTAAATCAATAAGCGTTATTGGTGCTGTGTCCCCCAAAGGCAGAATGCATAGGTATGGGGAACCAGGGGTATAAGTAGGAACAGCTGTGGTTACCATTGCTCCCAGAGGAGTCTGTGCTTCCTTCCTCCACAGCGCTAGGCTCCATGGACTTAAAGTCTTGGTTTCCCAAGGGGCACAGAAAGATTCACCTTAAACGTGAGGCTATGGCATCACCCAGTCTCTATGGGCTGGCTACTTATGATGAAAGGCGATCAGGCAAGGAAGAGAAGTCCTATCTTGGCTGGGTTAAGGGGCCTGGTTGTCAGGAGCAAGTAGGGCAGATGCCACCCCAAAAATAGCAGGTAGAAATATGCTTGGCACCAAGATCATACACTAGGGAGTCTCCTCTTCTTTTCTGCCCAATTTTGATTAAAAAAAATTGAGAAGCATAGATACCTGGGAGGTAGGCCTGAGAAGAGGGTGGCAGCCAGGGATTCAGACTCTCCAGGGATGAGGCCTTGGGATGACTCTGGGATGAGTCACAGGACCAGCATAGGCACCTGGTGAGATGGAAGGGAACTAGGAAGGAAGGGAGGGAGGAAGGACATGAGAGTGCTCCTGCAGCGGTGCTGACTGGAGTTGTCCCGCCAACCTTCCTCTTGAAGGTCTCCCTGGAAAAGAAACAACTGGAATCCTGGGGTCAGATTAAGTTGTTCCCAGAACTTACATGAAGTGAGTGGATCCGAATGAGTCAGGGTAGACTATAACTGGTGCTGAGACACGCCGCCCAGCTTATCCTTTGGGATTCAGCACTGATGCCCAGGGCTGCCAGAGGTGCGGGAAGTACTGCTTGAAGTCCCAGCTTGCTCTCAAGTCCCTTCTACCCAGTCCCAGTTCCCAGCAACCTCTCTCCCAGGAGCTGCAGAAGGCCCCAAAGGGGGCCACCTTGTCCGGGGCCATGCCTTCCTTCCGGGAGCAGCCCTCCTCCAAGGATTAAGTGACATGAGGCACAAAGGCCCGCCCCACTCATCTCCATCCAGGATGATTTTGAGGGGCCATGCCAGTTCCTGGGTTCCCCAGAAGTTAGGTGAAACCATCGTTGCAACTTCAACACAGACCAGAAAGCCAAAACTGTCCAGCGTGAGGCGGATTCATGGAGCATGAAGTCACAAGAGCAGACGATGCCACCAGTAACATGGAAGTGGTACCTCTGGGATCAGGCATGAACAGAGCCACATGGCACCAGTAGGTTGCCCAAGAAGGCCCTAAGCCCCATATCAGCTACCACTGTTGGTCGGCTCTCACCTATGCCTGCATGGGTAGGGTCCCTTCAGACAAGCTGATGGAGTAAAAAAAAAATAAGCCAAGCTCTGCTCATGGTTGTGTTGACTTGATATCTAGGGGTGAGTTGGGTCCCACTCAGAGGTGGCCCTCCATCTAACTTTCTTCCTTCCCTTTCACAGGGGTTGTTTCTGAGAGCACTCCCTAATAAACGTCCAGTACAGAAACCTCTAGCTCAGAGTGTGTTTCCTGTTGAGCTCATCCTATAACAGCATGAGTCTGTGATCCCTGACATCTGTTCTCTGGTCATGTTCTAAGATATCAGCAACCCTTGTGACAAACAGTTTTCAGAGTTGAGATAGTGCTCTGATTTTTTCCCAGGTGAAATAGAAGACTCCCATCTCCCTTATTGTAGACTTTATACATTTATTAATGTGGCCTAAGTTAGCGATATCATTTTTGGAGCCAGGCCATACAGTTGACCTTTCTAAAGTCACTCTTGATTAACAACCTGTGCCTTTTCTAAGCCGCGCTGCTGTTAAACCACGTGTTCCTTATCAAGCATGAGCAGCCAGCTTATGGGGCGCTGAGAATAGGACTTGGATTCTTCTGTTCAGTTCCATCTTCTTTGCTACCCCTTCTCATTCCTACCTGTTGAAAGACTTTTGGATTAGACTTTCACTGAATTCATTTATCTCTCCTTTCAAATTCACATCAACCTTAAATTTGATAAGCTCATCTTCCATGCTCTCGTTCAGGCTATTACTGAAATGTTAATTGACTGCTCCAGGCCTTCCAGGGTTGCTGTCTCCTTTCTTGAGTGGGACAGAGATGACTGTCTAACACTGCCTAGAGCCAGGCATGGTGGCTCAAACCTGTAATCCCAACACTTCGGGAGGCCAAGGTGAGGGGATTGCCGGAGCCCACAGGTTCAAGAACAGCCCGGGCAACTTGGTGAGACCTGGTATCTACAACAAATGGAAAAATTAGTCAGGCATTATAGCGTGTGCCTGTAATTCTGACTACTTGGAAGGCTGAGGTGGAAGGATCGCCAGAGCCCAGCTGGTCAACGCTGGGGGGGCTATGAGCGTGCCACTGCACTCCAGCCTGGGCGATGGAGTGAGAGTCCAACTCAAAAAGATAAAACAAAACAAAGCAGTGCCTGGAGACACATGTTTCTTCTCTGCCATGGGTCTCTTGAGGAGCTTGTTAGCACTGTTGATAGCATCTGTCGGCCCTCTTCCCACGTCTCCATCCCAAGGACTCTGGCTCACTTTCTGGCTTAATCCTCACAACAGCCCCATGAGGTAGGAACTGGTTCTACTTCAGTTCTCTACAGTGGTTAAGGGACTGGTCCAAAGTCACCTGGCTATTAAGTGGCAAAACCTGGATTCCCACCTGGTCTGGCTGACCCCGGAGCAAGCTGGTAACTTGCGCTTCACCTCTTTGGAGGAGTCACTTCCTGCGGCAGAGTGTGAGGAGGTGTATGGAGAAACAGGCAACTCAGGCCGTGTTGGGAGATGGGGGAGAGAGGCCAAGCCCTGGAGAGGCAGAGCTCTGTAGTACCTGAGCTCTGTGGCAAGAAGAATACCTGTCCAGATGAGACAGTAGGGGGAGGAGCAAGCTTACCTTGCCCTACCTTCTTTAGACAATTGTAACACTTACTGAGGCTGCAAAGGGATCTTTCTGTATGACTTCGGTCATTTCCCCAACACTTACATGAAGCAACTGTGGCACATAGAGGTTAAGTAATTTGCCCCAAGTCACTAAGCTAGTTGAAGAATGAACCAGTGTCTTCTCAAGAGAATACTGGCCTCTGCCTCAGTTTATAGATAACCCAACTAAAGCCCAGAAGGGTGATGACATTGTAAGTCACATCGTAAGCTGGTGGCAGAGTCCTCATAACAAGTGTCACAATTCTGTAAATTGTATTGTTACTTGCCACCATCACTCTGTTAGAATCTGAGCTCCATGAGGGCAGGGGAGTTGGTTGTTTTGTTGACTGATTTATGCTTGTGTCCCTGACCCCAACAACAGCACCTGGCACAGAGTGGGGGCTTACTGTGTTATTTATTCACAAAAAATAGGCTTATGATCTCTATAGGATTGACCAAGCACCCAACAGCTGTGTAACGTACACCCTACAGACACAGGTACAGAGTGAGCTTGCCCTCAGTTTCCCCACCAAGCAGTCATTGCTTGTGAGTTGGCTGGTTTCTGGCAGATGGTCTTCTTCCCTGGAACCATCCGATTTCGGCTGCTGTTAGCCAGAAGCACAGGCCGAGCCCGGCTCAAGTGGGGCTGTGAGAGGGCGATCCATCTGGCTCTACGGGCCAGCCTTGTGTGTTGCCATGTCTGTTCTGCCATCTCCACAAAGCACTCAGTCCAGGGCCAGGCACCAGACAGCCCATGGCTGAGGTTTCCTTAGCCTTGGGCCAGGAACAGCTGACATTTTTGCTGGGCATGTTGTGTTGTTGCTGGCATTTATTTATTTTCCTTCTCTCTTTTTTTTTCTCACAGAGAAATAGGAACACATGATACTCCTAACACAACACTAAGAATCGGTCTTGACAAGTCCCTCCATGAGTTGACAGTGAATGTTGAAAAAACTCATGAAGTTTTTAATTCTGTATGGCCGTCCAGCCTATGGGGAGTGATGAGAGGGTGCTGGCTCTTCTGGAGACCAAAGCAGGGGAATGGACAGGACATCTTCAGGCCTTCAAAGGGTCTGGAATTGAAGCCACTGCTTGATTCAGGACAGACATGGAGCACTTAGAATGACAGAATATTTATTTTGAGTTTTTTTTAAAAGTGTATTGCAATAAAAATGAACTGGACAAGAAAACACTTTGAGTCATCAAGTTGGTTTCCTTTGCTCTGCCTCTTGGTGCAGAGACGGTGGCCTTGTTCCTCCTCACATGGTCAGCAAGACACAGTAAGTCCTGGGCTTCATGACACCATGGTGGGGGTCCTCCTGCATTCTGGCAGTCCCACACTGGGAGCAGGATTCACCAGTCCGGGCCCTTCTACATCATGAAGGGTCCAGTGATTCTAGAGGGTCACAGATGTCCCATCAAGATGGAAATTTGCCATCTCAACATAAAGGTCTTCTGGCCCCACCTGTCACAGCCATTCATATTGCATACTCTGCTAAAGGGCCCTTTATGTCCATGTCTGACCAGAAGGGCCCTCTTGCAAAGATCCCTCCTGCTAACCTTTTTTTTTTTTTTTTTTGAGTTGAAGTCTCACTCTGTCACCCAGACTGGAGTGCAGTGGCAGGTTCACAGCCGCTGCAGCCTCGACCTGCTGGGCTCAGGCAATCCTTCAGCCTCAGCCTTCCAAGTAGCTGGAACTACAGGTGCATGCTACCACTCCCGGCTTATTTATTTATTTATTTATTTTTAGAGATAAGGTCTCACCAAGTTGCCCAGGCTGGTCTCGAACCCCTCAGTTCAGGCAATCCTCTTGCCTCAGCCCCCAAAGTGCTGAGATTACAGGCTGGAGCCACCGTGCCCGGTCCTGCTAAACTCTTAACGATGTCTTTTATATTTGACGTGGAATATTTTGAGCTGGAAGGCCATTTAGAGACTACTTAGTCTTTTTTTTTTAAATTGAGGTACAGAGAAGTTTAGGAACTTGTCTAAGATCACACAGCAAGAAAGTGGCAAAGCTAGGATCCAAGGCTGGGTGGGCAGGCCCCCCTCATCCCTGCTGCCCTCCCTGTCGTTCATGGGGCTGTGCTGCCTTTCCTATGAAGGCCCAGAGAGGGAACTTACCCAAGTCATCCAGCAGGTGGAAACCAAATTAGAAGCTGATATTGCTCTGGTGGGGT
This sequence comes from Cephalopachus bancanus, assembly GCA_027257055.1. Lineage (NCBI taxonomy): Eukaryota > Metazoa > Chordata > Mammalia > Primates > Tarsiidae > Cephalopachus > Cephalopachus bancanus. Next base: position 5,452,477 of record JAPVLO010000036.1, read on the forward strand.
TGCCATAACAAAATATTACAAGCCAGTGGCTTAGACAATGGGCATCGATTGGCTCACAGTCTTATCCAGAAGTCCACAATCAAGGTGTTGGCAGGGCTGGGGCCATGTTAGGGCTCTGAGGAGGCCTCTCTTCCAGCTGTGATGGTCGACTGTAATCTTGGACGTTCCTTGGTTTGTAGACACGTAACTGCAGTCTCTGTCTCCACCTGCACAGAGTGTGCTCCTGTTTTTCCATGTCTGTGCTCAAGTTTCCCATTATAAAAAAGACACCAGTCATATTGGATCGGAGATCAACGACCCTAAATAGAACCTCATTGTACTTATTTACACGCACAATCACCCTATTTCCAAATAGGGCCCCACTCTCAGGGCTGGAGGTTAGCACCTTGGCATATGAATTTGGGGTGGGAGGACTATTCAACCCATTACAAACTCTGACCTTCTAGCAATTATAGGAGCTATCCTCTAACATGTTATCCAGTACAATTTTCAATTTAAAAATCATAATCAAAATGAATAAAAGGTGGGTTTCTCAGCAGCTTGGAATACATTGCCAGGGCTTTAAGAACATTGAACAACGTGATGCCATGACTGAAATGCCTCTACGCAGATTGCTTGTGCCTCAGGTCACTCTCACTGGCATGACCAACTGTCTGCGAGGGTCTAAAGGGGACAGGTAGCAGGAAAGCCTAGAGAGAGGGGAAAGGAGGGGTTGAGACAAGGCCCCCATCTGATGTACTTGGGGGCTTATTTGCATGCTCCACTTCCATGAGAGGGCCAGCTTTGTAAGGGCAAAGCTGAAAATATATGGTGGATGCCAGTGGTGACAATGGAGTGAGACTCAGAGAGGCCCTGTCCAGGGGAACAGCCAGGGCTGGGACTCACGGTCCTAACCATGTGGCAATGCTGATGCCACTTGAAGTGTTTCAGACTTGTTTTCTCACCTGAACTGCTGGTCCTCAGAAGCCAGCGGTCCCGGATCCCTGCTGGCCTGAGAATGCATTCCGACTGGGAGCCCCTAGCTCTGGGGTTGTTATTGTAGCCCGGGCTCCAGCCTCTTTCCCCAGCGCTGAGACCTCAGAGCAGCGGTTCTGTCTCATTGCTTTGGAAGCATGGGGCTCCACTGTGGTCTCTCACCCGCCATCCCCTGCTCCCCACCTCTCATCCCCCGCCCCGTCTCTCCTTGTGTAATTAAAGGGAAAATGCTCTGCATTCATTTACCTTATACTTTATCAAATAACGGAGAGATGAATTAAGAGGTCCATATTTCTATTTCAAGGTTCATGTGCTTTCACAAACTGTGCAAGTTGTGCTCTTCAAACCTGCCGCATCAGCAGGAAGTCTCTGCTCAAAACACAGCCATCTCTCCCCCTTCCTCTTTTCATTCCCCAGTGCAATTTCTAAATAAATGTGACGGTTAGGAATTCTGCATAGACAATTGCGGAATAATACTCAGAGCCACCAGGATTCTCTAGTCTCTCTTTCTTCTTCCCTCCCTACTCCCTCCCTCCATCCCCCTTCCTCCCTCTCTCTCTCCCCCTCCCTTTTCCACTTTCCATCTCCCTCCCTCTCCTTCCTTCCCTCCCTCCATCTCCCTCTCCCTCTCTTTCTTTTTTTTTTCCTCTCTCTCTCTCTCACTCCCCCTCTATCTCTCTCCCTGTCTTCTCTCTCTCCCTCCCAACCCCTTCCCTTCTCATATATTTCTCAATAAGGAATGCCAAGCTTTTGGCTCAACTACCTTGACTGCAACAACCATTTATTCAGTACCTACTATGTACAGAGGACTATAGTTGGCAGCGCTGGGGAAACAAAAATGTTAATACCTTAAATCTCTATAGTTAACACAACACTTCTGCATTCATAAACACACTGAATTCTTGTAATGGATAATATTATGATTACCTTTACCAGTCTGCAGTGAAGAAACTGAAGTTGAGACAGATGGAGTAAACAGGGGATCTTCACCTTCTGGGGGTGTCAAGGACTTCCTTGGTAGACTGGTGAATGCCACATACCCCATCTCAGAATAATGGTTTTAAGTGCATAACAAATATGCGTGATCACAGAGGCAACCTGTTATATTGAAATGCAATTTAAAAAATACTACTACGTCTGATGTAATAATATATGCTCTTCTTTAATAAGGCATTCAATAACACAAGACTACTAACATTGTAATTTTAAAGTACTGACTTGCTAATCAGGAATCAGCAATCTATGATCTGGGATGGCTACCTAATTTGCAAATAAAGTTTTATTGGAACCTAGCCATAGCTATTCATTTACACATTGCCTATGTCTGCTTTAGAGCTACAACATTGGAGGGGAGTTGTTGCAATGGAGATTGCCTGGACCATGATGCTTAAAACACTTACTGTCTGGACCCTGCAGAAAAAAGTTTGCTGACCTCTGTTGTATTCAATATTTTGAGATATCTGCAACAACTTTAATGGAATGGGAAAATGACTGTGAGTTCTATAGGTGACACAAATTTCAAGTAGTGCCAATATTACTTGAATACAAAGGGAGGTTTGTTGCCTCCATTTGTGATTGAAAAATGCCATTTTTCCACCTAAGTTCAGGGATCCCCAGAATTCTATCCATGGTAATGGTGGGAGTAGAACTCAAATACAAGTTGACCTGACTCAGAAACTAATTTTTTCCTGTAATTCCTATAGTAGTTTCTGTAGCATGGAGAACCTCACAGTCAAGTGGAATATATACATATATGTGTACACACACACACACACACACACACACATCCTTCCAGACAGGCAGTCTCTGCTATCATAAGAAGAAAGAGTGACATCATGGAACTTGGAGGAAAGTGGTGTTGTTGCTCAATCTCTTAGTTTTTCAAAGTCTTTAGTAAGTCCAGGGCCACCATGTGTGGTTGTGTGGGTTGGCACCAGGCTAAGTGGCTGAAGCCAACTCTAGCTAGGTTCACTAAACCTGCTTATGCTGGCGAGTTTGATACCATTCTCAAGTTATCACAAAGATTCTCTGTGGGTTGAGGGACAGCCCGGGTATGACTTCCCTTGAGCCACATGGATGGGTTTGCATATAGCTTAGACTCATTAGCTTGTTAATGTGTGGTCAGTTCCTTCAGAATCAAACACTTGCAGATTCATTTGTAAATTGGCTCCTGAATAGATACTAATGAAGAGGGAAGTTCATGATTATATAGAGAAATTTTAAAGACCTCATTCTGCAAACTTTTTACTCACTCATTCTTTTATTCACATTTTTCTTCCTCCCTTCCTCCCTAGTAGGCGCTGATAATTATCTGCTATGTGCGTGCCAGATTCTTGTCTAGGCACTTCAGGGACACGTGAGTCAGAAGAACTTTAGTCCTGGCTTTGTAATTTCCTAGTTATGTGACCGTGGGCAGCTTCTACTCTCTGATTTTCTCTAGCTCATCTATACAATGGAAATCATAAATATACCTGCCATCTACCTCACGGATTTGAGGTGAGTCCAAGGAGATAATAGGTGGAAAAGAGTGATGGGGCAAAGTTGCTTCAGAAATTGAAAGGATGGAAAGATCTCTATAGTTCAGGTTATTCAGACTGATTCATAGAAGTGGCCTTGAGGAAGGTCTGAAAGTTGGGAGGAATTTGAAGAGGTCATCAGTTAGCTGAACCCAGTAAACACATCAAAATGGTGCCATGGGGGAGGGCTGGAGAGGTTAGGAAGGGGCCATGTTTTTCTGAGATGCCGTGACTCTCAGCACACTCCCTGCTGAGATTTCAAAGCCAGCTGGGAGCCATTGTTATGGGAATGTGTTTATTAGTATCATCGTCATCAACATTATTATCATTATTAATAATACAATATTTGGAGCATTTATGCATATTAATTTTAAACAAGCATGTGCAGTGGCAAGATTTGATGCCACTACCAATAAAAAGTCATAACGTGGATTTTTAATTTACATAAAATCATTTATGCTAATTTAATTAGTCCTTTGTTTACAGCTGAGGCTTACTCACCACTGGGTTGTGAGATGCACTCAACGCCAGCACGCTGCAGAGCCAGAAGCCTGCACAAGCGTCCATTTTGCAGGGATGCTCCTCCTACAGGGAGGGAAGAGTCACCCATTCTTTTGTGGGAAGACACATTTAAATGCAGTAGGTTCTTGTTTATAACTTACTCCCTTCAAGAGACTGTGCTAAGTGCTCCTGTTGTTGACAAATTCAGTCCTGATGACCACCTTGTGAAGAGGATCAGAAACACTTCATGTCTGTCCCAATATCAAACAGCTGCCAAGTGACCAGGCTGTGAATTCTAGTTCCCAGCCTCTCTCTAAGCCCTTGCAACAGCCCTTAAATAAGAAGAGCTAACACGACTTGGGATATTGTATGTTCCGTGTAAATATTGACTGAATAAATGAATGATGAATGAACGAATGAATAGCACCATTCCAGTTACACGTGCTTTCAGGTGTATTGTCTCCCTGACACCTTGTAGCAACCCTGAGAGACAGGTCTGGTCACCTCCATTTTACAGAGGAAGCTGAGCAGTTGGGCATAATGGAGAGACCATCGCACTATGAACTCAGAGTTTGCCCTGTTGATTATGTCATTGATTTATAGCCCGACCTTGGCCTGATCTTGACCTTGGTCAAAGTGCACCCCATACTCCAATTTCTCCATTTCCCCACTTGCAAGACGTAAAGAAGAATCCCTTGTCTTTCTGATCTGATGGGCAGAAAAAAAAATGAAAGTGTGGAGGGCACTGCGCAGGGTGCCTGGGAGTTATAAGGTGGTATTTGTCAGACTTGCCTTGGGAAACCTTGAAAAATTGAATGGAAACCACTGGGCTCATTCATCTCCTTTTAACAGCCCCATGTCATCCAGCCTGGTCTTTTCCATTCCTGCTCTGTCCAATCCTGACAACATAATTTAGTTCCAGGGAACTTGAATAGAACACAGTGGACTGATACTTCCACGAGCTCAGGCCTTGATTAATACCGGCAGGGCAGCCGCCAGCGAGGACGAGGAGCCAGCGAGGATGCTGTGTGAAGCTCCACCTCCTGTGCTCACTGCCTCTCCCCTACTCAGGAGTCCTCTCTTTCCCAGTCTCTGGAGGCGCCCCTCGCACCCTCCAGGCTCTGGCCCAGACTCTGTTCTGAGTTTCTTACAGGGAATGTTGGTTTTTTCCACTGTCCAGCCATTCATTCTGCAAATGCGCTGAGTCTTCACCAGGCCAAGCAATGGGGACACAGAGTTAAGTAAGACTTGCCCTTGCTCTTGAAGAGTTCAATCACAGGAAAATGAAATCCCGTGGACAAGTGAGCAAAATGGTCCAAAGGATGCAGCATGTGCTGTGGAAGGGATGGAGCAGTGTGGGGTGGAAAGAAGGAGATGCCCCATTCTGCCTGGTGAGGGGCAGAGAGGGCTTTACAGAGAAGCCAATGTCTAATAGGGAGTTCTAGGGTTAGTGGACGCTCCCCAGGGGGAGGGATGCTGGCAGAGAGGGGCGGGGGCAGCAATCACAGCATAAGTAAACCCCAGAGGATCGTCGGTGGCAGGGGGTCTGGGTGGCTCCAGTGAAGTGGGAGACAAGGTGGGGGCAGGGCATGGAGCAGAGACCAGAGAGGCTGGAGGCTGGACCAAGCCCTTTCCAGGGCAGATATTGGCAGCTCTGGATTCACGGACTTGCTTTTCCTGGGAGATAAATAGTAAGACGTTGAAGGATTAGTGAGTAGAGTCAGAAGGCAGATAAGGGGAAATTCCACAGTATCCTGACTTGGGGAGAGTGGAGGCAAGTCTCCAACACTAGAAGATTGGGGGAGAGGGTAGAGGGGAAGGGCACAGGGCAGATTTTCCTTTCATTGCATGACTAGGGGCAGAACTGGCACTCTTCCGGCAGTCTTCTGAAAACAGTATGCGTGTCTCTTTCTTGTGGTCTTCGCTCAAAGGACCCACCCACCCAGAGCTACCTAAAGACTGCTATACTCAGGCTCCTTCCCAATTTTCCTCACTCAAGTGCCTTTAACGATTGCAGTGGAGACATGATGGCCCTGTTGTGAGGGTGGCTCTGACCCTGCCTAACAGCACCTGCATCGATGGCTTCTTTCCATGGATATTAAGATTCATTGTTCCTCAAAATCAAATATTGACCTTGGCTTTTTGTCCATCAATATATGACCTTTCAAGTCAATGAACCTGGATATGCTAGTCAATGGTTATTATTGTTTCTCCTGCCATGAATTGGGAGTCTCAGACCCCAACACATAGGTTAGACCACAGTGATGATCTGTTTACAAACTCCTGCACTTGGCGTTTGTGATTGAAGCATTCTGGGAAAGCCTGCATGGTTTCTGGGGATCTCTCTCTCTCTTTCCCTCCCTGCCTCTCTCCTTCTCTCTCCTCTCTCTTTTCCCTCTCTCTCCCCTCTCTTTCCCTTTCTCTCTCTGTTTCCTTCTCCCTCGCTCTCTCTTCTGTCTCCCTCTTCCTCTCTCTGTCTCTGTATCTCTCCTCTCTCTTTCCCTCCTTCTCTCTCTCCCTCCCTCCCTCTCTCTACTTTCGCTCTCGCTCTCACTCTTGCTCTCATTCTCTCTCTTCTCTCCCCCTTCTCTCCCCCATCTCCTCTCTCTTTCCCTCCTTCCCTCTTCTTTCTCCCCCCCTTCCTCCCTTCCTCCCTCCCTCTTGCTCCTGCTCTGGCTCTTGTTCTCATTCTCTCTCCTCTCTCTCTCACTCTAGCTCCCACTATTGGCTACATAAGTCACTCAGGCTTGCCGCTCCCTGACACCTACTTGCTTTTCTCATTGAGAAACATCTTTTTCTGTTGACTTCTCCCAAAAGGGCTGAGGATGGCCCTGGTCACTAAGAAGCATGGTGCTTCCCTTTCATTTTCCTAATGCTGAGAGGACATGGGTGCCCATAATGGGATGATTGAAGGATGTACTGTGACAATGGATTGCCTGTCTCCAAAGTGTCGTTGCACTGATGACCTCTGAGAGTCTGAGAGGAGGTGGAGAGAGACTTAAGCAACCCGGTCACCTGGACTTGAATGACTACTCTTCCATTACTAGCTGTGTGACTTTGGGTAGGTTCTTTCTGTCCATTCTCTCTGTGTCTCCACTTCCTTATTTGTAATACAGGTTGTTATAGAGTCAGTTTAATAATCTATGTAAAGTACTACATCAGTGCCGGGCAAAGAGATAGTGTTTGAGGTAGACATCACTAGCACCTTCAGCCATAGCTGATTCTCACTCTTCTAGTCACATGGAAGACAGCACTTCTCACCCTGCCTCACTTACCCTTGAAGTTGAGTAGACCAAGTGCCAGGTTCAGGCCAATGAACTTGGTGTTATCAGTGTCACTTCTTTGTGCTGGGGTGGTGACAGTAAATTTTAGGTGTCAACCTGACTGGCCTAAGGCATGTCCAGATAGCTGGCAAAACATGATTCTGGGTGTGTCTATGAGGATGTTTTCAGAAGAAATTAGCATTTGAGTCTTTAGACTGAGTAAAGATGTGGGTGAGCATCATCCAATCTGTTGAGAGTTCAAATAGAACAAAAAGGAGGAGGAAGGGTGAATTCCCTCTCCCTTGTTGGGCTGGGACATCCATCTTCAGTTCTTGGACATTGGAGCTCCTGGTTCTCAGGTCTTTGCGCTCAGGTTGAATTAGACCACTGGCTTTCCTGTTCTCCACCTTGTAGACTGCGGTTCTTGAGACTTCTTGGCCTTCATCCTCCCACGAGCTAATTCCCATAATACATCTCTTCATGTACATCTATATATTTCCCACTGACTCTCTTTCTCCGGAAAGCCCTGACTAATGTCGGTAGTGAGAAGCCTGTGCATCATTCATAGTCTCTCTTTCTTGCTGCAGTGACTGAGAAGGTCGCGTACTGCAGATGGTGCAGCCTTTGTCAGTGACGAACCTGTCATCCGAGTGGCTGAGTCACCACGTGGAGAATACTCATCTGGAACACTGTCAGGTCTGTTGTGGATACTGTGTGAACAAGAAACAAAACTTTAAGTCACTGAGGTGGTGGAGTTATTTATTACTGCAGCATAGCTCAGACTCTCCTGACTAACAAGGTGCTCAATAAACATTAGCGATTGTCACAGGTAGTATTGTTACTATTACCGACAAATAAATGACAGTAGGCCAGTGAAACTGGTGTCATTGGTGTGACTTCTGAGCTGGGGTGGTGATTAATTTTAGGTGTCAACTCGATTGGCTTAAAGTCTCAAGAGAACTGTGACAGCTCAAGAGAGCTGGTAAAACATGATTCTGGGTGTGTCTATGAGGTTGTCCCTTCCTCTGCAGCACGACCTTGACTGCCACCATTGGGAGCTCTTGCTCAATAGCTTGAAGAACTCAGATCCAACTTGGCTGTGGATTCTGTCCTGGTCTCCTGCTTCTGTGTGATCATCCAGTTCCTGCCTTTCCTATTGCTTTTGCCCCTGCAGCTCTACCACTCCTCCGGGGCTTACCTATTTCTTTTTACTCTATAAAATGGCCATTGTCTTGATGCCTACATCAACCCACTGGATGCAGGTGGAACAGGGAAAGAATGTGGCCTTGTGTGCCAAGAATCCTGGGTTCAAATGCTAGCTTGGCCTTACTCTCCCTTTGTCCTGAGCCCCTGCCCAGGCTAGGAAAAAACCCAAGGCACTTTGTTATTGTGGGTGGTGGCTCTGTGCTCTCTCCATCCCTGGCCTAGCAGATCCTCAGGCAGAGACCTGCATGGATCCTTCACGCCTAGCTCTCAGCATGTGTGAGACCCAGAAATGGAAACTGACTCAGAAGCGAATGATGTTAAAGGAAAAAAGCTCTTCACCGTCACCTTCATGCATCATGGCTGTCACAGTCACAGAGACTGTCTTCTAACAAAAGCTTGCTGGGAAGGCCAGTACACACCCAAGGCAGCTCTGTGAAAACCCAGAGGAAGAGCTTTGGAAAGCCGCTGGCCTTGTCCAAGCTCTTCATCTGCAGACAGGGTCGCTGAGGCCCAGAGAGGGAGTGATGACCCCAAGTATCCTGGGGTTGTCTAAGCAAGATTCCAGGTCTGTTGCCTTTCAACCCTGATTGTGTGTAGTTTCATCCAAGCCAACTCTCTCTCAGGTAACTTCCAAGTAACCTTCTCTACGGAGAAAAGTTGACCCCTTGAGTGGGTTCTACAGACAGTGTCATAGGTGGGGCATGGCAGCCTCAGCCTAGGGGCACAAGAGGTCACCTTGACTGGGCTTGGTTGCTGGCTCTACTACTTATTAGCTCTGTGACCCTACTTAGGTGGTAAGCTATTCCCCTCTTTGAGCCTCAGCTTCCTCACCTGTTAGATGGGGATAGTGCTAGGCCCCACATGCAGGCCTACTAGGGGCATCTGATGAGATAATCATAGGAAGCATATAGCACCCTTCCTGGCCTGTGGTCGGGCCTTGGTGATACAACCGTCTGCATTTCCATGCCTGCACACTCACTGAGATCATATGGATTCCATGTAGAGCAGCTGTCAAATCAATCATCTTGATTTCCCTCCAGAAAGAGCTGTCACAAGGAGAGAGGAAAGGGCCCTGTATGCAGAACTCAAACCAGGAAGTGCTCATGGTTCCTCTTTTTCATCTGGCAAGTCCTGCTGTAACTTCAGGTCCCATGGAATGGTCGCCTCCTCAAAGAAGCCCTTCTTGACTCCTCAGATGGTTCCATGAGCATGCCTCTTGCTCTCCATGACACAGTGCTCTGCTCCATTGCCACTGCAACTTAAGAGATGATTGTGAATGACCTTTTGTCTGTTTTATACCTGTCTTTCTGCATGAGGGCAAAGGACGGACCTTGTTTTGTTTGTTTACTTGTTTGTTTTCTTGAGTTGGAGTCTCACTCTTGTCACTGAGGCTGGAGTGCAGTGGCACACTCACGGCCACTGCAGCCTCGACCTGCTGGGCTTAGGCAATCCCTCCACCTCCACCTTCCAAGTAGCTGGAACTACTGATGCACACCACCAGGCCCGGCTAGATTTTTTGTGATTTATTGTAGAGACAAGATCTCACCAAGTTGCCCAGGCTGGCCTCGAACCCTGGGCTCAGGCAATCCTAGTACCCTGGCCTCCCAAAGTGCTGGGATTACAGGCTGAGTTGTTTTGTTGTCTGAGGCTGAGTGCAGTGCCTATACATAGCAGGAGCTCAATAAATATTTGTTGATAGATGAATAAGTGACTCCAGGCATCATCCTACCACATGCCAGGTATGATTCTGAGTAAGTCATAGGCATGGTCCCAGCTTTCTAGATGCATAATTTGCAGGCTGCCTTGCTCTGAAAAGGATTCATAAAGCCACCCTGAAGCAAAAATATGTATGATTGCAAAGTGAGACTCAGAGAGGTTTAGCAACTTGCACATAGTCACCCAGCTGGCTAGCTGCAAATCATTGCATGAAGCCAGTTCTGAGTAACTCGAAAACTCCCTTTTGTCACTACACTTCCAGTAGATTCCAAACCTTCTGGGCTCTATCCTCAATACTCTATTTTAGCAGGTCTGGAGGCTGGGCTGCTCCTGGGGTGTCCAGGGCCTCAGGCCAGTATATTTTCTGTTTTTGCAGGGAAGTCTGTCTACATAACCATTTGAGTCACTCAAAATCATGTGAGCACCATTCTGCTGACTCCATCTCATGTGATCCTGTGAAAGAAATACTTTGCTGGCCAGTGGGCGCAATCCACTCCACAGGCCGCCTGCCTGGTACAGGGGCCCAACCATGGGCCCTGGGACGACCCCATGTGTTTGAGTCCTTGGAGCTCTTTGGGGGCATCTGGCCAACTCCTGAAGGCAGTGGGGTGGGGTGGAGAGGGTCTCTGGAGAAAAGAAACAGACGGGGACTAGGATGAGGTCCAGGTGTGGGGTACCTACTTGGATGGTTCTGCTGATCCAGTTCTTCCTGGACCCAAGAAAATTCCTCGGGGGAACCCTCCGAGGTATGGGCCCCTTGGCAGGGGTCCCTCCCGCCTGGTCCTTAGGGTAGTAACGTCTGGAGCAGACCCGGCAGCCCGAGTTTGTTCCAGCATCCCAGGGGATTCTGATGCAGGGATTCCACAGGTCACACTTTGAGAAACACTGTTCTAGGAGACCAGGGTCCCCTCAAAGTGGGAAGGGCTTTCTGAGAGTGGAAACCGGTCAGGGGTGGAGGGGCTGCTTAGGTCTGCCCAGCTTGGTGGCTCTCACCCCCCCCCCAGGTCTCCGCACCGGGGGAGGGTGGCAGGCATCGGATGGCGATGTGGCCTCCCATGGGGCCTTCTGATCAGACGGGCCCTTGGCAGGATCCTAATTTGTCTCCTCCTCACAGTGTCAGTATCAGCTTTCTGATGCTGAGGGACCCTGGTAATGAGTTTCTATTAAAAGAGCTGAATCCCGACTCTCGGAACTCAATGTTCAGAATAAACAATGGGGCAGAATCCTATTAAAAAAGGCTTCCAACACGGACAAATTAAACCCTTGGGAATGCTGTACAAAGAATACATTTTTCCAGTGTCGAACCAAGATCAATAGAGAAAAACAAATAATTTCAAGTGGGAGTCATCATAATGACACCCAGGTACAGGCAGGGGCTGGGTGCGTTCTTTTGGCCCGAGGACACCCCGGCAAAGATAATGAGGAGCAGAGGCCTGGAGCTCGTCACGGCGTGAGGGGCGTCTGGGTCTCCCAGGCGTCTGAGCCAGGAGGATGTCGTGTCTCATTTGTCTCTGTCGAGGCTCCCTCTTCTCTGGGGGATGGTGAAGCCCGCAGAGTTGTGCTCGGCCCACCGAGGCTGTGGCAAGCGGGGAGGGGGTGGGAGACCCTGGCTTTGTTCATGAGGGGATAGAGGATAGATCTTATCTCTGCACAGGCCAGCAGGGAAGCTGTGTCTGCCTCCCCCTCCCCCCGCCAGTTTAGGGAAGTGCCCCAGACATCCGCACAGATGCCTGTGTTTTCACCACTAAGCTGTCACCCCTCCTCTGCTCTCCACTTGGGACTGTTCTGTGAATATCACTCTTGCAGTACCTAATTTTGTTCCCTGGAGCTGAGCAGAATCTTACCTATCATTCCAGGCTGATCTCGAGACCCTCCTTCATGAAACCTCTTCTGAATTCTTCCCACCTGTTCCAGATTCCTCATGGTCCAAGTTACACCCTTGAGTGGTACCCGACTGCCCAGCAGGCACCTTGCCTATCTCCATCCTCCCTCCTTGGAGCCTGACCCAGTGCTGTCGACTGTCCCATTGATTCATCAAGTCAGTGCCCCCCTCTTCCAGGCTGCCCTTTATTCTTCCCAGATCACCCCACATTCACTGTGAGCATGGGCCCTGTGATAACATCTGTGCCGAGCTCTGGGACAGCCAGAGTTGACCAAGACACAGGCTGGGATCCCCTGAAGGCAGGAACTCACCCAAGCCTCTGATTTGGCCTAGCTGTCCCCATTAACAAATGAAGAAACAGAGATCCAGAGGAAGAGAGTCCCGGGGTCAAGGTCATATAGATGTGATAGAACCAGAACCCAGTTCTACTGTCGTCCTGACAGTGGAGTTGTGCTGGGGTCTTACTTCGTGCAAAGCACTGTTCTGTGCTTTTAATCTGCACAATGGTACCCCAAGTAGGTACTGTATTTTTCTATTTTAAGGTGGGGAAACTGAGGCATAGAGAGGTTAAGTAACTTTCCAAGGCTTTAAGCTTCAAGAGTATGGTCAGGTCTTCTGTTCCCAGCCACGTTTCTTTCTTGGGGCAGGCCTACCTGGGAAGAGGGCAGGGGCCCCACGGAGGGTCTGGGAGCCTGGGCCACAGGGGGGGCCAGGAAGGAGAGGGTGACTCTGAACTGCTTGCATCCCTGGCTGGCTTAGGGCGCACACCCCTTGTCTGGTACCTGGAGCCAGGTGGGGCTGCTTCTCCACGGCTCCTCCTGACTTTTCTGGAGATTACAGTAGCACGTGAGCTTGCCCAAGAAAGGCTCTGAGTAGCCCTGCCGTGACTTTGTTTTTCTACCAAGAAGAAAAAAAGAGTTGTCAGTTAAGTAACGACCCAATGTTAAGAGCTGTCGATTATAAACCGCATCTCAATTACTGGTTTAATATTTTCTTAAAAAGATGTGTATATTAGACTAGATGAAATATGGTCATTGTAATAACTACCCTGTTCGCCCTTAGCATGAGCCAGGTACTCTACCCAATATTGTGTCTGCAGCTCTACTTTGTTATCCTTTCTTGTCACCTCAGACTGCTTCTTAACATGGTGTGCCACTCCTCTTGGGAAAGTAACCCCGAGGCAACATGGCTGGACTGGGGTGGTGGAGAGTTAGTGACCTAGATGAGAAGTCGTGTAGGGTCGGAATCAACAGTGAGGGTGTTCCTGGATGTTAAGGAAGGGAGGGGTTCCAGGGTGAGGAGCAGGTCAGTGGGGGTAAAAGCTCAGAGTTGCTGAGGAGGGGGAGGTCTGGGACAGCCCTTGGAATCGGCGAGGAGGAGTCTGGGATATAAAATCATATTCAGGAGCCCATTTTGTTGCTAGTAGGAGTGTGAATTTACGTGGTGGCTTTGGTGGGGTGAGGATTGGGAATATCTATTAAAATTCTAAATGCACATCCCTTACAATGCAGCAACCCCACTTCTGTTTACCTAAGAGAAACATGTATACATAGCTCACAGAGGCCTGTTTAATAGTGTTGACTGCTGCTCTGTTAGGGAGATTCAGCAATGAAGACAACCTCCGTGACCATCAGCAGGAGAACAGGCAAGCATCTTAGGGGGTGTGTCTATACTTCAGCAGTTAGAAAGGATGGGAAGATGCTTGGGCAAGTGGGTATTGGGCTAACAAAGCAAGGCACAGATGATCTCTGCAACATGATATTCCTGAAGTGAAATATATACATGTGTAGAACCTTATGCTCACACTTGTGCACATATGTACACACATGTGCACTCACAAGCACTCACACACACAGTGCCAGAACATTGGTAGCTAAGAGAGCAAACCCTCAAATCTGAAATTCTTTTGAATTCCAGCTCTGCCACTTACTAGATTTGTAACTTTGGGCAGATCATTGAACCTATCTGTACCTCAGTTTGCTCACCTGTGAGATATGAGTAATCATATTTCAACCTCAAGGAATTAATGAGAGGATTGAAGGATTAATTGAGTTAATATGAGCAAAATATTTGGTGGAGTGCCTGGATCATGCTAAGGGCGAAACAGGGTAGTTGTTACAATGACCATATTTCATCTATTCTAATACACACATCTCTTTTAAAAAAATCTTAAGCCAGCAATCGAAATGTGGTTTATAATCGACAGCTCTTAACATTGGGTCATGGCTTAATTGACTACTCTTTTTTTCTTCTTGGTAGCACATAAAATAATGGCATGTCTTCCGATGGAAGACATCTTAGGTACAATGAAACAGCCTGTTATTTCTAGGTGACATTTCCTAGGGTTACACAGTTGGGACAGAAGCACGCTGAGGAAGTTCTGGGACCCACACATCCCGCTTGTACCAGTAGTTTGCTCCGGGAGTGTGGAGGGGCTGGTGCCGGCGGGCCGGCAGTCTTATCAGGACGGTCTTGGTGTTTTACAAGCAGCTTGTACTCGTGTTTACATGTGGTTTCACTTAGCGTTGCTTGGTTGCAGCCAGCAGACACTAACACTGGTTAACTTAAGCAAAAAGGAATTTATTGGCAGGATGTCGGGAGCTCACAGAAGTGACAGGAGCCCAGAGCAACAGACTCGCGGAGGGCGGGAGCCCAGGCCTCTCCCAAGGGCCTGGATTAGGAGTCACAGCCACCACCTTGTAGCGGGAAACATCTGGTCGGCACACCACCCCGGCTGAGACAAATGCCCTCCAACCTTGTCCTCTGTCTCTGGGCCCATGGCTTTTGTCATTCTTTCTGGTTGTCTGTCATCCGACAAGAGATTCCCTACATTAAAAGTCTTGAGGGAGCGGCCGAGTCAGTCTCCCCCTGTGAGCCAGGCAGAAGACCCGCACGGTCTCAGTATCCTTTGCAGCTGGTCACAGGCACATTCCCTTGTCAGTCAATCACCCATGAACCCAATCCCCCACCCCTAGTCAGCAAGCAATGCCACAGAACAGGGGAAAGGCACATCCAGGCTCATGGCAGGAGGCTTGGGGACTGCCATTGTGGCAGCAATGTAGACTTCTAGGGGTGACGCTGGTCAGAATGGCAGTGCCCGTGCCCAGCATCCAGAGCAAGCAGTAGCATCCTGTGCTGCGGCATCCGCAAGAAGTTGGCTCCCTGGGGACACTTCGGCTGTGATCCTGGCTGGGGCCTGGCCTGCCCTTTCCCATGCCAGCGTCCCAGCCTTCCCGGGGTGGGGGGGGAGGGCTGTGCGCTATCTCACCTTCTTTGGATCACATCTCCTTTCTGCTTCAATCTGACCCAGTTGGAGTCTGCTGCTGTCAACTAAAAAGCCTGGCCAACACCCACATCTTTGCCTCCAGAGGCAAACTCTCAGAAAAGAGGGGAAGACCAGGAGACGTTGGGAGCTGTGTTTGGCCCTTTGGCTTTTGTAATGGGAGGCAGAAGCCAGGAACTCCCCTCCACCAAGACCACACACAATGGGAAAGAGGTAATTCCAGAAGGAAGTCAGGATGCTGCTGGGGAGGGGGTGTGGGGATGGGCTGGCAAAACACGGCAAATGTGTGCTATCCTTGTTTAATCAAAAAGAAATACCATGTGTGCTCTGCTTAGAGGAAATGGATTCGTTTATGCACTCATTCATTCATTCAACATGCTGACTGCAAGCCAGGTATGGGCCGGCACAGTCAGGCAGTAGGGATATGACAATGACAGTCCTTCAGGAGTCTGAGTTGAGTGTGGGAACCAGGTAAGTGCACAGAAAGGGAAAAGCAGTGGGCCCAGTACTGCAAAACCACACCCTCCTGTGGTGAAACCCCTCGGTCCCAGGCAAACTAGGTGTTTACACCCTGTGTCCTAACACTTGGTCCTGAAAACATAAGACCCTGGCTTGGCGAGGGTGTCGGGGTTCAGGGGTGAGCATCAGAACAGGAGGTCTCAGGTGGGCTAGACAACCGGATGGCCTGAGGCCTGCGGCAGGGCCGAGGTGTGGCTTCCTGTGGGAGAGGGGGCTGGCAGCTGGAAAGGGGGTGGGGAGAGAAAAGAGAGTCCCAGGAGGGAGGAAGAGACCCACAAAGTCCCTGAGACTCTCAATTGCTGGGACCACTGATCCTGGCGTAGGGATTACTTTTGACTCTGGTCATGGGGAATCCAAAGAATTCACCTAATAGTGATGTATTTTTATTGATAAACATTAAGTCCAGAGGGAGAAAGTTTAAGGGCAGTGGGGCAGCTCCTGGAAGTCACTGAGGCCCGGGTTCTTCGTGCTGCTCCGCCCCCTTGGGTCACCTCATAGCTCAAGATGGCGGCTCCCCCCACAGCAGCCTCAAGCCCTGCATTCCTGGAGGTGGAGGGCAGGCAGGGAGGAAGAACCAGTGCCTACAGGAGGGAAACTAAGCCTCCCAGACATCCTTCCAGACACCTGCTGCTTCTCGTTGGCCAGGTCAGTCACAGGATCTCCCCTGGGTGAAAGGGAGGCTGAGAAATGAAGTGTTTCCTCTGATTTGAACAAATTCAAGGCTTCCAAGTGCACAAAAGAGCAAGCTGTGGCATCCTGGGCCGTGGCGTCCGCAAGCGTGGGTGCTGTTTAGACAGCTACCTGAGTCTACCTCAGGAGAGTCTTCTAGGATTCCACATCATACGGAGTCCTCCCTCCCCACCACAGGATCCCAGCCCCTGCCCCAGGCCCCCCTGCCAGGCTCAGCACCATTGCACCCCTGGGGTATAATGGCTGCCCGAGGCCCCTCCTCCCTTCTGCTCCTTACATGGCCAGATGGCAGGCGGTGTGGCTCCATCTCCTGGCAAGGGCCGGGGGACCTCGCCCCCTCTCTGCCTGAAAGGCTGTGTCCCCTCCCCACACGCTTCCTGTGGCCTGGAGCCCAGCCTCCCTCCAAATGCAATTCGCCCTTTCTCCTCCAGCGCAGAGCCCAGAGCGCGCCGGCCCATCTGGTTCTATTTCTCTCCATGTTACTCATCAGGATGTGTTTGCCAGGAGTTATTTGATGTTCAGGAAGAATTCTGAAGCTTTTGAAAAGAAGTAAATAAAATCTTTTCTCTTCCAAAGAGTCGTGAAATTGCATTTGGCTGGGGAGATGGCGGGGCCCATGTGGGGTCCAGCGGTCTCCGCCTGGTCTGGCTGGGGGTGGGGGGAACTGGTGTTCCGGGGTTGCCCTCATCTAGATTGCTCCCCCAGGTACCCTAGGCTCAGCTGGACCTCCCCAGGAGCCCGCTCCAAGTGTTTCCTGATCCCCCTGTGATGCCCGAATTTGGGAAGGCTGCCGGCAGGGACACCCAGCATGACTCTTGCAGCCAAGAAAGCTTTTAGAAAGAGTGCCTCCCCACCCATAGCCGTGTCTGGGCCATGCAGCCTGCCCTGAGGAGAACCTGTGAGCTCTGAGGGAACAGACCAGAGCTGGGGCTCATGTTCCTGCATTCTCGGCTGCAGAGGCCGCCCTTGAGGGTAGGGACACCGTGCTTGGCCCTGAGAAGACTGACTCCAGAACTGCTGGGGTCTGGTGCTCACAGGCGACCGACCGGGGGGCGGCCTCACTCCTTCTCCTCCTTCCTAGCTACTTAAGCAGAGACCCTGGGATGTTAGGACATCTGGAAGAGAGAGGGTCACCAGCTCCAGGCTGGGGGTGGGGGGAACTGGTGGGGGGAACTGGTGCCCAGGTTCTCTGCAGGGGTGAGAGTCTCCCTCCATCCCAGCATCGCCCTCTCCCTAGAGCTCATACTCCCTCCTACCTCTTCCCTCCTGCCTTGTGGCAAGACTGGAATTTTCCAGACAAGTTTCAGGAAAAAACAAAGAGATAGCCGGGCTCGGTGGCTCAGCCTGTAATCCCATGCCTTTGGGAGACTGAGGTGAGTGGATTACCTGAGCCTGCGGGTTCGAGATCCACCTGAGCAGCGAGACCTCATCTCTACAATAAATCAAAAAATCAGCCGGGCCATGCCTGTAATTCCGGCTACTCGGAAGGCTGAGGCGGAAGGATCGCCGGAGCCCAGCAGGTCGAGGCTGCGGTGACCACTCCAGTCTGGGCGACAGAGTGAGATTCCAACTCAAAAAAACCCCAAAAACCAAAAACCAAAAAACAAAGAGATGTTCCTTGGCAAGGGCTAGGTCCTCAGGTTTCACTGGTCCATGTGGATGCCTGCCTTTCACCTGCTGAGTCCGGGCACCCAGTTGCATTTACAGCTCCTGCTGAGTGGAGGGACCAGTGCTCACAGGGTCACTTCTGGGGCAGCTGGAGGTCCAGTCCTCACCCTTTCTTTCTTAATTGTGTTCGTGTTCCCATCAAGCCCCCTCGGTAAGTGGTGGTTGGTAGGCTGTGGGTCCACCCTCCATCACTCTCCATCCATTCTCTTTGCGTGAGCGTGGGGAATCCAGAGGGCCGAGCCTCCCATTGCACAGCAGACCCTGCCATGCACGCAGTTCCTTCCTAAAGCATCCTCGTGACAGCTTACAACCCAGACTATTAAACATTGATCACTCAAAATTTAACATCCAGTCTTCCCTTTGATATCCTCAACTGCTCTCTGCATAAGACAACAAGCCGGCTTTCTGCAGCTCAGCATGAGGGGAGACTTCAAAGCTGTATTCCCACTCCCCCGCTCCGGCAGCCCTGGCATTCAGCAAGCAAAACTGCCAGGCGGAGGAGGTAGGGATCCCTGCCAGACTCATCGTGGAGACACAGGCCTGCGGGGAAACCTCCGGATGTTGGTTCTGGATCAAGATTTTGGGGTGATTTGAGCACGGTCTGGACTCGAGGGCACCTTGGCTCTCTCTAGAAGCAGCTGTGGGTACTGGGAAGTTATCTGGATGGGGAGCCTCGTGGAACTGTGTTGGCCTCCTCGAACTGCCCTCTTGCCAGCACTGGAACCTCAGAAAACATGGTGTCCTCACCAGTGAAACAGAGGTGCTGACACTTACCCCTCAGTTAAGCCCCTGGAAAGAATGGACTGAGGCTGGGAGTGAGCTTGCCTGGCCCCTAGCAATTCATCAGAAGATGGCCATGCTGTCCATTCTTTGAAGATATGGCATGAGTGTGTTTGTAAGAAGGATGCTTCAGAGCCCGGTGAAATAGGTGATTCTGAGTTCTCCAGAAGGTAGCCGCTTGTATAGACATTGCTGACAGGCTGATTACCATTCATTACCAGCCTCTCACCCAGGCCAGCCCCAGGAGCCTGCATTTTAGTACGATATTAATTAGTATCGCTGCCACTTATGACACTCCTCCCATGATCCAGGCCCTGAGAGGAGTGATCACCCGCAGCTCCTTGCCGATCCGAGCCTGCAGGACAATTTCTCTCCCTGGGTTATCTCCAGATGAGAATCTTGAGGGCCACCATGGGCTCGGCTTAAGAAGTGGCAGAACTGGGCTTCAAAGCAGATTGGTTGGATGGTAAAGTCCACTTTCTTGCCTCAGTCTTGGAGTTGTGCTGGCCTAGTTTAAAGGCGCTCAGGACTGTGTGTACCTGATATTCATTGACATTAATCAACTGTATCCAGATTCTATCTATGAGCATGTGAATGCTTCTCTCCAGCGGATGCTAGCACAATGCTGTGTGCACATGTGGGATTTATGTACACCTACAGGGCTAGGGAATGTGTCATTCGACTGCCTGCGAGCTCCCAGTTTGCCCCGAAGCCCCCCTGCAGGGGAGGCTGGCATTGGACATTTCCAGCATGGTGGGGTAGAGCTTGGCTCACCCAAGACAATTCCCTTCCATTTCACAAGCCCCTTTTATTTCATCTTTATTTTAGATTCAGAGAATACACACCCATGGTTGTTACATGGATATATTGTGTAGTGGTGGGGATTGGGTCTCAGGTGGCCCATTCCCCAGATAGTGAACATTGTACTCCATAGGTAATTTCTGAACTCTAACCGCCCTCCCCACCTTCCCCTCTTATCAGGGCCCCCAGTGTCTCTTTTGCCATCTTTGTGACCATTTAGCTCCTGTATATAAGTGAGAACTTGTGGTGTTTTGTTTTCTGTTTCCGAGACAGTTCACTTAGGATGATGATCTCTAGTTCCATCCATATTGCTGTAAAGAACATGAATTTATTCTTCTTTATGGCTGTGTCGTATTCCATATGTGTACATATAGCACGTTTCCTTATCCAGACAATTGTTGGCGGACACTTAGGTTGGTCCCATGATTTTGCTATTGTGAATAGTGTGGTAATGAACACACGAGGGCAGGTGTCTTTTGAGATCCCATCAGTGCAGAGTTGTGCCAAACCAGAAATAGCAAGTTCAAGCACTGGTCCCCTTTATCCCCAGCCTTGAGAATGAACCATGGTGCTCCTTCCCTCCAAACCTCGTTGTAGCTTCAGTCCTCCCTCATGCTCTCCTCCAGGCTTTCACGCTACTGGGCTTAGTAGGAAATTGGTTACCATGCCTGTGATGGGGATTTCACAGTCAGGAGGAAGCCAACCACAGCACAGTAGTCACAGGGCAGAGGGGAGACTGGAGCTCCTCCCTCATCCTGGCACATCCTCTGCCACATCCCTGAAACTTGGCCATCGGCGCTGGTGCTGCCTTCTGGGCCACACAGAGTCAGCCTGCTCTTCATCGGGATTTGAGAGTAGCGTTATGTCCTCAAGCCTTCTCTTCTGCAACTCAAATGGCTACGGTTCCTTTTTTCAAAATGTCTCCGCTTCGTGTGGCTCTGTGTTCACTTTCAGGGGAGGGTGAGAAGGCAGGAGGTTGGGAGAGAGTTAGGAGGACGGTCACAGCCTTCCAGGAGAGGTGGCAGGCGCCAGACAGCAGCATGGCGCTGGGCTGGAG